>SCHM01000001.1:8867773-11339354 GCA_004123355.1 Amphirosellinia nigrospora | reverse complement strand
TAGGAAACCTCCTCAGCACCTGTCTCCAGACCCCATACAAGATACTGAGTAAGTTAGTTGCAGGAGTACCGTGGAATGCAGCCCGGCCACTCTGCAAGCCCCTGAGCTTGATCAAATTCTTGAATTTCACATAGCGAAATGTTTCGCAGCTCAGTTGCACGAACTGTCTCAGAGACTGGATCTCCGGTACCCGTAAAACACCATCGACCGGGATAATCTGATGTCGGAAAGATTCATCCAACCACTTCAGAAGTTTGAACCGCTCGTATCGGAGGGCCTCAGCTCCGATGAGATCTGAGATTGTGCTTCTATTGCTGAGCGGTGGAAAGGAATCGATCACTCCGTGGACTTCGGACGGCTGTAGTGGAAAGGTGCTTGGCAATGCGGGCCATTTCGCATGAGTGGGATGGTGATACTTTACTCGCACTGCAGCGTGTACGCAAGCAAGTAGGAAGTCAAGTACTTCAGGTTCGGGTAGTGTCGAACAGAGTTGTTGCCATATTCGGCTGTCAACTCTTGGATGGTCCGAGCTTCTACTTGGTCCAGAATAGGGGGTCTCTGTATGCACGCCATCCTCAGGTCTCCAATTCTTAATCCAGTCAAAACGTTGATTTCTGTTTCTGATGCGGTTTAGACATCTAACGGCGCTGGATACAATTGCACGAGAACTCAGTTGTACAAGGCGAACTACACGCGCCAGGATAGCAATGATTAGGTGACAGGAAATGTAGGCCAGGCTTGCGAGCATGGCAAATGGAAACCGAGTGAACATGGTTGAGGTGACTTAAGCCCCTTCTGTGCGAGGACCTGAAGAATTATTTGGCGCAGGTTATTTCTCATTCTATATTAAATTAGAATATTGTGTGGGTATAACGTTGGTAGCCATGTCTTTGGTTTAACTCAGTCTTGCAATCCATTACATGGCACGTAAAGCCAACAGACCTAAACAAAGATATCTAGGTATTCCTTGTATGGAGTGAATAACATTTATGATGGTAGTCTTGTAGACCTTCGCGAGACGACAAGCACCTACGGCTCACGTATACCGGTCTCCTGAGACAATCATTGTTGAGAGGTAGGTGGTGTTTTGACGTAATTGGGACATGACTTACAAAGAAGATCTTGAACCTGTTTAGAACTTAAGGCAATCATTGTCCGGCGATGTAATATTTGGGAATCATGATTCCATTAATAAGTATATCCGAACAATGATCTGAGATTATTAAAGCAACCTACTTTATGGCGAGCCACGCCGTTCACATAATTAGACTCGCCATAACTGAGCCATAGGCAGTTGTAATTATGTTGCTTTCAGGATAAAGGGTTAAATAAGATGAGAGCTGAATGGAAATTGAAAGACAATTCTAAGACACCGAACCCGTCCCACCTGCAGAAGCGACTCAAAAAAGTAAGTGAAGTTCCACTGTGGACTCTGGGGGTAACATAGATGCGTTTCAACGCTCCAACCCCATCTTGTCCCAGATCTTTGTTGCTAGAACGAAGAGCTTCCTGGGCAGCCATCCAAGTATTGATGCGTTCGATCACTTCTGTGAAAACTTGAATTTTACCTAGCCTTTGATCATCTTCGCCGTCCGGCGAGTAGCTAGATGGATACTCTACCGCGGCTGCTGCAACCCTCGCGGCTTTCGCTTTAGCCCCTAAAGCCATTTTTTCGATTATTTCTTCAATGGAAGTTTTGAGATCGATGCTTTCCCTAGCTTGCTCAAGATCCCAACCATCTATTTCCACCAGCGTCAAACGGGATGTAGCAATGTACATTATATGAGGTCGGTAAGTGTGGTAAATGGGGCGTGCAAGAGGCCGTCAGGGCTAAAAGATTTGGACATGCTCACAAACTTTCGGCATGACTGCAAGCAATGCTGCATACACTCCAGCTGTAGGCGTTAGTTCCTTCACTGTCTGGAGTAACGTAAGTCATGGGTAAATGTAATTGAATAAGAGCCCCGTGATGTAAAGTCCAAATGAGTACTAAATTTGGGTTAGCTGGAAACGGTCATAGGGGAGCGTGCGTGATAGAGTTCGAAAACTAAAAGACTTACAGAATTTTGGATGCCCATGAGAGACATCATTTATGAAATCGGCAAGATCTTCTCTGATTTCGTGCAATCGATCAGAACCATCCCCAGAGATATCTCTACACCATTTCATATCACAGATGCCCTCGTAAACGTTGGGTATTCGTCCAACAAATAGCCGAAACTTGGCTAGTTTTATGAGGAGGAAGTCGGTTGGGAACTCGGATGATCGTTCTAGTGAGTCAATGCAGTATTGGACATGACTTGATGAAAGTGGGTTAGGTCGTGCAAATTGAATCGAGTTACTGAATAATTAGTGAGCAAGTAAATACTAAGGAATCGACGAGGCCATGGTTTCCATACAATGAGACAACATAAAAGCAAGCTAGAAAGGTGCGGTGTTCCTCGTTGATCTCGGCCTCTTTCTTGACTCGTGTATCTTCTGCGGCAGGTTGCCTGAAGGCGTTACGGTCAGCGCTAAGCAACATTTGCTATTGGGACAAAGAAGTACCTTGTGATACCAAGAGTATGTGCGAGTCCACAGCGAATATATCAACTGCGTGATCTTATAATCGGAATAAAAATCAGGCGTGGCCCTATTGAATATGTTAGCGATTTTACGATGTCATTCGGGCCAGTATTACCAGAGAATGTAGACAAGAATACCCTGCAGGGCACCAAGACTCTGCTCTTCCATTACTAGTAAGTGTTGTCCAATCCAGGCATCGATACTTCTTCGTATCTCGCGGCTCTTGGAGACTGTGAAGTCCCCCGATCATTAGAATTGCTCGGAATAGCAATGGTTTTTCCATGAACAATCGACGCGCCGTAACATCGTGGTCAAGAATCATGAACGGAAAATGAGCCGTAAACATCAGAGCGAAATCCTCGATAGCTTTTCTGCCTGGTCCCATGTAATGCCAAAGCCAGGGTTTGGAGGAAGATAGTGCGGGAACGACGACTTAGTATGAGTTGGGATAGCATAGCGCTTCTGCGGTTCTGGGGAAACATCGTCCACTATCGGCGCCTCACAGAGTGCTTGTTTTGGCGTTGGCGAGGCTTTAACATGCTCACTATTTCCAGTTACTCATGTGGTCTGATCATGGTCACATGATTTTTCTGTGTGATGAACTGGACTTACGATGCATTTTCTAGCTTTATCTGCCTTGGCCTCCTAAGGCTTTTGGTGGTCTGGGGGGCGCATGTGATTTTGAATCGCCGACATCTGAGCGACTTGGTCAGTAGCCAACTCGATATCGTATGACAAAATTGGGTTGGAGGCGCTCTTTCTGCACGACGAATACACACCTATTCCGTCGCTAATTTCGGTACTTTCATAGTGACATCGGGCTTTGGCCTTTGTACATGGCAAACAGGCCCTTTGACGGCGGGCGGACTTTGGGTCGGTTCTCTATCATCTGGGGACCGGGCATACTGCTGACAAACACTTGCAGAAAATGCGAATATTTTGTGACCAGGGGAAACGATTGGCGATGAATTACGACGGGTAAGCCTGGGAGATGAGTTGAGAACGGGTTAAAGAGGGGTCCGGTGCCGGACGGCTTAGGGAGCCGGGTTTAGCGGATTTTAGTTGCGATCCTTCGGAATAAGGAGTACTTTCCTACTACCGACGTGCGCTGCAAATTGATTGTACCCAGTAACCGGATTATGATGGAGATCCCTGGAGTCCCTGAGCTTAACGCGACTTTCTATTTCCACCGCACTTTGTCATCAAGAGGTGCTGGAGCGCGTCATAGATTGGACCAGCTGCTCGCACTAATTCTTGCATATCTAAATATTAAAAAACAATAGTACTTAACATAGGTACTTAGTAGGTAAGTTACCTATATATTGTGAATGATTAACAAGCTGATTCACAACCTGGTGGTAAGCAGGTACCTTTCCTTCACATAAAGCCGCATAGCACACCTCCTCGACGATAGCCAGCCGACAGAGCTAGGATATATACTTCAACCCAATCACCGCTCGCTTAATCTGCAGTAGAGTTCTGCTTGGAGGTTATTACATGGATAAGCTACAGAAGCCATGAGCCACAGGCCAATAGCCCCCCACTCCTAGATACCTAGGTAGTGTGGAGGATGGGATGGTACTCATAGATAGGCCCCAATAGAATTGGTACAATAGCCGATAGCCTCCACCCCTCCAAGGGGTCTTGGTTAACGTGCAGTAAGGACCCCTTTCGATGAGCCAGAACCTCCAGTCTACGAGGCTCGAGCCGTTCTAAAAATAAGGGTGGAGGTGATGTTACATTTAAGAGAAACTGGGAAGCTAGAGACCTCTATATTCCAAAATAGATTATTACCTGAATAAGAACATCATGTTTCCAAGCCCTTGTCACACTAGTTCTAACGTAGATACAAACAAGTATAACCAAAATGAAGATAATTTTATCACCTTATCCTCAAACTTGCTAACGTCTTGTAATAGTGTATTAAGACAAAGTAAAACCTATTGAATATAAAATGTTCTTAAGAATGTCTTGAAGTAAAATATAATGCGGCGGTAAATATAGATGTTGTATGAGCGTTTTATGACTAGAGTTACTTAGATTGAGAAGGTTAAGATTACTTTAATATTTAACTAATTTTAACTAGATCTTTAACTATTATTACATGTACATATCTGTTTTCGAGCCATTTACTCCAGCAGAAAGAATTTTGAGCCATCTATACCCATACAACGATCCACTAAGCCTTTGCCATGTACTCACCAGTCGCCTACCTAAAAAGCATTTCGTCCGAACTAGTTGACGAACATCGGTATAACTTATGCAGGCTACCATTCATACAATGATCATTGACGTGTGCTAATAAACGCTTTGCGATAACTTAACCTTATTTAAACTCCTAACAAGGACAAGTCATCTAAATATCAGTTCCTTATATACTCGGTATGATTTTAATTACCTCACACCGGAAGGCCGAGATCACCGACCATTTCCGTGGGCTGAGACATGCATATACTGGATCAATGATTGGTTAGAATGCTTCAATTCCTCTCGAGAGTCATACTCTCGGAGGCCTGTGAGGCACCAAAAGGTCCTAGAATTCGTCTATAAATTGAGGGCATGGGTGAAGCTACATTGAAGTCAGAATTAGGAAACTAGAGCCCTAGAGACCCCAAAGAGATTATTAACTGAATTGAACTCACATTCCAAGCACTCAAGCACAAGCCCTTGTCACAGTGTAGACGTCTGTTGTTGCACGGAGAGCGTATGAAGCCTTCTCTGTGGACTGAATGTGACTACATGACTTTATACAGAGAGTCTCTTTGTCCGGTTTGATCCGTGTGCTTAGATCATGTTCCTGGCATGGTTGCATATTATTGCTTTCTACTTTAACATCGCGACCATAAAACTTAAAGTCTATTCGGCCTCCAATAATGCTATCGGCATATTTACGTAATATAAAGAAGGAAATTCGCTACAAATTAATTCCATGATAAACACTCTAAAGCTTAACAAAGAGTCAACAACCCTACGACTAAAAGTTATTTTTTGGGTTTAGATAATACAATTGCTAAGGTAATAAAGAAAGAACAAATATCGCTGCTTAGATGCACAATATTCTCAAGTACTATTCATTTCCGTGTTCTTGGCTATGAAGACTAATTCCCTCTAGGTGAAATAGTGAGTTCTTGTTCTACAGGTCACATACCTGAAATCAATACCTTGTTTGACTAAAAATTTCTGTCAGATGTACAGTATCGTGAGCAGACAAAATTGAGCATGTGACATCAAGGCAGATGTTCATAATGACTCCCAAATGATCATCATATTCACCCAAGTACCTATATTTCAATTCCTATACCGTCAAATCCCAACACTACCAGTCACACCCAAGCTGTATATGACTCGAAATTGTGCATGGAGCTCTTTATTTAAAGTTAGTATCATGATAATACCCAATAATCCTGAAAAGTTAATGAACCGTTTCCAAGTTCTCCTAACCTTGAGTGCGCTTACAATAAGATTTTAAATTATGATGATAATGCCAGTTCTTGATATCATATTATTATTGCTGTTGGCATGCGTAGCCCGTCTCAAGTCCAGCTGTTGTCCAGGCCGCCCCTTTTGTAGAAGAGGCACATGGCACAGGGGCCGAGCCGCATTCTCTGAGTTGCGGCTAACACCACTCCTTACAGCCGCGATTAGTCGAGATGACATCGTCAGGTTACAAATGCAGTGCCTCAGTGTTTCGAGCTACCTTACTGTTATACCTATGTACGTTTTGCACCTTCCTTCCTCAAGGAAGCGCACGACGGGGCAAGAGTAGAACCGACTCATAGTAAACATACATCTGCACCCGTAGAGCTCAATGCTTCTCTCTCCCACCCTCCCTCTTCCATCCTCCATCTACTTTCCTCCATCCCATCAAGCACTTGTTGGAGGCTTCTGATCACTTTTCTACAACACCATCAATAAATAAGATACATTGTATCTTTCTCAACCTTTTCAGGGCCGTGGCCCCATTCTTACTATTCTACCTTCATTCTGTAAACTACGGCTTTGCCTCTCATTACCACAAGTCAGCGCCTGCCTCACCAGCATAAACAGTGAGGTACAAACCCTTCATACACAGCCTCAAATCTGCATCTCCATTCATCTCGTAAACAATTCTATTGTTTCCGAACCCTCTCTGTCTCATTCATACCGTCAGTTTCAGTCGGTCCAACTCAAGACCAACTGTGCTCCAGAATCTGCATCTTCGGATCCGACAAGTACGTGCTTCCGTTCTCATAACATTTCATATTTGAACACTGTACCATATTACCCTAGGCATAACACTGACACTTATTATAGCTGGATAGATATTTGATCCATAACCACCCATCAAGCAGAAATGGATCGTGGACACGCCGATCGAGCCTCTGAGGCTGGTAAGCAGGCCATGGATGAAGTTCCTGGAACCCCAGCTTCAACCCACTCCTCTGAGGGAACCGAGCGTAAGCCAACTCCCGAGCACATGCAGCATCACTCGCGTTTCGTCCCTTCTCAGCCGATCCCGATCCCCAACGCCGTGCCAAAGGAGCGACTTCCCCGCGTGCTCTCCAATGGCGCTATCTATATGACCGGATCCAAGGCTCCCACTACCCAGAAGGAAATTCAGGAGAATCTGAAGCAGGATGAGAAGGACCTGCGCGACAGAGAGCGCTTCAGACGCGTCCAGCAGGCAGAGTTGAAGCGTGCCGCATTCGCGGACGAGAATCAAGCTACTTCTTCGACCCAAACTGGTGGCCCCACTCGTGCCGGCGTTGCCAACGATTCTGATGAGGACGACGAGCCATATCCCCCTTATCAGAAACACGTCATGAAGCCGTTCGCCCATCAGTACGGCCACACCACTGCCAGCATCGCATACGAGGAGGGATACAAGGCTGGTATTGAGAAGGGCAAGCAGGAGAAGAACAAGGAGAAAGAAGATTGTAAGTCAAAACCTGTCCATAAGTCTATCGATCCCTATTTTAGTACTCTTTACTGACTAAAGATACCAGAGAGGGAGCCCGCTTTAAGGCATACAAGGCAACCTGGTAGCTTATCCTCTGGCTCTTTGATGCAAAATGCGCGACTTGTGAGGAAAGTCCGAAGGACGATACACAACCTCATAGTCGCCCGCACAAACGGCGAGGATCTGGCCTAAAAATATCGAAAAGCAAGGAAAAAAAAAAGAAGGGAAAGAGACAGCCTCTCCATACTTTAGAATCTCCAGATTCTCTGGGAATGTGGGTGCAGCCTCGAGTACATCTTTGTAAAGTAGCCAGTTTTCACAATTCGCAACCCGCGATAATCGCAGCACAGCCTGCCACGTAGTTGGTCCAGTTAATAAAAAACCGAACATTTTGGAACGAAACTTATTAAACGTCCAAAAGAGGCAAATTAAAGTGCAACAATATTTCTGGTTTGATAGCACATGATACAAGACTGAAGTTGTATATAGAGGCGCAAGGCAAGTACGAAAACATTGTGCATAGCACACTACCTAGTGTAGGTATCACAGGTGGTAAATGAGGCTGTAAATTAGTACAAATTAGCGTCTGTATTGTGAAGTATGGAGGAGCAACTGCCAAACGGACCAAATACAGACTGCGAAGCAAATCAGCTGTTCCTTTCGAATTCTTGAGCCTAATCATTCACCTCTTGCTCATTTTCTTGTATTTCTTTCATTCCGAACAGTTGGAAGATCCCTAATGGTGCAGCTTTCTCAGTATGCTTTTACCCTTCCTTCCTTGAGCTCCTTTATGGTGTTTGTGATACCAATGTAAGCTGGCACTAGACAGGAGGTAGGATACGAGGTAGGATACAGAATGATATGGATGCCATATTTCTCTGCTTCTGTCGGCGTGATCTTGTAGGCACGCGAGACCTGCACTCGAGACCTGCACTCGATTAAAAAGTGTGGCCACTCCGGTGCCACGGAACGCATCACAGTAATCCTCCAGTTGATCTTCCGTCGCGATTGCCTCCAAGAATACGACGTCAGCTCCAACTTTAGCCACTGCCTTCAGCCGACGAAGCGCTTCGTTGAGCCCATGAGTTGTTAGCGAGTCGGTCTTACTATGCACTTGGTCGAGATCCAGACATTCGGGCACAACGCATTTCGACGATGGGAGCCGGATCGCTCGCCTCTCTCGCAATACCTCGGTTAATCGTGAGTATAATTTCAATTGTGAGTTTGGGAAACCCATTGTCGGTTAGTAAGCCCTGCTTGTACAATCGACTTGAAACGCCATTGTACTTCTGTTTCGCCAGATCGCCACCACAAACCCCAGAAAACCGTCACAGGACACGGCGTTGCAAACGTTGCGGATATTGAAACACTTCTTGTTTAACACTGTAAATGTACAAACTATTAAATTGTATTTCACCGTCTCTCTCCTTAAACTCTACACAATCCTAGCAAGTATTTGTAGTTATAAAAGACAAAAATTAACTTGGCTATAATTGTCTTGATAGAAACATACTAGAACCGGGTTGCGCCGGCAGCAAACCCTACCTGTTTTCACTGCTCTCTTAACCCCGGGGAAAGAATACAGTATCTTATTTCAACCGTCTCTAAATACCTAGGTAGTATTCATGTCAAAGTATGGTTGGGAAGCTGTAGATGACTTCATGTTACGCGTTATATCGCATACGGAGCTTTCGAGCGAAGCGAAGGCGAGTTGGTTGCCGATTTGCCCATTCCCCGTGCTACAGTTCAGTTGAAGTCTCCTAGTGACCTCACCTCGCCAGCCCACAAATCCCACCTATCTCGTTGCTCTTTTGAAGGTGCAAAGGTGAAGGCTTCTTCAAACTCGATATTAGGCCACTCACTGGTGCATTGTGCCACCATGTAGCAGAACAGGATAATACCAGCTTGGCTTGCGAATGACCTGAGTTCCTCGTTCTTCTTTTCTGGCTTCGTACTACGGTCATATCTGGTCCTTTCATTCTCAGTGACTGAACTCGGGTCCCAGAAGACGCTGAAGCCCGAAACAGTTTGGCACGCCCAGTCTTGGGCAAGGTCGTAAAGACTGCCCATTCGTAGACCGTCTGGGAAGTCTTCGAGCAGGAAGCGATTTGAGTCGCCCATCATGGTATGAGACGCAACCCAGCGTCCCAGCCTTAGCACTGGTGGTTGCTGTACCAACATGCGTCTCCACGTTGCGCTCGGGTGCATGAAGGCGTGTCTTCTTGACGCCTGGGCCATGGGAAGACCGCCAAAGTCTTCCCGACGAACCATCATGCGCCCATCCTCAGTTTTCGAAGGAAACCAGAGCGGGAAGGCTTCTGCAAGGAGTGGGTTTTGCGTTATAGAGCCCGAGGGCCGGACGAGGGGATCGAAATACAGTGTCTGTTTTAGCGCTGGTGAGCTTGTGATCAATTCGTGCCATTGTCGGCTCACGAGCTGCGCAGTGGTGAGCAGCGTTCTCATGTCAAGCTGAAGCAGGATCTCTTGGAGCAACTCTGTCGTTTGGAGAACGGAATCGCGACTTGAAAACATGTTGTTTACTTAATTACTACAACTGTGGTAGAGGATGTGTTGTGTGATGGTAGTTGAAGCAATTGCTGGAAGATTACTCCGACGAGGAACTTTCCCATCCATCATATATTACGTAGGATATTCCGTCTGAGTCCTATCCTATGTCCCCTCACGAGGAGATAGTGGGGTGATTACCACCTGGTTGGCTCTGAAGCCCCATCACTTTCATCTCAATGGCTGACAGGCGTGAACAGCCGGCAAGGTACTCTTGACATGCCACCACCGCCAAGTACACCAACAGCAAGCTTGCATGACCTTGCGAAGTATACCGATTAACCAAACGGAGACTTGGTCATTGAGCGATACGAAGCTCTTCCTATCCCGTATACACACAGTACGATATCGAAATCCCACCGAACAAGCCAAAAAACAGACCCAGACCGCCCATCATGGATCCCTACTCGGCAGAAGGCGAGCTGATCAACATCCACAGCCACTTCCACCAGGGCCAGTACCAGGAAGTGGTCGACTTCGACACATCCTCACTATCGCCCGAGAATGAGGTGCCCGCGCGGGTCCTAGCGCTGAGGGCGCGCGTCGCTCTGGGACAGGCCGAGGACGTGCTCGGGGAGGTCGAGGGCGAGACGGAACCTGAGCTCGCCGCCGTCGCCGCCTTAGCGCAGTCTGCGCTCGGCCAGACGGAGGAGGCTGTGGAGGCCATCGAGGAGCTTGCCCAGTCCGCTGGCGATAACCAGACTGTTCAGGTGCTCGGTGGAATCGTGTTGCAAGCGGCTGGCAAGTCGGATGAGGCGCTCGCGCTGTTGTCTAAGCACTCGGGGAGCCGTGAGTATACCCTATTCCTCGTCCCCTTTGAATACGTGTACATGGAATGTCGGGGGGTAAGAATGAGAAACGGCCATTGTATGGCTAGTCGGGAAACATGAAATGAAGCTGACACTTTCTTCTGCGCAGTCGACGCCATCGCCCTCATTACACAGATCCATCTCCAACAAAACCGAACAGACCTAGCTGTGAAGGAGGTAGCAGCAGCACGGAGGTGGGCACAGGATAGTCTATTGGTGACCTAGCAGAGTCCTGGGTTGGGTTGCGGTTGGTACGGCGCTCTGTTCCTACACCGCATTCTCTATAACTCTACTGCTCAGCTTTGGCTCACTATTTCTTCCACACAGGGCGGCGAGAAATACCAACAAGCCTTTTACGTTTTCGAAGAGCTAGCCAAGCACCCGCTACATCATCGATCGTGACCCTAGTCTCACAAGCCATCTGCGAGATACACCTCGGCCGCGTTGAGGAGGCCCAAGTCGCCCTTGAACAGGCCCTGCAGAAACAGCCCGACTACGCGGATGCTATAGCGAACTTATTGGTGCTAAACATTGTTACGGGCAAGGATGCCTCTGAGCTTACTAGGTACGCAGCCATTCATCATTCATTTACCTTGGTACTCTGTACCCGCCATACGAGATGCTGGTGCCAGAAGTCGTTAGCTAACAGTGCATACTCATACATAGCTCCCTAAAGAAGTCCGCACCCGAACACACCCTTCTCGCAGAACTGGAAGAAAAGAGCGAGCTATTCGACAAGGCGGCCTCCAAATTCAGTCCCAAGGTTGCGGCGTGAATACACAATACCAAACTAGCTAGAAAAACAGAAAATACTCAAAATTTACAAGAGAGATGACGACACAATTATCATGACGGCAGGCGTTCACCGGGTTCTACACGCTATTTAGATCTATAGATATTGTAGGTGTTGTTGGCAAGGTCGGAAAAAGGGCGACATATTGTTGCTAACTATACCACTTCATCGCCGGGCGGGAGAAGGAAGACTTTATGAGACGTTTTGGGCTTCGCGGGTGTGCCAGAAAGAAATGAATGTAGTGTCGACAGGTATTCAAGATACCCATACGCCAGAGTGGTCAGATCATGACTGGTTTCATAAATATCATGGCATGGTAGGACGTGTGAACAGAGCCAACTGTAGCCCCAGCCCATATCATCAGTCCGATATAGCCCGTGATTGCGCAACGCTTGGCGGGGTACAATAATGTCTAACATGAGATCACTCTTCGGCTTGTAACGATCATCGTTTATTTATTTATATTAAACCGGCCACGAATAACCTGAACCGATTACCGAATCTAGTTGTGCATCTTATGCATCGCTCACATGGGATGAAGATGATATATAATGCGTCCCACAACCATTTGCGCAGCTACTAATTGATCCAGTTCCTGACTGACTTTAAATCGTGATCCAAGAACTCTATCCAGATTCAACAGACTCATTTACTTCACCAAGCCTCGCGCTCGGCTCACTTCTTCGACCCAGTAAACCCAGATGCCACGGATCGACGATGCGTAGGTCGTAGTCACCGCGTCATACGGCGAGCTTGTCCAGGATCTTGTGGATTCCGGCACTCTTCTGCATATCGCCGTCGAGCTCGTCGGCTGTCTTCCTGGCACGCTCAATGAGAACATCGATGACCTTCTTCGTATACTCGAAGCTCCCGGTGCTCTTCATGTACTCGACGGCGTACCGCTTGACGTCCTCGTTGGTCGTCTTCTGTTTCAGGATGTTGCGGAGCTGCAGGTCGCGCGGGTTGGCGCGGATGCTGTGGATGATGAGGAAGGAGAACTTGCCCTCCGTCAGGTCCTCGCAGAAGGCCCTTGTGTCCCGTACACGGAGCTGGCCAGGTCCGGTAGTCGTCTGGATCTGGAAGATGATGCCGAGGACGTTCACGAGCGCACGCAGTTGACGGACGACTTGGACTCGGCCTGCATGAGCTTGATGGCCAGCCGGAATAAGCCGCCCGTCTTGTTCCCCACCATCTCGAGGTAGTTGTCCTCGGTGGGGCACTCGAGGTTGTCTCGCCAGAACAGGTCCATCCCCTGCCCGCGATGGAGGTTGACTAGCTCCTCCGAGAAGATGGCCACGGCCCGCGGTTGTTGAGCTTCTGGATCTCTTGCAGTGCGCAGAAGTATATATAATTAGCTGAGTTGATGGTTTGTGCCGTGCCATAGATGTTATGCGCCACGGGCAACCCCCGGCGGAGGAGGGAACTATCCTGTACATCGTCTACTAGTAGTGACGCCGTGTGCAGCATAGCTACTACCTTGGCGATGATGTCGAGGGCCTCTTTGGGCACCTCAAGCCAAACATTGAAGGCGTTAATCAGGCTGGTGCGGAAATCTTTTCCTGGTTGATTAAAAAGATAGTTGTAGGGGGCCGAGATGGCCTCCTCCTTGTAGACGGTCCATGTTTGGCGTGCCGTGTAATCGAAGTCCTCGGTCGCATACCGCGCGGGATCAGGGGGGTTGTCAGAAGCCATGCCGTGCAAGTAATGTTGAGAAGTCGATGCGGAAGCCGTTTTACGATGAGTATGGATGCTCTGAGCTAACCAATTGGATTCCGGAACAGGCCGGAGCACGGATTTGGCAGGGGGTTTAAGTGTCGTGTAACCGGTGGATGATGTCCTAGGGGGGATGGCGTTGGGTGACTGAAGATATATAGTGGAAGTATTGGTACTACCGCCACCGAGGTTGACATTGGCGTTGACGTTGGTAGCCATTACATCCCTAGTTGCGGCTGCATCTAGGTGACGATTAGGTACCCTTTAATCACCCGAGATAACTTGTCCCTATCTGAGTACCTGGGTGGCTGAAAATCGAAGATAGTCTAATAGTTATGCATATAATTGCTGCAAGGATATACCGACCGATTATAATCTCAAGGAACAGGCTCGGGAGTCATGACCACTCATCCAATGATACGCATGAAGTGTTGAGGTAACTGTGCATCTGATCGGTACAGCCCCGCGGTGGTTACGGCGGGGTTAGATTGCGCTAGCCTTAGGCACCTGCTGTAGGTAGAAGCCGTGTTCGCTCATGAGGCTACTACCTATCCGGAGAGTCCCACTTCTACATCTATGACGTCTACCTACTATGTATATTATTACACGACTTTAGTTGAGAGATCGTGGGCTGTTTGTAGTGTGCTGTACCTGCAGATGATCGAGCCACAAAAGCCAAATGCGGCTCAAATCTCGGTAACTACCCGGAAAAGCGCAAGCTCGGAATTGGTCGCGGAACGCTAAGACATGAGAGTGTTAGCTGCGCAGGCGGGAGAGACTATTAGTCTAGAGCAGATGTAGCGTTTTGATTGATCTAATGGGAGGTTAAGTTATAGGATCGTTCAACGCGTCATGATGAGAAAGTAGAGTGGTACAATAATTGAATAAGAAAAGGGAAACTTAGATTCATCATGATTACAAGTGAAGAATGAGTTGTTAGAGATGAGACGGAAATGGAGATTTCCGGCAGAACAGCCAGCCGTCTTGACAAAGAACGGTGCGGTTGTGATGTACTAAGTACCTAGCTTACACATGTTTCATATATTAGGATTAGAGAGAGATCTTAAGAAGCATGTGATGCGACACGTCAAACGTCCATTTATGTACATATCACCAGCGCCGTACCACGCCATAAGCTTAAGAGTTCGGAATTGTGTAACTTCATCTTATTATTCAGAGCGGGTGTAACGTTGAAGTTGAAAAGTTCGAATGAACCGATTGCCCGCATGAATTCAGTAGATAATGACATGTAGGCCGCTAGAAGACATACCACCGAAAGGGGATCAGCGCGGGGATCTTACGTACCTACTGCCGGCCAATTTGAGACACCTATTTAAGCTAGCGGCTATCGATAAGCCCTCCATCCAGCGCTGAGATAACCAATAATATGTAGGCAAGCAGGAGCCTACCAGCCTGTTGCTGTGTCAACCAGTGCTCCAGACATTTGGGTGCTCTATTGTCAGCCTGTCGAACCCAAAAGCAATGTATGTACAGTAGCATCAGGTACAATATGCCGGCATTCTCTTCATGATCATTCTTTATCTAGGGATTTTCATACATTCCTATGAAATCCCCAGTTTCTTCATTTCGTCCACCTTGTATTAACAGTTCTGCTGGTGTCTATATTTCAGTTCACTTCGGCATTTTACGTTTTATGTATACAATTCAACAAACCCACTAAATCACTAAATCACGATGGAGAACTTGTTGTCCCTCGCTTTCGACAATCTGTCTTCATTCGATGGTGGGAAGATCAGAAAAGGCCTGCGTCAGGTTGAGGGCCTCCTAGCCAATATTTGCCTCTCGCGACAAGATACTAGCAGGGACCGTCGGGCCTCCGTAGCCAGGGACCCAGGCCAGGAACAGGAGTCCCTCCCGAACAGCAAGGATCTGGGTGAACTCGCCAATGACCCTGCCTTTTACGAATTCTTCAAGCTGCAGGAGGGTTTCGAGTGGAATGTCGCTGTCCGCCTCGTCAACACGCTTGATCGTCTGCTAGCAAAGGGCGGCGACGGATCAAACGACTTACTTATACTGAATGCGCTGGACCTAATTCAGGGAGTCATGTTGCTCCATCCGCCCAGCAAGGCGCTCTTCTCACGGGAGATGTATATGAATGTGCGAACGCCTCTCTCAGCTGACGTCTAGTCTCAGGGAGCATCATTGCTAATGATTTGCGCGCAACAGCTCCTTCTCGATCTCATCGAGCCCGACTTTTGCCCAGCGATTCAATCCGCCACTCTCCTGACGCTCGTCACCGCACTGATCGACACGCCACAAAACACGCGAACATTTGAGAGCCTCGATGGCCTGCTCGCCGTGACCTCGCTCTTCGCTCCCGAAGCACCAGCCGCGACGCTCAAGCTCATCGAGTTCCTCTATTTCTACCTCATGCCCGAGACGCCATCCATCCCTAGCGCCACACCCCGCGATTCCATGCCGGGCTTGCTACAGCGCAGCCCTAGTAAGCTCGCGAAAGCATTCTCGTCGGCAAGCGGCGTCAGGGATGAAAACGGTCGACCACGATCCGCCGGCGAAAACGCTACGCGCAGTCAGGTGGAGAAGCAGGCCTTGCTAGGCCGGCACCTGAATAGTGTTGAGGAGCTAGTCAAGGACCTACAGCGGAACACCCTGTTCAACGGCGTCGTTTCGTAAACGTGTACGTTTACGGGCGATACATTGACCTTGGAACTGGCTCTGTTATTGAATACGTTTTATTTCGCCGTCTCTTTTGCATTGGGTTTCATTTCATCGCGCATGGAGTGCTACTTGTATGGACACAGGGTGGGTCTGAGAAATGCGGTCAGATTAACGACCATTGTACACGTTCTCTCACGAGACAAGTTAGCTGGAGTTTTTGTGTCACGGCGCAAGGGGCGTTTTTGTCACTTCGTTGGATGAGGGACCTACGGGAGTCAGGAAAGGGGGTATTTTAATCCGCTATTGAGATCTTGTTTTGCGATGCCCGGCCTAGTTGATGCGCCAGCTATAAGATGTCGAAATGATTATATGAAAGTTTCATTGCATTCTCCCCCTTATATGTCTGGTATATCCCGTTTCGTCACCATATTATTCCTTAGGTATTATTCCTTAGGTCCCGACCCCACTGGAGACGATATCGACGGTCCCTTACCCGTCGGTTGACTGGGCTCATCGGAATTCAACGGCGACGGAGTTCCCAGGCTCCCCATTAGTTCAAATGGGCCCGTAGCAGGCTCTTCGTCTTGAGCCGGCTTTTCCTCCGTATCGATTGAGTCGTCATCTCCATGTGCCTGACCCGCACCTATCTCTACCGGTCGCAAAATATTATTAGGGTGGAACGGCGCGCCATCACCAATTGCCGTGGGCGGCGTAGTCGCTAGCCCAGGATCGAAGGTGCCATACTCGTCCCCGCCTTGGTCCGTATACGGACCGGGTACCGCATCGGGGCCAATGTAATTATATCCGTGACTGGATAAGAAGTTGCCGCTGCCGTCCGAGCGAGGCGACCAAGGCGACGCAGGACCGACAAAGACGGAGTTATCCACGTCTGGGTCCCCCACACCCGAGTCTGCGCTTCTAACCACGTGTTCGCCCATCATGTCGTGTCGCATCTCGTGTGCTGACAAGCTTGCCGCACCTGTAGTTCCCGACCGCTTCCGCCGTTGACGGATGCAAAGCCAAGTTACGGCGGCGATGATAATGGCAGCGCCGACGGCAACTCCAACGCCGATGCCAGCCTTCGCGCCGCTCGATAGGCCACCACCGTTGGAAAGCGCGGGATCCGGGGCGCACACGGCTTTCGCGGTGCCTGTGGCGACACTCTGGAATGTGCAGATCGACCCGAAATTGCAACACCTGCCGCCTTCCGTGCACGTAATCTGCGAGGTGGTACACCCGGATGGTATAATAGAGACGATCGTCGAGATGGACGTCGAGGTTGACGGGGCCGGGTCAGCGATGCAGCTGCCGCTCAATGCGCACTTGTAACTGTACGGGCAGCACTTCCCGCCGAATGTCTGCTCACATAAATACGCGGTCGTTTTGCACGCCCGGTTACAGCACGTCGAGTACGTCGAGTACGACAGGATGGATGAAATGTCATCTTGTCCCGCTGAGGTCGTGCCAACGGCCACCGTCGCAGTTGACGTCAAGTTACAGTAGAGCTGGTCGGGACCGCACACCGAGTCTGGGCACGTTACGCCCAGCGAGCAACACTGCGTTGTCCAATCCTTGTCTAAATAGCAGTACCGGTCGTTCGGACAGCAATAGCCCGCTGCGTTTGCTTCGACGCAGCTATGGAACCCTGCCTGGCATATACCCTGTCGCTCGCTGAGTCGGTGGCCGCCCAGCACATGTCTCGGGTTGGGGCTCAAGGGTTGCGCCGGCACCGCTGCGTATCCCTTCCATGTGCCGGCGCGGCGCGAAGCCGGCGGCGGGGAGCAGCGTCGCATCATTAACCGCCCCGAAGCGGGGGACCGCGCCGAGGCAGGATAGATGCGCAAACCGATGAAGAAGAAGAGGAGGACGGAGAGCCGAGGCGCTGCCATTTGATAGTGTCGAGGGTCCCTATACTATAAGACCCTGGGTCATACTAATGGCGATGCTTGCATGGACGTCGGGGGGGGGGTAGTGGTTGGGCAATTCGGAGGATATCAGCCAATACTACTACTACCCGGCAGCGTGAGATCTCAAAGAAGAGGAATGTGCATTTGAATACAGTCTACGGTTTCGATCCCCAATTGGGAGGTTTGTTATTTAATACTCCAGCAGAAAGCTGAAGGCAGGCTGCGGTTGGAATACCACGATTACCCCCATCAGCACGCAAGGTCACCACCTATCTACAGCCTGGCTTATCCCAACGCTGGAACCAACACGGGGTCTTTCGCGGGCGGGAACGGGTATGTGCGCTGAACCAAAAGGGTCGTAGCAAGCCATTCTGACGGTTCATGTTGGGAGGTTGTACGTGGCAGGTCGCCGATAGGTCGGGGGTCATGAGGGGTCATCTCAACGCCGCCGCATCAGCTAGATATGCTCGAGAGTAGTCTAGTTCTCATGAGGGATCCAAGCCCTGTTTATTATTGGTCTTACTCGCATATGCAGTATCTTGCCTGCTCTTGGAGCCGACTTGGCGGGGTTGGCATTGTGGAGAAAATGCTACCACATACTACTACTCGGTTTCTCGAGTATTTCTAATACTCACTCTATCACAGAAAAGAAAACAAGGTCTTATCGTTATGAGCATGTAATAAGTGAAGCAGAGCTTATCTTTTCTTGATCTTTGCTATAAACTGCTATACGCATATTAAGTGTCTACCTAGGTACCTGGGTATGTTAATGTCTTTCGGGTTGTTTTGCTAAGAAAGAGAGGACTTGGCACGATTGAATCAAGGTGGCTGACTCTTTGTACATTTTAACCATTCTTCATTTCAACTAGAGACGCCAATCCGCGGCTGCTCGAAGTGTAAGGCCAATCATGGATACATCACAACTGCCCGATATGCGGCCCGCTCGTTCTCCACGACTACCTCGTACACTACACCTGGATCGCCGGATAGTCTGCAAGCATAGGAGCTTTTTTTTCACCATCCGGCGCTATGGCCGATAATTACAGCCTCACCTAGAGATACACCAGCTCTGTTTGGGAGCGAAAAGATAGGGCCCTGGAAATGGCGACCCTATAGTGACGCTCAAGTTGCTACATGTGTCAGGGCGTGGGAACGGTTATGCGACACGATTGAGGCGCGCGTCTCGCCACTACTGCCAGCCAGTATTGCCACCGATGCGATAGAACTAGGACTACTTCTCGTGTCCGCCGCCTCCGGTTCCGTTACATTGCCCCGGGTCTCGCCCTACCCCCAGCTGATGCATCTGGGTTCCCGGCAGCGCAGCGCTTCACCAGACTGACACGTGCACCACAGGTCATACCGCCAGTATGCCTCTTCTCCTCCGCGGATAATGAGCGTGAGCTCAAATTGACAAGGTCAAGCCTTTCGGCGGCGACCACTACTGCCCTCAGCGTCTGGAACGTTCGTTCAACCATTGGCTTACGTTACTTGAGCAAGGCGCTTGGCCCATTGGGCCACACGGCGTAGATGGCACTATTGATACCTTCAATGAGGCCGACACGACGCGGTGGAAGGATTATATCATTCCGTCGGCTTGGTGATAATAGGGGTTGTTGCATCTGTCGCTACCTCAGAGGGCCCGCAATACTGGGACAACTAATGGCTGATGGACAAAAAAGTCTCCAGCCAGAGCATTCCCCGTAGCATCAAACCAGTCAGAATCACGGACTATATGGCGTAGTTTACAGGACACTGCTAATGATATAAAAAAAGAGAGGCTCGTAATTAACCTTAATGAATAGCTCAACACGTCCAAACCTAATTGGGAAAAAACAACGAGAGTAAGAGCAATGAGTGAGGGATTTCTATTTTCAATGATACATTAGCCCCGCCTCGAGGACGTTAAAGTCTTTTCACTAGTTGTGAGGTCTTCTCAGCAGTTCTCATAAACTCACACTAGAGTACCAATCTACCTACTCCAGTCCCCATTGGAAAAGAGGTGCGTCGGTGCTCCCGCCGCTTGCTTCTTCAATTCACTTTCGACATTCCAATCCTCATACACGTGTCCCTTGGGCAAATTCGTATTCTCAAACGGTGCGCCATTCTGGAGATGGTCCAGCGCAGCTGCGAACTGTTCGCGGGCATAATCCTCCGGGTTATGCTGCCAGATCCAGCGGCCAAGGTGCAAGACTTCCTCGAACGGATTTTTGCCCTCATCGAGCAGGCTCATGTCGATATGATGCAGGATGTGGCGGGACACAATGCCAAATTGCTGAATCACAGAAACGCGCTGGTATCGCAGTTTCGTGTGCACTTTCGTCGCCCAAGACACATTTTCCTTTCCGCCCTGGTATAAGCACTCGGCTAGCGAAATTCCATCCTCCATTGCCTGCGTGGCACCTAAATGGGAGATATAGTTAGCATACACTCAAAAACCTCTTTCAATAGAAATTCAAGCATATTTAATGAGCTCTCTCGGTAGTCGACTAAGGATAAGGAATCGGAAAGGAAAATTAAGAAAACCTTACCATTTGCCGAGGAGGGAAGAAATGCGTGAGCACTGTCACCGAGCTGCACGATGCGCCCGCCGTTGGACGTCCATTTAGGCTGGGGATCGCGCCATGTAAGCTTCCAGTCAATCAGCGTGTCCGCGGGCACCTGGTTCACAAAATCCATGATCTCCTCGCCCCAATTGGTGCGCTCCTTCAGAATCGTAGCAAGTTCAGAGGCCGGGACCGTGTTGTACCACGATTCCTTGGCTTTGCCATCTTCCTTGTGCGTAAACGCAAGACCGACCTTCTCGTGGGTGAAGAGCGTGATAAGATGCATGTCTTCTCTATCTGGTACATTAGCAATTATTTACGGGTCAAACGGTTGTTAACGTCACTAACCCGAAATACGTGCGAACTTCGGGAGTTTGTCCAGGTTTCAGCAAGAGTTTCGCGGCCTTCGAGCCAGGCGCAATAACACTAGGGCTAAATGCGCCTCTCAAGATCGCGTATCCGCTGCTCACAAAGGGAACTGGGGAACCTGTCACGGCTTCAAATGACTTGGTTCCGATTCCTTCAGCCGCGACTACGACGTCGCCTGTAAAGACTTCGTTGCCCGCTGTTAGGACACGAGCCTTGCCAGCCGATACATCTTCTTCATAGCCGACAGTTTTGCGGCCATAGTGGATTGGGATTCCTAGACCTACAGCACTCGGAGTCAGTCATAATCATTCCAGGATGTTTTTAAACTGGCAGGTAGGTAATGCCAGAAGTTACTTACGATTGATCTGATCCTCCAACATTCCCATGATCAAAGGACGTGTCTTAATGAAACCCACGATGGGTACGTCTTTGGCAGCGTGCGGCGCCGCCCCAGGACGATTCCACTCGACCAGTTCGCTGACCAGCTTTTTCCCAGTTGGGTCACACCACCATAGGGGCGAATTCCACGCGGTTTCTCTATATTCGGCAACCATCTTGGGGTAGTAGTGCAGGGTTGCAAGAGCAGAAGGACCGATGGTGAAGAAATCGCCAAGGGGCGACAGTCTTTCATTTTGGTCCAGGAGTTCGACGTCGTTGCCCTTCCGCCAGCACTCGAGACCCGCGAGCATACCACCGACACCGGCGCCGGATATGATGACCTTGATTCCTGTTCGAGGGTAACGGTGGATGCCGTCAACAATTTCGACAGAGCCTGGTTGCGAGGTTAGAGGCATTGTGAGGCTGGGGTTAGTAAGATATGGAACAGAAGTAGTAGTGAAGGGTTGATGGGCTAGAAACGCTAGTTATTCTCCTTGCAAGTATGAGCGTGGTGTCAGGACAAAGATGAGACGAGGACATGTCAGATATATATAGCTATGATAGAGATGATGATATGTAAGACTTTATAAGCCATAATGATAGTATCGCACCCGTTGTTCTTCAAGGGGCTTCACTGAATGCTTCCTCACGAGCCCAGGGTTATAATTTAGTGGAACATGGGGTCACATACTGAAAAAGGGGGGAGCGTGCAGTTGTCTCAACCTCATACGAACAATACTCAAGCTTGCATGTAGGTCGCCCACATTGGTATTTGAGTCAATACAACCAGTTACACTTGTAGTGTATTTTGCCTACACACGTGGAAGCCAGTGTCGGTGGACAGCTAACCCAGCTGCCAAACTATGGCGTTGTTATTTACGAAGACTAGGTTGACTCCTGATATATCTAACTATTCTGCAACTTCAATTATGGCTCAGAAGCTTATTGGGGATCATCATCAAGGGGTTTTGCTGAATGCTTTCTCACCAGAGCATGGGGTGCAATACCAACCCACTATTATGATTACGTAAAGCGGGGCGTTCAGGTCGAGCCAATACAATCAGCCACGCTTATTTAGGTAGAGTTGAGTGTTTGAGCCAATACAACCATATTCTACCTACACATAGGCACTCACTTGCGGCATGACCAGGACCGTTAAGCCACCACTCAAGCATTCGGCAACGGGTCTTGGTGGGATGTTAACCTATCTTCCCAACTATTCAGTTATTATATGTAAATATCAGGGCTGTCAATACGCAATCCAGCCTAGCGGGTTATCTTCTCACCTTCAGCATCATCACATCTTGCGCTCCGAGCGTCGCCGCATACTAGATCAATTGGTTTCTCTGCGCTTACTTTCACCCGACCGCGTCGGCGTTCCGGCATCTGACTCGCCGCGGATTGCGGATTTACCAGTCCTGTCCGGCTTCAAGTGTGATGCCCCTGAGTGTAGTTATGCCTGCACGTCTATCAAACGCATGTGCCAACACTGGAGTGAAGTCCATAACGAGCCTAACTCAAAGGTTATCAAATACCGCGATGCCAGATTGCAAACATTTTTCAGAGGCAACAAGATCCGCTATTTCGAAGTTGAAGGGCCGAAAGATTCAAAATGTTCGGCCCGGATAGAGGGCCAATTGGCCATCAACAAACCCAGCTTATCCTCACCAGCCGACTCAGCCGGCGACTCTCCGAATGAGGCCAAGCGCCACTAGATTACCAATGTCTCCTTTATATGCATCACTACACAAGGCATTCGGCTCTCTTCCTTAACAGAGGCAATGAGAGCACCACTTTGGGCAGATGACATCGTATTTGAAGCTTATAAGCACTCGTTTCTTATGTACAGCATTCTATGCATTTCCGCCATCGATAAGGCACGTAAGACAACTAACTACACCGAGAGACGCCACCACTTACAAGCATCAGCCTCCTATTGCGCCGGCGCGATATCGGGGTACCGTGCCGCCATCGTACATCCTACGAGAGACAACAGTAACGCGCTTGTAGCATCCAGCCGGCTTCTCGGTCAACATGAGGTGGCCCGTGACCTAATCAAATATCAGGAAATAGACCAAAACTTCACGATCGACGACATCATTGAACATCTCGTGCTTCTCCGTGGCTGCCTCGACCTGATGATCCAACTCCAATCCACACTACCCCCGACTCGCCTTTTCGTCTACCAGACCAAGTAAGGGCTGAGCTGCGGCAGATCGAGGAAAGCGATGATATTGCCATGTCCTCAAATCCAGGCTACATCCCCGCTGATACGTGGCTGATCCTTACCACGCTTGAAGCTAAGCTAAAAGCCGTCGGACTCCTACCAGAAAGCGAAGCCCCCATGGTACAGCGTGCAATAAACCTGCTCTCCCATGCAGTATCACACGCATACAATGCGAAGGAAGACGAGTTCAGCTGCGCGGGCTGGAACGCCATCGAAGGTTGGCTCCGCTCGCCCGTTGTCTCAAATGAGCTCCTGCCTGCTCTAAGAGAGCTTCGTCCCGCGGCGCTTGCCGTAATGATATCATGGGTAATGATCCTACTCAGAAGAATGGAGGGCTTGTATGACTGGATGGCAGGGTTATCTGCGTGGATAGTTCGTGTTGCGATCAAGGTCGGGCAAAGCACCGAACTAGAAAGCCTTGTGAGGGAGATCTACAATGTCGACTAAACACCACTATGAAAGTGGACGATCACGTTATTCATTGTATAATTGGCACGATAGAAGTTAGAAACAGTGACTCGACACATTATGCAGAAACACCTCGCCTTGCTACTAATAGAACTCTGAGCATATGCAATCAGTTGGGGGACCTCATTTATTATACTTCAGATGTATCACAATATACAACTGCCAACTGGGTAACTGATAGCTACGCACGGCGCGTGCATGAGTTATACACATCGTTGTAGATTAGGTAATTAGCATCGGTCGGAAATAAGGAATATGCACAGACCACGTTAGGTTAGTTACCGTGTGCATCCATTTCAACATCAATATTTCACCCAATTCACTCGTTACAATATCTACAAATTTATCGAACACGCCAAGGAGGGACGAGGACAGATATTGCTCAGGTGGCTTCATTGAATTGGCATAAGGAAGCGCGTTGTATATTGATTGGTAGAAGATAACCTGTCTACGTCTACTATTCTTGGATTCAGCACTCGCGCTAGTTTAATTTGTATGTGATGACACATAATTCTCTTCAAACACAAGAGCTGCTGTATCACACATACCAAGGGACTGGATCGCGAATCTGAGGTCGGGAACCTATCTTACATATCGTGTATGGCGCTGTGTGAGTGGAAACTTGATATGAGGCTAGCTACTCGCGTATTTCTGTGACCAGGGCTTGTACTCAAGTGCTTGGAACTCAGTGTTCTATTCATACATCTGCCAGGTAAGGGCGAAGCAACGCAGCCAGAAGCATAGAAACTGGGGATGTGCTAGTTAGAAGAACAGGGACACAAGACCTTGTCCCCACCTGACTCTCTAGCAAACTATGACAAGATGAATATCCTCCCATGCCCTCGACCAAAAGTCCTTGTCACATGCTAAGAGACTGCCACGGTTGCAACAGTGAGAAGATACAAAAATCTAGACATCATTGTAGCCCACTTTGGTAATGTTCGTCGTGGAACGGTATGCTGCTGCAATTGGATCTCGTGATGGATATCCATGTTCGCCCCTATCAGAGATAATTCAATAACCCTTACCAGGAACAGGGATCTAGGCATGAGGATCAGACCAGACAAAGAGACTTTCTGTATATAGTCACATAGTCACATAGTCACACAGAGCCCACGGAGATAGCTTCACTGGTTCTCCGTGCAACAACAGATGTCCACACCCTACCCCTGCGAGGTCCCTGACAGCCCTTGCGAAATCATTCATGTCACACATAATAATCTGTCATAATCTCGCTCAACTCCAACGCCGTATCTAATCTATAGATGAGTCTTGAATACTCGATTTGCAAAGAGATTGAACTACTTCCGTTGTTCAGTACTGTCCGTCAGGATCTTGGAGTATGAATGCATACCGACTCGAGTTGCTACGCAAGGGGTCTGGACTTGTCCTCATGCTGTAGGTTAGTCCATTGTATCTAGCTTGATACACATATGTCCTTGATTCTATCGACACCATCACAAGTATCAAGAGCGTAGGGGGGTCGTAGCAGACACTAAGCGCGGCGCACAATACCGTCGATACAAAAAGTACTTCCTCTATCGGAGGTCGAGATCGTGATGGGGATCACGACAAAACCATGGCCGCCATTTCTTCTTCCTCTAGCGCTATGTACGGGTCTTGAACAATCAGTGGCACGGCGAATACCGTCGTCATTGCGGACTGTAAGAGTGTTAGATTTGGAATGGCTTTCGTGTCAGCATACCCCCAACTTCTTGGCTTCGTAATATTTTGTGAGAAGTAGCATCAAGTTGCGCTCTTCAGAATTTCGGGCATCATTTTTGTCACAAGGCTATGGGGTTGCGGCCCAATCTTTTGAGTCTTCCATATGCAGTTGAGCCACTGACGTTCCTCACATGCCTGGCCACCGTCATAAGACGCAATACCGGTCCCAGCTTCCTAAGCAAGATGTAAGCACCAATGTCGCAGGCATTATTTTGGGCGCTTATTTGGAACCGGTTGAAAATATAGTCGTTGATAACCATCCCAGCTCGACATTAGTTCCTAGGCTTCTGTCGATCCGTATGTACTTCTCAGTTCATGTGCTTTGTTTTGGGAGTAGGTATGAAAGCCTCCGCGACTGAATATCTGAGGATCTAAGAACGGAACCTCTCATGCTTACAATCAAACTCACGGAAATTTGATGTTGAAAGTCTTTCACTGACTGAATTAAGATGTAATAGTTGGTTCCGATTAACATTCACACAACGTATACGTAGGTGTTTGGCTGTTCAAGGTCGGATTTTCGGACATAACATGAAGGAATAACTGTGGCGTCGGCCGTAGTATAATTGTGGAAATGAATGGTCATACAACATAGTCACACGAAATACTCTTCTTGGGGGCACCTTGACCTGTTCATTGGTGGGTATTTTGTGTGGAAAGTCTTCAGCTTTGTAATGCGGTTACACTGTTAATACCTTTTATTTATAATGTTAGTATGCGTAAGATCAACATTCTTGATACCGAGAACGGCACGGTTACCCGGACTGTGTTTGTAATCCAGTTGTGGCGGTCTCGAGGTCACCTCCTCGAAATTGTGAAGGAGTCGTTGTTTGAATTATGATATATGATAAACCGAATAACGCAGTTCAATCAAAAAAGGGCCACACATTTTAACTCGCCAAACTCAAACCCTTCAGCCCAACTTTTCAAATGATCAGGCGGGAAAGGCGCCATTATTGCGCAATTGGGACAATAGACATGCTTACAATGCGATCAAGCTTGTTGTTCTACGTGCAATTATACTTTCGCCAAATCTTACCCCGTCGAAGATCGGTAAGCCGAGATCTTCCTACGGCGTAAAATATGACAGCTCGGAAAGCCAGGGTCGCAGAGCCACATTTCTCTGATCTGCAGCTAGTCTCATTGGTAAGATTTTCCCCAACGCCATTTCTTAAGACATTCTAGATCATTGGCCGGGGTTTTGTCACATTCAATATCTTGGCACCCCCGAGGCATTAAACAAAAGTACAGGACTAGTATGAGGGGATCTGGAAGTATTTTTACCGTGCTAAAAATCATCCTTAACTACTGCTATAATTCTAAATCAAAATATGCCATGTCTATATGTTCATGAAACTGCTTTAGATACAATCTGCCTAGAATTAGGGTACTAGTTGTAGTTGAGCGTAGCTATTATGTCTCGCTACATCAAGGTTCATCATTTTTCTCGGGAAAAAAAGCCACTACCCCAGACTCTATGTTCGTCTTACCGTTCTTTTGTTTCAGCTCAACGAACTGCAGACAAGGAAAATCGATGTCCCCTATTGGCCCGGGAATAACAGGCTTCCCTACACCAATTTACGGTGGCAAACCGCCACACGCGCATCCAATATTCGATCGTAGGCAATGTAGCCTCGCGACCCCAAAGGCACGAGAAGTGTTCAGATGTCTCAGGCATCCATTGGCCTGGCCTGGTATCGGAGCTGAATTGTTCTCAAAAGCGTTCACATAATGATAATCGTTTTGAGAGCAGGTCAAACGTCGAGGAGGCACACCACTTGACATGTGTCGTGGGGGTTAGGATTTTAGACTCGAGAGTTGAGAAGTCTTGTTTATAAAAAGAGAGGGTTGTCGCTTCAACATCAATACCATCTCGTCTCCTATCACCATCAGCAACTTATCCAAACTCGATTCTGCCTCTTCAATAAGCTCTCTTCAAGCAACCAGGCGCTTGTCAACTATCATTTACCCTAGGACTCATCCATCCGCACATTTCGAGCCAAAATGCAGTTCGCTACTTTCTTCCTCGCCGCTCTCTCCGTCGGCTCTGCTTTCGCTGCCCCGTCGTCGACGATTACTCGCCGCAATGCGATCCTAGACACCGCGGCTAGTGCTGTCAGCGCCGCGCAGAGTGCCGTTGCTAGTGAAACGGCCATTATTAGTACACCCCCTATCCCCCGCCTTCCTACTATACGATCTCGATCTAAATATTTTCCAGACACTGCGCTCTCGGGCACCATCACCCCTGCGGCTATCTCAGCCATCTCGGGGTCTCTGGTAAACATCGCGACCGCAATTAGTGGTGCGACCAGCGCTGTTACGCCTCTTACCACCATCACGGGGACTCTAACCTCCTCTGAGCTAACCACCCTCTCTGGCTTGACCTCGAACGTACAGAGCATCGTGACCAACGTGCAAACTGTCACCAATGGTGTTCTATCGCTTCCCACACGTGAGTTCCTCCCAAACTGCCGCAGATAGTGCCAAATAGTGATGCTGATATAACATGGTAGTGTCGGCCGTACTTGTCAAAGCCCAGTCAGTATTTCTGAGGTTACTTCTTACTCAACTTGGCAAAAAATATGCTCTCCTGTGCAATGCGCCTATGCACACTCCAGAAACGCTGTAAACAACACTTTCTAACTCTTGATCTCTCACAGGGCCCTTGCTCTCGTTGCTACCTTGTCCCCTTTTACAACACCAGTCACAACATTCGCCACCTCGGCCATTTCTGGAGTTACCGGCCCCACAGCTGCTGCCATTCAGTCTTCTGTCGCGACTATCACAAGTGTCAGTACCAACATTTTGGGACCAATTCTCACCGCTCTCCAAAATCTCCTCTAAGTTATGTGACTGGGGCCTCTATTAAAGGAAAGATCCACGGTTGCGATGCAATGCTATCGTGTGGAGATTTGGGATTGGCAGATTTTGGTAGGAGGGGATTTCATGTTTTCGTGAGAACTATGGAGAGAATGGTTGCTCAATTCGCTCGTTAGCTTTCCATTATCAGTCTGCAGACTTGTTTAGGTTGCTGGAAGGAGACACAAATATCAATACACTCGTTATGATGCATCAAACTATAAACTCTTCCAGTCCCTAGCGCTTTGAGTGTAGCTTTCTTTAAGTGTAGCTTCCTATACTGTCAATCCCAAGAAAGGGAGAGAAGGAGGGGGTTGTGCTAAAGCGGAAGGCAAATGATTTTAACACCCAATCTACTCTATACTGTGAGTTTGTAGTGTATCCGAGAGAGAAAAAAAGGCAGAAATCGTCTCAGGTAGAAAAATGTCTAGTCCTCTACATGCTGTTGCAATTACCTAATACGCCGCGCTGCCTGGTAAATCGGACACATGGGTCACTTATATCTCCATGGCCACACACTAATTATTCCCACTAGCTACATATAGGCTATGGGCTGTCATAGGAAGCTTGGTATACAACTTGGTGGATGCAGCCAAGATAGGGAAGAAAAAATACAAGGAGTATATACTAAGGGGTAAGGTAAGACAAGATAAAACAGACATTAAATGAAGATATTCTTGTGTTAAGCTTTATTGTTGATAAAGCGTAAAGTTTCTTGTTACAACAAGTGGCAAGTATAGACAAGGCTTGGTACTAAGCAACAATTGCTTCATTGCAGTAATGTTGGCTCATTTTTTATTTAATATTATGGAACGTCAAGATGGTTAGCAAATCGACTCTAATTGACTCTAGTTAGGTAGCTAACTTGTCTGCTATAGAGCAATACTTCCTTTATTTTGTTATATCTGACTTATGCGTTTTCATTATATGCGAGTAAAGGGATTCAATACACCGAGAAAGTCTCTCTTGATCAGGAAGAAAACTTTAAATATTTCCTACATATGACCATGATACTAATAAAAAAGGGGGTTTATGAATATTATTAACCATTGTTGGATCTATAAAACTAAAACGTGAGTTTCTTGGTGCTTAGATCAAGCCATCGTTCGTACAATTAAATCGTCTTGAATTACAAACTGCCTTCGCAGTTCAACATATGTTCGTAGGTAGTGATAAAAGCATTCATCCGTGTGCTTGGTAGTCTTTAGAACGACCTCCTTGTGTATGCAAATTCTCCCGGTCTTTTAACAATGAAAGACCCAATGTGATATCTCACGATTATACCATCTCGAGCTGAGGTTCAGTCGCCAACTAACGAATGGTACGAAGAATAAAGTAGAAATTTACTCCGCCAGTTTCCGGGAGTTACCAATTTCGGTTTTGGGTAGCACCACCCCCACCGCAGGAAGGAAGTAAACATCCAATGCTACAAACTTCTGTAGCAGGTTGAGTGACCCATCTTCAAGCTAATATCCATATGGATATTTGTAGATCTGAGGTCAACTTCTAACAGATCCCAAGCTTCTATTCTTCCTTTCCTCAAACCTAGCCCGCATATACCCATCACTATTCTCTAGTCCCTTGAGGAAATCACGATACTAAGTGAGTCTACTCGTGTACGCATCTCATTGCAACAATCCCTGCATCATCCAAACAACCGGGGACAACATCTACGCCACGATGCCCGCCCTCATGACTCTTCCGACGGAGGTGGTACACAAGATATGTGGCAAGTTGGTCCCCAACCTCCTCTGCATAGACTCCAGGCTTCCTCTCCCCTACGAACATCGGCTTCGCCAGCGCGCACTATGTAGCCTCACCTTGGTTTCGCACCGCGTCGGGGATGTCGCAACCGAGCATCTGTACAAGCATGTGGTAATCCAGTCGACCAAGCAAATGGTCTGTCTGTTCCGGACTCTTCACGATAAACCGGAGCTTCGCGCGCGCCTGAAATACTTGGCTAATCTGGTGCCGCTCAACAAACCCGAGATGCAGGACGAAATCGAGGCAGATATCCAGCGATACTTCCCTCTTCTTCCCGCCATCGTGACTAGTTCGTCTCCTATATACCCTCCGGAGCTGCATCAGCTAGGCTCACCAGAGCTCCTTTCGGCTAAGCCTTTGTGGACGCACGAGATCATTCGCCATATGCGTAAGTTATCCCATTTGTTAACGCCCTCCCTACAAGATGCTGTCAAGAACAATATTTGGTGTAGCTAGTTCGCTGTGTACGGTCCTACTTACTGCTAAGATATTGTCGCTTCAGGTAAATCCGGCCTCACTGACTCTTGATGTGCAGTTATCATGCTACCTCGCTTGAAAGATATATTGACGACGATTCGCGCTGCTAAAAACAATCTCCCTTCCGCCGTCAGCGGGGACGCCGACAAGGCATTCTTTGGCGACACCTCATGTTTCCCATACGTCTCGGAGAAACCACGAAAACTTCGAATAAAATGGGAGCCATTGAAGCACACCTCCGAGGATGAAGACGCAGACATATTGGGACCGGTATTCCAGCTCTATTTCACTCCGTACATTGCCAACGGTTGTCGCGTAACGGATCTGAGATTCTTAAACCTGGCGAATGTCACAAGCTACCGAGTCGACGATTCTTCCTTTACTGGTTTGAATGCAGTCTTTGGTGAGGGTGCACTCGCGAGTTCCGAGAATAATAAGCACCTCCTGAGTTGGCTAGCCCAATTCAAGGACCTCCATCTCGGGCTCTCCGCTATCGACCCGCAAAAAGTAGGCCGACTGCTCGCTGCTTGCCCAAACCTAAAGACACTCACCTGGAATCCCTTTATTTTGCTGGTAAGTTTCTCTCGAGCTAATCGTTTCGCATTCTCTTCATCTAGAGCTTATGTCTGAGGTACATGAGGGTTAATATCACCCTTCAAGATATTTGACAACTAACACCGAGTAATGTAGCAGGAGAATGGACAACATCTTGACTCATCGGATGTGGAGTTGGCACTTCGACAAGCGGCAGGTCATCTCGAAGACTTATATCTCGCTCTGTTCAGCTTACATTGTGGACCGATATCTTTCCGACAATTTCGAGCCCTGAAAGCCCTATCGGTCGGCATTGAGGTGCTCACCAATTATTCTCGAGGGTTAAAGCGCAGAAGCGACCACCCAGCCACGGGTTCGATAGTAGAGATACCGTTGGCTTCTTTGCCCCGACAGCCTTCAACGCCTGAGATTGCTGAGCACAAACTTCAGACCGCAGAGTAGAAGTCAGTGTCGAGGTACTCAGACGGCCGCTCGATTATGCTACAGGGATATTATGGGTGGATATGTCGTGCATGGCCGGCAGCTATTTCCAATTTGGGTGGCAGATTGCTTGGAAGCGTTCGCACATAGTTGTCAAGCTATGCCCAACTTTCGCTCGATCGCCGTGGTACAGCCTTTTCATGGCATCCTGCCGGTAGATCACGTATCGCGTGTTGAAGTCGGGAACTTGAAGGCCGCATTCGGCGCCGCCGGCGTCCAATTCAAAACACAGATCATTACGTCTGACCCAACCCTTTGGGGATTTTCTGCTTCTTGAGAGGCAACTAGGCACTATGTTGCTTTACAAGGACCTGTGTCAAAGTTCACAATGGGTATTAAATGGTTGGAGGTAGATGAACGAGGCAAAACATGCAGTGTTTGTAAAACCAAGGTTCATTTGTGTAATAGTATACTCTTCATAATGCCCATGGGGTATCGGGAACCAGCTGGGTTCGGTGTCAATCACGTTTGACGACAGATGTATGAACATAATGTAATCTAAGCTAGAGTAGGTACCGGATCTGCGCTGGAAAAGGCAGATTCTTCGCTCCACCACTTGAGAAACTCTTTCATTCTCCACGTCTTCTCCTCTGCCAGCTGTCGTCCAATATCTGTTTTCATCATACTCTGTAGCTTTAGCAGCTTATCGTGAAAATGTCCAATTGATTCGGCCATGGGACCATTAGTCCTCGCCCCTGTAAAGGTAAAGACTCTGCCAATCCCGATGCTGCCAATGGCATCGAGACGATCAGCGTCCTGCACAACAGCAAGCTCTGGATACGACTTGATGAGCTCTTGGACTCGGGTAGGATCCTTGATCTCGCTCGAGTAGCTCACACCAAGACATACCGCCTGCACCTTGTTGGCTAGTTCCTCGGTAGCACCATACGAGATAAGAAGATCCCTCACCAGGGAAGAGCCATCCTCTCCTGGCTTCAGGTATTTCTTGTCGCCTACATCATGGAGAAGGGCCGAAAGAACGACTACTAATGAATCCCTCTCGGACGCATTGGGGGCATGGGTGTGGATGTGTTTGGCGAGGCCGAGGACACGCTGGATATGGCTGAAGTCATGAGAGCCATCATAGTTGGCCATGTAAGTTTCTACATACGTAGTCACAGTCTGGATTAAACCCTCGGCCACAGACGCGTCTATCGAAGCCATGATTATCCACTTATCTATAATACAACCGAGTGATAATGCGTTAGTGTTAATTATTTAAGCGCTCGGCGGCATCCTGATCAGAGGGAAAAGCTCATGGGATCAGAAGTCGGATGTGATATGACGGGGGCACTACGCGGAAACATACCAGATTCGGAAAGTAGATTAAGGGAATAGACGCGGCAGACCAAAAGAGGGTGTAAAGAGCACGCAGGTCTGGTCCACAAAACTTGCCGAGATGTGGGCAGAATGTGGGCTCAAGAACATAGACTAGGGGATACGCAAAAGACGCAGCCGACTAAGACAAGACAAGAGTGGGGGGCGGTCGAGTCGAAGATGCCGATAATCGACGACCTTGGTTTAGCCTTGCTAGATCGAAGATCTGATCAACGCTTCTCAGCTCTGGTTTACTGCGGGCAGGCAGGCTACCAGTAGCGGTCTTTCGTGAAGTGGAAGATTCGGACGATGAATGGTGAATGTCACCTCGATTGCAGGGAGGAGGCATGCAGAAAGGTGATATGGTACCTGGGCAGGCCTGGGAATGATACCTGGGTATAGTCCTTATAGCAGGCTTATAGAGCACCTCGCTGCATGAGAGGTGCCTGTTGCCTGGGTTGGTCATGTGACCTGACAGGGCATAACAATCCAATCAGAACTCTGAATTGTACTGCCAAGCTCCCGCAATTATTCAGCCGGCCGGTCAGTGACTCACTGACCATTGGGATGCTGGAGATGGGCAGTTGCAGCACCTACTTAGTCCCTCTGCGGTGTAGCCCCGATCCTCACTGAAGACAGACCTGAAGAGTACCTAGGTAGGTCTTGTTTTTTGTGTGACTTCTTCCGCATACCCGCCGAAGCTAGATACACTAGAGAATGTCCTGCACACTGCATCATCCCGACTAGGTGTCCACACCCTCTCTCCCCTCTCTCTCACCGACGTTGTCAACTTGATTTAGGTGAGATATGTCTCTGCCCGCCCGGGTAGTGGGGAGGGATTGTGGGCTGGGAGACTCAAGCCGAGCAGCGCCAGGCGCGCCATATGGCAACATCTCCTCATATCTTCTCATATCTTCTTGCCTCACAAGGCCCTGTTCAGGATTTGGTGACGCCGAATTCAATATGGCTTAAGCGACAACGGTAGTACCGTTTGAAGCCGGCAATCTAGGGGAAATGCCTTGCCATCGTATTTTGCCCATTCGAAAAAAGGAAGAAGAAAATATGAGGGGCCCATGGTAAGATTGCATGGTTGAACAGCGTCGCACACAAAGGGCCATTTCTTCGTCACCATTCTGAGCGAAAACCAGGTGAGATGCAGCTGATCCACTCACATCTTTCATCTTCTAGGAAAATCCGGCCGGCTGAAAAATAATGACATTCTACACCAGGTCAAGTGGATAAACCTCTTGCGTATTAGTTGAGTCGTCATGATGACCTGCATGATTCCGAATGCGTCAAAGCGGTCGTTGAATATCATGAGCTGGGAGGGGAATACTCACATCGGAAGACAGTACCTACCGACCTACCTACATACAGTAGTACATCCTTGTCGAAGGCTGCATCTTGGTCGCCTAGCCAAAACCCACATGGCGAATCCCGTTCGTCAATGGATGTAACCTTGGAAAATATTTCCACTCGACTCTCGGAGCGTTGGCTTGCTTATCCTGCAGCCACGGACCGAGCATCGATGTTGACAGCCGTCATTGGCCGGTGCAATGCCGTCGCTGTGTGATGGGTGGTGATAAGCTGCTGCTGGATTGGTTCTATGCAGATCGTATACGGCCAATCACTGTGCGCGTCTAGACGCCCAATCATCACCTCCCGGCTAGCCTGCCCTTGTCTTGCGCCAATCTGCCTAGAATCCCAAGACTCCCAAGACTCCCTTGCTTGCCTGCCCCATTGCTACTATTTCCAACATCCCTGCCAATGCTGCTTGCTGCTGCTGTTTACTTCCACATCGAAGGTTCCACCCCCTCACCTCACGTTGCTTAACCGCCCGGCTTGCAGCCGACTACTGCTGACTTCATTTGCACCTGCGCCGAATGTGCTGCTAACTTTCGGGTGGTAGCGTGATGTCTTGGCTGCGTGCACTACAGTAGCTATCTTAGTTAGTGACCACCGTGATCCGAACTTCCTAGCTGGGTCGTTACTATGCATCCAGCCATGGCTTGAAGGCTGTACCGCCTTGTGGAACGGTCGTTGCTACTCGGCCGCTGGTCTGCGGCCTTGGGCCCCCCAACTGTATAATAGAGCCTGCTTCCCCCCTTCTGTTCCATTTCCTCTCTTTCTTTCCTCGGCAAGCATTCAATTACACAAAGCTAGTTTCTTGTTTTCTCCTTTCCCCTATTTTCTCTTTTCTCTTTACGCTTGATAGAGCTGTGCTCAATCTCGCATCATAATATTCAACCTAATTTTTGCAATTATACCAGAAAATCATACTCAGAAAACACAGTTGCCGGTCAACTGACTCCATAATTCACCTCCGAATACCCCTAATAGAATCTAGAAACTAGCTTTCCTTGCTCAAACGAGTCCCTTGAATAATTTACTACAAGAAACGACAATCTTTGCGATAACAACATTAATAAAATGGCGACCATCCAGCTATCTTTCTCGCTTCGCGTTTCTTCCGGCGTTAAGTCCGTGCATTTGCTCGGCTCCTGGGATAACTACGTCGGTCAGATCCCCCTTTCCAAGGACAAGTCTTCCTCCAAGTCCGGATCATGGAAGGGCACATTCCGATTTCAGGGCAACCTCACTCCCGGCCAACGATACTGGTACTACTACATCATCGACGGCTACCACGTCTCACACAACCCGAGTGAGGCCTCAACCGTCGAGCCCACCACTGCCGGGAACTCAATATCCTCGATGTCCCCAAGGACAAGTCGAGCAAATCATCATCCAAGTCTTCCCACAGCTCCAGCAAGAGCTCCTCACGCCACCAGTCTTCATCTTCGTCGTCCCGCGAGAAGCACAGGTCGTCAAAGCGCGCCTCTCTATCCGTTGACATCCCCAAAGGCCGCCCCCTGTCTGTCTCGCAAATCGTAGCACCCAAGCCCATGTCGCCCCATGCCACACGCAACATCCTGGATGCCGACTACTACGGTGACGAACAAATTGAGGAGCTGACAGCCCGTTTTGGAAGCGCCGACCTCGAGGAAGACGACTACATTACCGACTTCAGCACATCTCCCGTGTCTTCATCAGGCTCGAGCCTCTCCTACCGCTCAGACAGCTCGTCGCCGTCCTCTTCGCTCTCAGGCTACAGCACTCCGGCTTCAGATTACAGTGGCTGCACCTGCGAACGCTACGGTATCACGCGCAAGGGTGACCGCGTCAAGATCGACTGCGGTGGTTCACGCTGCGGTTACAGCGAGGACGACAGCTCGTGCGAAAGCTCCGGCGATGAGGAGGAATACGTATCACGCTCCTCGCGCCGCAACGGCATTGTTGTCCGCTCGTGAATGAACCCTCACTAGTAGGAGATGAAGAGAAGAAAACCGAGGAAGAACCTTAATGATTTTGCCTTAATATTGGGGAAGAGGAAGGGTATTTCTTACATGCCCTGCCCTTAGTACTCCCATCAGCAACCGGAAGGCCGACGATAGCAATTAACTTCTTAGCTGTTCGCTCATTTTACGAAAGAGGAGGTTTTTAATCCCCCCACCGTCCTGTTGTTCCATTGCGATCCGCGCGGTTTGGCGTCGACAAGGTCCAGTGATCGGATCCCGCGAGGGCCCAAGCCGGTCTTGCCGTCTTCGCGGTCCGACCTGCCAAACAGACAAACAATGACCTGTCGCACCACAGCCTGCGCGTCCAGCCCACCTGGGTCGATGCTGCGGCCCCCACGATCGGATACGAAATCCCACTCCCGTTCCAACGTAGCGGTTTGGTAAAGTCTTAAAACGACCTTGCCTTGCCTCGCCGCCATTATTTATGGTGTGCTGGAAGGGAGTGCGGGTTTCGTCCGCATCGTGTGCTCGTTTCGTATGTTTCTGACAAACTGCTGTCTCGAGCAACTTGGCTTGGACAGATTATTTATTGTATATACTTAAGTTTTTCATCCAAGCCGAGCCAACACCAACCTGCTCCGGCGACAAGAGAAAACACCATCAGAGCGAGCCGACGCGGCTCCTGGGGATGTTTTACGATTTATTTTATAGTGTGACCTCAGATTTTAATCCGGGCCAGTCCACAGCACCTTACTCGATGGTTTTGTTTTTGCAAATCCATCGTGTTGTCAAGAAAGGATGGGGAGGTGAAACGACACAGGAAAAACATACAAAAAAAGGAAAGAAAAAAATGAATAGCTCCTAGTCTCCCTTTGGATGCTAATTGTCGTTTCCCTTCACCCTCAGCCTAGATAGATCAGTTTATAGATGACGTTTGAATCTATTTACAATTTAAGAAAACTACTATACTCTAATCCTAATGCTTTCTTGATCTGTGTCCCTTGTGTCTAGCCGCGCATAGCAATGAGTAAAATACCTAGTGACTGGGAGGACGTAAGTAACCCATCTGTTGAAAGGGCTGGATCGGTTGATAACGAGGTGAGGGGTTCATGGGTCCTCTCGGACTAGTTCATGCATTGGATTTGAGGAGGGTTGGTGGTCTTCATATGCGGGGTTGACAAAAGGCGCTTTTGCTTCCGGTCTAGGCATCTCTTCGGTGTAATACAACTAACTAGAAGATGATTCACCGTGAAAGCGACAGATGGAGTTCCGAAAATTAAGCGCGTGGGCTACGAACAATATGTAGCATAGCTAGCACTAGATTCAGGTTCAAGTCACTGCGAAACATGGGAGTTGTACATCATTCATCATCGTATTACTGTAGAAAATCCTGTAAAACCACACGTCTCTGTCCAGTCCTATGCCGGGCCTCTTATCCGGTGTCTAGGGACTGTCTGGTATCCTTTTAATATAAACAAACAAACGAGTTTTGTCGCACATCAGAATAGCCCCCCTTCCAGGTTGGAACAACCTATCCCATCCGCCGAGGACTCAGAACCGATAAACCATAATAATAATAGTTTGGCCTCCTCTCGTAAACGCCGAACGCCTCCTTCACCCTTAATTTTACCCGAACGGGAACTTTCTTCTTTCCTCTACCGCCAAACGCCGAATGCTGCACTATTATACAGTAGGTTGGTGTAGAGTGTTGCAGTGGCCAGACTAAATGTGGTGATTGCGTCGCGAGACCAGCTGATCATAGCTCTCTATAGTCACTGGGACGAACTCTACGCTGTCGGTTCTGGTGACGTCCAGGATTGACAGGCTTCCGGAAATAGGCCTCATCGTCATTGTTTGGAGTTGTAAAGTTAGACCTTGGTTGTTGTTGGTTGTTGTTAAAGCCATTCGCGCCCCATTCATATTCATGAATCCCATATTGCCCATTCCACCACTGTTCATACCAAAATTTCCACCAAACATGCCGTTCATCATAGCTGGGTTGAATGCGCCATTCATACCCATCATGGGGTTCATCATTGGATTCATGCCCATCATACCCATGTTCATATTAGGTTGGCCGAATCCATTCATATTCATGGGAAATTGCATCATATTGGGCATTCCCCCCATTCCGGGCATTCCGGGCATCATGTTCTGCATTTCTTTGGCGTCTTGAGCACGTTGCATAGCTTTTGGGGCTTTGGGGATTTTAGGGTTCTCCATCAGCTCATCAGCTGGTCGCTTCTTTGTAGCAGGTTCTGCAGCCTTAGGGGTATCACGAGATTCAGTAGAAAGACTAGGTATGGTAGAAGACTTGGGTGCTTGTGGTGACTGGACTTTACTTCGTCGGTTGTTGGTGTAGGTGACTTCGCCTTCTCTGGAGCATCGGGCGAACCGGTCTTGGTGGAATTTGATGGCGGCGTTTCTTTCTTCTCAGAAGGTGACTGCGACTGAGATTTTTCTACCGGCGGACTAGGAGATTGTTCTTTCACTTTAGCAGTTTCTCTTTGTTTAAGAAACGCCTGAATCTTGGTGGACGCTTCATCGTCAGACTTTAGATCATCAATGAGCACTCCATCAGTCTGACATCCAGGACAGACAAAATCGCTCTCTATAAGGGCATTAGTGATGCATTCATTGCAATACGTCTTCTCACAACACGGTGTCTTCATTGGGTCTATGAACATCCTGTTGTCGATGGAGCACAGTAATCCCTTCTCTTCAAGTTCCTTGTCCTCGGCAAAGGCTGCTTTCTGTGCCGCCGCCGATGACTTAGTCTTGGCTTGGAACTGTTCCCAGCTTGCTTTGTCAGGTTCAGCAATCACGAATTCACCATCCGCGTTAACCAAAGACCAGAAGGAGGTTTCACTTCCTCGCCATCAGCACCAGTTTGCTGCAGAGCTGACTTGTCCACTGTCTTGAGAAATGAACGAGGAATACCAGTGGTACGCTTGACTCTAGGGCGGTTGTCAAACTCAGGATTATCATTTGTTGGGCACAGCTGAATCCAGTGACCCTTTTGTCCGCAGCGGTAACAAATGTAGCCATTCGGAGGTTCGTGATCAGGGACATTAGCCGGCTTCTTGCTGCCTGGTTTGTACACGGCGGTTTTACTGTAGTAACGGTTAGTACCTGGATCTGAATAATCTCGCGGCTTACTTACTGAGACATCTCTTCTTGCTGTGCTGTCCATTGATCAGATTCAGCCTGGAACATAGCCATCATCTTTTCCTCCTCAGTAAGCGCTGAACTCATCTGCGCTATGCCTGTCGTCGCCGGTTTTGTCACTTTGGCGGTAACTTCTTTCCGACTAGAGTTCTTCGCGCTTGAAGGCATTTTGCCTGATACATAGCGAGCCGCGCGACCGGCGCCCGGCTTCTGAGGGGGGAGGCGACGCGCCACGACTGTCGTGGATCGTGGGATAATAGTCGTATCATCATCGTACTCTGGAAAACTGTTAGAAGGTCACATTATAGGCATTACTGGTCTGATCTTACCTTCGCTACCGTCATCGGTATAGATAGCAAGATCAAAATCTGTACCGTCTCCGAGACCGCTCTTGACGATGATGTCACGCTTCAGTTCAAATACTGAAATGCCAGTACCATCAAACTCGACTCTTGTCGGCTCCTTCTGTGACTTGAACTTGAAGAACACGGAGGAAGTCATCATGAATTATCGCAATGAATGCGACCTTATAACTACTTTTGACGTATGAATGGAGGAAGCCCGAGACCTTGGCAGACTATGATGATAGGATAGCTGGGTGGTTAGATTAGATCAGGGGAATGTTGCACTTGTACGGATTGGTTGGTCGCAGGCTGGTCAGTCTTGAATGTATCTGCTGTGTGAATTGTGAATGTGAAAATGTAATGCGAAGTTCTTCGCGGTATTTGTTTCTTTTAAGAGCGAGCTGGCAACATCAGGGGATGGGTATCAATTTCTCTGATTGTAATTCACGAACAATGAGAGTTCACACTCTGAATAGAAGAAAAAGGAGGAATGTACAAAGCCACGGGTGATTGATACCACCAGGTCAGCTCGATAAAAGCGAGAAGAAAAAGGCAAAATCCTTCCAATACCAAGCCACGACGACGACACCACAGAACCGAGAACCGCAAGAATCTCGTCTTCTACTTAGTCCGGGACCGCCCACCGTACCCTGTGGATACTATCACAATGCTTAAGCACAGTCGCGATGAATCAGTCGAACAATGATCGTACGCTGGTTTAGGTGGCGATGGTTGCGCGAAGGTGTGGAGGTGCGGAGATGCGACCAGAGCACGCAAATGGCTGCTGATGTTGATCCGGCTGGTCGGTGATGGGGCGGCGGAGTATCGTGGGAGAAAACGCGTACTACCTAGAGACAGCAATGATCGAAATGCCGCAGATGCTGTCGGCGCAACGATGCGACGATGGAATAGGCAGTGTCGAGAATGAACATGTGTTGTTGAGGAAGAGATTCAGAGGCGGGTATGAGAATGGAGAGAGGGACGGCTTTGAGCCAGAAAAGAGGAGCATTGGTAGGTATCTGTAGGCCTTTGAAATGCCTAAAATTAGTCATACGCGCTAGACCCAAGATAGGAAGGACCACGTGACTAGCTCAGTTTCTGTTGCCGTGTGATGCACGTGCCAGCAGGTGGCAGCAACTCAACCTACTTGAGGTACTTGCAGTCACGACTCATCTTGCAAGCACAGCAACATGTACCTCATGAATTAATTAACCTATATAACGCCTACGTACCTAATAAGTATATATATTCCGCCCTACCTATGCCAATAGACACCTGTGCCCATACCTCTATTATCTCCTGATCTATAATGCGCTGGCAGTCTGACACCCAATCGACGCCCAATAATCAACGCTGGGCCCGTAATCAAAGTAGTCCCGTCGCTCGTGGTGAACATCCAAAGACTGAGTATACAATAACTCTTAACTCCTGTAATTATTTGACATCTATTTTCAGGGTTCAGACGTCCTATCCGGCCTTGGCTTCTCGTACTCCACATTTCTTCCTCTCTTGCGCCCGGTCCGTATGTCTCGTCGCGATGTGCAGCAGCAGCCCAACCCAGCATGCATGATGAATGCCAATAAGGTAAAACCAGCCGCTGTCCATTCAAACACCAGCATCTTTGTTCCGACTGAGGCGCTCACGCCAAGGTCTGGCTGGGAGTTCAACGCGGCTTGGAAGATGTACGAGATGGCAGTTGCAAGGCCGGCAGCAACGATGACAATTACAGCAGAGACACCGGATATTATCCCAACCGGGAGGCTCCACCATCTCGAATACAGCACCAGCAGGGAGCTGACGAGAAGAATCGCATTCAATATGATGCCACCCAAGAAGAAGCCGAACATGATGTGCGATGCAATGCGAAGAATGTTCAGGATGCCGTTGATCTCGGAGGGGAGGGCAATGGATGCGCCGGAAAGAAGCTCATCGAGAAGGATCTCGACCGGATTGAACCAAAAAGCGGCATCTGATTTGGAGCAATGAGTTATCCCCCTTTCGATGTGTCAGCTTATCTCTCTCTTTTAGTTCTGCCAGGCCTCGTCACCTACTCGGTCTGATATCCCTCGCAAAAGTTCCATAGGCCTACTTGATAAAAATCATGCAATCCTAGAGTCCGGGCGATGGAGTTTTGTAGTGACAACGAGCTCGGGGCCGACTGAACAAGTACATTGGTCAAGTCTAGCTTAAAGAAGTACATGTCCCGCAGGATAGCATTATTCCGTGTGTTCCCAATCTCGACCTATATCTGCGGTTAACCTAACAGGGCACTTCATGAGCAATCGCTGACTCTTACCAGGACCAGGAAGATTATAGCGACGAGGTAGAAAAAGATTAATGCGAAGATCGCATTGCGTCGAGTCGTGGTCCCTCTCTTCAGTCTAGCTTTATCCTCCGCACCCTCGGTGCTATGACTCTCCTTTTCGGCCTCGATATCGTTGGTTGCGTCTCGGTGTCTGCGAAAGCTGGGTGAGGAACTCAGCGCCATGCTGAATACAAAACCGATGTGTGTCTAGCTTCGAGCTCGCAAATGCCAAGAAAGCAGCTTGAGATTGAAATTCGGCACCTCCTCGTGAGTGCGCAGGTTGTCAAGCAATCTTTCTATCTTTGTTCCGACTATCTGTGTGGTGCAACTCAGTCGCCGTTCACACCTTCGACGATGAGAAAAGAAACAAGATGTGGGTTGCTGGTGAGGTTAATGGTTCATTCATTCAAGACCTACCTAGTCCCTGATCTGCAACTAGTAGAGATTGATGACATGACGGCCAGGGACTATAACCTAATTACAAGTACCGTTGAGGTAGGCGAAACCTTCTTTCTCCAGGCAGAAGTATAAAAGCCATTTACATGGATCCTGACATGGGGCCTGAAGGTACCATCCAGTAGTCTAGATTATTATGGAGTACCTACTGCTGCGCCGACAATCGTCATTACGAGACACACCCAACAATCACCACACTAGGTGCGCGTATGCTTCAAACTCAATATTCACATGCAATACATGTGCCTACCTAGGAGACACGAATCACGACAGGCGTATCTATATCTACCTTAGGTACCTGTATAAATCACACTGGTCCTCGCTCAATTTGGTATTCCATTGGTTTCAGTCGATCTCAGTATCCTGGACGGAATAGCATGTGATGGAGGAAAACAAATATTCAGCACCGCCCCAAACAGGGTGCTTTCAGGGTCCTGTACTGTGTAGATCGGAGCTGCCGGCTAGCGGCTGAGATGGGTCGGCGGCCCACTACAAAGTCACTAGCAGTACTAGCAGTGGGCTTTGGCTACCGACTGACGTAAGTTTGGTACTGTGCAGTTGATGAAAATTCACGGGGTGATGGCTGTCCGCCGACGCGTATCACTACCCCCCTTGAAGTCGTAAGAGCGTGCTTAGGTACACTATGATTGTCCAGCAACCTGGAACTGGCATCCGAGAACGCAGCTCTTTCCGAGCAATCGCCATCGCAGGTCCACCCACTAACGGCAAGTATACCAAGGTATTGTGTTGGTGTTAGGTACCTCTCCATCTCTCGCGCTCTAACGGTGAGATGGCAAGAGATAACCGAAGACTCCTCAGGGGGATGGATGTCAAATTGACCCAGCCAGCATAGATAACCCAGTAGCAACACGAAGTCATTTTCTACTCTACAACCCATCAATTGAAGATACTTTTTTCACCTGTCTTCTACCTTGTTGTTTGTGCTCGGCAGCATTCAAGTTGATGCTGAAGTGTATGCCAATGCCAAACACCAAACTGTAGGTTAGTAATCTACTGCTGTTCCTGCATTGGCTTAAAAGAGGACCCATGCCACCGCCGTCTTTAAATCCAATGGCTCTTCGTCGTGGTGCATGGTGGTTGCTCGCCATTGCTGGAACGCTCGCTCAAGATAGCATCAGCGACGACAGAACAACCAAGACCGATTCGACTCTAACCTTGAGCGAGGCCGCTACGCCCACCGGACCCTACCAGTCATTCACATCCCAGATAACACAAGAAACAGATGGCCTGGCCACTCTGTCTGATGGCACGAGCTCTTCGTTTGCCGGCAATGCCACCACGACCAAAGCCACGACCCAGGCAACGACCAGCAGTAAGGTTACGATCCTGACTGGTTCGGCGAAGACAACGACGACGAGGCTATCTGGGAATGCTACCACCACCGTCACCCCAGCACCCGGTCCGACCAATACCCAAGCCTGCAACAACTACGTAGAATTCTGCACCCGAAGATACAGTAATATCACCGAGGTGGCATGTCACAACTCCCCATTTATCACGCCGAACAATATTGCTGCGAATCAACAATATAGTGTTGCGCAGCAACTTGACGACGGAGTGCGCTTTCTGCAGGCTCAGATACAATGGCCGAGCAACGCGACAGAGCCACATTTTTGTCACACAAGCTGTGACATTCTAGACGCTGGTCCAATAACCGACTGGCTGGCAGACGTTAAGAACTGGGTGGCCCAGCATCCTTTCGACGTGGTGACCATTTTACTCGGCAATGGAAACTAGTAAGTCAATGTCTTGTGTTTTTGCAACACCGGTACCAGCAGTATCATCTAACTCGTGCCAGTTCGGTTCCCTCGTTATACGTTCCGTACATCGAGAAATCCGGTATCACCAAATACGTTTATACGCCTCCATACGCTCCAATGAACCTTACTAGCTGGCCTACCCTAACTGAAATGATCTTGGGCGGTCAAAGAGTCGTCATGTTCATGGACTATATGGCCAATCAAACGGAATACCCATTGGCTTCTCGATGAATTCTCGCAGGTGTGGGAAACACCTTTTGACCCAGTAAATAACAGCTTTCCCTGCGATGTGCAAAGGCCGCCTAACCTAGCTGCCCACGACGCAAAAAACCGGCTTAGTCTCATTAACCACAACCTCAACCTTGAGCTCTCCGTTCTAGGCACGCAGTTGCTTGTTCCAGCTCGAACTGAGCTCAACATTACAAATAACGCCACAGGAAGTGGGAGTCTTGGACATGCAGCCGATAACTGTCTTGCACAATGGGACCGTCCGCCAAACTTTCTCAATGTTGACTACTACAACTATGGAGGCTTTCCCGGCTCGGTTTTCGAAGTCGCTGCCCGGATGAATAATGTCACTTATAGCCGGAAATGCTGCGGTGTTCCAGTCAGTGGAAGTATAAGGATATTATATGATTCAGCAGCCTACATAAGGTATTCCCTAATGGCGCTGGTGGCGTTCTGGTCGCTTATGTAATCACCTCTCATTACCTCGTGGCACATCAATATCCAGAAAAGGCGTTGGGGCCCAAGCATTATGGGAATGATTTAACCTTCACTTTGAAAAGTAGTAGACACATGACTAGAAATATAAATTAATCGGACGATCATACTTCCCCCTATTTCATCACATACGAACCGACCTGTATATACCAATCTAGCGGCAAAAATTCATTCTATTCTGCAACGTTTGTTTGGATGTTCCTTGAACTATAAGAGTAAATTATTCTTTATACCTTCATATGTATGTCGTATCCAGATATACTCAAAAGTCTTATGTCAATGATAGAGCCCCCAAGGGGTCTGTGTTGCCAGGTGGCTTCCCTCTGCGCTCCGCGCAGGGAAGCCACTGGCAACACCTGTATCTAGACTCTCTTCCTTTAATCAAGCTATACTTTACAGCCCATATTATTCTTCTCAGTCAACATCACAGTTATTGATGTTGTACGAAATGCCCATAGTTAATAGTACATGGTAATTCTAACGATATATCTCTTCACCACGATGATATTACCTAGTTAATCATTACTACGTAGAAGGAAAATCCAGTTTCTAGGGCTTGACCCTGAAACATTCAATTCGTGGTAAGCCAGGTCAAGACATACCTCAACATTATTCATTACAGCTACAGATCATAACTAATGATTAGTTCTAAGAGGTTGACCATTTCGCTGTGTGAAACATATTTCTCATGCTCATTACGGAACTATCTATACAAGTTATAGCTGGACGTTTACAATGAGGAACATCTACAAAGTTAAAAAAAAACCGCCCCCCTTGTTTATAGTTATACACAAAGCATTTGTCCATTCTGTAAACATGTTCACCTCCTTCTTTCCCCTAAGCAGATTGCGCCTAGCTAGTATGCCAACTTAATTACCAACTCTTACACTACTAGATGCCGTCCCAAACCCTTAATTTCTAGCAATCACTCGGGCTCTTGCCTTCCTATTATATTCATCATATATGTAAGCCTCAGAACTTAACTGTGTAAGACGGAACGTATTGCACGGACTACATAAAAGTTCCTGTGGGACTCCTCTGTAGCAAACCTCCATCCCTTCTACATATCAATATACCCTATCAACCTCTTTTCTTATATAAGGAGTCTCTCACCTACGTTACTGTGCCTCTGCCTTGTGACGCCACCTATACATTCTGATAATATCTCATTATTTCGACTACCCGTCATGTCTGACCAATCGAAGCAAAACCCCGCCGCGCCAGCACTATAGAGGAAATATAGCGGCCTTGACAACGAACTTCATTACCTTCCGGGACACACTATTGACAACAAGTACAAGGAATACAAGGCCGCTGATGACGCAGCAGGTGTGGCGAGCACGGCGTACTGTAATATGGCCGACGCACGGAAGTTGAAGAAACTATACACAGCGACGCAGCGACCTGTCGGTGGACATCTCTACGGGGGCTTGTATTCTAGAGACGGCCACAAAATCTTGGCGCCGCTGCTTCGGCTGCTCAATGGTGAGTACAAGGACTTTGCAAACTAGAGGACGGGCACTGATACTCCCATGATTATAGTCGCTGTGACGTCTTCTGTGTTGACGGGCCCAACGGGTTACATATCAAACTTCTTGATGGCATTTCGGTAGGAAGTGAGACATAGCGAACAGAACGCAAAGGACTAAAGTCAAAATTTGATGAATTTCTGTTGAAGTAGGGCGTGTGAGGTGTAGGGGCAAATTAACAAGGGGATTGGTCACGTAAAATACCAGTATCTTACCTTTGTACTTAGCAACACACACACCGCGGAGCTTTTAGATTTTGGGATTTTTATTAATATATTGCGTTCCCTCCGATCAACTGATTCCCCTTATTTCTACGTGACTGAGACTCGAATTGGATGAGTAATTCCCAGATTACCTCCTTTCTCGTGGACCCAGGCCCCCTGGGCCAATTCACTGTATGATAAACCACGTTGAAAATATCATTACGGTCAGGGACCTCATAGGGGTACCTACAGGGTGTATACATCTGTTGTTGCACGGGGAGCAAGTAAGCCATCTCCGTGGGCTCTACGTGACTATATGGTGTCTGGATCCCCGTTCCTGGCAACTACAATCTAGGATATATATTTCGGCATAGACCTTGAATAATATATAACGTCGTAGAGATTTCTGGGATCTGGATTATTGCAGCTACCCATCTTGTATTGTCGCGATGGGAATCTGGGCTCGGATGAGGAGATGCCATGGCTCAATAGCTAGTCCCAAACATTTCGCTTTTTATCCATCAAATTCTCCCTGAGGCAGGACCTTTCGAGGGTACCATTGTGTATCAAATGGGACAATTAAACAGTCTGTATTTATAATGTCGGGTCTTGGTTTCTTACTATACTATCGTATGAATAGTACCCAGAACATTAATATTTCTTACCTATTATTAATACATTCTATCTTAGTTCTTGAGAACGGAGGTCATACGTGCCAAAAACCGGAGTATGGGTTAGGCATTCAATTTTGGATGCGCTTGATGTTCTCATCTTACCACTCTCACCGATTCCAAATGGTTAGTTCGCTCAGCGAGAAGTCATCCATGCTATGATTCGCGGTTGGGGTGTCTTGGCATCCTAATTGAGTAGTCTTCACTTCTAGACGTCAAACAGTGGGCGCTCTACAAAACCCAGAGTTTAACCGGAGGATTTCAACCTAACTCTGCATGTAACCAGAGCTGATGCGAAGCATACCCTTGATTCGTAGAATATAGGGCGAGTACCTGAGCTAATTTTTTTGAATCTGGAGTAGCTGTACTCCCACACCAATGCCCAGACGGCGAAGAGAAATGGGGGGAAACGGCATCAGAGCTATCACCCCGAATTTGAATTGAACTAACTGGTGCTCCTAGGCAACATCTTCGTCGGCCATTCGTCATTAGTTAAGTGAGATGCGCCATCGAGATTTGTATGAGTATGTAGTTACAAGTTTTTTTTTACCAGCGCATCTTTAGTTAGCAGACGGGAGCTAGTTATTTCACCCTAATGCAACCTCTCGTCGTCGTCACACTGAATCATTGTTTACTTACACCCCGGGAAGGGCACAAGTGCAACATTTAAGTTGCTGCCTGGACTCAGCTACACGGCCGCGCGACAGCCAAATCAGCATGCCCCAACAAAAAAAAAAGGGCATGTAGCAATTTGTAATCCGATGACATCCGATAAACCAGATCCGGTCCCAAGATGCGCTGTACGAGTGGAAGCCGGTGGGTTGTATGGCGGTGGCGGAGTTGAGCTGAATGGAAGAAATGACGAAATCAACGTCGCCGCACCACATGCTTAGCGGTCGTCCCCGTAACTGCGTCCAGTTGCGCCCGTTGTCAGGACGAGAGTTGCATCAGCTCCGCCGTCCCGAGCCTCAGTACACGCGTTGAGCTCTCTCACACAGACTCGACGTCGCTATGCGTTGTTGCAGTCTCGAGGCAGTAGGACGGGGCATCCGCGAGCAGATCTTGGGTTATAAAAGGACCACCGGCCATGATCATATAGATAATGCTAACTAGCTGCTTCATCAACTTACTCGAAAACACATAACTAGGAGATTTATCTTCAACCGTCCCGGCACCGTACCTCAGAATGCTTCAATCAGTCCTGATTTCGCTCGGCCTTGCGCTGGGGACCAGAGCAGCACTCCTCGTTCCCGCGCTCACCGGCCCGCACAAAGTCGGCACCACAGTCCTCGAGCTTGTCGATTCTTCCAGACAGGATCCGTTCGCGCCAACTCCGCAGCCACGAGATCTCGTCATCTCTCTATTCTACCCTACGTCGAAACACACGAAGAATTGCACGCTGGCACCTCAGTTTCCCCCGGTGACCGCAGCTACGATCGACACTTTGCTCAACGCGACCGGAGTCGCAGAGACTCTCACCACTCGTTCCTGTGCGGGAAGCCCCCTCTCTCGACCCGATCTGCCTTTGATCCTCTTCAGCCCCGGCCTCGGCAACCCCCGCCTCTTCCACTCCGACATGGCAGAGGAACTCGCGAGCTACGGCTGGAACGTGGTCACCGTCGACCACCCCTATGAGAGCTTCATCGTAGAGTACCCCGACGGGCGGGCCGTGTCCTCGAGCGACTCTCCCAACGAGGCCAACGCGACGCTCGAACAGTATCTCGACGTGCGCGTCAAGGATATGCGGTTCGTCCTAACCTCACTAGCAAACTCCTCAGTCACCTCTCGCATCCCGGTCTAGAGCAGCCGGCTTCGCTATCGTACCAGACGAACTCCCACGACTGTCCCAAGACCAAGCTCACGACGAGCAGGGTGGGCGTCTTCGGGCATTCTTTCGGCGGCGCGACGTCGCTCCAGCTGCTCAGAGACGACGCGCGCTTCCGCGTGGGGGCGAACCTCGACGGCTCCGTCTACGGCGACGTCGTCCAGAAGGGGACGGACTCGCCGTTCCTGTTTTCGGCGCCAAGCAAGGCGACCAGAACCACACGAAGGACAACGACGATACCTGGGCCGAGGCGTGGAAGAACCTGCGAGGATTCAAGCGCGAGTTCAACGTCAACGGAACGCAGCACGGCGCCTTCACCGACCTCCCCATCGCCCGGGATCTCCTGCCGAGCGGGGCCTTGGTCAATACGCAGGGCCTTGGTAGCATAAAGGGAACCAGGATACTTGCGATCGAGACGGCGTTCTTGGGCGCTCTGTTCGACCGGTTCCTGAAGGGGAAGGAGGGCAAGTTGTTGGATGGTAAAGGGCTCGAGCAGTGGCCGGAGGTCATCGAGGTGAAGTAAGGTCGGCTGTGGCATACTTCACTCCGCGCGTCATATCATAAAGTTGACAATCTGATTGGAATGTAAACTCACTGTGAGATTGACCCTTGGATTGGATTTGGAGGCGCATTCAACATGCCCGTGTGGAAAAATTGTGCGAGCGTGAGTTAGAAAGAGGCATCAAATAGTTATTTTTCGACCTGCTCTGCGAAGCGATTATTAACACTAATTTAATATGAATAGTTAGGCCTAAACTAACTTTAATGGACTTCGTACTTGTAAATAACAATTCTGGCATCTACTCTCACGCTGCTTGAGGTACTGGCGGACATGTGAATGCCACGTCTGAGGTTGTCTAGTGGTTGTTCATTTAACTAAGAGTTCTCGATATAGTACATCAAACCAGACCGCCAAAGAGAGAGAAGCCGAACGCCTTCAGGATAGGGATACTTTTACATAGTCTCGATCATCTCGTCAAAACGTCGTTTCTAATTTCGGGTAGTCCTTTGTGAGGGCACCCAAGTCAGCGAAGATAGCCGCAGAATCATCATCCTCAACGTCTCCATCCTGTGCGTATCTTCATCTTCCAATTTCTCCAATTCTTCCTTGGGATTTGCTTTGCCTTCGTCCTCGTCCTCTTTTTGAGGCTCGGTGGCCTTTTCGATGCCACTTGACTCGCCGATCAGCAAGAACTGCGTGTTGACGTGGTCGAGGTGGTGTGGTTCCGTCGGCGCCCATCGGCGTGATCGAAACTCGTCTTGGACTCTGCATTGCAAGAATTTAGCATACTCTACTAGAAATGAATTGGATACGTTTATTACTCACTTTTTGGGATAATCAGGGCCCTTGGGAAGCGCTGTGCCTCGAGGGGCATCGTACTCTGGGTTCCTGGTGCTGATGATAAAGCTCCCTTTCTCGCGCAAACCTAACTCGGTCTGAACTTCGCCTAGTTTGGACGGTAGCGTGATCATATAGGCTAGATGGCTTTCTCTCCCTGTCGTGGTAATGGCATAAATACCCTCGGCAGCAGGTTGGGCGGCGGGTGTATGGCGAGTGCCCACCGTCTTAGTTTCGTACTCAGAAGATGAAAGAAACTCATCTTTGAGTGTTTTCAAGGAGGCATCGGTCTTCTCGACGAAAGCGATCCATCGTTCTCGGCCGCTGCGCGGAAATACCTTCTTCGGCACCGCGATGAGTCGGGTATTACCAGCATCCTTGATAGTGCCCTCTCCAAGTTTAGAATCTTTATCGAGGGGACGAAGGATCATGTAGCTTCGTTGAATCTCGTCGACGCTGCTGGGTTCGTCGATTTCGACGCGACCGCGAAAGAAGAAGTATATAATTCCCTTTTCGAGGATATTGGATGGTACCTCTCCCTCACGTGCACCAGGTTCCTCAGCCGTGCCTGTTTGTTGGTCTTGACCCTGGCTTTTCTGCTCTCCGTTTTTGCTAGCCTTTGGCTTCTCCTTTGACTCGTGAGATGCATAGCCGTTACCATATGCCTCAGTAGGACTGCACTTATCAGCTTAAATGTACGTCTCTAGCAAGCTAGATAGATATTAACAAACCTTGGCATGGTATCTTCAATGGTCTTCTGGGTTTTGTTGTCGTCCTTCTTCGGACGTTTGGAGTCTGGGGACGTCTTATCTTGGATTTCGTGTTTGGTGCCAGCACCTTCGCCTTCACCTTTTCCGTCGCCACCTTTAGAGGCGGCGTTCTTTTCGGCTGCTCTTGTTGTAGGCATCGTGTTTAGGTTCAGTGTGCACGTTCGGGGTGCTAGTTGATGTATGGCAACTGGGTAATGATAGGAATTGGGTTTGATCTAATTGAAGGCAGTTGGTTGTTGATTGGATGCGTAACTAATTGGGCAATTACGATAGACGAGAATGGTTTGAATGTAATTAAGAATGGCATGATGAAACGACAGTCCTTTGATATAAATACCTATGCAAAACACACAATTCCCATTCCCATGTCATCACAAAGGCTCGACGAGCTCATCAATCTGACGTCACGGGCCAGGGATTGAGCTTCTGCTTCTACCCATGAAGTCAGGAACGCTTGTAGCACAACTGCATGGTTCACCAGCCCGTCTTTGATGACGCCGGTTAGTGCCCTTTCAGGCTAACGCGATCGTACATTTAGCGTCTACAGTAGCACCTAAGATTTTCCAAGTGGGGCACTGGCCGATCCATGATGTACAGTACAGTCCATAAGTGGGTAAAATACTCGTTTGACGGTACTTATATCGATGTCCAAGCTAAAGCTCTATTATCTATGATATATACAAAATCTACTCGTCTATACTCTAAAGACTGAACCCCAGGTCTCAGAAATCGTGGCGAGGAGGGTCCGTAAATCCGCTGTCGCACCCGACACCTCCTTGCCCGTCGTTGTTCGATTAACCCACGATAGTTCCCATTGTAGTAGCTCAGCGGCGAACGCCTTTTGGTCGTAGTCGCTCGACGGTGTCGCTATCAGGTAATCTATAAACTTCTGCCACCTCGGTAGGTAGTAGGTAGCGACTAGGCCGCTCCAAGACCGAGACGAGTAATCGGAAATCTGCCCTGTCGGCCCCCATAGAGTCACCTGGTTACGAGCTTGATACTCGAGAAAGTTCGCAACCGCCGGGTGACTTGGATCAGATCTGTTAGCGGTCGCGCGAGCGGCCTCGATCCACGTAGATAATCGAAAGTTTTTGTTGGTCGCCAGGACTGCATCTAAGGTCAAGAGAAGTTGCGTTATCTTCTTGCCTTGAGACTTGAGGGCTGCCTTACGTGACGAGCTATTCCCCGCCGCCGTATATATTGTGATTAATTCCTCATATAGGGGAATAAATTCGTTGCCTAGGACCTGGCGTGTCCAGTCTACAAGATCATATTGGTAGGCTGGGTTGGAGAATAGTGCAGGCTTGTCTATGCCCGCCTGCCAAAGAAGGTTCCAGCCCGCAACCACGACCGCGGGGTCGTAGTTAAGCATCGTTGGATGGTGGCCTGTCCGGTTCACCAAATTCGTTGTGCTTGGGACGAGTTCGAAAATGGACTTGGGAACAGCACTGGCAACGAGGTTGGTATTGTTGAAGACCGTCGGCCTTAGAGTTTCCCACGCTTCGTACACACCCTTCGGAAGGCGAACACCGCCTGCGCCGTAGCGGGCTGCCACCCAATCATAGAAATAACTCTCTGTATCGATGGGAGTCTTGCTCCAAGCTTGGTCAAGTAGGAGATCATACATAATCTCGTTGCCTTCGAGGCCTTCCGGGGTAAGCCCGAAGCCTACTAGATTATTACTAGAGCCAAGGGCCTCGATGGAGTTCACAGTCACATTCATAATTTGTCCGTAAAGTCCGTAATTCCCGCCATAGTCGTGGAGTTGACACCAGATCCAGGGCTTTCCGTAAAACGAGTTGGTTCTCTGCCACTGCGGTTGGGATTCAGAGAACAGGTCCAATATTAGCATATCAGAATCAACCGTCACACCACCTAGAAACGACTTGATGCGATCATTCGTCCAAAAGGCCGAGTTGGATGAGAACAGCCAGCCCTGCATAATCCATATTGCGTCTGGGTCAGCCGCCTTGAGCGAGTTCCAGGTGTTCTTGCTCACGCTCTCAAGATAATCGAGATCACCAGAGGCAGGGTTATTCTCGTTGAACTGGTCAAGGGTCCAGAAATTCGTGATATTGCCGTAGTACGACTTTTGTTTCGAAACGAAACGAACCTGGAGCTCTTCAAATAATGGGTCAAATGGGTCCAGGAACGTGTCGTTAGTGTAGCTAGTCGGGAAGCCTTCCCAATTAGAACCGTTCGACACATTGGCCGAAGGGAAAACTCGAGTAATCGATCTCGGAGTATAGCCGGGGAAGGCTGGAAGAATGGGTTTGATACCGAGCTCGACCATGCGTTCCACGATTTTTAATTGCAGAGTGAATTGGTCCTCTATCCATGATTCTTGCGTCGAGCCACCCCAGGAACCCTGGATGTTACCGAAATGATTCCAGGCCAAGAAGGCGGGTCCGCTCACAAAATCGTCAAGGTCAGCATCAGAGAAGCCCATTTCGCGGAAAACCTCGATGTAGATCTTCTCAAACCCAATCCACGCCAGAGCAGTATTGATCCCGCGAAGGGCCATCCAGTCGAGGTGCTCCTCCCATTCACTCCATCCCCAGAACGCAGAGGTATAAGAGGTTGTCACTTCAAAGCCGGTCAATAAAAGTTGGCCAGTTTTAACGCTGTAATGAATACTCACCAGTGTTTAGATAGTACCGGTAAGGCACAATACTTGAGCCATTCAATGGTCTAGAGAGAACAGGGAGGTGCTTGGGCGCCTCATACAATTGGCTTCCGATAAACCACCAGATGTCGACGTGAGCTTCGCTCGACAAGTAGGTATGAAGACTAGATAATGCGCTTTAGTTGGGCGAAAATTAAGGCCGATGAAGCAGAGTCTATACTCACCCAGCAAAAAGCCCGCCAACCGTATTCCCCTGTACGAGGATCTTGCCGTCGCCCGTGCTCGTGACAACAAAGCTGTCATTCACACGCTCAGTATCGATCTCCGTGCGCGTCCCGTTGGCCCCCAGTCCGTCAACGATCTCGAACCGGAAAGATGCAGCATGCTGGGGTAGGCGGCGCCGTACCAAAGATTCAACGCCGGTGGTTGATTCCGTGGTACGGAGAGCAGCGGCACCAGCCGTGAAGGCCCAGGCGATGAGATTGAAGACGCGCATTGGGTCTGGTACCACGTTCTGGCGTTTCCAGCAGGATGATGCGTGTGTCGCAACCAGACGGGCGCGGGGTGCCACGTCGATGAGTAGGTACTGTTATGGATTACCCTTGGGAGCATGGCAAGGTTTGAGTAGCTACATTGTTGTTGCTGATCGTCACGCTTCTTCGATCGACAGGGGCTCTAGGCAAGTATTGTGGATAGCTAACTAGCTGATTTCGTCAGGAAATTAAAGTACAGTAGTATATACACTGTGTCACGAACGTGGTCGCGGGACAAGCCGCTATAGGCTATAGCTAGTCCAGGGTGTACAGTGCTCCTTTTCGTTTTCTTACTCTCCTACAAATATTCCCCATTCAGCGCGAAGTTTTCTGTTAAATAAAATTAAATCTGCTTACTTAGATGTCCATGAGCCACCCCAATTTAAAAGAGCCCATGGGTTTAAAGCCCGGCTTAGGGCAGAACTGATGGATGCCCATAAACTTTTTCTAGGCTTCCAAGGGTGCCCGCATGATAACCCAGGTCCTCGATCAATTGAAAGATCTTCGCACTGGACGCGAGGGTAACCTTGTTGGATGATGGGTTTATGAGTTCACTGTGAACCCACTGAGCAAAGCTCTCCATTGTGGTTTCTGTCTCATAAAGTAGCGCTAATTCGACCTCCGCATCTGCCTCTATGAAGCATCTTGTGGCGTCGTGGATTTCGGGGCTCTGCAACCCATATACCTTTTGCGATTTGATCGCTTCAACCCACCAAGCCCACGGCGTACATCCCTCAATCCGTGGACGCGAGTCGCAGCCCGAAGCGAGGAGATAGCTTACCATCGCGGGTGATGGTTCTAGCTGGGTCGTCCATCGCCAACAGGGTCTGTTAATGGCATGGTGGAGCAACGAAGGATGTTCAAGAAGGTTGACACTACTTGAACGAGCCTTGCTATCCTTCTCAAGCATCTGGACGACTGCGACCAGACCTCTCTCAATGGCGAGAACTAGAATGGCGGGACAGCTCATGTCAGGTAGATTAGGGTCGAGGATGTCCGTGACCTGCTCTATAACGGATCCGCCAGCACCGCGGCTGCTTTCTTGCACCAGCTCTTCTAATCCTCGCAGCAATGGAAGTGCCTCAAAGAATGCCTCCGACGCGTCCAGCTCCCCCAGATATAATAAGGCATCTCGGAGGTATGAATCTGCTTGTCTGTAACGGGATTCTTCTACGCTTAACCTCAGAAGTTGAAGTGACATGTTCGACAGTAAGATGGCGGGTCGTGGATATCCCGGCTTTTGAAAATGCAAATAGTCCAGGTTCTGAACTTCAGGCATTTGAAGGAATTCAAACACGCTTCGGTGTATGTATGAAACTGACGAGTCCACCAAACCATCATGAAGATAACGATGGCAACTATTATCAAACTCAACATCACAGAAGCAGAGGTCCCCATGTTCTACATGCTTCTCTACAATTTCTAATAACCCGCAGCATCGGCTTCGGATACGACCTTCGAGAAGAAGACATCTGGTGCGTTTTTGATAAGAGAGATCTAGCACCGAGTCGGTACGGCCACCTGCGGCGATGAACTCATCTATGGAGGCGACGCCGATCGTCGAGGGCGGGTTAGTTCCTTGTGTCGAATGACGCTGGTAAAGCAACCAGAGAAGGTGCGCTGCTTGTTCTCGATAGCGTGACTCGATTCGCATTAGCATATGTTGAAAGAGTAGGCCCAATTCTGGCGGGAGCTCGTTCACCCGTCGCTCGAGGTCTTCAATTCGATCAAAATTGCCAAAGCCGTCAAGTACCGATTGGCAGGCTAATACAACCCAAAGGAAGACTCCTGAAGACTTGTCAACAAGGTCGTCTAAAATGGCTGTTGCTCTACAAGTATCGATATCCATGATGACCTTGGCGTATGGATGCTGTTTCACTATGTCGTTGACATATATCTCCATATCCGATTTGGTAAAGTCCTGAAGGTTCATCTTCGGCATTGTACTATATGCTTGCACGCACGGCGGGATAGGTCTGCTCGAAATGAGGAATTTGAAGTTAGGCAATTTAGCCAGCCGGTCAATAAACGCGATAGCCTCGTTATAATTGCCTGAGTATTCATCAAGACCATCAATGAAAAAGCAAAATCGAACGGCATAATTTTTTAGACCAACCAACTTCTTGAAGGCGAATTCGATTTCGGCGGGGGTAGGCAGATCTAGCTTCTCATTGTTGACATAGTAGGTTTCTCGCCACATATTCGGGAGTAGCTGAGGAATTAGTGTGTGGTCGTGATCAAGGATCTTGAATAGCAACGCGCGCCAAAGTCCGCAGTGCGATTTTTGCTCAGGCGTGCCAAGATTCCAGAAGAAGAAGGCCTCAACAAGCAGATCATGCTCTCCTGCCCATGTCCGCAGGTGTTCTTTTACCCGTGAGTCAGTGCAGAGGTATTTCATGAGTGTTGACTTCCCACTCCCTGCTTTACCTGAGAGCCAATAGATTCCGGGCCGTGGCTTGGATCGAAGCCACTGTGGGATATTTGCCCATTTGGTTTGCTCGTCCGAGATATCAAGAGCCCATTCCATCGTTCGGGAATGTGGAAGCTTTACTGCGTCCCGGCGGTCGTCCATGGTTCGAAACCATATCTTATGCAAGATTTGCTTTTCACAACTAGATCGTAAGAGCTGTCGGGCTTCTAAAGCCATTGTCTTTTCTTGTCCTGCGGAGGCATGGAAAACTAGACGAAGTTTTCTTAGAGAGGATAGATATCGTAGATCCTCTCGTGCCATGACACTCATCGTATTGGACGCTGGTGGTACGATATCGTGAAGTTTCGTGATGAAGTACGATAGCTCTCCAATCAGTCTATCAAATTTGTCTTTGTCGACTACAGCCCAGCGTATTCTACCCATCTTCGACACGTTGATTTGCCTTTGCTTGACACGCAAGTCGAGAGCTCGACATCCTTCAAGAAATTGGTTCATTCGAGGGCTGCTTAATGCGGCATGCTCGCTCCCATCCTCAGGGTTAAGGTCCTCCTCAAGACCATAGCGATCTCGGAGCATCTGACTCTCTGTGAGCAGCAGTCGAATGCTTCCGAGAGCCTTGTCGACCGCTACCCTCGTTTCAGTGTCATCGAGGCGTTGATCATAACTGCAATTTAACAGATTGGTACGTTGGATCCACTGGAGAAATAATGTTTTCTCGATATCAAGCTTGGTATTGAGTATTTCATAATCATGGCCTAAAGAACGGCTTGCCGAAATATAAGAGAATAAATCAATACAGTCTGTTACAAGACTTATCAAGGCGAGAGCTCCCAGAGCAAGGCCAGCTGCCTCGGCCATGGCTTGTGCGATGCCCACTTTGCTCTTGATTATTGTCTCACCTCAAGAGGGCGGGAACTTAGAGTCGGACGCTTTAAAAGTTTACCTAGCACCCTCCCCAGGTTGACAAGAGCGCCCAAGTAAGCACAGCCACATTGCGGGCACGGCTTTGATTGGGGGATCGCATGATCAGGTGTTTTTGCAGATATGCCGTGAGGATAGAATAAGCAACACAGGTGACAAATATGATAGGTAGAATATGGAATGACAAATGTAAGTTTGTAAACATTGCTTACACCTATTGAAAATTTGGTGGGTGGATGAAGCTTTTTCACTATGCATCGAAATATTAACGAGATTCATTAGTCATCTACTCTTGTGGGTTTCAAATGTGAGTAGAATGTCGATATGTCATGAGAGGAAAGAGCATGGTGGCATGAGGTCCATAGCCTCAGCCTGTTAGTCGTTGTCAGCGCTTCTATTAGTAGCATCTTCCTACTAGGTTGACATCGCGCGCCTACCAGTACATTCTGTTTAACAGGCAAGAGCAGGCACTTGTGAGGGTATTCTTTGGCAAGTGTTCATGCAGCCCGCCCAATGAAGTAAAATCAGTCAATTTTTGGCCTAATTTCTGGACCTGTCGTACAGTGTATCGCAACACATCCCTTGCGTTAAGCGGATGATATGCCTTCGAGGACTTTGTCTATCCATTACCAGAACTAGAGTCGTCTTTATTGACAATTTTCGCATTTAAATCACTTGAGATAAAGAGCTCCATCCTGTAGTTCCCATCTGTCGTATCTCAGGCCTTCTTTCTGATCGGGATCTCTTTAGTCAGCTCCTTGGTAAATGGAAGGAAGTCGCGTTGTCCGGGGATATATTTCCGCAACACTTCTGGGACGATAATTCCGTCAGGCGTCTGATAATTCTCCAGGACGCAGCAGAGAGTCCGCTCTGTGGCACAGAGTGTCTGTCACGTGTTAGCTACGCTGCCTTCCCAGGGAGGTAATGGTGAAGGGAAGGAGGATGGATAATTATGACATACTGCGTTTAGGGCATGTGTATACAACTTCTTTGACGCATCGGGCAGGTCCTTGTGTCTCTCTTGGGGCCGTATCGGATACCTAGTTCGCGCGTCTGGTAGTCGGTGCAGTTGGAGCATGAGACTAGCTCCTTGTATTCCTTCTGGAAGGGGAAGAGAGCCTCAAGGTCGAACTTGGCGGATGCTGCATTTTCAAAGCCGAGGACACGATGGACACCACACGATAGGGGAGTTGGAGAGCCTTGTAAAATTCTTCCGAGATTTGGATCATTTCCTCATAATGCTTCCAGCTCTCCTCGGGGTGGCAGATAACGAATTGCTCGATCTTCTCGAATTGATGTATTCTGAAAAGACCCCAGGCGTCGTGGCCATGCTTGCCAGCCTCCTTTCGGAAGCAAGTGCTGTATCCTGCATACTTTATGGGCAGATCGGTATTCTGAAGCCACTCATCGGAATGAAGGGCAGAGAGCGGCTGTTCGCTAGTGGCGATCAAGTACTTCGGCTCGCTGCCTTCTTCAGTGATCTTATATAACTCCTCGTCAAATTGAGACAATTGGGCGGTTTTGGCCATGTAGGCTTGGTCCATGAAAAAGGGGGGTTGGTTTGGAGAGTAACCCTTGTTGAAGAGGAACTCCAAGCCGAAGTTGATGAGGGCCTGGTTAAGAAATAGACCCCAGCCAGTCAGACAATAACCTCGGTGGCCGACTAACTTGGTGCCACGCTCGGGGTCGTAGCCTTCAAGGCGGGCGAGGACTTGGTGATGGCTCAGCAGGTTCTCATGGGTGGGGCGAGGCGTCTCGGGATTCCACGAGCGAAGCACGGCGTTGTCGTCTTCGGTGGTACTGACAGGCACTGAGTCGTGGACGTAGTTGCCGACAGTCTTGAGCTTGGCGTCCAGCTTCTCTTGCAACTCGGCAGCGGCCTTCTCCTGCGCAGTCCGTCGTTGGGTGATCTCGTTCTTCTGGGCCAAGGTCGTCGATGCCCTCACCCTTCTTCTTGCGTGCGGTAATGCCGCTTTGCACCGTCCTGATCTCGGCGCTCATTTGCGTCGCATCATACAGCGTTTTCCTGTGGACTTCCATAGCTCAATGATCTCGTCGACGATTTCTGTCGGGCGCTGCGCTTCTTCTGACTTTGTCGGATCTTCTCCGGGTCGCCCCCACGAGCAGTGATGAAATCGGTGATATCGAGCATCTTCAAGGTCGCTCTGAATGGGAGACTCGACAAGATGATAGCACGACGCAAACAGTGAAACCCGACGACAGCGACAGCAAGCAATCTGGTTGTAGTAGAGTGTAAATCGATTGCCCCACCTTCAATTGAGTTGGAGGGGTAGGGGAAATTTCGAGAGTGTTTTCCACATGAAGTAGGAGGGGTAATAGTACCCACTTAAGTTCCTGACCACCAAGCTCCGTTCCTGGCTAAGGCTAGTGAGTCACGAAAAGCGGTGAAATTCAGCAGAAGGTGAAGTACCTAGGTATGTAACTCTTGGGATTAAGAAGTAGATAACATGAATCACCCAAGGGCACCCCGAGCTACTATTTTTGGTGACAGTTAATATTTGGTTTCAAACCCCGAGTACGGGGAATTCTAGCTAACATTTACAATGATGAGAACATAATAAGAGAAAATAGCATCCCCAATTAGCCGCTAGGTATACTGTCTATCTAAGATGCTAGAATATGTATGTGAATATTCGTCTATTCTCTGTATCCAACTTGCCAAAAAAGATAGGTAGGTATCTTTACATCATATGCTACAACACTCGGTTCTAAGCCTGCAGCGCCATCTCCTCCCGCGCAGCATGACTTCCACCCCGCCACGCCTTCGTATGATCTCTGTCACCAGCAACGGATCTCTCACCACCAACGGGACCCCAACCGCCTCCGCCGGGTGTGTTAACGATGATACGATCACCCGGCTTCATGGGCGCACTATTCTTAGCACCCATGCTGATCCTGCGCTCCTCATATTCGACATCCTCCGCCTTATCACTGGCGTGCTGGCCCTGGGCCGCGAGGTCTTTCTCCGGGGGACTTGGCCACGCGCCGGACCCAGATATTCAGGCCGCACTCGGCGTCCTCGCCGCCCGCGAGGCCGTAGGGGCGGTACACGCGGCGCTCGCTGAGGATGGACACCTGCACGGGGATGCGGAACTCGATGTCGCGCACCACGCCGTCGCCGCCGGTGCTGGCCCCTGCCGCCGGACCCCTTGCGGATCGAGAACTCGCGCAGCAGCACCGGGTACCGGCGCTCGAAGACCTCCGAGTCCGTGATCCGCGTGTTGGTCATGTGCGTGTGCACGCCGCTCGTGCCCTCCCACGTCGGTCCGGCCCCTGAACCGCCCGCGATCGTCTCGTAGTATCCGAAACCCTTCACCTCTGTCTCTCCCGATAGGTTGCCGCCGAAGCCGAACGTGAGGTTATTGCAGTCGCCCTGGCTTGCCGCGCAGGCCTCGAATGCTTTGAAGATGACGTCGGTGACACGCTGGCTCGTCAGCACGTTACCGCCAACCACCGCGGCGCCCGTCGACGGTGATAGAAGTGACTTGGGTGGAATCTTGACGTGGATCGGCTTGAGGCATCCCTGATTTAGGGGGATGTCCTCTGATATCAAACATCGTAAGCAGTAGATGATAGCACTGTATGAAACGGCCTCCGGCGCGTTGATGTTTCCGTAGACCTCAGGTCCAGTGCCCTCGAAATCGAAAATCGCCTCCCCTTTCTCTGGATCTATCGTCACACGCAGGCGGATTGGTGTGCCGTCATCCATGTAGTCCACCGCTGAAAGGTCCTTTCCTTCGAACCTCTTGTATACATCTTTCAACAGACTTCTTACACATTCTTCAGCGTTGTTCTGGATGTTAATCATGTAAAACTGGACCGTCTCCTCTCCATATTCTTGGATCAAACCCTCAATGAGTGAGATGCCCTTCTGATTCGCTGAGACTTGAGCCCTGAGATCGTTGATGTTGTCTGCCAAGCATCGGGTGCCGCTACACCCAGGGTATTGCGCCGGCTCTTTGTACAGTAACTCTGTAATCCTCTCCTCGTTAAATTTACCCTCACTCACAATCTTCTCGCTCTTGATCGCCGCGCCTTCTTGGAACAGCTCGCGCGAGTGAGGCGGCATGCTACCAGCTGTAATACCACCGATATCCGCATGATGTGCTCGCGACGCGGCGTAGAACAAGATCTTCTCTCCCTTCTCGTCAAAGGCAGGCATTAATAAAGTGATATCTGGCAGATGCGTTCCGCCATACGAGGGATGGTTTGAGATAATTACATCCCCCTTCTTGAGTTTGCCTTCCCAGATCTTGGCTTGTGTCCTGACACATGTTGACATGGATCCAAGGTGAACGGGCAAATGTGGTGCGTTTGCGACTAGACCTCCAGTGGAATCAAAGATAGCGCATGAAAAGTCCAAACGCTCCTTTACGTTTGTGCTAACACTCGTTTTCTGCAGGGCTCTGCCCATTTGTTCGGCGATGGCCATGAAGCGGTGACCGAAAATGCTGAGCATGATGGGGTCAACCTCTCGCTCTGTCGTCTCTTTCTTATGGGACCTAGTCACAAGTTAGCCTCTTCTTATTCAATACAACATTGCCGTAGAAAACATACTCGTCTTTGCTAGCATCCGTTTCCAGATTAATGATTACGTGGGTTTGGAGGATCAAAGCGGTGGCATTAGGGGTGACGACAATTGTCTGCGTTCCGTCAGCGAGAACGGCCGGGCCGCTGATTTCATCGCCAACAGCCAAGTCTTCCAGCTTGTAGATGGGGGTCTCGCGGCGCCCCCCTTCAAAATACACCTGAGATTTGCCATACGCCTTGTTATCGCCAATAGCCTGGCGTTTGACTTCCTTAAGTTGCTGATCAACTGTCTGGTCTTGATATCTGAAGCTCTTGCCTATTCCCCGTACACGGACATCATCGACAATAATGTCCCGCTCGTCAAGAGTGAAGCCAAACTCGTAACTATGATGCTTCACAAACGCCTTACCAAATGCCCAGTCATCACCGGCGAAAGAAGCTTTCGCATCTTCCTCGCTAGGCTTGACGATCATGAGAGCAGACTCAGTTCCCCGATAACGCATGTTGAGATACTCCTCAAAAACGATCTCGTCATCTTGGAATCCCTGGTCTCGAAGCGTCTGCCTAGATTTGTCCTTAAGTTTATCCATCTTACCCTTTAATTCTTGTACAACCTCTCCCTTCTCTTGCCATACTTTCGATTCGGGTTCTTGCCGTTCATCCACGACATCTGCCAAAGCCATACCATATGCCGATAACACAGAGGAATACCTATGCACCAATATCTGCTTAATGCCCAAAGCCTGTGCAATGGCTACAGCGTGCTGGCCACCTGCGCCGCCAAATGTCGCGAGACGGTGCTTAGACGAGTCGTGCCCTTTCGCTTCGGTGATAGATCTGATCGGCCTGGTCATGGCCTCATTCGCGATAGTTAAGAAACCGTACGCCACCTCGTCTAAACTCATGTTCTTTCCGGTCTCCTTGTTAACCTGGTCCGTGAGTTCCTGGATGACTTTCTTGCTAGCCTCATAATCCAGTCCCTCGTCCTCGTTCTTCCCGAAAATCTTAGGGAAGAAGTCGGGCAGGAGACGGCCGAGGAACAAGTTGGCATCGGTCACTGCGGCAGGGCCGCCTTTCCGGTAGCAGGCCGGCCCGGGTGGGCGCCAACGATTCAGGACCGACGACGAAGAGCCCGTTCTTGAAAAACAGTCGGCTTCCGCCTCCGGCAGCAACGGTGTTGATGTCGAGCTGGGGCGATTGAATGGTGACGCCCGCTGTTGTGGTCTCAAAAACATGTTGCGTACCGTCCTTCGCCATAACTGCGGGAGACATCTGTGCTGGTGCCACCATATCAAAAAACCAATGACAGGGACCTTAGTCTCCTCATCGTAGCTGGTGATCGCGTAACCTACTACACCACCCGCCGGACCGGACAAATTGCCTTCAAACCAGTGAACTTCTCCACGTCGACTAATCCGCCGTCGCTCTGCATAAACTCACACCTCGCGCCTTTATCGCCCTCTTCTTTTAGGACACTCCGTGTACCCAGCCCACCAGCAAACCCTTCTGGAAGCCAGCAATGTACTTTTTGATGGCTGGTGTGAGATAGGCATCGGCACACACGCTTGTTGCGCGAGAGACGAGTTTAATCATAGGCATTAGCTCATGACTGAGTGAGATGTGCTCGAAGCCGATATCTCTCGCGATTCTGCCGACCAAGGCTTCATGGTCGGGAATGTATAGCCGTGCATTAGACACACGGCTATGCTCCGGATGCCCTTGTCGTAAATGCTCTTGAGCTGGCCTCTGATTTATCTTCTGTGGGCCGTTGGAGGACTCGGACGGCTTCACCCGACAGACCCATGACGAGATCTACCTTGGCGGCCTCTGACGAACCCGCCTTGACCTCAGCCTTGGTGACATTTCTCTCCGGATCTTCCGCGTAGTCTTCAAGCGTTACTCTCTCGTCGATCTCAACAACTTCCTCATATAGGACATCAGGTTTCTTAATAGCCAGGTCGAAAATCTTTGGCCTGCTTTGGTTTCCGATTGTCAGACAGTCTTGAAACCCCTTAGTGACCACTAAAGCGATCTTCTCTCCTTTCCGTTCTAGCAACGCGTTTGTGGCGACCGTCGTACCCATTCGTATGCTGTCGATTTCGGATGTGTCTAACGCCTCGCCACGTGGGATGTCCCGCTCCTGGAAGTGGCTCATGATGCGCCGTATCCCCTCGAGTGGCGCATCATCGTAGTTTGCGGGATCTTCCGATAATAATTTGATTACGATATCCTTACCATTCAGCGTGCCCACGCAGTCGGTGAATGTGCCACCTCGATCTATCGCGATGCGAATACCGCGTTGTTGTTGGTCTGCAGAGCCCATTATGACGGCTGGGCTAGGCGGATAGGTGGATGGGCGGATATGGAAGAAATGTGTGAGCAGGTTAGAGGTATAAGTGATGAGTAGGTGAATCAATGACAAATCTAGGTATTATCAGTTATTTATAACCTTAGTTCTACTACTCACAAGGGATGCCAGGTGAAGGACGCCGTCGGATACAATAGAGCTTCATTGTGAAAGCTTACCAATGCAATGCGGTCATGGAGGATGGATTAAACCCCACCATTCCCCAGCTGCCCCGCAGAGTTCCGAGCCAATACCGGTGATTGGAAATCGATTCTCCAAATACGCTGAAATAATTATGATGGGGCCGATAGGGATGCTCGCGATATTTATTAATCTTCGGAGACGGAAGTCCGTTGAATATTCTGCTTTTACGTAACTGCGCGCGCCATACTATAGTTCCTAACTATGAACTACAATGTTATGTCGCTTTATTATGGCTCGAGCTGTATCGCATCTGGAAATGTCTTAAGCCTACAATAGCTCCACCATCCAGAGTAGCACAACGAAGGGATCAGTTACACGATTCAGGACACACAGCAAAAACGTAGATGTAAGCACTTACGTTAAAGGTTCATAGTAGATTGTTATGGATTTCGTGTTCGTTTGGCGACTACTTTTAATATTAATAATAATTCTAAGAACATCACAACTCGACATTAAAGTTGTTGCATTATGTTACTTTATCACTGTGCAAGAAATTCACGCGCATCTACGCGTCTTCTTCTGCTAGTGTACATCAAATCGTGATAATTATTCGTGAATACATGGCCTCATAACCGCCATGTGGCTCAAATTGAGACTCAATGCGTCACCACTCGCACTGCCTGTAGGATCAGGCCAAAAAATAGACCTCGAGCCACTTCTTCGACCTGGAGACAGTCAAAAAACGACCCCAGTGCTTCATTGGTAGCTGACTGGCCCATAATGCCCATGAGCGCGGTGGGAACGCTACTCTGAATGAATAACTTTCGTGCCTTTTCTCGGAGCTCTTCTTTTTCTGCAGCAGTGAGGTCGGCTGGCCACGCCTTGCGCTCCTCTTCTGTAGGTAGTGAGTTTTCCCGAAGTTTGTGTATATGTGTAGCGAGACCGTCATCTGACGTATTCGCGTCCAGTAGTGTGTCCTGGATTAAGGACTGGATAGATATTAGAGAAGGGTTCCCGGGTCGTAGTAAGAAGGACTTCGCGGCCGTTAGTAGTGTCCTCCTAATGTTCCATGCCGAGGATAATGTATAGAGCTCATTTATCACAGCAAACAGAAGTTCGATTGCCACCCGAGTTTCCTGCTCAGAAAGTGGTAGAAACTGTTTCATAAGTCGCTTGGCAGTGCCGTTTGACTGCAATGGCTTGACCTGCTGATCGAGAGATGTACGAATTGGCGAGGTGAACGAATTGCTGAATCTCGGATACCCATCCATACTGAGGCGTGTACTCGTTGGGGAGCCATAATCATCAGTTATTTCATTGGGTGGAGGTGGTAATTTCAAGTTACTAAGGCTCACTTCCGAGGGGGACCGTAAAGGGGAGCGCGCTGCCGCGGTACTCGAAGCTCGACTATGTACGCGGCTACTGGCGGCGCTCATGGAGGATTTCCGTTCCCATCTATCAGCCCTGGCGGGATGTAGACTGCCGTCGAGATCCAAATCCGCTTGGGAGCTGTGGCGTCTATCCATCGCGGGATCTTGCCGGGCTGCACAGAGACTATGGATGATCTCTGGCTATCAAGGCTATCCTTGGGATTTTAGACCCATTCATCACCGAAGCAGTATCCGTTCTCGGAAGGACGGGCAAAGATACCGGTCGGGTACTACTTGAGCTGCGGGAGCTGCTCCCTTGCGTGGTTTGGATTTCTTGTAAAGAGGTGTTCATGGACCTCTTGGGACCCAGCCCAATGTTACCAAAAACTCCAGTCACCCCACCCATGACCACCTTACCACCATCTAATGCCCCTTTCGGGGCGTTTTGAATGACATCCAGCATTCCTTTACCCATAGATTCGAAAGAAAAACCGCGATTGACGCCCATTTTAGGATCCTGCCCTTTGTCGAGGAAACGTTTCATAGCCTCTGATTCGGCTAGAGACTTTTCGCCACAGGCATTTCGCATATATCTCTCTATTTCACCTCGCAGCGATGACCGTGTATGCAGTTTCAACTCGGAAGTTGTGAATGTGCTTCTAGAAATGCCGTTGCGCCTGAGATGTTTGCTATCCGTCGCAGACTCTCATGGAGACCTTCAAATTGTGTATATGTTTTTCATGACCATCCAACCGGAATGGTACGAAGAAGATGGTTCGATTTGCAAGAAGATTCCCACGTTGGCTTATTTCGCAACCGACCATTATCGGTGCTTACTTCATCGTGGATAGTGACAGAAGCATTGTGTATCGTAAGAGGTGGCGGCTTGGAAGACTTGCTATCTTTCACCATCTTCATCATTAGCTGGTGGAACCAGTTGGTCGAAACTCGTAAATCCCTGGATCGGAGCTGCTGCTTGGTTGGTGACTGGAGGCGAAGGTTGATTTAAAGAGTCGATGGGCGACTTGAGGGACACCGGTGAATGAGATTGTCGAGCAACTTCGGCCTTGCCTATTTGTGATGAATTACGCACGGCTGAGAGGTTGCAATCGATGGATCTGAAGTTTCGATCGAGACGTGTTTTAAGCTACTTTTCATTCCCAAGTCTCGTTCATCGGTGTTCTTTTCAAGATGCCTTTGGGGTTGGAACCCTCGCTACCGGCGATTGGCGACGCAGGCTTTGTCTTATCAGCTTCGGCGATCATTTCATTGAGTCTTCTCATCTCTTCTGTAGCTTTTTCCATTTCCTCGTCTGCTTTCGAAAGCTTCTTCTTATGAACCATGTCTTTTCGACGTTGTCTGTCTAGCTCATATGAGTTGCGGTTGCCTCTTGATAGGCCAATATTGCCCACGTTCCCATCTATATCACCAAATGCTTTCTGATCCTGGATAGCCTCATCAATAGCCTGGGAAAGATCCGTCTCTCCCGACTCGAAAGATATACAATCCAAGCATTGATCCCATTCTGCCTTGGAGCACGTCTGCAAGTGCCCTCGAGAACGATTGTCGATAGAATCTGCCTGAGAAACACTCTGGCGGGATCACAGTCGTAGCTCGACTTTTCCAAGAAGTCTAGCAGATCCTCTGCCACCATCTTGAATTTTGCTGCCTGTTGTCGCTGATTAAGGAGATTGGATAAGGGCGCGTCAGTGTGAGTAGCTAAGTAGTTGTAGATGGTATCGGCAGCAGTCATATGCGTATTCGCCGGAAGCTCGGCATATGCGGCTGCCATCTCAGAGAAAAAGACAATGATGATGGAACAAGAGTGGGTGACGAAGTCAACAAAAGCATCGGCAGGTCGCTTACGTCTTAGTCGGTTGCTAAGGTTTAGGATGAATTGTGTGAGGACTTTACGACACGCGAGCGGGAACGACTTGTCTGAAGGCACGATTGGGCCATACCACCAGTCAACATAGTCGCGAATAACTGCATCGATCAACCCATGCAACGCATCTCGTGTTTCAGGCTGGAAATCGTCTAAGCTCTGTGCAACGGCCATCGAATCCCTCTCTTCGTCAAGTTCGACTTTGAGCGCAGATTGCCATACTCGCTCCCGAGAAGGCGATCTAAAAAGGCATGGCCTTGTTCTCCTCGCACAGCTCGCGCCACTTCAGGGTGTCGTGACTCCCATGCCACAAATAATATTATGCCAGCCAAGGCCCCAATCAGTAGTAACCCTATTCGACCCAGAACGAAGTATATCACGGCCGCGAGCGCCACAACAATGGCGCCAAGAGTACCAGATGTTGCGGTTGAGAGGAATTGTAATATTCGCGTTGCGATATCGTCCTCTTGGTTTGAAGGAGATTGGGCCGCGCCTTTCGCCAGGTCCATCAATAGCTCCGGTGGCTCCGTCGGCGCATGGCTAGAGTCTAGGGTCGTGGGATTCGCATTGGTAGAGGAATAGCTTTGGACTCGGTGGGACGATCGCCTGGTGGTTCATGCTCGACGTCCATATTGGGAGTCGGATCGAGATTGTAGGAACGGATACGTGGAGAGAGACGTGGGCGTCAAGATGGTGGCATGTTAAGGACCAAGTAGCGGTTGGAAGCTGCCCAGGTGGTCAGATTACGAACACGAATAAAGAAGGTTCCGAGTTGCACACCAACTACAAACACATGTACATGAACAGCATAGATCTGAGATAAGACTTGAATTGGTTTAATCCTCGTAGCTTAGGGAACATAAATGAACGAGTGTAAGCCCAGAGCAAGATCTGGCAAATATAAATGATTGTGACATTCGCAGAATTGACGAAGGTTGAAAGTGATATAGCCAGCCAGCAAATCTGAGAGGATAATGACTTTCATTACAACCCTCGACTATTAGGTAGTAGGGCATTGAAGCAATTACTTGGGTAATTATTCCCCTGAATCCACCAACTGAACTAGCAATTTAGTGGAATAGGTTCAAAATCTCTTAATGCCCTGTCTAGGCTGCAGGTGCCGGCCTTGGCGCTGGGTCGCCCCTGCACCCTAACAACTGACAAGGGAAGGTCGCCGGGTACATGCCATTACGTTAGGTACCTACAAGCACATAATCACCCAGGAGATACTTACCTATACCTAAACATACGTATCTACACACTGAAGGGCATTGATACCCCAGGCGGCGCTAGAAGGCCTAGGGAGGAAGGATGATGACTTAATTGTAGGTTGGGTAACCGCGTCTTTAATTGACTTGGGCGCGTCACCCCACGGTCGCATCAGTGGCCGCGTTTTCATGGCCAAAAAGAATCAAAGAACAACCCCAACTCGGACAACCTCGCCAGAACAAGCACTTCTTCTCTAAGTCCGACGGCACTCCTTTGTCTTCCGTGACCTTGGTATATGATCCAGCGCCCTTCGGTCGTCCCTTCATCTAGTGTAGCTAGCTACGATACGCCATCACGCCAAAATGGGCCGACCTAGCAAGAAACGTCATGCGGACGAGGATGCGGCTTCCAGTGACGAGGAAGTCGCCAAGCCAAGCAAGAAGGCCAAGACCAAGACCAGTTCTGAGGGCAGCGAGGGCAAAGACAGCGAGGGAAACTCATTCTGGCCCGTACGTATTCTCACCTTCTTGGGAGTCGGGGCTTTTCGTAAAGCGATAACTAACCCACACCTGTTGATTTAGCTCGCCACCACTCGTAGAGTGACACTCCAAAGCTTCAAGGGTAAAAACTACGTTAACATCCGAGAATATTACGAGAGTAATGGAGAGCTTCGACCAGGAAAAAAGGTTCGTCTCGCCGACCCACCCGTGGTAGAGTCAAGGATAGCTAACACATGGTGTCCAGGGCATCATGCTGCCCCTCGAGCAGTATAATGCTCTTCTCACTGCCATCCCGGCCATCAATGCCGAGCTCGAATCGAAGGGCCATGAAGTGCCCGACATCTTCGCGAGCGCCCCCACCACTTCCTCTCCGAAATCATCTGCTAAGTCTCCATCCAAGGAGCAGAAACGCCAGAAGAAAAAGATGAACATCGAGGCGACCAGTGACGAAGAGGAACCCGAGGAATAGAGTTCATCGCGACGATAATGACACCTACTGTCCAACGTCTTGCCACTATCATCCAATCCCCTAGAAAAGGATTCTTGAATCAGCATCCGCATATGATGTACCCGGGACACCTGTATGATGATGGCTTTGGTTTCACTTTGACTCCATAGGTTGGCTAGGGCTCCCCATTGCTTATTTGGTCATGGCTGCAGAATTTAGACCACATTCAAGAGATATGATCTTTGGTACTAAATAGAGTCCAACAACCAAAGCCGCACTCTCGTGGATATTGACTTGATCCACGCAATAATAATGATTGAAATTGATACCCATTGGTTTTCTCGTTTCAGTACCCTCTAGGGCCTGGTTTCCGGACCATGTGAACTTGATTGTTATCTAAAGTAAATTTGTTCGTCCCAGGATCATACGCGTATGGATGTATAGGCTCCCTACAATGTGAACCAACGTAGACATTAGATATCATACCAAAGGGGTGCTTGGAGTAGGTAGCCACGGCATCATTTGTAACTTGCGTAGAGAAACCAGTTTCATATGGCTCGATCGTCACTCTCGTCCCGTCCAAAACCTAAAATTTGTAACAGACTCTTGACGCTTCCCTGGACAAATCCTCACTAGAAAGAAATGGGCTAGTTAGAGGCAACATATATCAACTCTCAAGTAAATAGCACGAAAGGAGTGCAGATGGTCTGCCCTGAGAAAGTAAATAACTAAGTGAGACCCCGTATCAAAGCATTGATGCCCTGCCCCAAGCATCCAAACTCATTAGGCCACCATTATCTCCACCAACTTAGAACGAGATCTTAGGCGTGCTCCTCTCTCTTTCCTTCGCCAAAGTTCCGGTCCGGATAAGCTATCCTGTAGCAAAGGGCTTCCCTTCTCTGCTCATCAGTGAGCTTCCACTGTATTGTCGCGTTGGCTATGGATCTTGCCGCCCTTTCTGCCGCCTCCTTCGCTCTCATAGCATAGCTCTTCATCGCTTCCCAGGACGAGGCGTCCGGCGCACTAGCATTCTGCAGTCCATTCGCGCTCTCTACCATGCGGTCGGCCGCTTCTTTGGCTTTCGCGATCTTGTCTCGCCAATCACTATCATATCACTATCATCATCATCCTTCTTCTCGCCGCCATAGACTGTGGGAGGGGAATATAGCGTCTGTGCTAGAACACCGGCAATGCCGGCCAATTGCCCCGTAGCCATTCGGATGGCGGCTTGGGTGTCTGCATGTGGTGGCACTGCAACATCGTTCTTCTTTGCCGCCTTTGTAGGGATATCGTTTTCTTTCGCCTCGCCTGCGGTGATGGTTTGTGCCACTCCAGCAAGCAATCTCGCCAATGATCCTACCGGCATCTCACCCTGTAACCGTCCGAATGCGCCCTTGACCTCATCTATTGTAGACCATACCCTCTTCATTGTAATGTCTTCGCTGCCTTGTATCGTATTCACTATCTCTGCTACTCTTGTCACGGTGTGAGCGCGGACGCTCGTCTGCTGCCTCTGTCACGTTTGCCACGGTCATCTGCAGCCCTGCCTGAGCCGTTGCTGCTGCGGCCTCGGCGACCTGGCACAGATGATCTGTACACAGTTCCCATTGCATCATGTCCTTCCGCGCCAAAGACTCTGCGTCCTCTCCCTTCTCGAACCTCGCCATCACATCGCTCCAGTATCTGACATCCTTATCCCAGCCCCCTTCATTGCTAGTATGCCACGTATCTACTTGACTTTTCCATTCTTCCCATAGTTTCCTTTCGGTCTCGTCGTAGCTTTCCTGGGGGAGATAGTCTACTAGCTGATGGCGCTCATGCCCAAGCCAGCCGAGCTTCTCATAGAGTCCCTCGAGGACCCCCTCTTTTGCCTTGTATCTGAGTTCCTTGGCCAGCTCCTTCACGGTGAAATGAATCTTGGGGCGACATCCGATATAATCCGGCTTTTCTCCGTTTCCTTGCGCTATCGCCTCGATTAAGGTATTGCCAGCTTGTGTCATATTCTGTTGATATGCTGCCGTCTGCCCCCTATTCGGACGTGCCTTGAATGCCGCATCGATGACTGCTGTAACCCTTGTCTCAGCGCGGTCGGTATCCCTTATATGGATAGCTGTCTTGACAGTGGCTGTGATAGGTGTCGCGTCCTCCGCCGCGCTGGTTTTGATCGCTCCCATGATACTCTCTTTGATCTTTCCACTCACTTCTTCGCCAATGGCCTTGTTCACATCACCCGAATTTTCGTATTCATAGCTCGCCGTGTAAAGCTTTGCTGAAGAGATCATTTGCCGTTGCTCGTTTTGTGCTTTCAACTTATCCTGCTCTTTTTCCTCGTCTTCTTCTTGACGCTTAAAGGTCTTGCGGAAGTGCCTCCTACGCGATCCGCTCGACCATCCAAGCGTAAGAAGGTGTGGTATATACCAAACGCCTTGGAGACTTTCGTTGATATTGCCTGCAACGAGTGAGCATAGTCATCCCTCGAAAAGCTCATCGATCACAGCTATACCTTTGGACCATAGCAAGTTCATAGCTATCGTCTCATCAACTTTACGCCCAAACCACCACTTTGCATTAGGTCTTGGAGGTTGCACCATCTGGAGGAGAGCCCCAAAATCAAACGATGCCCGACACTGTAGCATCTGAAGTTAGTTTCCCGTCCTAAATGCGACTCGCTGTCACAACAAGAGGAGAGAACCATGAAAAATCACTTACAGCACCCTGTATCTTAGCTGCCATCCACAGCAGAGACACTGTAGAGAGCCCTGCATCCAAATTCCCACCGCCAATATCTGAATGACAGCCGCAAAAGACACACTGCGCCACATTCGTTCCACGGCGCGCCTTGGTGTAAACCATTGGCTTGAAGCTACCTCTCCTCTCGTTGAGCGCGATAGCTAAGAAGGCGTTCTGGACATTCTCAGGCACTGTATCTTTCATGAAGGAAAACTTCTTCCTCCAACCAACGTGGCCAATGGCGCTTACCGTATCCCACTCGGCGAGTACCGTGATCTTGACCGGGACGGAGAATGTCTGATGCATCTTTCTGATCTCTTCCCCATCCTTTCCCTATCCGCCTCCTCTTTCGCCTTCATCCATCGGTTGAATAGCACGGAGAGAAAAGGTAAGGTCTTGCGCTGAAGGAGGCCCACTTGGCTGATGAAATCGGCGAGGCATCGGACGGTGAAAGCTCCTCGTGAGAAGCCGATGAGGATGATCTCGTCGTTTTGGGCGTTGAAGTTGTAGTTGTTGCAGAGAAAGCAATAGGCGTTCAGAATGTCTTCTTCCAATCCTATTTATCATGAGGAATTAGCATCCTGATTATAGTCAAAAGGGATAAGATGAAGTCATGTAGAACCTGCTCCGGTAATGCCAGAGTAGATACTATCTACCCTTGTCTTCAAGACAGACTCCGACCCTATCCTGCCGAATAGTAGATCACCTGCGTGACGGGACTAGCAGGATAGTCGGGGTTGAGACCGAACCGATCGATCGCGCGCGCAAACCTCGCTACGTTAGTCAGAGGTGCGGTAGTGCCTGATGCGTTTACCCAAGTGCCATCGCAGCAAACGAAGAGGCGCCTCTTTCCGACTTCTTCATTGACCGCCCGAAAAAACTTGGGAGTTACATCGGACCTGTTCCCTAAACACTCGCTTGTATTCTGCGTAGCAATAACTCTGTCGATAAGGTCGCTGCTATTTTCGAGGACACCAGTAAGTATATGGCTTTGGTTGGGAGATAGATCTTCCGCTTGAAACTGGCTTCGAGAAACCATGGCTATTGTGTCGAATAGATCAATATTTCGTAGATCTGATTAACGATTCTTGATAAAAACCAAATATACTTGCTTCATCAGGGGGCTTGAGAAGCCTTACGGACAGAGAGGCGTTGGACTGTTATAAAATAAAGGACCTTGGACGGTGACTCTAAACATGGCTACTATAGCTACCTACTTACGCAGCAATAGACAAGTATTGTGGGTATCAAAGCTATTTAAAACGGAACCTTTAAGTCTTTACTTGTGGTCGGCGGTTAGACAAAAATGGCGGATTGGTAGAAATCTTCGAGAACCACGGATTTTCGATTCTACGCGTCCTCTCTTGCTCCCTGGCCAATATCTCTTTTCTGTGGAACAATAGGTGGGTTCGCGATGTTACCTAATAAGCCACTCTGCGCTCTCTGCTATGACACGACTCTAGAATGTGTTGGGTACCAGCTCTTCCCACATTACGGATGGGTTTGAGGCGAGTAACTAATTGGGGAAGCCTTGCAGTATCTCCAAGTTCTATTTAGCCTACCTGAGATGTTAATTAAGTACTACCTAGCCACCTCTACGGAGTAGTGGCTGAGAATGGGGGTATAAGAAAACCAATGAAAAAGAGGTGTATAGACTTCGATTAATCACATATGCGTTGAATTTACATTTATTTGCCTCAACCAATTGATTCCATAAGTGAAATTAAACAGCACACACGGAAATGTTCTATCCTTAGCCATGTGGTACCTAGTCGTTGCAAAGCCGTTTGACGTGTTTATGTGACTGGAACACAGGTCTCAAAACATGTGGATCTTCAAAGATAACGTGAGTTAGAGCACAAATCTAGCAGTCAGCACTGCTCTTCATTCTTGACCGTATCAAATAGCCTTGTTAACCCCTGAAAGGGTATATGATGGGGAAGACGCAATTCTTCGTTGCAACCTATTTTAGCTTCTCCTGAGTTGAGAATCGCCTCATTTGAAATCATGGGTAATGCGAAAGTCGCTTATTAAGATGCTATAACTCCGAACTCAGTGGGCTTACAATTTTGTAGCCAGAGATGGAAGGAATTGTATGCCCAAAGAGAACGACTACCAGCATGAGTAACATTCGTAATGCCTAAACGCCTTGATTCACGTGACGACATGGAGATAACAACACTCATAGGACGAGGGCAAAGCGGGGTACTACATACGTGGCTGTGTTGTGGACGACTCAAATATTTCGCTGGCTTACTCCTGCAATCTTCAATTCAATCTTCGAGTGGTCTTGATCTAATAGACTGTGAAGGGCTGCTCAAGTCGCTGTGACTAAGGCCAGAATGGCAGAAGCCTTTGGATTTGCCGCATCGGTGGCGGGTATCGTATCCCTTGGCCTGGAACTCTTCAAAGGGATAAGCACTTATATTGATGCTGTCCGGTGTTGCGGTGAAGAAATCAGCGCCATCCATCGGCAAATCCAAACCTTTCAAAGCTCTCTTTCAGTACTGGAGAATTCCATTCCGAATCTTTCCTCAAAGCATCAGGCGGCCGGCGATACAGTCCTTGGAGCTCTCCGAGCAGCGGAGCTGGAGCTTCGAGCTCTGCACAACTTTGTGGAAAAACTCGGCAGCCACTCGAGCCAGTCACAGAATCTTTTATCGACTCCTAAAAGAATAACGTTTGTGTTTCATCAACGAAACCTTGAGACATTACAGAAACGACTTGATAGAACCAATATGTCACTTGACGGGGCGACACGTGCTCTTGGCTTGTAAGAGTACTTCACTTCTAGAAAATGGTGCGATTCTCACACTATTTTATTGTTAGGCGATCATCTCATCTATCGACCAATCTAGCGCGGATGCGCTTGGCCAACTCTCTTCGCTATCTGCTATATCAACCAATACCAGTTCCGTGTCTTCGGCAGTTAAAACTAGCCTAGATACGTTCATACATCAAGTAGACCAAGCTCTGTTCGAGATTAACAGCTCTCTAAAGATAGATCTACCCACTATCCAGCAAAATTTGGCCTCCGTGTCAAAAGCTATGCTCACACACGAAACAAATCTAACGCAAAGAATACAAGAGCTTCGAGATGATTTTCGAGAGAATATGGTTAATAGACCCGATCAACTTGATTCAGTGAACTCGGTGATAGATACATTAGCTATTGCATCACCAGCGGCGCGGCCCTGGATTCCGAGCTGCTCGGAGGAGCGCAGAGAGCCGCAAGCATCTTGAAAGATCTCGCTGAGCGAAAGAGTAGTGATCCACTACATCTTCTTAGCGCGGTAAGTAGACGTTATTACTGATTTAGATTTTATATTGCTGACCAGCCGAGTTCCTACTAGACTGCAGACCAGCGTGCTCTATACCGTCTGGTTTCGTCTCCTGCTCACCTTGAAGAACTTTGCAAGCTCTATCATCAAGGGAGAGAGGCGGAACATGACTTTACGATAGAGCAGCGTGATAAGCCTACGTTCGGACTGGAAGGAATGCGAGGCTACCTGACTAATTCTAACGCTATTGTAAGCAGGTATATTAGATCAACTTGCATATGCCAACCGAAACGCAAGACCGTTCGCAGACACGTAAACTAGCAAGTCTGTCATTCAATACGCTGACCGATAGGCATTGGAAACATCTACCTGAATGCAGATATGCCAATAGCGAAGTTTTTTCTGAATCAAACTCAATAGGCTTTTCCTACAGCGGGATTCGGTGGCTTTTATCCAAAGCTATAGACGTCTCTATATCCCTCAGCAAGGGAGCCGGAGGACTAAGCATTAGTTCGAATATCACGATCCGCCCGATCGTCAACGAGCGACATGCCCCGGTCTTCCGTGCTTTATCTCTGGTACGCACACTTCTGGGGCATACGAGTTCAGTCAATGCGAACCACCACAGAGCGCCTTGCAATTCCTAGAGTTAGTATGTCATAGAATCTCGCGGCAGTACATGTCTCGAAAAAGTTCGCCATCTGAGGTCACCATTTCGGGACAGTCTGTTTTGCATGTTTGGGTTGATGTGAGTCTCGTTCAACTGTATCACCTACTGAAACGAACATTCTTGAAATCAAGAATTTTGAAGAGATTTATTGCCGTCTGGATCTTGGATGAGACCTAGACTAATGATAGTTAATATACAGGTACTTGATAATCTTGGCAGCGTGTGGGGAATGTATGGCGAGAGATTCACAACAATAACCAAACTACTACTGGGGGCTGGGTACCAGTCTCTTGGTATGATGACGAAGGATGGTAAGTCTTTCTGCGCGCCCTTAGCTTTCATAACCACAATTTTAGGCATACCAAGCTGGATTACTGATGGTAAACCAGGTCGGCAGGAGCACGACTTCTCAAGCGCAATCCCAGGAGTATCTTCGATCTTCAAGAGCTGGTGCCGATTCTTTGTCAAGAAGCTCCAGAGGCATCAGTTTTCCATAGGTTTTACTATGGTTCGATCTCCGCAGGGAGCGATTGGTTTGCTGCGATTCGTTGCCCCCGTACGGCAAGGGAATCGATAGAAAGTAGGTACTCCTAATCAGATAGGTAGTAAGAGAGCGAAGAAAGCTGAAAGTTCTAACTTTTAACTAGTCCTCAGCTGCGGCCCACTTAGTGCGGCAGTCATCCTTGGTGACGAGGCTAAGGTCAAAGATATGCTAGCACTACATCCCTCTACAATATATGAGAGAAATCTAGCATCCCAGACTCCATTTCATTTGGCAACGAATAGGCCAAAGATTTTGCGACTTTTGATTGCCACCGCCAATTCTCAAGAGCTCGATATTTGCGACGAGGGCGGGGACTATGCCTTAGACTACGCGTTACGCTCGAGCTCGTTATCCTGTGTAAATGGCAACTCGTGGACTATTTGTTTCAAATGCCCATGTATCGAGTGCGTTGAAATACTTTTGGTTTCCAAATGGCGTTTCAGATTCGACTTTCTACTGTATTGCAACTCGGATTTGTCGCATGCAGCAAGGCTTAGAATAATTAGCCATCTTGTCTCTGAAAGAGAAGCACTTAGAGTCCTTGCTCAAAGTTTCTTGCCTTCGGCCTACATCCATCGTTATCGACTGAAGGAGCCTTCCGTCCTCGACATTAATGCACACATAGTTGCTGAACTATTGCTCCAGGATGGTATCAGAATTCCAGCATCGATCCGCACAACCTTGCTACCACTGCTTCTTCGTTATGATGATATTGTTACTAATTATAGAAGGTGGTTCGGTGATGATTGGGTCTCATTGGAAGCAACGAGTTACATTTCTGTATATCACCACACCGACGCATTTCAAGCCGATAAATCTAATCGGTTAGCAAAGCTCCTGTACGATAACGGGTTCCACGACGTCGACCAGGTTGATAAAAATGGCCATTCACCATTGTCGGTTTCGATTTGGAATTGTTGTCATAAACGTTCTAGAAGAAATATCCCATCATACGTCATGTGGCTTATCGACCACGGTGCAGATATTTTTCTCCCGTTTAAAGCCAAAAACCAAAAGACTTTCCGCGAGTACATCGATACCAAATGGATTGCCGCTGACTTCATTCCGTGTTGTATAGCGGGGTATTTCGCCCGAATTCTATCCACAAAGGAGAATCGCTCCGGTTTTGGTGAACTTCAACAATCCGAGGTGAGGCTTATCGCCGACTTGTTTCGCTAGTTGCGCCCTTAGATCATCACGATGACTGCCACTGCCATTGCATTCAAGGAGGGTGCCATACCATGAAATTATTTTTTGGATGATATGGAGAATGAGCAAGACTACGAGAGAGGGGATATTCGCTGGGAGTGTGGGCTGACAGGAAGCAACTCCATCCCCGAGATTGCTGACAGGATCTCAAGTTTTCTGCGAAGCTTGGCGTTAGACTTGTCGCAATGGGATAGAGTCACCACATTAGCCTTGAGGTATTTCACTTTTCAAGTGTTAGACTTGCGACATACCTGTGTTCCATGCCATGGAGAGAGTGTGAGTTGTCCGATGATGACATCGCCGAAATTGAGGACGAAAACCGGGTACAACTGGATCTCTTAGAGCTCCTCCTTCAGGATTTTCAATTCACCTACGTCAGGTTTGAAAGTCAAGATAACCAGGGAGATAAATTCACAAGTTTTTTGACTGCAGAGTGGGCTCCGAAAATGCAGCAGACATTGGCTCACCAGGAAGAAATCCAACTGACTGCATATGAGAAGATGGAAGCCGAACGAATAGGAGTACGATGGCAGCCAGTAATACAGAGAAACATAGGGTATTATAAGGGGGACTTAAAGTATTGACGAATGTACTAGACAATATCATGCCAGAATGAATGAGGGGAAACGCACATCAACTCCGAAAGATGTTGAGATTATAGTATTGACGAGTAATCATAATTGGTTATTGTAAAGGAACAAGTCTAAGTACAGGGTACTGAGTGGTACCTCAGTATACATGGTAGATGTGTGTGGGGCGAAGTACCCAGGCCACCGGAATTACCAGTCCCCTAATTTCAACAAAAGACACAATACTTAGACGATATAACGTGAGAGGATATTTTGAAGTTGGCCGTGAGGAAATTTTGTGAAGTAATCCCCGACTTGGATTTCGTCAGGCATATTGACCATACTATTTCCATAATTCAATTTATGTTGTCATTGTAGTTGAAGGTTCTTCTTACCTCTCGCTTTACATTACAATTCGTTCATAACACTTTCTCTATAAATATCAAGTCCAATCTCATATATTATTTCTATTAAAGATAATAGAGACCTGTACATGTGTATATAGAAGTAAATAGATTATATTAAATCAGCATGGTTAGGATCGATATTCTGAGTCCAGAGAACTCGGGGATATATGATTTATATATATATATTACACCCCATTTTATTCAACCCTTTCTAAGCATCCTTAATTTCAGCGCATTTTACGGGAGGAGACCAAGCAGGCTTTATGCGAAGCAGAAAATTTTCTAAGCCAGCCAGAGGAAATGTCATACCTAAATGCTGTGATGCTTGGGTCATTGCGTTTATTCCTTATAAACCCGCCCGCCAGCAATATGGCCACTTATGATACTGCTTACTGTAGGGGGTATATTCTCACGTAATTCTGGATATACTATACCGGTGAGGTCAATATGCAGATAGCAAAACGGAAGCCCGACGGCTAGGAGTGTCAGGTGGCAGGGTCGCAGGTGACTAGCTGGTACCCCGAAGTGGGTCTAGTAGATAGAGATTGGATATATAAGAACCTACGACTTCTTTAAATGATAAGAAAAGGCTTAAGAATTAATGATATTAAGCCCTTACCCCTACATTTCTACCTACCAGTGACCTATCGGCGACCCTACTTTACTCTGGAGCCTAACCACTTGACAAGGAGGTAGACCGCGCCGCTACAACCTGCTATGATAAATCAGCACAAACTCTCGAACCGAGTTCCTAACATTGCTTCAGTTCTATTTCGTAACACTCCCTCTAGAGGCAAGGTTATGTTTAGTCGCGTCTCATGGAACAAGGGAAAGGAACTGCAGGACATCTTTAGGCGGCGGATGGGTTACACAAAGATAGTTACTTATCTAAGACATTCATTCACCTACAACTTATCTAAGACATTCGCTGTCAGAGGTGATTGCCCCACCTACAAACTGTTGTTTTGAATTATTATAGGCGGCTAGCACTATTTTTCTCTTCTGCCTCTTATTATTATCCTCTCCCCATCGCAAACTTCTATCAAGAGCAATACCTTGGCTACTTAAAAAGTATAAAGGCTAGGCCATATAGGCCTAAATATGTCTCCTCATAAGTGTAGGGTGAATGAAAAGTCGTAATAAACCTATCCTCGGTCTTCCACGTGAGTCCTATACCAACCCCTTTTATAAACCCCCACGTCTCCAATAGACACCCAGGCAGTAATGCTCGTTGGCGGCCCAGACCTCAGGAAGATCTAGCCATATTGCATCGGCATCGTCCCACACACAAGGAAAAGGGCAGCGAGCGAGGAAGACACTACGGCTGCTCAAAGTCACACAGCTTGCCTAAAAACGGCTTCAGGACGTAAAACTTGGGCACGCTGCGGATCATATTCTCCAGAAAGGGCCCCTTATCATTCAAACCATACGCGACGCGCGACGCTTCGGGCAGCAGAAACTCACGCCATATGGCCCCTGAGAAGATGCCATAGACCGGGTTGGTGCCGGGCTTGAGCACCTTGGAGCCTTGATTAACGAAACCAAGGTACTTCTCCGGGCATTATTGACTCTTGCGGGATCCAGCAACCCCTTGGCCTATGCTTACGGTCAGTAACGGCGCTCCACGAATGAGGCGGGAAAGCTTTGGGAGAAATAGCACGTACCACTATAAGGCGGGTTGTGTCCGAGGACCTCAATCATGATGTGTGATTCAAGGACAAAAGTTTCTCCCTATTTGCGGGACTAGTGAATAAATTAAATTAAGGGGAATTAGAGGGAATTGATAGTGGTACTGTCATGTAAAAACACCAATTCCTTATTGTATTTTGCCTTTGTACTTAGCTATATACTTCGGAGTTTTTGGTTTTTCTTGTTGACGCACTGCGCTATATTGGCTTAAAAGGTCCTGCATTGATCTATGTGACTGAGACCGGGGCGTGGATGAGTAGTTTGCTGGGTACCTCCTATCCCAAGGGCACTGCCACCCTGGGCCAGTTCAGTATCCACTCAGTGCTTATCAAGTTAAAAATTTAATATATGTACTCAAAGTTGGGATTCTCCTTGTCTGTGAGATCCTTGAACGCAGTATTGTTAAGGCTTTCAAGGGTACCATCTAGGCGCATCTGCTCCCTTTTCTTTTCCTTGCGCCTGTTCTCCCACATAAACGAGTACCTGAGAACGAAGAATAACGCAAGTTCGATAAAATTTGCGACTAGCAGAGATCCTATACCCAGAGTATATCTCGGAGCTTGCTCAGACTTGTAGAAGAACGGGCCAGCGATGTTACCGACACATGCACCCAGCCAGATCATACCGCCCACTATCATCTTCTTTGACTGGCCACCGGTGTTACTGATCAGGACTGATAAACTGATGACGAATGAGGCTTGGTAGGAGCCTGTTAGATAACTGGCAGACTCATGAGTTAGCTTCAAGCGAGCCTCGCAGAGTTATGCACTGAGTTCCTTACAAGCAGATAAGTCGGCCGACGTAGGCGTCTGGAGGGGCGAGGAGAAATCCGAGAGAGCGCCTGCAATCGTCGGAAGCATGAAGATCGCGCTTACGAGGGTGCGGCAATTCTTAGGCATATAATGGTTGCAAACTGCGCCAAGTCCAATCCAGATAACCACCAATACCCCTTGGGGAATACCCAAAAGAGCGGTGGTGCAAGGTGTCAAACCCCAGGCCCTGAATAACGAGAGTAGAGAAGTTCGAGATACCTCCGTTGGGAATGTTAGCTACAAACCCTAAAAAGCAGAAGAGCCAGGTCTTATAGTCAAGATAGGCTTCTTTGATCTGACTCCAGTTGATATGTCTCTGCTCAACACCGGTTTGATTCTGTCGTATGCGTGCGATCATCATCAGGCGTTCATCGTGACTGAACCCACGGAATGTTGCAGGGGAGTTCGGTACAAAAAGGAAAAGGACGAGGGACCAGAAGGTACAGAATGCGCCAACGATCAGAAACTCATAGCGCCATGATTGCAACGCGCCCTTTATGTTTCCAATACCATAACCTGAAGTTTTTTAAATCAAAATTTTGACTGTGCACATAAAGGGCAGGGGGCAAACGAACCGATAAGACCACCACCAGCAACGCCGACGCCGTTGAAAGCATACCACGCGGATATGCGGCTCGGCTGCTCGGATCTGGTATAGTACATACTCGTGATAAGCATGAAAGCGGGATCAGCAATGGCCTCAAAGGCACCAGATATGGTTCTCAAGACAGCGAGTCCAGCGAAGTTATGCACACCAGCTTGTGCCATCAGAAATACACCCCACAGGAAGATATTGGCGGAAAGATACCAGCCGGGAGGAGAACGCTGCATAATTAAGTTCGATGGGATAGCCCATACTAGCCAACCAAAATAAAAATCGATGACAACCACGAGTAATCCTGTGAATTCAGGGCCAGGTCGTCCTTGATACCAAAAATGGCTGCATAGGAAAGCGTGGTCTTGTCAACGTACTGTTGCGCGACCGGTTAGAAGACCGAGCAACTAAGCCTGCATATTATGGATGAAAAAACTCACGTAGAAGAAATAACAAATACCTAGCAACGGCAAAATCCTGCAGTCCAGCTTTCGCCGTAACTTGGCCTCTGCTGCCTTATCAATATACTCGTCGCTTGGATAACGTTGAAGTGCCTCCGCATAGATCTCAGGATGAGGCTGGCGAATGTTGTGGACTGCGTCCCCTTTCTTCAGCTGATCAACATCTTCGGCGCCGGACATTTTGAGCCAATAATAAGATAACGGTGTCCAGAAACCTCCAAAGCACAACAATGCTGAAACTAATTGCTGCGTCGCTCGCGTCGTCCTAGGCAGGTAAATGGCTATTCGTAGAAAACAGAGATGCTCGGCATGTTTTTTCAATTGAGAATCTAGCTACAAGGGGTACATAAACTAGAAACGGCATTTTTATTTCCATCATTACCCCGGTTTTGGGCCAGCACTTGTGGAGTGGTATGCGGGGAGGTTGGGGCCATGTTGCGGGGGTTCACAAGGGTCCGGGGATCGTGGATTAAAGGTGCTTGTTGCGTGGGGGTCGGTAAAGGTTTCCCGAAAGGGTATGCTTCTTTCCCCTGGGCTTTGCAAGTGAAGGTAAGGCCTAAAATGGTAATTTTGGTTGAAGTCGAGAATCGCCGGAAATGTCCGAAAGCGTCGGTTTCGACTACTAATATCGTTAGGAGGGTCGACGGAGCACTATTAAATACTGAGAGAGACGTTTAAGTAAATAAGTTTCTAGCTTACAAGGACCCGAAAACGCTGCAGATATTGACATGTCTCTCTATAGTACAATGCCTAAGATGTTGCGATTTCACTCTACGTAGGGGGTTGATCCTAGAAAAGAGCTACATGCCTGAAGAAAGTAATTTCCTACTCTAAAAGAAAAGAGATATAAAAAACCGCCAATTTCGCTTGCTATATATTAATATTCAAAATTAATAAAGTCATAATAACTTTCTCTTAGCTGGAGTAGAGATTGATTCTGTTATTCTTGAACGCTTGTTAGGCGTAGACTTGCTAAGCGTACGACGTCTAGCGGATAAATCCGAGCTCGAAATCATTGCTCCAGAAGTAAACAACATTAAAAGAAAACATGAAATTATCTTATAAGTTACACAAGAAGATGAAAGTTGACACCGGCATCGAAGTATTCATTCGTAGTAGCCAAAATACATAAGTCCGAGACCTCTTAACGCTACCACCAAAGATCACTTCAAATTCTATCATGAGTAGCTCGAGTTAGCATGGATATTAATTCTATTGAAGATAAATGCGCCTTCTGGAAGGTACAAATGACAGCAAGTCACCCTTCCATCTTGTCCTGACATTGACACTATATACAGCGACCATTGCCTACTCGATGAATCGCTAGAGTTCTGAGGTACACTAGAGATTGACGCAGAGCTTAGTTTTACGAATAAAGTCGCCTACGAGACACATAGACTGCGTTCATTCTATAACCCCTATAGCAATGCCCAGATCTTAAGCAGGTACCAGAGTAGGCCCCCCCTTAGATCCAGAGAACCGTTCTAACAGCTAACAGAGGTCAAAGTCTACGGGACATTGCTAATATCTCCCATTGAACTGGCGTCTGTTCACGGCCTATGGATTCCGGACACGAAGATGATATTCGGTATAACTGGAATCCATAATGGTGGAGGATCTGGTAAAGATATCGTATATAGAAAATTTGATAGCAAATATAAGCTAGGGTTTCAGGTCTCTGTACTTGAGGTGTGCAATAGACACTTTTTATTGTGCGAGGGTCCCAAAGTGGCCTTCGGGGAGTTCATCGGGCTATATAAAGGACTATCTTTGTGTACATCCGTGTGCCATGTGTGTCTCGTGAAACTTTGCTCCAGCATACTAAAAAAATTTCACCTTCAGTCTCAATGTAGGTCTCCTTACCCTAGAGTGGCCTATTAGATCTTGATCATAGCAAGTCATGAGAAGAGATCATATCCTCCAGAAACTTCGCATTGATCCCCAAATAGACAACGTCGGAGGCTTCTGCGCTTCTTTTAAGAATAATGACTTGACAGCGCAAGACTTCTCGCCGCTCATGTACGACGATAACAGCTTCTTTTATATGCTAGAGGAAGTCTCCGCATTCAATATGTACGTCTGAACAATAACTTTTAACGCATCATCTGTCTCCAGCTCCTCTGCCGGGTTGGCCACTGCAGGCCCGTTGCCCCTTTTGTAATACTGCTCGTCCCTGAAGAAAGGGCTATTGGCTTGACCAACCAAGTCAATTAATTCTTCCAGCCTTGGTCTATTCTGTGGATCGGCAGCCAGACATCGCTGTATCAGCAATCGCAAATCTTCGTCCAGATATGGATGAATACTAGGATCCATCATATTTCTCTGACAAGTAATTACAAAACCTGGCGCATTGGCAATCAGATTAGCCATCAAGACGCCGACATCGAGAAGGTTCTTGTCTGTGCCTTGGTTGCGACGGCGCCGTGTTGGGCGACTAGGAAAGCATGTAAGCCACCGCAAGAATATGATAATGAGAGATAGGGCTCACGAACTGTGTATCCAAGTGCAACACGTGGTCGTATCTGTTCATCGCCATTGGGTCAGGTGGATATTTAGGCTCGCCAGCAGGTCGCTCTTGCGCCTCTCCTAGATCGATCAGCTTCGCAATCGGCACTATTCTATGCTCTGCCTCCTTCTCTTCAAGGTCCCCGAACATCACTATTCGCAGCCGAGAATCAGTCATAAAAATTCCATGCGTATGATAGAATAGGAAGACTGACCATTCTGGTTATGCATATCCATGTGCGCCAAAGTCGACGGCTCCGTCGGAGCTGGAACCTCGAGCTCAACATTCGGCCCGCAGGCGGCCATGCCATCCCAACACATGCTCGTATCACTGGCCATCAATTTAGCACGATCAACCCCTTTCCGAATTGATCCTGAGTCAGGGCCAATACAACTCACAGCAAAGGAAGATCGCCCACAGTAGCCTATTAGGCAATAAGAATGGGATCTCCAATCCACTTGGTAGCGTCAATGTTGTCACATTCTCTATCCTTTCTGAAAATGCCCAAGACCGTTATTAAGGTACTCAAGGAAGAGTAAGGCTAAATCCCGTATTGCCAGGTCCGGGCGCCATAGGATCAGGAGTCAACGTCAACCATTTGATGAGATGCCGTGCAAAACGGACACGCTGTTAATAATCAGCCACATCATTCCATTCTCCACAGTCACTATTGGAGCTATATGGAAATCGTGGGACAGCAGGGATACACTCACATGCGTCCATTCCCTCCTTTTGCAACCCCTCCTCCGAACCCTGAGCTGGCCTTGACAACAAACCTTCTAGGTGTCCCTCCAGAATCCGGCATCTCCAGGACACGCAATACCATCGCATTAGTAGTCAGGCTCGTCTTCTCGACCTTAAACCTAAGCTCATCACTAAAGAACCCGCTCGCGCGCTGCAGCCAGTCCTGACGTTCCGTAGCACTCACCACGCTCGATCCACCAAACGGGTCGTCCTCAGGGGCAGCTGGGCGTGCCCCGAACAACCTCCGCCGCCGCCGCCGCCTCGTGCACCTCTCCCGAATATGTTCCGAGGCCCATAACCACCCTATTTTCGGTATGCCCCCCGGGCAACGACCAGCGCGGCGGGGCTACCGGGCGCGCGAACAAATTCGGCCGCCCTGGCCCCGGAGGGGGCGATCCAAAGGGATCGGGGCTGGGTATACCGCGGCCACCACCGCCACTACTACTGCTGCTACTCCCACGGGGGCTTCCCTCCCTCTCCCCCCTCGTGCTGTCGGAGAGGGTGTGGATGCGCCTCGTCCTCCTCGGCCCCCGCGAGGCGGGGTGTTGAAGGGTTGCTCATGCTTTTTAGCTGCTTCGGTATGATTTATCGCGAGTGATTCCGTAATCAGGGCTTCTGATGAAGGGCTCAGAAAGGTATTCAAATTAATCATTTACAAAGTTAAGGGGGCCATGAAGGTTCAGTCCTCTAGGCCCTTCGACGAAATTTCTGGTCTATAGACCCTAATAGCCTCGCAATCTCTTGCCTCGGTATTCTACTTGTCTCTGAGGTTGGGGTAAAGGGGCAACTAAATAGCTAAGGTCTCGTATATAGAGGTTACACTCGGGTATACCCAGTCGCAGTCCTGTGCATAGGCCTATATAGATACGTGTGGCAGATTCGCTGTGAGTTCGACACAAGGGCGAGCTTTTGAACGCGACAGACAGTGATCGCCATTAGGCGCAAGACAGTTCCAGAGCTGAACATGTGAGGTTTGAGCCGAAAGGGCAAACTGCGGTTGGCAAAGGGTCTTCATTGTCTTGGTGAAGCACAAAGGGCTAAAGGAGCAATTTGGGCCTTTGTTGATGAACTGAAAGCACCCAGAATCCCAGGCTAGTAGCAGCGTGATGATGATTAGTTATAGAAATATATTTATGTAGGAAATCGACTCACCGACGTACTTACACACGTCGGGGGTGTATGATAGTCCTTAGTTCCAATCACGTTAGCAACACACTATCCCCATTCAGCTCAATTTCTAACTGAAATAATACATTTGCCGTGGCCTGAGCTAATGCGGTTGATTGCATATTCAATGAGAATGCATTATCAGCGTATAAGATAGTATAGTAGATATGAAGCAGGTCCCTGCTGTCACGTGGATCTCGCACGGAGCTCGTTGAATACTACCCTATGAGGCTAACAGCGCCGCACGAGTCTTGCGAGTCTCAGTCATTCACCGAAGACCTAGATAGATCACCGAGACATATAGGCTCCGGCTACACAGGTCTACACAGGCCTACAGAGGCCCGTGAGGCTGTAGGATAGACGGGAAGGATATTCGAGCATAAAAGGCACGGGATCCTCCTGCCCAGAGATAAAGAAGTTAGATCTTTATGTCGCCTTCGGAACCATATTAGATTATTATTCAATTGAACCTATTTTCGAGCCCTCTATTCAAGCCCTCGTAACACCTGCCTTGAAAGGACATAGTCAGTTTAGGGTCATTACGGTAACGGATGTCGTCATGGAATATGATCCTCAAAATTTAGGCCAATTTTCTCTAAAACTATGTAAAATAGGTTAACTACTAGCCATCAAATGCAAAATACATGTAAGTTTTCATACGTTATATGGTATAATGGTCAGCCTAACTCGCTGTCTCGCCCAACCCGGATAACGATTAACACAAAAGAACAAGAGAAGGTATGAACAATAAAAGAACAAGGACAAAAAGAAATTAGTATTCACGCATAGCTAGCTATATATGTTAAAGACACCAACAAGTACAGCATAGTATGCCGCGAGCCCGAGGAGGACATGGCTCATCTGATTATCGAAAGCAATGAGGGTGAAGGCAAACACCAGGCCGAATAATGCTACTAGGAGAAATGCGATCTCCTTTCTGGGTTCCTTGAGATAAAGTATGCCGACTGGTATTAACACAAGCGCGGATCCGGCCAGTACCATCTGGGATTTGACGAAGAGTCTAATCTTTCGTGCTTCGTAGGCTCCCGTCCCGAATGACACGTCACCATTCGCGAATATTCTTTTGCAGCTGAGGTACCTAACAATGATCTTGAAAGATGAAACGGTTAGCTCTACAGTATTCAGTTATTATTACATCAATAGATAGAACCATATTGATTGTTGGAGGAAGATCATGTTCAACTGTGCACGCCCGACAGTTCTACGGTGCGATCATATCATAGCGACGAGAAGGATACATGGCCCCCTAAAACGGAAACGAGACTACTTACAATGAATGCTTCTCGAACGTAGATAAGAAGGTATAAAAGCGCTCGTATAGAGGATCGGCATCGGCATATATAAGGTCGTCGTAGGCTCGTAAGTAGTCGATTGCATCAGGGCCAAGGCCATCCATGCGTTTTATATACTCAAACAGCCTTTATGGGTCCGAGTCGAAACCTTGGGGAATTTGGGTAATCCGCCTTGCCAGTTGACAAGACTACCTAAAGATATTTTAGCAATGTAAGTAGAGAACAGTACTGGAATGATCAATAGGGACATACGATAGCTACTAAAACTGCGCTCCAAATTTGCAACGACATTCTCTCTCGCAACCTCGATACGCTCTTTCTTTTGTTCTTCATCTTCTTCGCTCCCATCAGCCTTCGTCGAAATTGTGACGAGAGATAGTTGATCAGGGGATCGAGAACATCGCGATATAAACCTCTCTTTATCAAAGGGAGCAGACTGGCCATCACGTTCAGTTACGCTTTCGGCATCAAGTTCGACCAGTGCACCGAGAAGGCATGTAATTTGGTATTGGTATCTCGTCATAAGAGTCTGCGTCACATTGGCAAAAGCTCGGCAGATTCTAGTATTGGCATAGTTGGTATGGAACGCAGCGATCGAAGGGAAGCCCTGAACAGTGACCTTTTCTAAACAGAGATATTAGTCAACAGATGTTGGTTAGGTCTGAGCTAGGCCGTAGTTCGTACCGATTTCGTCGCTTCCATAGAATTCGTCATTTAGCGCAAACTCGTGCCCGTTTGCTTGTCTGTCTAAATTAAACCAGTTAGACAGGTTGTAATTCGATAGTATCAGCCTGCTTGCCTTTGAGAATCTTGGAATAAAGGCCATCGTGTCTGGGTTCTTGTTGATTTGCAGTCGTATTGCCGGATCGTTGGGTTTGGGGCTGGCTGCTGCCATGGGGCCCCAAAGTTCTTAGAGGGGATGCTGCTTCGATATCATAAGCTGCCGCCATGATAATTGGAATGGGCATACCTCAGCATCTTTGACGTATCCGATAGTGATGCAGAGACATCCTTTTTAATAGCCATCGAGGGTAATTCGAACTCAGCGAGGCTGCAGCTGAAGACGGAAGGGAATGGCGTTGTTGGTGGCTTTGATATACACTTGCATACTCACACCGCCTGACCAGAGCCTATAGAGGTGACATGCTGGCGCGTGGGGTTTATGGCTGCCAACTAGAAAGAGCCTCATCGTCGTATTGTTAAAGGGGGCTTCTATCTCTCTATAGGGTAGCAATATTGGCGAAGTTGGCACGAGCAGCGTTATTTGAATAGGTGGATGAATTGTATTGGTGCTGAGAACGACTTGGTGTACTGCGATAGGTGTAGACGCACCCTCGGCCAGCGGCGAGCGGAGTTAACACCTATCCCTCACCCATCGTGATCCTTCGGTGAATAAAACCCCATCACCTTTACCACGAGGCATCCAAGCAGAATTAGAATATTGATTTGAATAGCGGCGCAGTTGGTGATATCCGCATACGTGTACATAAAATTGAGGCTCTGGGGCCGAAAAAGTTTATGAGAATCGTATTATAGACGTGGTGGCGGCCTCGAGGGAACAAAATAAATACTATGTAGTATGCTGATAAGTAACCGCCAAATAGGGGAATGTTGCTAGAGGAAATTTCTCACTTGATAGACGCTTTGCTTAGAGAATAACCCCAATATTCGGATAGGGGATCTACACAATGTATTAATAACTGCGAGAAGTAAAGCTTGAGTGCCCTGTGTCGGTTGGGGTAATAATGAGGGGGTTTTGTTGAGGTTTTTTTGAGCGCGCAAAGAACACTGGTATTGCTAGGCTTCAGTCACATTACAGGGTTCGTCTTCCCAAATGTCAATCGTGCCCTGCCAGGTCAAGAAAGTTAAACCATGATGAGGTGGCCGACTGGCGAAGAATTGGGTAAAAGAAATACTTGGTAGGAGAACAGTTGATCAAATAGTTCTCTTGTGGCATACTGAGTATTACATTAATGACGCATGAGTCGAAAGGCGAGTTGGCTGCAGCGTAATGTATCAGTTGGCTATTGTTAGGCTGACGACACTGGCTTTTCGCAGCTTGGTTAAAAGAAATAAGAGGCAAAAGAAAAAGAGCATATAACAAACTCTCTGTCCAATATGGGTGTGAAGACGCGGGCTGCTTCAAAAGAGATAGGAAGTATTACCAACGTATCGGCCGCTTACTACTTGTAGGGTCAGGCGCAAGGATAGAGGCAGAGGGCGTTGATGAGAGGGAAGACGACAGGAGCAAGTTTACCTACCTACCCAGTTAAGTAAGTATTGACTGATTGATTTTGGCTTATGCATCACTGTCAGCCTATGATGGTGTATTAGGGACTACATTTCTATGAAGGTCCACCCAGGCGTGATGTGCTCTCAGCTCTTCACTTGGAAGTATTACAGGCTAAGCTATGTTTGGAGACAGGAGCCATGGACAGAAACATCAAACCAACGTTTGGTCCAATACATGGAAGGCTCATGTGACTGAAGGATGCGGGCCAACTTGGGGGTGCATATACATCCCCGCTATCACCAAACTTCTCCATCTCCCATCTCCCATTTCTCATTTCTCATTTCCTTCAAGTTGGTACTGAATGGCCACGAACACGAACAAACCCAGCACACTCTGTATCGCATCGAAGCGACACATTATGTATTAACACATCACATCATGACATTCCATCATCATTATCCCAGGTCGCCTCCCTAGCGTCCCTATACAATCCCTCTAGGTTCCAAGTTTCCTGGTCATCTGTGATAGACAGTATCCCTGAGCAAACACTGATTAGGTCGCACAAATCAGGAAGCTCGTTTAGGGCCACACCACCAGCCCACCTGGCTGAATAGCCGAGAGTGCCGATGAAAATCGGGCTTGCGCTACCTAGTTCCAGCTGTACAGCAGGCTTCGGCCCCTGAGTCTAGCCAGTGGCGCAAATCACCGCCTCGGTATTCCTCTTCGGAGTGGCACCTTACGGTCCCTACCTGTCCGCAGATCGACCCGTCTAGCGCTCCCGGCCTGGCGGCTCCGAAATGCACCACATGCCGGGCTCATGTGACATCTCGGACCCCTAACCGCAGACGGCTGGCCGAATACATAATTTAAATTTCCCGGCTATTTCCTGAGAATCGGCGACTATGGCTGTTCCCACATGCTCTACCACTCTTGTATGGCGTCAAGCCACACCGGCCGCCACAGTGGGTAGAACAATTGGCCCACTACCACGTACCGGGCACGAGTGGATGGCTCCGACTTGTCCGACGTGTGGCCAATTTATTCCACTCACTATAGGCCACCACTAACTCGCGGGTTGTGATAGAGATGGTAGGATAATAAGATAAGCTACGAGGGGCGGAACATACGGTGCTGGCGTTGGAGGACATGAATATGGTCCATGGCGAAAGCTAGAAGCTTTAACGTTTCCAGCCAGTCTACCCAGGCCCTTAGCGTCTGTGGAGCTTAGCGCTGTTGAATAGAACTACTAGCCCGGGGTTTGGTCGGAGCTAGCGGGGTTCCGCTATGTCCCTAAGTGCTATATTTGGGTCTAGCGGGCAGGCCAGATTGTGTTGGGGGTTACCTGGTAGAAGTCATGGTCAGGAGGGGATCAACATCGGATGTCCAGTATTGAAGCTGCGACATGTTAGGAAGCTAAGGTCGAGTGCATCCGTGCCAAACATTGCTTCATGCAAACTACACGTGGCCCATCTCGCAGCCCCGAGGAATCTCAACGTATTACGTCTCCCCTCGAAGCAGAAGCAGCCATGAAAAGATCCAGGCCTGGGCCAGAGCTTTCGGATCCTGAAGTCGGTTATCGATTGGCTCGCAACGAATCGTGGGTTTCATGAGAACGGCATACCGTTTACGGTTGGAGAAAAGAGAATGCTCAACTAGGTTAGGAATGAACGACCAGGGCAACATCATTCCCGACGTGTAGCGCGTCTTCCAAACGCGCCTCGGCGAAGATAAATGCAGATGGTTTGACTGCAATATTTGCGCCCGCGTGTGCCTCCCAATTCTGCCCACCTTGCCCGTGTCCGCCCTGCCCGACTTGACCCGTACACTATCTATGTTTCCCCTCCCCCCCCACGCAACTACTGCCGCCATCTCTGTTTCTTAGTTCTATCCATCCGCCAAGTTAGCCTACGCCACGATAACCTTAATTCAACCGGCTCTTCGAGATCAATTAACAAGCTATTCATCTCAAATGCTTTCAAAGTGGCACTATACTAGTCGCTAAGCCACAGGCCGCACAATTCATGCTCTATTAACCCTTGACCACGGACAGTTCTATGATGGCTGCACAAGCGCAGCCTTGAAAACATCAACTAGCTCCAGTCCATTACTTAACAGTCATGGGTCTTGTGCAGGACATGCATGCGGGATAGCAGCCGGCTATCCCACCGTACTTTTATTGGTCCTTCAAACACCGAGCGTATGTTGGATAGATATCTGTATCCACTGGTAGATATTCACCAAGGCATTAAAAGCAGCCCTCCCGGTGTGTTACTTCTCTTTCAACTGTTCTCAACTACTTTGTCTACTCCTTCAACACCCAAGATCTGTCTTGATCATCCCAGACATCATCCAGGTACGAGGTTCTTTCCCTGTTGTTGTCATCTGAGGTGCTCCTTCGCTCATATCTGTAAGAGCCTCTGTGTCTGAGTGTCATCTGAATGTTTAACTACAGGGCAAGCCACCACCATCGTCTGTTATAAGACAACCGCGACATTTTTCACGAAAATGACTCCGCCAGGGCTTTTGCCTTCGTTTTCACCATCACAGCAGCTTCAACCAAGTAATAGGATCGCGGCCACCGAGTTCCTTGAAGTCAACCTAGCCACCGACCCCCAATTGAAGGCAGTTCGAACCCTGCCAAACATAAGGATAACTCTGGGAACAAACCAGATAGCCGGGGTGAGAGAAAGGGGCAGAAAGAAGGAAACAATAATGGCAAAAAGGGGAAGCCGAAGAGAGAAATGTTCTATTTCCCATAGAAGTTGTATTTTCGTATAGCACGAGAGTATAAATTGGGTGACTGGACGTACAGCTTGAAAATTTAGACTTTCGTCCTTAATCAAGAAATCACTGCTTCCCATTTTGAAGCTCCAATGCTTATATAATAGTTCCAATAGTTGACTTTCATTACTATGTAATATTGTAAGGAACGAGTAACCAGCAACTGACGTTACTGCGCTGGTATACTAAGGTACGCGGGTATAAAAATGCGATGAGACTTGGACTACCATAGCTAGGCTCCAAGGCAGCCCTCAAACCGGTGGTTATCCGCCGGGGTGGTTTGATTTTGGTAGTAGATACCTACCTCTGCGTAATTGGCATTCTATCAGACTAGGGTACCAAGTGGGCGAAGATAATTGGCCTCAAATGGTAGGTTCTTGTTATCATATGAAATATACGCTCGGTCTGTAGGTCAATAGTAGAGTATATAATAAGCAGACAGCTTTCAGTAGGCTCCAACGAATAATGGGATTTTTCTACAATTATATGTGGTTTTTTGGTTTCGTTTTGTGGCTTTTGAGAGCAAAGACTAGTAAGCGAGATGAATAAAATGAACAAATGCGGCGCAGCACCATAGCTAGAAACCGGGCCATGCCAGTCACATCAGTGTTGGTCTTCAACCCCAGGAACCAAACATTTATGTAATTGACAATCAAGAGCTGATTTGAGTCGGCTTATTATGAAAGCGTTTTAGCAGAAAAGAACAGCGCAATTGATCAACGAAGCCACGAAATTAGGCAATCGGCAGACTACGTGGTTAGGAATAAAGCACACACTCCGCTTCAGCCTCAGTACATGACCCAAAGTGACCGTGCAATTGTTGTGGACGGCCCGCACTTGAAAGCTCCCGAGCCAGGGTAAAGGTCGCCATAGTATGTGTAAGATCAAATAAGCGCCTTGGAAAATTCATTCCCCGTCTCGGGAACAGGGGTTAGCCGACACGCCAGCTAGATAACAGTTTTTGGCCCGGTAACGGGAGAAGATCTGCTGGACAGGCAGCAGCGCGGTACGCGACCCAGGAGCTATGCAAGTCATACCGTCTCGCTTCAAATTAATCGACAGGATCCAGGAGATCTACGAGGCCCTATCATCTAATATGGAGGAACTTATGTTATAGATTAGCATAACAAAATATAGCCCTAAAATTAATAATTACATGCTCCCCTACACAGCAAGACACTACCCGTATTTGACAGACACAGCTGGTTTCCTTCCCAGACACTGGAATATCCTGAATGATGTCGCATCCCAAATTATACACACTTTATGATACCAATGGCACACATGATCCGAATAACAGGTCAGAGGTTCCGTCCTACCCGCCTCAGCCCCAATCATAGAAGATGCGATTCCCCGAGCTATTGCTTCGATCTACATGGGTCTTCTAGTTTGCCTCGTTACTTGGGCGTAAGGTGTGCGCGACGATGTAACCATCTGGCCCAAGTCATACCTTGCAATAACAAATACTAACTACTCTGTCTACATCCGTTGGGACTCACCGCTACCCAAGAGGTGCAAACATGATCATCGCTATTGACATTAAGCGAGAATGGTGGGATACAGGAAGTCTCTGTGTCAATGCTGAACCAAATACACGCCCAGTCACCTTATGGTTCCCTCGAGTACGGGGAAGAACCCAAGCGCTCACAGGAGAGAGCCCACTGGGCCTTATTTACACTTAATTATGATTAATGCACACAGTCACCCTTTGGATACAAGTGTGTCGACGGTGTGCTCTCTTGGCTTTGATCAGAGCAGCACAGTCCCTTTAGCTCATGAGGGTCTGGATGCATATACCGCCGGCCAGTTTACCTGAGTAATCAACGTAGCATTTCTGTGGCAGCTGTCTTAGATTAGGGAGGCCTATAGAAAATTCTGCTATAAAGCTACAAAATACATCAAATGGAGAAGCTAGAGCTCCCGCAAATAGAAAATAAGTCAGGGCTGGACCATTATACAGTTGTTAAGGCCTAGTTCAACATTAACCCTAAAAGCTGACTTCTCATTCTTAATAGTACCATATCGAAGGGCACCAATCTTTGGGAAACGTATGGAGAGTCGATAAATAGGGAAATCGGCCCTGATTTCATTTTTTATTTTTCTACCGCACCGAAGCTGACTATTGAATCTCAGTTATGAAAGTCAAATCGACCGCTTGATTAAATGATACAGAGCCCACAATCCTTGAAGAGAGCAGAATTTTCACTGATCTACCTGCATACCACCCTACGGCGCCATGTTTTGTTGCTAAAAATGCAGAAAAAGACTTGGGGCTAACCCACCTCCAACTGGTTGACCCGACGACGGAGCTTGAAGCGTTGTCACAGCTCACTCTAACAGTTGGCAGAATACCGTCGACTCCTGAACTGCAAGGCTTGGGACTAGATGCAATACAACACCCCTTAGGGCTTAGCACCTAGTAAGGGGCACCAGTAAGGAGCTACTCGAAGTTTTAGACGCATAGCATTCGGTCAGTAAGAGAGCTTCCATTGGCTACTCCATATTTTGATCGGGCTACCTTACACGTGACCATAGTTAGACGACATGTCATCAAATCTGAAATTTATAGGAGTAACTTTCTATTTTCAAGCACAGAAACCCTCGTATTCTATCAAAACAATCAACTTGGCGCCTTAGATGCCGTCTTCTGGCATCACTTAAGCCTTCTCTAAAATGATTGGGGCTCAAAGATGAACGTTAACCGCTGCGAACTCTTTATTTAGCCTCGAAATCAAAGTCATATTCTCAGTCAGTCTTCTACTACCCTCTACTTCTAACACGCGAAAGATCACTTCGCCCCCATCCTTACTTTGAACCTACTGGAATATATGTGTGCTAACAGGACTGGCCGCAGCAACTTTCAGCGTTACATCCCCTTCATCGATCGAAAAACATGCAAATCATGCCCTAATAATCAATTCACGATACAAATCCCGATAAGTCGAAGCCTTGAACCTAGAGACAACGAAAAACACAGCAACCATAGCTGCTCCGAAGAATATTAGCCTGATAGATAGGAGTAGCCAGAACGATGTGTTGCCGTTGTAACACCAGCCCGAGTTGACAGACGGATAAGAGTTATGGCTCCAGTGGAGTATAAAGTCGATCGAGGAAGCAACCAGAGCTCTCTTTTCCTAAGGTATTCGACAAACCCACGTTATCTATCATCAAAATGCATACCAATATACCCGACACATTCACCTACCTTTCGACAGCGGCAATTTCCAAACGGTGTCTAGAGAACCAGTGATCAACATGCTTTGAGCCTAAAGATGGCAATACTAGCTCTGTCATTGGACTAGCATGTAAAGAATACGTTATACTATAAACCGAATACAGCTACGAGGTACTCGCTTGAAAACTGAACGTATTGTTTCGAAGCCGGCTACTACTTCAGTTGCCAACCGCAAGATCTGAACGCCTCATGCCAGGAAACAGGGATCTAGACACATGGATCTAGACACATGGATCTAGACACATGGATCTAGACACATGGGTCTAGACACACGAGACAAAGAGACTCTCTGTATATAGTCAAGTAGTCATATAGAGCCCACGGAGGTGACTTCACTGGTCCTCCGTGCAACAACGGATTTCTACACCTTACCCTTGCAAGGTTCGTGACACCCCATTAGGCTAGATATTCTGGTTGATATGCAGAAACATTCGGCGTCTGAATGTTGACCAAAGCCCCCGACCTAATACCAGATCTTATAGGACTCCAGGTCCCCTACCAATGTCAACAGATCAAGGAATAGAAGATAACCAAACTTTCTTTCTGTCACGAACCTCGCAAGGGTAAGGTGTAAACATCAGTAGTTGCACGGAGGATCAGTGAAGTCATCTCCGTGGGCTCTATGTGACTACTTGACTATATACAGAGAGTCTCTTTGTTCCGGTTGGATCCGTGTGCCTAGATCCATGTGTCTAGATCCATGTGTCTAGATCCCTGTTTCCTGGCACTTTCAATAACGCATTTCTGCACTTATGCTCTCTGCTTGTGTCTCTCTATTGTGAGTCTATAACCTGGGTGCTGATACTGTGACTGGGGGGAATCGAGGTCTCTCATCTCCCTCCTTTAGCATGTAGTCGTCCTTAATTAATTTCCCTTCCTTTACTGTCCTATAAAGCCTCACTGTCGCTTATTCTGTAGTAGCCTGTATAGATGAAACGAAGATGCCTATTGTCATGAACCTAGTATATGGTAGGTAATAGGAATTTGTTATTACACGAAGGTCTCTGAAACTAACCTCGCAGAGACTATGTAGCTCTATACCTAGGGAGTTTGTTTGTCTACGTCTGTGTATTTATACCTTACAACAGCTTATGTATTGATAATACCGCACATTGAGGCTAATAGAAAGTTTAGCACCATTATTGAATTCACTTAGTGTTTGTTACGTGGGTTTTCTGGTAGCTAGAGTAACCTACAAACACCAAAAAGGCTTTGATTTGATTGGAATAGGGGTAACATAAAACTGCAGTATAGGTCACAAAACTGTAGTGATTGGCTACTGGCTTATATCTCATCATCATATAAAGAGCTGCAGGATATAGATGTACAGATATGATAACTGTGTCGATACCACAGGGGTGATCCCTACAAAATATTTCAATAACGTTGTAACACTATAGCTAGCGTGGCTCAATGGGCATACTATACCATGATAATTGTCTACAAAGGCGTTTTCCAGCCCGTCAAATATATAGAGGTGAAAATAGATGCTAGAAATTTAACGAGGGTAATGAATTGCCAACCCGAATATGCCATACAGGTAAAGAAGCCGGAGCCAGCTGAGCTTTGCCGTAGTTTTTCATTTGCTGTTGTCGTTTGTGATCTGCTATTATAGCCTCGCTGACCATCAAGCAAAGTCGGCACGGATGTTCGTAAATATTACGAGAAAATCGTAAACCCGCTATGAAATTGGCCGCATGCAAGAATCAGGTCACTCATAAGCATTCGTTTTCCCATCAACTAGTCGATAGCTATCTATATCTTGTATAACTTATCGATCGTGCGAGTACGTAGAAGGTGGGTGGGCATTCTGCATGGCTAATTTAATCTGCCTTAAGCCTGTTTTTATAGCCCGAAGTTCAGGGATATCGTAGCTTTTTATAACAACAGGCAATATCCCTGACGAACTCAACTGATCGACCCATGTCGGCTAAGGTAGGAAGGTTAAGCTATGGGTCAGGGGAGAAAGGAAAGCAACGGGTTCATTATTCCCTACTTCCATAGCACGTATAGATAAAGATAAAGGATTCACATGGTAGCCAGGCCAAAATTCCCCGGATAAGGGCGAGAAGTTGTTGTGACATTTACTGATTCTTTATACACAAGTACGGGCCAGTTAGGACCACGTGGGTTAGTATAATGCACCGTTTCCTCCATCTCCGATACTAATGCGCGAAAGCAAGTTCCCTAGAACGCCTAGAATGCATATGCTCCTATTCCCCAACCTGGTATGCAGTCATGAAAGGGTCGTCTAATCATCCTCATCTCAAGCTTGTCCACTCGGCGGCGGCTGAAACTCGTCGACCGCAGCAGGGGCCTTATCCTCGCGCTTCGAATACAAGCCATGCACGCTCTGCTGGCCCTTTGACGCGATCTTGAGGTCCGCAAATCGCGCCTCCGATAGTCTCATGCCAGCCTTGATGCTCTCAAGAACCCATTGGACGCCGACGTATTTGACGGCGGGGCCGCCGATCTTCGAAATCTCTTTCTGTAGCTTCCCACCTGCCAGACCACCTCCGCTACCGTATCCTCCGGCCACGGGCCTCCCGAGGATGACGTGTGTTACCTTTCGACGGCCGAGATGGCTAGACATACTGGCGCCGTGCTCGGCAAGCACGTGCTTAAGCTTATGATCGGAGATGAGGGGGTAAGTACTCCCGTTGAGATAGACGACGACGCCGTCGAATATCTTGCGAGGCTGCTTTGCCTGTTCTCTCGCTGCGTCCTCGTCCCTACGTCGCGCCATGAGGCGCTCCTCGGCTGTTACCCTATTGGGACTCAAACTTCTTGACTTCCCATTCTGGGATTCACTGGTGGTTGAAGCAGGGGTTGCAGCGGACGTCGAGGATGGCCTAGATGCAGATGAAGACGAGGACGATTTCATTGCCCCAGGCTTCGCGAGCATGTCCAAGACCGAGCACTGTGCTCGTGACCGCGCTTCTGGCGTGATCAATGATTTCGTCTGTGAATCGTAATACTGTGAACCTTCTCCTACTGTATCTGACACCCGTTTGCCTCCACCGGCGCCCCCAGTGAATTGGCTCATCAACTTCCTGTTCCGCGAGTTACGCCATCCCGTGCTCACGGCCAGGCGGTTGTTCTCGGCGCGTTGATGTCCTGTAGACGATGAATTCCAGGGGTCGAATTGTTGTCCATATAGGGGTTCGGCAGCCTGGGGAACCGGTGGCTTGGAAGGAGGCATGGTGATGATAATACTACTGGTAGATGTCGAAGGAGGCGACAGATGTGGTTGTTATTGTTGTGGAGCTCTGAAAAGAACAGAGCTCTGATTGACTGGGCCATTGGCGGAGTGCAAGTAAGACAAAGCAGCTATTAGCGGGTTTACTGCTGTAAGGCCTCCTCGGTTCCTTCCTTTCACGCTACCGTTGTTTTGTTTCAGCGCGGCACAACGTGGTGTCTCTAAAAGCGAGCCAGCGGAGCATCAGCTTAGCTGCCAGGCAACAAGACAACCCACCAAGCGTCAAACTATCAAACTACATGCGAGACACGTGACCGCACCTCCAAAACCACCACCGACCTGCCCTGTTTGTTAAGAGGCACTTCCTTAGACCTGTTTTGCGTTGCATGTCACATCTCAAACAATGGATTGATCACGCTGCAATATAATCATCGTATGTTCGTTTTGTTTTGTTTGCGGTTTTGTCGAATATCAAACAATGATGCTCGTTCTCTACTTTCTTTTTCCCTCTGCCAAGCCCCTGCTCGGACGGCATTGCGTGCAGCCGTTTCGAGTCGACCCGCGCCACGAAAATCCGCACATCACAACCCTCTGATAAGGTGAGCCGACAGACGACCAATCGGGGTGGTCTCGATGGGAGCAGAAACCAGCCAAGGAGCCGGGGATTATCGACACAGGGATGTCTTGGCCTGCTTCCTTCTTGCACGACAAATGCACGGAGGACTTGGATTGGGACGGGAGGATGTGGGCTGTGCGTTTTGGCGCGCGCACCGCGGGTTACATTCCTGCGATTAAGACGGGTCTTATTGTGTGGGTGGATGGATGGGTGGAATGGGCTAGTATAGTAGTGTAGCGCAGGGTCGCAGCGGTGGCGGCGATGGATGGGGCCCATGACCGACGAGGATATGGAGAATGGAGGGTCGTGGTTTGCTAACAAGCTGAGAGATAAGATGCGTGTCAAATCAGCTAACATATTGCGCTCAGCGAAAGACGGCGCCGACGACCCCATTGTCGGCAAGTCAGCCAGCCAGAAACGAGATTAGGGGACCTGGATATGTGTGTTATTATTATTCCTTCCAACCTTCGTCCCCGGTTCGGTGCCGCGATGCGATGCGATGCGCGGATGGAAGGCCTGGGTTCATTGCCCTGGTCTGGGTCCATCGTTTCGTTCCCCGCAAATTCATGCAAGCAGCACACGTCTTGCTGTCGTCGACGTTTCTTCATGCATTGGACACTCCGTGCGTATCCTAGGAGCAGGTAGCAGGTAGCAGCCGGGCTGAAGGGACCCTGCCGGTGCTACAGTAGAGGGCTAGAGCAACAAGCTAATTCATTGCACGGGAGGGTAACGTGCATCAGTCATGGATGGGATGCACTCTCGCCTCGCGCTCTGATTCACGATCTCACTTCCCCGGTGCCTCCTTCATGAATAGATATCTTGTCGAATCTCATATTACTGGTCAGCGGCGGCCAGCCTGGAAAGCAGTTTCTTGTTGCTTGAGGGTGCCCTTGGCTGTCGAGTTGAACTACCAAGTGTATACGTTGTGCTTTATTCGATTTGTGTACATATACATAGTACCTACATGTATGTGGAAGGGCTAAATAGCGATGAGATCGCATAGTGGCACTCGTTGCGTTGACGTACATACTTCAATATGCAAGCTCAGTATTCTCGCCAGTCTGGGGTTCATGCAACAAACCCGGCCAAGAGCGGGTGTTTCTTTGTGTTGCGCGGCGGTAGAAACAGGCTAACCTAGAGCTATCAACTTCCTCCAGGGGGAGAACAACATTGGCGGGACCTTGGTTGGGGTAGTCAGTTAACTCGGGTTCCTTTTCCGAATAAGATCCTGTCCTGTGCTTTGTTCCGTCGTTGCAGGCGCAGGAGTCCGCAGCCGTGCATTGTTTTTACCGGCATAACAGGCATCGCCACGTTCTAGAGATGTACGGGGATAGGCATTGTTACCGCATCACGCTACTTTGGCAATGCCGCCCTACTGTATGTACAGTATGCTTAGATCGAGACCCTGGATTCAATCTGAGGGATGCAAATAAACCTGCGTAGCGTTAGTGAACCAAACCAGATTGAATCTTGATTAGTGTTCCCGCGAAGATCAGCCGGTATGAGTCGTCACGTCTTGAGAACTCATTTCTCCTTCAGTAGTCACATAGCGTAGAGAATAAGGCTCTGCTCATGAGCCAAGGCTTAATGGTGCACTGGCCATAGACGATTGGTGAACCATACAGTAATCTTTGATATGAAAATTCCGTTCAAGCGTGGTCCTGCTGTCAAAATTAGCAACTTTTGATCCACGCAGGTCTCGGGCGGCACTGTCTTTCGAATCCCCTGTTATTTAGCGTAGCCGCAGCTTGTGAGATTTGTCACAAATAAAGCCATTGTTACCAGAGGGTACAAGATAATAGTTCCTTGTGACAGCGGTGGGTTATTCCATCTTGACCCTTAATGTACCTACTTGATGCTGTAAGTAGGGATGTATCTACATACATGACTAGGGCTAGATGTCGTACATAGTACAATAGACACATCTACACTTCCTGCTAGAGAGATAGATTCTAACGTCTTGTGTATACTCTTGTTGGGCAAAGATTGTGTTTTAGGAGTTATCCATGGGACAAACTTTGAGATTGTCATTCACATGGAAATGAGCTACAGCACATTATGCGGATCATACCTGCTTCTGCTTGATGTTGGTGGCCGAGTGAAGAAGGCTGCGATGCCGCTTCCCGTCTTACATAGTACCTAGTTATTTCCAATGTACATGCTTAAGGTGGCTGGGGGCTCCACATGGTAACGTTGAAGAATGTTCCTGCGCTGGATGGCTCGCCATAGTTGGTGCTCAGGTGTAGTTTCAAGATCCTTCTAATCTACTTTTCTTCCTCCTCTGGCTCGCAAGGCTATAGGTGGAAGGGCAGATCCTTTATTCCCTTTATTTCCTTCCTTCTTTTGATACACAGTCTGCGGCTTTTTGCTTGACTGAATTGTATGATGGCCCACAATCTACGGCGTATTTGGCGACTCTAATTACGGTGCGGGACATTTCAACTTAGGTACCCTGCTCGCACCGAGCCCGCCCTGTGTCTGGGTTGTTGTATCAGTAGTGGAGTACTAGGTAGTTTACAGCACCTACTGTACATACGATTGATATACAGTAGTGAATACTACTGTTACGTTAGAGACAAGAATTGGGACGGGATTACACTAGCCGCGGGGCTAGGAACAAATGGTCATGATCTCTCGGTCCCATGTCTGCTCTTCCGCCGCTAGTAATGTAGAGTGCGGATATGTAGCGGTAATCCTGCCCGTACACATACATAATACAGTACATGTGTCACACGTTCGTACAGCAGCCGACTACTGCGGTAGCTGTGGGATCCTAGTGTAGGGTTGGCATACATACTTGTACAGATGGACAGCCGGGCTAGCCCACGGCTCATGCACGATGTCAGATCGAAGCCGATGGGTTCTCAACGACGATCACATCCCACGACAAGTTTCAATGGGATATTTAACAGAGCCATTGGTTAATGGCAACTATCGTAGGATTACCAAGAAGGTCGAAGCGCGTGAACGCATCCCAGATGTCTCACTAGCCCTGTCCTACCGAGGAAGCAGACAGACTGCCTAGGCACACTACTGTAATTAGAAATATCCTAGATGGGGAGGACGTTCTTTTGCGGGAGAGAATCCCATCTGAGATAGCCTGGACCAATGACAACGGCCACTTTACCCACTCTCGTTAGGATAATAGCCCTAGACGTGCGCTGGTGATGATCATTCAACCGAAGCAGACAAAAGGCCTCGGGAGGACACCTGAGATTGCTAGGCACACTACGCGCAACAGGAGCGATCACTCCCCGCCTATTTTCACTCACAAGGAGTATAGATTCCTCGGTCTCACATCAATAGCGAACTATTTGCTGCCGACATGAAAAGGCTGGCAGAGATGGTTGCTTGTGTACCTGTACTCCTTGGTATGTAGTATGCTGTCCAACACCAGACGCGGCAAATGGGACCCTGGTTCAGTACGTAAGAAGTACATACTTACAGTAGTAGGTAGCCGTAGAGTATGGGTGCTTCTTAAGGCTAGACGAAATTATTACTGGTCAGGAACAGATTGGGCAGGAGGGATTTTCCAATTGGCCACACTGGTACTAGATAATGAATAGGATGACGGCACATAACAATCCTTCTTCCAGACTGACTTGTCACCCAATTCGCCTTGCGATGGGAGCCCTAGAATGAAAATTAGAAAAAAAGTCAAACTGAGAGAAGAACGGTAGATTGTTAAGAATGAACAAGAAATAGACAATCTGAAATTTATCCAATCGGGCTTCTCTTGAAGGGTTCTCAATCAATATAGTAGAGAATCGAGCTCGAGAACAATTCTGCTTGTGTGGTGACCACTTCATAGCGAGGCCAATAATCGGTGATCATCGGGCAGGGGAGTTGGATACTTGGCGGGGGTGCACGATTAGGATTACAGACACTAGTCTAGGTATGGTATAGTGCAGGGTCGGGGACACGGGGAGGGGTGTGTGGTTTAGTTTTAGTGTGAGATCTAGGTACGTGGCACTAAGTATAGCAAGCAGGCTACGGTACATGTATGTATGGAGGGTTGGCTGGTATGAAGTGGCGGTGAAGGGAAGCTTGGACCCGTTCGTTACGCGGGGTGCTTTGGTATCGTGTACAGTATATACAGGCCAACCTTACTGTCTTCGGACCACGATTTCGACCTTTTTGGAGTAATGGTAACTGAACATCACACTATGTGTAGGTACAATGGGAACGGGTTGGATTATTGTCTTTCTATAATTATATCCTGCAAAGATGCAAAGAGTGATGGCAACTTTTTTTGACCGCCAATTGTCTTATCCGATTTTCTTGAGTACTACGACTATAACCTATGTACGTCTAGAAGATCATATCAAAGCCATTGTCCGTCCGTGGCCAATGGTAGGCCTGCCAGCCTCTGTTCTTCACTTGAAATCTGAAATCCAGAATCTAGAATCCAGAATCAAGTCAGTCAGTCAGTCAGTCAGTCAGTCAGTCGGTTGAATCCGATGTTGGTGGAGAAACGAACACGCTGGACACCCTTTCCCACGTTGTTCGCTCCAATTGGACCAGCAAATCCCTATAATACCATCCTAAGAAAGCATATCGTGGTACACGTTTGTGAGTTGCTAAGCAGGCACTTGCTTGCTCGTCTCATGGCGCCACAAAATTTCGATTCTCCTCTTCACACCACTACGTCTTTCCCCCTTCCGCCTTGGCCCGAATACTTGCTTATTGTTAGCCATGCCATCTAAGCATCTATGTAAGTCTTTTAGCACGGATAACGGTCCGCTCTTGCAGGCTGCCAGGGGAATGACATAGTACGGAGCCATGATGATGTGCAGGCTCTCTATAGACTGCTCTATGTTACAAGTACACTACGGTAGGTACTCCATGGTCCACCCGCTCGAAGGATTCGGGGCTAGCCGGCCATCATTGTACTGTACATCATCAATCGAGCGCCTGTAAACAAAGGTATATCTATACTCTCTCCAAGCGGCCGCTCAGCTTTCCGGCTATTTGTAATGCTGAAGCCAGCAGTACAGCGTTTGGCAGGCCTTTTCAGCCTTTGCAATGGCACACTATTATGATTAGATACCTAGTCCACAACCAGTGATCAATGAGTTGGTCTAATCGAGTGGCTCGTCGTTGGAGACATTTCCCTAGTTCCAAACTAGTGCTAGTGTCCACATCAGCTGGTTGGGTGTGCTCGTCGACGTGGGCGCTGCTGATTGGTCTACGCGATGGCCGGACCAGCAATGGAGGGTGACAGAGAGGTTGGCACACAAAATGAAAATCGAGAAGGATAGCAGATATTTACGGCAACTGAAAACTCCTCACACTGTCTAACCCATATTCCACAGCTATTCATTGTGAAGGCGAGCGCACACTACTGTACAGTACTTTGCTTAGGTCGGAGACAGACCGGAGACCAGAGCAACCAGATCGCTTCTTGGCAAATATCTGGGCGTATACTGCTGCTAGGCAGGGGTTGGCGCAAGCTATGATGATTGTCCCGTTCGATACCGGGTTGTCGCGTAGCGCCTCGTAACGGGGTTGGGGGAGCTAAAAGATCCTACGAAACAGCAGCTCTCTGAGGCCACAAAAGGCCGGTTATACCTTTCCCTCTGGTAACGATTACAGTGACTCCTTAGATCTGACTTGACGGCTGCGACCCCCGGCTGTCGTCCTCGTCCGGTGAGTGGGAGAGCAGCCTGAGATGTACATAGGACCTAGTGTATCATTCATCTTAAGACAATACAAGCACAGCAAGGCTGGCCACTCTGGAATAATCCCTTCGATCCTGCAGGCCGTGGCACCTTGGACCATGGGGTAAAACGCATGATTGGCTAGGTGTGAGATATGCATAGCCGCGCCCGCCGTGCGTTAGTGTCCCTGCTCGGTCATGCAAGTGCTCAAGCCCATAATCACGGATGCCCCTGTCATTCCTCGACGACGCTTTGTTCTTGCATGTACCGAATCGTACGGCATACAGCAGTGTACACCATATTACGCCGCTGACGGGAGAAGCTTATTTCGTCAGCCGTTGAAACGGCTTTCATGGGTGGCCGACAGGCGAATTCTTGATATAAGCAATGAAACGTGGGCGCGAGCCTGCTGTGTTAGACATCATTGATTCACCACCAGCACAAGGTACTACGTAGAATGCACCCGCCGGCATTTATGGTTGGCGGAGGAAGATTGACGTACCATGTAGATTGGCTGCAGGCGAATTCGTAACTAAAACCTGGTTGAGCAGCGGGCCCGTTGGAGTTGTCCGGTGGCACACTTGAGCAGGGTGACTGAGCTCGTTGTATCGCCCATTCCGAGGGAGGTAGAGAAATCAAAAGAGAATCTGATGAATAGGCTTATGCTCAGCGAACCCAGCGAACCGGTACAGCGCCCTGTAATGTCATGTCTGGGCCAATGCCGCGCTGCATGGCATATACAACCTTGAGAAATCCAATCCGCATGTGATGCAGCTTGTCATACATGCCTCCTTGCGCCATCACCGCAGTCTCTCTGACTACTACGCAGAAACAGATGGGACGACAGGCGTAGGATTTGGGTTGGCAGGTTTCCACGCGGAGCGAAATGCGGGAGCCCCCAATATGACTGTCCTGACACAACTCTTCCTGAGTGCAACCCCCGGGATGTCAAGCCAGTCAATTGAACAGGCATGGTTTTTTATTTCTGAGTGTTTGCGAACCGGGTAAGCTACACGCAAAATCACACTGCGGAGATATTGGGAATATGTTGATTAGGACGGATTAGGACGATCAGTTCAGTCTACGATGAGGCTCATGTGTTGGCACGCGCGCCAGCGGATGAACAGATGTCGTGCATGGCATAGCATGAGCATGGCATCACATGCGGTGGACGTCTGAGGCTCTCTTTCACGGATGCGCTGGTCACCTTGCCTCGTACCCACATCGTTGCCAACCATGTACCCGGCCCCAGAGATCCATTGAGTAGCTACGTTTAAGCACATAGTAACGATGGCACGAGATCCACGCACCTTCGAATCTGCACAGCAAGGAGACTGTTCACTGCATGGAGGCCTGCGTCTGCCCGGTGGTATTCGAGAACCCGTTCGTTTCCAGCAGCGCGGATCTCAACGTTCGCATCTTACTACCTTACTGATTATCTCGCCCAAGGTTGAGATGCGTCTGATCAAGCTTAAAAAAAAAAAGACCCGACGCTGGCTCGGCTGCATCGGGGGATATTCGACTATACCAGTAGTGGGTAGACAGTTATGTCGGAGCTTCACCCTTGATCGACCAGTTGAGACAGGACCCTGCATCCTATAGATAGGTGGGGAAGACGGATCGCCTTGGTTCAAGTACATATTTTACTTCGATTCATTCAAAAGAGTTCAAGAGCACAAATATATGTAGCAATTCTGAACGAAAAAGATATATCCAATTAAAAGAACATTGGATACAGCTTGGCAACAAGCCTCGGCCTGCTAGGGAGCGTATTCAAATTATCCAAACATGTGATCTCGCTCAGTCATCAACAACCGTTCCGAACAAGCTATTGATATGATGCGCTCATACGTAGTCGAACGCGAAATAGATATCTCTCATGAATTAACCGGGCTCACTTCAGAATATAAAACAATCCTCTTTACCTCGCTATACGCTTAGTAGAGCTTAGCACACAGCATTTAATTATGTACTTGGGAAGCGCGGCGTTGTCTGGCTCCGCAGGACTTACATCCCCGCATGTAAGATTCCGCCAGCCCTCGCCACGCATCTTGCCTGCAAGTAGACGCGGTGTATTCGGCCCAATGATCGCCAAGCCCGTTTCCTGCATGCCATCTTTGATCTAGGTAGCCGAAAGAGGGACTACGTACAGTAGATGCAAAGGCAGCACCCGCCTATAGATGTGTTTTATTGCCGTCGAGTACACTGACCCAGCGATCTGTCCAGGTTTCGCTAGCTTTTCGTAGTTAAACAAGGAAGATGCCTATATACTTTGCCATCGTGTTGTTGTTCGGAAACCTTGCCGGCCGAGGGAATATACCGCACATAGTTGTTCCCTTCCATACCAGAACGTTAAATGTCATATGGCCGAGCATTCTGCGCCCCGCCTCAGGGGAAAGGTAAAATACCATTAGGTTTCGTTTCGAGCCTATTTCTCGAAGTACGGTGATATCATTATTCGGGATTGTCCAGGCAGGCTACATTTGAAACTGCTTATGAGGTCTGGTTCCTGGAAAACTTGGCCCCCAACTTATAAGTCACATTACATGTCACGACATGATGTACGTGTACTGCGGAACTTGCGTGCGTTCAACCCATAGTTGTGTAGGGCAATGCCTGCCCACAACACCCGGTCCCGGCCACCCTTATCTGGCAATTCAGTAAGCGCTAGGCGGCGGTTGAAGAACCTTGGTAGATGCGTTGTCCATAAACCTGAATATAGGTTCGAGAGCTTCCTACGCTTGGACCAATTGCAATCGTATGAGGCGAGTTTCTTCGTCCATGGTACAGCAGGCTTACGACGTTCGTTCATTCGCATCGGATCAGCAAGGGGTTTCCATTCACTCTCTGGAAGATGGACAGGATCGATCGCTGTGCAGTCCGCTGCAAGTTCATAGGCATACTACGGCAGTGTATGTAGACGGTTGGACAAGCATATCGTTTAGGTGGTACTTCCGAATGCACTAAGTTACACGCTTGCTGCAAGTACTTCGGGACCTAAACTACTGTGCATCTGTCTACCAGCACCAATGTGCATAAGTACATGCGCGCATCAGCCTGGGCCCTGACTTATCGCATGCATTGGCTGCCGTCTTTTATAACGCCTGCCGTCTGCTAGTTGCAGCTCTCGTGAAGACGATTTCCCATGAACCATCACCCACAGAGCAGAGGATTGAGATACGCGATGCACTCAATCGATAAGTAGCTAATCGAGCGTTAAGGCAATGAGCGAGACAACCGCTCACAAGTCAGAGCACTTGCTTGTGTACAGTCAGCTCCGGCAAGCTTTGAGAGGCAGTTAGTTACAGTATGAGGTGAATTTGGCATGGTTGTTGGGCTGGGCTACTGAGCTGGGGTCCAAGTGGATCTCGGATGGCCGCGACGCTGAATCGCCTGACTGGATGCCATCCACGACCAGGGTTGTGGGGACTGGACCAACAAACAACTCTTGGCTTGCTCGACTAGTAGGTCAGAGCCGTCGAGAAGAGGGGAAGATGAGAGCCAAGAACCCCAACGCCAGCCCGGTGGAGTAGTGTATACAGTATACCCTGGTCGAGAAACAACGCAAGTAAAATATCTTTCTAGAAATTATTTCCAGCGTGCTATAACTCATGGTCCCATGTATCACTCACTGGCGGTTTTTTGCCTATCGCCTCGCTACGAGCACCGCTTACGAGAGATGAGATCACAGACATATTGCGGATAATTGTTTGGCAGCTTAGTACTGGACGAGCGAGTTGGCTCGCTGATTCCCGTGCTCCGTCGGATGTTACGACGTGAGCGAACATCGGCGTGGTTAATGATCATGAGAGAACCCCAACCACTTACCATAAACAAGATAATCAAGTCTTGTCTAGCCTGGTGAGGGTTGCGGCCCGGGTCAGGCATTTAGCGTGTTCATGAGGAGTATATGGAGTATATTGACACGCCCGAAACTCTAACGCTTCCCAACTCACAACCTTGGGGGCTTATAACCTAGAGAGACGAGATTTCAAGCTTATCGTCCCAAGACCACTTGGCTCGTGCTTAACACCAAGGAGAGAAAGCATACAAGCATCTTTCTCGGGTCTCTTGTACTGATACATGTTTCTTGAGGTGCCGATTATAGTATTTGCGGGAGATGGGAAAGCCACTTAAGCCACCAGTGTATCAGAGGCCAGCGCCGATATATTAATATGTTGCTCTTGTGCCACGATGCCACGCCAGAACAGCATACCACTTTCGCTACGGCGTGAGGGGCCACACCTTTCCAGCGTCGAATTTTGATTCGCTGGACCAGCGCCTGAGGGCGCTAAACCCCAACGATCTTTGCCCATTGCTTCCTAGCTTTCTCATGAAGCGACGCTCGTAATCATGGTGAATATGCTTCCGGCGGCATCTAATTTTTTCTGGTTACTTGAGTCGTTATTTATATATGTTCCTGTCAAATGAGTATTTACAAAGGCCTACGCGGTGTGCGATTATATCGCAATACTGATATGGTAGGCAACGGAAGACTTGATAATCAGTAAGGCCTTAGGCTGATTCTTTGAATAATGATATCCCAAGAGGTTCAGTTAAGCTATGCAGTGGACATGAGATCAGCCTAAAAATGAGGTTGGTAGCAGGTAGCAGGCATGCGTCTAAATTCCCCAGCATGCCTGAGAAGCACTAATGGCATTTGCAACATGTAATGGCCATTTTTGATAGAGGGAAAGACTCAAATTAAAGTAACCCTCTGGTGCTGGTTTTATCGTATTTGTCTTGACGCCAGAGTCCTCTTTCCTCTTGTTTTAACTCTCTCTCTCTCTTCTCTTCCGCGTTCGATGTTCTATTCCTTATTCTTCTCACCTTGACAAGGTGCAAATTCTACTCGTTCATCATTGAAAGCTCATTGAAATTCTCATCTCCTCTATCTCGTGATACCGATAAACTCACAGGCACACGCCCAAGAAGCCGAGGCCGGGGGAAGATATGCCGTAACTTTATTCACACTGTGTGCTGCCCATTGTCAACAAGAACTGACTGACCGAACCGACCGACCGAGACCGACTACACACGTATCCCGCCGACCGACGAGGTAGATGCTATGGTATGTGCCCAGCAAAAACTACTATGCGTACACGAATCCACCAGGCCACACGGGCTGCGGCCATCTTCCTTCCCGGACTCCACCCCCCTGCTACCATTACAGTAATCATACTCATGATGAATATCTCGATTATAGAGAATTCCCACTGGCCAGATATGCGTGCCTCCAAATGCTAGGATACCTGTAGTCGAGTCACGAGCTGCTTGGTCTCATACGGACAGTCCCAGAGATGGCCAGCAATAATATGCCTACTGTACCAAGTAGAGAGGGCAGAACAGGCCAAGGGTCAATTGGCCCTGCTCTTAACTATTGTTCTAGCCTGTCAACTCATTATTCACCCATTATCTATATCTATGGCTGTATTTATCATGAGAAGCGATTCATCGCTATGTAGATGTCGGAGTATGGCCAGCCAGGTAAGTATCAAATTATATGTTCTACCTACTAGTGTTACCATTATATCGGCCATTGGTCATCTACTTCTACCACCGATACACGGAGGAAGCTTGGACACTTTGGACTATACAAGGTTCAGCGACGAACTCTCCTGGCCCGGTTTCGTGTGGTGAGGTCTGGCCAGCTCAGTGATGCCTTAGATGGACAGATCTTGCGATTGTCTTGCAACGCTCTAGGCCAAATAGCGACGCCTGTGCTCAGCAACTTAATTACATTCTGTCGGCTACTACAATGCCCTCCAGCAAATTGGTTACACACAGTACGCAATCGATATCAGGATACGGATACGCTTTTAAGGAAAAAAAAACAGAGATGTCGATCCGTCATCGAATGGCCAGGGATTGTGTCCTGTATACGATATCTGTATAGAGAGACGCCCCTGACGGCCCTGTCAGACACCCCTGAATTACACGCTGCCGCTAAGGAGCCTTGTTGATTGTCCTACAGTACTGAGTACAACGCTGAGTCCGCTGAGAAACGATGACCAAGAAAAAAACCCTGCCACCTAACCTAGGTACGCTAGGCCTACCAGGTCAGATTAAGCAGACGCACAGAGATATAGAGAGAGAGAGAGAGAGAGCGCCAATTCGAAGAGCTCCTAAACAATGACGCTAAGCGGTATTGGAAGAAGAGGTGGGGACCTTGGGGACCTCATGTACACTACCTCAGCAGGTACTTACAAAGACAGGGTATGTACACTACTGCCGCTAGGTTGCCAACCCCCATAGTCGCTAACTACCTAGCCTAATCTATCTCACCACGCTCCACCTACTTCCACCGGCTTAGGTACCTAAGTTAGGTACTTGTATGTACTGTGCGCACAGCGGTCCCGCCAGGCATTGTTCACTATTGTACCTGTGGAAAGGGGGATCCTGACTCCCACCATCCATGTATTCTTCTCCTCCACTTCCATCCTGCCCTGGCTCGATAATAACAAGACCCCAGCAGAACCAGCAACAGCAGCGAGGAACGATGCCGCTTGGGTTGGGCGAGCTTGCGGGCCTCTTGTCCTCGCTGGCAGCCGATACCACTACGTCCGGCTACAGCTACACCTGTTCTAGATGCCTACTGCACAGCACAAGTGGAGTGGTTGTGGAGGAGGGGCGCTGCCCTGGTGTTGGCTGTAAGCAGGTACCTTAGGTAAGTAGGTATGCTGTACATGATAATAAGGTGGCCAGCTAGAGCCTGGTTTGTCCCGTAGCGTACTTTGCGAGGCATCGACTGCGTGAGTGGCAGGGGACGGTGGTGATCGAGGTGGTGGTGTAGTGTAGGTACTCTGGCCACTCCTGCTCCACGAATTGTCCACTGCCTACGTGAGGCACGCTACTTATCTTTCCCCAAGCAAAAGTTCCTTCCTCCTATACCGGGCTGTGTAGGTACCTGGCGGCTCGCTGTACCTTTCCCGTGCACTGTAAGTTACAGCACCCCAGCACCCAGCGACCCCGCCAACGCCAACACCAACACCAACACCCGCATCCCAGCAAATCCCCTGCTTACCTCTACCGCTGTACCGACAGCTAGCCCAGGTACAGTACCTACCTACAGCTGTACCCCGAGGTACCTACACGGTTCCTCTCCTATCACCTTTAGCGTTAGCGAGCCGATCTGTTCGTCCTCACAACTCTTATCCACCTCAACTCCTCCTTCTTGTTCTCCTCTTCTTCAACCTTCCTGCCTCCTCATCATTGCCTCGGAGAGACTTTCTTCGTCTCCTCAGACTTCCTCTCTTTCTCTCTCCTCCCTCCGCTCCCTTGTCCCCCCGCCTCTCTTTTCTTCGACCCGACCTCCCCAATTATTCTGCGAGCGAAGGTTGCCGAGGCTTAGACTGTGAGGTTTGTCTGGTTCATAGGTTTGCCGCCCTGTTCACCACTCGAACTTGCCCGCTTCCCCCAATATGGGCTAACAAGTTATTGGCCAAGGTTCAGAAGTACTAGAACATAGTATTAGTGGCGTGTTGTGTGTGCTAGTGTTTCGGCTCTTACCTAGCATTTCGGGCCAGTTGACGATAAACGATCGATTTTCCCGGCGTCTACGGATTTTCTTCTGTCTGTCTGTCTCTTGGCATTGAGTGCGAACGAGCATCTGGAGGATTCTTGTTCCTGGTGCGAGTGGGGAATAGTGTTGTCGCCTGATTCAAATCCGTCCAACGCCATACCGATGACAGGAGACGAATCGTGGAATACTACCGGATTTTCACGTTTCTGAGCTCAATTGGAGGAATTTTGGTGCAGTCTTTACGACCGATCACGACCCGTCTACGAATTTATTGAAAAGAGCTTTCTTGTTTGTTTTGCTTATCGAGTTTCTCGTTTGTGAACGTTTTGGCAACCCCCCGCTCTTGCCTCGCCGAGTAGCTATCTAGCTAAGCCTCCGACCACGCAATCTCAAGATACTGTCGAAACTGCCTTACTATCGATCTCCGGGCCAGATCAGTGAATCAGCCGCGCCGAATCTGAACAAGCTCCAGGTCCATTCATTAGACTTTGGGCATATTTCGGCCCTTGGTGGTGCCCCTATCCTCGATCTACTCTCAAACTTGGCGCGAGCCCTCCACAGCTCACCCATCGCCTCCCTGAAGCCGCAAAGCTGGATTTACCACCGATATCGTATCCGCCGACCCGGGGAACGTCTGACATTCCGTATTACGGTGTTCTCGCTACCCAGCGGCCTCCGTATGTGAGTGAGAAGCTGCCTTCACTTCCTTTGCGACAGCAACCAGTGGCATATTCTCCCAATACATTATCTCCCCGGGTCAGCTCCATCGCTTCATCGGCGAGCTCAAACGGCGACTCGCAATCATCATACACCGTTTCGTCGACGGCTCCCTCATCAAACGGCCCTAAGACACCATCGCCGAACCTCCCAACATCAGCAGCCATAGCCGCATCACAAGGCATTAGCGCGTACGACCAATACCCAGCAATGAATCAACAACCAGACATGTATTACCAAGCTCAGCACATGTCTGCTGGTCCCGCACCAGCGCCGCAAACTGTGACTTCAAGCGCAATGCCTCAATATGGACAGCCAACTCTTTTACAACCGGGCCCTTTACAACCAGGACCGCAGTATTCCGCCCCGGCTTACCATTACAGCAGTTATCCAAATGGGCTCACTTCACCACAAACAGCGCCGCCTGCTGTTTCGGCTCCGATGGGCCCCGCGAACGTGCTGCCACTACCAGGTGTGCCCAATCAACCGGCGATGCCGAATCAGTACTCAGGTTTCGACACAAGTGGGCAGATAGCTCCACCAGGAATGAAACCCCGTGTAACAGCTACTCTGTGGGAAGATGAAGGAAGTTTGTGCTTTCAAGTCGAAGCTAGGGGAATATGTGTTGCCCGCCGAGAAGGTACACTAATCATGCCAACAAATCTTGAGACTCGACGAACTAATTTTTGCCCGCAGATAATCACATGATAAATGGCACCAAATTACTAAACGTGGCTGGGATGACAAGAGGGAGACGAGACGGCATCTTAAAAAGCGAGAAAATTCGACATGTTGTAAAGATCGGACCAATGCATCTAAAGGGTGTCTGGTAAGTTTGGGGTTGGTGAAAATTCACAGACAAGTCGCTAATAGCCCTATTTTAGGATACCATTTGAGCGAGCTCTGGATTTCGCCAATAAGGAGAAGATCACGGAGTTGTTGTATCCGCTTTTTGTACACAACATAGGAGCATTGTTGTACCATCCAACTAATCAGAATCGGACTAACCAAGTCATGGCTGCAGCTGAACGTCGAAAACAGGAAGTTAGCCAGATGCGTAATGGCCCAGCTCCCGGTCCTGGCCCATCTTCTGGGCCGTCGCCTCCAGGCGGCGTATTGCCATCTTTACAGCAGCACCAACACCAGCATCATCATCACATGGGGTTACCTGGTCCACAGCCTTTACCGTCCCATGGCAGTTCTGGACGACCATCCCTTGACCGTGCCCATACTTTCCCTACCCCACCCACTAGTGCTTCCAGTGTGATGGGAAACATGGGTGCTGCGGATAATTACTGGGGTCAGCAAGGCATGAATGGTGCTCAAGGTACTAATCCCATGTCTATCGACACAAATCTCAGCAATGCTGCGCGATCGATGCCGGCTACTCCAGCTACAACTCCTCCGGGTACCACACTGCATAGTATGCAGCCATATCCTCAGGCCACTCAGCCATATGACAATGGCCGAGGTGTTTACAACCACACAGCTCCCCAAGCATCTTACCCATCACACAACAGCCCACCAGATAGGAACGTCTACGGGCAACCAAATAACTACATGAAAAGTGAAATGGCCCGCCTTCAGGGCGACCTATTGGCAGCGGCATATCGGAAGGCTCAGATGTCAAACCGCCGAACGGTATGACACAACACGGTGATGCTATTACGCATCCAAATGGTGAAGACGAAGCAGAACATGAGGCAGAATATACGCACGACAGCGGAGCCTATGATGCGAACCGAACTGCCTACAACTATAACGCGCCTGCTGTTGCTCCTATGTCTAGTGATCATTCGCACTTATCTTCAGAGATAACCGGTTCTCCAGGTCACCAAGCTCACTCTGGCCGTGCCACTCCGCGGACCGCCGCACAACCACAGCCATATTATGGGCAACAGACCGGATACAACACACCACCACGAGTACCACCTCAATCTAGCAGTCTTTACAATGTGATGAGTAACGATCGAGGAACGGCAAATGGGGGTTCGGCCTCAGATGTATATGGCTCCCAAACGGATTTGAATCCTTCGCTGCAAAATGGGTACGCTCCTCCACCTGTCTTGAATGGTGTTCCAGCACCTTTGAAACGAGGCCGAGATGATGAGGATGAGCTCCAGCGGCCTCCAAGCGGTGGTTTAGATCTGAAGCGCCGGAAAACGCTGGTTGATGCAGCAATTCCCTCTCCCGTCTACGACACAATGAATCGGCCAGCTTCCGCTGTGGGAGGCGCCCGACGGCGATGACAGTTTATTACTAGTCACCCGACTCTAGATGCCCACATTGCTCCGGTAACTTTTCCGGTGGTTGTAGGCCATTAAGGTCTCACTGAGTACAAATATCAGTTTTACCACTCCACGTTCATTCCAACGACTCCTTTGCATAAATTCTTTGTATTCGCTGCGAACGGCTAAGACCCGCCATGTTTACGTCCTTCTTCAGAAGATACGATGACGAAAATTACGACTTGATTATTGTTATTAAAACTGCCGCTCATGGCCGTGTACATGCTTCACGAATCAACGCATCGCATGGTGAACATTAATTCTTCGCGATGAAATAATATTCTACGCCATGTTCATGCCGAGATGAATGAGACCCGACTTACGGGAAAAAATCCCCCCTATTATGAAATTAGGCGGAAACGTTCATGATCGAGGCAGCTTTGTTTTACTTTGTTCATCACATCCACCGTCTCGTAAAGCTGACGAATTGGACGCCTTATTCCCTTGTTTACGATTGATGAAATGCCTCCCTTATTTCTCTCTGTCTTCTCTATCAAAAAGGGGTCGGTGTCAGTGGCGTGTGTTGTTGGAAATGTCTGATTACAGTATCATGTGATGAACCTGATGGTCTAAAAGCTTAGCTTGCTTTAATACACAATGAATTAGATACTGAGCTACATACAGTTGCCTCACCACCAATGACTATCTAAAGCTTCCAAATCATTTCACAAATCTGCCTCTCAAATTTGAATGAACACTGGAATGTGTAGTTCCCGGAAACCTACATTAGTATCCTCTAAGCTGTATTGTTTCGTCTAGAACCAGCGCCCATGTGACAAGGGGTATCTTGGGCTCCAGGAATAACTTCTGTTAATGATCACGACCGCCACCAGGGGCCATTGTATACCCACTCTACATTACTATACACGAGACAAACAAGTTGTGCGACCAGAAATCAATTTTTCGTTTTCTCACGTCACACCTAGAGTAGGGCAACAGAATCTGAAATTAGGAGGAATATAGGAAGAAATGTTTGTCTAGAACGGATAGAGTTGACCCCATTATACATACATATTATGATAGAAAATTTTTCAAGTGTCGCGAGTTGTAGATGATGTACCGAGGTATATAGTGCAAGACAGTCTGCCGGTACCCTTATACAATAACAAACAGTAGGCCACGACTTGATCCAGTCAGAGTGTCAGCTCATTCCAGGTCCGACCCTCTCTCACCAACGTTACCCAAATGTATCAAGTCTCAGTATCTCAGCGAACGAATCCCGGTAAAAGGAGAACAGTGCTAGACAATAGGAATGGTGCAGGTGCAAAGATTTGCTATCCTCGAATTCGAAAGTTGGCCTAGACCGGCAAGAATGGTGAATAAGAAAAACACACCGCTTCTTGTCCTGTATGACCAGAACTAGTTGCAATGATAAGATCTACAGGTGATACTGGCGTAATAAACAATGGCCACGACAATATCCGGATCGGAAGTATGGAGTACCCGGTGTGTCGGTGTGGCACGCCACATAACAGCGCACAATAAAGCTAAAAACGCAAAGTGATAGAGTTTTGTACTCTCGTCAAACATATTGCTTTTGATTGTTGGATTTTTGAATTGTCGGTAAGGCATCGATTGGTAGAAAATTGAGATCGGACTTGACAGAATATCATTAGGCGCCCAAACCTAGTACAGCTCCAAGGTGAATCATCCGTTCACCGTATCAACGTCGAAGAAATCGGGGTGATACAGTAAACCCGTATAGACAATCGTATTTCATTTGTCCACCTCGTTCTTGACATTTTTCTCCCCTTCGCACGGATATCTCACACACGATTGCACAATAGCTGGTTACTCAGCAAAGCTCTTGGATCAATGCATAAAATCATCCAGGCTCAACAGGAGCCATTAACGAACGTGTTCACTATAATTAGTAGAATTTCTCGAATTGATCCTGATTCGGACCTGACATATTGCATACTACATCCGAGACTACCTCACATGCGAGATCTCGTGGCTTATTGTGTGACTAGTTGGGTTCGGTTTATGGCACCAGTCTCAAGCTCGATACATCATTGGATCGCCTTTTCATCCTAATCTCAACCGTGATGTGTCCAAGACTGTGACGTGCAGGTAAGCGAACAACGTACAACTCGCTTATGCCGCACTATATGTGAAACGTGCCTGGGGTGAGCGAACCTCAGCCTCCATCCAAGCGTTTCCTCATCTTGCTCGTAACAAAAATATCACCATTATTCCCAACATGCCAGGCAAACTTATCTGCTGTCTCGGTCTTCTTGATGTAATCAGCCCGATCCAATTAACAAAGTGACTGGTGCTTCAGGGGTTCTTCGATCTCCCAAGATCGCCACCATCCATTCCAAATCTACATCTCCGCAACTTACATCTGACACTCTCAATATCCCAGTGGCACCTAGACTAGTAACCCGAAAACCTAACTTTTAGCGGTAATCCGATCCCAATCCCAGAGTTAGCCAGACGGGGGCTTCCCAGCCAAAGGGTGGGCAAGCAGAGAGGGCTCAGCCGAGAAATCGTGTGGCTCAAAAGCGGTGAGAGTGGCACGAAAATTCGGGCCGCTGCATTCACGTGCGACGTGAAGCCGCAGGACGGACAGCCCAGCTGGGTATATACGGTGGTAATTAGAGGGGTAGAGCGAGTGAGGAGGAGGAGAATGTCGTCCGGGTCACATATGTCATCCAGGCTACACGTCACGCCAGCACACCCACGCACGGCACTACCACAGATCCACAGATCAGAGATGTGAGGGCAGGTGGATGAATTACTTGCACGAGCCCAAGGCCTTGATACAACACACCACATCAGCACAATCACCCCCGTGTCGAACGCCTATGGCAATGCCCCGCACGCCCAGCCTCTGTCGTCTCACGTCCTCGGTGCCACAGGTGTGAGAGGCTTGTTATTGGCGTCTCTCAGAGTGGGCTGAGGTTCAGGGAGTAGGTGGCTACCGTATAACTAGGAGATTGATAGAGCACGGATACACGGTCTTAAGCTGGGACGGGACCGAGCGGGTTGAAGGGCGCTTAAGAACGGGTGTAGCCTTAGGAGGGGGTGAGGGGATTGAGAAACAGTATGAGATCCTGTGTCGAAAAACAATTTATCATGAATAATATGAACATTATTTAGAGAGGTTGTTCTCGTTTCCCCCTATCGACTTCCATTCACCGACACTTGGTAGATACGAGCCCGGGAGTAGAATGTATGATGTATATTGTAGTTCCCCGCCCTTTCTCGCCACTTCAGCCTACCTTGTGCTAACCACTGATTGATTTCTCTTTTCCCTCCTACCGCCTTTCGTGTTTCTAACTTAATGGGGTAGAAGAAAATATGATGAGATCCCGCGCGGTCCGACTTTACGTTTTCTTCCGTCCAGTCAGACAACCCCAAAACGCACAAGAGTGACGGATGTTAAAGACTAATGACTAATACGAGGCTTGATACAAACGAAATTTAAAAGGAAAAGCAGCATTGAGTAAGAAGACTGAAACTACGGCGTCTCGTAACTGGTTTTCTCTTTAATTGTAGAATTGGATAGAGATTCGAGACCTGAGAACACGGGTTTACAATAGCAAATTAAATTCACATGCGTAACCCGCCGTTAAATGTCACGTGAAATATAACGTGTATTCTAAGTTTATTCTTATACACTTCGCTATTGACTTTAAATCAGCTGCTAGTTTCTTCTTATATAATGTTTTTATGACTACGAGCGTAGTGTAAAATAAACCTAGAGGGAGAGTGCGCAAAGTTTAAACCTTAAGAGAGGTCTACAAAGTTCATCTTGGAGGAAGCAACTGGCACGCTAAGCTGCTAATTGTAGAGGATTGTTACTTCAGTCACCATTTTGTTAACCTCTTCGCTAGCATTATGACAGCAACCTATTTAAGAATCCCCATGAGCGCTCGCTACGGTCATTGAGCTCCGACTTTGTTTCAACATTTCAATAAACATATACAGACCTGGTGTTGACGTTGTTAAAATCAGAGATGATGCTGAATTTCTATTGACTTGCCTCATATGTTTGGATAGTTTCAGAGTTAGGTAAGGCAGTTTGCTATTTCTTTGAATCTAAATGTTTGCATTTGTTCAATTCTGATGACTGTTAGAATCATGAGGGTTATCAAAGTCGGTGAGTGTACATTTCTATATAACAGAGATGCCACCTTATGCTGCTGTGCTTCGACTTGTTCCGTGCCTTAACCAATATACGATACACTCGTTAATACCCATAATCTTGGCAGTATTGAAGATAACGAATGTCCACGTTGAGCCTGATGGGCCAAAGATCAGTCAATTTGATCATTAACCTGCTAGAATGGATGAATAATTATGGGAATCCGTTTTTCGTCTCAGTGTGCAATCACGTTAACCACTCCAATATCACTAATTGGAACTTGTTGAAGTGGCTATGTAAACAATAGAGATTATACTATCATAAACTGGCTTGGATACTATTATGTGAAGCTGAGCTCATGTCGCCAAGGTTGAGTTAATTATGAAAACATGACTAGGCAATACCACGCCATGGTCAATAAACTTGGCCACTTACACATCCGAACACATCATCTGCCCCTGGCCACCGTAATAGACTGCTGTTCTATATACCATCTTATCAGATGAGTAGGGTGACCTAGATGAAGCAGCGGGTATCTTGAAGTCGGTCGAAGATGATTAAGTCTCAAATCAAATCAACTCATCAATCAACCAGCACGGCTTAGCTAGGCTCAAGACATGTTCGTATATATAAATTTGATTTCGAAATATGCTTGAAGTGTCATGCCGATCCAGATTCCATACAAAACTAACAATATTTGGATCGATACATGATCTAGTAACGCATCTTACGACTTGCTATTTTCAAAGAGAGATTAGAAAATCTGTCAAATACTGACAGCAAGTGCTGTTGCCGATACCCATACACAGCGGCAAATATTCGAGAAAGCAGGAGGCTGCAGATCGACTCGCTCCCATGTGCTACCCATTCTCATGATAAGCTCGAAAATGACCGAGGCTTGGAAGCAGGAACTCGCATCAAATCCGTGCGTCGAGAGGACAAAACTGAGAAAAAGTACCGAAAGCCAGTCAATCAATTGAGTGCGGTTGCACAGTTTGATGTTTGTTGTCGCGCCAAAGACCTAGAATCCCTTGTACTATAGGCGAATCTCCTATCCCTAGCTATCTGTTCTAGGGGCGGGACGGCATCGTGACAGAGCGTGTATTCAACTGTTGTCGGCGTTTTCGCCGCTATGGACACCATCCTAAGAATGAATTTCATAACATCTCGAGGATCCAGCAGCAAAACATTTTAATACTCAACAGTTTGGCTACTCGCCTAGCAAGATACCAAATCGGATACCAAGCAGAAACGAACGTAGTCAAACATCTAACCAGGTAGTTAACAGTACTTTCTTCTGCCTGCCTACCTACGATTACTCGTGTATGTGCCCCAATTCACCCGAGAATCATGCCTCTAGGGTTTTTGCAGTAGTTATTAGCTTTGTACCTACTGGGTAAGCCCTCTTATTTCCTTTTGTACGTGCATACCTCAATATCTGGTTGGCTTACCGAGTGAATGGTGTAACTGGCTCCTCAGCAACCTGAATTCATTGACCACAGCTAAGCGCCTGACCTTGTACTCACGTAGCAAACAAATATATATATATATACTGCCATATTTTGTCCATTACTAGGATTCCCAACATCCATCTTCACTTGAATTCTCTAGGCGAATCCCTTACCCCACCGTGTATCAAGAGCAACACCATGACGGCGCCCGACAAGAATGTCTCAACGACTACCGCGATGCTCCTGCGCTCTGGGGAATACAGCGACTTGACGCTTGTATGCGAAGGCCAAGAGCGCCGTGTGCACAAGGCGATCGTATGCCCACAGTCACGAATTATCACTGCCGCTCTGAAGAGCAAGTTCAAGGTACTTACCAAGACCTCCTTTTTCAACTATGTGTACGTAGTTGGGATATTCGTCTATACTGATTACTCTATAGGAAGCGGAGACAAATATCATTGAAGTCAATTTCGATCTCAAAATCCTGGACTGTATGCTTCGCTATATGTACACGGGGAACTACGATGCGAAACTGGATGAGAATCCATATAAAGATGCCTATAAAGAATCAGATGAAGAATCCGACGAGGAAACGGATGAGTCTCTCTCGTTTCGCCAGTTGACGTCTAGGCCTAGCTGATTTTGAATAGCACAAGTCGAACCGGATACCGAAGGCGAAGAGAACCCCGCTGCCAAAAGCCTTTCTGAAATTGTGATCCACCACGCACGGGTGAATAGCATTGCGGATTACTATGGCGTGTTCGATCTATCCAAGTTCTCGGCTGAAAGAATCAAGAAATTGTTATACCTACGCTGGTCAGCAGACGCCTTCTGCGATCTCGTCGCGGCATGCACAGGCACGATGAGAGATGAGAATCTCCGCCAAGTCATCGTGCAAGCGGCCGCGTCCAACGTTCGCGAGCTCACGAGGGAAGACGTAGACGTATTCTCCGAAGGGAAGGTCGCAAACCACCTAGCTGCTGAGGTCCTCGCGGCTTCGGTCGAGAATTTCGGAGATAAGAAGGCGGCGGAGGACGAGATTCAAAGTTGCGTTGAGAAGATCGACTATCTCGAGATGAACCTCATAGAGCTTTCAAAGGTTGCGGCGATAGACGAGTGTCGTCACTGGGGATGCGACGATGGATCCCGATGGCGGATTAACAAATTTTGGGAAGGTAATCAGGAGCATTGGATGTTTTTTGCTCGCGTTGTCATGGTCAGATGAAGTTTGACGTAGAGGAAGAGTGTGTCGTTGCTCACCTCCCTCCTCATGTATAGTTGAAGCCGAGTATATCTCAGAAGTAAAAGGCGTCCGATGCCTAAGATGAGGGGCACACTGGAACGAATACACATGAACTGTTTTTAGATCTCGAACCTTTTAATGAATAGTCTACATACAATTGAAACTTCCCACTTTCCCTATAACCGCCTGAGAAAACTGTGACAGGTCGACGAGCACATACCCATAGTGTAAAATGAAGCATCACATATCGTATGTTGACCTTGCGAAGATGTGGGTTGTTGCTATCTATCGTACGGCATAAAACAGACGCTGAGGCCCGTCATCACATTATGCGTTTTAAACGCCAGCAATTTAGCACCTGGGATGGGAACAATCATTATATCATAGTAGGTACGCCGTACTGCCTATTGGCATGTAAGAATATCGCTCCGTCTGCACCGAGGTCCGCCGCGCCTAGCACCCGATCTCCATGTGCGGGCGAACGGGGCATGGCAACCGAACATCCAGCTCCGCGCAGAGTCTAAGCTCCGTCGCTGCCGCACGGTGCATTCATATCCTCGCAATAAGACATCCGAGGGACACTACTACATGACTACATGAGAGAGGCACTCGGTCAGCGCCAGGCATCACTCCCTCCCACACACAATGATGTAATGTAGTGCTGCAGCCGTCGGGGCTTTGTCGACATACATACAGCTTACCATCGCACAAACTCAGCCCAATTCATCTCGCGTCTCGGTCTCAGGGAGGGCTGGATGAGACCTAATAACACGCACACGACGTCCTAACCCCGGGCCAGAGAAACAATTTCCGCCAATCTCTTGCGTTATCTCAAATCCGACATCGACACCGGTGAACACACGGTAGGTACTAGCGAACAATCGTCGTCCTTCGCAAGCGAATTAAAACCCCTCCTCCGCGATCTAGCTCACTGCACGATGCGGTAGGCAGGTATAAGGAAGTACTCCGCCCTATAGCGGTGTGCGACACGGCCCATCAACGCTAGGTAATTTAGTTACCTAAACAAGTTATCCGGGTGTCTATACTTCTTAGGTATCTGCACAGTTATAGATGACAGTAGCGCCATGCACCAAACAATTAGGGCTGTAATCCCAGCAACCAGGTTATCTAGGTACCCAGACGAACAAAAGGACCTCTCTTCAGGGTTTTAAAGTTTAACAGAAGCTAATCGAATTTCAACTTCCAGGACTTACACTAGAGACTGAAATACGGTTCTTCCGCCACGTGGACAGACAGGCGTTCTTACTAACGATACCTTACCAAGGTGGGCCGACAAACTCAATAGCAGCGATCAGACGATCGTGGGGTAGATGTGTCCAAAAAAAGTGCGGGGAGAGTAGCATCCAGTTCTGAAACTCGCATGATTAGGCGCTCTCCGACTACCTAATTGTGTAGATGCCCATCCCCCTAGCCCGCTCCAGGCTGCAGATACTGTTGCGGCCCCTTGCGCTTCGACTTGGGAGATCAACAGGCTCGACTGAGATAACTCACTCAGCCCTATCCTATCAAGACCAGATACACTCTAGTTCTTAAAAAAGAAAAAAGAGAAAAAACAAATCTTTAGCACATTATCTTTTCATGTCTCGACTACTTGGTTCAGTATGACGAAACGATATTCTTGGTGTATAAGTGCGTGACTGTTACAGAGGCGAATAAATTGCTACTGCATTCATGGTATCAAAAAATCGCCCATTTACTGTAGTTCTCACAGGAGGTGCATAATCATCGGTAACAGAATGGTTTGGGCATTGCCCACGCGTGACTAGGATTCAATTGAATCAAACGATAGTCAGAGTGCTCGTTAAGGAGCTTTTCAGTATCCAAGCAGATCTACTGCAGCTTCTATCCACAGAGGGTGGGTTACGCGAATGGCTGTTAACCCTCCAAAAACCAACGCCAGCATTAAAATGATGTAAATTTGGTTCACAAAATGTCCGAACCACCTGCGTAGTGAATCTCAGTAGAGGTTGGTAACTCCGTTAGAGAATCAGACTCGCTCGCCTAAACCAATGTAAAAAATCGTTCATGGTAGTCGTTACGATAGTAATGGTGATACTGTGTTAGAGGGCAAGTTTTCCCTTATTGCCCTGTTGACCTAACACGTCGTCGACAAGCCCCCTCCAGAGATCTGTCAGTACTCCCGGTTGTTGTTCGGTAGGTTCGGCCTCGTGGATGAACTTCAATTCGACACCATCCATGCCCATGCCTTCGATTTCTGTTAAAGCAGAAGGCGAGACGAGGTCTGGGTTTGCGGCGACGATGCTGATCTCAGGAAGTGTGACGGGGTATCAACAGACTCTGGGGTATGTTGGAACATGACATTGTCGGGGAGTAAAGGAACGCGAAGGGTGCTGAACGGATCTTGGCTGGCGCCGTCGAACACAGCTGAGCCAGGGAAGACGATGGTGTCGATGCTTTTAGCGGGTGCGTTGGTGGTGGCAGCACTCGAGAAGGTTTGCATCAGACGCATTCTCTGAGGCTGAGGATGAGGCAGATTTGAGGAGCGCGTATAGAGATGACGAGGATGCTACTCAGACGAGTCTTGTCAGTGCCGGTATATACATATGGCCAATAGTCTAACTGGCACGTAGATAGGAAGTCTTACATCAGGGTCTGTATTCCGTTCCTTCAGTAGATCCGCATATTTCCTCGACAGAGATGCGCCAGCCTTGGAGCTTGTGAGAGGGTCGAGGACTGAGTGGTTTGGTGATGGAGCGAGCGACAAGCTTGGCGACAGGACCAGTAACACGGGGACCAGCCATTGTGAAATTGTTGTTTGATGATTATTAGGATGAGTAGGATTGAACAAGATGACGATCTCGATGGCAAGAGATGAAAAGAGCAAAGATGGATATGGCTAAACAGTAAAGTCAATTAGCTACGATGGCCGTGGTGGTGATGGTGGGTAATGGGATAATAAGAGAACGGAGGTCCGGAAGCTGAAAGGGCAACGTTGGAGGGCGAAACAAATGCAGGCGCATATGCAGGTGCAGGGTGGAGGGGAGTGGGAAGACACTCACCTGATGGTGGTTGGATCTCGGATTCCTGGGCAGAGGTCCTAGGCTTGGGGTAACAAAGGCGATGATACAGCAGACGGGAAGCTCAGTCTATCTTAATATACCGGTCTGGTATGCAGTTGTTCCATGGCTTCAAAGTCGGTGGTGGGCGAGCACCCTGCCTGGCACTTACTCATAGTAGGTAGTACACACCCACACCCATGTACATGTGCGCTACCTGCTAATTGTATGAGGATAGTAAGGTAGACACGTGTATCGTCTAGTGTCCTTACTAATAAATAGGTACCTACATAGTCTAAAGACTATACGTACTAGGGGGTATGGGTCGTGATTGTAAATCCTAGAGCTTCCTCACATTGTAGTAATAAGATAGGTATAGCTTCTAACGGATCAGCAAGGCGGTGTATTACTGCATAGCACCTCTCTCCAACGGACATAGCATAACCTTGCATGTAGCCACAGTAAGCTGCCACAAACCGAAAGACTCGACGGTTTTAACAGAGTTGTGCTCTGGAGAGCTGTTGTTAGGCTTCCACTGCAATATACCTTACCATTGTGGCCAGAGGCGTTGCTCATGCCAGTACGAGTTGGTATGGTAGCCTTAGTAAGGTATTCGATGCTAACGCACACGAGCGCTGCCTACTCACGCATAGGCAAGCGGCATGTCCCACAACATAGATTAGTGGTACAATCAAAACAAGCCCCGAAACCCGGCCCAGGTGGTCGAAGATCTCGGAGTTGTCGAATAGGAAAGCTGCCGGCAGAGAGCTGTCACCGCTACCACGGCACTTTCCCTCTAGCCCACTTCCGCCCACTTCTGCCCACTTTTCTCATCTGTTGAGATGTGAGCTCGGACCACCATAGGGCCACGTACCCAGCACGCGACCCGCAATCGGGTTCGCCTGGAACGTCTCTAGCTGTTTTGTGTCTTAGCGGGATGCTCAACAGAGACTAAGAGCGGGCCCTATTTGAACTGGTGTTCATATTCTTGTTCCTGATTCTTTGGTAAGAAACAACAGTCCAATCTTCTGGCGCATTCCCCGGGAAATGATTCAACTTGGAGAGATGAATACACGGGAAAGAAGGGGAAAAGAAAGAAAGGTTATGTTTCCCAGAAGCTGTTGTGGTGGAAAAGAATCGCGTTCCTGAATCGCAATGCGACAGCCGACGTATGCGTAACACCCATGCACGGAATCTTACAGAACAGATCCGGGATTAGTTAGCTTGACTCTCCCATGTTTTTTTCCCTTTTTTTGCTATCAATCAATCTCAAATTCATGCTTTTCTGTCGGAATAAGCCTCAACAGAAACCGATATCGGAGACTTTTTCTTCCATGTTCTCTTCCCATCATCTAGATCAGCAACACAGCCTACGACTCAAGCAATAAGCTCTACGTGGCTATTGGGAGGCAGTGTACCTGTCTCTCAACTTGAGTTCAATGCCAATCTTATCACTTACGAGCATTATTCCCGATAGAGGTCGCAAGCAACATGTTTTGCACGCCGGAGGTCTAAGGTGTCTTTTTCCAATCCGTTCTTATCACTCCAAATTCCTATTTGACATGATGAAGAGGCTCTTAGAATATACCTCTACCGTTAGCTCCTTACTATTATTAACTCATATACCCACAGACCGTATTCAAATCATACATCATAGAATTGGCCTAACGGATCCTGAATTAACTCTTTCCACGTGCGCCTGTCAAGAAAGCGTCTAGAAAGCTTCGAAACGTCCCGCTCTAATTTGATATAGGATAGCGGAGTTCGCCGTCGCGTGACAAAGGAGCTGGGTCTCTCACTATGATTACTATCCACAAAGCATAGCTCTATGTTAATCCAGCAAATCACTAGAAGTAAGAAAAGTTTATCTATCAAACCAATTGGATGGGCCCATATGTCAGCAGTTTCCCAAGCAGAGACCTACGCAGGAACCCATTCCAAGTCTTGCCTTTGAGGGATATTATATTATGAAGGGTATGAAGGTACTGTAGGAAGGTGTCCACGGCGGGGCAACGTATTCGCTTTCATACAGTACACAGTAGAGGTAGATTTCATCGCTCGCACGGTACTACTGCAGAATCTCTGTCAAGCTAACCAGAACCGATATTTGCTTCATACGGAATGGGGATCGTAATGTATGGCCAGCAATAGCCGTATGCGAGGAACAGGTACAGCAAACTACAGCTCAAAGCAAGATGTTCGCCATTTAGGGCCAAACAACGAACTCAAGTTTCGGGTAGTTTCAAAATAGTGATTGGTTTGCATGTTCCAAAGGCCTACAGCCTTATCAGCAACAATATGTAGCCCCAGGGAACACGAGAACATACTGTGGTGACACGGTTGGTGTTAATTGAGATGCAGTGTCCCTTTTAGATACATCTGCCTACATGTGAGTAGGTGGGTAAAGCGTGTAGTAAAGCTCTAAACAACTGAGACTCTTCAAGGGTAGTCATAGAGGTTGAGCTATGTCATCATGCAGTCTACATAAGTAAAAGTCTTTCTATACGACTTGAGGATTACAGGCCAAGGTGTTTTATACAGAGAAACAGAGACTCTTAGACCTAAAGATGCTCTGTCGCATAAGTGCCTTGATTACGCGCGTCACATGGATGAGGCCGATAGGCTCCGGCCCCTCTAGGACACACAGAGGTAAACAGGGAGGGTGTTTATAACCCGTCTCGAGGAGCCCAGAGCGGGAGGTTTTACGAGGCCCTTGAACCTGTCTATGAATAAGGGGCGAGGTCGATGTTGTATTGTAGGAGAATTAAGAAAGAAATGAGAGACCCTACAGACCCCAAAGAGATTTCTAGCTGAATAGAACACCAAGTTTCAAGCACTTGAGCAATAGTCCTTGTCATATGTAGTATCTACACTGCGTATATCTAAGTACCCATTTATACCGACCTCGTCTTAGAAACACCGCCGTCTTCCCCATACCATTCCAAGGGTAGGGGCATACATAGCCTTTATCCCAGAAGAGGGATCGAGACGGATATCGCAACACCAGCTAAAGGCCTATACTGACACTTAGTAGCAATCACGATTATTTGACTAATAAAGCAGGACCCGGTTGCAGTGACTACAACAAAGTATAGGCGATCTTATAAGATTGTGTGGATTGCCTAATATAATACCTAACGCCGGGCTCTGAATGGTTTGTAGGTTCTGCGATTTTGATGGATGATCCAAAATGGATTAGACCTAGGGCTTTGGCGGCCGAGTAAATATGGACTGGTTTCAGGACTCGAGGCTTAATATCCATACCTATCTCTTGCGGCCTCTGCAGCTCTTGCGGCCTCTTCATCAGCTCTTGCAGTCTCCTTGTTGGCCCTTGCGGTCTCTGTGTTGGCCCTTGCGGTCTCCGAGTCAAGCTTTTGGACACAAAGTCGCAAGACAGCTGGAGTCATGTCGTCACTCGGAGGATCCATCCCGTTGAAGAGTCCCCTTGCCATGAGTTCGTTTATATGATCTACGGCTCGTGTCGCCAGCATGTCGCGGAAATCTTTATCTCCTGTTCTGCCATGGGTCCCATAGAGCAAGTCGCAGAAGGCATCCCCCAACCATTCTGCTTGAATAAGTTTGTCAAGCTTGGCAGTGGCCATCTTGGCCAGCCCAGATAGGCAAAAATAATCCGCGATGCAGTTCACAGATCCGTGGTAGATCCAAGTTCTAGTCTTGGTATTAACAGAGTCATTTGTGTCATTTTCTGTCGTTTGCCCTGATTAAAATACGAAGTCAACAAGCTATACTAAAATAGATGGGAATGGAAGTGTTTGAGTAGAAACGCAGTGGAATAGTAATGATGTCAACCATTAGTATATAAAATCGTGCTGCAATAGGGAAAAAGCAGTGGTAATATGGTTCATATTATACAGTACCTTGGTCCTTCTTAACATCACAGGAGCTAGAGAGCACCAGCTCGTATTTTCCGGTGTACAAATAGTCGAGCATGCACTTCACGGTTATGGGGTCAAAATCGACAACATGGAATGTATTGGTATTAGCCTCCTGCGATCTCATTAACGGTCTTCCTCCATCATTTCTGCGTGCGCGATTGAGGAGTGGCAGATACCTTGAAACCACCCTTCATGGCAGCAGCCAGAACGGGTGACTGGGCGCATACAATGGTTTGGTGGACTCGAAACTCTCGGTCTTCGCAAACGAGTGTGAGGTCGCTGTAGTCACCAGAACTCAGCAAGTCCGCTAGGAAGTTCGCCATTGTCGCCTATTCTGGATGATTTGACGTGGCGGCTTTGGAATTTCGTAAGGTGTGCTGCAAGCGCCGCAACAGTAGCAGGTTGATATAGCTGTGTTCAAGGCAAGACACAAGGCAAGACACAAGGCGCGTCGTAGAAGGTAAGAAGATTCTAGCCTATGAACAGTCAGATTTAGAGACCTTCATGCAACAACAAGTATCATTTACCTTCCACAAATCTAACCAAGCTTCCAGCAAGTTGATTCAGAGCTCTGCCAGGATAGGTAGAGAAGTAAGTTGCAGGATGGTTCGGCTCTCTAGTGCTTTGTAGGTAAACGCTTGACAAGAACCCAAGGGAAGGAGAGGGAAAAGGTACCGAGGAACTGCACCTGGCTTAGTGAATTGGGCAGGTACCCACAAAATAGGTCGCTTCTAGCTGTCTACAACCAAGATAGGTATCTGTATAATAGGTAGCTCTTTAGCTGTTTATAACACAGATAAGTACTTGTATAACGGTTCCTTAGTTATTCATAACAGGGTTAGGTACTAGATTTGGATACCTACTTAATCGGCTCTTTTGAATGAATTCCCAAAAGCGCCTACATCAATTCTGTTCATTCATCAAAGTAGTTAGCATAGGATTTCATTCGCTACTATGGTTCGTCTATTTCTACGAGTTACAAATTCGTAGCCTTAGCGATTCGGGGAAAGGCCATCTATTGTTACATCTTGCTATCTGCAATGGCATATCATCCATCACCAAGAACTTAGGCGCATTTATTTAATATACGCTCGTTACAAACCTATCCTTTTAACTATGTCTCTAGCTAAAAAAACCTTTTCATATGGACTTCGAGACTTTTCATAGCTACCTCATGTGCTACTTTTATCCTTATTTCACCTATGAATCTGCTTTCCCGGTTTTTTTGTACCAAAAGAAAAATAAAGGGTACTTCTAGCTAGAAGAAGGATAATCCACTCGCCAATGATTCTTTGATATCTTGAATTTTTACACGACTATCCACCGCCCCCGTTCCTCTAAAACCGTTAGATGCTTATGCATGATGTAGCCGTATATCACACAAGACTAACTAGGTAAGCAGCAAGTGTAGTCTGGATTATGAATTTGGAGCTACCCTCCCGCCCACAAGCATGCTATATATCCGCTCTGCTCTCGGTCCGAATGGGGACTACCCTAGGTACCTATTAGGTACATGTATCCAATTACAATTGTCAGTCCATGTCTCCGTCTTTTATTCGTTCCTTAAATCATTTGAGGCGTGGTTCGATAATCCTAACTGGTGTTAATCCAAAGGCACCGAACTCTGAGCAGAGTAGTACTGCTTTGCTAGGCTATTTTGCGGTTATTATCTCAAGATTGGGCGCCATCCTGGTTTATTTACTATACAGTCTTATCATTCACGCAATACGTGTCGAGAAAACTTCTACAACTCAGGCATGGGGAGAGATATTGGTTGGTCATGAGACGGACAACTATCTAAATGTCTAGATTTGCGCTAATAAAGCATTTCTCAAGTCACTAATAGCTGACAATCTCTTTTGCATAGACCTTCAGCTAGTCGTAGGTTGTGGGGACCTCTTGTTGCCAAGTCAAGAGCCATCTTACACGTATTCCGTCACAGGCACTCATTTATAACATCACGACTAGAAGTTATCCTCCGACCTAGATACTGATAAGTAAAGTTGATAGCTGGCTTTACGCAATTTATCAACTTGAAATACGCCAATTTTACAACAGCCGTGTCGCTAACACTATTTAGGAACCCTCAATTCCCTATGAAAGGTGGTAGCCTAGTGTCACCGAATGCCACACATATCTGTAATCACACATATCTGTAATCACACATATCTGTAATCACACATATCTGTATGACTCGAGGTCCCGGGCTCTATGGAGTACCAAGTGTAACTCCCGACCTCCATGCTCCGAGACGGCAGAGAAATGCTATGGTGAGCCATGTATACTGTTAATACTCACGGAGTATTAACGGTGTCGTTTTTCACTCCCTCACGAATAGGAAACAAGAGCTGAAGCTTATGGGTATATAGACTGTAAATTTCTTTTTTGAAGGAGCGGTGGAAGATCTCTATGGCTGCCTTAACTCTATGAGAGAGTTGTTATGATTCGAACATTCTCCAGGCCCTTCATAGAAGGTTCTGTTACACTAAACGCCACAGAAAGTCGTCTCGGCGGTTAGGCATAGGCATATGCATCTAGTCTCGGTATATAGACTGGTAGCACAAGAATGAAAGCTATGAAACACTAACAATTAGAATTTTGCCAATGACTAAGTCTCTAGGTCGATAATTCTTTGTTATTAATTTGGATAGACAGGTGTCTGCGAGACATGTGTGATATGTGAACAGACCCTGCAGGACTCAGACTAGTGTATGTACTATAAGATGCTTGTAAATTGGAAGCGTGCGCTAGTTTGTCATTTAGAAACCTGTGATATTGCTGCTGGACTCGCGAAGTTTTCGTGATGGGGTAGAACCACGCCTTGGTTCTCGAAGGCACTTTTACACCACCGCCCATCGTTGTAGGTCTGGCCTAGCTCATTTCTCAGCTACACCTACGACGCCCGGTCTTAGTTAATTCTCAATCACGAGTCCTAGGTGCGTAGGTATGTTTTAGCAGAGAGCAACTCTAGGAATGATATTTATAGCGAGTGTTATAGTATCCGAAATATTGTCTTCTACAAGGGGTAATTACAGTGAAAACATCCCGGTCCGCATCCCAGGCCGCTGTTATATAATTGAAACCGACAGAATGGAATGCCGGGTAGTAACAAGATTTTTGGAATAATGGACAACATCATTGAATTCTGCGAATACGGGGGTTCGAGATTATGGCGCTGAGAACATGAAACCTTAATGAATCCTATAGGTGGAACTAATACAAAGCGAGATAGCAGTGAGGTCGCACCCTTGAGTGTTCGTTTAGTCTACCTAGCTTAGTAAAGCTTTGCGTCTTCATACAATACACAATAATGAATTGGGACTTTTGAGGGTAGTGATAATTTTCAATGCCCAAAATTGACCAAGCAAGAATCTTTAAACTGTGCCACGCCAGGTGGTTGTTGGGATGGAAGAAGGTCTAACTGAGATGTGGACTAGCGCTGGTCAGGGCTCTTCCTGTCCGAGCTTCTACACTAACAGGGCTCGGGGAACAGCCGTCGACAGCGTTCATGAATTATGGGCCTTGTCATTTCCGAAAATGAAAATATTTCCAGGAGACACGAGAATAAGGGGTATACTGTAGAAACGCAAAATTACTACAGTATGTACAGCATTCGAGTCTGGTGACAATAGGAAAAAGTCCATTGACCTCTACAGTGTAGCAACAATAATCCCCTGTCCATCTCCCGGGGTGGGTACATCCCCTCGATGGACAACCCGGCAGCTTCTAATAAAGTCCTCCATTGGCTTTCTGTCCTTTCCATAGAAGAAATGAGCACCATCATCATAAGATCCCACTGGGATTGCAGTAGCCCGCAGCCAGTGTCCGGGAGAATGAAGTCATTGATAACGAGGTAAGAGTATCCCTTGATCATCGACGCCTTTACATTCTTCAGAATCTGCAAGCATTCCTCGTCGACATAATCGTGTAAGATGAACTTCATGAAATAGATACGTGCGCCTGGGAATCGCGATTAGCTACGGTCGGTGGTTGGAGGGATCAACCAACCATGAATGCTTACCCTGCACAGGAGAGTCTCTGAATAAATCGAATGATTGTTTAGTTATCTTCGGTGAGAGCGACATAGCGCTGTCTAAGACGGGCTGTTGGTCCTGAAGCACGAAAGGACCCGGCTCGTCTGGATACTTGGCTAGAAACTCCATCAGATCGTGCCCGCGGCCGCCGGCGATATCGACCAGGAGCGGGCTCTTCTGTTGATGTTCTGGGAATAACTTATCCTTGACGGGGAACCACGACAACCAAGAGGGACGGCTACCTCTATCCCCTTCAAAAAAAGTGTTTGCATTGTCCCAGAGCTCTTTATTTTCCGGTACGGTTAGCCATTTGAAGGTTGGCAGGTCCGTGTGAAATGCGGCTTGGAGCATTCCATGACATCCATCGGCAGGATTCTGGTAACCGGTCTCTCTGAGCCAATCGGGACCTTGGGCAATAGGAAGCATTGATGCATCATATCTTGAAGAATCTCAGCTGAGGCGCGCCAAGGAGAAAGATGTAAGACTAAAACCATACATGAACTTAATCATGCCCTGGGCGAGACGGTTGTCAATGTGTACTGTCCAACGTGTTGGTCCGTATAAGCCATCGCCTTTTTCAGCAACATAGCCTGCGGCAGTAAGCACTCGAAGTAATCGTCCTTTCTCTTGTTAGAATACTGCAGTCTGTTAGTTATTACGACATACTGATGAGAACCTCGTCGGCGTTCCCCTCATTTGCGATCTCTGCGGCTGAGACTGTTCCTTTTTTCGTGATCATTTCGAAAACATTCAATTGTGCGCACACACGAACAGCCATCCAAGTAGTTGACTGGCAGTAATGTCAGATTTTTCGCACTGCACTGTTCGTTACGCTATTAATCGTAGTTTATACTCACACTATACGCGAATTTAATCAACCCATCCTCGGGTTTTTCCAGAACCGAGATGATCTTGTTCGCTGCTTGTAAAGCTTTGACTCGAACCTCCTCGGAGATGGATGGACCCGACCCCTGGGAGAGTAAAGCCACAATGTTCGAAGCGTTTTCTAGCGCCTCATCTTTTGGAATGTTTGACATCATTTTAGTCAGAATAATTCACATAAAATGGCCACGATGACGACGCCGGAGTCTGAGGGCCAAGAGCTGATGGTATGTTTCAGAGAACGGTTTAGTTAAGAAAGATTGCCATTCGACGGTAAGTCGGGTAACCCGTTCGCCTTATGTGGCATCAAGAGTAATCTCTCCTCATTGTTATATGTATTGCGCGCAGCGACCCGGCACTCTGGTTATAACCTCTTGCTATATTGACCACAAGTAGCAAGCAGAGTGCATCTATGCCTAGTAATTGTGCTGCATCTCGCGTTAGTCGTAGCATCAGACTCTGTCCTTATTGGGTCCATAGTCGTAACATTTATGGTAAGTCCCAATTTAGAAGAGCACCGCATTACGATTCCGTTGATCTCTAACCTATTATGGATCTAGGTATCCTAACCCATCACAGAATTTAACCTTTTCTGTCTTCGACAACTAAATAGTGGCTTTCGAAAACCCGGGGAGGCTGAGCATCCCTACATATATGCTTTTATCAATAACCTAAAAGTCTCGGTAATGGCAGCCAGGGATGTCTCGCCCATGTCAGTGGGATCCTCTCACGAAACCACCTATACATACCCTACCACCTTCGCTTAAGGTTTCACTGTTTACTTCTTCATCAATAATTGATTCACTCAGTGAACCCAATGAGTCGGAAACTCTCGCCTTGCGCTTTTCTCTACCCGCATCATGGCGGAGACTGACTATGTAGCAACTCTGAACGTCGTGTCATGGGTTCTCACTGGCCTAGTCCTCGTTATTACCATCGCTAGAATTCTTGGAAGGACATGTATGTGCCGATTTTCCTAATATTGATAATCGGAACCTATTTAGAAGCTTTAGCTTCAAGGGGTCGAGATCTGCTCCACTCTCTCCGGCTTTCTTACTAAGAATACTAATTCAGTTGGTGTATTATATAGTGTTCATGAAGCAAACAGGTTGGGATGATTTCTTCATGGTATTTGGATCTGTGAGACTATCACGCTCTATAATAATGATCTAGAGGCGCTGACGGAAATTTCCCTAGTTGTCTGCTCTCGTATGCTCGTCCCTCGTGACTATTGGTGCTTCCTACGGCCTGGGGAAGCACCAAGCAGAAATAAGAAACCCACATGACCTCACAGAAGCGATTAAGTATACCATTCTCGCCCCGGCTTTCTCTATCATATCTTCCACCAGTAGTAAGATATCGATTCTGATATTCCTCATTCGGTTGGTGGGAATGTCAGCGAAGAAATGGCATCTCTACTTCCTCTGGGGACTGTGCGCCTTACTGGTCGCCTTTAACGTCATTGCGATAGTGTTTATAATTCGCTTCTGTGACCCGCCTCAGAAACAATGGGAGCCCTGGCTCCCGGGAAGCTGTCTCGACCCAGAGCTTCAGTATGTTCCGTTAACTTCCGCACCCCATGGTGAGTGTTATTGCTCAAAACTAATGAAAGAGAAATAGACGATACGTAGGCTTTATTCAGTCAGCATATAACGCCCTTGTGGATATTGTTGTAGCCGTCTTTCCGGCTTTATTCATTACACAGCTCAGGATTACTAGCAGAATGAAGATCGGCTTATCGGTCTTGATGGGAGGGAGTATCTTGTCCGTCACGGTTCAATCGCACACCGGAAACTATCTAACGTCTCAAATAGTGCAGCCGGTGCTACGATTGTGAAGATATACTTACTCAAGGATTTAGACAAACAGTACGTACTCCGATTTTCTTCATTCCTCCTTTTAGCAGAGATACTGCGACTGCGCGCCCCCATTTGCCCTTGAATGCTTCCGAATTCCCGAAAAAAGAGTCACATCTTTGCTATAGGCGGCGAGTCCTGACACATACTTTTTACAGTGCGGACATCACATGGTATTGGTCACCCATTACATTATGGGTACGTATGGAAACTCTCGTGTCTAATCCCATATTCTCTTCATATCGTATGATCAGTAACTTTAATGATGTGAGACTTGGAGTCCTCGACTAATGTGTTCCTCTACACGCAGTATACGTAAGCGATTGAAACTCTACACCTCAATGTTGAAACCTTTGATCACTAATACGCTTATCAAATAGGGCCGAAGTGAGCATCCATAATCTTGCCGACTTCCAGGCGACACGGCTGTATGCCAGGGCTAATTAACTAACTCCTTCGTAGATGGACGTTATTATCATCGTTGGAACAATACCCACTTTATGGCCACTAGTTAGGCTTTTACGACGAAAGAAGAATCACAGCCACGATCGTGGCATATATGATGTAGTTACAAGCGATAAAGCCTATCAGAATGGGTCAGAAGGTATCCAGTTAGGAGGGTCTGCTACCAGGGCACTTCAAGAGGTTGACAAAATGCCTAATGGAACACGGAATGGTGAGCAGGTGCAAAGGGTAATTCATAACCTGTCACAGCCCGCAGCGTGCAAAAAAGTTCTAATTTATGAACCAAAACCATATTACTGTCCAAATACGGAATATACACTGTACAGAGAAAGACTATCAGGGCCCGTTGTGAATAATAAGGCGAATCTAGGAGGACGCTGCCGATTCATGCATTTGCCAAACGAACACGATTCCTACGTCCACCGAATGTATCGCACCATCTGCGAAATTATACTTGGCATTTCTACCCAATTCGGCATGAGCTTCTCTGAAACTATTTCATTCCATGGTCGCCGCAAAACTTGCATATTTCCACTTGATGAGATGCAGGCTAGGGTTTATAATCGTAGTCAAATTCATCTTGAAAGCGGGCATGTGGCGGTGGCTTAGACACGCTTATAGAGCCGCTTATAAGCCTCTTGGGTAGGCTTATCAAGCTCTCCTGAAGTCGTAAAAGCTAGGGTAGACTCTCCGAAGGTTGGCAGGTTGCTTTGCTGTCTTCAGTGTTACCTATAGCACTATAGCATCCTATTAGACACATCATCTTGACGGGGGTATATGAGATTGGCCAAAGGGCTTACTTTGATGAGCCTATGATGCACGTTTACGGCTCTGCTCCTGGTTGTTGGGGGCTATGGCCTCCTAACTAGGTACTTAGTAACCCGCCATCGAGGCTTTCTTTGGGGGGAGGGGGAGGGCCAACCCAATCAAATCCCGATATTCTACTTCAAGTTTTTGAAAGCCACAACTTCCTGAAGTCTGTATGATTGGTAGTTAGGAATGTCGGGAACCGGCGCAAAATGGTAGCTGGGGGGCGCAGCCTCTGCGGGGTATGGCGCGCTGATTGTTCTTCTTGATTCATTTATATTCCCCTGCTTCGACAATATGATGAATAGAGTCGTTGTCATTATCGGTGATCCAGATTCGTTAGCCCCTATATTTAATCGTGTCGAAGGCGGCAACTAAACCCCCCGAAGATCCAAACTGCACCATTGTCTGGTGTACCGTCCATCTGAACGATGCCCGACCCTATCGGTGCTGCTGGGACCGCCGTTGGGATCGTGTCGCTCGGCCTTCAGGTGTATAGTAGCTTGAAGCAATACCTCGAAGACTTCAACTCACGCGATGGACGAGTCACAAGTGCCTTGGCTTACCTTGAGCAGTTAAAGGCAACTGTCGATGTAATAGATGCTGCCACTCAGTCGCTTCAGGCCCAGCACCAAGCTCCCGCTGATAGAGTCCTGTCTTGTCTACGCTCCTGCATGGTAGAGATGCAGTCTTTTCAGGGAAGACTAAAAGAGTTTATGACATCGCATCAGACCGGCGTCAAAGGGAAAATAAAAGAAATCAAGAAAAAGCTCGAATACCCCTTTGAAATATCAGGCATAGACGAAATAGAGAAGGGTCTCAAGCGCATCGTAGACTTGCTCTCATTAGCTACACAAGGTCTCGGGCTGTAAGTCGCTTTCTGAATTCCGACCCCAACATTCGCAATTATTACACCTTGCAGGAAGAGACGAAAACGTTCGCCCTTAAATTGGAGTTCTAACCACCGGCATCTTCACAGGCACTCGCACCTAACCATTAGTACCAATGTCAATGCGCTTGGCGCTGTCATAAACTCTCAAGCAAATGTTCTTGCGAGGGTCAGCACAAGCTCCGACGCCATCCAAAGAACCAACGCCTCCAATGCCATTCAATTGACTGCCATCAACTCCAGCGTACAACCCCTAGAGTCTATGCTACATGCATTAGATTCGGTGACTAAGACTCGCTTTGACAGCTTTGAGAGCCAAGTACAGACTAATCACACTATTACTAACGCTCGTTTGGACGTACTTGAATCTCGTACCGAAGCCAATACACAATCAATGACAGAGATGCTCAATCTTTTACAACATCTCGGCGATTCGTCACGATTCATGGGTCAGGAGGCCATTGGGAAGCGTCTCGTTGGCGCTCTTGTTTCGAAGCCAAGTCTCCTCAGAGACGCGCACAAATCATATGACACTCAAAAAGAGGTTATAAAGGCACCTTTGAATCCTCACATGGCTGCCTCACCATGTATAGCATCAGAAACCCCAGAGTTTTGTGACTGCAGGTCGTGGCGCAGAGTAAAACAGCGCGATTCGCGCTGGCACCCCTTCCACTTCTTTTCTAAGGAGGTGGCCGTATTAACTCACCGCCCAACCTGTCCGCACTTTACGGGTCATAGTTCCCAGCGTCTGCGAACATTTGGCATTACCTATCTTGGGCTACAGCGACTCTTGTCTGTTGCTTGTTCCATAAGCCTATCTCTCGACTCCGGCGCAGGTGGGATTAGCATTGGCCCGATCTTTCGCTATTCTTCTATGGTGGACGCATCTCAATCGCCGCCATTCCGAATGATATCAATTTTACTGAAAGCTGTAGAACATGTACAAGGGTCTTATCCTTACTCGCCGGATAACGTTCGAAAGGTTACCACGGATTGCATTTCATGGGTTAGAGTGGCGTATGATAAAAATGTTGGGTCACCGCGGGACGTTTCTATCGATGGTCTTACCTTAGTAGACTTTTTTCTTAGCAAGGTAATTCCCTTCTAGATGCTAATAAGTATGAGTTTAGAAAGCTAACTTCCGAGGGTATTGCAGGCATGGGTAACGACGGGTTCGACTGACCACGGCTTCGATCATGTGTACTACACACTGTATATGTTGTTCAACTTTGGTGTGGCATCAACGCAACAAACCAGCATTGCTAGAATACTCCGATACGGAAATTCATTGCCCTATATAAAGAACTTGGGCCCTTCGCTCTCTCTAGTTATACGAAAAGCTCCCGAGTGCGAGGACCAATGGCGTGCTACCAGTATTAATTTGCAACTATATGGAGATCTTATACAACAGTCCAGTGAATTATCAGCAGCAATTGAGCTTGAACTTGACTCGATATGCACTGCATTTTTGCGCCGAGACATAAACGCTTTGTCTAAGGTCCTGGCCACTGGGTCGAAGCAGTGCTTCAAATTGGGTCAATACAAACTGATCAAGTCTCTGGCCGAGCTTGCCGCTCGGTGGCCGGTGGGTTTAATCCACATGCTGGAAATGGAACCGTGTTTCCTCAAGTTGAATAAGATCAAACGCCTTTTCTACCGGGTGACTACGGGAACTTCCTACACGTGTAAAGAGGGATTATCGCTTTTGTGTGATGGCTGCAGCTGCTCGGAGTCTGCAGAAATCTTGTTAGAGCATGGCTGCACTCTTACTTGCAAGGAAATTAGGGATATCTTCAAATATGGGTCAGCCGTGTCTACGAAGACTCGTCATGCTGTATTGAGACATTTGGGATTATGGCGTCAGAAACTGCGAGATTCTTTGTGGTTATGCGAATCGGTCGTCCCGGAAGACCAGTTTGCTATGAATGAGTCAACCCTCCTCGACCACAAGGCCCGATCCGCGGTAAATGCCCTTCGATCATCCGGCATCGACCTCTTTAAGAAGTTCGGTCTACAGCCAGGCGATTACCGACTAGGTTGTTCACTTCATGAGGATTGCTCAATCTATTGTTTAATCACGGTACCTGAAGATGCTCAGTTGGCCTTTGACCTGGGTTTCCGAGACGTTGACGTTTCATGTGAGGGATTTACACCGCTATGCAAAGCAGTCGAGGGGCTTTGTCCATTGGACTACGCCAAATGGCTTGTTGATCACGGCGCGGATTATACACGGGAACTCAGGTCGCATACTAGAAGACCAAGCCAACCACTGAAAACTGTCGACGCTCCCAATCATTCTATTGTACATAAAATCTTTCGGTTGTTATCATCCTCTGCTATACATGTCGTCAAATCGTGGATACTAAGCCTGGTTGGAAACCCCTGCTTTCCGCATTTTTCGAGGTCAAGCTATTATGATGGATGTTCGGTAAGTAATTCGCGGCTTTATTTGTTCTTGCTCCAGTTGTTTCAAGAAAACAGAGGTAAATTTTTAGACTAAAAGTGTCTTTCGAGTCTCGTTTTCCCCTAGTCACTAAACATTTACTTCTCAATGAAATAACCTTTAACCTAAAACATTACAGTGTGCATGTTTGTCGAGTCATGAAGGATGTTCACCATTTGCACTATACGCCAATAACACATGGGACTCATACGAAAGGGGTTTTCTTCCCGAAGTTATAGACGCTATCCATGTTTTTGCGGCACCTATCGAGCAATACTCGACCCTCGCAGACTCCTTAATCCGTTATCTCACCTTCAAGCGTTTGGACATCCGGCACACGTGCTGCGCCTCGATTAGGATCAACCGTATCCCTTACTTATCGGATAACTATGGAAGTGATTTCGATGAGTTGAGGGAAGAAGACGAGCGTCGTGTTCACCAACTTAACGAGCTTGTTGTGGACTTCATGAATCAATATAGCAATAGCGTCCTATCCCTCAAAGACTTCATCGATGGGCCATGGGCGGAACAAATGGACCGCATCGAAGCAGAGGAAAGGAAAAGAACATGGACAGCGCAAGAGAAAGACGTGCTCCTGTCTATTGGTGTATTTCCTGAAGATGAGGAGACCGAAACAAACGATTCGATAGTTGAGCTTGTGGATGAGGATGATGAAGAGGACATGCGGCTACAGCCGGAATACTGGAATCGGCAATTCGAGATTATTGTAAATGGGGGTCGGTCGAAAGAAGAGAAAGCCCGTTAGTTCTAAATATCTCTTCAAAACTCTCTCATAAGATTACAGCGAGGTCGCAATCCACGCTAAGACCAGCTTATGGTAGATAAGTCTCTAGGGTAAGTGCGCTGAATAAGGAGTAGATGAGCGGTTTTACAATGCAGATAGACTTAGAGGTCTTGAAGGTAGTTTGCCTCATATCATCGCCTCAGCCGCCTCTCGCTTCGTGTGTAAAATATAACTACACTGTTTTCATCTATCTTCCAAGTAAATGTTGACCAAGTCTCAACCATCCTACAGCCACCCACCAACCAACCAACCACATGCGTAAACCGCACCCTTAGTCTCTCACACACATTCAAACCAGGACGTCACTCACACCCTACTATCGCTCTCAATCTCAATCTCAATCTCAATCTCAAACCCCAGAAGAAATGCAAAATGCAAAATACACAGACTAACTCAATCAAACACACATCTCACGCCCAACCCACCATAATAAACATCACACCATAGAACTGTCGTAGTTTTTTTTTATTTTAAAAAAAGGCCTCCTTCACAACTAGTATATCTTATACGTCTGAGGGAAATGGAACGCTCGTACTATACCCGCCTACACAAGGAGCAAGAAAGCAACAGCCAGTTCCAGGGCGCAAACCCTTCCAACTGTATATTATGTATGCTACATACCTGGGTATGTCACAAGGCATCTCCTGATCTCACGATACCTTGTCTAGCACACCAACACACTCACCTTCCCAAGCCTCATATAGACTCCGTGGGACTTACGGCCCTATGAACAAAGGACCTAGATGTATATAGCCAGGGGCTAGCCCCAGGGACTCCTAGGCTCTCTGCGCAATAGCAGACATCAATATACACCCCATACCCTGATAGTGAGGTTATGACAAGGTAGGTAAGTAGGTAGGTAGTATTGCAGGATTCCAGAAAGTCAAACTCGAGCACCATGATATCAACTACTCTACCCCGTCAAGTCTCTCATCAAAAACCCCCACAATGCCACAAAATTTCTAATATCGGTACACAATAAAACACTTTCTCAAGAAGTAATTTTTAATTTCATTGATCGATCCCTCGCAGTTCGCTCCTACACATGCGTCTGTCTGTCTATAACCGCCAAGGAATTTTTGGGTATCGTGTTGGGACCCCCGACGAACCTGAACCGTCGCACGCCCTTCCAAAAGGTTTCCGTATGTTGGCCGTTTACCCCGGGCCAAAAACTTTTTTAAAAAAATCCCATGTTTACTCTTACTTAATAACATGTGAACTTGTCACCCCCAGAATAGGGGCGGTTATTTACAACAAGTGACTCTGGATACAACATGTATGTGTTCCTTATACAGTTGGGTTCGGTGCCTTTTTCTTTATTTCGCTCAGGGTTCGATCATAGTGTGCGCGTCAGCTCCTTCGGCTTTCTTGCGCCTACCCTCGGATTGCGCGTGGTGGAGTGACTTCATGACATATTCGTATGTCATCATGGTGACTGTCGCTGCGGGAACTGCTCTCATCATGTTCACCCCATACCAGCGTAGAAGGCTCTCCAGCCCTCTTCCCTTAATATCGTGCGGAAGGTCATAACCACACCTTTGTACTTGGGTTGGGGGCCGTTATTTTGGGCCTTTTTTGTCGGCTGAGACTGGCTTCCCGTTGGTTCCGAGATCCCTAGCCCTTGTAGGTATTCCACCCCGGGCGTTGGACGTCGCTGTGTTTGCAACCTTGTCCTGATTACCTCGTGGGGATATGTGGCTGAGCTCGCCATTATCTTCGACATTATCGAAGCTGATAGTACACCAAACCAGTGACTTTGCTCGGTTGAGTCCGTCATCTCCCCATACCTTGACCTGTGAATTTCTTTCTCAGAAATTCGTAGGCGGGGAATTGCACTGCAACGTGCGTAAGACCTAGTAGTGCAGGTGTAAGGCCGGAGTAGAAGGATAAGATGCCTTCGGAAGAATACATTTTGCGTGCCGCATCGATCGTCGAGTGATAATGCCAAGGGGAGTTGATTGTCGGTCTTGAAGTCGGGGTGTTACCTGATCTTGGAAAGACCGACATCTGTCTGTTATAACCACTTGAAGACTGCGACATCAACCGAGTCTTGATCACCCAGATTGGGTTTGTTACTATTGTACTGCTGGCCCCGGCGATGATTGATGACCAGAAGTTGATGGCAAACTGGTTGCGCACTGTCCGACGGAGGGCGATTAGCAACTAAGCTCTCATTACAAATTTGGTAGACGTCCGACTTACCATGGTGATCTGCCATATACGTTTTGCTCTTGTTATAAACAGTAAACCAAACAGCCCAAGTCGGTAGGTACCCCAAGACAATGGGTCCCAGACCACGGTACAAGCCGCGGATGCCTTCATCTCTCCATATGGCGCCTCCTGTGCCGATCAGACCAGAATACACCTTGTGGTGGCCGACATGTCGCCCCTTTGACACAGGCAAGAAGCCGCCTTGAGCTTGTAGCTTGGTCTTAATGACGTCAAGAGGACATGTGACAACACCCGAGGTGAAGCCACCGATAGCACCGGAGAGAGCATTGAATTGCGTGTCCGAAGCATTGGCGGCCCATCTCTGCACCGGCGTCAAACCTTGCGTATCATGGAACTCCATTGTGGCTACCGCAGAAGGGGCAGGCGAGCGCGGGCTCCCGTTTGTGTGAGGGGTTTCCGACGAACCGGTATACGCGGTTGTCGAGGGAGCGCGATGGGTAAAGCGCTCATATTCCGTGGTATTGGAAGACGAAGGCCCTTGGGGAAGTCTCTCGGCTGCTTCGCCTTCAGACATTCCCTCGTTGACTGACGGGTGGAGGTCCAGTGTAGACAGGACCGTCGGCGAAATGGCGTGTTTGGGGCCTCTGGAATTTGCAGGTCAGGGCCCTCTTCAAGCAATTGTGAGAGATCGGCGTGGGTCGGCGTTGGTCGGGGAACGGGAACGGATGTGCGGAGTAAGGGGAGCACACTCGGTGGCCGTATGTCCAGCAAACCAACTTAACAAGACGCTGGGCTCGCTGTAGAGTTATGCTGCCTGAGGTTGTGAGGTGAGAGATATGGATGTGCTCGTGCGGTGTGCGGGGAATCACCCTCGCAAGTGCACCGTCGACACGATAACTACCGTCTATCGCATTCCATCGACATTCGCAAAGGCGGCTGACTGAATCGGGGGTTCGGGCCCCGGGCGGTGAGATAAGATATCTGCTCAGTCGGCGGCTCGGGGGGAGGGGGCACGCGATATGCGCCGGAGAATGGAGGCAGGAGGAAACAATGAAAGAGAAGCGAATTATTAGGTAAGGGAAAGACGAAGAAAGAGGAGAGTGGGGAACGAACGGTAAAAGGTGAAAGGTGAGAGGCAAGAGGCAGAGGTGAGGGAGAGGAGTGGATAAGATCCAAGTAGTCTAAATAGGTATTTTACTAGGTTAGTACAGTACAGTCGATAATGAGAAATGAAGCAGTCGTAGTGAGAAATAATATCGGAGCCGGACTCTGGATCTTTGCTGGTGCTGGTGCTGGTGCTGGCGTTGGTACTGACTGGCGCTGGGACTGGCTTGGGTTCTTCCTCCTAGCGGGTCTGCGCGGCATGGATCTGCCTTCTATGTGCCCCCCTCCAGATCAGAACACACGACGCTACAAATGAACGATGATATCGTGGACGGTTTTTTGGACGGTGCAGCGTGAGAATTGGTGGGTATGACGTGGGGTGCTGTGGCTACAGTGTGTAAAGGGATCCTTACAAAACAAGCGCCTTTTAGGTCTTTTAGGTTGTAGACGGGCAGTACAGATATTCAATCATTTATGGTGCCATTTTAGGTATGTATGTAGCAATGGATGTGGGATGAAGTCAATGTCGGGTCAGGCTGCTTTGTTCATTTAGGCAGGGTACATAAATACTGATAGGTAATGTAACTTAGAAGCTTCCCGTTAATCTCGGAACAAAGAAAGTCAGATCAGCAGCAGAAGGGAGTAGGTAATCTGATGAGCAAGTGCAAGTGCAAGCGGAAAGCGGAAAGCAGAAGTGGGTGAGTAAGCATCCAGATCTCATATCTGCTACTATGTAACGTCTGACGTAGATAAAAATGACACAAAATGGCATGACGAGGGGTGATCCGACAGCTCTGAGCGACGCGGGACCTGGCTGGCTCCAGTACCACGCTGGGCCGAGGAACGCACATCAGCACAACTTACAATTGTACCAACGATCAATGGAATTGCGGGAGGGGCCGATAAAGAAACTCTATTATTGCATTGCGCTTTGTGTCCAATTGGAACTTAAACTATTAGATAGCGCTCCCGAGGTTACCTACCTCCAGGTGAGGCTCTCGATGCGACAAAAGCAGTGAGCATCTTTAACAACTTAGGTGCTATGTACAAAAGCTTATCGCCCATAGTGGGGATTGAGATAATGGACGTGCATAAGGTGGGGAGGGGAGCCTGTGAACGGGCATTGAATCGACCAATCAAAATTGATGATTACTTAAGACACATCTTAGAGCTCTCTTGCGGTGGGCTAACGCTGGGTCACATGACAACTGCTGCGAGAAGGGAGCGATTTTGTCCTGTAAACCGCCTCACTCACTGCTAACCGGCAACGCCTCTGCCAGACAGCCAAGCTCCGCTCCGTCGACCTTCCCACGCACCACCACGCTCGATACCACCAATCCGCCCACCATGACATACCCAACTCTCGCCCCCTTTGTCTTGAAGCGCCCTTGGCTGCGCAACCTCCTCACGCCTCTCGCCGGCTGGTACAGCAACGCTGCCGGTTATCGTCAGCTCGGTCTTCTGTTCGTTCACCCGATATTTCCCTACCTCTACAAGCCAACACCGATTCCGCGTGTCTATCAATCCAAACGTTGGGGTTTTTAAGAATACGTCTCCGTTGCAGGGGTTCCAATTGGCTACGGGGGTGTTTCTATGGAAGAGAACTAGAGGAAGTGCTAATGAGCCGTGTTTTTTCATCGTAATAGTGCCGATGACTTGATCGTCGAGGAGAACGAGGATGTCCTGAAGGCCCTCAAGCGCCTGCCTCCCCAAGATGCCTACGACCGCGTCTACAGACTGCGCCGCGCCATCCAGTGCAGCGTCACCCACAAGCTCCTGCCCAAGAACCAGTGGACCAAGCCTGAGGAGGTACGCATACCCCACCCCGATCACCCATTCGAAGCCTGGCCAGGGTGATAAGAATCACGAGGCGAATTGGATATTGCCCAGGCATGACGAAGGGGAAATTCGAGACCACAATTAGCTTGCTGACCATTGAATTGCGCAATGCAGGACGTCCCTTACCTGACCCCATCCTCGAACAGATCCGCGCAGCCGAGAAGGAGAAGGAGTCCCTGGACTCGTTGACCATCGTCAAGGGCCACTAAACCAAGTCAACACCAGGCCAGATAGATTCCGTGGGTACCAAGAAAAACCCGATTTCACGTCTCCGCAAAGAGAACTGCGACCCCCTCAGTAGGTGGTGGAGGAAGTGAGGATATATGGCTTTGGCCGAACTTGTACAAACAATCACCATCCTGCATTAGAAAAAAGGCAAATAGAACGAGATCCCTACGTATCCTCTCCAGACCCCGCCGCATCAAGGACCAGGCCAGATATCGTACACAAGGTGCAAGCTGTGATAATGATTATGACTTCAACGTTTGGATCTTGCCAGCCCTACGTCCTGATATGGTTCACTCTCGATCTATTGGATGTAATACATATAAGTAAGCACTATATATGTACCTAGGCACAGCAAGAAGATAGGCATCATGAGCTTAACTCGGCTCGCTTTAACATCCTACTCTTCATATCACATTCATTCTCAGCACCATAAAATAACCCCGAGCAAAAAATGAGTGAGTGACATAACAGGGGCATGACGCTTGCAAGCAAGTCATGTTCAGCCCCCTTTTTTCACACCTGGTAAAAGAAGGAAAAGGAAGTTTTGGTAATTCACGCACTATTACTTGCAATCACTTTATACGGATGAGAATGAGAAGGAGATGCTGACTTGAAAAGGCCAGGCATCCTCCTCTTCACATGTATCCAACATGAACCAACATGAATCTACCTGCTTCTCCAGCCCTAGCCTACAATCTCGCATTATCCTTATATGAAAAACACACAAAATTCATCGAGACATTAGCTCAACTCGCTCAACTTCTATCATTTAAAATCTAGAATCCGTCAAGGTGAATAGAGAAGCGTCATCACCACGAACTCTTCATCAGCCACAAAATACAGCCACAGATGGAACAGGATGATACATATTAGGCATTTTCTTCTACACTTTATACACATCACAGACAACTAACCTACTGTGGTGTCATCATCGGTGCAGCTATCTTTCAAGCTGGGAGGGGGCTGGCTTCCATGCCTCTTCATTACATCCCTCTGTCGATTGCCCATCCATATAGCCAGTCATTGCCACCGTGATACTACCAAAGTCTCATCAATGCGAGGCCAATAATGGCACGCTCATCCCGAGTTTCATCTGTGAAAGGGCCAACCGATCTCGCCCAAAACTCATCAGCAATACAATACATAGCCAGGCAGATTGAAATGACCGAAACCCCTATTCAAGCACTCGGCTATGGGGCCAGATCGGCTTGACTGTGAATTTTAAGTTGAGTGCCGTAATTGTATCCAGTTGCTTGCTCGCAAGACTAAGCCGAAGCCTTCCCTCGGTACTGGTTGTAGCAAAACAAAACTAAGAAACCATGAACCCCAACCGTTTCCCCAACTCCTCTTAGCCGGACACAAAGTCGAAAATTCTAGTGGCCTATGCTGTGGAGGCGTCGTCGTAGCCTCCGTTACAGTAATAGGCATGCCGTAAAAATCTTGCAAAGATGAATGGGCCACGCCTATTCGACCTAATTATTTTAGTGAATGATATAGGTGGGCAAAAAAGGTGCGAAGTTTCATGCGAAAAGCCATTGTCAAAATAGACTTATTTCAGTCAACTAAGCGTTACCGGGCTTCTCTTCTGTATCGATATGCCAGACAACATAGTTAGGAAGACCGATCACTTCATAGCCTGCTCGTTTGGCCATTTTAGCGAATCCTTCGGTCTCGGCTTGATTCTCGAACGCATAAGATGGGAAGTTGATGCCTATGGGCTATGTTAGCCTCCAACAAGATTGACAAGCAGAAACATAACCAACCTGATCGGTGTACATCGGCTTTCACCAAGATATTGACACCGCCGATACCGTCAAGTTCAATCTCCTCAAACGGGTTTGCATGTCGGTCACCCATCTTAGCCATATAAGTTCTACCGGTGTCGTATTGCTTGTAGCCTATGAAAGGGGTAAACTTAGTAGGGAAGTAGAAGCTACAAGGACACATAACATACCTTCGGCCAAAACGACGTCTTTATCAAGTTTGCTCGCAAGCTTTAGTGCCTTGGGAGATTCAATCCACGAATTGTAATCAACTGTTACACACGATATTAGTGAACGAGTACTTTCGGTATGTCTCAATAATGACTCACATCTGCCTTCAATGTCCACGTTGTTCTCGTCATACCGGTGAAACCAGATATCTATCGACGTTAGTTGTTTAGCCTGCCGTAACATATATCGGACTGCATACTTGGGACTAGAATGTCACGGTCGAGAGAAATAAAATCCTCTAAGATCTTCGAGGGGCTCTCAACAATGTCGACATCCCGCCAATACACCCAAGAGTGGTCAGGCTTCATGGTTGACGCTAGAAGATAGTTTCTGGCACGACCCATCGCCTTCCGTCTCGGGCCCTGGGCCGCGAAGCTGTGCCGGTCCTCGACATTCTGACCAGTCACAGACCCAAAGTCCTTCTCAATGATTGTGGCGCTATTGAATGGGACGTTGTCCTTTCGCTTCTGAATACGCTCCAACTCCGAGCCTAACACAGCAAGCGTGTCATCTGTTGAATCGCCAACGAGGAACCCAAGATCGATAAGGTGGTGCGGATAGGTCAGTTCGACAAGCAAATCAAAGTATTTGGCCAGATAAGGTGAAGCGTCTTTGAGGGGCGTGAGAATAAGGACACGCTCTTTGTTCTCGATGGCCTGGCGAGTAGAGTGGATAGCATTAAGGTCTACGTGTTTTATCGTTTTATCGTTGATCTCTACTGGGACGTGGTGGTTGAAGATGACGGGTGTATGGAGATGGGCATTCCATGCCTGCTGCTCGTTCAAGGTCATGTCCATCGGCGGTTTAGAAGGGCCCCAGCAGTAAAAACTGCGCAAAGATGCAGTCAGTATAGCTATGCTTGACGATACGGGGAGAGGAGAACTGTACCTTTGCATTTCACTTGCCGAGGAACTGATGCCACGCCATAGTAATAAGACTACGCCGGCAAGAGCGAGAGTCAGTAGAACCCGCGTCCTCGTAAGAAATACCCATATGGCGCGGGTGGGCGGAAGCTGTGCCCTGGCGGACTTCCAGGTCATGCCGCCCTTTGGAAGAAGCATAGTGGGCGCCTCGGGTAGTCCTTAAGCACCGCACTGATTCTATATCTATATGAGACGAAGCTACGATGTCGGTTATCGGGGAGGGCCCGAGGTTGCGAGAGCACTGGCTCGTTGTAATGTAGTGCGAATGGTGGAAAGAGTAGGTGGAGGACACGCAAGGGCGAGAGTTTAGGTTCAACGGGCAGCGAGGGTCGGTTGGCGGGTGTGTTGTCAGCGGGAGCCAATTCCGGTCGAGGCTCGGAGCAGAACGGCGATCTGCAATTCACGATTCGCGATCCAGCGATCTCTTGTCCTGGGTCGGGGGCGCAATGTTGGAGTTGTGTAGTTGGATAATTGTGGAAGCCGAGGAACTGTTGGTCTAGGAGTGCGGTATGCTCGGTCGTCGAGTCTAATGAGCTCAGTACAGAGTAATGCGCCGGTTCGTGGGAGGATTGGGAAAATCTTATCTGACAGCCTAGCCCGTCAACGGTGATGGGTAGGTCGTGTAGATGGTAGGGATGTAATTAACTGGAGCAAGAAGAGGCTTAGATGAGAGGTCCGTCACATCAGACGGAAGAGCCAAGACGAGATTAGTGGCCGTTGAAGACGGAACGGAGGCAATCAGCAGGCGTTTCAGCACCTGTCGGGTCCAACTGTCCTGTGCTGTGGATTACTGGGTACCTGAGGTATGTGCCGCGCGAAGTGTACAGGTGGTCATGAAGCAGGTGGGTGCGGCCTAAGATCACTTAAAAAAAATCAGGGGAAAGATGAAGCTGTGCCTGCCTATAGGCACCTAGCGTATAGTACCTATAGAACACAGCACACGACGACATAGGCACTTTAGGTTATCACCGCACCTGCATTCACCTTGCTTGCATTTAACTTCTGATTGGAAGGGTGTAGGATTTCGCTTGGGGAGATAGGCGTAAAGTAAATGTACCTTCTCCAACACAATCTTAAACTTCAACTTCACGCTTGTATCACACCCTCTAATCCACCTATAATGTAGATTAGGTACCTAAGGTAGGTAGTGAAAGTAGACTGTGCCACCCTACCTTACAGCACCTCTAGGTGGGTACTTAGGTCTATTAATATCACGAGGCAGTTCGGTAGACAAAAACCTTAGTGTCCTGTTCAAACACCTCATTCAGCATTCACAATAGAAATAGAAATACACCATAGGCTCTACTGCATGTGATATAGCTGTAGGGTTTCTCAGTTGGATACGGTCTTCCAAGGATAATAATGTATGTACCTGGACTTATATCGAAACCGTAATTGGGGTGGGAAAGCTAAGGACGTACTAAATACGTAGGTACCCAGTAAGGTGCAGTAGCATCGCATGTGCCGGGAACACAACCGCGTCTAAAATCTCGTGTTAGATTACCTTGCTGCAGCTTGTTTCTAGTTAGGAAATCATGTGTAGCTTAACTGTCCACATAGCTTATCTATTCTTCTATACTATGCGGAAACGTAATAAACCATCGCCTCAAACTAGCTGAAATTTCTCAAATAGAGAATAGCAAGCTTTGCTACCCACTCTAACAAATGTATCTATTGAGAGCTCATCCAAATGCGTAACAGACTTGTGCTGCTGCATATCTCGCAGTGCCGCCCAGAGCTCCCCCGCCTTGGCAACCAAGTCCGAGCCCATGGTTGCTAGGTAAGAAGCAGGTTGTCAAATATATCTGAGAGATAATGTGATCGTATCCAAGCCACCTCTCGTTCTTTCTTTCCTTAGACTAGCTCCCTTGTTACACTTAAATGAAGGAAGGCTGTCGAGGATGTTGATTTATATTCAACGATACCATGATTTCACCGTCGAAAAGTGCCTGTGACCCAAGATGCATCGAATCGAAATGCAGAGCGCTGCTCTTGTTGTGCGAAAGCATCTGCGGCAGTCATCCCCACTTCAAGATCTTGTCTTCCTTCGCTAACACAGCTTGCCGCATCTTGTACCACTCCTGTATCTCTCACGAAAGCAGGCTTCTACAGCGACCTCGCCCAGCACAGGACCAATGGATAGCCTCGGGGCCTTCATCTAACAGGTCTACTGCCCTTCATCCCAGTCCTTCTCGCAACACCAACTTGATCCCTAGGTGCTAGAGATTGGCGAGGTCTGACAAGCCATGGAGCTTCCATTGGAGATATCGTCATGTCCCGTGTGGTAATCTCGTAGTTGATAAAGTCCATATAAGTAAGTATATGAGTTGTACATACCTGCCTGCAATGTAAGTAGATCTACTATTGTCATTGCCAGCCTACTTGGGTAGCTTTGAACCAATCAGACAACTCGAACCCCACTAGATTCCTAAGGCTCGCAAAGATTGTGTCAATTTCCTACAAGCAATGTCCATACCTGGGCAGACCTGGGTAGTTTGTTATGTTTTTTTTTTGATAGCAGATGCACACCTGAATTACCTGGGTAGGTTAGAAGCAGATCACCAGGTCACCAAAGTGACAAGACAAGGGCGCAACGCTACCTACCCTAGACCAGAGTCCGGCGTCATCAACACGGAGTACGGGGTACACTGCGCATAAATAAATAAGTAAGACGGGTAGATATCGCAACGCCACTTGGTGTTCATTCTTTTTAGCTTCCGATTCCTAGAATATCTAGAATACAGTTTTATTTACTCTCAGCCTCAGCCGTATTTGCTAAAGGAAGGAGTGACCCATTTCCAATTAAAGAAGTCCTAGACATATATCATCACAGAAGCTTGCTGGATGTCCGCCATATTTGCCACCTCATGTCATCAGCCTCCATTGTTCCTTAGATCACCACGTTCGTTCATCACAACAACAACGAAATCAAGCCATTCCCACCTCGGAGTCCCCGCAATTCGTATAATTCAAACCCGAGGCTCGTGTTTTGAGAGAAAATTGACGAAAAGCAGTCAACAATACCGACGCGCGCCTCAACAACTACGTAGTGTATCATTTCCACCTAGGCGCATAACTGTCATCTCTCTCGACAGACATATCCGAGGATCTGTACCTCACCCTAAGACCAGCAAGAGTTTAAGTCTTCAGCTAGTAGCAAACATGTCAACGCGTAGATCAGCGCGGTTAATCGCCGCCTCAGAGCCCAAGGTCTCATCATCCCCTTCGTCAACAGTGGCACCGCCGCCTGCTCCGGCGCAAAAGGGACGGAAAAGAAAAGCAGAGACAGCCACGGCGCCAAATGGGTAACTAAGGAAACCCCGAAAAAGCGCCAAAGGCATCCAAAAAGCAACGTACGCAGAGGACCAGCACGCCGCCGCCACCGCCGACGCCAACACCGAGCAATGTGAAGCTGATGGCGGAACCTGCCGCTCCCGGCGACCCCGTCTTTGCGACCCCGCCAAGCAAGAAACCGCGGGCAGCAGCCGTGAACCGGCTCGCAGATTTGAACACGACGCTTGGCACGCTCCTCTCGCCTGAGACGTCGCGGGTCGTGACCAGCACGAGAGCCAGGGCACGTACCCCGTCGGAAGAGTCGCCCACCAAGCAACCGACGCAAAAGGCACCGGCGACAGCCAATATCCTCGAGGAGGCAAACCGCTTTCTCATCTCCGTGGATCCGCGGATGCGGCCTCTTGTCGAGAATCATCATTGCCGCATCTTCTCGCCCGAGGGCCTCGCTGAGAAAATCGACCCGTTCGAATCACTGTGCAGTGGCATTATCTCGCAGCAAGTTTCGGGAGCCGCGGCCAAGTCGATTAAGAAGAAATTCGTCAACTTGTTTCACGACGGCGAGGAAGAACCGGCCGGGGAAGACGGAGCCGAAACCGAGCGCCGGTTCCCACATCCGTCCGAGGTCGTCGGCGTGCCCCTCGAGAAGCTGCGCACGGCGGGCCTCTCGCAGCGCAAGGCCGAGTACGTGTCCGGCCTGGCCGAGAAGTTCGTCAGCGGAGAGCTCTCGGCGCAAGTGCTCGCCAATGCCCCGTACGAAGAGGTCATCTCGCGACTGACGGCAGTCCGCGGGCTCGGGCTCTGGTCCGCCGAGATGTTCGCGTGCTTTGGGCTCAAGCGAACAGATGTCTTCTCACTCGGCGATTTGGGCGTTCAGCGTGGGATGGCCGCATTTGTGGGTCGAGATGTCGCGAAGCTGAAAAGCAAGGGCGGAAAGTTCAAGTACATGAGTGAAGCTGATATGACGGCCCTTTCTGACAAGTTTAAGCCGTACAGGACCTTATTCATGTGGTATATGTGGCGTGTTGAGGAAACAGATATATCGACGATGGAATGAAGTCAGACGAGAATAAAGCTCGAGTAGCCTGTGTAATACTAGTATTCTATATGTGATCATTATGTCATCTGTATAATTATGTGAGAGCTCAGTTCTCACAACTTGCAAGACCTTTGGGTAAATGCTTATGCCTAATAGATAATAGCGAATGACGTATTATTTTACGTGGATTTTGTCCTCCTGCAGCCAGTAAAGTCAGTAGAAAGATAAATCCATGCAATAATTCAAACCACTGAAATATAAGTTTGGCTAGATCAACCATAGACGATGGGTGACAAGCTTTCACCCCAGGATGCGTAATGAATAGGATTACCTACTTAGGTACGCAGTGTGTCAGAAATACTCAGACCTAACATACCTAGGTATGTAAGTAAACCTTTCGACTCATGCGGCGGGAAGGATGAGGGTGGTTGAGAAATCGTGTGAGGATAGGACACTTCACACCCCCCTACCAAACGCAGAGAACAACGCCTCTTCCTTCCTTCACTCCTCAGTTTTCAGATTCTATTTAGGTGAAGTGATGCTGGTCGTGATGAATTAAGATCCTGTGCGTAGTTTCATCGTCACTTGACACCTGTTTCTCAATGTCCGAAGTTGAGATCAAGAGGAAGCTTTCCAAATTGTGATAAATCCCAATATGTTATTCTACTCAAGAACGGTCAACAGCACTTCAGCCTTGCTAAATAAATATGTCAACTCGTTCTTTTACTATACGAAGTCATGAGCATCGCAGAGAGACGGTCAAGACTGAGCATAGATATAGGCAGGCGAGTGAACGGCTCTACGTCGGGTTACCCCTAATCCGGTATAAACGTCCCGTTCTCAATGGACAGAGAACGATTCCGGCTACGAACGCGAAATAAGACCAAACTGTACATACGTCGCGCGGACATAGAAATGAGACCGTAGTTTAGGACGAAGTCTATATCTCTCTATACCTAAGGCTGGATCTTCGACGGCGCCTGCAGGGCTGGCCGCTGGATCCCCACATCCCGACTCTATCTTCGTGCTGGTTCTTCAGAATCCCGGAACTTATGAGTGCAGAGACCGGTGTGAAATGCGGGCCTCCACGTAACTTGCGCCGGCGCGATTAACTTCAAAAGAAATGGACGCGCGGACTTTTAATTCCACAATCTCGGGATGCGTTACGGGTATTCCATTCTAGGATTCAAGACCGTGGTTCCTGCTGTCATAGGGTAAACGTATACCCGGTGCTAGGAGCCAAGATGGATGTCCCAAGCAAAGCTAGAGCACGAGCAATTTTCTGGAATATGCCCAATCGGCGTAGAATCACAAGTCGAGTCATAATACAATAGATATCCAATCGCGTACCATTCGAGGGTGCAGAGGATAGGAAGGTGTCATCTCATCCCGATCTATAGGGATCGTCTTTAATCTATCTCCAAATGCGCATCGTGCCAGGGGCAGGGTTACATACAACCGGCCACAACTCCACGACTCACGTCCGATTAAAGAGGCATAACCCACATGGAGTAAATTGATGCAATGGAACCTATCGGTTCAATATATAGCCTGGCTATACGCCTTGGCCAGACCCAGAGGTCTACTCAGGATATAGCATCAAGCTGCAAAGTCTCTACCTACTACGAGACAGCCAAATCAGTTGAACATGCGTCTTAACTCTGGTGGACTGGCCTTGGGCCTGAGCAGCATCCTCGCAGCTGTCCAAGCGGCCTCATTAGTGGAGATTTGCACTGTCGATTATATCACAACCGCGCTCCCGGTAGAGGATCTCGGGCTGGCTATAGCCATCGACACGTCCTCAGTCTCGGTAGCACTGACGACCAACAAGACCGTCGGTTCAAGCTGGTACCCGTCAGCCGTTGTCGACTACTGTACCGTGACCTTTGCGTACTCACACAATGGCCTCAACAACGACACTGTTCACGTATCATATCTCGTTCCCTCGCCAGACAAGTTCTCAAAGCGATACCTATCCACCGGCGGGGTGGCCTGGCTATCAATTCCGGCACGCAGTACACCCAAGGCGGTATAGTCGCGGGTGCGGTAGCTGGGATAACGGACGGCGGCTTCGGGTCCTTCAACACGCAGTTCGACGCGGCGTTCCTGCTGGCCGAAGGCACCGTGAACTGGCAAGCGACGTACATGTTCGGGTATCAAGCGCACCACGAGCTCGCCACGCTCGGCAAGCAATTCACGCGCAACTTGTTCAACGTCTCGGCCGACGACAGGCTGTACTCGTACTATCAGGGATGCTCCGAGGGCGGCCGCGAGGGCTGGAGCCAGGCGCAGCGTTTCGCGGACCAGTTCGACGGTCTCGTTACCGGTGCCCCGGCTATCCGATTTAGCCAGCTGCAGACGAATCATCTATCTGGCGGTGTGTTGGAGGAGGCGGCGGGTATTACCCTCCGCCATGCGAACTCGAGAAGATCCGAAACCTGACCATCGTCGCCTGCGATGGATTGGACGGGAAAGTCGACGGCGTCGTGGCGAGATCGGATCTCTGCAAGTTGGAATTCGACTACGAGAAGACGGTCGGCGAGTCGTACTACTGCCCTGCTTCTGCAGGGGGCGGCTTTCCTCCCGGTGGCGGTTCAACGCCCGAGCAAAACGGCACGGTGACGGCCGAGGGCGCGGCGATAGCCAAAGCCTTCTCGGAGGGCTTGGTCGACTCCAAGGGGCGCGTGTATCTGAACCCACAGCCGGGCTCGAGCTTCGCCGACGCCAAGACGAAGTATAACGCGGATACAAGCTCGTGGGAACCGGCGCCCATATCCCTCGGTGGCGGATGGATCACGCGGTTCCTCCAGCTAGAGAATAAGGACAACCTCGATACCTTGTCGGGGGTGACGGTAGATCAGCTGCGCGACTGGATGGCGCTCGGGATGATGAAATACTACGATTCGTTGCAGACGACCTGGACGGATCTGGAAAAGTTCCAGGCCGCTGGCAGCAAGGTCCTTGTATTGCACGGCGAGGCGGACAGTTCCATCCCCGCGGGTCGTCTGTGCATTACTACGAGTCGGTACGGCAGGCCATGTTCGGAGACCTGAGCTACGAAGAAGGAACCAAGGCCCTCGATGACTTCTACCGTCTGTATATCGTGCCGGGTGCCGAGCACTGCGGCAGTAATGCGGCCCAACCCGGCGCCGGATGGCCCATGACGACTTTACAGACCGTTATCGACTGGGTAGAGGAGGGTGTCGCGCCTGTGACTTTGAATACCACGGGCCAAAGTATTAGCAACATCTGCCGTTGGCCGTTACGGCCGTTATGGTCGGAGAATGGCACTAGCTCTGAGTGCGTGTTTGATCAGGAATCTATTGATTCATGGATTGTACATATTTGATGCGTTTAGGTTCCCAGTCTACTGAGTCTAGAGGTCTAAATGACGGATACGTACGTTGATTTATGGATAAATGTGTTGCTGATCTTATTATGTCCTTTTGACCCCAAGCCGGCATGCATAGATATATGCGGCCTGCCATGGCTGCAGTACCTATCGTCTCTAAGTTAGGCGTGGTGATATCCATCCCCTTGTCACACGGGTAGGTGGCTTCTTTTCATCTGTAGATCTTGTGTTTGAAACATTGGGTGAGCATTACGACACCGACATATAAAACAGGCCATGTCTAGACTGACGTACGTAATCTTCCCAACCGGGAATAATCACTCACATGTCTAATTGATGCATGGCTACCGACCTGGTTCTACATATAATCGTAATGTCACTCAAGTTGTATATATACTGATGAATTCGCTATCTCGCTGCTTGACGGCTATTTTGAAGAAACCATGCGAAAAAGCCCAAGACTGCGTCACGTGAATGAAATCGCAAATCTATATGTCTTAAATAGATAGAGGTGGTTCATCGTTGACCGAGCGATGACCGAATTTAAGCAAGGGGGTTTGACAAGTAGAAGGTGTCATGTTTATACCAATAGTTCGGGTTCCAGACGCTGATCGAATGACGTGTTAAAAGCTGGGATTTCTCGTCAACAAGGAGCCGCCCTGGCGAATGAGAGGCTCATCGGTGTTGATCCGAGCCAGCGCGTTGTTTGAGTGTTTTGTCGCAGATCTCGGCTGGTAAGATTGTGCAGAATGCCGAATTGCTAGTGTATAAAAGATCATGAAGTAGTAGGGTATTGTGTAGATATATGTACTCTCTGGTAGAATAGGTATCTAGTATTCGATGTAAAAAAATTCACCAGATAGATGCATTGATAGATTACCATGCTGTACACCTACCTATGTAAATACGAGCGAGTGGCCAATTCTCGTGTCCATGGCGCCAACATAGCCACTGATAAGCGTTTGGGGGTGTACACGTACCGAAACTATTGCATGTTACCAGTAGTAATACATGGGGTGCATGCGTATGGCATACATTAAATGGAAAAGGTAAAAAATAATAAGATATCAGCCTACGCATACTTGTATGCAGTATCTGTCTGTACTGTATTGTTTCTAAATTGAGAAAGATGCGTAAACAGTCGTCCCATAAGAGCGATCCTGCCTCTGAGTGAAGCTAACTATCATTGATAGAGCCGTGAGATGACGGCGTCGGTGCCCTAGCAAACATATATTCGGATAGAACTGAAAGTAAAACATCCCAAATTACTGTAAATAAGTTGCTCGATACCGTTTCTAAGAACAGAGCTATGATTCGTGGGCAACTCGTATGGATCACTACTAGCACTGCCACGTAATTTTGTATGGTAGTATTGCATTATAATTGGCTGTAAAGATACGAAAATACTCAGATTATTTGATGGCTGGCATGACCGAGAACCCTTTGAGAATATATATATTCAATGGTCAAAATATAGCGAGTTAAAAAGGGTGTAGCTAAGACACCAATGGGCAGTTTGGAAAAATGTTCTGGTGTTCGACAGCAATTATGAAGTAGAAGCAAAGTCTTACGCTACGCTGTCGTCATGGACTTCAATGATCGGCGGCCACGACGCTAATGTGTTTTGACTGCTACCCTGGTCAGCAGCTACTATTGGCCAGAAGATATCTTTGATGCGTTGCCCGGCTTTGAGGAGTTCGACATTTTAAGTAATCATTGGTTGCAACAGCACAGGGAAAAAATGCCCAAGACTAAATTACCTGGACGAGATATATTGTCGATCTTGGAAGATGGTGGCAAGGAGAGAGGAATTCTCAGATAGCTCGGGATCGGTTGACTTAGCGCGTATGGAACAAGGCGATAGAAACCTGATTCGGAACTTTTATGAGCATATTCCACACTAACCTGGGGCTGCATTGTGGAAACATGATTAACAGCTTTCATGCAAGCATAGTCAAGCCATTCGGGAAAGCCCAGCACCGCTACAACTGCTGTGGTATGCGGTACACGCACGCAAGCGGATGCAGACGCGGCCAAGCCCCGGCCAAGAACTTGCTCTACAGGGGATCCCTGTCCATAGGCTAGAGAACGACTAGATAATCTCATGTCTTTGCTGACGACCAAAACCGAGCAAGGTGGTGATATAATTGGAACAGCGAGTATACGATAGGCATGATCGTGATAGCAGAGGTAGCGATGGGTTACGAAGCTCGACCATGGACTATAAATGCTATTGGGCCTTTTCGGATTACGGCGCTGTTCACATTGGGCACTTTATCAAGGTATGCCCGAAAGGAAACAGACAAGGATTAGGTTGTAGTGAAGAAAGATAACACGAGATGATCCTAGAGGTCATACCTAGCCAGACAGTGCCGTGGAGATGAGATACTGGCGTCTTGGGGATTCGTAGTCATCGTCGTCCATTGCAGTACTAATTCCAGTACTAATTCAATATGTTCATGAGCAGAGGAGCTAGGAATCGGCGAAGACATTATCACATACTTATTTGCGTCTGATCCAAGAAAACTGATCGTTCTAGAATCCGGGCTTGTGATCTCGATACGGGCTCGGTGGACCTCGATGTCGTCGGGGGATCGCGTGTGATGGAGTCGGTAATCTGTCCAGCACTGCTTACGATACGAATTGTATACTATGTATGTGAGAACCAGTGTAAGAACAGGTACTTAAAGTCTGGGCAGGGGAAAACATATCGAGTCGTCATTTCCTCGGTGTACTATATTAATGAAGGCAGATAGTGTGTGTTGTGTAGCCATCGATCCATGCCAGAATAAGAACCATTCCAAGCAACTCACTTCATGTTTGATACCGCGGGGTGTGTACCGAGGAAGCACTTTAGCACTGTAGATACCGGCGCGTCTGCTCCTGGTTGCTCCTGGTTGTGTTGATCTGGCCGCGAAGATGCCGTGCGGAAAACACTTTGCTCATTTGCTTCTACTGTGTGTACTTAAGTAGTTTACAGTGCGCCGTGATTGCCGCATAATTGCCCCACCAGCGAATCAGATTCGTGCCTACCTAGGCAGTTGACAGCAGACTGCCCGTTTTAGCAGCCCCTAAAGGAGATCCTAACAGCCCCTTGCCCAACCGGCTTGTAGCAGGGAATCCACTACAGCACAGTACGGGTGGAGCTTGTTCCAGTAACCGTCTCCCTCAATCCCCTTTTGCAGGCTCTGCAGCCTTTATTCTCACCCCCCTGTCGATTTGACTTCCCCCGAAAACCCATAAGTCGGATTCCAAAACGTTTCGGCTTTTCTTGTCCATGTCCTTTCCCTCTCATCCCTCTCTTACTTACACCCGGCGATCCTCCTGCGTCTTCCATTTCGGATTCATTCGTTTGTCCATATACCTTCACAATAGAGGAAGAGCACTCGCTCCATTACTTCCTCCCCTTTAATATACACAACACACATTCACCCACCACGACCGACCGCAGTCATCCCAAGTACCTCACAGACACCATAACCTCGACTTTGTTCGATCCCGCAAAGCCACAACGCCATTTCCGAGTTGACCGATTCGGCTTTTGAACAAGTAGTACAATTTATCGGCTGTCGAGTACAGAAGCAAGTACTGCAACAAGTTTGTCTGGAAAACAACCAAAGATTCATTAAATAAGGTGAGCCAGTTTTGTTTTATTGTTGTACTTCTGCGACCTCGCGTTCGCGACGAAACAAGGCATCCTTCGCGTTTCATTACCTCTGGCCACACAAGGACGACCTCAGGCGAATGAAACAACACGAAAGGGAAATGGTTGAGATTAGGGTTTGTAGATGACTGAGCGCGACGCTGGCGACTGTGCCTGGCACCTGGTTGATGGTATATATACAACATAGCCATTCTGCTTGGTGCCGTCGGCATCACAGTGATTCGGCTTTAGGTGTTGAATGCTTGAAGATTGGGTACACTAAGAAGGGAATCACGGCTCGCCCTAGCTCTCCGGTGGCCATTACCCTCTTCAGACTAAGATTCGGATCCTATCGCAAAGTTTGTGGCGAACAGTGGCTATGGAAAAGTACAACCTAAGCTTTCGAAGAGGAGTAGCGATTGCCTACTAAATCTTGCAATTGCCTTCAACACGCGTTGCAATACCGCCTCTGCTTGATCCAACCTAATCTACGGTTTCCAATCGTCATCACTGTACTATTTGGTTGTTGCTGGCCGCCTGGTTCGCCTCGGGAAGCTTAGCTGTGTCCCATTGGACTTGCCACTGCACACAGCTTCTACACTACACTATCTCTCCACGACACCTGTACTGGCGACAGCCCAAGCTTCCGCAACTGCACGGATCATCTCTCTAGCTCCATCATCATTGGTTTTTGGGCCCAATCAACCAAGTGGCACATTCTATTTACTCCCAGCCTGCCGTGTTTGGTGTTCTAGCTGGAGACAACGGATAAATTGTCTTCTCTACCTACTGCTTGAAAGTCGGCTTCGCGTTCAACCCAACACTAACGATTGTCTCACCTATAGTCGAAATGTACAGCAAAGAGCTAGTCTCAGCCGTTGCGGCTCTCGGCCTGGTATCCGGTAGGTTGCGTGTCTGTATTAGGGTGGAAACCCGATGTTAACATGATCTTAGGTGCCGCCGCCTTAGGCTGCAAGGATGATCCTGTCACGATCAACAACCAAGCCGATGCTACCCAAGCTTCCAATTGTCAGAGCATTGCGAACGATGTCGTTTTTGGTGTTACTGCAGGCACCGACATCAACCTCGGTGGCAGCTTGACCGAGATTAAGGGCAGCCTCGTCATCAAGAACAATGGGAACATTCAAAGTCTGTCGAGCAGCTCGCTAAAAACTATCGGTGGCATGTTCCAGATGCAAAATGTCACCGCTCTTGTTTCGTTGGTTCTCCCGGCGCTGTCCGAAGTTGGCTCTATCGAGTGGACCACCTTGAACGCGCTTGACGAGCCGACATTCGGCACCCCGGTATTACCAAGGCCAAGAGCGTTGTTGTTCAGGATACTTTCGTTGCTAACCTAGACGGCATCAACGTTCAAGAGTTGACTGACATGAACATCAACAACAACCACCGTTTGTCAAAGTTCTCTACTAGCATTAAGACTTTGAGCAACGCTCTCTACGTCAACTCAAACGCTCTAAACATGACCATGGAGATGCCTAACCTGGAGTGGATTGCCAACATGACTATCGCCAATGTCAGCACATTTTCCGTTCCGTCGCTGAAGACTGTTAATGGCTCTATGCGCTTTGACTCCAACTATTTCACCGAATTCAATGCCCCTAACCTAACGGAGACTCACGACGGAGATTTGTCGTTTGTCAGCAACCCTCAACTCACTAACATTTCTATTCCTCTTCTGAAGAAGGTTGGTGGTGGATTGACCATTGCCAACAACACCGACCTTATGAAGGTTGATGGCCTGGATTCTCTTGCCGACGTTGGTGGCGCTATTAAGATGCGTGGTTCTTTTGACGAGATTGACCTGCCCAAATTGAACAACGTTGTCGGAACAGCCGAGTTCGTCAGCACGGAAGACATCACGCAATCTTGCGACACGTTGAACAAGCTAAGTGGCAACGTCATTCAGGGCAAAGTAACCGACTGCCGCGGCAAGGATGCGACGGCTAACAATGACACGTCTGATGCCGGCAACACCAAGGGTGGTAGCGGCAGTAGCAACAGCACCGGCGATAGCGCGGCTTCTCTAGCAGGTGCTAGCATGTCCACCGTTGTCACACTCGCCGCTCTCGGTGGTCTTGTTGCCGCTTTCTTGTAATTTGGGAGATTGAGTTTCACAATGTATGGGGAATGTTCTCAAGTCCTCACTCGCTTTCTCACATCTGTCAACTGTTGTTTAATAAGCCACTTCTCGCTGTTGGCGTTAAGCTACGTACAAGAATCCGTTAGACTTAATACCGACTTGTCTCTTGTCTAGAAATTCATGCTCCTATTTTGCCTAGATCGGTCGGATTTCTGCAACCCAGCCTCAGGCTAGGATTTTGCATGCTCTCATTTGCACTCGAGACGCGACAATTCCCAGGAAGTGGTGGAGTCGGGGAGTTGAGGGTTTCGCTCTGTTCGCATATTACAAGACACGCTTGGACTCTGATGACTTGTTGGGAAAAAATTGAAATGGTGTGTTTATTAGTATGTGTTGAAGTCATTCCTTCGTGAATGGGAGAAGTTGCAAGAAGATAACGCGAAGTGTGATGGTAGAGGAACAATCAATAGTCGAAGCCGAGGCACATAGTCTCTGGGTTTGCGCCTTAATTAATACATGACTACTTTTCCTTAAAACTCCTAGCATGTGTTCTGGAACGGTAATTGTGGCATAGTAGTTCGCCTTTTTCTTGTTAAATGGGGTGAAGGTGAGGTGATGTGTTTTTTTCTTGCCAGCATCAAGTTGCATATACCCTTGTATCGTGACTCTTAAATGTTGACAATAATTCCAAGATAGGCGAGCTTCTTCAACACCATCCACTCAGCTCCCTTCATTTTTATCCGGATATCGATGAGCGCAAAACTCGCCTCTACTCTGCAACGGGCATATTGAGCATACGTAGCATAAAATACGGGTACTGTTGAGAAGCGTGCAACCATTTCAAGACACACGAGTCTGGCTCCTTCTATGATACGACATACAATCCAAACCGTGGACTTGATAAACGTGAACTAAATCATTATTATTACTACTTATTCTCTTGATTATTCGTAGATACGCTTGTCAAATTTATCAGGGTCGTAGTACTGAGGCATGATGGCGTTACCCGCAAAGATGCGGCCGTCGAGGGCGTTGACTGCCTATTTATCGTCATATGTTAGTTCTATGCTTGCGAACGTTCTCCGAAGTAAGATATCTAGGTAGATGGAAGGGAAACGGACGTACCCTTAATGCCGAGACTTGATCTGTGAACTTGATGAACACCCTCCGACCCTCGATGTCGATATATAACCTCTCGACACGGCCATACTTGTCGCCGCACTCCTCGCCAATCTCCTGCCCGAGGCCGTTCTCCATCTCAGATTGCAAATCCTCCATGCCATCTAGCATATTGCGCAGCACGATGACATTGCTCATGGCGCCGAACTTGCCCGCGCTTTCGGACGTCGATGAGGATGTGCCTGCCCCCGTCTTGGACCCTATGACCTTGCCTCGATTGCCCGGCTCGGCCCATCCGCCGCCCTCGGCGTCGGACTTCTTCTTTCGCTTCTCAACTTGCACGCGGATGGGCTGGAGAATGCCACCGCCCTCGGCACCGAGACCTTGCCCCTTGGACCACCCGTACTTGGACATCAGACGGGCCGCGAATCCTTTCTGGCCCGGCCGGTTGACGCGGGTGTCGCTTCGTCGTCTTCAGTTGTAGAGACGGCTCCGGAGGCACGTAGTCGGCGCCACCATCTTCCCCATCCACATCCATGGAATCTGGATCCCTCTGCTCCTGCGTTTGTTGTGGCGGGGCGTAGCGGACGGGCGCACGAGATATTGTCGAGTCAGACTCTAAGGGTGGAGGCGGCGGAGGCGCCTGGCCTTGAGACAGGGCTAGACGACGTGCGTATGCATCGTCGCCACTCTTGTCGTCGGGCAAGAGAGCGCGTGGAGGGAGGGCGGCGGCGGCGCGAACGCGGATGGGGTGGGGGTGCAAATTGGTCTGTGAATAGCTACGTTAGCAATCTTGACTATCAGTGCTGTTGGTCTAGATATAAAATACTATTAACAGGGCGGCGATCCTCCTCTTCCTCGCTGTCCCAGCTGTCTCGGTTGTTATTGCTGCGCCGGTGCTTGTACAGCAATGCTTTCCATTCCTGTACCTCGCGTATCTTCTCATCACTCCGCAAGTACTCGTCGACATTGGTAGGGCGAGAAGGGTCGTAGATCTCGTCCCAATCCGTCTCCATAGGCATAGACTCGAACTTCTTTTCTTTTTCCGGCGGCCACCTCGCTGTCGCTTCTCGCCGTGCCGTACATGTATTCGTCCTCTTCGTTCCCAGCCCAGTCGGCTAGCGAGCCCTTAGCAGGGGCCGCGCTCGAAGCATTCGGCGCCTTGGCTGGCTCAGTAGTCGTAGCATTGTTGCCTGCAGGCAGGACCTTGGGAAAAGCTGCCTTCGGCTTCTGGGTCTTTTGTTGCGGACGTCGGATTTGCTGGAGTGGCTGGAAGCGCAGGGCCGAGGCGGCCGGTTTCTTCGAAGCTTCTTGCTCTTTCACGGCATCGATGGCTTCTTGCGACACTACGGGCGCTCGTGATATGGAGCCTGGGGCATTCGTTTCGGCCTCTAGCAAGTTCGCATACAGAGAGAGGCCACCACCTCCTCCACGAGGTGGAGGCGGATCGGCTGCCATTGGGGGTTCGCACGGGGATTATCTTGGTAAGGTACCCGAGAAGTTTGATTTTGGTGGTTTATTTCGTGGCATGAGGTAGGACAAGGTGGTGGGTGTAAATCGTTCAGCTTTAAGATATGTTGGGTGCTTTTGTTGGCTTTCTAGGTATCGCGACGAATTGGCGGTTACGCTGCGATGTGGAGACGCTAAGTACGATACTTCCTTTGCACGTGTGTTCTGCATGTCTTTTCACGTCGCAGTGGCATGGGCTACAGGGGGCTCTACTGCTCTCTAATGCACTACATGCACGCTATATCCACTAGACCTGGCCCCTATTGGTCTTCCGTTTCAGCGGATTCTAGAATTCTAGACCAGCTTCCGGGTACCTACGGGATCCTGGTGTATGGCGCCATATAAGTGTTAGGTAGGGCGTAGAGCTCAGACTCCGGATCGCGGACTAGCTGGTGAGACTCTCCGAGTCGCATGATGTTAATTAGGCTTTTAAGGATTCATGTAAGAAGACCCTTAAAGCTCGTGTCATCTCCATCGTCGTAGAACATTTCTATTTCCACCTCTCTTCTTCTATAATAATCAAGCCTTCATTTGTCACATAGATAGTCTAGATTCCATTATATCAACTCTCTTCCCATACCCGGTCCTCTTGTGCTTCTGTGATGGCCACTCTCAAAGTTCAGTAAACGGCGCAAGCGCGTCCGTCGCCGTCATCATCCCATCGAAGCCCGCGCCCTTGACCGTCACCTACCAAGACCTCGTTGCCGAGTGTTCCTCGTTCCAACGCAAGCTCGCCGCCATTGGCATAACACACGAATCGCCCGTCTCGATTGCCGTCGTCAACTCGTTCGAATTCATCGTCTCCTTTCTCGCTACTTCGTGGCAGCGAGCGATCGCGGCGCCCTTGAATCCCGCATATAAGCAAGACGAGTTTGAATTTTACATCGATGATATCAAATCGGCGTTGGTCCTGGTGCCAAGGGGCGCCTATGCGGCCAATGCACCCTCAGTCAAGGCAGCCAAGAGATTCAATGCTACCATCGCTGAGTGCTACTGGGACGCCGCCAAGAGGGAGGTCGCGCTGGACGTGAAAGACTTCGGGCAGCTCAAGGGAGCAAAGAAGTCAGCTGTGCTAGAACCTCAGCCTGACGATGTTGCTCTCGTCTTACATACGAGGTGAGAACTCAATTGTTTGGCTAAAGTGAGACCAGGAGCTGACTCTGTACAGTGGCACGACGTCGAGGCCCAAAGTTGTAAGTTCCGACTTGGCACTTGGCGATATCAAAGGAAAGCAACTGACCGAGTCTACCAGGTTCCCTTGACACACCGTAACCTGACCGGACAATGAGTGAGCTCGATCCCTACCCATGGTATGGCCCAGCGTAGACATGAACAGTGTCTAACTTGTGCATAGAAAACATCCAAAATACATATCAACTTACTGCCAAGGATCGGACAATGCTCGTTATGCCACTATTCCACGTCCACGGTCTTCTCTGTGCCCTTCTAGCACCTCTCTACTGCGGTGGCTCTATGGTAGTACCGCCCAAGTTTTCAGCATCGGATTTCTGGCAAGACTTCGTGATGCACGAGGCAAACTGGTATACAGCTGTTCCGACCATCCACCAGATTCTGCTCAAGAGCCCTGCACCAACCCCAATGCCAAAGATCCGGTTCATCCGATCATGCTCATCGCCCCTGTCGCCCACAGTCTTCCATCAGCTCGAAGAGAAGTTCAAGGCTCCAGTCCTCGAGGCCTATGCTATGACGGAAGCGGCCCACCAAATGACTTCGAACCCTCTGCCACCTGCCAAGCGCAAGCCCGGCACCGTGGGACTGGGTCAAGGCGTAGAGGTGAAGATTCTGAACGACGCAGGCGATGAGCTACCGCAGGGCGGCGAGGGGAGATATGCATCCGCGGCGAGAACGTCACGAAGGGATACTTAAACAACGACAGCTAATGCGGGCGCATTCGCGAAGGGTGGATTCTTCGTACTGGCGATCAGGGCAAGAAGGACGAGGATGGCTACATCATTATCACCGGCCGTATCAAGAGCTCATCAACAAGGGCGGCGAGAAGATCAGCCCTATTGAACTTGACACGTACTCACGAGCCACCCAGCCGTTGCGGAGCAGTGAGCTTCGCCATCCCTGATGATTTCTACGGCCAGGATATCGCTGTTGCCATTGTGCTTAAGCCCGCGGCGAATTTGACGCAAGAGGCTGAAGAACTGGGTTAGCGAGAAGTCGGTCAAGTTTAAGATTCCTAAGAAGGTGAGTCCCTTGCTAAATGCCCGACTACTTGTCTGCGGATGTTATTTCGTAAACACACTGGTGAGCTTCATGCTAACGATGTCAGGTATACTTCACGGAAATAATGCCCAAGACAGCGACAGGCAAAATCCAAAGACGCATTGTGGCAGAGACGATGCAGAAACAGGAAGCACCAAAAGCAAAACTATAGAGGGATATTAATGGTCTAGACGCATATAGAAAAGGTGTGTTAATTTAGATAGAAGACAGCCTGTACTCTGGAAGTCGGGACCGGCATAGAACATGTAGAACTCAGACAAAACACAGCAAAACCAAAAGGAGGTATTGGGCATTAGATCGATAAATGAAAAACCGCTCGCCGAGACTATTCGCCAAGGCTAATGAAGCCTCAAATTCGGGAAACTGTGTGGCGATGATCTTGGCGAGTGTATCAAACAGGATCACTGGACAATCATTGGTGGTATCTTCAGCACAGTTTGAATATTTTTAGGATAGTGAAATCATTATTTTCATAAAATTTCTGGGTATCTCATGATCGCTTCCATCGCTTTGCTCCCCCTTTCATTGAAACCGTTAAAAACCCTCGTGACCAAAAAACTCCTGGTGGGCAAGATTGAGGCCTTTTTTGTTTCCTCCAATCTTCCGACCATCCAATGTTGATTTCCCCCCTCAGAATAAACGCCATAAAGAATCAATTCCAATTCCAATTCCAGTCGTTATGAGGGTTGCTTGCTTCCCCGCAAAACGCCAGTGAGCGAGGGGTTAAGCTTATCTTACTTAGCCCTCCCTTAACTTGCTACCTAAGGTACTTATGCAAAGTAATCAAGCCACGAACGCCCAGCTTGCTTCCCGGCGAATCTCTTAGGGCGGGACGGCGGTTGGTTTCGCGCTATATTCCTTCCAATGTGCTCGGGCGCACTTTCGCCATACCCCGGTATATACTAGACGGATTGGATGCGACGCTGGGCGGGCGGGCAGGTTGAAAGCCGCGACATCGACCCGGCCCGTCCAGTGCCTCCTCACTCCCTCATGCATGCATGCATGCATGTGTGCATGAATAGGTGCGCTAGACAGGTGATGTGCGCGCGATTTTTATACCAACTGGTTTCGGTCCTTTTGTCTACTACTCCTCGTATGAATAGTAGTAGTAGTCGTCGTCGTAGTAGATATATGCGAGGTGAGTTTGATTGGTTCGTTGTTTTTGTACTCACGTCTGCTGCATTCGGCTTCGGAAATCCATTGGCGGCGACAGACGGGCGGTGGCACAAAAAAAACACACCTCAATCATAGATGATCTCATCGTCATCCTCCTCGTTCTCGTAGAGTTTCCCGGGTGTCACGAGACGTCTGGGTTGTTCCCCCCCCACCCTGACCCTGGTCTTGACCTTGACCCTGGCCCTGGCCCTGACCCTGGCTCGCGAGCATCTGCGCCGCAACCGCCGCCTCGAGCGAGCGTATACGGTGATGGCGCGCCGTTGAAGTCCGCGGCACGACGAAGGGCTGCTGCTGAGGCTCGGGCTCGAACTCGGTCGCGAAACTCGAGGTCGACGACCGCCGCGAGAGCGTCCGTGTGTTGTATTTGGAGTGCGGCCGCCGGTGTGGGTGAATGGAGTCGGCGACGCTGCTGTCGCTTGTGGAAGATGCGATGGATTTCTCGTATGATATCGTTTTCCCTCTTGAAGCTGCCCACCGCGCAGATTCGGCTGCTATGTGCTCCTGTAGCGTGAGCATTGTGTTTGGAGTTGTGGTGTGGTGGTGGTGGTGGTTGAGAGGCTCATAGGACAAGGCCTTGAGGATGATGATATGACGTAGGTATGTGCGAGTGTACCAGGAATTGTCGCTGCTTGGTGGAGAGATAGTTGTTTAGAATGTGCGGTATGATATTTAGTAGTCTAGATATAAGTAATTGGAGTGATATATGATTGGTATGAGAGGTATAGTTCTTCACAATGGGAAACCGCATGCAGAGGGGGAGGAGGGCAGGTCTCTTTATCTTCACGAGCTGGAGGGGGTGAGTGTGACGAATGATGATCAACAACACCACCAAAAAGACAAAACGACCCTTGCCCTCCTCCCTCGAGCTATGTATACCTACCCCGGCCAATCTTGCATGCCTCCCCGGCATATACTACCTACGCTACTGTGGCAAGGGTATAGGAAAAGGGAGGTACAAGCCCATCGACATCCTCTCGCGAAGTAGCTATTTTTTTTGGTGGGATGCGGCGGGAAGAGGACAAAGAACCGCACCCGCCCAGCTAACGCCCAGCTACGCCCAGCCGGGGTTCTGAGGATGCCGAGGCTGCTTATCTGTGCTGGTTAAATGGGCTGGGCGCGTCGTCGCGCTCGAATTCGCTGGGCGAGAATAAGGACCAGACAAAAACCATCAAGACTACCGATGCTGCGTCGCCATGTCTAGGAGATGGCGAAAAAGAAACCGCAGTTGATGCGCTGCCGAGAATCGGCCAAGAAGCTTGGCCTTCGCGGCATTGATTCTTTTTTAATGGAACTTGAGGCGAGGGCGAGGCTAGCTCTACATACATACATACATACCTCTTTGCTGGGCGTATATACTAGATAGTAATTTGTACTGTGGTCCTACTACCTAATACTTGTAAGTTATATGAGTTGATAATGACATGATGTTGTGACACACAACGACTCAATTGCAGGCGTCAAAGGGAATTGTGACAGGATCCACTGTGACATTTGATTTGCATCGTCAACTTGGAAGCTTTTGACCTAGCTCAGGTGAGCAATCCGACCTAGAGTAAGGTCCCGTCTGCTCTCCGCTAGAGAGGCACTATCTCATGCAGTTTTGTCCCGAGGGGCTGAGTTCCAAATCAGAGCCGCCATCCGTTTTCGGACCCAGTGAGAGAGATGAGGCGAGGTGAGGTGAGAGAATTGGATATGACGACATTGTCCGGAGCTCAAAGCGATCCTGCGTCAGGGTATGGTATAGCAAACGAGGAGCAGTGTCATAATGCTACATGTTATAATACCTAACATATTATTATAACCTGTTATTATTCCTTCACACATTTGATAAGCGCTTGAAGCGTACTGGGTGATGTCGTAGGTAGGGTCAAGGGCCGACAATAGCCTTCCGCTTTGGTTGAGACATGCCATCGCACGTTTCGTAGACGACGAATTCTATTTGGTGTCTGGCCCTCGTGCCAAAGAAAGAGTTCCTATCACCTGACCAATAGCCTACGTAGAATCCTACGCTACGTTTAATGTTGACAGGGGCTTAAGTACACTAATGGCGGTGCCCTGGTACTGCCCTGGCAGGGCGATCTAGGGGCCGTCTACATCAGATAAGGTCCCGTGACCCCAAGAGTCAAGCCAAGAACTGAGGGGGCGATCTCTGGTTCCTGAACAACCGTGAGCCGAGGGAGCAAAAACCTTCGAGCTCGCGGTTTCGCTTTTCAGTCGGGATTACGATTTATGACTCCAATTTCTCGGAAACGCGGGCTTTCTCAACATCATCACAGCGCCCGGCTATTGTAGGCATATCGATGTTTTAATTGAGCCGCAATACGGAGGGGACCGATGACTCCCTCTCCATCGTACTATATCGTATCAACAGATTGAGGGGAAAATGAGTGGCTATTTCACCTCATAATTGACTAGTCTTGGCTCATTGGAGTAAAAGGCTTGGCACCGCTAGTGAAAGCCAGACATATACTGCCAAGCCCATTGGAATTAACATACATCCAATACAGTAATCATGTATTAGAGTGTAGGTATGTAATAAATAGTAGGGGGGTCTCCAGGAATGAAAAGGAGAGGAATTCAAGTGGTATAACCATGGATGAAACATTGACTCTAAATCGTGGGCGCAACTGGCACAGGCTGCCTATCACCACCATAAAACTTAGGACAGCTCTGGCCAGAATACGTAGGCAAGAAGGTCTACTCTAGGTAAAGGTACTCTATGTTAATGATAGGAGAACGCTTCCATTTAGGTATTGAAAATGATGCCGATAAGGATGTACCGCTCTCGTTTTCTACTTGCAATTGCACAGCATACTGCAATATAACCAAATCGAGCCAAGACCGTTTCCATTTCTCCTCCAATAGTGAGGGGTAGGAAGCACAACACGCCAATTGGCCAGCAACGTCGAAAACCGATAAAAACGCATTTTCAGCTTTCCCACCAACCATCACGTAGCAAAGGGCGCATTTGACTTGAAGCGAAACGGGTGCGTAACGTAGGGCGTAGGCGTAAGACTAGCGTCGGCCTATATAGAAAGAACATCCATTACCTAACCTACCTACTTCTTATACTTGCGTTGCTTATAAATGGCATCCCGTCTACGAAGCCTGACAACACACCTACCCCAACGCATCCCATCCATACTCGCAGCAGCAGCAGCATCATCTCTCTTTCCGCGAGGACAGCAAGATTCCCGAGATCAGCAATATCCAATTACTTCGCGTATCCAATGGCGTCCATCACGACCCGCCGGCCGGCCAGTTCGAATGGCTCGTCATCATCCCCGATAAGGCGGGCATGCAGGAGAAGAGAATGGAGATTCGCCCGTGCGTTTTTCATTTGGTAGCCACCATCCTTCTCCCCTTTGTCATCATAAATCGTCCAGGAGTATAGGATTACCTTCTTGTGTCAAGGCGACAAATGAACCCGAGAAACGTCAAATAGACCAAGACCATGTTATTATTGCCAAAATATAATTACTAATTTACTTGATTCTCCTCCCACAGTCAACATCTGGAACGCGTGAAACCCTGGCAGAATCAGGGTTCATCAAGACAGGAGGTCAGCAACTCCCATGTTTTCAACCATTCCCATGACATGAAAAAAAACACCAAAAGCGATAAGCTAATCTATGATAACAGGTGCTCTGTTGAATGAGAAGCCCGAGAGCGATGACGCTTCCAAGTTCAGTTTCTACGGCAGTACACTAGTATGCGTCGCCTCCTCAAAGGAAGAGGTTTTGGAGGTGGTGAGAAAGGACATTTACGCAACAACCGGCGTATGGGATCTTGATAACGTGAGTTTTGCTCTCTTTCACAACATCTATCGTCATTCCAATATCAAAACAATTACAATCGATTGCCCTCCCCCAACTCCTACCCCCGAATACTCTGTACTCCGGACCCTGCGTGAATTCCACATGCTGATATGAGCTCTCAGATACAAATCTGGCCCGTAAGTTAAAAGGCTGTCAATACGATGTTCCCAGTGAGCGTTACTGTACTAATCAGCTTGACGTGTATAGGCCAAGTTTGCGTTCCGGAATCCGTAATTCATAAAGTATCGAGCCGAGGAAACAGCAGGTGGTAACACATGACTCTAATCTGAACGCGTCCAAGCCTTCCGATATTGCTAGATAGGACTCCTCCTTGTCCATGGGCACGTATTAACGCCTAAATTATGAAATGCCGGAATGCTACTGGTTGTGTAGCGGGACGAAGTCTCGCCGTATTAGACGAGGGAGCAGAGCCGTACAATACACGCTATAGTTTACCATAAATATGGTAAGGAACCAATAGCAAGCCGTTTCTCCTATTCATGCCCAAATAGGTGTGGTATAGTCACACATACACTTATCGATTGTCGGGTGTTTGTGATCTCGATGAATCCTCTGCAGCAACCCGGAGCTCATAATTGAGATCGAAGCACTCCGAGAGCAGTTCTGTAACACTCCCTTGACCTTCGGGTATGTCGCCGGCAACCATGAACTTCCCATCGACCCTCATGTTATCGATGGAATTGAGCTTGCATAAACTTTAGCAAATCTTAACAGGGTACTGTCCTTAAGCGGGGCTTACCTTCATGCTGTACGGATACAGCTCACGAACAGAAGAAACACCGCCGTTATTCTTCACCTCCACTAAGCAACGTTTCAATGTTTGCAGTTGATTGTAAATCGGCAGTAACCCCTCGAGACAGGCTCCGACGAGATCATAAGATGATAGATGTAGCCATAAGACCGCCGGATTAGATATAGCAGTGTCTAAATTTCGATTTGTTAACAATATATAGTCTTGGCTTGGGTAAATACATACCCGTTGGACGTAGAGTTCTGCGGGCCGGCCTTCTTCATCTAACCAGTTGCCATCTGTTCGACTTTCATCAATTTTGTCTAGTTGCCGTTGGAAGTCGTACAAGTCAGTCTCTCGCAGCGACCAAGCCTGCGTGAGTGATAGCTTGTCGAGTGAGTTTCGAATATCAATTAGGATATCGTAAATCGGCCTCCACTTGTCCGGAAACTTGCCCCTCTAACGACTCTGATTAGCATAGGCCAGGGCAGATCCTACAGGCATAGCTAACCGTTCAAGAACGACGCCTGTGTACAACTGACACCTTTCTAATAAGGCAGTAATCTTGTCGCTGCCCTGCAAGACGTTTCCTTGAGCGTCAACGAAGTTGCCATCTTTCCTCGTCTCGTCAATCTCCTTGAGTTGCACTTCAAACTTCTGCACATCTTTCGGCGAGAACTTTATAAACCCGTTAGCAAGTTTCTTAAGGAATAAGGAAACAGACTATATCAGGTCACCTTTGACCTAGTGTTGACCGCAGCCAACTGTCTTAGTATTGATACGAGCCTCTCACCCGTGGATCTTAGTGGCTCGGCAATGTCTTCCACCTTCTTCTGCAATTTTATTAGAGACGCCCGGCAACGTTCGATTCGGCTTGCAATGAGAGTCTCGAGCCATGGCTCAGATTCGGTTGTGGAAGTATTTTGTATTATTTTAGACAAATGCTCGAGGGTATGTGACATGCTCTCTAAGTCCTTGGCCGAAACAAGTCTGCCTCGGTGAGGTGATCTAAGAGTCGCTTGATTGTCGATGTTAAGGCATAGGCGGCCGGGGCCTCGTTGTTTCTCCCTATGGTCATAAAGAACAGGGATAGTAGCTGAAAGCAACTGTCTACCACTCTGTCGACTACACGGAAAGGTAGTCAGTCATAGCCTCTTAGTTTCGGCTAGCAAACCTAGGTAAGCAGTATAACCATAGCGTACCTCTGTTCTCCTCCACAGACTTCCCGTTTCGGATTTCGTTGAGCCGCCTGACCTGGGAAATGGTTTCGTCGTAAAGGCTCATGACATCCTGTGAGCGGACATAGGTGGTGCGGTCTAGCTTGCGCAATAGCAAAAGATCCTGGATTGCAACAAGTTTCTGCAAGACCTGTTTCTCCCCCTCGTCCTGGGGCGCTGGAATTTTGGGTGTATCCATTGAATTGTTGTCGCGTGCTTGGTCTGGGGTGATGTTGCTCTACATAGAATGGGGGAGCTGAGGGTTGGGACTGCTTAGGTATGGCAGAAAAAGAAGGTTCAGTCCAACCCCTCTTCTTTCGTCTCGCTCTCTTCTTTGTAGGCAAGGTGGCAGCGCGCTGGTGTTGTAAATCTTGGCTACCACTAATCAAAGGACAGAGATGCCGACCCCAATGTTATCCGTAATCATGCCTCGTACCAAAGTGCACATGTAAAGTTTCCCTCAGCGGTCCCTCAGCGGCCAGAGAGCGTCCAATGACGTGCGGAGAATAGGACGGGAAAAATGGCGGCTGCACAGGGGTGTGTTCTGCGGTTGGTACCTATCGGAGCTTCATTTGCTTCGACAAGTGCTGGGATGGAGGCAGCATTGCAGGCGGTTTTGGTGGGGAACTCCAACTGGCTGAGGGGTACCTGTTGGGGCTTGCTTGATGTATTGATTACCTCATAGTACCTGCTGCCTCCTGTCTGCAAGCATCTACCCGGCAAGTGCTGATATGCATAGGACCTACCTAAGTGAAACCTGCATGCGATTGGTTGTGATTTCAGCCAATCCCCTCCCATTTAGCCAGCCCACCGAAGCAGGTACCTACCTAGGTAGAGAGGCCCACAATAGATGGGTCCACCGGAGACTTGTTTTTCCGTTTGCTTTAGCCCTACATTTCCGCCCACCAAAAATTTCCATAGGCGAAGCGACCTACTTCGGGTAATTAATCCAGAGCGCAAGTCAACCATATTCGAGGCGTCCATCCTGCCAATTCGCATAGACAACACCACTTCACGTCGTCACCCACACAACAATCCTTCACAATGTCGACTTCCGAACTCGCCTCATCCTACGCCGCTCTCATCCTCGCCGATGACGGTGTCGAGATCACTGTGAGCGCGCCCGAACATGATTATACCCCTCCTCGCATACGAACTTTCGGCGGGTAGAGCCCGCGCAGCCGGCGAAATTGTTCTAACAACCTTTTCACAGGCCGACAAGCTCCAGACCCTGATCAAGGCTGCCGGTGTAGAAGAAGTAGAGCCAATCTGGACACAACTGTTCGCGAAGGTACGCACGAAACCCACACATGGAATGGGTGGGACCAGATTTGCTGATGCAGGGGGAATATAGGCTCTTGAGGGCAAGGACGTCAAGGAGCTCCTGTCCGCTGTCGGTTCCGGTGGTGGTGCCGCCGCTGGCCCTGCTGGTGCCGGTGCCGCTGCTGGCGGCGCCGGTGCTGCTGACGAGCCCGCCGCCGAGGAGAAGGAAGAGGGTACGTTTCCCGTTCCCGTTCCTATGCGCAATTATTGCTGCATTCAAGTTTACTAACACCTACTACAGAGAAGGAGGAGTCCGACGACGACATGGGCTTCGGTCTCTTCGACTAAATCGGTTCCTCGCTACGACAAACTACTTCTCTTTGTACTTCAAATGCATGGTTCGGGGTTCCATACACCATTGGTGTGGCGTGAAGGAGGCACTACTATAGGTTGCCTAGGGCAAATATCCCTCTGTCATAGGTTAATATGACAATGCTTCTGCAACGACCATTTTAGCGCGGTCTTTGTAGAGCTCGATGCGCAGCTACGATGTGATGGGAATTGAGGTCTGAATTCGGTGTTGCTGGCTTTAGACGAAAAGTTACCTGGAATGGAAATGACGATTCTTGCATGACATACGAATCCGCAAATCCTGTGCTGTCTAAACCTGCCACTTAGCTAACGTCTAGATGCCACCTATTCCCGGATCTAGATGCCGCACCATGCAATTACCATAACGCTTATGCCAACTTATTCACACCCTATTGGACGACGAGGGCAGCGCTTGGGACCAAACCTGCCTCCTTCAGGGTTTTGCCGAAATCCAAGTTCCCCTCAAACACCTTCCTGGGGAAGTTCTGTACGAATTTGCTGACGGCCAAACCATTCTCGGCCTCCAACATCTGGGCTACTTCGAAGAGCGTAGTCTCTGCCGGTAACGTCTTCATCACGTTCCCGCCGGATGTCTGTAGTCGTAGACGGGCCTCATTATGATTTGCAGCCGGACGAGCAGGCGCAGCAGCAGCAGCAGCAGCAGCAACTGGAGCCGGAGCGGTGGCAGGAATGGCCCTACCTTCTCTGGCTGCTTTTGCCTCTTCCGCTTTACGCCGTCTCTCCTCTTTGTCGGCCTCGATCTTAGCCTTGATGCGCTTCTTAGCCTCCATCTCGTCGACCTTTTCCTGGCGCTTCTTGGCCGCCTCCTTGATCTGCTCCTTGCGTTGCAGCTCTTCTTTCATATCTTGTGATTCTTTTGTAGCCTTGTGACGAATTTGCTATACAGTAGTCAGTATATATGTATGTTTACGTAAGACTAAAAAATATGTGAAAATGTAAGCATGCCTCATTCCTCTTCTGCTCCTCCTTGTCAATAATTGCTTGGTTGGCTCTCTTGGCTTTCACTTTTTCTCGAAGCTCAATGAGCCTCTGCTGCTTCTCCTCCTCGGTCAAAGGCGCAATCTCCTCGGTAGACTCTGAAAAGTCGGCATGACCTCTATGTGTGACGTGTGAGCGGGCGGGTGAGGTAGCGTGGTCCCCTCCATCGACGACTTACGACTTGTTCGCGTGGAACTCGGCCTCTCGCTGAGACCGAAATTTCTTGCTACACTCGTTGCAGACAAGCGACAAGGCGACCTCTCCTCCTTCCACTTTAGATACGCTGGGACCTGACTCCGACTCAGCCAGGAGATCCTCAAGCGGAGTGTCTTGATTCTTCTCAAGCCAGTCCATCGCATCCGGCACTAATAAGAGGTCAGCCACTGAGAGATTTCCAATATCTAAGGGAGAAAACTCACAGCCATCAGACTTTTTGACGGCGAGCTCGGCCCGCTCCTTGTCAAAGCCCATCTCCAGCAGCTGTTCCAAAACAGATTGAGACATCTTAACTATGTGTTGATCTGCGAGATGAGTGAAAACAAGATGTTTAGTGTGCGGGACGTATGAGTATATTCAAATGAGTCCCTTCAATAGCTTATATAATCGTGGTAAGGAGTGGAGGTAGCGATCTAGACTTGTATAGTCTATCGCAGAAGCTTCGTAGAAGACCTTTATGTTCAACACGGAGTTATTTAACGTGACACTAAGATTGTTGTTCAATATTGGCCAGTTGTTAGTGGGACGTCATTGCAAAGCGTGCCTCAATATAGTGGCAAGGGATGATCTTACATAATCCCTAGTAGTCTAGCTGCTGTGGGAATGGACTGGAAGTGCTCGCTTGGTACATGTAACCCCGCTGAAACCTCCCTAATTGAACCTGCTACGAGCAAAGATTACTGAGGGAACCCTCGTATTTCTCGCTAGTGCTACCTACCTCCCAGGTACCTGCCGAAGCTGGGGCCCATAAACCCAGGCCAGATTTAGCTGGCAACCTGGAATTGGTCTGATGTCGGGTGATGCAATCAAACCCAGGTGGCAGGTGTTGTAACGTAATCATAGAACACCACTATCTGTGCTCCCGACGAGATCCAGACCACCTGAGAAACTTCATCTTTGGTGTCCTTATCCATGATTATTTTAACTGCCCACGAAGCCAAGTCCACGCAACCGGGCAGCGCATGCTAATGCTAATAGTCTTTCCCGATATATATCCACTTCTTATCTCTCGTCACGCCAGCTTGCGATAATCCACCACCACCATCGACGACCCCTTCCACCGGACACGACACCTCTCGTTACCGGCCCTTCGCTCGACAACATTCCCGCGGCTGAACCACCACACCCTATATATAAGGTCCGGTAGAGATCGTCAACATGTCTGTCGAGATCGATCCCCAGGAACTCGGCTTCCACCGTACGTCACCGTCATCGTCCACACGACCAGACTGCTTACAATGATGCAGGTCCCTTCACGGTTGAGGTGCAAGAGAACTTAAAGATCAGGAACCCCGGCACCCAGCCGGTTGCCTTCAAGGTATGGCTTAGCACATGATTTACGCCCAGCACAGGTAGGCAGGACTGATTGTCGTCTTTCAGGTCAAAACCACTGCACCGAAACAGTACGTCTCCGTTACAACGACAGCCATCTGCTGAATTCCAGCGAGATATTGACTTGTTGTGTCTCCCAGATACTGCGTCAGACCCAACTCGGGCCGTGTCGAGCCGAATAGGGAGGTTGAAGTACAAGGTTGCACATATCCATTCATCTCGATACTTCTCCAACTAATACATCTGCAGTTATCCTCCAGGCCATGAAGCAAGAGCCCCCTTCGGGCACTAAATGCAGGGACAAGTTCTTGGTGCAATCCGTCGCCATCACTCCCGACAAGGATTTCGCCAACCTCGCATCTATTGTAGGCTTGATACAAGACGAACTAAGCGTGGCCAGGTCACTAACAACATGACAGTGGGATACAATCGACAAATCTTCGGTACAAGAAAAGAAGATCCGCGTTGCTTTCCTTGAACCTAGGAGCTCTCCTGCCGCCGATACTACCCTCATGACGCCAAATAAGAATACCGCAGTCAATGGTGTATGTTGTCCCACTTCCTAAACGAATTAGGTACAAAAGGGTATTGACTTATTACGAAGCGCGATGCTACGCCAGAAGTAGCTCCTCCGGCCTATTCATCGCCAGATTTAAGGGCTGGGCGATCTGAACCCAAGTCCCCAATCAAGGAGGAATCTCCCGTTGAGGAGCAACCGAATTTTGCCTCGCCTGCACCGATCGCCAAAATTAAGAATAGCGAGCCGAGCCGCGATGAGCCAAATATTGAGAAGAAGGTCACGCAAGTCAAGGAAGAAGATGCCGGACTGCGACAGCGGAAGACGGGTGGCACGACGGAGGCGAAACCAACCACCAAACCTACCCAAATTGCGCAACCAGCACGAGCTGGTACCGAGGGCGTGCCTATCCAGATCACCGCTGCCCTCTGTTTGTTGAGCTTTCTGTTGGCATATTTCTTTTTCTAGATATGGCATGAAATCGCAACGGAGACGCATTTTACCGAACTGAGAGCAGTGGTACTTGAGATTACTAATGCCACCTATGAGCCCGACGTGCTAGCTTAGCTCCCACGGGCCGCAAGAGCTGGGCAAGGCGGGAGAGTAGTGATACAATGAAGCGATAAGTAATAGTACGTCAGCAGTGGCGAGGCCTTGAGACCTCTGGCTACTTAGAGCCTAAAGGCTCGCCATCAAGCGAGATAAAGACATCAGTCAGGATCGGGGTTGTAGGCGTGGGTGATAGAAGAAAGGAGAAGGATAGTGTGTGTGACGAATAAAGTACGATCATTGTAATGACAGAATACTATTCTGTACTTTAGTACGCATGCACGTCCTTTTTTTGGTTGATGGTCGGAAGTTATATATGCTTTCTCAGTGCTGCCTCATTCACCTTATGGTAAACATGGCTAACCCCCAGCGGCCGACCTCATCTGTGACTATAGCATAATGTGATCGATCATCCCGGTCTCGTATTAAAAAATCATGTAGGTATTGGGTGGAGAGGGTTCTTCCGCAAGGTTTTTGTTTTTTATTATTAGACTAGGTCATCGTGACTTGCTATTACGCCTTTATCCTCATCCAACCTAGATAGTTCATCCTGATACGCCAAACGCCGCCAGTTATAGTAGTGGTAATACCAGAGATCGATGAACATGTCAGTCCGCTCGCTCATGATCGCCGATTGCTACTCTCAGAGCAACAGTAGCACATGAAATGCTAGTGGAACTGCACAGACTGTATTCTATGTACTTTCTATAGCCTTGCCCTTGCCTCGACCAGCTAGACATTATTTCATCCGTATTAGCTCCGACCCGTAAGCTACGTGACGAGGGAAAAACCCGACATTTTTTTTAATTGTGAGATACGTTCATGACAAATAGATCTATGATAAGCGAACGCCTGAGCAGGGAAAAGGGATTCGTCTAGCACTGAAGCTCGTCCTCGCGCCACTCCTCGACGGGCTTCAGCTTCTGCGCGGCCCCTGCTGTCCGACGAGGCGGCCGCCCTCCTTGCGCTTGACGCGGCAGCGGATGCCGACGGACTCGTCGAAGATGAAGCGCCAGAGGACGTAGGTCCAGGAGGTGTGGTGGGGGAGGTCGGCGTAGAACTCGCGGGCGACGTCGTGGAGCTTGTGGAGGCGGGTCCAGGGGACGGCGGGGAAGTCGTGGCTCGTTGTGCAGGCCGACGTTGTAGGTCAGGAAGTTCAAGGGGCCGTAGTACGAGTACGTCTCGGGGACGGGGATGCCGTTGGCCGGGTCGGCCGCGGCGGGCGTCACGGTCGAGTACACGTAGTGCTCGGCGATGAAGTGCCCCGCCAGCGGGTGCAGGCTGCCGGCGAGGAAGGAGCAGAGCACGAAGTACAGCATCGACTGCGTCCCGAGCACGCTCAGCACCACGGCGTCGAAGGCGAGCTGCACCCGACGTTGAGCGCCGACACCCAGGTGAAGGGGACGCGGTACACGGCCATGGGCCGCAGCGCGTAGAAGAGGATCTGGAAGGTGCAGAAGAAGGCCTTGCCGGCGATGGAGTCGAGGAACACGGCCTCGAGGGCCGTCGGCAGGTCCGTGTCGAGCCCGTCGACGCCCAGCGACTTGTGGTGCGTCAGGTGGTACGGGCGGAACGAGGCGCTGTAGGGGATGCCGATGGGCAGGTTGGCGAAGATGGCGAGGAGCCGGTTCGCCGTCGCGGACCGGAACGCGAGGTTGTGGCTGATCTCGTGGATCGCGAGAAATAGGTTCTGGTTCGCCGTCGCGCCGACCACGTATGCGAGCAGCCAGAACCGCGCCGAGAAAAAGGCCGTGTCCCGCAGCAGCCAGGCGCAGAATACTTGGATCGATACGACGAGGAGCACGACATACTTCGTCAGTGGCTCGGGCCCGCAGAGCTTCGTCACCTGGTAGGTTGTCCTGTGTAAGCCAGAGCGAGGGCAAGAGGGACGACAGGGTGGTAGGCAGCAGCGAGGAGGAGGGGGGAGGGCGTGCGTACCTCGGGATGCGCCTTGATGATCTCAAGCCGCCGGGTGCGGTGCGGCTCCTCCGTGTACGTCCAGAAGAAGTCGCGATACTTCACCTCGAGAGGGTGGCGCTCTTCCGGCTCCCCTCCTTTCCCGTCGACCGCGTTCACCCGGATGGTCTTCTCCCTCTTCGTTGCCCTTGGGGCGCTCGTCACCGTGGAGGCTGCTGAGGGCGCCATGCTCTGCTCTGCTCGTCTTTCTGCGGATTCCCGCCAGCGGTGTGAAGCTTGCTAGCTGTGCCGACGAGTGCGAGAAGGCAGTTAGTTGGCCAGATGAAGGCTCGAACGGTGGAAGAAGTCAATTTTAGATATTCGATATTGGCCTTCCCCCACATATCCCCAATTAATTAATTGCGGTGAAGACTGACAACGCCACCGACAGCGTGGATCGGTGTTGAATCGGGTATAGAGTAGAATCCCAGAGCTACACTTTTTCCTTTTTTTGGGGAGCTCAATTGACCACTCAAGTCGTACCATGTGGGGTAGACTTGAAAGGGTCCATGTCTCCGCCCACCATAATTAGCTAAGGTTCCAGGCCGCAACTGCTGCTTTGTCATTTCTGTCCCCCTTGGTCTGCTCTCAGGGTAACCTCTTGACACCTGAGGTAGTCCAGCATCACCAACAAACAAAATATTCATAGTTTGCACAACATGATAAACAACTACGTCGCTACTTGTTACAACCACTCTGTTGATGCACTGGTAAAATAATAATAATAGTGATGATATTATGTCCGAAAGCTATAGTAGAGACACAAGAGATGCTCAACGTCATAGGACCCGCGTAAAGACCAAAAAAACCCAGATCATGAGAAACGGCAATAAGACTCACCCCACCCAGTCAAGTTTTTGTTTTTCTCTCTTCTTTAGAATTTTTAGGGGTCAGTGTGGTTCAAGTGATGGATGAATGGCAACTTTTCAAGTGAAACGTGTTCTATACGCAGCCAAGGTGCTAACTCTCAGCTCGTAATTGATTTTGTGCAATAGGATTAAGAGATCAAGTTACCGAAGGGTGGTTGGCCATCATTTCATCCGTCGTATCTCGTCTGGAGGAAGCATCCAAGGGGATTGGGTGGATAAGATTTGTTCATTTCCATGTTTCTTTTCTCCTTTCCGATGAATGAAGGAAGCAAAATTTTGGGAAAGGGTTAATATCTCTTTACGGAGTAGGCTGTGGGGTGAAGACCATAGTTATTACATGAAAGGGTCCGACCACCGTTGTACTTAGGCCAGTCCTAATTATACACATACTATTATATTGTTTTGCCGATTGTGATGTCATGACTCGCCCGAGGTGATGTGATTTCAATTCCGAAGACTACCTACAAGGTTACACTGGCATTTTTCTTTTTTCCCGTAAAGCCTAGTTACAAGGCCCTTGGATTTCGGTATTGCATTCTTTTCATCCTCGGGCTACTACTGTACCCAGTGGAACATGTGCCAGCCCTATACTACATAAGTGTAATGGTGGATGGTATTCCAAAATGTGGAGGTGTGCTAACAGTAGTCTAGTGTAGTGTCATCGTGGGTGGACGTGATAAGTTAGTTCATGATGTTTGGCTGCGGACAGGTGGTAGGCATCTCCCTGTCCCTGATCCTTTAAATGCCTACCACAAAGGGGCTGGGTGGACTTGGTGGCAAAATTAATACTTTATCGGTCTTTTTTTCTTCCCCTTTTGTCTTATAATGATATGTCACAGAGAGCCCATTTTCCTACCATGGTATCTGAGCGGTCATATTCGTTATCGTCCTCTACTTTAGTTCTCTTTCGTCCTTTACCTGTGGCAGGATTAGATGCTAGATCCCTGGTTCCGTAATAGCCCGGCCGCTGGTACAGTTAGCTTCTTCCTGCATCATGCACGATTTAGTGCTCTGTAAACATATCGCGTATCTCAGTAATCTTATAAGGATGTGGCGTGTCTCATGTGGGAATATTCAAACATAAGGGTGTTTATATAGGAACTACGACCAATCATGATAATCAAGAGAGCTATGGGAAACGCCTCTATTCCGTTGTGGACCCAAAGAGTTGTCATGTAAACTTGTTGCCCGAAGGGCCTTAAATCCCTCTGTGAGTTAGGCTTATCTATTTAAAGAAAGCTTCATTGGGCTTGCTTCAACCCTTTCCACGATAACTAAACATATGTTTAGTCTCGATAGTTCTATCTTTGCGTTTCCATCTCTAATAAGATTCCCTCCTTAAATACTGCCCACAAAGTCATATGGTATATGGTGAGGAGTTTTAAGGTCCGATCTATTCGGAAAGTCTACATGTATGTTTCGGCTTCATTCTTTATCAGCCATGGCTAAGTGCATTCGGCGGTTCATCAATCATAGTAATACAAGAAGCCCCCAAATTACGCCACCTCAACAACCACTAACCTGGTTCTTGAACTGCAACAAAACCTAGACCAGTAAATCCGAACCAGAGGAAGCCGTGAAGACGAGCAAGTTTTAGATGCAGGCGTCCTATACGGAAACTCACAGCCATTGAAATGTATCAGCCTTCGAGAACATATGCATGTAAGAATTGGCAGTGAAGGCCGATATCATGTGGTGCAATGTGGTACGATAATGTGCAGGTAGTCGGCTTCTAGATCTTAGGCTTCGCTCTATCCACTATAACTCGGATCCCGGAACGCTCCTCGTTTCCTATTCAAGTGACATATCAGACTAAGTGGCTTTCTGTGTTGAGTAACTATCGCCTCGTATTCGTTAATGGTGAGGCTATTGCCTGCTTGTCAGCTTGAAATATGATGGATGTTTCCGACTGGAGTGGATAGCCGATGCATATCCTCGGGATACAAAGGCTGTTTGGCAAGGCAGACTTCCAAACATGTTACATACCGCAGGCAGGCTGGGCGATCTCGATGATATATATGCACTTTACAATAATCTAGCTCCCGATGGAAAACATGTTCGATCGAGGGCTAGCATATAGGAGCAGGTTGAAGTGTTGTTTCTGCTATTTTGTAATCTAAAAGGAGATAGAAATAGCCAAGATGAAAGCCAAAAAATAGGTTGATTTGAGTTGAACATTGCTTGGTTTCCTTACGTCTTGGCAAATAGGGCATTACAAAAATGCAGGGGTTGATGCTTACTACCTCTTATCTTATTGCCTAATACCGGCGGCAGACATTTGCGTACCTAGGTCTAACCTCTAGGGGAATAACAAGCCTCGGATATTTACTTAGTATGTAGTATTGGCTTGGGTACTAGGTATGTATGCTCGCCACATACATCCCATCATAGGTTACCAGATGATGCCTCTCAAATATCTGTAGCTGGGCAATTCCTTGAATAACATTCGCCCTTAGATCTTAGACTCCACGAAAACCATTCTAAGACGAGCAATTATTGCCTTCAACCCGCCTGCAATGCACTACGTGTTTGGGGCTTTTGCCACATCCTGGCATGATTTTCGGCCCCCATACGTGCTCATGCAGATATACTTTGTAGTGCCGCAACATGAACGAGTAGGCTATCATCGCGATCCACAGAGTTGGCTTCGAATTGCTCGGGCTGCCTAGCTGGGGCTACCGACCGAAACATAACTTGCGTGGTATCTCCAGATGCATAGCTTTTTCATACTAGCCCAAGAATTGATCCCCTCGGGTGTGTCTGGGAGGAGTGGAGGAGAGGGGCCGCTGTTGAAGCTGGCGTAACACACCACGATGGTAAACTTGCTGATCTGACAGATTTGCTACAATTCGTTCCGCCCCCAGCCCCCAGCGGAACGTTGGGGCTAAAGTGCGCCACCAGATTCGAAGTCACCGTGTCGGGATCTACCTCTTCCTCGGGATCGTGTGAGGTTTGTTGACCAACGATGTCACCACCATATTCCATGCCTTCAAACTTGGTAGAGGGGTCGAAACTGATTAACACCAGAGCCTTGAGCTCTGTCGAGCCGTCGCTAGTTGCGTAGATTATGGAGCGATCATCCCCAATTGCAGTCACGCAACTCTGCCGGCCATCGACATTGAGTATATGCCGAACTCTATCCAAAGAAGGGTCTCGCTCTGGTGAATCTTTCTTAGGGGGCCAGATAAATATCGAATTCGATTTGTAAGGATAAGGGCTTTTGGCTGTTCAGAGGGCTCGCTAAAAGCCCTCGGCTTGTCCGAAGCCAACTTTTCCAATATTATGCGGGAACCCGGTTTTAATCTCCTATGACCAGTCCGGAGACATAGCTGCTGCGGGCCAGACGTATCGATAGATGCATCGTCGATCAGGTCAATGAAAGTGTGACAGGACCTGATGTACGTGCAAAATATGTTTTGCTCCGTGTTAATAGTGATGCGACAGAGCTGTCGTCCCCTTCGTGAACGTGGTGGGGTGGTCGAATCGGAGGGGAGGTATCGCCTTGCGGACGGTCGCCTATCCTCCTGGCTGTGGCGGCTCTGATTATTGGCGGACCTTGAATGGCCCGGGTGAATACAACCTCTGTCGTGTAGTATATACGGCGACTCGTGCTTTGGCCCTGCAACCATTCCTTTCTGCATTCTAGAATGACGACGCCCCCGTTGGATTCGTCTCTCTCTAGAGAAAGAAACCCCCAACGATCGTCAATAGGCCCTTCAGAGTGCTTCCTCCTCCAGCTATCCTCATCTTCCATGACTTCAGTCTTCTCGAGCTTCGGCTCGTTCAGGGGGAAACGGAAGCAGTAGTAGTGGGACATCCATTCGGGGTCGTCGGCCTCAAAAAGAGATTGATTAGAGAGGCCATAGAAATGCTCACCAATTATCTCGAAACAGGCAGTTGACCCTATGTCGCATCCTGCCATGTCTGACAAGAACATTCGAGGTTGGGGAGCCAGCAAAGCTTATCGAGATCATACCCTTTAAGAACCCATTTCCGGAGCCCATCGGCTCCCATCCAAGAGTGTGTGCCAAAGTAGAGAACTTGTCGTTGTTCCTGACGAATATTTTGGATACGGACTCTAAGCGGAACGTCTCGAGTATTTGTTGAGTTCCAGGTTTAAAGAAGAAGCCAATTTTCCGTCTCAGATAAAGTGAAGGAAAAGAGGCAGCTTATGATACCCGCTGCTTGGTAGAGAACTTTAAATTTATACCTGCGACATTTATTGCTCTTTGGGAATGTCGCGCGTATAAGCATGGGAATATTCACAACTAACTCCCAGTCGTTTGGCCCGTGTACATCAAGAATACGAAGCCACCGGCGCTGGCGTGCCTCGACAATATAACATAGCTTGCCATTGAAGAACTCATACGAGTCAGCGCAGGCGATAATGCCACGAAGTACGGAGAAGCGTGTGATATAGCATTGCGTCGCTTTTCTATCCGGCGTAGCGCCCGCGCAAAAAGCCCAGTCTCGAGCGCCTCCTGCGTCTCCGGGGCAGCGGGCACCTTGGTCTAAAACGGACAATGTTAAAACGGTTGCTCAGTTCTCCTCGCCGGGAATAATTCTCTACTCACCAGCACAACTCGCTTACAGAAGCGGTCTTCCCGTATAATGTACTGGAAGTTTATTGCATATTGACCAGTTAAAAACATCCTCGATATCTAGATCTTCTACGATATATGCAACTAGCTCGTAGGGAAGTCGTTGTAGGCCTGGAATTTGAGACAAAGTCATTTGAGCTGGCCGCCACTCGGCCAGAGATGATGCCCTCCGGAGTCGAGTGAAAGAAGAGCATTTGCAGCCTCATTGGCAAGTGGTATTCCACGGGTAAGTATCTGGCTCCATTGTTCATTGTGCAGACGAGGCGCCTTAAATAAGTAAAGTGAGAGACAAGTCGTGGGGCTGTACCTCTGCGTCTGAAAAGGCTACCTAGGTACTGTTGTACGATAATACGCTGCGGCGGCCCGCGATCCTGGTGAGGCTTAAAATCTGCCGCTGTAAGGGGGACTCAAGGGCCGAAAACAGCAAACGCCTGGTACCTACCTGTTATTCCCATTTACCTAGGTCAGCTAGTTACATATAGCTCTTGTACTAGGTAATCCTTGGTAATCCTTGCTACATGGCGCAGTACACACAATGGACGCAAGGGAATCAATTATAAGCTCCGTGGAGCAAAATTCCCATCCAAGTCTTTTACCTGGTCTTTTACAATATAGGTACGCCCCCGCGCCTAATAGAGCCTCATTTCCATTAGCGCCGCATATTGCAACACTGCCGATACTTATTGGGTCTCGTTATATTGCTTTCTTCGATGACACGTTAATAGCCTGCTTCAATATTATTTCCTCTACTATTACCTCTCCAATCAATCCGATCAACACGTCGGTTGTATTTTTAAACATAAATATAAAAGCCCAACGCGACAACTTCGCCGATAACTTTCCGCCCCCAATGTCTCTCATTTATGTAGGCACGCCCAAGTTTGATCTCTGTGCCGGTGTACCTGTAGCTTTCCCGCTCCGAGCCCGCTCCTCCGTGGCACCACGCTAGAGAAGCACCTACGCCACGGCTAGCAACACTAGCTAGTCGGGCAACCAGATCCAGCTTGCTGCATATGCGGCTCTGCGCACCAAAACATGTTACAATGTCATTGCTACTAACCAAAACTTGCTTGTCATATTTTACTTCCACACCTTGCTATCGATTTCTCTCCTCAAGAAAATTCAGGTTTAGCTGCATCTACTTCGCCCTAACATGCCACGTGAATCTGGCCCCTATATTTGAGGCGTCCTTTGGATTGGCGATGGGGCCAAACAGTCTCCCAACAAGCACAGGGATCGAATTTAACTCTCCTATGTTCCAATTACACGTTACTATTACTAACCCTCGGAGTTTCTCTAGTTTTCAAAAGCCTAATATGACGAGGCCAGATGTTTGCGTTTGGCTACTACGGGTTGCTCGAAAAGCATACCCGCAACACTATATATGCATATAATACCAGATGTCCTCACGTGCATCAAGGGCGATGAGACTCTGTGGCAGCTGAGTGACGACCAAAAACATGGACCCCTTGGTGGTACGTTGCCTTTGCTAACCGGGGCCACAACAGCTCAACGAAGGGAGCATTCGACAACAAATACATGGGTACCTAGTATTATGTTAGATGCTTGCGGTATGCCAATGGAGAACACACACGATATGGCACCGTCAGACTACCTATGGAGTCGGCTTCCCACTAATTGATTAACTCGTGGCTACTGGGACCTGAGTGGTCAAACGGTAGCTTCCATTCACCTGCAGCTTCACGCTGAGACCGTGTAACGCCACAATCGTCATGAGAAGCTGCATAACTTAAGGAACACCGACGAAATCCAAAATCCAGTCCAACATCTCTAGATAAAAGCCGCCATAGGTGATAACTAGAGATGCCACGACAGATAAGCAGGGAGACTTTCCCTTAGCGCGAACACATTATGTGCGTGCGTATTTGCCACTCCAGCGGTGGCTAGAAAAGTCTCTTCACATACAGAGGGCCTGAAAACCAAAACTCCATCCCTTGGTATATAGCGGTGAGTAATTGGTCATCTCGAACTCCCTAGGGCCGAATTAGATTGCTCTTTGTTTCTGATTGATTTGTGTCACCCCCTCCACGCGGGAGTTACACAACATTAGAGGTGTCTAACTAATGGATAGATTCCAATTATCCTTTTAGCGAGAAGGCTCTTCCTTATCTGCTGACCCAAAACTACCAATAGAACAACTTCTCTCCCAACTAGATGGTGCTCGAAGCTTGTGTGGCCTAAACGGTCCGTATCAGTGTCAAATACCCAAGTCAAATACCTAACGCACATGACGTGTCAGGACGCAAGGAGGTGTAATCAATTATGTAATACGCCTAATCTACATGTCAAAGTGAAAAAAAGGCATCACGTGTTGTGGTTTATGTGGTGAGATACCGGCCTGACCTCTTAGGTACTACGATAATTGCCGCGCTCGGAGTTGCTCCATTTGAAACCGGGAAACGGAGGTAAGCACGCTCATGGCCTCGTGGCCAGGGAGAATATTCTATGACAGGATGGAGCCGCATTGAACTACTACTCATTGCGTATTGCCGAGTAATTACCAATCCCGAGCGGGACTGCTGCTTATTCATTCATCCCTTGGAAGACTAATCGCATTGCACCTACACAATTCACCAATAAAACTCGTGGTGGATAAGTATCCCGGGCGAAACGCGGGAAGAAATTGATGGCGGGATTTCTCCAAAATTATGTCGAGGGAAATAAGAACGGGTTGTAAGGGCTGGTTTTATTAGGCACGAAGAAAATTGGGTTGAAAACTAAACGGATGGAAAACTACACGGCCGCTCTTAATGGAGAATACTCTGGTCGATGCTACCAAGTGAAAGATAGATACAAGGCATACGACTTGTTTTTTTATAAAATAAAATAAAAACTTACTGCTGCCTAACGAGGTAGTTAGACATTATTGATTGGGAGTTCTTTACATGACATATTAGAATGAGCTAATGGGGCTATAAAACTTAGTCAGGGAACTTTAAGCCTCATTCTAGTAATTTGGTTATGGGTATGCTTGAGTTTCTTTTTTTCCCTAGCCCCGTTCTCCCTTCCTACTGCTCATCGTTGATGAGCCTATGGCTTTAAACAGGGAAAACGAGGGGAGAGACCAACTTATAAACTCATGAGGAATATCCACTGGCTTCAATTCCATCCAACAACTAATCGTCCGACAATAGTAAGCTCGGATTTCAATGACCCCTTTCCTACTTCAGGGTGTTAGGTTTGTTATGACGATATATCTTTTAGGACCAACAACAATTGCAGAGATGCCATTGTAATATATCCATACAGAATAACCCTCGGGGGTCAAGGCACGAGCCCCTAGCTTGCACACATATACACGCACATATATAAATATTATATTAGTTCTCTAATCTCTGCTACAAAGGTAAAGCCTCCTTCTTTATTTTCATAATATTCAACCAATACTAGAATATCCAACTACGAGAACTGTGGGCTCTATCAAAGGTTATTAGACCTTGAGTAAAATATATTTCAATTGAACAAACTAAATGTGCCTGAGAAACTATGGAAATCACTCTCAGGATTTTGTTTTCCCTGGTAGGGTCATGTTACATTGCAAGCCGTTAATTAATCGGTTCTTCTTACGATCGCCTAACATTCTATTAGGCAGCAAGAAATGGAAATGCTACCCAACGCTTGACTGGACATATTCTTATGTATTGTAGTAGGGTTACAGTACCGCAGTAAAGCTGAATGTCTCGAATAGTCTAGATGCATCTCCACGAATATAAGCGACATCAAAAGGTCCTCACATGATCAGCTGTCATCATTTTTCGGCATGCGTACCGAGGCTCGGTGTCGTGATTATCTACGCTGAACTCTTTATTCACACAAGGCTGAGGGGTATTTCGGCTGAAGTTATCATACAATTATCGAATGTTAGATGACCACATTTCATCACCGCCGCGGTTTTGGTTTGGTTCCGTCTCGGGAGATGACGTGCGCCTGCGCTCCCGGTCCTGCTGCTATTGGCTCGTTAATAGACGTAGCGAATGACATGGAAGACACCATATGAAAGGCTTACGGCATTCCATTTCGCTTCGTTGATAGAAGAGCGTGTGTAGCTATTCGCTACGACTTAGTATGTGTCTCAAGCCGAGGGGGAAACTAGATTCAGGGGGAACTTACGCGAATAGAACCCACGCCATACAAAAGGCTGCCGCAGGCGCCATTATTGTCTATTCCACCACTTAGCATGTGAGGTTCTATCACAAAGAGCGAGGAGCATACTCGAGGCGTCAGATTTCTCGAGGCGCCATGTTGACATAAAAGAGGCAGGCTGCGGAAAGTTTTGTTTTCAGGGGCTGGCGACAAGCGAGAGTATCAAGCCTTGTCTGTATTGCTATTGGCGTCGTTACATTATATGATGGGTTAAACCACCAAATGAGCTATGCCACGCGCTTGTTTTCGCCTAATCGTCGAAAATGGTTGCTTTTGACTAGGTACTGGCGAATAAGGCAACATGCGGCTCGACTCCTACACAGTATAATGTGCGTGTGTGGCTGTTGAACATACGATTGAAAGAAGAAGCTTAGTTGGTGCCAACCGGAACGGCCGGCAGAAACGGGAAGCTCCAAGTTATTCACCACCACCACCAACGCTATCCAGTCAGGCCATTACCTGTATACATGTACCTTAGCTAAACCTTGGGCATGTGATAGACTTAGACAAGGGAGGCACTTTGTCCTTTTAAGCCATTCAACATTCACGCAAGAGAACAAGCTGTTCTTCTCACACCCCAAACAGAAAAACACCGGCCATGCCTTAGCTATTCTTCAAAGGTGGAACAAGAAAGACAACATGTCCAACAGCGCGCTGGCCCTTGTGGGATGGGCGTTCCTCCCAAATGTACGTGTCCCTCCTGCTGCTGTCGCCGCCCCCCCATGCCTCTATATCAGTAAAGCAAGACACCAATTGCTCAAGAGACCTACTAACATGAAGTTACCCCCCAAATAGCTCGTGACCGGCTGGGTCCAGTCCATCTACTACGGCTTCGCTATCCGCGCCGGCGACCCACGCCCGCCCCCGAACTCGCCACGCTGGCAACTCCACCGGCGGCGCATCTTCACGCTCGTGATAACGCTATACCTGCTCTACACCATCTACGAGGCGGACCACGACCAGCAGAGGCAGGGGAGCTACTACCAGTCTCTCGGCGTGCCCTTCAGCGCGAGCGAGCGCGAGATCAAGAGCCGCTTCCGGCGTCTCGCGGCGCTGCACCACCCGGACAAGGTCTCGCAGCAACCGGGCGGTAGCGTCGACGACGCGGGCGACTTCTTCATCGGTCTCAAGACGGCCACGGACGTGCTCACGGACCCGGCGCGGCGGTTCGCGTACGAGCGGTTCGGCCTCGACGTGCTCGGCTGGCGCAACTGCGTCACGCTGCGCGACTACGTGTGGAAGGGCCTGCAGACGACCGTCATCCCGCACTACGCCGTCGCCGCCGCGGGGCTCTACGGGCTCGGCCTGCTCGGCTACCTCGAGTTCGGCCGCTACTGGCGCTGGGTCACGCTTCTCGTCCTCTGCGTCTTCGAGGCCCACACCGTCATGAGCCCGCGCTTCCCTGCCTTCGTCGAGGCGCTCGTGAACCCTTTCCTCGTCCGCTTCACCTCGCACGCGCCCTACCTGCCGTTTCAGGTCGTCGCGCTCGCGCGCCGCGTCGCCATCGCCATCTACATCGCCTTCGGGCAGCTCGGGCCCGTCCTCCAGGCCGGTCGGAACCAGGAGGCCGCCGCCGGCGAGAGGGCGCTGCAGCAGAACCTCGACCGTCTGGAACACACGGCTAGGTTCATGGATGCCGATGCCACCCGCCTCATGGAACTGGAGATGGCACCGTTTGCGGGCGATCCCGAGATCGTCAGGGATATGCGAGCGAAGCTTAGGGAATGGCTTGTGCAAAATACGATTCGTGCTGATCCCATGGTCAGAGATGCCCTGGGCAGGTCGCTGCAGAGGAGACGAGTCGATGCACCTGCCGGGGCGAGAGGCACGAGATAAAAATATCTAGACATTTCATTAGATAGCGCTGAATTAACATAATTGCAAACTCATGGTTTGAAATGCCTGCACGTGTTGTTAAAACCGGGTAGATTTGGGATAGATTTGACTCCGAAGAAGTGATCTGGAAACCTGCAAGTACAATTTTTGGGCTCCAACTAATGCTCTGTTACCCAGGCAAACCCTACGTTATCTACTGCTATTGTATAGCCTATATATACAGAAATGGTCCTTGCCCTTGTCAAGGCCTCGTACTTCCATCTATGAACTAACCACCTCGCTCACAAGCGTTGCCTTCCTCTCGTCTCGATGGGGATTAACACCATGCCCACAAAGGCGGCGAGAATAAGCGCCGCGGAGAGGTAGATCGGGGTCGTGCTTCCATCACCAGGGATATTAGCGGCCAAGAGAGGCGCCAGCAAGCCCGTGACGCGGTTCAAGAAGGACGCGACGCCCGTAGCTGCCCCGCGGACGGGCGCGGGGAAGATCTCGGGCGTAAAGGCGTAAAGGACGCCGTACATGATATTCTGACAGAAGGCCTCGACGGAGGTGAAGAAGAGTTGCGTTGTCAGGGTTGTGCCGAGCGTCACGAAGAGATACAGGAACACGGCTGACACGAACGTCGAGATGGCGAGCGTGCCCTTCCGTCCCAGGAAGGGCGACTTGTGGTCTACTAGATACGCTGCCAGCAGACTCCCCGGCACGCCCGCTATAGAGATGATAGCGTAGTTCCGGTAGGTCTCGGCGGGCGTCGCGGATGCGGGTGCGTTGCTCTCGCGAGCGGACACTTCGCCGCCGTGTGAGAGGTACTGGGGGAGAAAGGCGTTGAATAATGGGTACCCCATTCCAATCGATGCCCAGCAGAACCATATGAGCGCTGTGGTGAGGCCGAGCTTCCGGTTCTGGAATAGGGGTTGGATGTGGCTTAGGGAGAACGAGCTAAGGTTGTCCTTGAGGACGCTGCGCGCCGAGACCCGGGCGGGCGCTCGCTCCGTGTCCTCGGTGTCAACGATCGCATCTAGGACCTCTTCCGTAAGCCATGTCTTTTTGTTATTGCGGTATGCGATTCCATGGACGACAGCGACGGCCTCGGATTGTCGACCTTGTGACAACAGATACTTGGGGGACTCGAAAAGATGAAACAGGCCGAACCGGATGATGAACATGATGAATGTGACGACACCGATGGCAGCGATGAACAGCCGCCATCCTTGGTCGACTGGCCAGTTGGTGATGAAGTACCAGGCAAATAGAGACGACACTAGCTGACCCACCGGCCACCATACAGACAGCAGCGTTAAAAGCGAGCTCGAGGCATCGGGCAAGAACTCGAGAAAGAGAGCGCCATCAACGGGTAGATTGCCACCCACGCCTGTGCCCATCAACCCGAACAAAAAGCATACAGTCGGCCAATTAGGGGAGAATGCCACCAGAGTACCGAAGATGCTCGTTATCAAGAGCGTGAGGTTAAAAGCAATCCGTCTCCCCATGATGTCGGCGCCCAGCCCCATAATGCGCTGCCGATGCTCAACCCAAGGTAAAGAGAGCTGGTTGTATATCTAACCTGCTTCTCAGTGACGCCGAATTCTTCAGATAATGAAGGGAGGGTCAAGGAGACGCCCTAGTACACGGTTAATAAGACGTCGTTATGAGACATGGGGTAACTCGGGTCTTATCTCCCAGTAGGCTCGACATACTTGCATCCAAAGGCTACAACATTTGAATTAGTATATTACTGAGGTATACATGATCTCAAGACAATAAACTTACTTGTCGGCAAACCAACCGAAACCACATAAAATGAAGAGCTGCCAGTTATATCGCCCCATACCAATGTCTTGGATGGCTTTGTTGATGAGTTTAGATTTCACTACACAATAAATCGAGTTAGCAAGTAGTTCTATGTTCTGCCGCCAATAAAGTGAGCCAACTCACACTCGTACTCCGTCCACCTACGTCCAGGTTCGCCTTTACGCACGTCCCGCCGTAGACCTTCTATAGTATATTCAGCCGCATTCATTTGCAGCATACCCTGACCCTCATTGTCACTTTCTTATATGCAGTTCCGAGGGCTGTTTCCTCATCGTCATCGCCATCCAGGTCGATGCCATCATCAGAGCTGTGCCGGTCCTCCTCGAACTCGGCCTTACCGCACCTCGCGGAATGGCTGTGGAGATGGGCCTCTTCTAGCGGGACCAGAACACCGATGTAATCACGGACGGACTCCTGCCCCGCGAACCTAGATCTGATGAACCGTTTCATCATGCCTGAGACTGGGGTGTGTGTGTGTGTGGCTTCTGAGCTGTAAGGCTGGACCGGGCTACCTATTTGCCCGACCCATCGGAAAGCGTCTAAGTTTGCTAGTTCTCTTTGTCAAGAGATCAAATAGGGGGGCTGTTTCAAAAGGAACACACGGAAAGACTGCTAGCCAAAAGATACCATGGAGGGGTGATGGTATTATTAATTTGTCAACGCATTCGAGTAGAATAATATGGGCAGATGGAAAGCAAGAAAAGAAAAAGTGTCAATGTCTCAATAAGCCACGTGATCCATGAACGCAGCTGACGATGTAAATGCAGAGAGGTGCGTGGGCTTGTGATGTGTGATGTGTGATGACAGGAACGTCGAAAGAGCTAAGACAAGCCCCTGTAATATGCCGTGGGTGCCTTAGAAATCCCCGGATCTCATTCGCCCCGGGCGTTGCAGGGGGCCGATGTAATGGCGATCAGCGGAAGCTGTTATAGAAAAGTGGATGTCAGCCGTCCATCGAAGGTAGCTTTCATATACCACTTGACAGTAACAAGAGCAGCCTACTTTCATTATCAGAAGTGGTCACAGTACCGGTTATTCCATTGATACTTATAAAATCATTCCTGGGTCAAGGTACATGCTTATGTAGAAGGGAGGCAGCAAAAGCAGAATTACAAGTACTTCCTGTCGGTATTACGTACCGATAGGGGTCTAGACCGCCTAAGGCTAGCGTGCGCGCACTGCGAACTGTGGCACCTGACCCCAGAGCCAAGACAATCCATAGCAGTCTCGAGTGGGGGTCCATATCTACGCTCCAATGCTGACTTTCTAAAACCCAGACTACGCCTTTTACAGTATGCCGTATTCCAAAGGCATCGTGGTAGACGCATGGTAGACTATCACAGACCGACAGCTATTGTTGTTGATTGATTCCTTGCTTTGTTAGCTGAAAAGGAGCTGTTTTAATACATTATGCTTCGAGAGTTCCAGGCCACGGGTTCTACAATCGGTATAATCGGTATAATAGCAACGCTATTGCATACAAGCGAGCTCGAATACAAGTCCTACCCAGAGATTGAGGTTGTAGTCATACTCAAAAGCCTGGGATCGAAGATACGCCGAGGAAGCCTACCTCGCTCATTCATCAGGACATATATAAACTAGAATGTTCCGCATCGTGAGATGATTAGGCGTTACACGAACATCTACTGACACCCAGGTACTCATCTAGCAGCAAGTCAAGTTAGGTATATAGATAAAGAAACTTATTCCAATTTTTTTCAGTGACCTAGCTTAAGCTGGTAGCATATGAAGGGGGATAGAAGGGGGCCAGCCCATTCGTCGGTTGATCTGTTTTAGGTGTGATTCGATTTTGCCAGATTAGCGAGACAATTCGACCGCCCACAGCCATGCTGGGCGGCGACGTTGCGAGGTCCGCTATTCCTTCGTCATCGTCACCGAAGAAGAAGATGAGCATATGCCGGGATCGGAACGTGCGCGCCGATGTCTCATGGAGTTTCGGTCGCCCGTCATGTCTTCGGCGATGACGCCCTGCGGAGATGGCAGCACGGCCGACTGTTTCGCGGTGTCTACGTCGGTGAGCTGCCGTGGTCTCGTGCCCACCGTGTGGCGCGATTTGAGGACCGGGGCCTCTTTGTCGTCACGCTGCCTCTTTTTTACGTCCGAGGGGCCGGGCTGGCCGTCATGCGGGTAGAGGCGATCCAGTTCCTGTTGCGATATATAAGGTACGACTCCGTATCCGATGTCGTGAATGAAGGGTAATTCCACTCGAAACTGGCTCTCGTGTTAGAACAGGGCGAGATAAGGGTGGCGACATACAGTTGCCCATAGGCAAGCTAGGAAAAATAAAGATATCCGGAGTGTGTTCTTACTCGTCGACTAGAGAATCTAATCATGATACGCCGACCTGCAGGGCTACAGTAAAACAAGCCTTGCCTGTCTTTTTCGAAGGGAGACAAGGAATGCTCAAGCAGCTTCACCTGGAAGAGTTCGAGAGTAACCGGGAGGTCGGCGATAAAGTCGATTCTCTGCGGAAGTAATTAATGACATGTCCTTGGACCTAGTCCGCTAACGGAATAAAAGAAATCGGTCTTACGTCTACTGGTGAAGGTTGCTGATCGAGGTAGTGCCATAATGCCAGCCCTCCAGCGACCTTCAGCTTCGTTCCCACCAGCTCCGGGATTTGTTTGATGATTTGTATAATGTTGCGAGCGGCGTCTTCTAACTCCTCGACGCCCGCTGACATTTCAGCCGATTCACAACGGATATACCAGTGATTAACCGATTTCAAGGGGCGGAGAGGGGAGAAAGGGAGAATATCTAGAAACACAGCCGCCACGTCGCCGGGAAGTGTTCAGTGAGGCTCTATGACCGGTTCCGTTGGAGACGAATTGTGTGAAAGCGGGGGTATAAGATGAACAGATTAGGGGTTCAAAATAAGAGAGGTGCCGACTCCTTTCTCGCCTAATAGCTGAAGTGAGTTTACAGTGTGGTGGCTTCAAGTCGACGATGTGTAAACCACTCAGTAGCGTTTTGTCTTCTTTGGACCGAAACAAATTTTCGTGTCTTCAACTCTTGAGTATCACGAATATCACGGAGGCAAATTCCCACTGGTTGAAGCTAGAGGTGATAGCAGGGGTAGAATGTTCGCCAGTAGACGAAACTAAGAGGTCGGGTTGTTAGCTAGTTCTGATAGAGGAAGTCAATATGGTCTCGTTATCTTAGTTAGTCGAAGTAGAATAAGTCCGAATAGTCCGAGCGAGATCTCCCTAGATCTTCCCGGATCCACGGTTGTTATAGATGCGCCGGATATCGAAATAAAGCAGTAGGATGCTGTTTGGATGTTCACTAATCTTCAGTCTAAAACTGCCTAGGTAATTAAGGTTCAAGGCGGCTGCCCCTGGCATGACTCGGCGTCGGCCGATTGTCTTGGGAAACGGAAGGTTTTCAGGATAGACTTTTTACTACAGCACGAATTAAAGGAGGCTGGCGAGTCTCAATCAAGCATAACAGGCGGAGGTTGGCCGCTTGAGGCCCGAAGAGGGGGTTTTAAGGTTCGGAGCACAATTCGGCATGGGTTAGAGATATGTTCACGGAAGGCCAAGACCGAATTTTCCAAGGTTCAGCCTCTTATGACATTTCTACCTTCGTCAACGGAGTCGCATAAAAATGCTACCCATAGGTACCGAGGCCTATTTCTAAGCCACCTATGATTGCGTGGCCCAGAGGCTCTCCCTCTACTTACTATAATGTCGATGGAGTAAGGCAGGTAAGGAAGGCAACGTGGGATTACTGTAAGGGGCGGCTTTGTTCATGCCCCTTCACACCTTCTAACACGGCCAGGCCCTGCCCGCCCTGGATCATCCCGCGGACCGGGAGTTGCGTCCGGCGATCTGATGCCTACACGTCGACATTTGAATGCGAAGCACTGCCATCATAACGGCGCCGACATGCCCGTGTCGACCAAGGCACACGTGAGACTGTCCTCGGCCAAGGAAATGCCAATACCGGACAGTTAGACGTAGTTGTACCGACTCTTATGATACATCTGGTAGGACCGGGTAGATTGAATCCGGTCCTCAAATTGCAATCAGCTGGTGATGTACAGTATGAACGCACCCATCAACCGTGTAAGTATAAGTTTAGCCAAATAATCATCAAATATGAACATAACCCTAACATGAGAAATCAAGCCCCCTCCTGCGTTCAAGGGGGAGACCCCGTGCCGTTATACCCTGATGGGCAAAAACCCCTCTTGAGCCCGAACCCTATTTCGAGGACTCCATATGAGGCTTTATCCTGTATCTCATCCGCATCTACCCGAACGACCAAGATACTTAGTAGGCATACGAGGCAAGGTCGGCAACCAGCAACGAGACTATTTGGACATACAGTGTAACAAGGGCTTGTGTTTGAGGGCTTAGAAGGCAATTCAAACTTCAATGATCTTTCAGAAGCTAAAGGGGGCCATGGACGTTTTGTCCCTTTGATCGCTTGAAGTGAGACATTTCTAATCTGCATTATAGATCTTCTCATCGTCTCACAGGGGGACAAGACATTTGTAGCCCTCATCTCACCACTAAGCTACTAGTCATACGTATCCTCACGATGTCATATATCCTTTCCAAATCTACCGTTGCTCGCTCTTATCGAGCTCATAGTTATAATAATGCGAACATTTAGTTTACCCATAAAACCTGTCTAGTGTATAAATGCCAAAAGAGAGTAGGATGCAATACTGTAGAAGCTAAATTCTCAAATTAGACTCTAGTCTTGCCATGTGCCAGGTGTTATGCTTCGAGACGGTAGACTGGGACCGGCGATTCATTCGCTCCGTGGTGATTAGGATGACGAGGTAGTCTCATTCCCTTGTCACATGGTTCGTTGTTGTAGGGAGTCTGCGACTTAGCCCAGGTGAGTATCTCAGACAAGCTATCTCACAATCCATTCCTAGTATTATACAGTTGTATTATGTAATTCATGCCTCCTAAAACCTGTATCAATCAACAAGAAAAGCGTATCAACTAATATATACCTATACTTGCTAATATACTCGGTCTGTTCGAAACGCTAAGGTACACCCCTGGAAAAGCAAACCTCAGAGCCAAAACGAATGCTTCTGAAGTACGTTTGCCTCAAAATCTGATATACCTGAACTCCCGTTGCAGCAAATCACGGACAGTTTTTTACCCCGTTAGGACGCTTAAGGGTTATATTCATACAAGGTCATCTCCGCTCATGGTGGTAGCAAGACATGTGGCGGCCCATCGATGGGCTGGCGGGTGGCCCTTCTTCTAAGATGTCATAAATGGACATAAACCGATCGATTGTATCATCAGAATTACGAGACCACCGTAATTCTACCGGTCTTGGTCCAAAGGTCTCCACGTCTCCCGATGATGGCGTGCCAGTAGTTGTGGTTGTGTGATATGAGGTGCAACGTGAGTTGACGAATCTAACGGAGTGTTTGGAATTGGAGATAGCCCATTCCAAATTACTGCATTCCAACGAGGTCGTTTCCAATACTTGAATCGTTCAGTGCGAGTTCTTCGCAGGCGTTTGCGGCGGAAGTGATGGCTTCGGATGAGTATATTCAACTACAATAATACGCCTTCTTCGTCATCACCGTGCGTGGTCTCATCCTCTTCCCAGTCAACCTCGCCTGCTAGTGCTTCGGCTTTTCGTTGAACCTCAGCTAAGCCGCTCAATTCAGCAACGTAGTCCTTATCTTCCAGGGCACGCTTGACGAACTCCCAGCCTTCTTTTCTATATGCTGAAAGAATAGGTTGACTGCAGGCGCTGCAGCAAGGATAGGACTGTCCTTTTATAACGAGATTCTGGAATCTGTTGAGAAACCCACGAATTTGATGGGGCACAATGCCAAGCGCATATTCGTCGTTCGCGTCAACTTCATGAGAAGAGGAAGACGCTGTTGCTGGGGCTGGGGCATGGTGCCCTAAAGGATGTTGTAATAGACTGGTTAGAAGTTCGACAAGAAGAGCGGAGGCAATGGAAGCGATGCCTGGTCGGGTGACAGTGCACTGCTGGTCAAGGGTCAAATCCTTTTGCGACTATCCTGTTGTCAGTCATGAGAGGCTTATCAAGGGAGAACTATCTTACATCGCCAGGTGCAACAACGTCATTACAGAAGTAGCAACCCAAAGTATCGTCGCCATCCTTAGGTTCAGCGCCATGTCTCATGACTACGTAGGTATCGAAGCCGAGTGCGGCATTCATGACAATCTTCCCGGCAGCTTTGCCCATCACTGTAGGGAGCCATCGCGACTCTCGGCTGTCCATGAGCAAAAATATTGCATCGTGTTCGTCTATTAATGCTTTCAGTTTTTCGAAGTCACCCTGAGTTTTGTCTACAATTGGATGGCCGAGCATCGGAACGGACAAAACTTCGCCATGACTATCCACACCAGGGTAGATCTGCTTCAAAGCCTCAGCTGCTCTGATGGCTTTTGGAGCACCCCCATTGAGGCAGTCTTCGTAGACGAAAAGAGGCTGTCGCACTGGGTTCGAAAAAGATACGGCGCCGTAGTCAACAAATGTGATCTTGCGGACGCCCCATCCCATTAAGTTCCTCGATACATAACTGCCAAGTGTGCCAGCACCAAGTAGACATCTCGTGTTCTTTATGGCGTCCAGGTTAAGGTCGGGAGAAATTCGCCATTTCATCAGCTTAAGATTAAGATCCACTGACTGGTCGGCAAGACGGGCTGGGTCCATTGATTCTGCGAGGCTGACTGATCTCGCAGTTAATTTATTGGCCTGATTTCGCTCCCAGCCTGTGGCTTTGGGCATTGTAGACAATACCAGTTCATCGACCGGATCCATGTATAGGGACATGATGATGCTGCGAGCTTCGTGTCTGCGCGAATGAATATCACGGTAGCATAAAACTTGAACTTCGCTGAGGTGGTATCGTTGCCTCACCAACATCAAAAGATTTCTCAATGGCCAGGCGGGATGTTCGTCATAGGCCGACGGGTCTACGAAAGCCACATATCTGTCTTCCTTGGGGACGCCAAGAAAGAAATTATTCTCGAAATCGCGTAGGGAACCGACTTCCCAAGTATAACCAATCTCCTCGTGGCCACTTTCCTCGGAATAACCACCAAGCCTCGCAGAAGACCGCTTACCCCGAACTTTCTTGGCTAAGAAAAAGCCATACTCTCTGTTGTCGACAACGTACCGCCATGTGCACACTCGGTCAACTAAGGCCGTGCTTTCGGACGGTGTCAGGCGCTTTATTTCGCCTGCACGCTTCCATGCGGGGTCTGAGGGGAGGGTTGGGAACCCAAACCAGTACGTCATACGGTATTTCTTCAGGTCGGCGTAAGAGAGGATGATATACGAAGAGAGTAGAGAAGGGACTGAGTATATAGTGCCATCCTTAATGGCATCCCAAATCTAGATTAATCAGCCTCTAATCTACCCAACATCAGCACGGTGGAGGGTCGTACCTGGCGCGCGGCGTTGTTGAGTATGTCAACCTTATTGGCTTGTCTGAACGCCTCCATGGTATTAGTATTCCTGATAATGCCTTCGGCTCGTACCGCATTTGCGGGAACGCTGTCGGCCCCCCGCTACATTAGCCCCTGAAGAGTACGTTCAAGCCAAGTGACGCAAGGGCGGAGTCGGCTTACGCAGTGCTCGTGAGGGCATTCGCCAGCACTTGCATCTTGACGCTATCGTCAGGATTTACGCCGAGGCGAGGTTCGTAGAGGCCCAGAACGGGGCGCGCCGAGTCGCTCAGCTTGTCATGGTCGAGCTTGGAGGCGAAGAGAGCCGAGTAGAAGGGCAGCTCGATCTCTGACGAGAACGGCGCAAACTTTAATGTGGCCATGTTGGCCAAGGGCTCTGGGCAGAGAGGTCAGGGTAGCTGAGGGGTGGCTTTCTGGTAGTCTGAGAGTTTTTCAAGTCAAAGCTAGAGTGTCGATGAGCTGGGTGACTGAAAGGAGTTGGGAGAGATGGGAATGCGAACGCGGTGGGAGTGAGAGTGAGAGTGGGAGTGGAAGTTGGAGTGTGAGTCGTCGGAGGTGGGATGATGCCTGCCTGTGCCTGCCTTGCCTTCATGCGCGGTGGGGTGCCGTTGATTTGATGTGAGCGAGGTACAGCTGTAGTGTACGCATACTAACTTAGTAGCATACCTCTCTACCTATCATCACGTTCCCATCTCTCAGCCTTAGTCACGCACCGTCCATTACATTACCTAGGTAGTTTTTATCCAGGGCTGGAACAGCCGGCTCTGGGCAAGGGCAAGAACCAAGGTAATGGGATTCAAAGCATTGCACATGCTGGCAGACTCTGGGTGCGGCGCATCTGACTGTGTCTAGTGCATCCCATGATTTCAAGAGAGGTCACATGCCGCGTTCGATAAGGAGAGAAGGTCGAGGTAAAGGACCTGAAGATTGGAGATGACGTGACCTGTTACCCAGGGTATTGGATTATGGAGGTACTGTACCTACCCCGCGCACCCGTAGAGCACAGGTCATCTGCAGGGAGGTGTCTCCCCCAAAAGGCCCGGCGGGGCATATGCTGTAGCTACAGCGGTAGCCTGGTGGATATGCTGCGGGTGTGCGATAGGTACCCGCTGTATGGATACCCTGAAAAGACTCAATGGGTTTAGGTGGGGCTGTACCCGCGTCCAGGCGCGACAGAGAGCGCGTCTTGCATGCCGCTAGATTAATTAGTTCGAATTGACTGCCGATTCTGGTTGCATTCTGCTTTAGATGTCTGAGAGAGGAACCGAGGTTTAAGCATCTTCAAACTATAATGTATGCTGTGAATAGGGTTGTATCCGAGGGCTTGGATGATTCTTTTGGCACAAGGATGCTTATCGGTATATGTGGCGGTATGTTAACTTGACTATCCTAGCCCCTTTCTACTTTCTACTTGCCTGAAACTGACGGATTGATAGCAAAATGCGCTGGAAAGAGGACCGTGGCACAATACCTGGTTGAACACCATGGTTTCAAGAAGTTGCATCTAGAAAGACGGCAGCAAGGACAGGCACAAAACCAGTCAGAGGCCAAAGGCGCACAAGGAACCCTAGAGTGTTACCCCAACACCACAGAAGCGAATGGCTTGGCCACGAAGGACCTTTTGATTCGGTCAAAAAATGGGAAAACGCAACCACAGCATATCTTTGCAAATGAAGGGGAACTCCTAGACTTTGTAACGAAACACTGGCGTTCTCGCTGGGTAACGACGGACATCCACAGTGAGGGTATCCTGGACGCACTGAGCCGACGTCCATTCTTCATCCTCATCAGTGTAGACGCACCTGTGACAGTACGATGGCGACGGCATCAGGCGCGTGAAAACGAGTTATCCTTCTCAGATCCTTTACAGGAGTCCATCAGCCTAGAGGATTTCGTCGCTGAGTCCGATGCGCACCTCTACGACGCCGAGGCCGGCGTCCTACCACTCATGTCGCGGGCTGCGATCCGGCTTCTCAACACCTCCGACTCCCTGGCCCACCTGTACGCGACGCTGGGGAAACTCGATCTCACAAACGGGGACCGTCTGCGCCCGAGTTGGGATAGCTACTTCATGGCCCTGGCATCCCTCGCGGCGCGGCGGTGCAATTGCATGAAGCGGGCCGTGGGTGTGTGTTGGTAGACAGCAAACGACGCGTGATATCGACCGGCTACAACGGGACGCCGCGAAATCTGACGAACTGCATGGAAGGTGGATGTCCTCGCTGCAACTCGGGCGATGCTACCAGCGGCGTGTCACTTGCGACCTGTCTCTGTCTTCATGCCGAAGAAAACGCCCTCCTTGAGGCCGGACGCGAGCGTATTCGCGATGGCAGCGTGTTGTACTGCAACACGTGCCCTTGCCTCACCTGCAGTATCAAGATCGTACAGGTCGGAATCAGCGAGGTAGTGTATAACCAGGGATATAGCATGGACGGCGAGACAGCACGTGTCTTCTTATCTGCAGGAGTCAAGCTGAGGCAATTTTCTCCGGTAAGTTCGATTCTAGACTGCGTGAGCAACACCTACTGATGATGAGCATAGCCAGCCGACGGTTTAATACATTTAGAGAAGATGGAATAGTAGCTACGAGTATGGGCCAAATATGTCTTTGCTGTTAGACGACAAAGACCCCAAGAGAAGTACTATCCACCTAATAGATTTAGATATTGGACACATACTAGGACAACTCTACTACTCAACTATTAATGCCCATCAATCACGTGGCGTATCACGCGAGCAATTAGTGAGCCAAGATACAGACAGCAGCTACCTAGGTCATATCGTAGTGCTTGGGCATGCATTGATTAGTAGAACAGATTTATTGTTATTGTAATTATAGAGAAGCTCGTGGTAAAGCATATGGGGGTATTGATCAATAATATTATCCATTGCTGAGACCTTCGTGCAAAAAGCCAGCTGGACAATGTATATCCCGGCATTGCGACGACGCATAATGTCGCCTGCATTACTCTCATCCTCGTTCAACTGAATCCGAACATGGGTGGTCAAGATCGGCCAAGACGTTCAGAAGGTAGCCTGGTTTCGTGGTATTCGAATTGGTATTCGGGGGTTTGGATTGGCAATCGATTCATTTTTTTGGGCATGCCTCGTGATAGTCTTCCCCCATTTCCCGTTTTCCAGACATTTATCGTTTAAGCGCCGACACCAGCGTTCTTCGCCTTTCTCTTCTTGATGAGTTTAGAGATGAACAGAGAAAGCAGACCGACACCGACGACGAAAACGATAGCTAGTAAGTGCAGCAGTCAGCACAAGTTCAATATACCTCACACCGCGGGCACGGGTCCTAGATGAGATTGTGTACTTACCAAACACGACCACGACACCAGCCTCTTTTTGGGCCCCTACATTGAATTAGCACCTGGATTCTACAGCCGACTATGTGTCTGAAGTTATCAGTCTAGCAACCAAGGATGCTCACAGTTTTCGCGACGGGCGAGTTGGTGGATGGTGTCGCGAGCGACAACAGCAGTGTTGATGGCAGGCATTTTGGATACCTAATATGAATTAGTATTCCTGTTGAATGGCCGAGTTGTGATCAAATGCCTAGGAGGCCATGACAAAGACGACGTAGTGTAACAATGCCTAATCGGCTTATTCCAGCTACGCCTTACTACCCAGGAAGGACGCCGAAGTTCTCTTGACCGCCAAGCATTGGTTGCTCTTAGGCTTTGCATCAATTGGCTCAAGCGCGTTGACCCGGTGACAAGAATTGAGCAAATTACTTACGTGAACTGCGTTCAACTACCGGTTGGTAAGATAGATGGGCACAGGCAATCAATGGCGAGGGCGAGGAGCTTGTTCTGCGAACAACACGAGCCTTGGTTGGAACTGGAAAACTTGGATCTGAACCTGCGCAAGGACAAGTGAGTAAGAGAGAGAAAAGGAAGAGCAAATGGAGAAGGAAGAGCAAATGGCGGTCCGGGAGGAAAGGAAGTAGTAATAATATTAACTGGAGAAGCTAGTTTGCCGGAGCTCTCTGGTCGAGTCAAGGCTAACAGGAACAGCAGTACGTCGTAGTGTACAACTGGGAGAGCCCATGCAACCACTGAGAAGCTTGGTTTTCTTGGCTGATGTGGGAGCAACCGGGGGGGCTGACAACTTCAAAGGCAGGGCGGCGCTAGTGGTGCTTTTTTCCCTCGAAGGTACCCTTCAGCAGAAGCTGTACTGCGCGATTTTGTCGGAGAGTAGATATGGCTCGACCAACCAGTGAAGGAGTTGGCTGTCATCGGACCCAGTGCGGGGAGTAAAATACAGTGCGTTGCCGCAATAGGCAATGGGAACAAGATCTACTATGGGGTTTGCGACGGGGATTGTCAAGGCGACTGAAAGTCGCGCGATGAAGACCGAGACTATCGGCTAGAGACGAGAAGCCGGCCAAAACAGAGGCGCGGTGATGCCGAGCTACCTACCAAGGATTGCAGAATGGAGCAGGATGACGTAGGAGGATTGCTTTGATGTTGGTTTGGTTCAGAGACAGAAGAAAAAACCGCTCACCTTTGTGTAGACACAGAGATATGGTGAAATGGAGTAGCAACACAATTTGCTTGGCTTCGATGTTTTGATGTTGGTAGCGTAGATTGAAATCGAAATGACGATGGTAAATGAAGCTGGCTGAAGTTTTGAATTAAGCGACTAAGGCCGACTACGACTGCTAGAAAGAACCTATGTTGTGGGGCTTGTTTATCGCGCCATAAGGCCATTGGCGAGTAAGAATCCTAGAAGGTCCAAGCTTCCTCCATGCAGCGATGTTGTTTCCATCCCAGCCTGCCCGGCCTACTGTAACTCGCTGAAGGTCGGGTATTATTAACACTGTGCTACTAGGAACGAACAGCACGGTCTCTGCCGTGCGGCATTTCTCAGCCAACCTTGTCCCTTGTCGAGTGAGTTGCACATTCACGATGCAGGCCGCCTGCCTTCAACAACTCGATTCAGTTGGAACAGACTTGAGCGGAGTTCGTGTGTCCTGAGTCGATACCTAGGTAGGTAGGCAGCAGTTGACAACAACCAAAGAGACTGAACCTTACACTACTTTTGTTCTTCGGGGTATGCATTTTTATGGTATTTCATCCGTGTTGTGTTTGCGCGCTTGGTCACCGATTCCTGACCGATGGCGTGGCGGTCTGGGCGCTCGTGCAACATCAATTTCAATCCTCCCCACGTAAGACATGCAGCATTCGATCATGTTTCTGTTCGACTGTCGGCATGCGGAACGCCTCCTCCCCATAATTCCGAAACGATGCCGCTACTATTTGATCAAGGGAAGCTCGAGGATCAACAACTACTCCCAACATTCTATCCCGTTCATGAAGCCTAAAAGTATATAGATGTCCTGGTGCAATAGTGATGAACATGTTCGGCATAGTGATTTCGAAACGCACAACCATCCCTGAGTGAATTGTTATTATGAAGCACACATTGCATCTTATTCGCGAGAGCACTTCCTCAGTTCTATCGCTTCGATATCGACATTTATATGTACTATGTATGGGCTACCAATGAATCGGGTCCCGGCACTTCTGTGCTCTGTGGTATTGGGGCAGCCAATAGAGTGCATTTTCAACGATTCATCTAGCTGGACCCTGACTCTTGGCTAGATATCCGGCGAATAAGAAAAACCCCTACAGTTAGGACGTAATAGCGCTTGCGAGCCACATGGCTCTTGCAGATAGCTTAAGCTCTGCTTCAACCCTAGCCTATGTACAGCGAACCTCGTCTCCTTTTTTCATCAACTATTTGAGATCGTGTTTTGCAAGCAAGTCCTTCGCAAGAGGCTTGATACTACATAACCGTTTTACAACAAGGCATAGTGCCACCCTGACCTTATCCACAGCTTGCTATCGGTAGAAGCTTCTTGGAGTCGGCACGGCCCAGCTCAATTCATTATGAAGTCGCGGGCTCTATACCGGTTCGAAATCATGATATCGATTGAAAGCGCCGCCCAGGTCTAGCTTTCCTCGACGCAACGCAACTAATTGCTTGCCCTCACGTGGAATATTAGGCTACTATGTTAGCCTTGCAGATGTTCGGTACATCCGTTCGCTGTTTATTGACATTAGGAAAGTTGGTAGTATTCACGATGCCTATGTAGGTACACGTCCTAGTATATGTACCTCGCTCTAATCAATCTCTGCTAGAGCCTTACTAAAGTGAGCTACAAATGAAGTCTTGACGCAAAGAACTGGACCTTTCCGAAGCTAAGACTACCTTTTCTGTGAAAAGCAGGGTGGCCCATCCTCGAGGCACCTATAATCACGGGTCGATATGAAGATGTACTTCGACTACCTCGCACCGGCGCGTCAGAAGGATCGCATAGGTAAATGCGTAGTCTAAATTGCGCGAACATCTGCAATTTCTTTAACAAGCTCAACATGAACGCCAAAGTAGACGCTATTTGTACTAAACATATTCAAATAGTGGGACTAATATCGCCGTGGTAAACTGTACAAGCAATGGTACACTACAGATAAGACTCTATAAACACGAGTGTTCCTTGAATACAAGCCATTTCTAGGAGGAAAAATACACAATGTATATATATATTCAGTTTCGAAAACGCTTCCTCCAAGTTGTATTCATAACGCTTAGTTTCGTATATAGCCTATGCAGCAAAACCAAAGAGCTGGCTGTCTACATTCAATGCACCCCATAGATAACCTCAAGTACCCCTGAAAACACCATCAAGCTCACGTTCTCGTTTTCGATATGTAATATTTCCGGCGCCTCCTCTATGTTTATGACGTAATTAAGCCCATCACCGCACTGGAGCCGTCGGTTTTGGCGAACGTTCGCAATACAATGTATGACAGGCACGTGCCAACGTTGTGCATTACGTGTGCTGTGCGCGTGGATGTGCAGGACTGTCTTCGTTTACAACTTGGCCGTCTCGGCCAGCTCGCCAACCTTGAGCTTGGCGCCGTACTTCTCGAGGACGTTCTTGCCGTGATACTTCCAGAATGGCTTGGTGGCGTTCTTGCCGGCCACGCGCTTCAGGATCTTGGCGCCGCCCGGATGCTCGTCGAGGAACTCTACAGCACGAGTGCATTCATTAGTGCCGAGAAACTTCAAGTAAGGGATAGAAAGGAGGTGGAAGCTGGTCGCTACTCACTTGTGACATCGTATACTCCGCTGTCGACGATGATCCACATGCCGTTCTGCTCGTCCTTGTGCTCACCGACCTCCTTGGCTGTAAACGTCTTCGACATGTTGGCTGTTGATGTGTGTGGGAGAGATGTTATACCGAAATGAATGTATTGTTTAATTGAGAGGTGGATGGCCTAGATTAAAAGAGAATGGATCGTGAAGTTGAAGGTTTGTGAGCATTCGGCGTCGGTGCTCATCTTTCCCCAATTAATTGAAAGAGCCTCGGCATCGGCGAGGGACTGCCCCGTTGCTGACGGAACGACGAGAGCAAATACCTCGGATGTTATTGGTCACAGGACTGAAGCGGATGCACCGAGCTAGTCACATTTAGGACTTCCCCAATCTTGCAGTGTTCATCAGCAAAGAAAAGACAACAACTGCCTTGTACAATTTCATCAGTAATTTCGTCATCTATGAATATAGCTACTCATATAAACCAAACGAATTTTTTATTACTTAGCGACAATTCTAGCAAATTCTAGCTTTTATCGCAGTCTTGACAGCAGCTCATAAGTCAATACCATACTCCTCTGCGCATCCAACCATCTGAAGCGAACAAGTCAGAAGTAAAGATTGATCCCACAACCGACCACTCTATTCCATCAACATAATGAGCCATATTGATTTCTTCTCCAAATACATGATAACTTTATAGGGATTTATCTCGGGCCTTGGTTCTTGGTGGTCGAAGTTAAAGGTGGACGTCGTTTGAATCAAGCGTGACCTATGAAGAATTAGCTATGAACTATATAGCACTACTATCGAAGGAGCTGCCATTGTACTTACGTTCATTACGTAATAGAATGAGACTAATGCTTGACAACGGTAGACAATTAACGCGTTGTACGTCTTCGTGCTACGACAAAACGCTCTTCATGTTGTCCGCGACGTTGTGTACTCAAGAAGGTTCGGTAGGCTAACAGGAGGGACAATATCTCAACGAGAAGGGATATGAGGCTAGTGGCAAGAGCCACGACATCTTCTGCTGCAATCGAAGACATCAGACAGCGAAGTCAGCGTTGGTGACCCGGAAGGTTTGACTGCTGTTTAGGACAAGCATCATGAAACTGAAATCTATATGAACTGCTATTGTCTCGGTCTTATATATTCGCATTGGCAAATATGTCAAGGAATCGCCTAATTCTTGCTCACGCCTATGACTGATTCCTGTACGAAGTGCAGTTATTCCCATTTACCTCTTAAGTTAACCCTTGCTACATGGCGCAGTATATACAAACGCAAGGGAATCAATTATAAGCTCCGTGGAGCAAAATTCCCATCCAAGTCTTTTACCTGGTCTTTTACAATATAGGTACGCCCCGCGCCTAATAGAGCCTCATTTCCATTAGCGCCGCATATTGCAACACTGCCGATACTTATTGGGTCTCGTTATATTGCTTTCTTGGATACCACGTTTATAGCCTGCCTTAATATTTCCCCCCTCATTATATTTATCCAATCAAAGTTTGATCTCTGTGCCGGTGTACCTGTAGCTTTCCCCGCTCCAAGCCCGCTCCACCGCGGCACCACGCTAGAGAAGCACCTACGCCACAAAACATGGACCCGGTATCACATTTACATCTTACTAATTGGAAAGCTTTACCTTTCCGAACACGTATTGGCAACGACAATCAAGTGTGAGGGAAGGTAAAGATTGAGAAGTTCTAACGGTGACCCCTAAAAGTATAAATTTCTCTGCAACGCGCTGATTGGCCTATACGGACTCTGCAAAGCTGCCATTGGTCAGAGTCTAAATCGAGGCATCAACCATAACGTATTTACACTCATTTGGACTGTGTGGCTTACGCACTGCAATAGTGAAGATGGTCACTAACGGGCACTATATACGAATACGAGGCTGATACAGCGACGCTTACGTAAACTAAAATTAAAATGCGTAGCATTTTAATTTTCACCGTTGTGGAAATACTAGAGAATCTGCCCAGGCAGCTACGGCAGCCTGACACTCCTTTCATCCCGCGTAGAAAGGGCTCTTTCCACGCGTGCCGCGCAGTATCCACGCGCACCAGTGATTACGTAATTTATCACTGGGCCAATCAGGTACTAGACCTATATGCTGACAACCGTATTTAAAATGGATGGTTTACTATTAACGGTAAAGCTTTCCATTTTAGTGACAACTTGCTTGGCGCTACCGGGTATTTTATTGATTGAGTTGTCGGCCACACCATAATGCTACCTTCTTTGGGACAACCAACGAAGTTTACTATACCTCACGTTGGTGGACGGTTTGCCTGGATACTATGCCTGAACCCTCAAGGAAGGAACAAAGATGGCAGCTAAATTACAATAAGTGTCGATTTTATTGTCATACTAGAGAGGAACTGAAGTGTTTAGAGAATACATGAGCAGCGGGAGCTCCTCCCTTGATGACCACTCAACCCATTAGCCAAGCCATAGAACCGACTGATATTCGACAATTGCACGATTTTTATTGCCACCTGGGTAGACATACAAGATTGTCAGTGAACTTGCTTGGGGCTTGTTAGTTTTCACTTCTCTAGGCTGCTAAGAGCTACGTGGTTAAGACGGCTCAAGTTGTACAGCAGAGACAATTATCTTAATCGGCGGTACGGAGTGTATGTATTGTCAATGGGACACAACTGAATTCTTTCAGATACGCAACCTCATTAGTGATACAGAATCCTTGCTTTCTACTATATTTTTCGACGAAGGTAGCTTATGTAACAACCCATTGGCAGCCCTTATAGCCTTATCATTATATACTGAAGCCGCTCCGCTTTAGAATTGCTGCTTGTATTAATTACACATAGGAGTTCCCGAAGGAATAGTTGACCAGTTACGAAGGAGCAGCGATATTAATACAGCACTATTATTGAGCAGAATCAGCTCGATAGGAGGATCTACGATATTCAGCTGTGAAAGTACTGCGATATTTACTTACAGACCACTGAACGCTTCAAAACGATCGCAGGTGACGGAGTCCCCGCGGTGCCTCAATTGCACAGCTTTTTGTTACAAATAAGAGGGAAATTGAGATTCCCAATAGACTCGGCCCAACTCCAATCGCAAGACTACTATAGAAGATCATTATTGCATTTGGCTCTAGAATTGGGTGTTACGAAAAAGGTGCTAGAATCCTGCCTTGACGACAATGTAAGTCTTGATATTACCGATCACTATAGACGTTTAACCTTGCACTACGCCGCCGCTAGTGGGAACGAGAGAGTGTTCGAATATTACTTACACGAGGCGCCGAGATAGACTGCGAAGATCGGAATAGATACTCACCTTTAGGGTGAGCTGCAATATGTGGGCAGACCGTCATCGTCCAGGAATTAACCTTACGCGGTGCTGATATTGAGTTCGGGGGTATCTTTAATTCATCAAACACCGCTGTTCCTAGCCTTTGAGGAAGGCCATCTATCTATTATTGAGTTGCTGACTGACATGGGCACCGACGTTGATAGTATAGATATGAGAATAGCGAGACAAATGAGAACTCAAGTATCGCCCAGCTCATTCCTGAAAAAGGCGCTGACGTAAACTGTAAATATCATGATGGCAACACACCATTATTGCACGCTATCGAATCAGAGAACATAAGTATGATCCAGATCCTTGAAAGGGGCGTCAACGTTAACTCTGAGAATCACTATGGCAACACACCGTTCTTCGAAGCTATCAGCAATGAGTATATAGATGTCCTGCGACCCCTTATCGAAAAAGGCGCCAACGTCAACTCTCGAACAAGTATGGTAGAACACCATCATTCGAGGCTACCAAAGGGGTTACACAGATGTCCTACGACTATTTCTACAAACTAATATCGACCGTGGAGATTTCCCTATTGGTATTATGCTATGTAGGGCTGTGAAAGGCGGGCGCGCGACCACTGTTCAACTACTGCTCGAAAACAGCGCAGACCGCAGTACAGAGATGTGGAAGGGCGGTCCTACGGCACTGTAAATGGCTATAGATGAAGGTCATGAATGTGTGGCCGAAATCCTGCGCGCCACGAGAGAAACCTCTCGTGCGGGACACAAGACGCCGATACTTCAAGGGTTCGATCAAAGCCTCGAAGGGCGGTTTTGTGATTCAAAAGCTCCAAAGCTTGACGAGTAGAACATGACCATTGAGCGTGCTCATCTCTAACTGCTTCCAACTAATGGGTTTGTCTCAGTTTAGCAGTTAATGCAATTCCCAACGTTTACTTCTTCCAAGTTCGCTGGATTGGAATAGAGATGGGTTTCGAGCACACGACTGCGAAGAGGGATGAATGTGCGCAACATATCATGAATTTTCTATCTGCTCTCAATTTGCCTGTCTTGGGTGGGAGGTAAATTGAGTATCGGCGTTAAATGGTTGGCACTTCGCCATGAAATTATCTGATCCTTCGGTGACGATTTGATGAGAATGACTTTCATACATAGCAGTATCTCCCGATTCCCACTCCAGCTTTTGCTATCAACTAGATCCTGCCCAGTGACCGCTGGCGACCTACTCTAACTGCAATAAACCTTACTTCTTACCCTGCCTTTGTCTTCTTGCTTGTCATGGCTATCAGTTTTCCTCGCAGTGAAAAGGCAAGCGACTAATCAAGGTGCGCTCGACGAGCACACGACAACACACTTCTTATGTGGATCTTAGAACCTTCATCAGTTGACATCAATCCTATTAGGAATTATGAGACTAGTGATAGTCTAGCTTAGCTATTTATTATTATTGTAGTTATACAAGTAGTTATTCGCTTGAGTCTATACCTGCCTCAATAAACCAAAGGGTCCTGGAGCTTAGAGCCCCTGGAGCAAACCCACCTAAGATCCATGTCATGAAGTCATACTAACGAATGGCAACCGATATCTAGGCCTCTCTATCTAATTAACATATAGAGTAAGATGAGATTATAGAGGATATTGTAGAAGAAGTGTGCCTGGATCCTCAAGATGTAGCACGGTAGATAATGAATCGTAAGTCGAACAGCTTTATAGCAAGTATATGACGCGATCAACGAATAAACCCCTCTTGAGAATGATACGAAATGGCGGGGTTTGATCCGTTTTTCGGGCAGCGTGGGCAGTTCCAGTCACAAATGTGCAGAGCGAGCCATGGGGCTCGTACAGTTACCGAGCTTTGTGTCAACCATCACGGCATGCCATGTGCCCAGGTTACGCGCCCAGGAGCCCGTCTCCTTATCCGGACACCGAAGCCGCTTTCCGTAGGACTTGGTCGTGATGGGGGGATCCAGCTCACAGTAAATAACCCACGATGGCGCAGCTCATCGCCTACAAGATTTTACACTTGGCTGTCATGTCGCGGTTATACCTCTCTTCTAAATGTCACGCCGTTGTTATAAGAGGCGACGATTCTCAAGCGCTTCTCTAAACAAAGTCGCGAAATTCGCAGTCCCTTGGCAATCGCTTTCGTGCAATTTTTCCAAGGCTTTCGGCAACCACTGTTGGATCTTTTCTATCCTGTTATCGTTCTACAGAAAAAAAGGGTCAGCCATAGAGGAGAGAATGAGACTGCAGGTATATGAGGAAATAGAGAACCTACGTACCGAAGGGTGAGTGCTCATCCACTCTGGCGGCTCCTCCCCATGCTGCATACTCTTCATCCGCCTCCAGAAGCCGAGCGCCTCACGCGGATCGTAGCAAGCCTCGGCCATCATCATCAGACCGATATAATCGGCCTCGGCCTCCTGCCTCCGGCCCATAGGGCGCGAAAAGACTAGGTCCAGCAGGTAATGTCCGACAGACGTTGGAATGATGAAAATGATGCCTGTCAAGGACATGAGCGAGTACAACAAGATATTGATGCCGACCTGCGACGACATGCGCTCGGCGACATGCTCAGCTAGGTTATGCGCTATCTCGTGGCCTAGCACGGCGGCCAGCCCGTGCTCGTTGCTCGCGATGGGGATCAGGCCGCTAAAAACGAAGACTTTCCCACCGGGAAGCACGAAGGCGTTGGCCGTATGAGGGTCGTCGATGACCTTCACCTCCCACTCGTCATCCTCCATGCCACTAACAGGGATCAGACGCTGCAAAACCCTCTTCACCATCCTCGTGCGCGGGTCCCAGTCGCTCAGGAAACGGCCGCCGCTGTGCACGATGTCGTATTCTAACCGCTCCGCCTGCGCCTCGGCCGTCGCCCTCACACTAGCCTCGCTATAGCAATTAAACCGCCGACGTCCGGACACCGGCACTGTTTCTATGTTCATGAAGTAGAAGGGTTACCGCCTGCGAACGAGAGCGCGACGATGGCGTGCAGACTCGGCGATCGCAGGAGCTTCGACACGCTGTCGTCGTGAAATAGGGGCTTAGCCTCACTAAGCTGCTCGCGTGGATCGCGGCGCGGCGGGGGGCGCCAGTTGTTTCGCTGGGGCGCGATGTGCGAGAACGGTCTTTGTAACCGAGACGCCGATAGCGGAAGACGGCGGGAGAGCGACGGGAGGGCGGCGACGCTGGCAGAGGACCGGAGGATCTGGGGAGCGGGCGTCTTGCCCATGATAACCGGCCAGACACTCGCCCGCGCCGGGGCCATCAGACGTAGAGCACGCATCGTAGCCGCACGATACGGCTGGGCTGGGCTGGTCTGGTCGCAAAAGGAACAGGGACTGGACCAGACAGAATACTGGGCAGTCTATCTGCTCGGTGCACCGAGAGTGGGAAATATCCCACGACGCCGTGGTAATGAGTGTGGACAAGCTTCCCAATATCTATCTACCCGGTTGTTATAAGTTGGAAGGTTAAACTCGGGTCACAGGCGCAACGTGCGGCACATACCTAGGTAAGTAGGTACCTAACCTCGTAGGTAAGTTCACGTACCTTTCACCTGAAAAGAGTGGGGTGATTTTTACCTTACTCACATTCCTGCCAATCCCTACTTGGCATATCTATGCTACCCCAACCTACAACCTCAGATTCTGTACCCGACAGATCTTAGACGCAACTTTCCGAATGAAGATCGACCTATACCGATCGATTTATGCTAGCGAATGTAGCTAGCGTAACTACCGACAACGAACTACATGGACAGGTGCCTTTCCTCAGGTACAGGGACGCAAGATCACCGCAAATTCTGCAAGTCACGGCATGTCAAGATACGGCCATTGAACATTTAGAGTAAAATCATATTAAACGGACGTGCACCTATCAACTAGATACAAGCAAGAAACCATCCCTTCGAACCCGTATATATACATCGAAAGAGATATACATAGTCGGCACGTGGAGAAAGTACTAAAAGCAGCAACATGAGAAAGGCCTATGCAGGGTAACTATCCAACCGTCTATCATTGAGAACACCAGCAAATCACACGCACGCGTCATTGATCCATGCCCATTCGTTTCAGTTCAATACGCAGCCGGTTTATAGAACGAAAGCCAGAAGACCAGCGACGGCCATGAAGGCGGCGCTGATGCCGCTCTTGGAAGCGGCGGCGGTGGGGATGGGGGTGCCGGTCGGGTACGAGCCGGGAACGACGTGGGGAGAACGGAAGTGCTGAGGGTGGCGTTGGTTCCTGGGTAACCACCGGCGGGTAGGTAGGGTTGCCGGCAGGGTAGTTGGTGACAGGAACAACGGTGGCGGTGACGTAGACCTCAACGTCGCTGGTGCTGGGAGAAGCACCACCAGTGGGGTAACCACCGGCAGGGTAGCTCTCAGTAGGGTAAGCAACACCGCTGGTAGCGGGAGAGTTGCCACCAGCAGGGTAGCTCTGGCTAGGAGAGTTGCCGCCGGCGGGGTAGGTCTGGCTGGGAGAGTTACCACCAGCGGGATAGGTCTCACCGGGGGAACCGCCGGTGGGTAGCCACCAGCAGGAACGGTCTCAGCGGAAACGGAAGAGACGTAGACGGTAGTGGGCAGCCAGAGGGTCGAGGTGGTGGTGGTGGTAGCCTCACCTCCACCGGGCTGGTTGCCAGTCGGGTAACCTCCGCGGGGTACCACCGGTGGGAGTCGCAGTCTCGGTCACCAGGGCAGACAGTGGTGCCGACGGGAATGACGACAGTGGTGGGGTGCCCTGGGTAGAGTAGGTCGAGGTGGAGTAGAGAGTCGACGTGGTGAAAGCAGTGGTGTGGTGGGAGAGGCGGTGCTCTGGTCTCCGTCACAGGGCAAACAGTGGTGCTGACAGGGATAGTAACTGTGGTCGTCTGGCCAGGAGCGGTCTCGATACAGGTGGTGGAGTAAATAGTCGAAGTGGTGTACGAGACAGGAGCAGTGGTAGTAGGGGAGCTCGTCTCGCTGGAGGTGACACCACCGGTGGGTATCCGGTAGGGTAACCACTGCCAGGAGCACCAGGAGTGCTGCTAGATCCAGTGCCAGGGACACCACTGGTTGAAGGAGAGCTGGTCTCGCTAGAGCTAACACCACCGCTGGGGTACCCAGTAGGGTAACCGCTGCCAGGAACGCCGCTAGTGGAAGGAGAGCTAGTCTCGCTAGTAACGGGAGTGCTGCCAGTAGGAGTTCCGGAGCCAGGAGTGCTGCTGGAACCAGTACCCGGGTGTGCTGCTGTAACCAGTGGGAGTGCCGGAGCCGGGAGTGCTGCTGGCACCGGTAGGAGTGCTAGAGCCAGGGGTGCTGGAACCAGTAGGTGTGCCAGAGCCGGGAGTGCTGCTCGTGGAGGGAGAGCTAGTCTCGCTGGTGGCAGGGGTGCTGCTAGCCGAAGGGGAGCCGCTCGGGCTTGAAGAGGGTGTACCGCTAGGAACACTGCCGCTGCTGGTGCTGCTGCTGGGACAGGGTAACCAGGGTAGTTGGTCGGGTATCCGTTACCGGGGACGCTGCTTGAGCCGGTGGGAGTTCCGGAGCCGGGAGTGCTGCTGGAGCCAGTGCCAGGGGTGCTGCTGAAGCCGGTAGGAGTGCCGGAGCCAGGGGTGCTGCTGGTCGACGGAGAGCTGGTTCCGCTGGTAACAGGAGTGCTGCTGGTCGACGGAGAGCTGGTTCCGCTGGTAACAGGAGTGCTGCTAGCACCAGTGGGGTGCTGCTGTAACCAGTGGGAGTACCGGAGCCGGGAGTGCTGCTGGAGCCAGTGGGAGTACCGGAGCCAGGAGTAGAGCCGGTGGGAGTTCCAGAGCCTGGGGTGCTAGAGCCAGAGCCCGGGGTGCTGCTGGCTGAGGAAGAGCCGCCAGGAACACTGACAGTGCTGCTGCTAGGAACGGGGTAACCAGGGTAGTTGGTAGGATATCCGTTACCAGGAACGCTGCTAGAGCCGGTGGGAGTGCCAGAGCCAGGGGTGCTGCTGGAACCAGTGCCAGGAGTGCTGCTGAAGCCGGTAGGAGTACCGGAGCCGGGAGTGCTGCTGGTCGAAGGAGAGCTAGTTCCGCTGGTGACGGGAGTGCTGCTGTAGCCAGTGGGAGTACCAGAACCAGGGGTGCTGCTAGAGCCAGTGCCAGGAGTGCTACTGTACCCGGTAGGAGTACCAGAGCCTGGGGTGCTAGAGCCAGTAGGAGTGCCCGAACCAGGAGTGCTGCTGGAGCCGGTGGGAGTACCAGTGGCGGGAGTGCTGGTAGTTGGGCCACTGCTCTCGCTAGTAGAGGGTGTACCGCTGGGAACACTGCCGCTGCTGGTGCTGCTGCTAGGGACAGGGTAGCCAGGGTAGTTGGTGGGATAACCGCTGCCCGGGGTGCTGCTTGAGCCGGTGGGAGTTCCGGAGCCGGGAGTGCTGCTTGAGCCAGTGCCGGGGGTGCTGCTGGTCGAAGGAGAGCTGGTCTCGCTGGTGACAGGAGTGCTAACAGCAGGAGTGCTGCTATATCCAGTAGGAGTACCAGAGCCAGGAGTGCTGCTAGAACCGGTGGGTGTGCCAGAGCCCGGAGTGCTGCTCGTGGAAGGGGAGCTGGTCTCGCTGGTGGCGGGAGTGCTAACAGCAGGAGTGCTGCTGTATCCAGTTGGGGTGCCAGAGCCAGGAGTGCTGCTGGTGCTGGGCAGTTCACTCGAGCTAGTGCCAGGAACGCTAGAGCTGCTAGGAACGCTGCTTGCGGGGGTGCTGCTAGTAGCGGGCACAGAGCTGGAGCTGGTTGTGGGCAGCTCGGTGCTTGAGGTGACAACCGGGACACTGGAGGTGGACGAAGGAGTCACGCTGCCGGCGGGAACGGGGTGCTGGTGGTGCCGGGGTAGACCGGGTATCCGTAGACGGGATAGTTGTTGTTCGCCGGATAGTTGTTTGCCGGGTAGTTGTTCGCGGATAATGAGCGTTGGCCGAGGCGGCGAAAATGGCGGCGGCAGCGCCAACCGTCTTAACAAGTGATGGGGCCATTGTGAGTGATTAGATTATATAATATTGCAACGAATGTATATGTTGTTAGATAACGAGTGGCTGACGTGAAATACGTCCTGGGCGAGCAGAAACTCTACCTGGTAGTTGATCTTGAAGATAGAAACGGCGTAAAGAGGAAGAAACCCATTCGGAGAGTCGTAGTGGGCAGTCCTTATTAAATAAGTGCCTCCTTTATTGATACTACCAACCGCACGCCCACGGTGGGAGTGTGTCCTACCACCATCGACCAGACTAAACCAATCCACCATTCTGCTTTAGTGCTGATGTCCACCGACGCCCACTCGGCTACTACTACGTATGTACTAGGCGGTATGTACAAGTAGTATGTGGAGAGTCGGGCGACCAAGGTCCCAAAGCCCTGCCCCGTTCTACTGCAGAGTCTGCATACGAGAGTAGCAACAAGCCCGGAGAGACCTTTTCGGCGCATAGTTGGCTGACATTAGGAGGCTGACTAGCTGCTCCACGATTGGCTCGAATCCCGCAGAGCCCCGTTTACTCCTCGATGCTAGCTACGCTTAGGGTAAGCTTGGGCGAGTCTACAGATGTGGGTGGGCACGGTGAACAGTCAATGGAGATACATCGGGTCTTTGTTGACTATTGATACGACTTGTCTGGGCAGGTTGACCATCGTGGCAACAGGGGCCCCTGTCGCAAAGGCCGCCAACCCAACCAGGCATGAAGAAGTTTTGTGGAAAAGGGGCGCAGGAGATGAGCGACTGTCCCGTAATAGGAAAAGATGTGCTGACACTAAAGCTGAAATAGACGTAAATAGACATGTTGTATATTATAGTGTATTTGTACAACAATTAGACAGGAAATTTCTGGCTCGGAAGTTATTGCTATTGTGAATACGTGTAGTAGAAAGGGTGATAGCAGAGAGAACAGGAGGTTGGAATTGTCCTCTCTGTCACCAATAGAAAAAAAAACCATATGTGCTGCCCCGCTTTATGTCGACCCAACCGACTGCTCGACGCGGAAACAACCATCCCGATCCATATACATACTAGGCTAGGCAACATTTGCTATTGTGCCTGCAGTACAGTACGACGCTAATGCAGGTACATCAGCCACGGACCTGGCTAACAACACCTAACCGCCTACACTAACCCGGCGAACCTTTCAGCCATCTTGCGAGCTGTCCAGCTTTCATTTTACAACTGACGCCATACACCGCCACCTATCAATAATGGGAGAGAACCAAAGGCCAAGAAAGGATGTCTATGCGCGTAATTGGTCAGGCTCGCGTCTATTGTATGTCTATGTTCACGCGACACATCTTTTGCCGCCCAAGCTTATACCGATACGATTTAAATTTTTCTCCCTCAATAACTTATTTTTTCATGACGTGCTTGACGTGAGTAGGTGGTTTGTGGGTATTTTTACGACAGATTGTAAGCTGTTGGTTCTTACAGCTAATATAGTGCAGATGTAGTAGTGCGTGCTTGAAACATAACCTACATCATTAATTAGAAGGTGATTCTGAATACGATACAGTACTTATACTGTATCAATAATCCGCCGGTCCTAATTAAAAAACGTGCTGCGTTCCGGATCGACCGCATCGCCCCAGGGGATTCTCGAAGCTTTCGTCCTATGAAAAGCACACAGATGTAAATCTATATCCTATCGAGGACATGAAAACGCATGACACACGATTGCTCGTTTCCACATCGCCAGAATTGTCGGCTAGGGCTGAAGTCTAGAGCTTAGTATTCTTTTTTTTTGTCGCCGAACTATTTGTACATCCAGTCTACTCTTTTGTGGGCTTGGCACTTGGGAAGACATGGTACGTGAGGATTGCTGACCGCCCTGCATGTAGACGAAAAAATAATATGTAAAGCGAAGCACGCACAACTCTGAGCTGGCAATTTTTTATTCCGCAATTCCAGAAGCCCGGTAAGTCCTAGGCTACTGTACCTTTCAATTTATAGCAGCAAAGCCTAGACCTGCGAGGATCAGTGCAGATCATCCAGCAACTCAAATTTAGAATTTAGTGTAGCAGAACTTTTTTTAACTCTTAAGCTTTATCATCTCAAGTTAGGTCGGCGCACATCACACAAGGTTTACTCTGTAGCGTAGTGTGCTATGCCTAATAATGGCCCTATGGCTAGACAACATGAGGCACCCCATCTCATATAGGGCTGAATGATCACTGTTGCAAATACGATCTGAGTGTGACTGAACCCGAGTAATCGGGAGATGTCTGGCGCTCGGCGGTATTTTCGCCAATACAGACGCTAGTCAGAGCACATGGGCGACGGGAAGATGAATATTCAAATCTCCGACCCCATCAGGATGGCAGGTACCCGTTCGGGGTTAAGTGTTTTCTGAGTGCATTAGGTCACTGACAAAGCATCGTGTCGTGCAATATTTACGTACAAGAGCGAAACAGTGTTGGCACTGTCAACTCGGGTGCGAGTGTGAGGCTGGCTGCCTGGCTCGCGACATGCATACATGCAAATCCAGTGCATAAGCTTCCGAGTCGTATTGTCACCGAGACTTCCGAAGAACGGCTTAGGTACCATGTACTGGGTCTTCTGGCAGTTCGACCGGGGCTAGAAGCAAAAGTAGACACAAATTGCGAGCCCCAACCCAATCTGGCGCCAGGCCGGTATTACGTACAGAGATGAATTATCGGCGTCCAAATTCGCTGTTTGACAGTTTTTACTGACTCACCTAGTAGAACACGGCGCCATGTAGTACACAGCTCAGACCACAAGTTTGGTGTTGATTGATCCTCGGCCCACAGTTTCCGATACTATATTACATTATGCACAGAATCATGAATTTATACCAGTAAATTGAGTGGCATCGCGGAGCCACCAAGCACATGAATATATGATGGTCTGATTCCGATTCTGGTTTGATCTCGCTACGAATTCTCGTCGATCACTCGCTAAGCATTCAATAGTGTATACGGTCCATGTGGTGTTCCCAGACTTTTCGTGTTTGTTGGTAGGGCGCAGTCTCAGCTCCGCCAGCAGCCCGTATGTGCAAGTAGTATACCCAAGTACTCTTCAGTCTAGCGATTCCACTTGTACTCGTAGTGTAATTCCAACGGGCGTGATGATGTCAGATATATGCGGCAGTCCTGTCTTCGATTTGATGCTACGCTGACAATCTCCTCAACTGCCGCGCGGAACCCTCCAGTCTCTCATGGAAATAATTATTGCCGCGTATGGTGTAAATCACCCCCAGCTTCCTATACCACGTACCCACTCTGAATTCTCACAATAGCAGGCACACCCGTCGTGCTTATGGCCGGGGGATCCATGGTAAGTAGTTCCAAATTCCGAAAGAATATGTTGACTCGGTCGTAGAGTCATACACTAGTTAGTATTTTCGGTACTTCTCCTTCTTTCCACGATATAGCTGCAGTCCCATGATATGGCTTGGCGTTGAGGTTGTAGAGAATACTAAAGTATCCCTTACACCTCTATACTAGAGTTGCCCATATGTGCTGTCCTCTACCTCGTAGGAGATGAGCATGTCCTGGATGATGAGCTGGCAGCACCACCGATGTCATCGCATAATGCCCGTGGTATATATGAGCACGCCAGCATCTCAAGTCCCATTGTCTCAGACCCTGGCGTCGGTGGAAGACATTGACTCTCGGTAATCCCACGCCACAATGACCACGTGGTACTAGTCAATTACAAGTCCTGCCCTTTCTTTGCGGCGCTCTGCCGTGATTCTCTTCTGTCGTCGTCGCATCCACAAGAAGACCGTGGCAGATATTCCCACTACGAACGGCACGACCAAACCCGCAGCGATGGCCGTACTACTGCTAGGACGGTCATCCGAATGTGCCGGATTCGTCGGCTCCGGGGAGCTAGTCGCGGTTTCATTTGGTTTCTATCGGCATCCCATTAGCCCAGCAAGTACCAGTAACACGAACTCTATCGAGTACCGGGGCGTCCATACAGTCTGCCAGTCATTATTGATATCTTCATCTTGCGGTAGTATAGTGAAAGGAGGCGAGGAAGTAACAACGAGTCCGAATGTTGCGTTATCCGCTTGCTGCTGACGCAAGACCCGAAGCTCATACCTAGCATCTGGGAAGAATGGGAGGGGGAAAGGTAAGTCTCGCCAAAGGAATGAGTCGTCGGTAAGTCCGGCTATTTGGTTCTTAATTACGGCGTGCCTTTTGTAGGATTGCCTGACTTACTCGCAATGGCTGCCTCTATTGTGTTCACCTCGCGATCACTTGTCTTATTCAAGACTCGTGCGCGGATAGCTAGGGGATAGTCTGTTGTGTCCGCAGGATCCCATTCCAGAAGTACGTCTGTATGCTCGGTGGCACCATCGAAATTGTTATGGAAAGACGCCATCGCGAATTGCCAGATGTAAGTCAGTGTAAGTAGATAAAAAGCCTGCACCTCCATTGTTTAACAGACGCGCCGGTTGAACCAGTATAGTGATTAATGCATCGCGTGAACCATATACAAACAGTGAAAGGAGAATATTTAAAGAAGACCGAACATAATCATTATTCTTTAAGAGGAAATAGGATCGTCGACGTTTTAGGAAGAATATTATGTAGGAGATGCTGATATACTATTACGTATTATACAGTTCATCTTGGAAAGGCTCTTCTACCTTGATATTAACGTCGGGGATGTCAGGTGATTGGGCTCCAGAGTGAATAGAGAGACCTGCTTGCAACCAGGGACGTAGTTAGGGCTTATAAGAGTGGTCAATTAATTCCTGAACCTCCCAATATAAGGGGTTGCAGTCATATATATATATACGAAGGTCCACTAGATCTACCCCGTAGGGTCACTGTGACCAATTATCCTGACAGGGGAGCTCATGAGGTAAATCGCAACGGTTGGTGGATTTTCTACAAGCGATATTCTTAATCGGCAAATAAGCTTCAACGCAATTTTCAACATTCCGGTGCCTGGATTGAGATTCCCCTTCTCGCTGAATACTCGGGTCGCTTGTCTGGATAAAGTGAAGGCTATATCATCAACCAATAGGCTATGCTGCATGGTGACGCCCCTGACCGCCTATAGTCTGGCATAACAAATAATCTAGAAATCCCATCAGGATAGAAAATAGTAGTTCGCGTGTATATAAGAAAATGCTGCACCGGCTTTAATCGTTAGACAAAAATTGATCGTGATATATCATTTGCTCCATTGCCTCCCTGCTTCATCGTGGCTGTGCCATGTGCGCGCCAAAATCTCTCCGTTTGGACCCTAACATGCTACATGTGAAGGCTATTGTCTTCAATCTACATGTATATATGTTGTGCCACTCCATGACACGAAAGATATCAATTGAAGCACAGCTCTCTAAGTGTCGTGTGGAGTGTTATTGGGGATGAAACGTAAGTGAAGAACTATCCATTTATGATAGACCGAGACAATCCTGCGCCAAAGCCGGTAATATGTCAAGGTTCTCAGTGTCACGAGTCCAGTACACGTATAGTCAACTGCAAGCAGTCAAGTGCTCGACTTGACAACGTTCTACCTTTTGTAGTGTTGTGGTATAGTGTTGCAGTTCTGTATTATGACACTCAGAGCTGCTCGAAATCGAGAGTTGAATTTTTGATAAGTTTGTCTTGCCTAGGGAATTGAGATGAACTTCAATAGGCGAGTAGATGAACTTGGATTGAAACAAATTGAAGGCGGTCGGATAATATTTTTGGAATATAAAAGATACTAGCCAGTCTCGAGTAAAAAGCGATAAACGAACTATTACTAACTACTAAGTATCTTTTAATGCACAAATTATCTCGTGTACTCGCGGCATTAGCTCTAAGCATTCTTCTAAACATCTAGCGGACGTTCATTCTAGTTGTCTGAGGGCGACGATGCTGTTCCCCTGCGACTCGATAAATGGAATAAGTAAAATAGAAACAAATATACCTAGTTAAGCATATATAATACTTAGGTAATTATATTATCAGATACATCTAATTGTTTATGCGGCCTCTACATTGGTCTTTGAAGGGATAACTCGTTTCTTGCTAGCCACCCAGGAGCAATAATGTATCATGAATGTAGGGGTGTACTATAGTCACTTATTGCTCATTGGTGCACAAACCTTGCCTCTAATTGGTATTGTTTGTGTAATACAACAATCTCATTCCATTCGCGAAGGGATTTTCCCAAAGTACCAGAGTAAATTAAACGCAGGCACGATTCCGTAGTGTTACGCTTGATGACATCAAAAAGATACGAAGTCTAGAGAATGAATTATACTAGTATGTATCGGGTTTTCCGTATATAGGTATAATATAAAACTTGTTATCACGCAAATTCTCCATATGCACACAGTCCTTTGTTAGGGGAGTTGGGGGGACGGCACCACGACAGTATGTGACCAAACATAAGTTTAGGGAGACTACTCATCCAGACATATGTTACCCCAATGGTCTCAATTCTTTGAACATCTCTTATATGCCTCTTCAACTATTATTTCCCCCTGGCTCTACCACGACGAGACCTTTATAGTGACAACCAAGCAAGGGCTATCATCAACTTGGAGATTTAAAAAATTTCGACACCAAAACAATTAATGTTATCATGTCTTCTACACGCGTAAATATATTACCCGTTAATTCTTTGCTGGGTTATCTAATTTCTGGGGGGATAAATCCTTGTGACTTGTTTGTTACTTTCCTGGTTACTTTCCGACGCACATTATCCCTTGACTGACTACATGGCACTACGCGCTGGGTTCTGTACTACGATACTTACGAATTAGAACTCAAGGATTAGCGCTGTTGGGAGGTGAGACATGAGAAAGATTATAACAATTCGCGGTGCGCATGTTAACGATCGCGTTTGTTTACACAGCGACGGATAAACATCTCCCTCGCAAGAACATCCATAAAAATACAATCCAAGATGTCAATTCCCATCCATCATCAATCACTCATCCTCATACCTCCCCTCGGCTCCCGAATACTGACCCAGTTCAACTATCCCAATGGCAAAACGATATAGTCTCCCTTGTGGTTTCTGGAGTGGGAAAACAGCAAATGTTCGTATCACATGGAATAACGCCGCAAAACAGAAACTACCGAGATATGCTGGAAAACAGAGGGTCGACCAATGGGTTTTAAAAGGAGTTGCAGAGCACTTGATGTGCGAGCTAGCTCACAAGATGGGATGCAAACGAGTGGTTATTAGGTGAGTAGATATGGGAACACTGCTTGGACGTTGCTTGTCGGCGAATACACCCCATGCTGCACCTCTAAATGTCATTTAGCGTCCAGTGGAGGGATCACAGAACAAATTTGTGTACAAAATATTGGAGGGGTTTATGTATCAGAATCTATTTATGCTAACTAAGGACTGCCGACCACAATAGAAACCCTCCACATGATATTGCCATCTTAGGCACCAAGCTCAGTCGAGACCGAAAATCTCACAGGTTATGTATGGAAGGCACCCTTTTGACCTCGAGGGGGGCCCAACAAGCCCGTATATATCTGGAGACAAACACAGCACCGACGAAGTTTGACGAGTTGAAAGTAGTGGGGAGGTGATTATGGTACCATTTGGTTCTTCTCAAGCACTAGCCCTGGACCTGGACTACTCATGGGGCGTAGGGACCGAAACATGGGCCGGCCCGACCATCGGGGGAGGTCGGCTGCCATCTGGTCCGGCTACCGAGTCGCAGTCCGACATGGTTCCTCCCACCGACAGTACACCGGAAGCAAGACCTGGCCCCAGGTGTGCAGCCCCAACAGCTGGCTGCCGCCCCATGAACCCACGAGCTGCCGAGTTCTATCCTCGGGCCCCGATTATTCCTGAATACCGCGCTGATCCCCAGACATGGAGTTACCCAAGTTTGACTGCTGAGGATCTCGGTGCCGCTTTTGCAGACCAATACCCGGCAGACACCGGCCGGCGTCCTGCATTCTCGGAGATGGTACCTCCAATGGTAGGGTATTATAGCCCTCAAGTTGATCCCTGGGTCGGTGTCCCTTTCGCCCATGGTGCTGCGCAGCCTATGTGGCATCCAGGCATACAGGAGCCAAAATACTACAACTATGGTACACAGCGATGGGAGCCGGCCTGGTTCGGCCCCCCACATCTTTGGACATGCTTAGACTCGCAACTGGCAGTAACCAAATGACTTTGGATTTCGTAACTTGAATTTGATTAGGGGAATAAGGTTATATTGGGGCACTGATTAGAATTCTTGCAAATTTGTATTAGCCTATGCTTCGTTTTGTTGTTTCTGTTACGCTGAAGATGTGTTCATACTACAAGTTCTTGCGTTGTCAACAAACTATCTCAGTTAATATAAGCCTTTGTGGACATTTCCACTCCATGCTGAAGCCTCTCTCTCTCTCTCTCTCTCTCGCTGAATACTGGCTGGGTATCTTGCTTTAAGGGGGCGTAACATGGAAGGGACCAGCTTTGGCGGCGCCTGTGACACGAAACAGTACTGCAGCACCATCTCACGGCACTTCTCAGAGGTAAGACGTAGCTAAGTCGGGCAATTGATCGTCTGTAACTATGACAAACGTATTGACAGCTTATGTTTCGGTGCCCGTTCCCTGTTGCCGAATGGTATAAAACTAGTAGATATTATACGTAACTAGACCTTCCTAAATTTGGAGGCCGAGGAATTAATCGATTAACAACTTACGGCTTCCGTGGTTTCAGTTTATCACAGGGTCAAGCTGTCTCACGTGAGGTTGGTAGATTCTCTTTTTGGTATTTCTGGCCTGGAACCGAATCTGGACCTCATTGGTAAATCGAAAAAAAATCATGGGCGAAAAGAAAAAAAAACCCCCAGGGAAAAAATGAACAACATCACTATCTTATTCAGGTGCCACGACAGTGATTGCTGAAGAAAAATGCGGCTTGTTGTTCGTAAATTGTAGCAAACACGGATCGCTGCTTAATCACGAATGCGAGTATTCCGATAACGGTTCAAGGTCCAATGAAAAGACTCAAGTACTGCGCTAAACCAAGCACTTCGAAGTGCCTTCTGGCGCCTTACATAAAGATAGCGGCGATAACTGTGATAGTCCGACTTGGCTTGGGAGACTAATTATATAGCGCTATTATTACTCTATATGCTAAGCTCATGATCATAGGAAGAAAAAGGACGTGAGTAAGGTAGCCGGAAGATGTGTGGGATGTTCCATGTGCAAAGCTTAGCCTGCGAAGGGTACCTTTGCGGGCTGCCAATAGACACTCCCAGCCGGAGTGGGTTGTTTAAAGCTAGAAATCTAAGCTTTAAAAGAGCATCTAGATGAAGCTGAAAATATGTCGGGGAATTATATGCGTGATGTGGGTGGAACAAAACTGATTCACTGGCACAAGCCGTGCGTGGCTGCGATAGAACCAGGCCTGGACAACACACCAGACACATGAATCAATGACTACCTAAGGCAAATGACATGACATGACATGACAGGAAAAGAGCCTAAAAATTACCGTCAGTCCCGAGCAATACCCCGGAACGCGGTCAGCGCATGATACCATATCACGAGGGCGTCATTTGACCCAGCATTTCCCCAATGAGGCGTGACGATTTGGTACTGAGAGATTTTAGTTTAAACCAACTAAGTATTGCCCATCTCTGCCCATCTCTACTTAGTACTGTAGTGCATTCTTGTATCCCCTCAATAATGCACGCGCCAGCACACCCGGTGCGGGGCTGGTATCGCTGCAATACATGAGTAGGTACTTGGATCTTCTCAACGGCATTTCCTTTTTCTTTGTTTCCTCCACTCCGGATTTTCCTTCACCCAACCTGATCACGTGTGAGCGTGTCTCGGCGTCGACAACACTGCCGCGCCTCGTCTCGTCTTACTTCGGACCGCCCGAAATGTTGTCCATGGTGATGCACGAAGTAGCGCCTCCCCCGCCGCCGCCCGAGGCTGCTTCCACTATGGCGACAGCACCGAGGTTCCCGACCTACCTGATGCCAAGCTTCTCGCGGCCTTTCGCCGACGCTACGTCACCGCATCATCCAGGAATGTTATCCCGGCCCACAGTGACATTCCGTCTTTGAGCAGCTCGCCGACCGACTCTACGCCATCGAGCCCGGCCGAGAGCCCGCCGGCTGCTGCTTCGCCCTCCTCCTGGTTGTCTAATGTAAAAATTGGCCTTCGCCGAGGCTCCACTGAACAGTCCAATGACGACAGGCTCACTACGATTCAACCCGACACCATTAGGTGCTCCACATGCGGAACTGACTTTGCATTCTACTCACAGATCGTGAGTAAAGGATTCACGGGGCGCTATGGCCGTGCAGTGAGTGATTATGCGAGTCGTCTTCGTCATGCCCCGCCCACCAGCGGGAACATAACCATTCTCTCTTAAGCAAAAATCACATCTAACAGCCTTTTATGCCCTTACACATATTTTGCTTAAATGGCGACAACTGACCTCGAATGTTCTAGTATCTAGTTTCGGCACCCGGCGGCGTTCCCAGAAGTCTGGGAGCAACCTGATTAATATCAGGTTGAACAAGCCAGAGAATCGCCTTCTGGTCACTGGGCAACAGTTAGTCCCCCGGTGCCATTTATTTCCCTCTCGGCAGATTTCGGGTCCTACTGCTCCTGCATGCTCCTGAACTATGGCCGGAATGTTGACTCTTTACGGCGATTTCTAACCTCAGTGTGTGAATAGTGTCGTCGCTGACATCCAGTGCGCCACTTGCCGCACCAAGGTTGGTTGGAAGTATATTGATGCGAAGGAGGAGGCGCAGAAATACAAGATTGGCAAGTTCATCTTGGAAACCCAGAGGACTGTTGACTATAGGAACTGGGATGACGCCACTGCCGACGAAATACCCGAGATCGAGTTCGAGCGGGAGGTAATTGGTGATGGTAACACTGCAGACTTAACTGGCTTTGACTCGGATGACTCGGATGAATGCGAGGACCTCTTTTTAGGGGTCTGGGATGCCAAAACTGCTGCGAGGCGGCGCAAATTGAAGCTCACGCGACGATGGAAGTAACCATGGTTTGAATTCATTATTTCGGGGCGTCAAGGGGGCTTTTCGAGTGCACGCCAAACACTGAATATTCATGATTATGAGGTTTGACTAGTAGGAGTTAAACCAATACTGAGGATACCCTTTCACGGTCCAGGAGACTTAGTCAATGGAGTTACGGGTCACGGCATGATTTTTAGACATCGCATCGGATTTCACAATTCCCTCATGTGTGATGTTTTTAACTATCTGTGCCAATTCTTACTTCTACACATTAATGAGATATCCTTGCTGCAATCTATACTTCGGGAGTAAAATGCCTGTCGCTCTGGGCATCAAGGATGGGATCGTCTAGTCTAGCGGAAATGATCTGACGCCACGACAGTTATTGAAGCGGATTAATTAGACTGGGCGGGCACCGGCAAAGGACTCGGCTTAGCCTTCGGCTTAGCGCTCGGGAGGGCTGATATCTCTAACGTTACCTTGGAACTCATTAGCAAATCCATTCAAATCTGATGTGGAAGGAGTGCGCACAGGCCCGTCGTTTACTAGAGCAACCTCCATCATAGCCTGGAAAACACCATTTTGGACTTTGTCCGCCGCATAACCTTGCTGGACTCTCTCAAAGAAATATTGGTACAATTGTTTTGCCTCTTCTCCACCTGCGGCCCCGTGAAAATCAGGCTTATTCCCTTTTTTCGTCGAAGCGAGAAGAGTAAATTGAGAGACTAAAACGACGCTATTAGACAGGCTGTGATGAAAAACATGAATGGATGAAGCACGGGCAATAACCTACCACAGAGAACTTCTCCGCCGATCTCTTGGACATTATTTTTCCACTAAGGAGCACACGTCAGGCATGTACTAAAAAAAGGGGGTGATCTACGAAGCTTCCGTCGACTGTGGCTTGGGGGTGTATTTGGGACAAAAAAAGAAAAAGAAAAAACAAATAAGGGGAAATCGGAGCCGTACTCTGCCCCCTGTGTCGTCGTCCCATAGTTTTAGCTTTAATACTTTGGCTGCTAAGGAGTCTGCCTCCCTTCTTGTGTCTCCGGGGGCTACGGCGGCAAAGACGAGAACACCCTTCCCAATGGATGAGACCACCTCCTTTTCCACTGTGACGGAAGCCGACAGAACACGTTGTAGTATAGCTGCAAGAGACGGACGCATGAATACGGTGATCTGCATCTGCCTCCCGGGGAGAGAAGAGGGCAGGCGGGAATCCGAGAAGACCTACCTTTCATGATAGATGAAGAGATGGAATAAATGGAAATATGTATTCTCAAACTCGGAAGGATAAATTTGAGTATATAGTAGCACAAGTGAAGTTAGTTGTTTATAGATATGTAATACAGCTACGAATGAGATCAAATCGGTGTTTGCTTCAATTCATTGAAGGATGAGATGCCCTCCGGAGAGCTGGGACTGCCAGCTGATTTTAACTGGCAGTTTCGGCAGGTACATACAGTACTTACCTAGGTAGATTAAGCACCCTTCCGTGCATGTATGCACCCTTGCGGCTTCAACGCGCATTTAAAAAGGAGTAGCGGAATATAATATAGGTAGTATACTAAGTGGTAGGTGTTTGAAGTTAAATCATCTTAGGCAATCTATTACCTCATAGATAGAAAGAAGTATTTATGCTGCAATCAGTTCTTTTTCTCAACAAATTGAAACTTCATCTCCTTATATACTTACCAAACATGTGCATACCTACGTAGGATGTACCTACCTTAGGTACCTACCAATAACGTGCTGTGCAAGTTTGGATTAAAATGGAACTACTACATTAGGTAGTTCGTTCACTATATGTAGTGCCACAGACAATGCTAGACACCTGGCTTGCTAGCGTGCCCTTCCAGGTTCTTCCTCAACTCAAAAGTAGCATTGTTCTAAGTATACCTACCCATCCGCCTAGGTAGTCATTACTTGTAGCTCACTTCAATAGTACATCACACGACCAACCGAGGCATCCAAGCCAAGCAATAATTAGGCACGTGTTTCAAGTGCTAAAAGACACGGCCTGTATAGGGCTAATAACTAAAAGGTACCGAGTACCGACCAGCCGTCTCCCGTGTTCTTCACTTGTAACTATCAGCGTATCACCACCTTGACCACAAGCCAAGCGCGCGATTCAGCCTTCCCGCCAACACACCTAACAGGTGCTAAATACGCAAACCATTCGCCTTCTACAACATCATCATTACTTGCCTTCCTACAGAACCAACGGTACGTACGTCCAGAAGATGTCCCACACCGCTGCCGTTTGTCGCCTCTTTCAATTCCTATTATTTCCCCCTTCTCGATGGTTTGCTAAGTTTAAAATATCTAGGATTCCCAACAGGCTCTGACATACCTGCGCCGCCCCTCCATCCATTACCGCATGTCCTCTACGAGACGCCGTGCAATTCCAGTTCCTGAATCGCTATCGCATAGTAGTAGTCACCGCTGTCCATTGGGATCCGGCTTGCGTCACATGTACAGGAATTCACAATGGCGGCCCGGAAGTTGCAGCAAGAGATAGAAAAGACCTTCAAGAAGGTCGCTGAAGGCGTAGCCGAGTTCGACAGCATCTACGAGAAGATCGAGCAGTCGAATAACCCCGCACAGAAAGAGAAACTCGAAGACAACCTCAAGCGCGAAATCAAGAAACTCCAAAGGTTGCGCGACCAGATTAAAACATGGGCCGCCAGCAATGACATCAAGGACAAGGCTCCGTTACTCGAGCAGCGGAAATTAATTGAGACGGTCAGTGCCTGCGGAAGCTGGTGATTTGACGAACCATGCTGGACAACATAACTGATCCCTCACTAGCAAATGGAGAGGTTCAAGGCAGTTGAGAAGGCTATGAAGACTAAGGCTTATTCAAAAGAAGGCCTTTCGGCCGCGGCTAAGCTCGATCCCAAAGAGCAAGCCAAGGCGGAAGCCGGGGAGTTTCTCAGTAATCAGGTTGACGAACTTGAACAACAGATCGAGACTCTCGAGGCCGAAAGCGAACAGTTACAATTGACTATGAAGAAGGGTAAGAGTCAAGCAGCCAAGGCGGAGCGCATCGCGACAATAGAACATATAATCGAGAGACATAAGTGGCATCAGGGTAAACTCGAGTTGATCAGACGGTCACTGGAGAACGGAGGCACCGACACAGACCAAGTTACCGACCTGGAAGAAAGCATTCGTTATTACGTCACAGATGGCATGAACGACGATTTCATGGAGGATGAAGGGCTTTACGACGAGCTAGCTCTAGAGGAAGAGGAAGATACGTACGGCATGAACCAGGACAACGACCGTGTATCCTCACAAGATACGCAGTCAGTACAAGAAGAGGTGGCGGATCCAGAACCACGGCCTTCCAGCTTGCCGGCCAAGACAAGGACTGCTGCGATCGATCCGGCTGCTGCCCGAAGACCTTCCGCCCAAATGAAATCCCCGTTGCCAACATTAGCAACATTACATAACCCACTCAGCAGCACTACTAATGGTAGCACATCTAGCTCCAGCATGAAACCAGCATCATTACCCCAAAGACCCCCAGGCGAAGGACTAAAGTACGCCTCAGCAGCGGCGGCGGCAGCGGCGAGCGACAAGAACAATGTTGGCATAGCACCGCTGCCGCTCCGCCGGGTTCTCAGCCAGTTACGTTGTCTGTGGGCATCTCGCCGCTCCCCTCAGTCGCATCACGAACAAGCGCCACGAATTCTCCAAGTACGATAGCTATACAACCTGCACCTTCAGAACCGAAAACGGCTACTCTACAACCTGTTGCCGAACCTAAGCCTTCAGAACACGTTACAATTACATCAAGTACGTTAAGAAAGGCAGACAAAACCTCCAGGTCTTTGGGCAAAACACCAATTGCCGCAGAAATAGGGGAATCTGCGAAAGGTATAGGAATGCATTTGCAATATGTTTATGTCTCTTATTAACAGGCACTTTAGGATCGTATTCCAATGGGGCGTCGAACGGCGTCAAGTCCAGGCAAGAAGACAAAGAGGAAGAATCGATATATCACCTTCCTGCTGCGTTACATGATCTAGTAGAGTCTTTTGAGCAGGTCAAGACTAAGCGTAGTGCACCGGTTAACTCAGCTTCTACTTTGCGTATGATGGCAGCTTCACAACTTAGCATGAACATGGCGGACACATCCGATGCGGAGCCGCCGAAGTCATATCGACCAGAAACGCGATATCACTCTGCATCCGGGTACCCTCAGGAGCCGTTAGCGATCCTCGACGACCCCCGCCTGTACTCGCGTATCGAACCAGACACGCTCTTCTACGTATTCTACTACAAGCAGGGCACTTATCAACAGTATTTGGCGGCCAAGGCACTGAAAGACCAAAGTTGGCGCTTTCATAAGCAATACCAAACTTGGTTCCAGAGACATGAAGAGCCCAAGAACATCACCGAGGAGTTTGAACAGGGGACCTACCGGTTCTTCGATTATGAGTCCACTTGGTACGTCGCAAGGGCCTCGTAGGGGCCTCGCAAGTAGTATACCATTCCTGTCGACTAACAGATCACGCAGGATGAATCGAAGAAAAGCCGACTTCAAGTTCGCGTATAGGTACCTTGAAGATGACATTTGAATGTCTCTATTGCTCCATGATGATGACCATGATGACTTGATCAAATCCAAGAATGAATGAGCAAACGAGCGAACGAAGGTGTCGGTGGCTTGACTAAGGGTGCGTACCCTCGTCGAATCACAATGGAGCGCGAGCGAATGAAGGGGGGACTCCAATGGCTACCGTAATATGTGTAAGAAGAAAAACGCCTACAATTGCGCCGTCTGATACGCACAACCAAGCCTTGTACTACATGTTATAGGATTCCAGGTTCTGTTTTTACACCACTGTGCTATACTCTGGTGATACGTAAAACATGCGCCGCATCTTCCGGTGGGAGGCTGACGTCGCTACGGCCATGTGAAGGTAGAAGTCGTGATGTGATAATGTGCTACACTCTCATAGCGAATTCGGCTGCGACTGCAGTGATGCCCGATGTTTGGTCGGGAAAGCCGTTCAATATTTCGCCAATCGGGGGTTTCGCGGCAGACAGAGCAATTGAGGCACCTCCCCCAATCATTCTGCGTGGTCACACCGCTCGGGTTTGTTCCTGTCTTATAATGAAGTATTTTTTGCTCGTCATCTGATCTTTTTAGCCAACCAAGAAAATTCCTGCTGCGCAGTGCGGCTTTGTTTCACCGAGGAAGTGAGATTTGTCGTGTTGTAGATATTTAACACAGATGGATTCCTCCGCACTATAATTGCCCAGGTAGAATGGGGAGGTTTTAGCTATAGGTTACACGCAGGCTTATTGCACTGCCAGACAGTGTTTATCGCTATCTCCCTAAGGTACCTAGGATAAGATTACCTAAGACTGCCTACTTCGTACCCAAGTACTTATAAGTACTTACCTCAAGTTTGTATTTATTTTGTCCTCATAATACTCGGTTGTGGAGAGCGGTGCAAGCAAGACAAGGAAGACCGCATACTCAAGACCACGGGGCCTCTCATTCTATGGCCGATTCGCGGTGCTGACCCGATCTCTTAGTGGCTGGGTTGGACGGCAGGTACCCAGCGATCGACTGTGAGGATTCCCCTAGGCGAGCTCTGCCACATCTTACCCAAGTTGAGTATGACGATAGGTCTCCACGACATCCATCAAATGAAGCAGACGCACATTGCCCCTGTGCACAACAGCTTCGACATCGGAGGCGAATTGACTTGGTGCCTCTTGGTTCTTCGTTGCTTCCAGTCGTTTTCTTCTATTGTCTGGGGCGAGAATCTGATGTAGGAAGTCTATCTCCACGACGTATTCTTTGACATCGTATTTGTTGTCCTTGCATACGTAGCGAGCTCATATTTACTCCACAACCTATATATCGCCTTCTCCATACCTGCAATCTCCCAATATATTTTCAGCACATACTCATTGAAGAATTAATCGGCGTGTCTGTGTCTGTATTTGCCAACCATGTCTCACCCTCAAGTTCTCTTCTCGCAGACCACCTTCACGGGGCCGTCGCTTTTGCAGGCCCGCCGCGAGACGATCCAGCAAGTGACAGTGAAGGCGCAGCTCAAGAAGTTGAAGGAGACGGTCAATATGAATGCTTCAACCTCAAGTGGCAGCCCATCTACGACGACAGTCACGTTGGCCGGCGCCGCCTCCGGTCTATTGGGACAGCGATGTTGCTAAGTGGATTGAGGGCGCCTGCTATATGCTCACGGAGTACTATGACGCAGAAATTGAGTGAGCGATTCTTTGGACCATCCTCTTCTTATTTTAGCAACTTGGGGAGTACAGGCTTTCCATTTTAATCCAACAGCGTCTGGAGCTTCCGAAGTCTTATAAAAAAGGTCTTACATGGAAATAACTGACTTCGAGTGTTCTAGCGCAGCTGTTCGTGAATTAGTCCAGATGATTCGCGATGCGCAGCAGCCGGATGGCTATAGTTGTCCCTAGTGTTATTTATTTCTCCATTTACCATCCGAAACTCATTGTTCCTACATACTCCCGAGACATAGCTTACATTTTTACTCTGTATCGTGGTTTCTAACCCCAGCGTGTAAACAGTCGATGTCTATTTCACCGTCATCGAGCCTGGAAACGATGGTCGAACTTAAGGGACCAGCATGAATTGTAAGTTTTTGTCGGCATCGCTAACGCTTTCACTCGAGATGCATGGTCAATATGTGCCTTTAGATTTAGACGAATTGACCGTGTTGATTAGATACAATGCTGGGCATCTAATAGAGGCGGCTCTAGCTCATAGCAATTACTATAAGAATGACTTACTCATCGAGTCATACATAATATGTCAAGGTAAACGGGTTGTCGATTGAAATTTAAATGTATTTGCTTATTTTTACTAGCTGATTCGGTCAGTTTTTGGCCCAGGAGAAGGCAGAGACATGGCTATCCCGGTCACCCTGAAATCGAACTTGCGTTGGTTCGCTTCTACACTGCGACAGGGAATCAGGAGCGTACGATTTAGCACAGTATTTCATCGAGGAGCGCGGCAACCCTACAGGTCAAGACGGCAGTATGTTTTCAATAATATCTCCTCGGGATTAGAGAGTAGTGCTACCACATGCCTTGGAGCTGACAAGATACTCAGTGATGTACTATGACTGGGAGCGAGAGAAAAGGGGCGACAATCCTGGAAACGCCCAGACAGCTTTCCTATGCGTTTTTGTCATTGGTATAGCCAAGCCCATCTGCCAATTCTTCAGCAAAAGACAATCGAGGGCCACGCTGTGAGGGCGCTGTACTTGTTCACGGGGTTGCGAATTGCTCAGTCTCGACGAGTTGGGTATCAAGCCATTCGAGGTAAGGAGCAATATCATGAAGCTTTGCGCACCCTATGGAACATATGGTGGAAAAAAGATGTATTTGACCGGTGGTATCGGTTCAATGATGCAGTGGGAAGGCTTTGGTATTGACTATTTTCTCCCCAGGGCTCCGATGAGGGTGGGTGCTATAACGAAACATGCGCCTCGATCGGAGTTATAATGCTCGCGGAACGGCTACTACATCTTGAGCTGAATTCAAGGTACGCCGACGTGATGGAGTTATGCTCTATAACGCTGTTATGACTTCTAGTGAGTGGGAAACGAGCCTTCGCCACATATTAGCATTGTTCTACTAAATATCAAATGGCTAACGTATTCTACTCAAGTGAGCCTTGGTGTAAGTATCTTGGAGACAATAGAAGCTCATTTCGAACTGGTTGCAACATTCTAACATAGGCTTGAACATAGGGAACGCATTACCTATGTCAATCAGCTCGCCAGTTCGAGAAGGATAAAAATATTCGTGCCGCAGTTAGTTCATCTTCACAGCTTTGAATCCGTTTGTGGCGTGTCTGTCAGGGCGTAGTAAGCCCTTATCGCACATTCTGACCGATCCTTTATAGTGGTTCGACACATCCTGTTGTCCGCCAAATGTATGCGCCTATTCGGAAGCATCGGTGGTTATCTGTGGACTACGGCGGCCATGGGCAAAATGTTTTCGTTAACGTGCATTTATACACTACTGCGAGGGTCTCCTTTCAGGTGGATGAATGCGCAGTAGTCCTCGAACAGAAGTCAATTGGCCATGGGAAGGCAACGTGATTTCAAACTTGAAGCCCCGCATCTGGAATACGACAATCCGGCTTCGGATACCTGCTTGGGCTAAGAAAAGATTCACGGTACGTTTAAGTCGTGTGAAGGCAAAAGAGTGATATGCTATTTCTATTTGTATAACTAATGCTAAACGATCCCTCGTAGCTTACTCCGTCATTGGAATCAGCCACGATTGAGAATGGCTACCCTGCCGCATCGTATACCTCAGAAAATGTGGCGTTTAGCATCGATATTCATGGCTTCGAGCCCCGGTATATCTCCCTCATCCGTATACGAATCACACACATTGACGCTAGCTCGTGGCCCCTTAATCTACTGCGTCGAAGACTTCGACAACCATGGGAGGAGAATCACTTCCGTGATGTTGGTATAGCCAATGGTACTCAGATAAGCGAAGAGGAGCTCGTGATGAACGAGATGGGTGAGCACTATGTCGGTCTCCGTGCTATCGGATGGGTCCGAGATGTAGGCCAATGGTCGCAGAGGGGGTTAGGTCTGGAGCCTGGTTCGAGTGCCGAGCCTAAGGTGGCGGAGCCCAAAGAGCTCTTGTTCATTCCATACTACTTACGCGCCAACCGGGGTGGCAAAGGCCACATGAGGGTCGGGCTGTTAAACGGTAACTAATGCAATGATACGCTCTGCTACAGCCCTCCCGTCGCAGCATGTCAAAATCCTTGTTAGCAACTCTTGGTTGACGGCTTACCCTTGCGAATCGGCTGAGAGGCGAGCATTATCAAGGGATATCCCCATTTGCCGTTCCATTGACCCATTTTGCTCCGCGGGATCGCCTTCCGTTCTTGTGGCTCTTGCGGGGAACCTCGTCTGGGCTTGCTCATTAATCATAGTGCCATGCCTCCGACGTCCTTGGCCGTCGCCGGCCGGTCTGACACGTCAACCGTTGGTTTATTTGCTCTCGAACAATTTGAGTACCCTTAATCAGCATCATCGTTCTTGAAATCAACATGATTAGTTATGTCTGATGAGCTCTGTCTCAATATTTAACGCGATATTTCTCAAGTCGTAACAGACGAAGCTCCTATTTTATTTAAAAGCACGAAAAGGTTTATACTTATCATCTACAATCTAGGAAAGCGACATTATATACGCAAAAGAAACGCCAGGGAGCTTATTGTCTTGGTAATGCCGGCGAAACGTCTTACAAGCACAAACAACCCTGTCACATGCGCGCCGGTGGCAGTGCATGATGACCCTCCGAGTTCGAGGGCCACAGTTCATAGAACCGCAAGTTACCTACAGACCTTGAGAGCGGACTCGGACGGTAAAAAACCAAGATGATTACCAAAGTACGCTTCGAATCATGTAAGCGAAATGATGTATTGGGTGATTACTTAAGTACGTATTGTAGAGTTGCCAACGTGAAGAAAGATTTTCGCAGGTGGCTTAAAAGAGGGAATTTCTCAGCTTCGAATCTTGGCTTTGATCCATACTATCCAATCGAAATATGTCAGGCATATTACAAGTCTTGGCCATGAGGAAGTGGCTTGGGAATCGAATTTTCAGCCAACCCAACCTACAACCGAGAAAAAATACAAGTGTCCTCAGTGTCCTAGTAGTTTTAAGCGACCTGAGAACTTGAAGAGACATCAACGTGGACATGACGAGAACTGCAAGTTTACGTGTCAGATATGTGACAAGAGCTTTGCTCGGAGGTGAGGATATCCCGCGCAAAACATCCCGGCACGCTCGGTACCGTACTAATCGTCGTCGGAATCAAAGTGATGTTCTAGGTCGACATATAGCGATTCACATCACGCACGAACGGCGAGACGATAACCCACATAGGAGACGAGCATGTCGAGAATGTGCGAGAGCCGGGACGATGCTCAAAGGGCGAACCTTGTCGACGATGCGTGACTAAAGCGTTGTGTTGCGTCTACCCGGAAGAGCCTCGATTCGGAATAACGATGCCGCATACCCGGAGCTCTTCCGTCTCTGAAGCGGACGATTACGAGGCAACTGGGGTTGGTAACTCTTGTCTCGTTTCAACGACGGGATCGCTCAGAGACGTTCTCCCGGGAGATCACGGGTCCTCGCAGTGGCAAGTTGAAGGTCCTTCGGCTTCATTCCGCGAGCAGTGTATACTATCACATCAGTCTTCACCAATAATAGTTTATACCCATATCTTGCCAACATCACGAAACCCAATTTGCGTCACTTTTCAGCTACGACGCACCATCCCTCAAGACGAAGATCCACACGTAGTATCTACGCACGATGCTAGTACAAACGCGTTGAGGTTCGTGACAGGTGACTCTGAGCCGATGGAGTATTTGAATCGTATCATCAGACAACCGGTATGCCTTTAAAGTTGGTCTCAGGTTTGGACCATGCAGGCGTCTACCAGCCCGACCCGTCCGCTGGCTTCCAAGGGAACTATATCGACGGATTACCTCTCGATGAGGGTCAATTCGATACCGCCTTCGACACCTGCCGCCTGAGCTCTGGCACACGTACCGTTATCCCTGACCAATCCGAGAGCTTAAACTTCTCTAGCAATCTAACGAGCTACGAAATCCGAGCCAGTGACTACGCCCAGAATCGACTTTGGTCAGCGACAATCCATCCCCACGCTTCGGACACCATATTCCTCCATGGCAGCAGATCCGACAGCTTACGATTCCATCGCCGCACCTTTTGCGGATCCCTCCCAAGATAGGACCCCGAACCTCCAATTCGACGCATCGATAACGGCGCCGGGAACAAACCAGGACCAATTCTTTCCCAAAATGTTCTTTGGTCATCTAAAAACAACAAGAATGGGGATATTGACGCTCTGGAAGAGCCGAGCGGATCTGGGGTTGGTTTCGAGAATTTTAATGTTCAATAACCAAACGAGAATCGAAAGTGATGGCGAAGAGCTGCCCAACCGTACATGCTCCGGCTTTCCTTTCACTTTCTTACATATAGACGTACTTGGAAAATAAAGCTCAAGACAATTTTTCGCTAAACGATTACAACAAGCCCAATTGCTTCCCGTGGCTTGTCGGAGACCCCTTACCAAATAAACTCGTCCGTTCCCTACCTAAATCAGATGCATAAAATATCATAGCTAGTGTTTGACGCAAACTTACGGAAGTCGGCGTCCGAGTGGTGCATAACGGGAGATTTGAATTTTCCTAATACAACCTTCACGTTGGATGTCTAGGTAGTTTAGCTCGTCGATCTGCGAATACTCATCAAGTACCAGCGTGAACGTTACAACTATTATCCTACAAACAAACTGTATATAGTTGTGGGCACAACAAAATATGAATGGTAATTATAGCATGCAGTCATGGGCTCCGAAAGGAGGTATTGGCGTAAGGATTTTGATGAAGCACCTCAATAATATAGGATTTAATATAAGAGATAAGGGACGTGCCGCTCACTAAGCATTCATCATGAGTAATAATTAATGAAGAAAACTGGCAGTTTAGGGATACGCAAGGTATTCTTGGAATATGCTAAGTTACACTAGAAGGCTTCGTGCAATAATTGTTGGTTGAGGTTTCCTGGTGTAATAATGACTAACCCAGCAATGCGGATTGTGATTCCGCTATATGAGGATGATTCTCAGGGAGACCACCACTGTATATCCGATATAGTATAATGGTTAATATATCACGCTTTCACCGTGAAGCTCGGGGTTCGATTCCCCGTATCGGAGTTCTTTTTAAAGTTTTTTTTCTCATATATTCCTTGTATATTCACCGTGAAGGTCAGGTTTTTACACCACGCCCATTTCACGTATTGTACTAGACCCGCATATATACCCATATAAGAAAAAAATAAACAAAATAACCAAAATAACCAAAATAACCAATGCTAAATCTAATTAGATACTTGTTAAGACTCTAATGAGCAGTCAAGAGCACGGTCAAGAGACACTATTTGTTAGGGGCCCTATACTTGAGTAAAATGCTATTGCAAAAGTCTCTAGAATCATATATATAGAGGCTGTCTAATTTTTGTAATGATAGCGAGCTATACGACTAGAGTAGTTAAGGAGACCTTAAAAAGGCAACACATGGGCGCATAGTGTGTATTAGTTGTTTAATTGTCTTTAATAGAGGCTTTTCTTGTTGTTTGAGGAAGCTTGTGTCCGTTTTTTATTATATAGATTTGTTGCGCCTTGATTTACCAGCTAATGGAGATCTACAATAAAAGAGTAACAATATAAGAAATATAAAAGCGCTGAGATATAAATTATGTCACACGCTATTAGTGAAACACATGCTGCAGACCAAGCATGTTAATATTTTAGTATTATAAAAGAATTATCAAGTTATACGAGCTAGTTATTAATCGCCATAATCTGAGCAAAAGGCTATTCCAAGTTGACAGGCCTGGAAACACCAAAACAGCTTGCTCTTATCATGGTCATATTCGAGGTAGCTTCGGACAAGGTTGGTGTGAACGAATCGTGCATAGTACTAAGGAACCGGCTTTGAATGTCCGGACATGAACTATGTGGCTTACATTGCACTTTTTCACATCTCCGCGGGTTACATGTGCTTTGACGTTACTGGGTCTATATAACTTAAATTATTGTCCGTAATATGGACAACTGCATACTTGCTCGCTTGTAAGGCTCTTGCCCATTATCATGAGCTAATTATTACCCAGTCATGTCAAAAGGAAGGGATGGTGCCTACGGACCACCTCCAAGACTCATGAGGTATGACAGCTTTTCAACCTATCTATAGTTGGGCTATATGACATATGACATTTTAGTTTACGCGAGATTTAAAAGTGCTAATTGAGAGCCCACCGTAGATAAGTACCTATGCAGCTTACACCAGCTGTCACACGCCTTGGGTTGTTTGTGTGGCCCGGCGACTAGAATCTAATGCTCGAAATTATTGGGTAATAATCTATTAAGAATCAACTTGTTAATTCGCATAGGTCTTTCTAGTATGTTTAACACTGCAACTAAGTTGGTAGTTATGCGGAGAGATAACTCGGAGCTTTAAATATCTCCTTGATCGGACAGCGATTTTGCCCTAGTCCTACAGCAGGCAACTCGACCAGGTACCTCAAGATGCATGCTCACATGCTCACATGCGATAGTATCTAGTGTGAACGCGTTCAAGTCGTTAAGTAGTTTAAGTCCTAGCTAGTCCCGGTTATGTGGTAGCTGGTAATTAGCACCATCAGCTGTAAAGCCACCGACCTTCATGTGACTGGCGATGGCTTACAGAGACTAGGAATATTCATCTGATCAATGGCGGTGCAAAGACTTCGCCTACCTTACCAGCAACCACCTTCCTATCAGGCCAGCGCGGTCTTTTGGAGATACAGGCATGGGGCTGTACGGCCCAAGTAGCCATCTACCCTATCCGTGTATAAGAGTACATGTAGGTAACTGTCTAGAATTCTGCGCCAGGTTGCATCGCCAACCCTTGTCAGACAGATGGCGAGATTTGTCTGGTCCGCCGAGGGGTCTTGATGACAGACTCTACATTGCAGCTAGGAATTGCAATTCCAATAGGTAGTGTCAGTCGAATGGCGTATGCACGGCACTGCTTCTGGGAATGGCAGTTGATGAGGCTGCATCAATATGTTTGCACATTAGCTTCGATGCTGCAAAGCTACCTCGCCAGCGGTACAACGTGGCACCATTGCGACGTCCCTCGCATACACAAAGTCATGCAGATATACCCAATTGCGACAACTCACAGAAACAACGGAGCCTAATGTGTAGATATATGAAAGGCACCGGTAGCTGTGATGAGGCTCCTGTAAGCTACAGAGTAGCAAAAACGTGATAATAAAACAGGTTCATATGATCTCACCGAAGTCCTCGCCCTATCGAAGGTCAACAATGCAGAACGGTGAAGGATCGCGCGCATATCGATCCTTTGATGCACGCCTTGTCTAAACCAGGTCTTACACCATGCAGCAGCTCGCTCTGCCCTGCCCAGCCCAGATGAACTGTTTACTGGCGTGGAAAGGCCCTCGATGAGAAGCCTCGTGACGATGATCGATGCAAGCGGGGTTGTAGCAAGGCGTCGATGCAACGATACAGGCCGCGGTTCAGATAAGCTGCCAGGGTTGAGGCGAGCTCAACATGAGCTTTGCGCCACGATTATGCGATGGTCTCTGCTCAAAACGACGACTGATGCCTAGACAAATAACAAAAAAGGGAGCTCGGTGAAAGTGGGAATCCATTCATTCAATAGTGAGCTCTAGAGCTGACGGGAAATGTGTGTGGGAGGATTCAGCAGAGGCAGCGGCAACAGCAATAGCAAAGACGCTAGCTTTACAGCTCCTACAGCTATTGCTGTAGGGGGCTTCCCCAGGAAATACCACAGCTTTGCAGGGGTCCGCGCCTTGCTAAGAGGTAGGTAATAAGCAGCCTCATTTTCTGAAACACTCGCTACCGGTGCCAAAAACAGCGGATCATCCACCACTGCGTCCAAACTCAACAACGGAGACGTGGTTCTATGACCTGATAATCCAGCGATCCCGAGCAAGCCGGGGAGATTCTGAGATGCTAGCAAACTACTTACCTACTGTGTATACCGAAGTATGTACCTGGTACGGCCCGTGCAACTTGGCTTGGAGAAGAAGGACTCTCGCTGCCGGCTCCCGTCGCCGTTTCTGAAGAGAGAGCTGCCTGGATGACGAAGTAAGAAAAAAGAAACGCCAATAAAGAGCTTCACTGAGCGGACAAGCCCACCTAACGAGGCAACCAAGCATGAAGGCAACTACACTCGCAGGAAAACCCCGACTGCCAGGAACACTAGGTGTCAACTGGGCTTCTTCTCATGGTCAGCCTTCCCTCATTCTTACTGAACACAAACTTGGGGTATAGTTATCGAGTGCGTGGCTTGTGGCGGCTGTGCGTATCAATTGGTACCCTTGATCCAAGTTGCACGACGTGCGCTCCGACCTAGGGGAGCAAGTTCCCCTTCACACCAACACACCCATCTAGATTCCCCAATTGTGGCAAAGCATTCCAAGAAAGAAAGAAATATTACTGGGCGGCCTTGTCAGGGGAAATCATGAAATGCAGCTATACTACGGGTGCCACTCATTGAATCTGGCGTTGGAGCTCGGAAGTTATTACTTGGATTCAGGTCATCTCCAAACTGTCACCTCCAACACCTTGTCATCCTCGGCGCCATTCGTAACCCGAGGTCTCATGTAAGTTTACCTAACCCAATTACACCAACTCTCCTCACACAAAATGAAAAATGCATTTCACATCCTTAAGCCCGCGAGTTCTTCCGGTCCTATAATCACTGATGCTAGCCTTGTTTGAAGCCCCGGCTGGGCACAATTTGGGCCTTTCTAAGCTCTTCATGTGCTTGATGTGCACGCCAGCATAATAGGGTTAAAAAATAGGGATGACACATGGCGTTCGGAATTTTCCTTGACTAAACATTTTGTTTCCAACGTCACTACAATGACCAAACAATTACCCAGTTGCACACCGAAGGTAAAGACCAGCAGGCATTTCGGACTAGTCTGCAGCTGGAGAATTGGTCTTGGACTTCCGCGACTGGTATCGCGATATGTATGCTTCAAGCTTTCTCAGCATGCATTAGCGCCTTTTTCGTCCACAGCCGTCCCCGTGAGTGGCTCTGCTTGCTGTCCATCCAGTAAAAGCACGACAATAATCTTATCAATGAGGCGATGAGATCTTAGTTCTTGTATAACCATGTCGAGGAACCTTTACAGAGAGTAAGTAGCATGTATCGTCGGTTTATCTCCCCCTTGACTTTGGAGTCGGATCTCGGAAAGTCTTCCGTCCATTATGCCGTATGCTATCTCGCCAAACATGGGAATACCTTATTAGTCGGTGTTCGTTCGCCTCACCATACCAGATGATTCTGCATTTTGAGCCTTGCCATGACTTCTGGCCACGCAATGAATTCGAGCTTCTCAGTCGAAGGTTTGCTCCTCATCTTTACCTCCTACCATGTTTTAAGATGACAGATGTCCCGCGTTTTCAGCAAACACCAGAACCCTGATCTTGTATCTTTGCATCTTACCAAGCTTCATCTCTCTAACGCCTACCATTCACGATCCATACGGCCTCCGATACATCGATTCTGCTATTTCAAACGGCTTATCTGAATCCCCCCAGAAGACTTTCGTCGGCTTTTTCTCTTGGAGGCCAGCGATAACTGTCAAACCGAATCTTTCTAACTCTTGGAGTACATGTTCGCTACTCCCTTACGGAGACCCCGGAACAACCCCCGGTAGTCTTCTTCCTGAGCGGTTTCGCTATCTTTGTTGAAGCTCGTCAGCAACCATGGGTGATTACTACGAAGATGATGCCTATTACTACGATGAAAACATGTTTGTCCCCGGACCCCCGCGTGGGCTGGAGTGGTCGGCCAGCTCGCCTGATGGCACGCCTATGACACGGGAGCCGTCCGGAGAGAGCGTAAATTCAACGTACAGCAGCACCGTAGTACAGGACCCAGGCCCGGGATATGGCGCGTCCTATGCCGCTTGGTCGCCTGTGTCCCCGGTTGATCAAAACCCACTCTGGCCGTCGTCCATGCCCGAACCTAGTCAAGAATTTATGTCGTCCGCCACAAGCTACGATCTCCCATTTACAAGTGACTATAGAGCCAGGAATGGAAGCGACTACAACACCGGGGCACAGAGCTCCTGGTTCACGTATTATGAGTTTGTCACCGACGTACAGCCTGGCCAGGAGCCATACTGGAGATTGAGGCCGGGTCTTGAGCCTACAGATCGGCTACCGGCGATCAGACCTGCTGAGAACACATCTCCTGCGGAGTGAGCAAGCCTACTTTACCCCGATCATATATCTAACTCGATGCTGAACTAACTCTCGCAAAGTCCACACCGCCGGAGAAGCCACGATCAGTGCAGCTGCTTACATCCGGGATGCGGGAGAGTTTGGCCGTAAGGCTGATCTACAACGGCATCTAGCCCAAGTGCACACACCCAAAGAGGAGAAGTTAAAACTACCTTGCGACTACAAAAGGTGCTCACGAGCAAAGGAGTGTTTTGGGCGCAATGACCATCGGCGAGCACACTGGAGAGATTACCACAACGAGGATCTCCTGCGCCGGGGCTCCAGCGGCGAGGATCTCAGTTGGTGGCAAAGCCGTAATATCAACCTTGAATGGTGGCGTTGTGCGAGCTGCCTCATACGCGTGAAGGTTGGAGACTATGGCTACACTTGCCCTTCATGCCAGAAGAGCTGTGAGCCTGAGAGACGGCGGTACAGACAAGCGTTGTAGGCCTGGCTTAGCTTTGAGAGCTTGGCTCAGCTGAACTCTGCTCCTCGCTACTAGCTGGATTTACTTTTGCTTATGGCTAGGTTTTGCTTATCATTATAGCACATGGCCGATGCAGAAAAGCCAAAGCGGTTATATTACGGGCTCTGCGAATCCTCTGGGATGGTTCGCGCACAGTTATCTTCTGTTCAACATCTCACTATTATTCAACCTAACTCGAGAAAGGGAAAAAAGAAAAGAAACCCAAAGAAAAATTACACGGCAGAAACTTCCCGAAATGTCAGCAATAATCCCATCTTACGTCCCAAGAGCATACTGCACTTCTTGAGACTATCCCTTTCTGAGCTTCTTTTGGCGTTCAAGCATAAGCTCCTACATGCGGACGAACGAATGACGTTGCATTCATTCTTATGCCGGCAGGCATCCTACGTGTGGGGGAGAGAAGTGAGCCTTGCGCCGCACACCGTAGCAGCACACCATCATACATACATACACTACGAACACAAAAAAACAAGGGTCTGAATGGAGTGGCTACGCTATTGTTTTATTTTGCCTGGTTCTTTTCATCGGTCGTCTCTTGTTTGGTTCTCTCCATCTTCCTCTCCTCGTGTTGTGCTATTACCAACTCTTGATATTCTACACCTTATTCATTTCTACATCTATTCGTACTGGAGTTCTACATGTATCGTTTATCCGACGAAATTCAGGGGTTGCAACGAAAGGAGCGCTGTATTTTCTTCTTCTCCCCCCTCCTTCTTCCCAGCATTGTTAGGCCTTCGCCCTCACCCAGAGTCATCACTGTCAACTTACCCCATTTTACCCCTGCGCGAGGGCGTACCCAAGCGTCCTTTGCCTCCAACCGTTTATTTTTCGTGTCGGTTGTCCATTTTACAAGATGAGAGATGCTTATCTGCTCGGCTTACTTCGGGTGAAAACGGCGTCCGGAGTTTTCTTTTAACGCTGTACAATCCCCGCATTCGTTTTTCCTTTTGCTGTCGGCGTTTAATGTTTGTGTCACGATGCAATGCAATGCAAGCTGCCTATGTATGTGTTTGATAAGGAAAAGTGGAAAAATACCTTACCTGGCCCCCCTCTACACAGACTGATACAATAGACAGATCGCGGGGATAGACTTCGTTCGTTGTTGTTGATTAGCCTTTTTTTTTTCATACCTCTTTATTATCTGTATTCCCCTTTTTCATGCGAGCGGGCGTTTCGGTCACCCGGTGTTGCTGCGTCGGATGAACGGTTTAGCATCGATCGTTGGTAGTACTCGCTAGTTCCAGGCTGCGAGGGCGCGATCAATCGGCGTTGGAGGAACTGCATTGTCTTTGGTCTTTTCTACGTTTATGCTGCTGCCTGCCTACCAAAGTATTACTTGGTATTGACAGCAAAAACATTGTGTCGTTGCATTAGGCAGTGATACCGCCTGTGTATACTGGCACTTCGAGCGAGAGTGGGTGGCGGGCAGACTTTATGTCGGCAAGATCAAAGGATTGGAACTTGACTCTATATGAAGGCAACGAGAAGCGATGGATCTCGGTCAGCCTTCATGGTGCAACGGTGTGCCTGCGTCTAGCACCAGGTTGAAAATAGCCGGAGTCATAAGTCCAGGAAGGATAATAATTGCCACCGTCAAGCTGTTCGTTATTTAAATCCTACAGCATAACGTTTAGATGCATCTAATACATATAATTTGTATTATTCGTTGAACTTTAAGGGGACTGGAATCCAACATCGAATATGAAGTGTCCTCAGCATTGTAAACTGCCGTACTTTACCTGTTTATAGATGGGTGCTACATCGTACTCTCGACAATGGGTAATCGCTGACTTAATTGCATGGAATATCTAGCCTATGCAGGCTTAATAACCGTTGCTGACGCGAAGTTTAGCCATCACATGCGATCGTCGAACTAGAAAGGCTGCTAGAGCTGGGTGTCTCATTAACTCTGACGCATCCTGTCGACCTCTAATCTGACACTCTAAATTATTGTAAAATGTCTGCGTTAATCTTCTTAGTGACATATGATAAAACACGTTCGAACTTCTTCCTCGTGAATACTGACGGTTAGGAGTACTGGTGATTAACACTTAGGTCGGAAATTTTGCTGCTGTATGGCATATACCGGAAGTTAGCTGGGGTTTAGCAAATCCGTTATTAGGATGCTATTATATAGCGCTCCTTAACGGGTGGTGTATTATACGCAACTAGAGCCATGCCTGGTACTCCATGGCGTTCTCGATAGCCCGAAACCTCTACAATTCTATTACATGTAGTTGTCATTAGAAATGATTCGAAGTAAGCGAGAAAACGTCGCTTCAAGCATGTTTGAACTGAGTACAATGATTCTACAGGAGATCGATCTGAAGAATATTGCCGTCGACAGATCAATGGATGTCGTTATAAGTACTACCATGTAGAATTGGACTAAACGCCTCATGCTTTACTCCGCGGCCTCAAATATCTGAGTAGTGCGAGGCTTGTTTTCGACTCTGCTTTGCCGTATGTTTCATCTACCTTTCTAGACTCCTCCCGGTCAGTGATACTGTCGTGAACGACACGAAGAGGGCCTGTTCAGACACACATTGGCTGAAGATTCGGTAATGTTGGTAACACTTCTGACAATGTGCGAAACTTCGTCGAGGAAGTTCCTTTTTCTATGCATGTCTTGTCGTCGTTTGCAGGTAGCACATTACCTGAGCGACGACTGAACACGACCCAAAGCTTCGGTCTAAAAATCTAGCATGCAGAATTCATATTTGCCTCATTGCCCTGCCAAACCCAGCAAGGGACAAATTTGATTAAGCTCTAAATATGTAAGGACTGCCTACTACCCAGGCGCGCTGCGATAAAACTGATGCCGAAAAGTGGTCGCATTGGGCCTATCGTCGGCGGTATAAAGGTCGCTGACTAGCATAGTAGCATAGTAGCATAGAAGCACTCGAAGGGTTATACCTCTCCTGCAAAGGAGACCCTCGGATCTATGGACCAATCACCAAGCCTCCGAGGCGGAAAATCCACAGTAAGCTTAGCAGTCCCTGATCTCTGACACAAATAGCACATCTTGATGTCTTCATACACTATATATTAAATGAATTCGTCCGGTAAGAGTAAATATGAGTAAATTCCCAGAACCTTATGCGAACCAAGGTTTGTGATATAGAAACAAGACGGGAGGATACACAATTGACGCCATGTAGCCTGCTGTCATTCAAAACGAAGCGAGAGGACAAGAGGCAGGCATATTGTGATGATACAATGTAAAGATAGAAGTTCGATTGAAGCCAGCATCAAATTCCATTCGAATCGTTCTCAAGCCGCAATTACTCGGCGGACTTCTCCACAACATCTCCAGCCTTCTTGTCCTCGGTGGCTTGTCCATTAGTAGGCTTATCAGCCACAGCCTCATCTGTTGAAACGGAGATGCCGCCAGCTGCGACGAGCTTCTTGACTGCGGCTACAGTACCAGCGGGGCTGCCGGGTTCTGCGAGTAGAACTTTACCAGTCTTGTCCACTACGAACACGCCACGCGTCGTGCCCTTTGGTGTCTTTTTGAGCCCAATAGCCCCGATCAAGGTGGCGCTTGGGTCGCAAAGGAGCGGGTATGGCAAGTTTTGTTTAGTCTTAAACGTGGTGTTTGCCTTGGGTGAGTCCGTGGAAAGACCGTAGACAAGAAGCCCTTCCTTGGTGAGATCCGTATACGAGTCTCGGAATAGACAAACTTGATTGGTGCCTGCATACAATAAGATATTGACCCACGTGTAACTTGATCAACGTTTACTTACAACCCGGGGTGGAGGCTTTGGGGTACGTGAAGATCACGACGCCTGCCTTACTCTCATCGACGAGAGCCTTAAGGCTCGTCTTCGCGCCATCATTGGTCTCAACCTCGCCGCCAAATCCGTCAAGAGAGATAATGTCGCCGACAACCGGCTTCCCAGATTTAGGTGAGCCGTTTGTTTCAGCGGGTTTTTCAGCGGGTTTTACATCAGCAGCCTTTGCAGCGGCGGCTTTGACGGTTGTTTTGACCTTGGCCGCTGCCTTTGAGACCTTGGACTGCTTCTTTGCAGGCGGCTCCGGTGCGGGTGCAGGCGCGGGCGCCTTGCGCTTCCGAAGCTCTCTGGGCATTTTGATGCGATATGGAGCTTGAATTAGGGAAACTTGGGGAGATATTAAGATTATGTGATCCAAAGATGATAGACGCAAGTTAGAGAGGGGAAAGAGGGCGAAAAGAGGTAGGTTGGAAGGGTGTATAATGAGATGAAAAGGAAGAGAAAGCTGGGCGGACGTCGATGAAATATCGACGAGGTCAGCAGTAAACAAGCATATTGGGCTGGTGACAGGGGTTCTCTAGCTTGGGGAAGGATGGGGGATGGGAGGAGAGGGAGGGAGGGCGAGATGGGAGGTGGCAAGAGAAAGCGCCGGCCGCAAAAGAAAGGTCTGGGTTGGAGGGATCGATGGTGCCGGTCGCACAGGAGAGTTTAGGTATTGCGTATTGCGTATCCAGTTCGGTTCGCGTTTCGCGTTATGCTGGTGGCCCAAGTGAGCCAAAGAGAAGGGGAATCGAATAACGTGACATCCGGGGAGACGCTCAAAGCTTGAGCATTTTGGGGGTGGTGTTTTGAGTTTGGATAGCAGGTAGGTAAGGTACCTAAGGCTCTGGGTCTGGGTCCGGGTCCCTGCCCCGGACGCTCCCATGATCAACCACCTAGCAGCACTACAGCATTACCGCACTACAGCACTACAACACCACAACACCACAGCGCTGCAGCTGTACATTGCACTATAGCACACTCCTACAGGAGAAGTAGACCGGGGCAGGTACCTAGACAACTAAGTGAGCGTGGCTAGCCTCTTCGGCCGGACCACGGCCGGGAGCAGTGGTAATGATTAGCAAGAGACTAACAAGCTCAGTTAGGTAAGAGCAAGGCATCTAATAAGACCGGGGGGCATCTGAGTTCTGATATCTGACCTGACTAACCGAGACCAGGCCCTGGAGTGCTGATTCTGCCCAGTTGAGAGGGTAAGCTAACAACAACAACAATAGGGGTGACCACAACCCACAACCGTGCGCTTCGGAGCTAAAGGTACCAGGTATAAGGAGGAGACAGGTACTCGGTAGATAAGTAATAAAATTATCCGCTCCTTCATACCTCCATCTACCCAAACCAAGTACCTGTACTGGCGCAAGTAGTGCAGGTGGTGCAGGTGCAAGTGCGGGCCCGCATATGCCGTCGTATAAGCCCACCCAGCTTGCACTTCGCCTGGGCTTCTTTCAAGTCCAGCCTCATTTTCCACACTCACTTGTATCCGGCTAGATACCAACAACTGGGCAATGCTCAATTCAGCATTGATTGATTGAACTCGACGGCCTAGTCTCTATTATGTCTAGTTATGATGTTGTATTTGCCAGGAAGGCCGAGTCGATGATTGGAAAGACAAGAGAGGAGGAGGCCCTGCTATTAGCAAATAAGGCGATGCGCGCGACACACCCCGTGGCCCCGAGTTCATTAGACAGGGACAGATGAAATAACGCCATCTAGGTGCCTACCTACCGTGCCACTGGCTAATCAATCGTCTTCGTTGGCCGGTGGTCGGGCCTTTGGGGATCGGGTCTAACGGATATGGAGGTGCGCGAGGAACTACAAGAACACAAAGCTTTCAAATCGGCAGGTGTTTCTCTTCAGGGTGCATAGACATGTTTCTCATGCTTCGCGGGTAGTCCAAACCGGCCTCATTCTTTGCCAGCCCTGCTAAGACGATGGAAGTTTTCCTACTGAATTCGAGACAGCAGACGTATGAATGGGCCGCGAAATGACGCGCCGTGTCTAGAGGATTCAACCGGCCAAGGTAGTATTCCCAACTCCAAAACAACACGCAAAGCGGCAGCTCTGAACAACGAGGTGGCGTGGTTTATGGCCTTGTGCTTCTCTCGGCAACACCAACACACAGCAAGCAATAAACAACAGGTGACGGGACGGGGCCGGGAGAATGCGGGGTTCCCCTCACTTGCTGCGCATTACCCTGGGGGGATCTGGACTCCAAGGGACAAATAGAGGCCTAGGTCGACTTGCCCATGCCCACCCTGGACGAACGAGAGCGATCGCAGCCCATTGTGGCCTCACCCGCCGTCGTAACCCGCGGTAGTACCCCAAATCCCGCCTCGCTGGGAAGACAACTGCCAATTTGGACAACTTGCATCCCAGTGACTGGCCCGTGACTGGATTGAGTCCTCGTCGCAGGCGGCTATATAGCGAGGGGGGGCGCCAACGTTGAGGCATATCCAGACTCTGTCCAGACCAAGATATTCATATCCATATTCATATTCGTAGAGAGTCAGCTCGCCGCCTATCGTCTTCTTCTGATTTTGATAGGTAGATGCACGTTGGAACTAGCCAGCGGCTCCGTCATCGGCGAACCAAAATCCCGATAGCTTGATTGCATTCTTTTTTTTTCCCGCCTCGTCAATCTAGACGTCATCTGATTGCTGAATCATATCGACTGAAGTTGTTTTCTGCAGAGGCGCAAGGACAGGCATTTATAGATGCATGTACATATTGCAGATTAAACCTCACCATCGCCACTTATAGCCACAGGTACCCGAGGCGCAACCGTCCCTTGGCCCGTTACGGATCCAGCAGTCCGGCTACCATCCTCGATACGATTGGCTTCCTCGGCTGTTAGCCACCATCAAGACACTAAGTTCACTAAGTTCGGCATCCCTCGTGGGATTGCAGCTAAACACGTATATAATATCGTGAGCCCGTTCCGTCCTCGCCCAACATGAGTGCCATATTTCCAGCCGCCCGTCTCGTCCGGCCATCCTCGTTGCCCAGATCGGCGCGTCCCCTCCTCCGGTCGTCACCCTTTGCTGTCGCCAGGCCCGCCGTACCCGTAGCTTTCTTCCACCATACCCGATACAACATGGCGCCCAAGATCAAAGTCAAGAATCCCGTCGTCGAGCTTGACGGCGATGAGATGACCAGGGTCATCTGGAAGGACATCAAGGACAAGTTCATCTTCCCTACCTCGACATCGATTTGAAGTACTACGATCTCGGTCTCGAGTACCGAGACGAGACAAACGACCAGGTCACCATCGATGCTGCCGAGGCGATCAAGAAGTACTCGGTCGGTGTCAAGTGCGCCACCATCACCCCCGATGAGGCGCGTGTCGAGGAGTTTAAGCTCAAGCAAAGTAAGCCAAGCCGGACACATGCGTTTTCTTATATTGGCGCCGTCACTGCACCACTGCAGTCATACCTGCATGGCGTGTGCTGCTGCAGCATCCATGACGGAGTTCACGACCCCGCACCCCCTGGTTGTCGCATAGGCCCCTAGCTCTGTCGCGTTAACTGCTACAACCATGGATCACTCTATGTACGCTGCCCACTGTTTGCTAACTTGTGATCTATCTGTCTGCTAGTGTGGCTATCTCCCAACGGCACCATCCGAAATGCGCTCGGCGGTACCGTCTTTCGCGAGCCCATCGTCATACCCCGCATTCCTCGACTGGTACCAGGCTGGAAGAAGCCCATCATTATCGGACGTCATGCCTTCGGCGATCAATACCGAGCCAAGGACCTTGTCATCCCGGGCCCTGGCAAGCTGAGCATGGTTTACACCCCCGAGGGTGGCCAGCCTGAGGAGATCGAGGTTTTCCAATTCAAGCAGGGCGGTGGTGTCTCACAAACGCAGTATAACACGGATGAGAGCATCACCGGCTTCGCGCACGCCAGTTTCAAGCTCGCCCTCGATAAGAACCTGCCGCTCTACATGAGTACCAAGAACACCATCCTCAAGAAGTACGATGGAAGGTTTAAGGACATCTTCCAGGAGCTGTACGACACCCAGTACAAGAAGGAATTCGAGGCCAAGAACATCTGGTACGAGCACCGCCTCATCGACGACATGGTCGCCCAGATGATCAAGAGCTCTGGAGGATACATCATGGCCCTGAAGAGTAAGTCGTCCAAGCCATGTGTTGGATAATTAGGCGCGCTAACTCACGATTGAAGACTACGATGGTGATGTGCAATCCGATATCGTAGCCCAAGGCTTCGGCTCGCTCGGCCTTATGACCTCGGTTCTCATCACACCCGACGGCAAGACGTTCGAATCCGAAGCCGCCCACGGCACCGTGACGCGACACTACCGCGAGCACCAGAAGGGCCGCGAGACGTCGACGAACCCCATCGCCAGCATCTTCGCCTGGACCCGCGGCCTGATCCAGCGCGGCAAGCTCGACAACACCCCCGAAGTCGTCGCCTTCGCCGAATCCCTCGAGAAGGCCTGCGTCGACACGGTAGACGTCGACGGCATCATGACCAAGGACCTGGCCCTGGCGTGCGGCAAGACGGGCCGCGAGGACTACGTCACCACCACCGAATATCTGAACGCCGTCGAGAAGCGGATGAAGGATACCCTCAAGGAGAAGCTATGAGCGCCTACCCTCGACCTCAGCAGAGGCCGGACTCGCAAGACATCATTTCGGGCTACGCTAGGAGGACGCGATTTACAGTAGATCTAGAAGACAGCTATCGTCGCAACGCTTGGGCTCACTTGGTACTGACCTTCTCTGTCTGTCATTTTGTTGCATAGATAGCATTTCTAGCAGGAGGTGCACCCAAGGAGGAGTAGATTCTCGTCTCTTCAGATCCTCTTCGTCGTTTATATCGAACATAGATAGATGGCTTCGCACGTTATCGCAACTCCCTAGATCTAAACAACCACCGCACTGTATATAGGATCACGCGTTGAACTGTCTATATCTATCTATATATTTTCGTATAAAAAACGCCCATCCGTGTCAATTCGTTATGTGTACAGTCCCTTCGTGAAGTTCAGTATCGGACCACGAATAACGGTGGTAAAACCGTATTCTACCGCTATATTTCTCTCGCAGCTTCCTTTCTCTGATCATAGGCTCGAGGTCCCGGGAAATAGCCACTGCGCAAGGCAATTAGTACCTATCTAATCACGCTTCTTTGTATTTGTCACATCTTGCTCTGGTATAACTGGTTCATTGCATAACTGGGAGAAGTTCCGACCTCCAAATTTACAAAACCTAATTAGCACTAGGCAGACAGAGTCTGGTGCTATACAGCGAAGACACCTAAACGGGCGCGCGTAGTCATCTAAGAAAAAGGGCCGTTTAATTATCATTGTTAAGTCTAAATTTCTCATCCGTGTCCTGGTTAAAGAATTGCAGTCAATTTTCTACGCGATTATGCTTTAAACTCCTGTATCCGAGCCTCGAGCGCCATCCGCTATGGGATTCATGCCAGAACGCAGCATTATGTGGGTGAGATAAAGGGAAAGGGGTATCATTTATCAATATAATCCAACCATTCAGCGCCTCCCCTTTAGTCACAGGTGTTAATCTTACAGTGAGTGCCAGAACAAGATCGCGATTTTGTCTGCGCTTGATACAATTTCTCCTAGCCGAAGCAAGTTTTTGAAAAGCCCATGTTCCAACGTCAGTAATCTAGTTCTTCTCAGCTGGCATCGTGCTCGGCGCATTTTCGGCCGTGACGCCACTATAGGCAGGGCGGTCAGACGGCCCTGTTAGAGACTCGGCCATGGCTTCGTCGTAGCTCGGCGGCGCATCATCGTACGCCGGTACGTTGTCCGGCCCTAGCTGCGGCGGGTATAACGGATCACTGGGTCTCGGCGGGATCGATGGACCACCATTTGCGCTCGGGCGAGGCGGAGGTCGCGGGGTTGGCCCATTCCCGTTGACAGGACTGGCTACATTGGTGCCCGTGCCGACAGGGGCTGTGGTCGCCGTGGAGAGTAGCGCGACAGGCGGCCTGATACCTGAATATACCTCGATCTTCGACATATTTAATGGGAGTGAGAGGACCTGTGGCAACATGCCACTGCTTTTCCCGCCCCTGGCAGGCCCCAGCTTAAGCTGATCATCATTTCGAGTTCATACCGCCGCCTGAGATTGCAGGTTCTAAATGAGGGAGCAATCGTGTTGGGGAGTCGTTGGGCTGCCCATATTGTATTCGGGATCACGAACTCCGTGTCCACCGGGTCAGTAGGCGATCCCAGCGCTATTGAGAGGTTAAGTGCTGACACTACAACCCACTTAGTCCGCTCGGCCTTTTCAAAGTTTGACACGCGGATATGCGTATGGCCGACTAAGGCGATCTCAAGCGCCGTTAGATGGACCTGTTCTTGTGATGGCGCAAGTTTCTTCGCAATCAAGCGCAGAGGGACTGGCTCGTTGCATGTCAATATGGAGGGAAACGGCAATCGAGCAGATATTTCGATCGAGGGAGGGGTCGGGCCGTTTCCATTGGGGAAACTGGAAGGCTTGCTGCCAAAGAAAGACCTCCGAGCTGAGAGCGGTGTGCGTGGCTTGAAGGCGAAGGGGCGACGGGCAAAGGCCTCCTGGTTCTGCGAGTCTGGCCGAGGCGGCTCGATGGGCAGGAATTTCAACCCGAGCTGATAGCGCCAATTCTCCTTGAAGATGCCCGGCGTTGTATCGTGACCTTGATGTAGTACCGTATCTCGGCTTGCTGGGGGAAGCCTGTAAGCGAGGGGGGAGCGTGGATTTGACGTGCGCTAGCATCAGCTGTTTTGTTCCGTCCATGGTGCGGAAGCCGCTCTTGCCAAGAATACCTCCATTGCCGGCGCCACCGACGCCTCCCACGCCCATGACAGCGCTGATGGCTCGCGCATCGTGGCAGATGTTATTGAGCGGAATTTTAAATTCAAACTTAAACTCGTGCACGCCCGGCTGCAACAGCAGGGCGACGCCATCGTCAGGATAGACCTGAAATACCTTATAGAGGATTTTGTGGTTCTCGGTTACGTTGTTTCCCGGCCCATCGTACTCGTCACGGCGGCCGGGGCGGCGCTCAGGCTGGAGGACTAGAGCGGTGCGGGATTCGCCCTCCAGCTTGACTATGATATTCCCAATGGTTTCGGGGCGATGGAGGGCTATGAGAACGCGGCCACTGACGAAGTCGAGGTTCGTGTAGAATTCGGGAGGTTTATCAAGCGCGATCCGTACAGACATTTTGACGGCGCCTAGGCTAGGCTGGCAACGAGTATCCGATATAGTACAGTACGGTGATCTGATTTGATCTGACGTGATGTGGTGTGTAGTCGGTGCGAACGGCACTGGTTCAGAGCTGAGAGCTGACAAAGAGCAAGTGGGTGCGGTCATGCACTATTTACAATCAGACGAAAGGTCTTGAATATGCTCTCTCGTTTTGCCAGATGTGCTGAGCACAGCGGCTCGGCCTCTCGCGGCGTCGCGGGTAAGGCGGGTAGATGAATGGGCGGATGGATCGCTAGATGATTCGCTAGATGAGAGGTCGGTCACGATAGGCGGAACAGTGTCGTAGAGACTGAATAGCAATAACATAATAAATAGGGCTACTTCAACGTCTAGGCTTTCAGGCTGGGTTAACACACAGGTATATTGTAGTTACATCCATCCATTGGAAACCACACGGTAGCGAGGAGGCGGAAAGTTGGGAGTTGAAGCCGCCATCACGATAGCAATCAATTCGCACACTACCTAAGATAGGACCTTGCCTACAGTAGGTAGTAGGTAGTTAGTAGAGGGGCCCGCACGTCATCGCCCATCGTCGTCACTGTTTCATAAGCAAGAGTGGCTCATCCCGCCTTATCGCTTATCGGCACAGCCCAACACCCAGCACCCAGCACCAATCCAGTGTAGCCTAGAATCCGCTGTCTAGTCAGGGCAAACAAAGGATCATGTTAGCATGGTCGAGCTTGTACATATAGTTACAAGTAGAAGTGAGAGTAGAAGCAGAAGACAGCAGATAAAGAGTATAATTGGATCAATGATTGGATTAGGTAATTTAATTCAAGAGATGCACTGAAATGGGTGACTAAGTTTTGGTCAGAGATTAATCATCAATGCTGACTCCACTTTCACTGTTGTCAATAATAGCATCTCCTACCTCGAAAGTCTAGTGTAGTTCACATCGCCATTGCTCCACCTACTCTTTGCCTGCGTCGTGAAATTGGAAGCATAACGAACGGCTTCGTCGGAGGCAAAGGAGCACCGCAGCCATAACCTGCTGGATAGTTAGTTAGTTAGTTAGTTAGTTGTACTGTAAGGAAGCCAAGAATATATATGTGATGGACATTCACTTTTACTCAGCTGAGCAATTACACCGTAAATAAATCACTTGTGGTTGGCCCGGGACGAGCCTTGCGCGGGATGGCTAGTCTTACTTACACATACATACACTATACATCTCCACGTTCAAAATGCACACTACGAGTCCGCTCGGGACAGTCCCGAACGGCAGCCCAGTAAAGCTTCATCCAACTTGGCATGCTTCCGGGCTGGTCCAGGTCCACTAGATAGGGCCCCTGATAGGATAGGATACCCAGGGCCTGCCCAGGTCCGGCTTCTCAGCTTCCTCTAATGACCTACCCCTTGAACGGTTTATAATCAATTGGACTGTGCTTACTGTAGTTTGTGGGGAGATTATGCCGGCCGGAAACCCCCGAGTTGCTTATGATTAGTGTACCAAAGTAGTACTGTAGGTTGGCGTCAGTCCAAGAGGCGCACGGTATATCCTGGCCAGGTTAAGTAAGGTACTCCGTATGATTTAATTAGCCAGCGACCTGGAGGATCTGACTCTCTCCAAGCCAAGCCCGAAAATCAGCAAAGTCCGTTCGTTAGCTTGTATAGTATAAAGAAGGACTGACTGACTGACAACGCGTGTCGCGGCACATTCGCGGGGAATAAACCAACCAGTTGGCGTCGACTGCGTAAAGAGAGTAGACCATGGATCACTTACTCTCTGTAAGGGTTCGCCTGCGCAAATCGCGGCACGGCTGCCGGACATGCAAGCAGCGAAAGATCAAGGTTAGACGGTGCCCTTAGTCTGTGACCATCCGCAAGCTCATCTATGACAGCAGCAGCTGACTCTAGATACCTAGTGCGATGAAGCGAAGCCGTTGTGCGGGAACTGCGCAAAGAGATATTTTGATATTGACAAATGTGACTACCCATCAGTCCCGACGCCTCGACGGAGACTCGTCCGGGAGCCCTCTAGACACGAAGCTGACGCATCCTTCGTCCGGCCAACTCGGATCTGCCATCTCTAAGCATAGCAACACGGCCGACGGGCGTGTCCGCCAACTATGGGCAGCGGCAGTTGGAAATGCGACTCATGTACCAACACCAGTTTGCTGCGTTGGAGTTGCCGGCAACCTATGGGTATACGAGCAAGGAGCTCTGGCTAGACAGAGTGCCTCAGATGGCCTTTGAGTCAGATCTGTTGCTTAACTCGCTATTGACCGTCGCAGCCCTCCACATGCAAGACCTCATGCCAGACGACCACAAATTGGGCATTGCCGCCAACCATTACCTCGATCAAACGTTGGCAAAGCACCGGTATTCACTCGGCTGTATCGACAAATCCCTCGCCGAGCCGTTGTTTGTCACCGCTTTCATGCTGTGCATTACGTCTTGGCAGCTTGCACACCGAAGGTCGTCGGGGTCAGATACATACCGCATTCCCTCGAGTGTATTTGCCTTGGTTCGTGGGTGTTGCGCCCTTCATCGGCAGTACGACGGATGGCTCTCTAAAGCAGGTTACGATCAGCAGTCTATCTGGTCACTTGCCCCAAGCAACAGCCTCACCCAAGATGAGCATCCGCTCTTATGCAACATACGAGAGGATATAGAAAAGCTTCTAGAAGCATTTCACGTTGACGTGATGCCGGCCGATGAAGCAACTGCGTATCAAGACACGGCCACTGTATAATCAGTCTGTATAGGTCATTATGCCTGAGGACGGACAGCACCATTCTCCAAAGGCTGGTTTCACGATGGCGGTCCGAATGAACTCTCGCTATGGTAAGTGAATACAAATCCCCCTTCCTCTTTTGACATAAAGGAGGAGTATAATATAGAAGACCCTTTATTATCTACGTTTCTATCTACTTTGGGAGGCAATAGCTAAATCAAACCGTGAAGTAACGATGTTAGAGGCCGGCGACACATTGGCTCTCGCGCTTTATGCTCGCATCATCGCCGTGTTGGGATTTATCGACCATTTGTGGTGGAGTCGTGGAGCCGGCGGTCGCGACTTCGTACACTACAGCATAAACGGCATCTTCAATATGATACCCGCCCATTACTCGTGGGCAATGGCATGGCCGCTAAGGGTTGTAACTGGAGAGATTACATTGACGAGCCAATCAATATACCCTTCCCCTGAACATGAAGACTAGCCGCCCAGTATACGCCTTGCCTTTGGATAGGAGGCCCAGAAATATGAGAACAGGATAATTGCAGCCGCCCATAAATTGGGCTACAGGTAACATATTCTCGATCGATGTTTGTTTACCTCAGCTAACGACCCAGATGGTTGACATAGTTCACCCTGAATAAGTAACACCCGAGATTACCGTTACTTTGCAGAAGTGCCCATACAGACATTATTCGAAAGAGTTACGCCTCATGCATAGTAAACGCAAATAATTATTATTGCACAACTATCAAAAGTTGCGATCGGAACTCCAATTCCAGCGTCGCTAATTAGGACCTCATCGCCTAAGAGCATTTCGACTTCACCTTGAAGGCACCTTTATTTATTAGATAGTAGATATTCTCATACATCTAGTAGGAAGAAGCGGCTATAGGTATGATATGAACTCTAGGCTAGGCTTAAGTATTAGTTTTAGATCTGTTTCTAACGGGTAGCTCCCGCCATCCAGGGACCTCTCTATCCAACGATAGCAGCAAACTTCGCACGTTAAAATCAGCGTTTATAAGATAGTTCAGAAATATCTGTCAGAACCAAGACCTGAGAACGACAAACCTATCAACAGTGATAATATCATTGTCTAAACCGCATACTCGAAGACTACCTAACGTACGCTGTGACTATCCGAACCGCTGGGTGGAGCTGGTTCTCCGATTCTGATATTCCCCGCAATGTTATTTCTATGGCTAGAAATCGATCTACCGATTTGAGGAGAGCGCCCGGAAACATGATTCCGTGGTGTCGTCCAACTCCGGTTTATTTATCAGCACCACTTCCCCGCGTCGAAGCAACACTGCGATCCAAAGACAATCACATACCGGCCAAATGTGCTTAAAGGTCACAGCAGAGACTAAGATATTGAATTGAGGAAACGCCATCATGTCCGCTACCGAGACGGTCGCCAATAAGACGGCAATCGCCGTTCCCGCGCACCTATCGGCGCCGGAAAAGATCACTGTGAATGGAACGCAGAGAGATCAAACTCCTGCCCAAATCCAAGTACTCGGGACAACGAAGAGCGGGAAGACGCTAAAAATCAGATCTTACCCGAAATTTGAGAACCTCGAGGACGAGCGCTTGTATCGGAAACAACATCTTGCCGCCGCCTTCCGGGTCTTCGCCGACCGGGCTTCGACGAAGGAGTCGCCGGCCATATTTCTGTACGTGACCCGATCCTGACAGATCATTTTTGTAAGTCCCGATCCCAACTCTCCTAAACTTCATGGGTATTTGGATGGAAAATACTAACGAGACAACCAGGGCTAAATCCCCTCTCGATGCACTTTTCACTGATCAAAGTGTCTGACCTGATCTTATGTGACGAGCAAGGCAACGTCGTGGAAGGCAACGAGCCCATCAACGCGGCCGCCTTCGCGATCCATTCGCAGGTCCACAAGGCGCGCCCCGACGTGACGGCCGCATGCCACGCGCACAGCGTGCACGGGAAGGCCTTCTCCGCGTTCGGGCGGGAGCTCGAGATGCTGACGCAGGACGCGTGCCGGTTCCACAAGTCGCACGGCGTGTACCGGGACTTCAGGGGCGTGGTGGTGGACGAGGAAGAGGGGCGGCGGATCGCCGCCGCGCTCGGGGACGGCAAGGCCGCGATCCTTCAGAACCACGGGATCCTCACCGTCGGCCAGAGCGTGGACGAGGCGGCCTTCTGGTTCCTCAGCCTCGAGAGGACGTGCCAGGCCCAGCTCCTCGCTGACGCGGCGGCCGCCGGTGGCTATGAGAAGAAATTCATTGACGAGGAGGAGGCTGCGTATACGGCGACGCAGGTTGGTGGGCCCGAAAAGGGGTGGCTAGCGTTCCAGCCATGTGAGTTACCATATATTGGCCTATGTGGCTTTATCTTCTCTTAATAACTATCGCTTACCATCATCTAGACTACGACGAGCAGCTTGCAAAGACAAAGGGAGATTTTCTTAATTGACACAAACTGAGCAGATTGGCAGGGTTAATTACTTACTCTAGGCGCACAAGAATTATATGACGAGGGCTTTTGTGAAGAGCTTGGGAGGTGATCAAATTACAATTCTTCTTCTACAAAGGTGCCATGAGGGTCTATTCCAGATTAGGAGAATTCGAGTCTATATATCAAAGCCTTCGTCTCTTATTTCCTATTTCTCGCTATCTCGAAGGTCGGGAGTTACACCCATGTAGTCTGAGACCTCTACCCAAATAGTCATAAACGACACTAATGTGTAACCTATATAGACGCGTGTGATAAGTTCGATATTTTAGTTCCTTTATTATCTGATGCCGCTCTCTTTCTTACCCAGTGTACATTAATAATTGTGCTTTCTAAGTATTTAATTTCATACTTTAAAGCTAAGCAGTTGTGAGCACGACTTCAGCTATATCTAACCACAACGGTACCCCGCCTAAACAATTCATCCCAAGTACGTAGTCACCGAACTAGAGTCACACATCATCAGCAGCTATTAATAGCAGATATCGGAGTCTAAGGGTTACAATGTTGGATTAAGTAGTATCGCCACTCGAGCCCTACACTAGAGTGACCACCATGACGACATTCACGATAACCGTCGTCGCGGCTTCGCGCCTTATGTCCGGACTAGGTGGCATGTTTCTCTTGAGTAATGATAATCGGGCCCTGGCTCTAGTTATGTGGGTATGAGGGACAGTACCAATATTGTTGCGCTCACAGTGACTGCTTTGTCAATTGCTCCGTCCCCTCTCCATCAGTTGCCACAACAATCTCTCCCATTCTGGTCATAATTATCATTGATATTATATCCCGGTATTATCACATATGTTATCAAGGCGGCATAAATGCATACATTACATTACCTTGCGGTCGCTACCGAAATTGGAAAATGAGGTAGGGTCCATCTAGGTGTGCCAATAAGATTACCTTGGACTGAACAACACTTAAAAAAATCGCAGTATACTGTACAGCACCGACTTGTAATAACTAGCGTATATTTATTTGCCCAGCCCTAATTGTGACGAACAAGTTGTTGAACCACTGGTTTCAAGGTCGAGCAGTCAGTCCTCTCTATAATTGTTCCCATATCACCAAAACAGAACCAAATCGCGGTCAACGTTCCGATTGAACCGTGTACGCTCAGCCTTCCCTGGAACAGATCGGAGATCCGTTGGGTTGCAGTGACATCCGTTTCAGATCCAAATCATGCAAACCATTGCATTGTCTTTATAGAGTAGATTGTGCCTCACAGCAGGACCCGCAACTAGGGCTCAAATTGGGGATTCGTACCTTTGTAGCCGTCAACATTGCATCACACGTGCTATATTCCGGTCGAACGTCCGCCTGTACATATATGTAGGAAGACTGACTCGCAGGATTGTGACGGGCCCGGCAGCACCCTTCCCAGCCGCGGCTTTCCGGTGGCGTAGAGGATGGTGGCCCTTGTCGCTTACTAGGCCAAACCTCTTCAGGTACGCTGAGCGATCCAAGCTCAGCATTTCTTCACCTGGCGGGAGTTTATAGCCCTAGAACCATTCATATATACAATATGGTCCCTTATTTCACATCTGGCCAGTGCACAACAACTGCCGGTGGCATTCGGTAGTCAATGATTGTGAGCATCTAGCCTAGCCTCGAGTTAAAACATCATAGTGTGCCTTCGTATAGGACTATAGGACTGTGGCGACAGTATACTACCACTAAGCCCAAGCTAACGATTCCTAGGACTGCTCTAGGTCGTAAACATTCGCACTATCGACCGCGACATAGCACCAGGCTCGGCCACGCAAGCTTGTTAGTGTCCCCAGTATCAACAACGGCGGATGGTTAAAACAGGCACCTTGGAGACCTCATTGGTGGACTGCCACGTTGCTTAAAATAACTCTAAATGAAGATACGAAGCTACACCAAGTCATTGTCACAACATGACTATAATATGCACAGCTACTCCTCGGCAAGACAGGATGCTACCATAGGCACATGTGCCCTCGTTGCGTGGCAGGATTGGTGTGAGACTATGCTTGAAGAAACACTGTCAGTGCACATCAATTACCCATTCAGGAAACCCATGCAGGTTCACGAAACCTTAGTTCATATTCAATTCTGCGGGGTTTCCCGTCGACAACCTCACTCTTTGGATTGGTTCCTGGGCAATAAACAGCTTACTTATTCAGGCAGAGAGACGACATACATACCCAGTTTGGATTAGAAGAGAGAAATATTTCGGCTTGCTTATCGACATCTGTCAATAGATCCCGTGGTAGCATTAGAGTTTCCCTCAACTGGCTAATTCTACATACTGGTATGTATTTTACGGATAGACCAGTGTACAACTACGGTGTGCTAGAGATGCACGAAATAATCTGCGAAAAGCGAGGTAATTGATCAGACCAGATGAATGATCTACACTACCTCTTTAAGGAATAATCCCGGGGCTAACGGTGTGATGATCCTTGCGGGCCAGGAACTTACCGTAGCGTACTGTAGCTCGGACAGGACTCGGGCTCGTCGCCTCTCTTGCCCCTAATCTCAAAACGACAAGGATAACTCTATTCCCTGATCCTGCCTCCAGTCTAATTACGATAGTTACAGCCCATCCTGTGCGCATGGCCACCAGCTAGGCAGACTGAGCTAGGTTGTTATATTATGTCATAAGCGTCTTTGGATTACTGAGCTGTTGATGACTCGGTAAATCTCAGTCGTCTTTCACTACACTACTCGCGCGCAGGTAGCGTTTACGCAGCTGTGGTAAAGAAACCTCCATCGAAATGTCCCATCATTGATACTATCATCGCTGGCTTCGATGTGATTCTACTATATCTGAACGAGAGTTGTGCACTCATTTTTTTTTCGACCCATAATGGTCCATCCCTACGAGGCGCCGCCGCCTCTTCCGGCAGAGAATGGCATCCACGTCTGGAGAACCGCCATCGTCGTGCCGATTATCACCTCATTTTTCGTCGCTGCGAGGTTTTATACACGACTGTACTTGTTGAATAGGAAGCCGACCATTGACGATTGTACGTTCTCTTTACCTAGCCAATTTTCTACATTTCACTCGACTCACTCGCTATATAGACATCGTTGGCTTCACCATGCTTATCAGTATTGCGCATGGTGTGCTAATAGCTAATGCCACATACCATGGAATGGGTCTTCACATCTGGCAATTTACACCCGAGCTAAATTCAGAATATTACCTGTGGCTCGGCATATCGTCACAATTTTACACCGTCGGCCTAGGGGGTTTCAAGAGCGCCTTGATATTTCTCTATCTGCAAACCTTCGGGCTCGTGAGCAAGAGGTTCAGGATCGCCTGCTACCTTACGCTATTCTATACCCTAGGATATCTCACCGCCAATCTTTTCATCGAATTTCTGGGATGCTGGCCGATTGCGAAGAAGTGGCATGCGGACTTACCCGGGCACTGCATCGATCGAACTGCGGCGAACACGTTCTTCGGCATCGGTCACGTAACGAGTGATTTGATCATTGCGATACTGCCTCTACCTCCGATATGGAAGTTGACGTTCCCGACGACCCGACAAAAGATTGGATTGAGTCTTACACTTTCCAGCGGGTTCCTGTTCGTTATCCCTGAATCTGTGCTCCGGTAGTTTTGTTGTCACCTTACTAACGAGTGAGCTTAGTGCCTGGGCCGTCGCCACCGTTCGTTATGTGGTAAGGAAATCCCAGAGTATTGTCTTAGCTTGGCGACCTTTAAAGTGTAGAGGCTCCTTTTAGGGGGCCTGGAAGCTAGAAGCCAGAAGCATCCAAGACAACTATCAAATTACACTTACAACTAACTTCGTGCCTTGCAGATATCGACATATAACCAATTCACATACGATCGGCCCTGGTGGGCTGGGATCAGCTTCACGTTCTCGATCCTCGAACTCAACACGGGGCTGATCTGTGCTTGCGTCCCAACTTTCAGTCCTCTCCTATCTGTTCTAGTCCTCATCACGAGTCCCCAACTTCATCACGGACTGGACTACGCGCGCATCTGGAGTTTGGCACAACAGTACCGGAGAAACGGCCCTGGACGAACTTGACTACCACGGGCATATAACTAACGAACTACGCGAGATGCCGGGGCGCGATCCGCCGGAAATCAGACGATACAGCGAGGGGACGACTATCACGCCCATGGCCTCGAGGGAGATGGCAACTTTTAGCCCAGTCAGCCCCGATAATGATTTGCCTATGTACGATTTATCAGGTTTGCAAGCCCTCGCTGAGCGTGGGAAAATATAACGAATTTTTTTTACATGTCTTGTGTGCCCAAGCGTATCGTTAGTTGAGTGATATGCGTAATTAGGAACCCTAAATCGGCCGAAAGGATCTTCCCAGCAACAAGAGACTCAAAACAATATACCTAAGCAAAATCCTTTCACATCAAAATGAAACGAACCCGCACAATTATGCAAACGGCGTAAGCGTGGTTTCAAACTTACTATATATAGCTATATCGACACGTGGGACAGCATGATAGTAACATCACAGGTCTACCAATGCTCGTAGTTATAGATTCAAACAATCCGGCTGTTAAATTGAGAGGTGGTATAGGCGCTGCATTCTTAGTAACTATTAAGGCTTCGCCCTGAAAACCAATGGCGCCGGCTGTCAGGCAAAACAACCTAGATCCCAGATCTCGAAATCCACTATTCATTATATAAACGGCCCGAAACAAGTGAGGCCGCCGGCAGTTAAGGGGCCCATACAGGCCGGCTCGATGAAACGTGTAACATAGAATCCTACGTGTAGAGACACGTTCCATCCTGTATCATCGATGCAAGGAACCATTTGCCTGCGTCCAGCAGAACAGCAGAAGCCGCCACCCATCATGATCACGACAACGGGCTCACAAAGCACTCAGCATCCATCTCGTTGCCCTCGCCCCAGCGAAACACCGTAGTGCCGTAGTGCTCCCAGCCCAGGCGGCGATACAGCCGGATGGCATCCTGGTCCTTGACAAGGGCCAGGATGAGGAGCCGCCGGCCTCGGCTACGGGCTGCCTCCTCGACGGCGCGCACGAGCGAGGTGGCAGCGCCGCGCCTGCGCGCTTCCGGGTGCACGAACAGTCGCCCGAGTATGGCGATGTCAGTCGCCTGGGGATGTTTCTCCAACCACAACGCTACGTTGGCGTACGTCTCGCGCGCTTCGTTCATCGCGACGTGGCCGATGACTGCCCCGTTGTCTTCCGCTACCCAAGCACGGTCGTCCGTCTGTAGCTCCTCGAGCGCTCGGTCCACGCCTCCGACGGGGTACCGCTGTCGCGGTAGACCGCTTTGATTACTTCGACGCATGCTGGCAGGTGTCCATCTAACCGGGGGCGTACCAGTATACTGCCATTAGGTAGAAAGGAAACCCGTGTGGATCGAAATACCGCCAAATGCAATTTAACAATCAAATAACGCTACAACTTACGCGGCCAGGTGAAAATGAGAGGGTGATTATTTGTTGATTGCCATCGGCTGTTATAAAAGTCACAATATGCCAGGGGCTGCCTTGTTGGGGTCAAGAGCCGCCTAATATTGCTTTGATGGCCACAACTCCATGCTACACATAAACGTAGACCTACGGTGAGACGGTGACATCTGCATCACTATGCGATAAGTGTTTACTTTCTTGTCATTCCTTTTCATTATATCATGAAAACAGATAACAATCATGACTATTTGTTACAAGGGTCTGATTGAGGGCTTGGGAATAGCTTCATTCCTTCAAATCTAAAAATTGGCTATGGCGTCAAAGGACCTCTTACTCTCTATATTCCCTAGCAGAGGACTCGGGACCTGACTAGCCGGACTACCCCACGGATCTCTGTTGGCCTGTGTAGCCAATATAGCTCAAAAAGGTACAAATAACCGAGCTGAAGCCGTAGATGAGATACGTGTAACACATATTTTAGTTCGATTCTTGTTAAGAAGGAGAAGGTTCTTAGAAAAATTAATGAAGAAAATAGTGTTATTGATCTATTCTCATTTCTTGTGTTTCCATATGAACCACTTTTCGCAACTACCTCGTTTGTAAATAGTATTTGCTAATATGTGCGTATCGTCCTGCTACCTTCCATATAAATAACTTTCACTATTTCAACCAAAATCATCGCCACGAAAAGATAGTAAGCTCTAGTAAAGGTTTTTGGGCTGCCGACGCTCTTTATAACGGTGAGTACGCCGTAATATAAACCAACAATTACAACGCGCGATCCGTGAAGCACCTTGAATCATATTCCCTCGAGATCACGGAGATGGGTGTACTTGAGAAAAAGGCTGAAGCATGCACCGCCTAGGTCCCAGTTCACTCTGCGAAGATAAAATCCGTCATGGCAAGAGATTGTGTAGTCTAAGGGATTAAACAGAGCTCTGCCATATCGAAGCCTACGCCATTTGACGCCCTAGTGAGGCGCAGGAAATATATCATCTCCTGTGGATGAAGCTACAGCCTGCATAAGCTCGAACAAGACCTTTGGCAGAGCAACTAGCCCCAGCTGACAGAATACATCCCGTTTATTTGGCATTCGCCGTGGTCCTTTACTATAGAGATCCGTCGACGAACCGATGACAACCGCCGAAGTACAATTGCTGCGTTGCTAGAACAGTCTAGGTTAGACGGCGCCACAAGTAGGCGGCTAGTCGCTTGAACACAGCAACTAAGCCTATACGAAGTGATGTGAAAATAAGAGGCAACTAGATGGTTTGTCAAATTGGAGATATGTTTAGGTAGGCCTATGGAGGATGTGTCGTCCCGATTCCCGATCCTCCAAGGCGGTTGTCCAGTTTCTACAATACTTATAGGTGTGGTCGGACATTCCATTACCGATGGGCCGATGGATTGGTTCTCAGATAGGAACGCGTCTAACCGGAGGACCATCTTCCGGCACTACTGTGTCATGACGATGTGTAAATAATACTGAAAATATAGTAGAAGAGTCCGTATACGAGGAAGGAAGGCTAAGTGTCGAGAGTGTGACAACTAAGTGGGAAGTGTGGTGGGGGGAAAGTTTTTAAAATATACTATTCGAGAAAGTTCCGACGATTCCTGTCTTGCCTCAAAGTTAAAGCTGGTGTCTATACACTTTCATTCCATCGCAGCGCTAAGTTTTGGTTCGAGTAGCTATTGAATATAATGGAAGCTATCAAGGCTTAATATGCAATGGCAGACTGTTACTATTCGCCGACATCAACCTTCGTACCTCTTGTTGTGTTAGAGGGTCTCGTCCGAGGTTCCCTATTATCGTAAATGCTTTTCCTTTTCACTCATCGCGCTATGGCGGTTATATAATCAACGCCAATCAGCACAAGAGCAGTATTATGTTACATGAACCCATTAACTCCGACACGCCCGCGGGGAAGCCATTGAGAGACGTTACAGCAACTTCCTAATGTATACCATTCTGTCCATTCTGTCCATTCACCACGTCCGTGGACTTAGCCCGCAGCTTCTTATTTGGGACCGTTCTCGGAAGGCTTTCTGTTGATTGAATCTCTGTGGTATCGTCGTACGTTTGATCAACAGCCTTTTCAGCGAGCTTTTGAGTTTCCATCGTCCACTCCTCTAACCTATGCGTTTCAATATGGTTACGAAGGTTTGAGTCTTCCCATTGCATAGCTTCTAGCATCTTCTCTCGATAACCTTTTCCATGTTCGCAAACCGTCGATCAAAGAGTTTGTGTATAGACTCCGACTGACTGTGACGGCGGCAGTCTGTGATGCGCGATCTTGGTACGGCGGTTGGTTTCTATCTTGCGTTAGCATCAAGTGTTTGGTAGATATTGTAGATAAACTCACGATGTGCGTAGAGAGTGCAATAGAGTTGGAAAAGGTCTGTTTGGCCGAGGACATCTAGAGTCTGTTCGTCGTCCTTCATCGAGGTGTTATTGATCACCGTCCAATCTTCACGTAGGAAACAACGTCTCCAGATGAGCCGTTCAGCCTGGTGGCGCTCATCATCATAGAGGCCATTGCTGGCAACCTGAAGGGCAAGGAAAAACTGATCGGCGATATTTTCTTTCGTCTCTGGAGGTAAGTTGATTATTGTAAGGAGGTCGATTAAAGTTAGTGGATCGAGAGCTTCATGCTTAAGTAGCCGTTTCAACGCATCTTCAAAGAGCTGAGTAAGTATCTTATACTTCTTCGGGACCTGAAGACCGAAGGCTTCTAGAGCGAGACCTAGCTCTTCAGCCTCGTCGAGGGCTACGCTGATGACGGGGCGAATCTGGGTCTCATAGAACTCGTTTTGAATGCTGATGATGGCAAGCTCTTTGTCGATCGCGTCTATCCGCGCATCCTCGGTCATTCCGTTGATGCTGGCTTCTTGAATGGTAGGCACCGATGCCTTACTGGCAGGGCGTGAGCATTCGGCCATTCGAGCTAGCTTGCCAAGACTGAGTTCAACCTTCTTGTTCCAAACTTGTTGCTCCCGAGCTAGACCCAGATGGAGGAGTGTGTCGGCAGCGTGATCAATATCTTCCTCGCTAACAATGTCGTTGATCCAGGATATCTTGGCTAGCATTGGCCTGGTTCGGAGGTACTTGGTCTTATACTTCTTGTCGCCGTCATACTCGAGAAGAGCATCTACACCGTATGTTGCAAAAGAAATCATAAAACGGAAATGCAAAATCCTCGGCGTAAACATCGAAGCATTCTCGAACTTTATCTTCTTTCTCTGCCATTCTAGACTCGATCATTTCGGCTCGGTCTGCACTGATATCAGGAACAGCAAGGTTATCGCGAAGAATGTCGATTTCGCGAGTGAGTACCTCAGCCAAGGCATGTAAAGATCGGTGGGTTTCCGCAATTTTGATAGCTGCCTCCCAATTGCCAGATTGAGAAAGCAGAACCGACTTTGGCGTGACGATCTTCCTTATACAGTTCCTCATACTTTTGGCCTTCGGCAACTAACTTAGGTTCACCAGTTGCAAGGTTCCATCTGGTTAACTCTTGTAGTACGACAGATAGACCTCCGTCATTTCGGGTAGTATTTCCCGTATTTCTTCAACCAGACTTGTCTGCTCTTCGGTTAAGGACTCGGGATCCTGCTTGACCCATTCAGTTGCCAGTTCAACTTGACGCTTTACATTGTTGGCGACGAATCTATTAGCAGTCCACGGTGTAGGGAGGCCCGCATAATTCTCCAGAATTCCGTGGTTGAGTTTCTCTCCTTTCAGCCCGTAAAGATCGAGATGTGTCTGCCTGAAGGTAAATGCGTCACGGATAGTGCTATTGTAGATATTGGAAGCTTCAAGTATCAAACGGGTGAGAGAGGTTGTGTCCAGCTTAGCCTTAGAATTGTGTTTGATAACTTCATAACCCCAAGCGATAAACAATTCCATTCGATGAATGTCGTGTATGAACCAGTGTCTCAGCTCGTCCGTCTCCCCCCTCGCACGGTTGGGCTTTGACTTTTCTTCAGAGCGAATATATTCCACAATTTCTGCAACAATAGTCTTCTTTGAGCTGGTAGGGCGAGCGTGTAGGAAATCCTCATGTTTGTGCCAGAGTGTGCTGGCAACATGCATCTTCTCGGCGTTCCACAATAGCTGCCACTTCACAGTGCGGTCCAGGTTGACGCCGATGCTCCCAATATGAGCCATCATTTTGTCCAGATAACGGACACGATCCTTAATATTATCATCCAGCCTTGCTGCCAATGGCGAAAGGTGTGGTCCAGTTGAAGTAAGAATCTCTTCGCTGAGCCCCAGGGCAGCCTCTCCATACTCTTTATCACTAAACTGGATATTGTGCAGTGTGTCGAATATAAGAGGATTGTCTTCCTTGATACCGAAAAAGATAGCTTGCTCCAGCTTTACTCTCGCCGTGAGCTTTGGGGGCGTGATGCTTGCAAAGCGCTTGCAGTCCGAAACTGCAACACGCATGGTTCCGGCTCCTCGGACAAGCAGCACAGCTGTCGGATTCTTCGTCCTGCTTCGTACAGATCGTACATCATCTTCCTCACTGTCGTAAATCTGAGGCTCCTCGAAGCCAGACCCTATAATCTCGAGAGTAGGATCGCGACGTAAGTCAACCACATCTTCGAACGCTGCGGTAGGGTGTGGTTGTCTTGCATTATTTGAGAGTCGGGAGATTCGGGGGCTGGCCGATAGAGGCTACTACGGTAGCATGGTCGAAAACAAGGAAGGCAATAACGGCGGGCTTGGGTAGATATAATCGTGGTTTTGAGAGCGCATGCGCGTTCGGTGGTGTAGAAAAGCTTGATATTGATCGAACCATACCGATGTCTACTGGATTCTCCTGTGATGTTCTGTTATGTACCACCACCTCAACTAGACTATACCGGCATAGATGTTTATCATCAAGCGAAGTTAGAAGTAGTAGGTGTTGCTGATTGTCGGATGCTGGTAGTTGCCGCAATTGGCTCATATCATTATAGCTGGACGAGATCCCCTTGGGTACGAAGCAAAAATCAACAATTCTGAAGGACTCGGAATTGAGCGTGTTACTTGATCCATCTGCGTCGCGGACTGCTTCGAGAACGGCACCACGGACGTCTAGTTCGGCAAGCAGATCATGATGACCGCCGCGGTGTATTCTCCAAGAGTTCACTCGGCCTTTCGATGTCGCAGCTACCACAGTGCATTCGCCCTGCTTAGTCGAGCGATCGGCTCGCACCGCTGCAATGTCACCCTGTAGGCTAGAGTGAGAAAGGGCATTTCGAATGCTTCCCAGAAATCCACTACTTGAGGGACCAAGGCTAGTGCGCAGAAATTGCGCCGAAACTTTAGGTCGCCCTTGTGCGTCTCGTACACTGAGATAGGCAATTCGCCCGGTACTGAATGCTAGGACAAAACCCGCAGCTGCTTCCACGTTGAGCAGTTGGATGACGCGTTCGCCAGAAACATGCCGGATATCGAATCCTCAACACCGGTCCGTTGCTGTCGCATAAAATCCAGGGTTGTGGCGCTCGAAATTGACTCCCAGTAAGTGACCTTACCACTCGTGGGCATTACAACAACAAGACCAGGCTCAGAACAAGATGCCGAAGGGGACACAAGCAATCCAAGTGGTAGGGATCTGTCGAATGTTTGGACGGGTAGGGGAGTGTGAACGTAAACGACTCGGGTGATAATGAGGCTGACGCGTAAGGCCAGACGACGGCATGAGTGTGCGTGAGACTTAGAGCGTATCCGATCGACGCATCAACGAAGCCATGCTGGCGACCTGAAGAAGAGCAGTTAAGTAGTGCGCGGCTTGATGGGATTTGGGGAAGACACGTACTGGTAGTATCGAGCTTTATTCGCTCTGGCAGGGCTGGAAGCCTTCTGACTTCAAATGCAGTGTTGGCAGACTAGGGATAGATGTTAGAATATCAAGCCTTCACAACAGGGAACCGAACGGCGGGTAACGCGACAACTTACCAGAAGCGTGGTGCCATCCCCTTTATGCAACCGATCGCCGGTTCTGCTCTTCTTAGAGCGCACGCTCAACTCTTGTCTCTGCGCAGGCACGGGTTGCTCTATGCCGTCCTGTTTGACCTCGACGGCTGATGATCGCGTAGACTTGACCTCGTAGGTCTCGGGAGCGGCAATGGGCTCCACGAAGGTATGGTCAGTGGCCTGGGAGCGATCGGACCTAAGCCGTTTCGACTTGGGCAGTGGGAGGGAGTGTCGGGGCCTGACGGGCGCTGCGTCGACGGCTACGCGTGGTCATGCCGGTGGAAGCGCCGTTCTGGCCGCCGCTGGTGGTCGCCGGGGTAAACATGATGAACAACGCTGTCGCCGAGACGCTGATGATGACGCGATGCGCGACTCGATAATCGCGATGGAGGGGGCAGGCAGCGGTAATGAATGCACGCAAGCGGCCCGTGTTGGATGGATCTGTATCGGGAGCCTCTGTGAATGCCGATGCTTATTGTCGATGCGTGGACGATTCTGGACGAGACCAGGTCATGGCGAGACTGCGTAACGCTAACACTATCAACCTATCACGCGGGATGGCGGTCAGGAAGGGATGAAGAATGAGTCTTCTATGGGTGGGTGCGGGTGCTGATGGAGCGACACAACATTGACCAAGGAAAGGAAAGAAATGGGAAGAATGACGAGGCCATCCAACTGGCTGCGATTGATTGGATCTGGAGGTGCCTAGAAAAAACTACAACACACAACCGCTGGAATCGGCTTAGCACGTTTATGGTGTTTCCTACTGTAGGTGCCGGTACTACCAACAGCAGAAGGTACAGCGCCTAGACTCAAGCTAATGCCAACCTGCCCGGGGCCGGGTGTACGCACGGATCACCCGGAGACCCTTTCTAAGCCGCAGAGCTGAGAAGAGGCGCCACCAACACGTGTAGGTACCTAATAGTGGGGTATGCAAGGGAATACATGGCCCAATCAGCATTTACCCAGTTGATACCCCTGTTCATGCTAGGGCGGAGACAAATCATTACCTGCATCGTCATCCTCTCAACCACTCAGAGCACAGACGTCACTTACATGAATTAGAAGTTAACTGAGTACATCTTAAGCTTATTTCGTTGATGAAGGAAATGGTTTTTTTAACTCGATGTGCCATCTTTCCGTAACGTAACTAAGTATGTCTTAAATTTTTACCATCCTAGTTACTAAAAATGTTGTTATGGAAAATCTCACTTCGACTTCTTCAAAACGTCCGTATCGACCTCAATACACAGAAATCATACCGTGGTTTGCTGCTCAGGCTACTAGCCTATGATGCGTGGCGCTAAGAGGGAATACATCGCAATATGAGACGATATATGAGCTCTGTTACAATTACAGACCCCTCGTAAAATATCGATCGTTAATTGCGACAGGACGTTGCTGCCCAGACCCAGCACAGCATCGATTAGCCGTACATCTCCAAAATGTTTACCATCGACTAAAGGACTATAGTCCGTCAGTTGAGTATCGCACGAGACTCAATCAGCTTACAAACGCTTTAAATAACTCGAAAGGGCGTGATCAATCTCAACAATTAGCAATCGAGAGCCACCCGATATGGCGCAATCCTTTATTTGCGCGCTTCTTTGCCCGAACGCAAGAAAGGAGACCCTCGCCTTGACGAGGGTTCTCGCTGGGCATGAAGAGGCAATTCACATCAATTCGCCTCAGGTCTTTTCTTATCGGGTGAGGTAGGCACGGGAAAGTCTATGTTGCTTGACCTACTGGCTGAGGGCCTGCCCACAAGCCGTAAGCGACGTTGGCATTTCAACACATTCATGTTGTACACATTATCCCAACTAGAACGTCATAGGAAGCTGCACTCTAAGCTGGGGTATGACGGCGAGCAGTATTCATTACTGTGGATGGCAAGAGAAATGATCGAGAAGTCTCCTATCCTCTTTTTAGACGAGTTCCAGCTACCGGACAGAGCGGCGAGTAAGATTCTAAGTAATCTTTTTACTGCCTTCTTCCAACTAGGAGGAGTTCTCATTGCTTCATCTAACCGCCTGCCCGAGGAGCTCGAAAAGGCAGCAGGATCTGAGCATATTGAACCCACTATAAGCGGTCTGGTGGGCAGGGCTTTGGGTTTAGGCGGCCGGCCCCCTAGTAAAGGGGAGTTGTTTGGCTCTTCAAACGACTTTGCCGCTTTTTTGGAGGTCCTGAAAGCTCGATGTGAATTATGGCAGATGGAGGGAGCCAAAGATTGGAGACGAAGAGACTCTGGCCATATTACTAGCGATGTTCGCACGAATCCAATCCACAGCTCTTTGTCTGGGTTCCAACCGAAAAACGTACGGAGATATTGCTTTCAGAAGACACTGTAGAATCTTCTGAAGCTACCACAAGTCCGGAGGGCTATTATATGTCTAGCCCAGATCATGAGCCATTATGGAACGCGGCTTTGCGCAGGTATCGCGCCACATCGGCCTCCGATGATATGGTATGGAAAGCTACAACCATAATAGTTTACGGCCGGAGAATTACAATACCACAACAGTGTAATGGAGTTGTAATATGGGATTTCCAAGACCTCGTATCCTTATTCGGACCAGCAGATTACATTACAATGGCTAGCACATATCACACGTTTATCATCGACAACATACCTATCCTAGTCCTACAAAAGAAAAACGAAGCCCGGAGATTCATCACGTTATTAGACGCCCTCTATGAGGCTCGATGCAAGCTAATCGTCAGAGCCGCCGTTGGTCCAGACGACCTTTTCTTCCCAGACGCTCAACCCACCACAACCCCCGATTCTCTTGGACGCGGGCAACAAATTGACGCAGACTCCATACACGCCGAGACGATCGCCGAGGCATACCAGGACCAGACGTCGCCATTCCGACCCAACATATCCTCGTATAACCCGGACCAAGATTCGGACTTCGGCGCCGACTCTAAGAAGGATTTATCCAAGGTCGACTTCAGTAACACGGGTGCCTTCACCGGCGAGGATGAACGCTTCGCCTACAAACGCGCGGCAAGCCGGCTCTGGGAGCTGTGTGGTCAAAGGTGGCATGCACGCCAGGGGACTGGTGGCAGCCGCTACCGGCCGAGGCGCGGCACTGGGAGGGCGGGTCGGCGGCGAAGCCTCGGCTGTGGTCACCGGACGAGAAGGTGTCCGGCGACGTTACTATGGGCCCGTCCGCCGAACTTGATGAACCTGCTGGCCTGCAGAAGCTGAGGGTTGAGTATTTGAGGCAAAGCCAGAACGGCGACAAATAGTCGGTAGGCGGTAATAGATTCTGCTAGAAGTGTTCAGCGCCGGGGTTTGTTGGATAGGTTTTAATTAGTTGCATATAGACCTGCAGACAAGCTGATGAAGAGTCATCCTTCAGGTAAACCGTCTTTATCCCAGCAACGCCCAAACCCCATGCTCAATGCCCATGAACGCCGTTTGAAAGTCGAGAGACGCTCGTATCTGCCCGTCCAATCCCAAGTAACGACAGTACAATCATCCCAAATCCCTTAAGAAGCCATCTGGATGATTTTCCTCATCCCTTTACTGTCCCTACAAATTCGTAACACCAGGTGCCCAAGCTTCCCCAACCCGTCTCATCTCATCACCAAACTTGCGACTCGTGATCCTCTTCGCGCCCGCGCCCACACCCGGCTTCCCACCAGCAATTACAGTAGTTTCGTCGGGGTCGTAAAACGGATTCTGCAGCAAGCGCACGTACGCCGTCTGCATGGCGCGGAAGACGGGCTTGAGCTCATTATCCCTGAGCCCCACCCCCCCTCTGCTCCCCGCCGTTGTGGTAGCAGTGGCAGCGGCATTCCTCGAGGGCAGCCGTCCCCGCATGTCTACAACAGCGACGAACTTGACGCCCGTGTTCGTCTCGAAGCCGTACGCGGCTAGCCTGTCGTCGACGGCGTGCAGCAGGCCGAACTCCCCCGATAGCAACATGCCCCCTCCGCTGCCGGTGTTCGCCTGGTGCTGCCGCGAGCGCGCCTCGAAGACGTCGAGGGTCCCGGACAACAGGAGGGAGAATTGCAGCGGTGTGCGCACAGGCGTGTATGTCTGGGTCGTCGTATCATAAGATGGGAAGATAGTTATGTGAAGAGGGTTGTTCTATAACGTCATCACATTAGCATGGCCGGTTGCAGTAGTTTTGGTCTGCGAGTGATCATGGTATTGGGGTTTCGTTTTGTCTAAGCGTATGTTTGCAGTCGCTATTGAGGGTGTAATTGTGTATGATGTAGAAGAGGAGGGTAAAATCGTTGCACTTACATTGCGTCCTATGACACCTATACAGGCTATCGAGGGTATCGTTTGCGCCATTGCTGCACGCAATTGCTGTGATGACGAATAGGCGCGTTAAAGATGAGGTAGAGGGAGTTGAGATCCAAAGGTTGCTCGTTGCGGTTGGAGCTCTTGGAAGACCCTCCCTGTGCCCCACCATTCGATCCAGGAACCAGGGACCCTTGAGCTTGAATGTCCTTATGCACAATTCACCCCGCAAAGTTGGGCGAAATGGGCTGGAGATAGATATAATTCGCTTATCCATACGTTCAAAGCCTCCAATAAACCTCAAGTTTGATTTTTATTAAAAGGGAAGTTCTACGATCACGCCGTTGCGAAGCCTAGGTATACATAACGCATCCACCCTTGAGCCTTGCTTAACACCAGGACATCCGGTTGTCCTGTATGCGCAGGGTATTATATTTTACAATGGGAGGTGAAACACAGTCCCGCGTGCTAAACCATGTTATGATGGATTAACATTAACATCATCTTCCTCCTCTTCGACTAAAGATTCAGTCTTCTCTAATCCCTTCAGCACCTCATCGATCTCGAACGGGTCGGTAATAGCCCATACACCACCCCCTTTAACGGTGTCCATGCCGCGCATACCGACCTCTTTCCCGACAAGGTTTCTTCCAACTTTCCCTGGTCCTATACCGATCCACCTCCGGACCTTCCGCTCCTGGTCGAGGTATTTGATACTGTCCCACCATTGAACCGTCTCGAGACACTGCCGAGCCAGCAGTTCTTGAACATCGGCAGCACTCCCGAATGGTCGCGCACTGACATTGCTGACGCATTCCACCGATCCGGGGAACGAGATGATATCCCTACCCTCCGGCCCTGGACCCGGCTCTTACTTGAAACCAGGTCACGCATAACGTAGTATGCAGGCCACATGATCGGGCTATGAAATGGGCTGTCGCTATTCAGTCGTACGGCCCTAGGGTCGTGACCAAGAAACTGTCGTACGTGCGCCACGAGCTCCTTAATTTTGTGTAGCGAGCCACTGAGTACAATTTGGTTCTTGCTGTTGATATTGGCGATGAGGACTTGATCAATTGGCCTTCGTGAGTCTGCGCTCTCGCTACGCGTGCCGGCACTTCGATATCCTACAAAGTCGTCGATGGCCTCCACAAGTTGGGAAGATATTCGGGTTCAGTGACAATAGCCACCATGCCGTACTCACCACCGTACTTTTCTCGTGCTTTTCGTGTCGCTTCCGCCATAGCCTCGGCACGGCGGCTCACCATGTATAATGCGTCTTCGAACTCGAGGACGCCGGCGGCCACGAGCGCTGCAAACTCGCCGAGTGAGTGGCCTAGTGATACGTCTGCCCGCTCTGCGACTTTGAACCCATATTCACGCTCTAGAATTCGTAGTATGAGGATTGATGTTGCCATGATGGCGGGTTGCGCGTTCGGCGTCGCGGTGAGGACCCGGCTGGGCCCATTTTGTATTATGTCCGAGAGCTTGTAGCCCAGGTAGGAATCTATCTCTTCGAGGATCGTGGAGGCAGTGCGCGGGAATGCTTCGAGCCATGGTGTTAACATGCCGACCTTCTGCACGCCTTGGCCTGTAAAGCACAACCACAGTTAGCTACGAGACGAAGCTGGTTGAAGTGCTGGGCGTAGGCTGTTCACCTGGGAAGAAGATGGCCGTTCGCGGCCGCAGCCTAGTCGCCGTAGAGCCATGTCGTCGGCCCTCAAGTTGACGTTGTTGCGTAGATGGTGTTGCGGGACGGAGTAAGGGAACTGGCAAACCAAGCGATAGAGCCCGAATGCCCACAGAGGCCGCAGCCGTCTGTACGGGTCGGCAGCAGGCCGGGGATACGAGCGCACTCATCACCGCAAGCCAGCTAGAAATGAGCTGCGGCGAAGATGATTCCCGATCATCGAAGGTGAACCTAATTCTACAAAAAGCGGCTCTTGATTGTTCCTGCTTTAGACTGGGCTGGACTAGTGTAGGGATATAAGGCGTAGTAAGTACTTGTACCTACAGGAGAAGAGGACCGGTGTTTCCCCAATTTACCCCACATCTGATCAGCTGTGTTCTGGACTTCCCCGGGCGGACGGACAGCCCCTGGTCCACCCGAACTGTGACCCGAGCCTTTCCGCCCGACGCCTGCATTACTCACGAGTACCACCCTCCGTAGAAATAATACCCCCCAGATCTGATCAAATTCCCAACATGTGAGCATATTTATGTGTCATTCAGCAGAATCACACCAACTATCAAGACCAAGCTTTAGGGTGAGGCATAATAGCCATGTAACTTACACAATCAAGTCTCCTAGCCTGGCATTTGAGGCGACAGCTTTGTTACTGAGCGCTAGCGAGGCAGTTGTTATGGTCTTATGATTAAAATGTCTTGAATAATGAAACCAAATCTCTTGGTCCCTCGGCTACTTCGTCGCCATGAGTAGGTAAGACCTGGTAGCTAACACCATTCTATGCCGTTCATCCCACCCAACGCCAAAATTTGGATGCAATGTGTAACCACTTCAAAGCCCCAAAAACTAGTACGTCGAAACCAGCTGCTTAGGCGCTAGCATCGTATTTCAATGCCTCCCTTGCTTATTGTGAGGTATTTGACGCCTTTGTATGGTTTGACACCTTCTCCTAGGCCGCGACTTTTTCTGGGATCGATAACAATGCTTTCAACCTTAACCCCACTAGGAACCCAACCCTTGACGGAGAAACTAACCGACGCAGAGCTGGGCATCAGGATCTTATTCTGTGCCACCTTTCTTGCGTCACGCTCCTCTTCCGATCCTTTGAGTTGCTCTTTTGGTTGACGACGTGCCGTAGAGCCCTGATATGGTTCGTCGTAAGAATAGTCCCTGCCAAAACCAAACCCAGAGGAGTCTTCTTCAATAGTGTTATCCGCGAGCGGCCCCACAACCGTACATCGGAGGCCAAAGTATGATGTTCCCGCCGAGAGCTCCTTAGCTGGTATATGCCACTCAAGGAGGCGATCTCCGGGGTTATAGCTAGCATCTCCTTTGCTAGGCCGCACATCGGATAAGTTCCTCACATCTGATGGAAGTGGCACCGATACAACCACATCTTGGAGCAAAGGAGATGCCGCGGTACCAGCGTGTGGCCCGCCAAATCCCCTTCCACCAGTCCCTCCCCTCTAGCGGAAGGCCCAGCTAGCGACTGACCAGTGAATCCAAATATTTTATGTATATTTAGACGAACTTCAAAATCAGAGCCTATCGAACCAAGGCCTGTCTTCACTTCGACGCCCACTGGCAACTTCAGATTGTGACTCATGTTCCCGCTCTTGCCGTTGGCAAAAGGTAATAGGTCAACTTCGTAGCCAGCCAAGATAAACCGTCCATCGGGAGGTATAAAGCTGAGCTCTCCCGGGTTTTCCTTCCAGCGGTTCAACCGCACACAGGGATGAAACACTGGCAACTCCATGACACTCTTCAGATTATGCCTCCCAGAGGGCCCAGTAAGGCTCACGACTATATCCGGAACACCGGATACCTTAGATGTGAAAGCAATCGTGCCATTGGCAAAAGCAGAAATGGGACGGCCTGAGGGCGCTAGCGTGACAGATAGGGTTTCCACGACATCTGCGTAGAGCTCGTTCGACGTATGACGTACGTTGGCCCGCCTCCATGGCAATGACGGACCATTCTGTGTGATCAAAGAAGCAGTGCTTGGGCCAGCGAGTGGCTTGGTGGGCAGATTAATGCTTCCCAGTAATTTTCCTAAGATGCCCTCGACTTCTACAACATCCTTTAAGGCATTCGGCTCAGTAGTGTTAATGATGCCGGCATCACACATCTCAGTAAGAAGCTGGGCGACGACATCATAGTTGGCTTCGATCTTATGCGCGAGAACTGGTGCCCCAAGGAATTCCTCCAAGGCGTCAATCACACGATGAAGGAACTCGAGGACTAGTAGAGGTTCGATTTCGGAAGAGGCAGTAGCTAGATACAAAAGGTCTGCATGATCGAGGCTAAATACGAGAGTGGGTGGGTTTGTATTGGGCAGATAGATCAGGTTGGGCCTTGGTGCAGGATGTTCGAGGTAGAGAGGTAAGAGGTGATTTGCGGAGAGCGGCCGAGAGGTATAGGTGTGGGAGAGGATCGTGCGCCTGCCAGCATGTCATTAGCGAAGAGACAGACCTGAATTAGAAAGACGGGACAGTAGCCACTAACTTGTGCTCATCGTAGATGTGCAGCGCCTCGATTACGCTGTTCATGGTGGATGGCTCGTGAGCGCATTGTCGGGCTGTTGGACAGAAGCTCTGTTAGGCGTGCACATGGATTAGATATGGTAAAGCGGTGGAGGGGCAGATCTGGGGGGTGCCGTGAGCCACAGTGGAACTACGTCAGTCGAGAGAGGCTGGAGCAGTACCTACTTTTAATTGGGTACTTAGTGTGCTTACGCTAAATGCCGGGACGTGGGTACCTGGAATTCGAGGCTAGGTACCTAGGTAGAAGCACGCTGTAGCGGGGCTCGTCCATCGGGACCCTTCAGCCTGGAAATTTTTACTTTTTTAGTTGTCAAGACGGCTTCAGATTGAATCGCGATTTGGTTGACCACAAGATTGCGGTCAAACCCCCTCGGTCCTTTCTCCATTCCCACCCACTTAAGTACCTAGGTAGTCAGAAACCATTGATATTCTAGCAATGGCTGGCTCTGCTAGTACCACGTCCTCCACATCTCATACCCTCACCAATGCACCCTCGCTCAGTTTCTTGTCTGCCCTCACTGATCCTACAAAACCGACCAGTGGCATGGAACTATTGGCGCTTTTTGAAGCTGTCAAGGCAGGCAACCGCCATGGCTTTCTACAGCCAACAGCTTCGCTTCCCAACGCATCTCTCCAGCTCGCCAAAGCTACTTTAGACGCATACGCCAGTCATCTTAGCGACGAACAACAGCACCGCCAAAAGGAGGCAAACAAGAAGCGTAAACGCGCTGATCAGAGCTGTGGCCCAGTTGAGGTCCTCAAAGTTAGAAAACTACATGTTGATGGCTTCGAGAGCGGCCAGGTGTGGCAACAGGCGAAAAGGATTATCACAAGCACCCTGCAAGATGCCGAAGAGATGCTCCAAGAGTTAGAAGATCGCAACGAAATTCAAACAAACGGTGTTAGCGGGATATCGGAACGATCGGAATCAAATGAAAGCGACTCCGATGACATTTCCGGCCCGAGTGACGATGATTCAATTGGGAAGTTCGGTGACGTGGTAGAAGAGGGGGAGCTCGAAGACGACGTGTCAGGTGATGTTGACCTACTAGAGGATGACGTCGAGGAAGATATAAGCGACAATGAAGATGAGGAAAATGATCTGGACGATGATGAAGACGGCGAAGATGACGATGACGAACCCGAGCCGTTAGTTGAGGACCCGAACGGTTTGAATGACGGCTTCTTCTCAATCGACGAGTTCAACAAACAAACACAGATGTGGGAAGACGCGGATGCCAGGGCGGATCCCAATATTGACCAAGGAAGCGATGACGAGGAGCTCGATTGGCATACGGATCCGCTGTCAACTAAGCAGCCCGCAACCAATAGCAAGTCGAAAAAGTCAAACAAAGTCCGAGATGATGAAGATGAAGATGAAATGCAGTCTAACCTCGGAGACAACGATGACGATGATGAGGGCGGAGCCACCTTTGGTAATATGGACCTAGATGCTCCGAGGGCGACAGCGAAATTGAGGATGAAGGGGATGCTGCAGACAGTGCAGATGAGAACAATGCAAATGACATCTTGTACAAGGACTTTTTTGCACCTCCGCGACGGAAGGGTGCCAAGCAGAGTAGACCACGCAAGCTTGCTACCGCAGAACGGGGTGGTCCAGCCGAGGAAGAAGTTGAACGAGCAATGGCAGATGTCCGCCGTGACTTATTTGAAGACGAATCGGAACGCGAAGATTCAGAAGATGCACTTTCAGATGTCTCTGCTGGCGACCCTAAATCAAGGAGATCTGCACACGAGAGAAGGCAGGCTAAGCTGGCCGAGGAGATTCGCAAACTAGAAGCAGCCAATGTAGCGAAGAAAGACTGGACTATGTCAGGTGAGGCCAGGGGTATCGAACGCCCCATGAACTCCCTTTTGGAGGAAGACCTCGACTTTGAGCATGCTGGAAAGCCTGTCCCTGTCATCACACCCGATGTCAATGAAAGCATCGAAGATCTCATCAAACGACGCATATTAGCAAGGGAATTTGACGAAGTGATTCGACGACGTCCTGACGCCGCAGAATTCTCATCGAATACCCGCCGTGGGCTTGCCAATGTAGATGACACCAAATCAAAACAGAGTCTGGCTGAGATCTATGAAGAGGAACACGTCAAAAACGCGAACCCTGATTCTTACGTTAGCAAATCGGATGAGAAACTCCGCAAAGAGGAGCAAGAGGTTGAGCAGATGTGGAAAGAAATTAGCTCGAGGCTCGACGCCCTCAGCAGTTGGCATTATAGGCCGAAACCAATGGCTCCTACACTAACTATTGTTCCGGACGTTGCTACTATCAGCATGGAAGACGCACAACCAACCACATCACAGGGTGTTGGTGGTGGTGATAACACACTAGCCCCACAAGAAGTCTACAAGGCTGGCAAAGAAAATGCCGAGAAGGGCGAAATTGTCACTAAAACCGGCCTACCAGTCGCTAAGCAGGAGATGACGCGCGAAGATAAGACAAGGAAGCGCCGCCGTGAAAAAGAGAGACTTCGTAAGGCTGGTGGTCTCGACGGCCAGAAGCCACAGAGTGCTAAAGTACAACAACGTAAAGAGACACTTGGCGATCTTAAGAAGGGTGGTGTTAAAGTCATTAATAAGAAGGGCGAGGTTGTGGATATTGACGGGAACAAGATCAAAGCTGCAAAAACCGTCTCGAGTGGTACTTTCAAATTGTAGGCCACCGATTCATGTGTTGGCGTTAAGTCATATAATCAATTACATCTGTATATTCTGGTTTGTCAATGATAATGAATATATTTTATGTTACCTACCCATGTGACGTTGGGATAACCCTGTACCTTGACTACTCCGTAGAGTGAGTGAATTGGAGGAATTGGTAGAGGTACTGGCCTGGCACACATGTAATAAATTTAGCTCACAATAACCTAGTTTACTAAGCACCTACCTACAAGTGCTATAATGATATCTATAGACCAAGACATAAGGCTTGAAGATAATAAAGAAAAGAAAAACAATGGGGATGGGGATGCATGTCTAGGCCAAGGAACTTATTGCAGCACGGACCACTCGGGCATCCCAAGACTCTAGGCCACTCCGTGATTTTATGAATCTTATCGCAATCCACGTCGTCAGCCCCAATTGCGCATCCAACTCAACAGCCAGCATGGCGAAGGACGGCGTCCCGTCCGCGGGCACTCTCGATAAGCCGGAAAGTCTCGACAATCTCCTAAAGCAAGACCGGGGCGAGGACTGCTTGCCCTGCCGAGTCGTCGGTTAGTATATACGTCACTTTTTTTTCCCTTGCTTTCTGTCCCGTCTTTTACACCGAACACCCAACCCGAGCAGTTTCGGAAGCACTGGGCTGACGGCTTTCTTATTACGCGCCCTGACAGGTGGCGGCGCATTCATCGGTCTCGCGGCATATAGCTACTTCTCCGGCAACGCGCAACTCGAGCGGCAGCAGGCCAAGATCCTGGCAAGCAAATCCATGTTCGGCATGCGCAGCCGCAAGTTCGGCATCGCGACGACATCACTGGGACTAGCGTGGTTGGGCATTTGGAGATTATTTCTATGAGAAGGGACGCAGGACGACTAGAATGAGATTTAACTGCACACTTAGACTCATACGCGAAACGAAACGCCCTACTCTCATGTCTATGATTCGCGCAGAGCGAACAGTATCTGTCATACCGTTATATCAATGAATCGTAGTGATAGCATACACCTGAGAAAAATGTATGCTTTCGCGGTTAAAGTTTAAGGCACCATCATAGGTACAACTCCCGATCACTTACTCATCTTGCGGATAATATGCACTCTTGAATGACATCCCTCGAAACCACTCTATTGATATGTTGAACACAGAACACATCCTTCATAGTCATTATACGGTAGATATAGTTCGGTGATTGTCAAGCAACCCTATACTACACTACTTGAGCCTATAAAATTATGGCAAGGGATATGCTAGTGACGATGCTTCAATCAGATGAATAAATTACCTAGTGACTACCTAGTAGGTTCCGAACCTAGGTATTGTCTCGGTGCAGTATGTGCTGGCCTTAAGCACAGGCTGCGCTGACATCAGGCAATAAAGAGTTTCATTTCGAGATAAGGGATTCGGCCAAACCTTATCATCATGGTGGGGGTGGTTTAGCTTTTTAAGTGCATTCGCGTAAGTAAGTAAAACGCGGGTTGGAAGTCCTAATCTTAAGCGTGTTTGTTTTAGAGTAGACAGGGTTCATCGAAAACAATTTAATTGGAAGGAATAGCATGATGTCTTAACAAAACAAACATGGCAATAGAGATGGCGATAGTCGAATCCATCTGGAGACCATATATTGGTTTGGTAGCCATTTTGGTTAGATCTTTTTCCTTTCCGGGCCGCTGGAACAAAAATCCCTTTTCTTGGTGGGCCAATCTTTTACTTGCCTCTCTTGCCAAGTTGCGCTCACGGAAAGGGGGAGGAGGGGCATTGGACGGAAGAGTTAGGCTAGAGTCCTACTTATGCGAGATGCAATGCGGCCGGAAATGGACGTCAATAAACACACCGCCGCAACTCGAGAGGTCGGTCAGTCAGTCAACACATTCGTAACCGCGGCATGGAGCCTCGAACAGCACGTGCAGGTCCGCGAATGGAGTAGTAAAAGAGATTGTGACATGTTGCCCAGACTAGTTCAATATGTGTCCACATATAGATAGATATTAGATTATATTTAATGTAGCTGGATGTAAATTGATGCACACCATTTCTAACGTAGGCTGAGCACTTACAGGAGTATAACTTTAAAATGACTAAGTTGCTGCAGATGCATCTGTCAGGTGTCAGGAATCTGGACGTGTAGCTTAATTGCCATCAGCCGTTAACCTACTAGAATTACCTATTTTGGCCACAAGAGTCGAGTAATCGATGGAAATGAAACAGCCCTGGGGACATAGTGTCTATTGCCTCGGCACAGCATTAGTTGAACGTTGTGTAGTAACACGGGCTGACGAGGCGCATAATGTGGAGGATACTCCCGTCGACCGCCTGATAATAATAACCTGAAAAAGGAGTAGCTTTATAGACAGTTCGTGGTGTTGATTGGACATATTAAGACAAGGTCTCACTCTGAACTGAACATATGATATGGGTACGTGGCCCCAAATACCAACATGTCAAGACGCAGGAACAACCGAATCTCATGTTGGTTATTATTGAGTGTATATATAACCTCTAGTATGGTACCTTAGTGAACACGTTTGTAGATGGAGGCAATATGAAAAAATAACATACATGGGTGTAGTAATAGAAGGGAAAGTACCCTATATGACGGCATCTTTAATGTTGTCCAGTATTACCGCAGCAACAAGCACCCCGAATGTCCAATCCCAACCCATTCATCCCCCCAAAAAACTTACCTCCTCCCTTCGGCGTGCCTGCCTATTTCTCGCCTGTCGCATAGACCATCCGTCTGTAATCCTTCCTAGCGGTTGTTGTAATTGCAGGCTACAGTGACGGTAGTGTAGGCATGTTGTTACCTGGTTACTTAAGGGGCAGTAAGGTACCTAGGTATTCACAACCTACCCAACTATCTGTGAGGTACTTAGTGCACAGGTGGTACCTAGCCACCCCGCCTTACGCTGTCTGGGTTAGGTCGTTTAAGCCCGGCAATCACCCAAGCAGCGTGCACTGTCACTGGCTTAAGCATACCTAGGTAGGTCTACTCGCCAAACCCAAACTCCATGCGTCTTGTCCCGACGTGGGAAGTGTTAGTGGATCGTCAGCCCCGTGTCGACTCTTATTTTCTTTCCTTAATCAACCTGGAAAGCGACCTACCACCAGCTCATTATCTACCTCAACCTAGGTATCTGCTCCCAGGTAGGCCGACCAATCAACAAGGCAACCAGCCTGCCTACCTGCTCCAAACCTTCTTCCCTTCTTCCCTTTCCATCCTCGACGTAGTCTCTTCTTCGCCTCAACGAGCTGTCCTTTTTCCCTGCCGGTTGTGTTCTGCCCTGTCCGCGTCCCCGGAATGCGGTAGCCGTGTCGATGCACTCGGCTCCCTCGCCGGACTGAGATTGATTGCAAAGTCTCTCGTTCACGGGAATCTGTCCGGCCTATTGTTTATGAACGGGGACGGACTACCGAGACGACGAAACCACGAAGGTTGCTAGCACCAGCATTCTCGTGCTATCTCCAGATTCCCCTCCGACACTTAATCTAGTGCCTCGCAAGTGCCGTGTTGTCCTCTATGAATAGGGAGCAGCATCTGGTCCCTGGTGGCCCGAGACCAGCCGCGCAGTCTCCGACCCGATCGTGCGTTTCTTATTTATCACATCCACTTCATCCAGACCTCCATTCTGTCCATCTCTCAAACCTTGCCCCGTTTCTTTGGTGTTGACTACTAATTCGACCTGGTCTGTTCGTAGCAAGGAGAATATACGCCCCATCCACAAGACAACGATATACTCGGCTCATGACCGGCCAATGTTGCATGCGTCTACATCCAATAACCATTCCTTATTTTCCTTTGGTCGCAATGGAAACCCAGGCGAGGTAGAGGATCCTTCGACAACCTCTTTCGATTTTCTCCCCTCTGTCAGCTTCGATGATCTCCAGAGCAGCCTCGAGTCCGCTTCGAACGACTTCAAATTGGCTCAATATCCAGCGACGTCAAGCCAAGGCAGCATCATCGGGGAGGATTCTTTCTTAGAGGACAAAATGGCGAGTCAGCAATATCATACCCCTCAGAGTGGAGGGCGTTCTACAGGACAACCCAATATTCCGTCGAATGCCGCCACAGCGAGACCTTCTAGATCTGGGTCGATCATCAGGAGACCTAGTGTATCAGGACGACAAGTTAGCAACAGTTCCACCATGTCTATATCTTCAACTATCATGGATGCACCAACTGCTCCAGCAGCCATGCGAGCCCGTCGTCAAAGCCATTACCCCCCGGTCTCTGGTACCAACATTGCAAAGCCACCTAGGAAGTCAATTGGGCCGGGTATCATCGACGCTGATTATAGCAATAGAGGTGCCGTAAAGCGCCGACCTAGTTTAATGTCAAGTGGGCAGGAAAGACACGCAAGTGAGGGCCCTCGATCGTCGAACGAGTCGGTTGGGGGAGAGTCAGGTGATGCCACAAGGCAACTTGATGTCTCGCGGGCTGCCAAAGCTCGTTCCATACAGCCCGCACCAAGATTATCTGCGGCCTTTTCCACAAGCGGCAGCAACGGCAATCTAAATCCAGAGAAGAGTGGCATGTCTTCATCGCTGTCAAAATCGCCGAGGTCCAAAGGCACCACGGCCACCTCACGAAGAGTCTCTGTAATGCCAATTAGTCACGGATCACATGCCAGCGGACTGGGCGCAAGAACCGTTTCTCCAACAGATGCGCAACGAATGAAGAGAATGTCAGCATATCCTCAGAGTTTGGCCTCGATCGCAACCGCGCCGCCGCCACCAATCGACCTACGCCCCAACTCACGTTCCCCATCAATGATTCCTCGGAAGGCTTCCACTCCTTCCTCGTCGTCCAGGACGACTCCAGAGGTTACTAATAGGAAGTCATATAGTTCTGGCCTCTCTGTTAACTCGACCACTAGCCACAACACTCATAGAACATCGACGAGTTCCATTCAGCGTCTTTCGCAAGCCGGCCAGGGCACCAGATTACCAGCTCCAAAAAGCTCAGGTCTTCATAATCCTCCTCCAGCCGAAGAGGAGGAAGACGTTCCACCTGTACCTGCCATTCCTAAGGCGTATGAGTCTCCAAAAGACTCTCAAGCGGAAATCTCTTGGCTGGTGAAGAGGAAATCCAACCACACCTTAGAGACTAGCAGCATCCACAGTAGTTCCACCGGGACATTGTCCATTCCTCCGTTACTTGAGCCCTCAGTCAATATTCAAACAGGCACAAATCCGCGAAAATCAGTACCGCGCAAGTCATTGGCAAGTACATCATCAGATATCGAGCAGAAAGAGACCACACATCCTGCCAAGAAAAATCTGCAACCTCTCAGTCTACCACCTTTGAATCTGGGGCCATTGAGTACGCCCACCGCTACGAAGATTGCGGCTTTACAAGAACAGAGCTTCGAGAAAGGGAAATCGACGCCACCACCGACGAGAACGCTTGTTACCCCAATGACGGCTTCTAGGAGCACGTTCTTCTCGAGGGGTCGGTTGGAAAAAGCTGCGGATATGCCAATTCCACGCAGTAGTAGCTCAGTCCACCATGGTCGCCTAGAGAGCCCGAGTGCTGAGGACACTGCGAGCTCTTCAGAGTCTTTCACAGGCCCCTCTACGAAAACACCATCGCGCAAGCCCACGGTCTCGCCATTCCTCTCTTCCTCTATGCCGAAGGGTGGTGACCCGTTCGAGAACTTGATGACTAAATCTAAGACATTTGGAGATCTTAATCACAGAGTCTCGGTGGAGAGAACTGTCGGGTTTAAACCTGAGCAGAAGCTAATAGGACCAAGGGCTCCAAAACTCACGAAGCCAAAGTCACCACCCCCTCAAACGAGTCCGGAGGAACCCCAGACCCCATCTTCTATGAGCTCACTGAGGAGGAAGTTGAGCCTTTCTTGGAAAAGAAGCAACTCGAAAAGCAGCAACCATGTCTCTACCAGCTCCATTGATAAGGCAGCGGAGAGACAAGCACGGCAGGATAGCATGCCACCGCCGCGAATTCCAGTCTCAGCATCGATGCATCTAAATGCCGCCAAAGCCCCAAGCCCTAGCCACACAGTAAAACCGGTAGGCGGTTATTTAGAATCAAAGCGGCGGAAAAGTTCTGCATCAAGCTTGACCGCTTCATTGGCACATGACAAGGCTCGGTCCGATAGCTGGAATATATCAAAGAAGGACCTCAGCAATAGCTCTATGATTGAAACGTCATCTCAGTCGCGGGTCTCCTCAATACAAAAGGCTATTCGGCCAAGGCCGTCTGTTGCTTCTATCAAACACAATGAGCCTTATACTGCAGAGATCGATCGAGATGATCATATTGCCGAGGAAGAGATGAAAAGATTGGGGGCTAGGAAAAAAGAGACAGAAATTGCAGCTCGGACCCTTGACGCTCTTCGGAAGAGGGCAACACCAAAAGAACGTGTTGGACCCCAAGACGCTATCAAAATTGCCATCCTCAACATCTACGAAAAAGGGGAGATCATCGACTACAGTGACATATATTTTTGTGGCACTCAAAATGCCCAAAAAATTGTTGGTGATCTCCACACTAGCAAGCCGAATTTCGGCTACGATGACGAGCGCGGAGATTACTCCATTGTTATGGGCGACCACCTTGCGTATCGGTATGAAATTGTCGATGTCCTCGGGAAGGGAAGCTTTGGGCAGGTTGTGAGATGCATCGACCACAAGACTGGCGGTCTAGTCGCGGTTAAAATTATTCGGAATAAGAAGAGGTTCCATCAGCAAGCTCTTGTTGAGGTCAATATCTTGAAGAAGCTCCGCGAATGGGATCCCAAGAACAAGCACAGTATGGTCAATTTTACCCACAGTTTCTACTTCCGAGGCCACCTTTGCATATCAACAGAACTTCTTGATATGAATCTCTACGAGTTCATTAAATCCAACTCATTCCGCGGTTTCTCTCTCAAACTCATTCGGCGCTTCACGAAGCAAATGCTCAGCTCACTCGCAATACTCAAGCAACACAAAGTCATACATTGCGACTTGAAACCAGAAACATCCTTCTTCGGCATCCCTTGCATTCTGAGATTAAGGTGATTGATTTTGGGTCCAGCTGCTTCGAAAACGAAAAGGTGTATACATATATCCAGTCACGATTCTATCGTTCTCCTGAGGTCATCTTAGGCATGACTTACGGGCTTCCTATTGATATGTGGAGTCTAGGTTGTATCTTGGCCGAGCTGTACACCGGAGTTCCGATTTTCCCTGGCGAGAATGAGCAAGAACAGCTTGCTTGTATTATGGAGGTTTTGGTCCACCCGAGAAACATCTCATTGAGAAGAGCACAAGGAAGAAGCTTTTCTTTGACTCTATGGGTAAACCGCGCCTAACCGTTTCACCAAAGGAAGACGCCGACGCCCTTCTTCAAAGACGTTACAGCAAGCTATCAAATGCGATGATGAGCCCTTCCTTGATTTTCTAGCTCGCTGCTTAAGGTGGGATCCGGATCGCCGCTTAAAACCCGAAGAGGCCATTCGCCATGAGTTTATTACCGGACACAAAATCGCGACATCTATCACTCGGACCCGGGAGGCGTCTCCTATGAAGCGTCATAATACTGCATCCACGCCGAGGCCACTACCAGAACCGCCAGCCGCAACCAAGAGCAATACTGTGTTTCGTCCTAGGGAAATAAGCAATGCTAGTCCACAAAAGACTGCGCCCGGCCCCAGGCGTGTTTCTGGCATCAATGGGACAGTGACTAGCGGCACTGGTGTCAAGCGGACGAGCACTAGCAATAACCCTCCTTCTAGTGCTATAAACAGCAACTTGCCGCGGGTGGCTGGCCGAACTGCTAGCGGCAAGCAAGATCTGGCTTCTGTAGGTGCCAATGTTGCCATGAGCCGACGGGCTTGAACAGTTAGAGCGTGAGCGCAGGACTTTTCGCACGAGTCTTCAGGTGCAGTTATGACATCCATATGAAGGACAATTGGGTATTTCTTTCCGGTGCTATGCCGGAGAACGAACGTTATGAGCTGTGGTCTTCACTTATCTTTCTTTTTGCTTCTGCATGACGGCGCAATATATCATTGTAATGCGAAAGGACTATTTCTTGCATTCGGGCAAGTCAGTCAGGCTGTCAGGAATCGGAAAACCAATCGCTTTCTATCTACCTATCTCCATTGCCTCGAGATTCTCACTATATACCTTCATCGATTTGACGCAGCCTACCCTATTCACGAGAAATTTATGATCAAAAGCGTATCCCTGATCCACTCCTAGCAGCAGCCCCAGGCAGAAATGTGGACTTGAGTTTGTGTTTGGTGAATTCCCTTCTTCCGGTGTATGTACCATACCGTTAATAAGACCACGCTTGGAAGGGATGAGTGGATAGGAGATGCCTTGGCTTTCAACGGGATGGTTCCTCGTCAGTAGAGAACTAAGCAACCTGAGGACGAAAGTGGACTACTCATGATGGATACGCTGAACATAGAGACGCATTTTTATGTATTCTAATAGCTGTCCCAACGACAGCCAAACCCCAAGGTCCGTCACTCCATAGTGTAGAGCTTGAGGTTTCATGTATCTTCCAATAGATGAAGGGTGGCTCAGGCGAGAAAGCATCTTCAAAATTCAAAATCATCTTCAAACTCTTTCTCTGTGCCAAGTTCACGAATGTTTAAGAATTATATGTGTTCTAAAGCTCGACATAGCGCTCGTTGATGGCCCGTGTGTGGATACACTAACGGCACTTGTTGTAATAAAGAACACAACACATAGAAGCCGAATGTTATTAATAAGCGGCCATGATAGATTGTATTAGTAGGATGTAGTGTGGTGTATCTTAGAGTGGAATTACTGTCTGGTATCTATTGACATTATATACATGCGCCCGCCTACGAGCTCAATATTAAGAGCCATCACAGTCGAGAGCTAGATGATAAGCCTACGAAATATGAGGACAATGTCTATGTTAATAACCTTAAATTTCATTGATAAGCAAGACGAGAATTAGTGGCTAGCAATTAGACATATTGGTTAAGCTATTAAGAGCCCGATGTGTCGACAAGTAGTTCCTAGCCCCGATTTAGGTTGCCAAAAAGTACAATATTTGCGAAAAAGACAGCCATAGTGGCACTATGTGCGAAAAGATCGATATAAATCTAAACGCAACACGCAGAAACAAGATGAAATAAACCCGAATGACGGCAAGCCAAGCTGGAATCTTGTAGAAAAGGCAGATAAGGAATGCCCAGAATACGGATGGTTACAACGGAGTCATAGACATGCGACACCGGAGTCCGGCGACGCCCCGGACCAAGCTTGACGACGGCAGGCTGAACCTCGCTGCCCTCTGCTCGGCCATATTCAGGCATCTCTTCACCGGCAGATACGAGGTTAGGCTGATCAGAATGGTCGAGGTTCCCGCGTATAGACCTTGAGGCTTGTCCGACTGCCGCCTGTTTGCCTTGTGCCATGTAAATTTGGCATCATGAGTGTAGGCAGTCAGTCAGTCAGTGAGTCCTGTTGGCGGCACAGTCTTGAAGAGAGAGAGAGAGCTATTTTTGCTCTCGGATCTCAACCCTCGAATTGGCAAACGAAATCTGACATGGACTTATATTCGAGATATATTCCTATTCCTACGCCCGACTATAGAGAAAAGAAGGATTCCAAACGTAGGAAGTCAATTGATATGTACATGATTATACCGAACGCGAGTACGTCGAAGAGTTACACAAATGCGATGTCACGGCGGCTTCCAGTGTTGTATCCCGCAGATCATCTCAGCCTTATTCCTCTTTCTTACTTGTGGCTTCCCTGCGAGGATCATATTTCATGATCCGCCGTTCGTTGGACAGTTATAAGACATACACATATCATCTACGGCACAGGATTACGGGAGCTACAGGTACCATCTAGGCAAGTCATGTCACCCTTATCTGTCTCATCTGTTCACACAGATTCTACTCCCAGTAGAAAAGAAAGCCAGGGGCTTGTTGTGTGCTACCGTCGTATATTCGTCCTTACCGAAGTGTCCTATCCGAGACCGACATCCGGAAAGCGTGGGGAGACGGCCGGCATTCCTTGGTTCTCTTGTGGCCTGGACTTTTTAGTATTTCCTCTCAAGCCTCGAAGTTTACATGTACGACGAACCCTTGGAAATCGGTGGCATATGCTGCCATCACACATGCATACGCCTACGCATGCACATATACACACATATATACACATGTGTACTCGCGTGGCGGGGAGGCGACTGCTCGCTACAACTGCTGCAATTCATACTAACTGGATCTCGTAGTATTCCTAGTACCTACTGCTGTTTTTCAGTTGTCTACGCTCACTACGTGGCTATGACGACATGCCCACGCCTCCAGGAGGCGCGTATAGTCGGATCTGGAATTAAGGTATGCGTAAGCGGCAGTAGATATTTCCAGCGCTATGGGTTCATACAACGGCTATGGTTCCTGCAGGGTAAAAGGGCACATGGTGTGTAGTGGGGAGGGGGTTGCAAGGTTAGACAACAGAAGGTGAGGTGTAGTAATGATTATTCGCCGCCGGGTCCTCAGGTTCGGAAGTAAGCGCATTAGACTGCTATTAGTACGGGCGTGAATGCTACCGGCTCGTGTTTAGGCAGAGCGAGCTATTGAGGCGGACGCCGGGTACCTATGATGTGGCGAGGCCGGCTATGCGACGGTTACTCCCGAGTCTCCCTTTCGCCTTATTTTAAGACCCAGTTACAAGCGAAACGCCCTGTATAGATGCCACTTGATCCGGACGCCAAGTTCCCGGATGATTCCATCCATCTATTTTATATGTCACTTGAGTAGCTTCGCCGAAGAAACCGGGGGTTGCTGTCATTGGTCAAAAGGGGGGCTGCATATGTATGTCAGATGCTTCCCACTGGACCCTTTAAGGCGTCACTGACGTAATGCTCGATATACATCTTCATCTCGCGTGCTTGATTAGAAATGAACAATTCTAATGATAGAGAGATGAATAGGAGCAAGGAAGAATATCATGAAAGTACTGAGGATTCCGAGTTATTAATCAACAGCCTCTGTGCGGTGCAAATGGTAGCCCGTCGGCGTTATTACATATGCAGCTTATGCTGCTATGTGACATTACTGAGCAGTGCCTGACGTATACTCCCTTGGCCAGCGAGATGCGGGTTGTTCCTCGCTTGCCGCGTGGGTGCGTGCCCACCCGGGTCCCTGAGGTGACCGAGGTACCTTTTTGGGATGGAATTGCGCTGTCTATCTGGCATACATGTCCATATGCAGCCTTCGGATCCAGTTCTTCGGGAAGCGCTCTCCGCTCCCTGACAGCCGGGAACTTGACTTGGACGTCGCTGCGCCCGGGAGGACCGGGACCGCCAATTGGTCGTACCTATTGGCCAGCTGACTGCCGAGTCATGCGTAAAATACGACGTCTCATGTTCAGATGTGCCTAGGAGCTGGACGAATGAAACGAATGACATTGTAGAAACTTAAATAAAAATAAGCTCATACGAGCCGAGGCTTGTAACTGTTTGAACGCCACCACTAACCATAGCCTGCGGCTGTTTCTCCGTGATATGTAGGTATCACGGCGGCCCAAGCCACCTCGACTACATGCTTGTTGGGGTTAAGCAGTAGTATGTGTCGTCATATCGGTAGCAAGAAGTCGACGTTGACTCCGTGATGCCTGTTTACCAGTCATGGTTCGGCACATTCGGCATCATATTCAAATAGAATAGTCATACCTATCTGCAAGACGGGAGCTTACAATTACCAAAAAACTCTTGCTGTAACCATTCCATGTAAGTCCAGGGCTGAGTCACCAACATGAGGTATTGCAAACAGGTGTAATAGGTACGAGGTCACCTTAGAATCGCAGTCGTCGCCTCGCAGGGTCTAGAAGATAAGTGAGCATGCTGGCCTACACCGAAGAACCGGTACGGCATGTTGCATATCCAGGGAGCTGGAGCTGGTACGGCGAAACACTGGTTGGGAGATGCTGCGTCTAAGGAGATTCAGCTTGCATTAAGGCCCTGAATCGACAACAGAAGACACTCGACTTGCTTATTGCGGGCGCTGAGGGTGTTTATATATTAGTGTGTCACAACACATGTTTCATGAGTGTAGAGCCACGCCGGTTTGGTCGTATCGTACTACTCTCAGTTTCGGCATAGCACGATGGCCTTGGTCTCAAACTCACAACCCTTCATGATATGAAGGTCAATCTAGAATAGATGTGAATTATATGCCCAAAATAGCTAGTTCAACGACTTGGTGATATCAAGCGCTTCAGAGGAGTTGCAAACCCAAGATCATGAGCGTTCCGATTCCCTTTCTGATCATAATTTGTACAATTTCCCACACAGGATGTTAGAAATCCTGGGCCAGCTGAGCACACCCCGGACTCTAACGGTGCCAATGCAGGATAAGAGCAGGGGATCAAGAAAAGTACCGTACTAGGAACATGGTAGTCTAGATAAGACAGTAGTATGATTATGAGTGGAGACATGTTGCTGAGGTCTTGGTTGGCAGAATCTATCAAGACAAGGTATCATATACATGTTGCATCTTTAGATATCTGGCTGTCAGGGAAACATCTCATCCTGAGGCTTTCAGGTGTAGGCATGCTAAGACAAGGCTAAAATTCTAGAGTCATGGTTCTAGAATATGACGACGAGTGGATAAACTAGAACGCCGCAGGTGATTGGAATGTAGAGATAGCTAATTATGCTTGCTAGGTTCGGGCCGTTGGCTCGAGCGTTATCCCGGAAAGTGTACGCTATGTACCAGAGAAAGTAAGATAGTGTAGATGCGATCATGTCTTGATTGTATGATGTCTTTAGAAGAGTGACTTCCCTTTGTCTCGGATGGAAATGAGTCACAGCATGAACTCGGCCGCGCGACAAACTCCAAATGCGACACGTGATTCTCTATACGGCTGCCAATCCCGATGGCCCGTAAATACGAAGCATAGTGGAATTGAAAGGAAGTAAGTTATCAAGGTAATTGATCATCTCCTAATTAGGTTTGGCCGTGATGATGAACGATTGCCAAAGTTGAGTATATAGCAGCAATCTGGTAATTGTTAGAGACTCCGCCGGCGATGCCGTCTGGCCCAGCAAACGGACCTATCGAGGGCCTGCGACCTGCACACCGGGCCACGAGCCGATAGGCCCTTCCATCGCAGGACGGTGAGTGCCAGCAGCTCTTACATGACAGACTGATACCCGTTTCGCACAAGTCGATTCCTCAGGCTCCAGAGTGGATAGTGGCTGGTCGATTATTGGGGGCTGTTCTGTTTTGAAGCCACTTTTGAGGCGCAGTTCACCCCGGCAATAGTCATACGACCCGGTCGCTAATACTGGCTCTTACCTTACAGTACACCCTTGACAAAGACCATGCCCGGGATCGTGAACGCGGAGACTACCCAAGCAGATAGTCGATTGGGTAACTTGCGAAGGAATCCCCACATAGTATTGTGGATTGCTGCCATGACGAGGATCTTGCAAGGCACTCATAAGGCTGACAGCCTCATCTAGGGTTCACCGTTCAAATTCACCTTTCAATGTTCGTCGTCCCCGTTTTACCGCTGACCTCATAGTAAAGCAGGGAATGCTGCAGTTGACGTCTGTCGACGAAGTGGATCGTGATGGATTCTTGACGAACTCTGACCGCCGGCGCTTGCCATAGGAAGTCCTAATGCGGCATCGTCAACAACGTATACACGCAATTGCCTGTACAGCATGTCTCAACTAACCGCCAGACGGATGATGTGATATGATTGCCATCACCCCGGACGGTCGATGCCAGCTGTGCAGGGAACAAGTAGATGGATGACATACATGATAGCGGTCCTCATAACTAGGGTTCGGTGAATGCTTCCGAACCAGAATGCAGGAGAGAGTGAGTGTGCATCGGAGTGACATGGATAGGTTTATGGTTCTCCCCTTTTTATGTCTTTCACGCGCTACCTACTAAGGAACAAAACAGACAATGAACTTGAGACGAACTCAACAAGATTGTGGGACATATCTAACGGTATGCCTCGAATATCTAGTAGTTTGTCAAGCTACTACTTGGCTTGCTCCATCTACGGTAGATAGAATGTATGCGCGAGAGAGAGGGCACGGTGCCGTGTGGGTGGGATTGGTTTCGTGGGGGTGCTCGGATGATTTGCTAATCGAGCATTCTAGACTTGACCCAGAAGTCTGGGATAGTGACTGCCATCGTAGATCTATCTTGTCGGCGATGAGATGATCAGGGTTCTGTCTTAGATAGTCCCTGGTCCTGTTTCAGATGTTCAGGTGGACAGGCCGGCAAGGCTGACGCTACTGCAAGCCATGACTACATAGGTAGTATATCTTGTCCCGAATGTAGTATGCGGGAGACGACGCCGATGGGACTTCGAACATGTCCCGCTGTGATGTTCATTGGCTGCTGGTACGAGGCGTGCAATCAATCGTAGCAGAAATCTCTCGGAAATCTCAGGTTGTTTAGGCTGGTTGAGACACTAAAACGACCGCTAAAGCACGTCAATAATTTAGCAGCTGGGCTACTAGCACAGACCACTAAAGAGCCCTACACCCAACGCAATTAGGCAGGCGTACAGCACTTCTGCTTAAGTCTAGTACCACCGTACCACCTCCTTTAGGTATGTACTAGGTAGATTAGGTTTATCTACTTACTACAGAGTGATTTTGTAGCTAAGATATCTGACAAAATTTGGCTCAAATGTAATTGTAGTAGATTGAATCGTTGACATGGATTCTTTTATTCATGCATGCATTGTAGGACAAAGCCGTCGCTTGTAGTTGGCCTGGGGCGTACGACAGCCAATCGTGATACTTGGTGGCCCATGAAGCACATAACCTGGGAAGTAGGTACCTACCTATTTACATGTAAGTACCTTACTTCAGAAGTAAGATATTCAGCCCTACCAGAGATGGTTAGCCGAATTCTTTACCACCTACTATTCAGGTTCTTTCCATATATCGACACTAATGTATGCATGTAGAATGAATTGTCTTTCAACTTAATGCTGTTGAGATATCCATGTGTAATTGCTACTACACGTGCCCACTAATAATAGGTAGTGATGGGATGGTAAACCTCAGAATAGCGACCCCCGTAACATATGAACCGTCTACGTTTTCCCTGTTCCAGAAGAATATAAATGTTCTGTCCTACGTGCTATCATGTCGCTATGGTAAGTTTCAGGTTCTAGCTCACCAAAGAATAGACCATCAGACCTTAAAACACAACATTATACGCTATCGTCAGATAGGCAACCTAGTGGAGAATCATGGTGGAGGAGCTAAGCGTTCAATAAGGCTGGATTTGAACCTAGTCACTGCCCTACGCTACGGGAATAAGTTGCTAATATCGAGACCCTCGTTTCATCGTCGGCTCGTGGTGACACTATGGTGACTATAGTTACAGAGTAGAGTGCGGCGGGCCGTTGTTTAACGCCAAACGAAAATGTCATCTTCAAGTGTTGCCTCGTGGCCTTCGCTTTCGCTATTGCGTTTTCGTGGCAAGAATCCTGTTTGATTGTGCGCAAGACTAACAACCGGGAGGGGAAATTACGTATGTGGGAGCACCAGTAGTATTCACGATTACCTAGGGACTATATTTTACTATACTATGCTATCTTACGTTAGCAAAGAGGTCGATACCCGCCGACGGGAGCCGGGGGCTTCGGTTTACTTCAACGGTCAGATACCCGTCATACTGCTCGTGGAAGCGCTACTCAGCATACCTCCTACATCATATATCGTAAGCAAGCACAGTTATAGGTACATGTTAAGGTAATAAACTTACATAGCGCTGGTGACTGTGTATGTGTACTTAACTTTGCCATCCTTACAATTCTGGGCATAGCTATTCGGGCCAATATTTGCGATTTGTCAGGTGCCAACACACTCGAGGCGCCAACTGAGCTCTCAGCGGGCTTTACAGAACTATGCCTTCGTATGCTTCACGGAGAGATGTTGTCGCTACCAGCACCTTAAGAGTCCATAGAGTCCATAGATAGAATAAATCCCTGTTGCCGGCATTTGGCGGAGGCTGTTCAGCGGAACAGGCCCCTTTGCAGTTAGTCTTCCTCTAGTTAATTTTCTATTTCTGCAACTTGGCGCAGCAACTAGGCGTAGTGGGTAACACAGGTGCCAGGGGCTTGCTAGGCCCAGCTAGCACCTAGCTACCTAAGCTAGGACTAGGTAGGTACCCATTCGGTCACGTTTTCCCTACCGCGATTAGGTATGCTGTACGGTTGCTATGAGTCTTTCCATAAGTGTAGGCCGAGCTAAGAAAAGTAGTTCCTCGGCACATAATATATTACCACTTGCGTCTAAGTGAACTCAAGGTCGAGAGCTGTACAATGAGTCCTACACTACCTACCTACTAGGAAGTCCAAGAAGCCTCCAACGTGAATTATCGATTCCTATTCCTCCGTCGGGGAAACTAACAGTCCTACACGCCTATACTTGTAGGTAGCATAGAGGGGCAGTACAATGGTTAGGTATTCATTAAAGATGACTCGGGTGACTGAGTATGACTACCCTAAGTGGTACTCTTGTGCTCTCATAGAGGACTTGATTCCATTCCATCATGATACTCCATTCCATACTCCATAACATAACATAGGTGTATCCATACGCAGGCGGCTGTACAATGAACGACACTCCCACTCGGACCCTCGTCACCACCTCTCACTGTCACTGCCCAGAGAACGAAGAAGCATATCCTGGTATTACCCCTACGTGCACTAGCGCGGCGTATAGGCTGCATGGGCTGCATGTCTGCATGGGCTGCATGGCCGACCTGGATACCTTGTCCATACCTACAGTACCTTGTCCATACCTTGTCCCTACCCTACAAACGACAACTGCGTGCTCTACTGCACTGCACTACTGTAAGTACCCATCTCTCATCTCTCCCCTCGCCCATCCACTCAGCGTGCCGTAGCGTCATACCTCTGCTTGCATGCCTCCACGTTCGGTAGACTACGGTAGATACATCGTGACCTTTCCCTTGCCTTACTCATCTGTGCTGGCTGTACCCGGACTACTTCGTAACTCAACTGACAGTACACGCCTCACCAACATCGCACCCATGGCAAGGCACCTGCCAGACTACGGCCAGGCCATGCCATGCCATGCCATGCCATCTCCCTTCACCACCATCCTCCGTGACCTGCGCCGCCCGCTGACCTGCATGCCTCCGTATGGGTCCACGAGCTGCCATCAGTTCTGTTTCGGTAAGGGTAAGATGGCTCTTTCGTCACTGCTGCCTTCTATGTGAGGTACGGGTAACGTCCTTCCCAGGCTGCAAACCTATAAGGCTGCGATGACTTCCTCTGTTGGTCCTGGTTCCAAGCCCTTCGACTCATCATCAGCCAGTCACCTGCACTCTCGCTACAAGCCCTTTCCTTTCATCTGGTCTTTTAGACATCGGCTTCTTAATCTAATTGTGTTTTCTTGTTGCCGCCTTTCGGCCTTGTTGCTGCCTTCTCCTGACTAATACGGCACACTCCTCCTACGACTCGACTATATCAACCATAGCGTCGATCTAACTTAGGTCGTTCGTCATCTTCACTCATCTCCGTCTCTGTGCCGTGCTGCCTAGTCCGCTCAGATCACACTATCGTCGTTGACATATATATCATCCACCTCTCTCCAACATCAAGCCACAATGTGTTACCAGGTCGTCGAAGTTTACGCTGCTTGCCGGTGTCTTTACTACCAGCATGCCGTCGACCGGTGTGCCTCATATGGCCGCCCAGGCCACGAGATCTCAAAGCGAACTATTCCTGTCGGTTATGCCTGCTCCGTGCACACGCAATCTAGCAGCTACGGCGCGTACGCCGGCAGCCAAAACTACTCAGATTCGGGCTATTACAGCAGCCAATCGAGCCGGGACTCCTATCGCCAGCGTCGATGAAGGGTCTTGTCTTCGATGATGGGCTGCCGCTTGTGGCATGTTCCCCCATTGGCTCTTTTTGAATTCCCCCATTGGGTCTCCTACCTCTATTCGTTTCTACCTAGGCCGAATACCTTCTCGCCATTACGCCGGCCATCTCAGTTATCGGTACTGCTTGTGGGCTACGATCGCATCATGTCGTCGCCAGTTCCCTCTGCCCTGTGATGGGATAGCTGCGGCGGCATGTCTCAGGTAACCCGCAAATGAACCGACTTGCTGCTAAAAGGTGTTACGATACCACGATGAATGCATACGTTATCGAAGACACAGACGAAGAGATGATTTTTTGACGAAAAACGACTCATTCCCCCGCCACAACCTCTCTGGCTTCTCGACCTTCACTTGTCAACATCACTGACCCCACGGCACACAACGACCGCGACCTCACCTGGGAGTTCTCAATAATACGCTATGCCTCCTATTCCGGTCTTCTCCGTTTCTTGGCATTGGAAATTTTTAACGTGGCCATAGCATCAGCGACGCTATACCTTTTTTCGCAACAGTATTGCCAATTTGTGAAATATTTGGCGTTGAGCACCTCTATCGACGACACACCAGATATGACGCGACGATTTTAAATGGTCTCATCACGACGAGACTCCTATCATCGAGCATGGCTTTACTATGCAGCATTTTCGGGGTTATGGATTCATGGATTTACGCATTGAATGGGGATAGAGATATACCAGGCGTTTTTACAAGGCTGGGCATGGTTTTTGGATTCCTGTTTGCATGGATAGAATGTCCGGTTACATTTTCTTCTCGCTTTAGTTCCTTTTTCTCGGTCTCGATTTCTACTAGCTCTCTCTCTATCTCTCTCTGATGTTGGCACTTTTCCTCTGAAACTTTTTTGGCGTGCGGCATGTTCACTTCGATATTGCTCACTGCGGGCCAGCCCTTTGTGTAACAACACCACTGTTGCTCAGGACAGCGACATCATGTACTCTTAGCTTCGTTGACCGAAGCATCAACAGGACCGAATCTGATGAAACGGCGCAGGATATATGGGACGGAGCAGGACTGGATTTCTCGTCTCTGCCGCGGCAACCGATCCGATGTTGATATAGTTGCTCAGCACAGCTAAACAACCCGGCTGGCCAAATCGGCTGCATTAGCTTCCCAACACCCACCACGGCCTCGGTCCAGAAAGCTCAATTTTCGTCGTCGGTTACGAAGAGCCCCCTTACACCCAATATTTTAGATCGGTAGTCTCTCAGTGGGACAAAGAGGGGAGGAACCCGGCCGGTTGTGGGGAAGAATAGACCAGGCATTTCAGAGCAACATATATATTAATAAATCTGTTAGCTTGACCACGAGGCAGCGGCATCGCCCCGCACCAATTCCTGCACTTGATTTGAGTTATTCGTAGAGCACCACCCAGAATCCAATGTGACGTTTACTACGTGTGTTACGTCAACTATATATATATACTTGTCGACTCTACGCATTGAGTTAATTACCTTGACCTAGTATTTTACCCTGCACGACTATACTTATTCGACCTCGAAGGTGGCCCAGAAATAAAGGCTTATAGTGATAAGGAGGAAGTTGGCCTTGCGCAAGAGCTTAATAATAGTCATGTACAACTCGAAAACTTGCCTTGAATGGCGAATGCATGCACTGTAACCTGAATGCCGGGGTAGCCACAGGGTGGGTAGGTAAGTATAGACACGTGCCATTTTGCATTTTGACCAGGGCCGGGGTGACGCATGTTGTTGATGTTTCAAACCAGTCGCGTCGGGTCCGGGTTAAAAAAAGAATAATAAGTAGCAGAAGCCCTTCACACAAAAAAAAAAATAAAAATCGTATCTTGGAGTATAATTCACATGTTACGTTATGTTACAAAACACCCGGTTCTGTGGCTGGGGGCACGTTTATGTACAGTAGGACATCGGACGGAATAGAGTTGACATGACCCGTCGTCGATCAAGTTTGCTGATCAATCTTATTTGATCGAATCACTCCATCTCGATTCCCGTACCTTGCAGCTCCAAGTCAGCGTTCCCGGCACCCGACAACGGACCAACGAGATGTCACCTATCACCCGACGTTTGTGTAATCGGTATTTGGGAGCCACGTTGATAATAATAGATCGGTAGCCTCCTCAAGCTTTAGGTATAACTACCTAACCTACATATTTATATATGACGTAGGTATTCATTCATGTGAATATCTGCCTAACCTACAGCAGCAGATCAGCCACATAACTGCCCCAGATGCGACCTGCCAACCTAACCTAACCGAGCTGCGTCGGAGGGAGGAGGCCTGCAGTTCTCGGTAAAACTTTGTTTTATACCACTAGGGTAGGTACTACATTACACCCAGAGCGCGCACCCGATATCACTCATTATCTGGTAGGTGGCTGGCCTTGGGGATGAATAGGATGGATGTCAGATGGGCGCCGAGAGCTAGACGGAGGCCGCCGGTCGGTGTGTTTATCTACATGGAGAGAAAAGAAAAAAAAAGACCGTTGTAAGTGTGTAGTAGCGCAGCGGAGCATTAATAGTAGGAGCCGGATATAATAGAACTAAACTGTCGCAACCCTGTAACCAGGCGGATGGGTTTTGGGGGCCGTTTCTTTTGGGTGTAGTATTGTACTAAGTACCAGCTGGACAGGGGGGGGAGGAGGGAGGGAGGGGACGACGTTGAACAAGGGGTCCTCGTCATTCTCACTGGCTCGTACCCGCTCCCACGGCCGCCCGTTGCGTTTGCGCATGCGGAACCGAACAAACTGTTGTTATAGGGGAGATATTTAAATTACTGTATTTCCATCCAAGAACCAATTGACGATGCGAAGTCTGGCAACATCCGATAAGAAGCCCCCCGGCGGTGTAGGTGGAAAATTAATTCCCCTGGTTTGTCGATACCAGGTACCGTTTCGTATAACTTCGTAGGAACCGCAACCCGCCGCGTCCGGTTGCTCCCCTCGGTGCTAATATCTCGCCAAGTACCGGTATGGTACCCACGAGGGAGCGCATCCTACGAAACAAACACTAGCTAACCCTACCTACCTACCTACCCGCCAGCTGCCTAGGAATTCCTATATGGTTATACTAGGTCTACTGTTACCTAGCAGAATTTGAGTAAAAGGATGGAGTCCTCCGGGCCTAGAGAACTGTAATTACCTCTATCCGGGGTAGCGAGGCGCGAGGATGACACTTTACAGAGAAATTAAACTTTACCTTAGGTCAAGTAGCTAAGTAAGGTACTTAAGTATTTAGATATGTTGTAAATTTAGTTACTTGTTTGGGAGGGTGGGTTCTTCCCCGTTAGTGTAAGCCTCACCTATTAATAGCGTGGGGAAAGGGGAAAAAACAAAGTCCCTCATCGTCCTTCCGTCTCATCTCAAGAAGAGCGCGAATTTTCCTATTCGCGAGTTGGCTTGGAACACACACGGGTATTGACTTTTACGACATTCGCTCGTCATCGCTTTTGGGGTATTGGGCGGTTCAGCCCTGCACCGCGCCGCACCGCACCGCAGAACCCCCATCGTGGTCCGCTCGGGAGACGCATGGGCCACGAAGTCTATCTATTAGCTCGCCCGCTCTCACGAAAGAGGATGGCATGGCATGGCATGGTGGCTTGCGTAGATAGCCGAGCGCTTAAAAAGCCGCTTGGCTTGAGCTGGGGTAAGTAGCGAGCTATGACACGGAGCGAGGGTACGTGATACGAAATGGGATCTTCGGAGGATTTTCGATAGGTTCTGTCGATCGTTCATGTTTTTCTCGGTGACCAATCCATCCACCCACCCACCTACCCTAGCAAGCACGAGGCTAACTCCCCTCCTTCGTGCGGCCTCAAAACGGGTGGCTCGGTTAGTAGCCCCTTCGGGCCGCTTGGGCCCGGATGGAATCAATGCTGTGTGTGCATGGCTTGGATGGGGCTTCCTACTCTATCTATTCTTAAAGCTCCTGCGCGACGGTACTTCGTTCGTTACACGCAGGACAAGCAAGGTTCATTATTTTAGAATGGTCATGAGTTATAGCACGAGACGGCAGGTGTCACCACGGGTAGGGTTGGCTTCGACCACGATGCTAGTTTAGAAACTTCACTGCCGGGTGCTTCTCGATGTCCGTATCCCTGTAGGCACGATCGCCAAGAGACCACGTGCTGGCCCCTCCCAGGCTTCCTATGATCCTTCCAGGCCGGAGCTTTTACAGGGCACAGTCATTTCCGTGTGCTACAAACGAGCTCTGACGCGCGTGTAGCTCATAGTAGATATTCCGTATCATACTAAGACGCGTAGAATGGGCTATACTTAGGGAACTACATAGACGATGAGTAGTGTCTTTACCCATGCCAAGAACAAGCAAAACTTCCCGTTATCTTCTTCGTCACAAGCACTTTGAATACTAGCATTTGTATGTCTCGTATGACCCGTCCGGAGAGGACATTTCCACTACTTTACACACTCGTTTCAGCTGCCTATCAAGACGGTGATAGGCTGTTCAGACAAATTTGGTTCACATACTCAATATATGTATCAGCTGTTCCAATTGATTGATTACCTGATTAAGGTCTGTTATAATCCTCTTAACATAATCATTGAAGGAAACCTAGAAACGACATGATAGGCGCTGCATTAGCTTGCTGCCACGGAAAAGAAATCGTGAGAGATGTATATATATCATCATTCTTAAACCTTGTTTCTATAGTCTCTCCTGCCTCGTTATTGACAAGTCTCGATGGCGTGATGATAAGTAGCATTTTACTGAGGTAAGTATACTACACTTCAATTACAGCAGTCTTAATAAAATACCTAAGACCGTGGTATTTCCCGGTAGCTATCTCTATATCATCTATATTAAGACATTAACATGTCACAGCCTGGCAAACGAGCAAACCAACGACAGACAACGTAATGAAGGAAGTTGGGCAATGCAACGAATATCGTGTTGGGACATTTGCATCAATGGTGCATCACAATACAAACTCCATTGCTCCACGCCTCTAACGATACTCATACCCAATCATAGCAGCGCAAAAGCTTTTCCGCAGTGTGCGTGTGGCCTACATATACTACTAACTTCGATTAGCCTTCCAGTGGATGCTATGCTTGTGCTAATATTCAAGTTGCTGGATGTGACTGTGAACTATTGGCGTCTCGCGCATAAGAGATGGGGGTTCATTGGAGAAATGGGACGTTGACGAGAGGGGTAAGAATGTCAAGTGGTAACGGAGCTGGGCCGAAGGTGCAAGGCATTACCGATTTGGACAAAGGACAACTCTGGGTGCCATACGAATCTAATCTCGTACATAACGTATATAGTTGAAAAGCCTACGTATCCAGACGTCTCAGCTGTAAACTCTTTACTGCCTGTTAAGAAACACGATTCCCGAGACCACACAACAGCAAAAGTAATATGGCATCCCCAGAAGGACCAACATGGTTGGAGAAGCTGGAGGAGCAGCGTATGTGACTCTGAAGATAGAGAGACATTTCTATTATTGACACTAGTCTATGCAGTGGACGTTGATGTGGATTGGATGGAACCCGAATATGTCAAGAACATGCCCATCAAACCTCATGACCAGACAAGCAACCAGCTCTTGGTGAATATCGAACTGCACCGCGCAAGCAACGCGGAACTTCTCCAGCAGACTGCCAAGGAGCTCAAAGCCGAGGGTGGTTGGCGGTCTACACAAGAATGGTCGGTCTTTCCGCTGATGAAGTTCAGAGCTCTTCAAGTTGACATTCATAGGCTGTCTTGATGTGCAAGAAGAACATCGACTACAGTGAGCAACTCTCAACCCCGTTGCGATTTTTAGAGCACGAAGTTTCCCTTTTAGGACTAAGAAGTGTCTAAAAGCTCCTGAAACCCTCACAACTCGGCTCCAAATGGCGATAACTGACTCCGAGTGTTGCAGTTAGTGGCCGCGTATTGCTACAGACTCTTCCGTCAAAGGCATATGACACACAGGCGACGGTTGATCATGCGCGCCTGTACGACAAGGAGTTTGGGCGTGTGGGTATAGGCCGAGATCGTTACTGCATCAAAATTCCAGCTACAGGACCAGCACTCAATGCCGCCAAGATCCTCTCTGAAGAGGGTATCTCGACACTGGGGACCGCGGTGTTTGGCCTTCCCCAAGCCATCGCGTGTAGCCAGGCCGGCTGCTATTTCATTAGCCCATATTTAAATGGTATGTCACCTGCCTCGAGTAAACTGGTAGTAAAATCCCGCAGGCTGACAAGGTGAATAGAAAATCGCGCTCACAGCGATCTCACGCTCTGGCCAGATGTTAAAGATCCCGCTAAAGAGCATCCTAATAGTCCCCGGATGATGCAAATCATCGAAACGTATAAGCGCCTCTAAAAGAGACCGGTAAAGAGCAGCCGCTCGTGAAATTGGCTAGGTAAGTAGGGGTAATAGCGCGCAGACAATGCACTGGCTGACTTGCTTTATAGTTTCCTCAGCGCGAAGGAAGCCATGGCAGCGGGAGAATTCGGTTGCCACTCTGCGACTATTCCATACACCGTCCTGGACCAGCTCGCCAAGTTGAAATACAACGAACCAGAACAGCCAGGCGCGGGTGTCCCCAAGCCAGAGCATGTCTACAAGAACCCGGGGCCAACGCCGGCTCGCCTCGTCGAGCTGTCGAAGACCGACCCTTTGACGACGAACTGGGATGGCAAGTTGGCCAGCACGGATATTGACTATCTTGCCAACCAAGGTGCAGAACTTGAGAAAGCAATCGAAAGAGACCCCATTGCTGCCAACAGGCTTGCGGAGGCCCTGAAAATCTTCATTGGTGACGACGAAAACGGCGAGACGAGCAGCAGGAAGAAATGCGAAGAGGCAATAGCCCAGGCCGCCTAAGAGTAAAAATGCCATTTATTCTTTCTGCACTCCATTTGAGTCGTTGACTTAACTCCCCCCTAGGAGCACAATATACTAGCGTCTCCCATCTTAACCTACGGTCGAATAGGCACTCCTGAAATTGTTTACCGAGCGGGGGCTCGGACATTCCGTCCTCGAACCCTCTTATGGAGGTATATAGTCTTGCAGGGGCACCCCATTCTGCATAAAAGCGTCGGCTTGGAATCCTGGGTTAAATGACTGGGGCGACTCAAAGGGCAGAAAGACAACCTCATGTTGTCCTCGCTCCATGTTAAATTGCGATGTATTGGGTGACCGAGGGGTCTGGTATGTGCCTAGTTGTGGTGGCTCCGCATTTCCTATGTTGTTAGGTGCATTTTCCTCATGTACATGATTCGCGAAGGCGTGTATTTGCGGATCAAAGCTTTCCCAATGCACCCCCATTTGGATTAGCTGTTACCGGGGTGGATTCAGCTCGTGAAGGGGATTCGTGATGAAGGGCGGAGCTGCTTCGCCAACGATGTTCATGGGAGGCTCCGTAGATTGCAAGTTGGCCGGCACTGCTGCCAACATGGCCTCGGGAGCTGCACTGGTGTCGCCATGATGAACTATAGTGTTTGCTTGTCGCAGTTCTATCCCTGCGCCACTTCTCCATTGATTAAGCTCGGCCAATAGTTCGTTTCGTTCCATCTCTACAGCTTCAAGACGTTCGGTCATGGCCTTGTCTGCTCATGCTGCGACCTGTCACAGTGATACCCTCGTCCACCACGATGTGTTTCGACAGCCGCTGCGGTTCCGTGTCGGCAAGGGTAGGCAGAAGACTCGCAAGATTCTTTTGGGCTCTCTCGTCAACAGACAGAAGTCCGAGATTGAAAAGGGAGATACTTACAGTTAAAGCTTCTTTGAAAGCCTCTCGTCTGGACTTTTCAAATATACGATGGGCTGCTCGATCACCCTCAGTAAAGTTTCGAACGCGTTTCTTCTTGACGCGTCGACTGTTGGCGGCGGTACCGACGCCGATCGGGTTCGGTGCGGACCTCTCAGGGGAATCGTCATCGTGGCCGCTTGATGACATTGGCGTAGCTAATTTCGCTCTGGAATGGGGAGATATAATTGTAACACATTTCCAAACGACGCTTTGCGACGATTTGCGGGCTTCTACGCTCCTTGACAGACCTCACAACAGGGGTCTGGTGTTGGGCAACGTGAGGATTCCGGGTGACAACAGAGAGCTGAAATAAAAAGGAGTTGCAACAGCGATTTAGCTGATGACAGGCTCTGCTCTGTGCTACTCTGCTCGGGAATCCTGCCTACTGCATCCGACGCCAACTCCACTTCCATCCTCTCCCGCTCATCAGCTTCAGCTTGCCTGTTCCAGAACCTGGGGAAGCTGCCCACATTGCGTAGCGTGCGGGGTATCTTGTTAGCTCTGTTTCAATCAATTTGCCTGACAATGATATTCTGCTAGTAACTAGAATGGCGGAGACATGAATATGAGAAAAAGCTGTAACTATCCTGAGAGGCATATATTTTGCAAAACAGACAATTGGAGACGCTTGATCAATACATTGAAAGATGGATGAATGAACCTCGGCATGTTGGAGTACTATCATAAGGAATAGACAAAGCTGCCCTACTGACTCTCGTAGTTCGGTAGACTAGTACTTAGCCCGTTGGGGTATTCTTCTCACACTCCTTAAATTAGTTACCTACGTAATTTAGCAATTTTTCTTCACCGGCTGAAGACTTCACCCTCTGGAATGAGCCTGGTACCCGTATTTTATTTCCATTCAATATAAATAGTTTTTCTTATGATTAGTTAATTCAGACCTAAATTATGTTATGCTCCCAGAGTGATTTTATCAAGGCCTAAATTAAGCCCGGTTAGAACTTCTTAAATTAACTGTTCCACAGCATTTAGTGGACGGAGTCAAGATTCAATGTCGTACAATAGTCAGGTATAGATTTATCTACGTAGCTTGACATCCCCGATCATTTTGACCAGGATAATAGGCATGAGAGTACCGTCCGCGAATACAAACATGTCCCTCGGTACGTATCCATTTCGAAGCCTCTAAACTGCTCGGGCGCCAGCTTAGCGGTTTTGGAGATGTTAAAGGAGTTATAAGATAGTAAGTTACGGATGATTGCTGAGATAGTATTTATACGAGAGTGAGCGCCATACGATATCTAGGGGCGTCGCTAGACGTGGCTAGGTCTAGGGTTCTGTATGGGGTAGTGCTGCACTATGCATCCCACTCTTTTAGTTTAGGGGCAGGAAAGATGTTGGCTCCCAATTTATTTTCGCTCACTGTGAATTTGATTATGTTTGCTATAGTAACACTTTCATTTCTGAGATTGTATAATTGTTACAAATTCAAATCCACTTGACTAAATTACTACGGCTCATAGACAAGTTGAAGCTTTGAGTTCTTATCGATTTGGCTGGAAATGGCAGGTGGTTATATAATTTAAGCCCGAGTCTACTTGTCTACGGCCGCAGTATGAGTTGAGATGACGTTGTAAATCGCTCGAGATGGGCTAGCAGATTGAACTGCCTATTGAAGGCGTAAATCGTGAGTTTACATAACCGTGCAATCCGCCCAGTCGATTCTTCCACCATCCGTTCCTGGGTTCCAGCCCCGCTCCGTTTGAGTCTTAGAAGTTGGTTTGGTGTTCATGATGTAATGTTATGGGGTCTCGCGATGGAATGTTGATGACTTATACCGTTACTTTAATTAATTACAGATGAAGAAACATGAGAGGAATTTGTTCGCCAAAGCGCGTATATATGTTTTTCTCACCTCAAAGAGGCTTTGTCTGCTTCTTTGTGCTTGGCGACGCTTTTTCGTGTGCTTTTAAATGACACAATATCAGAGTTATTAACTGTAAAATAGAATCAATCGGATATTTGACGCACCCCGAGAAAGCGGAAAGCAGTCATTTCCCCTTAATACCGAACTCTGGTAAAACCGGAACACGCGGCCCCTCAACGAGTTGCATTCTCATCCACATCCAAATTCAGAATTCTCATCAGGGGGAAAGGTACTAGATGCAGTAGGCAACACTCCACGTCACGTATAGAATCCGTGTTGATGAACAGCTTCGGTCCAGGATGAGGGGACATGCAGGATGCAAACAAAAATCGTCTTGCTTAAAGGAGAATAGACAACTGCGGGGGAGGCGTATTCGACCGAAATACACGACCAAACCGACGTATTCAATCCTCCGTACGGCCGAGATTCAAAATGACTAACCATACCCATTGAAAATCGCTACTGCATCAGCCATCGTATAAAGCTCTCGGCTCTCGTGAACAGTCTCCTGCAGGCCGGGAGAAGAACTGCGTGTCGTCATAAACAATGCTGGTGAGTGGTTCCTCATGCACGTAGCGTTACCTACAGATGCAAGTGCCGCCTCTCGGTCCAGTCGGAAACAAACCTCACAAAGTCCGGTGACCTAATGCCGCCGCCCGATCCCGCTCGTATGCACCTTCATCGTAGAATCACAAAGCTTAGCGTGAGAGTCGAATAACGGCGTGGGATCGTGAGGGGCTCTTCGCGAGCCTCCGCATATATATAAGAGATGTGAGAGCCATGCTGCTCTACGTGCCACACAAACGAAGGTGACTCGTGCTGTCTGATTTCCAGTGCCTGTTAAGTCTGCGCCTGCGGCATTGGAAATTTCTATTCTCTCTGAAGTCATGCTGAGAATAATCTGGGGACTCCCCGCGGTCATCGGGTTGAGTCTAGCCCAAGCTACGCCAGCACCCGTTGTAGACCTGGGCTACGCAAGGTATCAGGGGGTCTATCACTCCGACTACGATATTAATGCATTCAGAGGGTAGGTAGGAGGTTTCCAAGGAAAAGCTCGCGATAACGACTGACAAGACAAAGTATAAGATATGCAGCTCCTCCAGTGGGAAAGCTTAGATGGCAGATGCCACAGCCTCCCACTGGGAACCGAAGCGAGGTGCTTCCAGCCGTGGATTTCGCACCGCAATGCCCTCAAGCAAACAACAATTACCCAGGGTACGTTGATCACATGTATGCTATGCGCATGCCTTGCTAACTTAACTAGCGGAACAATCACCGCGCCATCAGGTGACGAAGACTGTCTATTCTTGAATGTTGCGGCACCGGCGAATAAAACACAATTGCCTGTCTTAGTTTGGATCCGTAAGTTCAGTTCTAAGATATCAATATCAGGATGATACTGATTTGAGTAGATGGCGGCGGATACGGTCTGGGAAATAGCTGGTTCGACGACTTGTTGATGCAGCAAATTCGCACCAACGATAACTCGTATCTCACTGTATCGATCGCCTACCGACTCGGAGCTTTCGGCTTCTTGTCATCTGCCGACGTCGGGAAATATGGCGTTGCAAACGCCGGTATCCATGATCAGGTCAGTCGCTAGAGTCTTGTATGCCCTTTTGACATTGACTTTGGAACACGAACTAGTTTCACGGGGATATTCTTCTCTTGTTACTCCCGCAAGCTACTAGATCCCCGGCGATTGCGGCTGGAAGCGGAAATTACTAATTCCGGTGCTACAATAGCGGTTTGCGCTTCAATGGGTCAAGAACAATATCCATCATTTCGGAGGTGATCCAAACCGAGTGACGATTTCGGGAGAGTCGGCTGGAGGTGGCAGTGTCATGCTGCTAGGAATAGCCAATGGTGGGACGGAAGGGGGTGCACTTTTCCAGGGGTTGATTGCTTCCAGCCCCTACCTGCCGACACAATGGTGAGGACGGGCATCGGCTCTGGTTAATGATAAGATTATGGCTAATATTGAAGAATAGGAATTTTGATGATGCATGGCCAACTCTAAGCTACCAATCGTTCGTCAAACAGGCGGGATGCTCTGATGCTGACTCCGCATTCGAATGCTTGCAATCAGTAGATACGAATGTGCTTCAAAATGCCAGCTCTCAGATTAGCTCATCAGACAACTACGGTCAATGGGCGTTTATTCCCGTCACCGATGGCAAGCTAATTCGCAAGCGACCATCCGAGCAACTTGCAGTTAACAAGAAGGCCAACGGCCTTCGTGTCTTGACTGGCAATAATGAAAACGAGGGCCCTGGTTTCACCCCCCAAAACATTACGACAAAGGATGAATTTGTCAGCTTCGTCTTAACTAACTATCCGCGACTCAGCGAACAGAACCTAACCAGTATCTTGGATCTGTACGCCGTGCCGGCGAATGTGTCTAATATATATGCAGACTCGGATGGCCTGCATGCTCCGTTCTCGACTACGAACTCCAACTTCGCCATTGGCTGGCAGCAAGCAGCGAACAACCTTAATGCCGAAGCCACTTTCGTGTGTCCTTCTTATTGGTTAGCAGACGCATACGGCGGTGCTAAAGGGAAGCGATCTTGGAAGTATCAGTTCTCTGTGCCTATCAGCAGTCACGGCGCGGACGTCTCGCCCCTTTTCTCGGACCCTAACACGCAGGGGACGGGAATCGACAAGGTTTTCCGCACTGCTTTCCAACAGACCTGGGGCAATTTCATCGTCAACGGAGACCCGACTCTCAACTCAGCACAGGTTAGCACTGCTGGAAAGGGGAACATAGCCGCTGCCAGTACTGGGACTTGGCCGCAATGGGGCGGACGGCCAGAGAGAGACTACATGCTGAACGTCAACATGACAGGTGGAATGCCTGTGAACAATCACAACCAAGTTGGCGACGTGTTTGTTGACCTGACAAGCTATCTTCCAAGTACCGATGCTTCGCACCCTGAACTCGAGGCTTCATTCAACTTGGTTTCGGGATGGTCGTGGGAGGGGGGAAGGGGTAAGAGGTGCCAACTATGGGTTGACTTAGGACCATGGGCGTTTGAATGAATGGACGAGGCGGAAGCCCAGAGCAAACGGAATCCCAATGCCCGAATTTCGTAAAACAGATAACTACAGAAAAATTACAATTATTATCGGACAAAGGCCTTTATCTAGATATATGTGTTATCCTCCCTGGGAGTAAAATGACTAATCGGCTTCATCAGTCAGGATTGAAGTCGCCTATTTTGAGATCGTCGGTTGTCAGTGGACATGACGTTACGGCTATTCATCACGCAGCTCATAATGACTTTTAACAGATCTAGAAAAACATTAGACCATTGTAGCTATACTCCAACTCGTTCACAGGCAAGCGAGTTAACTCCTAACTCCTTGATCCGTGACCGTTGCTTATCAGAGTCTTGTACCCCAGAGATAAGCCGATGGAGTAGGTAGTAGCACATGCGTTGGCGAGAATGGGGGTCCGAGCAAGTCTAAATTCGGAAGGCAGAGTCTATAGGTACTATTTACTCGACGACACAATAGACTTAAGGAAACTAAGCACTACGAAACCCCATATGATGAGCATCAATTTTGCTGGTTGGTGACTCAGCGTGATTGGTGAAAGACACCTGCGTAGTGTCATCATTCCAACGGCTAAAACCTTATTTCAACTGACCTCTTCAGGAGGAACAACGGCAGTTCCAGTCTTCCATTATGATCACACAATCAATCTGAGATGCGGCACACGTCAAGCGATTTGGGTATCGCGGCATCATCCGACCGTGAAATCGATATGGATCAACCCACCACCATCGAGACTCACGACCCGGACGAGACTCCGTTCGTTTCATCGAAGAAGGCGAGGTTCTTACGAGCTTTGAACTGGATGCCGCCATGGTGCCGTTATGATCCTCATCACCCACCAAAGTTTACGCTGTCCATGAATATTCTGCTCGCTCTTGTATGGCTCCAAATCTTCGGTGAATACAGTTTAATACCAAGGCCTCGTACTAATCCCTTCACAAGAGCACTACATTCACAGTCGCGAATCTGTACTACGCACAACCTATCCTGAATGTTATTGCGGCCGACTTCGGCGTCAGCTACGAGGATTCGTCAAATGTGGCAACCTTGTCACAAGCAGGGTATGCTGGTCAGTAATTTTCTCTTTCTTGGACAACGTTGCTGGTATAAGGCCTTTTTCGGCTCTGAATTATTGACAGGTTCCGCTTGACATGGAAACAACTGACTCCGAGTGTTGTAGCTGGGTTACTGTTCCTGTGCCCACTAGGCGATATAATTCCTCGGCGACCTTTCATCCTCTTCCTGATTCTAGTCACCGCAACAATGGTGAGTGTTGCACAGAATAAGTGGGAATATCAAGAAATCAAATAATCTGACAGCAGGAAGTGGATTGGCTTATGCCTAACGACTAATTTTCAGGCCTTCGTCAGTCTTTCGTTCCTGTGTGGTGTAGGGTATGTATTTCTCCGCTACGGCAGTAATCTTAGTTACTTAGGTATGTAGTGCTGATGTGTCAACTAGAACCGTCACACCACAGCTTATGCTCCCACTAGTGGGAGATCTTGCGCCGGCTAATAAACGTGCTTCTTCTCTTTCGATAGTTGTTTCGGGTCTAGCCCTGGGCTTGCTAGTTGCTAGAGTTCTATCTGGCGTTGTGGCGAACTTCACTTCATGGAGAAACATCTATTGGGTAGCACTCGGTGCTCAGTACTTGACGTTTATTATTCGTAAGTATTATTTGGGTTTAGATCACTCGAATTACTATTTGATTGAGGAGAAAGATGGTAGCATAGAACCCCCCAAACCTCATTTCACACGATCAGTGTTTTGCGTGCCGTTAACTTGCTATAACACGTCATGCTGGGTAGCGCATTGCTGACTTATAATTTCTCAGTTTTCTTCACGCTTCCCGATTACCCGGCAAAGAATAAAGGCTTAAACTACTTTAAAGCTCTAGGGAAGATGGCGACGCTCATCGTAGAGGAGCCATTGCTGGTACAAGCTTGCCTGATGGGATTTTTACTAAGCGCCGCGTTCACAAACTTCTGGACGACACTGACATTTTTGCTTGCATCGCCGCCCTATAATTACCCCTCGTTAGAAATTGGATTTTTCGCGTTCATTGGCATTGCCGTCATTTCTTTGGCTCCGGTATGGTCACGACTTATCACCGATAGATTCGTCTTCTTATTCTCGAGCATTCTCGGTCTTTCGTTCGAATTAGTCGGTATCGTCATCGGAACCTTCATTAGCACCTTTACTGTTGCAGGTCCGATAATTCAGGCAATCTTTATGGGTTAGTGAAATTTCCTATTGCTCATCTATTGCTTCATTTTAGGGGAAGGTCGTAAAACCCGATTATGGCCTCGTTCCGCATCCGAAAACTCATTAGGGTCAAAAAAAAGAGGCTAACTGCTCAACTTCATGTTCCTAAGACACCGGTTCGAATTTTGCACACACTGCGAATAGAAGCAACATATATAGTCTCGATCCAAAAGCACGAAACCGAGTCAACACAGTTTACATGGTGTTCTGCTTTGCTGGGCAACTGACGGGCACAGCAGCAGGAAACCGGCTATATGCTCAGGGAGGCTGGGTCTGGAGTTCATCAATGAGCATTGGTTTCATTGGTGCAGCTATTCTTTTCGGATTGGCGAGAGGCCCCAGAGAGAACGGTTGGGTAGGTTGGAAGGGGGGATGGAATATCAGGAAAGATGGTATCGGTGAGAAAGATGAGCCGCAGGTCGATGTCGGGCAAGCTCATGCTCCTCCCGAGTCGAGGGAAGCGGATGAAAGAATATAACTTGAGGATGAAGATATGAAGTATAAAACAAGAACATAATAGACCATCATAGTTCGAAAGCAAACCCACTTGTGTTTAGACCGCTACTAAATAATTGAGTGAGATGACTCACGTCGCGAACCCCATCAACATATCGGCTTAATATCATTTGCCTTTTATGGAGTTCGGCCCCAGGTTAAGTTGAGGCCATCTACCCATGGGATAAGGAGATGATAGCGGCTGCATACCGTTGAGGGGCTACTGGCTAACACTTCAATGACAGAACTGATGTCTGTAGAAAACTAAGAAAAGATGAATTATGGCAAAGAAAGAATCGTGTTTCTATTGACTAATAAGTCTCAGAGCCATCACACATACTCGCCGATGCCGGGCTTATTAAAACCGGCCTACGGCCGGGCGCTTATGGCATAAGGCAGACTACTGAGATAAGGTCATATAGAAAAACAGCGGTGGAAAAGCCTAGAGATTCAGCCTGTGACTCTGAAATTCGATTGATGTCTGTGGGAGGGATGATTTGAACTTTTAAGAACCCCGCTGCACCGGAATAGAGTTGTCAGCTCACATCACTTCTTGAGTTACAGATTGATAGCTTGGATGCGCGATTGGCTGCGGATGAGAGAACACCCCTGCTTGCCAATGCCGATGCCAACGGCAACGATAACGGCAATGGACAGGCCACTAATTCATCTACCGGGCAACCCAAAGCCGCTGCCGTCGCCGTCGCCGTGCCGCAAACCCTCTTCGGCGTCGCGAACCGGATTTTGCTCGCCGGGTTTCTCATGTCATTTACTCTCGGCATAACCCAAGCCCGTAAGTTTTTGTTGCCACCTCGATCATCCAGAGAAGAAATAAAATAGAGAAACAAACGCCCTTGACTTATAAACGTACTCACTGCCCGATTACAAAAAGGATCGTCTACGTATTCCGCCTCATGGAATGTGATATCTTCTACACACACAATCCTCCTTTTTCGGGTCCGCCGGACGAGCGATGCCACCGCCGCGAGATCGACGCCGGCACCGCGTTGCAGTTCTCGGTGCTGGGCATGTCGACGTCGCTCAGCGGCGTCTTCAACCTCTTCGTCTGCGGCTACTTCATCAAGCTGTGGGGTCCTCGTTGGTCTTTCGTCTCGCAGACATCGCTCCTGGGGTTGAGGGTGTCATCGCAGATCATCGGCGTCACCATCGGCGGGCGTACGGGCGAGCTCGTTTTCCAGATTTGCCAGGGGATTGGTATTATAGGGGGCCCGCGTGGCTACCAGTGAGTGCTCGCTGAGTTGTCCTGCCCTTTCACGAACTGAGCAGAGATAGGAGGGAGGAAGGCCTCAATGACTAACTTTGGGATGATAGGTTGGTGTTGAACACAGCTGTCGGCGAAGCCGTGGCTCCTAAAGACCGCACCGCTGTCTTCGGTCGGCTACAGGGCGCTATCATGCTTGGCACGGCGTTCGGGTATCTCCGTAAGTCATGGCTGTCCCGTCCTATTACCGAATGAGTCTTATAACTCGTCTAATAATGTGTGAAGTTGGCGGCGTGCTCGGCGACATCTACGGCATCCGACGCCCGTTCGAGGTCGCATTCTTTCTTTATGTTGTCTCTACCATATACGGCGCCATCTTCCTACCTAACAAGACAGCCACAGCCACAGATTCGGGTAATCCGAAACAGTCTGGTCGCGGACTCAATGGCTTCTTTGCGCCCCTCAAGGTTATTGTCCCTCACCAATATCGATTGGAGTCTGGGAAAGTTATTAAAAACTATGGCTTGATATTTCTAGCCCTCGGCATTTTCCTTGGCGTATTTGCGTCGGGGTACGCCCCTCTGCTCCTCCAGATGTATGCCACCTCCGAGTTCAACTTTAACACCACGGAAAACGGTTACCTCATGTTCGGTATGTCGTCTATTCGTGGGTTGTTCTTGCTCTTCGTATTTCCTAAGATTATCACGGAGGGGCGAATTTGGTTCAACGGAAACGCCCAACGGGACGAGGGAACGGAATGTCACCATAATGATGACGGCGTGGTGCCAACGCACCCGAAGACTTCGCCGCCGCCGAGGGCGGAGAAGTACCACAGGAGCCAGTGCAGGCCCCGGAACCCGACGAAGAGGATTCGGGTACCGGTTTTGACCTACTGTTCGTGCGGTGGAGCTTGGTTATTGATTCGCTCGTGACGTTTTTTGCTGGGTTCTCTTCGGCCGGGTGGCAGGTATACCTCGCTGGATTTTTACTACCGTTCGCCTCCGGATCGGCGCCCGCGGCCAAAGGTGTCATGACTGAGAGTGAGTAATTTTTCGGAGTTCTTTTCCCTTGTTCTAGCAGCTTTCACAGCAACTGGCTTTCCTCTTAGGGCCAAGACAGCATCGAGATGCTTCTGAAACGCTCATAATCCGTACTCAAAATGGCGATAACTGACTCCAAGTGTTCTAGTGTGTCCGCCGCGCCAGCGGCCCGACGCCATCAGCGCCATCACTCTCGTCGAGAGTACAGCAATGCTAGTGACGCAAGGCCTATTTGGCCTCATCTTCGCCACCTTTTCAGAGATGGGAAAACCCAGTCTCACGTTCTTTTGCAATGGAGTAAGGATAACCCACCCATAAATGACCATCGGAAAGCCCGTTCCCACCGAGGATATATGGCTACGATGGGCTCTTTGAGACGTTCGTGTTGGGAATTTGGCTGACGCAGAGACAGGGCGTTGCTGCCTTCGGCTTCTTGGTGCTGTTCGTAGCCCGTTTACCACCCGCAAACAGCAAACGAATAGACGCCGATGAGATTCATCCAGATCTGGAGACGTAGACAAGGTGCGACGCATGATTAGGAAACCTCTCGAAAAGAAAGTAAAGAGGTTCTTAATGAAATCAATAAAATGAAGTATGAACGCTTTAGAGAACCACATTTATATTACAAGGCCTAGATGCTGAACGATTTGATGATCAAAAGGGGCGGTTTGGAGGGGTGCTACTTACTTATCTAGGCATTAGACTTCTTTAGAGGATGACCAACGTGACGAATGATAAACAATATAAGGGCTGAAGGTCCAGCCTACTTGACTATTGTAAACGGGCACGAAGCGCTACTGTCGATAGCTTCACACGTTTATCACGGGTCTTCTGGGTATTACAGGCAATGTAATACTAATTAGGCTCGGAGTCAAGAAGAAGGCGTCAGTATTGACGTAGATCGTTGCTCTATTGGATACACAAGAATGAACAACCGCTTTGCATCAAATCCATTCCAATTACGTCGTTTTCCTCTTCACCGTGCAGCTCGGCTCAATCCCATTTGGTCTCCATCGTGTCAATGTGCCTCCCCATTTTCACTGGATTGACGCTGCGCCGTCCGGCCATATGTGCTATTCATGCCGAACCTGCGACTCTTGCAAATACTCAAAGTCCTTAAATAGCTAAAGTAAGAAAATAATGAAAAAGGTATCAAGAGTGTTTCAATATACTGATTAATGGCTCCAGACTCCGCCCGAGCCCCTGATCTTGTGTGAAGATTACACCGATAATCTGCAGCAAACTCCCTCAACTGGTTTATAAGACGATGCGAGCCCGTCAAGTCAGGAATGCTGGCGGATACAGAGAACGAGACCCCAGACAACAATCAGGACCGAGTTAGACTTTGTAGGATCTCCAAGCATGATTTGAACAAAGTTGGATCAACTCTAGGGCGAGGATCCAGTATCCGTGTAGATAATAACACGAGGCCGCCGTCTAGCAGAAAAGAGGGTTACGGAGAAAAAAGCTTTTGGGGGTAATCATGTGTGTCGTCTCTGGGTCTGTTAAACGCGTAATAACCGACAAAGACCATGGCCATATTCCATATGCGAGACTAATCCAGCCGAAAAACGCCGCAATATGCCCAGGGGACCAATTCAAAGGAAACAAAACAATACTGGTATGCATATGAAATCTACTCGGCCCCAATCTCTCCTGGAGCCTCCATTCCGAAACTAGCCGGGTTGAAATCGAATCCCGTGCCGTCGTTATCACCGTCGTGTAGGAAGGAGTCAAAGTCGAAATCCGGTAGAACATCTCCGTTCGACATCTCACCGAACTCCGGGATACTTGTGAACTGTTCATGGTTAGTCAAAGCTGTTTCGCATACGCGTGGTTGACTTACGATGGCGCCATTGCCGTTGTTCATGTCGGCAAAGTTCATTTGGTCGACCTGGGGAGCTGGGACTGGCGCAGAAGCAGCCTGCGGTGCTGATACAGCTGGTGGTACGGCCCCAGCGTTCTGACCGGATTTGAAATTGCCTGGATTGCTAGGAGTGATGGGTGTGGCGGGTGTGGGGGTTCCGGATCTTGATTCGGCTCAGGAACAGGAGTAGCACCGGCGGCTGGCGCCTTATTTTTTTGGGCTGCGGCCTAGAAAACAGGTTAGTAATCTTCCTAATGAGTCATATCTGATGAGATAGTACCTTGTTCTTCGAATTCTTTGCATCTTTCTTCTTGGGTGCGGCCTTAGGAGCCTGTTGTGGTGTAGGCGGCGCAGCAGCTGTAGTTTGGGGCGATTGAGTGCTTGTCCGGCCATTGCCATTAGCAGTGGGGGCTGGAGCTGACGGTGGCGGCATTGCTCTCTGTGACGGTGTACCCTGAACCGGTCCTTGGGGTCCTTGAGGCCCCTGAGGCCCCATGCCATTGCCATTGGGACCCTGCCACTGAACTTGCTGAGGGCCCCTTGCTGCCTTGCCATCATCTGGGGATTCATTTGACCGTTGTACGGCTGACCCGGGTGTGAGCTGGGTGGGCGCATGTTCATCTGTGCAACCATGTTGCCATCCATTCCAGCCATGCCCTTAAAAAAGGTCTGCGGCATGTTGGGATCCAAGCCATTTTGCATGAAATTCATTGCATTGGGGGAGCCCCTTGACTGTGCCCCTTCCTGGAGGGGTGAAGGGATGCCGGTGGGGCCCAATTGAGGAGTCCCGCGCTTCATCTGGTCGTTCGGATTAGGGGACGCGCCGGGTCTCCCTCCCTGCGGTGGGGTGTCTTGAAAGGGCTGGCCGTTCGGACCAGGTGGCCCACCCGGCCCATTAGGCCCGGCGCCATCACGGGGTATGCCGCCTATGGTGTCTTGTTCCTGCCTAGCCATCATGAGCCTCTTTTTATTTTGTTGCTCAAGAAGCATCAGCTGCATTTGATAATCTTGAAGAGCATGATTGCTACCACTACCTTGGGCCGGGCCGGGCCCTGGTCGCAAGCCTGCCGCACCCATCTCGGGATAGAATGCGCCAATAGCCGTCGTGTTATCAGGACCTTGTGCTATCATAGGTGAGCCTTGACCTTGAGGACCGCCCGGAGTGGGAACCTGTTTATTGGGCATTTGCTGACCATGGTGTTGCTGCAGATTCTGCGAGTAGGCCTGGATTGACTTGGCCTGGTTCTGGGTAGACTGTGCCTGAAAGTCTCGGAACTGCTGAGGAGTCAGATTAGCGGGAGAGATGCCGTTTGTCAAGAGCATTTGCTGAGCCATTTCAGCAGCTTTGGTATCGCCTACTTGCTGTCCCGGCATTCCTTGCTGAGGTCGTTGCCCATTCATCATGCCTGGGTGTTGGCCGTTGAAGGGACCCTGTCCTTCTAGTCGGGCCCGTTTGGGTGAGGGTGCATTATCGGCGGAACCAGGCGAGGCTGGGCGAGGCTGATTACCATCCATGTTGGAACCGTCGCGCTGCATCTGGTTCTGCTTGGCGGCTTGGAGCATCTGCATCTGCTGTGGGCTGGCACAACCACTGTTAGTTTGTACGGCACACGAGTTTCAACTAGCACAGTGAACATACATATTCTGGTTATTTGCTATGGCGGTCCTGGCTAGACTTGGATGTTTCGCGTTCATCGGGAGGCCATTCGGCATGCGCTGCATCATGGAATTATACATGTCCGGCCTCATTTGACGCATCAGTTCCTGTTGCTGATTTTGTCGCACCCGGTTCTGTTGCTAGAGAGATGTTAGATGTAAAGGCTATCAAGACATATCCCAGGACAAGTCAAGGCGGGATTACCTGTGTGTGAACCACATAGTTGCTGACGTTAGGACTGACGCCGCCCTTGTTGCGCTGGGCTGATAATATCTCCCAAAAGAGACAAAACCACTCATAAAGAAAACAGCTGTCAGACCCGTTGGGTACATTTGGGGGTGGGAGATCTTGTGGTCGTTTTGAATCTATCTCATCCTTGCTGTCAGTGTCCATCGGATCATCGCCAACGCCATTTCCGATAGCATTGCCATTCTCATCGCGACGAGGGTTCTTGTGGACGTTGAGGGCTTGGTCGCTATTGAGCATTGCGCGCGCGCAATCGTACATGCCTTCCCGAAGAAAGTAATCGTATATGTACGTATTGAGATTTGCACGATTATTTTCTGGAGACGTTGGACTTGGCCAGCGCCAAGAGTATTATTTCCCATCATGGCCATGGGTCCGCCGCCGACGGGCCCGCCGGCCATAGGCATGTTGGCCATATTGATATTGTTCATGATTCGAGGTCGACAGAGCGAATCTGCCAGGATCCAAGAGAATCAATCGAGGGAAGGATGCCGAATCGGTACTTCGCATCCGGTTTGTTTCCTAAATGACACGGTAAGGTGGTGGTATCGGACTGCCGACGGGATGTGGGGCGTCTTTTGAGCAGTACGCGACAGCGCGACGTGCGAGGTTCTCGGGATGCTCTCGTCCGCAGAGCAAGAGAGCCCGGTCGGGATCGTCGGAGAGGAAGCGGCCCAGGATGCGTGCCAAGTGGAATTGGCAGCGCGTCAACGGTCGCGTAGTCCCGGAGCCTTCGATGCAAGTGCCTTATCCGAGGGTCGTGAGAAGGTTGATGGACGAAGGACTCCTTTGTAGAAGAGTGCAAAGGAGGTGACGGCGACAAGGAAGGAAAAGAACGCAGGGGACCCGTGTTTCTTGTGTCCAGTGGCTACGAAACGTGGTGATACAAACAGGACGGGGAAAATCAGAAATAAAGGATGGTATAAATGCGACCGTAGAAGCGGTAACAGCAAACAGTCCGGAGAAGGGCGAAAAACAGATGGGTGAAGGAGAAGTGATGGTGGTGGGTGAGTGATTGATTTTGCAGCGGCGGCGAAGGCGAGGATGGCCAGAATGGCTAGGTAGGTAGATGGTTTGGATGGGATGGCTTCAAGAAGTGTCAGTGGCTCTCAGTGGCTCGCCCAGTGCCGGGCGTACGGTACGCTATACAGTGCGAGAGAGGGTGATGCCAGTGGCCCCTGCGGTGCCAGTTCCAGTGCCAGTGCCAGAACGCCAGCAGGGGGTGCTAGCGTAGCTGGGTGGGGGCTGGGCTGTCAAAGTGTGAGAATGCGCAATCCGATGATTGGAGATGGGGAGATGGAAGGCGGAGAGCCCTTGTATGCACCAGTTGGAAACTTCCGGCAGCAGCTGAATCCGAGTCACGATCGACTGTGTTTGGACCGCCTAGTTCTTCAGTTAACTGACAGAGTGGTCAGGTTGCTTGTTTGCTTGTTTATTTTCTCGCTATGCGCAGCTGTGCCGGAGCAAGGGAACACTGCTGTTGCAGTACCTGTCTGGGCCACGGAACATTCGAGGGGTCCTGGTGGTTCGTTTCGTGCGCGTTGCTGGTTGTGGGTGCAGAGAAAGAAGTCCCAAGATAGCGAGGTTGCCTATAGCACGTAGGGGAGAAGCACGGGCTGGTGGGCAGGGAGGGGATGCGCTATACAAGGCTGCCAGCGTCCCGGTCGGGTACAGTAGGTAGTCAGCCAGTTAGGCGTATCGACAACAATAGTAACCGAGCCCGAATGTGGCCGGGGCTAAGTTCCAATGTGGAGGGACAGACAGGCTGGGGTGGTGGCTACTAGTGGTAGTTCGTTGTATTGGCAGCGGCAACGTCCAAAAACTAGCTGGACGAGAGATCAAATGATTCTTGCGATCAATTAGTTAGAGAGCGTGGACGGAGAGAGATGATGGCGGTCAGCCGTGTTTTATAGAGAACAATCAGTGGTTGGGCTTGCGCGGAGGGGTCTGCGGGCATTCCGTGGCACGAATCTAGATAGCAGGAAACTTTCATGGCGCGTCAGGTGAGTTAGATAGGTAGGTTCCTTCTACATCTTCTACATCCAACCTGACTATGTCTGTATGAATTAACCAGTTCAACTTCAAGTTATTCTATACTGCATCTTACAACACGATATCTACCTAGACCTACCGGTAACCACGAGTTACCGCACTGCAGGAGGTAGGATTATGGTTGTCTATCCCGATGGGCTTAACCTCAACTTCCACGCTCGATACAGCTGGTACACCATATGGATTTGGGACATTCGCATCTATTTACAGGACATTAGCTGTCCTGTAAGTAGAGGCAGCAAGGCCAGGCAGACACACGTAAGCCAGCTTCGATACTGCGAGCCTCTCTGTTTAGTACTAAGTAGGTACCTGGGTAGGTAAGGTAAGTAGTTATTTATCATGAGTGAAACTAACATCAACCATGTTCGTAGGGAGGGGATAGGTTAAGTACCTAGACAAACATCTGTAAATATATCCTGTCACACTAACATGAATAATTCATCTTTATCCTCGAGCTTTAAGGTTTATATCGGTATGGTGGATACGCAAGCTTAGGCAAAGAAGCATCTTGGTTCCCAATAGACTGTTCATTGTTCCCGAGACCAACCTTACGATACCTACTTTTCCTGGCGGCCTCGCGCTACAATAATATGTCCTGCTTCTACAAGTATCTGGCTAGGTTCTCTGAGACGCAATACCTAGGTAGCAATCTTTCCCATTGTCGAACTGTACTGTACGACAGTGTGGAAAGTTACAGCAAGGGAGCCCCATCTGGGCGAATATTTGAGCACGGGGCTCAGGTATACCTGGGTATCTTAGCTCGTCCCTGGGTCGGTTTGTGTGGGAACACGTGGGATCACGCAATAAAGCCCTTCGCACCATCAAAGCCCAACAGCCATCAGCTACCTCCTGGCTTTGCTTGGGCGTATTTCTTGGTCTGGGTCCCACTTAATCGGCTTGGCATCCCTCACATCAAATGCAACAAAAAAATTAGTCACATATTGTATATAACATAGCTTCTTCAAATCAGGTCATAGGCTTATACCGAATCATCTCAGATTCCTACCTTCCATCAGCCAATGTAGCAATTCTTCTTCCCATCGTCCCGATTTTTGTCGTCATTTATATTCTTGGGGGCAAAATATGTGACCATTCTAGTAATCGTTCAAAGTTCACCACCAGCGGCGGGGCTAGCAAAGTGGAATATATATATATATATATATATACCTGACTGGCGCTCCTATTTTTAAGTCCAACCTGTCTTCGCCCGCCCTTTAGGTGGGTGTTGATGTGATGGGCGATCGTATCCATCAGCATGGGACGCTAAAAAATGGTGGCAGAACACCAACGCAGGAACATTGCAGGGACTCAACTGGCGCTACTACATAACTATCTACAGATGCAATGATCGCCTTGGCAGCCCATCTTGAATACCTAGGTAGTATTGCGTCTGATTTACCATGGAGAAACTGTATGCAAAACTCTTTTGGCAGGAGGTAGGTGGCGTACCTGATTGGGCATAGGACTGCTATAATGACTTGCTGCAAGCTGCCCGCAGGTGCTGAACCAAGGGTGGGGCTTGCGTACAGACGGCGCGGTCCGTCGTCCGATCCGTATAAGTCCATTACCCGCAGGAATAACAGGCTTGAGAACCGAGATTCGGCTGGTGTGTTCATCACGGATGCTACTAGCCCGGCATTGCCGCTGCCTCTATCCTACTCCCGTAGCCGAGACAAGTGGAGGTGGCATTTTGTGAAGAAACACCGTAATTGGAATAGCATCTATACACTGTAGGTATAATGGATAGTCAGTCTGTAATTGAGCTGGCCCTTTTCTCAGCATCGCAGGTGCTAGATGTGAAATTTTATTAGGACTACTAATACTAGGCGTAAATGAAGAGGTTTTATGGCTAGGCCTGACGAAGAACTGAGCGCCATCTTAAACCGCACTTATGTCACTTTTCACTTGTCAACAACGCTATATCTTGTAAATGCAGCCTGCTAGAGAGAACGATTAAAGACTTATTAATGATTGAAATAGAATGAGCCTGCCAGAGCTCGCGGCTTGTCGGAGGTCCTCAGACTTCATGTTAAGTAGTTGTCATTGTTTATTTCTAATCATCCTCTGGAGGCAATTCGTCGTCGATATACCGGATTAAGGAGAACCCGCATCTCAGTAGTGTCATTACCCCTTAGCACGTCACTAATGAAGTGCGCCTCAACTTGCATTTGCACCATCTCCAATGCCCCTGCGCAGTACTCCGCAGAAATATGTTAGAATACCATAACTCGTCTGTCTGCATCATCGGGCAACTCGACGAAATCTGCTAAGGGGTTTCCTCAAAACGAGAGAACTGCTTGCTGTCACTTGTCAGTTTGTGACCGTCGGCGTAATGTTGAGGAAGATCTTAAATCCGACCTGCCAGCGCGAGCGCGCGCACGGTTAGTCCCAGGCCATCACGAAGGGATCGTGGCTGCTAAGAGATGTGTGTACCTTAGCGAGCATATCAGCCGTTTCTCGGAAGTTGCTACACCGCCGCATGGTGTTGGATTTGGCAAGATAGTCCTCTATAAGTCGCAGGCCGATATTGTATCCCATCTTGTCGAGCTGTTTATTGACTTGGACGTAATCACTGTCAAAGTCCTTGCATAGCTGGGCGACTATGGTGCCATAGGTCAAGACAACAAGTTCGGCATTCACTTTGTCGACGCGGCCCCTTTACGAATTGTGTGAGGATCACATTCCGAGATGACCACAACGCGAGAAAGGCGAGGTATTTAAACTTACTTCCATATTCTATCATCATTTAGCGGGGAGTCTCCCTCTCATAAATAGCAATTTAGCGGATTGTGAGAGACCTACTCTTCGCCCACACGGGCGGCTTTGTTGGCTGACATGCCCGACTGGCGAGCTATAGGCCGGACCTGGTCAGATCATGGACAGCGTCTCCAGTACAGCGCAACGTTTCCAACGCGACGCAGAACACGAGCACAATGCAGGCAAAATGATATAGAGGCTGGGGCCTGAAAGGTATAAGGAAGCGCACGCAAGGTACGGCAGTATTTGGGCGGTGAGAATATAGGTGACCAGTAGAAGCAACCTCTATCTGGGAGATCTGGGAGTATCAGCGGGGAGGTACCTACACTTTCAGCACCACCCCGCCCTGGGCCACGGCCCCACCAATCTAGAGACTGCATCGGTGGAAAAGGTGGGTTTTGCGGAACATCCTTGCTCCGCCATATTTTCAATTGAAGCTTGAGCTCTCCGCGTACCTACCTAGCTACCTACCTACGGCACGTGCAAATGTAGATGCGCCAGCGGAAGCGCAACACAATTTAGGTCCCGCCACAAGGTAGACGGACGTCGCTTTCACCTCTGCCAAGGCTAAACATCACGCCCAGCCTACCCATCTGTTTTAGTCTTCTTCAAGGTTTCGTGAACGCGAGGCGTCCTACCCACCCGGCTGCCAGTTACCACTCGCTGCTCCCAAGCAGACAAGCATCCTGTTCCGCCAACGACTCTACCGGAATCGAAGGGAAGCGTGTTTACAATGTCTGCCGAAAAGCGACCTGCCGCCGACGACGCGGGCGCTGGGCAGTTGGTTGTTAAGCGGCAGAAGCCAGGTACGAGCACCGCGCTCTCAACGCGATGACGCCTCTGGTGGTGCCCTGGTTCAGTCCGTACGTCCTTCATACTTGCGGTGACTTAGTACCTTTGCACTAGTGAACTCGATGCTGATGGGTGCTCGATGTAGGTGGTCAGGACAAGCAACCTCGAGGCTCCGCTTATGGAGCTTAGTGGTCATTCAGGGAGATCTTTTCAGCCAAGTTTGATCCCACTGGAAACCTAATCGCGTCCGGGTCCATGGACAGAAGTATATCGTAACTCTATCCGTCTTTCCATTCGACCCTATTCCCCCTAAGCCGTATGTGCGGTTGCTAATAACGAATGACAGTGTTATGGAATTCCTCTGGTGCGTGTGAGAACTACGGCGTCCTGACCGGCCACAAAGGCGCTGTCCTCGATTTACAATGGTCTCGAGACTCTGAATCCTCTACTCCGCTTCTGCCGACATGCATCTGGCCAGCTGGGACCTGACATCGGGCGCCAGAATACGGCGATATGTAGGCCACGAAGAGATCATAAACGCCATGGATATCAGCAAGCGGGGCGAGGAGCTATTGATTAGCGCAAGTGATGATGGCACAATCGGCATTTGGGATCCTCGTACGAAAAATGCTGTGGACCATATCGAGACACTTCCCAGTCACTGCCGTCGCGTTTCCGAAGCTGGCAACGAAATTTATTCCGGTGGCATCGACAACGATATAAAGGTTTGGGATATGCGGAAGAAAGCTGTCGTTTACTCCATGTTAGGTCATAATGATACAATCACTAGTTTGCGAGTTTCTCCCGACTCTCAGTCACTCTTGTCCTACTCCCACGACTCAACAGCCACATGGGATATACGGCCATTTGCTCCCACGGAACGGCACATTCGAACGTTTGATGGCGCACAAATGGGCATTGAAAAGAACTTAATCCGAGCGAGCTGGGATAAAACGGGCAGAAAGATTGCGGCTGGAGCCGGTGATGGGACCGTGGTTATATGGTCAAACGACAACGGGAAGCTTCTATATAAGCTCCCGGCCACAAGGGCACCGTAAACTGCGCCGAGTTTACGTCTAATGATGAACCGATTAGTAAGTTGGATTGAAATGCACTACAAGAAACTTTCGAACTAACTTTTCGTTAGTTTTATCCGCCTCTTCGGATCGTCGCATGCTTCTTGGAGAGCTTCGATAACCAATCTGTCATCTGATCAGCCTGAAGGCTAGCCATGAGAGTCAAGACATTACTTGAACAGCCACCGCCTCTTATAGCTTTGCCTAATTGAGAGTTTTAGCAGTCGATTGATTTTCTCTAGTTTAACCCAAATCCGATTGGTCTCCACAAACTTGTAGAGCAACAAGCAGGTCGAATTACCGGTGCGTACATTCGAACCGACATTCAAATTTACGAACTCAAAGGAAATCTAACAGGTGTTGCTCCCGTCCTGGCCTTTAACTATTTCGCACAATTACAACAAACCATGACAGACAAGTCTGCTGTTTAAGTTTACTTGAAATAGTAGAAACGCAACAACAGCTAATCAATAACCATTCTCGTGAGGGTATCTAATAGGTGCCAGAACAGGCACATGCATGTATTATCAAAATAAGAGGCGTTCCGCAGTGCTATTCCACTTCGAAGATAGTGTTAGTTGTCTTCGCACATGATACCCGGCAATACAATATCAAATAAGACGCGCTGCATTATCAGTAAGGCTATATATATGCTCAAAAAACCCATCTCTATTAGTATGGCTACGTACTAGACATGTATGAGGAGGGTGGTGATCTCATTAGTGAACTCCTAATAGTTGTGGAGGAAGACGTTGCAGGGGGTGGCAGATAGAAAGTGCAAGGATAATGCATACACAAGTCTCGTTGCTTCGGTCGTGTTGCCGGCCCTACGACATGTAATCGTGGTTGAGTTTGGCTGGAGTTCCAGTTGATTAATATGGGTATCTTTTATTATCAGGACCTAATGGGCATTCTCAGGATTGCTTTTGTTTAGTTTAATAGCAACCTGTCCGCTTGAAAGCGTGCCTGGCAAGACTATAAATACTTATACATATTATGCGTGAAAATACACTCCTACCCATCGTGAGGTGTGAACGAACATGCTTAGTCTCTCCGTAGTGTGCGATTTCCTAGCTGTAATCTGAGCCACCAACTTTTAAGACGTACTGGCCGCGCTGATAGGAGGCGAGCTTGCCATATTACCCAACGATGGCGGAGGGAGAGCTAAGATGAAGTTGTTCATGACCATTAAAGTGTCTGGATGAGTCACTACTGGCTACGGCTTTTTAATATGTAAAGTATTGATGTCAATATATCTCGTCCCTTCATGAATGCCCAGGCTCGATGCTCCTCAATAGATTTAAGACCTCTGCTACAGACAATCTATCAAATCGATAGTCTTAGGCCTAATATCAGTGTCGCATCTGTACTCATGTATGTCTTATATATAGCAGTAAGCTCGATATAAGACAGCTATGTAGCTTCAGCGAAGACCAATCTCTTCATTTATCCATGTCAACTTCATCAGTAAGACGGACTTTTCACTAACAATAGGGGAACTTGTTTTTCTAAAGGCAAATAATTTTACCCTATTAGACAATAGAAGTCTCGCTAAATATAGGTGTAGTAAAAGAATGTAATGCAAAATTGATTATAATTGGACCGCGATAATGGTAAAAGGTCAGCCGCAATAGAAACATGAGCCATAACTCGCGATAGGTGCGTGTTACACTGCTTTTGTCGGCGCTTCCTGGACCACACTCCCATGAGAAGCACCCCTGAACGTGCAGAAAAGTTAAGTTGCATTCATTAGTAGGCTTCGACATCTGTAAGTGAGGGGATTTTAATTGCATCCTCTGACCTCATACTGTAAGTGTTGTCTAGCTTAAGATTGTTGAAGTGAACAACTATAACATATCATGATCTATCTTCCTGAGCCGACAACCTTTTGTGTCTTCCAATTTATGTAGGTATCGTGCAGCTATAAAGGGTCTGGATAGCCAATTATGATTGGCTAACTACGATTCGATTTCGAAACAATCGATCCGCCACCAACCAACCAAAACACCCCCTAAGTTCCACCTGCGCCGAGGCCCTGACCATAGCAGGACTTCGCATTCCTGCTCAAACGCACCATGTAACCTCCGCGCCTAATGCTACTACACGCAAATATAGCCAACCTGTAACGTATTTGAGCGTACCTCCCATCGCCTCTGCGTACATAATGCAGCCATGTTGTTACTTGGTACCTGCGTTGGGAACCATTGACCCCACTCTACACATGCACGACCTCCTTATTACGGTTGCTACTCGTTATTCGGTGCCATTCAGCTAGGTATGCGGATGTGGTAATTGAGACCAGACAGGCGATCCCACTCGTTAAGTAGGAATACGCAGGGGTACAGGCGGCCTAGGTTCAAGTGGTTCAAGTGGTGTTTTTGCATTGAAAAACTAGGACCATGTCGTCGGCGCGAACACTCGTGACGTTTAGGCCTGTCCTTGATCTCCCGTCCCATATTTCTCTTACAAGTAGAGAGCTAACCCTGCCCCTTGGCGTTTCTCCCCATTTCCGGAAAATTCATAGATCGTGATGCTCTTCTTTCTCATCACAATCAAGACATCATTCTGCGAATTCCATTCTTGCCCTCGTTTTGCCGTGCTCTGGGAGCATGAAATGCGCATTATTAACTGAGTTTTACTGAATAATTTGGGTCTTGAGGTATCCAATTCCCGGCCTGCGGCCACTCTCCAATCGTTAAGGAACTATCCAATACGAAGCCTGCTAAGACGCCATCCACCACAACTCGACGCGTCCCTAGTCATAATTAAACTAAAGACTTTGTTTACCCAAAGCTCTACTCTCTCTACCGATTGTGGAGATCGGCCTCTTTTTTATTTTCTATTTCTTTTCTGCTGGTTTGATCTTGGAACTCAGTCTACGCACTAGTCATAGCAGGACCAACTACGACGATAGTAATACATCATCAAGGTCGATATGAACTTTATTAGAACGAGTGTATTAGGGAGGGGCAGGCCCACGAAGAAACCCTCAACTCGAGCGACAAGGCCCACCAGGCGTGGAAGAACAGACACAGAGTGGCTCGAGGCTATTCAGCAACAGCCGTCCCACAATACCTAGATTATTCGCAAGAGGCTAAGTTTGGGGGCGCGGGCGCTTCCTAATGAAGGGGAATCCGAAGACGATGGACCAAATCTCCAACTCAACAGCCTTTCAAGCCTTGCAAGCTCTAGAACCCAAGACACATCGACTCGGGCGTCACTGGAAAATGGGACCCATGATCGCGAGACTTCCTCGCAGGCATCGAGAGCTCGTACTCAAACACAGCGTTTTCCGATTCTAACTCGGCCACGCGCAGCGCGGACAAACGGAGCAGAACCTGAACGAAATGTGCGCCGCTCGACGTTTAACGGTCGGGTCTGGCAGAACTACATCTAGCTAACATCGCGGAGAACGGGAGGCGTCGACAACGAGATAATTCAGGCAGCTCGCGGAGACGCCAACACAAAGAACCGCCGACAAAATTTCTTTTCTGCTTCCCATGGGTCAAGTCGCGGCGGGCACGATTGCTCATTCTGCGCTGTTTCGTATCAGTACCTTTCTGATAACGATGCTTACAATATGTATGCTGTGTTCACATTATATTTGTTGAGAGGCGCGCTTACTTACCATTTAATGCAGATCTCTCCCTTTCTATAACAAAGAATATCAATACGAGCGAGTTCAGTATACTGCTGATCCTGCTCATCCTCCTGACGGCCGTATTTTTCTGTCATAGCCTCATTATGCTATGCATGCTTCTCGCTCGACCGCGAAGCCGACAAGGTGGCTCAGGGAACGATATCGAGGCAAATAAATACGGACACCCAGGATATGCAATTCCAATACAGCCAATCCGTGTTGTACTGGCACGAGATGAAGAAGCTGCTGGGATTGAGAGTGAGGCCACGCAGCTGAAGCCTCCGGCGTATGGGTTATGGCGCGAGAGTGTGGTAAGTCTTTCTTTGGTCTCGTCATTTACTGAGCCGTTGCTTTCTCCCTATGACTTCGCATGCTTACCGCTTCTCGTGAGAATAGCGTGTAGATCCTAACCGCTTCTACTGGCAACGTACCCGATCACCGCCACCTTCGTCGACAACATCAGCGCCGTCCTCAAACGGGGATAATGATGAAGGAAACGCCCCATACCGCACAACGCCGACCACCTTCCTACGCCTCGGATGACGGTATTGATTATGTGGTCGATGCGCGCCCTCGATCTATTGCGCCGCCGCCATCTTCAATTTATTCTGCGTCTACGATAGGCACACCGGCCATTTCTACGACAGATATGCCACCACTACCGCACCCGACTTTGAATCGGAGTTTTTAGGCCCATACCTGAGTAGCCGGGCGGCCGGGAAAGGGGCCCATGGTAACTCATCCACAGCCAGAGAGGATAATGGCCAAAGCGGAAAACTTAATGAAACTTACTGGGCATAGAACACTCCGTGTAGAATATCGCGTCGAGGTTATGTACATTTGTGTACGGGCGCATACGGGTACTGTACACCTAAGGATTTGTGGAGTAGAGGGGAGGCGACGACTGTTCTGCTAGCCACCGGCGTTGGGTTGCTTTATTCGACAACATTAAAGTTATCAGAAGATCATCACTATTAAGGCATGAATTAAGAAAATTAACTACCAATACCCTCCACTAAACAGCATTAATAAGCGTGCGATTCTCATTCCAACGTTTTGTTCGTACAAGTTGTTGCCTACCATGCGCGAGTTAAACTTTGCTATCAACATGATCCTTGACTAGTGACCCAACTAGGCATGCATCTAGAATCACATACTACCGCGTAGCCTAGCCACTTAGTCGGCTAGAATCTACATGTCCTAAGCAGATGGCCGAAAAGACTCAGATTAGGTGCGGATGCGTACGTGCCGAATGGAATGGGTATAGGCAATGATCAGACAGACAAACTACCTATCTAACCTCTGGGTATTTTCCCACGGAACATTCGGCGCAAGATAGTCCTACTTAGACATAACGTATTTCGACGCTTGTGGAGGGGGCGGGGGTGTAGTTGGCTGCTGGATGTTTGCGACGGCCGTGTGATTGGACAAGCCGAAATGACAGGATGCGATATCCCTCCGCTTTTCCCATAACCGAGCGTCTGTGCATCTGCACGACGCTTTTGGGCATGTCAAGTACCGCCAGCTTGGTTGGCTGTCGGGTCAGGGAGCGTTTCGGTATCGGGCGTCTTGGGCTGGATGATTGATTGATGTCGCCAGCTAACCTTTGGGTAATCCTATTTTGTTGGTGTTTTTGCCTCGCGTCGTCGTGTCTCGGCATCCACTTCATATATGGGATATAGTTGCTTGTCGTATTAGCGCAACATTTCTATACTATTATTCGGAGAAGGGCGTGTAGGTTGATGATTCACGTTCATTAACCCGACTGACTCAACATTACTCGTTACGCAGGAGGGTACCGGAAACAGGCGCACCAACTACCTAACCTCTCACAAGGCACCGACGTATGCAGGTCCGTTTTTATACCGAGACATGTGTCCAGCTGTCGCTTATAGAATAGAGATAATGACTGTGTTGGTTCTCAGGAGGTAGGTAGACAGGTATCATCTAACGGACGCACGGCATACCGTATATAGGATAGACTACAGAGAGTAAGTATATTATTGCCCGCTGCTCTGCCCATCGGTAGGCACTGAGATATAAGTACCTAATGTCTAAAATATAATGCCCAGGTGGCTAGCTTATATATGACTGCGATATTTAGGTATATAGGCCATAGCTACAAATACTTAATATTTACGCATTCTAGCGAGATGTTCAGTTGAATAAAATTCTCATATTGTCTAGTAGGTACTGCTGTGCCCCTCTTGTCTTGCCTAGATAGTCTTGTCTCTAATAAGGCATTGTTACGGGCCATGGTCACATCGTCGTCGTTTTCGGATCGCTCCACCAAATCAAGTCATAAGAGACACAACAGAAAAGGAAGTAAGTCAGGGAAGTCGTTAAAGTGCTGTAGGTCGATCCACGGTGCAGTAGCTAGTGCCATTCGATTTTCCAATTTCCTATACCCGTCCCCCTCGCCAAGCACCCTCCATCCCATCCCATGATCCATCCTTATCCCTCTCCCCTCGCCTCCAATCCTTCCTTCCCTTATACCTAGTGCACTGGGTAAGGCTAGGCTAGGCTAGTTGGCCCGTAGTGCGCCCTCGGTCCTCCACTATTTCCAGTTTCAACTTCCCGGTCCAGCCCAGTCACAGTCACGCAAAGCACAAGCAAGCCGTCAGTAGCAGCGGCAGCGGCAGCAGCAGCCAGTAGCAGTAGCAGCAGTCCTGCCTGAAAGTCGCGGCCTGTCTTTCTTTCCACACCCCCCGGGCCCATTTCTACTGGCATCCTTTTTCCCTCTTCTCTTTTTTCTTCCTCTCCACACTTTCCGCATCATTATCTACTCGATATATCCGAGGTTGTCGTGTTCGGGAGAAGACGAGAGTCGCTTGGAAGCTGAAGAGAAGAAGGTTGCCGTTGGATCGGATAGTAGAAGACGAAGCAGACGAAGCTTGACGTAGGAAACCGTTACAAGGACTAGACCTTGTCGTCGCAAAGCTTGAGCAAGTAAGTTAAGTCACTCTATGTCTGTCACCCGATAATGCCCTCCAACCCTCCAACCCTCCCCCAGCCCTCGGGGTACCCTTTGCGCCCGACTGCAGCGATGTGGTGTGGCACGGCGCAACATACGGCGCGAATATAGTACATGGCAACGCAGAAATCGACCAAATAGTGATCAATGTCGACCCTCCACCCTCTGTTGTGCGACATGACATCAACCACGATCTTCCCCGGCCGATCTTATTGCTTTTCGAATCCGACAGTCGTCTCCTTCTGGATCCGAGAGCGATAATGCATAGTGGCGCCTGAAATCACAACCAGTCGCTTTACTTTCTATTTGCGACAGGACTACATCGCCCGGCCGTCGCCCGAAGCGACTTGTTACTCGCCCCGCTGGTATTTGCATTCCAAGTACCTACATAACAGCAGCCCCAGTGGCCTGAAGTGTGGTCATTGCGCGCCCGCTTCCTACTATGGTAGCCCGAAGCAATCAATCACCGACGGCTTGGGCGTATGGTGTATGAGATGTAAACTTCTCATTGGCCGACCGCAATATCCAAGCGTTCCGGTTGTCCGGGTTTGCAGCAGGACGGTACGGGTTGCTTGCATAGTTGCATACAGGCAAGTATGCAGTGCATGCGCGCCATCGAGGCATGCTTGACAGGCGGTTCCCCAAGAAGACCGATAACATGACATGTCGGGCCGCTCTTCGGAACTTGGCAAGATGGCTGCTCTCGAATCCACCATATAGAGTTGCCTCTTGCGTCGGGTCGCGAGACCTCAAGACTGAACAGAGGGGATGCGGCGATTCAAGAGGGCCGGTGCACGGAGCCTTGAAGCTAGAGATGGGATGTCTGATGCATTTTCTGCACCTACACATGAGCGCATATGTTAGCAGACGCTTGCTCGCCGGCTAATGCGATTATACGTAATGCTATCTCACTTGTGCGCCAGGCAGATAAACCCTACAGTTGGTTGCACATGTACATCGCAAACGCCTTACCAACCTCAGAGCATCACGATGGATCGCAGCACGATTCTCCACGTGCGCGCATCTGATGCATCCGACGGCTTGGCCCCGCACATCCTAGGCTGCTGCTGGAATGACCCCAGGACAAGACCAAGCTTGCGGTCACGACACCGCTTACTGCGTTTACACCACGGCGAAGCCTCTATCATCCAAGGACCAGTAGTTTGCACCACTGCCACCACCTAACCACATCGCTGCAAACGAGTCATTGGATCATCGGTTAAAGCGGACGAGGCCTACATGGGATGTCGTGCTGATAACAGAATTTTGCAGATTCACAGACTTGTCGCCATGTCTTCTCTATCACGCAGAGCATGCTACAAGTGTGGCAACGTCGGCCATTATGCCGAAGTTTGCTCCTCCGCCGAGCGCCTTTGCTACAACTGCAAGCAGCCTGGTAGGTTCTGTTCCCATATACACGCTATAGCACTCTTGTAACTAACACATCTCCTTGCGCGAAAGGCCATGAATCCAACCAATGCCCCCTTCCTCGAACAACAGAAGCTAAGCAGTGCTACCACTGCCAGGGACTAGGCCATGTCCAGGCCGATTGTCCTACTCTCCGCCTGAGTGGTACCGGTGGCGGCAATGGTCGCTGCTACAACTGTGGACAGCCCGGTCATCTCGCTCGGGCATGCCCCAACCCCGCCGGAGTCAGCATGGGCCGTGGGGCCCCCGTTGGCCGGGGTGGATTTAGTGGCTATGGACGTGGTGGCTTCGCCGGCAGCCCTCGTCAGGCTACTTGCTACAAGTGCGGCGGTCCTAACCACTTCGCACGGGATTGCCAGGCTCAGGCGATGAAGTGCTACGCTTGCGGCAAGCTTGGCCATATCTCACGCGACTGCACCGCTCCTAATGGTGGCCCTCTAAACACGGCCGGTAAGACCTGCTACCAGTGCGGAGAGGCTGGCCATATCTCTAGGGACTGTCCTCAAAAGGCTGTCGCTGCCGCCCCTGCTGGCAATGAGATTCCCCCGGAAGCCGAAGTTCCTGCTCCCGCTGCTATCCACCCGTCGCTTAAATGGGGTTGCGCCTAGGTTATGGCGAATCGGCTCTGAACTAGACACACGTCCGGTTGGCATCCGATCCGTCACGACAGCGTCCCTCGTTCTTTGCGATGACGCTAGTAAAGGCATGAACTTGCGTTATAAACGATCTTTGAATGCTGCCTTCAAGCATTCTAGTAACTGCATATTTTGTATGCATCTTATTTACTTTGGATTCCGCATGACGAATATTTACCCCCCTTTTTGGTTTCACTATCCGCATGGCATCACATCCGCCTCTCCATCATACAGAGTAACACAAACTTTTCACGTCTAGGTCATGGGGCAACTCCTTACGTTTGTCTTCATTGGCCAGACCGAAAACATCCGGGTCTGATGCCTCTCCTGATTTTCTTACTTGTCAACTTATTCCCTTGTTTCATCATCCAGCACGACTCACGGCGCATATGATCAACTACGGCTAGAACTCCTATTACACACACAACGATTTGCTCTTTATTTTTTTGGCAGACATAACCTCGGCCGGGTGCCCATCAATTTCTTGAGTTGGGAATTTTTTCGGATCTAATCATCATTTTGGACATCGATTTTTTTATTCCCTCTTTGTATCACTACCAGCGCCGACTAGCAAAGGGGTGTCTGTGGAAGAGGGCGAGAGAGATGGAAGGTCATCTTGGTGGACGACGGAAGAAAGTGGGTAGACAATGTGCCACCCTCCTCCTCGTCAGAACAACCTAGAGGGAGAGAGTGACCAACCCGACGAAAGAAAACACGAAAATACGGGGAAGAGGAATGACGAACCACACGAAGCTTTGAAATCATCGGACTCGTCATACGCACTCAAAACTTCCATTGCTTTTGTTTCGCGATTTGTTTCGCGAGAGTAGCAGACTTGGCTGGGCTCGCGGCTACACGCAAAATAGTGGAAGCAATATTGAGTGAAAGGCTAAGAAACATCTTGACTTTTTTTTTCATGGCAAGAGACACAGCGAGGATTTACGCGGGGTTGAAAAGGGTGGGCTGTCAAGCGAAAGACAAAATCGTGACAGAAACCGGTCAATCTAGACTCGGTCCGAGTCCAGTTGAAGCAGGGGAGAGGCAGAAAGACATAGGTAGTTCAGTCGATAGCATTGTTGAGTCAGTTAAGAATTGAGTAACAGAAAAAAATGTTCAACTTGTCTTGAATCCAAGAGTAAAATGCGAAAGCAAGGTATTTACGTATAATAGCTAAATTAGAAGCATCATATGTCAGATATATACCAGTGATCTTAGAAAACAGGTATTACATGATTAGAAGCCAAGCAACGATGATCTACGTCTTCATTGCGGTGTCTATCAAACTTCATGCTTAGATTTTAATTAATGAGATGACAAATTCGCACTTGTGGCTCTTAACTTGCCAAATACGTGCTTCCTGTGCTTTTACAAGTCAAAGCTAGTTGCCGACTTCTCATTACTACGGCTACTCGTTCACGTCTTAGGACATCCCAAGCGTTCCGCAGTAAGCGTTTTATCCTGTTATCGTTGCAATTCACACAACTGCCGGATCTTGGCTTGATTTAACTCTTCTCTCAAGATATTGTTTGGGCTCTAATAACAGAACACTTCCATCTAGATTATTACTAGGCTTCGAGCTGCGGCGAGGACTCTTTATAGGAGCACCGCCACCGTCAGCTCGTAAGTTGAAGAGAACTTACGCTACGGCTAGTCCATTACTGCCCATGATCCTATGTGATCTATGATATAGGATCGGCTAGTTGGGATACAACACATGCCAGGGATCATCCAGCGTCGACTCGATATTTGTAGTTCAGTGGCGTGAGTATATCTGTTAAGCCCACCTACCAATCCAGTCATATCCAGTAATAGCGCATAAGTAACTTAATAAACGTACACTGTTTATAGGCGCCTCAAGTTGTCCGCATCCGCAAATACCAAAAAAAAGAGATCGGCTATTTGGATTCATGAACTTGAAATAGTCGTGATAGCGATCTACCTAGAATCCAAGGGAATTGACGCCACTTGAGATTGCCTAGTCTACAAACAGTTGATGCGAAATTGTTAAGATGGTGACTGTGCTGGCAAACCATCCACACGGCGATGAGGAGCATAGATACATCGGGCTTCTGCTCGTGCCGCGTGATCCTCGTTCATCCAGGATGAAACCAGTGCAGAGTCGTCAGTTGATGTTCGTTTCTCAAGGCCAGTTCTGGCTGCGTTCTTCTGGCTCCTGAATACGGATTTTCGGTCATCAATGGGCTCCTTAGGCCATCTTGCATGTACTCCCAGCACGCCATTGCGCGAATAATTGATGGTTATAAGCGAGGAGCGGGGGATGATAATGGTTGATTTGAAGGCATTCACTCTTGCCCATGTCCTGGAATCTAGCTTGGCTAAGTACCTAAGAACGTTCACTCTTGGGCTATCACAACGAAAGCAAAAGAAGAGAACTTGGTATTAGTTATTTGTCTTTTGATTGCAGTTGAGAGAGTATGGGTATTGCTCATCATGATTACCACCAGCCAGGAACCATGTTAGTCGTCTATACGTGATATGTGCTTCGCGTTTGTGAGATCCATCATGTTGGGTCCCAATTGACTGCCAGCCTTCCAACCTATGATACACATGTAATCCACAACCGTATTGTACAAAGTCGGCGCTTTCCGTTCTCTTTCTTTACGCTTCTCCACGGAGTGTTGCCCGAATAGCTTTTCTTTGAGTTTTGTCTTTTTTTCTCTCTTTCATTTAAACGCTAAAAGCACAGGTTAGTTCCGGTTTCCAAGTAGGCGGGGATGTCAGGCGTACGGAGGTAGTAGGAACTCGCTCCAGGGGCTGATGAAGAAGGCGATGGCAGCCTATAAAAAATCAAGCATTAGCGACCAGGCTGATGAAGAAGCGGAGTGAGGAGGATAGCATACGCCAAAGATGGCCACACTCTTGACGACTGAAGCATTTTCGGGAGACGTGAGGGTGCTGTAGGTGGAGGCGATGACGCCCTTGGAGGCGGGGCTGCGGGAGCCGGGCTGGGCTATGGTTCTCTTAGGAGGCATTTTCACCACTGATTGATACCCGTGACGGAAAAAATATTAAAAGAAATTCTCAGGACGGCGGCTCTGCCCTTTATGGTGATGCTTGCGGAATAGAAATCCTGATACGCAAAGGCAAGACCAGACCTTGACGAGTCAGAAAGAAAGAGTGGAGAGAATTCCTGGTCTAGTCTCATACGGGCTAGCTTTCTTCAATCGATAAAAGCAACCTAACCCCACCGGTAGGGATGTAAATAGGTTGACCCTGTCCCCTGTCGTGCCACTTGATGGCGTCACATACTTGCCTACAGCACAATAGCCCGGCGTGTACCGGGGTGGCATGCTCATGTCCAGCTGTTCTTTTGAGCAAGCATTTTATGCAGCGCAGACATGCTGTTGCTACCTGCATGTAGCCAGTTAGAAGACCTATACCGCACTCACAATGGCTGCTGAGTCGCCTCGAATCCCCAGCCCGGTCCCGGCGGCTTTCTCCCGTCGCGATCTGCCCTCCCATCACCCACACCGAGCAACGCATCCAGTCGCGTCGCCGCCCGCCTACCGCATCCGCGCTCCCGCCCGCTTGTCCCGGGGTCGAAAAAGGAGGACTATGCCCGCGACTATGTTGCGCGAAGACTTTTGCACATCTCACGTCGTTATGTCAAGAAATTCGGCATCCCAGATCCCGCCGACGAGGTTACCGGCTACGAGAGCATGGACGAGGCATGCCGTGACCTCGAAGAAGTCGTCGATGTGTTATGGTTCTCCGGCACCCGTAAGTTTGCATTCACTCATTCCTTCCTCGCTTGGGATTTCTGCTTCTGACATTGGGGCTGATGTGTATCGTAGCCAGTCTCCAAGTCCCCTATCTCCTCAATGTGGCGCTCGCCTTGAATACCTACCTCCCTTCGTTTCCGCCTGCGCCCCGCCCGACCTTTGCCCTCCTTCGGAAGATGGACCACTGTTTTGCGAGCCTACTTGTGGGCTACGATGTCAAGACAAAGAACCCGTTACCTGGTTTCGCCTCAACTGTCGACACCAGCACCAAGTCGAGGTTTTCACGGACAGATATGGTACGGTGTAAAAGCTTAGCCGACGAGACACGTATGATTGTCGCCATGGTGATGAGTGGCGAGGTAGACGTGGTTGATTACGTTGATGACGATGAGGTTATTGTACGGCGCCCCGCCCGCGCAAGGACCGAAGCCCGGTGTGCTACCGTCGAAACTCCAAATTCTATGTTACATGGGTCCGGAGGCATTGAGACGATCAAAGCGGAGGAGATGGAAGACGATGACCTCGATCTTGACTTCAGTTCTGCCGATGAGGAATCTACGACTCTACCTAAGCGACAGGCGGAGGAGATTACGGGGGTGACGCCATGACTGACGTTCTAGTACAGACCAAGCGCGTTAAAATTGAGGACGAAGAAGACTCCAGTATCGGTTTTAGTGGCATTGCGCCAAATGACACTAACTCCAATTCAACAGCGGCCAAGGGCCAGAAAGACGATGGAAAGGGACAGTTTCATTGGGCATTAGAGGAAGAAGATTGATGATTCAGATAATGAGGGCCAGCCCAACAGCGCCATATCTACTACCAAAAGCCGCAACGTAGCCGCTGTGGGAGAAGCTCTTCAATCACCTTCTCATCCTCCCGATTCAAACGCCATCGGGGCGTATAGTGGCAGAACGGAAAGCGATGGTGTGATCGAAGCGGACGACGATATAGGAGAATACGACTCGGACGAAGACGAAGAACTACAAATGAATGTCGGACAAGTTTTTGAGAAGACCCTTGTTCAACTTGGTCAATCGTTAGGCGAGTCTATAATAGACGATTGAGAACGTCTAACCACACACCAGCTAAACATTGAACCAAATGAAATAGGCTATTGCGCTCGTCTATGACACTGATAGATCAGGACCATGTTTGGAACGGTCTATGTCTATTATCGCAATCGTACAGTCACATATCGTCGAAACCACATTCAGGCCAGAAAGCGCTATTACGTAGTGTTAAACTACGTCTTACGGAATACGTCCGCCGTCCAGCCGACCAAGCTAGGCCACGACCATGAGATTGTTTGGGCTTACAGAAACCCTTTAGCGCCTATAGACGGTACTGGACATGCAATGTCATCTCTTCTAACTTGGCGACCTTGATGGATAATGTTGACAACCAGAATTCGAGTATAATGAAGAGATCAAGATCTACCTCATCCTCGTCACTCAGTCGTTGGTCGTTGAGCGACAACGAATATAAAGCAGCAAACCGGCCTCTCCAAAATTAGGCCACACGCCTTTAGTCGCGAGGATAGCGTGGGGAAGGCGCGAAGCTCATCAACGAAACACGTACCTTGGGGACAATGCTCTAACGAACGAACACTGTTGTAGAGTTGTCAAAATATGCGCACGGATGAATACGACCAATTTTAGGCTCCTAGCAACCTACCTAGTAACCTAACTAATGTAGAATGTAAATAAGTATAATATAAAGAATTCAGAAATTCCTCTCGTTTTAGAGGTCGGTTGACAGAATGTCTATAACGTCAGCTCCCCAGGACCGCGAGCGAATGAAAATTAATGGACATCCTCCTATAGCTGGCATGATAAATATAGTGCACTTTTCTATCAGCAATTTTGTCATCAGGGGTCGCAACTTGGATGAGTACTGCAGTCGCCTAATAGGTTGTGTTTGTTTATGAATGCAATAGCATAACCTGCGTTTTTATTTTTATTTTCCCTCTGACGAAACTTCAAAATTCGACTAAACTCCAACAGAGATCGTAATTTTGCTTTTCTCACAGCCGTTTGCGTAGTCATGGGGTCACTTATTGATTAAGGGTGAAGTAGAGATTTTATGAGCCTCTCTAAGTTGTTTGGGGATCTCTTAGTCCATATAATTACATAAAGCTCCCAGGAACGCCGCCCCAAACCCTTTTTACACCCATGTTTATTGCGCGTGCTCATTCATCATAACCAGAATAGTGTCATAATCGTTATTAATGGAAAGTTCTCACCAACATGGCATTCCTGTTTGGGCTAATCTACAACAATAAGGGGGTCATAAGCCTTATGGCCGATGGCTTTCTTGACCGTGGTCAATGGGTTTTTTCCGCTTCTTGGCTGGAGCCTCGGAATCCACAACGATAGCGTCACCTTCCTCCGTCGTCGTTAGTTTTCCTCATCCTCGTTGTCAGGGTCGTCAAACGCTCCGTTATCGAGGAATACCTTGAGCATGGCCTGTGAATAGCCACTGACGATGGTGGTACCGGTCTCTTCGGCCGTGACGGGCTTGGGAGCCGTGGGGTCGCCGTTCGTTCCTAGGTTGTAGCCGGCGCGCCCACCAGCGAGGTTCCAGAATACGAGTTCAGGCATCTCGTAGCCCGCGGCTTCATATTGTCTCTTGATGCGCTCGAAAGAGGAGCTGAATTGGTTATCATCCCCAGTCTGGGCCTGGTCAAATTGCATGTCGGAGAAGATAAAAACGCGCTTGACCATGTCCGCTTGGGACAACTTGTTACGGATTGCCATCGGGAGGATGAGGTCATCGAAGACGGCTACGAAGTTGGTATTCATGTCCCAATCAGCCTTGGACAGTTTGGCTACCTTGTTTCGCAACGACGTGGACAGATCGACGCTCTCCACCGTGGGGGTTTCAGAAAAGGTGATAAAGTGACCGCCAAAAGGAGGCGCCGTGACCTCGGCCAGCAGAAGCGATAGTCCTATGGCGCTGTCCATGGGGTTGTGCCATCTTGAAAGACGGGATAGCACATGGAGCCAGAGACATCGCATACCGCGATGCTGGACTCGAGGGTGCCCGAGTCTTTGATCCGCTGCACAAGTGTCTTCCACTGCCCGTCAGCGACCTTAGCAGCAATCGCTTTCATCTTAGCTCTAGCCACATGTCTTGATTTGCGCTGAAGGCAGAGTGGCTGCCTCGCGCTTGGCTGATCAGTGTGGATGGCATTAGCGTAGCACCACTGATGCGCGCCTCGCCCAAGGCTACGCCGTCAAGATATTTCTCAAAACGCTTCGTGTCCTTCTCGGCGAAGGTCTTGGAATAGAGGTTCATGGCCATAGACGGGACGCGGTCGTATTGAATCTTGTCGTAGGCCTTGGCCGCGAGCTTTCGCTCCACGATATCGAGACTGGCACGCAGTGCCGAAACGTCTCTACGGTAACGCTCTCGGGCGTGGCGGAGATAGAGCTCTCTATCCATGGATTCTTGACCATTAGTGACTTCTGCCATAGGATAGAGCATCTCGGCGATGCTCGAGACAACGAAAGTATGCCTGTCGTGGAACCGATCGTGGGAGGGCGCCCACTTGGCACAGAGCGAAATGTCGTTCTTCGCCTTTTGGTCTTCACTTTTCAGAAGAGCCAAGTCTGTCTTTAGCTGCTCGGCAAATAAACGAGCGACGGTCAGGTGGAGTCCTTGGTAAATCGAATCAGAGTTGAAGAGTGCGGTAGCTCCATTGTTTCGCCTATCTCGTGTGTCGTGACGCTTGACCTTAGCTTCTTCCTGAGTCGGAACATGGGAATTTTTCTGCTGTCTTTCGACATTCAGAATATCTTTTGGGTGAGCAAGAACATGAAGATGCCTATTCACGCTCAGAGCGAGTATGTTCAAGAGGTCCTTCCAATAACCATGAGACACGCCGTGTCTGACATCAAATCGGGTCACGTCGTCGGCATCTTTCTCGGGCTGCACGTCCAATATCACCATGTCAGAGTCTGTCTCATCTCTCTTCTCAACTTTCTTCTGGATGACAGGGCGACTCAACCAGCGGAGGTTAGCAATTAGTGTCAAAGGATGGTGCTGCGCGAGCCAGCCAGCGCAGCGATAAAACGTAGTTCGGGACGATTTGCCAAGATGTATGGAGCGTGCGTTGAAAATGATCTTGAGTGTGGCAAGAGAATCTTCTGCCCAGGCGGCGTTAAGAAGCTCGAGCAGCCGAGGGCCCGATACGACATCCTCTAGCTCAGTGAACAGATCAACGAGAGGTGATGTGGTAGAGCGGTAGGCGACGTCGGCGTTTTCCGTAAGCATTTTGTTTTCTAGCTCTGCCTGTGGCACGGGCGTCGGTTTGTTGTGGGACAACAGACCCTGGATAAAGGGATGTCGACTCTCGCCGGCTTTGTCGGGCTCGACAGTGGTAGTTTCATCGGCTGGATTCTCAGCCGTTGTGTCCAGGTCTAGTTGAGCCAAAGCTCCAGGCATTCCTTGTGTGGGAGTACTGACGAGGGTGATATCATCGTCCTCATCCCTCACGTTATCCTTCGGCCTTCCCATAGCATCTTGCTGGGCAGTGTGTCCGTGGCGGACAATATCTCGAACAAGAGCATCAAACGCAGGTTGCGGTATGGAAAGGTCAAAGCCATCATGAGCAGGAAACAGAACGGGAACGCTAGTTCTAAGATACCAGGGCTCCTGCGCTCAGTAGTGGTCGCCATGATCAAAGATTTAAGCAAGTGCGTAGCTTTGATTACGCAACCGCGGCCGCGCTGGTAAAGGGAAAGACGAGAAGTGAAGGTCGAAAACGACAGATGAGCAGATCGGGGGCTGAGATTGAGTTTTTGTAAACGACCTGCCGCTACCCTTGAGACAAAATACAATTGGGTGGCTTCCCCACGTAAACTTGCCTGAATGGATAAGGAAAGCATCGTTTGCCAAAATCAAGCGCAGGCCCAGGAGCCTGGGACACCAATTAGAATCACAGATTCTGTGATTGTCCGTTGGTTCAATCGCGGTTGCCTGAGAAATCTCAAGTTGAAGTTCAGTACCTACTGTAGGTAGGTTACCTAAGAGAGGTAGCACGGAAGTCCCGCCACCGCGGCCGTGACTCACCCCCGCTTGATCGAATCACCAATACGTACTAGTCTAGGTAGATTGGCTGTGAGAGTTTAGGGTGTGCTAGTTATAAATATAAGTGAGACGATAGCCTTAGTATGCGAGATGCCGAGGTCGATCACCATGAATGTTACAAACGGCCACGAAACGTCAGCACCCAGCTGATGAATGTAGTCTCACGCATGGAATCTGAATAGTTCCCGATAGCTCGTCGTATGCTCGGATGCAGCAAGGCTGAGAATCTTTTTCATCGTCTCTGATTACACGTTGGTACCTAATCCTACATAGATACCTCCTCGGCATCGTGATTCCACACTGACTCGCGTCGGCAAATATCTTCGCAACCGCCTCAGGTCGTCATCACGGAGTTCTATCACACCTATGCCGACTTCAAGTTGCGACCAAACAGTAAGGTGCGCGCCAGATGTGATTTGGGTATGTTTGGCAAGCGTCTGATTTGATCCTGTCGGTAATACGCGTCGACTCATAGTGCATATATACATACATCTATCTCGGGAGCAGCGTTCTACACGTCCATAATTAGTATATATCGCACATAGGCAGCGGACCCTGAATTGTCGATTAATTATAAAGCCTCCCCCGTGAATTTACCTCTCCCGCAGTCATCTTTCCACCCACAAGTCGGTCGGCATCTTGCAGTGGTAACACACGTCGCTGTAAACGGCCTGACGGAAGCTATCGTCATCCAACGAGAAGCTGCTGGCTCTAAGGTCGCATTTGATACAGTGTTCCACGACCTCCTTAAAGTCAGAGGAGCTAATCCACTCGATTCGTTTTAGTATCTTTTCAATCCGAGCAAAGCCTTTTGCAGTTGTATAGTCAAATAAGTCTTCCAGCGGAACACTGCTCAAGCCAACACCTTCATCGTCCCAAAACTCATACACTGGTTTCCACAGCAGAATCTCCATTAAGAATATCCCTAGGTAGTATAATGTTGATACTCCCGCTGCTTCGCTTGAGGGATCATAGTCTTTTGCTGTCGTCGGGCTCTCCAAGTCAAACGATTTTTTTGTCAGGTAAATTTCGTCAAAATCCACTTTCCCGTGCCGTGAAACCAGGCAAACATCTTTTGTAGTGAGCGTGGCGGGCATCCATAGCGTGTTATGCATGAATAAAACACTGGAAGCCGCAGTGGCGGCAATGTGGTATTTTCGAGCGAGCGAGGGTCGATATTTTTGGGAGAAAGCGTCCTCGAGGTGGATTGTGGTGCACTCATCGTTATCATCCGAAGATCTAAGAGGAAATACGTCAAACCTCCGTCGCTTCTGAGTCGTCTCGTCAATGAGATATCCGAAAGAGTCCTGGCGTGTGACATCTAGTCTCTTGCTGCCTAATGTGCGACAAATGTCTTTCACTTGTACAAGTTGCTGAGTCTCTCGTGGGAGCGGAGAAATGCGCCCGGCATGATCGGTGATGCTTTGATGGGATGCATCAAAAATTTGACTAGTCGTTGATTCGCCCCTATGTAGTGGCGATGGAGTTCGTACAACGAGCGTAGTTGTATCATCGCCCAGAAACTTCACACGGGCAAACCTGGATTTCTTTGCCACCGCATGAGTAGCCGCAGGGACCACGGCTGTGGTACACACTTTCATAATAGGGATTTCCACTAATCGAAGAACAAGCTCATCCCATACCCAGCTACTATGCACTTTCCCTTTGGTATCTTGTGGCTTGTTCGCAAAGACGAGGTGGAAATTCAGTCGCTTAACTAGTGCCTCTTCATCTTGCTCTCGTCCTGTGACTCTTGGGGTTGGCAGGCCGAAATTTATGCCATGCGATTGAGCGCAGGTACAAGATAGGCTGGATTTCAAAGCGTTATAGATACTTCTAGATACTGCCTGCAACACGTTAAATAGTTTCTCCTGCGAACGAACTTTCCGGTAAGGTTCGTTTCGTAGGTTGCCAGTCATCATCAAATCCAGTTTCTGGTTGATATCAGAAAGTCTTTTCAAGGACTCCTCGTGAGTGGAGAATTGTAAAGCGATTTTGATCACTAGAACACCCAGAGTCAGTTGTCGTCATCTCGGGCGCGAACTATGAGGGCTTCAGAAGCTTCCAACAGTGTCTTGGCCCCAAAACAGAACATTGTACTTTAGAAGTTACCGAAATGAGAAAATGGTGCCGAAAATACTCACTGTCCCTTTTGCCAATCGGCCCGTCATCGATTCTGACCTGCTTGAACATCTTAGTACTGGACCGATGTCTTCTGGTTTATTCAGTAGGATGCGACTTGAGGTGCCGCTGTCTGTCTATCCCATGGCCTGCTGCCCGATGCTTCCCGATATTTTTGCATGAAACTAACCTCGCAATTTGGCCCAAGACTTAGCTTCGACCTTATCTCTTCGACCGCTTCCTTCATAGAGTGCACCAGCGTCTTGAAGTCCTTTAACGTATGGTCAAGCCTTCGCTCGACAAGGGCCTTAGTGTCGGGGTCCTGCCACAGTGGCCCGAAAGGTTCCGCAAGGAGAGGTTTCATGTCTTGGGGATCTACAATTCCTCCCAACAAGGTCTCGCAGGTGTTTCTCAGTATGGTCTGCTCAGTGCTAAGCGCCGTTGCCAGAGAATGCATCACCTTTGCGCGACGCCGTACTATCTGTATCGTCTGCATTCCACGCTCATAGTGCTCAAGGGCGGAAATCAGAAGGGGAATGGAGCCGAGGACAATGCCGACCACTTCAAACCCCGACATCTTAACCTTTGACTTGTGAGCCTTGCACAGCTGATTAAAAAAGGTCTACCGAAATAAAACTGTTGAGGGATAGATACGAGAGGATTTATTGATAGGATGAGAGGATCTGCGATCAAAAAGTCACTTTGGTAAAGGGAGCCGTAAGCAGGGTCAATGCAATGTAACCCTGCCAACGGAAGAGGGGGTGAGGCTGAGAGTAAGCGGTTTCCTAGAGGCCATTATGACAGCACCGCTGACTCAGTCTGTTAAATACTTCGTCAAAAAGTGAGATAAACACATTTAGGCTATCAGTGTGTCTTTTTTTTATTGACCCTCGAATCAATGGATTCGCTGCTTCAACCCAAAACATGGCCCCCGATGTGACAACAAGGTCAATCGCGAGCTGCGTCGCGCAGTGTCTGGCCGCATTTGAAGCAATTGAAACGATTGAGGTCCAAGCAGAGCCCGGAGATACTCATTATTCTTCAGTGCAAACAATAAGCGATCAGCTGTCGAGATTCAAGCTATGGGCTGGCAATATAGGAGCGCATCGAACTGGACGGAGTTCTTTGGATTATCGTCTCCGAGACTCGTCCCATCTCCATACACAAGTAATGAGACTTCTTAATGATTTGACTACTTCGTTAAATGAAGGTTCGATATGACGCCCCTCTGAAGTATAGGCCAACCGCTGATGGGATCCAGTACATTCTGTTTTGTCCGGGAGACAATTCCGTGGGACCAGGACCCAGGAGAAATGGGTGAGCTTGACCAGGAGCTCAAGGACCTACTCGTGGGCGAAGACTTTGAGTTTGACTCAGAATTGGGTCAATTGACAAAAGAAATTGCCGATGTGATTGGTAATTTGCTACGACTCTCAATGTCACTCCGCAACCCTGCACCACATGACCGCTTCATGTCGACCGAGTACGCAAAGGTGCGCTACTTTGAGGCAAACGACAAAGCTCACGTCGAAGCCAAGTACCCGAGGGCGAGCCAGACTCTAGTCATAAGGCTAGGCAAAGCATTATCCCAGAGGCGACAGTATTTCAGGTACCGGGAATCACATCATGACAAACTCAGTCGCGGCCTGTTTGATTCAGGACGGTCTGAAGCCGATGCACAGAGCACAGTTGCCTCATCTATTCCCCTAGCGATGAGAGACTCCGGGCTATACCGGTATATAGCGAACTTGATGAGGATGAACGTTCCGACACAGGTTTCTCTCAAACCTCATTCGCTACCACTGATCCAGGGTCGGAGCGCTTAAGAATACCACCTTTACCGAAAAAGTCCTACGATGGCCCGTTTGAGTGTCCTTTCTGTTTTATGTTAATCTCAGTTAGTAGTACATATCAATGGAGGTAAGTGTGCCTTTTGGTCGGACTCGCGAGCTTGCTTAGATGCTGATCCAAACAGGAAACATGTTCTCCGCGACCTACGTCCATACGTTTGTTTAGCCGAAGACTGCCCAACAGGTAGTAGAGAATACAGTCGCCGGCATGAGTTAACGAATCACATGCTCCAGAAGCATTGGAAGAGTTGGCTATGTCCATATCAGTGCGGTTCAGATCACACTACGGAAAAAGACTTGCATCAGCATGTTATCAGAGCCCACGACGGATCTGTGACAAAAATGGAGCTCGACGCGATGATTGCAAGATGCGGTCGAAGTAAAATACCGTCACCATCTTCCCCTGTCGAGTGTCCTCTTTGCCAAGATATATTAGAGTCTGTTCCGCACTACCAGCGGCACGTAGGTCGTCATCAAGTTGATTTAGCTCTTTTTGCCCTTCCGAAAATCGCGGATGATGACGAGGAGCCCGATAGTCAGAATGAAGACCAGGAAACCATATCTACACGCAGCGGCAGCTATTCCGAAGCATTGAGTGACGACATGCCCCCTACGGCATTAGCTACCGACGGAAACGACTACAACACCGGGGCACAGCAAGAGATGATCAGCATGCAACAGAGCGCGCTACAGCAGCAACAGTTAGCACAGCAAGATGATATGGAAAACATGGGCATCAACAGCTACATAAACCCATTTGCTGAAGACTACGACCACAGCAGCCGCAGAGACTCGCCCCGTCAGCGTGACCCGCCGAATGCCGACAATGAACACTTGGTGACAACGAACGCGACAAATAAGACCCGGTCCAGTGGTGGAGAGGACAGCGGAGAGGACGACATCACCATCAAAGTTCCTGATGGCGCTGTTGTCGAGGTTGGAAACGTTAAAATTCACGCTGGAGATGGTGGCGATATTAATATTAGTCGCACTAGGACCTCACGTGGGGACAGCGACCGTGAAACGTCAATTTATGGTGATGAGAGACTCCTACGTGACGACCGAAGGAGTCGCTCAGATCGGACATCGACTCAGATACCAACTAACTCGCAGGCAGCATATGCGGAAGGCCTCCCTGAGCCATCATCAGAGTACGCAGCAACCAGTGCCGTTACAGCCTCTAGTCAGTCTGCTCTTAGAATGCAGAGCGATACCGCTTGTGGCAACTGTAGGCGGAGGGGGTAAGTTACCAAGCGTGGCCGCAACGTGAACATCGTTTAAGCGAATTCAGTTACTAATAGACACTTAGATTCGTTGCAGTGGCTATATTAACTCCCGGGGAGGGGATTGCAATAACTGTATCAAAATGAACCAAATTTGTATATTCGACCCAGTATCAACGTCAGGAAAAGGTATACATTTTAAAGCTGGCGGTCGGTCGTCAGCAACACCATCTAGCTATGGTGCCGCTGTCAACAATGAGGAGAAGCGCCCCGAGCGTACTGCCGACGAGGAGCGCGAGCTATACGAGGCCAAGAAGAAGCTTGATGCCATTCGTATAGAAAAAGAACTCGAGCTCGACTACCTGAAGGCGCAGGAAGCCGCTTTCGCCGAGAAGAGGCGCCGTGACGAGGAAGCTATAGAAGCTGCCGAAAGATATGATAAAGACAACGCTGAGCGCATTCTTCTAGAAACGAAGGAGGCTGGAGAGCGGGACCTAGAGTTCGAGCGACGCATACGGGGGAACTGCTCCAGTCGGGCATCGAAGAGAATGAAGTCGAAAGCATTCTGACCGGCAAGAAGATTCAGGAGGTAAAGAAGGCCGGGGAAAAGAATGTTCCCCGGGTGCTGGACGGTGATAGGCCGCGGCCTACCTATACGCGCATGGCCCGACGACATCTGTCGCTCGAGACCCTACGCGTTTACGGTATTGACTATGTTATTGATCAAGTACGTATTTGATACCTTGCCGTCTATTAATTTAGTTTAGAAGCGCTCAACCTAACCGATGCAATGCGACAGGACCCCGAATATGTTCTTATCAAGCGATGGATTCCCGAAACCGAACAAGATATTCTATGGCGGCACACTCGTGTGATCCGTGAGCAGCGTGACAGTAAACTCTCCCCAACCATCAAAGACGAAGATCCCAAACATGAACTTGACGACGCATTCGTATGGGTCCGAAAAAAGGAACATAGAAGGAGCAGAAGCCGATCGCCGGCGCTCCTACGCTATCTCGCTGGCGGGAAACCTTCCTGAGCCTTTATTATATCGTGATACGCGTTCCCCTAGGACAAAGGGCGGATGTATATATAAGCAAAGAAGGAAGTAGCCTACGGCGTAAGGAACTTTTAGACTCTCTGGTGAGAATAAGTATTATGTTATATTTAACTCTGGAATCCAGAGACCTTTATACTTTCCCTGGGTTGATTTGTGGACATGGACGACACAGAGGCGTGGTATACAACAAGTAGAAGATGCCCACCAACACCACCATGGAAATGATACTCGTGCTAATACATTCATACTAACCCGTTTATCCCCTTCTGGATCGCTAGTCGTTGAGGCGAGTGTTTAACATAAGCTTATAAAGACAATCGAAAAAGTGCCCGAATCCTAAGGTATCCCAGGCATAGTATAAAACCAAGCTATGATCCCTATTATTGGAGTAGCGCGGGTGGCTAGGGGGTTATATGAAGGCGACGGATATACACATGACGGAAAACTTCGATTGATATATCTGCCATAACTAAAATATCATTAAACATTTGATAAACACGGCATATGCCAATTATTTTGGTGCCATAAGCTTGCAGCCACTCTTTTCCCAGGCGGTTTGATAGAAGGCTGCCAGGATGGTAGATTATGCCCTATCGTAGACACGAAACTGCAGGACATTAAGGTAGGAGTGTGCCTTGATTATGTTTGTGGGTGCTGATACCCGTCCAGCTGGAACCACCACACATACTATCCTATCTGTTCGTGGATAGATCAGGCTATATGTCGTAGGCCTCACGTTTAGCAAGCACTTGAGCTCGCCCAGATCATGTATAGCCAGCTAAAATTGTGTAGATGCTTCCCTGATGCTCACAGGGGCTTATCAACCTGCTCTACGAGAGGCGTTCGACCGCAGATTATACCTAGAACGAGTAGTGGTTGATTCTTTTGTTGAGCGCTCCTTCGTTTTAACCCGCTGTGAACGGCGAGGACCTGGCTTGCTGACCCTGTCGTTGGACTTGTGGCGTCCTATTTTAACTTCGTTAGGATTTGTAGGAGCAGGGGGGACCTGGAATTGCGCTTCTTACGTCGTGTAGTTTTGGGCGCAACCTCCTCCTCCGGTGAGCGCTCTTCTGGCTGTCTTGAAGATGGACGTATTGAATCAGCCGGTGTACTTGATTCTGTGACGTGTGCCTGGTCCTCGCCGTCATGTGCTCCAGCAGTGGGCCCCTGAGAGGCTTGCTCTCCTTGGGACGATGTCGCAGCATCTGCCTGCACGCCTTCTAAATCTGCCTGGCCCTCGTTGGCACGGACACCCTCACCGCCGATGGTGGGCATCCCCCTCTTCCCTGGGCCGTTGATATAATTCCAAACTAATATCTTTTCCTCGGGGGTGAGGAAACTGAAGAGAAACGCAAGCATTGAATCAAGTGCTCTAGAGCCAAAGAACTCACAGGCGAGTCCCCATTGCTCGTCCGGTAGAACGCTTTGGCCGGCGGCCAGGTGTACGTTTATGCTATCCCAGGCCTGAGCCATCTCTTCGGTCCGCTGTTTTTTCCGCGCTTCGAGCGCGCGGAAGAACTCTTCTCTCGTATTAGCGATACTTGACATCTCCGTGACATCACTATGGAAGGCTTCGAAAGTTTGGATCGGCGCGGGCCACGTATTGAATTGATCGTGCAATGTGGTGAATAACTCATCAAGGCCCATCCCAAACTTCCAACATGGCCAACGCCACCGGCGGTCTTCTGACCAATCCGGATTTGGAAACCTCGCCTCCATTGTCTTGTATTGCGGTGAAGAAGTGGTGGTCGAGTCGAAGAAGAAGAAGAAGAAGGTGTTATCGTGTTGCAAAAGACTGCTTCGTGGTAGCGGTACGCGTGATCGTGATAGTCTGATTGGATTTGGAGTTGGTTACGCGAGATGGTACCTTAGGTAGCTAGGGCAATAAGATACTTAATTACGGGCCAACAAGATGATAATCAATAATGCCGCGCTAAGTTCTAAAAAAGCACCTGGAGAATACTGTTAATCGGCAAGGCTGGTGTTATACAATTCGGATAGAAAATTAGCTGTTGATCAGTCTCGCGACGTTTTCGCTACTTAACAGCCCCTGTTCAGCAAGTAGATACAAGAAAACTTCCCACCAAAACTTCCCTGCCGGTACACTGGTTAGCGCGACGCTATTGGTTGTCATCCTGTAGACCTGTACATGTAGATACAGATTGCAGTGGCTCTGTTGGCCGCTTGCTACCTAGATAGCCCCGCCGCTCCACTTAGTCGGTATCTACCGATCGCTCCACCCGCCCTGGCAGACTTGGCTTCCTGCCTGTGGGGCTCAACTCAACGTCTGTGGGGACCAGCCCCTTTCATGTTGGCTACACATAAGGCAGGCCTCGCGAATAGAACTCCACACGCATACACTTATTATCCGACACTGGGCGTAGAATGACCAACATATATAAGGTAGACAAATTCAGAAAAAAAAACAATACAAAAGAATAACTGAGGCTTAAATCTTCATCTGTTTCTCTTATTCTTATTTTCAAAAAAATCCTTTGGTTCTATTATCCAATATGGCACAGTACGTATGTGGTGTTTTGGCCGCCCCCTCACTACGCAAGGGATAGATAGCCGTGATCCAGGTCTCACAAGTCTCAGAGCAAGACTTGAAAGTCAGCATCGTGGACCAATCACTAGGTACGCGCCCCGAGGCGCAGTCCATAGGCGAATCACCGTTTTGATCAAGAGTTGGGCGCGTCTCGATACATTCGCACAACGCAAGCATTCGAACTTCGGTGTAACCAACCATGGCCCGGTCTCGGTACATAAACGTGATGGACGCCCCGAGACTGGAGGTAGGTCGAAGAGACTTGAGGTAGGTCTCGTCAATATTCACGTTCTCTTCAGTCACCATGTCTGTCGATCTCGAGGACACCGAGGAGCCAACAAACCCGTATTCGGAGGGATTTATGGAGCGGTATCTACAACTGCCCTCCGGCCTCCCGGAAGAACCTAGCGAGGAACCAACTATCCGTCATTCGGAGGGCTTTATGGAGCGGTATCTACAACCGCCCTCCGGCCTCTCGAAAGAACCTAGCGAGGAACCAACTATCCGTCATTCGGAGGGCTTTATGGAGCGGTATCTACAACCACCCTCAGGCCTCCTGAAAAACCCCAACGAGGAACGACGCCTACACCTGCCATCCGTCCCTCACTCGCCCGGGGACATTCATAACAAAATAGCCTCGCAAGCGTCCAGCCAAGATCAGTTCAGCGTCCCTATTACCGAAATAGAAACGCCCAACCCCAAATGCAGGCTTCTGATTCAGCCAGGGGACCCAGCTGCCTTCCGGTCTGGGGAAGGGGGCCGCCGTCAGTATCTTCGTCGCCAGTCGGCCTCCCCCCCTCACCTTGACACCACCATAGAGTGCATTGCTATTACGCAAGGCCCAGAGAGGGCGAATTATTGCATTTATAAGCCAGTGTGCTGTCGTCTAGTCTATGATACAGAAGGAGACTCTATCACAATACAAAATTGCCAGCTTTATGGACCGATTATGATAGCTGAAGTTACCAAAGACGGTACTTCGAAAAGTAACGTCGTCAAACCACTCGATGACCTTATATTAAGGCCCGGGGCCTGGGTTGTTCGCCAACATGCAAGCAATGGCCTCCCTGCCTTTCAGCTCATGATCTATCCGAGGACATATTCTCTCTCAGTTATCAACATAGCCAATCCCGGTACAATTTCCGGGACTAAAAGAATGTACCCGAGTGACGAATTGGACGAGGATGATGAGAATCACACAAAGGTTTCGGCACCGATGAACTTATCGCTAAGCGGGATCATTAATAACCTTGGCGATGTGAAGGCCGGCGAATTAGTCGTAGTGGCTACGGATAGAAAGGAGGAATATCGGATCCGCCGCCTAAAAAAGCACACTGACCATAACACCCTCATCTCCTCTGTTTACTTGGCCAGTGTTTCTTTGTACCCTGAACTTAGCGTTGTGGTCAAATTCATTAAGGGAGACAGCGCTATATCACGCAGTAAGGCCTGGCAGCGGGAGTACGACTTACACAAACAACTCGATTGTGTAAGTATATGTTAAATCGCGAATGGAATTGAACGCTAACATGATTAGGATGCGATCGTTCCAGTTGTTGGGGCGGATGCTCGCTTTAGCGTCATTTATCTGAATATATAGATGCCAAAGATCTTGCTCACCAAAGACGGCACGACAGAAAAGGTTATTTCTTCCTTGGAGATGAACAGGATGCTGTCCGTATCCGTGATATGGCGCGGGCGCTGTCATATTTGAGTGAACGGAGCATTGTCCACCACGACATCAAGCCCGCCAATATCCTGTATTGTACGAAGACTGGCTGCGCATTTCTTATTGATTTTGGACTCGGATGCAAAGAGAGCTCGCAACGTCACTACGGCGGTAGTCCTTGGTACGTAGGGCCGGAATACTTGAATACCAAAGGTCAACGCCTGCGATCAGAGGATGTTTGGGCGCTAGGTATTGTCATGCTCTACTTGCTACGCCGTTTACCTTTGCCAGATGTGCCGGGAGCAGGTTGGCTGATTAAGCATGCCAGCGACCCATCATCAGTAGCGAATAAGAAGATGAGGGAATGGATAGGTGTTGTTCAAACCCTTGCAAAAGAAGAGCTGGACGAGAGCAATCAACTGCACAGCCTCGTTAAAAAGATGCTGGTACTTAACCCAGAAACTCGTATCAAACCGGAAGAGATCACGAAAGAACTACAGGTACAACGCCCTGATATTTATCAAACTAGAATAGCTGCCAAATAGTTGCAACATAGTGCGCCGAATTGAATGATGATGATGGAGCTAGCAATGGTCCTAGTGTGAGGTTTTCGCCATAGGCAGAACAACATGACATTGTTTCCGCGTGGACTCCCCCATTAGGTGGCCTTTGTAGATATACTGTTGAGGGCCTGATGGGGGCACAGTAGTTATTTGAGAAGATAACTAGCCCAACGTTGTTTAAAACGGCTGATAAAGTAATGTATAGAGTTAATGGTACCTATGTTTTGGGTGCTGTATGTGAAAGCTATTACGAAGCATACAATAGCTGTCAAGAGTTAAGAATCTAAGGGATGAAACGACGGGGCTTAGGCCAATCATTTTCTTTCCAGATATTGTCATCTTCAATGCATAGCTTGCCATCGAATACGGATGGAATATATTCTTCTCACAAGAAGGAGTGTCCCAAAGACTCAACAATTTCGGTTTCCTCAATACCGTGAACCCGAAGCGCCGATAGGAAAACAGAAGTTCACCACCTTGAGTCATCATATAGTTCAATACTGATTGTGCAAGATTGTAAAAGTCAGTGTACCGAGGCACGGGTGCACGGACGTAGCCAACGAGACTTCCCGTATACATGTCAACATGTGACTCATGGCATGGCTCTTTCTGATAAAGCATGCATCTCGTATCATGTTTAGTATATTTGTGGCTTAGACTGGTCTTATCATTGAAATGCACGACTATACAAGCTGAGGGTTGCGTACCCACGTCAAGTTGGGAAACCTCCAAATTTCTCTTGAAAGTTCATGGATGAAAATCAGGTGCCATGAATTCGTGAAACGAAGTACACCGTTCCAACGAGAGGTGATTGTTGTGCGACTTATAGATGAATATGGTTGATGAATAATGGATATCAAACATAATACTCATGACCACCTAAGGCGGTAACTACAAAGTATGAGCCAATCAAATTTCCGACTATTATGCTATCAACACGTTGGTATTTTGAAACCTGTGGCACGGAAATTTAGCGCTTGAGGCGTTTCAAGTTGAATCTATTGGCTGAGAAACATTCGCCGCTGTGGAGTGGGCTTTGTTGCCCTTTGTGTACATCGTGTAATTTATTCAAAAGCGTTCATTAATCCACGTGCGAAAGACCAATGGCAAATCTACAAAGCTATTCTATTGGCTTCGTGTCTTAGATCTTAAAACATACATCTATAATTAAAGATGCGGTGATCTAGGCCGCAATTCCGCGACCACGTTCGCATTTCGTTTCTCATATTAGCAAAATTTATCTCGTAATGTTACACAATACTTATACAAAGCTTTCATTGGATTCGCAGCTCTTGCTGCTCGGGCTGATGCCTTTTGGCGGTTGCCATGTTCCTCCCCGGTGGTGGTTCAGCGCGCCGACCCGATAATGGAACCCAATGTTGTCTCCCAACACGTCCAGTTAGTATTTCCAAGCCATGTATTCCTCAAGTTGGCAGATTTTCTGTTTCTCTACGGCATATCCTCATCCATACCTCCAAAATGCCTTATTTACGAGTCAACTTTCGCTATAAACGGTAGCTGCTAACCCCTTAATTTCCTACAGTTACCATCATGGGTTCCAACGCTTTTAATTTCAGCATGACTTATGCTGATACGCAGAGTGCGACATGCTCTTCGTGCAAAGCTGTCCAAGATATGTCGAGTTACTGGGTAAGTAGTTCTTCGGTGTTATGATTTTCGCAAATCTAGAGCACATGCTTTGCTTTGTTGGCAAGGATATGTCTAGGATATTCGAATACTTCAAAAAGAACCTCGAAATACCGATAACTAACCCCACGTATTTAGGTGCCTGGTTTGTATTATCACGCAGAAAACGGCAGTTTCATCCCGTGAAGCAGACCGGAGGTGCATTGATCTACTACTTGTGAGGCCATCCTGAACTAAAAACGACCTGCAGCTCTGAAAGACTAAACTTCCGAGCAGGCAACGCACAGATCCCAAAGACCCGACGCAGCGGAAGGTCTCATCGCCTTTCCAAAGGACTTCCGTATGATCGCTGGGACCCCAAGCAACCGTAACTTCACAGACACCCTGGAGCAACGCGCCGTCTCCTTCGTATGCCTTGGAACCGAAGGCCCAGCTACTTTTGAACTGCCCAAAACAAATTGCCCTGGCGGTCTAAGGGCGCAATTGACCATGCCCTCATGCTGGGATGGAAAAATTTGGATTCACCGGATCACGAGCCAGTACGTTTTCTAGTTTCATTTGTTTCAATTTTGGTGAAGAATCCTGCCCAAAAAGCTCCTTGCCCTTTATTGAATGTTCCCAACCGACCAAGAATAAGTCGCATCTTTGCTATGAGAGGTAGCTTCTAACATCTTTAACTTTATAGTATGGCCTACCCCAGCGGTCTCGATAATGGACCGTGTCCAGACTCTCACCCGAAGCGCTTCATCACTCTCTTCTACGAAGTCAATTGGAGCGTGGATGATTTCAAAGACATGTGGTATGGTGATAAGCAGCCTTTTGTGTTATCGACCGGGTAAGTAATCACACAGCTCATGTCTCCTATGTCTTGAGCCTTCAAAATATATGAGTATACACGATGCTAACTAAAAGTTCAGAGACGACAGAGGATTTGGGTACCATGGTGACTTTTTCAATGGATGGGATATCCCAACTCTTCAAAAAGCAATCAATGAGTGCAACGCGGCAAGCGGTCAGATCGAAGATTGTGCTGTCTTCAAATTGCGTGACGACGACGATATGGCCGCTTGCAAGGTTCTTCCCCGCGTCCATGAGGCCGTCGACGGTGTTCTCCCAGCTTTGCCGGGTTGCAACCCCATTGAATCCGGCCCCGAGCCTGCGGTGCAGCAATCCAACTGCAGCGCCATAAACCAGATTGGCGATCCGATACTCCCCTTCACAGATGTAACCCACAAGCTGGGCTGGAAATACGTCGCATGTGCTAAAGATCCGGCAGGACAGAGCCGTACGCTGCCTGATGTGTCTCTCGATCAGCCCGATATGACGGTCGAGATGCATCTTGGCATGCGACGGCAAGGGCTACAAATATGCCGGCCTCGAATTTGCATCGCAGTGCTTCTGCGGGAACAGTGTCCCAGGATCGTATGCCGACAAACGGTACAATGGGCGACTGCCCTATGCCGTGCGCAGGCGATCCGAACGAGTTTTGTGGTGGCTCGGCGCGTATTTCTGTCTACACGAAGTGTTCCAGTTCTTCCGACTGTGAGAACTACGATGGCGATACCCACATGTTGTAACGGGCCGGCGTCTTCTTTCAGTCTCCATTGTGTTTTTCTTGTAATATCACTTTATTTCTTTATAATTCAACCTTCGTCTCAGATTGTAGAGATTGGGGTTAAGTCTGTGACACCTCAACTTCCTGTTCTTCTTATGTATCACTTTCCAGCGATACTGTCATGTAGTCATAGAATTTTTAGACCCTCATACCCTTCAAGTCAAGCGCTCTTCATAAACGATACAGAATGTGTTCAACCAACTCCTTTGCCTAATCATTAATCCCATAATTTCGTAACCAATTTCTATGCAAATCCTACAGTCTTAACAATTAGATGCGGGTGCATCTACCATCTGATGACCTTCTGAGGGAAGAACTCATCAATGAGCTCGAGATAGTAAGGCTTGAGCTCTTCAATGTCAGGGAGGCCGTCACTCTTGCTATATAGGTCGTATGGGTTGAAAGCGCGAACAGCCTCCAACATCTTCTCGTCGTGCTCGTTCATGAACTCACGATAAGCGCCTTCCTTATGCCAAGGGTAGAAGGAGTGGTAGCGGATCATAGCTAGCGCCTCGGCAGGCAGAGTAGACTGGTCTTTGACGATGTTGTAGAGATACTCGTCGTGACCCCATGACAGCATGATGTTATCCAGACCACAACCCGGGGAGTAGATGCCGTACTTGGTGCTGTAGATCGCGTCCTTGCTGTCAGGGTTGTCGCAGAAAGAGCCGGGGTAGATGATACGCTCGTCAAAGGCACAGCCGACTGGGAACGTGTCGCCAACAACGTCCCATTGACCCTCAGACCCGTAGAAGAATAGGAGCTTTCCTAGGTCGTGGACCAGGCCGGTGAGCTGCATCCACCGAGGCTTGCCGTCTTTACGGATAGCTTCGGCGGACTGGAGGAGGTGCTGAATCTGGGACAAGCTCGTGTCTGGGTCGGATTCATCGATCAGGGTATTGAGCTTTTCCATAGCCTCCCAGATGGTCATCTCCTCCCGTTTCTGAAACCTCAGGTTGTTTCGTACTTTCAAGTTGTAGGCAACTGTCTGCTTGGTGTGTTGCTCTTTGTAGAAGGCCTTGACTCGGTCACAGGCGTCTTCGTACTGCCTGAATTGGGTTTTGTCCTTCTCAGCATCGAACTTGGACTTGGTGTCCCATCCTTGCTGCTTCTTCAGTTGGTCTTTCAGAACATTGACATTGTCAATGTTGTCTGAAGTCGTCTCCAATTCCAGACCATCACGGTTGATGGTCTCGTCAACTAGAACGCCTGGCGCCATTGTGGTCTCAATGCAGTTACTGCGATTCCTAGCGATACGATATGAGAAATAGGACTGAACGACCTTTTGATGATGAATTGGTATGGTTTAGTACCGAGTAGAAAATTCTCGAGAAGTCGAGGTCCTCCGCTTGATATAAAATCTCAACACATCAATGCGGAGTGATGTGTAAGTGACCTCGCGCTCCACCGACGACCCAGTGACGCAAAAGTCAATAGACCAATTAGGTGAAATTCGCCGACACTTACCAGGCCAGGACGGTTTTTGGGCGAAGACTATAAATACCCTAACTCCACCACGGTGGGCCGGAATCTGTTGAGTGGTTTATACAAGTTGGCCAGAGGTGATAATTACCGACTGAGTTGATACATTCGCCGCAACGCATTGCTCGGCTTGCATCCGATCAGAATCTGCAGAACACGAGACTCGATACCCTATTAACTTCGCAGGCCAAGATTTTTGTGGCGCTTTGTGCGACTAGATCGATGCAGACGAGACGTGATACCGCTCCCGGTGCTTCCTCAAGATTGTAAACTAGGAAATTCCCTTGGCTGCGTGATATCACTCGCTCAACTGGGGATCGAAGATCATGACGAGAGAGTCGTTCAATCACCGGCATCTGTCCAACCCCATGCTTTCATCAACTGCTGCTGTATTCGCCGCCGTGGGTCGTGCGTGAGCCGTCTCGGTCTTCTTGAGGAACTCTGCTAACGCTTCCTGGTCGCTTCTCTCACTGAAATGGTCTCCGACTAATCACAGTCATTGTTAACCGGGTGCTTCTGGGGCTTTATCATGTGATACTTACACATGGCGATACCAATACAAGCTGTGAACATGGCGGGGGGCGTCCATTGGTTGCTGATACCAAGCCCGCATAGCTTTCGCATAAGTGCCTCAATTCGTTGCTTTTCTTGATTAGCCACTGCATGTGACGGGTTTCACATGTCCTATTCGTAGCTTACCGTCATTTCCCGCATTGCCACTCGGCGGCTTGTGCCTACACGGGGTATCGTGGGGTCAAATTGGACTAGAAACAGCTGGGCCAAGAGGTGATGTTGGATCCCAAGGACTGATTCCGATTTGTTAGCATGAGCTATTGTTGTGTGTTGAGATCAGTGACTCACTATGGCAACTCGACCCATGCCAAATTTCGGGAAAGCTCCCCGTTTCCGTTACCTCTCTATAGAAGAAAGGGTTGAACGAAGGGGGCCTCGCTCGGGTCCAGCTTTCGGCCGCATCATTAAGCGCGGTCCATCTTTGGGCAGTTAATGGGCAATCGCCGAAACAGGCATTTAGAATATCTGCCAAGAGGATAATGGCACGATTTGACCACGTATAATCCTCTGCGGGCTCGAGTGATCGATCCACAATGCAGTCATTCAAGTTAAGTTTCACACGCTGCTGAGTGAGGATCGCAATATATATCTCTTGTCGAAGCCCTACCCAAAACGATGCTGCGCTTAAACTCCCAGGCACCATATATTGGTCTCCAGCATTAACGAATGCGTGAATGCCTAGCAGGTGGCTATAATTATCTTGTCCGGTAAGAGAGCCTATCATCGTCGTTAGCGGATGGCGTCTACATGGTTCGAACAGCCCCCTTACCATCCATTTCCTCCAGCATGCGAAGGATAATCGTTGCTGCAAACAGATTTTCATCGGCGACAGCAGAGGAGTGATTCATCATTGGAATGAGATACTTGAGACACTCCTGATGATATCTGTTTGATGCCAACGGATCGAAAGCTGTGGTATGGCTAAGATGTCTCGCTGCGATAGCTAATATTGCGTTTAATAGAGTATGACATGTGCTGGCTCGTTCAGGCACGATTAACTCGAAATGCTGATGCGGATCACAGCAGTCCAGCTGCTTCCTCTATTAGTGAGTGTAGTTAAGCGAGGATAATCCATTAACTTGAACATAGTACTTACGCATACGGCTATTTTCTGGATATAGTGACGAAACAGAACAGCCTCTGTTCGATCCTTGAGAGGCAAAGCAGCGGTGTCATAGAAATGTGAGGTGAGGATACTCCTATGAGGGGGCACGTGCGAACTCTGTCTCTGTTGTGCAGGTTGCATAGCCCGTAGGCCTTTAGGGTCGGAACCATGCCGGTGATGCTCGGTGTGCGAACGAGCACCAATCACTAATGGATCTAATCTTGAATATACAATGTCACTCTCAGGGGTGGTTTTCCGTGTGATTGTCTTGGACGGTGAGTGATCTAGCTGTCTGTCTCTTAGAACATTATCCGATGTTGAAGTAGAAGCTCTTGGTGAAGGTGACTTTGGTTCATCCGGATACTCTTCATCGACATAGAAGTGGTGTTCGGCTACGTCGCTGTCCAGTGAACTCCCTGCTACCAAATACTGAGTTTCGTCCACGTATACCACTATTATGATCCTTAGCATCCAGTCTCTCTCAATGATCGCTGGTGAGTTGGGATAATTACATCTTCTTGGTGGCCGAATCCATTTCTGGCTCTTCCCGAATTTCGTCCCTGTAGGAAAGTATTAAAATCCCAGGGTCTCTTGCGGGAAACAGAGTGTAATCATTTACCTATGCTGGACTTGAACCTAAAGGATAGTCTGCACTCGCGACCTGCGCGAACACATCGACCACATCTTGGAGTGTCACGGTCACCTAGTCGATTCCACACGGTGAGAACTTATACTGTTTCTGAGAGAGGAATTGGTATATCATACATTTCAAGTGATTTTCACGACATGTTACGCTATTATCATAAGCATCAGCAATTGCGAGTAGTTTGTCAGCCAGGGCTTTGGCTATTATGAAAGTGAGTTGAACCGAGAATAGTCATTACTCGTGACCCGCTCCTAGCGCGGATATTGATACACTAGACCTTCATCATAGGTGATCATAGTAGAATTAAGAGGCAACAATGTTGAGAGACGTACCATGGGGTTGCTAATAGCCGGCCTGATTGGATGAGGGCATTTGCGACATTAGCGATCGAGATATTGTGGGCTCAAGCGTAGAGAGGCTTGGCGTTGTGATGATCGTTGGGATTATCGCTTTTCTCCAAAGCTACTCCAACTACTTGAGATATCGTCAAAACGTGCGTGGACAAAACCGGCGAAAGAAGTTGAGAGATATGAGAGATTCCCCGATTTTGCTAGAGATCACGGGTCCTTCCCATGCTCATAACAGTGGAGGGTCACTGACGGGCACGAAGAGCGGTGCTGGTCCTTGTTGTCTGGCATGTACCGATAAACCTGCCGTCCTGCGGTTTCTAGCGAGTTACTGTAGCTTCGGCATGTATGGGGCTAATGACGGACTAGTATCTTAAGCTGCCGGGATTTTGTTCGAAATCGAGCAATTTTGGAAGTCAACGCGAATTCCATCAAATTCTGCGGTGAAGGTTAGACTAGAGAGCCAACTTTAATACAATCTTGGTTAGTCTCGGCTCTGGCCTAGCTTCAGCCAAGAAACCGACATCGTGACCAACCACCCGGTTCGGGTTTCCAGGCCTGATTCGTCGGCCATCCTCCTCCTCAGTCCTTGTCCTTCCAATGTTCTTCTTCCCCGCATAACTCCACTCGAGCGTGATGAACGGGGATGGTCAGAGCAAGGATGTGTTGGGGTTCGGACAAATCAGCGGCGAGCAATTCTTTTCTTGTGCAGCCCCCTTATATCCATCGCTTTCCGACTCAAAGGCCATTGGGAGACGACCTCTTTCCCAGTTCACCGAATAAAGAATTCGTTCTTTGGTTCGGGGAAATCTCGTGATCTAGTTTAACGACAGCAAGCCCACAATAAGCCAACCTAAGTCGCGCGGCTACTGGACATTAGACACGATGGCAGTGGGTGCAGATGAGAAGAATTTCCATCCTGCTGTAGACGACGATGAAAAGCTGTCTCCAGTGCAGCAGGCGGCTCCAGGGCCGGCCAATGCATATGCGGAGAATGATGAGTCTGAGGAGAAGAACACCATGAATGACCTCATTCGCAACGCTCGTCTCGCTACCGAGAAAGAGCATAACATGAGTCTGCTGCAGGGCATCAAGCTTTACCCTAAGGCCATTGGATGGAGCATTCTCATCTCCACATGCATTGTCATGGAGGGTTACGATGTTTCCCTGATCAATAACTTCTACGGCAACTCCCAATTCAACAAAAAATACGGAGAGCAGTACATAACCCGTGAGGGTAATGTAGATTACCAAGTCTCACCAGCTTGGCAAGCGGGGCTCAGCAATGGTGCTGTTGTGGTGAGTTCAATAACTGGTACCCTATTCAATTCTATGTTGTATTTTCGTGGCAGGGTTTTGCTTGTATTGTTTCCCTCGAAACGGATGAAATAATAAGTTAACAACGCTAACCGCGAACTAATCGTTCTAGGGCGAGATTTTAGGTTTGTTGATCAACGGATATGTATCTGAGCGTTTTGGATACCGCTATACGGTCATAGCCTGCTTGACCCTGCTTGCCGGCTTCGTGGCCATTTTCTTCACAGCACAAAACGTCATCCACCTGCAAGTAGCCGAAATTCTCTGCGGTATCCCATGGGGTGTCTTTCAGACAATTACTATTACCTATGCCTCCGAAGTCTGTCCCGTAGCGCTGCGTGGGTACTTGACGACTTACATAAACGCCTGCTGGGGCTTCGGGCAGCTGATCGGTATCGGTGCTATTGTCGGGAACCGCTGGCGAGATGATGAGTGGGCATATCGAATCGTGAGTGTTCCTGTCGTTTCCTACTATATTGTGATATGCTGATAGCCTGTATAGCCGTATTCACTTCAATGGATCTGGCCCCTGCCCTTAATCATTGGAATCTTCCTCGCACCCGAAAGCCCTTGGTGGCAAGTTCGTCATGGGCGATTGGACGAAGCTAAAAAGTCCTTGCTTCGCCTGACGAGCTTGAACCGGGAAACAGATTTCGATGCAGATGAAACAATTGCGATGATGGCACACACTACCGCTTTGGAAGCCAAAGTGAGTATTATCATTGGAGCTATGAGATTTAGCATTCGCTAATTTTCTGCAGATTACCAAGGGCGTTAGTTTTTGGGATTGCTTCAAAGGAGTCGATCTCCGTCGCACTGAGGTAAGCTATGACTGCTAATATGCTGGCGATAATGTCGTAGGCTGATTACTTTAGATTGTTTGCGCATGCTGGGCAATCCAGAATCTTAGCGGGAACTCCTTTTCAAACTATTCGACCTATTTCCTTGAACAGGCGGGATTGAGTGAGGACAAAGCTTATTACTTTGCCCTCGGCCAGTATGCAATCAACAGCGTTGGAGTGGTGGGCGCCTGGGCGCTGATCACATTAGGATTTGGACGGAGGTAGGTTGACTATTCTCTGCCATTTGCGACTGTCCGGTGCTAACGACTATTAGAACTTTATATATCTATGGCCTCGCCGCGCTTTTCGTCATCCTCTTAATCCTAGGATTCCTCGGCTTGGCTCCGGATAGGAATGCAGCTTCACTGGCCACCGGGGCTATTTTATTAGTTTGGGCCTTGATCTATCAGTTGACTGTATGCTATTCTTTGGTTGCGGAGCTCTCTTCCAGGCGCTTACAGATCAAAACTGTTGTGCTTGGCCGAATCCTATAGTAGGTCTTATGCCTTGTCATAAGAGTTGCGCCATGCTAACCCAATATCAGTAACATCGTAGGTATCGTTGCTGGCGTTATTACGCCTTATATGCTCAACCCGACTGCTTGGGACTGGGGCAATTATGCCGGATTTTTCTGGGTAAGTCAAGTAACAATCTAATTGCACGAGCTACAGTTTTAACGCTTGACTAGGCGGGATCATGCTTTCTCTGCTTGATCTACACATACTTCCGAGTTCCGGAACCTGCTGGGCGTACATTCGCCGAATTGGACCTGCTCTTCGAGAAAAGGGTTAGTGCTCGGAAGTTTGCTTCCACTAAAGTCGACGTATTTGCCGAGCATGTCCAAGGTGATGCCCTAGATCAATATCGGGATCAAATCGCCATTTCGCACGTGGAACACGGGAAGTCTGCGTGAGTTGTTCAATGCCTGTCTTTTCTTTAGGAGGAAATGAAAACTACGCGAGCTTCAGCAGCCAGGCGTGTGATCTTGGCATGAAATATCTGCATGTTGCACTTGGAACCCGATACCCATATAAATGATTATTCATTGCGAACGACAACGAAGACCATCTCCGGTGTCCAGTGTGGCATTCTGTGAAATCTTGATTCCTTCTGTTGGGCGAACCTCATCAACGTAGTTAACGTCTTGCACAACTTGCGTGTCCACATTTCATATACGTGGGATACGTGTGTGTGTCTTTATGATTCGTGCTTCACTCCATTTTGGATGCGAAATTTTTGAATTACCAAGTAGGTAATGATGTTTCTGGATATGAATGAGGCTCAAACCTCGTAAAGGGCTGGGAGTTTCAATATGAATTACTTACCCCGCACAGAGTACTCGCATCATTCTAACGATGTAGTTCCGGTACGGTGTAAAGTGGATATTGTAGGAAAGGAAGCTTTACTCATAGAAAGCTCTCTGCAACGTGTATATACGCTTGTACGTTTTCGTCAAGTCTGCTGGGTTTCTTCTTCTTTCATTGAGCATATCAATGAGTAATAATTTCGAAACTCCCAGTATCAGGCAGGACGAACTAATCTTAGATAACTACCCACACAAGCAGCACAACGGGCTGCATTGCGGGGTCTGAGGGATCACTCCCGACACTTATTACCGGTATCCATAAGTCGGGTTTCGCATTACTACGTTCATGACGCTAGCGACCTCTGGTTTATAGAATCTTTCTCCTCGAGCACGACTTCAAGTTGTAAATCAGTGACGATGGACGGTGCTCAGACCCAAGCCGGCCAAGCGGCCGTCTTGGACCTTGACAAGGTAAATTCTACCTATTATGGACTCCTCCGCATGACATATAACCTGGAGCAATGGTTATTGTTCTGGTCCGGTTCTCAAGACCTCTATATTCGGTCATAGTTCTTCTAGTTATTTTTTCTAGAAGGGTCCTAACCAGCTAAACGTTGAATTTATAGTGGCCAACGGCGCAAAAGTTAGTAAAGCGATGCAGCGAATTCTTTGCCGAGGTCGAAGACCTGTAAGTCAATTCGCCGACTACCCAGCACACAGTCATCAGCGGACCACTAACGTGACATCATCAAAGCACACCGGGGAGAGAGCTTGAAGAAAAGCTGAACAAGGACTACGGACCGGGTAACCCATACTACGAGGATCTGTGCAATCTCGTCCGCCAAGGGCTTACCGAAGGTTGGGTCGCAGAGACGGAGTTGGGCCACGGGAAGATGTACCGACGAGGTAAGATAGCGCTGCCGGGCCCCGAGACGCGCTTCTTCAGCATCACCACCGTGTACATGGAAAGCGTCGACGTCTTCTCAGGCCAGTACCACGCGCACCCCTATGGCGAAATCAACTGCGTCGTCCAGGTCGACAAGACGGCGGAATTGGAGGGCATGAATGGCTGGCGGGGTGCCGGTTGGACGTCGCCAGGACCGGGCACCCACCACTATCCCCGTGTTCGCAAGGGTGCGCTCGTCGCGCTGTTCTTCCTACCAGCCGGACGTATCTCATATAAGGCCACGCCGGACATGAAGCAGCCGTTAAGTATCTGAGGGAACTCATTGTTGGCGCTGGGTACCTAAATGACCACCACTGTTTCCTCCGGGTGCCGTCTAGCGATTCAAGCAGTGATGATCGTTCATCAGACGGAATGCAAGGTGTGATGATCCCACTTGATAGTTCAGTGTAATTAAGTAGTTAGTAACATGACTATGGGGAATAATTGTTGTGCAAGTCTCGATTATTCACTGTTGCTAGAGATGACTCCATGATATTCCCAATTCCCCTGTAGGCGAACCGGGTAAGTCGAGCCCAATAGTAGGAGCTACAGGAAGTTAATTCGACGGATTCGGAAATACCAAACGAGAACCCCTCGATAAGTCGGGGAGTTGTTCTTCCTCTTTCCCACCGCGCAATTGAATGGTCTATTATCTTGAGATGGTCCTGGGGCCAGAGTGGCTGGTCGAGCAACGATATCACAGGCCCGTGGCCAGTAGGTCCGCCCTCATTCTCGTCATCTATGTCGGCCGGGAATCACCAGACGTACGGCCTCATGGCACCTCGATCTCGTGGAGGCGTGTGCTCTTTCACAACAGCTACCGGTTCGGTAATGCCTTGTCGGGAACGTCAATTGCTGACTGCGAGACGGTCTGGCCCTTCTTGTATTCTTCCTCCAGCGCCTTTTGCAAGTCGAAGTCGAGTTGCCGTTCCCGTTTTATGCGCTGCTGTTCCATATCACGAACGACACCCTGGTGCATGGCCTTGACAAGCAGGAGTTAGTGATATTCCCATGCACAAACAAGCTCCGGATTAGATGGTAACAAGGGCTCAATGCCGCTGCGGCGCAACACACCTCCTTCTCGAACTTCTGCTGGAAGTGGACGAAGACCACGGTAGTCGCTGCGAACAGAGACGTGCCCAGCAGGGTGAGCTTTGATGCGTGGGACATCGTGTGGGAGACAGGTATGGTAACAAATTGTATTTCAATGTCGGAGCAGAAGAAAAGTTGGGGTCCGTGGGGAGTGACGTTGGGGGTGTTTAGCCTACTGTAGTCTGATGCATGGGCGCTGCTATCCCAAGCTGCAGCGGCGCTAAGATACTACCTAGATACCTAACAGTGGCACCCAGCCAGCGCAGCTCTCATGGAAGGTATGACCGCTGGTTATGGGTGTCTATCGCCTGGCATCTGATATCACCTCCCATTTAGTATCCCGCGTGCTGCCTCATCCACTATCTAGCTAACCTCCCAACTTACCTACACCAACGTTTCGTCGCCTCGGCCCGCGGTCTCCTGCAGCTCATATCCGTTGATACACCAACTCTCCCCTCGATTTCCTTCACCAAGACTTCACCATGGTATGGCTGCTTGGCCCGAGTGTCGTGACATATAGAGTGATAGCTAACATTGCACCAATACCAGGCGGCTCAGAACTCAGCAGGCATCCAGACCTTGCTCGATGTACGCACGCACCGGCGCTCTCTTTCCACAGCGCCTGTATATACGCCGGTTTTACAGTTGGTAGAGCTAATGCTTCCTTTCGATATAGGCCGAGAGAGAAGCCTCTAAGATCGTCCAGAAAGGTACTGTGGCGCAAGCTCAACCTCACCCATTCCTCTCCACTAGATATACGGGATGCTGATATTACATAGCTCGTGAACGTATGTCGATCTTGACCAAACCTTACGCACCGAAACATGTAGCTCTCTATAGTAGAAACAACCACTGACCTCAGATACCCCTCCTACGAATAGTCCGAACGAAACGTGTACGCGAAGCTCGAGATGAAGCCAAGAAGGAGATAGACGCCTACAGGCAGTCCAAAGAGGAAGAATTCAAGAAGTTCGAAGCCGAGGTCAGCAGTTTTCCCCAACCTCTATTTCCTACTCTGGACTCGGATGCTCAGACCTTCTCCGTTGGCGAGTAGCTATCGGGCTCTGGAGGCAAGAAAGAAAGCAGACAGGTCACGAGTTAGAAGCTACATACTAACATGATGATCATTTGGTAGCATACCAAAGGCAATAAGCAAGCCGAGGACGAAGCCAATAAGGAGGCCGATGGGAAGATCAAGGAGATCCAGGACTCCGGCAAGAAGAACCAGGGTCAGGTGATTGAGGATCTACTGAAAGGTGTTTTGGATGTGAAGCCCGTCCCCCGTCTGCCGAGTAGAGGACTCCCTGCGATCTATCACTAAGATTACATCACAACTTGTGAGGAAAGGCAATATCTAATCCGAGCGAGGAAGACGATAGAGATACCCACACACCAAGAGGCGTTCACTATGCTCAGATGGCCTCAAGGGGTGGTTCAGGGACGATGAGATGCGGAGTGAAGTCTCCGCGGCCGTATGTGGGTAACATAATTACTTAGTAGATTGTAGCTGCTGATGAAGTAGCTAAGCTTGAAAGTCGGCATGTATCATTCGTCGTTCCTATTAAGCTCACCCTTATTGTAGGAATTTAACTAGTGTCGAGAGCATCTCTCTTGTGTCCTTGCCGTCTCCATCTTCAATGTCTATGCCTCCATTTGCTCCTGTATTGTCTGTTTGATTACGTTCAGTGACTCGTCCCGATCCGCTAGCAGCTTCTGAATCGTCCCCTTCGCACCGCCATCCTCGGCTACCAGCCAGGCGAGTACCACGTCTAATGTCTGCAAGGAGAAGAGACCAGCATCCAACCTGCGCGAGAACCAGTCATCCGCCGCATCCTCCCTTTCCTCCGCTGACATTTGCGCCTGCTCGACCCGAATAGTCTCGTCAGCAGCGTTCACGCGCGCAGCACATTCCCGGCGCAGCTTAGCAAGCTTCTCCGTCTTCTCGTAGTCCTTCTCGACGAATTTTGCAAGGAGGCGTATACGTTCGGCAGATTCAGCTGGTAATGAACGTAGCATCGACGCAAACATGCCAATCAAGTGCTCCGCCACCCGGTAGTCAGTGCTCTTCTTCATGAAGAGCGTAAAGACATTCTTGAGACCGCCGGCTTCGACGATCTTTTGACATACCTCAACCCCGGACGTACCGCCCGCCGCGTGGTCTAACAATCTTAAAGATGCATTCTTGCTTAGTTTCCCTTCTTTTAGCATGATAAGACACAGCTCTACGCCCTCGGCCTCGGTGAACTTGACCTTTCCTTCCGGCTCGTCCACCATGCAGGTCAGTGCTTCGAATAGATTCTCTACGTATTCCTCTTCCTCGCCGCCCATTTCGGGTCCCGTTTTCGATACGGCGCTACCAACTGTAACATGATATCCGCTGCATCCAAGCTAGCGAGTTTCCGTCTGTTCTTGGTCGAGTTTTGCATCAAAATTGCCAGTATCTCGGCCGCGTATTGTTTATTCTGGCTTACCCCTCCTCCCTCTTCTTTTACCTGTATTCGTCGTAATAGCCACTTTAGCAAGCCCTCCTCTTTAGCGACGCGCTCTGCCGTATCGGTCCGGCCACAAAGATTCTCGACGATGCCTAAAGCACGATACACACCACCTCGATCTGTTTCTTGTATCTCGTCTAACCGTTCGAGATTCGATACGAGTAGTGATAATAGGTCGGCCTTGAGAAGCGCGTCCACTAGCGCGTCATATTGTGTCTCCTCGGCCGCGACGTCCTCGTCGGTTAGCTCGTCGATGATCTCAACGGCGTCAATCGCAATATCCGTGTTCTCGTGCGCCAATAGGCTAACCAGGCTCTCCACAGACCCCAGGCGCGCAAATTCTGGATACAACTCCGGGTGTTCTGAGAGGATAGATAGAGACTTGATCTCGGCGTCGAGCTCGGCCTCGCTGGTGATAAACTTGGCGGGGTCGTGCTCGAACTTGGCGCGCTGCTCAGCGTTGCGCGAGATCTTCTTCTCGAAGCTTATGGCCGTCCGTCGTAGCCATGCGACATCCATCTTCTCGGGAGCGAGGTCGGCTTCGGTATCGTCGAGGTAGTCGAGGACTTGAGCCTCCTGGGCCGTCACGCCGCCGCCGAAGAAGCGGCCGCCTTCCTCGTCATCGTCCGGTGGCATGTCGGGGCCATAGTCGCCATCCTCGCCATCCTCGCCGTCGGCTGGCGGCGGTGCGGGACCGGCTTCAATGTCGTCATTGTCGTCTACAGGCAGCTCGTCTTCAACGCGTGCACGTCTGCTGCTGTTGCCATTGAGGCGGGGGATTTATAGACTTGATCTATCGAGGCGCGAAGAAAATGGATTAGCTTCATAGAACATGAGATAGAAGAGGTAGAAAGTGAATAGTGGTAGGGATTGGCGACTTACTGGGATCTCGAAGGGGTTCGAGTTTGCGTTTGTTGCCCGCGCCGGACGCCTATTTGTATTAGTTATTACCGTGGAATTATCAGGGTATCCCGTAGCCTACTTTGAATAATTCATCTATGCTTGTCATAACGGGGGTGTATGCGCAACTAGGCGATTGTATGTCGATGGGGTGAAATGGTTAGGAAGCTCAGCAGCAAGGCAGGCTGGAGATAGCTTGCTAGGCAGCTCAGAAATATTTACCGGTTCAGGGTGTTAATGTGTATTTCGCACTGTATTTGGCAAGCCATTATTGGTTGTCCCGCACAGTGCTCCGGTGCCAACACCGGCAATCGCCGATACTTGCGGCTTCGGCAGCGACGAAGGGTCCTATAGCCCCGGCAAACAGCAACCAACACTTCTACCGGCACATAGAAATACCCTCTGAGCAAAAAACAGTAGACTGACGACTGAAAATGCCTCCGACACTCATTCTCGTGAGGCATGCGCAGGCAGAACATAATGTCACAAGTGAGTGGTCTAAATCATGCATGCGAACAGTTTGAGTCAGACATCTCATTACTCATAGAGGACTACTCTCTTCATGATCCGAGTCTCACTGAGCTCGGACGAGAGCAATGCGCTGAGCTACGAAAAGGACTCATGGAAGATCCCTTGGCCCAGCGCGCCGAATTGATCATCACCTCTCCAATGCGACGCACCATTCAGACCGCCTTGGACACGGTCGATTGGCTGATCGAGCAGGGGGTTAAGATACAAGCTGATGCTCTCTGGCAAGGTACGACTTCTGACTCTGCTTCCCTTGCTCGTGATAGTGCAGCGCCTGGCTAGGTTTTTTTTTTTTTTTTTGGCTCCGGATATGAGGTTAATATAGTCTACAGAAAACTCGGCAAAACCATGTGACGTTGGCAGCGCAATAACTAAAGTGGCCGAGGAGTTCCCAGGCATCGACTCAACAACGGTCGACCCCGTATGGCCAGACAAGACAACACCGGCAGGGAGCACATATCACTACACAAGGACAGCAATATTAGCACGAGGGCAAGCGGCCCTCCAGAAGTTGTATGAGCGGCCCGAGAAAGTCATCATCGTAGTATCACATTCAGGCTTCTTGCGTCTAGGTGTCACGGGCTGTTGGTTCTTCAACGCTGATTATCGAGTCTTCGACTTCGCGGCTGTGGAGAGCCCTGGAAGCCCATATCGGCTCGAACAGCACGCTTCCACGAAAGAGAAGGGTGGTGGGCTCGGTCACAGCCGGATAGAGCAAGTCCTGTTAGGTTCAGATTTGCCTGAGGAGTTACCGGAAGCCGAATGATAAACTCTCAATCAACTTGAGAATCAGTCCTGCTCCCTCAAATGGCCTACAAGAACATCTTAGCCCGAGCAAGTAACTGAAAACATAGCATCCCATATTTATTCGAACTCTTCTGGGTGCTCAGATTTAGACGAGAGATAATGCCTACTTGGTTCGCCGTAGACTAGGTAACATATAGATAGACAAGCCGCTATATCTTATGGAGAGAGTAACCTCAACTAGAAAGAACATTATTTTGTCTTCAAGATCCTCAACTTACTAATCATAGATAAGATTCATAGAACGCGGAGAAGCGCTATACCTATTTGTCAAACAGAATCTATCTAGTTAAAGAAATAAAGGGTTATTAAAGGACTAGGTATTCTGCTTGCATGCCATGCCGGCACTACGGTAGCACCCCAGTTCCGCTTACCTGTGGCGACCTTCCCGTATCGGACCATTTAGTGACGCTAAAACCGAATTCTCTCATCAGACAAACTTGCACAGCCTCACCAATTTCAATACGAGGCGTCATCACATTCAACTTGTTGTTTCACGTCCAATTGGAAATCATTTATGACCCTCTGAGACCCACAGCAATGACAGCTTCTATATGTATTCAGCAAATCATGTTTGCGATAATACTGGGAGGTAGGCTATACACACTATATGCTACTGTCTACTGTCTACCTATCTAGGCCTAAGCAAATATTAGAGTTTCTTGACAGAGTCGATTATAGTTCTCATCCGTACGTGAAAGTGCGTTTAAAGCCAAACCCAAGATGTGCTAGTATAGGTGAAGTGCGGATTGAGATATCTTTGTGGAAGATCATTGTCGACTTAGTTAGCATACCTAAACCTACCTAACCTACCTAAACCTACCCAGATTGGTTAGCATAACTAGCTGACGGGTAAAAGCGAGATGGTAAATCATGGATCAGGCGGGAGCTGACAAGGGAAGGGTGTCGCTTTGGTCTACCGTAGTTCCCCCTGTTTTTAGGCACCGACATAATATCTTGTATTTGAGACGAATATCTAGTATCCCAAATCCGCGCTGTCATCCAATCTGCCTTTGCCTATACCGTACTAGATTTTACTCGCGCCGCCCCCAATCCCTAGGGTGAGACTACGCCATCGGACCAAACAACCGAGACCTGGAGATCCAACGTCATCCGGTGCATAGAAAGACGTCTGAGACGGGGCCAAGTTTCTACGCTCTCAACATATTTCACTGCCGTGCTGTAGTTTTCTTTATTCAGTATACAGATGGCATTTAGATGAGTTTTGCTATCCTGTAAAGCTGTTAAAGATGATTCCGTCGCTCGTTTATTTGTTGCCGCTGTATCCGCTGGCCGCCCCTGGCTGCGTTAGAGGTCGACCTCGATGATAGAGGTGAGCAAACAACACATTGAGCTACGGCTCTAACGACACAACTGAAATATCATGGCACTTTTCTCGGACGCCTCATATTGACTTCTTGTTACAGAGTCGATCAAGCAAGCCGCAGCGCAGGTAGCAGAGGACTTGCTGACATACTACCATGGAACCGAACCGGGTCACACTATTGGTATTCTACCCGGCCCGCCGCCCGACGGTGACTATTACTGGTCCGTATCCCAACCGTGACCGCGGTCTATCCGGGAAATTCTTATAATTAACTAAGGCTTCAGGTGGGAGGCCGGAGCCATGTGGGGTGCCCTACTGGACTACTGGCACTGGACGGGCGACGCTACGTACAACAACCTCGCGTACGATTCTCTGCTATGGCAAGCCGGTCCCAACAAAGACTTCAACGACAAAAACTGGAGTTTCTCGCTCGGAAACGATGATCAAGCGTTCTGGGGCATGACCGCTCTAATTGCGGCCGAGTACAAGTTGAAGGATCCCCCGGCAGGCCAGGCCCAGTGGCTTGCTCTGGCCCAAGCTGTATGGACCGAGCAGACCGCCGACGACCTGCGTGACGGAGGCTGCGGTTTCGGATTACGGTGGCAGGCTGTGTCCGTGAATCCGGGTTTCAGTTACAAGAACAGTATGTTCCTGACATCTTTTCAAATGGGTTTCCAGACTTCTCAAGGGGCCTAGTCAGCTTCTAGCCCAGCTTACCCAAGCCCTGGATAGACATTCGATCATATTTAGACTAACAGAAGACACTTACAGCGATTGCCAACGGTTGTTTCTTTAACATGGGTGCGCGCCTCGCTCGATACACGGGTAACAACACTTACCTGGACTGGAGTACTCGGACATGGGACTGGCTTATTGCTGTCAAATACATTGACGACAAGTATAAACATCTACGACGGCGCGGACATTTCCAAACAACTGCACGCAGATCGTACCGCAGCAATTCTCATACAATGCCGGCGTTCTCCTTCAGGGGGCAGCATATCTATGGAACTATGTGAGTCCTACCATCATAGATGAGTCCCTTTACGGAGCGCTACATAAACTAAACCCACCATATCATTTCCCCCTCTCTCTTCCCAACCTATTGAGTTGTAAACACTAATATCGTACTTATAGACGTCCGACGAGGTATGGTTAGATCGGATAAACAATCTTCTCGACGGCATCGAGCGTGTCTTCTTCGTCAATGGCGTCGCTTATGAACCAGCCTGCGAGGGAGGCGTCTGTACAGCCGATATGCTGACCTACAAAGGCTTTCTCCACCGCTGGATGGGATATACCGCAAACTCGCACCAGCACGGCCGGAAGGATCATGCCTTGCTCAAGAGCTCAACCAAGGCCGCCGTTGCCCAATGCACGGGCGGCGCTAACGGCAGGCAGTGTGGCTTTCACTGGAGCAGTGGCAAGTTCGATAACCTCCTTGGGTAAGTAATCCTCGCGACCTTTTTTTTGGTGCTTGATCTGGTGCCTTTTAGAGCATAAAATTTTCTCTGTGGGCTACAGCGGTGTCGAAACTCTTCTGAAACATTCATAATCACGTCAAAAATGGCAATAACTGACTCTGGTATGTGTAGGGCCGGCCAGCAGATGAATGTGCTCGGGGCCCTTTCCTCGTTACTAGTCCTCGATGCCCCCGAGGCCGTGACCAACACAACTGGTGGCACTAGTATGGGCGACCCGACTGCCGGAGACCATAAAACGACTTACAATCATTGGGCCCTATAACAACAGGTGACAAGGCGGGTGCCGGCATATTGACGGTCGTCGCCATCGCCATCGCATCCGTGTCCCTCTGGTGGATGATTAAGTAACGGAGGTGGTCGACACGGAGGCGAGTGGTAAATACGGAGGATACTCAGCGGTGTATATTATGTCTTGGATTGTCGTGGGTTGAAACTATAATTCTTAGTGCATCTGGTATATTTTTGCGAAGCTTCGCGTCTTGTATGCTTATTATTCAGGTTCTCTTGCGAACGCATTCGCATTTTCAGGCAGGTTCACATAGCATTCGTTGGCGATAGAAAAGCGGTTTGATTGTCATTTTTGGGAAAACGGACGCTCGCTTCTACAATTTTATACACAAGTCGCACAGCGCCTAGCCGGCAAACTTGCCAGCATCCACTCGAGCTCAAGTCGCCCTGGACATTATCCGAAATAACTTTGTCGTCTTTTATCTAACAATATCTATGAATGAGAAACTAGTATTGAATGCAGTGAGAAAGTTCTGATTCTCCGATATCTCCAACACGTTACTCTTCATCAGCACATGCCTTTCACAACTCTTCTCCTACAGCATGGCGACACCCATGGCGAGTCCGGCCATGACGCCAAACGCGCCCTTGACGGCAGCAGTAGGATGTGCAGCACCATTTGTCGGCACACTGCTAGTTGACGATCCCACGGAACCACTACCGGCAGCAGAAGAAGGGTTCACACCTGAACCTGAACCCGTCTGTGTCTCCACAGCTGCAGATGAGGTGACCGTTCCCGTAATAATCGTGGCAGGTGGCGAGGTAATCGAAGCCACAGTCGATGACGATGCCGACCCTGACCCTGATCCCGATTCTGATGCCGACGCCGACGCCGATGCCGATGTTGATGCCGATGTTGATGCCGAGGCTGATCCTGACTCTGATGAGGAAGACTCCTCAGACGCAGAAGTAGAAGTGGCCACAGTCGCGGCAGAAGAGGAAGCAGGCGTCGAAGTAGCGCCGAAACCAGGCAAGTAGCTAGGCGAATACGTCGCCGTGCCCTCGTAGGCGGCGCAGCCCGGGACCGTCGTCTTAGGCGGGGCACGTCCGCCGCCGCAGTCGAGAAACGCGCAGATCTCGCCCGTGTCGGGCACGTACCAGATGAGGCTGGCCCCGCCGTACGCGACAGTCTGTGAAGACACGCAACCTGCGAGGTCCGTCTTGGCTGCCGCGTGCCCTGCGAGGAGGGCCGCTGTTGCAAGAACGCGGATGAACATTGTATATAGAATGACTAAGCCAGCCACGTGGGATATTGTACTATGGAGGCGCCGGTAGTTCGTCCGAATGGTACCGTGACGTAGGTACTCTTGATAGTGAAGGATTCGTGATGGTATCGCCAAGGGTTGTTGACGCGGATGTCGTGCTTCGATATTCTTACAGGAACGAGTGTGGTTTTAATAACGAGTGGACGACGTCTTGCCGAGTTAGTAGCAGTGGCGAACGCATTGACAAGGGAAAAGTGAAGAAAAAGGGGCTAATGAAATTACAAAGGCGCGACCCTGAACCTCGCTAGTGCCAAGACTTTAAACGGCGGCAGCCTAGCTGGGCCTAGGTTAAGTGCACGGATGACCATCAATGCTAAATAGGTCAAGTCATTGTTTTGGTGATATTCATTAAGCGCTTCTCTGTGCTCGAAAGTTAGGACGCCGCTGACCAATAATCCAACGCTCCGTATCATGGCTTCAGATACCCCGGCATACTATCCAGAAGGCTGGGACCGTGAACGCATGCTCAATGTCGGCGTCACTAATGAGTTCGGTATCTTAACGGAAGACCAATTGAGCACGTTTCGAGAGGGTCTAAGAGCCGACAAAGGAGAGCAAGGATTTGAGGAGTTTTTCGATGAAATAAGGAAGCGGGAAAAGATCGCAAAAGGTAGAGACTGACCCGTTCTATAATTCCCGGGTTGTTCTATTGAAATTCTACGAATGTCTACTCGTCAGATACGAGACTTGAATCTAATGAATGTCTTACAGGCATCAAGGACCCTGTCTACGAGCCCCCATTTATGGAGCTCATGCGCCTTCGAGAGCAGAGAGTCGGGCCCAGCGCCCAATGGGATCCCTGGGGCTTTGTGGTCTTCAAGAGTCCCAAGATTCAAGACCAGGCACGGTGGCAGGCATGTCGTGAACGCTTCGACAAGATCTTGCATGAATACACGAACCAGTATCGGGAATACCCAGGCGTTGACGAGTGCCTATCACGACTGAAATTTCGGTGGGTTGAAGATGCAGGTGATGCGGAAGGAAGCGTCAAGTCTATCGCAGTGTATGTATGACGATCTGAGGAAGAAAGCCCGTGAAGGGGTGGCGGCCGACTTCTTACACACAGCCATCTAATCATAACGCGACAGAGCTCGCGCTGCCTTGACCTGCCGCCTGGTCTTGACCATAGCTTGTCATTGTATATCACACCGGCCTCCTCGAGTCAATACTCAACTCGCCGCTTCCATCTTCTGCCAAGCGGAAATGGAGAAAAGACATCCCGTTCGTCGTCGCCGTCTCTGCGCGAGCTGCCAAGGAGCCCAATATCGAAGATATCGAAAACGGTAAGTAAGGTTCTCGGAACTTTTTTTTTGTCTTTTTTTTGGGCGGCTTTTAAAATGTCTAGGAGTTTCTGAAACCCTCATAGTCAGTTCTCAATAGTAATAACTGACTCTGAATGTTCTAGATGTCGCAGGGGCTGACTGGCGCGGCTATTTCAACGTAGCTGTTGAGTCGCTGCTTGACTCTTTTTTCTCTACAATTGCTAATGATTCGAGGTCGCCTTTCGAGCTCGCTGGCCACGTCTCCGGAGAGGATATCTACTGTGACCATACGAGATGGGGTATACATAAAGCCAACGTCGGGTACTGGGACAAGAGAGGGCGATAGGGTAATCGTACAAGCGGAATTCCTTTTTAACTAGCATGTGAGTTATTTCACCAATACTTCGACCATGGCACGAACTTAGCCACAACACTTGAACATATCATGGCGTCAAGGTTGACTAACCTCGTAAACCCAGACAAAACTCATTATAGCCAATAAAACTGATACTATATTCTCATTATTCTGGATGTAGAGACATATCAGAATCACTTAAGGCTCACATGCAGCTTCATCGTTGCTCATTTATACAATCACCCTCTATCAACATGATCTTCGTAAAGGCCCTAGGACCAACGTAAATAAACCAATACTTCAGCCTTAGACTTCGGTATCAAATCCTGGTTCATCTCCGTACGGTTACATGCGGATATGCGCCTTAGGAAGCGGAGATCTTACCTGCTAGTCGTCTATCTAGGTACACTAATGCATGTTTCTTGCCAACGCTTCAAGTCACTCCCCTCAATTTTAGAAAAAGGACATTAGCTTAACTTGACGATAGATATTAAAAGTAATTTTAGCTAGTTAATCTGTTTTTGTAAGAAATCCATATTGTGAAAATGTAATGAAAACGAGACGTCGTTCAATATATGTACTTTTTGGCTTGTTGCATGGTATTCAGAGCGATTATTAGGAAAGTCATCCGATTGGGGCTTCACATCGAAATGGGCTTAAGTGGGCATCGATCGGCTACTTAACTGTCACAGATACATTCAAAAGACGCTCAAACTCACTTATTCTACAATTTTTCACAACACCAATCAGTAATCATGGTTTCTAAGAAAGTATTAATAATCGGACCTGGGTATATCGGCTGGAATGTTCGTAAGTATAGATGACACCGCTTTTAGTGCACCCGTGTATCACCAGTTCGTATTGTAGTATCGAAGTACTTACTCGATGATGCTATAGTCGACCTATTAGTCAAAGAGGACTACGCCGTCACAGGCTATGTGAGACGAAAAGAACATGGCGAACAGATCAAAGCTTCGGGCGCTTCTGAAGTGATATACGGGGAATTGAGCAATAAGGATCTAATCACGAGACTCACAGTCGCTCACGACATAGTATTTCACACAGCCACGGCAGACGACCTCCCCAGCGTCGAAGCCATATTAGACGGTATCCAGGAGCGGGCCGACAGCGGCCTCAGCACCATCTACATACACACGTCGGGCACGGCGATGACATCTGACAACGCTCGGGGGGCATTCAAGTCGGAAAAGGTGTATCACGATCATGTAACGACCGAGATTGATTCGCTGGCTGATGACGCGCCCCATCGCCAAGTCGACATCCAATCGTTAAAGCGCAAAAACGGCTAGGCGCAAAGGCCAAGATCGCAATCATGATTCCGCCAACGATTTACGGTGTGAACCCTGAGCAGGGGAGGCTGTCGATGCAACTTCCAGCTCTCGCACGATATGCGCTCAGGCGGGGTTTTCGGGTTACGTGGGCGAGGGCCTTTCAGTCCACAGCAACATCCACATTCTCGACATCGCGAGAGCGTATGTAGTGTTGCTGCACCATATGGAGTCAACGCCTTCTGACGACCAGCAGCTCCTCGGCAATCCTTACTACTTCTGCGAGGGTACGGGGGACGACGAGCCGAGCTGGAGGGACATCGCCGCCGTTATCGGAGACAGCCTATTCAAGGCGGGCGCGAACCCTGATCCGACACCGCGCACCATCCCCGAGGATACGTATGGCGACATATACGGATCGGGGACCGACGCCAGCGTCGGGATGAATAGCCGGACTCGCGCTGTGAGACTCCGGGCGCTTGGCTGGAAACCCGTCGAGAAAGATTGGAAGGCAAGCTTCGCGGAGGACGAGCTGTCGTACATCCTGAAGGAAGGCAGGTAAATCTTTGTGCAAGCAGGTGTCACACATATCAATATAAGCAAGGTCACAGACTTGGATTTCCCTTTTTTCTCGGACTCTATTGGGGTATCCGAGACGTAGAGAAATAGGGAATAAGAAACGAAGCCTTTGGGTATATAGACTGAAGTTCACCTACTTCGAAGGGGACGAGTAAATCGACTTCGTCCTAGATTAAGAGCTTTGCACGAAACTTAGCAAGAAAGTGAGCTAAAGATTATACGTCTACATCGGTGGATGTTAATGACCAAATAATTATGAGATCTCAATATAGTCTCCGGAGTTTCAAACAATTTTCACAGTAATAGCAGTGGCTTGTGTCTTGGGAATCATAGTCAATTCATCACCAAATCTATGGGAATACATGTTATATCAATACATATTGCCTCCTAGGGTGCTTTGCGCCCCTGAGAGCTCGACTCAGTTCTTTCCAGTGCGAGCCTTGGCCGCATCCTTGAGAGCCTGAATATCGGCCTTCCACTGCTTGACGTCGGGACGGAGGACACGACGATCATAGGTCAACAGACCGTTGACCTCACCTTCAACATCGGTGGTTTGGCTGTGGAATTCATATTAGCATGAGAAATGTTTGATGGCGGGTGAACAAGTAACTTACGTCCAGATGGCAGCAGAGCAAGCATACTTCTCAACTTGATCCCTGAGCTCCGACAGAAGGACGTGGCCACGGTAGTTCCAGGCGTTGATATCGGTGTCGATCTCGTAGGTCTGGTTGATGGAGTTGACAGCCTCGGCGACCTTCCACAGATGGTCTGCGGAGACGTTGTGGCCGATACCACCGAACTCGCCCTGGATGGCGATACGCTTGTTGTCGTAGGGGGTGGAGGGGATAGAGTAGAAGGGCGAACCACACTGGGGGTTGGCGTAGTGATGGTTGTCGTGCCAGTCTCCGAAACCGTGGTCAATCCAGCCGGAAGTAGCGTCGACCAATCGAGTGGGATCGAGCTGCTTGACGCGAGTGGTCAGGTGGTCTTCGGGATAATAGCTATCGTGGAGCTGACCCCAGCCTTCGTTGTAGATGATCTACGCTACTATTAGTGCTGGTTCCTAGTGCTTAGAGTAATGGGGAGACATACCCAGGTGTAAATGCTAGGGTAGTTCCTGTGCTGGGTGATCAGAATATCAAGCTGGCGCTCCCACTCGGCCTGCTGGGCAGGGTTGGGCAGTCTGCTACCAGGCGACATGGCCGGCATATCCTGGATCAGCAAGATGCCGAGCTCATCGCAGGCACGGTAGAACAGATCGTTCTCAACCTTGATGTGCTTTCGGAGCATGTTGAAACCGAGGTCCTTGAGCTGCTTGATGTCGAAAACCATGGCTTCGTAGTTGGGCGGCACGTGAATTCCGTCAGGCCAGAATCCCTGATCTAAGGTACCGAACTGGAAGAAGAACTCGCCGTTGATCAATGGGCGCTTGATACCGTTGACCTCTCCGACGGAAATGGTTCGGAATCCAGTGTACGAGGAAACCTTGTCGGATCCAACGGTGACTGTGAGGTTGTAGCTAGATCCAAGTTAGCACAGGTAGGTAGGTGTTGAGATGGCGGGAGACGGAAACGTACAGAGTAGGGCTATCAGGCGACCACAAGGCTGGCGAGTTCACCTTGAAAGTAAAGGGCTGGTTGGCTTTGCCCTTTCCAGTGGCAACATTCTTTCCACTATCATCGGTGACGGTGACGTGGACAACATCTTGAGAGTTTTGGCTAGTGGTAGCAGTTACGTTGACTTGAGGTTATCATTTAGTAGGGAACTAGAGACATTAATCGTGGTTGATCAACTTACCGGTACCGTCCATGCCAGCGGCAACATCGAGTTGAGTAATGTGCTGTGCGGGCACAGATTCTAGCCACACCTAACCTGAAATTAGCCCGGATTTTTTTATCAATAAAAAAGATCGCTAGTTATAGCGCGTGAAGTGGCATAATGCCAACGAGAATGTTCACAAGGTCACTTACACTTTGCCAGATTCCGGAGCAGGGAGTGTAGAAAATGTGAGAAGGGTTCAGAGTCTGTTTGCCGACAGGAATGACGTATCCTACATCAAAGTAAGCATGACTATTATAAGTTTAGCAATGAGCAGGTACAGGATCCTCACCATCAGCATCAGTAGGGTCGAAGACATCAACACGCAGGGTGTTGGTTCCATTGGTGACAAGGTCGGTGATATCGAATGAGAATCTCCAGTATCCACCGGTGTTGTTTCCTGCGACTTTGCGTTGATTATAGACAGTGGCTTGGTAGTCAACAGCCTCAAAGTTGATGAAGAGCTTGTTGTTCTTGACAGGTCCTTAGACACTTGGAAATCGCGAGAGAACCAAGAGGTCTGGGCGTTTTGCATCACACCTGAGAGAGCACTCTATGAGATAGATAACTAATTAGTATCGCAGTACGTAACAAAATCGGGGGATGGCTGAAGTAGAATACTAACCTCGATACAAGAAGGGACGAGAACATCGGCGCCCTTGTTGGAACCGGCTTTGGATGTTCCCTCACCCCATTGCCAGATACCGTTCAGGCTTTGCCAACGAGCACGCGAAAGCTGTGGTCGGGGGTACTCAGGCCAGGGATCAGTTCCGACCTTGTAAGTCCAATCCGTATCCAATGGAGGTGTCTTTGTTGAAAGTTAGCAACTGAAATGTACGGCACTACAGGTTCTGAGAATGCTGACCTTGACTTCATATCCCAAGGCGGATGAGCCGAGGGCTAGGAGTCCCAACAAAGAAGTCCTCATTTTGACTCTTTATAGCAGCTAAGGCTATACCAACTGAGAGAAGATGGGATATTCCACGTCGAGCAACACAACTCAGACGATTCGCTTTCAGAAGCGGATAGGGAACTGTCTCACGTAGAATTTGTCCATTCGGATTACCTGTGCCTACTTATATAGACGATAGAATGGAGAGAAATTTTCTTCATTCTAGAATCACGCATAGCCACTCCACATCCCATGCTGAATGTCTCCTCTCACCTTCCTCTTCTTGACAATATATGGACCTGTTTGACCGTACATAGAGCACGGAACATGACATCGCGGCGCTTGGCAAGGTGGTCGAGTAAGGAGACTATACGGTAAGATAGTATGAGACATCAGAGACCTTGTAGCCAACTACTGTTACTAGGATGTAGTAGGTACAACATGCCTGCCATAGAACATAGGCGGGGCTATGGATCTTGAGTGGACTTGAATGCATCATACCAGGGGTGTACATGTAAGCCGGCGCCGTACCGGGGTGGGAGAAGATAGATTATTCGAGACCACGTACACCATCGTGAGATTTGGACTGGGATGATAGTTTGCCAGGACCACAAGCTGCGGTCAGCAGAACAGCAAACGCCGACAAGGGATTTATCGGAACCAAGCAGTCACCCTACTACTCTACCAGGTCGAAGTCGCCTGAGGCTTTGACGAGGCTGGTAATACATGAGATCTGCGGTTCCGGTAGCTCGGATGGAATCCGAGCTCGGTAGTCGGTGGAGTGACTCGGTCAGCACACACCTATCACTTGAAGCCGACTACCCCAATCTAGTGGTAGGGTATGGATCTCATCGTAAGGGGAACTAGGTGAGATGATGCGCTTTCATAGGATCGCCGAACCGTGAGTTAGTTTCATCATAAAATTTGTTGCTAACCCATTTTCTCAGGTCTTGTCATGTTCAAGGTGAAAATTAGTTATTAACCCTTGAAAACATCAAGGCACCAGAACGGGAAAGCGGACCGAGTTCCCTGCTGTCTTTCCCCGTTACCGGGGAAAAGTAAAGCTGCTAAGCGCGAAAACAATTGCCGAGGGATGTCGACTTTGAGACGGGTATGTACCGAATGTCCGTACTTCGTAGCGTGTGACTATGCATATCAAGAGGCTCATGTGGGTTGTCCCAGTCACGCTTAGAGAAGAGGTAAGCCTGGGATGGTTACGCAGAATGCATGGCGAGGCCGGCATCTAACGCGGTGACCCCATTCATTTCTTTTTCGTCGCCCGCATGTGCATGCATGTACAGTATAGCAACAACAACATTAAGACTTACCCCATATAATCTAGACTTAGCTCATCCATGTATTCGCGGGGTTCGAACGTGGGTCGAGATCCCACGAAAAACAACCCGATGTTGATTTCCAGGTGGGACTCCAGGGGTTACAATATGAGTGAATGAAAGGAATACCTAATCCGGCCTTAGTCGGTTCATCACGGATCCGAGAAAGCGGTCACTTACGTCGCTCTAACGAGTTTGTTTACTTGAACTCATACATTCAGATCTATGATGAGATCAGGTTGCAAAGATGAGTGATCGCCATGCACTATGCTGCAAGCAGGCTCATGATGCGCTGATCACAAGGTCCGCTAGAGTGCAACGCGGGGGCCCGGGCTTTGGGGTTGGTGCTCCTTTCTCTCACCTTCGCTTCAACCATCCAACATCGTTGTTAGATACGACGGGTGTTGCCGTTCGTATTGTTGTAAAATTTTTGACGCCAAGTAGAATTGAAAGCGTTGAAAGGAAAGGAAAGCGCCGACGTCTGTATTCGTCTTAGCAACGAAGCTACGGAAACTAGATTTGAAACCACTAACTTCCAAACCTACTAGAAATTCTATCTAGATTCATAAAGAGCTCGGAGCTTGCCTCATAATGACCTCTAACCTAGAAAGGCGTAGTTGAGTGATTCTAGCATGAGAACGATGTCATCCTAGCAAGGACCTTCTTATTAGAATATAGTCTAGATACATCTGCAGTATAGTCCTGACCCACTCACGTTACTTATTTGACAGTGCGAAGCGAATGTCAGATGACGATGTTCAAAGCTGTAATACTGATTGATAACTTCTATGTCGTCAAGGCAAGGCTTCTTTCTCCGCACTCGACTCCAACGCCGAGGCAGCTCTAGGGACAACGAGGTAGGTGGATTCATCCTTGGCAACTTGAAAACCGGCCTCAAAAGGTCTTAGCCAACGGGGTCGGCGGCGGGACGGCATAAGCGCTTGGCAGGGTCATCACGGCATCTCGTCACACTCACTGACCTCTTTCAAGTAACCCATCTATCTCATTCCTCTTTTGACTAAGGCTGCCGAGGTAAGTACCGCGCCAGCTACTACTATGCAGGAACATGCATACACGGGACTTACATCGGGCGAGTTCATGTTCTATCCAGAACAGGGTATTCCGGTTGTTCCGCACGGGTTGTTACCTGTACTACGTAGGCACCCATCGTTAGTATCGAACTATGGAAGAAAGAACTTTTGAGATGGTATACTAGTAACTATAGTGCGCAGGTCTGCTTGGTGTAGTGACTGTGCCTCTCAAGACACATCCTAACCATAAATAGCGCCAGTCTAACGTCAAGCTTAACTCTGTGTGAGGATGTTACGATGTCCCTAAGATGTAAGCTATCTATCTAAACTCGCTACGAGGTAAAAGTCGCGACGCAAGTAATGCGTGTGTTCAAGTTCGTGCAAGTAGAATAAAATTACTCAAACGATAGCTCGAAGGAACTTAAAGACGACTCTACGATTGGAATAATTGACAGAATTTGAATAAAAGTATTCTCTTCAGAATACTGTCCTCATAAGAAGACTAGCTAAAATTTCTCCTCGGATTTCATCTATTATAATCTACTTGACTTATATAGTTCGTTGAGTCAAGTGCTTAGTGATAAGTTGATGTCTCACCTTGTGGTTCGACTGTTACCCCTCTCGATGTTCGCTCGCCCTTTTTGTCCTCCCCCAAATAGTAGCAATTACGTACTAAATAAAACATGTACAATGTTTATATCTATTTCCTCTGTCGTGGACGATGTTTCATATAGCCAATGCAATAGTTTGTGTAGATGAAATGTGATACATAAGCGCATGTGCCTCAGTCGAACCATCCAACACGAAAAACATCGGAATATGTGCTGAGTTGATTTCCTGATTCCGGCGTGGTACCGGTGGTTCTACTGCGCCGGACTCATAAAATTAACCTGAAACTATCTAGAGTGTAGATGAATTCATTGTACCACAATGAGGTAGACCCCAACATTGGCTCAGTACCTACCTAGTTGACCATCGAGGCGGCGCCTGAAATACTCACATTTTGTTCCAATTTAACCGACCTGTCTAGAACCGCCTCCGACAGCTTCAGACCCTCACCCACGTGGCCATCGCCCCTTACATGCCGCGGTAGCATCTAGGGCTTAGCCCAGGGAGTGACCCTCCTCATCCGATCTTGGTTTCACCGCTGCCCCTGTCCCGATGGCACCCCTTTCGTGAAGGATATGCAGGATACCCGCAGGTGAAGAGCCCACGGTTTACCCCAATCTTTCTGCAAGTAGGTCTGATATCCCCACCCGCCGCAAGTCACGACCCAAATCCGGTGGCTAGTCAGGTACCATCACACCGCTCGAGATTGTCTATGACTCTACAAAGCTCAGAAGACAGAGTTTTGTCATAGAAAGGCTCGGAAATCACGTGAGCGAAAAGGAAAAGCAAGAAGCACTTAGTTATTTTTGATAGTGTCGGCCGTAAAGTAGATTGTATCTTACGGGCGGTAGCTTACTGGAGAAAGGGGCATGTGTAAAGGGATATTATCGAGTTCTGATCGAGCCTCAACCCGCCACTCATTGTGAAATTACTTATGTTTGATAGCGTCGGCCGTAAAGTAGAGTTGACTCTACGTCGGGTAGCTCACTAAAGAAAGGGTATGTATAGAGAGATAGTATCAGCCTCGACCGCCACTCCTTGTAGAACCACTACAAAATTATTTCTCTATTGCTCTACCCTGGTCTGGGTACTCGCAAGTATAGCTACACCAATCATTCAAAAGCCTCAAAGCCGTCATTTTGTTGCCATGTATGGTAGAGTCACCCGTGGGGTGAGTAGCTGTAGGTGAGACACTTTTGTCGTGTGGACAAAATGACGAATATGAGCGAGATACACCCATGTATCTATCTAAGTATGGGCCTTTGGATACATAGATTTCATATTCGCACCTCGTCGCCATCGGGGTTTGGTGAAGAAAACAGCAAAATGCTCTTCATACTGTGCGCGAACGTCTCACAGCAACTGTGCTATTACTGCTCCACCTGCTATAAACCCACGAGATAATACGGTGGCTCTCTAGACTATCGACTGGTGACTCCTAACCACATCCCGGGTGGTAGCAAGTAGATGGGTATCTTGTATCGCCAAGGTAGTCAACGGAGCGATTGAAGAGTAGACTGACTTGTAACCCATGGATGATGTAACAACCAGTGATGTAGCCAGCACACATCAGGGAGCTCACTCAACTTACCCTACAGAGCCTAAGATCGATGTCTTTATCTTGGTAAGTGTGGTATATCGCGGGTGGAAGTCCTCGCCTCCACGGTTCCTAGGTAGACAATTGACCGGGCAATCAATAGCCCCATTTTTTGTGACGACATATCGGATCGTGCTGCTTGTTTCAGACCTATGTTGACTTCGCAAGCAATGAACTTGCGGAGAAAGGCCCAGCAGTAAACCGCGATTCGTGTAGTTTATGCTTGAAGAATATTCGTCATGTGGCACGCCAGTAATCGCCAACAATAGTGTTCGACTGGGTTTCTTATGGATACAAGCTCCCTCAAGCATATCGCTGCTATGTTGAAGACTTGGAAGTGGCCCGATTTGCCTAGCCAGACTGCCCTCCTGTGCTTCCTGTACTGGGTGGCCTCGAAGGCGGGGTAGGTATCGAGCCCTCCCGGCCCTCTCCATAGCAACGCCTCCCATCATACTCGACAAGGAGTGTGGCTCACCAACCTCTCCCTCGGAATCTTCGCTCTGCTGACTGCTGGCGCTACCCATGCCAGCGAGCGCTTGTTCAGCTACCTCGCGCTCAACCTTCTTCAGGCGCTCTTTTTCGACAGGATCGACGAGATCGTCATCGTCGCTCCAGAAGCCCACCTCGTTCTCATCGATTTCGGGCATAGCCATCCGCTTCCAGAAGCGTAGTTCCTGCTTTGTAGCCTTGTCGCGCACACGCTTGTCCCACCGCGCCTCGTCCTCGTCAAATTTCTTCCGAAAATCACGTAAGAGATTGTTTGCGCGGCTGGCATGTTCCTGCACCTCCCAAATTTGTTCCCGCAATCGGCAGTTTTCGGCACGCGCCTCGGCAAGCTGGGCCCGGTAGGAACGATGCCAGGCAGCGACATCAGCGACATGCTTCTGCTTGTAGACGTGAAACTGATTAATCACGCCCTCGAAGACTTTGGCGTAGGTGGCGAGCAAGGTGAAGTTGGCATCTCGGGACTGCTTTGCGCGGTCGAGGGACTCAGTGAGGATGGATAGCATGGCTTCAAGGTTGGGTTCTTGGGCTATAAACAGGCAAAGCACAGCACGCAGAGTCAGCTTCCTATGTTCGGTCGCCTCCCTCCTATCGGCAGGGCATAACATTTAAAGGGTACGCACCAAACAACTCTTCGGTCGCCTCACCCAAAAGGTCGTCGTTACCCAGTCCTTGCTCGCGAGCTCGATTCCTCACCCGTCCCAGCCCTGACACAATCTCTTCGGTGACACGTCGGTTGTCGGCTAGCTGACGCGATAGCTCATCTACCATGCCATATATGATGTTGAGCTCGGCCTGGTGCCCGGCAGCGTAGGTCCAATGGCCATTGCACCTGCGGCGGCGGCAGCGGCGGCGGCAGCGGCAGCAGCGCCCCCACCGTTACCCTGCATGGTTGCCGGTCCTCTTAAGTCCTGGTCGTGTATATGTCGGGTTGTAGTGTGATGAATGCGTACGGGGTTTGACGTGTTGACAGAGGGTGTCGTCGTTGCTTGCAGGTTGTCTGGGTGCTTCACCCCGTGGACCCATATCTTATGACCGGGGCGGGTCGATCGTTTTAGCGGGGTAGTCAGCACCACCAATCAAATTGTCGCTTAGGTAATCATATAAAAAATAAAAGCATTTCTCTCTTCACGTAAATGTAACACCCAGTAGACAAACCCCTCTACTACGGTTTAATCTAGCCATACATTCGATACAGGGCGTAGGTAGTACCGAAATCTCAAATATCGTTTAATAGGTATCAACTCGAGGAGAGAAGCCAATGCAGTATCAATGGTAGCACGAGGGGAAACAGTCCATGTATGTCTCTTATCACAACCATTGATAAAATCAAACCCCATTCGTAAGTAAATAGTATATCTTCACTCTCTATTAGAGTAATCTTTGCGTATCAAAAGCAGATAGAGGGTTTGACTATGCTAATCGTAAGATGAGCTACTTTAAGATAGATTTCAGGTAGGCAGGCAGTATACAAATAAATTATGATAATTATATATGTAACTGCCAAATACGCGATGTTAAGAGATATAAGTGACCTTACATGACTGTAGGCTGGGCATGCAGATGACCAAAGTGATCACTACCCAACATATTCGCTCATCCACCTAGAAGACAAACACATCTAAGAGCCGGCATGCCTAGATGTCTACCATCGGTGCGGCTGACGAATATCTTTACCCAAGTAACCAGGATAGCTATATCGCCTGTAAACGTATCTCGATTTGCCACGCCAATTTAGACTTTTATACAGCTAGAGCCTATATATCAAACGACGCAATGTTACCTAAATACACACCAAATCACTATACCCCTGGCCTACTAAGATATCTATGTTGATCAAGTAAGTTCGGCAGATACTTTATCTAGTCGAGGTTTATGCGCCTACCAAATAGTCTCCCCGTTCATGACGGCCCGAGGACCTGGCGATGCCAATCCCATCCTTGCCTGATATTCCGACTGATACGCGTTCGATTGCCAGAACTATAACCATTTACTTTTAATAGATGACTACCTACTATTCCATGCTAAGCCAGATGTCCGAAGCCTGATACCGTGATATGAGACGTTTATATAAACCGCTGACACATAATGTCAGTCCGAGTTAAGTAGCCATGCCACTCGTATAAATGTCCTTCAATGGCATTTATATGTCAATTTAGTATGTGCGATGCGCTCGAGGAGGCCCGTAGCTGTCGAGGCCTTCTACAGATAGCCGCTATCCAACTCGAGTAAGAAAGAGAACTTGCGACCTGACCTGAATTTGAGTTCGAGCATACGTGCCGAGAAACCATAACGCATATAATATGCGGCCTTATCGTCTCAGGGCTGCCCCGAACTTTTGCTTCTCGATAAATCTTCCTAGAGTCTCCCTCGACAGCATCTGCTATTTAGTCACGACAACATAATTGGTTATGATCGGTACCGTCTGTTGGTTCACAGGATACAGAGAAAGCAAATTCAAAGCATTTGAACCGGGACTTGCTTGTAGCGCTCATCAGCCGAATATCGACTTTAGGACTCCATATAGGTCCTCCGTATCCTTACGATGAAGACTCTTCGGCAGGAGACAACGCCTGAACAACCTCCAAGGCCTATAGATAACTGGATAGAACCGATGCCAGAGAGTCCTACTGGGTCCAGCGCCAAGCGTGAATCTGCGCCGCAATGCCTTAAAAAAGTTATCACGACGCGCCAATTCATCTTCATGGCGCTCGGATCTTCCATCGGTGCCGGTTGTAAGTAGTTATAGAAGCTATTTTTCCTTGTTTTTGGTCGATTCTAGAGTAGCAGGAGAGTTGCTCAAGTTAGAATCACTTCACTTCGATATGTTTACCCCTGCGGAACCCTCACAAATCACGGTCATATTACCAAAAGCTGACTTTGACTATTCCAGTACTTTTGTCGACCGGTCAAGCTCTCGCAGTCGGCGGCCCCGCATCACTCCTCATCGCCTTCGCCGTCGTTGGGTTTGCCGTTTGGATCACTATGTGTAATCTCGGCGAGCTGTCGACCAACTTCCCCGTCCAGGGCTCATTCTACGAATATTCAGTACAATTCATCTCGCCATCATGGGGCTTCGCGATGGGATGGAACTACGTCATCAACTTCGTTTTTGTCGTACCGTTTGAAATTATCGTGATGGTTATGTGCGCACGATATTGGAACCCGGATATCCCAGCCGTATATCTCGTGCCCATCGTGCGTACAATCCCCGCCCTCCCCTGCCTCCTTATCTCGATTAACGTGTGTCTGTGCCCGCAGTTTATCTTTGCGTTGGTCGTCATCTATGCGTTTGGAGCGAAATGGTACGCCGAAGCCGAGAACGTCTTCGGAATCCTCAAGATCGTCGTCGTCGCTATCTTCGTCGTGACGGCCATTTGCATTTGCACGAGAAGCGTTCCGACCGATACACGCCCCCGCGAACAGCTAGCCTACAATAGTTGGCGTACCGAAGCTTTCAAGAACGGCGCGCCGGGAATCTTCTTCGCCTTCATGTGCGCCGCCATGGCCTACGGCGGGACTGAGATGGTTGGGCTGTCGGCCGCCGAGTGTCGCTCTCCCGATACGTCATGAGAATCGCAAGTAGGCTTGTCGCGGGGCGTATTGTGCTATTGTATATCTTGCCTGTGCTCATGCTTGGTCTTGTACTCAAGATCGATCTCAACCCAACCACCCCTAACTCGCGCGAGATGCTCGTAAGCCCCTTGGTGCTGGCCATCTCGCAAGCCAAGATCCCGTGCTACCAGACATTAGTGCGTAATTCTCGAAGTTATTTCTTTCTGCTTTGGCACCTTTCGGAGCGCAACGTTTCCCTCTGGGACGTGGTGATGTCTCAAAGCTTCTGATACCCTCACAATTCACGCTATGAACAGCAATAACTGACTCCGAGTGTTGTAGTGAATGCCATCATTGTGGTCTCCATTTTCTCGATGGCTAATGCGAGTAGTAAGTAATCGCCGGGTTAACATATCTTAAAAGCTTTCTACGTTTGAAAATATGTAAGAGCCTCGCTCGTAAAGACTAACATCAAATGTTATCTAGTATTTGCCTCGTCCCGGGCACTGCAAGCTATCTCGGCCCGTGGTATGGGCCCCCGTTTCTGCGCACATGTGTACCGGGATATGCCATTCGGTGCTCTGGCGGTCGTCTTCGCGTTTTCCTTGCTCTCTTTCGCCGCAGCCTCGAAATACGGCAACGAGATATTCGTTTGGCTGCTCTCCTTGGCCTCGTGCTCCAACTACTTGACCTGGTTCTCGATATGCGTGGCCCAGATTCGCTGCCGACTCGCACTTAGAAAACAAGATAGATCGATGAACGACTTGGGGTATACCGATCCCCGACGGGGATCCCGGGCTCTGTTCTTGCTATCGTCATATTCGCATTCGGACTTGCGGCCCAGATTGCGGCGGCGGTGAAGAGTCCTTTACTCCAGCCGCCGCCTACTGCTGCGACCTTCACTGGTCTTGCCGTCGTCGTCGTGTTCTGGGTCGGTTACATGCTTTGGAAGCGGATCGCACGCTACTTGTCCCCCTCGACCATATCCAACTCGAAGAAAATAAAGAAGAAACGATCAACGCGGTAGATGGTGTTGAGGTTGGGCATACGGCAGTTTGATGCAAATGAGGTTGGTTTGAGATGGCATAATCCCGATCAGGCGCAACTACGTTCGGGATTTTATGCGTCATCTAGTAACACGGATAGTTTCTTTGAGGGTTGATGTTTCGATTGCATTCGGAGGGGTAAGAAAGGCGTTCTGAGCGGGTTTCGAAACATTACTCTTAGGTAGTATTCTTCACAAGAGTTTTCTTAGTTTCTGTATACTATTGGGACATTTGTTAATCTCTGTTTTGTCCCCGACATTAACTTGGCGATGAATCTTGGACAGCATAAAAACCTGTCCTGATGAATTCCTCTTGGGTAAAGAGCGATGACAAAAAGGATATCCGAACCCGCTACCCGATTTGGTTCGTACGAACTCGATCTCTCTAAGCACATATCCGACATGTTATGTCATGCTTGTACTCGATTTATTTCTTACTACCTAGCTCAATTGGATATCATTGGTGTAGAGTGGGAAAGAATTAACTCTGAACTCCCGTTACAGGCTATATCTCCAGTTCTCTGTGTTTCAGTTGCAGAAAATTGTAAGTGCAGCTAGCCTACCTCTTATGACGCGAGCAAATACCTATATCAACATCATAGGGGTCTGGTCTAGACCTCCGCAGCACATTGCTATTACCTAAACATCCTCATTTCTATCATGATTCGTACAAGTTACCCAACGCCTTATAATAAAGTCTCTCCATGACTACACTGCGACGGATGTAGTTCTTCGCTGTGGCTGCGAGGCCCCGCCCCTCCTTGATGTGGTAGCGCCGGGTCGAGCCAGTGTATATTTGGCAAATGCACGAGCCAGTGCCTTCTTGCAGCTGACCTTCTGGCTGCCGACGAAGCTCTCGACCGTGACGGCAATTGCACGGTCAATGTCCTGGGCTGTGCAGTACTCCGAGAGCCGCATTCGGCAGAAAGCTTCTGAGATGCGGATGATGGCTTCTAGGTGACGAACCTAAAGACAAAGAGTTAGTATAGTGGATAACCCAGCGGGTTGAATATCGACGTACTGTAATTGGGTAGGCTCCTGTAGCAAGCGACTCTCGACGCATATCAGCAAACAATCTTGCCACCTTATCTTCATCCATATGAAGCAGTTTCGGCTGGCAGTGCTCGCGCGCGTAAAGAATGTACTTGCGGAGAAGCTCCTGTGGCACTTCTCCCTCCTTGTTCGGAGCGTCTTGGCTTTCCTGGGCAGTATCGGGTCCTGATCCATGTCTTGAGTTCCCTTGGCAGCTTGTGCGATTGGATGGCTACGGCTATGCGATCCTACGAGGAAGCGAGCCAGTCGCTCATCCTCGCTAGGATCGACTGTATCCCGTACGACGCAGAGAATATCAAAACGAGACAAGATAGGCTCTGTGAGTTCAACGTTGGCCGAAAACGGTATTGTGGAGTTGTAGCGGCCACCTATGGGATTGGCAGCCGCAATGATACCACAGCGGGCTTGCAGAGTGGTAACAATACCAGCCTTTGAAATGGAGATGGTCTGCTGCTCCATGGCCTCATGAATAGATGTCCGATCCTGGTCGTTCATTTTGTCAAACTCATCGATGAGACAAGTACCTTTATCAGCCAGCACTAAAGCACCGCCTTCCAACGTCCATTCGCTGGTAAGAGGATCTCGACGAACACTAGCAGTGAGACCTACAGCGGAGGCACCCTGACCAGTAGCAAATACAGCACGGTGTGCTGTTTTCTCCACGTATTTGAGGACCTGAGACTTGGCTGTGCCCGGATCACCAAGAAGCAGGACATTGATATCGCCACGAACGTGATGGGAGCCTTTAGCAATCTTTGCGACGCCGCCGAACAAAGACAAGGCAACAGCTGTCTTAATATCGGTGTGCCCATATATACTTGGGCTATTGAGTTGACAATTTTGTCGATGATCTCAGGGTCACGCGAAAGTTTGCGGATTTCTCGTTCATCCTCCTCTGTCAGTCTGAAGCCTGCAAGCTGATCATGGGCCTTGACGATGTTGTTTGCCTCAAGAATGGTGGCAAAACAGGAAAGCCATTGCGGTTGTTCAACTGGGCGTCGTAATTGTTTCTATAAATACCGGTAACCTCGATTTCCTCGCCTGGTTTGGCTTTATCGATCAGATCCCAGAGAAGAATAACCTCACGTGTCCGAGGGAGACGACCAGCAGGCACTGTCCCGGGAGATTCTTGAAGGGTAAGCTTTTGGTAATTTCGGTAGACTGTCTTCTCCGAGTTGACGGTAAACGGTCCACGAGACTGGCAATTCTGGCAATATTTAATCTTGACCTCGGCATTGGACTCTTGCTGAAACGGTCCCAATGTAACACCACACTTGGTACAGTCAAACTTAACATAAATCAGCTGAGGAAATACGCCCGTACGTCGCGTAACCACGCCGCTAACTCTGACGAGACAGTTGAGGTGTGACTGTCTTAACTGGCGCAGGGTGTAATGGACGGGCAAATCAACGATTCGAACGTGAATATCAGAGTGGATGCGCTCGTAGTCCTCATAATGTAGCAGGACCCCGTCCATAGCTACCTGGTCAAAGAGGACGAGCATTTCCTGCGGCGCATTCGCTAAGAAATAGGCAAGTATGGCCTTGGACGAAGATAAGTGATCATACGAGACCTCGAGAGACTCAGCATTGATTTCGCCAAGTATTCGAAGGCGATCACCGTAGACCGAAGCCATGCTCTCGTCGGTGTATTGGGTAAGGAATGCCTTGAATTCTCGTTTGATAGTGCGCTGCACAGCAGGCTGTGATATCCAATCGGTCAAGCTTGAGGCCTTCACATCTTGCAATGCTTCAAGAGAGAGTTCTTCGGCCATGATGTCCGTTTCCATCACGTCGTCGGGATTCTCGTCGTAGTGATGACGTACACGACGGGGTTGAGCGGTCAGGTCAGCCTCACCATCATCGCTTCCACCATCTGGCAAGAAAGCGGCTGGGGCTCGTCTACGGGCGACCTCGCGGTCCCTGCGGTTCAATTGGGCCTCCAGCCGTCGTCGGTCGCCAAGATCCAAGTCGCCGTAGTCGCCTTCATCATCAAGGCCGATTCTTTCGTAAGCGTCGGTCTCGTCCTTATCCTGGTAGTCGCGTTCATAGCCCTCGCGGAATAGATCAACATCGTCCTCGGCCATCTCGTCGAGCTCTTCTAAGTCGTCCTGGATCTCTGGCTCATCCTCCATGTTATCGTCGTCGTCGTCATCATCGCCGCCATGGGAGATATGGAAGGCGGGCGGAGATGAAGGCATGGGGCTAGAGGCTGCAACGGACGATGAAGCATCGCCGGCAGTGCGTGACCTTTTGCGACTTGACCGCGGCGGAGGGCGGCGGTTGGCCGAGTCCATATTACTCCGGAGAGGAGAGGAACTGGAACTGTTAGCAAACGATTGTCTAAAACGAGCTTCGGGCACAGGTCTAGACTGGGGTTTATTGTGGACGCATGAGATGTCGAGCTTGGGTAAGAGACAATACTTACTCCATTGCCAACTATGGTATACTATACGTCTCTTACGTTTGGCTTCAGTAGACTGGGAAGACGGGTTGTGAATTCTCGAGGTATCTTGTATTGTATTTGCATGAGGCGGAAGACAGGGAGGCGAAGTGATAATAGATTTGAGACTGCGGAGCGGTAACTAGCAACCGCCAAAAGGTGGGGGGGCGCCATCCTCTAGGGAATCTGGAAACGCCAATTAACGCGTCGGGACGCGTGAGAATCACGAAGGCGCGTAAAGTGTGCCACTTTGGGCAAGAGCTGATCCACTTACCCTATATAGGCTAGCTGGGTAGATGAGTGTTGTAGTCCCAGTGTTACGTCACCTGGCGCGGTGCATGGACAGCCACTGCCGGCGCGTTCAAACCCAGCGTGTCTCGAACAGTGGCATCTGTCATCGCCATCCATCATCGCCACTCTGCCATTCATTGAATTTAAGTCAGCGTTCGACCGAATTGTAGCGTACCGTCCGGCATCCGCATTGTAGACGCGCTCGAGCGCCTCGGGCAGCAGATACGCCGACAATGAATCCTTCATCAACTGCTACTGGCTCGCAGCGCGATGCGACGCAGCCTGACAACAGCAATGACCCGGACCCTGTTTCCTCTTCTCGCCGTGACAGCATGTCCCAGATATCAGAAGATTCCCAGACTGCAGCCGACTTTATCAGAGATCAGATGCAGCTGGAAGCCGATGCGCGCGAAGCCCTGCCATATGTTTGTCGCCCTCCCCCAACCCCACGATTCCACAATCCCACAATCCCACTAGCCCGATGTCAGCCTGCGTTTTCTAACGGTTGCTATGAAGAGCTTCAAGAATTGTACGGGGCCTCTTGGTTCTCTACGCCAAAACATCTATGCCTGCCTTACCTGCAATCCCCCGCCCGCCGACTCCAGTGGTTCCTTCAGCGCCGCTGGCATCTGCTATTCTTGCTCCGTTCAGTGCCACGGCGAGCATGAGCTAGTCGAAATCTTCCAAAAGCGCAACTTCACCTGTGACTGCGGTACTACGCGCTTCAGGCCTGACCAGCCGTGTACACTGCGCATCAATCCCGACACCGGTACTCGAGGAAATGTTCACTCCGAGCTGCCCGACCCCAACAACAAGTACAACCAAAATTTCCGCAACCGTTTCTGCTCATGCTCCATAGACTACAGTCCCCAGGATCAGAAGGGCACCATGTTTCAGTGTCTTGGGCTTGGTACTCATGAGACCGGCGGTTGTGGCGAGGACTGGTACCACCCAGGGTGCCTGGTGGGACAGGGGCCCAAGTGGTACGACAAGCTGCCGAAGCGAGATTTGACGACAAATGCTAGCAATGGCGCTGCCCTGACCCCAATATTCGAGGATCCGACCCAAGAAACCGTCAACCAGCAGCAGACAGTGGAGCCTGGCATTGTAGAAGACGATGATGAAGATGTGCCTCTACCTGACGGCTTTCCCGAAGAAGAGGACTTCGATTTTCTCCTTTGCTATAAATGCGTAGAGACACATCCGTGGATCAAGCGATATGCAGGTACACCTGGCTTCTTACCACCCGTCTTCTTGCGAATGTCGGATGATGGGGTAGGAGAACCACCAGCCAGCAAGAAAAGGAAATTGGAGGACGAGGAAGACAGTGCCACTAATACGGATAGTGAGCCGAGTAAACGCATAAAGAGCGACATAAACGTTGGAGGCGAGAGTAATATGTTAGATCCTGCTGCTTCAAATGACGTCCCAATGAAAGCAAAGGTAGAAGACATGGGAGATGCAGCCCAGTCCAGGACACCAAAATGCAAGTTAACGTCTTTGCCACCCGCACCAAATGGTATCTTCTCCATCCCCCTCAAGGCAGATTTCCGCGACCATCTCTGCCACTGTCCGTCCTGCTTCCCTAATCTTACACCTCACCCACTACTCGAGCAAGAGGAAGAGTACGAACCGCCTCTCTCAGAAGCCTCGGGATGGATCTACCCACGGTAGCGGATCTCTCTATGACCGTGGCGAATCAGCGTTGAAAACGTTGATCGTGTTCGCGCGATAGAAGGCGTTATGGCTTATAATCTCAAAGAAAAATTGAAGCCCTTTTTTCAGGAATTTGCCGACAGTGGAAAGGCCATTGGCGCTGAGGATATCAAGAATTACTTCGCAAAATTAAGAGGCGACGAACAAGCTATTCGAGAAGCTGGCGAAACAGCCAAGGAGGACCATCGAAGAGAGCAGAGCGGTTACTGAAGCACCTCGAAGGAAGCGACTTAATTACCGGCAAGAAAGGCTTGTACATCGCGGAGGCATGTTTCACTCTGGCAGCAATTTTAAGTTCAATATTTGGGACGAACTTGATATCGTTTTTGCCATGACTAACTTCATGGTTTGCTAGCTGTGAGCTATGTATAACAATAAGACTAAGAAGGTATGTAAAGTACTCTGTAATAACATGACAAAGAGGCGGAACACCACGAAAGAATTGGCCCAATTGGTACTAATAACAGATGGACATTTTCATTACAGCCAACATCGACAGGCGTCTCTAACCTTGGATATTATTAATATTGTCGAATGGTGTATGGCCCCCTCTACGCAGCCCAAACCTTTCCGATTGTTGCTCGGGGTAAGGATTGAGTTAGGTCTAATGTATGTTGTAAGGCCAGCCGTATCAAATTACTAGCCTCCGTCCCCAAGTACAGCGGCATCCTAAGACGTTGTGCCTCTGCGACAGCCTCTTGTAGCCCTCTCGCCACGTCCTGAAGGCTTTCACCGTTGGCGTCAGCGACCACCTGTTCACCACGCAACAGATTTACAATTTCCAAACCAACAGCTTCAAACACTTTAGATCCACCGGCTGCGTTGACACAGAGATCATAGACCTGATCGAGGTCGAGTTGACACCGTTTCGCAAATATCAATGACTCAGCCGTCCCGCAGAGGTAGATGCCCCTAAGTAGCCCCTTCACCAAGGCCAGTTTCCTTGCCTTATCCTCCTCAGTCAGTGGTGATGCCGAGTCTTTTGCGCCTTCGATGTACAGTCTTATCAAGCTACTGTCATCGTCCGCTCCATATCCTCTTCCAAGGCTAGAGAAATACACCTGCTCAGCCGTTCCGGTCATGGGTGTCGAGAACCCCACCTTCAAAGCCTCGGATGTGATAATGCCGGCATCTTTAAGTATAATGGAGATTGCGCTCGCGATAGGCTTGAACTCGGACAGTATTCTAGGGCCACGGTGTCCGAACATCCAAGCTGACGCATCGGAATTCTGGATACTCTCATATGTATAAGCCAGGTCCAGCCCCAACTGCTGGGCAAATCCCATGCCCTCACTCGTCGCTAGGATACCCACGGCTGCCAGCACCTGATGCACCATTTTCATGTTACTGCCCGCACCAATTCCACCGTTCACGATGTATAGTTTTGAAGTATCTGAGAGTTCTTGTAGGAGAAAACGTCCCTTCTCTAGTGCCTCGTCTGAGCCACCAGCCATGATAGATAATGTGCCATCAGCGGCCCGCCCTGCGCCACCGGATACAGGACAATCGATGAGAAGCACGTCGCCACGTCCTTTTTCTGCTAGCTGCGCCTCGAGGCTCTGCACATAAGTACACGGTACCGTCGAACAGAGTAGCAGTGAAACGCCCTCAGATAAGGCGCCTAATGCAGGATTCTCGCCTTCAAATAACACGGACTGGGCCTGCGCCGCCGTAGCCACCATACACACGACGTAATCATGGTTCCGGACCGCCTCGGAGGTGTAGTAACTGTATTACCTCCCGCCGCACGGAATCGTTCCAGTGTTGGCGGCCACACATCAAATCCCGTTACAGGATACCCTTGCTTCAAGAGGTGTGTTGCCATGCCGAATCCCATGGCGCCAAGGCCTATGAAGGCGACGTTCGGCTTGTCCGACGCAGCCATCTTTGAATCCGTGCTGAACAACTCGCGACTCAGTACAGTGGAAGATTTCTTTCAGAGGCAGGACAGAGGTGATGGTATCCTATTCCGTGGGGAGACGACACCGTATTACTCAAAGTGATATAAGATCGAGAATAACAACAGCACTACTAGTACGGGGCTTGGTTTCCCCCGAAGCCGAAGGCAGACGTAATTTCACTAAAAGACACTTAAACGGATTGTACATGAATGTCAATTGTTGCCGATCCGACGTGATCTACGTTCAACAAAACAATAACAGCCTGAATAGAGCCTATACTTCCCTTCCCCTTTCAAGCTTGCAGAGAGCCCGGTAGTCCAGCGGCAGTTTGTCCTTGGGCACCAATAGAGTATACCGAGGACATGCCCGCTGCTCTAATATCCCAACGCATGGTTGGAAACATCATCGGGTAATGGCCGAGACACGTACTGCGATCTCGGGTAATACTTGCTGCGTCTGATCTGTCTGTCTCGCCATCTTCTCCGACCCGAATGCCTTAGCGGCATTTCCCCCGCTCACCTCCATCGTGACCCCCTTTTTTCCCCTCATCTCTGCTTTCTCCGGGAAAAGTTGAAAGTACCTGTTGACGCCGGTTTGTAACTCAGATACTTGACGCTTAATAATTTGAGCTGTCGATGCTAGGCGCTTAACAAAGGACTTGCGAATACATTGGCAACACTGACAATACTTAGCTCTTGCTACGGGGTGTTACTATACAAATTACTCACCCCACGTTAGTGGAGGTTATGCTTAGGAAAGATATGGGGGCTATGTCGTTTTAATCCGAAGGGGAGTTGAAGATATACAAAAATTACTACCTATTATGTTACCTATATTCTTAAATCATCTATAAGCTGCAAGTTCCGAGAGGTTTTCAGTCTCTAATTTTCAGTCTCTAATTAGCCCCGGTGATAGAGATCTCATAATCATCAACATTGTACCTTTCGACCAGCTCGTGTTCCTCTGATAAACAGTCTCTGATAAACGGCAGCTAAAACCATAGCACGGGCAATATAACGTGAAGACAAGATGGTTCGGCCACCACTCAAGCAGAACAGGTCGATGGCGATCCTAAATGCCGCCCTTGAAGGCGGATATGGCGTGCCGGGCATGTGCTGCTACAACATAGAGTCCATCATCGCGACGGTGCGGGCTGCCGAAGCTGCTAACTCACCAGCCATGGTACTCCTCTTCCCCTGGGCCGTCGAGTACGCCGGCGAAGCTTTGGTCCGAGCCGCCGCGTCAGCCGCTCACTCGGCCAAAGTGCCCGTGTCGTTGCACCTCGACCACGCACAGACGCCCGACCTCGTGCGCCGCGCCGCTGATATCGAAGACGGCTTTGATAGTATCATGTGCGATATGAGCCATTATGAAAAGGAGGAGAATCTCGCGCTGACCCGCGAGCTCGTCACGTACTGCCACGAACGTGGTATCGCGGCGGAAGCTGAACCGGGCCGCATCGAGGGCGGCGAGGACGGCGTCGCCGAGACGGCTGATCTGGAGGCCGTGCTGACGACCCCTGAGCAGGCCGAGGAGTTCGTCGCTACGGGCATCGAGATGCTGGCGCCCGCTTTCGGCAATGTCCACGGCGAATACGGCCCCCGCGGCATCCAGCTCGAGTATGACCGTCTCGAGTCCATTAACAAGGCCGTTGGCGACCGCGTACGGCTTGTGCTACACGGCGCCGACCCCTTCGATCAGGATATCTTCCAGCGGTGTATCCGCGCCGGCGTGTCCAAGGTCAACATCAACAAGGGCATGAATAAGCACTACGCGGCCGTGCAGAAGGAGATGGAGGGCAAGCCCCTGACGAGCGTTATTGAGGCCGGCACGGATGCCATGCAGAAGGCGATTGAGCAATATATGCACTGGCTGGGCAGCGCGGGTAAAGCCTCGACGCAATAACTTGTATATAATTGTCATCATATATTCTCTAATTAGGGGTGATGAATAAAAAAATTGAAAAAAAAGTCTCTTAACCTTGGCACCGAATTGCGAAACGATCATTTATGTTATCATTTTGACTATTTTCATTTGAATGGTCATACTAAATATTCCCTTTTTACCCTTGTAATGCCAGCCATATAAGAATGAAACCAATAATAAGCGCCGTACCACGCTAGATACATGATAAAAGTAAACCTGCACATTTGTATTACTCACTTATCCCTTTCCCCTAATTGTTTCATACTATTGTAATCCAGCCTGCAGCCCCTTGATCACAACCATAGCACCCAAGCGCCAGGGTCCGGGGGCAACTCGTGGCTCGCCTCCTGTCCGGCGCCGACATACGTCGCTCGGCCCAGTTTCGGCTTCAGCGTCTTTGTCTTTTCGGCGCCGGCCACGGCAGCATCCACGCCCTCGTCAAAGCTTCCATTGGCAGCCAAACCGTCGGCGAACGGGATCAGCGTATCCATGACCGTGCGGTCGCCCAACCTTTGCCGGCGTGTAACGAGACAGATTAGCGAGAGCGATGCGCACGGCTACGGCCCACAGCTTCGGAACGCTACCCTCCTCCTTCGTCAGGGTGAAGTTCTCGACCAACGCCGTCCGCAGGGACACGAAAAATATGCCCAGGATACCGCCCAGCGTGCCTCCCATCTTGCCTTCGAGGATCTCCTCCATCTCCTGCAGCACGGCGCCGACGGACCCGTTGCTCGCGATCTTGGTGTCCAGGGCCTCGAGGAGACAGACCGCGCCTTGCTTCAGGGTCTCGCCACAGTCGCCGTCGCCCATGACGGTGTCCCACCGCGTCAGGTCAGGCTCGGCCTCGATGAGTCTGTTGCAGGCGGTGCGCAGCATGTGCTCGAGACGAGCAGGGTCGACCTTGAGGTCCGTGGCGTCGTTGACGGCGTGGCGCGGGACCGCGGCGGCTGCACGAGCTGCTCCTTGCGCGGACGCCGCCTGGCCTGAGATCCCGCCATCGACTCCCAGTGCGTGTCCGTGCGGGCGTCGAAGAAGCCCTTGATCTCCTCGCCGAGTACGAGCAGTCTTTGGCCGCCGCCGTGATGTTGATGACGGACACGGAGAAGGCGGGCGCGTTGAGGGACGTTTCCAAGAAGCCCGATATCACGCGCACGGGCCGGATCTTCCAGTTCGTGTCGAGTTGGTCCAGGAGGTCGTTTACGAGCGCCCCCATCTCCAGATACGACATGCCGCCGAAGTTGCTCACCATGAGGACGGTTTCGTCGCCCTCGTTGAAGTTCACGTAGCCGCGCAGCGGATCGCTCTCATCCAGCAGGTATGTTAGGATGGTCTTGACCAGTTCCTCGGGCGAAGGGACGGGCGAGACCTTTTTATAGCCAGGCTTTGTGAGGGCCGGTGCCGATTTCCAGTTCATCGGCTCCCGACTGGGCGTGTTCCGATCGGCCGGGCACATGGCAGTGATCCAAGGTGATGGCAATGGAGACAATCTGCTGGGAAAAGGCTACGCCCAGATCATAGACCTGGTCGAGAGATCCGCCTGCGCCCGAGGCACCACCCATGACTTTCAGCACCCCGATCTGGCCCGCGAGACCTCGACGTCCCACCAAGCTGCCGTTCTTCCCTACGGAAACATCGTCGCCGCAGATGATCATCTTGCATTTGTGGCCTTTGGCATTGGCTTTCTCGGCGGCCAGGCCGAAATGCAAGCAGTCACCCGTATAATTGGTGATCACGAGGATAGTGCCCTTGTCTGACGGGACAGCGTCAATGCCCGCAATGATCTGCTTGGTGCTGGGGAAGCGAAGACGTCGCCGGCCACGGAGGCTGCTAGCATGTTGGTGCCTACATATCCGGACCAGGCGGGTTCGTGGCCTGAACCGCCGCCGCTGATGATGGAGACTGTTGATCTGTCGTACTCTGTGTTATATACTACCCTGTTCTGCTCATCTAAAGCAAGAGCAGGGTTGTAGGCGATGAGGCCTCGGAGGCCCTTGTTGACGAGACCATCTAATGAGTTGTAGAGGTGGCGTTTCGACATATTCAGTCGTACGCAAGTATAGGTATAAGTGTTAAATAGAATAACGCACGAGGCGTATTATTAGTATGGGGAAGTAAACAAATCCAGCCAAGTTTGGTTCACCACTACAGTAGTTATGGTATTGAGATCAACGAGCTGAGCTGCCTGTGCGATGATGTATGAAGTGTGTCCTAAGTGGCTGAAGCTAGTAGGTGATATTAAATGAGGAGGTGGCCGAGATTTACATGCGGAGGAAGAGAGACAAAGACGGCAATACGTCAAGGGCCAGCAAATTGGGGAAATGAAGTTATAGCCACTTATCAGTGGTAAAACAATCTACGCTGGTCTACACGATTCCCTCGACATGACACTTAAGTAGAGCTCTCTTACACCGAAATGATTACTATCGTAACGGTAAACCGGTGGACCCGTGGACGGTATTACCAGCACAAGTATACCTTGGGCACCGACAGACAGTCATGGCACTACGAAAATCCTTCATGGTCTACACTAGACTAAGCCAAGCTCCAGCTAGCATCGCTTTCTCAATAGAATACACCGCTCATGAAACGAACAAGACACGATACTGTGCTGTGCCTTTCGAACAGTGGCCCAGTCCCAAGTCTGGATGAATGTCGTGGAGACGCATGGTGGGGGTACGAAGGGTCGCGTGAGATGCTGGGGTCTCCAGATTTTCCATTCCGGCGTGATAGGAAAGATTCCATTAGACTAGGAGACCAATTCAAAAAGATTTGAAGATGGCATTGTCGAGGGGTAAACTGGCTTGTCAATTTTGGGCTTGGGGCGACGACGCATTTTACCCAGCGGATTCCCCAATCCAAACCGGCCGTGATGTCGGTGTCCGGAATCTGTCCGGCATCTGTCCGGACACAGCAACTTAGCAATTTGCCCCTCATCCGTCACGAGCCAGTCAAGCTCTTGAGCCCTTATTGTCGCGCGGTACCGCCTAGAATCGGACGCTTCTCCTTGGGGGAGGGCGGCATGATGCCGTTGGTCGGCATGGAACGTGCAACAGATCAGTGGTCTTCGTGGCAACTGGTTCGACTTGCTATAATTAGAATTCCGTGAATGGCAGGCAGGGGTTTTTATTATTCCGCTGATAGAATATTTCCATAGTTTTCAATTGTACACCGAAGATCAACTCGAGCGTTTGCTGTTTCGAGGCTTGTCTGGTGCGTCTCATGTTAACAAGTCCACCGCGAGTGTTACAACCTCTGTGCTTTCGACTATCACCCTCTTAAATCAGACAAAATGGCCGCTCCAAAATGGAGAATCGCTATGGCTGCAGATGTAAGTTAAATATGTCCCCCTTGGTCTCACTTACATGATCTAATACATAGTGTTCCGTTGACCAGGAGGCTGGCGTGAACTACAAAAACAAGATCAAGGCCGACTTCGAAAGCGACCCGCGCGTCGAATTCGTCACAGACGTCGGCAGCCTGACAACCGACGACAAGACAGCGTATCCCCATCGCGCCGCTGCCGCTGCCCAGCTTGTAGCAGAGGGCAAAGTCGACCGCGCCCTCCTCGTCTGCGGTACCGGCCTCGTGTTGCCATAACCGCCAATAAGATCAAGGGTGTTCGCGCCGTCACGGCACACGATAGCTTCTCCGTGGAACGCGCCGTGCTCAGCAACAACGCCCAGGTGCTATGTATGGGCGAGCGTGTCATCGGACTGGAATTAGCGCGCCGGTTGGCTAAGGAGTGGCTCGGTTACGTCTTCGACACCTCGAGCGCTAGTGCAGCCAAAGTCGAGGCTATTAATGATTTGGAAAAGGACTTGTAATGACGGCTGGAAAATTATTCAAATAATATGATATGAAGTGTAGCAATTTTGCAACTTGTTGCAAGACTTACTATAATAACCTTGTGGCATAGTGGCTTAAGGCGCATGTTTTTTACAGCTTGAAACATACCTACTAAATACCTAACTTATAGATTCGAAGTTATTATGCAAATAAACACTTAGTTACTGACCAAGGGTTCAATCATAGAGAAGCAACCCCTGGATGCTTCTTCAGGGTAGGTTTCACCGCTGACTCAATAATAATGACGCTCTATGGTAGATTCACACGACAGAAGATGCTAGTTAGAACGGCCCGCTACTCATGCACATGCATAATGTATTCTCCGAGAAAGGAGCCAGACTACCTAGTACCTAGTAAAAGACAGACTGAACTCAGTACTGGGACTGAGATATATATATACATGGGTACCTAAGGTAATGGGTACTATCGGTTGCGTACGACATTTAGTCTATCAACATTGTCATATTCACCTAAGGCCTCTACTACACTCCTACATAATCCAAACTAAGAAAAAATAGTTACCTAGTAGACATTCATCTTGCCCCGGAGATAAAACCCAGAAGAAGCATGTCGTCCTCTCCCCGACCCCGCCGCCGTCTCGTCGGCGTCTCCACAAAGATGTACTTCTCGTTCGCAAGAACGCAAAGCTACATCACGACACTCCTCAAGCTCCTCTCAGACCTACCCCAAGAGACCCTCACCTCTCTCCAGGCCATAGACATATTCGTAATCCCAGACCACATCTCCCTCACCACCGTCATCTCCCAGCTCCGGCAAGAGAACACCACCTGCCCCGTGCCCATCCTCCCAGGGCGCAGGACGCCTTCCACGAGGACGCGGGGGCCTTCACGGGGGAGGCCTCCCCCGCCGTGCTCGCCGAGGTGGGCTGCCGCGTCCTGGAACTCGGACACGCGGAGCGCCGGCGGCTCTTCGGGGAGACGGACGCGACGACGGCGAAGAAGGCGGCGGCCGCCGCGCGCAACGGCATCGTGCCCCTCGTGTGCGTGGGCGAGCGCACGAAGCCGCCCTCCTCGTCCTCGTCCTCGTTCTCACAGGAAGAAGGTCACGAAACCCTAGACGCGCAAGCGGCCCTGCCAGAAATTCGCGTCCAGGTCGAGGCCGTGCTGGAGGCCGTCCCGGACGCGAGCGAGGTGATACTGGCCTACGAGCCCGTCTGGGCCATCGGAGCCTCTGCGCCCGCGAGCGCCTCGTACGTCGTGGCCGTCGCACAAGCGATTAGAGACTTGGAGTGCGTGCGCCGCCGCCCGCAGGCTCGACGCGCATCCTGTATGGCGGGAGCGCGGGTCCGGGATTGTTCGAGAAGTTGAGTGACGGCGTCGACGGCTTGTTCTTGGGCCGTTTCGCGCACGATCCGGACCAGTTCGTGAAGACTATCATCGAAGTCGCTACGGCGTGATTGTAGGAGCAATATCCACGAACCAGCAACGTTACGAAGGAAAGTGTGCGCCTCTCCAGGCAAAGGTAGTGGATGACATGACTTACCATATTGCATTTCGCGATATTATTCATGTCATGATATGACTGTAGAATATTGTGATCTTATAGTCGTAGTCCACACATATATAGGGACACGCCGAAAACTAGAAGAATGCATATACAAAAGGAAAATATAGACCAGTCAAGAAGCGCGGTAATTAAGCACATTTGCTTACCAAATTGTCAAGATCTACTCAATAGTATTTGTTAACAATTATGACTGGTAGATGCAGTATATACAGGTCGCGTTCTCACAAGCCTTCCGCTGTCTCACTTCCAGTCCGCTCACGCTAGGTAGATTACAAATTTGATATCTTCTATTCATCAAGGTCGTGGTATCATATGTTAAGAATCGCTAAGCTCTGGTATCCGTCATCTAGGGAGAATATGTGAAATAAGGTGAATAGTCGAAAACTTTCGTTTATGCAATGGTTATATGGACCACTCCTCGTTTAGTCGATATGATATAATAAGGACTTGTTCGATTCGGTTGTTGTGGATGGTTATTATGTATTCGTGAGTTGTAATAAAGATCCTGGAAGGTCGAATTGACGGTTCTAATTGAGAACCCATTCACTGCCCCTCTTGACAAACTTGTCAAGAAGCATTCCCAAGTCGGTCAGTACAAGCGACAAATAAAGAGTCCGAAGAACTCTGCGGCATGCCTGGTGCACAGTTCGAGCCCAACTTGGGTCTTGTCAGCATGACGCAACCCAGGATCATCAACTTGCGCGCGCAATTTGATCTGTATGATTGTCAACTTGGCGTCATCATGTGATTATTATGGGAGCAGTAAAGCTTACCGACTGTCTGCGCAGCGTCAAATAGTCGCGCCAAGGATGCCATATAAGGTGCGTTGGGTCCATCGAATTTGACCGACATTACATCCCTCCTAGCAGACCTACTACTTGGATGGGCGGCCATCGGTAAACTCGGCATGGAGCCACCTGGACTAAACACATCTCTCTCCGGAATGCCGGCTCCGTTCGTATTCGTCTTGATGACATAGGTGCTAGCTAAGTTCACAGCTGAGCCTTTACTTCTCAACCGGCGCCAACTGAATGCGCCGCCCTTCCCACTGATGCTATTGTTTCTTGGCACTGGCGGAACATCGCTCTCTTTTTCTTCCTTGAAAGTGATCATACCCTGAGTACCAACTTCTGTACCGAGCCTCCTGGAGAGGTAGCTTGGACTGTCTCTAGGATATTTTCAAAACTCTGCATCTCATCGAGCATGGCATCCGCGTCAGTGCTATCAACTCGCGCAAGTTTCTGAAGTGCGGCAGTAAGCAGATCGCATTGAGATATTTTGTCTTCTATATTTCGCAACTTGACACCTTTGACTTTCCAAGCATCTTGGGGGACGAAGAGTCGGTTACTTATGTAACCACCACGTGGATGAGCAAGCGTCTGGTAGAGGGCGCGCATCAGCCAGAAAGGTCGGAACGTCGAGTCAGACGGACATGGTTCAAGGGGCATGGGTATGTCAGGATTTTGCTGGGTGGTGATATGCTGAGTTGGGTGACTGCGCTACTGGTGAATGAAAGTCGGAATCAAAGAGATGCAATCCACCAATGCCCCCACCAATTTTATCTGGAAAGGATGTCACGATAGGCGTTGGAAGCACGGGCATTGTCGGGAGCCGGAGATGGACGAGTTGGACATTTGCTGGCTTATGGAGTCATTGGTAGCGGGTCAGCGTCGTCAAGATGTGACACCGATATTTGCCGTGACTTCAGAGACTTCAGACTGGAAGTAGAGAAATTTTTGCGCATGCCAGGCCGTGTAGATGACGGAGAGTCGGTTCGAACTTGATCGTCTTGCCGCCCGGCGGACTCGCAGGTCCAGCTGCATCAGCAGGGCTGATACCTCTAACCGGCGAGGATGGTGCCCGCATCGAAAAGGGCCCGGCGCGTGTGGAGACAGCAGAAAGTGCTTGTCTCTGTTGAGCGATGTAGCTGCTGGTGACCTGTGACTGGGCGGCTAAGGAGGTGTTGATAGGTGGCGGTGGCATAGGTGGTGGCCCGGGTTTTGATGTCTCGATCTTAAGCTGCTTCGTATTCTGCCCTGAAAGGCGCCGGTTACGCACACCGGTAGTCGAAGACGGCCGGCTGAGGGTGGCTGAGGTAAAGAGTGTGTAGGTGGGCATGGCGGTGGCGAAGATGCTTTGCGAAGATTGCCCGACGATGTCTTCTCACTGACTGCCGAGATCGTCGTCGTTCCGGTCGGGGGTTCGAGCCCATAGAGCTATGCAAGTCCGCGATGTGAAGCCACTAGAATTGGACTCCCTAGGGACGCTGGATTGGTACCTGGACTGCTGATTCAGAGCGAAATCCTCCATTACGTAGCCTCTTGTCATCTCCTCGAGCATGCGCTCCTCTTCCTCGTCTGAATCGTTAGCGTCAAAAAATCAACACCATATGTTTGCGATTGTTGACCAAGTGACATTTGCCTCTGCCGCTCGCGTTCCCGAGCCAGCTCTATAGCTGCTTCTCGCTCTGTCTGGCGTACCAACTCCTTAGCTAGTTCTACTTTGCGCATCGAGGTTGCTATCCTGTCCTCGTCGATTTCATCGTAGTCACAGCAGATGGTTCCATGGGCTCATAGCCATCATCATAGGCAGCTTCCACTGCCGCATCCAATGCAGCGTCAAACTCGGCCTCGGTATTACCACTAGTCTGACGAATGTGCTTCCGCATAATCCTCGAGGAGGACCTTGAATGCACCGAAGAAGCAGTGACCCCCCAGATTCATCAATAGGATCCAGCCACGACGCTGATTCATGACTAAGGTTTCGTCTGTGTGACCGAAATTCAGTTGCTACGGCAAGCCGCTCTCGTTGCGAAGTTAATGAGAAGTCCTGGCGCACAATAGGCTCGGGGCTTGGTACTCTTGTGGGCGAGATAGGTCTACGAGGTGATAACGGAGCTGGAAGGAAATTATCATCGGACTGATGCGGATTGTCAAGGCACCGCCTTCAAAATTGCGACGCATGGGAGATCTGGAGAAAGAACTGGCGTCGACCTGGTTGACATCAGCACTTCTCGAAAAATCGCTGTACGTTGTGATGTCGGACGGTCGACGCATAGCCTGGGATGAAACTTGAGAAATCGGTGATCCATCCCTGTGCGACCTCGTGATTGTTGCAGCGTCTGATTGATTGTTGATTCGCACCAGCTCCATCTGGACTCCATGGTAATCAAACTATCGGGGCGCGCCGGCAGCGCCTTATCGCCATGCGGATTGGTAGGAACTAGTGCGTCTAGCTCTTCTATACGGCTCGTATACGTACGTCGCTACAAAATTCATGATTAGCATCAGTTTGTAGGCAGCCTAATGTTTCGGTGGCGTGGGTTATTTGTAGCAACTTACAATAGCCTCGAGCTTATTCCTATCATCCTCACCATTCGTCCTAGACAAAACCTGTTGCAATAATTCGCAGGCTTCTACGTACGCCTCTCTCGCAGCAACAAAATTCTGGGCATTATCTAGTTGGACGGCAGTATTCGCCATACTGAGTGCCTTGGAGAGCATGGCTTTCTGTGAAGGTTTGCTACTGCTGCGGTCCTTGGGCTTAGTAGAATCGCCGCTCCCTCCCCTCGCTGCCGAGCGACTCCTCGAATGTCCTCTCCTCTCGGTCACGACATCGCGGTCACGGGTAACAGAGACAGGTGGGAGCAGCGTCGTATTGCTGCGCATGGCAGGCGATGCCGTTCTCGCGGGGTTGGAAAGATCGCTCCAGAAATAGTCCTGGGGTTCAGCATTGCTGTGTTGACTAGCAAATACTGAATTAGGAGTATTGAGGCCGGGGCTGGCGCGACCCATGGCGCGCGGGATCCAAGACGAAAAGCTACTCTCGGGATCGGTGTCGAGAGGCGGTAGAGAGATGATAGGGCAGATTCGGCGGCGGTACAGACGACGAGGGTGGAGAGGAGGCGGCGAAGAGTCCCGCCGAGAAATCGCGGTAGCACCGCCTCCCGCTACCGGACCCAAAGCAGAGCCAGAGCCGGCGCGGGCGCGAGGCGGGTGGTAGGTGAAGCACTTGTTCCCTGTGAGGCCGTCGTTTACTGAGCTTACGCGCGCGAAGCGTAGTTGGACGGGAGCGGCTCTTGGTTCGTGTTGGGACGCTGCGACACAAGCCCAATGGAATCGACACTCATCCGGCGGGTAGACGTGATCTTCTGCTGTCGGCCTGTTGCTGCTGGTAGTAGTGGTAGTCCCAGGTCGATAGGCGGCTCGACGCGGTCGAAAGGACCAACAATTGAGGTTGCGCAGGCTGTCGCCAGTGGTACCGAAACTATTTGCGCGCGAATGGACGGAGTCTCGAGCCCGAGCCGGAGTCAGATCGAGCGCGGACAGGCGAAGCAGAGCCGGGGTCGGGGGCTGAGCCAGAGCCTGAGCCAGCACCAGACGCCAAGACCGAGAGGGCGTCAGGGCGGTCGGGGATGGCTCCTACGGCGGTGTTTAAAGAATCGATAAACGAAAGAGCGAATTGAGCATGTGTCGGTGCTTCGTGGACATTGGATTGGGATTGGGATTGGGATTGGATGAGGGCGGCGTTGCGGTCGCAGTTGCAGTTGACGCGGGGAGAGGCGGAAATGGTGTTGGGATGGGAATCGCTGCCAGGCGACGCCAGTTCCTCTGACAGAATAGGGCTGCTGTAACCGCGATTGTGCCGCGTTGGCGCTGGTGCTGGGGCCGGTGGACAGGGATGGCTGAGGGCTGGTATTGGTGCCAGCCACGGTGTTGCGGCGGCGGTAGAAGGGAGGAGACCCTGGGCGGAGCTGTCGGCGGGATGCCTTGGATGCCCTCTTCGTCAACGATGATAGTGGTGGTGATGTCGGCGGATACGCCTTTGCCGTGTTAGTGTTGTAGAAGGCCAGGGACGAGGCGGCGCGGGTATGGGACGGGGATGAGATGGCGCGGGCTGCTGTGGTCGCTGTCGCTGCCGTGGTGGATTGTAACGGCGGCTGTGACTCGAGTAGTCCACAGCAGAAACCGACGCGCTGGGATGGTGATGGTGCTGCTGCTGCTGCTGTTGATAGCGGGTATGTCGGGAGTTATAGGCCTGATTATCCTGTTCGGGTGGGTATACGAGGTGTTACCAGCACTAGTATAGGTACTAGCCCTGGCGAATTTACTGGTCGGCGGGATCTGATAGCTCGCAGCGTGGTTGTTGGTACCAAACCCGCTATTGATGCCCCCGCTACTGCTATCATTCAGCAGCTTGTTGTTCTTCTTCCAATTGCTGTCGTTCACTCGAGACGGCTGAATGCGTGATTGCGATTGGCCATGAGGTCGACCTGGTTAACCCCGAATCTTCGATGTGATTGGCGTGGCGCTTGGTATCATTTCCATACAGTAATCACTATCAAACGCACCTTTCGACTGCATCACTTCGAACTGTTGTTGATATTGTCGTCGTGCCCCGAATGTGGTAACCCCGCCATCATCACTGATATTGTCATTGGTGCCGTATAACTCGCTATGCTCGTTTTCGTCGCCGTCGCCGTCAATATCGTCGTCGATGATGTCTTCGGCCCGGTCATGATGTGTTTCGCCACTGATGCTGCCCTCTGCTGCGGACCACTTCGCTACTACTGACTGCTGTCGACCTTTTTGGTGATAATGGAAGTTGTACTGGTTATTTTGGTTGATATTATTCATGCCGACGGGGATCGCTGCCTGGGAAGGACCGGGAGCGTTTCGACTGTGCTCGTGCGGCATATGCTGATGTTCGCTTCTCAAAGTTCCCCGTTTCCGTATTAAGTATACGTCTTGTTGCTGTTGCTGTTGCCCCCGCTGTCGCCATCGCCTAGGAACGCTGTCGATACAGTCCCGGGCGATGAGAGTGGCGATGATGTTGTTGTATTCGAATACGGCGCCCGAGATATGGTTTTGGTTGGACATTATTAGTTCCATTGCTTGGCCTAAACCTCGAGCTTCCCACGCTGGACCTCTTCTGCGTCTTTTGGTTCGGCCCGTCCTTCGGCTAGAATCCGCGTCGGTATGACCCTACACGTAGCCTACGCATACATGAGAATACGTCAGAGCCTCGGGGCGTAGACCATATGGTGCAAAGTCTCTACTTGATCCCCAGATGTTTGATAGGCTTCAGGGGAAATCATCTGGGACCCACGGGGCTTTGGCGTGCAATGCACTCTTGTAAAGTGGTGTATAAGAGGCAGAATTGGTTTCTTTCTCTCTGGCTCTCTAATTCCCTAGACACTTCTCTCGTAATTCCGCGGCCCGGCCACGGATTTGGTAAAAGAAAAACGAAGAAAGAAAAGATCACTCTCTCTATCGTACCGCTGTACGCTGTACGTACTACTGCAACTTTGACAAGGGGGCTTCCTAAAGTAACACATTTTGCATCCACCACCATGGTAACCATACGAATCCTACCCCTTCAAAAGCCTGGAGGTGTCGAAATTCATGTTCACACTATTTGAGAGGCGGGCTTTTTGGGGCCTTTCCATCCTCTCTTTCCAGGGGCTTCGACTAAGAGATGTTGAAAGCTCTTAATTGACCTCGGTTGGACTAGTCTCATCGGGATGCATCTAAGACACGCAGTGGTATTATCTACACTTCCAATACCTTGGTACTCAAATATCGTATGACCACTAGTAAAGGGTAACCCAGATAAAAATTGTACCATACAACATGCACTAGATGTAACTAACACGTTGCGTGCATGGTTTCTCCTCCGTGGATCGCTCCCCATACTTTTAAGACCTACCTAGGTATTTATCGTTTCACATGGATAATTTGACTTGTTTGTCAACATGACTGTACAGCCAGTCGTCGTACTAGTTATAATTCGTACATAGCCAGCGATCATAGCGTTAGCATTCCCCAAAGCTAGACGGATAGAGTATAGCTAAAGAGATACCAGATAGTAATGCCAATCGGCACCCAAACTTTAACCCGATGAGGCTGGACCATACGAGTATGCGTAGTGTACTTGGAGGAATTATGTACATACCTATGTATCTACATGTAAGTTGGCTTCATCGAAGAACGCACGATCTAAGGGGTGCTGTCGTACACTACGTTAGTACGCTCGCTATCCAGGGCAGATCCAGGGGTAAAATGGACCTCTGTCACGGTTCGGTTCGCTTGTGCCAAAGTCAAAACCGCCCGCAGAACCGCCTATCCCAGTCCCCTGTCCTCGTCCCTTGCACACCAACCGAATCGCTCCCGCCTCGTTTGGCATTCCTGAGCATGTCTTATCCAGCTCGAAGTCTCTCTCCTCTGGCTCCGAGACTCTGATAATCGCCGTGCGGCAATATCAACTTCCTAATCTCAGATCATCGCAGTGCAGTGACACTCTTATATCAGGTTTTTCGCGTCCACATCGCCTTGGCTACAAATAGAAGAACACAATAATTAAAATATGGTCAGCTGACCAGATCTGTCACTTTGCTCCTCCCACCAGCCGCTATTATCTGCGCGGCATACGGTCGTATTGAGGCTCCTTATCAAGCTGACCGCAGTAATTGCTATCGTCATTAACCTTGTGCCGCGTGGTGGACGAACAGAATTGCCAGCTTCGATGACCGAAACCAGCCCCCAATGCCCGTGTTTAGCAGCCTACAGTGTAGTTCGTTCGCCAAGGCGACCCCCGGCACACGTGGGTTGACATACAGTGGGCAGCAAAAAAAACGAGTCAAAACGCGGGGTCGCGAATTTACGCGTTGAATTTCTAAATCACTTTTCACCACCACTTTCTTTCAACCATGCCTGGCCAAGCCAATTTACTAGCAAATAATCGCAAAAAGCAATGGAGTCCTTATACGAGGACGAAGATTAAAATGTTATATATTTCGGGGTACTAACCTAGGCATTTGACCCGGTTATTTGGGATTCCGCGCGGTACTATACACGGGCTATTTTCGCGCTACGATATCTAGAAATCTGCTACTTCCCTTCTGCGCCCCGGCCGCCCGCGTAAACTAGATGATCGGCACGAAAGGCATATTATTAGGCTCGTAGAAGCTAATCCTTTTATTTTTTTGCGCGAGGTACGCGAAATTGCGTGCCCGCACGTATCTGTGATACGCTACGGAGGTGGCTTCGCCGCGGGGGCGTTTTGTACGAACGAGCACTTCGCTGGCCGTTTTTGACCCCGGAAGTAGCCGCGCGGAGGCTCGAATGGGCTTTCGAGCACCAAAATAAGCTACTCGAGTACTGGAAACGTGTTTTTTTTAGTGACGAATCGACTATTGAGCGTGGTTGCGGAGACCGCGCGGCGTGGGCTTTTCGTCGAAGTGGTCCGTTTTACCCCCTCGTTTCGAAGCAGCAGATCTAGCCCAAAAACTAACCTACGGCTACGCAATAGGAGAATCGCGTTTATTACCTTAATACGTACAACCTCGCTATAAAAAATCCGGGCTCAAACAAATGTTCTGGGGTGGATTTCGCTACGGCCGCCGCTCCTTTATCGTCGCCCTCGACGGGGACCCCGAGGCAAAACGAAGGGCGTAACGGGCAGAATCTACCGCGCCTTTCTCGACGAATACTTGGTTGAAAACCTCGATCACGACTCTATATTATGCACGATAACGCTCTTGTTTATACGGCTGGTATTGTTACGGAGTGGCTCGAAACGCAGGACCTTGAAATCCTCGATTGGCCTCCGTATTCGCCCGACTTAAACCCTATAGAAAACGTATGGAAGCTACTCAAAGAACGAATCTACAAAGCTTACCCTAGGCTACGAATATTCGGCAATACGCAGGAAGCGTTAGATCTGCTCGTACACGCAACGGTTGAACAGTGGGAAGGTATTGCGGAGGAGACGTTGAATGACCTAATAGAAAGCATGCCGCGGCGGATCGCGGCGGTTATCGCGGCCCGCGGGTGGTATACGAAGTACTAGTAGGGTCATTTAAAAGCTGCATCGCTTACGGACAATTTGTACTTTTTAGATTTTTTTTTTCTATTTAATTGAGTGCGTAATTAGAATTCTAAACGTAGGGGTGTCTTGGGGTAATGTGGGGTTTGATCGGTAGCTCGTTATTTTTGCAACCCGACTGTACATAGTACAAGGAAAACGCCGTCTCGTGGGCCAAATGATTGTGGTTGGCTCGGGTGGAAGCCGAGGACCGAATGGGACGAGGACTCAGCAGTAACAGGCTTCAGCCACCACGACATTTTATTGGCAAGCGTAGATGATCCGCCTTGTCTCGGAAAAAGAATCCCGTAAGGCTTTGAACTGCGATGTTTCGGTTAGTGTTTTATCCACCCTGCCATGCCCATCGGGTAGTGGTGAGCAGCCACCTACTTATTGACCTATCAAACACGAAAGTTTCACTGATTTCGTCATCAATCAATTAATCGATACGGCCGAATTTTGTAGCCAAATATTCCTCTGCAGCCAGAGACAAAGGATTACAAAATTCCAGCCTCTAGTGTGTCATACCCGCCACAGCCCGCCACATCCTTTTAGGACTAACATGGCTTGATTTTCGCGCCGCATAATCCATAGCTAGCTGTAGAAGAGAAATTGGGTTCGACCACCATCCTATCCCCACGCAGCGTATAGCCAACAGTAGACAGTTTGCCTCAGAAGCCTTACACTTAACTAAATTCGTGGCATCCATTGGCTGTAGCATTCTCTAAACCATACGAGATTAATTAATAACTAGCGCCCGCACACTATACTATTATACTAGGCAGATACTAGGATGGCCTGCCACTCAATATGTACTAGGAGATCCCTATATTGGGAAACATTCTAATTCATTCGATTATCATTATTGATTATTGGTGCTTATATCTTACTTCCCTTTGGATTGCTCCGCAGGAACCTCTCAATATCTGGTGTCATAATCTTATGTGTGTGTGAAGTCCTATGTTGCCAATTAGTGTCTTCGGTAGCTTACGCCGGCGGATCCTCCCGTTCAACACGGATGAACTCACATGTGTCCTGAATTATACCAGAAGTATTCATCCAGTGGCCGACAACCATGCAGCACAGGGTGCTTTAACACATCGGGATTGGCATAGTCCAAACAGTACGATGTCGTGTCTTTGATGCCGAATGCTTCCGGATCGTCCAACACACCATTCAAAACATGTTAGCGTCATAGACCATAGCTGTTACGTCCCTGTTCTTCTCGGTAAACATTTCGCTATGTCTGGCGAGACTGTCCCCCACCACCCGATCATCGTCTTGTTAGGAAGTGGTGAATCCGACTTGACGTTGGCTGCCGTGCGATCCAGAGGCGGCAGATTGATGAACAAGAAGTTCTTGTATCCGGCTGCGTACATCGGTTGCACGCTCTGCGTGAACACGGTATCTATCAGCTCATTATAGAAGGCTGGGAACGACACATCGTTGAATTTAGACGAGTCGCTAACTGCAACACTCGGCGTCAGTTACCGCCATTTGGATCCTGCCTTGGGAGGGTTTCAGAAGCTTCCAGGCACTCCTTTGTCTCGCAAAAGAAATTCCGTGCTCTGGGAATGTCAAAAAGAAGAAAATGGCTCCGGGAATTACGCACTGTCGTTGATGCCGATCCAAATCGCGACAAGGGCTTTGGACTTATCCATATCCCTCCCAATCACCGGTTCCGCCCATGTGAGATACTGCTGCGTCTGGTTGACTAATGGGATTGTGAACTCGTGGTGCTGAGGGAGATACTGCGAAGATATGTCTGCACCCGCGAAGGCAAAATTCCAGAGCTGTATGTCGCAGTCTCGCGGGAGGGTTTCCCCTGGCTCTAACCCACAGCCGGTCAGATACTCAGCCCAGTTTGGTCCGCCCTCCGCCGTGCCTGTGAAATTCTGTACTATCTTATTCGAAAGAAGAGTGTCAGGTGAGAAATTAAATTCCCCTGGCAGGTAACTGCCTATGAAAGAGTACTCTGGGTATCCTGCTGTTCCCTGCACAAATGTATATGAATCACCAAATGCAATCCTACATAGTATTTAGTAATCATGGTCCTGTCTTGACATATCATATTGAATCTTATTTACTAACAGGTATTTCGTATCATCCCAGTTAAAGTATGATTTCGGTATAGAAGCCGCCTCAACTGAACCAATGGCACAGAGGACAGAGAGGAGCCGTATTATAGCCATGGTATGTAGGTGGTGAGCTAGTAGTTGTAGTTGCGCGTGTTTTGGCCTGACTTTTAAGATAGAGCTTCGATGAAACCATATGTTACTGCATTGATTTTACTAGTGATTTATACCGTGAGCCAAGTCTTTACTACTTATATACGTACAGATATCCTCGCCGTGGAGAGGTATGATGATTTCCATGTGCCCCATTGGTGGAATTGAAGTTGTATTGCAACGTCATCCGGAGCGAGGAAGCCACCATAGGTGAGATCACTACCATCTCTCCGCACGACACTTGACGACGTGGAGATCCAGTCCTCCACCAAATAAGATAGATTAGGGTTTTTTTGCTGTTGAGAAGGGATCTAGTTCCCATTGTTACCTAGGTTATGCCAATCATGTCTTGATATGGTTGACCTGGGTTAGTTCTTCTAGCATAGTACGTTGTTAGTAGGCTCCAACTATGTAAAGACTACATTGGCGCCGAGTTTGACCCAAAATCATGAAAACTACGGCTCCGGTACTTTTCGGCTTCGGGATAGCAGGCGCAAGAGATTATATATGTATTCTTTTGTGGCTGTACCTCAATAGCGCATAAAAGCCTCCGCATTTCCCCAATAGCCTCCTCCTAAAGCTGCGAGGAATGTCATTTTTATTCTACCGTCCGCCTCAGAGATAAACATCCCGAACATTCTGGTCATTTACGCAGCACATCTTGAGAGGCCCATAAGTAGACGAATATTGGTTGTAGGTAGATTCGAGTCCACTGAAGTAATGCCGAGATCCAGCTCCTGCATGGCGTCGTGCATTTCCGGCGAGCGAGTGCCGAGCGGATCTCATCGCCACGGAGGGGTCTCGACTATCCACCCTCCACAATACAACAAACGTTCGTTTCGGTGTCTTCTCATTGGCCTTAGCATATTAGCATATGCCGTTAAGCGACAAGTTTCTCAGCCCATTCTCAAGACGACCTGCGGAGAGAAACATATTCAAAAGCGTGCGATTCATCTGGTGAATCTTACCTCCAACCATCATCTTCGGCCGCAATTTGAGCTCATGAAGGCTAAAACAGCCTCTATAGGAAGACCATTTTAGATAGGGACGACAACCCTGAGAATAGTATTTAGCTATTGCAACTGGCCGTTGCAGGTGTGAGCTCGACTATGCATATTGACAAAGGCGTCAGAGAAGCGTCTTGGCGTTAACAATGGCGCCAGGATCCACACATCAAGGCATTCAGCTCCGGTCTCCGAGTAGATCCGATGATGAAGGGTCGACAATGTCCTTACGATAAAGTAAGTTCGCTTCGCTACATTGCTAATTGGCTCTCTCGTCTGAGCTTTAGCATTCATCTGCAGCCAACGATCTAAGTAATAGCAGTAGCACCACTTGGCGTACTCTCCATCTAGATTTAGCGAGAGGGCGGCCAATAGGATGCTTTATTTGGCGTGTTTTTGGCCTAATCGGGATATCCCATGATCAGCCACGGAAACGGTCCGTCGTGTAAATTCATCGTCGGGGTTCTTTGATGGAATAGCCCACCTACTCGTACGCCTAAACATATACTATATATCTTCCACCTGACATTCTCGATTATTGAACACATTTATTCCCACTTGTTTCAATATGAAGAGCTTTCGGTCGAACGATATAAGTCTTAAAGCCATTTAATCGCCAAATATGGTCATCGAATCCTTGGATAATATTCACACCCGACGCAACGTCTAATTGACGAACTCCAAAATCACCTGTCTCATATCAACAAAAGACTTTCGTTACCATACAACAATATAAAGGCCGCATCATTACTCTGTTATCTAAGCTCGATAAGCTCAATGAGAGCTAAATCTCAAGCGAAAAACCAGGTTTTCGGCAACTGAAATTCGGTTTAGGCCCACTGGACCTCTTATTCACATAATTACATCATCGATCGGCCGGTGCTATCGAACTCAGAGTCCAGTCAAAACAAAATCCAGACCAGCGCTCGCAGCGAGAAAGTTGCTCATTATTCCGATCACGCATTTACCCCGATTAGCGTATCCTCTATTCCAGGCTCCTACGTACCATCCAGTTTAATGCTATTGCGGTCTACTCCAGCCTTTAATGCCCTCCACTAATTTCATGACACATTACTTCATGGGGACCAAGAAACGGGCCTTTAATATTCTTGCTACATCGCCGTCAATTTTCTCCCTGTCCAGTTGACCTAATTTAATATATTACCTAGTCTTAACGTGGGGCTACAGTCATATTAGCATTACAACATACCTTATTTCTCATGATAAGACATTGACCAACCACCTGCGAGCTTAAGTATAGCCCATTGCGGTGTCATTCACATAAAGGTCACTGTATATCCAGGCACGATGCCCTCTATACCAGACCATGAGGAGAAGGATTTTGAACAGGTGGTCAAGAGCAGATCAGCTGGAAATTTTGATGAATGGCCTAACGAGGCAGGAGTCCGCCACCCCATTCCCCTCTTGATCTCGAAAGAGTTTACTAACATCGCCTATAGTTCGAGGGCTTGACGGAGGTTCGTGGACCTGTCGAACTAAAAGTAACGGGGTCCATACCTGCGTGGGCAGCAGGAACACTCTACCGTACGGGTCCGGGAGGATACAGTATAGAGAACACACCAAAGGGCACTTTCAAAACAACGCATTGGTTTGACGGATTCGCCCATACCCACAGATTTGAGATCGCTGCTAGTCCTGATGATCCAAATGGACTTGTACGAGTTCAATACAGCTCTCGACATCAAGCCGAAGATTACGTGAACACGATCCGAAAAACTGGCCGGGTTCCAGGCTTAAGCTTCGGCCAACGTCAAGACCCGTGCATCGGAATATTTGGAAAAATGATGAGTGTATTCAAACGTGAGAAACAGAAACCGGCGCCCGGATCAGAAAATGTATGCGTTACAGTGCATGCTGGCATGCCGGGATTCACGTCGGGTTCGGAACGCAAGAGCTTGGGTCACAAGGGCGGAAACGGGAGGCTCTATCTGGCCACGGATGCCAATATCGTCCAGGAGATTAGCCCGGAGACGTTGGAGCCAATTGGCCTAGCAAGACAGCGCTCGCTGCACCCTCCTGAAGGGCCCTCTCAGCTCGGCTCATGCACATCGAGACCCGGAGACAGGAGACCTGTTTAATTTCAACCTCGACATGGGCTGCTTTGCAACATATCGAGTTTTCCGCACAAATGCCGCCAATGGAACGACCGATATCCTCGCGACCATTTCTGCGTTAGACTTAAAGCCAGCCTACATTCACTCCTTTTTCTTATCACAGTCGTTCGTCATTTTATGCGTCCCTCTTCGCATATTGGCTACCTGGGCATCTCAGTACCGTGGAATGGCAACCTTGTTGACGCCATAGAGCCGTTCGATAACTCCAAGCTCTGCAAATGGTTCATTGTAGATCGTCGGCATGGTCGTGGGGTCGTCGCTACATTTGAGAGCCCCGCAGGATTCTTCTTTCACAGCATCAATTCATTCGAGGAGCATCACGAAAAAACAGGTGTTACCGATATCTTTTGCGATGTTATCGAGTATCCCTCACTAGATATTATACGTGCCTTCGAGTTGGACGTGCTACTCCATACAAAGGGTAAAGAGGACATCTACGTCAAAGATGAACAACGGATACGCAATTGCCTCTCAAGAATCGTGAGACACAGATTCCAAGTCGCAGCCAATAAGCCAGGCAATTCCCGTCCAGGAAAATCGGATAATGTGCTCGAAATCAAGTCGCCACATGCGGGTGAACTTCCAACCATCAATCCGGGTTATGCGACAAAGAAGTACCGCTATGTCTACAGCTTGGCGACTTATGGGTATAGCACCTTGCACGACACCATTATCAAAACAGATCTATCGACACGCCAGACGGTATTCTGGCGTGGGCCCGCGGGCCATACGCCAGGGGAGGCAATATTTGTACCGCGCCCCAGGCAACGAGGAGATACGAACGAAGGCGACGAGGAAGACGAAGACGACGGTGTACTTCTCAGTGTTGTGCTCGATGGATATGGCAAGACTAGTTACCTTGTCTGCCTAGACGCGAAGACTATGAAAGAGCTAGGCCGAGCCATATGTGATTGGGCTATTGGACACGGGTTCCACGGGTTACACTTACAAACGGACGTGCAGCAAAATTGATGCTTCAAAAATGACCTCCTAGATTTTTGTCGAAATTAACAGCTTATAATTGGGGATATGAAGGGCAGTACAAGATCTGCTATATTATTTGGATATTGGCGAGCATTTTGTGTGTAAATAGTAATAGAACACAGAAGCGCGGGTAATTTACCGAGCTCACACTCAACAGCAACTGAATTGGTATGCCTTAATTTGTACTGATGACCCCCCGCAAGGGTATCAGTCCGGGTTGGAAGCAGGCCAGTTCACGGTTGATAGCGTAGAGGAGTCTCTTGTATATTTTACTTTGCCCATTAGCATTATACACGCCTCATTTATCTGATCAAATCCCATTCTTACTTGTAGTATGAGAAACTGTAATGATAGGCTTTCGTTTTCCTGGGTAATATCTCCTACTTAAATTTCTATAGCTGCGTATTCTACCACGTACGACCATACCCACTGGAGAACTCGGGGTCCCGTCCGCTCCCCATAGATAAGCCAGTGAGGGCCAAATTAGTAGTTGGGTCGGTGACGACCAGCGAATCCTTGGTGTTGTACGTGCTCTCTGATTTTTTTTTTTCTTCTTTTTATCTCGCAGCTTGTCTAGTCCGAATTTCCCAGGGTTTTTATTGAGGAACGTTTATATTTGCTCATGGTCAATTTTGATAGTCATGTAATGTAATCCTTATGTGGAAATAGGCCTGTTAGTTCAAGGTGGTAAACTTCAAGGCGGCTAGAGTATCTCGCAACAGAAAATTTCTTAGTCTCACCCAGCTATCTATTGGCCCTGAGGGTGACACCAATATTATTTTCTTGCGAACAGAAGAGGTATTTGAATACAGATATTTTTCGTGAGACTGATAGGTTATCAAGATAGAGAGCTCTGGCGATATGAAGACCGTTATTGTGACCTTGGAACCTCTGCGAGGTGTATTGTATGATGTGTCATGAACCCAGTGTAGGTAATAAACTCTTATTGTCGCACAATGCTCTATAACTATCTTCGTGGAGACCACCTGACCGTATCTTTACAGGAGTCTCTTTATCTGTGTGCTTGTGCCTCGTGGCACTATGCTTATTAGTAGGGTCTTCGGCTCCACGTAGAAACTAGGCATAAATCACAGAAACTTGTTTTAACTGTGCCTTGAAGTACGACGGTAGCATGCTGTCGTGACACCGTTGCACGCACGTGGCCAGTCGAATACCATCATTGAAGCGAGTGAGTGATGTTCTTTATTTCCTAGAGTGTCACCTACGTAACGTTATTAATATTGTAGCTTTTGTGATATTGTGTTTATTATTTATGTCAAACTGTCTACTTTGATCCGCGGCTTAGCTTTGTAGGGGCTGACGTAGAGCCTTTTGCGAACTAGAAATTATAGTTTTGCTGACAATATCTTAAATAACTATAATACTAAAACGAAGAGTAGTTTTTAATATTTAATTAATTACTTGGTTTACCCATTTTTTTTTAAAAAAATCAGTTGGTTATGTGCGCGTCTGCTTTTTACCTTACCTGAACAGACAGACTTCTGCTCACAAGGATTGTCTACTAGACGGGGGCCATTGCTAATTCTAAACTAGTATAACTAAAGTTAAAAACTGCTATCTCGTTCATTGGAGAAAAGTATAAAACCCGGTCACATTGCAATAACAGCAGTAATGTTGATAGAGTACCAAATATAGTTTTTGAGATGAACCATATGCTGTTCTAGCTTAGCCTAGTACAATTGTCGAACGATACTAGATGTGCTAACCCGCCGTTTTGGCAAAGACGCAATCTACAACTCAAAATATATATACCTAGCTATTGAGTTCGCAACTCGAGATAGTTTCTGGTATTTGTCGAACACGTATCCCTATACGTACTTCTCTAAGTACCCGCCACCTTAAGTCCCAACCCCAACCCCAACGCTCTCGCCGACCCTGCATTTTGTTCATCGTTCATCCAGTTCATACAGCTCAGCCCTCCTACTCTCTAGATTGCAACCTCTCATCGACCATGTCCGATTTGATATCAACCGCGACAGTAATGCCTACTATGGCTACTTACCAACAGCTTCAACGCGACCCAGTCTGTCGTGCTCTCTTTAAAAACAGAATTACAACTATAGAAGGCCTACAAGGAACTCTCGAGGACCACGCCTTTATCGCATTAGATACAGAGCATGTGCCTATAGAAAGCGAAAGAAGCCGCATACTGCATCAAGTCGGTCTCGCGTATCTGCCGACCATGGCGCCCTGCGCCCATATCCCCAGCCAGCAACAGCGACGCCTAGATGATTTTATCAACAAAAATCAAATTCAAAGCCTTGCACTCAATATTAATATGAGCGACAAAATGCGAGAAGACCTAATCCGCTACAGGGGCGGTATCCCGAACCGCCGCCCGTCCCGGTTTGGCCATGAGCGTCAAGTTAATCTTGATGACCTAGAGTCCGCCGTTATTGAATTTATACAGTCTTGCAATAGCACGAAGCTAGTGCTTGTTGGATTTGGGATGTCGGCTGAATGGAATTATCTGTTAAGAAACTTTCCTAAAGCTATCCCTTACTTTTCGTTTTGGATTGATCTCCGCGATATTGCAAAAGATATAACCGCTGCAATAGGGGTTATACCTGGACGAATAACTGTACTCCAAACTCTTGGATACAACTGGAAATATATCAAGGGTTCTAATAAACATGGCTCTGCTGATAACGCTGCGAATGATGCTATATCAGTTTTAGCTATGGCAAACGCTTTTCTTAACATAGAAAACCAGGAAAAGCTGCGATTCCGCCAAAAGTGTAGTCAGATCGTTCGGCACACTTATGACGAAAACAGGATTATTTTTGGTGCAACAATTCAATCCCAGGACGGGCTACTTCCTAATTCTATCAACTCTGGCGTGAAGCTTGCCCGCTACTTTTTCGACACTATGCCTACATCTACAGGGCTAAAATCTGCCGAGGTCGCTTTTATTACGTTTCAAGATGAAAATTACCTAAAAAAATTTATCCAGGCAAATAATCAACGGTTACTACCAACTGGCGAAACACTTTCAGTTATTCCAATTATTAGAGGGAGTCAAGGGGCCAAGGAGAACACTGAAAGGGAAGAGAAACTACGGCTAAGAGCAATCAGGAAGGCGGAAAGGCTGGAGTATGAGACCGATCTCCATGAGGGTTACGAGACGATATTGGACGAGTGATCAGACAAACTGAGGGTAGGCTCCCTTAGTTTATATGTATTCTCGTATCGGAGCCGGGGGCGAATATCCGAGACACGAGTTGGAATAGCCTCATATAACTCACGAAAATACTGGGAGACTTTTCTAAAGAAGACAATTGGACGTGAAGGCAGTGGAATATAGATAGACAAAGGGTTGCCGATCTAGGAAGAAAGGCAACGAACCTTGACACCATATGTGATTACTATCAATACCATCTATTCCAACCCTTTACATTGTGTCGTTGTGATATGGGGCGAGGTGGAGGGCTTCGAGAATGTCATATACAGTATAATATGTCACTATATTGATTGGCGTAGTATGCTGATGGTGTATCATATATACTACATAGTACAACAATTACTTCACGAATGATATATAGAGGTTGGAGCTTGGAATTTAGTGTCAATTTCCAATTAAATGCTTCGGTGCACTTAAATGGATCTTAGGCTTAATGAGCCTTTAAATATATGTACCACCACTTCTTAATCGCTAATTCATTACATATTTATTTCTTTATGTCGACACGCCACCATCAGAGTGGTGCACAACGGGGCCATCATGAACTCCATCGGCCTTCTCCTCGTTGGCCGTATACCTTTCGCGAAAGCTGGCGGTGGGTGTCCACTTGGCGCTTTGGCGGGCACTCTTGCATTCGGTGTACAAATCATCGACCTCCTCAAGTGATAATCCCTTGGTCTCGTAGATGAAGAAGTAGACGAACCCGATGCAGATAAAGCAGGCGCCAAACCAGATAAAGAAGACCTTAGATTGTAGGTTGGCGTAGTTCGGGCCGTAGTCGACTAGGTAGGGGGTGACGAAAGCGATAATAAAGTTAAGGAGCCACTGGTGATGTACGAGTTAGCGAAATCTAGCTGGTGTAGATGTAGTATAAAGGTAATGATGAGAACTTACGTTGGATGCCGTTGTCAAACTCAAGCTCTTGGCTCGGGTCTTTAAAGGATATATCTCGCTGGTGACAACCCAACCGAGTGGACCCCACGTCGATGCAAAGAAGAAGATGAAAATAGAGACGAAGGCAATACTGGCCTTCTGGGCCGCTTCGTTGTAGACAATGGTGTTACCAGAGGCATCCTGGCCGGTAGTCAATGTGCCGAGGAGGGCCACAACGAACTGGCCTATGCACATTCCGATGGCACCCCAAAATAGGAGGGGTCGACGACCAAATTTGTCGACAGCGTAAAGACCTGGGATGGTAGACACGACATTGATGACAGATGTGATCACTTGGATCGTAAATGGGTTATCGATACCGGAGTTCTTGAAGTACTGTGTTCCGTAGTAGAAAATGAAGTTGATACCCGTCAGTTGCTGTAGAGCCTGAACGGCCATGCCAGTGAGTTGGCGCTTGAGCATGGGCCCCCGGAAGCAGTCGAGATAAGTTGCCTGGCCGATGCTGAGCTCGTATTCGTGGTTTGCGCGAATCTCGGCCAATTCGGAGGCGATGATAGGGTCTTCTGCTGGGAGTCTTCGTAGTCGCCCTAGGGAACGAGCTGCTTTCTCGTGTTCTCCCTTCTTGATGAGGTATCGTGGGGTTTCGGGAAGGAAGCTCATACCAACGATGAGGATGATGGACCAAGCGAACTGAAGGGCGATAGGAATCCGATAACTGCCAGAATCATTTCGATTTTGGGTGGAGTTGTTCACGATGTTGGCTAAAAGGATACCGATAGTGATAGCGAACTGGTACGCGCCCACGATACCACCTCGAATCCATTTGGGGGCCGTCTCACTTTGGTACAGGGGAACTAAGCGCCGCTTTAGTAACAGTCCACAAGAAGAGGTTGTATGGGGACATACTTATAGCAGAGACGAGACCGACACCGAAACCTGCAAAGAATCTACCAGCAAGGAACAGCGGGATGGCAGTCGCTGCTGTCTGCAGGATGACGCCGAGGTTGAACACAAAGCACGAGGCAATCAAGCCGAACCGACGTCCGATAGTATCGGCAAAAAACGGGGAAGCGAGAGCACCGAAGAACGTTCCAGCGGACAGGATAGAGACGATGGCAGAAGATTGTGAAGGTGACACATCCGGATCTCCAGAGCTGTTGATGTAGCCTGTGGAGAAGAGCCGTTGCCAATACGGCATCGTTAGAATACCACTGATGGTACCGGTGTCATAACTTGGAATATCATGTTAGTGCTGTGGACAATGGGTCGGCGCTGTATCTCTTCAGTAGTAGATCATAACTTACCCGAATAGAACGCCACCAAAGGCCACAAAAAGGCCAATGGCCAGCGCAGGCCATGTTTTGCCAGCCTGATCAGGCCTCTGGATACCCAGGGCACCCATAATGGAGGTATTTTACCGTGCTAGGATACCGTCCAATGTTTCTGTGCTGTGTCGAGGGAGCTAAATCGTCTCTTTGTTAGATGTCTCCCAGTCACGAGATTGGGGAGTGAGATGGAACAGCACGCTCTCCAGGAAAATCCCCAAATGGAGAAGTCCGGGGAACGATCTTTTATATATTAAGCATTACGATCGATCAACCATAGAGGATCGATCCCCTTGATGGCGATTGGCCCCGGGGAAAACGTTTTTTTTTTTACACACTAGAGACTTGGAGCTATGCTCTGATTACGTAGTCTGCCTCTCGGTCTCCATTTCAAGGGCAACAATGGATCTCGTTATTGTACCAGGCCGAGGCTTGTCCGCCAAACGTGGTTTGCGCCAATGAAAGGCGCGCGCATTTAGGGAAGCGGAGCGTACTTCACAATATGGGCACTATGAACAGAAGCATGGGACCCTTGCTAAACCCACGGGTCTGCGCGGGGCCGAGAAAACGGGGTGGAAGATGGGATGAGGGCATGATGGACATCTGAATGGGCCAATAAGAGGTACCAAATATTGCTTAACTCTGGTTCAGATTCGTACAAAGACCGTAATATAAACAGTATGGAGTCGAGGCAAACCGAAAGGGTGGTAGTAGGATTCCCAACGTTGCCGAGCCGGTCCGATTGATGTGGGGATCTGGAGCATTCGCGCTTGGGATATGGAGATTGGAATACGCGTTGAAATCTCACACGACTGACGAGAAGAAGACATGATAAGCATTCGACGTCGCCGGGCCTCAAGGCTTTGCTGCCGCGGCCAATCGAAGCTAGGCAATTTTGACGAAGCGGCGCAATAGCGCCGAGAGCCTCCGTAGTCTCTACGGTTGAGCCGCATCACGAGTCGGATATCCATCCAGTGCTTGGCGGTGAAGGACTCCCTTAAAACTAGCCCACGATCATCTCGTATCTATAGCTTGTGTATTGGATATAGCTTATTTCGTCTTACGACCGCCTGCAATCCAGACCGAAAGGATCGTGCCAATTGCGAAAGTGGCTGCTGCAACGCAGATCATCTCCCGATATGAATGTTGCGCTATATCAATGCATCGGTGGGCCGTTTTCTCATGCAAGATGCTTATCAATATGTAAGAATCGTACTGTAGTGTAATTCCTCAGATGAAGTCTTGAACCCCAAGGCTTGCGCCATATATACACAAAGCATGAATAGCTGTAGCGTATATACTGACCTTAAGAGGATTGTGCGGCCACATTGTTGGGTACAACCTGGCTTTGTTCTGGTGTTGATTCTTCAACTGATCATCAAAAACCCCTGTCGATAGACAGGCATCTTAATACTACCTCGTGACGTAAGCACCACAGGAGGAAGAAAACAAATCGAATCAAACGAAAGGAAGCGAAACGAAACGAAACGTAAATGCTATGTAACAGATTAGCATTTAAAAACTAGAGTTGTCAGTTTTGGAGATAATAATGCTCGTTGGAATCTCATTCTGCGACACATGTAAAGCTCTTCTCGACGTCAAGGTTTTCCCCACTGCCTGGAAACGAAACAAAACCATGTGATAGTGTCGTGTATTCGTCAGTCCATTCCAAATACCAACCCGTACAAGCTCGACTTATTGCTGTGGTTAACAGGATATTATTATGGAACTAAAATACCAATCAGGAAGCTTTTTGTCGTGGGGATAGCTACCTAATACACAAGCGCGCACAGTAGCAATTATTGTATCGCCATGGAGGTAAATGTCGGGTGACGCGAAATACGGCCGAATCGGTGCTGGGGAGTCTATAACGGACAGCCGAGGAATAATAGCCCGTACTGCCAAGGCTCGTTGTTTAAATGCCGTTGTGGCACCCTTTTTCTCGTCGTGTTCCTCCCACGATATCACGAATGCTTCTCGTCCTGTTGTTCGTCTCTATCCGCCTTCCCCATTTCTGCACCTGTTGGACTATTGCTGAAATGGATCTCTCATGTATGTTGAGTCTGTCCATTACTAGATAGAGATGATGCTACGTCCACGAGCCTAAAGTATAGGCCTAAGTGACTAGGCAGGATCTGTATCTCGATTCATTGAGCCATTCAAACTGGAGGTTAACCGATGGATCACGCGAAGTGCTGGCTTTCTGTTTCCCGTGACTCTGAACTCAGGCCCAAACGGAATGAACATCGCAGCCTCTGTCAGTCTTGTCCGAAATCTTGTTGACGCCCTCCAGCGAAGCTCAATACAGCGTATCGTTTTAAGAAATGCTGCAAAATTGCGTGCTGAGAGGGTAGGTATTCACATGCTTCGTCCATGCATTACGACTTTACGGCATTCTGTGAAGTGAGAATTAACTTTTCGATGCACTTCGAAGTTCGAGCGATATAACCGCATGTGCTGTGCCTAAGGAAGGCCGACTAAGCCAAGCTTGTGTATTATCTCTTGCCGCACGGATTATTGGAGACGACGGGCATGTTCCAGCAGGATTATTCCCGTGAAAAGATAGGCAGGAATGGCGAGGAGAGGCTTAAAAGGACTACCTATTGCCAGTGTGTATAAGTATAAAATGACAACAAAATGGCACATACCTCCATCCTTCATCTCTTTCGGTTGGTTTTCGTATGTATACGAATGCATAGTGCTATTGGAAACATCGTGGGATAAACCTTGAAGCGGTGAGGTTTGCGTGTGAGGCTAGGAGGCGATGAGGCTTTCTGAGGGAGAGATACAGAATAAGTCGCCTTCTCTTGACCCCTCCTTGTATACCTAGGTAGGCTACCTCAACTTGTCTCTTTCGCCACACCCGACAGTTCCATCGCAGATTCCATTCTTAGAGTGACGAGTGAGTGAGAGTCGTCTCGAGTCAGCTGAATGCCTATTATACATCAGGTGGTCCGCTGATGATTGGCTTTAACTAGGTTGCCTTGTTTCGCGAATAAAAAAAAAAGTTGATGATGTGCATAGGTAAGATAGAAGCTTATTTTTTTCTTATTATAGACCTAGGTAAGCCGTTGGATTATGCCAGATCTATCCCATCCACGCACTATGATATGCATATTCGGTCCGCTCTGTTGCCCGTGCTTTAAGCTTATTATTCCATGGTTTGTTAACAGTCGCGATTAGATGTTGTAATAGATACCCTACACTACACGTGTTTTATATCCCCAAATAGGGCATGCATCTACTATGGAGGTACTGTACATTACTCAGTGTAAGTAGGGTAGTGTATTGTGCCAAGACACTACTGCTAGGTTGCTGTTTGTGGACCAAGATGCATGATTTTTTGGCCAAACGGTCATGGTGGTGAAAGTTTCAGCTGCGATTCCAATAGTCATGGGTATGGAAAGTATGGAAAGTTACAATAAGACAGTGCAATCAATACAATAACCGCTAATGGTCAATCATTTCGATATCCAATCGTTTCTATTGTGTATATAGCTTTGTAAATAGAGGCGAGGTGATGGTCTTTCCACTCATAGCTCATCCACAAACTATTTCCGCTTGTCACCACCTGAGCTTGTACGTGCTGGCTCTACCCGCACCCGCCGATCCCTCTCGTTAGAGCGTTCCTTCGTGCAATTGCAGGAGATTAAATTGGGCTGAACACGTACAGTACATGGGTCCCATGTAGAAGTACATATCGAGGATAGAGAATTACTACTGAACGGTTAATAGATGGGGAAATAATTACCACCAAGTCTGTGTAGCGTGATGATGACTACTCTGTGCTGACAGTAACTAGTCTATTTAGCTTATTCATGTGGCTTGCTCGGTTCCGATCGTGGGAAACTTGTAGTGTACCATTCTATTTTTGAGCAGCATGAAATATACACACAAGACGGTATACCCTGATGGTGGCCCATAAGTATGGTTATTACCATAGCATGATCTTCGGTATCAGCATTCGTCATTATCAATCCAACCTAGCGTTTCAAGTTTCGAATTTCGAATTTCCCTGGTCCATGTTGAGGAGTTCTCCATGTTGAGCCGCGCGAAGATGCAGCTCCCACGTGGTGATGTCGCACAGGCAGATCGAACCTACCAATGTAGGTTAGTCTCCGTTGACTATGCGGAGTATCCCCTTCTAAAGATGTAAACGCCCCTATCACGGAATGTTCTACGCCACCAGAATTTCCCGATCATGGCGGATCTCACCGGTCAGCTTTACAGTACTGTACATTCCGCTCCATGCGGTGCATATATGTATAGGTATTGTGTACACTATGCCTGACTAAGAAACTAGGTAGTTTGGATGAAGGGCAACGCCCGCGGGAATGTGGCCGCGATTATCAAGCCTCTTAACTCCGTATTATGGGCTGTTAGCATGCAGGATGACTGAGGCTGGAGCTGTCGCAGGGGTTCTCCTTAGTCTAGATTAAGCATGTAGTATACAAGACGGACTCTTCCTTAGTGTTCCGATCGGTGGGATTTATAAAGCGTTCAGCTCGCCTAACTGGGTGGGATAATCCTCCTCCATCCTCGAGGACTGCTTGTTGTCGCTCTTTTTCAGTATCCGCGAAGCATCCTCTTTCGCTCTTTTGGACGATGTTGAAGACGGCGACCTGGGCGACGGCCCTACTGGCTGGCACTGCTTCGGCACTGGGAGACCCCTTCCGACTTCTGGGATCGTCCTTTGCTACGCCTGGCGACAATGCGACGTACGATTATATTATCGTTGGCGGCGGTACCGCAGGACTTACAGTGGCTGCACGACTAGTCGAGCAACATGCCGGCACGGTGGCGGTGGTCGAGGCTGGAACATTTTATGAGTTCAGCAACAGCAACAATAGTATGCTTCCTGGCGGCGACGGAGCCTTCACCGGTAAGGGTGTGAAAGACTGGCAGCCCTTGATTGACTGGGGAGTAAGTAATTATTGTGATTATCTTGCTTCTTGTTTAGGCCACTTTTAGAGTATAAGTCACTCTAAAAGTCCTAAAGTTGCCGAGACCCTCACTAGTTATGCCTGAGTGATGATAACTAACTCTATGTGTCCCAGTACATAACAACACCGCAAGCTGTCAGTTAACTTGAATCGATAAACGCCTGGGATTTCAGTATTAATAGATGAATAGGGCGCCAACAACTTGACGCTCCATTATGCGGCGGGCAAGACGTTCGGCGGTGGTTCAGCCAGAAATTTCATGGTGTACCAACGTGGAACAGAGGGCTCATATCAGAACTGGGCCGACGAAGTTGGCGACAATAGCTAGTAAGTGCTTCGCAGTCCTTTATATCTTGCTCTGGCAAAATGTTGTTCCCACGTGCTACCACGCGCTCCCGAAACCCCAAGACTGAATCTACGCTACAAGCTTTAACACAGAGGTCTTCTAGCTCTTGGTCCAAATTCCTACCGTGGTTCCAAAAGAGTGTTCATTTCGTGCCGCCTAACAGTAAGTGATCCTCACCGAAGACTTCTATATCGTGTTCAATCTCGCGGTTACTAATCCTGAGAACCACAGTGGACGCACGACCCGCCAACTCGACACCGGTATACGATGCAGGTGTCGTGGGTAGAAATGGCCCAGTAGCCGCAGCCTACCCGAACTGGCCTCAGGCAATCGCTACGTGGGTAGTAGAAGGCCTTAAGGCCATCGGAGTTCCCGTTATTCCTGGTCTTAACAGCGGCAAGCTTATTGGCCAGGCGTATGCGACATTTTCGATCGATGGCAAGACGATGCTGCGAAGTTCGTCGTCTACGGCGTATCTGCAACCTAACCTCGGGAACACCGACCTATACCTCTACCATCTGACCTTGGCCAAGAAGATTATCTTTGATGCGGACAAAAAGGCCACAGGAGTAGTCGTTAACACCATGGGTGCTCAGTACACACTCAAGGCTAATAAGGAAGTAATTGTGTCTGCTGGTGTATTTGGCTCGCCGCAGTTATTGATGGTATCTGGCGTCGGCCCCTCCGAGACCCTTCAAAAGCTGGATATTCCCGTGGTGGCCGACCGACCTGGCGTAGACAAAACCTACAGGACCATATTTACTATGGTATTACGTACCGCATCGGTGCCATCACGTTCTCGTCGCTCATTAACCCGAGTTTGCTGCCGAGCAAAAGGCGCTTTTCCAGGCTAACGCCACCGGCATCTACACGAACCCAACGGCTGACGTGATCGGTTGGGAGAAGATTCCCGCCCATCTTCGAAAAGGATGGTCCAACGAGACCCTCTCTGCGCTCGCCGAGTTTCCGGAAGATTGCCCGAGGCGGAATACATCTCCTCGGATCCTGGTTGGGCGAGGACTTCGACTCACGATTTGCTGACCCGGCCGATGGTTACAACTACGGAACGCTCGTGTGTGCCCTCATAACACACTCTCGCGCGGTACCGTATCCATCTCGTCGGCTGACACGGCGGTACAACCTATCATCGATCCTAACTCGTTGACGCACCCTGCCGACGCTGCTGTGGCTGTGGCGTCCTTCAAGCGTGCACGTGAGTTCTGGTCGACGGATGTCATGAAGAAGCTTGCTCTTGGCGATGAGATTTACCCGGGTGCCAATGTGACCAGCGACGAGGAGATTCTGGAGTCGATTCGCCGAAGCTACAACGCCATCTACCACGCCTCTTGCACGAACAAGATGGGCAAGAAGGACGATCCGATGGCTGTAGTCGACTCGCAGGCGCGAGTTTACGGCGTTGGTAACCTGCGCGTCGTTGATGCGTCCGCCTTCCCTTTCCTCCCTCCTGGACACCCCAGTCTACCGTATATGCTCTGGCTGAAAAGATCGCCTGTGATATTGCGGGCAACTGTGCACAGCCACCGTTGTACCCCTCCACAAACTCGACGAATCCCGGTTCTCCTGGTGGTGGCAAGTGCGACAGGAGGAGACGACTGTACTAGGTAATCATGTTCCTTTCATCTATACGCCACATTGGCGAAAGCTTCTCGTGTACACATTAATAGACATTACAAATTTAACCTAACCTAGGGCTATTGTTGGTGGGCGGCAATGTGGAAGTAGGCATCATGATATATGATGAAATGTTTATGTTTTTAAGAAGCTTATGAGTCGAGATGGTAAATTACCTATAGAAGAAAAGAATTACTGAAATTATTACTGCGTCAGTGTATTATAAAAAAGCAAACAAATCTAATATAGAGCTCAGGCCAATGAGATGGGTCACCCTAAGACCTGTAGGGTCCTGGCTAGGCTGTGCTACCACGCAATATAACGCCAATGTGGAATGTACACTCATACCTCCAATCTGTCTTCGCTCCATCTTGTCAAATTCAAACCACGACACAATTTCGTGACATCTTATGGTGGTGTTTTGTTCCTTAGGGATTTACTAACAAACGCCCGGATCAGTTGTCAGTCGTGTCCCAACACGGCCCCAGCACCTAAAATGGCTGATGGCGCGCCGACCGGTGAGACCGTGTCCTCTACAGTAATTGACAAGCGAGAGACGACAGAGCAGACCGGGTCGGCAGTAAGGGGCGCATCGCTACTTATTATCCTGCAGATCGCCTCCCGTGCCATTACCTTTGTTGCGAACCAGTTGTTGCTACGGTTCCTAACCGCCCAATTGCTCGGTGTCTCTGCACAGCTTGAGGTCTACTACCTTTCAGTGCTCTTCTTCGCGCGTGAGAGCCTGCGCGTTGCCGTCCAGCGACAAGGAACTGGCGACAGCGATAACCGCGGTCAAATAGAGGGGAGACACGGGAAGCAAGCTGTAGACGTAACGGGCAGTCAATCTGTTGTTAATATCGCCCATCTATCGCTCGGTCTAGGTCTAGCGTCATCGCTAGGTCTCGCCTGGGTCTATCTGCGATATGTTGATGCTGCCACGGCATCGACGCCATATCTAGACACAGCTCTACGTATATATGGCATCGCGGCCCTAGTCGAGCTTCTATCCGAGCCGGCTTTTGTTGTGCTCCAACACCGATTACGATTTGGGCCTCGTGCTGCGGCTGAGTCTATCGCCACCTTCCTGCGCTGTCTCGTCACGTTTGGTGCAGCAAACTGGGGATGGAAGCAGGGTTTGGACTTGGGCGTTCTGCCGTTTGCGCTCGGCCAACTCGGGTACGGTGTGGGATTGTTGGCCGTCTACGTATGGTATGGGACCAGGTTGGCAAAATCTGAAGGATTCTCTCTCTTCCCACGGCGTGTAGCCCATGACCCGGCGTCCAAAATAGGGGGAAAACATTTGACCAGGAATGAAAACTATGCATTCGGCTACTTCTTCACACCTACCCTTCAACTAGCCTATAGTCTCATGTCTCAATCGCTTGTCAAGCATCTCTTGACGCAGGGGACACATTTCTCGTCTCAGTTCTCTCCGACCCCCGGTCACAGGGCGTTTACGCTCTTGCGAATAACTACGGTAGCCTACTTGCCCGTCTTGTTTTCCAACCTATCGAGGAGAGCAGTCGAAATTACTTTAGCAAACTCCTCTCATCTTCCCCGGTGGTAGGTTAAGGGAGGGAAGGCAGAAAAGCAGACCACAGCTAAGACACAGGTCCACAAAGCGCGAGATGATCTCCAAGCGCTGCTTAAGTTTTATGTCCTCCTCAGCATTATCGTCGTCAGTATTGGCCATATGCGGCCCCCCTCCTAGTGCAGATCGTGGCGGGGCCACGGTGGTCTGGTAGTGGTGCTGGCGGCGTTCTTGCGAGGTATTGCTTGTATATCCCACTCCTTGCAGTGAATGGAGTCCGAGGCCTTCGTCTCATCCGTCGCCACAAAGTCTGAGGTTCATCGCCAAAGTTTGTGGATGGGCCTTTTTAGTGTCGCGTTCGCTATTGCCGGTTTTGTCTCGCTACGTGTGCTCGACCTCGGCGCTGCCGGCCTAGTGTACGCGAATGCGATTAATATGCTATGTCGTATATGGAGCGGCGCATTCATCTCACATTATTTTCAACGAAATCATGTGAAGTTTGAATGGAGTGGGCTTGTACCCAACGGGACAGTTCTTTACGTGTTGGGCACTGCTACGCTTTGGGGTACGTTGTCGAGGGCCGGCATCTGGGTAGGCAACATATCATCACACGTCTTCAAAGACTTAGTGATGGTAGGAGCTCTCGCAGTACCCTACGTTGGACTTATGTAGGTTTGGTTCTTCATGACCCCATTTTCGGGTTTGTTCTATCTTCTAGGGAATTTGCTGCTAATCGCTAGTAGTGCTTATGCCGAACGCCGCTATCTCATGGACTGCTATCGCTCCTTGCGTGGCCGTCGCGGCGCATGAACTTCGTACTGTGACTCTAATTATAAACAACATTTGATTGTGTCCTGGTATCTTTACACAGCTTCCCCGCTGGTGGCTGTATCTAATTATCGAATGTGATCTTGGTGCCCTTCTGTGACATGTCAACATCCTTGAAAAAGGCACCGTACGTGCTGTGTGCCTTCTTCTTAACCGTGGTGCCAAACTTTAGCAGTTCATTTGGTATGGGTTGCCCTGCCGCCTTAAGGATGTTGACTAGCCTGTGCAACGAAGTTAGTGGATTGCCGTGGTGGATTGTAAGCCTTGTTTGTGTTTGTACTTACTCTCCAGAGTGTGCTTTGTCGTGTTCTGTGAATAGGGTAATGGCTTGACCTGTCTTGCCGGCTCGTCCTGTACGACCAATGCGGTGGACATAGTCTTCGATGGTGAGTGGGAACTAAAACCAATGTCAGCTTTTTGGGCTGGGCCGCGCAAAATGAAGGAATAGTTAGATGGAGCGGGATGAGCTAAACTTACTGTGACGTTGATAACTAGCTTCACCTCAGGAATATCCAGACCACGAGCGGCTACGTCTGTGGCCACCAGTACTGGTGTCTGGCCCGACTTGAATGCTTCGAGACTTCGTGTGCGCTGCTCTTGTTTCAGATCGCCATGAATACCAACGACTTTGATACCGCGCTGCTGCAAGAAATTCTCGATACGCGTGGCTTCTTTCTTATATAGACAGAACACCAAGACTCGCTCGTTCTTGGGGTGCGCCTTGAGAAGTTGTAGAAGTCGTCCCTCCTTTGAGTGCTGATCTACAACTTCGACACGCTGCTCAATTCTTGTGTTTGCTTGGAGGTCGCCGCTCTCGTTGCCACCGATTTGGATGCGAACTGGTGAAACCATGAATGTCAGAGCCAGTGCTTGCACACTTTGTGGCCACGTTGCTGTAAACATGAGTGTTTGACGTTCTTCTTTCTTAGGTGTGCAGCCAATAATTCTCTTGATGTCATCTTCAACCCTTTGTCAAGCATACGGTCTGCCTCGTCGAGCACCACGAACTTGGCATTCTCTAGCTTGATTGCACCCTCCTCTAGGAAATCCTTGAGTCGACCAGGAGTAGCGACAATAATATCGGCCTTTCGAAGGAGATGTCTCTGGTCATCCTTGGATGCGCCACCGTACACACAGACTGTCTTGAGCCCGACATGGTCGGCAAGTTTAGAGAGTTCCTCATTGGTCTGCATAGCAAGTTCTCGTGTAGGCGATACTACCACCGCACGTATCCTCCCACCACTCTTGACCTTGGGCATATCCAGTACGGCGTTGACCAAGGGGAGACCGAAAGCGATTGTCTTGCCTGAGCCTGTCTCTGCTACTCCGACGATGTCTCGTCCAGACAGTCCGAATGGCCATGATGCGGCCTGGATGGGTGTTGGGACCTTGAACGCGGCGAAGGGGTTCTTGGCTGTTAGGGTAGACGACGGCAACTGCGAGAATTGCATGATGGGTGGTAGAAGGTCATTAGAGAGAGGGTCGACGATCGTGATCTGGTGGGTGCTTAGGAAGCTCGCGATCTCAGTCTGGGACACCGAAGCAGGCGCTGTGTGGCCATTTGGGGTGTTCGAGACGGCAGACTCGCTACTCCCGTTTTCCGCGGCTTTCGACTCTGCGTCTGCATCTGGGTCTTGCTTCCGGCGCTTCTTCTTGTCTTTCTTGTCTTTTTTCTCCTTCTTGGACTTTTTCTCCTCAGCTGGCTCAATATGCTCGCTGTCGTTTTCTTCTACCTCGTCGTCGCCCTTCCTCTTCTTCTCCTTGTTTGATTTCTTCTCCTTCTTGCTTTTCTTCACTTTAGCATTACTATCGCCTGGCGTGGCGGCTGCATCTTTATCTTCGGAGGAGATTGGTGTCGAGACGGCAGAATTGTCATCCTGCACTTTCGCCTTGCGATCCTTCTTCTCTTTCTTATCCTTCTTGGATTTCTTTCTAGGAGGGTCGCCTCTACATCGGCATCTTCGAGGAGGTGTTTTGACATGTCTATATATAAAGCTAAGTAGTCGTTCAAGCTACACAATATACTTCACAATTGACAAGATAGGTAGGAAGTAACTCTCTGACCTAGCAACAACCTTTGACATGAAAAATAACCATCGTGGAAAATTAATATGGATCAGCTCACGATAAGATAAGAATGACCCCACCAGTGTGTGGCCTACAACTAAAAATCTTGTACTGTGTGGCTGGTACTACCAGTAATATCCCTGTAACTTGGAATACTCTATCGAGGGGCACTCCTAGCACGTTTGTCTCTTAGAGAACATGAATGAGAGTATGAACTTTTCTACGGCTAGATGTATTCTAGGGAGTTTAGGTATTAGGATGAATAATAAGATGCTCTCACAGCTCGCACATTTAGTTATAAAGTTCATTGGTATCAGGATAGCGGAGTAGTTTGAATATGTTCATTGTTATAATGATACAATTGAGTGAGAACGATGCTTTTTTTGCATTTCTCCAGGTATCAGACTCTGAAAAAGACCACATCATATTCTGTAACCCTAACCTTGGAATACTCCTTAAGCTCCAACTCCGAATTCATTGGCGTATGGGTGTTCTCATGAAATGCCCGGTTCTCCCGCCCACTTATCGCCGTTCCATCGACAACTTTTGTCCCAATATGCGGCGCGTAGTAAATACAAGACACATTCAACGAATGACTCAGTTAAGTTTCAGGAAATTCATGCGGCGGGTGAGGCAACTTCGGCCCCGGGTAGCTTGGCCCCTGTGCCCGCCAAATTTGTCGGGCGGGCATGAGGGTTCTTGGTGTAGTAGTTAGAGATAGCGGATTTGATGGCATCCTCGGCCAACATGGAGCAGTGTACTGCGTAAACGTTAGCAAGTACTCATTATATATAGCCATAAAAGGTACGCAAGACTCACACTTGACAGGTGGTAGACACAGCTCCTTGGCAATCTCGGTATTCTTAATCTTGCCGGCTTCCTCCAAAGTCATACCGCGTACCAATTCGGTCAAATAACTTGAGCTCGCAATCGCACTGCCGCAGCCGAAGGTCTTGAACTTGACGTCTGAGATGCGGTTGTCGTTTGGGTCCACGCGGATCTGGAGCTTCATGACATCGCCACAGGCGGGTGCACCAACCAGTCCCGTACCAACGTCCGCATCATTTTTCTGCATTGAGCCAACATTGCGCGGCCGGTTGTAATGATCCAAAACTTTCTCGTGATAAGACCGACGTGTGATATTGGCGACTGGACTGAGAGTTTGGCGCATAGCGATGCGAGGGGCCGATGTCGCCACTGCTCGGCGCGCAGCGTTGGCAAGCGTCCGTGACAGCATGGTGGCGGTTTTGTTGAGATATCTGGTTGAAAATACTTTCAGCCCGCAGAGTGGTTGGTCCCTCCGGTGTCTGTTAAGATAACACGGCTCGCGACTGACACAAAAGGAGAGTGTGTATGACGGGCGTGTTGAATATACGTAGGTGTGAGATATATGGTTGATGATTAGGATGAGGGATGAGGTAAAATGGCAACGGAAGGAGTTATTAATTAAGGCCCAGAGGTCTGTCCCAGAGCTAACGGCTTTGTACCGGCGATCTCGGTCGCAAATGATTTAGCTGGACCCTGTGGCGAATCAGAAAGCTCCATGAGCCTATGATTTCATCATCTCCGAGATAGCTTTACGCACTGTATTTTGCCACTAAGAGCCCTCTCCCTCAGGCACAACAGAGGTAAGCTAGGGGGCTTAGACCGGTATTTCCAGATCATGTACTGCTAAACCTCATGAAATCCTGGCATGAATTACACTGTGTGTGAAGCGCTTCTTGTTTATGGGGATCCTCTTGTCTTATCAGATCCGATCTAATCGGTGCGTTTAGCCAATAATGCCTCGGGTCCGACAAAATTCCGAGTTTTCTTCTCCGAGCGGCCGCACGTGTCCACCTGCCTACATGCATAAGTATTAGGTACTTGGTAGCTACAACTCTACGGCACCTGCAATGCGGGGCAGGAGTTATAAGCAGCCCCGTAAGTATCAGTGCCCCTCCTACTGGTAGGTTTTGTTCGGCGCGTTAAGCTCAAGGCGGGGTGACCTAGCACAGCTACCTAAAACCTTACAGCTTCAGCTTGTCCCATCAGATTACATCACCCGTAAATAAAACGGGTTCCCAAGGTAATCTGATCCTCGTTGGCTGCCTGCACCTCAGGCCACCTGCATCTCACTACCTACTTTGGCGATACCTACCTGCTCAATCAACCCTGACAAACAACAACTATAATCGTCGCCCTGGCGATATTATCCAAACTAACAAAACACGGCTTCATCGATTGCTAACAAGAGGAAAACCTCCCTTCCCGCGTCAACCCAGCTCGGGGCCCTAGCAGCACAGCTGTTCTTGTCGTTCGTCATGGCGTGCCCGCATCTGGACTCTCTCTGTGAGTGCTTGGACGCGCCCGCTGCAAGAAGCCTAATACACGAGAGAGGCTGACTGTTTGCACCGCGCAGCTCTGAGCCCACCTACGCCAGCGCAATCTGTTTATCGAGAGGATTGCACACAGTGCTTCGACTCTATTGTATGCTATCACCCCCTTCCATTCGATTGATTTGTCGACCTTTTCTCCGACCTCCCAATTTGCGGCCTTGGTTTCCTGACTACTTCTAGGACTGCCCGGGGGCCTTGACGTTTGCCTGCAATGCTTCAACGGTGGATGTGTTGGCGAGAAGACACATTCCCAGCTTCATTATGTTACCAAAAGCCACCCCCTCGTATTGAACATTCGTCGAACCCGAAAACGAGTCGTGAAGGATGAGCCCCCGCCAAGATAACAAAATTGTCCATCGCCGCTGAGACTGAAGCCGATCGATACGACGTCATCACCACCGTTAAATGTCATGAGTGCGTGAAAGAGCTCGACAAATCCCACGCCAAGCTTGCCCCTCTCGTTGACGGGATTCTCAAAGCCAACACGTTTTCCCGTCAAGAGGAGGTCAAAGCATGGGAGCAGGAGATGTCGACTTGTGAGCATATACTTATGTTGCAGCAGGAGACCAGTCGTAAGATTGAAAGCGGCGATTTAGGACATTGCTCCAAATGCGAGCTGAAGGAGAACCTCTGGTTATGTTTGGTTTGTGGCAATTTAGGCTGTGGGAGGGCTCAGTTTGGCGGTGTTGGCGGTAACTCACATGGGCTGGCCCATGCTACCGAGTCCAACCATGGTGTCGCTGTCAAACTTGGTTCTATCACGCCTGAGGGATCTGCTGATGTCTACTGCTACCAGTGTGATGAAGAGCGCCTGGATAGCGATCTTGCACCGCATTTGGCCCACTGGGGGATTATTCTCGCTGACCAGGTGAAGACCGAGAAGAGCCTGACCGAGATGCAAATCGAGCAGAACTTACGGTGGGAGTTTTCCATGACAACAGAGGACGGAAAGGAACTACGGCCGTTGTTCGGACCTGGTTTGACCGGGTTGAAGAACCTTGGAAACAGCTGCTACCTCGCTAGTATCTTGCAGTGTCTATTTGACTTGCCTGCATTCCAGAACCGCTACAATATCCCCGGAGCTGATCTACCGGATGTTCTTGATCCAGCACAGGATCTGGAAACGCAACTACGCAAACTGGCGGATGGGCTACTCTCCGGCGCCTATTCTAAACCTGATAGCGATGTCATTGCATCAGAGCATTCTTCTGAAATTCCGCACCAAAAAGGGCTCTCACCTAGTATGCTGAAACATTTGATCGGTCGTGGCCATGCTGAATTCTCAACAATGCGACAACAAGATTCGTTTGAACTGCTTCAGCATCTCATCAAATTAATCACGCGATCACAGCACCCAGCTCCCTTAACAGACCCAACCCAACATTTCAGGTTTGTGACAGAGCAACGACTACAATGCATCAACTGCAAGAAAGTCCGATATTCGTCAACCGAGCAGGACAGCATTTTCATTGATGTACCGCTTGAAAAGCTCCCACAGTCAGAAGGAAGAGAAGGCGACGCCTATCAGCCAGTCACTCTAGAACAATGTCTGGACCGTTTTACAGGTCAAGAAGCCGTTGAACTGACCTGTCCTGCGTGCGATAGCAAAGTAGGATTTATGAAGCGGGTTTTGTTCAAAACATTCCCAACTACGCTCATCGTCAATGCCCGGAAAATGACGGTGGAAAATTGGGTACCACGCAAAGTCGACGTTCCTGTAATTGTAGGAGATGGCCTAATTTCATTGAATGACTACTTTTCACCCGGTCGTCAGGAATCCGAGGAATTACTCCCAGAAGAGGACCAATCTACTGCCCTGTATTTGCTCCGAACGAGGGCGCGCTTGACCAACTGATGGCCATGGGGTTCCCTCGCAACCGCTCCGAAAAGGCCCTTCATGCGACCGGCAATTCAGACGCGAACGTTGCTATGGAGTGGTTGTTCGCTCATATGGAAGATGAAGGCATTGACGATCCGTTAGTAATTACATCGACTAGTGTGGGCGGAAGCGATGTGGCAGACCCTGAGAAGATTGAGATGCTTGGAGCGATGGGGTTCAATGCACCACAGGCACGTAAGGCTTTGAAGGAGACCAATGGCGATGTAGAGCGGGCTGTAGAGTGGCTATTCAGTCATCCAGACGACCAAGGCGATTTTGACGAAGGGAGCGGTCCAGCTGCAGAAAGCAAATGTTCCGGCCGGATCTGCGGATCTGCCCGCGAATTTCCAGCTACAAAGCATTGTATGCCACAAAGGAACCAGCATCCACGCAGGGTAAGCAGAAGTGAAGCTGCTCAATTTATTCGAGACTGCTAACATGAATAGGCACTATGTCGCATTTATTCGCAAGCAGCTTAACCATACGGAGGAGCCGAAATGGGTCCTCTTCAACGACGAGAAGGTCGTCGAGGCTGGGGACGTTGAGGAAATGAAGAAGACGGCTTACGTCTACTTTTTTAACAGGGTTTAAAGGGGGCGGGTCCCCTGCTCGCCTATTTTGCGAATGCATCATGAAGCGATCGAGATAAGCATTGAGATTAGAGAGCAAAACGGAGTTGCACGGATTTGGAGATAGGTTCTAAAATGCTGACATACATCTGGGCACCAATGTAGGTGGCCCAACTTACAAGATGCTGGAGTAGATACGCATGTCACTGGGTTGATTTAGTGCGCCTGGGTATCTAGAGGTTTGTAGATCTCGATCTTGAAAATCTCGAGTTTAATGCATATTTTGATACAGCATTGACAACTCCCACCTCTTAAGTAGTTAGTTAGTGCGTCGAGTACATTGGTCCCCAGCTATTGCCTTGTTATACGAGGACTACGGCTTGATGACTATACCTGACCAATATGGTTTATTACCAAACCTCGCATACCCCTAAACGCCTCAAGATGACCGATTCCACGCAAGGGTGTCCTCCCTTTGTTACAGCCAATGCAGCTCCCAAAATGACATAGAAAAAAAGCCCGCCATAAGCAAAATCGCATAATACATGGCCCTAGGAGGGAGCAGTAGAAGCCTAATTCTCTAGACGGTAACTCACGAGGGTCTCGACGCGGTGATTGCTCGTGCTGAATCCGCGCAACTGTACCCGCTCGCCATTGACAATGTCCTTGGCGTCGCTATCTCCCCACTCGACGGGCACCTCACTATCAGCGTCCGCGTACACGAGGACGTTGAAGGTGCAGTCGCCGGCGAGCTGCGGGAGAAAGGTGACGGAGGCAGTGATCTGGCGAAACAGGGCGGCGATCTCGGCTTGAATCTCGGCCTCGGTCTTGGACGGGTCTGCCGCGGGGCTGCAACACCGCCGCCGCTACTGCTGCTGTTCTCCTGGCGGCGGCAGCCGTGCTTGATTTGGAGGATTTCTTCGTCTTGGAGGAGGCGAGGATCTGGACGTCGAACTGCCACCGCTCGACGTGCTCGCCCGTGTCCTTGTCTGTGATGACGATGACTAGCTTGCTGATCTTGCCGTGCTGCATCCACCGGTCGAGCTGGGACATGATCTTCTTAATGTAGGCTTTGACTTGGTCGTCGGCGGATACGAGCATGTTGAGGCCATATTTCTTGACTCTGTCGGTTGGTAATAGCAACTGAAATTAGCTTGCGTACTGCTTGGGGATTAGTGCGCGGGTTTCTGCTCGTACGCTGTGAAGTCCTCGGCTGGGTATACGCCTCTCTGGAACCTGTGGTTGTCGTTAGCGCGCCTAGTTTCGATAATGGTTCCCATTCATGCAAACTGAACGCACAGGATGCTATGGATCGAGTATTGGAACTGTAAATAAGCCTTTGTGTCAGCAGAAAGTCCTCGCTGCATATTCAGGCACTAACCCCCTCTATACGGCCTCAGACAGCTAGGGTCATTCAGATGAACGTACGAATTCAGCCACGAGTTTTGCGCTTCCCTTGAGGGATAGCTTGTGAATCTTGGACTTGTCCTTTTCTGCTGCGGCCGGAGGCATTTTGGATGTAATTTTTGGTAGTTGGTCAATTCGTATGAATGAGTTGAAAATAACGTTGTTTTCAGCGGAAGAGATCAGACGTAATAGGTACCGACCTTGTACTACATATATTGAGATTTGTTTACTTTGCGCCGACTCTTTGGCGGGTGATGAATGGAGGTCTTGCCATGCCTGCCTATCGATAATGATCCCTACATACAGTGAAATTACTATAACTTAGCACAGTCCGTTTGCGATAAGATAAGAGGTAGTAGCGGAAGTGCACTCTTCACAATCCTCTACATCAGCCCACCGTTCACACTCAGTCCAAACCACAACGCCGTCGCCTCCCAGATCAAATCCGCATGGATGGGTAGCAGCAGCCGTCTGCCCGCCGTCTGTTCGCGACTATGTCTACGCCAAGCGCCTCGCTGTGCGTCTTATAGCACTCGCTCCCCTTCGCTCTCCCTACATTCACCCGCGCTCTCGCGCCTCTATCTGCGCTCTTCATGTCATGATTCATGGCGGGCGCAGACCAAGCCATGGATCGCAACCGCGGCGTCGCCTCCGCATAGTTCGCACGCCCCAACGGTGTCCGTGTGTCGCTTCAGCAGCTCCAAGACGGCCGTCAGCGACCTTGAGCGCCGCATCGCAGCCATCCCCCTCGAACGCTTCCGCAACTTCTGCATTGTTGCCCACATTGACCACGGCAAATCCACACTGTCCGACCGCCTGCTTGAGATCACCGGCACAATCTCGTCGTCGAATTCCAACCGTCAGATCCTCGACACCCTCGAAGTCGAGCGCGAACGCGGCATCACCGTCAAGGCACAGACGTGCACCATGCTCTACAATCATAATGGCGATGACTACTTGCTGCATCTCGTTGATACGCCTGGCCACGTTGACTTTCGCGCTGAAGTCACTCGATCGTATGCCAGCTGCGGTGGTGCTCTACTATTGGTCGATGCAAGCCAGGGTGTGCAAGCACAAACCGTGGCCAACTTTTTTCTAGCTTTCGCAGAGGGTCTCAAGATCCTCCCCGTCATCAATAAGATCGACATGTCCGCCGCCGATGTTCCTCGGGTGCTGGAGCAATTGGAAACAACGTTTGAGCTGGACTCGAGTAAGGCCATTGGCGTGAGCGCCAAGACTGGCTTGAACGTCAAGAGCCTACTGCCTGCAATTGTGGACGCCATTCCTGCGCCTGATGGTGATGCTACAAAGCCATTAAGAATGCTTCTGGTCGATTCATGGTACGACAGCTTTCGCGGCGTTATCTGCCTTGTCAGACTCTTTGATGGGACAGTCAGGGCTGGCGACCAACTCGTAAGTTTTGCGACTAATCGGAAATACACGGTGGGGGAGGTGGGCATCAGGTATCCAACCCAGGTACCTCAGATGGTTCTACGAGCTGGTCAGGTCGGTTATATTTTCTTCAATCCGGGTATGAAGAAAATACAGGATGCCAAGATTGGCGACACCTTCACAACAGTCGGGTCAGAAGACGTCGTTGAGCCATATCCAGGCTTCGAAGAGCCTAAGCCCATGGTTTTTGTCGCCGCTTTCCCGACAGACCCCAGCGACTACAGTCGTCTCTCCGATAGTATTAGCCAGCTTGTTCTTAACGATCGTAGCATCACCCTTTACAAAGATCACTCCGAAGCCCTTGGTATGGGTTGGCGAGTTGGGTTTTTAGGTAGTCTCCACTGTTCTGTGTTTCAGGATCGCTTGCGCCAGGAATACGGCGCGAGTGTCATTATCACCGAACCTGCTGTCCAAACCAAAGTGGTGTGGAGGAATGGTGAAGAAGTCATCCATCAAAGCCCTGTTGATTTCCCCGAGGTCGAGGATAGCAAGGCGCGCGGGCTACTTTCTATGAACCCTTTGTTCTAGCCACCATAACAGTCCCGGAGGAATATCTAGGCCGTGCCATCGAATTATGCGAAGCTAGTCGTGGCGAACAGGACAGCATCGAGTTCTTCCACGGCATGCAGGTCATTATCAAGTATCGTATTCCTACAGCCCAACTGGTGGATGACCTCTTTGGCAAGTTGAAGGGGGCTACAAAGGGCTACGCCACTCTCGATTATGAAGATGCGGGCTGGCGTGAGAGCGACCTGGTCAAGCTACAACTACTTGTCAACAAGGAACCCGTAGACGCCATAGCACGCGTCGTCCATAGGTCGCAGGTCGAACGCCTCGGCAGACAATGGGTCTCCAAATTCAAGGAGCATGTACAACGCCAGATGTTTGAGATTATCATCCAGGCGGCCGTCGGCAAGAAGATCGTCGCAAGAGAGACGCTGAAGCCCTTCCGCAAAGATGTGCTGGCTAAACTGCATGCTAGTGACATCACCAGACGGAAGAAACTATTGGAAAAGCAGAAGGAAGGGAGAAAGAGGCTCCGCGCCGTCGGCAATGTTGTTATTGAGCAGGAAGCGTTCCAAAAGTTTTTAGCTAAGTAATCATTAGGTTGTGCATACTACCTACTGACATGTTGGAGTTGGATTCCATGTAAATCGGTGTAATAACAGTATTGATATACGTATTAATGAATAACTCTTATACCCTCTTCTATAGACAACACGACGCATATGGTTTACGAGTTTGGCGCCTTCGTACCCAACTGATGCAATAAATATAGCACTGCATCTACCTACTTTTTCGAGGCCGTCGGTGATGATCTACACACCAACAACACCAATTGCAGTGCTAATTCTTAGTCTGAAAAAGGTAATATATACTTACATCGATCTTGATGGCATGTGTGAATAGTATCGTAGTGAATTAAAATCGATGCCTTCCCCTTCACCTCGACAAGCCATAGACACAAAAAACGGAATGACTATGCGATGCGCTCAGACGTTATTGGAGATACATCCTAAGTATTTTCGTATAAAATTGTTAGTATGTAGACATAATGGTCGTGTGATGTGTTCCCCCATTTTGTCTCGCCACGGCCGCCCCCTTGCAGCGGCGGCACAGAGGGCGCACGTAACGTAAAAAGCGGAAGGGGGCCATTCTCGCTAAGATGCGGGTGGGCAGGCATCAAACATTGACGACCATATGCATGACACGGCATAACCTGCATGATCTGTTGCCAGGAATCCCGTCGCTCTCGCCTAACGTCTTGCGCGTAGCGCGCGCACGGGAATGGAAATATCGCATTGCCGTTAAATCTAGAAAACTGCTCCTGAGGCGGCTTCGTGGGGAGTTGACAGTTGACAGTCCAGCCCCACCACCACTAAGCACAGGTACCCAGTGATGTTTCCAGATATTTTCAAATGGTGTTTCATTTGGCTTGGCTAAGCACTTACTTTAGTTTAGGTATCTGAGCTCTCAATATTTGGCAGGAATACCCGGTTACCCCCACTGGGAATCACGCGCAGGCGGACAATTTTTCCAGAAGCTGTCAAGACCCTTGGGAACTTCCCGTCTCTACCACAAGTTATCCCTGTCGAAAGTATGCTGAAATGGCCGGGGTGGGTTGGGGGTCAGAGTTTCCCCTAGCTCCAATTTTGGGGGTTGGCTTAGAGGGGTAAAGAGACGGAACCGGAGATGAGGGGTAGTTCGGTGGGCTAGCGGGGTGGAAGCACGTACAACTACCTACCTACTTACTTACGAGAGCGTCGGGGACGAAATGCACCGAAGACGTGGGAAACTAATTGTTGTTGGTATCAACGCCCTCTACCCTCGATACCCAACCTTCTGAGGTTTGGATCTGCATTTCCGGCTTCGGATCGTATTCAGACCTACCACCACTCACAAGAGCTTCCTGTACTAAGTGAAGGTTGATATTCGCTGCAGATGATTTGGCCGCTCTTCAAACGGCGTTGTAACGGTTATGGATTCACCCAAACATGGCCCTATACGGCTGTGGTTCGAGATTCATCGGGTATCCACCACATTATTTACCCAAGGCCGGATAGGTCTTTCTAGTAATAGCAGTTTCTGATGTACACGCATCCCCCGCATCTATTCATGATCAACTTGGCCTCGTTTACTGAAAAGAATGCCCAAAATCGCCAATGTTGTATACTATAGGGTGAAGCCCAGATGGCTGATGGTCAAGATCACCGACGAGAATGGCGAGTTCGGCTGGGGTGAGGCTACGCTCGAGGGCCATGATCTCGCTGTGGAGGATGTCTCGAGGAGATGATTCCCAGAATCGTAGGAAAGCAGGCCAAGTTCGTGTTATCTTCATGTTACCTTTTGCTATTCCTCCTAGCTAATCTAATGATAGTGAGATTGAGAATATTTGGCAGCTGTTTTGGAGACATGGTTTCTACCGCGGTGGCCCTGTCTTCATGAGTGCACTCTCCGGTGTAGATATTGCCCTTTGGGATCTCAAAGGTACTGTGAATGGAATCTGATGAATTATTAAGAAGTCCCTAACGGGCTATATCCAGGCAAGAATCTTAAGGTGCCCATATATGAACTACTGGGCGGCAAGGTGCGCGATGAAGTTCAGGTATACTGCTGGATTGGTGGTGATAGGCCCTCCGATGTCGAGAGCGCTGCGTATGTGTACCGAATCCCTCGTTTTCAACGATCCTCTAATTGACCAACTCCCAGCAAGGCACGTCTGGCACAAGGTCTCAAGTGCGTTAAGATGAACGCGACAGAAGACCTTAATTGGGTTGATTCTCCATCGGCCCTTGACGCAGCCGTCGAGAGGTTAAAAATTGTGAAGGCGGTCGGCCTCGACGCCGGCCTCGACTTTCACGGCCGAGTGCATAAGGCCATGGCCAAACAGCTCGCAAAGGCACTGGAGCCGCATCGTCCGCTCTTCATCGAGGAGCCTCTATTAAGCGAGCACCCTGAAGCCATCAAGCAACTTGCGGGCCTCACCACTATCCCCATCGCCCTCGGAGAACGATTATACTCCCGCTGGGACGTCAAGCGCTTCCTCGAGGATGCCAGTATAGACATTTTACAGCCTGACATCGCCCACGCCGGTGGCATCAGCGAGACCAAGCGCATCGCGGCAATGGCGGAGGCTTATGATGTCGCCATCGCGCCTCACTGCCCCCTGGGCCCCGTGGCTTTCGCTGCCTGCATGCATGTCGCTCTTAGCTCGCCAAACTTCACCATTCTAGAGATGAGCTTGGGCATGCACTATAACACGGAAGCGGGGGATGACATTGACCTACTGACCTATCTGAAGGACCCAAGTGTGTTTGATATTGGAAATGGCGGTTATGTCAAGGCGCCGACGGGCTACGGCCTCGGAATCGACATCGATGAGGAGATGGTGAAGAGGATTTCCAAGGATACCGTACCGTGGCAATGCAAAGTGTTCCACGGCCCCGATGGGAGCATTCGGGAATGGTAAGTCATCGTAGGTTGGGCTGGGTAACCTGGGGAGAATAGCTAGCATGGTTGGTTATTTTTGGTTTCACTCATGCTGCCGACTATTACTGAGCCACTTGACTATCTTTACCATATTAATCCTCGCGCTTGAGTTACTTATACGCTTAAAAGCGCGCGAAGCTCGTGAAAGTTGTTTCGACGCTAATATTGGCCAATATGAAGCCCCTAATACGTGAAATCCAAGTAAATCTTCGATGTCACGTAATAAATTGCTCAGCGCCTTCTAGAATATTCGGGAGTATAGTTTAGAGAACTTGTATTGTTCTAGTATCATATTTAACCTACGTCTAAATTTTCGAACTCGAAGTTCGCAGTGGCTCGTAGCAGATGCACTTAGGAGCAACTCCGACTTCGCGCTCATAAGACCATTATGAGCCAGTTTTTAGGTCACCTTGGAGCCATCTTTTACTACATGGCTTATTCTAAATTATACTCTCTACGGTACACCATGACATAGGTAGTCTTGGCGGAGAATCACACCAGGCAGTATTACCTTCCCATCCAGCCGCCGTCTACAGTCAGAATCTCGCCGCTAACATATCGACATGCCGCGCCGGCGAGGAACACCGTGGCTCCCTCGAAGTCTTGCGGGTGCCCCATCTTCCCGCGGGAATGCGTTCGAGAATACTGGCGTGGCGTGCCTTGTCCTGCAACAAGGCCTCGTTCATGTCGGTGGCAATGTAACTAAAGGCAAGTGTAAATAATCAATTAGACTACGAGGGGACGGTATTTTAAGAAGTTGATTGCCTCACCCTGGCGCGATGGCGTTGACGTTGATACCGTCCGCTGCCCACTGATTCGACAGAGACTTGGTCAACTGAGCGACACCGCCCTTGGCCGCGGCGTACTGGCGCACTCGAAGTCAGCTATCACGAACGTTGATTTTCGAGAGTTCCAGGCGCGCGTTTGGAGACGCTCTCTACTCGAAGAAGAAGTTTTGTACTGTAAGAATTGCCAAGACAAGAAACAAGATAATTTCAGGAATTATATGTACTGACAGCGGGTACGTTGAGACCACCCTGGAAGGATACGAGGGATGCAACGTTGATGATGGCTCCCCTGCGACCCGTAGCGTCTGGTGTGCGTGTGAGGAAGTAGGCCCCGAAATCTCGGTTGAGCGTCCACACGGCGGTGAGATCAACTTGAAGGACCTAATGACGTGAAACATAAGTATCAGATTTCTACAAGCCGGCGCGGCCCGGCATAGCTCTAATCACCAGGAAAGATCGTCACCTACATCATGCCAATCATTCATCGGGAATACGTGCGCCGGGTGTCGTCTCTGAATACCAGCACTCGTAACGAGGATGTCGACGTCATGGCCGTCATCTAGGATCCGCTTCGCAAGAGCCTCTACCTGCTCCTGGGAGCCCATGTCTGCCATGTAGACGAAGGCTCTGCGTCCGAGTGCCTCGATCTTCTGCTTTGTCTCTAGGCTCTTCTCGTCTCGCTGGATCAGGATGATGTCGGACCGGCTGCTGCGAGAGCCAGAGCCATGGACTGCCCGATGCCCGAGTCCCGCCCGTGACGACGGCTAAGTGACCCTCGAGCGAGAAGAGTTTCTCGAGATATGAAGGCATCCCAGTGTTGGTCGCGGGAATTAGTTATTGACTAAGTTTATGTATATATATATATATATATATAGGATAGACCGGGCAAGGATAAATAGGCAGTGCTAAATTAAGCCCCTGGTAATAGTGGGAGGTCGGCTGTCGATTTTGAGATATACTCGAATAGCTAAACTTAGCTAGCACGGAGACTTATGGTTCTATAGAGCTGCTCGGTAAGAGACTCCTACCATTTACTCTCTACTTGCACATTATAGGGGGCGGGCAGCCTCTGTATTAGGGCGAATCAATTCTAAGCTGCTACGTTAGGTAGGGCTGGGTAGTGGAATGAATTGGAGATAGGTGGAGGGGTTTGTCGAGTTGGGATAATCGGCTGGTATTTTGGCAGCTTTTTTGTTTTAATTACGTGAAAATGCCATAGTAGACCTACTGCTAAAACCGGAAACATGAATCAATCTAGCTAGTTACTTAGCTAGCCGTTGTTCTACAAGAATACGAAAACAAACAGTCGAGAATAGGTATAGAGTAAAGTTGCTCGGCATCTCCCATATTAAAATCTTATTATGGGCATCTATAGGCGAAAATTACCTTACCTGTAGGTCCAAGCAACCGAGGGGCGATTGCTATTCGTCGGTGCATCCTTGTTTTTTCCTAGTTGGGGTGACTGTAAGTGGAGATTTGGGGGAATCGGCGTCGGTGGGGGCGGGGAACCGGAGAGCGGAGAAGATCGTCAAGGAGGGGTTCCAGGTTTTACCACTTTCCTAGCGCAGGACAAATTGGGATTAGTGCATCTATCAGGCAGGCGACCTCGCTGAGCACATACTTTATGCATGATTTATGCAGGGAGAAACGGTCCGCAAAACGGCTTCCAAGGTTCTTTTTACCGTTAACGTGAGACACTTAGTGCTACTACACGACGAGCTGATGGTGAAGTAGCAGAATTTAGTGGCTTGTACATATATATAGCGATATATAGATAGATCAATACACGTACATTACTGAATCTGACAGATTTCAAAGCTAGATGTGCGGTTACGGTTGCTAACACCAATTCCGGATACTCTTAACCTGCCCGCACCTTGTGTCTCCCGAACACCAACAACAGCCAGAGAAGCGAGCGCCTAGTCAGATTTTATTAAAAGTCGAATCTCTGGTTATTAAGGAAACTCCCTAGGGCCAATATTAAGCGCTGTTGACCAGCTTATGAAGTCAAATCAAATGTTAGCCCATTAGCTCATACTTATAAGCGATAAAAATCGGAAGCTTCGTAAGGCAAATAAAGCGCTTAGCAAACGCCAGAGGGGCAAAAAAAGGCGCCTATAGGATGGGAAAAGCCTTACTGTAAAGGATGCAACAGATTTGATTGCCTAGCAGGATGTGCAGGGGTTGGCACGGTCGTAAACGTCGAGAAATCGTGGTGGTGGTGAGCCGAGTGTGCCGCGCCAACGACGATGTGGGCGGTGCGGCAAAACCGGTCACATTTCGAGAGCTTAAGATGAGGATATAGAATTGAGTAACGAAATATAACCCGATTGACTTTTAATGATATCTACGTTGGTTGTAAAGTTAGGTATTGATGATTGAACATGATTGTATGGTGGAAAGTGGCCCGCTCGCTCATTCGGTCCCAGAGAACGTGCGGAAACGGAACCGCTGAAATCTCAAGTGCCGCGGAAAATGTAGATTTTTAACTATAAGCTTTATACCCCGGAAATCCGCATAACGCGGACCCATACAAGCCAAGGGCTAAGCTCATACATTTGAAGGTTCTTTTTGACCAATTAAGCCTTTCTAACGAAAGCCATTCTTCTTCATCAACGCCTTTTCTCCTTGACAAGCGACCATGCGAGACCCAGCTCCTCAACTTGGGCATCTGACTTATCCTCAACTGCGTCTCAAAGACAACCTTTTAGATGAAAACCCCAATGTTATCCAGTTCCAATCTAAATATGGAAGCTTTCAGTTACATGAACCGCCTACTACCAACATTGGCACCCTCAGTCGCTTACCTCTCGAGCTTCTTCAACAAGTCCTCTACCAGCTAGACATAGCAACTATCGTGGACTTTCGACGCGTCAATAGACAGGCTTTTACTATCCTTGACTCTGTCCCTGCGTATCGCGCGATTGTCAAGCACGCGCGGAACGCATTATGTGGCATTATAGCCATAGATACCGGGAAATGGATTACCTGCGGCACTCTTTACAAGAAGCTATCCACGCCTGAATGCGAAATTTGTGGAGATTTCGGCGGTTATCTCTATCTTCTAACTTGTAAGAGAGTCTGCTTTCTTTGTCTATCAGAGAATCCCCTATATCTACCTTTGCGAATAAGCCATGCCTGTCGAAAATTCGGACTTGGCAGCGAAATCATCAACAAGCTGCCCTGCATGAAAGTCATACCTGGCACGTATTCTCCGAACGAAAAGAAGGTCGCACGGTGCATCCTTGTCGACTACGAATCTGCTCGCATTGCGGGCATTACAGCCCACGGATCTATTAGCGCCATGACCAGATTTGTGTCAGATTTGCAGACCCAGAAGGATGAAAAGTACAATGCAAGGAAAGCGGCAGTGCTGAGTTTAGGAGACCGCTCTACGCATATTCGAAGGCCGCCGGCGCTTGACCCCTATGATGCACTGTCGGGCAACCCCTTTCGCTTTGGGGCAATTGCTCGTGTGGCATGTCTCGACATAGCAACGCAGGAACTAGAACGCGGCTTTCATTGCCTTGGATGCGAGAGGGCCAAGCGTCTACCTCTCCACTATAGGCGGAAATTCATGGTTGCTTCTTTCAAGAATCATCTAGCACAGTACGGAGGTATCAAGAACGGCGAGCATCACTTGAATTGAGTATATAGACAACAAGCACTGATCTGCGACATAGCGAACCACTAATCAACACGAAATGCGAAAGAAGACTTGTACACTACAGGCTGAGGAGAGAAACATGTGTCTAGGTACTCAATGAGTCACAATAGGTACCGTACCAAGACGCGCTAGGGTCAGTAAACTGTAAATAGACCGTCAATTGACCTTTGAAAATCTTTAACGCGTTGGCCAGAATAAATCCTTGAGCGACTAATTGCGAAAATAAACAGTTTGTTGATTTTAAAACCGCTAACGTTAAACTAAGTTTAAACGTTAAAAATTTTAAGCGTTAATTAAGCGTTGATCGAGCGTTAAAAATTCTAAACGTTAAAGACCGCTATGGCCCACTAAAAAATTAGGGGCCGTAAGCACTATACGTACTTATGGCTGTTCTATTGTATTACGGCTGTTTTATTGTACTACGATTGTTTTTATTAATTTATAAAAATTGAAAATTACGGTGTAGTGTGGGATTCGAACTGTATATTTTTTCTGTCTTGGTTTTTGTTGCATTATTTGGGTTCGCGTGTTTCTGCAAAATGTACCCAAATTGGGTCGCCACCCCATACCATGTTTCTGACCATTACACTTGGGCCACCACCCCTTAATTCTGCAGTCACAACCTATCGACTAAAAAGCCTACTAGTATGCTCTTTATATCATAAACAATTTAGTTTCAATTGCTTCTCACTGCACCCCCTCACCTCTTCTTTATCTCCTTTTCACCTCAATCGTATACCTACACCACCTGTTTTTAATTCGAGCTGTCTTCCCACTATGTCTAATGAATCTGTTCGTATCGAGCTGCTCCAAGCAAGCGTTGACGCGGATGACGAAAGCTACTTCCGCCTCCTTATCAACGGGAAGACAGTGAAGTACCTTACCATTGACGTTGGGCTGTTTGACCCTGCCGATATGTGCTTTGGGCCCTCTCTTATCAACTTACTCCCACCCTTTCCACCTAGCGACTGGAAGACAGGTCACATCTCTCGCAACCCTGCAACCGGGAGAGCACACTTTGCTAGCGTCTCGGGAACACCTCTCCCGGAAATCACGAAAATCTGGCATTCTTCTAGAATTGATCATCTCGAACTTAAGAAGCTACGCAAACTCCGGTCAAATGTATACGAAGCAGTTTGCCCACGCCTTGGCGCGACAGTTGTCGCCAAGTTCGCGCGTTTTCCGTGGGAGATACCCCAAGTGGAAGCCGAGACAGTGGCATATAAGTGGATTGATGGTCATCAAATAGGTCCTGATTTTCTTGGACACTTGACAGAGGAAGGCAGAGTTATCGGTTTTATTATCGCTCAGATCATCGACTACCATCACGCTACGCCGGACGACTTTGCTTTATGTGATCTAGCGTTATCGAGGTTGCATAAATTAGGTATCAAACACGGTGACATCAACAGGCACAACTTTCTTGTTCGAGGTGGGAAAGAAGCCGTCCTTATCGACTTCGACGTTGCCTCGCGACCACTAGGCATGATGAGCTAGAAGACGAGAGTCGCGAGTTAATGAATCAACTGCTCGATACCTCTGGTAGAGGCGGATCGAGTTGTTGAAAGTAGTTCTTTTAAAGATACAAGTCACTGCGGCATGAATATCAAGTTGTCATTTGAGCTAAGATCGCTCCTAGTCCCCATGAATATCGATTTTGACATATACAATACAGTAAGTAGTACAATTGTAATCCGTCGTCTATCTGCTTTATCCCCTTTCATACCTAGTTTGTCGAAATGACAAGTCTATCCACTTTCTGAAGAGTGCCGGCGACTAACTTGGATCGTGAGATACCCAGCCACATCCACGCGCGCGCTTATCACGAAACTAGCAAATTCTGTTGATCTTTACAAGCAACATCTCGGAATGACATCCCGACACAAAACCAACACTCATTACGAATAGACGGACGCTCCAGGTTAACCTCACAGGCCACAATTTCACTAACCACGAGTTAGTTGACGACGATTTAGTGACTGTTGGCACTTATACCGAGCGGCCTGAATCATGTCATGATTGGACCAGGGCAAGAGCAAGAATGATGGGTAGCGCGCGCTTCAGTCTGGTGAAGGCCAGATGTGATGAGTTGCCCCAAGAAATCTCAAGATGCGCAGCTTGATCGCCCATCGAGTGCATATAAAGCCAATGCTAGACTATACGTTTGATGAACTTCGTAGTTGTCGATTCAAAACCTTCCCAAGCCAAGATCTAGTCCTCCGAGATATTTCACCTACTGAGCTCGAAACATCGCCTCACCACGTAAATAAAGAGCACCATTTTCGCCGATCAAATATCGATCGCATTCCTCATCTCTCCCTGTCCAGGGACTTCTCGATTCCAACGGAGCCAGACCCGCAGGCTGAGTGTTTGCATTTCGAGTAAGCCTGCCGAAACATGTTTCCCAAGAACGCACTTCGGCTGACGAATATCCAAGACAACATGTGTGAGCAGGATTATCGCATGTATACCTGCGGTTGCAAAAAGTACGAAGAATTTCGTCAATGTCCAGAAAGAATTGGAACAAATGTCAAATGCACCCCAGTAACCCAAAAACGGCTAGGCGACTCGGCCCACATGTGTACGAAACACATGGTGCGCGAGGGGAAGGATGAAATGTCTCGCAATCGTAGATAAATAGCATTGGATCACCAACAGACCATGAAAATGAAGATGAATGACGATCAATGGTGTTGAGAAGTGACACTGTTGGGTGAATTCTATTTGCAATTGCAAAAGGGGAAAGTGCTAATGGTTCAATTGTACTCGTTGATGATGTTTCCGGGAAGACTAGGTTTAGGTCTTACCCTTGCTACAAAAGTATATGTACGTATTAATTGGAAAGCTTTGCTTCCCTCGAACAGGTATTTACGACGTAAATTAAGTGTAAGATGGAAAGCGAAGCTTAAGAAGTTAAGCTATACGTTTCTATTTTTCGACATACTTTTCTACTCTGTGAGATGGAACGATTATAATGAAAGCGATGTAGCCATGTCATAACTTTGAGGTGGGACATTAGTTATCAAGCCAGCCTGCAGGTAGGTAGCTGCCTAGTAGATCTTTTAACTGAATAAAGCACTGCTCTTTTCTTACCCTCCGGACATAATTAAATTTTACTCCTCTACAGTATATGCTTTCCCGATAGAGTTGTGAGTCCTGGAGGCTGAAAAGTAACCGTGAAGCTAAGTGCATTCCGCCGTCATCTTATATAGTATACCAGCATGAAGCTGCGACCGGTCATGTATACTTGAACGCGTAAAGACAATGATCACTACGCCACTTCACATTGGAATTCATATTATCTTTACATTTTGTATGTTTCATGTAGGTTATCTGTGTCTCAACATTGTGTACTTTATTTCACTAAGCTCTTTTCCGTTTCTACCAACTCCACGAACCCCTTTTCTTGCTCTGCTAGCTTTACGCCTTCTGGCAAAGCGCACGGCTTCCTCGGTGCTCCGCCATAGCCAAAGTACTTCTGTAGCGCAACCTTGACAGAGACGAAGCCACCCTGAATAGCTGTCCAGTCTCCCCTCGCCACAATTCTCTGCATCTCCCGCGCACTATCCTGCTTGCCGCCATCCCACAGCTTGATGACTTCCAGACACGCCGCCGGTGCAACATTGCCTAGACCCCCTATAATACCGTGACCGCCGACGGCTAAGGTCTGTATAGTAAAGTCGGCACTACCACCAAAAGTGCGGAAGTCGGTGCCGCTTGTGCCAGCAACGATGCGGGCAAGCTTTCCAGTGTTGCCACAGGTTAGCTTGACGCCTTGAATATTCGGGTGCTCAGCTAGGTTGAGGATGACATCTGAACTGAGATCGAGGCCGCCACAGGCAGGAGGGTAATTATAAATGAGAATGGGGATGGGCGAGGCGTCGGCGACGTCTCGGAAGTGGGCCTTGATGAGGTCAGTCGTTAAAAGACCGCCATAATAAGCAGGAGGCAAAAGAAGGACGTGAGTGCCTCCTGCGGCTGCCGCTTCCTTGCAAAGTTGAATGGTCTCCCTTGTACTCTGAGCACCGCAGCCGACAATGAGAGGCATGCTGGTGTAGCCGGCATCGTCAAGGGCGCTGCGAGTGAGTCTGGTGATGAGAGACCGTTCTTGATGATCTAGGTGGACGGCCTCGCCGTTAGACCCATGCGTGACAATGCCAGTGACCCCGGCTTTGGCCAGACGAAGAGCATGTTGAGAAGTCGTCGACTCATCGACTGTGTCTTCGGGTGTGAAGAAGGCGACAGTTGGGACATAGAACCCCGGCGTCAAGGTAGTGGATGGAGGCATGTTGCCGTTTCTATTGTAGAGTGGAGGAGTCGGGTGCCAGCTGAATGAATAGAGTATCTAAAATGAATACGGCGGTCAAGACGAAAGGAAGTAAGAGATGGTGTTTCTTCTTGTCGGCTGTTAGTTCGATAAATGGGTAGATGGTCTTATTAATGAGGACTCTTCGAAGTCGATAATGGACAAGGATTAGCTCGAGACAACGAGTAGGACAGCCAACCAGCTGACCGATTGAGCAACCGGCCGAATGTGACTGCTGCCTGTCTTGCTAGGTATCTCTTACCAACTATTAAGCTCGTCTCTATTGTTATTTCTCCGTTCGAGCATCTCTCGTCTTCCTTCCTTCCTTTTACGATAGACGGAGAACGCCGCATTCGTTTTTGTATGTGGGGGAAAGAGAGTCCCACCACGCATCACTCAAGGTACCTAAGGTAGGTTAAGTAGACTTGGTACATTGCATACATAACTTTCGCTCCTGCATAGTTACTATCTCCCACGTGTCATGCTGCTACTGTATTAAATATGGGTAGTCCAGTGAGACGAGTGTAACGGTAACGGGGATCTTCTACATTAGTACCTAGGTAGGGCTACACGGCACCTAAAGGACAGGGGAATGGTCGCTTCTGACCCCACGTAACCCATCAAGATGCTAACCTCTATGGATAGTTGTTGATTCCAGCCAAAACTTCCACCAGGAGAATGTAGTATCGAGTATCCAATCACCCCATTTTATAGTGGCCAAGGCGTCTTACATTAGATACGTACCTTTTTCTTACACTAGGTAGGCAGTCATTATCCGTTGCGGCTCTCTATCTCATGGATCAGCAGGTCAGATTGTCTCTTCGCTGTACGGTGGTATCAACCTAGGTACCTAATTATTATTAGGTGATATCGGGGCTATCTAACTTCCGATGTCGCTCTGCCCCATTGGAGAAGAACTTACAATGGTATGCAGATCGTACGGTGGGTTAACGGGCTGCTAGTCCTGTCTTGGTTCTCGCTACATTAACATAGAGCTTTCCACATCTTACATGTCTTGTAGGCGCGCGTGTATTAAGCAATTAGTCAGTCAATCAGTCTCGCATGGAATCCGGGCAAAGTTATATATCCAAGAGACTATTGAATCGTTGTCGCGATTATAGTAACGGTAGGGCCGTTTATGAATCTATTAGCATCATATAAGAATCGTGCTGATGCATTATCTGGATAGACTATTTACACTATTTATTTACGTATTGCATCGGGCCGATATCCCTTTACTACTCCTCATTCTTACATCCGTTCGCCTATTAGCTACTTCGATTTTACCTAAAGGAAGTTGGCGGCTGCGCGATAGCAACCGATCAGAGACATACGATGTTCGCGTATGCAGCGTGTGTAGCAGTATGCGTGGCAGCTTAGACTAGGTATCTCGTAATGTCGTGCACCTGCAGCCTGTAGTATAACCTAAACTTGGAGCATGAGTCTGCGATGCTGTGATGTAATGTAACACGCCATCTCCAACTCATGATCCTAAATTTCAAGGCAATATAGGCACTTAGGAATGTATGTAGGGAGATGCAGCAGCGCTTAATAGTACCGAGGTTGGTCACCTGTCGCAGGAGGGGCATGATATAATCCACCTACATACTTCCCGCTGCCCCCGTATAACCTAACTACATACCTAACTTAGGTACCTAGGTAAGCACATATACCAGTAAGAATCATTCAATAAGCGAATCAGTGGCACATGAAAGCATCAGTAGGTAACCTGTAACATGAAATAAAGGTTATATGATATAATTATCGGTGTGGCCTCATTTAAATACTCCAATCTTTATGTGCTTGGTTGCTCTGATTACACTATATGATAATGGAATTTATCTGATATGGCTGCCGAAAGGGTTGTCAACATACCTTTTAGTAATAGATCGTAGAGCATCCCTAAATATTGGTGTTCTAATTGGGTCTTTTAACCTCGCATGGGTTCTGGCATCTTGTTACACAGATCCAGCATGGAGACAGTGTCACACGGTTCTAACACGGAGCTCGGTAAATACCACCTATAAGACTGAAGCAGTCATACGAAACTATGGCGAGTTTTAGTTAATTACCGAAAGCTGAGAGGAAATTCGAGCATAAAAGGGCACGAAATCCTCTTGCCTAAAGAATAGGAACTTAGATCTTCATAACACCTTCGGCACCTTAGTTGATTATTATTCAATTTGAACTAATTTCAAGCGCTCTATCTGAGCTCTTGTGGCACATCTTCATCTGCTCTAATTCGAGAGGCTGACTCATTTATTCATATCACAATATGATCAAGTTAGACTATTATCTTTGAGTCGATCTTTATCCTACAATAAAAGAATATAAGAAGGGCCCTGACTGGTCCTTAAGCGCATAGTATCTCATATGCCATGACTAATCTTGGGCCACAGTCCTTATTCCCAGATGTGATGCAATATGTGTATTGATAGCTGAGAGGCTCTCATGTTTCTCTTAACTACATCACAAACTTATTGAAGTGCAGTGATAAACCATGACTGATTGAACTTCCTTCATCATCTCCAAGAAGACTAGACAAGATAGTACCAACCTACAGGTAAGTTACTAATGACCCCCAACTGCTCCATATGTCCTACCGGCAAATACGACTCTAGCGTTTGGGTTCTCCTGTTTCCCCTGTTTTAGACCCTGTTGATATGAGCGGGGCAATTGAGCTAGGGTCCTAGTTGTTCGCGTGCTTAAACTCTATCGAGGAAGCTGTAGACAATGAGTGCATAGATTATTGCCAGCAAATTCCTCGTTAAGGGGATGATTTCTTAGCTCGTTCCTACTTAAGAGGGGGTAATAGAAGAATTAACATTATACTCAATACCTGCCATATTATCAAAAACTACAGTATGTAATTCCGCGACCTGATATTCTCGCCGCTTGAGGTCCGATTCGCCAGCGTTGGTCACTGTTCTGGTGGATCGCTGTCAGAATGTATAGCCCCCTGCGGGTGAACACTCGAGTTAGACTACATACAAGGCCCCTAGGGACGACTCAGTAGAAGTCTACGTATCAGCTAAATCTACCTTTTTGCTTCAAGTGCACCAAGAATTATACGTTTAGAAACTAAGATTACCGAGATGACAGTTGTTGACGGCGCAGAAGTTGCAAAACATAAAACCGAAGATGACTGCTGGGTGGTGATCAATGGAAAAGTATGGGATGTCTCAGGTAGATGCATTATTCTGATTGTAGATGCCGGCAAATCGCTGATTGAGAATAGAATTCCTTGAGAACCACCCAGGTGGCGCTGGTGTTATTTCCAGGTATTCTGGTCGAGATGCTACGAAGGCTTACGATGAGGTCCACGATCCCGAATTGATTAGCAAAACATTACCACCAACTAAATGTCTTGGCGACATCCGACCTGGTAGTTTGCCAGAGCTACGGCAAGAGGCGAAAGCTTCGACCCAAGCGACGTCTACCAACCCACCATACCCTCCTCTAGCTTCAGTGGTTAACGTGGATGACTTTGAGAAGGTCGCAAAGCAGTATCTGACTCCCACCGGTTGGGCATACTATGCCGGAGGGGCTGAGGATGAAGTGAGTCTCATGGACACACGTCGTTTGTTCACAATGATTACGTTCCGACCTCGTATTCTTCGTCGTGTCGAACCAGTTTCTGCGGCCGTCAAAATACTAGGATATTCTTCGTCACTTCCTATCTACATTAGTCCGACGGGTCTAGGTCGATACGCACATCGTAATGCTGAGTCAGTCCTTGCCTGCGCAGCCGGCAAAGAAGGTGTCCTATACTGCATACCCACCACAGCCGCACATGAAAGCGTGTTCGCAGCTCGATCTAAACCTAGCCAACCGCTGTTTTTCCAACTGTATACCACTCGGGAACGGACGAAAGCTCAGGAAATGATCAAGAAGCTAGAGGCCTTGGGGGCCGGTGCGCTGTTTCTGACTGTAGATTCTCCTGTCATCGGCAGACGTGAGAAGGATGAGAGAATCAAGATCACCGATAACCCGGGCGTAGCAGCTGGCGTGGCCAAAGCAGCTTCAGCTGGGCTGCTGAACCCTCTGCTAAGCTGGGAAGATCTGAAGCGGATACGGGAGACGACTTCAATGCCTCTAGTGTTGAAGGGAGTTCAGACCGTCGAAGATGCTATGCTTGCATACGATCACGGAGTCCAGGGGATCGTGCTGTCCAACCATGGTGGGCGATCGCTCGATACTGCGCAAGCCCCGATCATCACACTGCTGGAGGTCCGAAAGCACGCACCGCATCTTCTCGCCCGTGAGATCCGCGATAAGTTCCAAGTCTTTCTAGACGGCGGGATTCGGCGGGGAACCGATGTTCTCAAAGCGCTGGCGCTCGGCGCTTCGGCCGTTGGGATTGGGCGCCCCTCTCTATATTCCATGACGGCTAATTACGGCGAGGCCGGCGTAGTGCGGTTGATACAGATGTTTCGGAACGAGATCGAGACTAGTATGGCTTTCGCTGGAGCCGTGACTGTTGAAGAGCTGGTACCGGAGATGATCAATAGCGAGCGTGCTGAGAGCGAAATGTCTCGACGTATCAAACTGTAGATTGTAAAAGTTACCAGAGGCCTAGACTTGAATTCCGAAAAAGGGCTAATCCAGTTCATTCCTTACGCGTTAACTAGTAAGTAAAAACCATTTTTATTCATATTTCGCTGCAGCTAGATACGGGAACTATAAGGTACAAGGTGATGCCCGCCCCAACAAAGTGTAATATCTCACGAGGGTCAGATCTTAATGTACACATGTACAATAAATAGAAAACCGGGGAGGAATTTTTCACACGCGCGATTTGCTATAGTTCACTAATATTGACTATAGTTACTACGTAGCTGCGGTTAAAAATCTCTGGTTCATCCCAGTTAGAACGACGTAGAGAGTTTCTAGAGTAGGTATATCAACGCCCAACTCTTTGCCCTTTCTTACGGGATACCCAAGAATTACTTCAACTTCCATAGGCTTTTCGTTCTTCGCATCAACTTGCATACTACTTCCTATAGGAGGCAAGCTGAGGATCCTGTCAATCAGGGTATCAACCAAACTGTGTTCGACCGGCACCTCGCATTTTTGGGCTACATTGATGACCTCGTGCATCAACCTCCGGTTAGAGGGGTCGCACCAGGAGAGGAACTGAGCCAGCTGTGTGTGTCCAGCATGGTTAATGTCGTCAGCGAGTTCCAAGCCACATTCCAAACTACCTTTTCCCATCTCTGAACCTGTATGTTCGGTACGACCTGGAAGACTGTCTTCCCTTGTGTCAACAAGGTAGCGAATTTGGCTAGTCGTTGTTTCTCCAATGATTCCTCAATTGTATTATTGCGGAATATGCCGATCTGCAAGTCCTCGGATTTAATATGAACGATCATACCAGGCTCGGTTTGACGGGCTCCAACCCAGGTCTAGTAACATCGGGTCCAGTCAGTATCGGCAATGCAGGCGAAGTAGATAATCGTTTACGAACCACACAGGATAGTATCGAGGCTCCTGGAAAGGCCTGGCGGAATGGCTCTTCATTCCCGACACCGTTTTGTATGATCACAATTGTAGTTTTCTTCTCGTCCACAGCCGGTGCAAGTTGTTGAGGAACCGAAGCTTGATCGATTGCCTTGTGGGCGCAAACTATGTAGTCGAAAGTGCATTGGGCTTCGCCGGAGTTTTCACCACTGCTCCCGCGCGTCAGTGCTGGTAAACTGAATCGAATACCAAGTGTTGATTATAATGGATTCAATACCTTTATAGGGTTGACTGTGTGATCCCGTGATTAACACTGGAAATAGTGAGACCGTTTCTGCTCACAGCGTCGTAGTTCGATCGAGCAACTACTGTCAATCGTACATTTTCAGTGCGACTGGGATGAATGCATAAAAGGACCCGATGCTGATGTCTCCTTACTACATAAGCCACGTCTACTGCGATTGGGACAAACTTACGCGCCGAGCCCATACAAAAGTACGTCTATGCGATCAGACGTAGCCATTCTTACTACCCTCGATTATTCAACACTTTATAGTAAATTTGTGTTGCGAGGGAAGTTCGGTTAGACACAGGCATGCTTCGAAAAGTAAGCAGTTATCTTATATTAGTAAGATCAGCTAAGATTACCCTCCCTCCGTAGCCGGTGGGTTAGGTATTCGCGGGCAGTGTTGGAGATTGTGGGGTCGGGAGTCGAACCATCGCAATGACAAGCCCCTTATTCACAGATAATTTTTGTAACATCATTATCTAGACTGAACCTACGCTGTACGAGCGCGTGTTCTTACTGGCACCAAAGGGGCATGCGACTACAATCAGGGTGACCTATGATAATCACTTAAGTAGTTGGGTTGGCTAATACCTAAGTGATCCGACGGGATCTTACGTTCTGGCTCGCCCAAGTAAATGGCCCCTGACACAAGATCACATAAGCCTCTCCTCGTGATTGTTTCTGTCAAAGAGCATCTAGAAATGGTGAAAATTCTCGGCATTAATAGGTCGGAGGCTCACTAGGACCACACGTTCAAGATAAACATGCTTAATGTCTTTAATACTAATTATAGCATGTAGTACTGCCAGGAACAGGGGTCAGAGACCGGTTAGACAAAGAAACTCCTCGTATATAGCCATATAGTCACGTAGAGCCCACGGAGATGACTTCACTGGTCCTCTGTGCAACAACAGATGTTTACACCCTATCCCCTCGCGAGGATCGTGACAAGTACTGATATGTTGCCAAAGAGATCTGCTGGGGAAGTATCCCTGACTAGCTCACTGTTGTGCTTCGATCTAGTAGGAAATCATACAGTTATTATTTCAATTAAGGTAACACAACACCGACTTCCATGTCTCCCGGGTAAGCTATGCAGCATATTCTGAGAGGAAGCGAATGAATATGACTATTGAGATGCTATCATGAGTACGTGCAGGAAGCGGATATTTCTAAGCGAGGAATCAGGCATGGTGATATTTTATTTGGTGTTGATAGAACGAGAGCTATGAATCGCGTGTCTAATGATTTATCTGGACATCGCTAAGGTATCAGAGGAAATAGCCTCAGCCTATCAGACCAGCATTACCCCTTTTCGCCTAACCTTAGGAGTATCCCTAATTATTCACATGTTTTTTTCTTCGCAATATCGTCATTCCCGACCATCTAAGAGCTGGTTTCGATATGGAATGGTAGATTAGTGCAAGAAATGGATCTGGCAATATGAAATCCGAGGCCGGGGATGGGGTACGGAGGCAGTGTGGCTCGCTGCATCGGGCACCACAGCAGCTCCATTGGAAGTTGAACGGATACCTCGCGTAGGGATACCAGTCATCGTGCAGATTCAAAGGGCTATGCTGCGGCGTGAACTCGCAGTACACCGTCGACCATACCTCTCAAGGTACCTTGACACAAGTTAGTCTTTTTGCTCGATGAAAAATGGGTCAAGTTGGTGGGTAGAAATATGATTGAGGGTAAGAGGAGCGTTATAAATAGGGGAAACATCATACCGTTATGGGAAAGGTATCTCAGGCATGCATCCTCTTCTGAGGACGATTGGTACGACATATCACTCAAGGTTTCCGAGTCAGAAGTTGTTGGACAATAACTCTCTGAGCTAGAGTCAGATGAGTCGTTGTCGCCCTGGTCGTTTTCGGGGCCTCCAGGCGTAACTGCAGAGATGTGTTCAAATTCATCGCTACTCTCATCGCTCTCGCACTACTGAGGACGTTTGGAGTGGTAAGCTGACTCTCTAATGTCACAGATGGTCCCGGTAGAGATAGCTCTCTGGGGTTGTTGATGGTTTGCCGTAGGAATGGTACTTGACGATCACGCTCTTGGGCATCGTCGTAGGATGGCCTCGCCGTTTTCCGGCTCCGTTCTCCACACGGGTGCTCTAGACATGTCGTCGACAGACTGAAAATCGTCAAGAAGCCCTGGCCTGTACGTGGCAATAAGATGCTGGTTAGGAGTTCTCATGATGAACTAAGGTTTAGGGAAAAGAGGATAGCAGTATGTGTGTGAAAGTGTGTACGAAATCAGGTTATGATAGATGGTTGACTTGTTGATGTGGGTTGAGTGAGAGGTAACTGCGCACATTAGTAGTCTGTGATATATATATGTGTATGTATGTTTGATAACATAGCTAGGTCGTTTCACTGACTTGATTATACATGACACTTAGTGTCTTGCAATCAAACATGTGAATGAAAGCCCCGTAACTATGAGCAACTTGTTGACTATAATTCAAGAAAGACCAGCATATTAGGGGCTCCCTTCAGTTTTAGACGAAGCTCGGTGTCAATAAAGACTAGACCTTTTACTTGTTCAACTGTGGTTTCATCCTAGACGACATTTGAAACAGATATAAACTACTTAGGCAGCAAAAAGAGAGGCATTTGAAGAATGACACAGGGGGTTACTGGCGCAGCCGACCCTATTTAGCAAGAAATCACTCGGTTTTAGTGTCCCTTTGAAAGATGTCCGCTGTAAGGCGTGATTATAATCAGATTTGTATTCGCTAAACAAATTAACAGCGTGAAAGATATGACCAACCACTATGAGCTCAATTCCATAGATGAGTTTCTTCATAGTAAGGTCATGGACATAAAGAAGCCTGGTTGTATGAATTATAGGTTCTGGAAACTGCGTGACTTAGCCCTCGCCACCTACTTATCCGACTCCCCATGCCTTGGTACTGCGATGGTAGGGCGAATTTTTCTTTTGCAGCTTGACCCGTATACCTAGCTCCCCCGGTAGGTGCTGTAGGAGTAGGGTGAAAGCAGCAGCGGAACATGATAGTGCTGACTCTTATCAACAACGAACGTGACGACAACTTCAGGGAAGAAAGTGTTCCCCTCGCCGAAGTAAGAGCCGGTATCGAAGCGCAGGGTCCACGTTGATTTGTCGTCAACCTCGGACAGCACGTCTTCAAGCACATAAGTGGGCACATCGCCGGCCTCGTGTGCACTGCTGTATGGTAACCATGCTTTGATGCGGCCGTCGTCGTCGGTCTGCGACTCGAAGGTCTTGAGAGGCGCGTGACCGCCCTCTAACTTTACACGAACTCCCTTTGCCGGCTTGCCTACCGACGTATCGAGCACGTGGCAGGTTATAGGATCCTTCTCGCCGGCCATGGCCTCGGCGTCTCGCTATGCGGATCGGCGTGCTCGAGATAGGTAATGAGTGTTTGGATTGGGGATGGGAAGCTTCGACGCCTATGTGTGTAGATTCTCGAGAAATCGGATCTTTCTGCCTTGTGGTTTGGATCGAGCGTTGCAACGTGGGAAGGAGATGGTGGCACGTATGAGCCTTCAAGGTGCCAATACACCAATTTAAGGCAGTCTACCTTAGTTTGACAGGCTGGTTCGCAGACGAGGCATATATACCTACTAGACTTATACCCTTTTCGGGAGCGGCCGGCCGACGAGCAAAGAGACCTTGGAAATGATGCTAGTAAAGTAGTGGACTCATCGATACTTTAGGTAGATCGGTGTGAGAGTGCTACCCCGCCCCACTTCATTGAAGCTCTAGAGGTACATACCGTACATACCTTAGTGAGGGGCAGATGCCCGGGTACTGCTATCGCAAGATATGCCCTCTACCTATTTTTAGCACTGTCATGCAATGCACATGCCCAGCCTACCTACTGGCCTACTGGCTGCATTGCGAGTCTAGAAAGAATTCGGACTCCTCTACATGTACTTGGAACTTGCCACTCTTATTTTATCTTGGTGGCTGTCGTAAACCATCATTCGTTGTATTCGTTGTTGACCGCCTTTTCTTGTAAACACATTGTTCGTCTAATTTTGGGGGTGGCTTGACATGTGTGCCCTCATCCGTCGGGTTGGTGCTTTTTTGAAAGATAGACGGTCTGGACGGCATGATACCTACGACGTAAAGCTGGCATAAGAATAGCATATATTTAGATGCCTACCTACTTAGATAATTTCGGTTCTAGTTCTAGGTAGTCACCTAAGTTACACGCGTACCGTTACGGGTGTTCTCCGCCATGAATTCTTCTCCGCAAGAAAATATCGTAGTATATATTCAACAGTGTTATTGTGAACGCCGATTTGCATTCGACCCCAGAGACGATTCAAGGTAATGTTTGGGGTCTGAGGTGATAACGACGCAATGCAGAGCTGCTCGGCTGATCAGCATCCTACATGCAGAGTAGGTACGGTACATTATTACCTAGTCTCACCTCGGGGACAGGGACCTAGGGACCTGGGGAGATATGGTCCTGCGCTCCTAAACTTTCAATGCGACTTTGGCTACCTACTTGGGCTGTGTATCTCGTATATCTACCATTAGACGACCGCGTTATAGGGATGAGGTTAGGCTGTCCATATTAAGGTTATGGCGGCGACTTGGGGGCCAACGAGATGAGGATGGATTATGTATGAAAGAATACCTGGGGGGTTCGTTCTGTACCTAAGAGATCCATAGGTACTCTTTAGCTCTTTAGCAAGGTGACGAGTTGTCAGTTGAGGTCGGTTGGGCACGGACCATTTCAGACCAGCGGCTGCCAGCCCCGCCACCACTGTTGGGGCGTCCGCGGGGCATCCGAAGTAGCGTGGTGATTCCATTCGTCTTTTGGATTCTATGCATCCCGTTTTGGCACATCACATTTATTATCGCGATACCTAAAGTATCTACCATCCGAGTCTCTCTGCCACCTCAGCTATTGCCCTTCCTATTCTGCACCCGCCAACCGCCATCCGCCAGATTACCCATTCGCCGCCCACCGCCCGCCATGTCTGCAGCTGTGCTTTCGGCTGACGATGACGTCTTCGAGCCAACACTACAGTCTATCCTCGACCAGAAGACGCTGCGTTGGATCTTCGTTGGCGGTAAGGGCGGTGTAGGCAAGACAACGACGTCGTGTTCCTTAGCCATCCAACTTGCCAAATTCCGCCGCTCCGTTCTGCTCATCTCCACCGACCCGGCGCACAACTTATCGGATGCCTTCTCGCAAAAGTTCGGCAAGGAGGCGCGGCTAATCGATGGCTTCACAAACCTTAGCGCTATGGAAATCGACCCGAATGGCAGCATACAAGATCTTCTGGCAGGCCAGGGAGAGGAGGCGGATGCGATGGGTGGCATGGGGGGCATGATGCAAGATCTGGCCTTTGCTGTACGTGCTGGGAAACTACTATAAGACGTCAAGATCTTTGTCAAGATCTTTGAGTGGCTGACGATTTTGTCCCCAGATACCCGGTATAGACGAAGCGATGTCCTTTGCCGAAGTTCTAAAGCAAGTCAAGTCCCTATCCTACGAAGTCATCGTCTTTGATACGGCGCCCACTGGCCACACATTGCGCTTCCTCCAGTTCCCCTCTGTCCTTGAAAAGGCTTTGGCCAAGGTATCCCAGCTATCCAACCAGTACGGCCCCCTGCTAAACGGTTTCCTCGGCTCCCAAGGCCAATTACCCAATGGACAGAACCTGAACGAAATGATGGAAAAATTGGAAGGGTTGCGTCAGACAATCTCAGAGGTCAACACGCAGTTCAAGGATGAGAATCTCACCACATTCGTGTGCGTGTGCATAGCCGAGTTCCTTAGCTTGTATGAGACAGAACGAATGATTCAGGAGCTGGGTGGGTACGGCATCGACACGCATTGCATCGTTGTCAATCAACTGCTGTTCCCCAAGCAGGGAAGCAACTGCGAACAGTGCAACGCGAGACGGAAGATGCAAAAGAAGTACCTTGATCAAATTGAGGAGTTATACGACGAATTCAACGTGGTTCGGATGCCACTATTAACGGAAGAGGTCCGAGGCAAAGAAAGGCTAGAGACATTCAGCGACATGTTGATTCATCCTTATACACCCCCGAGTGATGCTCAGAGGATACAAAGAATGACCCGGCTGGGATGACTAGCTGGGCCAAGCTCGCGGAATAAATTATGCGGCATCGGTGCTGCATCGGTACACAACGCTTAGTACCTTTCATCTCGACATGCTAACTCGAATGCTGCGCAAGACGTCATATCGAAAGTGTCATTACTGTCGTGGATTGACAAGCGCAGCCAAGCCTCAATAGGGTGGTAAACCCATAACATAAGACCTCGCAGTTGGGCCTGGTATATCGGTGGCTATCCCGTTTCGATAGAGAATAACAACATCGATAGTGCATACTACTACGACTCGCCTACCTACATCATACACTAGGTAACTGTATTGACTTTTATTAGAGTTACTGGATACGTAGGTAAATCATAGGAAGCACTCTACCCAGGTACTATTCGTGCCTAGAAACATGTATTCCCAAAGTAGTCATAACTGTTTGAATTGTTGAGGGGGAATAAGAGTAAGGAGGAAAAGCAGAGCGAGATATCATGAATCCCATTTCGGTTAGTCTTCAAGGCTAATATAAGCTAAAATACCTCTTGCTATCTGCTGTTGCCCTGCAAACAAGGGCAACGCTGAAAGCATAAGTAAGTATCTAGCATTGGCCCGGGAACCTTATCTTGGAAGTTTATGCTGCGGATCTGATCATCGAGTCGTAAAGGTCGTAAGTACCGTGGTTGGTGCTGGGATCTGGTTGCATCTACTAGGTTTTAAGTGGGTGGAACAACACACACTGCGCGGGGTAGCTCATGCCGCTACCATGCTTCATTAGCAATGTACAAGAGGTAGGTAATTAAGCAGCGTGAGTTCTTCTTAAAGAGTATCTTCGAGCCTAGGTACCTTACCTTTTAAAACACGAGCACCCAGATCGTATATCCTACTCAGTCGACGATTAGGATTACTTCCATGCACCCTTTCTATTATTGTCTACCATTGACGGGCCGAACAACTTATAGATCCTATAGATCATTCTGTCGACATGGCTGCCGACATCCCCATTATTGATGCCCACGTTCACCTGTACCCCGAGTCCGAGATCCCCACCATAGCTTGGTGCTCACCGGACCATCCACTAGCGAAGCAGCAGTCGGTCCAGGAGTACAGGGCCGCTTCGGCGAGTTCCCCTCCCAGGGCTTCATCGTCATTGAGGCAGACCGCAAGAATGATCTGGAAGCCGGCGTTAAGGACGGTAGTGGCTGGAAGGGCCCGTTAACCGAAGTGTCATGGTTGAAGCGCATCGTCACGGGCCAGCCGAAGGCTGACCAGGGACATTCTAAAGAAGATGCCTCTCTATGTGCTGCATATATCCCCTGGGCCCCTTTACCCAGTGGCCCCGCCGCTATGGAGAAGTATATCGAGCTTGTGAAGCAGGAGGCGGGCGAGAGCTGGCCTAAGGTCAGGGGATTTAGGTATCTGGTGCAGGACGATCCCCATGGCACCATGTTACAGCAAGACTTCATCGATAGCCTGAGACTGCTTGGTCGGAAGCGTCTCGTGTTTGAGCTCGCTGTCGACCAACACCGAAGGGGTAGATTACAGCTAGAAGAGGCTCTTGAGATGATTGACCGTGCGCACGAAGGTGTTCCGGACGAGGAAAAGGTTGTTTTCATCATCAGTAAGTCTAACCGCCAAATCTTTCCGGTGAACTGTTAGAGTAGCCGAACTAAGCACGCATCGTACAGACCACATGTGCAAGCCTGATCTGGAGATCTATAATACGCAAACAAGCACATCTTTCATCACGTGGCGTGTTTCCATGTTCGCGTTGGGCAAGGCAAACCACACGTACATGAAACTATCAGGCGGCTTCTCCGAGATGCCAGAGTCGCTGAAGAACCGAACTCATGAGGAGATCTTCCAGGCGCTCGTGCCGTGGCTGACGGTCCTCCTCACGGCCTTTGGCCCAGACCGCATCATGTTCGCCAGCGACTGGCCCATTTGCACCGTTGGTCTCGGCGATGGCGCCTGGGAAAAGTGGAAGAAGATTGTTGAGCGCTTGTGCTGGATGGCGTCCTTCGACGATGATGAGAAGAGGAAGATTTGGGGCGGGACGGCATTAAAGGCTTATGGAATCGAGTCCTAAGTTGGCGCTCGGGTAGTGTGACAAGAATTGGTGCTTAAGTGCCTAGAATACAGTGTTCTATTCTCTAGAACTCTAGTCTTAGGATCCTCAAGAGGGGATTGCACTACGTGAGGCTATATTGACCAACAACCCTTCTATTTCTTCTAGATGTCTCATACCCAAGTTAGAGGCTATCGGACTCTAGGCGACTAATGGCCATGTATCTGGTGACTATATGGCTTGTCCGTGTGATAGGTCGTGTTAAAGGCCTATGGAAAACAAGCTAGACTGTAGCCAGGGAATTGGATTTGGTATGCCCTGAGACAGCGGGTTCGTATCTTTATCTGGCATGTCTAGTCTTAGTGTTGACGATACAGTGGAAAGCTGTCCTGCAGCCCAATGCTCCTTTATTGCGTATAATGTGTAGTAGAAATTGTATCTGTATGAGATTTCTAGTCACTGATTCATCTTAAAAGTTGTATTGTTTTCAAATAAATATTGGTATCGGATCCAGTTACACGCTTAGAAAATATACACACATAAGCTCTTGTTCGCACAATAGTTTCTACCTTTTTCTTGTTCATCTCACCACCGAGCACTCGCGCTTATGCCCAACTCATGATCGTAGGAACCGATCGACCCACCAGTTCCTCGGCGTGGACAATCGTGAAGTTCCCGCCAACACCCCCATGTTTTCCACGTGCTCTCTGTCTTTTCGGTTGTCTCCGTCCGGGCAGCGATCGATTGGTGTCGTAACTGCGCCGGCGGGGGTACTGTGAGCCGCTCTGTGCTCTCATTTTCATGAGTTGTGTACCTCTGCTTCTCATTTGCGTAGTTGTCGAAGATCTCATTGCTGTTGCGATAATCTCGCCCTTCCTCAGCCGCATAAGCCGCCGTCATCAACTGGTTCATGATGCTGGACGGAGACCGTGTTTTCCCGGGCTCTCCCGGCGGTGGGTTGTATTGTGCGTCGTCTGCTAGCATTCTAGACAGGCGGTTGTCTCGGTTTCTTCGCCGACGCCACATCCATATGGCGAAGAGAAGGAGACCTACGAATGCTATACCTCCTATAATTCTTTGTTAGCAGTTTGTTCAACGTTGGTGACTAGTAGATAGGCTTTATAGTTAGTCTAATAATAAACACGTACCTATTACTCCTCCCGCAATTTGCCCGGCTTTTTACTATTGTTCGACGTACTGCCTCAGTTTCAATGGGCGGGTTGATGGCGTTACCAGACTGCGGCACGTCGGTCGAGTCGCTAAGTGGCGGGTCACTTGTAGTCTGTGATAGTATGGTCGTCGTCGTCGGCGTAGTCAAGTCGCCTGGGTTTGAAACAGGTATAGCGGTTGTAGACACTCCTGGAATGGTTGAAGACGGCACGATACTTGAAGAGGGTGGCAGTAACGTGCTTGTTGTTATCGCCGGTATACTAGAAGAAGCAGATGGCAAATTGGTTGGGCTGATCGTTGCTGTCTCTGTAGGAGCCGGAACTATCGTGGGCTGACTTGATATAGCCGACGTCGCCGATCCCGTGACAACTGCTGTAGAGCTATTCTCGGGGGGCGGAATCCCTATGCTTCCACCATCTTTCGGCTTGTCGTCGTCGAGCTCGTCATCGGTCTCTTCATCTGATGATTCATCATCGTCAAGCTCATGAACAGAGATATCATCGTCTGATAGTTCGTCATCGGACAGTTCATCGGCTGACGACTCATCATCGATTAGTGCACCTCCGGCTGGTACATTAGGCTTCGGCTTTTCGTCCCCTCGAGCACGGATTCGAAAAGTAGGCGTACGCCGTCGTGGATGAAATGTGACCCTATACAAGTCTTAGCCGAGCTCTTCCATACATATAACTTGGGATGATTCTACCTCATTATGATCCAGACTGGTTAAAAGCTTTGGAATAGTCACTTTGGCACCAGGCCTATCGTAACCACCCTTGAGAATAGAATAAATGAAAATGAAATCTAGCGACAGTAAGAAGCAAACGAAAAACAATAGGAAACAAGAAGATAGTAATGAAACGAACCGCCAGGGAATAGAAAATAATAAAGTGAAAAGAAACGATGAGCCCGTCTACTCTAGCAGCTGTGTAAGTTGCGATCCGTCTTATGTTTTTTTCAACCCGGCCTTAGACCCCTGCTGGAACATGGCCAAGAGCTACGAGACAAGCCTGGACACCTTCTGTCTGGGCCAAGCACATGTTATCTTGGCGTCATCCAGAAATTTTCCCCAATCGGGAACGAGAAAGTACTCTGATTGGTGCGCTGTAATTACTTCCCCAGAATTCAATACAGCACTCAAGCGCCTTTGCAACTGATAGGCATGTCGATCTATCGAGTGACGGGTTCGACAACGCATTTCGTTTCAGTAACCCATGTCATCATTTTGGCAAATTCTCTGCCAAGTATTGCGCGTTTCAATGTGATAGTCGAACCAGGCCCAAGATAGAAAGTGGTCACGAGGCACACAAGGCAGACAGACGAAGACAAAAGACCCCCTGTGAATAGTCAGAGAGCCTCCACGAAGGTGGTTTTGGAGACTTGCGAAGTTTCATAGTTATATATTGATTCATAATGAAGTAGAACAGCTGCTAGCAGCTCCTCTTATGTAAAATCGCTCGGACTTTACACTGGCTAGTCACCCGAGCCGTGGCCTCGGACGAAAAGCTTATGCTTACAGCTAAGCTCTAACTTTTGTCAGGGATTCCATACTTGGGGGAGGCAATAGACATTTATTATTTTACGAAAGACTACAATGTAGTGGATTGGTGTGGGAGGCACCCTTGAATTAACAAAGGACATTAGTTACTGAGGTAGCTAGGCTAACTTATAGGTTAACCGTTTTCGGGATACTTCTTTCATAGCCAAGGGTGTGCGATAAAGATAATGTTGCTTCTGAAAATCCCAAGGAAGCCACCGAATTAGAGCTTTAGTATAAACGTATTTAGTTAAGACTATATCATTGCAACAGTTCACTGTTACTCTATACCCAAGGAAAATTACCGAAGATGGTGAAATGGAGCGGGGATTTCTTACGAACATCTTCACGAACCCTCAAAGAGGAAACCCTCCACCAAACATGCAGGCTGGGCGCGGGGCGGGAAGCGCAGGCGCAGGTCCAGGTCCCCCCCAGGACACGGTCCGCCACTGGGGCAGTATCCTCCGATCTTACGTCATATTCGCCCAATAGCAGCTCGATTAACACGCGCGCAACAGCGAGAGCTTGCTCAATTCGAGGCTGGGAAAATAAAGCGGTATTTCGACCGTTATAGCGACCATTATGAGTATGAACGATATCTCAGCAATGGGGTTACTGGCGTGTCATGTAAGATCAGGCTGAAGCCCAACGGAGATCGGACGTCGCAGTATTTTGTTGTGAAGAGGACATATCGAGAAAACACTCAACAGTATCTAATAGAAGAGCGTCGTATATTACAGGTATGATCATTTATTTTATGTCCTACGGTTCAGCGTACTCATTCCGCACAAGCCTCCAGTGGGCAAAGTCGAGCTAGTGGAAAAGCTGAGCAAATAGATCAACTAATTTCCTTGTATGTAGTTATTCAGAGGAGCTCAACATATCCTGCAGCTATTCCATATCGGCAGCAGCATCTATAACCCTTTAATGGGGATCCGGGCGTGAGCATTTTCACCGAATGGATCGAATCCGGGACCCTACGAGATTTTATATTTCGGATCAGGGATCAGCCACGGCCGTTGCCGAATCGTATTCTTATACGGTTCTTTCAGTGTCGTACGTTATTTCTCAACCCTTGATACTACGACTTGGTTCTACGCGTCTAACACATAATGACCTAAGTCGTCCATTTCTGCATCGCAATGGCATGGCCCCCAAGGGCAGCGCAGGGGCCCCACATGAAGAGGAAAAGATACCAGCCGATATGCAAGAACGAATGAAGAAAGAACAAATAATACATGGTGATATGCACGTTGCAAATGGTACGAAGCTCTCCAGCATCTAGTACCATCTGATGTTCCGCTGATTCACAATTTTTCTCTCTAGTCATGATAGGCAGTCTTAATCCCGAGGGTGGCGGGCATAGTCTTGTACCAATTCTGAAACTCATTGATTTCGATCGAGCCGTTGTTCCAGATCAGGCCCCAGGGTATGTCAAGTATCTGGTTGGGCAGACTGTTTCATAAACTAATCTACGGCTTTTATAAAGTGTGAACTCAGGAGTCGCGGAGAACATAGAGAATATAGGAAGCGTAAGTGACAGGCCCTATACCCATTATGACGTCTCTACTGTTACCCATACCTAACTTGACGCTAATCAAACATGACTTGTTGGTAGGTAATGCGCGTCCTTATCACTAAGGGGCTTTTTGTCACACCGAGGCCGGGCAATGTTACAGTCACGATCGCAGGGACGCAGCGCACGTTCTTTACCCAAGACACAGACCTCACACCAGCACAATACAGGAATCTTGATCCTGAGATTGCAGCCTTGGTCCAGTGGTGCTTATCACATCCGGCCACCAGACCTTCCCTTGAGCTTCTAGATTTCTCGGTCACGGATTTGATGACGAGGGCCACGCCTGACCGCTATGCTGGCTATTCTCTAGGAATGTATGAGTCTGATGACGAGATCAGGCAGTTCGTTCAGGAACACAGTGCGTAATTTTCGGAGTTATTTTCTTCCTGCTTTGGCAACTTTCAGAGCACGACGTTTCCTTTTGGGACGTGACGATGTCTCGAAGCTTCTGACACCCTCACAATTCACTCTATAAACAGCAATAACTGACTCTGAGTGTTGTAGTCCTTGACGCGGACAATTAGTGATGACCTATAAAAAGGGGTGGTATGTGATTGAGGAAGCGCCCAAGGTCATTGCGTAAGTTTTTATTTGACTATTCTGACATAAATATCATTATATGTACCTTGCATTAACATTATTATTCATCTGTCCCATTAGTTCGGTTAAGTAGATGTAATTTATTGGGAAACCCAAGTAGATTAGTACAATTTGCAGGCCCAACCAATGTGTAACAAGGGTTTGTGTGAGGGGTTTGAAAGTGATCAAATTATAAGGTTTATTCCATCGTCTCCTTCGGAGTAGGAGAAATCCACGTACCCAGAGGCTTCGTCTCGGAGTACGGACATCGGGAATGCTTCCATAGAGACCAAGACCGAGACCTATATAAATACGTGTGATACAATATCTGAGAGATCTCATATAAAGAGTGCCAATTTGATGAATTTCTAGTTCCCACAAGACTAAATAAAAGTCAAATAAATGATAACCGTATAGAATAGTCAGATATCTCGCTCGTATATATGAATAAGTCGTTAATCGGAGAACAGTCTCGGTGAAGTCAGATGGTCAGGTAAGTGGAATATGGTGTTAAGAACAAAGGCCGCTCCTTTCAAAAGCTAGAGAAATTGAACGTCTCCAATCAAGTATTCAACCGACATCGATATTAGACGCCTGTTGAACGTATCCCTCATGTTCGGGCCCAGACCACTGATATTATCGGGAATTGCCGTCGCCTATGAAGGCGCCAGCGAGGTAGCTGACGCACTATCACCAGCCGTTCAACGCCAATAACGGAGCGCTCTACTCCAGGGATAGTAGAAGCCTAATATGCCCGGCTATTCTCCGTGGCCGTTACAAAATTCCTTAAAAATGGTTTTTTTTTTTTTTTTTTTTTTTTTTTTGCTTGGGGAGTTAGACGGCAGCCCAATATAGTATCTACGGTTTGAATAGGGTAAGCCTACAATATTTTCACTTGCATATACCTTCTAGAAAATAAGAAGAACATATTAGGGAAGAAATAAGGTTTGACGGTAAACCTTGGCATGGAGAAATAAGTAGACTAATGCCGTCTATAAATAACATGACATAAGACTACCAAGCGATTGGGATTAAGTAAAATAAGCGCACGGGCAATTACTTTAGTAGGCAGGCAATACCGAGTAGTGCTTCCTAGTATATAGTCGAGATCGAGATCTACTGCTTCAGTTGTGAATGACGCTACCCACGCGCGTTCCTTTCCACACCTGTCATAACAACACCCACCTACTCACAACCATGACTCAGTCATATCGCATCATATGTGTCATATAAAGTGTCAGGGGCCCCGGATAACCACTTTCTGCCTAGTCGCCAACGAGCGATGGCTACACTTAATCGAACTCAAAACCTTCCGTGTCATTGCACCACCATGATAACACAACGGCCATTGTTCGGCTTGTTTTAGTCAGACATCAGACTACAAAAAATTCAATGGCATATCTGCGCATGTTGTTAAGGCCAAAGCCCCATCCATCCGAGGACAATAACGGCATTCCGTATCCCCAGGTGAATAAGTATCTATTGACATATATCTCCCCCGGCCCTACGAGGCCAGTCCCAATAGAGTTTGCCATGAAGCCACAAGCAAAGAGATTATATGCTTATGACCAAGTTACGTCTACGGATGTGGTTTTGCAGACCTTCGCGCAACAACAAGTATAGAGGACCTACCCCGTCACAGGGTTCCTAACGGAGTTCTTTGATATCCACGCAGGAGCTTTTGTCATAAGAATTGACACATAATAATTGATACCGTGAACATCATGGTTCTCTTAATTACTCGTAGAGGAAGAGTGACACAGCCTGACTCAGTTCGTGAACGGCGCTATCGTATCGGACCTTTTGTAATTTCCAAACTCAGTTTCTGGCTCCCGATGATCAATAATGTCTTGGCCCCCACGTGAATCGGGTAGCGACACGTGTCAGGCGGCTGCGATTTCGTATTTGGGGCCCAGTTCCGAGGATTTGGGACGGGAGGGCACGTTACTTTCCAAGTTGCATCAGTGTTGTAGGTCCCACAATGTGTTATTTTACATGTCACGGGGTTTCGCTGGTTGTACTAATGAGTGTTTAATTCGCCGAGGAGTGGCTCGCCAGAATATCCGCCAGTCCGGTACTAGCAACAGGGCCATGGATCGTGGCGTCGGTATGTCCTTAATAGCCTCCTATATGCTAAGTAGCCGAGGAGATTGCTCCCTTTGTCCATACGGCGGCGGGTGCTCCGTTGAGCCCCTATGTTTATAGGACGACAACTTTAACGTTCTACACAGGCCTGGGCCAATATTTTATGTATTGAGCGGACCGGGCCTAACTTTAAGACCAAGACTCGTACTGACTGGTGTAAAGATCAGCTGATGACTCAGTGGAGCAACACACAGGTTTTGTGACAAGATACGCGAGTCACCACACGGTCACTACTAAAACTATAGGAAGCCGGTACAGCCAAAAATCTCCTTCAAATTACTCCTGTCTAGCGGGTGAAGCTCGGAGAGTAAATCGAGCAACCTATGTGGACCTAAATCATTGCATGTTGCTTTGAGTTGATGCCAAGCCGACTATCTAATTACAGTTTATAAAACCCCAGAGCTTATTAAAGTGATAGCTGCACCGCTTTGGCTATGGTAAGCTTCTGCCCTCAGCCTAGGTTCATTTCACGCTCGTTTATACATCGCAGATATATCATTAACAAATCCCTTGGAGTTTCGTTTATCTTCTCTTTACACAAACCGACATTCTTCAGTCTCTTAGTGGGATAAGACCCGTTTACCTCCTAACGCATTGATCATTCATTCCCATCATAAAGACCTCACTCAGTGTTTCTAAGAACTACTTCGAAGTTCTCATCGGCCGTCAACATAGCTCTGCCTCAACTTTCTCCCCCCGCCAAATTTTCAAAACTCATTAGGTACTCGTCTTAATTGACCTGATGTCGATGATGGGCTTAACCTGCTTCACAAGACCGTTGCCATTCGTTCTCGACATCATGAATTTACCCCAGCACCAGCCAGATCATCAGCCAGTAAAGCCTTTGGGGAAGTCCGCAAATAAAACCAGCATTACCAATGACGTGATGCTGGCGTTGGAGGTTGCACGAGACAGCCCGGAAGCTGCAAGTCATGGAACCATCCGCGACACGCTCGAGTCGGCGCTCGCAGACATCTGGGGTAGAGTCCTGGCAGACGAGTTCGAATATATCATGACCCGGGACGAATTCGCCATCTTCAACTTCTTCCAAGACCGATTTCGGAACAACCCGGTAGCGACGAGAGCGCGGAAACGGTATTGGGATAATTTGAGTGTTCCGGATACCAGCCAACAACAAAGCTAAGGAATATCTTTAACACCCATGTCTCAGCCGCGCCTACAGAGCACAAACCCAAGCAGCCAGGGAGTAGGAGCAGACAGCACCGGAATCTGGCTCTTTGGGCTAGACTTTTTTTTTTCTGTGCCCAGGTACACATTACAGGCTGCTAACCTACTCATCCGATTTTCACCTACAACTGTCACTCTTTGGCTAGTACAGCTGAAGAATGACTAAAGCCGTCGAGGCTCGTGATTTACGAATCGTTACCTTGTTGGGCATCCTGGGTTAGGCCGTCCCACCACCCTCAGCATCATTCAGCGACATTACGTATAGTGCGCCGGTCGCACGAAATGAGATACATCAAGGAGATGAACATGTCTTCCGGCCACTGTTGTGGCAGAGGAGAATCAGACACGAATAACTTCACATTTTCAACAGCGAGATCAAATTTACAATATAATCTCACAGCTATAATACCATTTGTCAACTTGGGACTTCTAGTTAGATACATTAATTATTGCATTCATTCAAGCCACATGCTGTGCAAGTACCCGAAGTGACGACCCGTGGTATCTCTGGAAAGATTACCCAAAATACAGATATTCTAGTACTTGGCGATGATGAGGCCATGCTTGACATCACGTCCCCTGTAAGGGATGGGATGAGAAAATCACGTAGCTGGCCTAGATGGACTAGGATATGAGTGCAAAGTATCGAATCCCATCCTGGCGAGGTTTCTAAGCTTCCGTAACTCATTTGTTTCCACGCCTGAACAATAAATTGATCATCCAAAAAGCCACTATTCAGGGACATCTCGGGTTTACCTTTTTACAAGGGCAATTTCGATCCCGGAGGAATGAATTCCATAAGCGGAGCTTCTGTATTCTAGACTTGGCTTGAACTCGACCTATTAAACTCTAAACCCACGGCTCCCACAACTACCACGGCACCGGTGTGTTTCTGTGAGGTTATTAGGTGGACTCGCTAGTAGTCCATTACCTAAGTAGATAACGAAGATAAAACCTTAACCCTACTACTATCAAAGTTCGTGCCATATGATGCCAAGATAACTAATTAGACCTAGTCCATTAGGTTTGCAAGAGAGCTTACTCATGATTACCGGGTGACCCATGATGGGCTCGAGGTCAGGTCACAAGACTATTATGTAACAAGAAATAGCAGATACTCTGGAAAAGAAACTAGGTTGTTATCTGTATTTAAACCCACCTCGATGCAATAAGACGCAAATCGAGGTCTGAGGATACTAGATGCTATAGTAGAGAGTCAGGGAGACCACGGACAAAAATGAATGATTGGCATGTTGATATAACGAATTACAATAGCTATGAAGCTTACACTATCTATCCTTATCGGTGTAATAATAATCAAAGCATTACTATTAGGATCTCCATATACATAGAATATGATAGTTGTTGTTACGCAAAGGGTCTAAAACCCTTTGCGCCGTAGGCTAGTCTCGTATCTTTGGCCATATACACATGTCTTTTGGGGCAAAGGAGCTAAGGGTATGGCATTTTGATAAGCATGGGCAAGCAAATAATTTTCTGTCGATTTAAAATTGAAAGCGTCCCATTATAATCCCCACAAGGTCGTGATGAACATCTGCTCTTGGATTATCATTAGTGTTTCAAAATCTCCAACAAAGGTACTAGGTTTTTAATCATAGTGCCACAAGGTCGATTGAGTAATAATCAACTAGCGTGCCAAAGGTGCCATGGAGATCTATCTTCCCTATTTCTCCAGGCAGGAGGATTCCATGCCTTTGATGCTCGAATCCTTTCTCGTATCCTTCCTACAGCTTCGCGGACCTCCATGGACTCGTGTAGCCGGAGCATGTGTATCTCGGTGATCTATCTCAGTTATAGGTGAATAATTCAGACTCATGAGAACTTCGTACGACTGCTTCAGCCTCGTAGGGTAGTATTTAACGAGCTCCGTGTAACACATAGGTGCACATATATAAACAATAGGGCGTCGTGACACACATGATGTTCTGATTATCCGCAACACTATTTCTTAGCTTATTCTGGTGTAACTGAGTCATGAACCAGAACTGCAACCCTATATTAAAACATTACGGTATCAAATCGAAACACCGTCACAATGGTGCCTTAATATCTAAAATCACTTAAATTATCATAATTGAGATTGTGATACACCGTGGTGGTTATATACTACGCTTCAACTAAACACGTACTTGTAGTTAAGCAAGTAATAACCGGGAGCAGTAAGGTCACTATACTTATGCCAGGCTTATTGAGAAAAATGTCCAATTAAGAGAAAGCTAAAAGGTATCCTCGCTAAAGCTAATATCATCGCTAAGCTGCAAAACTCAAACGCATGGAACACAAAATATATACAGCAACGGATGTCCTAATCTACAGCAATATTAGTTGTAAACACCTCGGTCAGGAACGCCATCGGGATTCCCGGGGATGGCTTCTTTAGCCTGGAGAAACCCAGCGTCACTGGCCGCCTTGATTCCATTAAACCATATGCTCGCCATCTTGGCATATCCTGCATCGGTCGGGTGCGTGCCATCAACCAGCTGGGCAGTCGTTGGTCCAGCAGGGGGCTGCATGTCAACAAGCACAAGCCTGCGGCCTTTTGCCCTCTGAGCAGCGGCGACTGTTCTGAATTGGCTGTTGAGATTTTCGACGCATTTCTGCTTAGACGGGTCTGACCTCACCAGGAGGGTCGACAAGATGACAGTGGCGCGAGATGAACCTTTAAAGACATCGTCAATCATGCTCGACACTATAAATTTCCGTTAGTACATATTTTCCGAACGGGCCATCGGTCATTTTCAGTCGGGAACAGAAAACTGGAGTCCTAGTCCTGGCCGAATACAACATAGGGGAAGAACTCATATGGGGATTACTCACAGCGCTTCCCGGCGTTCGAGAGATCGACGTTGCCGGTGCAATCATTCGTGCCGGCATTGATCAAAACGAGGTTCGGTTTATACTACAACCAACTAGTTAGTAAACAATATCATGAACGGAGCGGGCTTAATATCAAGACAATAAATGCAAAACCGGCTCTATAAGACCGGCTAAAAAGGAAGTGAATGATGCTCGGGAATACTAACCTTGGGCACAGCCACGTTGGCTTTGGCATGCACTTGGTCTATGATGTCGCCCGGCCAGCCCTCAACATCATTGTCCTCCATGGTGCCGTTCCGGCGGCTTCCTACCATGTTGACAAGATTTCCGTAGTTGACAATCTGGTCGCGAAGAACCTTACGGTAGCCATTACCGTCGCTAGAAGTATAGCCATAGGTGATGGAGGCTCCAAGCGGCATGATACGGAGCCATATACCGCCACCAAATCCGGGCGCAGCTCGACGAACACTTTCATGATCATCGGTCTGCCTGATGGGGCTGGCAAGGGAGATGCCTACACCAACTGATGTTAGTGAAATTTCTTTCGCTAGGAGTGATCAGCGAGGGGCGCGTACTCTGCGTTAGTGCCGCAACGCATATCCATATGCGACAGAAGCGCGTCGCGCTGAAAAGCATCGTGAGAGAAGATGTGGTTTGACGAATTTACAATTGGCCAAGGACAGATATTAATAGGAGCTCGATCCAGCGGCGTCGCGAACAATAATATTGCTAATATGAGACAGCGGGTTGGTGAGGCGCATTCTGTAGCCTTTATGTTTATCCCTTTATTGATCGACCTTGTCTCTTATTTATAGCCCGGTCTGAAGTATAACTAAGTATAACCAACAACCAACAATGACGCCGCACACTGCATAACGCGGCAACCACGAGTTAGGTTGTCACGCCTCGCTTCGCGTTTAAGGAAATCCCACGCCAGGCCGAAAAGCTTGTTTGTTTAAGCTTCGACATCGGCACATGGAGATGGGACTTGCGCGCGCAGGTCATGTTGGCAAGGGAGGCGGCCGGCCCAAAGGGATGCCATTTGACAGCCTGTCTTGCTTACATTGTCAGCCACTGAGACGGGAATAACAATGTGCTCAGTCGAAGATACACTGACGTAGTAGACCTGCCATCGTGGCCAGCCTTAATGCGACGCTGTCGGGGATTAAATGGTATCAATCTCTACTGCATTCTGCCGAGAGATTTCAATATAAGGTACTCCGCCCGTGCCTGGCGACTCGGCTACGATGTGGGGGTGACGATATTGCTTTGGGCGGCCATACACTTCCCAGACTCGGTAGTCTCATGCGAGGTCTAATTGTTGGCAGGACTCTCCCTGGTCTAGAATCCAATAACTGGGGTAACATCGTCAAGGATAGCATCCTTGCAATTCGTTAGTAGAATTCCAGCACACTACTACACTAAAGCACCTGCATGACGGCAGTGAGTCCGTCCAATACCACGATCCGACGAGTTGGAGACGGATCGTCGCATTGGGGTAGCTTTTGACAAGGAACATCCGATCTCGTGGCTACGGGTTTCTGCCACCTGATTATCCACTCGCCAGGCCGCGTTTCGGAGAGGGCGACCGATTCTAGAAACTCGCCCGCAACAGGAAAACCGGTGCTGACCAAAAGAACTGCGACACATGGCATCCTGACGATCCCACCGGATTATATCAGGGGTGAGGACAACCCGGTGGGCCACGCGAGCATGGCGTCTGCCGAGCCGTTGCGAATGCCTTCATTATCAAACGGCCAACGAAAAGTTGGATCGAGCGAGCTATATAGAACGCGTTGGGGCATCCGACTAGATCATGAGTGCAGCATGAAGGGACATGTAAGGCTTGCTGTCAGCAGATGCGATGCGGAACAAGATTTCTTCAGGACGAGCCCGTGTGCTCGTTATCATTATGGCTAACAAGCTCTAGACAAGGGTCAGCATCTAGCTGCTGAACCTGTGTGTGTTGGATTCTTGGCTTGAGAGGGCAGAAAATGTGATGTGGATTGGATGGAGAACTAGCTAAATCTGCAAGTGGGCGAAGCCCATATAGCCTATTTACTTGGGTGGGGTACGTGGGCCCTCAGCCACACAGCCACATTATCACGCCACACTGCTATCTGAACCGTCGCGTGCCTACAACGATAGAGCACTCTGCTGTGGCTCTCGGATCATGATAGCGATCGTGCTCAGTCCTTTCACCCTTCCGCCTGTGGCGGCGGTAGCATCGAACTCCTTGATTTCCATCACCTTAAAACCTAGTTTCTCATAGAGATGTCGCCCAGCGGACGTGGCCTCCAAGTACGACCGCACTGCAGCACTAGGAGTTAGTTATCACTATTTGAGGTGTGATTTTTGAGGGTTTTAGAACTCTCCAGACACTTTCTTGTCCTTACGAAAAAAGATACCAAGACAGAAAGAAAATAGTTTCGGGAATTACTAACAGCCTACGGCATCTGCGATTGCCAACATTGGAACTAATAGTGCCTTGCCGGCGCCGCGGCGATGGTATTTTGGCGCGGTGCATAGGAGGGAGAGGCCTGTCAACATTAGTTTATTAACAAAACAAGGATGACTGATGAGTCGCAGTAAGATTAGAAAGGTAGAGGAGCGTTTTGGCTGTGGCAGAACAATTATTTGAATACATGCTACGGAGAACAAAGAAAGAAACAGTGAGCAAAGGATGGCGGTCATACCTAACATCTTTTCAGCATCCCACTTCTTCGAGAAGCTCGCCAGCGTCTCAAAGAAAGGCCCACAAAGGTCTGGGTCCGCACCCCGAGGTATCGAGATGGTCTTCGCAGCTGCGGGTGTCGCCTCCTCGACAGGCGCAGTCGTAGCCGGCTCGCTCGTGCCGTCCTCGCCCACGGCTTGCGAGACATCGAGAGCATCGTCGAAGCGGACCCACTCGCCGAAGTGCGCCTCATAGCCCTCGGGAATATCCCAACGGGCGAAGGCGACGACGTCTTTCTGGTCGTCGAGGATTTGGAAGTGGCGCACGCTTCGATCCGACATCTTCTTCCGGATGCGCTCGTGCAGCCACTCGTACATGGCATCCTGGTCCTCCGGCCACCAGTACGTGTTGCTCGGGTCCGTCGCGAACGATTCCAGATAAACCCTGGCCAAGGTGTGAATGTCTGCCTCCTTTGGACGCGACATGGTGAACGAGGCGTCCAGTGAAGCGGGCGGGGCGAATGGGAGAGCCATCTTGACGTTCCCTCACTTCAATATCTTCACTCTCTTCCGATCTCTTCCGTTTCTCTTTGCTCCTCACTTGCGAGCTGGTGTGAGACAGTAGTTGACATGTCAGATAATTTATATCTTTCAACGTAGGTGACCGCAGTAAGCAGAGCAGACAGAGTCCATGCTGTCGGGATGAAGCTGACGCCACTTTTCTTAGCTAATAGCTGTTGGAAGGCTTGGTTTTTTCATGGCTCGGTCTATACGTAGATCGTGATCTACAAAATAGGCAATATCCCGAAACCCGATATTGTCAAGTTACAGCATACTGGACCTAGTAAGAGATGGTGGTGATGGTGATAATGATGGTTATTGCAATACAGCTAGATTTTAGTGGCTACGCTAGTCAGTCCACAACTCACCCCCTTGCCCACCGGGTGACTCCTCCGGGGAAGGGAGATTATCCCTGCGCCCTCCACATACATGATCTGTCCAACAGAGGTCCAACCAACAACCATCACGAGATATGATAATTGGGACTTGTTCTTCTTGACTTAACTTGCGATTCGGCTCCGAATATGTGCATGGATTATCAACATTGAAGCTTTTTCCTTTACATCATATTGACAAATTATTTACAAAGCACTCTCTATTGAGTCCTTGATAGATTTCACACTTGTTATTGCTTCCCAACTGGGCGGGCAAAGCAGCATCTGTCGCGGCCCACTTTTCCGTCCTTCACTCATCAGCAGCTGCTTACATGTACACTGGTGTTATGATAACCATCTCTCTTACTAAGAAGGTAATGGTGATATTACACCCTCTCGCTGGTCCAGATGGCTCCTCGACACCCGGCGCGGATTATGCTGGTCAGCAGCCAATATGGGCGTGCTTCCTTGGCGTCGTGCTCGACTGCGTGATCTAGGTGCTCCAGTTCCTCGTCCCGTATCCGCCTCAGAGTGCTAATGAGATCCCGGAACTCGCCGCCTACCTCGTAGCCCTCGGCTTCCCATTGCTCAAACATCTCGAGCAAGGTCCGGATCTGGTTGTTATAGTGCTCACCAATCTCGGTCTCGACAGCCTCGGTGCAGGCCATGGCGGCCTCGCGGCCCATGAGGGCAGTGGACCAGCCGAGGGCAGTGGCCGCGACAGACCACAGGGGATATAAGGCGGTGGGCCGCACGCGATGCTTCGTAATCAACGAGTTGAAGGTCTTTAGATGGCCGGCCTCTTGTTCATACATGTGGGCCATCAGCGGTCTGAGGTGAGGGTGGGCGTTTACGAGTGGGGGTGTTTGGGCGGTATAGATGAGGGTCGCGGCCAGTTCCCCTGTCTGGTTAACGCGGAGCTGGGGGAGCACGCAGACATCAGCATACAGATCAGCTACGACGAAGCCGTATAGGCCGGCCGCGAGCTCACTGCGGAAGAGAGAAAATCACGCTGTTCTCTCGTCAGGGGCTTTCGCTTGGGGTTGAGGACGTCGGCGGAGCGACGTTGTTTGGGGCGGAAGTGGTGGCGATGCATCTCCGGCTCGGCGCAAGGGCGGCGGTGGCGTTCGGACGCCATACACGCGGTAGGCGCTTTGGTGGTGGCATTGTTGAGTACCCAACTGGCCAATTACAGCGTTAACGGGAATGGGAGGAGAAGAGGGCAATAAAGGGCACGAGGGCTCAAAGATACAGGTGCTACGGTAGTGGTGGATATGGGTGATGCTTCCTCGGCGCTCGCACGATGCGATTCGGAATGAGCCGATTCGATCCCAGCAGCATACAAGCTATGTACTAGTAGGTAACGGACAGTTTCGTAAAGTGCTTGTACGGTGGATATGGGGTGCGAAGAAATGCGCAATCGACGTGATTGGCTACATCCCGGACTTAGATTGCTCGGGAACCGACTCCCCCATTATTTACCTGTATAGTGCTAGCGTATGCATATACGTCAGCCAATGGATGAATAAGGTGAAAGGACAAGGAGGCCGCGACTTAAGGTTGTTGGTCTTACTGCTGCTGCTGGCGGACGATTGTCCAGCCTCAACAATACTTTTCCCCTTCGTTGTCGTCAAAGCCATCACCGTGCTTCGCTCCGTTCTGTAGCCGTCCTAACGTCATCTTGAATTTATCTTGTCCATCTAAATTTTTATTGTCCTATCGAGAGTAATCTGCGCCTGATAAATCGAAACCACTCCACCCTATCATCCCCCGACGCGCATATTGTATACAGCCTTGTCTACGCGAATTGTCGGCAACGGACACGAGGGTCGCATCATGGCCGACGTCGATGACGAGTTCCTGGCCCTCGTTGGCGGCGACGATGCGTCCGATGATGACGCAGAAAATGAGGGCCCGAGCCGCCCGCCGTCCGAGTCCCCGGAGCCGGAAGCGAAGCAAGGTAGAGGCACACCGTCAACTAAGCCGCGGAGGCGGAGACAAGATGATAGTGACGAGGAGGAGGAAGGTGAGGCGTAAGTTATGTCATGTTACCGTGTTATTTTATTTGGACAATGGAACCGGCTTCAGCGAGGATCTTGTTACCGGGCTGCCAGGTGCTCAGCTGCCGTTGCGGGTTACGGTAGTTGGGACAACAAACAACGGTTGGAAGAAACCGTCTTGTTCACTGGGGGCGCCGTCGTCACTACCTTCGCCATCCGCACCCCATTGAATACACCCACCTACCTACTTACCTACCCACCCACCCACCTACCTACCTACCTACCTACCTACCTGCATTACCACTTGCATACCTCAGTTGCTCCTTTGTTTGCCTCAAAACCTCTTGCAAGCCAACGCTACGGCAGCCATTTAACTCTACCGATTCCCAATACCACCCCTACGCCTACAGTCTTTCGTTGCTCCCACCATCCCAAACAGTATCCCTTGTTATTGAGGCTTCTCTACTTGGCATCTACTAAAGAATAGCAACTAACATGGCCAACGAATCCAGGTCGTCAATTCCAGCCTCGCCTGCATCTGACGAGTCGGCCCCCATGGACGAGTCTGACTCAGAATCTGATTCGTTGCCTGTCCACCATGCCGCCGATAGCAAGATAGAGGATGAAGGGGAGCTCAAATACCCCGTCGAGGGCATCTACGCTAGCGAAGCTGAGAAGGACGAGATCCTGGCCATGCCCGAGCTAGAGCGAGAACAACTAATCGCGAAGCGCCAAGAAGAGATTGATCGCGAGCGACAAAACACACTCCTTCGTCGGCTCTTGCAGGTCAACAAGCAGGAGAGCAGCCAGTCTGCAAAGAAGCGCAAGGCCAGTACCGCTGACCTGGAGGATGGCCAGCGAAAGACTTCACGTCAACGTACCAAGATCGGCGGCTCTAAGGTTGGAGAGACTAGTGCCGGTATTGCGTCCCTTCGCCGCGCTCGAGCCGAGAAGTCGGACCGCCAGCGTCGCAGAGAGGAGGACCGTGAGCGCAACAAGGGCAAGCCGTCCACGCACGACAGCACACATGACGACGATGATGCCCGCAGTGACGTCGAATGGGCTGATAACTATGGTCGTGGGACGTCTAAGTCTGCGACGCCGGAGAAGAAAGACGCCCCTCTTGCCGAGTTGCGTGACTTTGAAAGAGTCCGCCTTAGCCGGAGTCGATTTGCTGAAGTCTGTTTTTATCCAGGCTTTGATGATGCTATCACTGGTTGCTACTGTCGCGTTGCGGTCGGACCAAATCGCGATACAGGCGAAACAGAATATCAGATGGGTGTGATCAAAGGTATGTGTGGGAATTTTGTGCACCAATCACTCTAGCTCACGCTGCGGTTTAGGATTCACACAGGGCAGGCCGTATGCTATGCAGAAGATGAACCAGCAAAGCTTTGTCACAGACCAGTATGTCAGAATTGCCGTTGGCAAAACCGTGAGAGAATACCCTTTCATCTCTTGCTCTGACTCATCCTTCAATGAGGTAAGTAGCCCCGGCTCCCTTTCTTTCGCCACTGTCTAACGACATCCAGTCCGAACTCCAGCGTCTCCAGAGGGCTTGCCAGGATGACGGAGTGCCCTTCCCGAAAAGGGCCCAAGTTGACGCCAAGATTGACGATATTAATACCTTACGGAATCGGACATGGTCCGAAAAGGAAGTTAGTGATAAACTCACACGCATGCAGATTATGAAGAAGAAGTACGACTCGTCTGAACGCAATCGCCTAGTTAACAAGTTGGAGGAGGCTAAAGAACGGGGCGATGAGGCTCGGATTGCTGAATTACAGGGCCAGCTGGACAAATTGGAGGTTCCAAAACTGGCTTTTAGGACAAGCCTGTTACCCAACAAGAAGTCGGCGGGCCCCTCAGCCCCATCACAGCAGGATCGACTTGCCCAGCTCAACATCCAAAGACGTCGGGACAACGCGGAATCCGTCCGCAAAGCGCAGATCATGGAGCGAGCAAAATACGAAAGGTGGAGGCTCGGACCAACGAGTCTGAGCGCACGGCCACCCCAGCTGATGGTAGTGAAACCTCGACGCCTGCCGAGGGGATATCAAATGGGACACCCAAGACGAGCTCGACCGGAAAGGCACCTCATATACAGAAGCTGCAAGTTCAAAACCACCAAGCCGGAAAGGATAAGAAGGGAATCCCTCAGATCCACCGGCCTTTGGTTGACGATGATATAATTGCGTCTCTAGATCTAGAGATTGACGTGGAAATCGATTAGTTTTGAATACGAATGTAATCGAAGTGGAGAGCTGCAAGCTTCAGGGCTCATGTTGCAGCCTATGGCGCTGGATGTAAGTGTTTTGCCAATGTAAAAGGAAACAACTGTATTTATATATGCATACTCAGGGATAGAACAATTGGGGATTAGTCGTGGCCTATGCTTAGCAAAACACCGACCTTGCTGAGAATCCAACTGCTTCAGGAAGGCAGTTAGGCCTCATAATCCAGTTGCAGATTCTCATATGGTCAGATAGGGATCTCATAGTGAATATATGATACCACGTTCCATAAGGAACTAGAACATACGCCTCATTCAAGTTATCACCTACTATAAACAGTAGAAAACTAGTACAACTCGGCGATACATATCCCGAAACTAGATTCAGGTACCCCTTGACATGACTAGCTTCTCAAAGGGTCTAGATTATCATTCTCTTATAATGTTTAATCCCTTGTATGTGCTGTTTCTTGTCCTCACTTATACCATGCCTACGTATTACGGGTTACGCAATTCATGTGTCGCCTGAGCTCAGCCATCTAAAATTTGAGTTTCCAGGGAGGACAGCTAAAACAACTTTCTCAAAGCCGCGATGTTGTTGGGGGCTTGGTAACATATAGTATAGCATCCTACTGGCATGGCATATCAAGCTAGGCGAAATGGCGGCAGGGGTCGCAGGCATTGCAAGTCACCAGGGGACTAGTGCGTTTGACGGGCGGCGACGAGAAGGCCGAAGCTGCTTACGCCCAAGGATAGTATAGCCATGGTTATGCTGAGTCGATGACGAGGACAGGTGGGCATTTCTCTGGAGACTATTTCGTGCACAGGCCACCCATTCTCACCTCCTAAATTGATGTATTTGTAATCATGCAACAGTCTAACGATTCCTACGCTGACTTCCGCAAGTGACTCAGTTGCTGCAGATTCGGATTGATATATATATCGCTTTTGGATTCAAGGGATTCAAGGGCCCGTGTTAAGTATCTTGTTAGTATCGTGTTGATAGTCGAACTAGACTTCGTACTATCTGCCACCAAAGTGGACACTTGCAAAGGGTTCGTGTAAGCCGAGATGGAAACTAGCTCCCGACGCAAAGTGAGTTAACCGCTCCTTTTCTCTGGGTTTGCGACTCATGCTCCAAGTAGGCTTGCGATCTTTGCTTCAAGAAGAAAATCCGGTGCGATGCTCTGAAGCCCACGTGCTCAAATTGCTCGCTATACAAGGTCTCCTGCAACACCACGACAATACGGAAGAGACCCGCCCCTAGCTATACAAAGCCGCCTGTAGAAGCAGATGAAGCCGAGTAAGCGGGCCTATCGAGGGTTTCGTAGCCAACCCCGTCACTCATGATTGTCACACAGGGCCAAGAAGGACGGCGGTCTAGATGCTCGCCTTGCGCGGATCGAGGCTAAGTTGGACGCCTTGCGAGGTGCTGACAGCACGGCCACTCTAGAACATCCTTTTGAAGAAGATGCATCGGACGAGAGAATAGTTGACATTTCATCAAGCTCCAAAATACCACAAACGCCCTCAACGGGGGATTGGGCCAGCCCGCGAAATCGTGATGGCCCTCCCGTACCACCGCTGACAGAGGTCCTGTCTCTAATCGAATTTTATTTCCGAGACTACAACTCCATCATCCCATTGTTCGACCAGCAATCGTTCGTGAGTGTTTCCCATGTGTTCGCTTCGTTTGCGAGCGACCTTGTGTTTGAATCCGCCTCAGCGAAAGGTCTATGCTTCACCGCTCCGACAGAAGTTATCCAACTACTGGTCTACTTCCCAAGCCGTCCTATCACTAACGGTTCTGATTTCTATAGATGCGCTTGCTGAATGACTACTACAAACCATACGGAGAGAGACCCAGAATTTACGCTGGCGTCATCAACGTTGTTCTCGCTCTGGCCTATCGAATCCAGCTTTGTGGGTATGGAGATGCCTACTCAGGGTTCAACGAGGCTAAGATTAAAGCCTGTGTTGATAACGCCCAGATGATGCTCGACGAGCTCATGACTAGAGACCAGGACACACTCGGACTGCAAGCGCTACTCGGTCTTGTAAGTAAGTATTGCCCTCATACCTAGTACCCTAGCTAGACACGACTCAGCTATGCACAAAATAGGATCATCCCTTTTTCATGATGAGAATTTCTGCATTTCAAACCCGCCTCTCGGCAACATCCAATTTATTCACTTCGGCTAGAGAAGCTCTTTGGCTAATAACTCGTTATCTACAGTCATATACCAAACGCATCCAGACCAGACCGCATCTTCGGTTTTGATCAGCGCTGCAATGAGACTGGCGCATAGTTTACGGTTACAGTCTAAAAGTGTAAACTTGGAGCTGTCACCGCAAGAAGCTCGCCAGAGGGTTAATATATTCTGGCTTTGTTATATGCTCGATAAGGTAAATATCACAGGATAGGGTATATTGATACCACTGGCATAACTAACACCACCCAGGATGTTAGCCTCCGCACTATTACCCCTTCACTGCAACTAGATAGTGATATTGATATCGATCTACCGGGGGTATCGAATGGCGATGACTGTAATCTGCTATATAGTGCAGACGGATCATCGCAATTGCATCTATTCCGCGCCAAGGTCCAACTCGCACATCTCGAAGGGAGAATCTACGACACTCTCCTTAGTAACAGATCCAGGAGACTGTCGAATGAGACTCGCGAGCAAGCGGTATTACAGATTGATAAACTCCTGGAACGTTGGAAGGACTCGATACCGGCCCCTTCCAGCTTGAGAATATGACTGTAAACCTTTTGTCGGGACCGCTTATACATATGACGGTGCTTTATCAAACGTACCTAATGTGCTTAACCATGACACATGGGCTATATGCACACAACTCGCCATGGCTGAAAGCTCTTGGAGGTCTCGGCAGTGACCTCTTACGCACCTTCAACCCTCGAGGTAGTGCGTGCATGGATGGCAATGCTTCGTCGACTCCTGCCATCTGGGAAAAGTGTGTCACTGCTAGCCGAGCAATCCTCAACATTCTCTCTTATCAGTGAGTATCGCATCAGCGCCAACCCCAGCCTCTTAACCTCTTCCCAATTACCTCACAAGATAGTAATGGTACCCGGCTATTGCTGCGCCCATTTTCTTTCGCTAACCTGTCTCAACCCAGATCGTTTGGCGGCTGTAGTGTCTGGTAAGAGCTCGCCTGCTACCTCTTAGCCGTGGAATCTTTACTGACACGCAAGCGTTAGGCTCAGCGCTTGTGCCTACTTCTCGGCCATGACTTTCTTATTCGTCAACTTGATCTACCACCCGACAAGTAAGCTAGCGGATAATGACCAAAAATTGGCTGAGCTATCCATGTGTCAGCTGCAGAAGTATTCGACTACAAAGGTCTCGAGAAGTTCAAGCAGCTTCGCCACGTGCTGGTTCAGATTGGGAGCATGGCCGAGGCGGTTCTAAAGGAGGCGCGGACACCATGGGCCACTCAAGTAGACACACAGCCGAAACCGCCCTCGGATCCTGCGACTTTCCCCTCAATACCGCAGTTCACCGGTGTTTTTGACATAAACTCGGAACACAACATGGTAAGCTCTCCGCCGCCAGTCATACCCAGCGTCTAGGTATCGAGTAATAACAGCCATTCTTGTCCCCAGACGAGCGAAGATCCCGTCCCTAATGTTGGACTAGAATGGATGGGAACAAACAGCTTTGGCCTGGAGGATACGGACCCGGCGCCTCATAACTGGCAAGCGTCTGGATTTTTCGGGTTTGGGCCAGGCTGAAGAGTTATATGAAGAATGAGACCAATTCAGACACCACAGCAACCAAACTTTTCTCTGGGTTTAACTAGATACCCATCATACGTTAGCGTCCCTAGTACCCGGTTCTTCCGCCGTTTCGATCTCAAACATGTATCCGTCCACACCCGTAGTAGAGCGGCAGGTTCCGCATTTTGAGTATCAATCTAGAAACCAATCTGGATCACTGTCTTCACATCACGGGGTTGGTTATACCTACGATAATAAGACACACCGCTTATCATATTTGGGAGCTATTATATGAGACTAACACTCAAACTTAATCAGCGTTGTTATTTCAATTGATTTGGGTCGATAATGTTATATAAGTAGAACGCGTGGATGTTACCTCTACCCGGGGCAGTGTTAGACTTAAAGTACCGCATAGACCATAGAGGGGTACTTGCATATTAGGTGCACTCCTAGCGTGCGTAGCCAGTCCAGGCCCCTACTTTTTACCCAGTCGGGCAAATCAGTGATGTCACGAAACGGGAGCATGTCACAGCTTCGACCATTCACGGGCCTTGGATTACGAGCTCGACATGAGCTTGCCGTGGGATGACACCACCATAATGGGTTGCTTATACAGCATCGAACGAACGCCATCCACCCCGCGTCTCACTTCGTCCGGAGCACGACCCGACTGCTTGCGTATGCCGTTCCCTCATCCCAACTGCCATTCCTATTCGCCTATTCGCCCACATCCAGACTGGCCATCTCCCGAACCTTTTCGTTCCTCCCCTACCTCTCCGTCGAGAATTTCGTCAAGACTTTCGTGAAGGCCATATTCCATGAATTCAACCCGGGTTGCCTTCTCACAACTCAGAGCAGCACCCCGTATCTTTGTGTATCCCAGGTCCAATTGACGAGCCCTAAACGTCACTCAGATCATTTACTGCCACGCAACCGCGCAGAGCCATGCCGAATACAAGCTCAAGGACGTGTCCTCGCTGTCTCTACAGCCTGGCGAGAAGAAGGAGGTTGAGGTTGAAGGTATCGAGGGTGGTAAAGTCCTGCTCCTCAATGCTGGCGATGGCCAGATCCAGGCCGTCGGCACCAAGTGCACACATTACGGCGCCCCCCGTCAACGGCGTGGTGCGTATTAAAACCCTCCCGTGCCATATCCCTTAGTCTTCTTATTCCGTGCCGTCGAGCAAGTTCCATGATTTGAGACATGCAGATCTTTCCTAACGTGTTTTTATACTCATAGCTGACTAAATCTGGGCGCCTCGTCTGCCCGTGGCATGGAGGTAAGTCTAAACCCGTCGTTTGCCTTCTCCTCACATAGCTAGGAGCACTTCACCCGCTAACAGACCTTACCCAATAGCGTGTTTCAATGCCAAAACTGGCGACGTAGAGGATGCGCCGGCCCTAGATGCGCTTACCGCCTTCGATGTGGTCGAGCGGGATGGTGCCATCTACGTGAAGGGCGAAGAAGCCGCTATCAAATCTGGACGAAGAAAGCCTAATATCAGATGCCGTGGGGGTGTCAATACCTCTGACGCCGACAAGGTTGTAGTTGTGGGTGTGGCAGTGGTGCTATTGGCGCCGTCGAGGCTCTAAGAGATGGCGGCTTCTCCGGCCCATTACCGTCGTAACCAGAGAGGGCTACCTGCCCATTGATCGGACTAAACTTTCGAAAGCTTTATTGACCGATGTGAACAAGGCACAGTGGAGAGACGCTGAATTCTTCAAATCCGGCTCCATCGACTTTGTACAAGATGAAGTCACCGATGTCGATTTTAGCAACAAGTCCATTATAACGAAGAGCGGAACAAAGCATACGTATGGCAAGCTGATCCTCGCTACTGGTGGCACGCCCGTTACCTTCCCTTGCAGGGCTTCAAGGTGCTTGAAAACATATTCGTATTGCGAACTTTGCATGACGCCAAGAAGATTGTCGATGCTATCGGAGAGAAAGGCAAAAAGATTGTTGTTGTCGGAAGCAGCTTTATCGGTATGGAGCTTGCTAATGCCACGGCTGCGGACAATAACGTGTCCGTCATCGGCATGGAAAGCGTCCCGCTCGAGAGAGTGCTTGGTCAGGAAGTTGGTTCGGGCTTACAAAAGGGTCTCGAAGGGAAAGGCATCAAGTTCTACATGTCGGCAAGTGTCGACAAGGCCGAGCCTTCGACGTCCGACCCATCCAAGGTCGGCTCGGTAGTACTGAAAGACGGTACCAAACTTGAAGCGGATCTAGTCATCCTCGGCGTTGGCGTCGCCCCAGCGACCGAATTCCTGAAAGACAGTAAGGTAATACGGCTTGAGCAGGATGGTTCACTGAAAACGGACGAGAACTTCCTCGTCACTGGGCTTAAGGACGTCTATGCCATCGGTGATATCGCAACCTACCCGTACCACGGCCCAGGCGGCCAGGGTAACTACACGAGAATTGAGCACTGGAATGTGGCACAAAACCAAGGTAGAAGCGTTGCGAAGCACATTATCAAGCCCTCTGCGAAACCCGAGTTCTTCACGCCCGTGTTTTGGAGTGCTCTAACAGGGCAGTTGCGCTACTGTGGCAACACAGTCAACGGCTGGGATGATCTCGTGCTCCAAGGTAACCCGGCAGAGAGCAAGTTCGTTGCCTACTACTGTAAGGGTGAAACCGTCGTGGCCGTAGCGAGCATGGGCCGAGATCCAGCCATGACGAAGTCGGCCGAGTTAATGACAGAAGGGCCATGCCATCAAAGGGCCAACTCCAGAATGGACTGGACATCTTAGACGTATCACTTGTGGCTTGATGTTTATATGCAAACGGGAAAGGGGTGACGGCGAACTTGTACTATGTCAATCAACAACCATAATTGAGTGGCGGTTCTTTATCCAGTATAGTGCTTCGCGTTTCGTACGGTTAGGAATCTTGGTGCTGTAGTTTAGAAGCAAGTAGGTAATGGGAAATCAAAGCAACAACTATACTGACGAGTAGTATATTAATGACAAGGGTGTTATTATCATGGAAACAAAACTGTCGTCATCCCGCCCTCCGACGCCGTGTCCAGACCGTGTCTGTCCAATCCCATGTCGCGATGGGCCTGCGCCCCTGGTTTGGCAGCTGATGCTTTCTTCCCCACCACAGACGAGGGGCTGGCTGAGGCAGGTACAAGGGCTAGGAGTGGACATGGGAGTGGACATGGGAGTGGATGCGAACACCTGCGCTTGGCCGAAAGTCGACTCGGGCGTGACTTGTCCAAGTGACAACAAATCTACAGCTGTACATCTCATCCACATTCCTCGAGCCGCTGCTTTTTTCTTTTTTTGCTCTTCTTCTTTCTTCTTCTTCTGTTGTTCAATTGAATATCCTGTACTCATCTAGTCGTCGTTCGAGACAATTGAAGCAACTTCTCAGCGGTATAGTTGGGGGTTGTTCATATACTAATTATGATTGCCTCCTTAGTCTATCCAGTGTCCCTGCTAGACTATCTGGGTCACGACTCCACCAATGTTGACGCGAGATCCCTGAAGTACCCCAACGCCTACCTGGTAGGCCGTGCCGCAATTTCACAAGCAACAATTTCTGTTGTTCATGATTCGAGGCTTCGCGGGGGTAAGAACGGGATTGAGATTGAGATAGAGGGAACAGACTGACTGCGTTGTGGTGTTGCGTGAGACAAAACACCTTCTCGCGCAAACGGCCTAATCGAAAAGAGTCAACATTTGTCCAAGACGCCTCATTCCTTTCTCGCCCGTTCCAATTCGGTCTTGTCATTCTATTTACCTGACCCCCTGGCCCTGACACTTTGACCCTCAACCCTGACACGATGCGATAAGTCCACAGCCTTCCAGCATCCCAGCATGCCCGTCGCCCGCTCCATCTCGTCTATTTGCACTCGACATATCTCATCTCCCTCCCTACGGACATCATGGCTGATCCTCAACTATCGGCCGACGGCGAGCGCGACGCTCAGCTCGCCACATCCCTGAGACGTCTCTGTTGAAGTGCTGCTGTGGCTCCCTCGAGTGTATTTTCCTGAGACATAACAACGCTATTCTCGATAATGTCGAAAAAGACGTACATCAAGCTGCCCGTATGGGCCAGGTACGTCATGTGTCTCCTCATCCTGCTCCTTATCTGCCATGGTCCCCGTTATATTCATCATCTGCCGGTGGGTGCACAATCGCGCAACAATCATGAACGAGTCAGTAGCCGTCTATCCTACACGCGCCTTGTAGAACTTGCTTGTTTCTTACCTCCCCATATATAACACCGCTTAGTGCGGAATTTGAAGAAATCTCAGTATATAAGTCGCTAGTCCCAGCCCACATTCCTCCGTCTTAGTACGACAATCTTATTGGCACGACAGCACGGCACAGGAAAACAATGGGTGTGTCAAAGATCCCTAACATTGGAATTGCAGGCACTTCTAGCAAGGCACGAGTCTTACAGGGCCGATACGGAGCGTGACCGGCGCGAGTTGACCGCTCGCATTGAAAAACTTGAGAGCAACAACGAGGAACTCGAGGCCATGAATACGAAGATGATCGAAGAAAATAAGGATCTCTTAGATCAACTCGAAGCCCTCAATACGACTGTCACCGATTCAGAAGCCCACGTTAAATTGTTAGAGGCCACACTACTTTCGTCGCAGCAGACCATTCGCCGACTGGAAGCAGAGACGGCCCGCGCCGAGGCTTTGGAGCGACAGATCGCATCACTCGAAGAAGAGCAGGCCAGCTTACAAGGCAATTTGACGATGTCGCGCGAGGAATCCAGGACAGCCGTCTCAAGGTGGAAGCGAGCCGAGAGGGGCATTAACGACCTCCAGGAACAGCTCGAGCGCATCGAGAAAGAAGCAAGGGAAGAACGAGAACACCACGTCGAGATGATGGGCAGACTTGAGAGACAGCGCGAGATGGAGAAGGAGCTAAATACGGCAGCCGGGCGCTGAAGGGAGCAGCCGCGGCCAAATCCTTGAATGATGCGAACGGAGGGAGCCATGTCGTAGGGCATTTCGTGCGCGATCTGCTCCAGGACAATGCTAATCTACAGTATGGTATCGCCGAGCTACGCGAGATGTTGATGAACTCCAACGATGAGATACAAGCACTCCGAGAGCAGCTAGAGTATCACCAGCCCCTAGAAGATCGTGAAGGTAGCACGACGCCGACGTTGGGGCCGAGCTCGAGCTCAAGCAATCGCCTATTCGTGAGTATAGGCCACCAAGTAGGCTATCGCAGGAACTACACATACATCACCATTATCATGTCTCGGCAGCCAAGCAAGACGCCAAGAAGCCCAAGAAGAAGCGTCTAGGGCTCGCACCTGGTGCTTTGGCTCACCCTGCCGTCACCCATCCAAGCACGCCGCCAGGCGGACCAGTGAGGTATTCGTCAGCCCCCCATTCACGCAAAAACTCGATACGCTCCAACCGCTGGTCAACATTCTCGGGGCAACAATCCGACTATACCATGTCGTCCGCCCCCAGTTCCCCACGTTCCAACAACAGGAATTCCCTGTTCGATGCCCCTCCTACGGGGTCATTCCCAGGTTCACCTACGTCGAGCATTGATCCAATGTCGCCAGGCTGGCAACCCATGCACAAGAGAGGGCCGTCAAGCATGTCTGCACGGGGTTTTCAAGTGCCGACCTGCTTCCCCTTCGGCCCGGCTCAGCCGAGTATTGCACACCCCATCGTGGAAGAGTCGTCGGATGGAGCCGAGGTTCCGGCGGAGCCGTTGCTACCGATGGAGAACTGGGTTGCTGATGACGAAGTCTCTTCTCGAGGACTCAGCGTCATCTATGACGACAGCTCCGTCGGCCATGGCGAAACGACAGACTCAGATAGCCCAGCCGTCGCCGGGCGTCTTCGTCGGACAATGTCCCACGAGTCCATCGTGTCGCTTTCCGGTGGCCTCGACATCCACACATTGAGATCGCGGCCAAGCCAACTATCGATCCGCCAACTCGGGTCTGCCTCGTCCGTGACAGGAAGCAGCATCGTCACCGCGCGACCATTGATATCACGAGACCCCGCCAAGAGAAGCAGCGCTCTACTGCGAGACAGCTTCGGGCCGTCCCGATCGGCAGTCTGCGGTCAAATGCGTCTTCACATCACCAGGGGCCTGAGACGTCCAGATTAGGGAAATGGGTCGGTTGGCGACCATGGGGCGGCACCCCTACTGGGACCAGTACTGCCTCTGAAGGTGCGCGGCCAATCATCTCCGCGCAGACCACCAAAGAGAAGGACGGCACGAAACCTCTGAGCCGCTCACCCGGTATCAACCAACCAGGCGCCGTCCCCGGGTTTACTGAATTCCTCGCCGTAGCAGCGAAGAAGAAAACCCCGGGTACGAAGACGACTCCCGACGTCGTCGATCACGAGGCGTTGAGAGAAGGTCTTAGCGAGTAGTGCCTGGTGATAACTGCGTACGCCATAGCAGGTTTCGAAGCGCGATAACAAGCTTCACAACGTGCAATACTCTCTTCTGTTTATTCTTCTCTCATTTCTTGATTATTTCCCGTCTACTCGTTGAGATACCTACATTATAGCAGCATAAGGATTGTCAGGCATCACAGGCATTATCTATCTAGAAGGCGTTATCTCGGCGGGCGACTTGCCACATATATGGGATCCGGACCACTCACTTATAATAATCATTATCTACGTTCTTGGTTACTCTATCGTGGAAAGGATACCACTAGGTACCATCAAGCTTGTTGGGTGCTTCGAATACCAACTCTATTGGTTGTCGATTTGCATTCAATACACTCACAGTCACACTCACCTTTTTTTTTCTCTTTTCTTTTTGGATAGCATATTCGGAGCAATAGGTCGACCGGGAGAAGGAAGACAAATTTTGAATGGAACGTTGGTGTCAAATTGAAGATATATATATATATATACTCCGCGACCTCCCTTGCTTATGGGCGGGTTGTTGGGCGGAAATGGAACTACGGCGCGCTGATACCCCGAGGGCACTTTTTATGCTCCCGACTTTATGGAGATCAATATTTATAGTTTTATAATACCGTATATAATCAGACTATATGCAACCCGTCTAATGCCTTCCAAGTTAAGACCATGTAGTCAACTAGTGTGTGCATGTCGAATAGGAGAGTGAGAGATGTAGTAGTAAGATATGAGGCGTCAGCTCTCACTTGAGCTCGGGGGCATGGTTCAGTCCAAATCATCTCACAAATAGTCTCCGACTAACAACGCGAGAAATACGAATTGCCTATGGCGTCATTGATATGCATAAGTCTATCACACATACACCCAATCTACTCAAAACCCAAAACATATATAGATTGTCAATATCATGCGAAGCTCGACAAGACAAGGGCATAATCTATAAAGATAGCGGGAAAAGAATACAGTATTATATAATATCATAGCCAACACCTAAGCTATGCAAGTGGACGCATTATGCAAATCTATTTTTTTTTCAGGCACAACCCAACCCCATGGAAGTATAATTAGTAAGAATATTTTCTTCTTTCTCACTGCGTGAACCAGTCGACGGCTTTGACAGATCCCAGACAAGAAGCATCCTTGTGCAACCGCTCCATCCTAGTTCATTTGATAGAATATGGCAGTATACGATAGAATAAGGTGTACGCATCAACTGCCAAATGTGAGTTGATCAATTAATTGCTGGATTATTGTTAGCCAAGGCTCTTCTTCGACAAGACCGACACTACGGCCCCGGATCAAACTTACTAGATTTCCTTTGGCGCTAGCAAATCTGCTTGGTAGAGCCAGTGGTTATCCTTTTCTCAGCTTCTAGCCAGTCGTATGGAAATTGAACGAGGTGACCTTGTACCATACTGCAGCATTCCTCTGCGTCTTCGCGACTCAGCAAATCATATGGAAAGGTCGGCCCACGTCGACTGCCTTTAGTAGTAGCTCGTCGGCGACGCTTCGTCGAGTTTTGATTGTATATAGTGCTCTCGCCGTTCGGCCCCGGCGCTGACTTTTCGGACGTTGAGAATGTTGTTCGTCGATCTTGCTTCTTGTCGTTATGCGTTTGTAGATGCATGCCTTCTGGTTGTTCTTCTAAAGTCGGGAATGGAAAGTTTCCAGTAGGTTGGGTGGGAGAAGATGTCTCTAGCGACTGCTTAGTATTGACCTTCTCCGTTTCGAGATTAATGTCGTCTTGCCCCGTCTCCTGACTGATCCAAGCTGGACAATTCCGTTTTCTCATTTACTGTCTCTAAGCCCCCGTTTGTATCACGGGCCTTGGAATCATTTTCATGTCCTGTGGTTACTTTCTCAATGAGCATTTTCTCCACAATTGCTGGACCAGCTGATGCAATAGCCGGGCCAGCAATACTGGCTGCGGCGCCATTAATCTCGGTTACTTGGGATTTCGTTCCATCAGGCTCAGCCTTGTCGCTAAACATGCTGTCTGAAAACCTTTGGGCATATTCGTCGTATTCATGATAATCCTTCCACGTGGACACTTCGCTATCTGGCATGCATCGAAATACCCGACGGTACAGAACGGTGTTGTTCCTTGCCACCCTGGTCCAGATGTCATCCCAAAACGCAGGAAGGAGTGGGTCGCGCATACAATCCTTGTCGATTTTTGCTGCTACGATATCGGTGAGTAGCGGATTTGAAGACTCGGAGCTCGGCCGTCCGGAATCGTCGAGACGAACGGCCGGTCCTCCGATGTCACTATCATCAACAACTGGAAGAACAGTATTTTGTGCGCCAATTGGCAACTGGCTCAGTCCATTGGAAGTAGCAGGTGGGAGCCCATTGTTCCCTTTGTCAGAGGTTTGGCCTCTTTCTTTGGGAGCGATGGTCTCGTTCGAGCCATTGGGTGCGGAGTCGGTTGGGGGTTTCGCTGGTTGGCCAGACCGATAGAGGACAACCTCGCGGCCATTGAGAACGGCCGAGTCGCGTCCTAGGTCTTGCCCTTTTTCTTGTGCATCTTTCCAGTGATCTGCCCCGTAGCCTTCCACGTCTTTGATGTGGCTGGCCTGAGGGTCCCGTTTAGGAGATTTGACTTTTGACGAGCCAGAGGCAGCGGACGAAGATGACGAAGGTCTTGAATTTTCGTGATCTTGAGTCTCATGATTGAAGCTTCTAGTAGGATAAGGGTTTGCCTGGGGACGCTGCTTGTTGGGTCGAGCTTGAGCTGAGCTTTCTGCGTTCGGATATTCATAATCGTCATCGTACATTTGATCCATCTCGGTTTCGAATTGGGTCGCAGCACTCAAATCCGCATTTCTATCGTCCTCAGTGATTGCATCCACATCCAAACCTAGATGTTCTCGCATGAGCCTCATTCGAAGGGTGTGAGCAAACCGCCCAACGCGGTAGGGTTCGCCCCCCATTGTAGACCACGTCATATCCGTATCCCGCACAATGCAGGCGGTTTCAGAGTCTCGGTTGCCTAGAAGAGACCTTTCGTTGATATTTGCGGATCCAATGAGAGCAACTCTGTCATCCACCACGATAGTCTTCGCATGGATATAAAGTTGCTCGGTTACCAGCGCGTTCTTTTTGCCCATGTGACCATAAGTCCGCAGACTAAAGAAGGAAATGTAATCCTCAGGGTTGATTCCTGCCGCCTCGAGACGTCCAAATATGGAATGAGGACCTCGGCATATACTTCGATATTGAAATTGCATAATTAGCCTCACACTGCTTCCCTCAGCCTGGTCCACGGTATTTTGGAAACCAGGCATGAGTGGAATCAGAATGCAACATCGCCACTCCTCATCGTTTCGGTGAGCCCTTAGTATACGCTCGACGAGGGCATCTCCTATTTGGTTAACAACCTTTGTATTTAGGGTTTCGGTGCTTGTGATGAAAAATTGGTTCTCCATATATACAAAGTGTTCAGACTCCTCGATAAGCTTGACATACGCAGTCTGGATACTGTGTTCTCTAACATCTTTAGGGAAGCCAAGGGACCAGTCACCTGCTGAACGCAGCATTTGGACCTCACAGGTACCGGACAAGCCGAGACCAGCGAGATCTGATTCATTGGCGTCTGGCGGAGGGAGTAGGAAGGGCGTAGGTCGTGTAGGTTTTCGCTCACGTCGAAGGTAGTTCCACCGCTGTACAAAATGCCGCGTGAGGTCTCTTGCTGGTTGTCCAGTAACCTGCATCGAGATGTCGTGCCACGGCATTCGCGGTATTTTACTCCTATCATACATCTCGGCGTAAGGTTCATCCAGCTTGAAGAAGTCCAATACTCGAGGATTTGAGTAGTCCTTTCCAGGGAATAGCTGGCAATGTTCACCATCCCGAGGAACATCGTGATCAGGTTCCATGCCTGTGGGCCGATCGTCATTAATTGGGTGTTGCGGGTTATCCATCGACCAAAGCATAAGTCGATGCCGCCAATGAAAGCCACGTCGTGATCCACAATACACAATTTCTCGTGATGGGCATAAAAGAATTGGTTCTTTTTCAATTGGTTCGGCGACCTCAGGACCATGATATTGTCGTGTAGGTTCAGAAGGGAAAACTTAGTATACTCCGAGTCTATCGGGATCGCTTGTTCGACATTACGGTAGACAATGACAAAAACCTTCACACCTTCCCTCGCTTTTCTCTGCAGCAAGCGATCAAGCCGCCATTTCTGACTAATACACGCTGGTCGACGCATATAAAGCTCTGGGCTCAACCACCAGTCATGGATATAGATGACGTCCTGCGCCATACTAATGGCACGCGAAACATTCCACATGTAGTCTCGTCCATCAACCAGCCACTGGGCAAACGCGTTTCTCCTTACCGGGCGAAACTGCCAAATCGATGAGGCTGATGCCACTGAGTTTGCTTTAGCATATCCAGTACTGACTGCTCAAATTGCCGCAAGATAGTTTGATTGCGAGAGAATAGTTTGATTTTTCTCTCCGCAGTGAATAGTTTTAGTGAATGGTGTTTTTCAGGCACGTCCTCGTCGGTATAGTGAGCAATCTCTTTACCCTTCTCCTTCTCCGTAGTTCCTTTGATGAGCTTGCCAAAGCGCCTCAGCTTGCTTTTCTTAGACTCTACTCGAAAGAGAGGATCAACTAGGTAAACATCATATATGTTCATCGTTGCTGGAGACTCGACGACGGCGATATAATTCTGGCGGACCAGAAACCATTTTCGAGAATGCCTTGATATTACTTTTTGGGGCGTCAGCACTCGCCTGAAATCAATGCCCTTCGTAGACTGAATATGCAAATAACACTCTTTTCCATGAAAGTTGCCTTCTGCCGCCAATCGCACACCAAGAGCAGACAACTCCAGAAATTTGCAGAGTCGATTGCTGTCTGGTCGGAACATAAGCCAGTGTATCATGTCTTGGAGATATTTTTCTAGGGTTCTGCGTTGCTTTTCGATGAACCGCCTTTGTGCAGCAGCCGCATTCTGAGGGTTGAGCCCAGAGCCTTCACGACCCTCTCCTAAGCCAGAAGATTGTCGACGTGGCAGAAAGTTATTCATACGAGACTTTTTTCTGCCTGCGTTAGGTCTCCTATCAATGTCACTGGCTGTAGCCTCCGCTGCGGTTCCCTCTCCAGCAGTCCCTTCGGCTGCGGTTCCTTCGGCCGCAGTGTCGTCCGCTCTAGGGCCTTGTGTTCTCTCATCCTCGTCAGACTCGTCCCGGTTCTGATACGATCTGAGGTATGGGAACGCCTTTCTGGGGAAAGCAGGTTGCTTGGGGCGGCCACGCTGGTTTGGGCCGGTTGGTAATGATCGATCATTTTTTAGCGACAGTCGATACTTCCAATGCATGTTCCAAATCTCTCGGACGCTACGAGTGACTGTCCAGGTCATCCGGCTATTTCCGTTACCATACTCCAGGGAGATAGTGAACAAAGAATGCCTCTCACTCGTGCTATCCTCAGGGAAGCTATCGGTAACGCGTATCTTCAGCTGCTCGAGTAGAACCGGGATACGCTTATTACCATGTTCGTCCCGCTGCAGCATGCTAGCAAGAATCACGACAGCTGGTGTGACAGCACGTAGCTCGGAAATAAGCTCGGCCGACTTGTAGAAGTCAAACTGGTCGGTCTTCTTCTTGCCCAACATCTTCAGTGTATGCTTGACCTGTTTCCACCTCTGGGCGCCGAAAGTGGCAGCTCTCTCGGAGCTCAAGAAGGGCCTCCTCGGTGGACCGAGAGCCTCCCCATCAGAAGCAGTACCGGCCCCGAACATTTCAGAGATTCGCCGGCGGTGGCCGGGGAATCGAGGCTGGGGACTCTCGGCTTCCTCGGCGGTGACATTGCCATTTCGTTGGGCACCTATCCAGGAATTCCCACGTCGCCAGGCGGGCCTCCTCGCTAGTTGGTCTCGACCCTCCCCTTCAGATAAACCAGCCCGGTGATCAGCAGCATCGGGCATAGTGGATCGCCTCACGAGCGTTTGGAAGCGGTCACCCATGCTCGGCGATCCGATCTCATCTGGCTGGCGGGGAGTATTGGGTGCGGTGAAGACATCGAGCTGCTTCAGACGCCGCTTCATTCTTTTCCTCTTCTTCATCTTCGGGGCTTCTCTCTGCTGTGCCTCATCGCCACTCTCCTCCACATCGGCATCACTACCCTGTTCTTCATCCAAGGTGTCGGCCATATGGTAGGACCTATTCAACACGGGTGAGCTACCGGCCGAGGCGGCACCGGGCTCCACCATACCCGGCGCTCTCGGCGGCTGCACGCCCGTAGTGCTAAGCGTCGACTTCAATCTGGACATCCATCTCTCGCTGCGTGAGCGGTTCGTCATATCTGCATCATCCCACGAGGCCTGTCGAGAGTGTGGCAGGCGAGGGGCCTCTAGCACGGTGTCGGTACCTGTGAAATGCACACTTCGCCGACCAGGAGAGACGGGCTCGTCGAGGACATTCTCGTCCTGGTCTTGCAGAGGAGGTACGAGCTTGGTTCGACCTGGTGAAGGTAGTTGAATAGGAGACAGGCGGCCTGGCGTCGCTGGATTCGAGGCATGGCGGGGTGTATAAGACTGCTCGCGTGATTCTGGCTCGTCTGCGTTCGAATAGTCGTGCAGCTCCCCAAGATTTAGCTGTTGAGCTAGCTCGAGAATCTGAGAGCTGGATATGGGCAAGTCGCGGACCGGAACGGTGTTCCGCTCACGCGCGGGGCAGAATCAGCGGAAGGATGCGATACGGAGGCTTGCAATGGGGAGGAAATGCCAGTACTCCTGTTCATGGGCGAAACGGAGTCATCGCGATCGATGGGGGGCATCGTTCCAAGGCGATGCCGATAGAGGGGGCCGTCGTCGTCGACAGGGAGTAAACGGGTAAAAGACCGGTTCGGGTATAATTGGCGAGTCGTCCTCGTCGTCGTTGTTGGTAGTGCTGTCCGTGCTCAATACATCAATAGATACCTTGCCGGGAGGACTAGTATCGGCGGGGGCCTCGGTGCGAGAGCGAAGACGAGAAGGCAAACTATATCACAATGATTGAAATGTCGAGAGGAGTCGTCGATGGCAGCCGTGCCCAGTGCTGGCGGTGTGAAGGCGAGGCGAGGCGAGGTTGAGGGCGAGGTGAGGTGGTGCGGACTCGAGGGAGCTGGCACGCGCAAGGCGGCTTGTCAGTTCTCGGGCGCGAGGCAAGCTCTAAGGTCTACTCATAGAACAATGGCGGGTTTCAAGTGTTATTGTAAGTTGAATTGGAGCATACGAGGTGTCGGAATGGCCTTGTTCGGCGCCGTCGTTGCGCAGCGAAATGGGTTGGACTTAGACAGCTGTGTATTGTCTCCCTCTCTCGTCTCCTGACACCAGCGAATTAAGGTTACCGCTCTGCAACCCAAGCCTGGACAGCTCACTAAGTGGGTAGCAGTGGGTAGCAGGGGGTAGTGCAGATTGGCATGGGCACATGTGTACCTAGGTACCGACAACGGCTTGTGCAGCAGGGATCGATATTATAAAAGTGTCACGTATAATGCGACGGTACCTTACCCTTTAGGTAAGTGTAACTACTAACACTTCAAATATTTAGTAGACTCACATACCTGTTGTACGTGTACGTGACCTACTTTATACTGTACCTACCTACCTAGGTAACATCAAAATTGAAGACAGAGTTCCACTTTTCTATCCCAAAGACCCCCAGATCTATTGTGGGTCATCGTCTTCCCTCTAGATGCTGTTCCCCCCACCGCACCCTCTCACGTAACACTTACAAGCCGCTTCCGTTATCCTTGAGTGAACCAGTATTTGCGTAAGGTATTGCACCCAGGTATACACCTTCATCTTTATCTGGTTCTATACTCCGGCTTATCATGGGCGCATTTGTTGCCCCCGATTGTCTGTCGTCTTCTTCATCGTCACCTTCTAACCATATCTCGTGACCATCACCTTCGTTTACCCAGAAACTAACTACTACTCCGGCAACCGCCATGCCAGCCAGACCCCAAAAGACTCCGCGACAAAGCCGTGGCTTAGTCCAAGCCCGTACAGCCACCCGCCAGCAATAGGACCAATCGTCCTCGCGAGACTGCTCGCGCTTTGCCCCAACCCGTGAACCGTGCCCAGAACACTCGGATGTGGTGTGCAATTATTTACAAGAATAGTTTGTGCAGGTAGTGCAAAAGTGCGAGCGGAAACTTGTACTGCAACAATTGGTGTTAGTTATCGCTATTTAGAGGGTGGGCTGTGAGAGCTTGAGAAACCTCTGGCACTCCCTTATCCCAAAAGAGATATCTCATGCTCTAAAAATAACCAAACAAGAAGAAATTGGTCCCAGAAATTGCTCACCGAGAAGCACAGCCCCAATGGCCACCCAAACCGCTAGTCCCGTCTTCTCACTCGGAGGGGCAGTCGTGCTAGGCACAATGGACAAAAACGGCATGACGAGATACGTGATAGGGAAGAGGAAGAGAAAAATGCGCCACGAGCGTAATGTCCCAAGCCGCGCTGACAGCCATGGGTACAGGAATAGCTGCATCGAATCATCACTCCCAGGAACGCCGTTGCGAACCCTACGGACCGGGGGGAGACCTGAATACTCGGAGTCAGTTACCGCCGTTTTCAACATGATTTATGAGGGGCCTCAAATCTTTCGACACGATCATGGCCCAGAAAAGTCCTGGAATCTATCAAAACAACAAAGTTACCCCGAGAGATCCTTACCGAGGCCGCCCGTGAACCGGAAAGGAAGGTGTGGCACGAAGCCCGGCGGGTCCGGGTCTGCCGGGTTGTATACCGATGTCGAAAGGAAGACAAACCACAGTGAATTGAAAGTGCCAACATGAAACGCGAGAAAAAAATGCGAAACGAGGGTAAATGACACATTTCGAGTGAAGAGGCGCCGGAACGATAGCCGGTTCCTGTATCGTGGACGGATGGCTGCTTTCTTCGGTACTGCCTCGGTCGAGCTGCACGGGGTGCCGGGGGAGAGCTCGTAGTCAGCTGAGGGGACACTACTAACACTCGTATCGCGAGAATGAAGCGGGACGTAAGCTATGGAGTTATCATTTCGCCGGAACAATCTCTTCAGTTTCTGGCCGATGATAATGCCTATGTCACGACTATCTTGAAGAGAATCGTGGGTCTGAAACATCAGCAACGATTCGCTAGAGATGAAGCAGGAAGGGGACCTACCTCTTCTAGCATTAACCAACATAGCAAAAATGCAGTGCCCAGGAACACGGTGCTTAGGATATTCGGCGTTGCGTATGGGAATCTTTTGAAAAACTCCACATTTCCAAAAGCTCCAGGGAACGACCCAGCCGGGTCGGAAAGAAGCCCGCCAAGGACTACAAAACTCTGAGTCAATTATCACCATTTAAAGCGCTATTTTTGGAAGTCTTAGAAGTTTCCAGACTCTCTCTTGTCATCAGAGGAAACCTCACGCTCTAAAAGTTGCCGAAATAAGAACAAAACAGTTCCGACCATTACTCACTAGGACCGATAATGACTCCGATATTGAAAGTCATGGGAAGGATTAAAAATGCCCTAGACTGGTATCTTCAGATGAATTAGATACCTATTTTATATCCTTGTCTAAGTTCGCTTACTTCTTCTCCCGGATGATCTCACTAATCCTATACAACGTCAGATTAGCACAAGCATAATGTTCGTCAGCGAGCGATACGTACATGGTCCTCATGACGCCAATATTACCGTTCGCTGCAACACTCGGAGTCAGTTATTGCTGTTTATAGCGAGAATTGCGAGGGTGTCAGAAGTTTCAAGATGTTATCACATCCCAGAAATAAACGTCGTGCTCCGGAAGGTGCCAAAGCAGGAAGAAAATCACTCCGAAAATTACGCACTAATACCACCGAGCGACCTGAAGAATAAGGCCTGGTAAAAGGTTGTAGAAAATCCAAAACCGAGGCACGATACCACTAAACGCTTATAAATATGGTGTTACGCCGGGTTATACGAAGCGAGTGACAGACTAACGGGTACCAAAGAGGCCAATCAAGATGACAGTCTTGCGGCCAGCAAGTTTCGAGTCGGCTATGCGACCCCAAACATAGCAGTTAAGAACTGAGCAGCTGTGAAGCTAGCATGCAGGATGCCCGCCTGGCCAGAGATAACGGCATCAGGAAGTGTAGGGTCGACTGTAGCCAAGAGTTAGTCTTATTCACAACAGCCTGCTCTGCGGCATACGGAGCTTCCGGGCCACGGTCTGAGCCAGTGGGAATCTATTCCCGGCACAACTGCACGAAGTAAAGACGACTCTCATGTTACTGACACCATCTTAGTTGATAAAACATGTATGCCTATACAACCCATTAGCGACGAGGACAGATGACGATAAGCATCGTGGTTATCAACCGGGTCAGTATACCTGAAGGGAAGTCTGTGTTAGAGGCTCGCTAAGCCGAGCAAGCGTAATGACAAGCAGCTGATCCTTCTTTGGTAAGTCTTTCCAGCCGACCACATTCCCAGACGGCCGAGTCGGCGGCGAAGTTCCATGTTGTCTCGGATCGTTCGGAGTCAGCGCCCGAGTATCGGCGTGTAAGGCGCCGGGCTGTGTATGATGTTGTGAGCGGTTCGGCCAGTATTACCCAAGGTGCGGAGGTCGACTTCGCGGCTGGCGACGTCGGCGAGGGGCCCCGGATGATCGGGGCTGCTGTGATTTAAAGTACTGGTCTCATCCTGGACGAGTCTATTATACTGGTGTCTAACCATCGACGGTCGTTTGGCTAATGCGGGTCGACTATACGAGTCTTGGCGATCGCGTATTCTTATATGACACCAGCGGAGTTTGGATGTTGTGACACAGGTCCAAGGTAGGTACCTAACTTGTGCGTTTCGTTTTATGCGATCTTGGGTGGGTGGTACAGACCCCCACGGAGCCTACTTTGTTGATGGCGGCTGTGACGGTGCATAACCCCCGCACGACGGGGCATCCCGGAATATTGATGTGATTGTTCTTGGTCAGATTTCTACATTCGTATGCCCCATACAAAATACACACTAATTAAGTATCTAAGTACCCCAAGAGGGTGGGAACCTAATTTACCTATATCAAATCTTATAGATATCTTGCAGTATATAAGGTACTAGGTGAATATAACTGAGTTGAAGGACTGAAACCTCGTAGTATTGAATCAGCCCGTGAGCTCTCAGCCCTTGCTCAATCCAGCTACTATTCATTCACAGGCGAGACCTATTCGCTCAGATAGATTACGAATCATGTGATCGAAACTCAATAAAATATTATAACGAGATCTTCAACTGAAAGCTTGTGCGTAGTTAAGTGCGTAAAAAGCAAGGTAGGTAGCCATTCAATAATTACACACAATTATTTCTCCTCTGACTCTTGTTGGCTTATTTTTACACCGAGCGCCACTCGCATTACTTCAGTACAAAGTTTCGTATAATTGTATGATGCGTAGGGCCTAGCCTTAAGTATGTGGGACACGACCCTCTTCTTATTTGCGACCATACTTCCAAGGCCCCTACGCTGCGGTTGTACAGCATACTTGATGTTCGTATCTTCACATATCGGCTGCCTCGATGCAGTCCATAGTTCCGATTAACTGGTACTCTTCATACAAGCCATCTTATCAATGTACAACACCCCAACCAGTTATTATGTCACTCCACTGGCTTACCTCCTTCGGATTATATTCCGGGAGTTTGAAATCCCAAGCCGAGATAGCTCCAATCAAGTCACTGTCAACATTCGTCATTGCTGCCGCCTTCGTCCAAAATTCTCGTATGTTCTTCTCGAGACGAAGAATCTCATTGAGCCAAGGCGTCGAGACGACGACGAGGTTATCAGCGAAAAATTGGATGCACGACAATACTAGGTCGAGATATTTCAGGTGGTTGAATCTGCCTTTTGCGTACAAGACGCCTTTTCCAGGGTTCTTCAGTGGGTCATAATACCCGCTTTGCCCATAATAAGCAGGAACATGTTCCTGTAATATGTCCTGGACCGCTCGCATATTTGGGTCGGGGTACTCTGCAGTTCTGGGGACGACATGATGTACTTTGAACTTGCGTCTTACCTCCCGTTTTGTACCTGATGGTCGGAGAGGTAAACATGCAAGCATTAGCAAGCCTATATGACACATTTAGTAACCATTGGCAATAAGAATTGTGAGAAGAGGTAGAATGCCATACCAAGGGCATGATAAGCCCAAAGAACTGGGTTTAGTAGACCGGCGATATAATCCTCCCGACTAGAACGATAATTGACGCTATGAACTAGCTGTACTGCTACTGCATTACAAGTGTATAAATCTATTTGGGGTTTTTTCATCTCCTTAGAGAAATGATTTATGAAGGTTCTCAAATCCACGCGACACCACTATAATTAGTAGTGTTGGCATTCATGAAATTTATTAAAGTGATTTGACCGAGTCGAACTTACTGGTGTTTTATTCCACTGGAGCATTTGTGTTAGCAGTTGTATCATTTTTGTATCCAGAGGGGTAGGAGAAGGCAGGGAAGCACTTGATTCTTCCTACGCTCTAGAGACAATACTTTATCCACGGCCTTCTTGTATCATCGCGGCGAAGATTAGATAGCGTCCAACTTGAAATCTACCCACTTTCTCTCGTTCATTAGAGTACCAGCCGGCTCGGCTTGCATCCCAAACTACAATCCTCTCTGTCAATAATATTCCGATGGTACAACAAAAGTCAGATGATTTTCGAATTGATAGATACAAAGAGAAAGAATGTCACCACCACAACTCTTATGTGACATATGTGGTTTAGGATGGGTAGAGGTTCTACTTAAATTTACTTACGGCTTTCTCTCTCTTTCCAATCCCTGATTGTTTGCTCCAACGCCTCGTTAATCACCAGTGGTTCCGACACTAGGACCGGTGCGTTCCGCCACGACCAGTTTGGCCCTGCCTTCTCGGCAACGTTCTTACCCCGGAAACAATTAATCCTAGAGAAGAAGTTCGAACTCTTTCGGGGAATCGAGTTATCGCTCCAGAATGCTTCTGACAGCATCCATGAAAACCAAAAGGCTGGTACCAGCGTCACTTCGTCCTCTTCCTCGCCAGTGGTTGGTTCTCCTGTATATAGCATTAAAGTCAATAATTCCCACTGATGGTCAGGATTCTGGAGCCCGCTGGGGTCTCAGGAGCAGATTGCACCTACTAAGGCGATTCATATCTCCAAGGCATATCGACAACGGCCATGAAAGACTCTATCGACTTACCTGGTATAACTTTCCCTACCATCAAGTCTTCTAAGGACTTTGCACTTGCGGCTTCGAGCCATGGAAATGGCCAACGTGGCCGAAAAGGACCCGGTACCACGTCGTCGGGTCCTTTATCTAACTTGGGCGTTAATAGTTGTGCTCTTATTCTGAATTATCACTGTCCAACACCCGGTAGGCTCTGACTAATAAATAAATTTTTGGATATCTTACGATTCATGTGACGAAGCGGCCCTCCGAATACCGCATTTTCCACTATGGCACAAAGCGGTTAGTGATAGGTCTCCCAAGGTGACTGAGTCTTTCACCTACTGGCGTACCCAATTCGCTTTGTCTACCAAAATCTAGATGCTGAGACAAGTAAGGGGAATGTCAGCCGGTCCATGTTATCATGCTGTACCTAGCATACGAAATAAAAATTACTACGCTTATGAACTTACAGGCTCTTTATACGTGCCAGTTTCAAAGATACCTTTCACTAGGTTACAGGGCGGGGTATCGAAGTTGGTTCTAATCCACATCAGTGAGTGCACTATGAAGCCATGTCAGCAACGTCTCCTAAATAGGTCTTGCCGTAATCTTTTTATAGATGAGGTAATCCTCTCGTATCAATTCAACACAGTAAGAAGCATATCCTTACTCAATTCATGTAGCATCTATTAAGGATGTTAGTCCTCAAACTTGTCAACCACACAACTTTCTTACCACGTTCGCCAGAAAATTAACAAGTGCAAGGCGTTCAGATAAAGTAATATTATCTTTCATGAGCGTTCTTATCGGGTCAGTGTTGATAAAGATCACACTGTAACTGCCTAGGTATGTTCTGCCACCTTCATGGCTCCTTGCGTCATGTCTGACAAAATTTAAGACCCATTGCTGGCGTCGAAATAGATAGCGTAGCAGGTCTCCCCAAAGCTGCGTAGAATCATTCGTTACAGTATCTAGATCGCATTGTATAGCATAATTTTCTGATAGGTACCGATTCTTATAGTCGTCATAGGATAAGAGGACTGTGGTGGTAGGGGTGGGTGCCTCCTGTTGCTCGGGATAAAGACCTTTTAAATGATTGTAAGCACCAAGTATAAGGGTTTGAAATGCTTCCAGGGAGATTTGCTCTATATTCGCTCAATAGCTACCTGATCTAAGAATTTCTGCTCGTGGGCTTAAGATGGAGGGGAAAAACTCCGGGCTTCACTCACCGGCTCTCGCATCCGCCCAGTACATGATTTTCCCGAAGAGCATTGTCTTTAGGCTGTCGACCTTGTTAGCTAGGTAGTGTGACGTTACAAATCAGTTTCAGCTGCCTCACAATGGATGCCTATCCTGAACAAGCGCGTTAAGAAAACGATTTGCTAATTCTATTGCGACACGAAGTTCCTTCCACAATCTCGGATCATCTACCGACCAGAGGTTTCCTGGAACAACTGATGGGTCGTCCGCTACTGTAGAATGCCACCTATCCTTCTTGAAGAATGGGAACCAGGCATCTTCGTCCACCTGTATTCTTTCCGTCTCGTAAATTAGACGATGTATTATGGCCTCCCCAGACAGCGAGCGGTCGTGCCCCCAGGAACAAACCCTCGGTTGGAGAATTGCAGCAGAGCGTTCATAGAACCAAGCTGCCATGGTTTCATTCCGGTGAACCACCTCTCAAAATAGTAATCAGAAAGAAAAAGCCTATCCTTCTCGGACTCGTTCTCGAAGATATTTTGGCCGTACGGGTTGAATTTAGTAGTATAATAAATTGGATGTAGCGGGGGACTATAGCGTGGACGCTGTTAGTGATCACTGGCTGTGAGATAGTTAAAGGCTAATTAGGGATGCAGTAGAGTAGACCATCTCCAACTCGCTTTACAGAGCCTGCTGCTCTCAAACCTGCCTAGGAGGCGAAAAAGGGCAGTGGTAGGCTTACTCTGAACATGAATGTCAGTAATCAATTCTGTAGTACAATTATCAGGATTCGAAGAAACAAGATAGCGCTACTTATGTGCGACGTATTCTCGCAGATCATAATACAGTACAGTATATTCAACACTTACGGCCAGGGGCGAAATTTGAGTGCCGCACAGGTTCATCTGGCCACACGTCTGTGTTGTTAGCAATTCCGTAACGCTGTGCCCAAGGTGAGAGAGGCCGATAATCGCCGGGTGGACTCTGGACTTGCTGCGTCGGAGGTTGTTGCTTTGGGGGTGATGTAACTCTAGGTGCTAGAATCGGGGGTTGCTCTTTTCCCTTGGCAATTTCATCGAGGGCTGCTAGCATTTGCGCGTTTAATTGCTGTGCATCGAGGGCTTCCTGATTTCGCCATGACGCCGCCATAGTGCCGATATTTCTTCTATATTAAGGGATTTTAGATGCCAACATAGACTGTGACCTAATTAGATTGCCTTCCTTATACCCTAGCGTTGGTGCTCCATATGGCCACATAACAAAGCAAAGCACTACCTGCGCCGAAAACGGGCTCGCCTATCTACACTCGATACTACAAGAAACAAAGACGGAATAAGCATTGAACGTAAAAATAACATTATATTACAGGCCTCACGGGTCGGAGTCTCTAGGGGTTTGCCAAGGCTAAATTTGGCCTAGATGAATATCATACGTCGCTGAAACTATAGACTCTGAACCGAATGAGCTAAAATGCATCGTGAACGCAGTTGTTGTGAGAAGGAGTTTTCTCAGGCGCAAGTGAACAACTCCCATAAGCGATGATGGGGCGAAACATTGATTATCTGCACCGCCACATTTGATGGCTACCTCCAAAGGCCCACAGATAGCCCTACCGCCTGGTGGTAGCGTATTACGAGATAGAGCTAATCCTAGTTGGGCAGGGAGATCTCGGCGATCAAGCGCTTATGACATCTTTTATTGCTCAGCCACATTTACTGTGGTCGGCCTGGCCCGGGTGCATTGAAGCATTTGCATAGGGTTTCTTTTGCTCAGTAGAACGGCGTGGTAATGGCGACAAAGGGTTTTCTATTTATTTTATGTTAGAGACTATCTGGGGCTAACATATATCAACTGATCGTGCTCTCTTTGCTCATCGAGGTTGTGGCGGGTACCTACAGGTAGCCACAAATAGCTAGTGTGGGCCGTGACGGGATAGGTCAGGTACCGAGTCCCCCTGCCCAACTTCGTCACCAGACGAAGACAGGCGTTGAGGGTAGTGGGCAATTGTGTACATATAGACGAAACCAAGATACCAGGACCATGAATTGGTCTCCCTTCCTCATAACAACTTACTACATACCACAACGCTCGTCGCACTAGCCAGCCACGCACCATGGACTCTGAGGCATCGCTGAAGAGGAAAGACACGACAAAAGGCCCTCCGCTGAGGATATTGAGTCTAGGTACGTTTGATCATACCGCATGGCAGCACCATAGCATATCCCTCCTCGCCACATGACACACTGCACCACACACAACGCAACGCAACGCAATGCAATGCGCTGCATCACATCACGGAGCTAACGCGAAGCAGACGGCGGAGGAGTTCGCGGCTACTCGATGCTCATCATCCTCCAAGAGCTGATGCACCGGACGTACGTCGAAATCGAAGGGAAGGCCCCGCGTCGCGACCAGATTCCCAAGCCATGCGACCACTTCGACTTGATCGTCGGCACCGGCACCGGCGGTTTAATCGCCATCATGCTGGGCCGTCTGCGTCTCGACCTGGAACAGTGCAAGGAGTTGTACGTGGAAATGACGCGTATGGTCTTCGAGACGGACAAGACCATTGCCGGGATCCCATACCGCTCGACCTTGTTCAAGGCCTCGCTGCTCGAGCACGCCATCAAGGAGGCCGTCAGGATGCACACCGTCTCGGACAACGAAGGCAACGATGGTGCCGCCCCATCTCTCGTCAGTCCGCTAGCTGCTTTCTCAAGATCGAGCGCCAGCTCTGTTCCCAGACGGCACCAAAGCAATGCTAGTACCGTCAGTTTCAGCGCCAGAAGCCCGACCCAAGGGCGATCCGTATTCCGTGGCGGTTCGGGGATCCGGAAGCAAAACTTTACGACTCGAGAGAAAATAGGACGAAGACGTAAGTTGCGATTGTGAATATTAACATGGCACTTCTTGCTAACGTGGCCACAGTGCTATCACGGCCATGTACAAAGGCACCAGCAGGGGAGAGGCTGCGATCTTGCGATCGTATGATTCGAGAAGAGAGCCGGCGCCTGAATATGACTGTAAGATTTGGGAGGCTGGACGGGCCACATCCGCGGTCGGCTTGGCATTCAAGCCTATAAAAATTGGACAATCGTTGTTCCATGACGATGGTGCTGGAACCTTCAACCCGTCGCCGTACGCCTTGGACGAAGCTACGGTGAACGAATGGCCCGGTCGCGAGGTCGGCGTGTTCGTTAGTATCGGAACGGGGAAACGTCCAAAAAGTACAGATCAGAACCAACATGTCTGGTACGAAGGCTTCATGGGAGATTATGCGGATGCGAGGAGGAAGTTGATTGCTAAGATTGAGGGTTGCGAAAAAATACACGAGCATATGAAGAAGGACCTTTTGATGAAGCGTAATGTCAACATCGAGAACTACTATCGCTTCAATGTCGAGGTGGGTGTTGGCGAGTTCGCGATGAACGAGTGGCATCGACTCGGCGAGATCAGTACCGGTACAAGGAGGTACTTAGGTAGAGATGTCGAACAGAGAATGGTCCAAGGATCCTCGACCAAGCTAGCCAAGATTCACCGGGCCAAACAGCGCTTTGATAGGTTAGGAAATGCGCCCAACATTGTCGCAACCCCCCTCTGCCATGGGGTCTATCGAGGTTCCATTAGCAGTTGAGCTTCCAGGCGACATACCGTCAAATTTCCCGCCTCGAAACATACGGCCATCGAGTCAACAATCATACGAGTCCGGTACTGATCACCTCCCGTTGCCCAGCACCCCTTCGCCACGAACTTCTGGAGAACGCGTCAATTTTCCGAGCAAAGGGGCATCGCCTCAAGCACCTGTGCGTGCCCAGAATGAGCCTCCATCTTCACATGATGAAGATCCAGATCGACTTGTAGTCAACGCACCAACACCCAACCAATACCGCCACGCGAGTGGAGCAGATAAAATTGCCATTACTAGTTCTGATGAATTTTCGCGCCGCCAACCTCCTGTGCTGCAACACCAGCCTCGCCGCATCGAGCCACCTCCGCTACCTCCCAAAACGCCTCTACCTGAAAATCCGGGGGCTGGCAACCGCCGTCCAGCACCGTCTAGTCAGGCCCCGCCCCCCTATCCTTTAGACGAGGCTGGGCCTCCGCCTGTTGCGAACATGGCGAGAAAACCTAACTTCAGGGGCCGATGATGCCCTCACTACGCCACTGATTACGTCTTATTTGTAAGCTGATGGCATCTTACTCATGGAAATTTAACATAGACTTGTCGACGGATCCAAGGCGTTCTAGGAGACGGAACACTATTCCCTACTGTGGTGTACGAATTCACTGTTTTATGACTGGGTTACCACACCCCGATTAACGAGAGACGGCTTATATCTATTCATGTATTTAATGAAACTGGACGCGAGCTTCGGTGGCTTGAAACTGCTCGTGTTATCGATACCCCTTCCTTTAAAATATACGACTTCATGATAGTACTCTTTCTCTATGAACATAGACATCAGACTGGGATGTTGTCGGCTTTGCTTGAATTGGCGGAATTCCGACCAAAACACACTGATGTGGGGCTTATTCCTTGAAGCATGAGTCATTCCATCCATCATGACTGTATGCTGAACCGCCAACACCAATACTTAAATAGAGTGATACACGCACGACTGTAAGTGCGGTAATATGTAGCCTCGTTCTATTGTATTAGTGTATTATTTAATCAGAGAGATGGCTATCATTAAGAAAGTTGCCATCTTCGGTGTAAGTCACTTTGCTCTCTACATAGACCCCGCGAAGCTTTGCGTCACGCCTATCTATCCATCTGGCCCTCTACCCCTCAAAATTGACTGACTGAGCTAATTTTTCTCGTCGAATCTAGGCCGCCGGCAACTTCGGCGCGCCCATCACGTCGGCGCTTACGAGCGCCGGGTTCGACGTGACCGTCATCACGCGGCCGAGCTCCACCTCGGTCTTCCCGACTGGTCTGCCCGTGATCCGCGTCGAGTATTCCGACGTCGACGCCCTCGCGACCGCCCTCGCCGGACAGGACGCCGTCGTCAGCGCCGTCGGGCCCGGCGCGATCGGCGCTGCCAAGGGCATGGTGGATGCCGCGGCGCGCGCGGGCGTGAGGCGGTATATCAGTGAGTGGATGTTGCGTTTTCGACTTCTTTGGTGTCACTATTTCTTTTAATATCTTTCTTTTTTTCATGCTCACCCTCACCTTTCGCGAGGAAGTCATCGTATTTCTCTTGGCGTCATCTTTTGCCTAATTGGGGAGCTTACTTGCCTCGTGCGCCAATGAAAACTGCGCAATGATGTTTTTTTATTTTTATCTTTATCTTTTTGGGTTGGCGTACTTCTCTCGTGTGCTTGGACTTTGGCGCGAAAGAAACTAACGTGGCGGTGTGTCTCTGCAGTCAATGACTTCGGCTGGGGGATAAACGAGAGGAGTCTTCCCGAATTCACACCCATAGGCGAGACGCGACAGGCTTCCTGGAACAGCGCTAAAGAGTATGCGCGGAGGGACGAGGGGAAGGAGAACGGATTCACCTGGACGGGAATCACGATTGGGAATCCAATCGACTGGGTCAGTATCCTTACCTATCTATTATCTCCTAGAGTCCCATGATTCTGTTGGCTGTCTGAAGTTTCCCTCGCCCTGCGGTTCTTGCCCTACTCTCTTCAGGCCGTAGGTCGTTGATTACTGTCGGAAACAGTCCCAACCACTTACAAGCATGCTCATAATCTCTCATCGTTAGGCATTAGCAAAGTTCCCTCGCATGGGCTTCAACGTCGCCGAGCGCCGCGCGACCATCTACGACGCCGGCACGGAGGAATTCACAGGCACGACGCTCGAGGGGATCGGCCAGTCCGTCGTCGGGGTCCTGCAGCACCCGGGCGAGACGGCGAACCGCTTCGTCAAGGTGCGGTCGATCCAGCCGTCGCAGAACGAGCTGCTCGCGGCGTTCCAGAGAGCGACGAAGGACGAGAAGTGGGAGGTCGAGCGCTCGACCGCACAGCAGGCCCTCGAGGACGGGCGGAAGAAGCACGCCGAGGGCGCCGGTGGATGGATCCTCGACCTCCTCGTGTTCCAGCTGTATGCGCCGGGGGAGGCCCGCTGCATCGTCGCGTCGAGGGGGGGCTCGGATAGCCAGCTCTTGGGCGTCAGGGAGGAGAGCGTCGACGAGGTTGTGGAGAAGGCGCTTCGTCGAGCGAGCGCGCGGACCTAGAACCTAGCCCGGCCCGGCCAGTCCAGTCCAGTCCAGCACAATCCAGCCACCTACTTACCTACCTACACTAGGTCAGGGCGACCTGGATGTGAAATTCGAGTTGTCGCAAAATAACTCTATTACTATACTTAGAGCTTGACACGTAGGCCGTCTGGATGGATCCTCGGTAGGGTGGGAAGAGATGGATAAAGGAAAGTGGAGGTTTTGACTACTGATAATAATCTCGACCAGAGAAAATAGGCAGATGTGCAAAAATTCCCGTCTCGTCTCGTCTTGTCCTTGTCGACGACGCTATAGGGCAGGTCGGGAGGAAGCGGGAGAATCGGAAATTTGTCGGCGCAGGGGAGATGCCTGTCCACGATCTACACGGACGGTCTCCGTACCCGTACCGCGCGTACAGCTAACTATAATGGCTAGCTAGCCGAACCAGCCTCCCCACGCGCGGGACGGTGGGCGGCTAAGATAGTTTTACACTAGACTAGGATTTCACCGGACGTATGGAGATTGATTGATTGATATCGCATACTTTTTTTACTTTTACTGTGTCTCACACTTATTATTGCCAGTCCCTCACCTGGGGCCCCGTGTCCAGCTGTCGGGTCGAACTGCCGTGAAGCGTTATTTGACCTACCTACGTGGTCAAGCGTGAACCTCTACCTACCTGTTCGGCAAGAGGCGTTGAGACTCTGGGCCCTGTATTCGCAGGACTTGGCGCCTCGATATTACGAGGATGGCGAGCAAGCAAGGAACGACCCTGGCCTCTCTATGCGCGCCGATGAGAGTGTTACATTGTATCATATCGTTGTTGTTGCTGCTGCTGTTGTTGTTACTGTTCTCGCCAGAGTAGTAGTGTAAGGGGAGAGAGAGAGCCAGCCAGCCAGCCAGCCCCCTTGCAAAAGCCCTTGCAGCAGTGGCAGGACCCTTGGTGTAGCCTCGTCGAGCCGAGACGAGCCTTGTCCGGCGGCAGATGGCGCCCTCCATCTCGAACCCAATCCGCTAAAATTGTAGCGTTGTATTTTGGTATTTTGCATGTTTATGCTAAGGACTCCGTATCTTGTATCCTGCACCCTTGCATTGACGCCACACATACATAGGTCAAATGTTTTACTTACACGTCAGTTGTTTCCGTCATCTATCATACAATACAATACACAGTATCCTCCCTGAACGCTCGTCCCCCCCACGGCGGCGGCGAAAACAAAGGGGGTATTACGACAGATCATCAATCATCACAGTCAAGTCAGCACGGTTCTCGACTCTCAGATCAGACCGGTCATTACTCCCCGATGACCGGGTCAGACGCTGCCAAAAAAGGCCGCCATACGACGTGGGTCCGTTGTGTCGTGTGTAGGTATGGTTTCTCACTCAGACGCTGTCTGCCGCCTCCCGGTGTGGAATTTCTGTGTGTGTATGTGTATATGTGTATATGTGTATATGCGTAATACAGTAAGGTCTGGGGAGTTGCGCGCTGCTTGCCGGCCGGATTGCGCCGCGCTTCGTGAAACAACAGGTCCTGCTGTGCTGTAACTGCGACTGTCCGTGAAACCGAGATATATGCAGCAAGGTACGTGCTACGTGCAGCTAAGGGTACCCAGCCTAGGTCTCCTCCATCCGCTTTTGCGGGGAAGGGAGAGGGTGGGCGAGATACATCTCGCAAGGACATAGCTAATTTGCTTCGCCGGCATCGTTTGCGGGTCCGGAGAAAAAAAAAGCGTGAGAGAAAGAGTAAAAATAAATCCACTTGGATTTTACACACAGACGGTTCGTTCCGCACCTTGGACAACCCGTAATTCCCCGGGCCAAGCCGTTTACACTAGGAGATAAACAGGCATGATCCATACTGCAGCATGCGCCCGTGCTGCGCAGATTTGTAAGGTAAGAAGAGACCGAAGAGGTCCCTTGATCCCGGACCCGTACCTTGACACCTCCCGGGCGTGGAGTGGGCTATACACTAGAATTATGGGCAATGTCATACATAGCATGCCTGGCCCATATAGATGATTCGCATTAGCGTTGCTTGATGTGCAGGGGTAAGCTGGAGAACGATGCTAGAACAATGCTACCTCTATGCATGGCACGATAGGGAATGCAACGCTGCGCTGCCAGGATCGTCGAGTGCTATGAGGCCTGGACGAATCTTCCTTAACGCGAGCGTTATTCTAAAACATGTATAACCAGGGAAGCTCGCAACCTACGTGGCTGAACTAGGTCATGGATATAGTCATGGATACCGTGATGCTCCCTTCATGCAGGCGCTGGCGTGTGGCTAATTAGCTCAGATGTCCCTATAACAGCTATACTACACGATTGGACATGCCTCCGATCCTATAGTCATCGATGCACTAATCGACCGGGGGCGCCTCTAATGGCTCTTCTGGGGGCGTCATGTGTGTCCCGTTTTGGCATGTCGAAGCGTCGGTCTTGTCTGGACCTGCGTGACCATTGGCGGCGTCGGCCCCATTGGCATCTGCCGTGCTGCCCTCAGCTTTCTCCTTGTCCTTGTCCCCCTCGGGCTGCTCCACCTGCGGCTGCGGCTTAGGTTTGGGGATGCGCATCTCTACCCGCTGCAGCGTGATCTCCAGCACCGGCGTGCCCTCCGCCACCTTGGCCTTCAGGTGGTCCTCGTCGATATCAAAATACAGTGCCCAGAAGTTGCCCTCCTTGACGGCCAAGAAGCCCTCCCAGCCACCGAATATCAGCCTGCGATCTTGACGCGAGCAATCCCAGGGCACGGGCCAGTTGTCGTCGGCCCAGGCGCGGTTGCCGAATTTCAACTCGTAGCTCCAGCGGTCCACATAGATCCAGTTCATGATCGGGGGCTCGTCGCAGATGGTGGTGACGAGCCCGGATCCATTAGACTCTGGGTAAGGCAGATAGTATCCAGCGAAGGGATGCCCGAACTCCTGCTCATGGTGGGTCCCGGTGTCGACGTATAGCTGCAAGGCCAGGCTGTTAATATCCCGCGCTGTATATGTTTCGGTTAAGGGAAAAGGGGGGGCTATAGGTTGGTCGGGGGTTACGTACTTTGTCGCCCGAGAGGACGACTCGCCTACCCTCGAGGATGCTGCTATATTCGCATGACTTGAGGCATCGCACGATCAGGTTGTTCTTACGACTCCTGTGCTCCTTTCGTCTTGCGTCGGACTGGATTTGCTTGATGGCCTCTGACGCGCCGACGACGGCCGCGAAAGCGATAAGAAATGACACCTCGTTGTTCATGTTGTAGTTGTTGCTACTTGTCCTCCGCTCTGTTTGGGATGTCTGCAAGAATTAGGCTTGAGCCGATACGGATGCAGGATAACATGTAATGCAAGCTCGTCCACCCATAAGCTACGCTCGGTTCTTGTTGATGGTTCCAGGGGTAGTACACGATAGCGAGCTGCGTGTCGGAAGCATCTGCCCGTTTGTTAAGTGTCACAACCTGGGCCTCGATCGATGTCGTTCGATCCCAACTTCTTGGTACCTGCTAAATCAACAATGGCTGTAAAAAGTAATAGTGAAGGATCGCACTAGCATGGACGAGCGCCGTGCAAGCTGCACGAACCTCCCATTCTCCTGCCGGTTAAGCATCTTCTACTTTTCTAGTATATACCCCTTATAATATGTGCGGCTGATGGTAGAAACAAGGATCCGCCTTGTAATCGGAAGCGAGGGGGGCCCGGACACTCTTAATACCAGGTAGATCTCGCATGGAGCGCGGCAAAGATAGCGGGCACATCATCCGCGGTATCCGTAATCGTCCCCGTATCCCATAGTCCCGTCTTATTGGCCGTCGTGATGGCCGACAACGAAGCATAATCTAGACGAGGATCGGCCCTGTACCTCGGGACGGCAACGTGTCACCTGTACGGGACCGTCCGATCTATCGACTACATGGCATGCTCTCGATCGTACGATCACGATCCCAATTTGGCAAAGTCCACCAAATGGGCGTCTTGGAGTTGAGGAAGCCATGGTATTCTGGCCTCGTCAGTATTCGCGGTCGAGCGTAACGATGCTTCACCCTGCAGTGACAGCGTGTAAGAGTCCAGTGCGAGATGCACGATAGGAGCTACAGGAGACGACTTGGGCCAGGACCGGCTATGAGTTTGTGTGAGGGTTTGGTATCTCGACACGATGGAAGAATTGTATAAAGAGGACCGACGATGTCCTCAATCAAGGTCGTTTTTTTTCACCATCAACAACCACAACGGATTCCAACCCATCACCTACCATCAACACTCCGCCTCCCGGCAAGAAGAAGAAAAGACTTTCTCGTCCTCCCACACCACCCCGAGTTTCCTCTCGTCACGCCAACTGCGTGATACCGAACTCCCCCAAGCTCCTTCCAGCTCAAACTTTGAAACGCAAGCCGAAGCGATATTCGCTCCGACTCGCACCCAGCCTACCACAGCTACCAAACCCAACAATCGAAATGGCTTCTCCGTAAGTTGTCAGCTTCTCGCCAAAACCGAGGCATATCAATTAACCCGCGTCTTGCTCCAGCGTCAAGACCGCTCCCCCACCTCTCTGGACCGTGGTGACCGATTCGGCGCCTCTGAGAACTCCCTCGCCGCCCCCAGCCTTCCGATGCCCGGTCTCTCTGGCCGCGCCAACTCCCCCACTGGTAAGTCGAACAGCCTATCTCCTATTTCATGTTTAAAGCCAAGGCACTTGCCTCGCTGGCTGTTTAACTGACAGGCTAACCGAAGACGACTATCAACAGGCAACCTCCTCAAGGGACCCGTTGATGACGACGGAAAGCTCAAGAACGCCGCGCTCATGGTTGGCATCAAGCTTGACCTCGAGGCCGAAGTCCACCTCACGGCCCGCGTCCGCGGCGACGTCCTCGTGGGGCTTTACTAAGTGCGGCTACCACCAACAGCATCACGGCGTCCCCGCCTCACACGACGATGACAACGCCCTTATAGCTGGGCTCTTCTTCCTTGGTGGTTCCAATAATGACAAGGGGAACGAGTTCCAATACGGCAACATCCGGGTACACCTGCAGACGAGCAGTCAAGGTTTCATGTTTGGTGTGGGACGCGGGTCTGTTTCCATTCTTCGAATTACGCTGCGCTTCACAATTGATTTTCGGGATGAGGGAGATTTCGGTTTGGGTATGAAAAACGAGGGCTCAGAAACGGAACGGGGTGGGAATGAGGCTCGTGGGAAAAGGGACGAGAATGGCAATGGGGGAACAGGGAAGGGGGGTCAAGGTAGCAGGTCAGGGGATTTGGATGGGCAACACTCACTCTCATTCGTTGACCATGACGATTACTATCATGGCAGTCAATTCAGCTTCGCTCTCTTAAACATATTGTGCAAATAACTGCTCGTGCAAGTGAATGTGTGTTCCAAAGTAGTATTATAAGTTTCCTACTTTCGTTTATTTTCGGTCCCATCTTTGGGGGCCACTCGATAGGCTTATCAAAGCTATGACTATAATTCGAGAACACCCTCACTGTCTCTACAGCCATCCGATTAGTATGTTGGTTCCTTCTAGCGCTATCGCAAGTTCATAGTCTGGGCCGCAGTATTGCATGATAGAGTGAGACTAATGATGAGGCGACCGTTGTCTCAAATTGACTGCTCCAAATCCAAATATACCATGATTGATGAATGTGGATGTGAAGAGTAGCAAGGATAGTCGATCTGAATCAGTTGCCTGGTATTACTTATCCTAGCACGATGCAAAATTATAAGCCCTGTGCCGACATTATCTGGTAGGCACCATTGGGCTAGGGTATCAAGGTTCCTAACGCCTAGAAGCATTTCGAGTCACTAACCTCCTCGAGCGCGTAGCACCACTCCGAGCGCCAGATGCCATCATGCTTCTATTCAAGTTTGTGCTTGATGAATTCAATCCAATGGCCGATATTCTCACAATCCTCCAACTTCTGGGCCCATTGTCTCTTGTCCAGAAACTTGCCCTTGCATTTGGACTGAGAAAGTTCGCTTTCGGACTCGGAGAAGACATTGTCAGAGACAATATGAATTTTGGCATTAAGCTGGACCTCAAGATTGATCATGGCTGTGGTTTGCCTGAAAGGAAAGACCAACAGGAGTCGAGGAATCGGGTGTGCAGACAGGACTATGTCAACCTTAAGGCGCTCTGGAGTATCGAGAGAATCCTTGTCTTCGTGATCCAACACCCTCGTGGTCGACGTCCCTTTCTTTGATATACGAGACTCGGGAACAAGTGGTATCGCTTGTCGTCCTTCTCGCGGTTTGAAACTATTGGCAAGCAGTAGCGATAGAAACGCGTACTGACGTAGCATGGGAATCATTGACACTAAATCTTTTGGATGAGAAATCGGTACGTGAGTCACAACTTGGCCGTATACCGGTTTATCGACCAACAACGTATTTCTGTGGGCTTTGAGGTCAGGTTTTTGCTGGCCCTTGTGAACATCAACAAATACCGGGACCGTTTGCGTGAATGTCATGATTCTAGGCTCGCTTGGATCGTAGTTTGCACCCTCGCTAACGGGGAACAGTAGATTGTCGAACGTGCTACCGGACAGCGGCGCATTGAATGCAGAAATTTTATAGATTTCCATCGCAACGCCTTGGGTGACAACGACAGGAGGGTCGAACGTTGCCATGAAGACAACCTCAAGAGGTTTGGACGCCGAAAGCGCACCAGTGGTCTCCAGTCCAGCCTCGGGTTTGGCCTCTTCAGTAGGCGGGAGTATTGTATCGGGTGGTTCCGACCAGTTCAGAATTGGGCCTGTAGCAGACATCACCTCATCATCGGTAGGGTCTGTCTTCACAATGTTTGGTCCAATCCACTTGTCGGAAACGCGGGCCGGGGTATACACCATGCTATTAGCAGTATCGCAGTCAATTAGAACACCCCATGTCTTGCCATTTCCCCCTTCTACCTTCGTTGATGGGTAGTTGTGGTACTGCTTCCAGTAGTCGAGGGTGAGACCGACATGACCTCTTGTATGCATGAGCGGACAACCGTGTCGACTGCACAGAGCATGAACCCGGAGATTTTCTTCAGACTTATGACTGAAGGCTGAATCTTCGCGTAGTCTCTCGACATCCCACCTGTGCAGTCTCTCCAGACTTTCCCATATGCCCGCAACAGCCTCATGGCAATTAAGGCCCGGGGTAACACTCAACTTATCCAGCTTCGCCAGATGCTCGAGGTTAACCCTGAACTTAGACAACTTCTTGGTGAGCTGGCTATCACCGGGGCCCAGCGCCAAATCATTTAAAAGTATCGCCGAGGCCTTTTCAACATGTTTGTCGAGGCTCAATGACGGTTCATTAAACGACAATGAGACGTGATAGACAACGTAGTTCTTGATAGAGACTTCGACGGCCATAGTTTGGCCTGCTATTATCAGAACCTTGTCATTTTCGCCACCAGTACCAGCCGGTTCCCAGAGACATTCTAAGCCAAGGCGAGTTGCCAATCTCTCGAGGCCGTCATTGCTGACTCGGCCGGTGTCAAAGTCCTAGGTGGCCCATGAGTCTGTGCGAGCAGAGGAGAAGCTCAACATAACTTACCCAGAGAGCCTGAATCACGGCGTCCATGCGCTTCTTCCTATCGTCCTCATCAGAGCGGCTTGCGCCGCCAACCAGGCCTCCCACGCTGATATTGTCGAACTGGATGTCGAGGCCCAGGCCGCCAAGGGCAGCAGCGGCTGAGGGACTGTCAAAATTGAGCGGCGGGTTTCCGGGCTGGCCAGAAATGATGCCAGACGAAAGCGCACCAGTCGCAGGAGACTTCTTGAGTTGCTGTGGCGAGGAACGAGTGCCGTGAGGCGAGAGGACGGCGGCCCCTTGTGTGGTGGAAAAAGGCGTTGATGCTTGAGGCGTCGCGCGCGGCGGCAGGGTGTTGGGACGGGGTACGGCCCTGCTGAGAGGGCCCGTGGCGCATGGGTGTCGACATCTTTGGTAGACGACTCAGTTCGTCTATTTGCGCAACAACATTTTTGAGTGGAAGATGTGCGATATGCTCAAGAGACGTCTACTCTACGCAAGCCTCACTTGATATGCGTCGTGGCTCCTCCACCAAAATGTTTCCAGATATAATGGAAGTAATGCCAAGTAGGTATGAGAAGTAGATACCTCGGTCTGGCATTACCTGGATGGCTGGGTTGTGTCCAGTAGGTATATGCTTCCCAGTCTCATCGCAAGAGAAATGGCGTTGAGGAAGGTATGGTTTGCAGTTGATGCGACGGGCGCTAACACAGTACCTAAGCTGCCGGGGTAGCTGCATGCCTCGTACCCACCCGTAGCTCTACCTAGATAGGTACCTAACTTCTTCCCCAGGACCTGCCTAGGCAAGTAGGTACCTAACCGATACCCCCATATTATACAATAGTTCACCAAGTCATCCCCAACAGCTTCAAAAGATGCGATTACGGCCGCAACGACCATGATAATCGTAATTAACATCTAATTAGCAAGTTAACAGCTAGTCTATTCTCTCTATGTCCCCTTATCCTCAAGCCGAACTACCACGAATGCTTCCTTGGCAGTGGTTAATCATCTGCCTGCTTCTAATTAAGCCTACACGCCTCTGTTCCACTCCCAACATCTACTACCTATTCAACAGGTATCATGTCGCTTGTTTGTAGTCCTAGCCGAACTGTGTAACGAGATCCATGACTGACTATCCTTTTTCTCCCCTGTGCCGTAACGAAAATATGAAAATGAAAATACAAGTTAGTCGGAGCCCGGCCAGATTAGCAACTATCTCGGGAAAGTTCAGCATGACCACCACGTCTGGCACTATATGTATGCTGGCAAGGAGAAAATTGCTGTCGCTCGAATCGCTATGGAAAGAAAGTGAAAGGCCAAGTCGTCCTTATCGCGTGCCCTCCCTTCCTTCATCTCCTGGTGCTTAGCCGAGCCTTGAATCTCTGGCCTCTCCTCTCGTTCTCTACCGTTTATTAGAAACCTATAGGTCAAGCCTGTAGTTAACAAGTAGATTCTGCCCCGAGCCTTGACGACCATGACCATTTTGGGGTCCGGAGCGCTGACGATCAGCGCGGCGAGCTTGTCGCAGTTTGCAGCTTTGTGCGTATGATGGGTCGATCGTCCGAAGGTGCTCGAGATACTCTTCGTATTCTTGCTGCCGCGTCGCTTGCGTTCCGTCTCCAGGATGAAATGGACGGTCTGGTTTTGACACCGGCTTGGGTCCAAACATACTCTTGACCCAGAGAGATGTGCCTGAAGCCGGCGGAGCTGGTACCGGAGGTGTCTGACCTGGGAAGGGAATCATTGCCTGCGTAGTATTCGCTGCACTACGGGACCATGCAGGGTAACCGCAAAATGGGATAGGGTATGCCCATTCCAAAACCCGCTCCTGGCGGAACCGGATGGGCAGGTTGATATCCTGGCGGGCTCTGGATGCCCTTATTCATCGCGGGCTGGTGAGCACCGCCACCAAAAACCGTAGGTCCATGATTCTTCGCCCCATAAAGTGCTTGGTTCATCTTAAATCCCTTGCCACGTCCTTGCTGTGCAAACTGTACTTGCTTGGGCTGTTGTCGTGCAAGTTGGGCCTCCAACTCTGCTACTCGTGTCTCCAGCTGCCGGATCGGATCCTTGGTCTCTGGGTCTGGGGTCTGCTTAGCAACTTGTGCCGGTCCCACGTCGCTTTGATTGGTAACTGGCGACTGCTTTTCCTGTGCGGTGCAACGAAATTCAATGGCCTTGGGGTTCAACGTCGAAGCCCTCTTGCGACCTCGGGGGACAGACCACTAATACCTGAGTCTCCTGATGGGCTGCGACGGGGGTCGTCTTTCTCGGTATCCTTGGTCTTGTTTGCGCAATTAGGGCTATAGGCATCGTCTTTATCGTTGAGAGTAAATGCGCGAAGACGTGGAGCGCACAATTTATTAAGCTTCCCCAGCAGAGCGTTGAATTGAGTGTCGGCAGCACCATCTTTGCCGGATGCGTTCTTGTTGGAGTTTACGCCACCCTGGTGACCCCGGGTCCCATGAGTCGAATTAGCCAGAATCATCGCTTTTCGTCTCTCCTCCCGTACTTGTTCGTATGCTTTCCTGAGGTGCTCCGGGGGCAAGCCCGCCGATTGGGGTTCCACGAGAGTTGACAATTGCTTTCGAATCGTCTCTTCAACATCACTAAGCCCCGTTTCAAATCTTTTGATACCACGGACAGGTCGGATCTCAGCGTAGGGAAACTCTATAATTTCCCAGCTCGAGGAAGGAGAGGGGTCAACTAGCGAGATTGTTGTGATGGAGCTAGAGTCGCAGAGACTTCCACGATTGTCCCATTTTGATCGTTGTTCATCCCAATTGAGAATTTTCTCATAGCCAGCACGCTTAATCGGCGCCATTTCATTAAGACGAACAACAGATTTGATGGAAGGTTGAAAAACGCTAGGGTCGTATTTGGAAGCACGCTCTTCGGTTCCTATTTCAGCAGTGGAAAACTCAGTCTTGGTGGCAGGCGCAGAGAAACAAAGATCAAGGTCGACATTATCAGTGCTGGTGATAAACGGGATGAGCTCAGGCTTCACATCCTCGGGTCTTTTACATCGATATGCAGCTCGCTTTAGGCCATGCTCATAATCAATGACTTCATCCTCATTGTGGTGAAGCTTAGCTTTAATCTCTCCGGGGAACTTTGACTGTTCTGGGGGGGCTGTCCAGGGAGGATCCACCATTTCCGAGGAGTCCTCCTCTGGCGCTCGTCGATGGTCTCGCCAGTTTCTATTCATCATGGCTTCGGAAAGTCTCGGCGATTCGGTGATGCTAGCTTTCCGAGCCATTCTAGTATCGATAGACATGCCGGCGTTTTCAGCCTGATAAGCGCCTTGGGCCAATTTGGTGTCGAGAGCGAGCCCTTTGATGTTGGATTTAGTTCGGAAGTCCCTATTCTCGTATCCATTCGACATTGCCGATTTACTATTCGAGCGGTCCCTGGCAGCCATGTTTGGATTTTCGACGTTGTGAGGGTCCTGGGCGACTTTGGTATCGATGGTGAGGCTTTTCAGGTTATCTTTGGCCCTAGCCCGAAAGCCCTTCTTACCGTCCCGACCGTTAAACATAGCGAGTTCGCGCTGTGCAAGACCTCCTTAGCCTTCTTTTTCAGATTCGTAGGGGAAACTGTAATTTCGGCCTGGGCGAGTGGGAATGTTAGTATTCGATTTCCTACGGGTTATAGAATACACATATCGCCACGTAGATATCAACCCTCTCGATTTTGCCGCACCATAACGACAAGTTGGAAAATGCGAGTCTTACTAGGTCGAGGACGAAACTCAGTCAACTAAGCAGGATGCGTAGTTTGTCGGCAAATGTCTTATCTGCGGCATTAGTGTATGCTTAATGACAATCGATGCTGCATTTACTTTACGGCTGAGCAATGATAATAACGGAAATGGAACTAAACTTACCTGGCCTGGCCGAAGCAAGATTGCTTCCTCTTCAAACTGGCGCTTCGTGGTGCGTATCGCTAGGGATGAGAGCTCGGGCTGTTATATAATGGCTTTGCAAAGAACCTCGGAGATCTTCGAGTACAGAAAGGAAGAATAGATGGTTAGGCTCAGGCGCAAAATCTGGGGTAGCGGGACAGAAGGCGCTTGGGGGCAGTACGTTGTTTGCTTGCTTGGTCGATTGAGGCGAGGGGTTGGGGGAAAGATATTGTAAGTCTGCGAGGCTGAGGGCAATACCAAGCGGAACCAAAAGGCTACGGTCCAATCCAAAAATCTCGATTATGCCGACGGGATGCTATCGAGTAGATCCAATGATGGCGGGAAGATCGAGAGTATGATGATTGGGACCGCGTGCTGTGGCAGATATTGACGGCTTGGGAGTGTCGAGATACGGCATGTGCAAGGTGAGTGAATGCCTGATAGGGAAGGACCAGCTCACAACCAAGGAAAGGTTAACTCGTTGACCAAGGTTCTCGGTGTGTGTTCTGGGAGTTGCGGCTTATAACATATGGTATGTTGAAGTAAGTCCGTACTCGTCAAGAACTTACATTCAAGGACTTCTGTGTTCTCATGAACTGTGTTGCTTGTAGGAATAAAACAGAAAGGGGGCAGAAAATAGAGGGCTTGAAGGGAATATAAAGTTGGGTGAAGGAGGGTTCGGAAGAGCTAATATGCAACAGTTGCAGATGTTTGCAAGTCGATAAACTAGCACGAGTCCTGAAGGTATTAGTTTCTATTGGTAGTTACCTCGAATGCTGCTCTGCGATAGGACGGCCACACCTATATAAAATCGACTTCCATTGAATGTGTTAGCTATGATGGCATCCCAGGCTAGGCAACAGGTACTCAATGGGCATCTTTCCCATCTCATTCCATTATTTACGGCGGGTTAGTTCCCATGTGAACTTTCTTGTGGAACTATTGGTGCATTAGGTTGATTGCCATCTTTCTTTTATCTGTAAGGCCAAGTACTATCCATATGCAACATCATACTTCTTCCACTAGGTAGTATAATAGAATGGCGATGAATACAGGTGCATTAGCAAACAATTTTCCCTCGCAAGTACTCAAGTACCTGTATAACTAAGGTCAAGAACAACATTATTTCGCTCGCTCCAGGCTCGCTTAATTCCAAACTCCTAGCCCAACCCACCGAATCATCAAATCCATTTCACAGGTACCTAAGGGTGTATACAAGTTACGAGCTAGTAGAACCACTGTGGCGGTTCCCAGACTCCCTGGACAACTACCAACCCAAGGTCAAAGATCCCATTCCCTGACTTTGGGTTAGGAGCTATGACCATCCGGGCTGGTTGTTTGCTCTCTAGGTGTGGAAGGTCACGGGGCCTGGTGACAAGGAGGAACAATGAACTGCATCATGCAACACTTTCAAATATATTATCCTATAGTTATGCGGAATGATACTTAGATACAAGGACAGTTAGTTATAAGAAAAGACTCATCATGACGTCGGGGGGAAGAGTGGCAGTAATATTACGATATTGGGTCTACTTGGGAATCAATAAGCCTAATTGCACATCTAATACATGTAGCAAGGGCAGTAAGTAGGTAGTAACTAGAATAGCCAAGTGTAGATCAAGCCCGACCATCTAGATCGAAGCGAAGATGCTGTTGAAGTAGTGCACACACATCGAGGCTTATATCCTTCCGAACTCGTCTCCATTGCCTCCTATCGGCTAGAACGCCTTGCTATATATTGCTATGTACACTTCTTGCCCTCCAGCCTTCGCAGTCTGTTCAATGCTTTTCCATCCCCCCTCCCTTTCCCCAGCAAGGTTGGGGTATTGCGGTATAAAACATAACAAGAAAGAAAGCCATATGTACAAAACCACGCTGATTGCTTCCGTATAAATACAAAAACTCCATCACGGCCCTCAACCTTATATACACGCCTACCATTCCCTTCACCCGCTTTATATCAACATCAACCTCCGCATATGGGCAATCTGGGCCCGAACAATCGACTTTGCCCGCTCCTTAGCGCACATGAAGTCATGCCGGTCGAAGCAGCTTGGGGATGCTGTCCGAGTGACGGCGATTCGCTTGCCATACACGGCCTCCTCCCACATCTCCCTAACTTGTTGCTCCTCGTCATAATTGTCTCTCCACACCCATGCGACAAAGATATCCTTCGTCTGCTCCCACGTCTTTAAGTTGAGTGCGTGGCTCACGAGCCTGATCTTCTCATGACACACCTCCCTCACTCTTCGATCTGATGGACCTCTAAGGGTGTACTGGGCCGCGCCGTCGCAACCGCACAAGTGACCATCAAGATTCCCAGAACAGACTGTCTGGGGAACTTGCTTGTCGCATCGCCTCTTCCTCGCGAGATAAGGTCCGATAACATCCATTCCACGAGCCAGTTGAGCATGAAGGGATCCACCACGTTAGTTCCCAGCATCGCAAATACACACAAGTAGCAGCTCATCAATCGTGCTCGGCTAATCGCGTTCGTCGATAATGTCGTCGGCTTGATCTCGAGGATCCCGAACCCTCCGTGGCCTCTTCCAACGCTTCGTTGACCGTCTTATCGCTGAAATCCACCTCTTGATCCACCATGCGACGAAATCTATCGGGTATAACTCGGAATGTACACATGCCGAGCGATTCTGGATTCTCGATGCCCTTCGTGGCGTCTGTGAGTTCCCGCAAAGTAAGCTTGCCTGTGCCCCTTGATGTTCTGTTCCGCCACACTGTTAACATATATATCCAAAAAGGTAACAAGAGTGCGTACAATATTACAAGACTCTGAAATATATTTCCGTCGGTAAACATTTCGTCGTCTCGCATTTCTAATATTTGTGAAAGTCCGGTCATGTGGGCTTTGCTGTGTCTCGACATCCCAACGCACTCTGCATAACTGTTAGTCCACTATTTGTGTCAAACCGAAGAAGACGACCTGTCATATTCGTCCTAGATTATCCCGACACATACTTCTGCTAGGGCTAGCGCAGCTATATCGCTATTGTACAGTCCGTTGCCGCGTTCCTGGGATTTTGCAATTGTTCGTTGACGAACTTGATCGCCTCGAGTTTGTGGTGAAGGAATGACTTTTTGATCCGATCCATGGAACCCGTGTCCATGTGTATTTAATCGCGGTCATGAGTAGAGCGACATGAAGACATGCAGGATTCGATAAGGCTCGTCGGATACTATGATGTTGGCTGTCAGCTACCAAATTTGCGTTATCGTAAAGACCAACTCACATGAAAGACTCAGGTTGTAATAAAGCTTCCCTCGACACGACACTCCGATATCGTGTAACTGATATATCTATTAGTATTCGCCTTCCCGCACCTACTGTGCTACGACATTCGAGCCGATCAACTGCGACTTACAGATATCAAATAAAAACCGCGATTCGTCTGCCATCTCTACTGGGTAACCCACAAATATATGGTTCGGCATAGTCGTCTTCAGCGTACTTGTTCCCGCATACCATTGCTCATCCTCACTCTGGCCAACAGTACAGGGAACGCATGGCTTTGGCTTCGTTTTGGTCTCTGTGTATCCGCACTCGCCTCCTTTGACCAGACAATTCGTGCTATAGCAAGGTTAGCCTACGAGCTCTACCGACCATCTATTCCGCTGGCTTCCGAGGGGGGGAGCTGAAGGCCAAAAGAAAAAGCTCCGCCGAGTGACTACAAATGAAAGATCTGCAGCCCTACATTCGACGGCAGCTCCAGTGGCGCGTCTGACCAAGGTATTCATTTCTCCAAATCGCGACAGGAGGGGATGGAAGTAGACTCTGCCTACCATAACGGTTTCCTCTCGTCGCAGCGGATGTGCTTCATCTTACAGGTCGTACATCCATTGCGAGACCTACTATGATAGCGACGCACTCGCAGTTCGGGTTTTGGCGCCGGCATGTTGTATCCGGGGAAGGGGAGCGTTTGACGTTAACAAAAATCCACTTCTTTCAGAATCATGCCAACAGCATGCTGTAATGCCGAGTGCGGTCTGTACCGGCCCTCTTAAGCAAGATGGAGACTGTCGCTGCAGGAGTCAGCCTTAACGAACCTGCGTTGTCAGCTCGGTTAGTGGCGCCCCAGGACTGCGACGTTGTACGATTAAAGTGTCAACGAAACGAAGTAGTACCGAGCAGCCAAGGGGATGGGTTCAAAGAAGGGTACGACCGGGGGGTTGCAAATTGAAAGCTTATTCCACAACGCCAATAAACAGCTCGCCTCGTCCTGTCATAGCTGAGTGATCTTCATATGGCTTGACGGAATCGAGCTTGAGGCTAGGTTCATTGGCGGGTTTAGAAACAGGGATATGGATGCAGTCATCGTATAGAAAAAGGGTCCCCTGGTCGCGGACTGCCCTACCTCTTATAATCGCTTGTCCCCTTCCTCTAGTGCCTCTTCAGTTCTTTACTGCCTTGGCATCACGGTTCAGGCACAGTCCATGACAGCGTCGGCATGGCACAGCATCTACCGGCCAGCACCGTCCATGAATTTTACATACCATCTCGGATAGTTCAGTCTCGTTGTTCATCAGCTTCATGTGTTGTCTACACTAGGTTCATCAACTAAGGTTAGCACTCTTGGCTCTTGGATCTCGCCGTCAATAGTTGCAGCCTGGTCTCGTTGAAGGCGTCGCACCCCTTCGCGCCACGGGCTACAGCTGCAGCGTGCAGCGATGTTCAAGGGCTCGGGCGAATAGGCGAACTCCTCTCGCCTTAGTCGCGATTGGCCACGCGAAAATTTAAGCTTGATAACGTTAAGCTTGATTGATCTAGCGAATAGGATGTCGGCGGATGTAACATTGCGAGCAAGGAAACCGTTGCGTGACCCAAATGACACCTTGGACACCTCGGGCTAGTGTAGGTCCTGTGTAGGTGGCTTGCTAGAACAGATTGCTGACAATTACGCTACACTACTATACCACCTCCACCGGGATTCGATCACTGACGACCACTGACGACTGACAGGGGTGGGAATGCGGAGCACATGCCGTCCGGTTGCCAGAACACTGGGTTGGGTACCTGCCCGCCCACAGTACATGTACACCACACTACAGCCCCTACAGTCCTGTACAGTACGATGTAGTTACTAAAAAGGGACGCCGAGGCCGTGGTTCGGTAACCTCGACCTCCGATATCGATATTGTAACCGAACCCCCAACGAAATCAATAGTCGGGTTATATTATATTACACGGCTTCTCGCTACACATCCAGCTCAGTCTTCGTCACCGGGTACACCCGCGCGCGTGCTGACCAGAGCTGCTGTCAAATGCATTAGTAAATTTCTTATAATGGGTGGCGGACTGAGCCGCCAAGACGACGCTAGTCCTGGCGGAATCTTCCAAGGTTACGCTATTTTAAGCATAAGCATTAGTATTTTGCCAGGTTCGGGCACTGGACGGACCGGCGTCGATTAGAGGAGCCTGCAGTGGAATCGGCCGGCTTGGCACCGCAGACTCTTACAGAGGTAACTAACCTATGACAGACAATGAGTTTCTGAACCTACTGAAATACCTAACCTAGGTAGGTACCTGGGAGTCTATACTCATACTAGCGGTCTACTATCAATAGATTTAAAGTACTTGTAGGTAACTAACTACGATTACTACCTAAACTCCTTGCACAACACGTGCGGCACAGCCTTGATACAACCTTCGATCGACCCGGATATATTGCAGTAGGTACAGCGAGATCGTGTACACCACATGTAAATACGGAACGTCGATGGCATGGCGCGCATCCGGTACCCGCCCACCCCGTGCGTCAGCTCAACGCACGGCCGTCACAGTCCACTTCAGGCGGGGTAGATAAGGCCATCGTCATAAGGGCGAAGCGATTGCGGTGGTGATGATGATGGTGACAAGGACGACGACCGAGCTATACTACAATTATGGCCAAGAAGGAGAAGAGGGCAGGGGTTCACCGGCACAAAACAAGTTCCTATTCACAACATCCCATCATACTACGTTGCTGTGAAAGTGCCACAACCGAGCCAGATCAAGCCAACCTAATTATGACTTGCCTGCTTACTGTGCACGATACAAAGCGGCCAATAGTTCGGCTCACGACGCCATCGCCTCGCGCCCGTCGACGAACGCCTCAATTCCTAGTTCATAGTAAAATTGAACGTCCAGGTTTTGAATGGACTGGTCTGACTGGGGAAGGGCCGTACACTAGTGTAGTGTAGAGCTTAAGCTTTTCGTGGCGTCCGCCCTCAACGATCCATGGTCGTTGCCAACCTGGCTAGGTGCGATCCTCCGAGCGCGGGGGATGAGTGCGCACTGCTTGCTTACTGAAAATTACCGAATCGGTCCTGTCACCCAGATCTCGTGACTGGCCCGGTCAAGTTATCGACTGATCGAGGAGACCAGGTCTCGGCTCATCTGTCTTAGCCAATGTCGATATCCTATACTAGGAACCCGTAACATGAGGACCCTGCCTGCCCGGAACGAGGATATATCCTCCGTCCACAGCTGCTACTCTACCTACCTAGCCGTTTTCGGAGGCCCTGCATCCAGCGCTCTCCCTCATCGAGTCTGGAGTAATCATACTAATACGTAAATAACTCCCGAGGAAACAGGGAATACCACATGGTCGTATGTTACCTAAGACGTATGATATCCCACGTTGTCGTTCGCGAAATGGCAACAATACCCGTCTCCGTACGCTGACACACGCACACGACGCCAGGGCAATGGAACTGGAGAAGGAATTTCCCGTTGAACCGTGCGAGCCGCCGTGGTGTTCGACATGGTTAGCGTGTATGTACGCTATGTACAGTGATTACGGCATTCACCGATCAGCTGTTACTCGGAAACACAACAAGAATTAACCTCCCTACTAAATCAGAACACGACAGTGACGAGAGGGTATAATACATCGCGTGATCGATAGCTAGAGGAGCATCATCCTCGAGGATCACGGTCGTGATGAGAGAAGGATCAAGAAGACCTTCTGATTGCTCATCTCAAAACCTCCGAAATACACCGGGGCGGATTGTACGGGTCATAAGAGATCTGTTAAGGCTGGTACGGGGTGAGGAAATCGTTCCGCACCCATGTCGCCACCAGGTGTTCGCATACAACCCACACACCGCAGCGTTGCAATGTACAAGTATAAACCATCTTCGTTCAACGAGAAATAAGTAAAAAACATCATCGAAACACTGGACCCATCCCTAACCTACTGCAAGTTGCATAATTAAAGTATAGTGCTGGTAAGATAGACTACTGTACCTAACCAAGACCTAACCCAGACCCCTGACTAATAGTTAAAAGTGGGTTCATGATTAACTCTGCATGGGATACCGAGATGCGATGGAAGAAAATAGAATCAAGTTTAATACAACAGCCCACTCATCTAACATTTCGGAAAGGGAGCCGGGATGCATATGCGAGTGCGGATAGGGTGCGGAAACTGGTGCGGATATGAAGCGGCCTACCATGTGTACCCTACATATGGATGAACTACTGCGTAGTGTATGAACTGAAATATCTCGATTGGGTGAAAAGGAATGTGTGCACTACCTTACCCGCCGCTGCTAACCAACAAGAGCACACCGCTCGATCGCGCCCTCATGCTTACGCTAACTACACTTGCCTGACCGATGAACCGACCTACAAACAGATCTGATGAACCAGCTTGGCAACTAACGAGCTCGCTAAAGTCTTTACACCGTAACAGTAACAGTATGCAGCTAATTTCATGGAGGCGCGGTGTTACCTGCCATGTAGGCGCCAAAGGCTCGCTAAGTGAACACAGTTCGTTAGCCAAGACTCAACTTCAGACCGCAACTTCAATTTTGGGAGTAGGGGTGAATTGAGTGTTGAAAGACAAAATGAAACCAATAATTCGATAGGACTCACCGGATTCCTAGTCTGGAGGAAGACCGTACCTGGGCCAGTGAACTTGCACACGAGGCCCTCACCGGTGGCAAAGCCAGCAATAATGCCACCGCTAGAAACGCGCTCCATGATGTATTTAACATTCCAGGCAACGAGGTGACCGTTGTCGACAATATACTTCTCACCTTCGCCAAGGTCCTTACGGATAATGGCGCCGAAGCTCGTAATCCATAGCAAGCCGACACCGCTAATCTTATGAACCCAGAGGCCCTCGCCCGAAAACATGGCTTTGCCGAGCCCCTGGCGCTTGTAGTCGCGATTGACGCCTTGTGTACTTGCCACGTAAGCGTCCTTACCCACGCTCCACGACTCCTCGCCGCTCAGGCGGATGGTCGTGATATCGCCCAACATGCTTGGCGCCAGCAGCAACTCGCCCGGGCCAATATAGGTCGATTGACCTAAATCGGAGCCCGCCACCAGCTTCTTCATGCTGAATTTATACTCGCCCTTGAGTGTGATGGTCGGCTCATGGCAATCAAAACCCCGGGTCTAGCCGTCAGGGGGCACCCCATCGCCAGCTGAACTGTTACGATCGTGTTACAGTCCCGGTGACTGATGCGGTACGAGCCCCCGTTGAAGGTGCCCACGTCATCCACGGTCGTCGTGCTGGCCCCTACAAACTGACCTGGCGCCGGCGCCCCCGCCGACATGTTGGGCGCGGGTGACGGCCCTGTCGATGGCCCTGGTGGCTGTTGTGGTTGTTGTGCCCGTTGTGCAGAGGGCTTTTCTTGCGGATAGCCCTGAGGGGCATTCGGAGCTACATCCGAGTAGGCGGGGGCGTTGATCGGTGGTGTCGCGGCGCCATTATTCCGGAGGGCCAGGTTCATGTGCTGCTGATGTTGCGGGGGCGACTGGAAGGACGATTGGGCTGGGGGAGGGGGGTAAGAAGTCGGTGTTGCGGTCTTCGGGGCGGGGACACGCTCTGTTGCGGCGGCGCTGGATAGCTCTGCTGAGGAGGCGGGTAGTTCTGGTGTTGTGGCGCAGGGTAGCCCGGACTTTGGACTTGGGCTTGGGCTTGAGCTTGAGCCTGGGATGCTCCTGGGGCGGGTAGCTCGGCGTACCGGGCGGCGGTGGATAGAATCTTGTCTGGTTGGCGGGTGGTGATGTCGGAGGTGGTGGGTAGTTTGTTTGCGGTCCTGTTTGCGTTTGTGTGACTTGTGAGCCCCAAAATCATTTCCCTGCCTACCATCTGCTCAAAGATCGGTCGGCGCAACACGGAGGTAGGAAGTGAAAGCTAGCATACCTCCCGACCCGGCGGCACCAGGCGGCGGGGATAATATTGGCCTGACATGGATGTCGGGTTCGTGTCGATAGACGATCGAATTTCAGTTGCTTCGATGCGAGTTCTATTCGAGTTCCGTTTCACTTCACTGCTAAAATTCAAACAAAGTGCCAGAAACTGCCGACATCGCGTTAGCTCCTGTTCATCAAAGGCGACGGAGTCATGGTCAGGCTGGCCGAAGCTTGCCTCGCCGTCAAGACGGAAGAGGGGACGATGCTCAGAAAGACATGGATGCCCCGCACTGCTTACCGATTGCTAGATCCAATACTATAATTTCTTCGCGTACAACCGCGTTCAGTAGACGTATTGAAGAAGGCCTCCCAGTGCACGATATGGCTGTATTGACTGATTGATTGATTGAAATTTACCTAAAAGTACTGTACGTTGAGGTGTGCTAGACGCCACCGTATTTCCCCAGTCTTAGGGTCTTGGGATCATCGAGGTGCCTCTTGCATACGTCTGTTCTAATTTCAGCTTGCAGCCGCCAACCCCACCTGCAGTCTAGATCCCGTTCAGCATGCACCAATCAGCGTCTACAACATATTTCAGCTTTGAGCCAATCATGTTCTATCTTCTCTAACCACATAAGGTATCATAGATGCTCCTAAATGGCTGAAGTTTATCTGTAGATAGGTAGAGAGTAAGCTCTTGTGTCACAGTCATATCGGGAGACATGTGAAGTCGAAAATTTCAAGGCACGCTACTAGAGCCAACCTAGGTCCAGGCGAAGGGAGAGCTACTTAGATATAGCCAGGCGCTTAAATCGAAAACTGGGATTGATTGGGGAGTTGGAAAGGGCGGCAACTTAGCCATTGCCCCACTATCACGGGATATTCCATTGCCGTGAATAGGATTGTACTTTGGTATTGGAAGCTGAGAAACTTCAAACTTTAAGCCATATGGGGTTCTGCTCCTTGACTACCCCGGGTAGGAATTCGACAATTCAGGTTGTTAGAAGGTTCCTCAGGTCGAAATGCGAATCTCGTGATTACGTCGTAGAAACGAGTACCACTGGATGAGACGCAGTCCGACAGCACACGCCATAAGTGTTGGTTTGGTTTATTAGGATTCTGTACAGGTGGCAGGGGAAGGGGAAAGGAAACATGAAGTACAACTATCAATACGGGTGTCATTTTCGTAATATTATACGAACCTAGCTACCTGAGACTAGGCAACAGCAGGGCTCAATCTGACAAGAAAAGAGGTCGTCATCTCATTTCTCGCCTTTGGTCCAAGATTCTTTCTTCACACGAAGCAAGCCAAACCAGCACGAGGGATTTAGAGGTACTGCCCCCTCGCTCGCATGCTCCGATACTCCTCTTGCGTTATTGGTTGGTATCGAGGCGGATTCTGGGCGTCCGCGCATGCAGATAAGCACTCGATTACCGCTGTCGGGTCCGGGGCTACGAAGTACGGGATCGAATACCGCGAGAGCGCTATCGAAGGCTCTGTGCCACCATCTGGCGGTGGAGGAGGGAGCGTAACCCGATGAAGTGTCGATTTTAGATAGTCTACGCCAAGTGTCAGTCCCCGAATTGGTGATCTTGAAACCTTAGGTCGGAGCGGGAAGTTCGTAATGGTTCATGAGGGGGCCGGTTAACAAACCATTACTCCATCTCATCAATAAATCCCCCACATTCATTATCAGGGAGTTAGTGATGGGCGTCGCGTTGACGAAGTGGCCCTGTTGATTCGGGTCTTCGACTTGGAGACCTCCGCTTTGGTCTTGGAAAAGCATCGTTATTGTGCCCCAATCGGAGTGGGCAGGCATTCCTGCAGCAGTCTTGTTAGATTCGCTCTTTGATTAGGTTCATCCATCTGTATCACGGAATCGAGGATAGAGTGTAACGCCACGAGGCCGGTATTATTGAGTCAAGCAGACTAATCGTGGCATATCCAATAGCGCGATTTCCGATCGATAGGAAGCAAAAATAAAGGTAGGCCAGCAACTCACGGGCAACCTCATTACTCTTCAATCTCTCGGCCTCCACCGGTGGATAATGTAGCAGTCGAAGCTGATTATTCACACCACTATGGAAGCGCAGTAGGAACTCCTCATCATCAAGCCCGATGCCCAGAGCGATGGCTCGCAGCAGCTCCTTAGCGACATCGAAACATCGCCAGTAGAACTTCGTCGTGAATTCACGAAAGCCCGGAAGCACGTCCTCTGGCAACCAGACATTCGGCTGCTGAGTAAGCTCTTCGCTGCCGACCTCGTAGCTTTCCTATCCCAGTATCCGTATGAGGATAATGAATTAAGTGATAGGGGAAAGGGGTACAAACCTTGACATCGTGGATCTTTCTGTCCTCGACCTGCTTGTCTTCCCTGTCCGCGTAAATGGTCTGTGATACCTTTTCTAAGCCCGGCCATGAATATCCCCTGTGGACACTCGGTCCTATGTATTGGGGTTAATCCACTCAACTTTGTCCTAAAGCTAACATGTCATGAGGGTGTGATAAGTACCTGGCGGGTGAGGAGCAAGCATCTTTTTCGCGAGCGGTAAACTGAACAAGCTTTGCGACCAAGCAAAGGCTTCCTCTAGTAAGTCGGCCGGAACTCCATGATTAATTATGTAGACAAAGCCTACGCGACGGCAGGCGTCCGTAAGCTCGGATGCAACACGTATTCGATCAGTAGCTGACCCCTTAGACCACGAGCCCATGTCCACTACTGGGATAAAGTTGGGTGTCGCCATCGTCAAAATATGGCGCCGTGAGCTCAGCGATTGAGCATGCTGCTCTATCAATAGTGATAGGGTCGTCACCGGCTCGCACTGATTCACGGTTCTTTTGAGGCTCGCTCCAGAACTTCGAGTTAATGTTGGTTTACTTAAGTATCACGCTAATGCTGATGTTTGGAGGGGAGATGAATCCTCAACTAAGCCCCCCCCCTCCTCATTGGTCAGAGCTCAACATCAGTAAAAGGCAAGTAATGCTGAAGCGAACAGTTACACTTCAAGTAAACTGTATTTTTATAAATATAGAAAGGACCAGGGGCCATGTATCTAACGAGCCAGTTTTACTTGGAGTACCATTTATGATTGTAAGTTCAAGTAGTTACCAAATATGTAAAATCAATAAGCGTGTTCTTCTTAGATACTCTCCTACAATCGCCATCCTGTTTATGCTCTACGACTGGATCCGAATAACCGTCAGTTTGTAAGTCATATTTATTACCACATCCGAGCCTTACCACGCTAACATACCTAGTTCAAGGGCGCACTCTGTCAGAAGTCTGATATAAGTAAGTCATAAACACTTATTGCACAAGACTCTCCAAAACCACATTCGCTTGTACCTCGCAACATACTCCTATACGCCATCTTCGCCCACCAAAGTCCGGGCTTGTCCTTCTTGAAACACTTCCTCCCGATCAAGCTTCAGTGTTTGCTCTGTATTTAGTGCACTCCTCGTCACAACTTGTTCATTATCATCTGTGCAACATACCTGCGAGTAAAGCTCCGACTTGCGCACCGGGCAGCACCGAGCTGTCCTCATCGTTCACAGAAATCATGCCTCCCAGATGCCCAGCCAAAGACCAGGAACACCCTACCCTTCCAGGACATGAGCAAGAAGCTGCAGCTGCAGTTCGCGGTCTACGGCGCAATCGGATTCGGATTCGCCTAAAGGAGCAGGAACCTGACAACAATGAGAGTGTCAACAACAATGGCTCATCTCCCAACAGTACCAACGGTAATAAGAAACAGAGCCGTTCCACCGCTAGCAGCGACCTTAACGGCCAAGAGGGGAAAGGAGCGGCGGTTACTCATGATCATGTCGAACCTGCGTCGGCCCAATCGCCCTTCCCTACGCTCCACGTGATAGACAGTAACGGTACGGAAACCGCTCTATCTTGCACGAAAGCAAATAAGGCAGTCTTCGCCTTGCATCCGTCAAAAACTCGGGGATGGAACTTCTCCCACATCCATTGCTGCAGGATATTCCAAAAGCCTACGTATTGCTCACTTAAATTCTCCGATTGTTCAAACAGCACTGACATGCAGACACAAGGCCACAACACGCACTGAACTCCCCACCCTCCCTTCAAGCTCAAGAGCCACGAACAATCGTTCATAAAAATGACGGAAAGTTGGCTAGCTAGAGTCGTAAAAGAGGAATCAGGGAAGACTGTGTTTTAAGAGGAGCGGTTTGATACTCCCGTACATCAACAAGGCACCTCTCGAATACGACCAGCACGAGGATCCTCTGTAGCTCTAGACTTTGGCCCCGAGATTCATCTGAAACCTCGGTCTACGCAGTGTCTCATGGGACACTCCACCAGCTCCGTCTTCTTCTGCTTCTGACCAAAGGACATTCTGTGCGAGGTGTTTTGAGCACTTCGCTACAACAGTAAGGATCACAGACGTTGTACTCGAGCATAAGGATATTCCGGCAACGAGCAATCGTTAATTAGTAATGATATGAAGACTAGGAAAAGGAATAATTCATAATAAGAAAAATTGAAAAGAAAAAGAAAGAAGAAAGAGCTCCAAAGACAACAGCTATTTCTTTAAGTCTGCCTCCAATGACCCCTGTCAAAGTCTTCATGAATTGATTACTATTTCTCTGTAGAGTAGTAGCAGCAGAGATATTACAAGTAAGATATAGGTGCATATCATGACATTTCACAAAGAGGAGACCAATATTCATTATGATAAGTCTGAATCTACCTTTGCTACTACCATACCCTTGGCTTGTTCGCTAACACAGCATGACTGGGCTACATTCTAACTCGCAAGTCGTTTTCACAAATGATGGTTGTCATACACACGAAGTCTCGCCATGCCGTTTTAATGTATAATAAGTCTATCTTGTCGGGCGTAGAAGCAATGCTCAGACATCTAGCAATGCGATGTACTAACATATTATCATTTATATCTAGTGTAAGCCTGCGGAGGTGTTTAGACCTCTTCAGGCAACTTTAATAGGTATCATCCACGTCATCGTCGACTCACCAGCGCAATCCGAATACTCAGTGAACGACTGACTTCACTGATATTGGAGCGTATAGAAGTGTCGGCCGGGTGTTAAATCTGTACTGTTGTGTTACTCGTGGCCGTGTTGCGTGCGAAGGAGAATTCATCATGAATATTGCAGGTTGTTCCTGCAGCAAGGCTTAAAGAGCTAAACGAAGAGCTCTCTGTATATAGTTTAGATTAGTCCACCACGATGGTGTTTGAGGTCTTCGCGTAACAACAAATTACCTTAAGTATGGGACATGTCACAGTTTCGTAGCAACCGCCTTTCTTTTGCGCCTAATCCCGCCTTCTTCCTTTTCCTTTTCCTTTTTTCCCTTCTGACCACTTCGTTCTTTAATAGGCGGAAGGACGATAGGTGCTCTCCGGCCGATCCAGGAGGACATGATCGATCAGGTTCTGTGACAGAGTTAACAACAAAAACTCAACGAAGAAATACAAAGGTAAGACATGCCCAATCAACTACATTAGGTTCTTTCAGGACACTGTCAATTGGTGCAGTGTCTACGAAGTCGAAGGAGAAATCCATCGCTGGAATAAGCAGAGACTGGTCGTATGAGCTAGTCAATGATGGCGGTGTCTGAGCGTCATTGTTCAATAACCTGGCAAGGGAACCGCCTCTAACGTCGACTTGTGGAGGATGTGGTGGATTTTTCGCATCTTGCATTGATACCTTCCTCAGAATTGCGCCTACTACCCGCGTCGCATGTGCCGCCTCTTGTGATGCATTTTTCCGCTCAGACCATATCTTGTATGATGTCCCTAAGGCCTGCAGTTTCCTTAGTCTATCTTCGGGGCTAAGGTAAGTTAGCAGGATGGCTAGACTGTATTCGGTCAATTGGTGTTTACCTGCTAGAAGGATTTTCTGTAAGATCTAGGCATAATATCATGGATGCGATCAAGAAGTCATGCACAGTCAGTGAAGCGAGGAGATATTTATCCTCATACATCCGACCACCGTATTTGCTCTCCTCCTCATATTCGGCATGGAGGTCTAAGATCCTTAACGCAGCATCTCGACAGATTCTACGAGATGGTTCACACTCTGGGTTATCCTTTTCTCGATTTAGATATGGGCGGTTTAAGACACATAAACTTCTCTGGTACATCATCTCAAGCATTAGACGATGCATAATATCGGAAGTCTGGTCGGTGAAGCTGTATGAGCGAATAGGCTTTATTTGCAGGGGTAGTGGGACCTGCTTGTAATAAGTTTGAAGCTCATAGTTCAGTTTGGTGACCTCTTCGTACGCAGGTGGCTTAATTAATGTTAGCCGAAGAACGCGACGAAGTATCCGACCAAGTTTAGATTTGATACAGAGATAAAGTGTCGATGTTGGCTCCGAGGCCGGCCGCGGTGGTGGGTACCATCACCTCCTCATTGAAGTCTGTGTCGTAAAGGTTCGCTGGGGACTCAGTGTCGCATTCGTCATCTCTGATAATTGGTGGCACGCCTTGTTGGAATGAAAAGATGACGTCAAATACTTCAATGAAGGACCATGTCCTGCGTCGCAGCTCACCTTCAAATGGCGTAATATTCGAGAGATGTTTGGGATCACGATGATATCCCAGACGTTGAGCAAGCCTCGTAGTTAACCCAAACTTAACCCAAAGGTTAGCATCAACCAAATGTTTGCTCGTCATTTCGGTGTAGCCGTTCAGGAGGAGGGCCTCGATTGAGTAGGGGCCACCTTTTAAAAAATTGCCAGCGTGTAGACAATCAATCGCCAGTTCGCCTAATTGCTCAGGCCGAGGAGGATCAGACACGTCGCCGTCACCTTTTTCCAGAGCAATCGAGGTGGCAATCCACAATATGGAGGCCAGGCAGCTAATCCAAAGGAGGCTTACGGATGTAATATCCCTCCAAAAGCTATCATATTCTCTCTGAAATTTTGGTGCGTGGATATAAGGTGCGGTAGTAAATCTATGCTTGAAGTATAGCAAGATAAGTCGATCGGTTTGGTGTCCTGGCAACCGTGCCACGGCTTGCTGGTGGGTGATCATTTCGCCCTTGCCATACATGAAGCCCGGACAATCCCCAGACCGATTGTAGCTCAACGTTGGGGATGATGGGGTCGGCGAAGTGTGAGTGTCGGCGTCAGCATCGAGTATACCCTGGATATCGTGGATGCCTTCCAAAATAGATGCCCAGTGTGTAGTACCGACATAGTTGGACTCGCCAAGCTGGGTGCTGGCGTGTGTAGGGACACTTGGCCCCCCTAGAATTGGGAGTGGGCTTGAATCAAAGCTGCTCTCGGTGCCGTTCTGGTGATCTAAGCTAGGTTGAGACTGTTTTGCGGAGGAGCTACTATTTACAAGCTCAAAAACCATATTCTCAATTTTCCTCAAGCGTTCCTGGAGCACCGGCTTTGAGCCAGCCTCCGGTTTGGTGCGAGCGTCTGGCTGAGTTCGCGGTTCAGAACCTCTAGGCTTACGAGCAGCACGCGGGGCATATTCGCAGAATGAGGCCTCGCCGCTCTTGATGCACCGCTCGCATGGCTGTTGGCGGTCACATTTGACCTAAACTAAGGTTTAAGCTACGGCACAATTAAGGAGCCTCCTGGCGTCGAAGTGCCGGAAACCACTTACCTTGCGAGTCCGGCACAAGAGACAACTAACGGGAGGCCGGTTGCGCCTCTGGATTTTGCGCTGCGCACCCTCAGTGGGCTGGGCGCGAAAGACGCTGGTCTGGTATCCCGGTGGAGGCAGTGCTGGCGATGATGCTGATGTTGATGTTGCTGCTGGTGCTGGCGCCGTCGCTGGGGTGCCGGTGGGAGTGCCGGTGGCAGACGTGCAGGTGGATGTGCACGTTCCATCCTGGCGCGGAAGCTTCGGCGTTAATCGCACATCCAACACCCCGATTGGAAACGAACGACAGTACCGTCACTCGTCTGTCCGGCCACCAAGCTCAAGATGGCTAGCTAGCTACCTATTCCAACAAGCAGAGCGCAGATGCGACATCAATGGCCGGCCTGGTGATGGACGGCACCGCGCCTTGATGGACAGACAGGATGCGCCTTGGTGGACGGACGGACAATGGGCGCTCCACCGCAGGAGCGCGAATGGACAGTTCTTTAGAAAAGGGAGACGCCAAGAAGAGGGCCTCGCGAGATGGATGGATGGATGGGTGAAACAATTAAATAGGATATGGTAACGGAATACTACCTAGCAATACCTCATCAGGGTCTAGAAGGAATGAAGATGAACTCTGTCTATACTCTGTGTCTGCTGCGCAACATCAGCTTGTGTAATAGGTGATAATTAGCTTCCAGCTTTCGCGTGGGACCATCGGTGGTCGGAAACAAGTGGCGTGTGCCCGTAGATAAGTCCGGGAGTAATGGGAGAATAGAAGACGCTGTGCCCAGGTGGGCAGCAAGTTACTATGTAGTTGTATTGGCCTTGGAAGTCGTTGTACAGTGTTTGGTTCCAGAAGTACCTAGGTAGCTTGATGGGAACCGTGTGAAATGTGGCTTCTAGACAGTGTACACGTTCGGCCTTCCGGCTATTCGACCGCAGCTGGTAGCCGGCCCCCGACTGGTACCTGATACTCCTTTTTCTGAGACTAGGTACTGCCCAATACTTATGTAATCATACCTTAATTAAGAACCTAGGCTAGATATGCTCTGTGTAATTCTAAGGTTTGGCTGATAAATCAGCAATTAGAGTTTTTTTTAATCGACGGACGAATTAGGCTAGGTACATAACGCGGGCTAAGCATACAAAATAATTCATGTAAACCTGGCTAAGTCTAAAAAGCTTAAGAGACTATCCAGCCCTGCCTGCATGTAGGTAGCATCAATGACTTAAGAAAACGTGAAACATCGTCTGAACATAGGAAAAAACAACTGATATAAATACCAACTCAAAACTAAAGGTTTTATCAAGGTGTAGGTGGTCATTGTAGGCGTTACAACATGTCACTACATAATACAGTATTTGGAAGTTGTCGTACAGTATATGTTTTGCAAACAGTTTCGCGTGGGCCGTGTGAAGCATATTATGTAAACAGTGTACACCTCTTCTTACCTTTTGGCTCAGCAATAAATGCCCAGATCCAGATCCAAGCAAGCCAAACTCCGAGGTGTCAGTTAGGTTAGGCCAATGTCGAGCAAGCGTCCGGTACTTCGGATCTTAGATTCATCCCATATCCACTCTACCTGCCTGCTACAGCAAGGAGCCACCACGACCGCATGTACCTAGGTAGGTAAGTGCCTCGGTACTAAGTGGATATGGTGCAATAGTGCAGCGTACCTGCCGGCCACTTTACCGTGTTGAGGTATAGTACCTGAACCATCGGCGCTCTGTGATGCTTCTTTTACCGTACTATTAAGAGTTATCTAGTGTAGACAAGCCAAGCCTGTGAAACACCGAAACAAACACTTGCAAAGTCCGATTCGATACAAATCAACATATTTACCTAGGTAATCACGATGTTCGATGTTGGCCAGTATAAGTACAGCGGCTGGTACTTCATACTTATGCAGGTAAGGTCTCAGGCCAATTTACTTCTTGCTTCTTACTGCATGCAGCCGAGCAACCGAATTGCAGCTATTTACGTCAACACTACCTACATCTATCTATATAAGGCCCACGCCGCCAACCTATCCTAGAGCTCTCATATTAATGTCATAAGGCCGCGCGGTAAACAGTAACACACAGTTCCGCCGACTAGCGCTTGTACAAGTTGCATCTAGGTTTATGTATAACGAATGACTACTTACTATGCCAACGCATGTAGGAGGCGGGATATCCATGACCCAAGGATGTTTGGGGCTCAATAAACTTGGAAGACAAAGTAGTGTGCGTACGTCTTATTGACCCACCGGCTACACGTTAAGGTTTGAAGGATATTCCTTAAATTCACGCTAGAACAATTGTCTTACTATTGAATACTGCGCGTATGAATGACAGTTGCGCTCGTTCGGTGTATTAGATTTTACCGGAGGAAAGGAAAGAAAAGAAATAGACGAGATGACAGCTAACACCGTGCCAAGCCGCTCATCCCACTATTACATACTGAATATGGAAAGATCGGCTTCAGGAGATAACTCGATACTCAACGCCGGTGCGATACCCAAAGCAGTAATGTGTATCCCCGGTAGGATTTGATAATTGACGGCTGTATCGGTCATCCGAGCTTCAATTCACCCCGGCTCCGTCTACTGAGTAACACCGGACGGCGTCGGTTGAGTTATCGCCGACCGATGAATAAAGAGAAGGGATTCAACGACGATATATAAGAGGCGAAAGTCCTAATAGAATCGATGTAACGAGACAGTCATCAAGCCAGTGAATAATCACGGTAATACCAGCCAGCTAGACTACCAGAAACAGACACCCCATACACAAATCCCATTCCCAAGTTCTATCACCACTGCCTGATCCCACTTAAATTTGCAATCATGGCTAGTGCAAAGTCTCTTGTTATCCAATCCATCAAGTCCCCTGCCGACCTCAAGGTCACAGAGAGGGACATTCCCAAGGCTACTCCGGGTTCAGCAGTAGTCCGGATTTTAGCCTCTATAATTGGCCCTAGTTATGGGTATTTAGTCTCACACGAGGTCCGGGGTTTTCTTTCCCCGTCCCCAGCGTTTTCGGAAATAACGCCATTGGCCGTATCGTGTCAGTTGGGCCCGATGCTGTATCGCTCAAAGAGGGCCAGCTCGTCGCGATCGACCCATTCACTTCCGCTCGAGATGATTCCACTGCCGAGATTATAGTCGGGCTCATGGACAGTGGTGAGAGTAATGCTAAGAAGTTGGCCGAGGAGTGGCGTGAGGGCTACTGGCAGACACATGCCGTCGTCCCGCTCGAGAATGCTATCCCTCTAAATGAAGAGGCTCTTCTTGGAAAGCACGGCTACTCCATCGAAGAACTAACGCATATCCCACGGCTTAGCGTGGCCTACGGTGCCATCTCTAATGTTGATATTAAGGCGGGTGAAACTGTCATTGTCGGGCCTGCCACTGGTCAGTTTGGTGGTGCTGCCGTTGAGGTGGCATCTGCCCTCGGTGCTCGTGTCATCGCACTAGGCCGCAACCAAGAAGTTTTAGCCAAGCTCAAGTCCATAATTCCTCGTGTCGAGACGGTGACGATTACTGGCGATGTCGAGAAGGATGCTCAAGCTATCCAAGCCTTTGGATTGGCCGATGCGTTTGTTGACTTCACCCCTCACACAGTGCATGATGAGCCCTCTCACCTCAGAAGCGCCATGATGTCCTTAAGAAAGCGGGCCGTATTGCTCTCATGGGTGGATTGGGCGGAAATATCAGCATTCCATATTTTCTGATGATTTTGAAGAGTCTGGAGATCAAGGGGAAGTGGATGTATACGAGATCGGAGATCAGAAGACTTGCCAATATGGTTGAGGTAGGAACTTTGAAAATTGGGAAAGGAGCCGGGCATGAATTACACGGAAAGTTCAACCTCGAGGATTATGAGGCGGCGTTTGAGGCGGCGGCAAAGCACACCGCTTGGGGGACTGCTGTTGTGTTCACTCCATGAGTTCCAGGGCCTTGGGGAGGTCGAACCTTGGTAACCCGTACAACTGGGCGCCGCCATCATCTTGATCATTTGTCCCCATACTAAAGCACAAAAAATTGTATATAGCTCACTAGTTCTCTTTTGGGAAATAAGAACAAGTTACAAATGGTGTTCTCTGAGCATTAAAGTTGATCTCATCTTCGCTAAGCTGGTCGTTCGAGAATTAAAACGCCGACTCCGTGGAGATTACCCCTTCCTGTGAAGTTCTTCAAAGTACGTATAGTGGCGGTCTTATGTCCCAGATCTCCGTAGAATTAGCGCGAATTCCTTAGACTTTAAGCACTGCTTCATGGTTCGAGTCTTAGAATTATTCGTGTCTAGCAATATTAGTTTTACCTAACCGATTTGCAACACGCAATCTTTCCAGTATTAAGCAAGGCAGCGACCTACAAACTAACCCAGGGATAAATAAAGTCGGATAGAAACGTTGCTGTTAAAATTCGTTAATAGAGTGTTATATCTAGACTGTATAGCTATGGGAGGGTTGAGGAGATTTTATCATTATTTTCACATGTGGCATGCCAGCTTTCGACTTGTTGTGGAATTGGCCTCATAGTCTTCTATGGCTAGTATTCAACCATCAATAGTTAAGGTAGGTAAAGCTCTGATACCGCTATGATGTTGAATTATCCACCGCTATAGGCAGGACTTGATACTGTCTCTTTTATGGTCATCTTTGCGATCGCGAATCCGAGCTTGCAGTCGAATTTTCTAGGCCTATTCATTCACCTGCTATAAGAGACGAAGCAAGCTAGTTAGGGCCAACGTATAATCACTTATTAGGACTCGGCGTTGAAGTCCTGTAGCGATTTATACTCGGTGATTGCGGTAAAATACTGTGCATAGGCTCTGTACGCTACTACCATTATCTCTCTAGGTAGCGTCGCTAGCTGTCATGTTGAGTTTTTTACTACCCATAAGCTAGAAAGTCAACTAGTTGTAATACATTATTGTGCATACAATGGCTCTATTGAGAGATAGGTATCTACAGATTGGTTTAAACACTACGATAGACATGTTGTTTTACATTGAATGATGTCGCGTCGTATTTCTGGACTTCAATATCATGGTTAAACTAGCTACTTGCCGCATTCATATTCTGCATCCAAGGCTGGAGTCGCAATACTTAGGCCCACTCATAAGGAGTTGACGGGAATTGAGGGGACTTTACGTGGAATCGCGATAAAAATGACGTGCCGAGGAGAAAAAAAATAGCATTCTTGTCGTTTCTCAGCGGGACAATTAATTCGATATCTGTTGTCGTCATTTGGAATCCCTGTCATGATCAGGCTGGCTGCCTCGCATTCAAGTTATCGCAGAGCTGGCTGTGTAATAATTTAAGGGGCAAGGCAGCTTCAAAATATTGACCCAATAAGAAGCGGAGGCTGAGCCAGTGCAAAAAGAGAATGTTATTTCAAATTGTTCGAATAACGGCAACGAGTTTCTCACCAGATAGGGGCAATGTTTACAGTATTGAAAATGCAGTTAAACGAGCCGCTTGGGGTGATTATAAGGCATTGAGATTAGGTGCACAAGAGAAGAGCCAGTCACGAGTTTTATTGAAGAAGTGACGTCTCAATAAGCACCTGCGGCCCGGTAGAGGTTGCAGATTGAGGCTATATCTTAATAAGCAACCTAAAGTAAGCATAACGATCTTGCACACCCGCCTGGTCGAAACGCACGTCACAAGCAGTCCCTACATCTGGCTATATGATCTATTGGCACCCCACGATCTGGGCCATGAAGGAAGTGACATGGCGTCCGCATTGGTGGCTTTGTGAGCCGAATGCCGGTAGGAGCGAGGTGATGGGACGCCAACCGGTGCATAAAACATGCCGGCTTCGAGGACTTCGCGGCTGGAGCCTAGTGTCACAGAACACAAGCAGGAGCGGTGAGCCCTTGTCTCTGGCGGTTTCGGTGTGCTGGCATCTACAAAGATGTATGATACTGCGCGCTTGTGGGCAAGGCGGCGCCTCTGTAACCTGGTTAGGCAAGAAGTACCCTTTCGACAAGGCGTACCCATCTGGATGGTAAGCTACTGCCCGGCAGATATAGGGCAGCATTCAGACGGCGAGACGCCCATTTGAACATACCCATCTGCAGGTACCAACCGGAGCTATGTCTTGATGGTGGCCTACCAGAACCGCGAGCGTGGCTCTCGGGAAGGATGTTGTGCGATAAGATATGCGAGTGATACAGACTGGGCGACCGACAGGCGCGGCCCCCAAGCGCTAATGCGTGCAGGTCATGACGTTGGGGGGTCCAGTCGCGAGTATGGACGACGAAGGGTTCTAGAAAGAAGTCGGCGGCGAGTCATACTAGCAGTCGTTGGAGTGTTGGAGGGTTGGAGTGTTGAGAGGGCGCTTATGGAGGGCGAGTGCGGGTGTTCGGCGGCTAATCGAGACTAGTGATGGTGTCATTGGCGAACGACGGATGGGCCTACCCCCCTTCTGCATGGTAGATGACTATACTCGACCACAACTCAGGGCCAAAATAGGGGCCTTCTGGGCTATGGACGTCAAATGTGTCGCAAGATGGCCCAAGTGATGATATGCTTTGGTCTTGCTCGTTGGCATGGGGTTTACCTGGGTACTGCACACGGGATGGATGGAGAGACATGTACAAGGACGAGGCGTAGGTCATCTATAGTACCTAGCTCCGGTCATTTCGCCGGTGGTTAGGCAGATAGCGGCTTAGCACGCTCCTTAGCGCAGTCTCAAGCGCGGGCGCCAGCGACTTTCATCACATCTTTTTTGTGCTTCTTGGCTTCCTTCAGCAGGAACTTTTCACCCTTTTAAGCCTAGCGTAATTTGAGAGACACTCTAGGTACCTAGTAATTCCTGTTTCAATTCATCTTCCCTCGACTCCTATTTTAAACGCTCACCTTTTCAACTACCTAAGATGCTATGTTATAGGGGCTGTTGCTCATCATAATACCTAGTGTAGGTGCTGTTGTTGCCATGATATACCGTGTGATTGAAATGGTGATGTTGGCTACCCCGGATACAGGCCAGCGGCTATGCTTCGCAGCCTCCTTCCGCTTTCCGTCGTGATTACGTCGTGTTGGGGACAACTTGGCATGTTTGTTGGCTTCCGGTGACGTGTAAGTGAGAATCCTGCGCCGAACTGGCTGGCTGACTGCGCTAGAAGGTCTATCACGAACACATGGGCCGGACCAAACTGTGTACTATGTATTACGTGAATCTGCCATGGAATCTTCTAACTCCTCCAGAACCCTAGACTAGGTAGCTCTACGGTACATCTGGCTCTACACACTGTACTGTACTTTTGTTAGAGGTAGGTAACTACATGATGCAGCCTAACTCTTTCGCGAGAGGTACTAGTCGGTGGCTCGTCTTTGTCGGCTGCTAACAACAAGTGGTATGATGCTAACGTCTCCCGGCTCTACGGTTCAGTAAGTCTCATTTGAGCGACATCATGTTGTCTAGCACGCCATAGAGCCGGTAGCAAATCACCATCTTTAAAGCGCCACGGAAGTGTCATCACCTCCCCCGAAAAGACCAACAGCAGCCGGCTAGGTTGGGTAACTTCTCGTGTCCTCCTTGTCCTAGCCAACCCGGCTCGATTCCAGTTTGAGCATCGCGACTCTCAACATTAGTTACATATGAGCAGTAATTACTAATTTCTCAGCAGCACCCCATCTATTTTTGCCGCTTACAAGTGTGCCTATTCGCTATGCATGGTACAGTCAGTGCCAATAGCCGTCTCGTTCCCTGGCCTTGGAATTCTCGGTTACTTTTCCGGTGTTGAATTATTGGCGACACGATTTATAGGTAGTATTATAAGGCACGCAGGGATTCGGTAGGTGGATGTCAGCCTGGTATTACGCATGCTGTTTTCACCGCCATCTTCATGCTCGGAGGGTCTTGTTACTTGGTGAAACTTGTAAAGCTTATGCAGGGCGTGGGTTGAGCCCTCAAAGAACATGATACCTACTGTCCTATGCACTTTGGAGCAGCTCTATCAGTGTTAGGCTGCGCCTTCTTCTAGTATCTCTTGTGTTTCTTTTTCACCTCCCATTCCATTCGTTCGAAGCCGAAATGGCCCCCAGCTCGTTGACGGGTTTCAAAGGATTCATATTCGTTTTTCCACTTACCATGTGGGCGACGAGGTTGACGGATAGCTAATGCACGACCACTCTTAGCTAAGACCATAAACTGACGCTGGAAGTTGATGCCGTTTTCTATTTACGCCTCGATGGAACCCTCTGACCGATTTCTCCTGCGGCTCGAGACGATGAGGGGCAAAAATGAGCCCTATCAGGTTCGACTTACGCTCCACGCCAATGCTGCAGAACTAGTATACAACCTATCCTTAAGCCTTGCTTCATGCAAGCTTCCATCACATTGTCTGGGCGTTTGTAGCCACTCGGATTCTCAAATACTACTAAAATAAAGGGCTTATGAGAAGCCTTGGCAAGTTCGATTGTTTCACCCAGTGCCAGCGTTTGCCCCTCGTTGAGCCACAGCGAGGCAGCCGTGAGCTAATGAGAGGAGAAGAAACTCGCTTATAGCTGTACAACCGATCACTTTCGACGATTGGCGGTAAAAAAAAAGCGCTTCCGAATGCGGGCTCTTATACGCGTTGTAACAAGCGCTATGCGAGCAAGTCGTATTGATTTACGTCAGGGGTTTAGAAACATTTGTGGGAACACGGGCTTCAAGTTTGAAACACACGCTGGCCACTATAATTTTGAAGCGCATGCGTTCAATTGCCGCCGCGAAGCTAAAATTATCGCTGCCGCGAACCCGGCCCTGGTTTTCTAGCCGTTGTACTGCATTTTCCCTGGGTCACACGGTTAAGATATGTCTTATTTCTCAGTTGTTGGCCATTATAGGTATAATTATTAGATCCCTATCTCCCGGTGATGCATTGCTAATTGCAAGTTGTGTATTCAATGTCGTAGGGAAACGTGTTTATTTAAGCGACTCGGCCAAATTATCAATCCATTCAATCGAGATCTGAAAATGGTACAACTGGCATCTAGCGAAGAGCGACAATGACCTGTACCAGCTGGAGAGCCTACATGGGATTCATCTTGAACTCTCTCCTATACATCAAGTACTAACAGCTTACCGTTTTGTTTTGACAACAACCCTGAATTATTCAACTGCATCTGATCTTGATGCTCAAACATGCTTGGATGCCTATAAGACTATAGCACGGCTATTAATAGGACCGCTCGAAGAAGCCTAAGTATCTCGCTTAACGCGCGATATCCAATCACAACATGTTGGTTTATGCACCCATCCAAGGCCAGTTCGAGACAATTGTGACAAAAGGACAGGTGCATGCGCCAGAAGGCTAGTTACCTAGTTGGAAACGCACGCTTGTCGCTTCTCGGCCGCCCTTAACACTCGACATCACACGCCCGCGTCAATTTGCATAAGCCTTTCTGTACACCCCTGTCTCGTATCGTCTATTGGTCACGAACAAAGGAAGACTAAAAAGGCCGCGCTCAACACCGCAAGCTGTCGGCAATGCTTATAGGTGTGATTGCTGGTAGACGATACGAGACGCTTATACTGCCTTGGTGATATAGAAGAACAACCATAATTCACTGGATGTTCATTCTACATGTCTCAAGAAGATATGTGCTATGATAAACACGAGGAAATGTACGTCATTGCTTATTCTACTGCGAGGTCAGGTTGAATTGAACTGCTGAAAACGGGCTTGGTAGACCCGTTGGAATACTAGACTCAGGTGACGACTAGATGCAAGCTGGTATATTCACCTGGATGCTACTGTTGACTCGCTAATACTGACCAAGATGATCGACCTTTTTTAAAAGGCATCAATGCATCCTACCTATGCCGAAGAGAAGAGTGCTGCGTCTATCAAGATTATAACCCATCGAGAGGCGAAACTAGCGAACCGGGCGGCACATTGCTGGCATTACCGCCACATTCCGGTGTAACACTAGAAGGGCCCTCGCCAGCAGGAATGAGTTATGATAGAAAATGGGACTTCAAAAGACAGTTTCTTGGGTGGTCGTAGGGCGGGAAGACTTCATTGGGCGGTTCGCCGCTTGGGAGTGTTCGTCCTTACGCGGGGGAATGGGTTGTTTCGTTCGTCGACTTTGATTGGAGGCTTGGTTTTGTCGAGACTCCTAACCGTATGTGTGTGATGGCGAGGACACTTTGCAGCACTGTCTCACCGCTTGAATAACATGTTCTACTTGGGCAACTCGCACAAGACGATGCAGAATGTGTTGGAAAAAGCTCATTTGGAGCGTATAGGTACCAATGGACCACTTGACAGACGTGGTAACCAACCCACAAAAAAATAGATGTTGCTCTCAACAACTACTTCCGAGTACGACTGCGAGGACTTCACCCCGCTTCATCGTGAATGAGCAGTTGGTAGTTATGGTGAAAGTGGTAGCGATATAACACTCGCACTATAGGGCCCGTGATAGGTAAAGATGGCGGATGGTGAACTAGAGGAGATAGTCGGTAATGTACATGTATGCATGGTGATTGTGTGTATGGCAGGCATGTACCTACATGTCATGCAACCCTCTGGCCGCAGGAGGAGAGGTGGTACTTATAGTACGTGCATGCAGGCGCACAATTGGCCGACCTGTGGAACGTGTGGATGGGCCGTGCGGCGTCGTGCGGAATACTTACGACCCCTGTGCCAGAGCAGACCAGAGTAGTGTTCTCCTCTCTTTCCCCGTCGGGATCACCCACATGTAGTATCTCTCCCCCGTCCGTCTACAGGTCCTGTCCAGGCTCTAGTGTACCTAGGCTCCGTGATGTGCTCCATCAGTCCCCCTACATTAGGTACCTACTTTCCTAACTTACAACAAACTACTCCACGCATACCACCATCTCCCTTACTGTACGCTACCTATCTAGTGTACTGTGACGTAGTTCCATAAACACATGGGGTAGTAGGCATGTTTTGGTTAACTACCTAATCTACAAGGTACCCAGATAATATTTATATTCAAACGTGTACTATTAGTAGGCGAGTACGTAGGTAGGTACTATAGTTCTGGGTCAGCGACTGGGAGGTAGCGTAGGTAGGCGGCTTGAGCTTCTCCAGCTCGCTTCCAAGTTCATGTTTTTGATTAACTCCATGCGCCCTCCCTTTCGAGGCACCACCCCCCAGTCGCACACCCCCGGCGGTACTTTAGCGACTTGTACCTGGATAACCCCCCTTCTCAAGCGCCATGCCGCCCGTAATTGGACCTTGATCTGGGCTGTCCAGGGTCCGTCGATCTCATTCGGTACGACAGGTATTGAAGGACACCCGCCGAGGCACCCAACTTGTTAGTGTAGTTTCTTGGTGGATGTCGTCTAGGTATTATTTGTCTTGGTCATATCTGCCCGGCGTGGAGTTTATTTTTTTTTTCTTATTATTTGTCTGCAGCCCTGCACCTGTGTTGGCCTGGTTCCCATTGCTTACTTTCTTGCTTGCTTGGCTCATTCTGGTCCCATATCCTTGTACCGGCTCCCGCTCTGCACTAATTGCTCCCGCGGCCGTTGGTGTTGGTGTTGGTGTTGCCGGCGACTTGTATCTTCGGCCGTCTGTCGCTCTCTTACTTACTTACACTACAGTATTATTACCTATTACCTTAGACTTACTTCCTCCCTGACTGAGTACTGGCGCACACGCGCGCACACATATGCACAACTAAGCCGCCGCCGCCTCCGCCGCCTGGCCTTCTTTTCGCTAAACTGCTGTCAGCGCTCCTTCGTCGATCATTTCTTCTTCCGCGTTGATATTCATTCTCCCCCTCGCGCTGAGAGCTATCTTCTGACGAGGAGCCGTCAGCTTGGAGTCATTTTCAGCTATACTATATCGGCCAACCCAGGATCTTGTCCCTGAGCGGAGAACGGGCCTGGTCTGCCTTGGTCGGGCACACTGTTCGCTTTAACAGACGCTGCCAGCCCTCAGCTAATCGCGCGTCAAATCCCAAGCGCGAGTTCGTCCGTTCTTGTTAAACATTGAACGTAGTTCGCCCTCACCCCATCCATCCTTCTATCCTTCCATCTATTCGTCTATTGCTCGCCACCCTGCCGAGCGCAGCGAGATCTACTCCAACTCACCCACCCTTCTTATCTATCTGTTGGTTCCTATCGTCGTCCTTTGAGTCGCATCGTGGGCTGGGCCACACGAAAGACCACCTACCTATTTACTTATTTGGCTAGTTATATTTCCGGCCGTGTGGGCGGGCTCCGATACAACTATCCTGTCCAACCCCCGGTCGTTTTGTTCGTCACCTAGCCGGGTGAAGTGATCATTGTCGGGTCAAATTGTTAGGCGCAAGCGTCGCGCGTGCTTACCACCAACTATACCACACCGCAACAACTCGCTGCATCGTACCGTACTGCGTCTGCCAGGTACGTCGCCAGCCCACGCACACCAGCCAGCCCCAGCCTGGTATACCCACGTCGTATTACGCGGGTGATTGAGAAGGGGAAAAGCGGTTCGCTCACTCCCGCTTTCTGATAATCCCCGCGCATCCGCCTGCCACGGGTGAGATTTCTACCTGCAGCATTCACTCACTATTGTTCGGTCCGCGCGCGCATTCGTCCTGGCCCCCATATTTCGATCTCGACTAACGTCGTCTCTTCAGTTTTCCTCTCAGCGATTGATCAAAGCTCATCCTTTACATCATTGTGGAGGCAGTCTCAATCACTCCAAAATTGCTCGGGGCTGATCAACTTAGCAAGCTACTGCGACTTCAATAACTTGAATTATATTGCGCGCAGGTTGCATTTCCCTACACAAAAGCCCGCGGCACACACCGTTGTCCAGCCGCGTCTCGAATGCCTTGTGAAAGGTTTTTTTGTTGGAATTTCCATTTACGAGGTTCGACTAACATTGGAGCTTTTCACCAACGGTTGAACTCGTATGCACTCAAATCGAGGGCTCTGGGACGACAGCATTGTTGGATGAATTATGGCGACTTTCACGGCTTGAATGGAGGTGATTCCAAGACCTCAGACGGAGCAAATGGGAGTCCTGCAACAAGACATGTCGGTTCCGAGGATCGCTCTACTATTCAAATAACTCAGGAAGCAAACTCCGGAGATGCTACTACGCAGGTGGAACCGGGTTCTGGCTCTAACCTAGATCGGTCCCATTACCCGTCTAGAAGTTATCCTGAGATCGAGGGGTTACATAAGCGCAAGCGATCGCTTTCGGTTGAACGGCCTCGTGAAGTAGCAAACCTTCAAGATCAGGAGCATCAGATTGAACCACGGGGGCATATGAGGTTTCATCACGGGAGCGAGACTACAGGCAGTATGGGGAGGACCAAAGGGAGCAGGGCGAATCATGGTACTCGCAACAATCTCGCGACGGCCGAGTACGAGTCGAGGGACGTAGCGGGTCTGGTCCTAGCCAGGCCGATGAACAAACAGGAGATACCCTTCGGAGAGCTGCTAGTCATGCGGACTCGGGCCACGATTACTCAGCTACGAGTCCCGACGGTGAAGAGAGCTCCATGCTCTATAGTAACCCATACTCGCAAGATCAATCGAGAGACCCAGTGATTCAATCCGATCCTAAGAAACGGAAGCGGAATTTCAGTAACAGGACAAAGACTGGTAAGCATGTCTCGTTATATTGTGATATCGGGGACTTGTAAGTGTTGCTGACCTCTCTCAAGGCTGCTTAACGTGTCGAAAGCGTAAGAAGAAGTGCGATGAGGCGAAACCGGAATGTATGTCTATACAATCGCACCATCAAGCAATAAGTATGTTTACTAACTATGACCAGGTACCAACTGTGTTCGCGGCGGATTTGTCTGTTATGGATACCCTAATCAGCGAGGACCGCCGAGAATGGAAAACAAAGCAGTTACTGTTCCACTCGAATCCAAGGATCCTAGTTATGTCCCACCAGGCGCTTACGGAATGCCACAGCCCAGCACTTTATCCAAACCCGTCACCTGCTCCTGCTCCCAAACGTGACTCAGTCTCATCCTATCGCGGCCCATATCTTCGATTGGAAACTTCACAGGCAAGGTCCGTCTTGACAGACGATGATCGCCCTACGGCTTCGACTATTCCAACGGCTTCCGTCGTGAGCTCCGTAATGAGCCCGGATAACAAGGGTTCAGCCTTTTCGGCGTATTCCAGCGCCGCGAATATGTTTCCAACTCCGATAAGTGCCATCACACCTAGCATGCAACAACTGAAGACGCCGAACATTGAGCGACCCCGAGAGTATCAGAGAGTACCGCCGCTACATGACATCACTCGGACTGACCCTGAAAGCTAACAACCCGAGACGCCTCGCCCTGGATCGTTACCTCAGATGAACGTATTAGAACCAACCCCCCCAGCTGCCTCGGGACCTCAACCTCCACCAAGCAGTGACCCACAAATAGCAGCTCAGCTGGCATTGTCACATACACAGTATCCTTCAAATAATAACAAACCCAGGACGCAGAAGGAGGAAATGCTTTTAGGTCGAGAGTATTATCCATTTGACCCAGAGCTGGTCTTAGAACGCCAACGGTGCAGTGCTGCTTGTTGGCGGTTCAATAACTCGACAAATCCAAATACCGGGGTGTCGGCAACAGAGCGGTCTCGTCTCTTCCGAGAAATCCTTAACCCTCGGGAACCCATTAATCTCTCACCCCAATTAGTCTCTTCTACTACAAGAGCAGGGCGTGTCGGACAAGAAGTAGTGGTTGAGGCACCATTCACGTGCGATTACGGGTATAACATTACGATAGGTCACAACGTAATGATCGGCCGAAACTGTACAATCCTTGACCCGGTAGAGATCAACATTGGTGACAATGTCATAATTAGTCCCAACGTTACTCTTCTAGGGGCCACCACGTTTACCGACCCAAAGAAGCGAATGGGAAGCAAGAGTCCCCAAATAGGCGGGTACATCATTATCGATGAGGACGTATTTATTGGGCTGGCGCCATCATACAACACGGTATTCGAATTGGAAGAGGTGCCTCGATCTCCGCCGGGGCGGTAGTCGTCAAGGTAAGCTGCGGACTATCGTCTCTTGCAATATGTTCCGCGACCATCTGTACTGACAGGCATCGCAGGATGTACCGCGTTACACAATTGTAGCCGGCAATCCCGCGGAAGTAAAATCCATTATACATTAACAAATGCCACACGGCAGAATTCGTCGCCCACTTTCACTGTATTGTTTGGTCATTTCTTGCAACCATCATGATACCCAATATTTCTTAAACCGCCTTCCCTTGTATAAACATCTTGATTTATTATACTACATGATTTATTTTGAAGACATAGACTAGGCTTCGTTGAGCTCGAGCCATCGTTGTACCTCTGTGTGCATAATGCCTACCTTTTCTCCCTTAACTTTTTGTTTTTAATTTATGTTGTTCTTTCCATTATCATATTGCTGAGCTGGGCGATCTCAACAAATAGAAGACAGGGAACTCGACAGACATGGGAAAAGAAAACGGGACTCAGTATGTTGCTGGGGATTAAACGAGGGACGCGAACAGTGACCACAAGCTCCTTTCGTGTCGGTTTTTGGGCCTTGTTATAAAGTATAAATGAGAAACGAGGCACTGTAACCATCCTTTTTGTGGCCTAACCCAATGCATGGACTACACAGACAGAGGTGAGAATACCTAGGTAGTGAGCGAAATCATATTGTTGACCATTGGCAAGACGCATTTGGTGAGGCATAGCGTAGATCGTGGCCTAGATATGCCATGCAGAATATATAGTTCTTTCTGGGAGCCCTTCGCATTTTCGATGATGATTTAACGTGTCGGTCTATATGTAGATAAGCCCATTTGTGTTTTCTAAACATAATTGTGTTGTCCATATCAGCTGGAGCGTTAATCGGCAAAGGGGTATAATAGTACACCCGGCACATACCCTTCCAAGCATGTTGGTAGACACATCCCGATATACGAAGAGGTAGTCGAGGAAGGGAGTAAGCAAATACTCACCCAATACTAGGCGCACGGCATCATTTACGAATTGTAAGCATAGTCAGCTTCTGTTGAATAGCCTATTTTACTGCTCATTCGTCGGAGCTTGGTCCACGTTTATAGATGACCTACACCCGTCAAACTTTTCTCTTGGAAGCGCCGAGAAATGTGTCTTTTATGTTGGCTGTATTCTGTTCTACGTCGGAAAGTCTTAGCTAATCGCGTAGAACTTCGTCTAAATGCGCGAACAGCATATGATTGGAACAGCCTCATTATCTGTAGGTTGCTCTGGATGTCTGGGTTGTCCTCCCTGATAACTCTTGTCGCGGTGTCCACTCGGTACTTATCTTGAGGATCAGATCCCTACTGAAAAGACTCATCCGTCGCGTGCTTCCGCTTGACTCATACGGTCATATAGCGAGTGGAACTCTTTCCTCCCAACAGTCGTTGCGCGTCGCAGAAACAATAAATCGTTGGTACCGAAGTTCAACGGCTTACCGTAAGCGTAATAAGGGTAATCAATAGCTATCACTTGATTTTGGCCGTGATTACGACCTGAAATTTTATATATCATCTCCTTTGAATAATGGCGGCAGTATTTTTTTAATCTCACGACAAAATTTTCTATATAAAGCCTACTCGTGCCAGAAAGCTCCCCTCATTCATATAGCACCAACATTGAGACGCTAAAGTTTAAGGTCTAGAACGTAAAGTGAACCTTGTCAACGACCAATTACAGCGTTGCTAGATGTCCAGTTAGGGCAAAAAGCAAAAAGGTACCCCACAGCAGCAGCCAGCTGGAATAAATAGGTACCCACAACGGCAACGGCCACGCTCTCCGGAATCGGGCGGGGGGGGCTGAAAATCGCATCACTCATTAAGTTCTCAAGTACAGGCCCTGCCTGTTTGCCCAAAGTCCGGCCGTTCTCCGTTGTCTCATATTCTCGCCCACTTCTAAACCCAGGAGCACGGAACGGCATCTTCGAGCAAGACGCCGAACGAATAAGAATAAAGGATCACAAACTTACGCATCAGATATCTCGAGCTTAATTGCTTTCACTTGAGACGGGGGTTGTGAGGTACCTACCTACCTACTTGAGCAATGGAGTCCTTCACCATCCGGACTCCGTGCTCCTCCGCCAACATCGGCCCCGGATTCGATGTCATCGGTCTAGCGCTATCGATATATCTTGAGCTCCGGGTGACCATTGACAGATCCAAGACATCGTCTGAACACCCATTGAACTGCAGAGTAACCTACGAGGGCGAGGGTGAGGGAGAGGTGCCGTTGGATCCTTCCTCAAATCTCATTACGCGAGTCGCGTTATACGTTCTACGGTGCCATGACCAACGTGCCTTTCCCGTCGAAACACACGTGCACATCGTGAACCCCATTCCCCTAGGTCGCGGCCTAGGCTCATCCGGAGCGGCTGTCGTAGCCGGTGTCATGCTCGGCAAGCAGGTTGGCGGCCTACACCATCTCGATGACAGTCGGATATTTGACTTCTGCTTGATGATAGGTATGACGCAAATCTGCTCGGTTTTTCATCTTTACCTCTTACTAGTATCAGAGCTAACGACGGGCATTTAGAACGCCACCCGGACAACGTAGGCGCTGCTCTCTTTGGTGGCTTCGTGGTACCTATCTCAAGCCACTTGCGCCGGAGGACGTTGCTCGTGTGGAGATCCCGCTTAGTGAAGTGCTCCCTGCACCTGCTGGAGGCCTCGACACAGGGAGCGGCCGCCCGAGCCGCCTCACGGAATCGGACACCACATCAAGTTCCAGTGGGCGAAGGAGATCAAGGCCGTGGCCATCATCCCCAACTTCGAAGTGCCCACGGCCAAAGCACGCGAAGTGCTGCCGAAGGAGTATCCCAGACAGGACGTCGTGAGTACCTAATTTGTGCAAAGGTCATCCCTTGCCTCGATTTATATGTCTGACAAATCATTTCCAATAGACGTTTAACATGCAGCGCATTGCTCTGCTTCCCGTCGCCCTGGGACAGTCGCCACCAGACCCCGAACTGATCAACCTGGCCATGCAGGACAAGCTCCACCAACAATACCGGCAGACTCTCATCCCGGGCCTGGAGGAAATTGTCCAGTCCATGTCACCCAGCACGCAGGAAGGCCTATTGGGCGTGTGCCTCTCGGGCGCGGGTCCCACGATCCTCGCGCTAGCAACGAGCAACTTTGAAGAGATTGCGGAGCGGATAATAGCGAGATTCCGAAAGGAGAACATCGACTGCCAATGGAAATTGCTGGAGCCCGCGGAAGGGACGAGAGTTATCACAACGTAGCGTAGTGTAGTGACGTGGCTCGGCGCTTTACCCCCCGTTTGTTCCCCCTAGTGATACCCACCCACTTGGTGTAGTGTCTGTGCAACTCGTTCCAAAGCGCGGTCATGGCGGCGCTTGTCGTGGAGATGTAGGCGACCTATACAAACGCAACATAGCCGAGAACAAGAACGAGGGAGAGGATGGATCCGCGCTGGGAAAGTGAGTATCAAAATCAAATTCGAGCTGGTTACCTTATCTAGTATAGAATGAGCTCAATCCATCTTTCGGGAATGCAAGCAAGGGGTTGCTAGGTATCAACGGATTAGGCCGAAGGGAATGTCAACCTCGCTTAGCTAACCGAGTTCCGCTCATTTTGTCTCTAGTGCATAGACTTCGTACCTCCGCCCATTATGTGTCATATGCTTAAAATTTTCACGTTATTTTGCTGAACTTACCGACTATCGATTCAGGCTGACAGGATGTTCTTAGCAGATGGCAAGCGCCAAAACACGTTAGGTGAGGGTTCCGTCGTACTTCGGTTCGGTGCACGTGGACTTCGGGAACCGCCGACATGATTTACTAATTTAGCTGATGCCATAATTTACCCTATTACCCCGGATTTGAAAGTTACCTACGTCACTGTAGCTATATTTTGTCCGTTGTGAAGGAAATGAATAAAAAGTATGGCATATCCATGACTTGCGAAAAGGGCATTGATGCAAACAATGCTTGACATTAATGTCGTGCTTATAGTTTAGGTTAGGACTTATGGTTAAAGCTTGTCAAACCTTATTTATTTATCGAAGTCGGCATTGATCATATGCCACGTCGCAATACCGTTTTTTTCCTGCACATACACTAATCATGCGAGCAACCCTACCATCCGTACCTGTAAAAGGGGAGAGATGTGCAGATCATCATGTGTTCGGCTAGGGCCTTGCCAGGATTTCCGACAACCTTGACCTAGATATATCCACATTCGTCACAACCCAGCGGCTTAGGTAAGTGAGAATGGCCTCACAAAGACATTTCACTTTTCGTTTGCGGAGCCTAATGCAATGCGGTATGTGTTACTGGACCCCAACACCACCATCATGAGATGCACAGTATCGCGATAAGCTGTCCCCACGTCGTACTCGGTTGACTTCTGGCCAGGGTTACGCCTTGAAACTATCGACATTTCCCGGTTCGCAACTCGCATTTCCCAGTTTACAAACTGCCCTACCCCTTTTGTTCCCTTGCCGAGGCCAGCTGAATGCTGGGGGGCGATGCCTGGTAAATCTTAACTTACGGTGTATAGCATAGGAAACAGAATAGAGAATATGTATAATAAGAATGAGGTCCCAAGCTGTGACTTGTCTTCAAGATGCGCGGTAGCTTTCTGGATATCACCCCTGAACCCGCAGGGACAAGATGATGAGCGTATCCACCACCATGCGGAATAGTTTCGCTATGGCTGTCTCTGCCTTGGCCGCGGTGGCAGCGGCTCAGAGCACATGCGATCTGGTGGGGAGCCAGACCTCAATCGAGTCGTACAAGCGTTTCGAGATCCAGTATACATCGGAACAGACCGAGTACTGGTCAACAGCATGCGGTGACCTGAAGCCATCGTGCATCTTGATGCCCACTACGACTCAGGAGGTCGCGGCGATTGTCTCTATCCTGGGAACTAATAACGAGTCGTTCGCTATCAAGTCCGGTGGCCATAACCCAAACAACTATTTTGCTAGTATCGACGGTGGCCCTCTCATTTCTACCAAGAACTTGGACCAGGTAATACTCGATCCCGTGGCGGAAACCGTCAGGGTTGGACCTGGAAACCGATGGGACGATGTCTCGGGGGCGCTCGATGGTTCCGGGTACACAGTCGTCGGTGGCCGAATCGGCAACGTTGGTGTTGGTGGTTACCTGCTAGGAGGTGAGACTCGTCACAAGCTGACCTATCAAACACTTATAACTTACATCGGGATTCGTAGGCGGCTTGAGTTTTATGAGCACCGAGTATGGCTGGGCTGCCAACTCGGTACTTGAATATGAGCTCGTGCTGGCAAACGCTTCTATCGTGCGGGTGACAGAGAGCAAACACCCCGACTTATTCATGGCTCTTAAGGGCGGTGGCAACAATTTCGGTATCGTTACCTCATACCTGTTACAAGCCTATCCGCAGGGTGATGTATGGGGCGGCAACCTCATCTTCGACGCGACGCCAGACGTCACTACGGCCATGCTCGCGGCGGTCCGAGACTTTACGGAAAACTACGACGACGAGAAGGCCGGCATCATCGTAACGGCAGAACGTACACTCGCTACACTAGTCGACATTTGGGTCATCTTCCTGTATTACAATGGGCCGGAGCCCCCTGCGGGCGTCTTTGACAAGTTTTTCGCCATCAGCAACTTTAAGCTCAACACGTGCAAGACCCAGAGCATGAACAGCCTCCTGAGCGGCAATAACTGGGCGGTTATCAAAGGCAGCGTCTACACGATTGGCACGGAGACGATACCGCTGCCCAACGAGGCGAACGGTGCCGAAGTCATGCAGAAGATCTTTGACCATTGGGTCGAAGTCAGCAATACAGCTCAACTTATACCCGGCGTCGTCGCCAGCGTTGCCTTCCAGCCCCTGCCGAAGAAGTTGGCGCAGGTAGCGAAGGATAAGGGGGGTGACATGTTGGACGTGGACGCAGACATCGATCGCATCGTGCTGGAGCTAGACTACAGCTTCTGGCCCAATGGCTCGTATCCCGCGATCGACCAGACCATGCAAGACACGTACAACGGGTTCAAGACCATCGTAGGGGACTACCAGGACAGCGGCCTGTTGCCCAAGGACGTCTACCTGCCTCTGTTCCAGAACGACTGCTTCTACCCGCAGGATTACTTCGGGAGGTTGAAGCCGGAGAAGTTGGCGCTGGCGAGAAGAGTGCAGGCCGAGGTTGATCCCAAGGGTTTCTTTAGTACGCGGACGGGCGGATTCAAGATAGCCTCTGCTTATTAGCAGGGCGATCTGGGAGAATGATTGGTCTCGTATCATAATTAATTACCTTATACCTACCGCTGTAAATATAATCTCGTACGCCGTTTTCTTGGTTCCTACTTGAATACTTAGGTGGCTATGAAAGATAAGTACAAGTACTTAACCAGCTTCATTAATACTCGATCACTTAATACTCAATTAGCAGAGTAAGGTAGAGATGAGCACAGTTAAGAGAGTGATAACATAGGTACCCATGAAATAACTGGGGTTAAATGGTCCAGTTTACATAAGGTACCTAAGGCAATGTTACAATTGAATTCTAGTGGGGAAATAGACCCCTGAGACTTGTACTACTTAGGCGGTAAGAGGTGCCTAACGACTGGAACCACAGCCAGCGGCGCCGGGCATGTCACATGTGCGGAGGGGTCAATTGAATTAATGGCGTATCGCGATAATTTAGTGGACAGGTCAACAACATTCCTCGTTAGCTATCTACAACACAAGTCAGTCTTTTCCGCCCAGGCCGTATACAACTCCCGACACCCGACACCCCGAATATCTACTACGTCCCGATACTTGCGCATGGTTCGAGTACAGCATGGATTTTATCAAGTCGGCGGTGGCCTCGGCCATGGCGGCGCAGGGTCCGTCGTTCCCCTACTCATTCGGTGACAAGGTCGACATCGATGCCTCCATCTGGACCCTCTACAACGGCACGCGGCGGGCGGACGGGTCCAATTGCAGCATCTTCTCTTTCGACGTCACCGCCAATAAGCCCCGATTGCCCCTCGCCAAGAATGCCCTCAAGAAGCTGCGCACCATGCGCCATCCCGGCGTCATCAAAGTCCTGGACGCCGTCGAGACCGATTCCTATATATACATCGCCACCGAGCGCGTCGTTCCGCTACGATGGCACGTCAAGCGGAAAAGTTTGAGTCCCGAGACCATAAAATGGGGTCTCTATAGTATCGCGCGCACCGTCAAGTTTATCAACGACGAAGGCTCGTCAATACATGGGAGCCTGCGTGTGGCGTCCATCTACACCTCCGAGAGCGGCGAATGGAAGCTGGGTGGTTTCGAGATCCTCAGCAACGTGAAGGACGACGACGCTATAATATATACATACGGTAGCTTAGTACCCGACTCGAACAGATTTACACCCCCTGAGCTAGCGAGGTCTGGCTGGGACGCCATCAAGAAGAGTCCGCACTCTGCTGTCGACTCCTACAACTTTGGCGCCACCATTTACGAAGCTTTCAATGGCGACTTCACGGGGCCTTCTGAGGCGGGGCAGACAAAAGGCATTCCACCCACTATGCACGCGGGCTACAAAAGGCTTGTGAATGCGAACCCCAAAGCCAGGATCACCGTCGGGGTCTTCTTGGAGCAGGGGCGTCGCTCGGGTGGGTTCTTTGACTCACCTCTAATCAAATTAACCGAAGGCATCGACAACCTTGATGTTAAGTCGGAGGCGGAGAGGGCGGAAATTCTTGACGATCTCGACCAGCTCACAGACGACTTCCCGAGGATTTCTTCAAGATGAAGGTTCTACCAGAGCTACTGAAGTCCGTCGAGTTTGGCGGCGGCGGGCCGAAAGCATTCGGAGTAGTCATGAAAATAACCGCCAAGTTAACAAACGACGACTTCGAGGCTCGGGTGCAGCCCGTTGTAATTCGACTATTTGGTAATCCAGATAGGGCGATTCGGGTGTGTCTATTGGATAATCTGCCATTGATGATTGACAGACTTCCCCAAAAAGTAGTAAACGATAAAATATTTCCCCAAATAGTATCTGGTTTCACGGATCTAGCCCCCATAGTCCGTGAGCAGACATTGAAGTCCGTGCTTGTCATCATCCACAAGCTATCAGATCGCGTCATCAATGGGGAGTTACTAAAATATCTAGCGAAGACGGCGAACGATGAGCAGCCGGGTATTCGAACAAACACGACGATATGTTTAGGCAAAATTGCGAAAAATCTCGGCACCTCTACCCGTGCCAAAGTTCTTATTGCCGCCTTCACGAGATCACTCCGAGACCCCTTCGTCCACGCACGAAATGCGGCTCTGATGGCGCTGGCGGCGACTGGGGAGTTTTTTACCGAAGAGGAGTGCGCGACACGGATTCTCCCCGTCGTTTGTCCTTCTTTAATAGATAAGGAAAAGCTGGTCCGCGAACAGGCTAGTAAGACGGTGGATATCTACATGCAACGTATTCGTAAGGCGGCAGCGAGCATGCCTGATACCGCGCTCCCACCATCTCAGACCGCAGACGGCGCTGGCCCGCGCATGAGCACGCCGCAATCCACCAATGATGCTGCTTCGTGGGCTGGTTGGGCCATCTCCTCCTTCACCAATAAACTGTCCGCAGCATCTGGCGAGATGCAGACTTCAAGCAACGAGGCACCTGCCGCTTCACCATCACCAGGTTCCGAGCCTAAACGCGTAACGTCTTCCACATTCTTCTGCCTCCGCACTGCATCGCCAGGCCGTGAAGTCACCATCTCCAGCTCCACTATCGCGGAATTCCACTACCGCGCCGGATGCGTACTTCAAGGACCCCTCACCCATAGAAGTTGACGACGACGCAGGAGACGCGTGGGGCGACATGGGCGACATGAACGACGACGACGCCGGTGATGCCTGGGGCGAGCCGAGCGATAACAATACTGCCGACCCCTGGTCTACCCCAACGACTACCACAACAACAACATCAAAACCCGCGAAGAAGACAACAACCATTGCCCCGAGTAAACCATTCGATGATGGCTCGGAGCCCGATTTTGCGGGCTGGCTCGCCGCACAGACGCAGAAAAAACCCAGGAGGCGCCGCCAAACCTCTACCGAAAGGCCTAGCGAAAAGTAGCGCCAAAAAGCCATTAGCGAGTCGGTCTGCCTCCGCCAGCAGCAAACCAACCGTGGCCAAGAAGATCGATATGAAACCTAAAGACTCGGGTGGTGACGACGACGGCTGGGGAGACGGATGGTGAGGAGAAGTGCTGATAACGCACAATGTGTCGTGCTTTTGATATACCTCTCCAGTAGGTGGGAGGTTATCAGGTCCGAAGCTTTCAATGCTTGAATAGAAGGAAGACAAGAGGACTGGAAATACAGCATGGTGAATGAATCAGGGCTGAAAAGATGGTGGACTCGAATGATCTATATGATATTGATATTGGAGCGACATGATATATACAGCATGCATGAATGGATGGGCATAGGCATGGCGTTCTAGAGAGCTTTGCGTAAATGAATATAATAGTAGGAGGCGAAATAGCGTAAGATGAAAAACAAGCAAATAAGCAAGACAGGCTTCGTCGAGTTAGAAATACCGACTTTATGTATCTGTCTTATAACGTTTTTTTTTTCATTTGATTTTTAGCAGTTCGCGTCGTCGTAACGAAGCGAGCAGTCGGTCAATCAGTCAATGAGTCTGATTTGACGATTAGTATTACTCTAAAATTGAACCGCCTACCCTAACGCACCGCTTTCCGCCACACATATATGCCGCCGTATATGCCTTGCCTATTAGCCCGAGGCATGGGTCAAATTTAAGAACCAGAAGAAAACTTCCTAAGTCATCGCATCTGATGTATAAACGTATCACATAACAGAAAGACGGAGAAAAGAGGTAGCCTGGCGTGCTGGAGAGCATGTGCTACGCGTAGAAGAGCAATTCATGAAGTTCCGTCCAGTCCTGTCCAGTCCAGTCTCGTCCTTTCCCTTCGACGCCTTCAAAACCAGCCTTGAACTCCTGACCCGCCATGAAAGATATAACCAAACTATGGTTCTTTGGAAAGATAAAGGCAATTTGATATCGGGAAACTTGGATTTCGTGGCCCCGGATTTCGTACTCTATCAGATTTGATATCGTCGGCTTCCAGGCTAAGAGCCCAGCCTATACACGACTGGAAACAACCGCGAGCAACAACAGTACTAGGCTCAGCGCTGATACTGTTATGTTTGTAAGCCAAATTCAGATTCGCTCCAGAAGCTGGAGTCAGTACGAACATCATGCTCAGTTTCGGTGTCCGAGGAAGGCGGGGGGCGTGCTTGTTGCGACTGAACTCGGTGGCGCCGATCCTATCTGGCCTCCGAGTAGTCGTTCAGTGCAACGCAGACAGCTCCTCTGTGATGTCCGTTGTATTGGCGGATGACGGATTGGCTACCGAGTTCCCACAATCGCGCATAATGATCGCTGCACGCCGTCACGAGGTACGCCGAGTCAGCGCTGAATGCACAGTCCCAGACCCAGCGCTGGTGGCCCGTCAACGTAGCCTCTAGATGGAAAGGCTTCAATTCCACTTCTCCATTGGTGGTTACGGGTTGTGGCATGGCATGGGCTCCGTTACCGTTCGTCAGGGGAGGGGTTTCGGCCGAATCCGAGTCGGTCGCGGTACAGACCAGATCTTAGCTGTGTGATCGGCCGAACAAGTTGCGAGCTTCTTAACATCGGGTGATAGGAGAATTCGAGTGATATATTCCTTATGCGCGGAAAACTGCGTCAGCGGGATAAGTTGTGTGTGCTCGTAAGTCTGCACAAGTGACCAGACAAACACATTGCCCTAGTCGAGAAAAGCGTTAGTTCGCATCTTTGGGGCCAGACTTCTTTATCAGCATTGCATAGCTTACCGCATTGTTCGCGGCGCAAAGGAGAGAGCCATCGCTAGCGACTGTAACACTCGAGACCGACACATCCTCTTCGGGAATAAGTTGGTGGGAGCAATTGTTCTCGGCTAGGTCCCAAACTCGCACACTGCCGCCACGGTCGCAGCTAATGATCTCGCCCTGATTAGGATGAATGACGACATCATTCGCGGCGAAGCCATGACTATAACTTCGCTGTATCGTTCCGGTTCGCGTCTCCCAGACCTTGACAGTCCCATCCTCAGAGCTGGTCACCATCCATTTCCCCTCGCAATGGAAAGCCACGCCAGTGATGTTCCCCGTGTGGCCCTCAAAAGTGAGTAAGGCGTTCGGGTTTGTCGATTTTATATCGTAGAGCTTCACCGAGTGGTGGCCGGCGGCAGCGAGGAAGCGCTTGTCGGGGGAAATGCAGAGGCGATTAACTTGGGAGTCGGGGTGTTGTATCGTGCGCGAACATATACCGGAGAGAGCCTCCAGAATCTGGAGCAAGTAGTTCGGTTAGTTGGGCGGATTCATGGGTATTGATGGTGCTTGGCGCATACCTGATCGTGTGATCATAGCCAGCTGAGCCTCGACGTCAGTTTCAAGACTCTGGGTGGGCGCCTGTAGACTGGCTTACCTGTACATAGTATGACAGACATGGTGCTATCCTCCCTAGGGATACTGGAACGTATGGTATGGTATGTATAATGTCGCCAGCAAAAGAAGAGGTGGATTACGTGAGTGTGAGTGGTCAGCGAGAGACCAAGCTCTCGCAGATCGTCGAATTCTCGAGGTACTGGCGCGGCTGCTGGTGGAGGGATGTGGATGTCGATGCAGGGAGGACGGATGCAGGAGGATGGAGCTTGGTCTTTGCGCAAGTAAGCTTAGCACTTAGCAGGAGGGGCCAGTGAATGAGGTTGACGGATCCACTGGTTTTGCGGCTAGTGTGTGGCTGCCAGCCCCTATAATATGAATATCAAAATGAAGCTTTTTTTTTTACGGATCTAATGAAACATATTCTGTATCTATGTATATAATGCTTGTAAAGTAATTTATTATATTACCTTATTTGAAACCACCTAGCTATACAAACCTGCACAAACCTAGAGTGCTAGGTAAGGTCTCTGGTGCCCTTGCTGGACTATACGCGCAGATTTCCATTGATATGTCCTGTTCGAGAGTCCGATCTTAAAGAGGCTTGATAAGAACAAATTAATGAGTTATATGCTGCTAATTCTATTTAGAAAGATGAGCATGCACATGGTTTCATACTGAGGAATATCGCTACAAACGATGTGAAACTCCTCGATATGATTTTATGGCGGCCACTGAAGGAAACAAAATAACGTTTGCAACTCTCGGCATCTGCTAGTTGGATGGTTAAGTCTTAGCTGGCTAACTAAATTTGTAGTGGTTTTCAAAGATGTCTAACTTCATAGCAGCCCCTTAGTATCTTCGTAAGACCTCTCCTCGAAGCTATACACTCACACCCTCATCGTTAACTCTTCGATAGATCCTGTTATTGCTTGTTCATTCACCAAGCATTTCCCTGGACCACGGCCTTTCAGACTAGAAGGATGTACTGGACAAAATGAGATTATTGATATTAATTATAGTTAATCATTCTCGTTTCGTACCCATAGGTGCATATAGCAATTGCCATGGAACTTATCTAGGCGTGTGGTATACCTTGCGGAGAAAGCCGGATCCATTTCTATGCGAGGAATAGGGAGCTCAACATCCCTTACTCGATCGGCATGCAGATTTTACTGCCATATTCAGGCTAGGGCTAGGAAACCTTTGATGAGGTTCCTTCACGGTGCTCCAGCAATGATGATAGTGTCTCATCATCTAAGGGCCAAAACTATACGTCAGAGTGCTGATATATACGTTCCGGTATAAAGTATTAAGGTTAATGTATATCTTATTGATAGAAACGACGTGGCAAAAATCGGACTTGTATTCCGAGTCTCTGAGGGCCCCCTTGCTTTAACCGAAAGCACCTAGGTAGAAGTAAACAAGCATGCCACAATTTGCAAATTCGGGTTCCTACTCCTTCCATTTTTTATTAAAGCAAACGAAGTAAATAAGCTGCTTTCCCCTCATCCTAACATATGTTGATTTCTAACGCCAAACTCCGGCCTCCTACCACGATCAAATTAAGATAGTATGAGTGTCGACGTCGAAACTGGCACTTCATCTTTCGAGCCCATAACTTAGGTAGCCGAAGAATACCCGCCATCCTCATAACAGCCACGATGAGGCACAGCTGCGTAGGCAGGTCAATTCGATTGATGGTGACAAAGTAGCAAGAGTAGCCATACTTAGTTTCCGCACGTTGCAGTTGTATCGAATAGCCAAACTACAGGCAGCTCTTATCAGGGAACAACACGCATTGTCAAACAATATACGCACATTCAGCAATAGATCAATCGGAGATGTAGCTAGCGGAGAATGGGGAGAGAGTAGATGCGTTGATCCAGAGATATGGTAAGAAACCCAAGAATTAATCCAAATCCAGCTATCGAGAGGCGGAATTGTGTCTTTCTTTAACAATACGCCATATTATGCCAACGCTTACAATTTTGTTATGCAGCGACGCAGTTCGAAACTACGAAACTTTAGCGCAAGTCGTACAATTTAAGAAAGATACCGAGTACGAATTCTTAGGCGGAATCAAAAGTTCGAGATCGTAGAGAGGGAACGTTTCCCGATGGCTCGCCGTCGGAAGGGGGCGAAGGTACCGTGCAGCTCTTGGCATTGGACCTCTAAACTTCCGAGAATTGGACAGGAAGAGGTTTGAAAAGGAAGCTCTTGATGGCCTCAAACTTCGATTCCACTGGCGCTGGCCGGAAGCACGGCTCTTCTCGTCCAGTGATTCTCATGGCTCTGTGTATTTCTTCATACACGATTGGCCATATCAGCCGCAACGGTTATTTTTGCCGCCTTGGTCGTCTTTCTGGGTACGGACTCTAGTGGGAAGGACTTCTACGGTGCTACTGCTGTTTTGGTAGTATTTGTAGGTGCAGGTCTATAAGTAGCTTAGTTAGGTAGAAACTCGAATGCCTCGAATGTGCTGCGGCACAGCTTCCGTTCTGTCTAGCATCAAAGCGATAGGCTGGCAGGCCACCACCGAGGGGCTCAAATGGCTCTCTATGGTTTAATGTATTAAGTCTTAGCAAGCCTAGTAACCCCTGGTTCAATTTGTAGAAGTATGGGTGGTGGTCTTGAAACGTAGCACGTTAGAACGACGAAACCCGACGCGCTAAAGTGCTTCTAGTTTGTTTTTGAAATATTCCTTTGAATACGCCTTAGGAGTTATAGCAATAGTTTAAGTCCCTGCATATGATAAGTTACGCCTGATGGGAGAATTAGGTACTCCGTAGTCGCGCTCGACTCGTACTTAGTACTGCCTCGACTTATACTACGGTTGATATGGCCGTCCTTTCTTATTATTACTTATTATTATTATTATTATTATTATTATTATTATTGCTGTACCGAATTATTTAGACAAGCGTTTCCGCTGAACATCACTTGCGCTATGAATTGCTGAATTATATTATTCGCAATGAACCGTCCATAGCTTGTAGGATCAACCTCCTCCTAGCGCGATACGAAAGCACTTTACTTCCCTGAAAAAGATATCCATCTGTCTCACACTTCTAAAGAAATCATTTGAAAGGATCTTGTTAGAAGACGGGTTGATCAAATTTTCAAAGACAAACAACTTTATTGACTATGTATTTGAGAATCCGTATCGACTTTCATCGTTTTAAACTTACTAGATGAACTCTCCTGTTGGACGAACCTCGAAGCCTGCGATTAAATTCTTAAAGGAGTCTAAAGTTTGGGAGGTTAGGTTATGCATCCGAGCCTAAAGAAGTTTGCCTTAGTAGATCATCAAGACTTACTTCGTGCCCTTACATTACTTCATTGTTATAAGACAATAAACTCGGTCAATCTATTCTGTTCAGAGCAGCCCCTTTTTGTCTAATTTACTATAGCCTTACATCTCCTAGGTTATTCTGAACATGTTTCTGTTATCTCAATAACGACGCCTAGATTTCTGGGGTAACGGTTCGTGCGGACTTGGCTGCAGATAGTATGAGAGACTCCGGATCTCAAAATCCCAGTTCCAGACACTTCTATCCCAAGTATTTGACAATCATATGTGTAGCGCAAGGTTAGTATATGAAACAGCCACCGTATCAAATTCTTCACCGTTAGTCAGGTCAACCTCAAACACTCCCTTCACTAGGGACATCTGGAGATATTAGTCTGATAAAGTAGGCAGTCTGGCCAAGGAGACCGGGTTATTAGCCGTCATTCAGCAACCCACCGGTGGATCCCTATCCGAAGTTCAGATGTCCGAAAGGAGCTCTATTCGTCTCGCCGGTTTCAGATACGAGCCGATCGTAATTGCAAATCCCAGGGTTACGGGCCCTGTCTAAGCCCGAGGGGTGCATGTCTATATCTTCACCTACCCAAATATGCGCGTCTGAGCTATATGCCGGGGTCAACACGGCTACGCGCAGTTCTCCAGTCCCCCAGCTGGTGCCGTCGGATCGTGTATTTCTGTTGTTTCACCGCATATGTAACCCCGGCGTCTCGGGATGGGGTACGTAAGGCCATTTGCTAGCTTCCGCATCGTCCAGACAGTGCTGGGTACGAGAATGACCGCATATCATACATTGTGGCTTTATTTCGCGCGACACCCGACGCGTTCGACCTGGTTTAGCCCCTGATCCGTTAGGCCATACCCAGATCGAGGAGGCGACACTTTGCTGGAGTTGGTAATATTGTCTCGTGCTGTCTGTTGCGTGTATGTCCGGCAAAGATAAGCCTCAATAATATACGTTCATCTTCTCGCTGAAATAGTAGTGTGAATTGGTGTGAAAGGTTTCTGTTGCTATTATGTAATGAACTACCTGTCCGAACTACCCTACAACTGCTCAGCTCTTGTTCTGTTGTCCCGTCGCAGCTGCTTCGACGAATCTATAGTAGAAGCCCGAGAAAAGCTGAGGCGGCACGGTGCTCGTTCTTCCTAAATTGAATACCCCCAAATGAGCGCTTTATGTCCGGTAAATGCTTCATTCGAGTTGCCATATATCGTAATGTACTCAATGACGCGTGCTTCGTGATGTCCTAGAGGACCCGTGGTGGTCCTTCCTCCCTCCCTTTTTATCATGTCTTTTAGAGTCGCCGTGGCTCGAGCTTAAGCCATTGGCTTTTGAGCTAGAATGTTCGCTCAATTGTCGATAGTCAACGCTGGATATGAACTCGATAAAACTATTGTTACACACAAGGCATCTCGTGCCACTATGCCATGTATGAGTTTCTAGAATTTCGGTGGGAATCTGGGCGCTTACTTCTTTATATGATGATAGCTTCCATTGCACTCTCTACATGAGATCGGTTTGAGATCATTTGGTCCTACGCCAGGAACCTCTTCCTGCTGCTGTGCCCAAAGACCCAATTGGTATTCGTTTGGCAAGCCATGCTTGTGTTCGAAGATCAAAGTAGTTTCCCGGCTTTGGTGTCACTTTTGTGGAAGTGTGTTGGATATATCGTCTTGCGTCTGAATGTTTGTTTGGTTTACAAGGAATTTGAGTTGCTTTATATGCTCATCCTCTACTCTTCACCTTCCAGCGCTTTGTTCAACTGTGGTTGTAATGCAACATGAAAAAACTCACCGACTCGGAACTTTTGTGATCTAGGATGTTCGCGAGAGATAATAGGAGGCATTGATTGGCCATCTGAGATTGGTGACTTGAACATCCTGTCATTGCCTCTCCGGAGTAGAACAAGGCGACCCGGGATGATGGTAAGTCAAACTCCCATCATCATTGAGTAATCGGCGTCAATATACCTGAGGACGGAAGTCAGTGAAGGTCGTACCACCCACTACAACTTCATCATTTGACCCTTTTCAGCCTTGATAGTAAAATCATAGGACCGAGTTGCTAAGGTATGACATGGTAAGAGAATGCGAACTACCTCTGTTGGGGGCCTTTTTAATGGTGGAATTAATGCTTGTAGTAGCTCGTACTGTCGCACGTTTGGTTGTCGCCACCCCTTATCCCTTCAATCGCGATCCCTTGTATCGTCATCATGACACCAGCCATACAATACAATATGCGACAAGAAGTGACATGGCCAATATATCTAGCATGCCATCTCAAGATTTTGCAATTGGCCATCCGCGCACATACGCTATCATGTGCGATACCACTACGGTTACCTGCATATAACCTCCAGGCCGGGTTGCCCCTGGCCACTAACCACGGAACACGTAGTGTGACTTGCGACAATAAACTCGACTGTAATCATAGAGCGATTCAAATCTGTCTCTCTGTTGGTATTTCTCTCTCCATCGACAATAGCTGATCATGCTTTTGAGATTCTCGTCTCAAGATCCTGCCAGAGCCATGGTGCGGGCTAACGCGCCACCTGATCCGACCCATAATCATCTAATGCACGTTTCGAAGTAGAAGTGGTCTTAAATTTTAATGCGTATATGTAAGCAGCTCGTAATACGCATTTGTATGTGTCCTATGAAACGCCTAGAGGACACAGGGTTCCGATTATGATAGGCCGTTAGAAGAAAGCCTTGAGGATTACGGAGCAGTCAGTACTTGTTTTTAAGCTCGTCTTGGGGTATTTTCTTGGCTCATTATGCAGGATGCCGAGTGTATACCTGATCCCTTCATTGGTTGTATTGCCACTGCAGTGCGATGTCGACTTCATGCATTCCTATAAACCCTCGACACATGGGCAAACGCCATTCACGAACAATTATATCATCAGACCCCAAAATCACGAGGGATTGCCTTCAAGGCGCTTCTAACCAGTCTCTTGCTCGGCCCTACTTTCCTTGGGTTGGGGATGGATGTCTTTGTCTGCTACGTCTTTTATGTCGTGCTTCCAAAACTTGACTACCTTAATTCGGCAACCCTAGTCATAGTTAATCATTCATGTTGGCGCTAGTCATGATATTCCTCCAGTTGCCTAAACAAGGCAACCAATTACGTATGCAACATCGACAAGAGTTTGGCCACGAAAGGGGTACGAGGGACGGGGAGAGGCAGAATAGCATGTCACGCCAAATCCCATATTTCCCGACAGAATGGTTCGGCAATGGCTTGAACCCCAGTCAAGACACTCCCGGAAGACTTGAAAAGTTGTTTTTGATCCTAGCCATGAGACTAAAATCGGGTATTGTCACAATAGAGGAGACAGATATAGTACCAGTGCCGAAGATAGTGAAGACTTTGTGATGCCGCCACACTTCACACTAAGTATGAATTAACCTCCTTGGCTCGAATACGTAATCTCGGCAAAGACAAGATTGAAATTTTGCACAGAATAACACGAAAAGGAGTGGTCTCACCTAGGCGATGGAGGTAAATAGCTGTAAGCATCTTTAGATAATCTGGCAACACGTTCTTATCACTGAAAGAAATAAATATAAGCCAGTTATCCAGAAACCTATGGTAACTGAGATGAAGAAATAACTGACTAATGTTAACTGGAAGATTAAGGGGGTAGATAGTGAATTGCTGACATGCTAGGGGCTTTGTTTTTAGGAATATTCTCACTGATCTGCGTTCAATATAGTCACCCCGTTCGTCACAGAACGCTTACAGACAACTTTTAGTAATAGGGGGATGAAAGCACGGGCCCATGGCTTGAGTACATATACTAAACAATAAGATCTATATCTAGATTGAAAGGGGGTTTTCTCTCCTTGTGCACTGTAACAGGAGTGCCTGGCTAGACCTAAAATGTATTATAGCTATACCAACACGGATCACAATTATGAGAGATAAGAAAAACCACAAGCCATGTCGATTGTTTACTCATCATTTGATAGACATCTGGATTTTGGATGAACGTAGAACGTAGAATGGACTGCGTGTCATGGACACTAATTTGTACTATGCACGGCGTTTCGGGGTTACGTAGGTACACATTGTATCAAATAAAGACAGCTTTTACAAAGTAATTATTGCATTCCTTTACTGAAATTCTGTCTTGGTAAGCCCTAGTAGAGACAGCAGAACATGAAGCTATTAAGAAATCAATAGAAACAATCAAGTCGCGAGGGCATCAGCAGCCGGATACAGAATAGAAACACTCCTTATCACGGCGTTCGTCGGCCGCGATAATATAATCAAGAGTAGAGCACTTGATAATGTAGTGATCCATTCAATCTTATCGAGACCCTGTAATACCGTTGCCTCATTAACTTCAACGCCTGTGGCGCCCGAAAACGCCGTTTCCCGTTTCATTCACAATGTGGGAGTTCATGATACCTTCCAGGGCATTGAACCATTTGAGTTTGGGGACATGGTATCTAAAGAACAGGAGCAGTATTCACCAGGTAGGAAAAGGTGGCGGCACTTCCAAGGGCAACGCAAGCTACAACTTGAGCAGCTGTAGTAGCTAGTCGCATTCTCTTCGCAGCCCGGGGCGCTTCTGACCGAACAATGATAACAGTAGGTTCGTGTTTGGGTGTGTCGTGGCCCTTTGCCTTCATATTCATGAGAGAGATAGTTCTCTCCATACCTGTAACGTCAGCCACACTGTCGCGGAACGGTAGGCCTTGATCCTTTGCCTCGCTAATCCGGGGGAGCAGCGCGCAATGGCCCGGTTGGCGCATTTAGATGCAGTGTCGTGCTTAGTCTGATGAAAAGCCTCCTCGTATGAACGCTTGATGGGGGTAGAGGCGCAGCTCATGAGGGAGTTTTCGAGCATGCGGGGTCTAGGTATCGGCTGAACGGGAATTGAACATTGATTAGGGTCCTGTGCTAGTAGATCCTCAATGGGAAGACGACGAGTTTTGCAGACAGCTTCAGCCGCAGTGGCTAGCTTGCTTTGCTGAAACGTGTAAGCACTGGTCATGTCGAGCTCTGCTGGTAGGCGGCTAATGGCGCCTTGGCATGCTGGGGATGATTCGTTTGGGGGATTGTTGATAAACTGATCTCCAGAGGCAGACCAAGCTGAGTACTGATGGGTGTCATTGTCGCCCAACTTGATGGAGGACGTATCGGGCGCCTCAGAGTTATCTTCTATTCCTTCGGTTATAGCCATGATCGCCGGCATACACGAAAGCGATGGCGAAACGCTGCGAGAGACACTCGACGCTACGGTAGCTATAGGGCCCTTATCACCGCCAGAGTTGATACCAGATGATATCTCTCTATCATTGGATGGCGTCTGTGCATTAGCCGCGATTTGTGCCGTCGAATCATTCTGGTTGATTGTTGCGCGGTTCTTCTCTCTAGCTGCGAAGAATTCGAATTTACCGCTCTTTTCGCCAAGTTCTTGAGCCCTGGTATCATTTGGAATGGTATCCAACAGCGGGCGGCGTTTGAAAAGAGCGGCATCGGATGGGCTTGGATCGCGAAGGTGGGATGGGTTGTGAGCTAACCAGACGGGCGCTGGAGGACATGAATCTGTAGGCCCCGTCTCGTATTGAATTGTCTCCTGAGCGCTTGGGGGTTGTGCTTCTGTGCTAGGTTTGGCATTGGGTGGTTCTATTGTTACATCTGGCTCGTCGTCTTCCTCACCCGAAGAATAACTTCCGTTGCTCTCGTCAAAACATGAATTTCCTAAAGCGTTTGTTAGTTACAAATTGGCTACTTGGAACGTTTCTGGTGGACTTACTCTGCTCGAAATCTTCCACGTAATCTTCCGATAGGTGCTCCTCAATTTCGAGATCCATCTCAGATGACGTGTCATCATGGGTTTGAGAGGGCTCGTCTGCATCGCTGACTTCGGGAATTTCTTCCGTAACCATCGACGAAGCCTCTATATCTATATCTGAATCCGAATCTGAATCATGGTCGTCAGGGCTACTTGAGAGATCCTCGTCGGACAAGTCGCTGTCGTAAAAAAGGGGCTCATAAACAATACTTCCATCAGATGTGTAGCTTAGTCTAATAGGCCCTCGAGGACTAGGATGACCTTCTACAAGGGATGAACCTGATGGAGCTGGAGAGCTGAGAACCGATGCACATGGACGTGGCGTGGCTTGATCGATTGTACACGGTTCTGCGTCGGATGGACATGTCGCTACATCGGAGGTCAAATCAACCACGTTGGATCTCGTGTTATCATTAACAGCAGAACTGCTAGACAACTTGGCGCCGGTAAGATACCGAGGAGCAGCGGGCGGGCTCCATGTGTTCGTAAGATCAATGGTATCGGATCTAGTATGGACAGCAGTAATGGTCAGATCATCCTCGTTCTCGCAATCGTCATGTTCGTCATTCTCTTCATCTTCGTCTACGTCGTCTGGGACAGTAAAGCTCCGATGGGGGTCGGCTCTAATTAAGCGTTAGTTCTACTTATCCCTCAGAGGATTACCCCAAACGCTTACTTCTGTGTCATGCCCTCGGTGAGGAAATTAACAAAACACGGCGGATACGTTTTGTTAGACCGGAATATTTCTATTCCGAATTGGATAGTATCACCGTGAGCCAGCTTAACTAATTCGTTCCGAAGAAGTTGCCGCCCTTGATTGTATCCGTCGCTGGTCGTGATATATGTTCCGTGGAAAGAATTCACATCTTTTAGGTAAACGGCCTTGGTGATAGTATAGTTAGCGTGGGCTTATTCGGCAAGGCGTGCAATGGTATTGAGCAGAGCATTAGCTTACGCAAGGATTTTCATCGAATTTGGCTAGCAACTGAGCATGTTCCCGTGACATTACGGGGTTATCGAGCCAGGCATTATCGTTAGCTGGAATGAAGCCCTTGCTATGGTCCTTAGAAGATCGGCCGATGGAGATGGCTGGACAACTCGGAGTAAGGACTAGCCGGCGTTCGGGAATTGAAGATGTATTTTGAGAGCGGAGGATAACAATGACTGGGTATTTGGTATTAGAAGCAAGTTCTTAATAAGTAGATAGAGAAGGGGGCTGATCGATGTCTACTCACTTTCGTCCTTCTCCTTGTCCTTGGATGGAGGCTCGCCAGTGGCGGACTTCGCGGATGCCGCCATGGCAAAAATGCGATGAGCTTGGGATGGATTAGAATGAGTTGGGCCACACGGGAGAAGTGGGCAAATGGATGAAGGGGACGGCGATGGCTTTCAAACTTGGCTATGCCCGAGGCAGAAGGTTTGCGAGTTGAGTGAGGTGGAGATTGGGTGAAGAGGCAGAGGAGGGGAAACCTTGGGTCAAGGTGTGGAGGGTGAGGCGCAAGTGCACGGTGGTCCGGTCTGGTTAAGATTGGCCCAGGCAGGCAAGTAGAGGGAAAGTCACCATAGGCAGGTGCGATGAGTTAGAGTTTCGTAGGCGGTTGTGTGCATGTGCTTATGTACATGTGTAAGAGCTGGAAAGCTTGGAAGCTTACCTAGGTAGACTTGTGCAAACCTTCCAAGGTTCCCTACCTACAACCTTGAAGTAGTACCTGTTATCGATGTAAATGGGGTGGTGAATGGGAATGGAAATAGGGGGCTGTTTTGCTTGTTCACTGGTTCCCAAGGTTCCAACCTCGATGCCTAAGTATAAGGTAGTAAGTACTTTAGGTACATGCTGTGAGTTCTGCCTGCCTGCCTGCCTGCCTGCCTCTCGGACTTGTGTCTCGGGCTGTCGCTACCTACGTAACCATACAACTCAGTGCCTTCTGGGCTAGGATCTTGCACAACGCGGGGTCCTAGAACCAACACTAGAGTTCAAGTTGGAACAGGTACCTAGCCTGAACATCCATCATCTTTACCTAGGTAGGTACTCAACGTATTTCAGCAGATATTGATAAGGATAAGAAAAGCTACGGCTCTCTCCTACCGGATTTCGTGCAACAGTATATATCCCTATGCTCTATGATTCCTGTACTGTAGATTCTAAGCTGAAAAGGTATTTATGTGAAATAGATGGCATCATACCATTGATCATTAATTGATTGCATCAGAGGCCTTATCATAATGTCCCACCAAGCCTGATAAAGCGGCCCACTACCCGCACTAGGTGCCTACCTGGTAGGTATGTAAGTACCTAGGTAGTATTTAGAGTTTTTTGCTGTTATTTTTTTGGGTTCATTAAATCTGCCATAGCTATAATATATGAATTAAGAAGCGTCTCTGGCAACATTTAACTCTTGAAAACTATATCTAAGATATTATACTGTTATGTTCATTTGTTACATGAGTTTCAGATCGATTATTGATCCCTCATCTGATACCTAAATACCTACTCAGGCGGGTAGGTAGGTACCCACTGTCCACGCTTGACGGGGCTCAGGTCACAAGTTGGCGGGGGAGGTGGATCCAAATATAGCAATGCCAGCAAGTCTGAGCAAGTGACCCATGACCGGTGATAACACATTGAATTCCATACAAATCTTATAAGGCTTGCGCCCTCCTTGCCCGAGTTCCTGTCCAAATTAATAGGTACCTACCAAGATGGAACACCTACGTCAAATTTTTTTGCGTTGCGTTAGGTGGTTAAAGCACCTCGCTGTCTAAAGCAAATGAACGGAGCTCATCTAATGGATCGATCGATAGGTACCTACCTCCTGCATGTCTCTTGTCTATCGGGCGGGTTAAATTCGATAGCTTACTTGGCGCCACTTAATGTGGTGCAGGTCATCGGACGCGATGCTTTAGTCCACCCTGTTGGGCTGACTACCTAGAGGTCAGGTTCACGGTACCTTGAACTCTACTACTCCGTAGAATAGCCCCCAAAGAGTAAAAAAATGAATGAAGACTTGTCAAGTGTTATTTAAAAGGTAGTTCAGTTTTTATGTTATGTATAGCTTATTTTATTGCATCTAATTTGATGGTGTTATTAATACCTGTTGAAGTAGTAGAGTTAAGGTGGTTTGCAGGTACCTACCTAACGTTAAGTGTTTACCTGGGGTCCTGGGGTCCTGGATAGGGGCCTGTACGGATTGTACTGTAAGCCGCAGGCCCCGCTCTTTTGACGCAAAATGTAAACTATGATGTACCCCACTAGGCTCTAAGGAGATGCTGCCATAGTGGAAACGGAACATGTGTTCCTCGTTGGAGCTGCCATGGTACCGGCTGTTCGATAATTAAAGGCATCAGACAACCAACTTGGGCAATCAAGTGAACAATACGTCCACGGTGTCAAATATCGACTGCGCATATATATATATAGGCAACATTCAGCCATCCTATCGAGTATACGACAACACTATCAGGCACTCATACAAGACTTTCGACCAACCCTCTTGCCCCGCGTCCCGCATTCGGCCCTCATTGCTACAGCATTTGGAGAAATTCCTTGTGTCCTACCGAATAGGTTTTGTCAGACAATCCCTTGCACTAAAAAAGGCTCTGTTTTGTTTTCCATTATTCGCCACCGCTCTATAAAACGCCTATCCCAACAATACGTCGGACAATAAACCTTCTTCCCGACGCCACACATTAATTCCTCGACATCCTCGCCCCTCGTCATCCATCTGGCCTCAGCTATCAGGAGGCCAACCGCTTGCTATTATTTTCGCCGGACCATCCTCATGGAATACCAGTCGCCAACGTCGCGAAAGCCATTACGCCGATTCCATACAAGAAATAAGACTTGATCTGGCCCACATACACAGTTGTAGGAGACTATCCGAGCACCGACTATTCCACAGGCTCCAACATGCGCGATCTCAGAAAGAAGATTTTGCTTGAGAGCGGCAAGACCGTCTCCAAGAAAGCGCGCTCTCGACCCGACTCGTTAGGCGCGTCACCTATTAACTCTCCGACACCCTCTCGTGGTGCTTCTAGGGTGACTAGCCGATATGCCTCTGAGGAGGAAGAGCTGACAGACTCCGAATACGAAGACAGCCTCACTAACTCGGTAGCCAACTCTGACGATGGCGACGAGCCTACAGTCTTGACTAGCTGGACCGAGAGACTTGGTGATCGAATCGCCGAGCTCCTGGATCGCAAGCGAAGCAGTACCAAAGGTCGCGAAGCCTGCTTATCTGCCTACACTCACATTCTCCGACACCATTATGCCGAGGAGCAGCTTGAGTCTCAGCTGAATGAACTAGTCCCAGCTCTACTCAAGAGCATTCGCGGTGGCAGTAACGCAGACGAGGCCTTGTCAGCGATCAAGGCCTTGGCTATGACGATCCTATCGACCGAATCCGAAAACTTTTACGATCACGTTTATCCAAGCTTGAAAGGTCTTTGCCAAGATTCGGGAGAAGAGTCACTCAAAGTTGAGGCCATTGAAGCTATGAGCATTGTGCGGCGGGGGTTCTATTACTGCTGCCGAAGACTTGCTAGAGTTTTTAGTCGAGATCGTCGAGAGCGATGGACATAGTATCGAAGCTGGAGACAATGGCCCAGTGGTTGCTGCAGCTCTTAAAGCTTGGGGTTTCGTTGCGAGTAATCTTGACGATCTCCAAGGTCAGAGCGATCAAGCATTAGAAGCATTCACCGAACAGCTTGACAGCACCGATGTAAATGTCCAGGTTGCCGCAGGGACAAACATCGCCATGATTTTTGAAGCGGCTCGCGAGTATGAAGATGAAACAGAGGAGCAATGGGATCTTCAGTACGACCAGCACAAACTCGTGCAGCGCATGACGGCCCTTGTACGAGAGTCATCTAAGACGGTATCGAAAAAGGACCGGAAACATCTCCACGCCAGCTTTAACAGCGTTCTAACATCCCTTGAATATGGTAAGGGCCCGGGATACTCGACTGCGCGACGAATGGCCAGTAATCCTCATACCGGAGGCAGCAAAACAGATTTCAATGAGGAATACCGAGAATATGGATACCGAGAGAAGATTCGAATTCACAATATCAGCATGGTTGTTGATACTTGGTCACTGTCAACACGAATAGAGATGCTTCGGTCAGTATTAGGAGCTGGTCTTGCCATCCACTATCTGGAGAATCCGGTGGTAAAAGACCTCCTTAGCTCGGCCCAAGTCGAATTTGTATCTGCCCCTAAGAAGGGTGGCCGTGGCGACGAGTATCTATCGCCTCCGAGAAAGAACCGCGGAGGCAAACCTAGCAAGGGAGCAGGCCACTAAGTATGGCTCCCCACGGATATGACTTTCCGTAGAGAGCACACTTCATTACAATTTCTTTTACGTGGCAGCGATTGAGACGTCACATATAATCAGTGGCTCAGGCCGTCTAGAGTGCGTTTCATTCTGTTGGGGCATCTTGAAATTTCCCGTCCCCAGAGATTAGGGACATAGGGCTGAACGCATTGTCACATTCATATACACACCCATACATTTTTACATCTATTGACTATACGAAGGGCGGGGTATTAGCGTAGACGAATGATCGAGGATTAGCATCTATACTAGGAACAACAGCAAATCAATTTGCATATTTCACAGCGCCTTCATGAGTGGTGCTGAGAGCCCAGTATCTGTTACCGGGTATTTGATCGGACTCGACAGGGGCCATTAGATGTTGTCTAGGTACTCAAGAGAATGCGAATAGATTAAGGGCACATCTTTCCCATGGGAACACAGAATACACCTCGGGGCCTGCTCGGCTGGAGCTGACCAGGTACGTACGGTACACAGCCTGCCCCACGACATTGCTAGATCGCCAGTCAGAGTCCGAGACATGACGGCTGCGCAGCGTGGCGGTGTGAGAAGAACCCATTTTGTAGCTCGCTTTTTGCCACAAGCGCATTGGCATCCATATTCCGAGGCTCAAAGGCGTATCAAAGTAACCCCACACTAGTAGAGGGGAAGAATCGAAATCAGATAAAAGGGGACACCTTCACTGCAGACCCCACGAAGCCGGGGGGCTCTGAATTGGTTCTTTGCTGTAGGTCTTTCCGATTGGTATGGCGATTTCAAAATGCGACTGTGATGAGCTCCATCCATACTACCTCCTAAGTTGCGAGTCTCCGGGCGCCCAAAGCGTTGATCCCTATGAGAACGTCTCTTGCTGCACGTGTAATTTTTCAGACCTAGGTGCCTAGGTAATTGAGACTCAAGGCTTAGCAGCTATAGACCTTTTACATTATATTTACCGTGGTCCGCGCTCCGATATTGAAACCATCCACAGCGATAGCTCGTCGCCCTGCCAAAGACGCTAAAACAAAGCCTGGAGATGTCTAACCTAGGTAGTGAACTCCACGTCCCGTGGCCCCATATTCTATTTGCGTTAGGAAATCCTACGATAGCAGTGCCTCGTTGTCAGATTTGCTTACGACCTGTAACATACTAGACCAGGGATTATTGTTAATAGCTCCGGATTAAGATTGGGCACAAACAAATTCCCAGTTCGATGAAAATTGTGTTTGTTGAGGAGGCTGGTGAATGAAGCAGCCGGTAGGTAGGTGACTTAGAGCCACCTACCTACATGTATCCAGGTATGTTGTATAGAGGGTGGAGATCCGTGAGTATATACAGTGACATGGGACAGACGCCACACTGTGTCCACGTAGAATCCAAGATGAAGTTAACTTCGTTTCCTATCCTGCTTTTTTTTTCGTTTGGTTTTTTTTCGTAGGGCTGTAAGAATATACAAGCAGCAAACAGAGTAAGCAAACGACAAGCAAATCGTTTGTAGATGTAGAGTTTAGGTAAGAAGAGAACTTTATAATAACTTCCCTGCCTGTGCGTCGGGATGGGCTCTCTTGTCACCAAGCGACGGACTGCTTTCTCGGCTCGTGATTGGCTGTGTCGCTCAAGCAGGGCCAGCGCATCAACTTCGAAAGTGGGGCTGGCCCTTTCCCGCCCCCCAGCCAACTCTTTTTTTGGCCCCCTCCTACTAGTACTCGCCCAGCACCCAGCGCCAGGAGTATAGTACAATATGTATGAGCCCACCTCTTCTCGAACCACAACAAAGCCCGACGCTTGCTGCCTCACACACAGATCGTGGGTAAGCCTATCATCACTACGACTGTAGGCACTCCATTACCTGGAGGCATGCAGCACGGCTTCAGCACCAAGCCCCGAGTCGAGTGTGTGGATTCGTAAATCTCACGCCGAGACTGCTGCATGCATGGTTATGGAAGCATTATCTACACTTTGCGCACCTACGAAGAGGACCACAACTTGGTATAGCATACGTACAGCATACGGTACTTGACCAGCCGGCCGGCCATGCAATAGCCTCTTGGTCTCGTACCTGATGACTTGACCAGCGCCTCCCTCCACCTGCTTTACTTCTCTGGGATACCTCCAGTCACAGCTGGCCAGCTCATCTCCTCTTGGTGGAATATCCCTCTTCCTTCACCACCAGGTTTACCGCCTGAGTTTGCCACCGAGTGCGCTGCGCAGAACACCTGCGCAACGATACAAACCAGACACCTGTACGTATAGTCCGTCCGCTGCTCCCGTTGGCCCAAGCCGCGGTTGACAGTTTGCTTTCGCTGTTCATGAAGCCCTATTTGCGCATTCGCTAGGCGGTTGGGCTCCTATGGCTTGTTTACTCTTCATCTAAATCGGCGCACCAGAACAAGGTGCTGGTTTTCGTGGAGCTGAGGAAGTGCCTCAATCCCACTCTACCTGAAATTTCATTGTCAATTCTTCTTCTGCTCGCTATCCGGTCCACTGTTGCTCGAGTGTGGTCTTGTCTCACGTCCATTCTGCACTACTGGACCTACCGAACCCCAACCTCGATAGACTTGACTAACACATCTTGATTATTAGTACGGTTCAACCCTCCTTTATACATCGCACCTTCTGCATATATGGTTTAACGGAGTCTTCATATACTTAATAAGCGATATCAGTTGCGGGTTTCTGGTTACCTGCCGACTGCTCATTTGTGTTCGCCTCCTTAGTGCACACTAGGTTTTCCACCACCACAGCATCGAATAGACCCCCAGAGTGACAATCGCAGGATAGTCAAAAGGTCTTGGGCGCAACGCCTGGGTCTCACAGCAAGCATCTAAGCCACAAGATGGGTGTTGATTATAGGAAAGCACCACCACTGCCTGCACCAACCGAGTCTGAGTCCTTCACGGCTCCTCCCACTGAAACAGCCCAGTCCGATTTGTCCGAGGTCGCCGATGAAGAGTCCCATTATTCGCTTCCAGATGACGGGACACCAGTGACCATCAAGACTCGCGGTCATACGGCAAATAAGTCTCAAACGTCGCTCCTGATCGAATATTTTGAAGGTGGCAAATCGTCAGCTAGTGGATCAAGGTTGTTAGAACGAAAGCCAAGTGTTCGTGTGCGGCTAACACCCTCAAAGACGCGTGGAAAGAACGATCACATACAGATAACCGAATCCAGAAGTTCAAGGAAAACTCCGCTATCGAAGAGAGCAATTGCAAGTTCCAACATAACCCACAGTGAACTGGACTTCACCGATCCCGAAGACGCCCACAGTATGCGTTCCTACGCTTCTGCGACCGAGGAGTCCAATGTCTCTCGTAATCCCATTGAGGTCGAGATTGACACTGGATCGAGCCATCCACGCCGCCGCCGTAAAGTATCGAGTCCACTCATACCGGCTGCTGATAGCAAATCCTCCTACGTGGCTGGGTCAGATATCTCTGTGATTCCCACCGACAGTTTCCTCGATGGATCAGGCCCAAGCAACACGTTACGTGACGAACCCGATGGGTACGGTTCAACATCGCTCGCGAATGCGCCGACTAAGGCTGGTGCTGAAAAGACGAATCGGAAGCAACGTACTGCACACCATGATCAAAATGTCACACACAAGTCGAGTAAACCAGAGCGAAAACACAGGTCTAAAAGTAGGACAAGCGCTATCTCGGAGAAGGAAGTTGACTACCCCGGTTCTCCACGACGGAAATCCAAAGTGAATCAGAAGGAATCTGTTGTCTCGGCAGTAGATTCAAGTGTCCTCTCATCACAGCTAACGCCAAGCCATCGGTCGTACGACTCACATTCCTCTTCTAGAATCTCCATCAACAACCCAAAGTTACTCGAGACTGTTGAAGACGCGATTCGCAGGCTCATTCTACCCGAACTCGACGCAATCAAGCGAGAAAGGAGTCAACGAGAAACCAAGGGACCCAAAGATCGAGAGTCACTATCCAGTCTCACGTCTGTAACTCCAGAAGGCACTGCACCGGCTGACAAGCGTAAGTCTGCGGATACAACCAAGACGAACAGGTCGAGAGATCGTGAAGCCGAACGACCTCTCGCCCATAGCAGTATCGACCATTCTCATACACGGAAGATGTGCATGATGACAGTACAACGCGCATCTCGGTCGACTGCGCACAGATGCGGCCCTGAGTGCGCAGCTCTTATATCGATGTCTATGGGTGACGAAACGTCAGAGGCGACGACGAAGAGCGGAAACTCCTAACGTGAACATGATGAAATATAAAGATGAGGCGGTTGGATACAAGGTTGAGCCACCATGCCACTCGCTAGCGAGATCAATCCTTCCGAGATTCCAGAACTCCATATTGTCAGCCGACACGGACCGCCTCAGTCTGCTAGTGAACAGATGATGCCCGTTCGAGAAGTTGCTAGAGGAGTTACTTCTGTGGAATCTATGGATGATGCCACAACTCCACAGATACCAGTACACACCCTACAATTTGGGCCCAGCATGCCAACGTATCGCATGGTGACCTTCGGCATTACCACGCAAGGACCAGTGCAGTATACTGAAGAGTATGACGAGGAAGGATATCGTGTCAGATACCCTCTCCCCAAGATGCTTATGATGACTGAGTATGATGACCTGCTCATCTGGCGAACCTGGTGTGTATGAAGAGAGGAATCTGCATTTTACGGTTCTCAGGATGTACCAGCCCCTCTACGTTACGTTCCTTATCAGCAAGAGAGAAGGGGCCTCAGTCCGATCCAGAGTGTTTCAGGGTATACCGAGAACGAAAGCGAGTTCAAGGCTATCGCGACTCCCGAGTGACACAAACGGCTAGTGAATTTTCTTCGCCTTCAAAGTCACCACAACTTGATCGAGATCTTCGTTCACAGGGTTCGGTCCCAAGTAATTTGGTCAGCGCGAATTTGGCGATGAAGCAAGTAGTGTAATGAGCTCCGGACTTGGTTATAGAAATACAGTGTTACCGACAACAGCGAGCTCGGCCAATAACATCAGGTCAGACTGTTAAGGCCATTGAGGTAATCCCCAAATGGTACACAGAGCTTCGGCCCGAGTCCGCGGTCGCTTCACTTGTTGATCCTCCATGCTCAGCGGTTCTGCTAGTGCTGGACAAGATTACGAGACTCTCAAATATCATAACGAAAGGATGGGGAATCACGCTCTAGAGGTATGAGCCCTGCTAAGCGATCAGCAGGCCTCGCGGACCAGGCTGGTCATTCGTCATCGCCGTCACAGGAACGCGAGGGTTCAACTGCCTCCCATCAGTTCGCTGAATACGAGCTCAATGAGTACGGACAAAAGGTCCCCCAATCTACACGTCGGCAGTCACCAACAACTTCGGAAACCGCAATCACTGCTGCTGCCTTGAGTCGTGCTGCGGCTGCTGCTTTGAGAGGCAAAACCAGGGTACAGAGTCTCCTACAGATGAAACTAGAGACGAAGAAGAATTCGTCCCCGAAGGCGTGTTTCGAAACCGCTCCTTTAAAGAACGAGCAAAGAACGGCTATAAGCCGGATGCAACACCGCGTCATAGTGTAGATCGCCTTTACGATACTCTGAAGATGGAAGCTAGTGGCTTGCCCGACTTCAATAACCAGATCCAGCCATGGGATATGGCTACGACGATGACCAACTATCAGAACGACACACACATCTGTCACAGATGAGCGTTTTGGGAAGACCCACCCGGACTATACAAATCAGTGGCCGTCACAAACTACACCAACCCAAGAAGTTGCGGATGATTTTGATCGCACCATGACTCCGACAGCAAGTAAGCCTCGCGCAGCTGTCGGAGCCGGAGCAATGGCCGGCTCACACAGTCGGCAACCCAGTCAAGAACAAGAGGATGAATGGCAACGAACATCTGGTGATAGAAAGAGAGATACCTTAGTCACGAACCCTTATGAGGGAGCCAGCCCGATTGCTAATCTCCCAGGGATTGATGGGAATATGCTTGGTGCGGCTGGATACGGAGCCGACACCTATAGGGGTGCGTTTCATACCGGCAGTCCTGGCTTGGGAGGCGCTGACGAAGGCTACATTTCGGCAGCTCCTAACGAAGCCCGTGGGCCCGTTCGACGCAATAACAATGCCTTACCCCGCCGACTCTCGGAAATGTCGATGATCCTTTCTATGCACCGAAAGATTTGAGACTTAGCGGTATGTCGCAAGGAATGCAAACACCACTATTTGACTCAGCTACCGGGACTGGCATCGACAGAATACAGTCCACAGATATTATCGCCTTAATGGAGCATGTGAGTTGAGATCGATCAAGTTTGTTGCATGTTCACTAATCGTGTGCAGCTTATGGTTCGCGACGCACAACGGAGTGCTAGAGACACTGAAATCTTGGTCACATTGGTTCGATCCGCCGCGGAAATGCGTAACTCTTTTGATGATATCAAGAAGATGTTGGCCGATACTGAGGACGCTATCGTAGCCGACGTAAATGCTAACACTGAAAAAACCATCAAGCGTCATCTTGGCGGCCCAAGACCCTTCCCTGGAAGTGGTGCGAGGTCCATCCAAGGAGGCTCCCAAACCGGGACTGAGGATTTGCGAACAAAGAAACGCAATTTACTACGGAGGGCATTACAAGGACTGAGTGCGAAAGGCACGAACGATCTTAGCAGAATAGAAGATATGCTCATTCAGCTTCTGACGGATGTAGATGTTCTCAAACATCAAACCGCTGGTCCGGTCGGTATGATGAGCACGCATGCTCATTCTATGGAGAATCTTCAACCAGAGATCCCCTATGAGCAGGATCGTGGTTACGAACCAGAAGGCAACGCAGGCACGTCCACTGCGAGTCACGCAAGTCAATCGGGACATCTTTCTATACCCCAGTCTCGTGGGGCATCCATGAGGGCAGCCAGCGAGCGCAAGTTTTCAGATCATCGCATCAGCACTGTTCAAGAGGACGATGGAGAATATGAACACTCTGCTGGGATTGCTGGAACCCAATCGCCCCGAGATAGAATGTTGTCACCTCCGCCGATAGACAAAGAGGCGGATCCGTGCCACTAGGCACTCCCCCAAACGTCTCATGGACAGCAACTATCCGGAAGCTGTGAGAATACACCGCGAACTGGCGAGAGCAAGAAGCATAAGTCCAAAGGCTCTTCGAGTTTCTTTCCCAAGATTTCGCGTTGGTCTGAGACAACAGCCTCGAGCATTGGCAAGGCTTTCCGTAGTAGCGGCAGTTCCCGAAAACAGGAAACGACGGAAGATTTCGTGCATCGACCTCCCTCCCGCTCTGGTTCTGATCTAGCTGATTTTGACCCCTATCTACAACAAGACCCCTATGGAGATGACAAGCTTCACTTCTCACCGCCCGCTCTACTGCCTGAGGGCATGAACACCCGTGGTACCCTACATTAAACCAGCAGACGACCGCTCCCATGGCTTACGCCACCCCTGAAGACCCTAAATATCGTGCTCACCGCGACTCGCTCAACCTACAACACCCACAGCCTCGCCCTGGGCAGATGGAGCGATTTAGGACAGCTTTGGAAACATCCGCCGCGGATTACGACTCGCCAATGTCACCCAGATCAGCTGATTGGGCTGGATCTGTCACATCACTCAATAGATTCCCACAGCAAAATACCAACCGCTACAGCGATAATAGTGCAGCGAACACTGGCGTCGGCGCAGATGAGTACAACTGGGCTGGAACAACATCACCAGGATCGCAAGCACCTGCACGCCCTCCTAAGGAACCACTGGATACGCATTCCCTCGGCGCGCAAACACCGCCGCAAAGCGCGCGAGCCAACAAGCTATCGCAAAAACCAAGCAGCCCGTTACCCTACCAGAGCGTCGAAAGTGGCTATGGCACTGCTACTGCTACTCATGTTGGAAGTTACCATTCGGGAAGCCCAAGATTTGAAAATAGGAACCTGAGTGGAGCGCTGGGTGTGCCTACTAGACGACCTAGTGGACCTAGAGCTATGACGCCTTCTCGCAGCGAGGATGGTGAGAAGGATGACAGGCGACGCAAGCGCGGTTAGTACACACCTCGCGTCTCCTCTTTAGATGGCAGCTGAATCTAACACTCACTAGACACTTTCGGCACAGTAGCGAGCCCATCCAGCGCATTGAGTCAAGAGTCCGAGACATTTTAGGGAAAACGCTCAGGATTACTTGACATCCCACCTTCATCGCCTTTCAAGGTGAATTTCACAGCTTGAACTAATAATCACATAGCTACCTGGTGGTGGCAGATTCTTGACTTCAAAGCATATCAATTACCTAGTAGCTGCCAATGTCTCTATTTCAGGAACCAAGAAATTCCTAAAACACCGCCGTTACCTTGGGAGGTAGACGACGGTCAAAGGGCCCACGGACCTCCAATCTGACGTTCAGCTTTCGCTTTCTATAGAGACGAATCACATAAGCCGAGAAAGACGGAGAGATCAGTACATAAATCTCGGCCCCCATACACATAGCATATAAGACAATTTCCTTTCCCGCCAAAAAGCTGAAACAAAGAGAAGTAGATGGATCACAACAAGTTTTCACGAATACGTAGGAGCATCTTTGTGGATCTCCTATATTATGACGATACGACCCCGTTGATTGAGATGCCGCGGTTGATTTGAAGTGTTAAGTAGGTCTTAGTCGGTTAAGGCTATGAGCAGCATCTGGAAATGTCTATTGTGCGTTTGAAAGAAAGTCACGATAAATAGCGAGCACTTAGTGCATGAGTTGTATAAGAACCTAGATAGCTTTAATAATAGTAAGCCCCCTTCGTGGCTTTCTCAAGCACTCCGTCCCTGGTAATTTAGTCTCCTTTCTATTTCCGTCGCCCTCTCCGAGAAGCCTAATAGACAAAGTCGCACACTCAACATGTAGTATAGACATACTCTACTTGGAATGCCATGTATCTCATGCTATATGTTACGCGCGGCAAAATACCACGAGATGAAATTCAATAACATTATGATTGACATAACGCCAAATATAATTCTTAGACCCAAATGCATTCCAAAAACCGGACCACATATGTATAGATATAGGGAATTCAATGATAATTGCAAGCTAAAACTCTGATCGATGCGTTACGTCCTTAACACTGCCCACTTTGACACATTTGACGAGAAGGCATGGCTATCATATTTAAACTACTTCCGTCAGTGTCTCATGTTCATGTTTCTCTGCAAGGCATGGACACCTGATTTGACGCTAAGAACTACAAGGACAAAGCAAAGACGGTTGGGTGTCGCGAAAGCGTCGCAGCGAAACCGGTTGCAATCACGTCTCTTTGTCGTGCCCAATGTATGACTAGTAGGGTCTTATTGCTTCGATCCATTTGGACTGTTTTGCTTTCGTCTGTGGTTTTCACAAATCAACTCAATTCATCAACTACTTATGCATCGTGGGCTTGTTCCATTCGTTAGATTATCAACCTGCCCCTAAATACATATTCGGGTTTGTCAGTTCATGGTGCACACTCGTTATAACCATTAGGAGAATGGCCGATGCCGAGCAGCAGCCCGATGCCGAGCAGCAGCCCGATGCTGAGCAGCAGCCCGATGTTGAGCAGCAGCCCGACGCGGAGCAGCAGCCCGATGCTGAGCAGCAGCCCGATGTTGAGCAGCAGCCCGATGCCGAGCAGCAGCCCGATGCCGAGCAGCAGCCCGATGCTGAGCAGCAGCCCGACGCTGAGCAGCAGCCCGATGCTGAGCAGCAGCCTGCTGCTAATGCCCAGAACCCACTTCTCTGGGTACGTGAGGCGCAGATTGTCAACCTAGGAAGCAAATATGCCTTCACTCCTGTTCTCGACGACCCTGTTGGATCGTTGCGAGCACATCTAGACGATGTTTGCCCTTTCGACAAAGAGATACATGTGCTTGACCTCCTCCAGCGGACCCGGGCCACAGGTTTAAACGCGCTCGCATTGCAGCTCCTCCTAAATGCGTTGGTCGAAGCCCTTCCCCAGGCTATCCAGGACAAAGTCGGTTTGCACATGAACGCCGAGCAGACAGAGGGTGTCAATGGTGCGGTGATCGGGCAGCCCAACTGGTTTTCGCAGAACGATGATGATTTTTTGAAAACCGTTGAAGACTTCGAAGACGATAATATCCCTCCCCTTACCTCTGGGAACAAAGAGTTTATTCTCTGGGTCGTGGACGGCGGGACTCCAGACATCCCACACTATGTAACTTTTGTACTTCACTACGGATCGCTCGGCACTATCACGGACTGGGCCATTGTAGACGCCCTCGGTCGACGAGCCGTCTTCAACGTCGAGCAATGTGAGGAGTCGCATCACTGGACTGCTATCAAGCCACGGCATCGCCGATGCCACCGAGCGCCAAATTTGGGTCCCGCCATCTCAGCATGGGGAGGAATTCGCCTCGGGTTTGGTCGCCTACTCCGTGGTGGCGCAGTTACTTGATCGCATCGGTATCACGCACTGCGCCGGCGGAACCTTCGACGCAAATGCATTTTTTGCACCCACGCGCCCTGGTTCAATCCGGATGCTCTTCGCGCCGAGTCCTTGGGCCGCGCGGCGATGAAGGCAATGGAGAAGCTGAACTGGAAGGCTCGCCTGGCCTTGTTCCCTGTTCGGCCGTTCGCGGATGATGAACGTGAGGGCGTCGATCCCATCGAGTTGGCGCCCAGTACAATTCCTCCAGTCGCGCACCCTACGGTATCTGGTGACGAAGACTCGCTGTTCGAGGAGCCTAAAAGTCAAGATGCCGCATCGCCTCCTCAGCCTGTTCCAGGTGAGGTGGAGGATGATGTGTTACAAATCTACGTACAGGCCAAGACGGACGACGTTGCGAATATCAGAGAAGGGTTGAATGCCGCTCGGGAGGCGAGTGAAGAAGCCACGGCGTTCTCGGAGCGACTTGAATACGAGGTTTTAGAAGCCCCTACAAACAATGTCCCTTCGGTATATGCAATCGACAGGCTTCTTTGGTTGGGTAAGTCAACCCAAAGTTACTTTTGCTCACACTTAAGCCCTATTTTCATGAATTAAAAACCTCGAGTCTGGGTATCATCATGCCCAGAGAACCCCTTTTGTAGATGTTTCACGTGTCGCTTGCTTACTCTGGATACCGCAGTACGACGAGCTATAGAACGGACCCGATCCGCAGAACGCCAAGTTCTACGCCTCCAGGTACCCTACACCACCACTGGCATACACGGCGAAGCAATGAATTGGTTACAGATGGACGCAACGGTGGCTTCTTTGAGGAGCAGATCAAAAACTACAGGCAGATGTATACGATCGCCGACCAGCGCCTCCAGACGGCGTACACCACGCGCGCCGGTCGCCCCGTTGCGGCCGAGCTGTTCGACGTGACGACGTTGAGGAAGAGGCGGAGAGAAGCAGAGAGAGCAGTAGAGGAAACAGCAGAAGGAGAAGCGCAGGGAGAAGTGGAGGAGAAGGCGAAGGAGATATCCTCAATGCCGGCCGGTAATAGCGATGAGGATGAGGATTCGCAGACGGAGTCCCTACAAATCAGCAGAAACTTGAGGAGAACCCGAGGAAGCGTAGATACCGCTTTCCAAAGACGTCGATGCTCGACGAGACGGCCAGCGTGTGTATACTATGCAAGTGTTCAGAGATCCAAGAGGTTCGGCTAAGAAACCGAAGAAGCACTGAGGAGTGGATTAGTTCGGTTGTCACTTGACTAATGATGCCTGTCTTGGGCAAGGAAGTGGTTTTGCTTCACCTTAGCAATTCAACTAACTTGCTGAGTAGTTTTGACCCCTAAGGTGAATATAGCCGATGGATGGTGCGCTGAAGGGGAGGCATCTTCCGTCCAGATATACCTGGAATTTAATGGTTCTCATCAAGCATAATATTGTGATTCTGAGTTGGTTCTAGCCATCGCTAGATTGTGTGTATAGAATGGACGATTGGCCCGTCTTCGACTGGTGCCAGTGCTAGGAAGTCACGGCATACAATACTTGATAAGACAGAGAAATATGCTGTCGTTGGTGTATAGTGAGCTACATGGAGGTCATGGGGCGCTTCCTCCACCAAACTCAGCCACACTACAAGCAGCGTGACGTTTTTAGCCCCACTTCAAGATATAACAACCGATAGATGGAGGTGCGGGCTCAGTGTTCATGTATATCAGTCAATTTGAAGTATATATATAGTGCGAGGTTGGTATGTTTGTGAAGTGAATATGTCTTACCCGAGCTAGCCACGATATTAGGTAAGCATATGTAGGATATATATGCTACGTGATCATCTGGCTACCAATATTGAAGTGTTTCCTCTCATTTCGCATTTCGTCATCTTCTCGCTCCTACATTATCCTCAACCTACGACCCACCCAGCGCCGATCATTCATCACTGCACCCGCCAACCGCCTTAGCCCTCGCCGATGACCATGACCCATCAGGGCCATCACACACTGGCATTGGAAATACCAGCGTCTCTCTCCTTGTTATTTGCTAGACATCTCCGAGTTTTCTAATCGCCTATCTTCCACGCGGCGATCCACTCCGATGCCACTTGCCCGTGGTGTTGGCCGACCTGGGCAGGCTTTCAACCCTACCGCTGGAACTCTTGTTCATCATCATAGGATATCTCGATGTTCCCAGTGCCGCAAGCTGACCCAAGTCAACCGACAAGCACAGTTTCTCTTGTGGTCTGATAAAGACTACCAGCTGCTCCGATATTGTCTATTTAGAGAACTGTCTCAAAAGTCCCACCACGCGCCTTACTCCGTTAGCCGCGTTCCCCTCAAGGATGTCAATTATCACATTCTCGCAGGTACCATGTCGAACCTAGTTTGCGCAGGATGCAGTTCTCGCGATCAGTATACTTACAGACTAGATATGCGCACCGGACAAACTCTGCTGTCTGTGTCCTCCGACTTCGCGACGTGTGTCTCCATCATAGCCAACTGGGTCGAGATGGACCGTGAAGAGGTCAAGAACACAATTCCCTATCGCCTCCCGAAGGCCAGCTAATACGTATGTTATAACTGTCTGTTTGAAAGATGCGGCGAGTAACATTCACTTAGTTTCTCGCGACAACGTTGAATACCTTACTAGGTGTTCTCTCGTTTTCGAGAAGAGGCAGGGAACTTGTCTTGAAGCACTCCAGCAGAGATGCTTGGAATTATTTCAGGAGACAGCAAAAGGCTTTAGTCTGTACAACTCGGCATATATGGTGACGGTTGGGGTTTAGCATGCGAGGAATGACGCCTCAGATTGACGTACTTGAGGGTTGATCTGTGATGCGATTGATTCAGTACTCAGGTGCGACAAGCCTCGTGTGCGGAAATACACATGGTTTTACCAGGATCGACTCAGAACTTGTTGCTAACATTATCTCGTATGTAGTTTAATATTAATACCATTTTCGTTTTCAATCGCCCTCTTAGTCAAGGAAACCATTTATGGTGCTGCTAATCATCATCATCACGCCGACTCGGCCCAAATCAGCTTTCTTATTCACTACACTCTTCTTTTCTTCACACAGCTATGTCGCGTATAATCTGGACTAAACCCGCAACATCCAATGAGCTGATGCATGCCTCCCTGCCATGTGTATGCTGCCTTAGCGCCATCATCACCTCCACCTCCACTAACGCACCCTACCCACCGGCCCGCCTTGGTACAATCAACAGCTCTAGCCAACGAGAATCGTCATGGATAATTTTAGCGAGCTGCACCCACACGGAAGCCCATCGCTTCCCCCTCATACGGGCTTGTGGTTTAGTGGTATAATACTCCCTTAGCATGGGAGTGGTCCGGGGTTCGATTCCCCGAGTCCAGTGATGGAGGTTCAATCCCTTTATTCATACCAACCTTTCTGGGAGTTTGGCGAGTGGTTAAGGCGTCGTGTTTAGGTTCATCGGGCTTCGTCCTGGTTACCATAAATCCCGCGATGGGAAACCGCGCAGGTTCGAATCCTGCAGCTCTCAAGAACCAATTTTTTGCTCCAAGGTAAGTCAGTCCGTCATTGACAATTTTGGTGGCTGTTGTTTTTTAAGAGTAGAACAAGCCACCGAATACCAAATAAAGTGTAATAACAGCGCATACGGTTCCGCCTCTGATAGCATGATTAATAACTTGCTCTACTAGCACATCTACGCCAATATCCTTATTCAGAACCTGCCGGGTTGGCGTGCCCGGTTATCCGCGGCGTACGTTAGTACTGCCTGGCAATCTAGAACAGCATCATACGTTGACAGCTTGTCTGGCTCTCGAATTCAGGACGTCACATATTTACCTTCTTGCCTTACGCAAACATGTAGACCTCCGCCAAGGTTCCCTCAGCGGAAGCCCCTAGTTCTTGATCCTGGAAGAATAAAACCGTTGGGATCTAAAAAGTTTGAGCGGGCCATAATACACAAACTTAAAAGCCACTTCTGAGGCCCAAAACCATACTGTGTGTAATCTGCATCATTGAGACAACCTTTGTGGCCTACTCCACCAATCTAGACTATCGCACTGGGAAAGCATACTGCTCCTTGAACCCCGGACTGATGACAGAACCTCAACCCGGATTTTCTACCTTTAGGAACCTATCAACCTTAGCCGAATGATTGCACCCGTGGCTCGCGCGGTTCGGTAATCCGTTCACTCGTCCGTTTTGCCGGGCTTGACAAGTTGGCCGTCCGAAGTTATTTAATAAAGCAGTGCCAAAATAAAAATTTCGACAGTACTGTCGTATGAAGATACAAGCATTCAACTCGATATAACCATGCCAACTTCATCAGCTTCACTATCCTCTACTAAAGCCTTGGAGATTAGAAAGTTCGATCTGGCAGGGAGGGGGTAACAAAACATCAGGCTCCATATCCATGACTTGTCCGTTTGAAATATGTCATGCAAGTCGAGCAAGGAAGATGCGAGTGAGGTAATGTTTTGTGTAAAGAAGCAGGCTCAGTAAGAGCGTCTGCAAGCAGAAATCGTGATGTCAAGAATGTGCAACGGAACCGCTATATCGACTTTCCGTGCCCCCGGAAGTGAAAGGGGTAATAATCATATAAAGAGCCTCATTCGTACGGGATTTGAAGCAGCTTCTCACCTCTGTCTACAAGGCTCCGCTACTAGTCCTTTCAGCTTATCACGATCTAAACTATTACCATTAACCCACTCAACCATTCCAATTTTTGTCAGATGGTTTCATACAGCTCTCAATCCCAAACTCCCACCGGGTCCTCCGGGTCCATTGACCCTTATGTGCTTTTCGAGGCACTTACAGGGAGAAAATTGGAACGAACCACCCTGCCTTCTCGACCGGCCCCTGAGGGATACGACGACCTGAGCGACATTCGAACATGCCGTTCGGGCAACCAGGACGAACCGAGCCAGACCCGCAGCCTAAGGATCTGTTTGTCGTTGCATCAACCATTTGCTCTTGCCGAGAACATGATCGGTCACAAGATCGATCGCCACTCCATCACTGCGATTCGAGTCATCCAGGATACTCTCCAGACTGATTATGAGGAGCTTTTGACATGAAGCATCGCTCAGTCCTCTACGCCGGTCTGAAGCTGAACAAGGATGAACGCAACGCAGAGGAGCTGAAGGAGGACGAGACGAAGATCTTGAAGGAGAAGGATCTTGTTACCCCTGACCTCAGCCGCCTTGACAAGCTAGGCGACCTGAGGATGTTGGCTTGAAGGACATCGGCAATGCCCGTATCAAGCGAGCTAACATTCAAAACACAAGCTGCACCTTATTTTGCATGCTGACGACGTCGCTCGAACGGTATCCAACCGAGAGGTGACGCAGACGATTAACGACTTCTGCCTGCCTTTCCGACGCGGCGACAACAATGAGGAGTTCACGCCCCCAACAGCTCGTGGCGCGATGCTCGTGAGGTGATCATGATGCGCCACAACATGCGCCGTACCATGATCTCCGACTACAACACCCTCTTCGACTACGGCGGATCTCGCGAGTTCCAAGTCATCCGCAAGTTTGACGGTACGGATTCTTTACTCCTCGTTTTTCCAGACTCCTTTTGCGGACCATGAATGAATAGTAATAACTAACTCCAAATGTTCTAGATCCGATCCAGGGTGCCACTGGAACAGCTGGTTTATCGCAGCGCTGTTCTCCGTCTACTGGGCGGACCCAGCGACGATCAACCGCACCATGGACTTGCAGATGCGATTGCACGACCCTAACAGCGACGAGGGTCGCCAGCGCTTCCGGGTTAAGTTCCACGACAAAGGTGGCCGCAACAACAACAAGACACAGACTGTCGAGGTTGACTACCGCGTCCCGTGAACAACTCCAGCGAGGACTTCGTGTACTGCCGCTCGAGCGACGGTACGGCTCTCTGGCCCTCGCTGTATGAGAAGGCGTTCGCGAAGGGTCAACAGCGGCAACAACGACAACCCCAACCGACGCAAGGCCATCGGTAACAGCAACGATAGCAGCGAGCACGTCGACATCACCCAGCTGTACCACGGCGACCCGGTCAAGGCCATGGCGCAGATCAACGGACGCGAGCCGCAGTACTACTTCACCGAGAAGCACGATGCCGAGGACCTCGTCGGACTGGTGCGCACTTGCAGCGTCAACCACCGCACCATCTGCCCCATGGTCGCCTGGACCTACGCCTCGGACCGTGGCACCTACCGCGGCTGCAACCTCGTCGCCAACCACGCCTACTCGGTGCTCGGCTGGTCCTCCGTCGGCCAGGGCGACAAGCAGTACATCATCATCCGCAACCCCTGGGGCATCACCGAGCCTCACGGACTCACCAGCTACCCTGGTATCCTGACCCGCGTGGAGCCCGAGTACTGGCGTCCCGCCTCCCTCCTGGACCGTGAGGGTGTCATGGCCGTCGAGGTCGGATCTTTCAAGGAATACTTTGCTTGCATGGGTATTGCCAAGTAAAGAGGCAATTGTTACATTCTCGAGCGGAGGACACTGCGGAGGACACTAGGGACTTTTCGGGGCAAACTATCATAGACGATGTTCAATTGAGATTATTTCCTTTCGTATGTCGTTTTCTCACAGTATCACATGTATTCTCTCAACTCAAAATACTATCGAACAATACATATAGAGTGAACACGTCTACTTCTCCTAAGATACATACGTTACTATTCAAGATTATATGCAGATTATTTCGAAATACATTCATCCGTATCACTCATCGTAGCATCTTGCGCTATTCGGCACATATCTTGTTGTTTTAAGTGACTAACGTACCTTCATTGGACTTGTTTGTATACACGATTTTTCTATAAAATGGGTGTAAGTAAGGGTCGTAGCATACAGCCTAACGGTATCGAATTTGCAGAAGTCTACCTCTCCGAACGTCTTCATATCTCTCGTTCCGCAATTCGGTACGCTTGCTATCGTCATACCATACATACTACGTACCCAAGGCTAATTTCTTCGCGAACTCTAGTAGCTCGAAGACCACACCCCTTACTCAAAACACAGGAATGGTGACTGTATCTACGCAACTACCTAGAGGAATCCCTAAGCGATTCATCTTATTTTCAACAGACTTTGAGGTAAGGCTAATAAAAATGCCTTTACTAAGAAAAGGGAAAAAATTTATGGAATATTAACAAGAACAAACTGCTATAGTCCAGCGAGGTTTCAACTCACGGTCTTCGCATCGTATGTTACGAGGGTGGGAGTGGAATTGCGGCGACTGTAGACGCTGTGCTAAAAGTTGGGACTGGAATTCAGCTTCGTTGCTTACAACTGCATCACCCACACAAGCTATCGAAGTCTACCAACTGGATAAGTCTTGAGTATCGCAGAAGTGTAAGTATTTTCGAGGTAGCAGATTAGCCCCGACCCAAATTCGCGTATAATCCGTCCGTAACATTCTGGCCAAGTTCGCGTCAAGAAATACTACATAAAACTTTACTTTCCCTTTGATACGCATGATGACTTGCTGACTTCAACGGAACGCGATCGCAGTTTAGATACATAGTGGATTTAGCGGGATATGCTATTCACATCAAGCATCTACGATATGGTTGGTTCACTTAGTTGGCGTGCGTTTTGTCCTGATAATGCTCGCGAGCCATTGGCGCCTATCAGAAGTGATTCTAAGTTGACCGCTGTGCAGTTTTGCATAGGACTTTTGCCACCATTGTGCATTGCCAATTTTTAGGCCTCTGGTCAATATAAGACTCAAAAAAGCGAATCATAAATACAAATTGACGTGAACAAGCTGGATGATTGAACCGAGCCCTTGGTTTTACCTTCCTAAACAAAGAAAAAAATAGCGACAAGAGGTCGTCATGGGAATGAAATCTACTGACTTGAACTCAACATATGATATCTATAAAATCAAGGCTCACGGAGGAAGAGCCGGGCTCACGCCTATATAATAAGATTTTAGATATGATGGTCTGGGGAACAGAAGTTCTCACCACAAATCACACTGGCTTCCGCCCTCGTGTCTAAAGATACGGCACGGCACGACGCAAGGCATTACCACGAGCTACAGACAGATAGATGAGGCTACACCTGATCTGTCGCAATATAACGGCCCCATTCTCCATATTAAATGACATATGAACACACTAGCATCTAAACTACAGCAGGTTATATCTACGCTGTACTAATATGATCATCTCATTATAACCTTGGTAGACGTGACTGCCACCTCCACCAAATGATATATCCCGTTTCAAGCATATAGTCATATAGCATATCGTGAATCTAAATTCTGAAAAGACGCCTCTTGTCATGAGATTTGGCATTGGCAGTGATTTTCCGGTGTTCGGCGACTCCTAAATACTAGTTTATATATCAGATACGTTGTTACAACCGAGGGTTTCGTATGAATAGTCCTTATATATATATATAAAGCCATTACAGAAACTATGGAGAAAAAATACCGGTAGCGCCAAGCAAGTTGTTACTAAAATGGAAAGCTTTACCGTTAATAGTAAACCATCCATTTTAAATACGGTGAAAATTAAAATGCTACGTATTTTAATTTTAGTTTACGTAAGCGTGGCTGTATCAGCCTCGTATTCGTATTGAGATATAGTGCCCGTTAGTGACCATCTTCACTATTGCAGTGCGTAAGCCACACAGTCTATATGAGTGTAAATACGTTGTGGTTGATGCTTCGATTTAGACTCTGACCAATGGCAGCTTTGCAGAGTCCGTATGGCCAATCAGCGCGTTGCAGAGAAATTTATACTTTTAGGGGTCACCGTTAGAACTTCTCAATCTTTACCTTCCCTCACACTTAATTGTCGTTGCCAATACGTGTTTCGGAAAGGTAAAGCTTTCTAATGAGCTCACTGGCCACCAATTACTCTAGGGTCGAAAATACAATGTTTTGTTGTTGCTTGGAGATAAACCGCCTCGCCGCAAACGTTTAATTGCTTACTTCGGAGATACAACATTTCAACCAGTTGCTGTGATAGTTGTTAGAACACTACCTCCAACCCTGGCTTTACTTAAGTCGATTCTATTAGTATTGGTATCTGTTATGGATCAATATAGCATTTCAATCGCTCCTATCGAGTTAGTCGGCAAATGTTGAAGAAATGTGTTAGGAACTCTACACTTTAGATAGTATTGTTTTGTGCAGGTCTTTAAAGGCTAGCCTGGCTTTATACGGAATACCCTCTGTGTGCAGTTTCAAGTGTGCATTGTGTTAGATTGCTGTAGCTTGAATCATAGATCTTCGAACACTACTAGCCTGGTGGTCATATTACTGCGTGCTGTCAATCATTATTTTAACTGCGAAAAATGCCGAGCGGCATTTGTCGTTGCTGTTTACTTCATGGATAATGACAAAACGGTTTTACGTCTATTGAGGGATCTTTGCTTAATTGATGACATGTCAGAATCTCCTATTTTCGGATACGCAAAGATTTACGGCGGTTTTCTGACACCGCAGTGTCCTTTTTGATAGATCAGGCGATTATGGTGTCGGTCAGACATGTCATATGGCACCATCATTATTCAGGTTGTCTTCAGGCCACTCACTGCCTGTGTAGATGAAATGAAATACCCGTTTGGTACAAAGGATACCAGTCATGTGTGTGACTGACGTAATACGCTAGATTGTGTGACATCGGAATACAAAAAGACAATAAGAAATTCAAGCCACGGCGGCTGAAGACGGTGCAGGTGTTCAGCCCCTATTATCCATCTATTCATTAGTTGTTACCGTGCAGAACAATGGGAATTCGCATTCCGATATCTACTATACTCCAATCCTATCGGCTCAATCTTAGTGTATCATCAGCCGGCATTCTGACAAATGATGCTTATTATAGGCATTGCGTGCTTCGTCAATTGCGGTTAATACTTAAATCAAGATACGACGGAGAATGATACCACCGAAAGGAGGAAATTCGTGCCAGCCGAGACCAATTAACAAGATTGATCGGCCGTCCTAGTTGTAACGACTGCACTTGTACATACATACGTACATGAGATACACGTGTACCGCCTTGTCGTACCTGACAGACGTTTGTTGCATCGATCTCATCATTCTCGCACCATCTGGGCACAGCGCCGAACTACGGCCCCCAATTGGCCACTAATACGGCACTAACACCCGCGGACTTGTTCATTTTTCGGTAGGTCTAAGGCGGCGGCTTGGCCTTAGGCTGGCCCTAGCTTGGCGGGCTGCCAGGGTCGCCGGGGCTGGCCAGGGGCAAACTATGGGGTAATAGTTATTCTATCGAAAACTTCTCTTGCGGTCCCATGATCACCTTTCCGGGATCCGATTTCGTAACAGCAACTCTTTGTTTGCCAATTGTCCCTTCATGTCCGCATCACGCGCGTACCCCGGATTCCATCGCACTGCCGTTAACTGCTAAGCGCCGTCGCCCTCGTGCATCTTACGCTCTCAGATTTATTGATTTTTTTCTTTCTTTCTTTCTCTCCCGTCTCTAGTCTGGCAATAATGGATGGTGTCATCCGCCGTTTTCCGCCCACGCTCGAACCACATCGTTACGTCCGAAGCGAGGTGGAAACGGTTCGTCGTGTCTCAGGTGTCCTAGAAAATTTTACTACATTGCAAATTTCTCAAACTGGGCTTTTGCTCGCCCTTCGGGACGTACTAAGTATTGTAGCCACATCTTGTGACACCATCTATTGCTGGCCTGGTCAAGTGGCTTGGCTCTCGCCTTGGAACAGATGCGTCCTTGCTTGTCGGACAAGCAGGTAGTAACCTTGACAAAGAGAAATCCACCCTTGACACCTTATGTTCACGATGGTATATTAGGACCCCTCCCCTCTACCCTCAGGTGGGTGGTTCTGCTATTAGCAAAGTAATCAACGTAGTACACACCAACTAGAAACGAACAAAATCGACGCAAAAACAACATCAGCATCTACAGCACTTTAAGGAGGAAAGGCTATCCCGCAACAACACTTCAGCAAGACTCTATATCGTTATCGAGTATAGACAAGCGGCACATCCGTCCACTACAGAATCACCATGCCTCGCTTCACCATCGCCGAGCCTCACCCCACCGTCGGGCAGAACGCCTACACACACTCAGGCCGAGGCGGCGCGGGCAACTATTTCCGCGCACCAGCAACCACGCCCTCGAGCGGCATCGCCACCGAGTCCAAGGCGCCGCCTCCGTCGACGTCCAACTTCTACTCGGGCCGAGGCGGCGCGGGCAACGCGTGCGTGTCGAGAAGCGCCCGTCATGTCGTTCGACGAGGAGGTTAAGCTCCAGAGCCAGATGGAGCAGAAGCGCGTCGGCTACGTCGGCCGGGGCGGCGCCGGCAACATCTACGACGTCGCCGCGCCCACCCCCGGCGCAAGGACAGCGACGGAGGCAGCTCCACTAGCTCGGCCCATTCCTTCATCGAGCGCGTCAGCTCTGCCTTCGGCCGCCGCTAGGCTGATGAATCGGATCTGGATACCCCCATAAAACTCCATTACCTGCTCCTCCCTGAGCTGTTTTAAACTTTCACCGATGCGCCGTTTCGACGTCACGGACGGGCGCTATCAATCGCGGGCTGTCTCTCCACTTTTTTGCTATTTATATTTATTTTCCATCGAATTATTATCAACCAATCAACAAAATCAAGCACGGCGCTACGGAATGGGTGGGTGGAATTTGTATGAGATCATGGACAATGACGGGTGGACTGTCGCTGAGCTGCGACATGTATTGTTCATCGCAAGGGTTCATGACGCAAGGAAAAAAGTGATTTATTGTGGGATTTTAATTGGGCATTTACGGAAATGCCACAAAGCGAGCGGGCATCTCGAATTGAGTTGGAAAAGAAAGGTGTGCGGACAATCAAGACGGATTGGATTTGGCTTCATTTTCTTCAATATACCCCCTCCACGACACAAATTCCCCTCGACATCCTAACCAAGGAGGTGATGGGTTTTAGTCGTATTCCTAGCTGGCAGACTCTAGGACACGTGTTTATCTATGAGCAAGAAAGCAAGAAAGAAAGAAAAAAGCGTCCGAGAACCGGATTGAGGCGAATTGAGACTCGAGAAAGAAATTAATGGGTTCGACAGCTGTCCTAGTATATAGATAGAACTCTATACACCTATTCATAGATATTCAAGGGCAATGCTTTACGACCGATACTTCGATGTCTGTATATTCGCGTGCGTATCTCTCCTCATCATGATTTTCTTTGATAAAGGCACGCTCAACAAATGGGTATCATTCATCTACCTTAAGATGATAAGTTCCTCTCTCCTTCCACGCCCTGCCCGAACGTCTCTTCGTCTCTTCGCCTCCAGCTGTGATTTACTTCCGCTGCCAAAAGAACTGCTATGCACAGTACATGAAGGTAGAAGGCCTAGCTAGGCTCACTCTCCACTTCTCAAAAAGATTTGTACTTCTGGACACGCTTCCAAAATACAAAATATAACCCAAGCCACTTCTTATCACATGTAGAATATGGAAGGTATGACAAGAGCTGTGCCGGTGGCGGGGCTTCAACTTGGTGGTTTTATTTTTCCTGGCATCTGTTTCCGAGCGCCGCTGAGCTTCTTGCTCCTTTTAGGGGTCTGCACTGTCATTGAGGAGGTTCGGTTATGTGAGTTTCTTGTGAATGATGTCGGGATCCTCATGCCAATCATCAACGCTAACCCACATCTATTGGAGAAGAATCAGTATATATTCGAGAACTAGCCGGTAATACGGTGAAAAGGGGTAACAAACTTTTCTAAATGTGCTTAGTCCAGCCAAAATACTGCCACCGATCCAGGTTGAGTATTTCCGCTCGGGCGGGGCAAAGATCTTGATGCGCATATCCTTGACAGCGAGTTTCTTCACTTCGCTCAGTAATCGGTCACCGAAGCCTTTCGTCAACGTGCTACCACCCGAGAGCACAATGTTGGCATATAGTGACTTTCGCAGGTCGAGATCCGTCCGGTTAATCGCATCCGTTACTATTTGATGAACACCGACATACTCGAGACCGACGATGTCGGGGTCGAAAAGGATTTCAGGGGCGCGGAAACGCTCCTGACCGAGGCGCAAGCGGTTACCATCCGGAAGTACGTATTCGGCCATCTTGGCCTGATCTAACTTTGTACTTGCCCAGTCTTTCTCCTCTTGTTTCGGATTCAGCGCCACATACGAGACGGTCTCCTTAATCAGCCGCACCACCTCTTCTCAGCACTGGTGTGGAAGATGTAACCGCTCTTGCGAAGTAGCATCTGCATATATTCGGTAACGTCGCGGCCGGCAACATCGATACGTTGTATTGAACTGGGAATCGCGAAACCTTCGTATACGGCACGGCGTGGGAGACTCCGTCACCAGAGTCCATAACACAGCCTGTGGTACGGCCACTGGCGTAAAGTGAGAGGACTGCTTGAATCGACGTATATAGCGCGGGTACGTTGAAGGTCTCGAATAGGATTTGGGCGGCGTTGTCACGGTTCGATCGAGGATTTAGTGGTGGCTCGGTCAAGAGAACAGGGTGCTGGCAGCAGTGTTAGCAGCAGCAGCGACTCCCTTATTCTAGGATAGTGTCATCGTACTTCTTCGCTCATGGTCTTCAAGCCTTCACTGTATACATATTCCCATATCTTCTCCATGTCATCCCAGTCGGTGACAATACCATGTTCTAACGGATAGCGGATTTTCAACAGGCCCCGATACTCGGTAGCCGCCTTCTGCCCAATAAAGACCTCGCCCTCTAAGGCGCCGGCCAAGACACGAAGATGCTTCGGCCGTCCCACAAAGGAAGGGAAGTAGCATTTAGGAAGATCATCGCCGGCAAAACCAGCTCTTATGGTGCCCGAGCCATTGTCGAGCACAATCGGGGCGTTGTGCAGAGAGTCCGTCATTGTGGTGGGCGTCTAAACCTCCTCGCCTCCTGCAGCTCTCCCTGTCTACCCTCGCAATCGAGTCCTTAGAACTAGTCCGCCTGGTTCTTCAGGTAGAGGGCTTTGGCCGTCGACGTTTGTATTTGTTTGTTTCCTTATTAAGTAATCGGCAGCAGGGATTATCGAATGTGCAACCTATCACCCAACCAGGCTGAAAAAAAAACAACGTCCAAGGAGCCAGCGGTGAGGATAACCGTCCGAGGTGCAGGGAGAGGTCGTTCAACGGCGTTAGTATGGGAAGAGGAGGGTTTCGCTTAGGTAGGTGTAATTTCAACGACAGTGGAAGCTCGAAAACCATAGGCGACGCGCCTTCCCGTGGCTAGGATTCAGGAGCTTTGGGGTCTTTGACAGCGAGCTACCGCCTTGCAGATGGTGTGTTGATACGCTAATCTCGTTGTGGTTAGCTGTACCTGACACCCCACAATCTACAACATGACTACCCCGTCACTCTGTACCACCTGCGGGCAGTTCTTCCAACTTGGCATCTCAAAGCATTTTTGAAACTTCCAAGTTCCAAGTGAGCCGCACTCGTTTATTTGATAATAATTATGTGACATCAATGTCCAGCGTACCCGACTAATATGTTTGTATACCTCCTGGCATGAAGCGCCTTGCGATTGTCTCAGTACCTACCTAGGGTATTCAATGGTGAAAATGACCTACCCGCTATCTAGGACGTGTCACTACCCCCTCATTTTTCTTAATCTTCATGCATGAATCTCTTCAAGGTCTCATTCCTTGCAATGAACCCTCTAAATCTCTTTCCATAGATCCACAGCGGAATAGTCAGTACATTAACTGCCACGAAAACGCTGCCGAGTACGTTGAAGACCGCTAATACGCCGTCCCGAGCCAGCCAGTCGTTGACGAAATATGTCAGTCCGAACGTCAAAAGATTGCGGGCATTGATCGCCACAAAAGCTGGACGCATCATCGAGTCAGTATCCAAATTATCACATGAGTTCCGGGGGATACCATACCCTCTTCGCTCAGCTCTTTGTGGGCATCGATGACATAGCCAAACACACTGGCGTTGGAGAAGGCCAGGCTCATGTTAGCCAAGCCAAAGCAGAGAACTGGTCCGCTCCAGTGTGTCTGGAAGTGAACTGTTGCACCAAATCCAAAGAAGCCAACAATCCCCATTAGAAAGGAGATGATGATTGGTGGTAGTCGAAACTCTGGCTCATAGACGCCGCGGTTCTTCTTTGCCAGCCACAAGCAAATCCAGTCGTTCAATGGGCCTGACACGATCTCTCCTATGAAGCTTAAGATGAATGGAGACAGAGAGATGAGCCCGGTCTGTGACACGGAGAAGTTGTACGGCGGCGCTGTGAAGATAACCGCGTTTACCACGCTAAAGACCACAATCCAGGTTAATGTAACGCCATAGAGTAAAAACGCCCAGAGCACAGCGGGATACCAGAATATCACCATTGGTCTTAGGAAGATTTTCCATAGAGGCGTCTTGGTGTATACTCCGCTATAGAATCGCAACGAGCGTAAAAAGGGGTCTTTCTTCTCCCTCTGTATCCCGGCTTCTGGCGCCTCTGATGGTTCCTCGTTGTGTTCAACATTCGTGGCTTTCTTCTCTGGTAGTTCACCCTTGTCATCATTTGTTCCAATGGTCATCAGACGCTCTTCCCAAGATTGTCTTCGATAGGCGGTTTCAGGGACGAAGAAGATGACAAAGGTAGCAGGATCCCAAATAGGATACCGCACCAAATCAATGTCCATTTCCACCCTTGGTCCTGAAACTGCCATTAATCACTGCCGCTCCAGCGCAATGGTAAACTTACTTCGATGATATAACCAGCAATCAAAGCTCCACCACTAATGCCACACAGAAGAAACATGTTCCAAATAGCAATCCTCGTGGCCCTCTCATGCACAAAGTACATGTCCGCAATGGTACACTGGACGAGAACTTCGTACGGCGCCATGCCAACTCCACTATAGATACGGGAGGCAAGAAAGGTGCCATAATCCTGTGAAACAGCTCCCCAAACGCTGCCCGTGAGCATAATGATAGACGAAATCGCATAGACAGGTCGACGACCAATCTTCTTCGCTATCGGATTAAATATGAAGAGTGACAGGCCGATCAACAAAATTACCCAAGCCGTAGCTTGTGACAGCGTATTGACTGTAATATTCAACTCGGCGGCAATCTCAACGAAACCAGGAGAGAGCATCGGACCATAGGCTCCCACCACGGCCGCGGATAGACCGACAATCGTTAGGATAACATCCTTACGCCACGTCGGCCACTGCGCTAGTATAAGCTTCCAAAGCGATGATAACTTTTACATTCGAATACCCACATTCAACGGATCGTTTGGTGAGTCGCTCGGTTGGGGAGCTAGGATGATATCTGCATTTCGTCCGTGGCCACGTTTAAGATGCTCTCGAGGGATCGCCCGGTATTCGCTTGGGACGTCACTAGACTCGGCTAAAAGGACTATCATTGACCGTTAGCAATGATCTGAAAGCGCAAAGACGTGAAGTTACGTACCAGTCCCTGGGACATGGTCCATATGCTTGTCTTCAAGAATCCCCCAAACCATTTTGATGAGATGTTATACCGCCAGACCTGAACAATCTTAGTTTAAGGTTAATAATCAAGATAGCAACTTAATACGCGAGGAGACACATAATGTCTTTATAGGGACAATAAAGCCATCAACTTCTCAATTACCCCGAATCAACTATTGACAAGGATACTATGTAACCAGATCCAGGCCACTCACCCGATTCGATGATCAGAACGGCGTGATAAGACATTTACCGCTTTATTGAGCATTTCTGAGACGTTGAAATACCACACACTCCGCATCTTGATAACTTGGCAAACTGGATTTAGACAACTGCCGGTCATCGACGCAACCTCATCGTGCGGGGAAATTGCATGGTATCAAGTCTACCCTCCGAGCTGAGGTGCAGATCCCGCATTACGGTAGCATTAATCAGACAGGGCCAGTCGACAAAGGCAAAAAGCAAATGGTAGCTTCAGGGAAAGGCTTACCGAGGTGGCGGTTATTGGTTCTGAGCGCACGGTAGGAGGTGAGAAGATGACCGACATCTCGGTTAATCACGTCACTTACCCAAGCTGCACGTCACATAAAGCCTGGATTAGGGACCTCCAAGGAGAGTCTTAGATGACCCAGGGACACACAGATGAGACTTTATCATCTAACATTCGGTACGCCAATCAAATATGAACCAATCATCACGAGCACGCCCAAAGAGTGGCATCCGCGTCCTAGTCGTAGGCGCTGGTTTCGCCGGTCTTACAGCAGCCATCGAATGCCATCGCAAGGGGCACAGCGTGACCCTCCTCGAGAAATTCCCCGAGCTCAAGCTTCTGGGCGACATAATCAGCTTCGGGCCAAACAGCTCGCGCATCTTCCAACGATGGCCGGGCGTGGCGGAACAGATGAACGCCCTAAGCCAACGGTCTGATGGCCTCGTTATTAAGAATTGGCTCGGCGAGACGCTCCTTAAACAGACGTGGACAGCGGAGCAGAACGAATTCGGGATTCGGTTCGACGGACATCGCGGCGAGTTCCACGAGGTCGTGTATAAGCACGCGCTGGATATAGGCGTGAACGTGAGACTAGGCGCACGCGTCGAGGACTACTTTGAGAACGACGACGAGGCCGGCGTTGTTCTCGAGGGCGGAGAGAGGATTACTGCCAACGTTGTGCTCGCGGCGGAGGGGGTGCGAAGTCCAGGACGGAAGATCGTGCTTGGTTACGACGATAAGCCGAAGGCGTCGGGATACGCGGTCTACCGTACCTGGTTCGACGCCGGCGAGATCGCAAAGGAACCCGACTTGCAATTCTTCACGGACAATGGTGATAAGCATGTGGCATGGTTAGGTCCTGACGTCGTGCGTATAAAATCTTCCCGTGCCTGATTCCTTAGCTTCCTTTTTTCGTCTAATCTAGCAAGGTCTATGATTTAAGACTTAGAACTCTCGACTAATGTGTCTCTATGCGTAGCATTTCATCGCGGCATCAGTGAAAGGCGGCAAGGACTTCTCATGGGTTTGTACTCACAAAGTTCGTCTAGCTTTCATCTCCCCTTCAACAACTCCTATTTTACGAGTACTTGTCTGAGCCCGTTTCATGATCATAGGATGAGCAAGATATCAAAGAGAGTTGGTCCTTCGAGGCGCCCCTCTCCGACGCGCGCAAAGTCCTCGAAGGCTGGGACCCCATCGTACAGAAGATCCTCGATAAGACACCCTCCCCCTAATCGACTGGAAACTCGTATACCGAGACCCGCTGCCCACATGGATATCAGCACGGCGCCGCATAGCGCTGATCGGCGACGCAGCGCACACGTTCCTGCCGACCTCCATACAAGGGGTAATTTTCCAACTGACCAAAAGAAAAATGATATTTTGTTGTTAATTCAAGTTTTTTTTAGGCCTCACAGGCCATGGAAGACGGTGCCACCATCGCCGTCTGTCTCTCCGGGCCCAGGCAGCAGCTGAAGGGAACGACGGCGTGCAGGAGGCCGTGGCGACCTTCGAGGCTATACGCTACGAGCGCGTCCGCTCGGCGCAGAAGACGGGCGAGCAAACGCGCGACATATGGCACAAGGCGGACTTCAGCGCGGCTAAGAAGGACCCGCAGTCCATGCGGCTGCGGCGCGAGGCATGGCTCTTGAACTTCGACGCCGAGACGTATGCCGAGGCACACTACGAGGAGACGGCGAGGGCGCTCGGGGCGAATCCCGAGGGTGGGATATTTGGAGATACGGAATGCGGGAGGAGATTGCATGTCCCCGAGGGCAAAGAGGGATATCTGGAGTATAACGAAGAGCTAGCTAATGCTGTCAGCTCGGGGAAGACCGTGGAGGTTTAGAATGGATGAGCATCGGATGCATTTTGCAACGTGTGAAATGTTTTTTTATTCAGACTTTTTGTCTTGATCTTCTCTTTTTTATATTTCTTGCTCTTTACCACACACCCCTTCTACACTGGATATATCCCCTTGGACCATAACGCCGCTTTCCCGAGCCTCCCTTTTTATGGTTGTATATACATAGAAGAATAGATAAAGTAGTGTGATATATATTAGGGTGAGGTTCGTCTATCCGTACCGAATCAAGCGCCTAGTACCTTGGCGCCAATCCAAGGCCAGCCTAAAACCATAGCCATGCCTGGGAGGTATCTGTATAACACCATACGTATTAGTACTTCCATGCCGATAACCCTTAAAGAATAGAATTCAGTAGCTGGAAAGTACATACATTGCAAGAGTCTGGGCTCTTGTTTTGACGATCCGCCCCCAGTCTGCTGGGGCATTGCTAGAGGCGTAGCGGCGGAAGACTTGTTGCCGTAGAGGTGCTCTCAGGACCTGTCGTGAGGCTAGACGGGCAGCTTGAACTGTGATCGGTGCCATTCTGTCTGATTTTTGTGGTGGATGGAGATGAGAGGAACTGCCGGGAGTGGAGTTGATGAGTTTTTGTACAAGTTGAGAGGAGAGGAAAGAGAGGCTTGGTATATGCTCTCGAGACTGTTGGTTTATTATGTTCTTGTTGGATGTCTATGATGAGGACATGAGTTCTATTATAAGGTTAGGTGGTAACCTTGATTTTATACTACATACAATAAGACTAAGATTTACGCTTCACGATGCTAGAATGTCCCATGTGCTCTAGTTGGTCCTCGAAAGAGTCAGCTACGGCCGCAAGCTGACCTGATTCTTACCCGGGATGTGTTCGTCTAGGAGCTTAACATACGATCGAGCCCAGCCTTGTCAGGTGAGTTTATTAGACCAGCTACCCGATAGCCTGGGAGCGGTAAGCTTGACACCAGTCCGCCTTGCGTGAACCTATCATGTAATTATTGATTACCCAAGTCCGCTTTTTACGTGACCGGGCTATGTTTTTCTTCGGGGCATCGGAGACGAGGGCCTTCTGTGTCGGCAGGGGCCGGGCGATCGCCGGGCAGTGGCGGCGGGAAATGTGTTGAAGCGGGTCCTCAATTACCCGTTTTAGTCTCAGAAATGTCTTACTGTTTGGTAGGGCCTAGTCTAATTAGTAGCCACTCTAAGAGCCTTCCTACAAAGGCCGGTTTGGGACCGATACGTGAGGATTTGGGCCAGTCAATCCTGTAAAGGTTTTTTTGGCGGGGGGTTCGGCCTATGGTGTCATACGATGTGGTTGACCGTGATTGTCAAAGTGACCTGATGGCACCCCCCAGCACGAAAGTGGGTCGTAGACTGAATCCCGTTGTCTTATAAACAAAACCTACAAGATGAAAGTGGTGTGGACTTATTATAATAAAGGGACTCTTCTGATCCTTTAACAAGCCCTTATTTTCATTGGCAGTCGACCATCGCCCTAGAGATGATTGCTCGCTTTCCGAGACTCTGGCTCCACGTTCGAGATCGCAAGTGGATGAACTGTGCTTGCTTGGAGTCTGGGCCGACGCCTCCAACGTAACTCGAGCGATGAAAATCCCGAGAGGGGAAGTCTTTATTTTGAGAGATTTCTGTGTTTCATCTTCGAGAGAAGCGCTCGTTTATTTGTCGGCGACTGGCTTCACAGCCCCTCTGCCGCCTTGACAGTGCCCAGTGAGAACCTCTTGCAGCGATTGTCGCTTATTCCGACACAAGGAACGCGCAGCCCGCTCCAACCCTCATCGAACATAGAGAGAATTATTGGCTGGCTGGGTTCGACTGTTGAAGATATTTACGTCGTCGATGCCGATTTAGGAGGGCTGATGTCTTATATCTGAGTTACCATTGATCATGACGCTTGTCCGGTTTTAGTCACTGACACCCATTGTGGCGACAAGGGGTTTCCGCTGCCGATTGGAAAAGAGCGGATAGAGAGACCAGTCTGCCCACCTAGGTCTCGCAGGACTGAGGGTACATTTCAGCGGCGCTTATTTCTGCCCCGAGCTATTTATGGAGATTTTGAGGTTACCTACTGTGCTCTCGTGATGCGAGCTACATAGTATGCAGGTGGAGGGGAGTGTTGGCAGAATGGATGCGTTACCTAGGTGGAGAGGTATCGGTAGACTAATAATCCGACGCCGTGGATGTACAAGCAGATGAATAAAGTGGGGCTTGTCTACACCAGGTCTAGTTCCAGTAGATGCAGCACTCTTAAAATGGGCAGGCACGGACCACCTCCGCGAAATCCTAACCCTAGTCGGGAATGTAAGTAAGTCGCAACTCGGCAACTGGTGGCTTGTTGAATCGAATCTCGTTCTGTGCAAGTTGCCCCGTTCTTAGCTTTACGCTATACCTTCCCGTGCCTTACCTAGGTACCTTACCTGATCGCCCTAAGTCGGCTTTGGCTTTTCTTCAGTAACACCTGCTAGCTCACGCGCCTCTTTGTCCGTCCATCGTACTTGTGTGATGCTCTATTGAGCCCGGCGGCTGGAAGTCCAGTCATCACATCCTGTTGCGCGCTCGAAGTCACGCTCATCTCCGGTTCGTGGCGAGACGGCCGACCAGACGATCGGCGACCGGGCCGAGGGGCCTGTCTACGCGCCTCTATTGAATTCTATAGCCGCTGTCTGCAAGGCTGGGTGTCACGAAAATATCACATATAGCCAAGCCAGCATGACTTGACAGTCGATGTTTCTTCCGATGCACCCAAGCACGTTAGGTGAGATATTCAAACTCTACTATGCCCAATTTTCTTTTTGAATTATTGTCCTGCTGGCCGAGTCAATGATGAGCGAAGAGGTAAAAGGTCGATTGCGTGGTGAATCTTCTGGTTTTGGTGTGTATACTCGCCGTAACGAAACACATGTTGTCCAAGCAACGCGTCTTGTTTTCTCTTCTGCGCCAAAGTATCTACCTCCCCGATACATTTAGTGGCAGAGAGCAAGATAAATTCCAAAAGCAGTATATCTGCTCGTGCCACTACATGGAGCTCGACCTCGCTTTTGTATCCACCGAGACAGAGCCAAAGGCTGTGGCAAAAAAGATACAACCGAGGATTCTCTCACTCACGTGGCTGAGTTTTGCATTTCATAGCCGCTGTTTCCCCGCAGAATGAGGTACAAATTACAAACTGAAAAGATCTGAGACTGGCCATACAGAACTCGCCTTACGTTATGACCCCTCTATAAATAACCCTGTACTATCTACACTTCGGCTGATCTTCACGCCCCAGATTATATCACGTTCGTGCAACGCCAGGCTTAGATATCGGTTATCTATCACCGTCAGTCGTTGCAAATAAATACCCTGCCGCTTCTTGGGCCATCACCGCGGCTCACCAGTTTCTTAAAGTGTAAGTAGCAGCAGTCTCTTTCCACTAGCCCTATCCCTCTTTTATTCGTATCTGCTCTTTCTCCTCTACTCTCTCCCTAGCGGAAGGCGATACCCATTGGTAGCTTCGTCTCGTTAGTGATAGTCTAATTGTCTACGCTTACTCAATCTCTATTTGATAGTCAGTACCTTGCAAATGAGTGGCTGGGGAAAGTACTATCAGTGACCCCTGCCAACGAATGACGGCCTGTCTAAAAGCACCATACCTACGAACAGGACATCGGCAGATCACTTCAATGTGGCTTACGTATGGATGAAGGGCCTGGTATGCAATTAGCTCTCTCCTGCCATGGATCGCAATGAACCTCGGAAATGCCAATGGGAAGGATGCTATTCGTCTGGTGTGAAAGAGGGAGGCGTATACTGCTTGGAGCACAAGACACAATATCTCCAAGGTCTCCAAGGTCGCCGCCTACAACCTGATAAAAACCAGGCCTTCTCAAATTCCTCATCCAACCCACTGCTAGGTCCCTCTAGGAGTACTGTTAGCCCGGTTTTGGCCGGGACCGCATTATCGGCAAACGAAAAGAAGCAACTTCCTGAGAAGCATACCGCACGAAAAAGCGCCAAACAACCACCGACATTAGAACAAGCTCGTATTGTTTCCCCAACATCTCCTGCGCGGAGACCATCTGCGGATTCACTGTCTGGAAATCCGCGACCAGTAAAGAAACAGCGTCCACCAAGCGTGTCGAATGTATCCGGGTTGTATTCAAGGTCAGACAGTTCTTCGTTCTCAGAGAATGGCATCTCTCATTTGTCCAGTAGAGGTATGTTCAGACAGTCCGAAGAGAGAACTTATAAACTTAGTGCAGTAGACGATTTTGCACTGCGGCCTAAGAAGAAAGAATCCGCACATGAGTCGGCGAGGTCGAAGCCATACAATGACCAGCGACAATTACATCGAGGAGATAGTCTTAGCAACTCTACTCGACCAGCTCCGGCCTCGAGTAAGCCACCTCAAACCACCAGTCTCAAAGGAAATTTTCGTCCTGGGTCTTTTGTGATAGATCTCACTAGGGATGATGATCCAGTAACTCTATTACCGCCGCCGAAACCTCAGCTTTCCCCCAACATACATGCCCATAATGGCGTTTCAGCGGGCCTCCACAAACCCCAGAGGTCTTCTAGTGGAAATTCCGATTTACCTTACGAACAAAGAGATATTCCAGTGTCCGGCAATAAGCAACTCCGTGAGGGTCCACCGGTATCCCAGCCAGGTGGCATTTCTCAAGTCCATCACAAGCGCTCCGTTGAACAAATAAAAGATCTACCAACCCAAAAACTGCCGCAGACCGTAGTTCCAAGCAGTCCCACTGTGCAGCCCACTTCGAGGCCCTCAAATGAAATAATATCTGAAGCGCCAAATAGCAAACAAAAACCAAACATACCAACCCTCAGCAATGGCTCAGGGCCCATGCACATAAATTCCTCTGACACATCCACACCTGAACATGAATTTACGCCCATCAAAGATCCTCAACTCACCAACGGAATCCATCGATCGTCCCTAACCGAGAAAAACTCTGCTCCGGCTAATTCGAGCATGGGTGCTTCAGTCACTAAACAGATGATGGCTACGGAACCCACCAAAACCGATGTACAACAGACGCCTGTTCCGGATCCACTGCCGGCGTCACAAGTTGAAGCAACGCAAATCGCAAGCCGCCATGGCCCTCTGTCAGCTCTGTTAGGTGGCCGGGAGTGGAAGAAGATGTCGACTGAAGAACGGCGTCTCTTCTGGGTTTCACAGCATGACGCTAAAAAGCTAGACGCCCAGATATATAGCGAGAATAACCGACCGTTTCGACCCGGCGATGCTTTGTTTGGTGTTACTGATGATACGTTGCCCCACGACCTCAACGCCCCGCAACACATTTCAATTATATCGACCCTAGAATCCACTACTCATGCCAACAAACTGAAGAGTGGTACCAGCAAAAACAAAAAGAAATTTCAGCCCGTGGCAACCGGAAAACAGGCCTAGGTGAGGCCATCAAGCGAGCGGTCCAACGAAAACGGGGAACATTAAAACCCAACCAGAAACAAAGACAAGACAGCCTACCGCAGCGCGTGCGAGAGAATCCAAAGTGGCTTCAAGCACTTGAAGTGCTGGAACAAATCGAGGCTCAAGCACAACAGAACAAAGAAATCGGTCAGCCTCAGGGGACAAAACTGCTAAGGGCAAAGCGAAGGCAACTATGCCAGTCGAACTTGATTCAGACACCGATATGCAGTCGAGCTAACAACAGCTTACATTTTGCTTCGTGTTTCTTGCCTCGCGTGTTTCTCATGGCACGCACGTTGCGATACGGTGACATGATCTGTATACTTACTTTTGCGACATTTACATACATACCTATTCTTATGCGGTTTCTATATACCCCCAAGACGCAGTGGCGTCTATCTATCCATTTCTCGGGTATAGAGGCAGAAAGGCGTTATATTTGAGCTCGCATAACTGTACGAATGGACGAACAAGGTCGGGGATGGGAGGGCATTACATAGAGTGTGCATCCGTGCCTACGCGCATTACGCCTTGGTTGGGGGCCATTGGTCAGGATACGGAATATACAAACGGAGAAAATGTTCGCGTATAGAAGGACTGGATACTTGCTAGATCCACACCAACCTCGACAACCCAATAAGATAGGCAGCCAGTACCTACATATATATACAGCAGCACGAGAATGCTGCAGATACACAATAAATACGAGCATCTTCCATGTTCAAGATTTTATTAGCTGGATATTGATCACCGAATTTCTTTCTGTTTCTGTAATTGATTTGTTTTAAATGCGCTAAACTGGATCCCTTTCGTACGAAAGACACCCTGTCTTTCCAATCATCTTTTATCTATCCGCCTTTGATTTACTTCCTACCATAACATTTACTTCATGATTTCTTAGATAGCAAGTTCAGGGCGCTACCCGCGAGTATGAATTCAGCCTGGTCGCGGCTCACGGCATGGCGCGTGGGATCAGCACCTCCTCGCCGGTGCGGAAGTTCTTGACGCGCAGCGATACATCACCCTGGCCACCGTTCCGCAGCATGTCTAGCAGGCCGACTGTCTCGACCTCGTCGCAGGCGTTGATGCGGTCGTAGTCGGCCTCGTTGGCGAACGTCAGGGGTACCACACCCTGCTTCTTGAGGTTCGTCTCGTGGATGCGGGCGAAGCTCTTAGTGAGGACCACGCGAGCGCCTAGGTAACGCGGCTGTAGCGCCGCGTGCTCGCGCGCGCTACCCTCGCCGTAGTTGTGCTCGGCGACGACGAGCCAGGGTTGCGCGGCGTCACGCCACCGCTGTCCGAGCTCTGGAATTGTGTGCGCGGACCCGTCCGTGTCGTACGCGACGTTGACCTCCCCCGTCTCGGCGTTAGTGGCCGTGTTCAGCGTGTTGGCGCTGATATTGGGAAGGTGGCCCTTGTATTTCAACCAGGGCCCGGCGGCCGAGATAGTGTCGGTCGTGCACTTGCCTGTCACCTTGACGAGGACCCGTAGGCCGGTCAGCTCGGAATTCGGAAAAGGTTCAAAGGGCTCCAAAAGTGCGAGACGCGACGAGCTGGGCGAAATCGCGACTTCTACTGATGCATCCGGGGCGGAAGCAACAGCCTGGAACTCGGGCCGTGCCGCCTCGAACGGCTGCTGTGGAATTTCCTCGCCCGAGGGTGGTGTGAAACGAAACTCCTTGCCGGAGGCCGTCTGCAGCGAGTCGGTCATGGGGTTGAAGGTAGTAGTTCCCGCGAAGGCCATAGCTGTGACAATCTCAGGCGACGCTAGGAAGTTCATCGTGTCCAGGTTGCCATCGTTGCGGCCTCGGAAGTTGCGGTTGTACGATGTAAGAATAGCGTTCGGCGTGCCTTTCTCAACGCCATCTTGACGTTTCCATTGACCGATGCACGGGCCACAGGCGTTTGAGAGTACAGTGCCACCAGCCTCTTTGAAAGTATCGAGTGGCCCATCTCGTCGCAGAGTTTCTCTAATTTGGTCACTTCCAGGCGTGATGTAGAAATCAGACGCCGGCTTTAGGCCCGCCTCTAATGCCTCGCGTACCATGCCCTCCACACGGGTCATATCCTCGTAAGAGCTGTTTGTGCAACTGCCAATAAGGCCAGCCGATAGTTTTTCTGGCCAACTCTCTTCCTGTACCGTCTTTTTGAATTGGGATAAGGGGTAGATAGGTCAGGAGTAAAGGGGCCGTTAATATGGGGTTCTAAGCTCGCCAGGTCGATGGTAATAACTTCATCGTATTGAGCACCTTTGTCAGCCCAACGAGACGATGTCAGAGAATTTCTTGGCCTCAGCAGCTACATCACGCCGGTGGGTGGACTCGAGGTACCGTACATGGGCTGGGCTGAATGGGAATATCGAGGTTGTGGCACCGACCTCGGCGCCCATGTTGCAGACAGTTGCCATGCCCGTGCAGCTGAGTGTTTCAACTCCAGGACCGAAGTACTCAATAATGTAACCTGTACCGCCACGGACTGTTAATTTCCCAGCAAGGTTTAGGATGATGTCTTTGGGCGAGGCCCAGCCACCAAGTTTGTTGATCAGCTTCACACCGAGGATGCGAGGAGCCTTCAACTCCCACGGCGCACCAACGAGCGCTTCCACAGCATCGGCGCCACCAACACCGATTGCTATCGTCGACAGGCCGCCGGCGTTCGGTGTGTGGCTATCAGTACCCAGCATCATAAGACCAGGAGCGGCATAGTTCTCAAGGACGCTCTGGTGGATGATGCCGGCACCAGGTGGCCAGAACTCAATACCGTACTTTTTCCCGGCCGACCCTAAGAAGTCAAAGACCTCCTGATTCATCTTGATGCCGGACTCCAGATCAGACTGTGCGCCGTGTTCGCCGACAATGAGGTGGTCGCAGTGGATGCTCGCAGGAATAGCGGTCGTCGGCAGGTTGCAGGTCATGAACTGAAGAAGTGCCATCTGTGCGGAGGCATCCTGCATGGCGACACGGTCAGGCTTCAGCTTCAGATTCGCAGTGCCCCGGATATCACGGCCGCCATTCGTGTTAGTCAAGAGCAATTCCTCTGCATTGTCTAGGTGGCTGTAGAGGATCTTCTCGGCCAAGGTCAGGGCGCTGCCCTCCAAGCACTCCTTGACCCTCTCGTAGTTCTTGGCGAGCTTGAGGTACGGCGGAATCCGTGGGTTCGAGGTGTCGAATGTAGGAGTCGCGAACGATCGGGGGCGCGATATGTCGCCTCGACGGCCGCACGCTATGAGTTGCTGGAAATGCGCATGTTGGTACTTAGTTGGAAGATGGTTGATGGTTGCAAACACGACTTACCCGAAGGCTCGCGCCGCGACGGCCTGCCATCTCAATTACCCTCATCTTTCAGGTCGCATAGCAACTTGCCTTCACGGTCGATTGCGCCACTGCCAAAGTGTAGAGAGTCAAGCAGAGAAAATCCCAAGGTTCGTTGACAATTCAACTTCTCTGATTGGTTGGCGGGCGGAAGGGTGAGGTGCGATACCGGAGGGAAGGTGGCATAACGAGCTGCCGCCTGCCGGCGTCTGCTGCCGGCCCCAGACCCAGGTGGCCGGGCTCCGGGCTCTGGGGAACGGGGAACGGGGAAAGGGGAAAGGGGAAAGGAGAAATGCTGCTCTCGCCCTAGATGGCGTACATATATCGATCTCAGTGCAACACCGTGCCATTCTTTCATCACCCGAGGTTACTGCTACCAGGTCTACACTAATGAAGCCTAAGAATGTGAAACAATAATTTGTAGTGACTAAGCATACTAAATATAGGGTCACATTCATACCCTTAACGATAAACCTTTTTTATTAAACACTTTCGGTGTTTGTGCCGACCGGGCATCTTCATGTGAGAAGATAATTATCTGTTCTTAACCCCTACACAGGCCCTACACACTATCCTGGTCTAGAGCCCTGTGACATCGCGCAAATCGCCTATTCTAGTCACTGACTTAACGTGGTTATAGTCGAGCTAAGTGCAACTACGTGTAGTTACGTCGGTAGATCAGTGTATTTAGTGCGAACTCCGCACTTTAATTACCCAGGTAGCTCCGCGTTTATGGAGGATAAGCATGGATGGTGTGCTGTGAGTCTGCGTACGGACTGTTGTTGCGCTTTGGCGGTGAGCCCGAGCTTTATCTCGCTTCCGTCCTCACAGCGAAAGAATACTGCTCTACATAGTACATAGCTGAAGATAACCTGGAATGACATCCGTAGTGGTGTTCAAGGTGAGGACTGGGAGAGCAAGAGCCTCGTACTGGTACACCTTCGGTCCGGCCGTACCGAGACTAACTTGATCCGGTAGTTCAATGCAGCCATGCTGTTTCCATTTTGACGTGCCATCGCCCTGCAGCAGCACGGATGACTCGTATCATGTGTGTCTACTCCGGTAATATGTAGTGTAGAAGACAGGTGCTACAGCGGTGAAAATAAATGGCGGATAAACAGACTTACCTAAGCTACTCAGGTGGCACCGTGGCTGAGACAATGGCGTCCCTGGCCGAGTTAGGGCTGAAGTCTTTGCTAGGAGGGGATAGTAAGTTATAGTTATAGTAACTATTAATATCTCTCACCAATCACTACTATATATACTACAAGATAGAAAGCGTAGTGTAATAGCCTAGTAATTAAAATAAGGGATTATGTGTTACTAGTATCAGTTGATTAGGCTGACGTCCAGGTAGCGCAAAAGAAAAGGATCCTCCGGTAGAATTGTAGGCGAAAGGCCGATCTTTTTTTTTAGAACAACAATCAAGGAGCACCCGAGTTACCGATAGTGCGGCCGGGGACTGAGAGACGGTACCTGGGGATTATTATATACTGTCCATCTTACCACATGACAGTAGGGCAGTGCACAGCGGCTTACACTGTACTACAAGGGCCTACAAGGGCTAGGGCCAGGGCTACCGACAGGGGAGGGGTGCATCATTACGGCACAGCAAAGAAGCTTACTTTTAAGTTTTTTAAGTTTCAAGCAGGTATAACACACATCACTCCCACTAATCTAATTCAACTGACCCTCTGCCCTAGCCAACAGCCCGTCTACTGCTCCCACACGTACCTGTGTGTTGGGACTCGGTCAACTTACATACAGTAGAGGGACGGCTTGTATGTCACTAGTAATCTCGCGCGTTGGTTCGACTCCGGACCCTCGGACATCATTTAAAGAACATAGACAGTGATATAGATCCGTCAAATGCAAACCGATTACTGTTCTTCGTCATGGCGGTGCCAGTCCCCACCCGGGCTCTAACGCCGGACCCTCACGATGCTCGTTCGCTCGCTCGCTCGTCAGCTCATTCAGGCCGGTTTGAGCTCAATAAACATGGATCTACGCCAGCCCATCCAGCTGCACATACAGTAGTGTTGGGAGTGTAGCGAATCTCCATCCTCACCATCACCGGACGTGGTGGCCGCACTAAGACGTTGTGCATGTTGTAGTGTAAGTCCGTCTGCTTTTGGAGTCCACTGTTGGTCCACAGATGTTGTCCACAGATGTTGTCCAAATTCTGCCTTATACTCGAAGTACAATCTCGGTATGGGCACTTCTGATGTATTGACTGCTTGCCTGCCTATTCAGGTATTGCAGAGGCCATCGCGGTCTTATCGTGGGTGCCGGGCCCCTATCCCAAAGTCTTGGTACATCTGTTTCATTGACTGTTGCTGGATGTTAGGTGGGCTGCCCATGCCAAAGAAATCCACCCGGCCGGCATCTCGAAAAGTTGCCTCCAATGAGCTGCATTGTTGGCGCCTTGTCAACTGATGGAATAAGCAATGGATCCCGTCTTCGCCTCGCCCGTGGCCTGGGTTCTTCTGGCCTACCCTAGCTTAGCACCTAATGGTAAGCCTAGCGCGAGCCACACCAGCACGCCAAGCCTGCCGCCAGAGAGGTTGTGCTACTGTGTATCCGTCAACCGACAGACACAGCGATGGGGTTATTAGAGGACGACGGATGACATCCTGGGCCGCCCTGGGTCAGCATGGAGTCAGACAACCTGCAGTACACTAGGTTGGTCCAGGTCGGCCACTATGGCATGAATCCTCTCTATATAGGGTTCGCACTCCCTCGTAGTCGCACCGGCCCTTGAAGTGATGTTGTAACCTTTGTTCTTCCCATTAAGCAAAAGCTGTCAATATGCCTGCTGTTTGGGTTTACCCCGTCCTCGCCCTTGTGGGCCTGGCGATATATCGTATTCTTCAGATCGGTAGTAGACCTAAGGACTTCCCTCCTGGACCCCCGACCCTTCCGGTTATAGGAAACCTGCACTTAATGCCCAAAGAAAATGGGCACGTCCAGTTCAAGAAATGGGCTGAGGAATATGGGTAAACAGTCCGTCCTTTCGTGTACTCGAATATGGCTAATCTTGTCTGGATAGACCGGTTTACTCACTTATGCTGGGACCCAATGTTATGATTGTATTCTCTTCGGACCAAGCTGTTAAGGATACATTCGACAAGAAGAGTTCCATCTATTCATCTCGACCTGAGGTTTATATTGCACGAACCGTCGGTGGCTCGCACAAGGTCGACGGCGGTTACCGTGTTCTGAACATGGTTAGTCCAAACCATACTCGCTCGTTTACTATATCGTAACTGACCGGTTTTCTCAGCCATATGGTGACCGATGGAGGATGGCTCATCGTGTTTACCACAGTATTCTCAATGTTAGGGCTGCAAAGAGCTTCGTTCCTTACCAAGATCTCGAGAACAAGCAGATGCTCCAAGGTTTCCTGGACCAGCCAGATTCGTTCATCGATCACCTACGTCGCTATTCCTTCTCATTGACCACCCAGATGATTTACGGCTTCCGGACACCCACACTTGACGACTGGAGACTAAAGTCACTATTCCACAACCTTCACCAATTTTCCAAGGCTATGGGCACGGCGTCTGCTATGATCTTAGACATGTTCACCCCCTGCGAGCCCTACCAGATGCTGTTCTCGGCAGCCGGGCACATGCGAAGAATTTGCACGAAATCGAATTAAAATTTCATAAGGGTAACTGGATGGACGTAAAGAAGAAGCTCAAGGCTGGCACTGCTAAGGTAAGTTGCTTCTGCGCTTATTGCTCTTCTGCAATTCGTGTACTAATATCCCACATTCTAGCCCTCGCTATGTGTCGACTTGATCAAGGCCCAAGACGCCGAGGGTTTCTCTGACGAGCAGGCTGGTTACATCGCCGGAAATCTGCTAGAAGCTGGTGCCGACACTACTGCTGCCCAGCTCACAGGTTTTGTCCAAGCTATGCTGTTGTTCCCCGAAGTGCAAAAGAAGGCCCAGGAAGAGCTTGACCGTGTCTGCGGTGGCCGATTTCCCACCATGGACGACTGGGACAACCTACCCTACATCCGTGCCTGTGTGAAGGAGACCAACCGATGGATGCCGACAGCGATTTTGGGTATTGCACACTCCAACAACAAGGAAGACTTTTATATGGGCTATAGGATCCCCAAGGATTCCATGTGTGTGGTGAATGTCTGGTATGTATCCTATATTCAGCAAATACACTGAGGAACCTTTATTAACATCTAATTTACAGGGCTATCCACATGGACCCCAAACGCCACCCTAACCTTCCGTCTTTGACCCTGAGCGTTACGTAGACGACAATACCACCTCCCTCGAGTCATCGCAGCAGCGGGACGTATCGAAGCGGGACAACTTTCTCTTCGGCGTCGGCCGCCGCATCTGCCAGGGCATGCACATCGCAGATCGCTCCATGTTCCTCGCCATCTCGCGGCTACTGTGGGGCTTCCGTATGGAGACGACCCTCGATGCCGCCGGCAAGCCCATCATCCCCGACCCGTCCAAACTGATTCCCGGCATGTTGGTCCAGCCGGAGCCTTTCCCAGCCTCCATCCACCCTCGCACTCAGAAGCACGCCGAGATCATTCGAAAGGAGTGGTCCGATGCCTTCGCCCTCCTCGATGGCGAGGAGCAGTGGAAGGAGATTCCTAAGGGCATGCCTCTATCGACGTATGAACCCGTCGCGGCCGCAGATCTCGAGAAAATATAGACACTTTGCGATTTTTACTTGCAGGAGTTCGAGTCTATGACATTATGCTCCTCCAACATTTGCGACGAAGCAACACGAATACTTATGAAGTATATAGAACACGGCAGCAACTAGCCAGCCATTTATATCCAGTAGCAGACTTCGCTACGAGGATTATTTGTATATAGATTTACGGTTATCCAGCATGGTCGGTATGGGGTTTTTATCATCATCATCTTGGGTTTTTTTTATTTTCATGACGGATGGGCGTGATACCAAAGGGATGAAGGGGTGGGGGGCAACGGGATCTTTTCAGTGCTTCGAGGAGCACCAATGGGATATCAACCATGGCATAGCTTGTATAGACAAAACCAAACGATCTACTCGAATCTTCAGAAACGTTGAAAACGGATGTGACAGGTTAACACGAGTCATTAGCTTATTATCAAATGCCAATGAAATTCCTTGTGCCTAAGAAGCTGATACTAGGTAATGTACCATGAGAGCCATTGTGGCGCCGGGGCTCCGGCTTTGTCCCCGATAGCTACAGTCAACTGCCAACGCGGACCCGGAGATATTCCGGATTACTCAACTCTCCCCGGTTCGAATTCTGACATCGATGATGGATTCTACGGAAAAAGGCCTTGTCTCACACTTGTTTGATTTCGTTACTAAGTATCAAGTGTGCGATATCTTGTATGAAATATAATTAGAGCTACCGTGTTACACGGATCTGGCTTGAGTGTATTATATAGTGCTACACGGATCCTACACAGAATTCGCTAAATACTACCTTGCAAGGCTAAAGCAGTCGTACAAAGTTATCGCGAGTCTCAAGCAGACACCGAAGCTGAACTCGAACACCGAGACATTCAGCCACCGGCTACACAGGTCTCTATCTGGGTCCGCGCAGCTGTAGGAAAGAAGAGAGGAATTCCAAGCATAAAAGGGCACGGAATCCTCCCTCCAGGAGAATAAAAAAAACTTAGATTTTCATGCACCTTTGGCACCATAGTAGTTCATTATTCAACCACTACTTTCGCTATGAGCAGGACGCGCGGTTATTTCACGTAGATGATAACTTCATGCTTTCCGCGGCGGTTATCGTGATAGATGTTGTCTTGCTGTTGGACCCCCTCCCACCCGTCGAGAATGGACCAGCTCGTGGGTGAAGTTGTTAACAATTGGCATATCTCAGCTTTTGGGTTGTGGTTAATACTTGGGGCGCTTCGTAGCTGTATGATGATGCCTACAACGATTAACAAAATAGTAGATAGGAAACATGGACTTAAGCGATCGGTTGTGATAGCCGTGATGGAGAATATATCCTACTTGGTAAATACCCCATCTTGTGAGTCGTCTTTCTTATTTTGGCCTTGGAAGCTGTATTACGCCCCTTTCACATGTTATGAGTGAATGGCTGATGTATGAAGCACTCTCAATTTCTTATATTTAGGCGTCATGTCGCTATTAATTCATGCGGCTTATTACCACCAATCACTATCTATTTCAAGACATAACTATTTCACTAATATTCCCAACTAGAGGCTTTCTGTATTTAAGGAAGTCACTGATGCCTGCCGAATGTACAGAGCCCGCCCCCTCATGGATGTGCTCAAAGCGAGAGCCTCCACATAATGGTGCGTTCAGCTCAAAACTAATGCGAGCATTTCCCCATTATTAAATCTGCGCACTATACTACACTAGTCTTCAGAAGCTGAAAGTCTGGACTGCGCGAATACCTTACGGCCCAAGCTATTGTAGTCGGGCATTCTTGGTGTTGATTATCCGCCTTTTAATAGTCAGCGCGGAGTGAAGTTCGTGGAGGGGCACTTAAAGATTACCTAGTGTAAGTGGGATGGATGTGCAAGTTCGCGACTAGGAACGATACAACTGGCATTGTGTGAACGGCTCGAGGCTGCATTGACATTCCACAGCGCCTAGTGATTGGTTAAGCATGCTCTGTTTTGACATTTTCGAGGTCACATTGCATCATGAGTTACACTTGTAGGGCGTTTATTCCCTTGCCCGTTGTTGCATTGAGTGTGCATCGATCGTACGCAAGCTTGTGGCTGGGCAGATGTGGCGGGGTGGCCAAGCAAGGGTGTATCTCGGAAAACTGGATTGTGGTTTTCGCCAATTCTATTTTTTGCGCCGTTGCTAGAACTGTCAGGACCTTATTCTGTTGCCTGCATGCAAGTCAGATCTGGAGAACCTTGCGTCAAATGGCACCTTGGCGCGATAATAAAGAAGTTGTCAACCGGCCTCGCGGTGCGTAACCAAATTACGCAGTGTCCTCGTATGCATCGACCGCTTTGCATCCTTTGTTACTAATAGCCCATATATTCAGTAGGTAATTCATTCTACGACTGATATTGAAAATCGGGAGGGTTTCGGGTTCCCGCCGAAGTGGATATCGCGAATGATCGCAATTTGTTTAAGGGTCATCCTCCTTACTGTAACGGAAAGGTTCAAAACACACGAGGCCCTGTTCAACCCAACGTCGGCATAGACACTGAGCTATCGACAGCTATTAGGATTGACCTATAGTCGCAATTGTCACGGGAATAGCCCGGTAACAGACAACGTAAAAGATAGGATAGGGTCACCCTTACTGTGATGAAGCTATCATTGCCTATCCTGTTAAGAGTGTAGCATGATACAGCTCACTGACCAAGTAGGGTGAAGGTCTTGTTCAGCAGTCAATCTCTATAACAGGTAGTGGTCTGAACTATATTGTACTTCGCAACAGTTCCACAGTTACCTCTTGATTTTGCCATTCGAACGACGTCACTCCGTCGAGCAGAATCCAATGTTGTGGTTACAGTACTTGGCAGTGCGGGAGGTGCTGTTAGTGGGACTGTAGTGGATAGAGATGGTGGGCTTTTAGCTAGCATACTAGCCAGGGTGGTACCTGAATAGCCCCCCTTGACGACGTAGCCTAGCGCAGAGGAGCAGCAGACGACGTGGTCTAATTGGCCCCTGGTTGCTGCTCCGCCCGCTTTGTTGATCTGAAACGGACATCATTTGGTGTCGCGATTCCTAATCATTTCCCTCTAAGCCTGGCAGCCCAGTTACTAGTAGTGCAGCACACAACAACGCATGCGCAGCTCAGCCCTCTCCAGCTCTCCATCTCTCTGGACTGCTAGTACCGGCATAGATTGACTGCCCACCTTCGCTTTGGCAACCGTCCCGACCTTTTTCGTATTTTTCTTTCAAGGTTACTAAAACAAACCGCTGTCGAACACGGCGCACCCACGTTGTTACGGATTATTCGCCATCATTGCCCGTATATCTAGCAATTGGAGGGGTAGTGTTGCGCTCAACCTTATCTCTTGAGAAAAGGGGCCGTATTGTTTACAGTATATGGTTGTGCATCGCCTCCAAGTCTGAAAGCCAGTCAACCGTGACAAGGCCTGGATCCCGGTTCCCTTGATCTTCTGCACGTCTGCGCCGGCGTCTGCCTTTACGTCTGTGTCTGCGTCTGCGCGAAGCCGAGCGACTCCTTGATACACCACAAACCCCTTGAACCCTCTCTGATAGTACTGGCTATTATCAGAAGACGAGGTTAGCGCTCTATATTTGACACACCCGACCTGCCGGATCTTTCCCATTCCAGTCGATGCGTGCCAGTTGCTCTCCAACCATTCACCCTTCGCCCATTGTAACCCGCCACGCATCGCATCGCCTCCGTTCGTTCATTCGTTCGACGCTCGTTTTCGCGCCAAAACCCAGACAACCAAGGCAATTGAGACGGGTATAGATTAAAACCATGTCGTATAATCGACTAGGTAAGCAGACAATGAACTTTCATCTGTCAGCTCCCACTTGCGCTTTTCTTGTTTTCTCCCTGCCTAAGCCATGCCTCGGCCATTATTTGTGTCGTCATCCCCTAACGTCTCTCGTTGATTGTCTTCCTGTCTGCGACTCCCTTGCCAGGGATCCCCTCTCAAGCTGCCGCGTTATGAACCTAATTCAACTGCCAAGTCAACATTATAAGTCCCACTTTGATCTTCTAACCAGTCTGCGCTTCTTTAGACGACAATTATTACGATCCAACTATGGATAACCACCGCGTGCAACCGCACCGGACTCCCTCGCCAGGACATCCTCTGCAAAGTGGCTATCAACTAGATGATGTTCCATATGGCGAATACGGTGCACATTCGGGCAGTCACCTCGATATGCCCAGCCATGGCTCATATACGCCGAGCGATAATCTACCTCTGAATGCTGCGCATTCCACTAGCGACTTATCCCACAGTCCCTACGGCCGTGGTCAAAATCAGGGGTACAACTCCGAGTACTCGGTAAACCCAGAGCAGCACCACGACGCCTACTACAATCAACCATACGAGCCGCACACCACCACCACGCCATTAAACGACCATCAAGGATATGACTATGACGACCATGATGGGCGGCCCATGCTGGCCCAGGAGGACTCCTATGCACACGCGCCGGCGCAAGAACCCTACAAAGACGAACCGCAACAGCAGTCTTCCGCGCCTCTAAAGAGATGGAAACAGTGAAACAGGTCCTTCTGTATCGTGGAAACTTGGTGCTTGATTGCCCAGTCCCACCGCGTTTATTAAATCAGCTTCCTCACGGCGAGCGCGACGAGTTCACCCACATGCGCTACACTGCGGCAACTTGCGATCCGAACGACTTTTATGCCGAGAACTTCACCCTACGCCAAAAACTATTCAGTAAGCCGAGGCATACCGAGCTTTTCATCGTGATCACCATGTATAATGAAGATGATATCCTTTTCGCCAGGACTATGATTGGTGTACTGAAGAACATCGAGTATATGTGCAACCGAAAGGAGAGTAAGACTTGGGGCCAAGACGCCTGGAAGAAAATTGTCGTGTGTGTGGTCAGCGACGGTCGTGGCAAGATTAATAAGAGGACAAAAGCGCTCTTAGCAGGTATGGGTGTTTACCAAGAGGGTATCGCCAAGCAACAAGTGAACGGTAATAATGTGACGGCGCATATTTACGAATACACCACCCAGGTGGGCATGCAGATCAAGAATGACGTGGTCCAATTGATCCCAAAGAAGCAGCCGGTTCAGATGCTCTTCTGCTTGAAGGAGAAGAACCAGAAAAAGATCAACTCGCACAGATGGTTCTTCCAGGCATTTGGGCGTGTTCTAAACCCCAACATTTGTGTTCTGATCGATGCTGGTACTAGACCGGGAGGAAACTCGATTTACCAGCTCTGGAAGGCCTTTGACTTGGAACCAGTTGTGGTGGAGCTTGTGGTGAAATCAAGGCCATGTTAGGCACGGGTGGGAGGCATTTGCTCAATCCCCTAGTGGCTACACAGAACTTTGAGTACAAAATGAGTAACATCCTGGACAAGCCCCTGGAGTCGGCATTTGGCTTTATTTCCGTCTTGCCTGGCGCTTTCTCAGCATACCGATATGTAGCGTTACAGAACGACAAAAATGGCCAGGGTCCTCTAGAGAAGTATTTCAAGGGCGAGACGCTTCATGGTGCAGGTGCTGGTGTCTTCACGGCGAACATGTACCTGGCTGAAGACAGAATCCTCTGTTTTGAGCTGGTTACGAAGCGTAACTGTCACTGGGTCCTCTCCTACGTTAAGTCCGCGACAGGCGAGACGGATGTTCCAGACACGGTTACAGAGTTCATTCTTCAACGACGACGTTGGCTAAATGGTTCGTTTTTCGCCGCCATCTACGCTATTGCTCATTTCTACCAATTCTGGCGATCCGATCACTCTATATTCCGCAAGATTGCCTTCTTTATCGAATTCATCTTCCAAACGGTCAACCAGATTTTTGCGTGGTTTGCCATTGGAAACTTCTTCCTCGTTTTTAAGATTTTGACAAAGAGTCTCGGTAGCGATTTGCTCCTGGGTAATGCTGGTACGATCTTGAGTGTTGTTTTCGAATGGTTTTACGGTGTTTGTCTTGTCGCATGCTTTGTTCTGTCTCTCGGTAATCGTCCCGCAGGGTCCGGGAAGCTCTACACCGCCATGGTTATCTTCTGGTGTATTATCATGATGTAGGTGCCTCTCAGATTTCGGTGTATTCGACTTTACTAACATCGATCCCAGTTATCTAACTTTTGCCGCCGTTTTCATCTCGGTGGTAGCAGTGAAGGAACAAATCAAAGATGGATTCAGTATCAGCGCCGTTTTCCAGAACAAGGTGTTCTTTTCCTTGGTGGTGTCCTTGCTATCCACCTATGGCCTTTGGCTGATTGCGTCGCTTATCATGTTCGACCCTTGGCACATGCTCACATCATTCGTACAATACCTAGCCTTGACGCCCACATACGTCAACGTGCTGAACGTGTACGCCTTCTGCAACACGCACGATATTTCGTGGGTACCAAGGGTGACGACAAGCCCGAAGAGCTCCCCAAGGTCGACACGAAAGATGGCAAGGGTAAGACCGATTTGCCTGACGAGGGCGATCTGAATGCGCAGTACGAGAAGGAGCTCCAGGTGTTTGCCGCCAAGGAACCGAAGATCGTGAAACCCAAGACCGAGGCGCAGAAGGCTGAGGATGAGATGGATTACTACCGCTGGATTCGTTCCCTGGTCGTCCTGATCTGGATCTTTACGAATTTTGGCCTCGTCGCCCTCGTCCTAAGCACTGCGGGTCTCGAGGATCTCAACCCTAAACAACAGACGGAGCAGGACCAGGAGGCTCGCTCAACACTATACACTACCATCATTCTCTGGAGTGTTGCTGGTCTGAGCGCGTTCAAGTTTATCGGAGCGTTGTGGTTCCTGGTCGTTCGCTTGTTCAGAGGTGTATAGAATTTGTCAGAGAGCGTGTGTGTGATGAAATTTAGAACGTGTCATGAAATTTTTATTCAATTGCCATTTTTCCCTCCTCCCGCTGTTCCCGCGGTTGTAAACAAACAAACGTTTTTTCTCGCCCTGTATGAAACTGATGCATTTCCGTCTTTTGTTACTTTCTTCTTTCTCATATCACTCATCGTCCTTTCAATTATAATACCCCTCGGGCCGGTCAGTAGAGAGAGCAAGTTGGCCCTTTTTCGTTGGAGCAGACAGAAACGTGTCGTGTTAGGATTATGTGATGGGGAATCTGCATAACGAGCGGGTTTTTGTGCGTTGGGCTTGGACTTACGCTACCGCGATAGCTGGAGATATCGCGAGCATGTTTGTCGAGGGGAGGAGTAATGAGAGGATTTGGTGAAGGAGTAGGAATGTTTGTGTGTATGTGTTGGAAGACCTTATGAGAGACTAGGTAACCTAGGAGACTACGTGTACACGTACATGAATCAAGTTGACGAGGAAATACATTGTGAGCTACTATGACCATGTTTATCCCGTATCGTGATTAGGTGTAGACTTCATATTGTAACGCTGCATAACGTGTCAGTCATAAATATGGTATATATCATTCATCAACCGATCACCCTTGTCTGTTAGGATATCTACAGTAAATGAGAGCTATAATTAAGCTAGTCAGTCCTTACGGGACTTCACTTCCCAACCGCTCCAGCTCCTCCTTAATGAATTCTTGGGCATTTAGTAGTTCCGTGCTGCCGTATACGACCCTCTTTTTGGCTCTTCCTTCGCTTGTACGCTTAACCCATTCCTGGAGGTTACCGTACTCATCCATACTGCCTCCGCCAACGGTAAACACAATGGCGTCAGTGTACCCCTGTCTCCGTTGTCCAAAGCTTGCGCCAGTGCCGGGGTTTTGTACACCCAGCGTTGTCGCGCCCGGTAACGAGCCGGGCGCGCTGGCGCCAGCTCGGACGGCGCTAGGGGGCGGCATCGTGCCTCGAGCATTCGCACTCCGCGGGTCAAAGTATAGGTAATTTTCCGTCTTGGCGATGGCAGATGTCGAAGCAGTCTGGGGGTCCATTATGGATTCCACAATCTTGGTAACCGTAAGATCACGGTTGGCTGGGAGGAAGTTCTTGATGCCTCCTATTAAAGAGTCGAAGTTGGATGCGAGATTGGTGGGGACTCCTACACCTGTCTCCTTTAGACGATCTGTTAATCTGGTGGAGAGGGACGAGAAGCGCCCGAACAGATCCGTAGTGCCGGATTGTGAAGCTGGTTGTGATGGATTGTTGATGGTGGTTAGTTGTGTCATTTTAGTAGTTGGCTCGAACTCTGTGGGAAGGTTAGTTTCTCTAAGTGGCTTGTTCTAAGGGTCAACAAGGTGCTTATACGTACTGTCTGATATAAGGGAGACAAGTGCTTTCGACACCGGCCGCCGTGAGAGCTTCCTCAAACTGAGTCCAGTCTGCCCTATTGACTTCTTGCTCTGTACTGAGGAACCAAATTATGAACAATCGTAGCTTATCCAAGGCGTCGGTCCCCTTTGCCTCATCCTTGATGGTCTCGAGCATCTGTGCTTTTGTTTGTTTCATGACGTTCTCCTCCATTTGGAAATAGTTGTCCAATTGCCGGTTTTTGATACCCGAAAGGAGCGCCGCTAATATGTTCATGTGCATATCTAAAACTGCTTTTCTCTCTCGCAATTCAGGCAACAGAGTTATGGCGGCCTTCAAGTGCTGCGCACTTGCGCTTGTATCGTTCTGGAGATCCTCTATCGACGAAGCACCGGTCTTCTTTGTGATCTCGGCAGCATCTTCCTTATATCGTGACAGTTCGGCGTCAATGTCTTCGGCGACCTGTGGGAAAGGCACCGCGGCATTTTTCTCCCAGAAGAAGTCGGCAGAGGTCAAATCATATGCCTTCTTTGTGACCCCTTAGCCGGATTGTCCTCGTCCACAGGAGTTTCGATGGTTATTCGATTGAGCTTCATATTGAGTACATCATGAACCAATGATTGATATGTCCAGGAGTGGGACAACATCGGGTTTAGATCAACATTACGATCAAGAATAACAAGAACAGGCCTTGAGGCAGGAGTACCGGCAGAAGATGTTGGCCTTGCGTTAAAGAGGTTGTCTTTCGAATTTAAAATATGGTCACGAAGCTTCCGGTCAAGTTTTCCGGCAATCATGTCGGCCGCCGCACCCTTTGGGCATCGGATTATGGGGATAACACCTGCCGTGTGTTAGCATGATCCCTGGTGAAATGGGTGGCTCAGGCTGCCGTACCCATAGTTACAATGACACTGAATAGACCGCTAACTATACGGTCGACGACATAGTCCAGCTCCTCGTCCTTGGTCTTTGCGCTGTTCAGGGCCCAATATGTGTGTTCTTTCTGCATGCCAAGACTAAACAAATCGGGCTCAGCCACAATGAAGTTTAGGTATTGATCATATAATTGAGCTATGTATTCGGCGGTGCCAGCGGTGGCGGTTTGCGCAGCAAAGTCTTCGAGGAGGGGTCGAGGAATGGAGGAGAGGAAGTTGATGTAGGCGGGCGAGTAGAGGCCTTTTTGCAAGTCGGCCGTGATGCTTTGCAACGACGTTGCATTTGGCTCGACAAAGTATATGACGGGGACATCGGGGATGGGATGTCGTGCGGCGGAAAGATGCCTATTCAGCCGATGTCAATTCGCTATATGCTTGAGCCAGGGTAGCCTGAAGATGCGGCACATACATGTGCATTGTGACGCCCATGGAGCGCAGATCGCTCACTCGTAGGACGCTACTAATTACGTCGCGGCCTAGGTCATCGAAGACGAGGACCTTCCAGACGGGGTCGCCATCGGCGTTGAGGATGGGCCCAACAGGCGCAATGCCGTTGGCGTGGGCATCGTCACTGTCGTCCTGGGAGATGGACTCGTTGAGGTTGAGGATCTTCTTCAGGGACGCTGGCAATAGCTAGTGTGAGCGAGAGCAGGGAGAGAGAGAGCTTATACATGATGATATATATAACAGTTGAATGAATGCTCACCAATTTGGCGATCGCGCAACGAATGTCCGGCGGTCGCCATGACGGGAGAGGCCTAGCCCTGCTGGACGGGTGCTGTAACGAAGGTGAATTGACTCTCGTCTGCTATGGGGCCCGTCGTAGGTAAAGTCATTTGTCTAGAAAACACGCATTGGACATGAAGGCATCGGCGCTCTTGACTGCTGCTGTCGCCTTGGTAGCGGGTAGGTAGCTCCAGGCATGTGTTAATGTGTCCCGACCTTGGATTTCAAGCCACTTGGCATGCACGTACTGAGCTCTATGCAACTGTGGGGAATCGCACCGTTATGCCAATGACAATGACGGTGCAGCCAGGACCGCTGGCATGTGCTGCCGCTTGCTCCCACTTGGCTTCCTCCTACCTAATTTACCTAGATAATTACAATTATAACTTATACGTAGATTCTTAATTTCCTCGGTACTAGATACGTTATGTGAAGCTGAATACGGAACTCTAAATTAGTGATGTTCCATTCATACTAGACACTAGATTATCTCTCAAAGTTATGGAATAGACTAAAAACCTCATTCAAGGTCAAGTTCTTCTTTTAAAGTATTATGTTAGTTCTTAAGATATCCGCTCTAATAGCATCCTTTAGGTTGAGCTGAGATACGCAAATAAGTCAGAATAGATAACAAAGATAATAACACCTAGTATGCTTACTCTCTGTTTACAGATAAGCTACTGCAGTTCTTACGTCATGTCTTAACCTCCACCAATTGGGTCGATTTTCACTTGGCAGAAACCGCAGAGCATCTCTGAGATCTACTTCCAACGCAGGCGTTTCACGACTGTCCTGCAGGAAGCCCCTTTGCAAACATGGCAACGGAAGCAGCAGAGCGTTTCGAAGCCGAATTGGACCTGCTGTTTGCGATGTACCCAGATTCCCTAAGCTTCTCCCCAAAAGCGCGGGAGCTTAAGTACTCGCATTGTAACGCCGATGGAGGTAGCTCCAAGCCTCCCGCGATTCTATTGCTCCGGCTTCCGGATACTTACCCTCTGGATGGATTTCCCGAAGTCATCTCCGCCACGGGACACTACAAAGAAGACTTAAGGTCTGTTGCGAAGGCCGCATTTAGTTCTACAGGGGCCCCTGCGGGCGAAGAGGTCCTAGACGCGCTGCTACTCGCTTTTAGGGATCTGGTCGAGTCGCAAGAAGATCCCATTCAACATGCAGTGATAAGCACGATGGGACAATATGAACCTCAGGGAACCGATGCGCTTGCCAACAGGACAGTCATCATCTGGCTACATCATCTCCTCAACACAAACAAGCGGAAACTAGCGCTAAGCCCTTCCATGGATGGCTCAAGAGTCTCTGGGGTTACGAAGCCTGGTTATCCGGGAGTGTTGATCTTCTCTGGCGAGAGGAGTGCCGTCGAGTCACACGTATCAGAGCTACGAAATCAAAGGTGGCAGGCTTTCCAGGTTCGATACGACACTGACGATGGCGACGTCCCGTCTGACCTATGGCAATTTAAACATGGCGAGGGAATTCGCGAAGTCGAATCAATGAGCGATGTGGCGCAGAGTATCGTAGATCCGCAACGGAGGCAACTATTTCTGAGTTCCATCGGAGTCAAATGATGAAAGCTACATTGTGTCAGGACTTGCAATGCGCAACTCGTTGGTTATTGCAAGGCTGCCCCAGGAACAATAATATCAACTGAGGGTATTTATGAGGTGAGTTTTGTGCCCGTGTGTGGCAGCGACTATCTGATTTGCTTTCTTACTAGACTACTCTCGAGGCTGTATCTTTGCCACGGTTTCTCATAAACCCACCACAAGACACATTTAATTAGGAAATGCTTCCAGACATTTTCACGTGGGCAAGTAAGCTCGTCGCAAGAGCATTCTATAACAGTGACGAAAGGGTGTTATCAAATCCAGGACTTGTACATATATGCTCCAACTTTCACTAGGTAATATAGCAATACATTAAAAACCACGTATATGCCGTTGGAAGTTACGATCAATACTAGAAATACGGTTATGAGATTGGAGATGAGAGAAGGCATGGGTTTTTAAGATTTCATCGCGACAGCTATTTTCGATTTGACGTCTTCTTCGCTGTAGTCTTTTAGACCGTCTATAACTAAATTTGTGAAAATTATAGACTACTAGTTAGCTCTTATCCAAGGTTACTCAATGGGGAGGAAACATGCTCTTGACGGAGGTTTTTGTTATTGTTGTCAGCGCTGCTGCTGCATCACTTGTACACTATGATCTTGCAAGCTCTTTTGCTGTTTAGTACGTCTTAACCGCCTGGATCGATATAGCCGATCGATGGTTATGATTTCAAATGTGATGGTACGCATTGATAACATGCGTAAAAATATCAGCAGCAGGATGGGGGGTGGCATGGTGAAATGGCGTATTTATTATCTACCTACTTAGGTAATAAGAAACAACGGTCGGTCTTGTGTCTTATATACCTACCTCGCCTCTAGTGTTAGAGCATAACAAAATCAATTACTTATAGTGCCCAGTCTGCCGCATGGTTTTTAAAACCTAACGAGATGCGGTTATGCCTAGTAGGGCTTTATCATGTACCTGTAAACCAGGTAGTTGAACACGCAAGACTTATCGTTAAACTTAGAAGACATAGTATATCGGCTCAACTTTCGGAGGCGAGTGATGTATTTTGATTAAGAATAGTCATTTTAATAATTGCCCGCTCGAGCCATGACTGTGGAGCTCTAGGTGGCTTGAGAAAGTGATGCGTAGTCTATTTGATGCTGTACGTAACTGACCGGACCTGGTTGGAACCTTCTTTGTATGAAAATTTACAACCTTATCATTACAAACAAGTACGTACATTCTCGCCATTTCGCGCCTCTGGGATCTGAGATACAAAGTCGTTGCCCACGTGTCTGACAGCTGTCGTGGCTGGGGTCTGGTTGGCAGAAATCATGTCTGGCCTTGAGCATGTGAGACTTGGTCCTAGCTGCTGAAAATGGCCAATAGAGTGGCGCAATCTTTGGTTTACTGGTTGTATCTTTTGGGGTTATCAGTTGTCTCAGCCTGTAAAATTGGAAGCGCCTAGACGCTAGACTTGGTTAGGTAGTTGTGCCCCAAGGTTTCGCTTCCTTTTTTTAACCTCTTTTAGCACTTACCGATTAAGTACTGCAAAACCGATGCCCCTCTGCCTCCCTTTCTTCAAAATCCCCTTTCGGCCACTCTCTTCTCTCTTCGTCCATCATCCATCTTCCTCCTTCGACCTTTTCATCTCCCCTTTCGCCATCATCATCAACCCCGTCTTCGCGCGTACGTTAACCTTAGGTGTCGCCGGGTAATGATTGACGCTCGTATTTCCGTCGTCGCGTATTAAATAGTGGAAGGATTTCTCTAATGATTTGCGCTCGCTTTTAGCGCCATATTCTCTCGGTCGCGTCACTTTTTCCCAACTTGATCCCAAGCCACCAAGAGGCTACGCGTTCAGTCAACACTTCCTCCTCCATATCCGCGGCTATCGTTCCCATCGCTGGGCCATTTCCAAACTGTTCAATAATTCCGAGATAGACTCACAAATCGCTTTTCTCATTAGTTGTCTGCGAAAAAAATATCCATGTTGTAAACTTACTACTCTCACTTAAGGGAGCATAACGGAGTACGCTGGGTCTACTATTTACGACTGCATAATCAGTAGCAATCGCAGCCGCAGTGTTGTTGATTAAGGGCTGGAAATAATCACTATTAAGGGTATGCTGAAAACCACCAACCCCCATCCCCTATTTTCCTTGTCAAGCCTTGCTGCATCATTCTTTGTGTTCGCATTATGTCAATTGAGGGGCGAGAGCAAAAGCAAGGTTTTCTGTATTTTGAGTGCTGGCGGGCGTTTGTTCATCCGTTGCCATTGGCTGTGCCCACCCGGGTCTCCGACACTCCGACCCTCAACCTGCAAAAGTGAATTGCAGGTTGCGAGGCCGGGGACCGGCTTGGATCAAAATGGGAAGCTAGCCGTGGCAGCAAGCAACCAAGTCTGCTACACTTACAGGTAAAAAAATGCACTTGCAAGAGACCACTGGAATCAGTGTATAGTCTGGACGGGCCCTGGCCAGATTGGCTTGTCCCAATTCTAATTCCCCAAGATGCCCATATCATCAGTGACCCCTTAGAATCCCCTTCATGTTTCCAAGTTCAGGAGAGATCAACAAGGCAGAATTAGAGGCAGAGGGTGGCACATGAGAGCTGGGGGCCGGCAGAAAGACTTGCGCATCATATATCCTTCACCCCTTGAATGCAAAGGATGGGGGCCGCACCACCAAATCAGGCGTTGTCATTTGTATGAGGATGTGCTTGGGTGTTTGTCAGAACGATCTGTTCATCCTTTCACCTATTCGGCCTATTCATCAATCATGAGCTGGTTCAAACTGCGAACAGCCAGAGACTAGTCAACTTGGCTTAGACCCGAAGACTTCAGCCAGCAATGAGCACTCCACGCATTGTGCAGTTTAACACTGCGTCAACCCTTCGAGGTCTTGCGGTGGTAGGCTGTGAACCCGCATCCCCGTTGCTATTGCAATGCCTCAGCCCCTTAATACTTCGGAGAGCTTGTAGGCTCTATAGGGCAGTTGATCCTCTGCTGTTGTGTTAACCTGGATCGCTGGAACGATGCCTCTTGGGTGCTCCTCGCCTCCACGATGGTTATAACCACGACAACAAACGCTCAACGCAGTTTTCTGTCGAATTCTCGGCGTCGTGGAGCCTGTGTAGCAAGAGCAACTCAGATGCCATTCGCTGCTCAGCCGGGTACTTAAAATACCACAACAATATCTCCTTCTCGTCAACCAACTCTGCAGTACTCATGCAACCACACCACTCATCTTTCCTGTTTTCAAGCCCGGCACTTTTGTCATCCTGTGCCTGACAGCCCTCCTAAGGTACCTGAAGCTGATCATTCCGTTTGTAGATTTGGACTATTCCTCTTTCGGCCGGTAGCCTTTTTGCCAGCAGCTCTGCTTATTAAACACACGCCCCCTTTTCTGGTATTTTGATAAACCCACACCATCATCGTTCCCTTTGCCATCACAACACGAGGCAACTCAACGTGCGTGGATATTCTAAGCAATTAACGCTCGTCGAAACTCGGCCAATTGTATCGCTCAGCCATTCCTTGATTGACAAGAACTTGGCTAACTGTTGCTGGTACGTGCTATTGTTCTGTCTGGGTCAAACAACAGCCGGCTCATAGAGGCACGCCCCTTTGCTAGGGCATCTTGGCATACACTCCACTGACACTTTCCGTAGGTCACGTGAAAGATTCTTGTTGGCGGAAGTCATCGCTGGCCTCCAGTATGGCCCAGCATGGGACTGCTAACTGGACGATCAGCCCGGTTGGCTCTGGAGTAAATGACGCCAATGCTAATGGCAATGATGGCGGCTTCGCGGGGCAAGTAGACCATAACAGTGGCTCATATCTTGAAGGCTCAACAAGCCATGAGAATCATTATGGACAAGTTAGCTATGCCCCAAGTGCAAGCTCATACAACCAGCAAAGCCATGGGCCGTATACTCAACCCCAGTTCTCTACTATCGGTTTCGGAGTGGAGGAACAGCCTACTTTCCCTCACGACATCGGATCCTTGGGCCCTGCCCCAGTGACAGGGTACTCGCACGGCAACGAGTACCAACAACCAAATGTCTCCTACAACAGCGGTCAGAACTTGGATTTCCAATTTCATCCCCAACAAGAGCGTGTAAGGCACTATTCTGGTTTTGTACAGCACCAGCAGCATGTTGGAGTGGATGATTTCCAAAGGAATTCTTGGCCGGAGGCACAACCCCAACATAGCTCTTCGGGCTCTTATACCCAAGGGCAGCAGTTGTACAGAAATGACCCTTCTCTCCTTCGGATGGCAACAGCTCCGCCTGGACAATTGTCAACACCTAAACCAGAGCAAAGTCAGGCCTCGTACCAGGTTGACCCAGCGTCTTCATACCAGCCTCAAGCCTATCGCGCCTACCCGACACCACAAAGTGCTGAAGTTCGACAGAGCTATCCAAACCAAGTACCGCTCTCTGCGGCACTGGCATCGGGAAAGAGTAATGCGGTCCGGACTCAGTCTTCAGGCCATGCGGTCACAGCCTCTCACCCAGTGTCTTGGGCTTCTCAGGGCCAAGCTCAGAGATTGGGGAGCGTATCGGTAGCGTCAGCTTCAGCTCGTATCACGCCACCCGCATTGCCTCGTCCGCCTACAACTGAACCGTTAAGAGGTGGATCGAAGCTGAATGCGCCATCAACGAACGGAAATCCAGGCGATGCTGTGATATTTGTTCCTAGGGTGGGAAAACCAGGGAAGGTTGGAAGTCTCTTAAAGGATGCCCAAATTTATTCGTGGGAGTGGCGCCGGTCCGACGCCAGGTCGTTACGAATACCCCAGGAGTCAAACCACATGTTGCTGGAGATAATCGAAATAGAACAAGCCTCCTCCCTCTGGTCCCGAATCCTTTACCGTGCGAAATGCTCCGCGAAAAGGTGCGACCTATAGTCGAGGACCTTAAGAGTATTGGCGAAACCATCGACAGCATCAAGGCACACATAAATGCTGCACCAGCAGGGTCGGAGGAGCATAAAGGGTTTACCGACGAACTAAAGAAGCAAGAGATGAAAAAGACCAGTTTGGAGAAGGAGAAGAAGAAAATAACTGGTAAAGCAGGTAAGTCGATTGATCCTATGGCATACGCGGGGTATTGATGTTGTTATTAGGTATATTGAAGGTGGGAAAGCATCGTGCGGCAGGCAAATCAGAGGCAGCAGACTATGAGAGCGACAGCCTTACCGAGTCCAGCGAGGAAGATGATCCCCAGGAGCTCATTGTTCAGCAGGTGAGTTTTGCTACCTACAGTATCCCTATCCATTAACGTGATACGCTCGTTATCCTGCCATCTCGTTATTCACCTGCACCACCGATACCCAGGCAACCATAACACTCTAAACGTTCTATTTGTACCCCGCTGTTCATACCTATCTTCGTAAACAGGCCGCACACTTTGTTTTGCACTTCGCTCTTTCTTCCAAGTGGACCAAGCCACGCTGGTGCACGAACGTGAACTCATCTGCTTATTTGTATTGAACTGGGCTAATTTTGATCTGCTTCAACTCCAACAGATAATGGCTTCGAAAACACGACCAGCAGACCCTGAAAAGGGTACCCAGTTCGACGTCGTGAAGATTATCCGACACGAATTCAATGCTGGCCAAGTTGCATCTTCTCAAGGCGAAAAGGAGGATCCATGGTCGAAAGTCATAGGCCGAAGAGTAGCCGACTTTGGCAAGTATGTCGTCGACATGTGCGCCGAAGCGAAGGCTCTGAGAGAGCAAAAGTCCACTGCCCCCAAAAGCCAATCATCCCAACTACAGGCTGCGATTGATAGTAAATACGATCTCGTGCGCGTAGCTCTGGAGACAGCACTCGAATTCGGCGACGAAGAGACATTGAGAAATATGGGCCAGCATATGAAACTGATGTCGAGCTTGACAATTGTTTTGAGCCGCCAATTTGCCAACAAAAGCTATAACACTGATCTTCCACGGAGTGTTCTTCGCTTCTTTTCCGAGGCCACCCTAATGGACATGGACGTTTTCCAGAAAGTAAAATTGTCTACCGTGTTGGAGAAGCACCGCGACAATCTTGATAATGAGGGAAAACAACTTGTGGTACAGATTTCGAAGAATGCCGAGGAGAGAACTGCAAAGAACACCACCGATAAGCCCGCATTATCCAGTCAACACAAGCAGAAGCCTCTCGAAAACGGAAAAGAAAGAGATGCTAAAATTGGTTCAAAGACGGCAATTGCGACTACGAAGGACATTCGTGCCATCGATAAACTTCAGGCTCTTCAGCTGGGTAGTAAGGCTGTGCCGGAGACAGCAAGAAAAGAGACTAAAGCATACTCGGGTTTAATTTCCGCGAGGAAGGTGGCTAACAATGCCGAAAAAGCTGCGGTTAGGGCCTCGCCATCGAAACGACAGAGGGACGATGAATCTGATTCCCGTGCGACTAAGAAAGTTGCGGTAGAAAGCAATGTGGGCGCCCCAGGCTCCGCGAGAATAGTTACGCCCTCCATTTCTAGTTCCACAGCTCCCTCAAGTTCTACCTCCAACAATGGGCAACCACGCGCTCGACATTTGGGATCCACGGTGCTCAACAAACCGCGCGTAGCTCCTAAGCCTCCAGTGAAAAAGCCTGAGCCGCAGTCATCAGTATCTTCAACTATCAGTGGCTTGCTTGCGGAGATCGCCAAACCTGTCGAAAAACCTAAACCACAAGAACGAGTGGTGAGGGCCCCCGAAACACCAGAAGAGAGGCAGCGTAGATTACGCAAAGAATCACGAAGAGGCCGGACTGTCACGTGGAAGCCCGACGATGAATTGGTGCAGATCCGGGTTTTTGAACATGACTCTACTGAGGACGAGGGCCGAGCCAGCAACATGATTCGTGATGCGCGAGACAATCGTCTTGAAGGACAAATGCTGAAACAAATGCAGCGTAACATGCAGGAGGGAGATGATGAGGATGACGACGGAAACCCAATAGAGACAGATATTCGTCCATGGGTCGCCCCTCAACTATTCAACCATTCCATTCCGGACTATGGCCAGAGAGAAAAGAATTACGTCACTCGTGGTGGCACCCGCGACATTAATTCGGAACAAAAGAAAATCATGGAAGAATATGAAAATCGCGAACTGATGAGCATCTACACAACACTATCTGAAATTCCTGAATCACCAAGATCACCTCTTAGAAAAGCCTCCGAACCCTCCGCTCACGCAACACAAGCACTCCTGGTAGCAAATGACCAAAAGAAACAAGAAGTTCATCTGCGCTGGTCAGAATCGAGGCAATATGGGACAACCGCAGCTTCTCAATATGCGCTCCGACGTCTAGGGCTTTCTTCTAACTATGGCGCCAGTTCGACACCAGCCTATGTCGGCGCTCGGTCGAATATGTTCCCAGCTCAATCGACTGCACGGGCTCAGATGATGAGCCAGGACGAACGTGACGCGCATGTGTTAGCCTTGCTCCAATCTGACAGAGCAAGAAACTATGTTGATCCGACTCCACACGATCCAGCCAACCCGAGAGCTATTTCACCTCCTGCATCAAGAGACGAAAAGGTACAAAAAGCGTTCTCCATCATCTATAACGCCGTAGACCAATGCCGGAACATGCCACCACGATCTATCGCACCGTCTCAGGGCTTCCAACCAACCGCTACTCATGTCCAGAACCAATATAGCGCATCTCAACCTCAAACCAGTCACCTATTAGCCTACCAGACACAAGCTCATGCACAGCCCCAGGCACCACAGCAACCACAAGGTTACTCGCAGCTTGCCCCCCAAGTTCCCGACCAATATGCTGCTATTTTGCAGCAAGTCCAAGCTTTACAGAACCCCCAAGCTGCTCAGAGCGCTGCTGTCCCTCAGCCTACGCCAGCCCAGCCTAACAATAGTCTAGCTAATCTTCTAGCCGCTCTTGGTGGCTCTGCGCAACCAGTTCAAGCGGCGGCGACGCAAGATACCAATTACGCGGCTTGGCAGGCGTGGGCACAAAGCCAGGCTCAATCCTACAGCGCTCAGTCCCAGGTTCAATCACAGGGCCAGAATTATCCTTCATACTCGCAACAGTATGAGAATAGCTCGCGTGACGAGGCAACCTACGGGTCATATAAGCAAGACCACGACTCTCAAGGCCAGTATCAACGAGATGGCGGCGACCGTGGAAACCGCAAAGATTTCACTCGTGGAACTAAGGACCACACCAAGGGTATCAATCGGGCCCTTATTGGCACCAAGCCGTGTTCATTCTGGGCTAAAGGTCAATGTGCCAAAGGCGATACTTGTACATTCCGCCACGATCCGAACGACCTTAAATGAGCGTTATAAATAGTAGACAACAAAGTCCTCGACAACTGGAGGAGATGGCCCGTTTGCACATAACGAAACATATCTCGAAACGGGCGAATCTTATTGTTGCGTTGCTGTCTGAGGCATAGAGTTTCCTAAGTGCGATGCCCTTCGACATACGCACAGTCACGTCCTTGTTATTTCGACATTCGAGAGAGAAACCCACCTTTTGCTTTTCCTATGTCTGTTACGACTACGTTTTGAACTTTCAAAACAATTGGCAAGAATCCAAAGAGGGGTTCATTCTCCCTCCTCCTTTTTGCCGTGTACGAACCTGACAAACTCTGGTGTTGATAATGAATGGAGTTCATGTGGAAAAGGGGAGGGGAAACTAATGTTTTGATTTTTTTATACACTTTACGGCTTTGCTTCGCATTGTCCTGTGTACTTGTACTTTACTATGCATTCTCCAGGACCCAGGCAAGCAAACAGACAGGCGAAAACGGGGTTTTGATCAAGCATGAAAACAGGCGGGCTTGATAATGAGATACAACTTGTACTTTAAACCGCGAGAATACGGAATCGCGTGAAAAGATGATTCCCAAACCAATACCATCACGCTTTGTAATAACATTATGGAATCATCCAACTCTTTGGTGAATGATTAAGTTCATGCCTTGTAATATTTTTGCATTTCCTATCTGATAAATAGCACCTCCCATCCAAGGTCAGGCGACCGAAAAACGACTGAAGCCATCAGACAGATTTTTGAGTAGATTGATAATGTGTCGATAAATGGCAAATCCATGGGAACTCGAGATTAAGTAAGCTTGTTGTGAAATCCAATCCTACCTACCTACTGCCACTCACTGCCTGTTTCCCTTCTAGCGGCGTGTGCCGAGTTCTTCTTTCGACTATGGGATGAATAGTAGTCCGAGTGCCTGGCTCCCCACTAGGCCGTCAAACCAAGACGTTCCTCGATGACGGTGACAATCTGCGACCACTCGAGCATGGCGCCGTCTCCGGCATCACCGCAGGCCAGGACCTTGGACTGGGGGCGGAGGACCTCGAACCACCCGTCACCCTCATCGTGACTTGCCCCGTTTTCTTGGGACGTTGCTGGGTTTCCTGCCGTGGAACCGTCGTCGGGATGTATGGGGGCTGGTGGCTTTTGGACGCCCCATTCTTCCTCCAGGACACGGAGCTGTTTTGCTGTTATAGGATGGCGCCACATTGCAGTGTTCACTGTGATGCAGGAGAGCGAGGGTTAGTAATGACGCGGCTATTCTTGGCGGCGCTTTGGATAGTCTCTTGGGGAGCAGAGACTCTTGATGATGGGGAGAATAGTGAAGGTAAATAAAAGAGCTAGGGGCAGAAAGGAGCAACGTACTCGCGGGTGCAACGATGATACGGCGTTTTTTGAGTCTCCTATTTTCGATGGCTCCGCCTGTTCCATCTGGCGTCATTGGTATCACAGTTACTGCCCCTTGGGCAGTGGGCTCGGTCTTACCAGCGGTAGTAGTGGTGGCAGCCGAAGCTGAGTTAGCATCTAGCTCACCCCACGGGTCCCATGCGCGCACCACTGAGGTTAGGAGGCTATCGGAAAATCCGCCCACTATCTTTGCCAATGTGTTGGCACTGAAGTCATGATATCAGCGGCTGCCGAGTCTGTTGAAGGGGGTCTGGAGTTGGCAGAAAGAACAGAGGCTGAAGGCTTGGTCGAGTAGACAAATCTAACCCCATAACATGTCACAAAATGGAATATAAAAAACTCTAGAATGCTGACCTCAAGGGCGCAATAACGAGCACATCAGCCCAACGACGGAGTTCGATGTGTAAGATTCCAGCCCCCCTCTGCGATGAATATTGTAAGTGACGTCCGGCGCAAGAGACTTGAAGGATGATGATGAGACGGAATATCACTTACGACCCAGGGGACCTTCCACTCATCTGCATCGATATACTGCCAAAGGTAAGTATGCCGTGCTGCTATTACGATTTTCACTCTGAATGTTCCTCAGCTGTATAGATAGGAGGTCACGTACTGGGAGGGGTTAGTACGTGTTTGATGAGTAATCTACATGTTTGAAGGCATTAGAGGGCTGTATTGACATATTACTCACCCACAGCATCGACATTGGGAAGACTACTAATTCCGGAGATGGTAGGTTGCTCCTTGGATTGGCCAGCCAGGAATCGTGATGCTGATGGGGTCAAGACGACTCGAATAGAGAGCTGGCTTGAGGGGTGCTTGGAGAGGGCCTGGATGATGTTGGGCAACTTGATAGTGGCAACACTACCTCTATATCCAGAGTTACATGTAATGTTCAAGCCAGCCGAGTGTTGGATTCAGGTATTACAGGAGGACATTGCTTACGAACAAGCGAGGAGGAGATGTGTCTTGCCATCATCGAGAGACGCTGTGAGAGCTCTAATGGAGTTCCTCCGTGAGTTGTGCGGGTCGTACCCGCCGGAGACGGCGGAGAGCATTGTGAAATGTGAGAATCCGATCACGGGTTGTTTTAGAATGGTAAGTTGAGGAAAGCAAGACAAATGAAGGGAGAACGTCGTGGTTTAATAGATGTTCTGTTCGTATGGCTTGCTTGTACGACTGTAAAACAGCCTGACACCTGAAAGAGCCCCAACGATACACTTACTCACAGGGCTGCATGTATAATTGACTGCTTTAGGCAGGTTCAGCCGAGCATAACGGTGGTTGCGAGGCAGCCGAACAATCTCCATTAATTAATCATGGCCTCCCTTACCTGTCGTGGGCCGTCATACTGTAGATAGCGGGGTCCTTTAGAGCACCTGCCACTGTTCTGGGAGCTCCGTCACAAGCCGAATGCGCTGGGCTTGTGATTGGCCAGCCAGGGTTCATGGGCGTTGGTGGGCGTTAATGGCAGCGTAATTCCCCTGCACATTACTGGCTGCGCTGTGTTAATAGGCAATCCTAATCTACCTATAGGTACGTAGGTAGTACCTAGAATTCAGCGCCTGTACCTCCCGTCTAAAAGCTATAGCTAGTTAGCTGTATCCACGATCGAAATCCGCCGCAATTCTGCAGCTCTTCAACACACCACAGTCACGCCACCACCATGTTTTCCAGGCCTCTATTCTCAGCCGTAAGTCTCTCCTCTCGCCCGTGTTGAATATGGACCACAAGGTCAAGGACAAGCATCGACTGACTTTGCGTGTCGTCACGGCAGAGCCTGCGGCAAGCAGCGCGCCCCGTCGCTAGACAAGCCCTCTCGCGGCCAGCTCCCTTCCTCACAGCTTTCCAGCAGCGCCTGCTGTCCGACCACACGAGACAAGCCATCGAGAAGGCCGTTAGCTCGGCACCCGTCGTGCTGTTCATGAAGGGCACTCCCGAAACACCCCAGTGTGGTTTCTCGCGCGCCAGCATCCAGATCTTGGGCCTGCAAGGCGTCGACCCCGCCAAGTTTGCTGCCTTCAACGTCCTAGAAGACGAGGACCTACGATCAGGTATGGATATGACTGATTTGTACTCGTGGTTGAGACACTTTTAGCTAGAGGTGTTGCTAACGCCGAGTCGTCATTTTGTAGGCATCAAGGAATTCTCTGACTGGCCCACCATCCCTCAGCTCTACCTTAACAAGGAATTTGTTGGCGGCTGCGATATTCTCGTTTCCATGCACCAGGATGGATCTCTCGCTAAGATGCTCGAGGAGAAGGATGTCTTAGCCCCGGCGGAGGGCTCATCAGATTCAGCCGCTGAGTCAAGTTAAAGATATACGCACGCATAAAAGGCGCACACTTCTGTTTGTACGATAAAGCTTATAGAGGGTTGTGTATAAATACAAACACCTATATCTTAAGACTCGCTGGGACCACGAAACTTGTGCTGTATGTGCCATAGAACTTGATTAGGCAACGTTGCTAACTATATTTCGTAGGACTAACATAGCTCTTATATGTTAAGAAATCCACCCTTATATAACCGCTTGTGAGCCTATGTTCTTTAGAGCATCGTAATATCATGTTTACGACACTGGCCAATGTGTATTATCCAATTCGTGTACTATGTCGAAGATTTCCTGCTATTATCCATGGTACGCAAGGCTTTCACTGCGGGTAGGCCGCACCATCACCACGCATATCACTACCCGCAGACCAAATGCCTATGTCATTCTCGACTGGGTCGGTTGTCCAGCGAATGATCTGGCCTCTACCAAACTTTGACCTGGCCATCCCCTTCACAATCTCGACATTGTGGCCTAGCTTTCGCAATCCCTCAACCGTCTCCTCCGGCATCCCCTCTTCAACAAATACCTTGGCGTCGATGACCTTGCCGTCGTCCGGCATCCCAGCCCCTATACATACGCGCGGGGCATCAAGCGCCTGCTGCGGGTTCAGCCCTCCAACGATTTGTCCAAGGAGCACCTGGACGTGGCCTTGGGGCTGCATAAAGCCACCCATGACACCGAATACGGAGTGCAAGCTGCCGTCGTGTAGATTTGTGACGGCGGCGGGGATGATGGTGTGGTAGGGTCTTTTGCGCGGCGCCATGATGTTCGGGTGTTTGCCGGTGGGGTCCAGACTGAAGTTTCCCGCCCGGTTCTGCAGCGTGAAGCCGCACCCCTTGGGAATGATGCACGTACCGAAACCGCTGTAGTTGCTGTTGATGAACGACACAGCGTTGCCTTCGCTGTCTGATACGGCGAAGTATACCGTGTCGCTGCTTTGGTGCGCCGGCGATGGCATCCCGTGCTCGGGCATGGTGCCGGCCTTGTCGGCGGAGAAGAGCGCCCTCGCCCGCGAAGATAGGTACTCGCGAGACAAAAGGTCGACGACCGGCACGCGCTCCACGTTCGGGTCCGTGACGAACCAGCTCGCGTCCGCAAACGCGATGCGCAGCGCCTCAACGATGGCGTGTAAGTACGGCGCCGTGTTAAAATCCTCGACGTCGAACGTCGGGATCTTGCCGTCCTTCTCTAGCTCCTCGAGGATGCCCAAAGCCATGAGTGCCACGATACCCTGGCCGTTGGGCGGGTGTTCCCAGAGCTCGAGGCCGAGGTCCGGGTTCGTCGCCTGCTGCGAGGGGTCCGCGATCCGGCCCCACAACGTCCTCGCGACGTTCTGCCCGCGGAACTTGAGGGAGATGGCGTCTACGGGCTCGCTGCCGACCTCGAGATGGTGCGCTAGGTCGCCGAGTTCGAGGTGCCCGCCTAGGTCCTGCACAACTTTTACCAGTTCTTCGGCGACGCGCCCCTGATAAAACCCGGCTTTGCCTTCGGCCGCAACGGCCCGGAAGGTCTGGGCCAGCGTGGGGTTCTTCATGATCTCGCCCGCCCGTGGCGCGCGCACACCGCCCAGCGCGGACGGGTCCTTTTTCAACATCTCGCCGCCGTTCGGTGAGGCGCGGCGGATGGCGGGCTCCGAACGATCCCACTGCTCATATCAGCCTATGACGTCATGTATATATATATATGCAATCACAAGTAAAGACGATGCGGGTGAGGTTTTAATTATTCAAGCCCACTTACAAAATATGCTACGCCCTCGGCAACAGGAAACCCCTTCTCGCCAAGCTCGATGGCGGGCGCGAGGATCTGCTCCATACTCACCTTGCCACTACCGAAGCGGGCAACGGAATCACACCAGCCAGCTGCCGCACCGGGGACTGTGACGGCGTGCACGCTGTGCGTAGGTATGCTACCGGGCTGGCCATCGGGGATCCAGAGAGATTTCCGTACCGTCTCAAGCGTGCACTTGGCGCCCGACCGCCCCGACCCGTTCAGCGCCGAGATCTTCTTTGTTTTGGCATCGTAGAATAGGCAGAACATGTCTCCGCCGATGCCAGTTGAACAAGGCTCGGTCATGTTGAGGCCAGCGGCTGTTTTCAGGGGTAGAAGTTACTTGTCAGCGCTCCTTATTCACTTCTCATCGTCATAAGTAAAGATTTCCTTCCCGTTTCATGGAGTATGAGCAGGCAGGCAGGCAATGGAAACGGTATTTAGAATCTTAGACATACCAACAGCAACCGCCGCATCCTATGTGTGGCTTATTAGTCAAAGGGCCCCATCTTTATACAATAAGTTCGTAATTACTCACGACACAATTACCGCCTGCGTCAAGTATTTGAATGCCGCATTTCGCTGCCAATGGCTGTGTGCACGCGACGATGCCCTTCGTGCTATGGACGACGCTACGCCGGCCCGCGAACTTGACGAACTCGGCCGAGGCCGGCGGGAAGACGGAAGCCGTTGTGAGGGGCATCGTAAGATTTTCGGGGTTCGAGCAAGTAGCCAGATACTTAGTAGATAGCGCAAGAACTCACAACGAAAAAAAAAAATAACGACTAGTGAATAAAACCCGAAAAGTCTCCACCGTGCAAGAAAATGAATGAGATGCTATCTTTGGCAAATTGGTCATGAATGAATAAGTACAACGGGCGGCGGTTATGTAAGGTCGCATCCATCCTCCATTTTCCGAGGGACCTCCTGAAAGGGGAGAGTGAGTGGATACCTTTCTCTCTCGCCTCCTCCGCCGTCGGCCACGGGGAAATATTTCTCTTCTCGGTACACGCTCGGGTATTGTCGTATGGGGTAAGTCGTGTGAAAGGGCCTCAAGCTTCAGGTCCCCTTATCCGACTTGAGACACTCACCCAGCATTCAGGTGTGCATATTGTGAATGCGTCACTATTCGATTTGCTATATCTGATTTCATCATATCTTGTTCTCACCATATCCTACTCTCATCAAGTCTCATTTTTATTTCGTAAGATAGGTCTAGGCGGATGAGATACTCTCACATAGAGCTTCGTCTATTCGGTCTACCCAGTCTACATCTAACCAGTCTCAAAACATACCCACCTCGCAAATGTATGTACGCCTTCTATGCCATACACGCCGCCCTCGTGTCTCTTAGCTTGATATAGATGAAGACCCTTACAGGTGCTTCGCAACATGTTCCTCCTTCGTTCCGGGAGGCCATAGTGCGGGTCCAGCCGTCGTATACCTCGTCAGGCTAGACCAGAACACCGGGAGCAACACCCCGGGCTCATTCCCACGATACACTCCGGGGATCCTAACAAGGGGACCAGGCTCGGAGCTCTTATAATTATCCGCTCGTAGGTCGTTTATAACACGGATCTGCGCGCACGAGACGTAGAACTGGGCTCCCCCGGCTTATGCGCCGCGTGGACCGCCATCCCCTCCGCGCGCAGCAGGTACTCGCCCGCCGGCGTCTCGGCCGGCAGCGTGAACAGGAACGACGTCAGCTTATGCGTCGCCCAGTCGACGGCGCCCGGGCGCGCTTCCGCGAAGCTGTTCTTGCCCACCGTCCCCGTGCCGTTCGGCCACGTCGGGGTTGTCGTGAGGGAGTAGATGCGCGCCCAGCCGCCCGAGCCGTCGTAAGATGACAGCGACGACGAGATATTCGGTGGCGGCTCGGGCGCGCGCGAGATGTAGACTTGTTGGATCCCCGGGTGTCCGAACGTCGAGTCGATGCCGAAGCCGAGCTCGTCGCCTGCTCGCACCATTGCTGTCTCGGTGTTGTTGGTGACCCCTGAGCCGCCGCCGACGTTGCATCGCATGTCGGTCGAGTTCACGTTGGAGAGGAAGTTGTTCCCGTCTAGTGATGGGCGGATGTATTGGTACGGCTCCCCGGCGAATTCGCCGTTGATGATGAGTTGGTTGTATACCCAGTGTGCACTCACGGGTGATATGCCCGTAGCAAAGAGCGGTACGAGGGGTAGAAAGCCTTCATCTTGTCTGTTTTCCAGCCCTCGGCAGTGAAGATAGTACCTGGTTAACGTCGTGAGTTGATCTACAGCTAGTGAAGAGCAGCATAGTCACGCCGGCATATGCTGGTCTTATATCATGGTGCCTGTACTTGTCGCCAAGTATGATTCGTGGTAGTAGTTCCATTCCCGCATATAATTTCTCCGGTGCTCAACCAGCTTCTGTTACTCAAACCAGAGACCGTGGAGTCATTAATTGGTGGAGTAGTTGTTTATATGATCGCCGCACGCATATTATCTGGCGCAGGCTAAAAGCCAGGAGCTCGTGTCTCCTGCCACGAACGCTCAATTAAGTTCTGATAGGAAGGGATCAGCCACAATTAATATAAATATTCCGGTGTGCGCTTTGACCTATACGTAAAGCGTAACGATGATGAGATAATCATTTATTTCATTCTGGCTGCCTTCATTATGTGAGAACAAACCATCGTGTTCCCTAGACATTTTCAATGGCGACGCGCGCAACGATTCTATCTCCCATGCAGCGCTTGATTATCGGCTCGACACTCTACCTCGTAGCATGCAGTAAATCGAGCGAATCGCCTCTTTTACATGGGGCTGTAAAGCTTCCATAAAACCCCCTTTTAGTAGCTAAGTACATTTTCTGAGCTTTCACTAAGTCTCCCCTGAGGTCTTACTCGCTATATACTATGCAAATTCTCTATATTAGCAACTAGATGTCATTCAGATTTCTTCTAACAGCAAGTTTTTGATCTGCTCAAATCAATTTTCTGCCGTATTTATACCCTAAATGCGCGACAAAGCTACATCGATACTATTATCATATAGGCCTCGCTCGCGGGGTGTGGTTTTGGCCTTTCAACTTGTAATAAAGACTATATAAGAATGGGGTACGAATTTTTCCTCATTCATTCACCTCATATATAACTCTTGAAGTATTGTAAATCAGCCCGCGACCTGTTTCAATAGAGTCATATGGGCAGTTGCAGGTTTCTCTATTCACTCTAGAGCACAAAACACCTAACATTTAACCTGCACATCGCATGATGAATAATTACAAATCCTTTTACATGTGCGAGCACCGAAAGAACCTCGCTCCTATGTAGGCAGAAACGCGAAGCTACCCAAAAACAAACAGTGGGCAAGTTATTCTAGAGGCACTCAGTGTCTAAACCCCGACTACCAGTTTCACCGGATCATGGCTTATGCGGCATCCTTAGAATCGCAACCATGGAACCTATCAGCGCCCTTGCTGTGGCAGCGGATGTCGTAGGCTTGGTACATTTTGCAGGAAAAATCGTCAGGAGATATTTAGATGTGCGATCTTCAATCAAGGGTCAACCCGCCGAAGTTGCTAGTCTTGCTGCCTGCAGCAGTGAGTTATCCTCGGTTGCCTCAACAGCTCAGCATCATATCAAAAGGCTTTAGTTCAAGTTACCCTCGCCATGCCCAGTCAATTGAACGTCCTGCGACAGAATGCTCCAACACGGAGACAAAGATTAAGGCTGCTCTGGACAAATTGACAATGGATCCAACACACCACAGTAAGGTACGAAAGTCGGTAGTAGGGGCGGCTATTCGAAGCATTTGGTCAAACAAAGAACTCAAGCAATGCCGTAAAGAGCTAGGGAAAACCCGTGATGAGATTCAGATGAATGAATTACGAACTAATAGGACTATCATGCTATGAAGACCTTCAGTAATGTGGGCGTAAAGGATGCTAATAACTGAAGGAATTTCGGGATTCATAGTATTTGGATAAAGATTACTAATGATGAGCTTCTGTAATCTCTTAACATGAGTGCGACAAGTATGAACTTGACAACGTTCTATTTTTTGGTAGTGTTGTGGTTGTTCTCAATTAAGTGATCTTGTTGGGGCTACCGGCGCCTTTAGAATCTAAAGTCCATTATGAACTTAAAAACTGAGGCTCTCAGAGCACCATAGGCGGCTAATTATACTCAATTAATTCCGTATCACCTCGGACTTAGAATTTCATCAAACTAGGATTCCACACAATTGATTTCCTAACATTTCCACCTTAAACCTCACAACTTACGTAACGTTCTATTTATAGTACATAAAATTATTTCTCGGCTCGTTCCGAACTACCCTTGTTTGTTACGAGAAATCGAATGATCAAAACCGTATCTCGTATAAGCTTAATAATAATCCGATATTGTTTGAGGTATAACGTAATCAATAGCGTTTCCTCCCGTAAGATGGGCGGCCTTTGCACAAAACACTGGGGTCTTCGGCTGTTTCGGAGCCTACGCTCGTGGACTCGAAATCTATCAGAAGGCGTCTATGAGGCCTATGATAATGGCACACCATCTTCGAGACCTACTCGACATAATATCGCTATATATTTGCCACACCAAGCACAGCCGTTGCCTATAGAGTAAAAGCATCATATGTCTTAACAGTCATAAGTGATAGACCGAAGCATACATAGGTGTGTGCTAAAGTAGTCTTATAATAAACTACTATATGTTTCTTCAGTAGTATCTCTTAATGTAAAAGATATTCTATTAATAACCCGCACCAGAGAACAATTCGGCGTATTCTGGTTCTTGGAATATGTGATAAGGCCGAGAGAGGCAAGTGCATGAACCACGAGAGTCGAGTCTTAGTTCCGTGCCGCAACGCTGCATCAAATGGATTTGCCATTGCGAAGGTTCCACGCAGCGAGCGTGAAGAGAAAATTGGGTATCAATAAAAAAAGATGATTTGAGTGAGTCGCTGATGAGATGAATATATGTATATAAGTAAGCGTTGGAAGACTACAGACAATCGCTTTCCAGTTCAGAATCAAGTCATTCTTACAAGCTACTCACATCTCCTGGCATAATGAAATTCAACACAAAGCTCGCACCGCTGCTCCTCGCAGCCGGAACCGTATTGGCTCAAGGTGACTATATTGACATCAACTGGGATTGGTCGGGATCAGGAAAAATCTATCTTGTTGAAGGGGTGAGTAATCGTTTCTTGTCTCCTTTCCCTCCCCGACTCGGTCATTGTTAGGGGCAGTGATATCCTGCCCCGGCTCGTGAAGTAAACCGAGCTATAGATATTCCCTAAGCCCACAATCGAACTAACTTATGTCCGAATTTACTGACTTTGGTTGAAGTACGGAACTTGGAGAGCCCAATATGTCACTGCGGTATCTGGGGTACCAGTCGGATGCCTCAACGAGAAAGGTAACCTCGTGGCGGATGAAGGTGACAACTGCGCCGTCTTCGAAGTCGATGGAGGTGATAGCTTGAGGACGAAGGAAAACGACTTCTTGTGTGGATATACGGATTATTTCACTTGTGACGGAGACGACTATCCTGGCTTGACAACTCTGTGGACTTATGTGAGTGCGAACCCCTAAGCCCCTTCGCAATCCCGTTTGCGACATACTATTTGTAGCAGTGAGGGAAACTGGAGGCGTTATGGGTTCAAGTGAGAAAGGCGTCGCTTGCTAATTATGCCCGTGTTCAGGTCGTACCTCCGCCAACCTATATCGCGGGCTATATTCCCGGAGTGGACTCAACCGCCATTTTCACGTGGTTCGTCGACCACACACCCACGAATGCCACGGAGGAGATCCCGATGGAATTCCGTCTGCCTGTAAACCCTGACGACCCGACCACAAACCCACCGCCGGGCGCGAGCACCTTTGGCGTCGTCATGCAATGGATTCCGCAGTAGACGAGGGCTTAAGAACACGACGAGACAGTAAAGTCTAGAGGAGTTGGGGGAGAGTTGTTAATACGAGCCTGAATATTGGAGAAATATGTGAAGTTTGCTAGCAGGCTGTAACGGGTAGGTGAAATTATTATAGGGTGCATAATAAGGTGACACTTGAGGCCGGATAGCCCAGCCTCTCGATTCGAGAAAGTGTGACTATCAGTAGTAACATATGATATCTTGAGCCTCTGAAATATGCTCGCTTTTGCTACGTGCTCGAATATTTACCCCTCGATCTCGTTTAATAAGGCGACGTCAAGCCTACAACACGCGAATGAACAATATGAATATCTTTGTCTACCTATAGATACCAAATTTTTGAAGATAGAGTAGGATTAGTTATAATACGGTACCGTCTGGCTGTCTCACCCTCTTCCACCTTACAGTAGAGACCCTATGCAGAAAGGCATGTACCCCCAAGTACTTGCTATTGCGTGTCGCAATTGTGATATTATTTAACCAATTAAATTCTCACATTCTTCGATATCCACCACGCGAAAACTTACCATCGTGGCTGACTACTGCCAGCTTCCTGAAGTGCATCGAGGTAAAAATGCCATCCATACCAGCAGTGGGATAGCTACAACCTCACTTAGCCACTCGCCAGCCGTGCGGCCATTCATTGCTTCCACCAGCAACTAATATTGGGAAATTAGACTACCAAGTTGCAGGTCAAGTTCACACCATATCAGGCGCATACCGAGGCTCTCGCGCACCCCCGGCAGTATATTGACTGTGGATTAGCTGGGAATCTGTTTCATTATGGTGACTTGGGATTGAATTCGGCTGGTGCACAGGTGAACGACTTCCAGCAGCTTACTAACTACGAGCCAGTTGGAGACATGCTTCAACTTGGGGAGTTCCCGACAAAACGAGGAAAGTGGGTAGGGAAATTAGGCAACAAGGAATTTGGTTCTAATGTTTGATTCGGTATATTCAAGGACTTGCTAACGATTTATCTATGTCTCTGTAGTGCGTTGTAATGGTGACTTGGATACCTTTTAGTATGCTACTACTGTGTTTAGCATAGCTAAAGGTGAAAAGTAGAAGAGGTTTATTTCTTTTCAAGTCGTATAGCTATTTCCATCTTATGCTCAAGTGATTTGCTTTTATTTGAAGCTGGTGTGTGTCAACTTATGCTTGGCACTGCCGGGCTTCATACTTTATTACCTTAGAAGCTCACCCTGTTCCGTAGACGCCTTTCTAAAATTCTCTCCCTCATAGTAGTGAAAAAAATACCCATCACTAAACTTATGATTGGAATGCATAGTCGGAGCTCTATACAGCCAATTAGACCAACTCTAATTGCTTGATTTCCTTTGAAAGCCGTACTTATATCTGACCCAGGAGAAATTTGTGAGCCCCGCTCAACAAAATCGTCGATCTTACAGAAGACGAGTCCGCCCGGCACCCCGTGCCTAATATCATCTTACGTAATCATAATGAAGCACAGAATCTTTTGTACACAGCTGCCAACTCAACATTCGTAGTAATACTCACATTACTTCCTACATCTTCAAGCTATGTTAATAGTATGGTAAAATCGTTTGTCTGGCTATAAATGCTGCCTATTTGAGAGGCCCTCGTTGCAGTGCAAATAGCCTTGCTTGGTGGTATACCTAATTTAGCGGGAAATTCCCCACGAATTCCTAGCTAAGAAGGGCATTGGTATTTGAATGTTGTGACAGCCACATGCACCGTGCTAGTCCACACTAGGTGGTGGATCTCTGGCTGGATTTAGACTGGACCCCTGTTGCACAAAAGCTTAGCTTAGACTCGGAGCCGAAATGCACGTCGTGCGGGTGAGGAATCCTTCGACGGCGGTTGATGAAACGTCCCTGATTGTTCGAATGAATTGATAGGTATGGTGGCGATAACTTCGACGATGAGACATTTAAGCGTGTGAAGAACAGATCTTAGGTAAGTCTACAAATACTACACATTATGGCGGCTCTGAATGTAGCGCGATAACTTGAGATAATATCTTACAAGTAAGATGAAGCCCAGCCGCATCTCCACTAAGATTTATCTCAGGTCGTCTTGATGCGATCAAGACTGGCGTTCCCGGCAAAAAGTACCGGCATCTTACAGTAAGTCTGGTCCTTTTTGGGTATCAGTACTGCAGATGGCTGTCTGGTGCACTCAAAATCTTACCCATGTTCGTCAACTCCGTTCCCCTAAACCTCTTTCTGTAACAACATACATACATATAAGGTCGCATTCGACAGGGGTTGATCCTTCCTACCACCTTGCCGCCCTAACGAGTAAGCAACCAGTCCAGCGCAGAACTAGCATTTGTGCTTATGACGGCTTTTGAGTCAGTTCTCTACAGCACTTGTTGATGTGCGGGCGTTTTCCTTTCAAAATTACTCGCCTCACCACTACGCATACTTGCACTCGCTATTGCAGATGGGCAACCTACGAGGATGAAGTGATACGCGCCATTTGGATCAGCATTGAATTCCGCCATGGCCAGAAAGGAGTCAGATTGGAGTCTGCTGGACAAGATTCCGGCGCTACCACCGCCGCCTGGTGTCCAGTACAACTTCGACCACCCCGAAACGCGGGAAGGCCTGGCGAAGATAGTGGTCGGCCTCACGTATGGGTTGATGCTCATATTTCTTGCCTTGCGCATCTACACGCGTGTTAAAGTTACCCACTCCTTGGGTGTCGACGACTGTGAGTAGTGGAATATCACCAGCGACAACGAGGGGAAATGCGCTAACATTCATATCAAAGACCTGTCCCTTGCCGCCGGAGTTAGTTCACCATGAAGTGTCGTGGACGTATTAAAGCTAATGAGGGGAACTAGGCTAGTATAACAGCCTTTACGGGAGTTTCTATATCATGTAGGTTGAGAATACTTGAGCAACTCTAGCCTGGTGTCTCATACTTATCATTTGCTAGTGTTTGGGAGCCCTCTAGGTCCCCATCAATGGGATGTCCCTCTCAGCCATTTCAATGCCAGCTTTCTAGAGGTACAGTCACATATCAACCATGGCGTCGTGGATATTGAGCGACTGTCAACGCGACTCTGTGCTATGTATTAACACGTCATGCAGCGAACGCTCAGTTCCATAGTGCTGTTCTCCCTCAGCTCCCTTCTCGTCAAGACGGCGCTTCTGGTTCTATACCTCCGTGTTTTCGCCCCGAACAGATATGCGAGAATGATGATCTGGGCCGGAATCGTAACGATCTCGGTTTTCTATATCCTTGCGATCATCATTAACATACATTTCTGCGTTCCGATTGAAATGACGACTCCAGTGCCGGATCGTGACGAGTGGGCGAGGAAATTGAAGGCGAGCAACTGCTCGCAACCAGTCTACAATCTCAACGCGGCGATAGGGGTATTTGGTGTCGTATCCGATCTTTACGTGCTCATCATACCCGTCAGCATGATTTACCAACTGAAGATTCCTCGGAATCGCAAGATCGGCATCATAGCAATATTTTTAACTGGTCTATTGTAAGAGCGTTAGCCCTATATGGCAAGACAGAGGCTGACCTCCCAGGGCCGTCGCACTCTCGATAACGAGCACCGCATTTCGCTTTCTTCAGCTCAACTCGTACGACTTCACGTGGGATTCCATTCCTAGCTACACGTTACGGTATGTTCGGCCTACGTGGCTTTCTACTACTCCTTGCTAATCGCATTGTCACTAGTGCTGCTGAACTTAATATCGGACTCATATGTAACTGTATGCCGGTGGTCTTCATTATTATAAAGAAAGTATTTCGGTCCGGGGCCAGTCGTTCAACTAAAAGAGCATCGACACCACCTGCCCGTACTCCGAGTCACGCTTATATAGCCGACCTTAACGGAGAGCAGACCCTCAATATGGGAAACGAGCAGTTCCCGAAGGCCCCGACTCCGTCCGCGGCTATCAGTCTAAAATCCTTCCTTCGCCAGTCACAACATCCATCAAGCAGAGGTGACCGGTCCACGTACGCCGAACTCGGGTCGATGGAATCAGGATGAAACCACGATCCTTAAAAAAATAGAGCGTTGAATGAGCGGATATTTTGGTTTCTCACACCTTCCCAGTGGGACAAGTTGCCGTGAATATGGCCACTCTGAGTCGGAGATCCAATTGTTTGGAACGATTATTCGATAGATACTAAGAAGACCACTAAGTCTTTTCTGCAAGCAGCTATAGTCGCTTACACATAGCTAGAAGCGCCATGCCGGCCTCGACCGGACAAGAAAACCGTTAGACGACCATCTAGAGCTTCTGCTAATGACCTAGAGCAGGCTTTTCGGGTTCATGAACCCGATGCTTTCCGCCCTTGGCATAGCGGACGACTCTCCCCTGGCACTAGTAGGGACTACCGAGTTGAGGGACTTCACAGTGCCAGCACCGTACATCCAAGGTTCCACTAGCGCCTGACAATATTCCGGTCCACGACGACAGTTACTCATGGACAAAGCGTTCCAGATAGTGGACATTGTTGTTTATCGGAGCCATGGCGTATAGATACAAACGATAACAATGATGATGAATGAGAACCGAATGAGACTGAATGAAGTGCGAAGATGAGCAAATGAAGAAGTATAATGTATACTATTAGAATTACGCTTAATGTTTGGCTACTCTATCTACTGTAACTACTTGTAGTAAGTATGAGAAGATACTTGGATGACGTCCGGCTCCGAAAGCTACATGTAGGATTTGGGATATCTCCAAGCTTGGGGAAGTGGATAGAATCTCCGACCAGGTTCTTTTCAAATCAATGTGTACCGAGCCTAGACTGCATGTGAGCTGCATTCAACTAGAATATCATGCTTGGCGTATGTGACCTTGATGTCGTACCGTGTAGCTAAACAGAGCAGATAGAGAAATTACGCCCAAGATCTACATACTAGCCACCGTAAGAAGTCGCTTCACGCACACTGTCTCTGCATACGAACATCATTGAACTAAACCTTAAACTAACTTGTTTCAACATCAACGAGGGAGTAGTCTACCATAATCACAACTCGAACACCAGCACCTGGTATTTTCCACAACTCCCCACTCTACTGTAGCCCACGCCGTAGACAGCTCAGTCAAGTTCCACCCACTCACCCACTCACAATGTCCACCGCACCCTCCGACCTCCCCAGGGACACGGCGAAGAGCGTATCCCCGATCCCGGTGCCAACCCACGGGGCAGGGGCGTCTTCGCGGTAGCATGCTCCACAACCATCGCGGGGCCCGCCCTATCGTGTCTGGAGAAGATACTAGACCTATCCAGCTACGGGACGTGGAACACCTTCGTCCCCTCGGCCTTTATCACCACGCCCGGCGACGACGCCAGTCTCCCCACCGTGCCTGAACTCCGGGACCTGGCCTCCCGCCCGGGGTTCGTGGCCCCCGCGCCAAGATCCGGTTCGACGCCGTCATGGTCCCCGGCGGGGCGTCGCGCGCCGTGGATCTCGAGGCAACCTTCCTCGAGGCCTTTGAGGCGGCGGATGGGGGAAGAAGGGGTACCGCGTCGTCTGGAAGGCGATGGGCATCCCCACTTCCTGCTCCACTCGGAGCGCGTGCAGGAGTTCGTCGAGGGGGTTGCCGCGGATGGATCCGCGGAGACGCATTACGCGTGCTGGGAGACGTTTGGGGGAGTCTTGGGATACGTGCTCCCCCGGGCGCAGATCGAGAGCGGGTTTCAGAGGTGGATGGATGGGCTGAAGAAAGTCGTCGAGGAGGGCAAGTGATTGGGAGGAATGGGAGGTTTTTGGTCCAAGGAGATCTGTGGACTTGGGCTGAGAGCGATCCTTGCTTGTGCTACGCATTGCTCTGGCCCTTGGTGTGTGACGCGGATTTATATGCATAGTAATCTAATCATCGTACCCTTGCATCATATTTCGGAGTATCAAGTCAGCCCTCGCGGCGTCTCTAGATGTAAGTCGTTACTGAATTGGACTCGCTTTGGTAAACGCCTACTATCATTTTCCATTTCTGAGCTTCTACTACAATATTTTTAAACCCTTTGCCTGCTCGAACTCGGCCCCAGTCCATAACGATGCATTCTTCTTATCTAAGTTGTAAGTACAATTGTTATGAACCATACGATGGAAACGCAAGTGTCTCAAGTAGCCAACATTAGTAAGTTATGTGACTATAAGATTGCCTAGGCTTAAGGATGGTGTGTAGGTGCCAACACATGCCCATACAAGGTCGGAAGTGTTGGCTATAGGAGTTTCCGAGGCTCAACTTGAGACATCGATGATGATTTTCTTGATGGGAAGTTTCAAGTGACCACCATAGCTTATTAGATACGACGACTTAGTTTAATTTACAAAAATCCATTTCGCAAATATGGCGACCTAGCGAAGCCTTCAATTACATTTTAGAGGACCTGAAAACTCAGTAGCTACGAGGATGGTCGGAGTCGGAGAGTGAAGTGATAAGTCTCCCATCACAGCAGTTAGGAACTGGGCAAAGGAGGCATTTCTGATGAACAGATATATCATTTTCGTCATGATTTAAACGGTAATTTGCCCTTAGCTAGGATACAAGTAGGGCTAGAAAAGCCTGATAAACCCCAGACAATATATCATACATGAGAGGAGTAATGAGTGTGGGTGCGATATCCTTGTGCTCGCTCCGGGTGGATATCGCGAATCATCGGGAAGCAATGTCCAAATTGCCCCAATAGAGACCATGTGCCTCAACTTTCCCCGATATCGTTTTCCATTCCCGTACGAAAGTATGACCCAACGCCTTGCTGAACCGTATATGAAAAGTGAAATGTATGCTACAATGGGCGTCGAGGTGATCATGCCCGAGGCGGGCTACTGGTCAAACACAGTCTTTCCCTCTCGGCGCCTCAACTCTCTTAGTACAGAAACGACACCGTTGTTTCGCAACCGCTCAAGCACCAGTCCCATGCCATCCCGCGACTTGACGAGTTGATCATCGGTTTTGTTTGAGGCAATCGACTCAATGCTTCGCTGGATGCGATTGGCACCCCACCCGAGATCCAGCTACCAAGGCGCCTCGGCGCCGCCTCGTCAGGGACGTCGGCCGACTCTGCAGGAGCACGTTCATGCCTCTTATTACCGAGGGATGACCGGTAGGAGAAGGTGGTGGTGACAAAGGTATTCTGGGAGAGCGGCCGAGCAAGAGATAGCGCCGCATGGCTGGGAGCATCTGGCGGCGAAGTCGAATAATGTTGCTCTTCCACTACACTCAGCACGCCTGTGAAATTGAGGTTCCGGCTTTCCGTCTTCATCCAACCCTCCTTCATGTCTACCACACTAGTCTCGAGAACGAAGCTAGATTTGTCCCCTCCACCACCGGTGACGCTGGTGGGTAGCAATTTGACAACGGCAGAGGGCATGCGTGACTTCTTCAGATGCAGTCGTGTGGTGTGTAGACGGCCGGTAGCGGGGTCGACATGAGATGAGATGGTGTCGGTCGACAGCACATGGCTAGAAAAGGGATTCAACTGGGGCGAGTAGTAGCGGAGGAAGAAGGCGAGGGTGACGGTCGGAAACGGGTGGGAGTAGGTGTGGTTGGTGGTGCGCGTGAGAACCATGGCGACGACGATGGGAGGCAAAGCGGCTGGATTGCGCACTGAATGAACAAGAGTTCAAGTCCAGGTGGGGCTAGGTCGAGATATGATATATCTAGATGGTGATAACTCGGTAGACACCGTTGGGCTGGGTCAGGTTGGGCTGGATTGCGTCGTGTTGGAGGCAAGAAGCTTGTAGAACCTGTCGATAGGGGTCGTTGGTCGTTGGTCGTTGGTCGCTGGTGAGGGGGCGTTGATGAATGTCTAGAATCGGAAGTCACTCATGACCGCCGGGCTGGACGGGTGTAGATTCGTAGAGTTGGAGAGCGCATATAGGTCTGTTTCAGGTGAGGATTTTGAGGAGATCACCACTCCGTAGCGCAGAGACCGAGGGACGACAATGCGGCAGCCAGAGTGGTGCAGTGGTGCAGTGGTGTGGTGGTGTGATGGTGGTGGTAATCGTCGACGACAATGGCGGGCAGAAGAACTCACTTTTGAGGGAGAACATACGACTAGACGAATTTGCTGGGCCAAAGTGGAATGGGGAAACGGTCCTTTTCACCCCGATCCGATTGGCCGGGAGCGTCACCACGGTACCCACTTTCGCCACACTTTTGCGGGGGAATGTCTTGGCAAGATCTAGGCCATGACGAATTACTAAACTGCAACTGACTTACATATGTCATACTACATTCCGACTTTACTTTATTGTTCTATGTATATTCTTTCAATATACCGAATTAAGCATAGGGCCTATGTGAGATACCTAAGAGTCTCAATAAGGCACGACTCATACCACATTAGTTAGCCACGGCTACCCCCAATCTCAGTTCTATTAACAGATCCCCCCTTGTGAGTTTATCATTAACCAACCTACATAGGTGGTATAGCATCATAATAGCATGTATCAGTTACACTGCCATTGCTAACCAAATCTTCGTCGACCTACCAAGCTTATTATGGGAAGGGTAGCCGAAGCATAATTACATACATGAATTGTCAGAAATTTCGATTTCCCAACTACCTAAGTATCTTTGATGAACATCGGCGCCTTCCCACAAATTTAGATTCTTTTGTTATCTATTCGAACATGATTAAAAACTGCAAACCTTAATATCATCTAACGAGTAATAAGACATGTTTAGGGGATGTAGTCTAAGCTATATCAAGTGGGTAACTATGTTTGGATTAGCCTTAAGTAGTAGAAGATGCGTCAAGTTTCATACCCAAACATCCAAGTTGCCAGGAACTCGTAGGTTTAGGTGTATATGTAACAAAAGCTTGTGTCACAAGCTTGAAAACAGATTCAAATTAACTATAATCATCCATGCTGCCAAAAGTGCCATGAATCTTTATCTTCTCTGTCCCCAGGCAGGAGGGATTCCATGCCATTTTATGCTCGGATATCCCTGCCCATCTATTCTACAGCCTCGTGGACCCCCGTAGATTCGTGTCGCCGGAGTATATATGTCTCGGTGATCTATCTTGGTCTTCGGTGAATGACTGAGATTCGTGCCACTTCGTCAGCCTCGAAGGGTAGTGTTTAGCGAGATCCGTGTGGCAATGAGTTTCCGCGTACATGCATCGTTCAGATCAAACCGGACCGGCGAGTCGAGGGTACAATAGGTAACCCGATCGAGAGACGGGAAGCCGACCTACTCGATATCGTCAAGGCCTTGCGACGATGAAAATATGCAGTGCCTATTCACACTTGGACTAGGAGACACAGCATATCCTAAGCCTACTGCCAGCCTGTTTTCGCTCCGCGGGCATGTCTTCGCTTCGGGTAACCTGGTGGCCTGTAATAATACCAGGATAGGCGTAGCCCTCACTCCGACAGCTTGCTAGGTGCGGTTTACGAGGCTCGAGTCATAGATTGCCGCACGAAAAGTCGTGAGAGGCATCATGAGTACCTAAATGGAATAGGATCGTAGGGAGACAACTCTGATGTTGGCTTGGTGTTGAGGTTTGACACCGGTTTAGACTTCTTGTATTCTTAACTTATCGTTTGTTAAGAGACTTGAGTCCAGCCGTCATCGTCTATTGTACTTTAACTCACCATAGGTATTTAGATCCATTGTGTTCACCTCACGGGTCCCAAGGTGATTCTGCTCGTCGTCCTGTTAACGGCACACCTCCGTCCTCGGTCACAAGAATAGGGTCCTCCAATCTGACGCCGAAGCCTTTACTCTTGCCGAGTTTTATCGCCTGCTCATTTGTCACGTAGATGCCCTGAAGTCCATCGCGAAGGTGTAAGCAATTCACATGTTCCCTCCGGCGGCTTTAGCAATCAACTTACCGGCTCGTTCGTGGCCACTGCGCCGGCCTTCAACTTCTCACGGTTTGCACCATTCAGATACGGGTGCTCGTGGACTTCCAACCCTAGCCCATGCCCCAGGCGATGGGTATAAAACGGGGCATATCCCTCCTCTTCAACCGGCACCCTCGACGCGGCGTCGGCATCGCTACACGTCTCATTCGGTCGCATCTTCGCAAATCCTGCCGTCTGCGCCCGACGGACTGTTTGCCAAATGCCCATCAACTCATCGCTAACTGTTCCGCCGGGCGGGAGGATGGTCCTGGTCACATCGCTGCCGTAGCCATGTAACCGGCTGCCGATATCGATTAGCACAAACTCGTTCTCATGTAAGACGGCACCGCTCTCTCCGCCATGGGGATACGCCGCCGAAGCGCCAAACAAGGCAATCGCCCAATAACCCTCCCAACGCCCGCTCGCGCAAATAGGGCTTGCCCTGCATCGACGACATCCTCCTGGGTGAGGCCAACGTGCAGACACCCTTGTATGGCCCGTACAAGCTGTCGCGTAAAGCTGTTAATTCCCCTTAATATGGCAATCTCGGTGTCGGTCTTTACGGTGCGGAGCTGCCGGACCTCGTTGCTCATAGGCACAACCTCGACACCGGCCGACTCTAGCCCCGCTGCAATCATGTGGCGCAAGTGCTCGTCGACCATAACTCTCTTGCGGCCGCTCAGACGGCGCGATAAGACGGCGTAAGGGTCCTCCTCTTCGGCCCATGGGATAGCAGCTGTCTCGGCATCACCGTCGAAGACCATGTGCTGCGACTGGGGGTTAATTCGACCGGTTTCGAATTGCGGAACAAGGTACGAGAAAACCGCGTCGCTGTCAATAATCATGAGAAACGGGCGCTCCGAGAGGTGGAACGCCGCCGAGATGTTGGCATAGTAGGTGGTAGAGGCGGATGGTTCGGCCACGAAGGCGTCGACGCCCTCGGCGCGCAGTATGCTTGCGAGAACGTGCTGTCGCTTGAGGAAGTCGGATCGCGCGATTGGTGGGACGGCGAGAAGAGATGTGTGGGATTGCAGTGTCTGCCACGCGCAGGTCTTGAGGGCGGCGGCATTGGTAATGGGGTCCGATGGCGGGACGGGATGGGACGGGAAGATGCGGGCTATGTCGATGGGTCTGAGGTAGAGGAGGAGTAGGAGCACGATAACGGTAGAAGAGATAAATTGCCAGACCGGCCGCCGGGACGGTCGGGGACCATATCTCCTTTCATCATGACGCGGATGTGTGGTTAGTTGTCAGGAGGCGGGAGATGTGACGTTGGTTGGGGAATAGAGCGGACCGGCTTTCAACCCAGTATAATTACCGGACTAGGCAACTCTATTACTAAGCACGAGGTTTACTGACATCCACGACCAGTACGGTACCAAAGAGACTGGTAGAGAACTTGATCATATTGAATAAAAGATCTAGTTGGCATATCTTCTATAAATAATTGCCGGTAGAAAGCCCTCCCCGCGCCGCAAATGGTATGGAGGACTTCATTTTTCACCAATACCTCCCCTAGATTATTCTCGTCAATAAGTCGTATTTTAGAACAGTTCTATAAGTTCGATAGCACTTCATTTTTTACACAGCGCTTTAACGGAGTCACAACGAAACAGAGTTTATGAAACTACCTAGGTACCTAGGTAGATACCCACCGTGTTGCCAGCGCAGCTCAAACTGCCTAAAGGAGAATATCCAAGCAATCACACAACGTTTTCACGAATAAAAGCAAAACTGGAAACAAGCTACGTAGTGAAGAATTATAAAGATCTGCATTGCTTCTAGTCTGCTGAAAAGAACTTCAATAAGATTCAATTCTTATTCCCCTTACCAGCGACCTCTGGGGCTAGGCGCCCCAACCGCTCAGAGTGTAAATGCGGTTAATAATGAGTATATGAGCTTCGTCCTTCAGTGGTAGTTCTAACTAGGAATTGTTGTATAGGTGCATTTCAATTGCAGTGATTATAGTATCTGCTTACCCAGTAGGCTGGTGTCGGGTGATCAGTTCGCATGACTTGAGGGTAATCTTTATAACTCCTATGCAGCTCCTATACCTTACTGCAAGTATTCCATTTCTTCTTGATAATTACTCCTTACGACGCAATGTAGGACTGATATATTTATATATATTACAAATAGAGTTCAAATGGCCAATTTCTTGACAAAGGTCTGTGACATCTCAATAAGCCTCCTAATTGTTTTGCATGTTAAGTCTTTTGGTCGGCTAAACATGGCTTATGAATAAGGAGTGAAACTAGAGGAGCTTTCCGTAAGATAGACATAGACACTTGGTGTTATACGAAGTTCTCTAGGCCACTTTCGTGGACTAATCTCTAGCTATATGTATGTAAGATATGCAAGGCCTGGTCTATTGGTTATGTAGTCTCGCGTGCGTAGTCCTACGTGTATCTCGTGATAGATAGATTCTAATCCTATTTGACTACATAGGAGACCTACAGAACTTACGTCTAAATAGCTGCTGACCGCATAGTCGAGTGGGTTTTCGATTTGCTGCCTCAACGTACTACTATATGAGATTAAGTGAATACATGTAAGCTGAAACCCAAAGTTCCCTGTGGGCTTTTGCATAAATTTGCACTCGTACGATTATAAAAAGGTCTTAGATCTCAGCCACGTATGACTACAGTATGTAGTTTGACACCCTTAGCTCCGGCTATGGGCGGAGGGAAAAGAAAAAGCAATGCTAACACGCGCTCCGTATATTAATCATAATGATGTAACAACAGACTCTAATTCGAGGTTCAGAGACAACGCGCAACGTTGCAGAAACTTATTTGCAAGGCGGGTCAAAAAATCTAACTTAGACATCAAACGAGTAATTTTCAACCTAGTCTGAACTAATAGTTAGTTGATTGTTAATCATTTTAGCTGATACTGTCTAGCCTAAACAACGACTAGAAACCCCTGAGTGCTAAATGGGGTTACAGAAATGAGTGTTTGATAATTTGATACTGCTCGAGTCTTTGGATTGGGTATGTACAAAGATCTAGAGTGTGGTACTTGTATTATTACTAGACTTTGACCTGCGCTGCCCTGTGTTGCTGGTTACACAGAATATAAGCAATAGGCGGAGAGGACGTTCAATCCCTCACAACTTATGCAAGGAATGCAAAGTATACTCTAATTAGTAGTACGCATATTGGAATTCTAAATTTCGATAACTTCATCTACTCAGGTAGTCATAACTCTACAGAAATGATTTGTCTGAGACTTAGAGCAAGACGAAGTTGAATCTTTCTATGCAGTCCGTGTAACCTAGAATAGAATGTCCTCTGTTCTATTGTTTGCAGATGGCTGCCCGTAATGGTATGTTCTAACCTGGAATATAACGTTGTCTATTCCATTATGCGAAAATCGTAACATAGAATGGCGTGGTAAGTCAACACGTGTAGATCAATACGAAGGGGCGGTATAGGGCTGTACGTACTTCTAACCGCTGAATGGGATATGGTTGGTTGAGGCGCACGTGGCTTGTGGCTGTGGGCAGGGAGACGGGAGACGGGGGAAAGATTAGCGGGCTGGGCAAGGACTTGTCTTCTCGTGTTAAACCGTAGCGCCTAACGCTAGGTCGCCAAGAGGCTCCGTGAAGGCCGCAACGTCTGCTGCCGTCATGATCTGCAACTGCATCATAAATTAATACGAAGTGATTGTTCCACAAGCAAGTCTCTTAAACTGATATAAGACGGCCTTGGACACCCTGAGAGAAAGTAGTATCAAAACATCACCAATATCATCAACATCACACACCAGCATAGCCCTCATAACACCAGCAAACTCCAATTACGTCACACTTTCTATCTACCCTCAACCAATCAAAATCATCAAATCATCAAAATGCGCGCTACAACTTTCGCCGTCCTCTCTGCTGCCGCGCTCGCTAGCGCAGCCCCAAGCTACCCAACTGCCGGCACTGCCACTGTCGTCGTCGAAACATCGCACGGCGGCGCATTCAACGACCGTACGAACAAGACCATCACTGTGCCCATTGGATCCGTGTATGTCAACAAGGAGGCCTTTGCCCAGGTTTCGACTCTATACCTCCTCGGCCCAACACTGCCACTTGCACCCCATTCAAGGGCCAAGATGGTACCGGCAACGGCGGTCTGCCTTTCACTGTCGGCCACCCCTCGCTGCTGTCGACCAATGCTGTCGTCGTCGGCAGCGTTGTGTGCACATCCACGACTCCGGCTTAAGAAACGCTCATACAGCTGCGCGCACCCTAGGACCCAGTCTTAGGCATTGAAATGCGCAGATAGGCTCCAGGCCGCAACCAGAGAGGCATTACTTTGGGACTTCCTTGGTTCATCACTCATTCTGGCATTGCCACGTATGAAACGGCGCGGTCCCGTTGTAGGCCGACTAATGTAACTTGCTTTCTGTTTTGGGTCATCAATCGGAATAGAGTAGAAATGAGAGGGAAGCAAATGTAATTGTACAAAAGATATACGGAGGTTTGTGTCACTATTGATCATTATCCTTGGCAATGGTGTAAAGTGCAAATGGGGGAGCTCACACACGGTGTGACGGCTTGGCAACCAGTTCATCGGGCCGCTTGCAGCCCGACAGTCTTAGCAGAAAGTTAGCTAGGTATCTACTCTACTAGGCTAAGCCCTGAACTCCGCTCTAGCTAACGATTGATATGTCCCATCTGCACTAACGGTATAGCGCAGTTAGTGGTCTATGACTTTATAGACTACTGCCGGCCCGAAACACTGGTTGCCAAGCCGTCACACCGTGTGTGAGCTCCCCCATTTGCACTTTACACCATTGCCAAGGATAATGATCAATAGTGACACAAACCTCCGTAGACATGCATTAAATTCAGATTAAGCTTAAGTCCAAGCTCATGATCATTTTGTGCGGAGGTGAACTGTGCCAGCTTGCTACGGTAAATGCCTGTATAATGTGATTCTCGCCAATCGCCAATTTGATCCCATGCTTATCGTCCGTGGGGAAGAGATGAAGCTGCTTAGGTAGGTTGGGTTAGTCACGTATTATAGGTATGTTCAGTGTTGTTTAATAAAATAACACAACTTAGTTTAGAAACTCTTAGTAAACGAGTTAAGTGCTATAACGATTGGCAGCTATATTACATCATCTCGTGCTCAACCATAACTGCTCACAACAACAGAACGTTGTCCTTGATCATTCACCCAGCCAAAATCGTGTTATTCTCCGTTCGATAGGCATATAAAGTACATTGCTTTCATAAACCCGAGGCGCCGAGGGTAAATTTTGAGCTCTATATGTGTCGCAAATGTTCAATATTAGTATCTATGATTTACCATATTGCCTACATGTAAGCAAGACGGAAAGAGCGGTTCGCGGGCTCAGTGGCAAGGCGGAGCTGCATGCATATCCCTTGTCCCTCCACCTATCAGAAGCCGCACAAGCCCTATGAAATGCGCAGCTGCGCAATAACTTCTTATGAAACCCCCAGACGTTTAGTAGGTAGTGTCTACTAAGTGCCAGGCAACAATATATAGTTATATGGCTACCTAGGCACACGGAAGCATTGTTTTAATTTTACTCTCCAACAATCTTATTCTGCTCTCAGCCTCCAGCTGCGTTACTTGTCGTGCCAAGGAATTCAGCTATTTCGTAACATTACGCCTACAAAGTCAAGATAATTATCAAACCCACATCCAGCTCCTCTTGTATGGCCTAGTTTCCTAGGTAAATCTGAGCTTCCACCTTCGGTGATTCCGACTTGCGGCTTTTCGTCGCCCGGAGATACTTCTGTTAGCCCAATCTAATACAGGTGTCTTACGTGCGACAATATGCCCCCTTCGACTCATGTCAACGTTGTTAAGCTTGCCGGACACGATTGGTATGGGGGTCCTGGGGCCTTTGCCCCTTTTCCTACTGGTCGACGGAACCATTGCCACGGATCTGGGATCTGCTGGCTGGGGTTTCTTGGTAATAGGGAAATCAAGTGCTCGAACTGCAGTGATAGTGGGGGTCACGAGTTCTTGGTAACAGAGGATTCAGCGTTTCAACGCACATGTCTGGCTTTTGCCAGTCTCCGACAAGGGGCACACTATGCTGTGCAGACCACTCCCGCACACAGGATAACACGAGACCGTGTTGGGGACAGCTCTTTGATGAGTCCTGTCTCGATCTTTGTGCAACCACCGCTCAAGGTGGGCTCTAACGAGTGCACATGTTCTTTAGTTCTTGCAGGCGTTACCGGGTTCTTCAGATCTTTTCTTGCTTCAGTATTCGGGACGACTCGATGCTACTTGCCATCGCGATATGCTTATTCCTTTCATTACATTAGGTACCATCATTCAGACTTGGTCTCACCTCTCTTTCACCGCATTCCTCCATTTCCTCAAGTTTCATTTCATGATTTGATCCGCCCCTTCACCTTCCTATTCATTGTCGTCTATCTCAATTGCAGCCGAAACTTTGGGATAAAAAAATCGATACGTCTTGCCAGGAGCCAAGCAAGCAATTGCGAATCTTTGCCGAATTTTTCGAAAATGTTCCTTTATATGACTTCGACGCCACCCTTATACTCCCTTTCACAGAATTGGCCACGATAATATGCTTGAATGCGGGCCCGGTCTTGGGTTCAGTTGCATTTCGAAAATCTGGATCTCTCCTTGCCACCATGACTTTCAAGACACTATTGTAAGTTTTACCCCTATTTTCTATCGGCGAGCCTCAAAGTTTGCTCGGGGTTTAGGAGGCATCCGATCAGTTGCTGGTTGTTAGTTAGAAGCGCTAATCAGTACTAGCAGGAAACGCGGAAAAATATATTTGCACTGAAAAAGCTTCAATCCGCCAGGATAGAAGACTTCAAACGAGAGGCGAGAGCACTCCACGCATTTACCAACTATCCTCACGAACACATTGTTAGGCTCCTCGCTGCGTTCCGGCATGCTGGCTGTTTCTATTTGCTTTTCCCCTGGGCTAGGGGTGGTAGTCTACGCTCCTTTTGGAGGGCGCACCCACAACCTACAGCCAATGCTCATGTATTAACCTGGGTGGCCCAACAATCTCTCGGCATAGCAGATGCTTTACTTGAAATTCACAATCAACCCAAGAAGACGTACGAAGGAAATAATGATCGCGGTCATAAGCGTAAAGCTATCCACATAGGTGCCTACCATGGGGACATAAAAGCAGAGAATATCCTCCTTTTTGGGAGCGGCCGGCAAGGCAGTCGTCTTGTTTGGAAGATTGGAGATTTTGGCGTTTCCGAGAGTTCAATGTCGCTACCCATGGAGGTGGTATTCCAAATGGATTTACGCCGACTTATCAATCTCCTGAACATCGGATTGAAGGCCGCAGTAAGTCGCTCTTAGAGCTATCTTCTTCTTTAGGCTGTTTTGAGACTCGAGAAACTTCTCTTTGCGTTGGCATGCCTTAGACGCTTCTCCTAATTTTTAAAATGACAGCTGCTGACTAGATGTGTAGTAGATAGTTGTGCCGATATATGGTCCCTAGGATGCGTTCTTCTTGAGACTGTGACATGGTTGCTGAGAGGGTGGGATGGCCTGGTGTACTTTGGGCTCATGCGACGGAAATCGAACCAACTCAGGGGGCGAAACAATATTAATGATGATACTTTCTTCGATATGGTTAGCTCTGCTCCGGATACTACGCCTGCTCCCTGCTTTAAACTATGGTTCTTCATGTTAGTTTATCTCTCTTCTCTCCCTTTCTCCCTCCCTCCCTCTGTGTGTATATATGTGTGTGTGCAAACAATAACCTAACTTTCAACGTATAGTGCATCGAAAGCCTCTCCTGCGACTCAAATGCTAGCCCTTATCTAAGAGACCTTTTGCATTTGATTCGCCGTTATCTCCTCAATGTGGATAAGCACAACAGGCTCACAAGTGAGGTTCTTGTCAAGGTTCTTCGGCAGCTATATCAACGATGTCTCGAGACACCAGCGTACACAGTGGCAGTGCCTCGGCCACAGAAGCCACCATTACAGACCACAACTATTCACCGCGACAATAACAACCCCCGTATTGCTGATTTATCGACTTCCAGTAATTCGCTCACCCTAAAGATCACAGCTCAAATGTTCTTAGCCTACATGGCGAGTTCAAAAGAGACAGCTCTAGAAACCAGTCTGCATAGAGACCCAACAATGGCGCTAGGTTCAAGTGCCCCAACCTCAAGCCAATGGCTCGACGATTATATCGGCCAGCAATTATATGATTTCCAAAGTAACCAAGACTCATCCGCGCAAGAACCGCCGAACGACATTTTCAAAACGGGCATTTCAGAAGCTACCCATTTGTCAGCACCCAGTTTTCAGACACGACCTAGTCGGAGAAGAGGCTTTAGCAGCATAACTGACCCTGATGAAGACGACTGCCCCCGCAAAACCAAATTCCAAAGACGAGGAGAGTCTCTTCGAAGGAATGCGGAAACGAGTCCACACCTAAGTGATATTTCTTTGCTTGCAAATGCACGAATCACTCCCAAACTTGCGAGTTCAACAACACTTCTTTCTAAGCCCAGAACATTCGCATGCCCATTCTACAAGAACTCAGGAGACAAATATTTAACTACGAAAGAGTGGAAATGCTGTCTTGGACCCGGCCCAGGCTGGACAATACACCGACTAAAGTATGTATTGTGAGACAACGTTATATTGCGAGCGATGACTGATTGGCATTAAGGGAACATCTTTATCGTCGGCACGCTTCCCAGAATTATCAATGCCCTCGTTGCCTCACCGAATTTGAAGACGCTTTGGATTTTCGCCAACATCAGCGATCTGCGACACCGTGTCTTATCCAAAGCAATACTGAACAGGGCATCGGGAAAATCGATGCACAGCAGGTAATTCAACTTAAGAAAAAAACGCGTCTTCGCTCGGATGAAGAAAAGTGGGAATGATATTTACCGAATCATCTTTCGACTTGATGCAGCAGCGGATCTTCCATCGCCATGTCAGTTTTTACCCATCATATAATCTTTAATATTAGTTCACTGACCTCGGATGTCTAGACTGCGAAGATGTTACCCCTGTCTCAAATACAGAACCGAGTCCTTGTCATGGCATTGACTCATTATCTCAATTTCAATCCTATCTCCAGATTCGCCTCCAAGATTGCCATGAGACGGGACAGAATACGTCGACCATCCAGGCGTGCATGGACCTTGTCCAAGGTTTCCGGAAAACAGCCCGGGATTTCTCTGTTCCGGTATCTGACGGACCGTCGCCTGTCTTCGATGATAGCGCGTTTTCGACCATGTCTTATGAATATCAACTGAGTGCTTCGACTACGCTGTCAGCGACTGACGAGTTTGGCCTTAAGACTTCTCATGAATTTGAAGGTATGAGTACAGATAACCTTGATGAGTTCGGTTTAGGGCACGAGTCCTTCGAAAGCCATTTCAATAGGGTATTCGGACTAGTCCCCCCCGAAGCCTCAACGAAACCCGTACCAAACCCGCAGAACTTCCAACAACGCGAAGGATTAGGATAGAATGCCACCCGCCTAGGTTTTATGATTCACGACTATGTTTTTCCCTTTATACTCATCTATACACGTTCACGTTAGGTATAGAGATTTGGTATTGTGAGGGTATGTCCGGCTCGGTTTCCCTTTTATTGTGGAGGTGGGCTACTAGTTGTAGTCTGAAGTGCGCAATTAATAAAGCTACTTAATGATTATCACGTCGTAGTGCCTTTGGAACAAGACGTACATCTCGCATCATAAAGACGTAAGATTATTATCCAAGCTCAGCTTTGGCTACTCAATCGCTGCAGTAGGGACCAACCTGAATATGGTTAGCGAGCCATTAGCGGGGAGAGACAATGTACTGAAGAACCAGCCGCGACAGATTGTGTAATTTGTCAGTGTCTACGGTTACCATGATATTCCAACTTAGTAGATACCAGAATTTCTATAAGATCAATGATACTGGGTTATGGATGCCGGGCCTATTTTTAGGGTGCGTCGAGGTTTTGCCCCCCGATCCGCTTCCGGGATTCGGAGACTTTATTTGCCCAAGCGAATGCGAGTTACCTATACGGCTAGGAGGCACTATGAAGCTAATCGGAGAGTCTTACTAATGAAAGCATCTTAGAAATCGTCGCCCAAACAAATAGATAGCCGGGAATTTGAATGCCCGTTTACGTGATTTACCGTGCCTAGTACCGTGGATAGGTAGGTAAGTAGGTCTAGTATAAAATAAAAGGTGATGTCACTGCCTCGTCAACAACAAAGTCATAACTACGTGAAACAAAGAAAATCAATAGCCAGAACTTGGTCTTCTGGATACATTTTCCGAACTACGCATCTGATTCATCTATTTCACAACAGGCTCAAACTACTTAGGGAAAAAGACATCGCCAAAGAATAAATAATTTCGAAGATGGGCGCAACCATGAAAGCAGTTGGTATGTATCGTGAACCCCTCACTCACGATGACCTCATTTCACTTATCAACCTATCTAACAATCAACTCTACAACTACTACTTACAATTTCACAATCAATCCTCGCTGAAAGAGACAATCCAATTCCAATTCCACTACTAACAAGCCATGACATAGACATTAAAGATGGCAAAGGGCCAGCCAGCTCCCTCTTCATCAACGCGGCAACCCCAAAGCCCACGCCCAAAGAAGGCGAGGTCCTCGTGCGCGTAAAAGCCTTCGGACTAAACCGCATGGACCTCCTGCAGCGCGAGGGGCTGTATCCCGTCCCTCCGCAGGCTCCGCCGACGCTGGGCGTCGAGTTCAGCGGGGTGATCGAGAGCTTCGGGCCCGCCCTCCCCTCATCCACCACCAAGGACGACGAGAAACTTCACGAAGGCGACGCCGTCTTCGGCCTCGCCTACGGCGGCGCGTACGCCGAGTACATCGCCGTGGACGTGCGGATGCTGCTGCGCAAGCCCGACTTCCTGTCCTGGGAGGTCGCGGCCGGGATCCCGAGACCTTCATGACGGCGACGCAGGCGCTGCATTTCGTGGGCGAGTTCGCCAGGGGAAGTCCGTGCTCTGGCACGCGGGCGCCAGCGGCGTCAGCATCGCGGGTATCCAGCTGTCGCTGGACGCGGGCGCGTCCGCCGTGTACGCGACCGCGGGCAGCGATGAGAAGTGTCGCTTCATCGAGACCGAGCTCGGCGCTACGAAGGCGTTTAATTACAAGGACGCGAAGAAGGATTGGGCGCAGGGAATCCTGGAGGCCACGGGCGGCAAGGGCGTCGATCTGATTGTCGATTTCGTGGGCGCGAGTTACTTCCAGAAGAACATGGTCGCCGCGGCGAGGGATGGGCGCTGGTCATGCTGGGCTTGATGGGCGGCTCTAAGCTTGAGGGCGTCGATATCGGCATGCTGCTATTCAAGCGCATACGAGTTGGGGATCTACGCTGCGTAGCCGTGACCCCGAGTATCAGGGTAGGTTGAAGGATAGGCTGGCCGAGTATATACCAGATTTCGAGAACGGAAAACTGAAGGTCAAGGTCGATTCTGTATTTACCATGGAGGAAATCATCAAGGCCCACGAGTTGATGGAGAAAAACGTGACGACAGGCAAGATTATTTGCACAGTTCCATAGTGCAGACAGTGAAAGTCTCACGGAGACTTTTGTACTGTGTATGATGAGATTTATGCCTGCTAAGAAAAGTCTTGCTAGTTCGATCCTCTACCCTAGTGCATGAATACCTGGTGTCTGTTTTTATCATCGAACAATCACGCAATCCGCCAACGCCAAACCCAAACGACCCAATTTTGACTTCTCAGTGCTCATTTAACCATTTTAACATCTGCTCGTACGCTGTAGCCTGAGCTTCCTGATGTTACTGTCGGCATAGTCGCCAACAACTGCGAACCTGGCATTTGTTAGTAGGGTTTACCTTGTTCACTCAAGGCAGGTTTAGCTCACCGTGTGGTACACCTGGATAGACCTGGACTTCATGTTCTAGGTTGCTCTTCGACATAGCATCCTCGCCGGCTATGCGAACCTCGTCGGGAACATGGATCGCTCTCGACGCAAACCAAGCTTATTGGAGATTTCAGGCTGCTGAAATCTTCGGACGACACAAGAGTAGCATGCGCTAGAGCACCAGCCTTGATGAGTGGTCCCTTCCTTGCAGGGCCCTGCCCCTCGCCAGCCTCCTCGTCTGCTTGTTTCTGAGCGCCGGTCCAGCTTGTCTGACTGGCAGTCCGCTCGCTGGCCAGCAATAGTACATATCGACCGCCGATGCAGTAACCCACGGCGTAGATGCCGCCACCGTTCCCTACCGCATCTGCAAACTCCCCTTCACATGCGTGAATGACTTTTTCTAATATTGGAAGGATTTTTTCCTCGGTATGGCGTGCCATCCACATATCAATGATGAAAGATTTGGCAGTTTCGGCGGCTTTTAGCTTGAACGTCTCGAGGAGTGAGGTAGTCTGCGTTTCAGACTCAGGAAGGGCTGCTGAATTGGGTGCTGGGTCGCCGTCGAATAGATCAGGCATAACCACTACGTAGCCTTCACTTGCGAATCTGTCGGCCTGGATTTGATTGTTCATTGATTTAAGGCCGGTGCCGCCGGTCAGCAATAGAAGTAGTTTCGATGGATTCGAAGGATACGATTCGGGTTTCGTGAGGTAGACCTGTGTTGATATTAGCACACTTCAAGTTTTCGTGAGCGATGGGCTGGACTGGGAAATACATCAATCCGCCGAGTTTCCTGATCTCTCCCTTTGGGGCCTCACCGCTCGCTATATCACAGGTTAGTCTATTAAAGTACACATAATAGATGAAGCGCATCTACATACGTGTAGGCCGGTCAGTGGTGCAATGCTCGCTCATGACAGGGCCGGCCTCATCTGGTGACCCAGCAGGTGCCGGGGATTCTTGCGCATCGCTCTCTGGAGCTCTTGTCGCAATGTCTTGGTCTGCCATAGCTAATGTTGTTGGGGGCACCTCTAGTAGTTGTTGTGTTTTTGCAACTGCTGTATAAGAAGACGTCACAATAATCTAACTTCAGCTATTCCTTTGAAAGGATGCAGTATGAAATGTGGGAGCTTGGAAATTAGTCTGGACCATAGAGACAGATAGATGTAAAATCAACAGGCAACGTAAGCTCTATGTAGGCACGAAGTTATATTTACACCAGTTGAAGGACCCTTAATGCTGTTTCACAAGCGGCTGCCTATTGTGTAGGATTACCAGCTCAGCGCTGCTTGTAGGCGTGTAAGTAGCAGCGGCCAAGGAGCTCTGGTGGAGGACTGCTGCGGGGGATGACGTCCGAAGGTCTTACCTAGTCCTGTAGCTGCGCTCATGAGGGGTGATAATGTCCACCGCCTAACAGGGATACCTTGGCCACTGCTGCCTGCTGGCAGCTGCTGGATCACCCCGCGTCCCCACATGCCGCCCAAATGGGAACTTTAATGAGGACATAGCTGAGACGCGACTTTTCGTAGCCCGACGCGTTCTGTAATTAGTAAAGTCCTCTAATACCGTCAACACCAAGAGCACCAAGAGCTCTTAGATTGCCCGTAAAAGATACACACATACGATTCACTATCAAGGCTCAAGATCAAGGTCAAGTCAAGATGTCGGTCGCCGCGGCACAGCAGGCTATCACGCAAGGCGCATTAGAGTGCGTACCCTACCTACCCCTTGCCTCGTTGGGTTTTGATATGGTGGATGGTGGATGGTGGCAGGGTTGGATTTGATCACAAAGGCTGACCCAACAATCTAGGGCCGTCTTTAGCGACCCGATGAACGTCGACCAGAGATTCCCGGTGCCCGTCCTCCAGTGTCTTCAGATCAAGCCGTTGAATGCCCAAGCGCCTGGCGCCCCAGCCCAACAGGAGCGCTATCGAGTTGTACTTAGCGATATCAGGAATTATGTCCAGTGTATGCTGGCAACCCGTAAGCAAGCCATTCCACTCGTGTATAGGTCACGAAATCCCTGGGCTCATCACATCGTCCAATAGAGGCCAACCATGTAATACACGATGAGCAGCTCGTTCGAGCTTGTATTGTCCGGGTTGAAGTCATACCAGGGCGAATGCCGTCAAGGGAAAGAAGTTCGTGATGCGGTCCCCTATAGGAGCTAGGCGCTGACGCTTAGCAGTATCTTGATCATTCTCGAACTCGAGGTGGCCACTGAGCTCGGCATTCATGATAGAATGGCGAACCCGCTCCCTTCGAGGCCAAAGCACAACCCGCCAACACCGCCATTGGTGGCTCCGGTTTCTATGGCGCCAAGACTGAGTCCTCGGCGCCTGTGAAGACGGAACCCATGTCATCTCGCATGGGGCCGGGAGGTGGTGGCGGTGGAATACTGCTGCCTCTAATACTCGTGGAACATTGTCATTTACCCCATCGAGTCAATCTCTCCCTATGCACATAAGTGGACTATCAAGGCTCGCGTCACATCAAAATCAGACATCAAAACCTGGCATAAAGCATCTGGCGAGGGCAAGTTATTTTCAGTAAATCTCCTTGACGAGAGTGGCGAGATCAAGGCAACGGGGTTCAACGAACAATGCGATGCGTTTTACGATATCTTACAAGAAGGCCAAGTCTACTATATCAGTACGTGCAAAGTCAATCTAGCCAAAAAGCAGTTTTCGAATCTTCCCAACGATTACGAGCTCGCTTTTGAGCGCGAGACAGTCATCGAGAAGGCCGAGGACCAGTCCAGCGTCCCTCAGGTTCGCTTTAATTTTATAAGCATTTCCGACCTTCAGTCCGTTGAGAAGGACGCCACAGTAGATGTCGTAGGCGTACTCAAGGAAGTTGGCGAGGTGTCACAGATAACTGCAAAGAGCACAGGAAAGCCCTATGATAAGCGTGAGCTCACACTCGTTGACGATTCACAATTCTCGGTTCGCCTCACAATATGGGGCAAGACAGCGACCACATTCAGCTCACAGCCAGAATCAGTCGTTGCCTTCAAGGGCGTAAAGGTCTCTGACTTTGGCGGCCGTTCGCTCTCTCTCCTCGCCTCCGGAACCATGGCCGTGGATCCCGATATCGAAGAAGCGCATCGGTTGAAGGGTTGGTACGACTCTCAGGGACGCACCGATAACTTCAACTCACACAACAATATGTCTTCCATGGGCGCCGCCACGGGACGCCAGGACCAGACAAAGTGCATCTCGCAAGTGAAGGACGAAAACCTAGGAATGGAGAACACAGATTACTTTGCGCTCAAGGCGACGATCGTGTACATCAAGCAGGAGAATTTCGCGTACCCGGCGTGCAGCACCGAAGGTTGCAACAAAAAGGTGATCGACCAGGGTGATGGAACGTGGCGGTGTGAGAAGTGCAGCGTCAACCACGCGCGTCCACAGTACCGTTACATCATGAGTGTCAACGTCAACGACCACACGGGCCAACTTTGGCTCTCGTGCTTCGACGATGTCGGCCGTATCGTCATGGGCATGTCCGCTGACGAGCTTATGGAGATCAAGGAGAATGATGAGGACAGGGTGCCAGCCATTTTTGAGCTGCCAACTGCTCCAAGCTCAGCTTCCGCTGCCGCGCCAAGATGGACATGTATGGCGAGAACCAAAGGTGAGTTTCATTCTATCCATCTATTCTTCGTCCCTCTCTCTTGCAGGACGGTCATGTTTAATATCCTACACTTTCTCATTTTACACATAACTGACGGGATATTTGCGTTTTAGGGTTCGCTATCAAGTCATGAGTGCCAACCAACTAGATTACAAGGTAGAAGCCGCAAAGCTGGCCGATATGATCAAACAGTTCGGCATCAGTTCATGATAAGGATTGGAACCAACGTTCGCTTCGTCGCTCCCAAAGCGGGGTCAGCTCTGCAATTCGGGGCTCTCATATGTGAACATATTGGAGATGACTTCAAAGACCTAAGGTTATTACCTAACTAGTAACGAATTAGTCTCATACCGGGATTATTTCGTAGTGTAGAAGGAAGGTGGACCGGAAGGTAGCATTGGGGCCTCCAAACCAAGGCGCTTAAGCGTGAACGAGACGAGACAGACGGACAAACAGCTCTCTACTTGAGGCTTGCCGGTTCTATAGTTGTGAGGGCGGAGTATCACTCGCCTTGGAAGGACAAAGGAAATGGCTATGAACATGTCAACGTAGCCACGCTACTTATTGTATGTATGTACGCAATGCACAAACAACACATACGAGAGAGGATTCTTAACGATTCGCTGGGATTTGCGTAAGGGTGGTATCTAATCGATGTACCGAATAATCCACATTGATCTCACGTGTGCGATTGTGATGCTGATCGTATCAGTTATTGTTTTCTATCATTTCGTAGCGGACTGGTCGTCGTCGTCGTCGTCGCATGGGACGCGTGATCAAGTCCTATCTACCTAGTAGCGTTCGTCGTCTAAGCATACATTTCTCGCATTACGACAACTGTGGATTCGCTAACGTCTCTGCGATTGCTCACCACTTTTGATGTCGATGCATCTAGTCATGTTTCCAAACACGCATGGTCCGTCTCCCAACGCCGGCACCTGTAGGGCTTATTCATGACACGTAACCTACTTCAGTAACCAACTCCCAACTGCGCAAATCACGGCGAGTTGCAAGTCTTTCCTCTATCGTTCCCCACCATCATCACAACGATTTGGACTTTCCCCTCTATCTAAGCCGCCTGGTCCGGGATTTCTGGTCTAATTCATGCCCGGCGGGCCGCCCATGAGGTCCTCATCATCGATGTGGGCCTCAAAGCCGAGTGTCGGGTCTTGAGCCTCAGCAGACTTATCGCGCTTGCTGTCCTTAACGGCCCACTTGATATACTCCTTGCTGCTGGCAAGCCGGTTACTCGTGGCTCGGAAGGTGATGCTGATATCTCTTAACTTGACCGTAGCAGCCTCAATTTCGCCCGAAAACCTATTTTCTGGTAAATGTGCCGTCGGAGAGAGGAAATTTAGAAATGTCGTTCCATCATCGTTCTTCTCGATGGCGCCCTTTAGCATCCCTGCTATTATCATGTTTTGGATGAGAGCTTCGACGTCCTCGTCATTGGTGAGGGCCTTGCCAGTCTCGGCACTTTTTGTCTGTTTGCGGATCTCGGTGATTGATATCTTAGTGTAAATGTCCTGTAGTGACAGGACCCGCCACTTTTGATATGCTGCCATAACTTCCTGTACTAAACCTACGTTTCCATCTTCCCGCCATACCTGTGTATTGCGATCTGCCTCTAGCTTCAACTGGCGGGCATCGTCCGTCACAAAGGCCGTTGCGAGGGATAGGTACGGCTTCCCGAGTATTTCGAGGGACTTGATGGTCCAAGCGCTTGCATTGGGCAGCGTGGTGGAATGAGTTCCTTTCCAAAGCAAGCTGACCAGAATCCATTTTTTGAAAGCTTCCACCATTATCTTGCTGCAACCACCATCCTTGGTTGGAAATGCAGCGGCGCGTTCGAAGGCCGCCCGCGCCTTCTCCCATTCTCTACCTGTAGAGTACATCATACCACAAATCAAATCATATTCCAACACCGCTGGGGTTTAAGCAATGTCGTAAGCCCTGTAATCTTGGAAATGTAGGCGGTCGGGGCAGTTTTGGATCGCACAAATACTGAGGGTTCTCGTTATTTGCCATACCAGGATAGAAGACAATCTCTTTATCGATTACAGGTAATGCCAGTTGTATATTGTCTGTGTTGTAAGCCAGCCTTGCCAACAGTAGGTGTGATGAGGTAAGCAGGGATCCGGAGGGGTCTAGCTTTAAGATGGCAGTAGCAAGAGTCTCGACTGCTACGGAAGGCTAATTCAGGACGTCAGCAAATTAGAGAGACGGGATCTTCACGGCGGCGGTGGTGCCTACAGGCAATAATCGGCCACTTCCTACGGCCTCCATGACATCTAGTAGGAGAGCACCGCCATAGCGACACTGCCGTGCGTCGAACTTGAACATGAATGTGACGAGTTTCTCTAATATCCAGTCTAGCGGCAGACCTGATGCCGGGCTAGGCAATATCAAAGCATGTAGGATGGTGAGGTAGGATAGCGAATTGATGGTTGGGTCGACGATCTAGTATGGTGATCAGCACATGGCCAGAACAAGCAGACAGGGGGTAACTACCTCGAAAAGCGAGGGACCGTAGGCGACGAGGTCTTTGGTCCGTTCCTTAAGCAACTTCAAGAGGCGCTGTATATGGGTGGAGGCAAGCTTGTGGTACGTCTCGTTGTCGGGAGGGTCACTCTGCGGCGGGAATGCCAGCAGAATGCTCGCACACTGATGCATGCTGGGAACAAGATATGCTGGCGAGAACTCGGCGGTCGGAGTAGTGCGTTCTCGATATGGAGGTGTGGTGTATCTTTGCTGTTGTACTATATCGGTTGTAATCGTATACTACCTATGCGTAGTGCTGCTGGTGTTGATTAATCTGGAATAGAGGTTTGGTTGATGAAAGGCACGCATTTGGAGGAGCTGTTTGCACTACGTAGCGGGCAGCACCCGGGCAGCTTTAGGCGGCTCCCCTTTGGTAAGGTAGGAGGTACCTCGCTCGGTACTCTAGTTACGGCACCAAAGAAGCTACGCTGGACAGACGCTAGAGGGGTAGGCAGCGGGGTTAAGGCTGGTGCTATACATGTACCCAGTAGGTACCTACTTTAAGCTCTGTGGCGGGGCAACTGACGAACAATCCACAAATTATCACGTCCCTTGTTCTGCACTTTGCTGTAAACCTTCTTTTTAAACGCAAGCTACTATTTACATGAACCTGTAAAATGCCACAGTAGAAATGACCGTGCCCCGCACAATCCGCAGTTCCCTACCTAGTTATGCTATGCTATTTCTATAATTACTAAAGCATGTACTTGTCAATCGTGCGAGGGGAGAACTAGAAGACGTTTATGATGGTCTTGGGGCGAAGCTTGTGGCTCACAGAACACTTATAACTTGAATCATGTCTAGAAGTTGAATGAACGAATGAACTTCCAATTGAGCTAACGGACGTAATGTCCTAAAAGACGGTAGGTGTAGGTTTATCAGTGGTCTATATTCTCCACCCATAAAAGTCTACGAGTGTATGAAACGATGGGCTACCACCAACCAGTCAAAGCTTAAGCCAAATAAGCCGGTTGCTTCTGAGTACGCCGCTACGTGAATATGCGGAGGCTGATGACCGCATGACGGAAACTTTGAATATCTGTCCGATCCTCCCGGTGGATAGGGTCCCGGCTCCGACTTTGGAGGGTTTCTGGGTATTCTTCCGATGTAAACGGGCATTCGTCGATGTAGTATTCTCGGTACCTCGAATACCTACTAGGTGGGTAGTTTCACATTTTGGGCTTGTAAGTCGTCAGACATTCTGATGTTTACAACATTCACCTTTGTAAGTCATGGAGATAGCCCCAAGCGGAAATAACGTCTGTAGTTTCATGATAATTGGAGACGATCTAAACTTAGTACTTTATGATTACAATAATCCAATCAGGAGAAATACACATACACGTGTAGTCCTAATATTTAGGCTGCCGCGAAGTGGCTATTAATCATGTTAAATATGTCGTAACCAAGAACACCGAACTTGCATTGAAGTCGCGTAATAGATTCTTCCCCCGCAGCTTACCGGGGTCAGCATCAAGGTTGTAGCACCCTCAAAGTCAGATCGAGTGAGCCTCCATGTCCGAATCGAACAGGTAGCTCAGCTCTGATTGGCCAGGCGGCTTATACGATGAGAAGACAGTGACGACACCATTTTCTCGACACACCCGAGATCGAAAATGGCTTATACATAGCATGACGCCAGCTTCGCCATCTCCTTACGTTCACCTGCTATCCGGTTTCTTCTGAGGACAACTGTGAAACAGTATCTTTACAACACCAAAAAAGCCTGAGGCAAGAATCAAAAACTGCCCGGAATAACGCCTGAAAACATCGCCTTGAGAAAGAGGATATTGCAGAACAACGTTCAAGATGATGATTCCAGATGATGTTTTTGAGCAAATGCTCGTGCCTGCCCGGGCAACTCACAGGCCCACGCATACCTCTTCGCTGCCGATCCCGACTGTGACACATGATATCCCCAAGGTGTATCATCAGCATTCCACTGAAGTTGGACACAAGACTCTCTGGTGCGTTAACTGACCTCGTCAAGTCGAATATGAACTTACAGAGGACTTCCAACTAACAATCATAGGGTCATTTGTATCCTCATGGGCATCTCGTCACTGGTATTCTATATCATGGCGATGAGAGTCCCGGTGGTAAGAACCTCCTACATTATAGCTGCCCGAAGAAAAAAATTGACCAACGTCTGACGCCTCACATAGCAAAAACGCCTGTTCCATATCATCACCGCTTTCATCACAACAATTGCGTTCCTGTCCTACTATGCCATGGCAACTGGAACAGGTGTCACCCTTCACACAACAGTCCTCAAGGAGAGCAAGCTCCACGTCATCACCGAAGTCGTCAAGAGACAAGTATACTGGGTGCGATATGTTGATGTGAGCACCCTTATTTATATGAGAAATTTGTTTCCAGCTACAGAGAAATGGTAAACTAACCACTGGCACGAACATAGTGGAGTCTGACCACACCTCTCCTACTCCTTGACCTATCCCTCCTGCCGGTCTGAATGGCGCAGCATCCTCATTCTGGTATTTTCAGACGTGATCATGATCCTGACCGGCCTTTTCGCTGCGTTCTCCCGTGACGTAGCCCAGGGCTGGGGCTGGTACGCCTTTGCATGCATCGCATTCATCAACATCCTGTACCAGCTCGGCTATAAGGGACGCTACGCCGTGTCCAACAAGGACAACAAGACGAAGACGTTTTTCGGTGCCATCTCTCTCTTTACCTTGATCCTTTGGACTATTTACCCCATGTAAGTTCTCACCAAGACTAGGCATACGAGGGTTCAAGGAGGAATGCCGATTGACTAACGAATATTAGTGTCTGGGGAGTCGCCGACGGCGCCCGCATGGTGAATGTCGATGGCGAGATCATTGCCTATGCTGTCTTGGACATCCTCGCCAAGCCGGTCTTTGGCTTCTGGTTGCTATTGACCCATGATAGCATGTCTCGCACGTCGCCTTCAATCGGCGGCTTCTGGGCTCATGGCTTGTCTTCCGAGGGAACATTGCGTGTAAGTCTCGACGCGTGAGAGATCAGAGAAAACTGGCTGATGTCATTCTAGGTTGGTGATGGGCACGAGGAGGCCTAAGGGACGCCCTTGCTGCCTATACATCTACTTCTAATACAATTGGAAGTAAAAAGTCGAACGAAAAATGAGTCCATGGTCGAGGGGTAGCCACAAACCGGTAAATGTCTCGCTACCGGCAATCTGTAAGCGCAGATTGCGGGTTTCCTCACATAAGTCAAATGAGAACAAATTACAGTGAACGAATCGGTCCCAAGCAATAGGACGGAACCTAGCTGTGGTTTTTTTTAGTTGCGATTATTCTGTTAGGAGTTAGGTACATACATAAGATAAGTTGTTGGAGGGTAGTTGCGGGACAGAATGGCAACATGATTAAAATGCATTTCGAGTTCGTGCCATTGATGTTCACAGGGATCTCTCCTAAGTATGAACTAGTAAGAGCGATTGAATTGCGTCATATTTTATATTTCCTTAAGGATGATTATGCTACCTGCGATCAATCATACTAGTCAAGATTTATCGTATAGGTAACCCGTTTCTCTTGCAGACCGTTGTTGCCATCAGTGCGCACCAGTCCAATATGAATTCCGGCGGGGAATCTTAGAGAGGAATGCTCGTAGTAATAAACTGCATGTAATTTTCGCCTACTTCTAGTACCTTAATAACCGCTTCTCGTAGTTTTGCTGATTCGGCGGCAATATCGCTGATCTTCATGGCATAATTTACAAATATAGATCTATTGCCGAATTCGTCTCAGCAGACCAACATGAGCCTATAGAGGTTTTAAAGAATACCAACGAAGTATGCGCACGAATAGAGTACGGATTGAATGCCAGCAGTAAGTCATCTGTCGTCATAAGCTTTGCGGAAAAGCCCTTAGCAGTCTGATGTAAAAAAATCCACGTCCCAAAACGACATCTCTTTTACTTCTAAGACTCCTTTGAACCGCCCATCCAGACGAGCTATCATCGTCTGTGATCTAATGGCCTTTAATCGCGCGGCTGGCAGCGGCTTTGCTTTGGTATTCGAAGCAAGTTATGCCTGGTAAGTCTAATTGTCCATCAAGTTCATCGGGGCTCCATTACGTCCCTTAGCTTGTTCAATAATTGTAGCCAATTCTAGGCATGCTCACAGGATGTCAAACAATAGGGAACATAACAGCCCTTTCTGGGATTTCTGGAGAAAGATTCCTGGGTTATAAAAGAAATATTGGCCTGACGACGGCATGAGACATCGGTGGCTCAGCGTTTTTAGTGTCGACTGCATGAGGTTGAATATCAGAAGCGAGCGTCTGACTTTGTGCCATGATTTACTATAATTTAGTACGGCCAAAGAGTACGTTTGAAGCTCAAACCTTCTTGTTATCTTGGGTAGGTATGTAATAGAGACCTTGTCGATGCCCTCGTTCCTTACAGTAATGTTAAGTGAGCTTCCCGACGGACCGTTACCAGCTGTGCTAACCTGGGAGCTTTTAGATGAACGAATGATGCATTGCAATTGAGTGGGACACCCGTCTTTCCGACCAATCAACGTCGATGTGAATCAGCTTCCATCATCAATTGAGACGATTGTAGGCAATTACAACGAGCTCGACGAACTTCGCCTTCAGAAGCCAATCCAGCCTACCACCCTCACAATGGCGTCCAAACTCAGTCCGCTACTCCTCCGAAGCGCAGTTCGCACCGCCAGCCGAACGCCTCGATCCCATATCCGGACTTTCACCGCCGTGAGCCCCCGGAGAAGCGACACCCTTGCCGTGGTAAGTATTGCCGCTCCCGAGAACGCGAGCCCCTCGTCGTCTTCGCTCTTGTCGATACACCACAAACAACAAACATAGATACAACACGAGGCTGCCCTCTTAAGCCAACTGCTAACGGCTCTATCCCGCTGCAGCACCGAAACACACCCGACAACAACCCGGACATCCCGTTCAAATTTAACTCGCAAAATGAGACGCTCATCGCCGAGATCCTCAAGCGGTACCCGCCCCAGTACAAGAAGGCCGCCGTCATGCCCATGCTCGACCTGGGCCAGCGCCAGCACGGCTTCACCTCCATCTCCGTCATGAACGAGGTCGCCCGGCTCCTCGAGATGCCCCTGCCCGTGTCTACGAGGTCGCTTCTTTCTACACCATGTACAACCGCACGCCCGTTGGCAAGTTCCACGTCCAGGCCTGCACTACGGTGAGTCTGAGTTCGTTATGGCTGCATATCGTATGAGACGATGGCCCCGATTGCGAAAGCTACCACGCCCCGACCCTCCGTGGCACCATCACAGCTATGGTGGAGAGGATCCCATCACTGGAGCTTCCAATTGCAACCATGTCGCCGTCAAACGCTCCTCGAAGCTTAGTACTGTATCCTTTATTTAAACGAGGACATTACGATCTTGGTCCTTCACTACCCACACCGTCGAGAGACCCTTGCATATCTAACACATCCCATTCTACAGACCCCTTGCCAACTCGGCGGCTGCGGCAGCGACGTCATCGTAAAGGCAATCAAGGAGGAACTAGGCATCAAGCAAGGCGAGACGACAAAAGACGGTCTATTCACCTTCATCGAGGTCGAGTGTCTGGGCGCGTGCGTCAACGCCCCCATGATCCAGATCAACGACGACTATTACGAGGACCTGACCCGGAGACCACCAAGAAGCTACTGGCGGGACTCAGGGAGAGCGCGAAAACCGGTAACACGGCCAACGTCCCCAAACCCGGCCCCCTGAGCGGCCGCCAGACTTGCGAGAACAGCGCCGGCCAGACGAATCTGACCAGCAAGCCGTGGGGTGCCGAGACTACGCGGTCCGATCTATAGAGCCTGTAGGACGAACGGTGTAAAGCTAAAGAAATTCAAAACAAAAATAATATGAAACCGTGGACGTGCATGTTGTCGTGAGCAAGACAAGGACACTACTTTAGAGGGAAGAGGTTTCATAGGTGGGGCTGTAGAAACCATGTACATAAACAGCAATTGTATCAAGTCGAGAAATTCTCGTTTTGAAGCCTTATGAAACCCTTTTGATTTTACATTGCCGCTGGTCATACTCGTGTAACTTCATAGTCGCCCTCTCGCTAAGTGCTCCAGACTACCTCGGCCGTATCAACTGATATCAACTTAGACATATTTTTTGTCCCCAAAAGTTGCCCGCCGAGTTGGTATGCATACATTTGATCATTAAAAAAAGAACCCCAAGGTGCCCCCCAAAACCAGTAAAGCATACAGCATACCTCCCAAACCAGCCAGCCACCTTAATTGCTTTCGTTGCCCGAGCATTCCAAACCTTACTCAAGCCTGAAGATCCATCCATCCCCAACCGCGCACCGCCCTCGCCTACTCCACCCGCAAGGAAGATGGCATTTTCCTCGAGATCGCCCAGCGGTGCGGCAGCGAACCAACCGCGGGCCCCTGGACCTTGCACGTCGAGTTCCTCGTCGGCGTCGAAGGGGGCGGGGGAGACGGGTGTCCAGTGGTTTTCGCCCGTCTTCCGGCCCACAGTATGCAGGAAGGCGTCCGTTAAGCTCGCCGTCGTGCCGCCTAGCGGCGGGACCTGGAAGGCCCAGACGTCCGAGTGAAACGTGCCCGTGGCCGTGTGGTCGTTGGATGAAGGGGCGGCCTCGCCCAGCGAGAGAACGAGGTACTCCCGCCCGCCGCCGGCCTGTACGAGCGAGAGGTTCGCGGCGCTGCGCGGGGAGGGCCAGGGATCTGAGGATGTGCCCGCGTGCTGGGAAGCCGTGAGGCCTGCCGTCTCGGATGACGACGGCGCCGCGGTTCCGGAGGACGGCGCGACGATGCTGTCCCATGTCCCGCGGGCGAATATGCCGATCTCACCTCTGACCGTCTGGTCGTCGAATTCGTCGAGCGCGAGCTGCAGCACGTCGAGCTTGCCGCCGAGCTCGGTCTCCCCGTCGAAGCCGCCGAAGCGATACAGCCTGCCCTTCGCGAGGGCTAGTGCGGCGCCGCCGCGTCCGGGGCCGGGGGCGTCGGGGAGCTGCTTCCACGTGTATGCGTGCACGTCGAAGGCCCAGACGTCCGAGGTGCGCGTGCCGTCCGCCAGACAGCCACCGTGAATGATGAAGGTGCCGAACCCAGCGCCCTCGGCCTCGTCGTCCGTCGCACGCTCGGCCGTCATGCCGACGATGGGGCGCTGTGGGATGCCTACTTCGGCCGAGTCGCCCTCGGCCCACTCCTTCCACGTCGAGGAGCGCCGGAGGCGCATGGGCTTGATGGAGAAGTCGCGCGGCTTCTCCGTCGCTACGGCGGCGTGGTGGCTGCGCGCAGAAGGGATGGGGCTGCTGTGGTGGGGGTCGAGATACGTCCACGTGTGCGTCTTAGTTTCGAACACCCAGACACGTCCCCTCTCATCTATAGTGGACGACTCGGCGGCGGCGGAGCGGCCACCAAACAGGAAGATGCGCGTCCCGATCACGGCCGTGGCGTGCCCGATACGCGGGCGAGGGACGTCGGCGGATGCGGTTGCTTTGCCCTTGTCTGTCGCTGAGGACCCCGCTTCTGAGCTATCGCTAGACCTTGTTGCACGCGGCGGCGGGGGAGAGCTGAGCGGGACATCGGTCAGGGGATCTCTGAGTTCCGACTCGGACTCGTCCTCCTCGGTGATGATCGTAGGGACAGCAACGTCGTCTTCGGCGGAGGGGGCCCTGGGTGATGGCTTCGCTTTAATGGCGTAGTAGTCGGCCGGAGCGCCGCTCCAGGGTAACACGACTACGTGCATGTCGTTGTCGACGGGCTTGCGGGGCTCGACCTCGCCGCCGAAAATGTAGGCATTGCCGGCGACGACGTCGAGCGAGTGGGAGGAGCGTGGGAGCGAGGGGAGAGAGATGTGTTGCCAACTGCCCTTCATGCCACCATGTCCGCCCATGCGAGGCATTGAAGGCATTGAGGGCATCGAGGGCATCTGCACTTGTGGCATCGAGGGCATGTTCTGCGGGAGTGAGTTTAGTAGGTCGGTCCCACGTCGTTTGAGCTTTGTGAAGGACTCCATATTAGAAAAAGGTGGTCGAATGGTCTAACAAAGCCGCAGAGGTGGTGTTGGGACAGAGAGAGGGCTCGCTTTAATACCTGGTCAAAGGTCAATGGGGATGTGACGTGACGTATAAGCTGAGGGGAGGGTACCCCTGCACATCGGCGCTGACAAGTCTACCTAGGGTAGTTACTTAGTATACGAAACGTTCCGGCTCGTTGCAGGAATCGGAAGCCCAGGATATAGTAGGCCTGGCAGAGCTAGCAGAGATGCGAGAATTAAGAAGATGGGTGATGCAAACGGCAATCTATTGATTAAGGTGGCTTTTTACGCGTGCATTCGTCTAAACTAAAATATATCACCAGATGTTGATCATAAGTACTTCTAACATTTTGTTGTTATAACGTCATAACCGAGTGAAGCTCAGCAGCTATCTGGGTAAGTAGCTAGGTACTAGCAATTGCACTCAAACAACCCCACTAACGAACCACCCAACGCTGGAGCTAGGTACTGCCGGGATGCTAATTATAGCTGTGGACCTCCTTGTCGGGTATTCCAATTGCATCCAGGTAGCTCATCTGTCTCGTAAAATCACACAGGAACCATTAACACATTAATCATTGTGTCTGACCGTTGTTTAATTTTTTAACACCACGGTAAATCTAAAATTTAGATAAACCAATTTGCAGCTGTCATCTGAAGAGTAGTCGCGTCAAAAAGATTGCGGTATTAAATCATAGCTCTTACCTCCTCCAAAGTCTAGAATCAATATGCTATATCTGGGGTATACCATAACCTAGTTGGTCTCCTATATTCACTAGGTAAAACAAATGAAGAAAACATCATAAATCCGTTAACCTTGTTTGCAATTATCGCACGGTATGTGCTCGCAGGGGTAATTGCAGCGAAGCTGCAATCCCATCACTATGTCCCCGCATAGGCACTATGGGACAAGTTAGTTAATAATAACGAGACGAGAAGAGTCTCATTATTAACTCACGCAAATCAAACCCGACTCTCGAGGCCTTTAGCTTTCTTTGAGTTGCTGATGTTGTTGCCGTCATTCCGTTTGCGTTTAGACCGCGAGTGACTGAGTAAGTGCTCGGTGTCTTGCTGAGTCGATTGCTGTACCTTGGCATTCCGAGGCGATGAGCAGCTTTGGCTGCCATCATCCGAATCTTCTTTCGACGACTCCTTGCTTCGTTGTGGTGATGAATCAAAGTTCTTCCACTCGCTTATTACTTTTTGAGCGCCGTTTCGGCCAGTAAAATGCTCGTCGATGTGGTCGAAACGTTCGGCCCAGGCCTGGCGCCTGTTTTCTTGATCTCGACAATCTCCTGGCAAAATCCACACCAGAATCGGGCCTCAAAATTCCGCCCGACTCGGCATTTCTCGAGCTTGGCTTCTAGATTGTTTTGGTCTATGACCTGGTGATCCTTCTCGAGGTGGGTTCTGAACATTTCTCGGCGGTAGTAGACTTTCTCACAACCCCCCTCATCACATCTCCACGTCTCTGACATGAAATGTTGTGTATTTTCATGACGCTTCCAGTCATTCTTACTCCCGAATCTCTTGTCACAGTCTTGCATGGTGCAGCCGTACGGCTTCTCGTGTCGCTTCTCGTGCTTTCTGCTAAATGGATTAGTATTGTGCACTGCACGGTAAAGAGATGTCAAATTGTCACGACTTACTTCAACTCACATCGTCGGGGGAAGGACTTAGGGCAAGTGGGACAGCGATGACACTGGCTCTGATTTGTTGTAGTGTCAGTTTCGAGTTTAATGGGTTCCACCACTTCAGGACCCTCCTTCTTCCACCCAAGCTGCTTGAGAAATCCTCGGCTCTGGAAAACATCAACAAATTTTTTAACAACATGAATATTGTTCAAGTCCAGATTGCTTATATCCAAGCCGGACAGCCCTGTGCTATGTGCCGACAGACCATCGAATTCAATAGGAGTAGAGGCCCCGTGTCTCTTCACTGGATTCTCAAGTGTACTATGAGCAGAGGAGTTGCTCGAAAACGACTCGTCCGACTCGTTTAAAAGGGCGAGCCTTGGGACATCCACGCCGGTGACCTGGGTATCGACGGAATGTTCTCTCGCGGCCGATGTCATTTGTTCTAGGATAGGGGACGAGGTAGACAGAGGACTATTGGACTCAAGAGTCAACTGGCTGTGCTGCATAGGAGGCGATAAATCTATGGAACTGTGCGATGTTGGACACGGTTCAGCCATTTCCTGATATAACTCCTGCTGTGGCACCACATGATGAATGCGTAAATCGACAAGTTCTCGTTGCGAACCAGTTAAGGATAAAGTTCCTTCGTCTTGAACCTCAGCTAGGGCCCCAATGTATTCATATGGTTAGACATTTCAGGGAACGATGGCCAGTTTGTTCGTTCATTTGCCATACTAGAAAATCCATGATAATCGGACATAGTCTCTTGTTGCGGGCTGTTTTGAGCCTTATCGAGTGACGTTGGCCGGACCGACTGAGTGTGTTGAGTAGGTTGTCTAAAGAACAATCAGGAATGCAATCGTAGAACAACCAAACGGCAACTCTCACTTAACAATACACGCCTCAAGTTCTTCCTCAGATACGGTGTCTTTGAAGTGGACACGTTTGAGATGAGCCTTGAAGTTATCCGCTCGGGGCCAAATCTTCGCCTTACTCTTACAAGTGCCGATCTGACATATGTAACGATTGCCGAATGTCTGGCTTTCAGGGTGGACGCTCCTTTTGTGTCGATCAAGGTCGTTTGTCGTACTGAAGCCCTCAATTCCTCGACCACAGTCTTTGACATCGCATTTGAACGGCTTCTTGTGGCGTTGGTCGTGCTTCCTGTGGCAGTTGGTGTCAGCCTGGATGCCCCATATGAAATAATGAGCAATGTAAGTGAGACGAACTTTAGCTCTGATTTAGTCCGCACTGACTTCCCACACTCGCCGCATTTCATACTGACTGTTTCTATTCTGATAGGAGGATCCCATGAACCACACGAGCCACTCAGGGCAATGGCATTCTTGGACATGACATCAGGCATTGAGAACTGGGTATCGACCATGGAACCCCCCATCATGCTTTGCGTATCCAGATTAGCATCGAAAGAGTCTTCGCAGACAGACCGATTAGCGATGCTTGTGTGGTTATGGTAACTCCCGTAGCCAGAGTCGGATTGAGGCATGATCTCAGATGGAACCACGTTGGACCGGCCAGGATACTGGTTAGTTTGTATATTGGATACCATGGGCTGGCCGCCGCCATCCTCTGGGCCGGACGTTAAATTTCGAGGGACCCATGGTCCATTATTCCCTTCGCTATACCACCGATACATAGGATCCTTTCCGTTTGCGTAGGATTCCTGTGAAAAACTCATGTTTACTTGCGAACCAGCTAGCACAGTTTGCTGAGGTAGCTCAAAAGGAAAGTTGGGTGAATGGTCCATGTGATGTACCTCCGAAGCATCGGTTGGAGTCAAGCTCAGGTGATGGTCATCCATAGTGTTGATATTTCCTATGGCATTGGAACTTATAGATTGACCCTAATGGATGAATAGATGTGTTAAAAACTATGCGAAAGAAAACTGGTCTTCTTTCGGAGACGGTAGAAACGGACTCGAGGGAACTCGGGTTGGCCTAAAAATGTGACGAAATAGTCACCAACAATTGACAGAGATCAAGACGTCGAGTCAAATGATGAATCCAGGACGAAATAAATGACTGCTATTGCATCATCCTAGCAGTACTAGCTGCTCGTCCTATATTGGAACTAAGTCGGATGGCTGGAGATAGGACTATCGCTGAGTGGGGAGGAGCAGCGATAGTAATAAGACCAGCGAAGGAGGGCAGTACGGAAAATAACAGCACAGGCGGCTATTGAGTCCTGCAAAGTATATCTTGAGACATTTGATTAATCAAGATTAGAATGCTTGGTAAAATGTAAGGAAGGCAACAGAGTCGAAATCGAGGCCGCCAAGCGAATAGTCCACACGGGCCTCACAGACGACTGGGGATCTCGGTTTACTAGCTATTTGGGGGTTAAAAAGCCGGCAACAATGTTGTTTCTGCGACACAAAGAGTCCAAAGTCTAAATGATGCCAAAAAAAAAAAACGATTGAGAAGGAAGAAAGTGATGACGAGAGTGGCACTGCTCTATGGTCGGTCGCGGCTCAAGAAGCGGGCAATAGGCAAAGAACAATGGTGGGATGGAAATGGGGAATCGGGGACGACGGGGATGGAACTGAAGTGCCAAGATTAAGGCAACCAACCGTCAGGCAAAAAGTAAGGCGGACGACAGAAGAAACAGAGAGGGAACTGGCTGAAGGCCCAAATCTGCTGACCGAAAAGAGTTAAGTATGTGGTACTTATAAGGCACAGCCACACTGCCAGCGACCCAGTCTGGAAACAGTAGCATATTAGCATGTCGTGTAACCTATATATGTAGTAGGTGCGCGCTGTCAGGACGCGCGGTAAGTATTGAGTACTTCCGTCTCTCCAATTTTCCTCTACCTACTCTACAAGAGGGGTGGAATTGTGATGCACGACAGACAGCTTGATTTGTTCAATGGGCATTTAGGCTTGTGCATCGTTACTACCTACCTCTGCGCACGTCTATTATTGCTCTCATGATCATTCTGAGTTAACGCGCGCGGCCTGCTTCGCTGCTTCGAAATCGGTAATTTTTGCCGGCCTCACGCTTCTCGGGTCCAAGAGAATACAAATGAGGTAAGCTTCAAATAAGCTTCAAACCTAACCAAGTACTTATTGAATACCTAAGCAGCTTATCACTACCTAACCTACCCATCTACCATCTATCATTTAAAACATTCATAACAGCCTAGTCTTCTATAAATTCAATAAACCCCAATTCGGCCAACAACCAAGGCGATCTGATTGATAGCGGATTGATAGACAATAGCTTCAATCAAGGTACTATCCACATATCATGAGCTAGGATAAAGCCAATCAACAAGGTTTGACAGGTGTCTATCAGACAAGCTCAAAAGTGACCACCAAAACATGTCCGGGCCTTCCTAGCTTTGTTTATTGCCAATGATTTTCCCTACAACCGATCATCATCCCCGTCGCCTCGGAGCTGTCAACTATGCTACTTCTCGCCAAGAGCCGCTGATGAGAGCCGTCCTATCGCTAGGTATAATAATCGCCGGATGCCGGCGACACACCAGGTCACGGCCTCAAGCGCTCGGATCATTCAGTTTCGTCCGAACAGAGGTCCGAACTATCCGGGTTGGACATATAGCATACTATGCTCTGCATCTTTACTCGTTATGAACAACCGGCAGATTGGTGTCTCGCGAATCTGCAAGACCCATTACACCAACAGGCACGAACTAACTCTGCATACCTGATGATCTCACCAGTCATCCACCAGATGTGCTATCATCTACTGTAGAGAGAGACAACCCGGCACAGTACACAACATAGCATTGTCATGATGCTGCTATCCCCACTCCGGATGCATGTCAAGATTGACCCACTGCAAACAGCCAGGCTGCAGACCATTGTCATTCTTGTCACTCATATCAAACGGCCATGACATCCCGTCCAACTCGTACAGAGCCGGGAATCATTCTCCAGCTAAACTTATTCCAACTAAGCCCTCCGTGTCGTTGTTTTCCCTATGAACGGGTTTGTAGTCTCGCAGCTTATTTGGCGTTATTACCTTTGTACTACTCATGCTAACCGCCCAAGAAACTTTAAGAATATGACCTGTTCACAAGGCGCTAAGTGTAGTGATTCGACGCAGTTGAGGCAATATAAAAGCGCAAGATTCTTGTTAACCATTGGAAGACGTCGTCACTCCCAGCACCCAGTATTTTCAACCCGATTTTGACAACTCTAGAAAGGGCGTAACCCGGTATTTGGATCCAGCTAAGTAGCCCTATCATGCAGGTATCCGTCTCCCTTAGCTTATTTTGAAGGATGATGATTGTATACGGGAACTTACATTACATACCTGTCTAATTTTATATGTGGCCATCCCTACCTGTGTTGACAGCTTAGCCAAGTACTGCAAGAGTTCGAAATTCAACCAAGTAGTTGTACCTAAATTAATCTATCAGCCTACAATTTCAGCCTTTTGTTTGAGCCTCACTTCATATGCGCCTGTAGATTCTCGTTTCAAAAAACATGTACCACCTTAGAGTCGTGGTAACGCTTCGTATTCGTCTAAGAGAAGTTGCTGGTTGGTTACCGAGTATGCATGATGTTATCAAGTCCAGAGCTTAAGGGAGTATTCATGTCCTCTTTACTTTGTTTCAATAATGCACCGCAGTGGAGAATGTGATAGCTCAGGGGACTCGACGGGATAATCTAGGGGAAGAAATTGGTGGAAATGTAAGGATCGTTTTTTCACTGTGGTATGGGCAAGCTGCGTCGAGATATGGGGCCAACAACTCAGACAAGCAATGACGAGGGCTTTTATCCCCAGGTTTCTGCTGGGCGACCCGAACATGTTGATTGCTCCTTGATTAAGTAATAATCATCTTGATGGGCTAAGCTCACCGGAAAGTCACGATCTCAGGTATAGAAGGGACTATCGGACTTGCAGATTATCGAATTTCACTTCAGCTCCCACATTTATCTTGCAACTCACAGCCATATTCATAAGATCTTGAAACTATTTATATACCATCTTTCAGAGTGAGTATAGCTTCAGTGTCACAGATCATTGCCCGCTAACTGAGGGTAGACAACACGTTGGTATACATCAAAGATACGAAAACAGTTCTGAAGTTGGAACTTGTGTCTCCTTTGCCACCACGATAAAACAACTTCGCCTCCCAAAGTCATACCACCCTGTTCGCTTATATCACCTCCAATATGTGCGATTTCGAGGAATTCTTGTTTGAATGCAGACACTCGGTAATTAAGTTGAAATCACACTGCCACTCCGCGCGGAACGACCCCAATCACCAATGTTTCAAAGTCAAAATGCTCAGGGATACATGGCCCCAGCCTGGACAGTTATGCGAAACCTGCTATGCAAGCGGCTACCGCTTCCATAATGGTAGGATCTGGGCGCCAATGTAAAACAGCATGGAAATCGACAATGGGTCCTGAAGCTTGGTGTAATCGGACACACGCCTAAGCTCCCCAAGTTTTTAAGCGTTCACGATATCCAGATATCTTGCACTCAGCTCTTGATGGAAGGGGAAAAAAAACTCTGGTGTGTGTTGGGCTGGGGGTTACGGGCCTCCGCAATGGGGATGGATTATCGACAATAGGAGGAGAGACGGTCTTTAACGATCCAATCGCCAAAACACTTTCGCTTTTCAAAGATCGGCTCTGAGAAGTAGTCAACTAGTGAGCGTTGTATTTGTTTTTGAGTTGTATTCTTTATTGCCGCATTGGCAGTAATAGTAACGTCATGTTCATCGACCATTGCTGTGGAGAGAGCACGAGGGGTTTGCATGGACAGCTATCTGTGGGACAAACATGCTTATAGAAAAAAGTAGCTTAGAAGTGTTTATGATTTCTAGAACGCTGGAGCTTTTGGCCTCGCGAATATGAAATTATCCAAAGTACGCGATCCATCCGTTGTTAACTCGTATTCAAGACGTGACACGGGCAGTTGTGTTTCCTAGTGTACTTCCCTTAGACCTATTAATATTTCATATATCACACTGACTACCCCAAACATCGTGCGGGAATATTTTGGGGAAGACTTTGGGAACACAGCATTTCCCTTGCTACATAGTAATTCGATATGGGGACACAGAGTTGATGCTAAGCTCTTGAGATACGAAACCGAGATTTTGGTGAGAGGAGTCAGTTCGGGGGCTAACAACACCCCATCGCTCAATACCGAGAGTTTCTAGAACAATACTACCTTGAGAGACCCGATGGCACGGTCCGGAGTTCCTCCCTTCCTGAGGGAAAACATGCTATCCACGTGGGTCTGGTGTCATGTATGTCCGCACAGAATGCGGTGCGATGTAGTACGACACCGGGACTATCCCTAGCGCCAACAAGGGTTACTATTCAGTGTTTAGAAAAGCCCAAGGTAGGTCTGTCTATCCATACTGTGACCGCCACCGGGAAAGCCAAGTCAGGGATGCCGGCAATCTATGCGACTGTTGCACCGCCTTAGCCTGGGCGGCCCGACGGAGCGCCTTTCAGGAGACGCATGCGGGTAACCTGGCACATTGCCCGTGTTTACGGCCCCTGGTCTCCTTCACGGGCACTCGCTAGGTGGCGAGACCTACCTTCGCGAACCCGAGAGTAAGGTTAGGCACCCCTTGCCGCGCCTTTACCGATCTTGCTATTTACGTGCCTTGCATGGAATGAAATGTGATTGATCGAGGGAGTATATCGATGTTTGCTGAGCAGGTAGCCCGGCACGTCGAGCTTTGCTATAGTTGTGACCCCTTTGTCCACTCTTTGACGCAAGTTCCTTTGATACTAGCCTTTATTGACTTGACTAAGTAGGGCAATAGATAACCAACACTTTGTATGGTGACATACAAAAACAGGGACGGGGTCGGAGACGACGTATCACAACGCGGACCGGAAGGAACGTCGCGGAGAATTATTTTTAAAATCCGACACATTCTTAACGGCCGTAGCTTCTTACGCAGTGCTCTCTGTCGGACCCGGAATGTGTTCCGCGGGCGAGAGAAAGACGCAGCAGTTAAGCTGTACAGCCGAATGGGGCGGATGATAGGTGAGAGTGCTTAAGGTCTCGCTAATGGTATACTGTGCTCTTGGTACATTAATTTTTATGTGAGGATGTTCATGGTAATTCTTAAGGGTTGCTCTTCTCATCCCTCGCCTTGGCTACGCGGCAACTCTATCAATCAAAAGACGACTAAGCAAGGGAAATGAGAGCGCTTGCCGGAAGTTAGATGTAAGTAGATTAATTTATAGCAACTGCCGCGCCTCGTCACTCTCGTGGGACAGTGTTGCTATGCGTCATGGTATGGCAAGACACGGGTATTTGCTAATGAGACCGATCGGCTTCGTACAAAATGTGACTACGTGCTAGCAAGGGGATTTTGTCTTAGATTTGTCTAAGATTCGTCTAAGATTGATTGGTACCATGAGCTATTCATAGGCCGAACTACAACTCTATTGCTACCCTTACGCCCAAAGTACTCTACCCACTCACAAGAGGAGAAAAGTGTGGTTCTGCCCCGATGCGTATATTTCTCGCTATCATAGATCTTATTAGAATGCGGGTCCCTTGTTGTCGGATGTGGGTTTCTCGTCGACTTATTCAGTGTTTGTAGCGCCCTGAACAAGCCCGACAATGTTGTACCGCTTTGAGAAGAAGGTAATCCAATCATTCAACACGTCCTTCAACTTATCGTCTAGGTCCCTCCATTCGGGTAGCACATCTTCGGGCTTCGTTGACGTCTTCGCTAGCGCACGCGAAGCGTCCTTGCCCGCGAATACTAGCCGGTAAGATTAGCTACTTGGGATACAACGGATCTACATACACTGCGTAACAACGGGAATGGGGCGGTGATTTGCTTCTTAGTGAGACATATAGTATAGTAAGGGAGAGGAAATCGAAGACCTCCCGTGTACGTGGGACAGTAGGGGGGTCAAACATGTTTGCTAGATTGGGTATAGGAATACATTTATCAAGATTCAAGGGTACTTTCACACGCATTTGGAGACTTACCGTGATAGGAACCCCTTCTTGGTACATCTTATTTCCCGTCACATCATATACTTTGCCCTATGTATGTGTTAGAGCGTCTTCGAGATGAACCCCTCCCTGCAGTGAGAGTCTTCGCCTCGGGGACATGTATGAAAGGGATGTTTAATGAGCAGACGACTATGAGACATGTGGTGGCATACTTTGATAGCCACATACGCTTTTTTCCCTTCCGTTCCTATATGAGTCTCATCAGAACATGTTCAACTTATTTCAAGGTTAAGCTTGCTGGATAGATCTGCATTGAACGAACGGACGACAAGGAGATATTATCTCTGATCAAGGGCAAAACTCACCGTCGGCTTGAGCCAACTCCTCTAAAGTAATCGGGTCATCTTTTGGAGGGTTGAGGTTTACAGGGACCTTCGGTTCGAACTTGCCAGCCATCGTAGGTAGCGAGATAAGATGATGAAAGATTGTAGAGAGATTTTCAAACAGCGGAACGCTTAAGAGGGTCTAGGCGTGTTGAGAATGTAGTTTAATTCTCTAAAGATGATTCAATAAGTCGTTCACTTGTTCTAGCAATTCGTCATCTGTCTCAACGCGCACATGATGGCTTGGTCCAATGAGAAGCTGGGGTAAATCCGTAAGCTACCGGAGATGCCGAGGCAGCTCACCAGCTGCCGAAACGCACGGCAGCTGGCTTCGCATTGGCGTCATCGATATGACATACATTGATTGTCGATTGATAGCTTCCCAGCTTAACACCTTCTAGTCACCTTCTACCGGTAGTCACTCGAGCTGGGTAGAATCGTCGCCTTTGTCCCAATAGCCACCCTGTTGAATTGTGCCGCCTAGCCGAATTGCGAAATAGATCTGATTGACCACACAATGTCTGCCTGCCGGGCCACGGCGCGGCGGTCTCTCAATGGCATCTCCCACGTCCGATGTCTACACCAAGCTCCGATAGCGAGGTCCCAACCATGTTTCTCGATGCGCTCAGCAGGCGCTAGACGCCACGAAAGAAATGCACTTGCGATCTTGCAGTTCCTGCAAAAGCGACGCCAATCATCGTCGACGGAGAAGAATGCGACCGAGCAGCAACCGCCGATGCCGCTGTCGAAACTTATACTACGGGCTCTGCGTCAAGGCTTAAGCTTTCGGCCGCTGTTCAGCGCATTCCGTGGCCAGAACTTGCGCAACCTCTTCCGTCAGAGCCCGAGGAGCTCATTATTGCAATTGTACTGTACGGACCCCTCTCTTCTCCATCGCCAGCTGTACTATTTGTCCCGAAGCTTTGCTGACCTGGGGGTCATATTTTGAAGTCTTTGTGGTTGCGCTGCCGTCACCGTCTACGTCGTATATGCATATTTCAACTATTTCCAATCCAAACAATTCACGCGCTTCCCTCCCGATATCGCCAAGTCTTTGCGCCGTGCTTTGTATTACAGCAACTACGCGCCAGATCCGAAGCTGGCACTTAAATACTATAGGATTGCCCTGGAGCAATGCAAGGCGGCTGGATTGGACCCCTTCTCTGATGAAGTGATAGGCCTTAGAGTTCAGCTCGCAGCGTGGTTGGAGAAGATTGGAAAATTCAAGAACTCAATTGAGGTCTTGGAGGCGTTACTACAGGATTGCAAGAAATGGGTTGAAGTAATGGAGAAGAGCATCCAGGATGGGCTTGTCGATAAATCAGGGAAGTTAGTAGGCGCGATAAGCGTACAGCCTACTATCCTGAAAGAAGGCGATCAGTCCAGGGAGGAAGAGGTCGAACCCGATAACCTGTGGGCCAAGCGCACTCGAGTTTTGGGCAGGTCGGTGGGGATTAGTGTCAAACTTGGTGAGCTATACGCCGACGAGCATGTTCTCCAGGGTGACGCAGCCGGTGAGCACTTGATCTGGGCAGTTGAGACTGTCCTGAAGGAGCTTCAGCGACGCCAAGTTGAAGGTTTAAAAGAGGGTGAGGGTGATTGGATGGCTCCGGAACAAATTGGAGGGGCATTGGAAGGTAAGCGAGCAAGTCATTCAGCTGCATACCGTTGGCGTATGCTTCAATCTCTGAGTGGCCATCATTGACAAGATATTCAGCTTTGGGGAACCACTACGAGTCCAAGTCTCAGCATTATCTTGCAGCACCTCTATACCTACAAGCAGTGGCACTTTCGCCACCGAATAGCTGTCATACTGCTGTCTTAAGTAAGTCCTTGTGATTCCTTTCCGTGAATCGTATTATTGATTAGTCACTTGTGTATAGTGAATAATCTAGCTATTTCTCTTGCCCAGCAGCCGGTTCAGTCTCCCTTAGACACCCAACCGGCCCCAGGGAGTGGGGAGCAAAGTCAAAAGATAGGTCAAGCGCCTACCCGAGCTACGCTCTTAGCTAGTGCGCGTTCATGGGCTTTACAAGCATTGGGCACCGCACGAAAAGTAACTGGCGAAGGACGAACCGAGGAATGCGACGAGGCTTGCGCTGTGGCTATGTGCAACCTTGGTGATATTGCTGCTATGGCCGGTGATGCTGAAGAAGCGAAACGTAGGTTTCGTGAGAGTCTCGAACTGAGCCAAAACCTTGCCTTTGAGCCCGGAATTGCGCAGGCTAAAGATGGTCTCAAACGCGTGTCGGCTATTCAACCGTCGAAGGTCTAATGGGACTTTCTCTCAGGGGCATACGCGTTGAGTTATGATTCTATGGGAATCTATAACATTGACATTATATGCACTCTTAGCTAACCAGACATCATTGGCAACTAACTTCCGCCCTATCTCTCGACTGGGTCTTGGCCATGTAATGCCTCCGCGTACCCCTATACGCAGATATAACGAACTTCAAAAATAGTGTATATGTATGTTAATTAGCGCAAATCACACATCAGCCCTATTCTAACTGCATAGAAGATAGTTTATGCCGAGGACCCTATAATATGTGAGATGGGTCATAGATACTTGTTGTTTCGCGACGGTCTTCAAAACTCCCTCTGTGGACCAATCAACTATATACCTCTCTTGATTATTGTGTGCAACCACCCACTATCGATCAACCCAGGTACCTCTCCAAGCTTCTTGTCCCTTGTGCTCTATGCCTTGTGCCTTGTCTCGTGATAATAGGCGTTGAAGATCTTGGGGCTATGTCAGTATCAAAGGCGGTCTTCCAGTCGTTCCTAGCATGGCTCGGACTCCCAATGAGTGAGACGTACGACGATGACGCCAGACACTCTCAATCGGGCCCGACGTTGACTCCTCTCAGCACTTGACTTCGGTGTAAGAAGATGCGAATTCGGCGATCACGTTTGTTGATTAAGCTCGGGTCCGATGAATGTATATCAACCGCTCTTTCAGGGTAAATATGCAGCTCAGCCGGAACCATTTTCCTGATCAGGTAACTCGCCTCCGTTTTGTCTATCGTGGAACTGCACGCATCGTTTCGGCGGGAGTTGAGCTAGGAACGTATGTGCATGTGTGTGGATTTTCTCTTTGACAGATGCCAGTCTGGGGACGCACGAGGTATATGTATGCTCTCCTGTAAGGCCCTTAATAGCCTTTTAGCACGGGAATTGTCACGGGAATAAAAGACCTTGGCATGTATCTAGGAGACCCGGTAGGTATTGAAAAATCGGTATACGGTTTCCTTATTGGAAGCAATCTCAGAGCATATGTTGAGCTAAGCAAGGGCCTTTCTTAAGCAGAGCCTTTACCATCCCGTTTCAAAAACAGGTGATAATACCCCTGCCTATCCAAGCAATGCGCGTAGGGTCCTTTGGAACACTCCAGCCTGATGTTATCCCCCGCCGTTAGGCTGGACTATGATGTTCACCGCGCCTTCGTTTGGGTATGATTGTAGGTTGTAAGATTTCTTTTCCCCAACCTGCCTTACCATTTATTATTCCAGTGTAACATAAGTTGTGAGTGGAGTTCTTCTTAGTAGAGGAGCGGGAATCCCAAAGAGCCCGACGCCGTATTAGTGCGTTAGATAGCGTAGCGTAGATTAGATGATGATGCGTAGACGAATTGTAGGTAGTGTACAGATGAACTTGGAATCCTGAGCACTTGTCGTCAAAAACATGCATATCCCGCTCTTCCTGCGCCCATCAAGATGAGCCGCGCGGTAGAGCGGGAAGGAAGTCCGCTAACATGGGATCGGGTCCAGGCCTGGAACTCCTGAGCGAGACCGCATACGGCAATGATCGTGGGTACGAAGCGAGGGGCCCATGCCATCCTTACCACTAGCGTAGATACGTGTGGGCTCTCTTTGCGCTTGACGAATTGGCATCTCCCATGCCTGGTTTGCATCTGGTTCTCCCCCATGCACGGTCCGTAGCACCCACGTCTTACATACTTGTGCATGGCATAATTGGGGGGCCAGCCAAGCCAGCTCTAAAGTCGCTATTGGATTATAGGACCATGTTCGTCTGCCAAAACTTGTTAACTGGACCCACCTAATCTCGACATATCATGAGGTTCGCAGGAAGGAATTCTTGTTGCCGGTCTTGTTTTCAAGGTCCTGTAGCGGATGAATTTGTGATTCCGGATAATGCCCGCCTATCATGGTCGGGTTGCAAGGCTTCAGGATGGCCAGAGATTGTAAGTTTTTGGTGCAGTCTCTCTATGTTCGCTTTTCTTGAGGGCTTATGTGCTAGAAGAGGTACCATAATGGAGAGAGTTGATTGGGGCCAATATACGGAGTCGGGATAATGATCTGAACTGAGATGACAGGGAAAAAAGGATTCGACCTTCACCTTATCTGCTGTCTGGCGAATGCATGCCCAGACAACTTAAAATCAGGGTCTTGGAGTCCCTCAGGGGTCTATACCCAGTATTCGTGGGGCTTGAAGCGTGTTGTTTGAACATGTAAACAGAACGACGAAATGTCGCCGTCATAGCCGAACACCAATTCGACAAGTGTTTAATAGCACGTAGATTCGAATTGTCGAGGGCCGATGGAAATTTTTGAGTTGTAACGTACAATAGACTCGTCTTTATGTACTAACACGAACCATTCTATTTCTTAACCCACGCGTCAATGGATGGCTTGGCAACGGTATGAGATAAGGCCAATAGGCTATCAAAGGTGTCCAGTATACACTCCCGCCTTACACGGTGACAACAGTGTACAGCGGAAAGTTAATTCTAGTGGGGTGTCTAGGTTGCATGCAGGATACGTGTCGAAGAAAAGAAAAACTTCTAGTGTAGTTTGGTCTATGGGTATGGTCAAAGGATAAAAATATATAGACGAAATAGTCCTTGATAGTGCATTTGAAGCATGGTTTCTGAATACAAGTCGACAGAAGCTTTACTCGTGCTTTTGAGGCTATATGCAGTGACGGAACCTAACTATATGGGTCACCGATTAAATGCAATGAGAGGCGCAAAACAAGACTATAAGCGCCGACGAAACAGGGATAGCTCCGCAGCTTCCAGATTTGAGAGCCGTCAATTTAACTTCCCGTAGCCTATCATTAAGTTCAACATTTTACTTGTGTCTGGTGCCAAGTTCGTTGCTTTGCATCAAACCAGGACCTCGAAAATTCGGACATGCATCAATGATGGAGGCTAATTGGAAGAGAAGGTGAGCTTGTGATAGATCGATCAATGGGACATATCGAACTTATTCTCCACTATCAAAATCTCAAGATAAGACGATCGCGTTGTGTGACCCGATGATCTAACACTACTTCTTACCAATTGTGTTAGGAGGTGCCAGAATGTAACTAATGCCTTAGTATGGCCGGGAACCGCCGCCACAGTACAAAGTCGACTATCTCTATATGTATATATGTAGGGTGCAAGTCAGAGGTCGCATAGTTAAACCTCCCGTTCCAACATGTTTGTTTACGTGGCCCTGGCACATCTGAGTTACCGGACACATCAGTGGGCCGATAACAGGAGTGGTTTGATGGTTTTAGTAGTGGCGAGCAGATTCGACATCATTTCAAGATACCGGAGAATTTTTCCTAGGGACGGATACAACGCCGAATGCATGATTCTCCAAATCTCAAACAAGGCGAGAAACCCGGGGGTGGCAACCGAATATAGCGTTATGAACGGCAGGCGGAACACCCGCCACGGGTAATAGTCCGCGAGATTCAAGTCTGCCGACGTTGACAGCACAGCAAGTGAGAGAGATCATGCTTTGTGTTAGTTATCGAGATCTATTTCAGCTTATGAAAACAATCCTAGCTGAGGTTATAGATCGGGGAATAATACACATCAGGAGGCGAACTACTTATAGGGCTGAAGGCAAATTCTTCATGGCACGAACTACACACTGTGCGTTCACAGTGTTTCTTTCATTCCAAATACAAAGGCCTTATGAACGGCATGGCTTAGCTAAGTGGGTTATATCGGGCGGGGAAATGGGAATAGGATTAGGCGGGTTACATAATAAGGTAAGGTTAGTCGGTAGTGCATCGTGGTACTCCTTTGATACTGGTGTCGCGAGCGGCACGTGGTGCTTGAAGTCGAAGAAACCCGCAAATGACTGCAGCTTTGATACCCCATAATAAACTCTGTGGGGCAGGAATCTGACGGGAATCTGAACTTATAGTAGAATAGATATACTGTAGATCTTGTGCCAAGATATGTGTTTATTGTTGCGTATACTACAGTACCTAAGAAAGATTATTTGCATGTGCTCTGTCTTACGTTGCAGTACTTGGGGTGTAACTTAGAATTAGCGGGATGAAGAATTTCTTGACTTTCCAGGGGCGGCTCCTAATTATGGTGCCTAGTTTACATACTTGTAGAGCGGCCTCACCAACCACGACTTAAGTAAGTACTTCGCCTTAGCACGTTAACTAGCGCTAGCAAGATTCGAGCTAATTCGAATCTGCCCGCTTCACACGCCCTATTTGCTACAAGTATGTAGGTAGCTGGCGTTGAGGTTAGTCAAAGATCGAAGATCGTGAGTAGTATCATCTAGTATCTAGGTATAGCTCTTATACAGGGATGAAATACCTACCCCACCTCGGACACCCCGCCAACTGTTCTAACTAGATTGATTCCAAGCAAAAGCATCCATATACCCAAGTGTCATCCTGGGTTGTCTATATCTTCGCCCATCGGCATTTTCCCAAGCAGAATATAGCTATCGGCAGATAGGCGGATGCGATGTGATAACTAGCATTCTGTAAGAGGTATGGTACCTCCCAGTATACTTACTGTAGAAGACTTAAGTTGGTGTACGTCAACTACACCGCCGTCGCATACCCGCCTTAGAGCCCGCCTCTACGACCCTTGTCCCTGCTCTACTAATAGTGCTACCCAGGGTTAGTAAACATGTGTACGTCAGTACAAGCTGCGGTAGGTAGCAGAGGATCTACCAGGGTGCCCGACACGCGACTGATGGAAGAAACTACATCGCTACAACCGTGCCATAATAGTACATACGCTACATTACCAGGTAGTAATCTCTGGTCCGTCAAGGTGTTTGCGGAGATTCGCTCTTGCATACTGTAGTAGACGGCCAAGGGTCAATGCATGTAAAACCCTAACCTACCTAGGTACTATGCGTTTTTATTCGATGTCTGTTGAACGGCAGTGGGGGGGATATAATGTAATGCAGGTAGACTACATCGGACAAGGGTGACGAAATGCCCTTCTAAGTTCTTGGTATTATCACTTATAATAACATAATTCACATCCAAACTCTTTAGGAGATCTCACCAGCCGACCGCCGAGCTTACTGTAGCCTCTACTTCTTCTCGAAATGTTCGCAAATAAAACGTACTCAGATGACCCATGGGATGGATTTCCCTCTTCCGAGGAGCTGTCCTCGAGTTCATTTGGCTGTGATCCTGGCATTTCTATCTTTGGGCCCTTTGATCTGACTATCGACGATATTGAAAAGGCTGTGCTCGTAAGCCCCGGTCATCGAAGAGAGACACCATTTCAACATCTAACGCCGAGTTCATAGCAAGAGCCTCCCTTCTCGCCCGAGTATCCAGTCCTGAGCACAGCCCCCCGCAAGCAGGAGGAACTACCGATGCTCAGCCAGGGACACAAGAACCAGCACCTAAACCAAAAAGAAAACGAGAAAACAGATACAAAAACGCGCCTCCATCAGTTCTTTCTGTAAGAAAGCCCACACAGGGGCTTGTCGGGGCACATCGATCAGTGGCTAACACGATGACTTTCTCGCAGCGACGGCGAGCTCAGAATAGGGCATCTCAGCGTGCTGTGAGTCACTTGATTATTAGTCTTTTATTTGACAAAACCAGACCACCTTTTTGGGCTCAAGCCGTTTCTTGTTGCCGTTCTCTGCGTCTCCGACTTTCACATGTCAAATGTAAAACGAGCAATGGCTAATTTCGACTATCATAGTATAGAGAGAGGAAGGATCAACGTATTAAAGACCTCGAGGGTATCATCAACGATTTAGAGAGCAAGAACGAGGTGCTATCAAAATCATACGAGACTCTGAAGCTTGAGTACTGGAAGCTTAAGGCTCAACAGAATGCTGGAAATCAACAACCTGGTATCCCGTGGGACCCTTCATTGCCGCAAATAGGAGAAGGGATGGTCTATTACGGCGACCCAACGATGAACATGAATTACCCATTATAAGACAATTCGAAGCGGCCGGACGGTGGGGTGGAATTCTACTGTCTAGGCTGCTTTATCAAAAAGCGGCCTGCCAAGGAGGCAGAACGCAATTGGATTAGGATATTATAGACAAGGATGAATCGGTACGTTATCAGGGCATTGAATTTTTGGGCACCATCACTCTGGCGTTACTGAGAAGCGGTGACGGGAGCATGGAAATCGACGGGGCAACATACAAATTACATTATCGTCTTAGCGACAACGAAGATATGACCATACATCATGTTGGGTATATGCCTAACAATAAATATAATCTTTCCAGTCCTACCTTGCGTCTTAGTGTTGATATGAGCTTTGACCAATGATGTATCCTCGTACGAGTCCATCGCCACGTTCTAAGTAAAGTGACAGCACGTGGTAGAAATATTATGCGACCTTACTAACTTTAGTCCGATAGGGCCTGATTCTGTATGATTATCACTAAACCTGCCACTTCAGTCTATATATGGGACCCAATTAGCTACAAGTATGCTACGGGTCTAATCGCCAAGTCATCGCCGAGACAAATTCGCACCGACATAATGGTTGAAACTATTCCAAAATCGGTACTCGAAATATCTCCGAGCACTTGTTGTTGGACGAAGCGCTCTCGCCGCACTTGAATTTTAACATGCAACTCTTAATAATACTATCTTTGCTCGTAGTCAACTATTCATGAACTGCTCCAACATCTTGCCCCGCATTCTTCTCATATCCTAGATCGATCACAGGGCCTGGTTCAGACGTAGATATCGGGTTTCGTCCCGACACATGATTTACGTTGTGTACTCTGTGTTACTAAGCGCTGCTAAACTCCGTCGTTGATACAAAAGCTATAGACGGTATTAAGAATCGATAAGTTCTCTCTACAGTGACGTAATATCCCCTTTGAAGAAATGTGTCCCCTATCAAAAGCCGATTGAAACCAAATTCGTCTCTAGCTCACTGGCAATTAGCTGAAACGCTACGGCTATGGTGCCGGAACGGAGAATTTTAACAAGCCTTAATATTACGCAGCAAAGGGCGTTCTGTGTAAAACTTATACTAGCCGACGGGTATTGTGGGGGCATTAACGAAAGCACAGCTATTGAGGCATTTTACCTTTGGTGTGCTACAGAGTTATAAAATCTGGACCTAGGAGGCCTCCAAATTCGTCAATTTATATGTGACTAGACCTATATTTATCAATTCTCATGGCACTGCCTCTCCATAACAAATAACTTCCAGATTCTCACCAGGGATAATCTGTCATTTTACTCTAGGTATCGCGCTTGCCGTGGCGATGCTGCAGGTACGCCTTGTTTGAGATCTCTTGGAGGATTTATGACCTTCTAGATCTGGAAACGCTGGGCACGGCAAAATTTGTTTATGCATTTCACAAGCCGTTGTAGATAGATGTACGTCGAATTTAGCTTGCGCCATTAGATGAGCAACTAGCTAGCTTAGATGTAGCGTACTATCGTTAGATGAGTCAGCTAAGTTTTGGAACTAGGTTATAAAGGCTTCGGAAACGTGGTGCCGCCTCTAATGAGTATAGTTGACTGGGATAAGTTTTTATGTATTCGAATATGCTTTGCCACCATATACCTTGGATACGAATTAAGTCCAAACTTGATGGATGGGTTTTCAGGCGAAGCTTACGACTACTATGTATCCCTTCTTATGATATATCCTCTTAGCATGACCCTAAAGGAATACTGAGAGCCTTCTTAGAGGACTGATTCTCAAGAATTGGATACATTGGACTTGTAACATCTAGTGATCCGAGTAGTTCGCCCGGCTTTATGGAAGGAGCCGCAACTAAGCGTCGAAACCACGTTAATTCCGAACTCTTAGTGTGCTAGCTGCTGGAGCTACAAGGTTCTATTAGTGTGTTCCACTCAAGGTATAACATCTTGTTTATACCATATCCTCTTAGTAAGCAACCCTAACACCCTAATATGACCTCGAGCAAGTAAGATATGGTGATGAGCAACAACCCGACTGTGAGTATGAATGAGAGCCCAGAGACGTCAAAAGACGCGCGTTCTGTGCTTTGAAGTTTCTGTGATGTTCAGGATGAATATATTTTTGAAGATTGGCGGATGGGGGATGTTATAGTTGTAGAAAAGGCTAGGAAAGTGGAAGGCATAATGCGTATCTAGTTGTCATGTAGCTTCACTAGCTACATAGTATGGGCTAGGTTAGTGTAACTATAGTGTGATATGAGTAGCTTTGGGTCTGTCGGGCCGTGGGCTGTATTGACGAACATCGTTTGAGCGTCCTTCGCCGATATATCCCAATGGTGAGCTATATCCGGTTGCCACTAGTTCGGCTTCAGAGGCACTTATTAACCATTGATCAGCTGACCTTCTGTGAATGTAGAGAAAGTTGCCCCAATTGTTTCGACATCCCAATGATATAGGTATCACGAAAGAATGACGCGTGCGTGAAGTATAAGAACGCAGCTCGTAACTCCATGTCGGCGGTTGAATTGACAGAGTTAGAATAACTTGGCTTGAACAGCGGGTTCACGCTAGCTATTTTATCCTGTTGAGTGAGAGATTTGATAGGAATAAAATCCACGCTAGATGCGTAGGTAGTGTTTGCTACTCCGGCAATGATGGCGCTAATAACGGCACTCGAATTAGCGATATGACATGATACCAGGAAGAGTAGTAGGTCAAGGCGATAGCACTGCTAAGCTCGGGAATACAGGACATGCGCCAGAGAATGATTTACCTAGTCGAGTAATTCAATTGGCCACCAATGAGTCGAGACCATATCCCCTGAGTTTCAGTTTCCACGAGGGCGGCCGTGTAGTACCATAGCCCTTCTCTCCCAGCACGGTTTTAGTCATGCCGTAGCGATAAAAGGCGTGGTTCTCAGGCGTGCTACCCTTGCTCGTGAATCGCGCGGTATGTATTGGTGCGCATGTGAGGACGGCTCTCCAATGTATTCCTTCGTTTGGAGGGCCAATTTGGCCGAGAGGATGATGGCTGTTGGTGAATCCACATGCATGGTAAGCCACTAGGTGACAGTTCGCTGGCAATTAAGCTATCCGGTGATGTTTGGGCATGAGTAATACTTCTGCGGATAGTTAGTGAAGTTGTCGATCCACTCTAGTCTGTAGGTTAGAGCAGTTGCCAATTCCTCGTTGTGTAGCGGGGGCGTGTTGAGCCATATATCTGTAGTCCACACTTCTGATTAGAATTCGCTGCCACCAGGGAGAGCGGGCAGATAACTCTGCTTAAGCCTCAGTTGACTTGGGTTACCTGGCAAACTTGTGGAGACTACAGTCGGAACTGGAAGAGTTGTGGAGCATTGCGTGGCATTTATGATATAGTCTATGTTATGCCGTGGCTGTCGAGTAGTATCTGTGAAAACTAAGAAATAGGATTGCTTAAGCTCGGGTCGTAACGTAGGTTATGAACAATGCGGCGAACGAGACTAATAAATCTGTTGTGTCTTGTCGTTCTAGCGTTGCCAGCACTTGAGGTCTGTCCTCGGGACCGATCGGCCCATCAGGTAGTCCCACATGCACAGCTGATATTCCATCCAATATGCTTCAAGAACAGAGATACGCCATTTCTTGGACCCGTTGTGAATATAATAGACGAGTTAATAATGGTTGGCACCGGCCTTGGCTCTCACACTTCCTATGTTTCGCCAGTGAAGAACTTACGCGAGTAAAGGCGATACTATGTCATCAATCAAGGTAGCTGATTAGTTACTGTGCCCACAAGCACTATAGATTGAGGTCCTTGGATTAGAGGAGTTTGATGGTGGTTGTGGTATACTGGCTATAAATATGCACTTATTACTCACATATTATCAACCGGACTCTTGAGTGGCGGCAAGATCGAGTTACAGCGGCTCCTACCACCCTCTCAATGGTTCTTCTGTATCTTGAAGGTATACAACCTGGATCTTGGCTTGGTCTTCGAAAGCGTCTCTGTCGAAGACTTGCCATCATAATATAGGATTCCAAGTTATTATACTTTGCTTTTTTAAATGATAACAGGTACATTATCTAATTTATCAAGGCTATATATTAGTCTTATGCGTACGATTTGCGTCGATCTCTTGCCTATCCTGGCTTCTCCGGAGTCTGCTTAGAGGCCATCGTACAGGTTCTTGTGCTTCCTCGCCTGGAACAAATTACGTCTTTCGTTTTCATTTGAAACGATGCACCTAACATTGTCATCATTTTACCGAGCGCTGCATTAGCGGTGCTTGGTAGGTTGATCGAAGCACTGCTACTTCTACACCTACCCCTGCGAGGTCCCTGACCCGATAACTAAGGGTGTTGTAAAAGATTGTAGGTGCCGACTTTCTAGGTCAGAGACTTGATGATGTATCTGGAGCCGCGCTTTGAAATTTGAGTTTATTGCCTCACGGTTCATATACAAAAAATGTGACTAATATTCTGGGCCGATTAAAGTGCATAAGCCTCCCGTTGCTATAATAACGACGGAAAGGCCAAAATTTAGCGAAGAAAGTCGAGATCGTTTACCTATCCCTAAAAATATTTTGTTGTCACTGAAACTTATGGAATTTTGCTTTTTCATTACACCTGGCATCTAATGTCTAAGATGTCCACTCTTCGATTCCTAAGGCATTAAGACCCCTATTAAGTCGCGTAGCATCTCTTGCAGATTCCCATCCCGCCATATCGTATAATGGGAATCTCTAGCGTACTCTTGTACACAGAATTCTCCAGCCTACTCGCCATATACCGCCCATGGCTGGAGTAGTGGACTGATCTTTCTTTCCGTACCATAACTTAATTCCAGGGAACGACACATCCTCCAGGGCGAACCCCCACGGCTGCCAATGAAACTCCATGCCCTTCGCATGGGCCCACGCGCCCTGAATCCAGGCCTGTCGCATGACATTAACTGCCATGTTGAACGTGTTCTCTTCAAGCAGCGCCTCGCGGTCCGTACCTGAAAAGGCAGCCTCAAAATCCTCGCGCATCCGACTCGCCAGCGCCGCAGTGTCATCTTTTTGGGCTAGTAGTACATACTCTGATTCATAGTACTTCTTGAATTCGACCGGGTAGTCTCGCCACGCCTCCAGCGCCTTGCGCTGCGGCTCAACCATGCTCTCGAAACCGCCTGCACAAGGGCCAATTCCTGCGCATATTCCGACGCCTTTTAGTTGGGAACGCGGAAGGTCCTTGGCGCATGCTAGAGTGAATCCCGTGCCGCCACTCGTCCCGATGATATAGTAGCTTTCAAGGCCCAGGTGCTCTACGAGGGCCTGGATGTCAGATGGGTAGTCAAGCACTTTCTGGGCATCGTAAGGCATGGAGAGACCAACGCCCGGCGGTCTGGCCCTATCCACCTCACGTTAAGTTCTTTGGCGACGTGGCTCTCTAGCGGGCCTGTGATGGTGAGGCCGGAGTCCGGGTGGCCGTGAATATAGATTACAGGGACGCCGGTGATAGGTCGGCCGTATGGTATCCCAGGCGGCGACCTGAAGGGAGAGTGAAGGTGTCACCGGGGATGTTTAGTGTCGTTAATAAACTCGGTGTGCTGATACCCCTGCATCTTCTTGGCATTGGTAGTCGTAGCGGAGTTAGGCGGCAATCGGAGGGCTTCATGCTCCAAATCCGGGAACGGACAGATGCCATTTCTTAACGTTGAATACCTCCTGTGCTTCTAGTGCTTCTAGTAGTACTTATGACTCGGTTAACAGCGATGTGGGCGGATTCTTGAACATGAGCAAGCCAGAGATGCCCCCGTAGGGCACGTAGTGCGTGGGTTGTGGCGGTGCATTAAGCCAAGAAAGAAAAATCATGCCAGTACCTAATTCATCACAGATCGAAAATTAATCAAAAAACGCATATCACCAGCTTTAATGCATGTCTTCAATCACGTGGATTCTAGTTATATAACGCAAACCTTATTGTAAGTTTATAGGAATCATCTTCGTACAGGTTGTGGTCTTAGTACCTGGATAGTAATAGACGTAAAGGCCGGGACTAGAATTCGTAAGTTTAGATAATGAATATAACTAGAAGCAGCTTACGTCCTTATTATTTAAGCCCATAGTAGTGTTATTGCTAGAATTGATGATCACCACCTGACTGGTTAGGGCTCGGAAAGGATTAGTCCCATGGACTCACGCAATTAACTTGAAATGTGTTGTTCTGCAAAACGCAATATTTTCCGTTCTGACGTTACGACATCCCTGCCATTTCTATCGGATGTTTCGGATGTCGACGTTGATCTTGAGAGTTTTGATTAGATTAAGCAGATGCAATAAGACAACTCGCAAAGAAACCTGAGTACCTACTGCCTTAGCTCGCGCGCTCTAGGCCCTCGGCTCAGGAGGTAATCCGGCCACTACTCATTCGTGGGCAAGGTTAATTCACGTAGATAAATCAGGCACTGTGCGATCAAAACTTGATAAAAATATATGATCAAGTTTTAAAGCTCGCATTGAGCTTCGGGCTAAGTCCAAAAAGCAAAGTGTGCGGCTGCATATGGCGTTTTCACACCCAAATGCCCACGTAATTACCCCTTTACCCTTATTCATTTTTCTATCCCAAGTGTCACTCGCCATATCTCGCCACCTAGTAACTTTCGTAAGAGCACGTGGTAATCCTTTAGGACTTACACGACTGAGAAGCATGGGATAAACTGCAGCCCCGCGCCCCCAAATACTGGATCATACTCAGCGCGGGTTGAATATCACTAATTAAAAAGTAGTTAGACTAGGAGTGTAAGGGAATTGAAGACATCTTGTAGATTACGACCTAATATCATTGAGCTCTTCGCAATACGCGGGGAGTATAAAAGACTTGGGAAGGCAGTGAAAGTGAAAATAGCTTCTTTGGCATAACGAGGCCATCTGGAATCCACGCTTAAATATACATCAATATGCCGTTCTCCTGGCAGGCCGCAAGGATATAAAGGGTGGCGAAATAATTATTTTTGAACGTACTGGGCAAACAATGACATTTTTACTGGTGACATTGCATTCTAGATCGGGTGGGTTAGATGCTTGCAAACCACTCAAGCGTTTCTGTGGATGGTCGGATGGTGCGCTCTAAATCGGCGCTGCAAACCGTTGCAGCAAGATAATTTTAGAACAAGAGATGAGTGGAGTGGTGATTCGAAATTAGGTCGCGAAATTTGGGCCGATGGAAAATCTGTAGAATCGATCGAGGGGGCGGAATTACAACGCCGAATAGCTCATCTGATACTTACTTAAGTAAGTATAATGTAGAAAATTAGTAAATGTACGGCTAAGAATATTAATCGTGGTGGAAGTAGGTAGAGACGAAAGATGCGGTTAAGAATATATAATAAAATACCATAGCCTACCATCTAGCAGATTGGTATTATGACCTGTTGATGATACTATTAGTGTTCCAAGAGCTTCACTGTACGACTCACTTTCGATGATGGTATCTGCATGCTGATAGATTTAGCAGTGGTAGAATGGCCTTTGTTGCTTTCCCTCTGAATTTAATGGTTTTGGTTATATTAAATCCTATTGCTAATAATGATAGCAACGAATTCGTAAGTTGTCGTATCCGCTACGATCGGCACTCTAGACACAGGATAGGGGTGGTAGGGCTAGGTGACGTCTGATGGGTAGGCAACACACTGTTGTAAGCTGATGACGAGATCGTTGACGCAGCGTTCCATCCTATCGTCGTATTACATTACCACACAGGCACTATCTCCTTGAAACTATTTTTTCTTACTGATATATCCGAGTCGGCCAACGGAGAGGGTAGGGTCCATCCGTGTGGAGAGTGCCACGCGGCAAATGATACGCATATGTCACATCCGCACTTCAAAGGTGTGGAATATGTAAAGTTCAGTGCGGCGGGACTGGGAGGAGCTGATCGTGACCATCAAACTAACAGTTGATTTAGACGAGCTCGAGGGGGCAACGAGGGATTTCTGAAAAGAATGTGTGATGAGCGGCGTTATGGCCGGTACCGAAGGAAGGAACTTTTCCTGTTTCGGCTAATTGTTACAATGAGTTTTGATGCAGGATTCATTTGGAGGTACCAACAGAATATGTGATATACACAAGTGGATGGAACGGTTACATTTGAGGGATGATAATGTACTGGCCGGAGTTTAGACCTCGAATCATCTGGCAGCGGCCGTCTCATCCTCTTCAATTTGGGTTGTTTTGTGTTAATCAGGCTTAGATAGCAGCATACTAAGCGCAAATCTAGCCGAAGTTCGTTTCAAAACCGACGTAACTCGTCGTCCTGTTGGCTGCATAGAGAAAGTTAAACCGAAGAATGGACACCCGGACTAAAATATTTACTGGCAGCGCTTATCTGTCTGGTGGCGTCAAGTCCGCGTGTCGTGGCCCTTGACAGAGATCCCATTATGGTTGTAAGCCCGAGGAAGCGCCAACTTGAAAGCCACAGGGATATGTTTCATGCACGATCTCTTGTGGGTGACTTGCTCGATACGAAGCTATTCTTCAGGAAAGGAACCAGCTGCGTTGAGAACAAGACATGATTCAAGCATGCAAGGTGATGAATAGCTAGCCCGGCTTTATCGCGTTTCGCCTTGAGAAGGAGGTACAGTCCAGATCGTACCTCAGCCTTATCAGAGCAACAAGCTAACAATGGCTAATCTCGTCCTACAACTCGGATATTAGAACCCTTGTCAAGACATTAAGACCAACATTAGTTAGTATATAGTATTAGGCTCTGGGGGGTGGCCTTTGGCGTCTAGTTACACAAATAGGATTGTGAGCGAAATGTTGGCATCCATCCACTCATGCCAATCACAGCTGGAAGAAGAAGAAGGCAACTTGCAAAGATCCACTGTTCAGGACATGTTGTGGGCGTGTATCTTGACTTATTGGTATGGGGATAAAGTTGGGTAATGGAACGTTAGAAAGCAGGTTCCATCTCCGGAGTAGGATTTAGGACTATGCGCCGGGGAGTAGTATTTGCCGACGGTCATCTCGCTGCTGAATGGCCGGATTGAAGGTTGTTACTAAGGTGACCATTGTAGAGTAGTTGCTTACCTACCCAGGGGGCTACCGTCTTGGAGAGAAGTTGAGTCTTCGACAAAGTCCTACACCCCAAGCGAGTCAGACAGATCCTTGACTTGGGGGTTGGCAACACTTGAAGGATCCATTATACCCATATCATCTCCAGGTCTCGGAAGGATGCGGAATAGCTATGTGACGCCTGCTTGGCCCGTCCATGTGGGCAAGAAGCGCTTGAAAGAAGGCTACTACTGGAGAGAAGAAACTGGGTAAACATCCTGTAGGGATGTAGTGGCAACGGGCCATTACCACGTTCGCCTGTCATGCCATGCTACGCTGACAGAAAGTGCCGTACAGCCTGGCGGGCTGCAGGGCAGTGAAATTCATGAAAGGTGGGGGACGCCGGTTTAAGTTTCTAGTAGAGAACAGAACTTGCCGTCATGCCAGATCAAACGCGAGACTTTGTCATTGCCTATAATGTATAAGTGACACGCGCTACCACCTACGTAGGTATAATAAAGTATTATTATTATTGTATCTTAAGCTTTTTCTTTCTTAATTTCATAGCAAGTTTTATCATTGCTAATTAAGAAGTTAAAAAGGAAAGAAAAAAAGGGGTGACCGGGGGGGGGGATAAAGAAACGGGCAAAAAGGAAAGTTGCCTCCATCCCGAATCGAACGAGAGATCTTGTCGTACCTTGTGTTACAAGCGACACGCAATAACCACTATGCCATAGAGGCGACACGAGACGGTCATGGGCTTGAGTTATTTATTACCAGATCTTAGAAGGTGGCAGGAGTTATTACTTAGAAATCGAGCTGAAGTTGGTAGGGTTTTGTGTGGGTTAGCTGTTAGGTAGTCTACAGGCGTTGCGAGGCGGCTGGACTGTGTTGTATCCATTACAAGGTTTAGAACGGCGGCTGACTTCTAAAACTCGTATAAATTAGGCGAAACTAGTAATAACCAACCTTGACCTTCTGATTTTCTCGCGGTTAGGCACGTAACTTGAGCAGTGAATAGCACTGGAGTGTAAGATCGATAGTGGAGAAGGTAGATGAGTCAATAACTAGGTGAACCTCTCTCCGAGCAAAAAGATAGTGCCCGGGTCGCTAGCGGCATGTAAGTACCTAGGTATGCAACGTGGTGGCACGTTGATAGTAAGTGTCTCGTAATAGTAACAAGAAACGTACACGTGTGCTGGGGATTAGGAATAATACCGAACCTTTTAATAGAAAAGGATCTGCGGACCAAAGTGATACCTTATTAGAGTCGGTATACATGGCTTGCCGATAGAAAACAAAAATACTCGCTTGGAATGGCCACCAAAGTACGCTCCGCGATATTGTAGAGTCATCGGGATTCAAAAGTGCAATAATTGTAAATAGAAAGCGGACCACCTTGTGTGATGTCAGTATATGCAGGTTTCACCTCTTAGCGACGATTCAGGGGTCAAGGAAGGAGAATAGGCATTATTAGTAAGAACTAGCAAGCTGTACAGTAGCATCGGCGTTAGTTATTCGACAATAGACGCTGCGGGTGTACTGATAGTTACACATCGACAGCGGTTAACTTCGTGTGGGTGTTAGGATGGTGGTCAGCTCAAGTACAACTGTAAGAGCAGGCTATGATGGCTCCATCTTAGACAGAAGGGACCTGGGTAAAAAATACTTCGTAACATTCCCCAGATACGGGGAAACATGGGGATTCCTGGAAGATTTCACTTGATCGGGGATTCACAACAAAGTAGTCTTCACTTGAGAAATGCTTACGGACAAAGTCAGTATGAGCTCGTTGATCACGTTCATGATGATTAATGATCAGGAATTATCGATATGATGTCGTCTTCGTCATCTGTCCGATCAATCCTTGTTAGAACTTTACAATTGAACGACCACAGTTCACTTAAAACTCACATGGGAGCAAACGTATTAGGAATCCCTGCTCATGAATTCCACTGATGTCCATGAACTTACTGAGTTTCTTGCAGAATTCCGGCATGAGTGTAGCCGACAAAGAATAAGGTATTTAGAACGAGTAATATAATTCCAAATACACCATCGGCAATGATGCTATAACCAATTTTACACGTGAATGAGGTTCAATGGTCTCAAAAGTGGAATAAATGTAATTAACGAGTGACTACGGAATACCTATGCGGAAGTGAGCATTATATTGCATACGCGTTGGTCTCTTCTCATAGGGCCGTTTTGTTCCTAGGCGATCTATTATTCTGGCACGTCATCAAGCGTAATATGCTTACTTCTTCTGTAAACGAAAATTTCTCCCTTGAAGGTTCCCAGATCCGGAAATTGAGGCTCGTTCAAATTTGCAGACTACATTCGCAGGGCATTAAGTCACTTGTACTGTAATTTTGTTACGTGTACGCAAACGGCTCCCCATGGATATGGTGGCTACTTGTACCAGTAGTTCTCCAACGAGGGCGTGTAAGGATGGTGTGCGACACCCGACCATCCACTACGGTCGGTACCATACTCGTGAGCTGCGTTGGAACGCCTCTGATTATCAAACCCCTCCCGTCCCTCCGCCATTTGGGGTAAGTATACTGACCGCCCCCTTAGAGTTGCATTGGGGCGCCTCATTACATTGCCGGTCCAAAAATGAGAGTGGAAAAGGGATTTGAATGGTCTAGCAGAGCCTCAGCAGACAACCGGGCGCAAAGATAATCAGTGAGACTCGTGGCATGCCCCATATAATTCATTCTCAAATAATACCTTAGGTAGGTATAGGTATTCATACCTACCTAGATATTGCTGCTATACCACCCTGATGGTGGGGTCCACAGATAAACTGCATACTGGGTGAGTGAAACATGGACAAGGTAGATAGCGTAGAAAAACCGAAAACCCTGAGCTACCGGCGCTTAGAATATAATGAAGCGGGCTTTGATTGGATCGGGCGGAACTATAGGTAACACAAGAGAGACACTTTGCTTGCAACAGTTGCAGGGTTGTAATAAGATAAGCTGACATAGACACATAGACAGCGGAATGCCCCCCACGGACCTGGATTCAGGCTTAACTTTGCCAGGGCGGTCATGTTGGCGGGAGGCACAGCCTTCGAAGCACGACGCCATCTGGCATCTGGATACGCAAGGGGGAAACAGTGCTTTCGTGATAGGCGGGCCGTAGCTATAGATGCACCTAGCCACACTTTGTAGGCGTAGATCGATTTAAGGGCATTTCCATCATCTCCATATCAATTGAGGCTGTGAATTTGTGAGTACGCTAGCATACTCTCGATGGTGATGATGGCGAACCAATCAGCAGATGGCGTAGAGTCGGCGATGAGGTCAGTTGCATCGCAAGCTCAACCTTATGATGAGGGTGTAATTAGTCTGCAGATGCGAATTCCGCCTTGTGCTCAGTATCAGTGGCTACTCAGCACACCAACAACTGCCGATCTTGAGATTCGCTCTACATGCTGTAGTTAGTTACGTACTTTGCTCTACGATGTATGTAGATAATTGAGGGGAGAATGTCAGGGGTATGTGTGTAAGTGGGGAAATTTGGGGGCGGGCGATATCTCGTCTGACCCTGCGAAAAAGGGCAGGCAATTTTCGACCTATTACTATTGCTTAGCGAAGGGACAACACGGGCTGTCGCAAGCATATGCCCTTCTGTCTGCCTCTTGCCTCTGGGTTACCTTGGTGCTGGAGGTTGTCATCGTTTTTTCGATATTAATATTCGGTGAGACATGGACAGACAGGGACAGACAGGGACAGACAGGGACAGATAGGGACGGAAGATTGCGAATGATAGGGAAACGGGTGGGTCCCTTTTTAGTTGCCCTGTCTGCCTGCTGCTGTCGTACAAAGTGCCAAGTACGACCAAAGTACCCGAGGTACGAGGTATGCCAGGCAGGTATAAGTACATGCATGTATGTACATTTCCTCGTCTCCTACTGGCTGCTTTGGCCAGATACCCAATTAAGGTACCTACAGTACGTCAGTCGTAAGGCATCCACTCTTTCAGTCCCGTCCATGCGACCGACTCCTCCGCGCTATCTCATCACGACCGACCACATAACACATAGAATACCTGTGAGATGACGGGATGGAAATCCCCACAGTCTTTCTCAAAGTACCTACCCTATCCCACCTGCCCATTGGCAGAGGGGGTGCAGTACTTCCCCCGGCCGGGACGCCTCCAACGACCAGCAGCCAACGACCAGCAGCCAACAGCCAACCGCCAACGGCAAACAGCCAACAGACTCGTCCCGACTCCCTGCAAGCTAATGGCTCTTGGGCTTCGGTCGAGGGGGCTGCGTCGCTTCGCTGCCTTTGCCGATTTAGGATTAAGGGACAATAGTCTGTCTCATCTTATTCTGGGGGAAGTTCTGCAATGATGCGAGACATCGATCCACCGTCGCCCTCGCGTCCTGATGTAGCTTATTTGATGGAGTGACAAGTGACATCTGAAAAAAACAGCCAGTCCACATGTACATCATCGCCATCATCCATCGTCCATCACCCATCGTCCCGCGGCGCCCGGTTTGACAGGCCATACCGGCCACCAGATAGATGTGTTGTGTCGGCAACCGGCCTACCGGTATCTGGGTATGTTTTATCGGCTCGGGTCAACTAAGTGTAAGTCTTTTCACCATCGTTAGACTTCTCCGATAGCCGGCCACGTCAAGACTACTCAATAGTGATTGGACCAAATACCGTTGTCCAGTTTTCTTGTCCTCGCGGGCGCGTATTGGGTCGCTTTAAATTTCCTCTCTGTGCGACTCTAGATTTCCATATCTTTGACTCGCTCTTATGCGGTCCCGACAGGCAGCACTCTCATCGGGCGGGCCGTGATCAAGCCAATATCGCACGTCAGAACACACACTCGCCTATTGGTCTGGTGCCTGAAGCGCCTTCCTGTCCGCCTCAGTTGCTGTCCTGCCATCTTTTGCATCGTCCCATCTTTTACGCTTGAACATCGCTATCTACACATCAACTAGTCTGCATCTGCTGAACTGTTATCCCGACTGTACTGTTCGATTGCCATTTGTGCCGGAATAGATTCAAGGGCATAGGAGGCTACGAGGAACCGGGGGACTGTCCATTAGGGCGGAATTAACTCCCAACTTCGATGGGTCGCGGACCAACGTGCTCACGCTGCGCTATTCTCAATTTTGCGACACATGTCAAGTCCTAAAATGTGACGCGCTCCGGGAGGGGTTGGTTGCCTTGTAGTGGCCCGCGCCCAGTAGTTTGTGCAAAGTACTGTACATGCAGGGGTCTGAAAGGGGTGGGTTGCAGATATACAGTACACTACTGATGTTGGCGAAGCGTATGCTTGCAGGAAAAAGAAAAAGCCATTTGGTCCAGAAGTGACTTGGTGAGGCTCCGTGTGGGTCTCATAATACCCAGGTCCTGACTAGGAATCAGCGATCAGCCATCCAAGGAGGATAAAATAGAACCTTTAATGACAATGGCGTCCTCGGTATTCATCTACGTCGGACAAGCTGCGCCGCCTTCTTGCCGCAGTAATGGTAACCTGAACCCTGCCCTCTTTGTCATTTCGAGATTATACAAACGATCGAGTTCCCGCCCCAAAGCCTTCTTCCTCTCCCCGCTGACCAACTTCTTGGAACATTGGCCCTCATAGAACATATCTCGACGCATAGGGCCAGATCATATCTCATCTACCAGATATTATAGTGGCTAGGGGTTGCTCGAGTATAGCTCTTTGATTCCACTTATGAACTATTTAACTTATCACTCCTGTCAACAAGGTCGAAATTTCTCAGATTGAGAAATCAGTTTGCAACATGAACTACCTACACCCCCCTTATGCCGACTCATCATCGTATTCACTATACACGGAGGTGTCTATGGACCCTGAGATGAAGCGGTCGGTTTCACCTACAAGCACTGATGGTTCTTGGAATGTCAACCGCTACCTACTAGACAACAACCACCATTTCTCCTATACCCGACAATTGACCCTGTCACCTCCGGGATTGTGGCACCGTTCCCTCCGCCTCACTTCCAGCGCCTGGGCTCTCCGTCGTACACCAACTCATCCTCAACTTGCAGCAGTGGTCTCAGTCCACCGAGAGAGACTGACTATTGTCAAGCCCATTCACCACCTACACCTCCTGATGCACCTCTTTTACCTCAGTACGAGAGTTGGAGCGCTCATCCTCAGGTATACGAGTTCACTGGCCTAGCCACAGGCTGCGTTAATCTTGGGGATGTGAATCCGATGCAAGATTTTCCGGCTGGATATTATGACGAAAGTATACAGAGGTTTGATTTCCCCACCAGAACCTGCAGCATGTCAAGCGACGAAAGCAACATCAGCCACGGAATTTGGCACGAAGAAGAAGTGCCTCAACATTCCGAAGGCTCGAGCATGGATACACCAGATGTGAAAGAAGAGATCCATATCCCGGATACTGTGGAACATGACCACAGTCTCGAAGCAGACGAGCCTCAGTTTAAAAGCGATCCTGGGAGTCCATTTCTCAAAAGTGAGCCAACCGAGGACGACGAAGACGAAGAGTATAGCCCATACAAGAAGCCAAGAAATGGGTTGACCAAATCTACACGTATCGGTAGGAGCCACAAACGACGCAGCACCTTGCAGTCGTCTTCGGACGTGAAACGCTCAAAGACTACAATAGCAGGGCCATTGCCAGTTCGCTCGGCTACCAAACCATCCATCCCAGGGACTAAGGGGCAATATTCTTGCCCTGATTGCCTCAAAGTGTCCTTCAAAGATCGAATCGGCCTTGAAAATCATATCAAAAAGCAACATACGAGACCTTTCACTTGCATCTTCGAGTTCGCAGGTTGTCGTTCTACGTTTGCAAGCAAGAACGAATGGAAACGACATTGCGCCTCTCAGCATATCGTGCTTCAATACTGGGTCTGCCAGCAAGATGGATGTGCACAGGTTTCAAATAGGCCCAGTCTGCCAAGAAATTGTCCAGTATTCTCGTCGACGCACAGATTGCTCCCGATATCCCGTCACGTATCCATCCGCCCTTCCCAACGGCACTATTCAATCGCAAGGACCTATACACTCAACACCTTCGGCGCATGCACGTTCCGGCACACCTCAAGAACAAAGTCAAGTCGAAAACGCATGTGCCTGAGTGGGAGGAGCGACAACGTGTACATCAGGATCAAGCTCTCCGGGTCAGATGCCAGCTACCTACACACATGCTGTGCCCCGCTCCCAATTGCAGCGTGCGATTCGACGGTAATAATGCCTGGGATGAGCGCATGGAGCATGTCGCAAAACACCTTGAGAAAGCCGCTGCGGGCGCTGAGCCACCATTGCGATTCGGTGGTGATACCGACAACACACTTGTGGACTGGGCCACCAGCCCTGCTATTGGCATCCTCAGAAGAGAGGATAAAGGTCGGCTGACCTTGCAAAACCCACTCAAGGCCACCGGGTACCCGATTCCAGCCCCGGTCGTGGAAGACGAGCATGATGAAGACGTGGACGCCGAGGGCGAGGTGGTAGACGATTGAAGACTGGTTCACAATCACAGATCTATCATTAAATCCAATACCGCATGTTTTCAATCCGTGTTACAATACTTTCGTTTCTTGTTACTATTACTATTGATGGGATGGTAAAGAAAATGAAGAATGTATAGGCCATTCTGTCTTCTCTCATTACGGATCACGATACCAGCTCTACTTTTCTTAATACGTTGTATCACCGTGGTATATATCTTTGTTGGATAGATGGGAATGCGGATACGGTCACTGAAGGCTTGTCAAGAGTTTATGATTACGATATTTTTATGACGGCTAGCTAGACAGAGCAATGAACTGGTGTATAATGCATAGTAATCAAACGAACGATCTACCCAGAAGCAACACATTTTCCGTGATATTCCCGCTGTGCGCTTTTTTCTTTCCTCCCAAACCCGATACTGTATAATCTAAAAAGACATCAAACGTGAAGAGTAATAGTTGCGAGAACAGCCCCCTGGTTGCATCACCCCGCTAAACCGGTTGTTTGCGTCTATCGGTAAGCGTAATGGGCAGCCAGCCATCCTGTACGCCACGAGGTTTTGCCCAGAGATGAAAAGGTACGTATCAGGCCAAGAACAGCAGGTATCTATCTACCTGTTCGTCTGGGGAAATGGGAGTACCTGGGTAGTTCCCTGCATGCGCGACATCCGTAAATATCGGAACTACTGGCGAACGGTTCGGTTCGCACACTATCCCCATCGTAGTAAGACACCACGACGTACAATACCTATCCAGGTGTTACGGCGTATCTCGTCGTCCCTAATTGGGGCTCCTTTTGTTGTTTTCGCTCTGACCTCATCCCTAGTGTACATCGTATTCTTTTTCTAAGGCAGTTGTCTACCGCGGAAGCAGCCGGATGGGCCTGGGTACGACGTTACGTCCAAACCCTCACATGCCATGGGTTGCGATCCGCGATGTGCTGCAGTTGGGGTGTGGTAAGAAGATCGACCGAACCGAAAGTTCTGTTGCGCCCTTCCCAGGCCCCAACACTAGGTATTTTTTTTTTTTGGATCTTGCTACCGCCGCTACTACTGCCGCTGCTACTGCTGTATGCGACGCTGATGTGCATTCCGACGAACAATCCGCCCTATCACCAACACCAAGGCCCGCCGTCAGCTCGGCCAGTGTGTGTGGCCTGTTTCCCTTTTCTGCCTCTTGATAGGAATGAATTTCGAGGGTGGCAAGGATGACGAAGCGTGCATGTCGACAGACAGCAGATCGCTCGGTTCATTTCCCGGAATAGATTCCTTTGACTCGATCTTCGCAGAAACATCCCAAATGTGGAAGAGGTCATGGCCGGTGAAGGCCCAAATTAAATGCATCTGTAGGTACAGTACTTTGGTGGCTTGGTTTCCCGCCCTTTCATCTCTCTCTGTTATACCTAATTGTGTAGCGATAGGCGCCGAAGCCGCCAGACAGGGGGCCCCATATCCCGTGTATACACTAAAATAGTGGGGATGAGACATCCCTCAAGTAGGGTCCTGTCTAGGGCTAGGGGACTGGGTGACCAACAGTGGAGATGCCCCAGACGGCGGGTTGGACCGCCAGCACGTTCTCCGCTTCGGGGCAACAAACACATGGCAATGCGCCCAATCGTGCTTCTGAACTCGGCCTTGAACCTGCGAGCAATCAATCATCACTGGCAACTCACCGTTCGTCGCTGCTGCGCATACTACCTAATCGGAGGTCGGAAATCGGAAGTCAGAAGTCTGCCGATGTATGTTCATGCCGCCATAGTGCGATCGATATGCGATGAACATAGGCAGGTAGCATGAACATGGCATGACCTCACAGGGACGTCGCGCGCACGTGTTGCAGTACCGACTTACACCAGGTTAGGTACTAAGAGGTCTAAGAGGTAGGTACCTACGTCCTACGTCTGACCCAGCTCTTGGCTGTTGCTGCCGATGGCGGGAGCGCAGTTCGGTAGCGCCAGAGGGCCCTGTCTAGGCATTGCGCTACTCTGGAGAGTCTGTGGAGAGTATAGTGCGGTTTGACGTCGCGTTTCGTTTCTTGTTTTTTTGGGGTAAGCAAGGGAAGGAAGGGAAGAATCGCGTCGCAACAACGACTCCTCTTTGTGTCCCATCTCCTCAGCCGCAGAATCCACTCCGACTCCTTAGCCTCCCTTCGCCACCCTGGTCGCTTCCCTTCACTCTTTCACCACCATTACACTTTCCACTGCTGATGCTGATATCGCATGCCCTTCTCATGTTCTTCGTGGTCGAGTGACGTGCTAGTGACGTGAAGGGAAGGGCCAGCCGATTATCAAGGGCGCTTCGAAAAAAGCCACATCTGACACCCCTGAACCCCGCCAAAAAAAAAAAAAAAAGAATAAGTTCTTCGTCAGCAACGCGCCAGCAAAAGACCATACAAAAGTCCGAGGAGCGTTAATAGTTCTGACCGAGGTGGGCCGCGTTGAAACCCGATGGCCGTAAACCGGGGGTTGCAGGTCGTCGAAGCCACGGAATGCCCTTCTGCTAGTGTTGATAGTGCGCCTCTTTGTGTGCCAGATGTCGACATGCTTGGTTCTCCGGACCAGAGTCGAGTAGATCGCCTCGCTAATCTGCCAGATCCACTCAACCCTCCAGATCTGTCGGATCACAGAAGTTCTCACCTTGGACCCACATCCCCTACACGGCTGGCTTCGGGCGCGGGCGGCGAAGGAATGGCCCTGTCTGATATGGGCCAAGGAACTTTCGTACCCCAGGCAAAGGCGAACTGTGACGATGACGATGATAATGATATTGCTACTGCTGATGGTGATAACGATACACAACCTCGCCGAGACAAGGGCAAGGCCCCGGAAACCCCTCATCTGCTATCCGTCTCTGATCAAAGACCAAACACCAAGTCTTATGAGGAAGCTCCGGTTAACCTGCAGCAAGCCGAGAATCCTACCGGATTGCCCATGGAAGATGAGCGCTTGCGGACCTCGGTGGATTTGACAGAAACAGCCACAAATGCAGACTCTGAGAGCCCAAGTCGCGCCACCCAATCAGAAGCCCCGGACGCCAGTTATCCCTCAAGTGTATTCGAGGAAGGACAAGACCACAATCCAGGGGCTAACAGCTCAACGCTTGCCGACCAAGTCACATCATGGAAGCAGAAGCAGAAGCAGAGAGCAGACCCGGAGGCTGGGACAGCAGATTTGTCAGAGGGGCTTGAAGAGGAGAAACCCTTTCAGCCACTGAGCCCTGGTGACCTTGGTTGGGAGAAGTCAGCAGGAAGACCACCACAGAAACTACCGGTTCGCTTTCGAGATGCCGTGGGGCGCAACTTCCTCTTTCCCTGGGAGAAGCTAAGACATGGGCGGTAAGTATCGCTTTCTTGTTAAGTTCATTTGTGGGCGTGATTGTTCCAATTTGGACTAATCCCTCATCTGTTATATTTTACACCATTCTTACAATATAGCAGGGTATGAGTACACTGATCCAGAGCTGCTTTATTCACGTCGATGTCATCGGGCCGCACGTGATGGCCGGTCGTTACGATTTGTCAATCAACCTACCTTTTCCCATGGATTCTGCCAACGAGATATTGTCCCCCGGCACGCCTTTATCTCCGACTCCCTCACAGGCCACAACTCCAGCAGCGGAAGTACCAAGCTCGTCTACCGCCGCCGGGCCATCATCGACACCCGGCCCATCAAACGGCGCCAACCCACAGCAGCCGTCAAAGTCATCGTTTGTTGTGCTCCCTGAGCTCTGGGATGATACGATCGAACCAGGAATGCTGGTAGTACAGCATATGTGGCCATTCCAGACGCCGAACTACATTGCACAGCCAGCCCAACCGTCGCCGCCACAACCACACCACCCTATTCTACCCACTAGAGGACGCGGCGCTGCGCGTGCGCGCGGAAGAGGAGGCGGCATGTTTGGCGGCCGAGGAGGAGTCGCAAATAACTTATTTGCCGGCCCGCCGATGCCTGGCTCTAGACCTCCTATGATTGTCGTGAATGTTGACCCGCCACTTAGGGGCAAGACTAGAAAACGACAGGGCAGAAGGTAAAAAGGGGCTTAGGGAGAAAGAGCTTGTTTACGTTGATGATTGATGAAACATGAGAGCTATGTTAGCGTTTCGGCATGTAACGTGTATAAGATGCAAGTGGACTTTGATCGCCGGCGTTTTTTTGCTCTTGGGACGCAGCCTCGCGCACTTATAGGAGAGGCAGATTTTGCCTATGGGAAGCACAACGGTTTACCCGAATTCTTTAGCGGGCGTTATTATAGGGATAGGTAAGGGATGTCTCCCAGTCTATGATGAAGGGCATGTACTGAGCTTGTCTTATGCGTTGGAGAGAAAAGTTGGTTTATCATGGCGTGGCGCACAGGTTTCTATAGTCTACCGCTCTGTTTACCTGATCTATCATCTATGTTCTGGGCTATATAGTTGTCTTCTGCACAGAAATAATTACTTTGTAGCGTTGCTAGAACTTGAGGTTGTTCTCGTTCGATATATACTTGTTGTGCTACGGAGTGCTTGCTTGTTTTAGACGTATTGTTGGTGTTGGTGGTATGAATCACGTTTGGTAAGGAAGCTTCGATTGATAGCATCATGTGGCAAGTTGTTATAGTAAGTAGAGTCCCTCTCAGGGCTAGTGCTAATAAGATTCTTACTTCCTGATCACATATAAATCACTACGTACTTAAACATGAGCATTAGGGTCTTCGCGCAACATGCGAATTCTTGCTGTACCCCTGTAGGAGGCTCCCACGAGAGCCCCGACACGCGCTCTAGCAGTGACATCAAGTGAAGGGGACCAAAAAACCGGCGGAAATAGCTTGGGGCGGCGAGAGGAATAAACTGAGAAAAGAAAGAAGGTGAAAACGGAGAGAGTTGAGCACGAGTGGAGAGGATGTCGCAAAAGGGAATCTGGTTATTCAAGTGAGACTGTCTCGTGATACTCAGGGTGTATAGAAGCCTCCAGGACTAGAAATTCCGGCATCTGAAATTTGAGGCCTGTATCTCACCATGAGGTCTTTACGCAAAAAGAAGCAGTACATAGCTCAGTCCGTTTTTAAACTCTCAATACACACTAGTATGGCCTCAGTGGCAAATTTCAGAAACGGCGAGAGCCTTCAGACCCATTCTCTACAACAGATACCAAGCTCCCATTCAAGTCTAAGTTCTATTATGCAGCGAGGGGTCAAATGTAGAGCATGAGCTTAGGGCTTCCCGATAATGAAAGAAAATAGAAAATTATATAGGTATAGATTAGCACTCTATCTGTACAATTGGATGCATAGGTTATTTCGTGTTCCAAAGCCAATTAATTTGGCCATTTGGGGCCCAAAGCTTAATCGGGGTTTTGGGCGCATGGGATTGGGTTGCCTACATGAGCTGACCTCGATCGCGGACGGCCTTATTGGTGAGATAAGAGTAGGCACTCTACGCGTAGGGCTCAACCCCTGCATATTAGGGGTTCGAGGACTGAGAGAGCTTCGCGCTATGAAGACTCCCAAAATAAGTGTTCCCGTTTCACAGTAAGTAATATAATTAGGTAGCATCCTCTGTCAAGACGAGAAACAGGTTGTCTATTTGACGTCTAATCTTCGTTTCCACTCGATATAGATGTTCCGTTAACGTATCTTCTACCTCTCCTTTACCTGATCCTAAACCCACACCATCACCCTACAACCCTCGTGGTCAGTCCATGAATTCCGAGGAACCTCTTTTCTTAACTCCGCTGGTTCGTTGAGGTCTACCCAATACGGTACCTACAATGAACATAGATCAGCAGATTGTCTGGACGAACAGTCAAGCGACGATGAAAAACCATCTACCAACGTGCCGAATTACCGGCCTATCGTCTGTGAGTCGCCGCAATCATTGACTTTATTTCCCCAAAGGTGCCCGGGCATCCCTATCGTACTTGTAGTATTGACACTGATTTGCTTTCCTGTAGTAAAGTGGTGGTTCTTGACTGGACTGGGAATCCTCTTCGCCACTTTTGGTGGGCTCATCGAGTTGGCGATTCACAAACTCCCCGTAAAAGAAACCGGCCTTACGCTTTTCTCAAGAGACTATGATGGAAAGGGCGCAAATACATTTAACAGTGATGTGACCAAGTTGTTGAATGATTCGCCATCAGAGCTAGCCCGACCACGATCCCCCAATTCCTCGACAAGCCGTCCCATATTGACTACACCACTTTTAAGCACTTACTCTTGCTTTGAGGATACCAGGTCTAGCGTGACATGGACCAAAAGCACCGAGCAGATAATGCTGGTTCGTCCAAGCCCCTTAATTGAGAGGGCGCAAGAGCCATCGGACAGACCTCTGCGTGAGTATGGGCAACATCTATGGCCTTTACAGCCGAGAATCCCGTCAAATTCGCCATGGGGCTCTTTTGGAAGAATTCCTGTCACATTCTCCTCTCGTCCTGCCCCGTCTGGTGAACCTACGACTACACCGACACAGACCATTGTAGTTACCTCAGACTCGAGTAGTCAGGCTTTTACAATCTCAACGCCCCCAAGCACTACCAATGATCAACTTTATTCTACATTGACTATCACTCTCTCCGAAAGTCTCAGTTTATCCAGTAGCGTGGCTGTCACTGCCACTCATAGCTTTTCAACCCTGCCATCAACACTTTTGACAACATCGCCGGCCTCTAGCCAAGCTGCTCATTCGTCAGGGTTTTCTGCAAGTCTTCTGATTCCTCATTCTCCCCGTACTACACTCGATCCTTCAACCACAAGTTCGACCGGCAAGAAGCCTGAGGAGTTGACCAGGTCATCAGGGACAGAATTGCCCAGGACATCTTCTGACACACCTATCATCGTGATAGTGGAGGTCTCCTCCGACATTCTAACCTCGACGATAACACTAGGAATCGCCCCCCGGCCGGTCACTTCTACGCTTACCGATTCAAACGGCATACCGACGGCGACCACGACGTTAAATATGTACAACTCGGTCTTAGAGACTCTCTCAGACGCAAGCGGCACCCCGACGGCAACTGTAACTCTGGTCGCCGAACTGACATCAATCGTATCTACACTCACCGACCAGAGAGGCAAGCCAACGGATACTGCCACGCTTGCTGTGCCTGTCACGTCAAGGCTAGTAACAATAACGAACGCCAAAGGATCACCAACGCGGACCCTGACTGTGGTCCCGCTGTCGCCACTTCCAACAAGCTCGATGCCAAACAATACGACAGGGTGGCAGAATACCACATCCACGCCTCCGAGTGAGCCTGGGGATGGCTCAGCCACTTTTACGGAATTTTTTTCATCTCTGAGGCGGACTACTTCCTTGGGACCTTTGCGGCAATCCTGGTAGCCACGGTGCTCTCGATTCCCATCAGAATAATAGATCTCAACGCCCAGCGTCTGCAGCCGTTCCATGAGTTGGCGAGTTCGGGTGGTACGACGGCGACATATTCGCTGTGTCGAGAAGCCGGGAGCCTGCGCAGTATAGTTCAAGACGTTGGCCTTCTTTTCAGAGGTCGCTGGCCTTTAACACTCCTAACGACTGCGATGGTTGTTCTTTCGGCTTTTGCAACGACCTTTTCGTCCGAGGTGTTCGTGCTCGTCCTGCACGGCAGTTGTTACAAGGGAAAAGGTTCCGCGAGTAACTGTGCGTATACGATCGGGGTAGCGCTCCTTGGAGCACGTATCACGCAAGCCTTTTGCTTCTCCATAGCCGCACTGATAGTTCTGACGCTCTTACTTCTAAGAAAGTGGCAATCCGGTGTCGAAAATAGCCCCTGGAGCATCGCAGGCACTGCTGCGCTCCTCGCCCACCCAGATATTCGCGAAATCCTCCTCGCACTACCTACGAGAGGCACAAAGCTGGCCAATGCCGTGGTACAGCGTGAGCTGGAGCCGTACGCTTTCAAGCTAGACCACTTCGTCGTTGCGGGCAAGATACACTATGGTATTGTGGTCTGTAGACAAGGAAAGCTTGGTGTGGTAAAGAGACACGTGCCATTTTTTGGTTCTTGCTACGGCTTTACAAAAAGGTTCAAGAAAATCGGCCTGAGGAGACGAGGAAGTGTGCAGCCGTTTTTCGCATTGAGCATAATAGGACGCATCATCACTCTTCTGTTCCTGTCGGGCGTGATAGCTCTGATAGGGTATTACAATGGTCCACGAACGTCCCACCTCTTCGAGCTCTTCCTCGACAGCGAGTCCTTTGCCGTTCGTCTGCTCTTCACTGTCTTCGGCGTCATCATCACATTTGCATGGAATGAGCTTCATATAGGTGAGGAATGAATCTAAACAAATTTAACTGTCTGAGATAATTAAGCTCACTCCAAGTGTCTTCAGCGGTGGCGCACCTCAGCGCGTACAGGCGGATGGCCAGAATCCCTCAGACGGCTCAGCACTCGATAGAAATATCCCCACCTACCAATTATTTCTCTGGTCTTGTATCGGCTGTCCTGGAACGTGATCCTTATATGAGTCTCGTATCCTCATTTGGCGTTTTATCTGAATTCTTGCCCATTCTTCTTAGCAATGTTCCTTACCAGGTGACGCAAACTCTGAACGTTCACCGTACGTATTCAATTATTCAACATCTACCTCTACCCATCACTCTTCATCTTATCTAGGTACCCCTGACCTAATATTGAGCTGCAGTTGTCAGTACTTGGATTCCTGTCGGGATCATGTCGGCTATGGTGCTCATCATTTTGGGCTCGTTCTTTGTCCCTTGGCCGCCGTTTCCGGCAGACGTTCGGACGATTGCCGGGGCTGCCTATTATATATGCGACTCGCAACTAATACAGAATATGACCGTATCTCATTTCACTCCCGCACAGCCACCATGCAAGAAATACACGTTCGGGAAATGATGGGTGTCTCAGGCACCAGGAGAGTAGGGTCTATACAGAAGGGAACATTCCTATTACTGAACGCGACTCCTTGTTGCAATTATACGACCGTGCAAGACATTAAAAAACGGATTATTTTAGCCGTGTTATTGAAATAACGACACGGTTACAGGTATATGTAGCCGCTTATCCGCGATACTTCCACCGTTTGCGGCTGCGAAACATTCTTCAATACATCTTGTATGCTCTTCTGTTCTATATATATATCCATCAGAGGCAAATAAATACCCTTCACGGTCTTATTTATATAACGGCAGATTATTGGTGCATTCTACTTGAAGTCCCGACTTATTCGTACTAGCCGACGTGATTGTATTTACGAATTTTCCATCCTTTTCGGACCTAAGCTTGCTTCCCACGGCGATCTTCCTCTTGGTGACTTAAAAAATGATTCCGCGACTCATACAACGGGCCCCGTAAAGGGGAGACATTAAAATGAAACTGTATAAAATATCATGAAGCTGTGTATGGAGTTCTTGTAAGTACAGGACGCCTTAGTGATTCGATACTGTAGACGATTATTCTGTGTGTTGAGAAAAAATAATGAAAAGAATAGATATTTATTTTCTCCGTTTAGTAAATTTCATAACCTGACCCCCTTTATCACAGCACTAGTGCGAGCGCCCCCGGGAACGTAGAATGTATGTGTGTATAGGTGACTAGCTTGTGACCAAAGCATACATACTTCCTACAATACCTAAGATACCTGTTGTCGCTAACTTCAAAATTGAATTGGATATAGAGCGCTTTGAAGACTGACTATAATATACATATTAGATTGCTAGTGTCCGTCATCTGAGTAATAACTATGTGAGTGACTATGTTCTGACAACCCTGAATGTTGGTCAGCATCGCCCTTTGACATAGAGGAATCGTTATTAGAAAACCATTCGGAAGGAAGATGCTGCGTCATTACTTGCCTGGTCCGAATCTTTCACCAATAAACATCCCGTTGTGTTTAATCATGTTACCGGAGCTTAAAACATAATATATAGGTAGCAGTGAATACTACATGGCTCCAACTACCTAGGCCCGAATGGGTGATCAAGCTGCGATGCAGAGCATGGCCAACTAACGGATGTGATAGCTCCAGGTGAATGAATTGAAATATTGGAATTAAGCGATGCTTTAACTGGAGCCTGTATATTAATATATGTGTCTCTGATTGTAGGTACATTCAACAACGAGGGACTCACACCTTAATTCTGATACCTGGCCCCCAACTTTCCTGTTTCATGTTGAGTAAACTACTACGTAGAAACCATGGAGTCGATGTGACTTGGCTATCAGTAAGCAATAATAAACGCTACTATAATGATAACTTAGCCAATGCCCTCCCACCCTTTTCAGTGGCTAACACATACGAAGGAACAACACAACCTTACGTAGTACAAACAAATCCCCCTCGAGGAATCTCGTATAAAACTACAACAGGTTACTGCGATCAACTACCAACAACCCCACTGCTTAATTGTTAGCCAAATGGATACGTAGATGCATACCAGAGCGATCCGAAACATCAACTTGCTTGGCGAACTACCTCCCTATTGTTGTTGCTGGTACGGCCCGTCTGCGACATTGGCGCATCGGTGAGGAAGGATCCACTAACGCCGACCGACGCTAAGGCTGCTGTCAGCAAGGCCTTGTGTGATTGGCACTGGTGGCAAGGATGACGATGCGTACATTTTGACAGATGAGTCTAATTTCCGGAAAGGATTCCTTTGAGTCCAGTCTTTCGCCTGAACACCCTGGATCTGAAAATAATCGCGACCTTCACCGACTTAAATTACATACACTTGCAGGTACTTTAATTGATCAGGCTGCGTCCTGATCTCCATGGCTGTTGTTTCCAGGTCCCTCTATAAGGATGTATCATATTTACCACTGCCGCTGGAGGCGCCAAAGCCGCTCGAAGCTAGGTCCTAAGACTACCCATGTAAGTCCTGTAGGTATACAGTAGACTTTTATATATATACATAGACTAGGCGTCTTCTCAAGCCAACAGTACAACAACCAGCCACGACGTAACAGCACAATTTATCTTGCTTTGCATAGCACCTAATCATCTGTCCGCCAATGTACTTCATGTTGTATGGCCTGCCTATCACATATCGATCCCACCACTGCAGCATGATCAGAGCATCGACGTCGCGAGCACGTGGCGCAGTACTAACTGGCACTAGCTGGGCCCCGTTGCCTCTATTTATACATATTGAATGACACCCACACTGCTTCAATACATACATGGGTTTTAGTCTGGGAGGGCGTAACGATCCTAGTCCACACCACCTATTGGGACGTATGCACGTCAAGGGTTCTTGATTTAGAGACCTTTGAGGGGCTCCCAGTCCTAAGTGCAGTGCAGTCACACGTTAAAGTCAATCGTCTGGGAACGCAGTACAGTCGTATAGACCGTTAGGTTGATAGCTAAGGAACTAAACTAAAGGAGTGGCTAGATATAGAGAGAGTACGAGCTCTTTATAGGAAACTTAGTCATTGTAGGATTGGAATCCAAATTGATGTCGACTTTGTCAACATCGATACTATCGACAGTGATCCTGTCCACTCCACGGATCACGTGACTCGTCCCGTAAGTGGACCGTGGTATTTTTATGGATACGCCCATGTGTAGGCCAGGTGCAACCACCTGTCACAAGAGGGTACGGAGTTACTTCAACTATAAGGTCACCGCCTCCTTTATTACGTAACTACGGATAGGGGGTCCTTTCGTCATGGCAGAACCCACAATTGGTCGCCATTACAAGATCTTTCCATATCGTCCATAAAAGCTTCAACGCGATTTAGTATCCAGCCAGAAACTATACGCTCGTCTGAGGGATCTTCTTGAGGTCGTTGGTCACCCAACTTAACAACAGTTGAAGTTTTACATGTCCGGCCATCGGTCAGGGAAAATTGCATGCAACTTGGCTTGCTCTCGCATATATGAAGGCATTCGTGAAATGACACGTTTCCTTCTTGTACATCTGCCGATAAATTATCCCAATCCAACACCTCGTGCGCCATGTGAGGAAATGCCGCAATACATCGCCGTTACTTGGAAAATTGAGGTCCTGAGGTGAAGTCGCAGGTTAGCGATTGAATACATAGGGTCGACAAAAGCAGCCTCCTAACCGTAGAGTTCCAGGCTTGTTCAAATTCGTAGTACGTGTAGATATCGTGAGTGGTTAAGTGATGGTATGTAGTCGCCCAGTAGCACCAAAAGTGATGACCAGCTGAGGATTTCGCCTTGAGGTCTAAAGTACTAGGCATATCACCCTCGAGAGTTGGCCAAGCCTGCCACAGCTCAATGCCGGTGTCTGACATGGCCGTTCCAAGAATATAATCTATTTATAAAATGTGTGTCAGTGATCTACATTCGCGACACGCTGTACTAAACGTCTCGGGAGCTCCCGAGCATAATATGCATGATAAAGTGATTTATGGTCCGAGATATATCAAAAGGAGGAATTAACGGTTGCGTTGACTCACCTCCCGCCCATTCGCTAATGGTAAAGTTGTTGTAGTGTTCTGTGTTGGACGTGTACTGCTCTACGAGTCTCCTCATCGCCGGGTTAGAGACGAGGATACCCGCGCCTCCGTAGGCAAAAAGCTTGCTCGCCAAGTGCATTTGACGACCAATGTAGAATGGCTGTGTGTGGTCGAAGTGTGACAGCCAGGCTAAAAGGCTGTCCCAGAAAAAATGTATCACATTCAATAAAGATATACCACGGGCTTGTTGGACGCTGACTGTAGGCTTTCTTTGCCAATGGTAGAAACTTCCACTTATCCAACTTCCAGCCGGGCGTATCGCGCCCGTGATCGGTATTGGGAGCTTGTTTCCAGCTCGCGACCTCCTCAGCTAGGAACCCGTCTCTTCCTTGCTCTTGTACACGGCGATAATACTCGAAGTCGGGATGGGATGCTATTAGAGCCGGATCTATTTCATCAAGTGCATTGCCGATATGCTGACCGGCGTATGTTTCCTCGAAATCCGACCATATTCCATAATGCGGAAAACAGGGTAATGTTGTGTTCAGAAGCGGCAGTAACTTTTCGTGCGCTTCACCAAATCCTGTTCTTACAATAACAAAGATGTTTTCAAGCCCCTTTAGTGAGGCGCAGGGGTTCTGGAGATGGATCTGTTTGTCGTGGTGTTGAAATCTTGACATAGAGGTTTCAGAACCGATCAAATAGTGTCGCACTTTATGGCGTATAGGAAATAATAAAAAGATAATGACAGTCCCAATTCCTACCAATGTGCGACGTCTGTGAAGTAAGGAAAGGGAGAGTGAAGCCATAATGACGGTAGTTTAAACCAAGACTAGACGCAGTCAATTTTGGTGAGTGATCTACTGATTGTGACGGGTTCTGAGGGACTGGATCCAGCCGGAGACTTACATCCCATACATATAATCAGACAAGGAAAAGAAATCTGATGTAACTGTCCCGCAAATTACTGGATCATCCAAGATAGCTATAGAAAAGCAAACAGGGAGGAGGCCGAGAGGTTGGTAATTAGAAGCGAGGCTATTTAGACATAAAAACCGTGCATCTCCTGTCTGGAAGACTAGGAGGATCAGACCACCATGACTTGTGTAAAGGTTTAAAAGGTTATTGCAAGTCGATAATCATTTGAAGTCCTTTGCCACAAGCCCTTATTGGGTATATCCAGTAAAACCCACATTTCCAACTGTTAATATGACTGACTTTCTAGATTCTTCTTTCATGTTTAGAATAGGTATTTGCCGCCCGGTGCATCCCCCTGTTTCTGTAAGGCGGTGCATATTCAGCTCATTGATCAACATGAATACAGATGCGGATAAAGTCCAGCCGCTGCGCGAGGCTTGAAGGATCAATATTTTCATAAATAGTGTTTCCTTTTGCTTTTCAATCGTTGTACTGCGATGGCGTTCCTGCAGGCAACAAGCTAGGATGTCATCGCATATACTGCACGGGACACATGGCATCCGGTTATCTATGTTTCGTGGGGCCTCTCTGTTTGGCCTCCATGGCCTGAGGAGCACATAAATATTGCAGGGGTGAGATGAAATCCAAAGAACCGCAAGGCTACGGGCTGAAACACTTTTGATCGGGATAAAACGGTTCCTTATTTCACAAATTAAAAAACTCGCGCAGATAATACACCCAGTTTCGGAAGCTGTGTGGCCAGAACAGCCAAAATGCTGCAGGCTGCGGAGGATCCTAGCAAGGTATTAATTACAGGTCTGCGGGACAACAATTGTGCACCGCCGCCTAGATGGGGCTTGTATTAGCAGGGAATCGTTGGTCGTAGATCAATTTCTTTTGAATCCTTATAACGCCTCAAAGTCTGAGCTTTATCTGTACAACGGAGAGTTTCCGCATTACATTGACTACTGTGTAATTATCGTCTATATTTTGGACAGTCGCCTAGTTTTCATCACACCTCATCCTGCGGTCTCCCAAACCTTCTGGTCAGCATGGCATTTCCAACCTTTCCTTCGTCATGGTCTGCTCCCACCACGTGTTTTTCTTCGACAGATATTTGGGCAGTTATTTATTCTCGTGACCCTGCGGACTCAGATGTAGTCGCCTGGAGTGATTTTCTCGGCGTGCCAGCTACTACTCCTACTGGCGATTGCTTACCACCCTCATATGCTACCTCGGCGCCTTATTTCGGACAAACCTGTCCCCGGGGTATAGGGATGCGGTTGCTTCATTTACAACAATTTCTAATCAACAAGCTCACGCCGTACTGTGTTGTCCGGGGTAGGGCTATTGGATATGGAAGATACAAAAAAGTTCCCTTGCTGATAAGATGATATTTTAGAACAGACTATAGCTTCGCGGCAAGTGGCACTGCGGGGTGCCAAACTGTACGCGACGACAACGAAGCGTTTATTGCCACCTGGACTGACCCTAAGAATGGGGAACAAAGGGCCACGACATTCACCGCAAGTGATGATCTCTTTGCATTTGGCATCACGATCATTTCTGTAAGTCTCTACTGCATCGTACTAGGCTTCATCACTGATATAAGAATCATTAGACAAGCTCTTCAGCGACCCCTTCTTCAAGCTCTTCAGAGACCTCCCCTTCAAGCTCTTCGGAGACCCCTCTTCAAGCTCTCCTGTTGTCCCTACCAACTCGGCAACAGCTTCGAACTCTTCACCACGCTCAACTGGTTTATCCTCGGGCGCAGCTGCAGGGATTGGTATCGGCGTAGGACTTGCGGTCATCCTATTAACTCTGGTAGGTTGGTTTCTGTTTCGAAGGCGTGGGAGGCAAACGGCCAATGATCCGGTCACGCGGGACGACAACATGCGGCAAAGTGCGCCGGTGACCATTACATCTCCCGCCATGTTCGTGCCGGAAGATGGTCCAGGGAGCCAAAGCCCCACGTACCAAGCCCAAAAGTTTGTCTACTCCTCACCGACTGATGTACAGGGGCGGCCCACTTCCGAGCTCCCGACATGAGCCAAATGCCGTTGTCCCTATTCCCTGAGGCAGATAATGTGAAGCCCACGGAAACTCACGTAATAAAGAAGGAAATAGCCACACAGGGGTAATCATTCATGTCTTCACATTACTTTTCATGATTTCAATTAAAAAACTTTCTAGTTAGTTTTATGAGAGAAACAAGGTTTGGGTTGACCTAAACTTTCCAGATAAAGTTTTTTTTTATGGAAGGTGTTGACAGGAATCAATCAACAAAAGACAGCTCATGTACATAATGAATAGTCATTCGGTAAATATGTCACGGCTGCAACTACACAGGTGAGTTCAAACGGTCATGTCTCTGACTTGACAACGTTCTACCTTTTGATACTGTCGTGTTATAGAGCCATAGCTCTACTCCGAGATAATACAGCAGTTTATCAACTTCTGCTACTCTACTTGATCTGTAAGAGACGACTTTAGAGCTTGAGATTAGTATGCTACATTAATGCACATGTGATCGACCTCAGAAAAAACTAACATTTGTGTACCACTGTTTGAAAAATTCAATGTTGCTATCACCATTGATACCGTTATGTTGGTAGATGATAGTTACTCATAGAGAACAGAAGTCCAGCTCAAGAACTATAGTTGAGAAGGTTGGCGTACACAAACAGTACGTGTGCGAGCCAAGCAGAAAGATCCTCATGTACAGTGCAAGTGTATTTCGCAGGCGCTCGGCGGGTGCGACCAGGTATATCAGATTTCCACTTATTCGGCGCCTCTGGATCCACCATATTCTGGACAAGGGCATCTCGAGGGGTTGTTGATGTGTTGTGTCGAAAGGTAGGACAAAACAGCGTCAAGAATATGAAAGGTGGGAAACTTAGACTGCTATGTACTACGGGGGTATGAAGGGCCGCCTAATGAGCCGTCCTTAATCCACCACTTGTCGTAGTGTTCGGGATGTTTATGTTATCTGCTGTCACCGAGCTTATCCGCTATCTCTGAGAGTCCGTGGCGGTTCAGTAACCTCACGAGCTTCTGATAGTAAATTTGTCGGAGTTAGGGGTCTTGCACATTCTAAGGCTTGAAGATGAGTTCAATTTGAACACTAAAATAATACGACATAACGGGAAACGATGATAGGGGCTTCTAAATCTATCCACAATGCTTAACGAGTTAGACTAAAGAAATTACATCAAGCCAACACGCCTTCAAAACTCCAATGAAGACTGTCAGAAGACCCTGTGATAGGGATAGGTCATCTATACTTGACGTTGCACGAAGGTCTCTAAATCTACCTTCGTAGACGTAAATCGGCTATATACAGATGATGTCTTTGTCCCTGTGGCACTGTGGCTTTGCAATACTGTGGCTCGAGCATTGTGGCTTCGTGACAGTGGCTTCATGACAGTATCTTTCATGAGGCTTCAAATGAGGGGAAGCTAGTCTGTGGGGGTTGAACATGTACAAAAAAACTATGTGATCACTCCAAGTCGTGAAAAGTGCGCAGAGTCTCTCTTATCTTGCCCAAAGCACGTGAAAATTAACTATAACATCTTAAGTCCATCAGCGGCCTCCCTCGGGGCGTCTGATATCCATAGAACCCCTGTATCTCCCTTCCTCTGATTCTAGATTTGCACGGTGATAACCGACAGACTTACCCCTCCGAAGTGTCAACGAAGAAGATGTCTGAAGCGTAGCCTAGGGTCGTAGAGGTGGTTGACGTTCCACGTGGTGCACGATCGGCCTTCCTGGGATTAAATCTCGGACAGTGTTCTCGAAGAAGTCTAGAGGAATTCCCAACGCAATGGCATCTTGGATACCAGAGTTCATTCGATCAATGTATTCGTCGCGGGGGTTGCCCCAACGCACGAAGTTATAGCTCACGTATACTAAGACGCCGGGCCAAAGACAGGCCTCCGGCTTTCTTACGTGCATCATCTGCTGTTGTGCTGCCCCGACCGCTCGCTCTGGGCTGCCATCTTCTACAAGTGATCGAGTTGGTATCCGTAGTGCGCCAGATAATTGATGCAAGATGACGGGAAGGTATGCTTTCGAATAGGCGCCGGTGGATACGCCCTCGCTTCTGTCTAGACGGGCCTCATCGCCAGGACCTAGCTCATACACCAGGCCGTGGACTGTAAAGCCACTAGCAGGCACAATGTTTGCGTAGCCTCTTTCGTTAATCTGCCAGCGGTAGTCTGGTAAGACAGCGCGCCCGGCGTAATAACTGTTAGGGCACCGAGTGTCCATCTGCTTCAGCCAGAGGTTGCTGCCATAAGCAAAATAGAGCTGCCTTTGTGGTGTCAAGGCTTGCCTTGGACTTGGCATTCTGTAAATGGAACGGGAGTTTTTGTCTGAGCGGATGAGTAAGCAAGGAGAAAGGGTGCTGATTTGACGAGCTTCTTAGGATATAAGTGATGGAGGCCCAGGGAGGGGTTTGAGAAATAGGTGGCTAAACAAGGTTATTACCATGCAATATTGAACATTTTGTACGAAGGGGTCTGCTGACTCATTGTGGCGGTGCGAACGTCCTGCCCTCTCCTCGTGGCCGCCAGGCCTCCGATTTGCTATCTGCGTGTTAACCTACTGGGTAGGGTACCATATTGAAAGAAACGGAACGGTTGAATTTTCTTGGGGTGCACTGCTTTTTTTGCTGCAAAAGATGCTGCTTCTATTCAAGCTAACCCTTTATTTACATTCTTCTTAAAGCATATTAAACTTGTTATCTAGTCTTTTGATAAAATTCGAATAAAAACTACAATAATTTTACAGTTCTGCAATAGTTCCCTCAGAATTATCAAGCCACCTCAGCCGTCCGAACGCCAATTGGCCCATTTGGAGCATCTTTTTGATTGTCTGCATTCTTATCAATCTTAGACTCATATAACTCCTGTGCAGTTCTAGTTTTGACGCCTCCAAATTTCCGCAGCAAGACGCCCGAAGCGAAGAGCTGATCGATCTCCTCGAGCGTTCGGCCCTTCATCTCAGGGATCACGAAGAACGTGGCGACGACCATGGCAAAGTTAAAGCTGCCGTAGATAAAACCGACCTTGCCTCCGAGGTTGGCATACTTTGCGTTGATGAGGTATGGGGTCGTGAAGCTGACGACAAAGGTTGTCAACACAGAAAAGACGCTAGCGACAAGGTTGGTCTTTTCTTTGAGACGCAGGGTCGCGGCTTCAGAGACAATGACGTACGAGCTAGAATAAGTGAGCGAATTGTCAACTTCTACGTTGAAAGTAAGAGCAGGAGTGTGAGTAGGCCAACTTACATAGGCGCCCATGACAAGTTATAAAAAACGCTAAAGAGCTGGAGCGACGCGACTAGGAGATTTGAGGTAGCCGAGGTGAAATCCTCGGTTTTCATCGTGCCTAAACCACCAAGAACAAAGAGCCAGACACCCATAAAGAAGCCCCCAAGCATGAGTAGGGGTCGACGACCAACCTGGTCGACATAACCCCAAGTCAAAAAGCAAGCGACAAGGGAGACTACGTTCCCAATAACGTTGTACAAGAAGGCCTTCTGTCCAAATCCTTGGGATTGATAGAAAATGACGCCGTATTGGCTTGGAAAAGCCTGACCAGTGATTTGTTGACCGAACATGGCGACTACGGCAATAATTGTGCGAACCTAGGTCATTTTGGAGCGATATGAGAAGCTATCATTGAGTGTTGGATTAACATTATGCAAGGTGTGACGTACCCTGTTAGGTTTGTCGAAGACCTCCACCCATGTCCCCTTATCCTCGTGAGTACAAGCGTATTTCAACGACTCAATCTCCAAATGTATGTCCTCATTTCTAGAGTGTTTTCTCAATTTCCGCAGGCTGTTGAACGCATCATCATCTCGCTGGCGGTCGAGTAGCCAGCGAGGGGATTCTGGAACAAATGTAAGCAAGAGAAGAAGGATTACTGGTGAGACTAGCTGTAGCCCGATAGGAATTCTCCAACCGGCGGTGCTTGGAATGCTTTTCGTGCCGTAGGTGACGAGCGATGAGACCACTTGTCCGAACACGATCATCAGCTGGATGGTCGAGGCGAACATGCCGCGAAGCTCTCTGGGCGCGGTTTCGGCTTGATAGATCGGGACAAGCACGATCGCTATGCCTGTCTGCCCGTAGGTGACGATACGACCTAAAGTGAACTGGGCTCGAGAGGTAACTGAAGTTGTCTGCAACGTGACGCCACTGTTCCAGTTGCCAACAAGTCAGATCGGATGATATATACACCCATAGAGACATTTTCGGGCAATACTCACACTATAGAAACAATGCATAGGAGATAAAATGCAGCTTTACGGCCGAATCTCTCGGCGATCCAACCAGCTCCAATGCATCCCTAACATTATCGGCGTTCAAACTCTACGTCACGCCTTAAGGCTTCAGTAGTATAAGACTTACCAGAGCTTTCCCCAGGAATGGCGTAGACGTCATGACCGACGAAAGCCACCCGGGTAGAGCGCAAACCCCATCTTTGTCACATGCGCCGAACTTTTGGGTGAAAGAAGGAAGACCCTGCACACCACCAAACGTTCCGACCTTTGGGATAATGACGATAAGTATATATCCCCTAGAAAAGGAGATTCACGGAGTTTGTAAGGAAATATCGTACATCGTAACCGTAGTTGAAAGCGCAAAATCCCGAGAAAACAAGCAGGAAGGCGAGGAATCCGTTGAAATGCTTCAAGCGTTGACGTAATGGCATGTCAGCAATATTCAGGTCCTTGGGTGTGTCGCCCGACATCTTGTTGCGATGTCAATGGCTTTTTATTCGCATATAAGCTGGTACTTGGAAACGAAGCGGAAGCTGAGAGAAGCGCGAGAAGTGCCAACTTCAAGGGTCTTTGCGCGACGGCGGCTTCTTGATGAGGCTCGTCGAGCTGAGAGATATTTATTATATCAAATCGTAGCTTTATTCTCGAGATTGTCGGCATCAAGTAGACATGATGTGGTCTAGGTAGTGTCCAGGGTCCCCGCAGCAGCGAAAACAGGGGTGGTGGTTGGGCAGTATCTGATTCGCGGCGACCCCGCGATTAAGAGTGGGTGACATCTGCGATGGTTTCATCAGGTTGGTAGGTGTAGGAACTGGATGGTCATTGTCTTGATTATGGAATTCTTGGATAGCTTGTTTTACCCTGGAGATTAGAGTCGGATCCTATTTGCGAAGTATTGCCATAGCAAAACAAGCCGTCATGGCAGAGACACGCCCCAACTTTCTCGTCATCGTGGCCGACGATCTTGGATTCAGTGACTGTGGCTGTTTTGGTTCCGAGATCTTGACGCCCAACATCGATGCACTTGCCAAAGAAACAAATGCCTTGCGCTTCACAAACTACCATGTGGCCGCCGCCTGCTCGCCAACGAGGTCTATGCTGATGACTGGTAAGCAGCCTGCGTAAGGTTTCGTCACGAGGCAATGTCGGAAGGAAATTTTGGATGCGGCGGGACAGTCTCAACACACCCAGGACCATATTGACAAAGCGTAACCCGACAGGAACCGACCACCACATCGCGGGTCTAGGCCAGCTTCAAGAAATCACCCGCGCCTCACCCGCCCACTACGGCAAACCAGGCCACGAAGGGTACCTAAACGAGCGCGTGGTAGCACTCCCGCAACTTTTGTCTGACGGCGGCTACTTCACCTGCATGGCCGGCAAATGGCATCTCGGCCTGAAACCCGAGCACTGGCCGAGCCAGCGCGGGTTCCAAAAGTCCTTTGCGCTTCTGCCGGGCTGCGCGAACCACTACGCCTACGAGCCGGAGTACCAAGATCCGCACTCAGAGCCGGGGAAGTTCTTCGAGACGGCGACTAGGGCACTTCATGTCGAACACAACCGTATCATCCCTAAGTTGCCGAATGATTTTTATAGTAGCGATACCTATGCAGACACTCTGATAAACTATCTGGACGATCGCACGGAAGAAGAGAAGAGGAAGCCATTCTTTGCGTATCTACCTTTTAGTGCTCCGCATTGGCCGTTACAGGCACCCAGAGAAGTCTGTGAGAAGTATCGGGTTGGTATGAGGATGGTCCGGAAGCTTTGCGGCAGAAACGTAATTCTTTCACCTTCCCTGGCCCTATGATGCCCATCTTTGATTGAACATGTAAGCTGATGCGGCGCTAGCACAGGCATCGCTAAGCTGAAAGATATCGGTATGGTAGAACCTCACGTCAAGGCCCACGACGTAGTCTTCGTCGACGGGAAACCCGAGAACTGGGGCGACCTCGACGAAGAGACTCGCAAATCATCCAGCCGCGCGATGGAGGTCTACGCAGCGATGGTCGACCGTATGGATTGGAACATAGGCCGTGTGCTCGAACACCTCAAGAATACCGATGAATACGACAACACATTCATCCTCTTCATGAGTGATAACGGTGCCGAGGGCGCTAGCTTTGAAGCCGAGGCTATCACCGGCACGAGTATCATGGAACATGTCCACAAATACTATGACAACAGCCTCGAAAACATCGGTCGAGGGAACAGCTTCGTCTGGTACGGATGCCGGTGGGCGCAAGCCGCCACGGCGCCCTCACGTCTATACAAGATGCATTCCACTGAAGGCGGATGTCGCGTACCGCTCGTGGTGCGACCACCCATTGCCAAGGATAGCAGCAACAGTACCACTAGCACCAAAGGCGGCGTGATAACTCACGCCTTCTGCACCGTAATGGACTTAGTGCCCACTATGCTCGACCTCGCTAATCTCCAACACCCTGCCACATACCAAGGTCGCGCAATCGCACCCCTCCGCGGTCGCAGCTGGACGGACTTCCTATCTTCCATCACCAACGGGAACGAGAACGGCAAAGAAATATTGGAGATCCACCCATCCACCTACGCCGTTGGCTTCGAGATCCGGGGCTCCGGCGCGGTGCGTCGAGGCAACTGGAAGATCACGTTCGTGCCGGCGCCGAAGGGGCCGCACAGGTGGGAACTGTTTGACATTAAGGCCGATCCAGGAGAAGTGAATGATCTGTCAGAGCAGTTTCCGGAACTCATGAAGGAGATGTTGGCCCTTTGGGACGAGTATAAGACCGAGGTTGGCTCGGTGGGCGTCGCGGATGAATGGCCAGAGTTCCACCAGGGTGATCCGTCGACGTCGCTCGTTGACGAAATGGAAGATCCTTATTCTTGGATTAAATATATTGGCAGGCCGGAGATTACTCCCGACAGGATCAAGCCTTTACTTCCTATTATGAATTAGAACCCACCATTATTCCATGTGGTTCACAACTCAAAGAGGGGCTTCCAATTTTGGATCCCAGACCTCCAGTCCTACAGGCTTCCATCCCGACACTTCAACATGTTATGAGTCTCGGGGAGAGACCGGGTGGGGGCAGCCCAATGACAACTTGACACATGCAGCACAAAACAGGGGTTCGATTCTTCGAGCCTCGTTATACTATCTTTAAGGACTGTTCCATCCCGCTCTTGCCTGGTTGCCGAGTCGAACGTCAAGTAAATGGCAAAATTTCAGCCAAGAAATCCAAACGTACATTAGATATCTTTACATAATGATTTATTACGCCCTCGAGCTACCCGCACTACTCTCTCCATGAATATGCTCGTTCAACCTAATCCCATTACTAAGCACAGGGCCAGCTTAATCCTTTTCCCTGCCTGTGAGTACTTAACTATCTAAACTTTTTCAATAACAATCACTATTGGCCTTATTGGGTAATGGTTTAATGGTACCGTCATCTGCATCCTTACTTTGTAATATTAGTATAATCATGTAATTGATACTCATTTATGTTTATCCTTTATCTTATGAAGCATCAAAGCTTCTTTCAGCCCAGAGAAGGTAGTCCTGTAACTCGTCTCCCCATCCTTCCAACATCCTTGAGTCTGATGTAAGAATTGTCACTGCCAAGAATTGTTCAGTGCCTACGGAGGCTGGATAGTACGACTTATGTATACAGAGTATCCTAAGGCTGTAACGGCCGACATTAGGACCACAATACCAAGGCAAGGTAAGGAGTCAGTTGCCGCCTCACGTAATATATCTTTAGCATGGCGAGAGCCGTCCTTCGGTGAGTTATACCTACATCTTCTCCAGTACTTCGATCAGGCTCTCGAGCTCGCAGACTACCGACTTATAGATCTTCCCCTGTAGCTGCGGGTTACCCAAGTCCGAGCCCTCCCCGAAGTCGCACTCGATGCACTTCTGCGTGAGCGCCTGTACCGCGGCGTCCCAGACGGCCGTTGCGGGCGGCGAGCTTGCGGACGAATACGACATCGTCGGTGGCATTTGATAGGGGGTCCCAGCGGCCAATCTGCAGCAGCGCGATGCCTAGGCAGTAGAGGGACAGGTTGCGAATGCCGTGTGTCAGTAACGCCGTCTCGACTTCCGGCGTTAGGTGAAATGCAGCTGCATCAAAATTTAGCGTGTCGAAGTCTAGCCGCGTGCCGATGTGAAGGGTCTCTAGGCAATCGTCAATATCTGCGGTGCCGAGGGCAGAGGAGTCAGTAAAGTAGGACAGATCGGAGAGCGACCAGTATTGGTGCCACCAGGGTGTCCAGTGCAGCTGTAGATGTCCCTTCACCAACTGCAGAACGAGCCGAAGCTGTTGTGTGACGCCCAAATCTGCATCTAGGCTACTTTCTAGGATATTTAGTAGTGGTTTGGCTGTTCTTCTTGAGTCTGATCCTGATACTGCGCGATATGTTGTGCCGCGAATAGCGAGAGCATGTCGAATGCTGTCAGGTGTATCAATGAAACACTCCGGTGCACTCCCAGGTTCCGCTAGTTCAAGTAATGTTCCGCAAACGTTGTGAGACCTCCGTAGGTCGATGGGATCTCGTGGCGTCCTGGCACAATTGACTTCTACCAACATAGCTGACTGCTCAGATACGTCGATTGATCTGAATGAGGCTTCCGTGGATCCGTCCAGGAACTCTAGTAAGGTTGCTTTGGAGACACATTCGGGAGGAGAAGGTGGCTTCCTTGACCATTCTGGATACCCGAGTCTCGGCCGCTTTAAGGGTCGCACATGAGTATTAGGGATTATCGACGATGTGTCGACACGACTAATAGTATGAGTATTCCCCCTGGCTGGCAAACCTTGAGGTCGTACTGATAAATTAAGAGTATTCCTATGATCGCGTCAGTATCTAAAATCCATACGCAAATATAAGTGATGATTTCTTACGCCTTGATAGGTGAATCGCTCCCGTGACTACGATACAGGATTACATGCATGGCATGGACGTCTGCCCAGTCCAAGGCTAATGCCATATAGTGCTCTGCATGCTCAACTTCTGCGCAAGACCAGCAATATCTCAATGCATTGTAGAAGGATTTTGCGTATTCGCCTCTAGTTCTATATTCTTTTGGTAGCCGGTTCTGGTCTTGTCGCGTGGCACGCGTCTGATCATCCTTGATTTCTTTCACTAGCTTACGCAGTCGTTTGAATTCATGGTTCAGCTCCTTCAAATGATTGATATCCAACTCGTAGTCTGCTTTATTAGACATGACATCAAAGGCCTCTTGGACCTTCTCAGCGGCGGTAAGCTGCACCGGTAAGCTAATACTCCTTGATGGATTAAATCGTATGATGTTTTGCATAATCAAACTTACCCTCACATCTCGTCCGGCCGCCTGTACTCTCCGATTGAGTCCTTCATCTAGGGTTGCGATTTGGTTGTGTATCTCCTCAATTGTTTCTTTGATGTCTTCATACTTGCGGCCTAGATATTTCTTGAGCTTCTTGTCTAGGCTAGGGTCACCCCAGAGCTCGCTCTGATCGTCCTCTAACATAAATACTACATCATCTGGGTCTACAACCTGCTGGAGAATCAGGTGGCATTCGTCTAAGAAGACATGCGCCTGAGTGATGAAGCTTCTTCGCAACCTTCGGAGCACCCGATCGCGGCTACGGAGGATTTTGAACCTCGAGCGAACGGCCTTCAATCCCTTCACGGCTGAGAGCACTAGTGGTGTTATTCCCAGAGCGAGCGACACTGGGTCGGCCATTATGACATCAGCTTGGTATCAATGAGAATTCAAAGAGAGATTAAGAGAATTCCTCGAGGCTTGCTGGTGCGCAGCTTGCTTGTGTGGCTGTACGTAGGGTGGTACTGCAATACTCCACTACTCCCCTATAAAATCCGATTCCGCACGTACTCGCGCTTAGGTACCTAGGCAAGGGTACCTATCGGCCCACTGCACAGGGGTTTTTTCCGGGCAAGTACCCAACTGTGAAACACGTTTTAGGCGGCGCATCTCATCACCAATAGTGTCTACGGGGAAGCAGAACACTGCCACCCAGAGGTGGCCATTTCTCTCTCACCCAGCCCGGCCGACGTACACTCGCACAATGTACTATTTACAAGTACCAATGATTGACTAGGCACGGTTAGATACGCGTCAGACACAATGAACTCAGAAATTCGCGAATGGCAGAAAACGGTTTTACCAAATCAAAGTTCCGAAGAGGTCAATAGCATCTTGAACGTGTTTGCCAGCTGCTCAGATCTATGGGGGGTCATTACCCATACATTAGCCCAGCAGCAGATAAAGAAGAATACGATACGCAAGCTTGAGAGCGGTCTCAGCTATATCCGCCTATGGGCCGATGGCTACGGTGTCATAAGCGAACGGTTCGAGGAAAATCTGAAGAACTCGCAAAGGGCCGGCGATCTTACGATCAGACTGCTACAAAACATATGCCGGACTTTGACAAAGGGTGCGTAGATATCGCAATAATCCGTCCATGACCGCTTCAAGTAACCATATGTTAGAGCTGACACCCATCGTGGTCGATATCTCGACGGCTGCTTCGCAAGACGCAACGAGCTTGTCATTTGCGGCAGCGGATCTTGCTCTCTTGTCGGAGAGACTCGCTGTTCTCGTCCAGGGCGACAATGACAGCGACAGCGATAGCGAGGCATCTGAAGATGGTGAATTGGTAACGACAACTGGACCTGCATCTCGTGAGAAGCTGTTAGATGACATTGCCGATGATTTAAGAAGTGACACCCAGTGCCTTTTAGACCTCGGAGCAAGATTCGAAGAGCAGGTGATAAACCCCATTGCCTATGAAGCAGCCGCTAACCCCTTGAATATTTCCAATGGCGGATTATCTGATACATTTATTAAGAGGGTCCTTCGTCTTTATCCTGAATGTGAAACTGATCTAGCTGGGCGCATTGGAAATGCGAACTGGCTACGATTTCTAAGTATTGCGGAACTAAAGCCGCTAACAAGCGAAGGTCGAGTGGTTCAAGATAAAATACGAACACAGTCCGCGACGCTACGGAGAGCGAGCTCAAATCAATCGTCAACGTCGCCTCCACTCGGGAGACGTCGTTGTTCCATGACTCCGGATTGGGAACCGCAAGCCGCATCAGCGAGAGTCATTCGAATGCGGCTCGAACGGCGCCTGAAAATCAGTGCTGCCCCCTCTCCCAGAGGACGCCGTTTGGGGAGAACCTTTTAGCTGTATCACCTGTAACAATCAAGTAACTATGGCGGGCGAGACAGAGTGGAGGTATGTCGGACTGAGCAACACTTTCCAGTTCCTTGCGGTGCTGACTCCTTGGAACAGAGCACACCTGCTATGTGATATTAGGCCTTACGTGTGCCCCGAGCGTGATTGCGATGCGCCGTTGTTTTCGACTATCTCACAATGGGAAAAGCATATAGACATCCGTCACAAACGCTCCACGATCTGGAGCGATTATCAATGCCGTATTTGCGGAGACGCCGCCAGTGACAGGGCGATGGTTACACGACATCTAATTGATCATATGGAAGCTATCGCTCTTACAATTATACCACGAGTCCCCGGCATTGAAGCGGAAAAAGTTGCAATGAACGATGCTCCCAAAGAAAGCGAGAGATATGCTTCTATTTTTGAACAAGAAAACTACCGGAAACCATCTAGGTTTAGAACACCTTGTCAAACATGCAGGTGAGTCAAACTGCTTGGTTGCGCGTGGATTCGGTGTAGTTCAGCTAATGACGGGTGCATTCAGAACAAGGCGGACTAAGTGTGACGGAGAGGTAAAACTATTCTTCTCCCGAGAGCAAACCCTTGTGTTTTCTACTTTGCTACGATAAACCAGACTGGTGTTGCTAACTTGTCGAAAAAGAAACCCGAGTGCACAAGTTGCAAAAGGGTCGGCCGGGCCTGCATTCCATCGCGGGAAATGGAAACCAATCGCAAGTCCCTCGCGCTGCCTCGGTCGCCAGACCAGACGCCTAATAGCAAAACCATGCGGCATTTCCCGAAGACCGTACCGGCGCCCGTATTGAATTTAGACAGCGCGTTGGACGCCCCCGAGGATGAGCATCAAAACCCGCCTCCAGATAGCGCATTCGTCAAGCCGCCACCAAACCGGGGGCCCCATCCCTCCATCTCTGGTAGTTCCGACGACAACATTGCCGAGAGGCTGGCGCGCAACACGCTGGCAGCACGGAAATATAGAGAACGAAAGGTCCAAATGCTAGAGGACTTGGAAGAAAAGATTGCGAAGCTAGAACGGGAACGCGATAGCTGGAAGAACCTTGCTATAAAGCATGGGGCTGAAAGGGCATAAGAGGTGTCAACTGTCAGACATAACTTACCTAGGTACTAGTTTAGCGATAGTGTGAATATAGTCGGCAAATTGGTATAGGAAAAACGGAGCCTGCTGGATGGCTCCAGCGCTATTCAGGCCGTTTCAAAGCAGGTTCTCGAGAAATGATCTTAATGCTGAACTCTTAAGCGAGCGACTTCACAACCAGGCGAGTTGTGTCACAGCTTATAGATCATACGAGGTCATAAGAGGAGGGATATGAAGCGGCGTGGATGAGGAGCGGAATAGAAGGTGAAGCCATAGGGAGGGGTAAGATGCACTTCACGACAGAGAGATAAGGAGGAATGCGAAAGCACTAGTCCAAGCATGACCAATTCCAGTAAACGACTTTATTCAACAAACGTGGATTTCAAAACCTTCACAAGAATTTCACAGTTGAAATACGTACTTGGGACTCGAGATATTAAGGGCTGAGTGCGAGAGCGCTAACACCGGTGATCTAATGTTATGAGTCTTGGAGGATCCGTAAGGTTCATTACGGCAACAGTTCCTTACTTAGTCTATATTTCCGTCTTTCAATCGTTGTTACTGCTACTATGCTCCTGCTAAACGGAGGAATGCTGATTTGGAAGATCGCAATATGTACTGCGCAAGGTATAAGATATGTTTAAAACGAGGCCTTCCGCCTCAGTTACGTATTCAACGAAACTTAATACAATGCTCATATAATACCTGTCATCCAATTCTATCATGATTTTCGTAGTTATCTCCGGCGGGTGTTCTAAATTTAAACAAGTACAGAATTTCAAAACAAAGACAGCATCAGATCTTCCGAACTCATAGACGAGAGGAAGGCGGGTGAACGCGTAAGAACCGCAAAACGGCCCCCCCTCCATCCTCAGGGTCGGATGGAAGGATTCTTTATGCCAGAAAAAAAACGACTGTGCGAACTGCACTCCCTACTCCCGGATCCTACAGTGAGGACAACTAAGAGGCCATTGGTTACGTACACTGCTTGTCAGATATTAATCATAAGACCCCCGACGCGGGATGCAGGGTTTGTAAGGAGTAGTGCACGATAGAGTGAAGACAGGAATATAGGGTATGATTGAGTTAAGCTTAATGCTAGCACCTCTGATACCGATCGGAATACTCTGTTATTTTGCTATGTTAAGCTCTTGGTTTTCGCATTAGAGCTTACCCGACCACTTGCATCTAAGCCTCCGGCGTTTAAGCATGCGTATACTCTGGAAAAAGCTCGAATAAGATGCATAGTATGCTATAAGGACAAGAGCTTGACACCCGATGCTACTGTTCGATCCATTCCTTCAATATGAAACTCGGTGATACTATCAAACTACGAGGGGGGAGAATGGGATCCTTACATTATTGGCTACAACTTGCATCAGGACTGTTGCAAATGGCTACCAGTCCAGCCACTTATCAGTAACCCTGTGTCTGGGAGGTTCTTCTTATGAGCGGACGTCTTTCTAATGCCCTAATGTCCTAGCCGTAGATATGTGACAGGGAAATCTCTCATCGCACCATGGTCGATGCCGCTCATCTTCTGTTTTTGACCTCTGCCTGCCTGAATAATACAATCTAGCCTCCAGTTTTCCACTATACGTCGTCGCTTCGTCCCGATAGCCTGCTTCCCCAAGGCTACAAGTCAGATATGGCATATCCGAATTTTCCTTCATCATGGTCTGCTCCCACTACCTGCTTTGAGTCGACAGATGTTTGGGCAGTAATACTCTCTCGCGACGCTGAGGGTACCTCTTATTGGCAATACTTTCTCGGCGTACCAGCTACCACTCCCACTGGCGATTGTCTACCGCCTTCATATTCTACCTCGGTGCCGTACATCGGAGAAACATGTCCACCAGGATACAGAAACGCCGTTGCTTCAAGGACAATACTCTATAATCAACAGGCCCAAGCCACACTTTGCTGTCCGGGGTAGGACCATCTCACCTCGAGGATGCCAGCAGGTCACCTTGCTAATACGATAGATCTCCAGGACTGACTACAGCTTTGAGGCAGCCGGCACTGCGGGATGCCAGACAGCACTGAACAACGACTCATTTATCGGCACATTCACCGACCCTGCAGATGGTGAACAGAGGCCGTCGACCTTTTCCGATGAGCTAGGTCACTCAATCACTGCATTCGGCATCACAATTATATCGGTGAGACTCTTCTATATGCTTCTGGGCTTTATCACTAATGATAAAATGATTAGACAAGTCCTTCTACCTCAACACCTTCTTCAAGCTCCGATAGCATCGCGACCAGCCCGGTTACATCAAGCGCAACTGAGACTAATGCGAGTCCCCCCTTACGAAGTTCTGCCGGCTTGTCCGCGGGCGCAGCTGCAGGCATTGGAATCGGTGCCGGAATAGGAGTCATTCTATTGGGCCTGGCAGGTTGGATTATGTATCGAAGACGCGGGAAGAAAAAGTTTGAGGAGCCGGTCACACAGAACCCGATGTGCAGTATGCCGCGCTGAAGACATCCCCATCTCCAGGCATTTCCTACCCGGACGACCCCAGAATTCAAAGTATGTCTTACCAACCACAGCAACTTGATGCCTTGCCACCTACCGCTATACATGGGCGAAACCCTTCTGAGCTCCATCATAAGCCAGATACTGATTGTATAGATTACCCTGGGACATGAAGGGGAGAACCGATAAAATGCGGCTGTATATCATCATTCTGATTCTTGATATCAACACGATGCACTGCCAGCGGCAGGCTGTATGATAAGGAGCTAAGCACGGATGGTGATTAGGATCACTTATGCGCACATCTAAACGACTCGTTTGACTTATATATATTTATTCTTTCTGGCAGCTAGCCATGTGACGAGACACTCGAAATTCACAGCCTGCGGATTTTTTTATTTCCTAGAACACTCTCGACACAACAACGAATGTCTGAACACGAGATTTACTAGAAATCTGGTAAAAGACTAAGGTAGATGGAAGGGAACGCTGTTGTGCTATTGAAGCTAGAAATTTCCGTGACAGATAAGCGAAATTAGATCTGGATGATGTCATGCACATATAGGCTCACCTCCAATGACTCTGTTTATATTTACATTTTTATATTTTTCGGAACGTCTGGATACGCTATCGGTAATTCTTTCTGGAAATAGACTAGTTTAATTGATTTGATTGCTCTTCCCGCGCCTCGCGAGCATCTTTTACTTGGCTAAATAGCGGTTAAGTCCGTGTCACAAGTCCAGTACACGTATAGTCAACTGCAGACAGTCAAGTGCTCGACTTGACAAACTGTCATGATACAGAACTGCACACTATACCACAACACTACAAAAGTAGAACATTGTCAAGTCGAGCACTTGACTGTCTGCAGTTGACTATACGTGTACTGGACTTGTGACAGTCCGCCATGGTTACTTTGATCTACTAATAACGATTCCGAGGAATATATAAGTCAAGTTCTGGGTTGCTTCGATCTGATAATACTGCTGCGCCCGGCCAACGGCAACATTTCCAGGAACCCGCTCAGCTTTTCGGCATGTCGTTCATAAAACCACGTGTCGTCCTCTTTAGAAGAACTGCACACCACTGCTCGATTCTGAAGAAATGCCCAAGTCAGTGCAGTTTATGCCTTGGCGGAACTCTCTTAGCTATGCTTACCCCTTGAATATCAAGTATATTTATTGTAGGAGGACAATAACAGGTTTGATCGCCTTCAATGGCACAAGAGAACGGCTTGTAAAGTTCTCTGAAGACAACGGCAGTAGGATTATACCCTGCCATTGTCGAATGAAAACGAAGAGCCTCGTATGAGCATGCCCAGGGTCGACTCATTCGTTCTATTAACATTCTCTTGGCTTGTTATAGAAAGCGTTAGATTGGTTGTATGTTTATTGATTTGAGTTACTCCAACTCTTTTATGGCCAATGGAAGTGTCAACCTTCCCAAGCTCTCTCTGTTTGCCTTCAGCACCATCTTACGTACTCTAATACTGCATAACTTACTACGAAAGGTAAGTTTGCTAAATTTATATAGGGGTTTTACGACGTCTTTCTCCTGCAACATGCTCTTAGTGAGCTAGTTCTACTAGTTGTTGGATTATCGACTATCACGGCTATAGAGTAGCATTTTACATGCTGTCGCCATAACAACTCAACAATATCGTAAGATTTGTATGTTTTTATACGTGACACGATCCACTCATTAAGTACTTAGTGTATGCACAGAGTTCCTACCCTATCAAAATTAGGGTATACATGGATATATGTCAATAATATACCTAATGTATGCGAGCGGCGGGCATTATACAAGTGAAAATAATATCTACAGCACATGTCGTCATATATTAGACCCAGAGCCTCTGAGTTATCTCCAGTACCCATTTCCCCTGAATGTTGCTGTTAGAAACCCTGGTGGCTCGTTGACTACATGTCGGGTACCTGCCCTCGAAGGATTTTCCGAGTAGAGCTGTAAGAATATCGGCTCGGTAGGTCAGTGAAGCTCAAGGTCTTGTTAGAGGTTCATGCCATGCTAACACAGAAACTAAAATGACAAGGTCATATTCACAGATAAGCAATAATCAAGCCCGAAGTGAGAGGCGATGAACACAGCGTTTGTTGTTAGTCTGTGATTGCTTAATTAATTCTCAAGTAACTCCTGCATTTTGTTTAACGCATCCTCCTTATGAAGTTTTAAGTCAAGGGTACCTAGAGGACCAAACATCAATCCAAGCTCTCTGCCCAACTTTTCCGCATTAACACCTGCGGTCTCGTCTTGGCCACAGAACAAACGGCCTGTCCTTCTGCCATTGTCGACCACCTGCTGACATCTGGGCCGCCGCAATGCGTCGAACGCCTTGAACGCGAACTCGATCTCTGCTGCGGTCGATATGTTGCCAAAAAGATGGCCAATAATGAATGCATCTTCGATCGAGATTCCGGCGCCGGCGCCCTGCCATGGGGTCGTCGCGTGAGCTGCATCACCGACAATGCAGACTCGCTTGTTAGCATATGTAGGGGTGGATTTATGTTCCCATTGAGCATAACCTTTTGGATCTTCTTGGTCTAAGATCAGCTGAATGACGGTTAGCTCTGTATATTCCAGAGGGATATAGCAAAATTCTAAGCCCAAGTCGGGTTTGGTGTGAGTGATGTTCGAGAATATGAGGATACGAACCCTCGATCCTTATGAGCATTACAAATGACGGGACAGAGACTTACATCAACCATCCCCTTAGCGACCGGGCCCTCATACCAACTCGCAGGCAAAGCATTGTTTAGTGAATCTCTCGTCACTTCTCGTTTCCGGTCGGCTGAGAAATCTTTGTCAATAACCGCAATAATGCACTGCACCATGGTCTTGTTCTCAACGAGGCCGTGAAGTATAGCTGCCCCATCGCCAAGCCAGGCATACTGTCGGTCGATCTTAAATGACTCCTCTCCGAGAGCCTCTCTCGCCTTCTCAAATGGAACCAAGTGTCTGCAGTCCCACCATCCTCCCGGGGAGGCGGCATGCTCCTTTCCTCCCAAAACGTGATCTCGGACGGAGCTGAAGATGCCGTCGGCACCAATAACCGCATCGAAATGCACGTCAGTCCCGTCTTCAAATGCTGCTCTGACGCTAGAATCAATCTGTTCTAGGGACTTGAGACGTTTCCCAGCGTGGAGTATCTCCTTAGGCAGCAGGGAAAGAAGGGTTTGTAGGAGCGGCGCGCGATTCATCGTGAGACCGGCGCTTTGGCCGAGATCAGCGACAAGGGTGCCCGCCTTGGGCCCAGAGCCCTGGAAGCATATCAGTAAGGTGCAATGAACATAGCGACGAGCATTTTGTTTGAGGGAACGGGTCTGAAAGAGTGCAAGGGAACGGTCGGTACGGACAATCACAAGACGCGCTGCATCGGCCTCAACGGCTCCCGCCTCGGTCTTCAACAAATCGATTGCAGAAGGGATGATGTCCTCGAGGGCCTCGAGGGCCAAGGGAGATAGCCCGATGCCCGCACCACGTTCTGTGAACTGGGGGAAGACTCATAGACGTGGACATCAACATGACGATGTTTTGCGAGGGCGATGGCTAGCGTAATGCCGGCAAGCCCGCCGCCAACTATACCGATTCGGATACGGCCAGTCATACTCGGATGTTTGGAGGACGGGGAAGAGAGGAGGAACCGTAATCCACGATTTCAACTGGAAGTCTAGAACTACAATGATTCTTTCACTAATGAAATAATTCTCCCGACACCAAATCGTCCCATGAACTGTCCACCAACTAGGGTTACAATCTCAATTCCTGCAACGTAGCAACAGACAGCAGGGTCGCGGCTTTCGAATTATGCCCGACACAAGAATATGTGTTGTCTCTCAGCCTGCTCTCTGGGCCGAGGTCCTGACGCTCGTTGGTCACATTGCGTTTATTTGATGGAGGGGAATATTCCACCATCAATGCCTGCCTGCTGCGAGAAAGACGACAGCGCATGTAACATTTCATGTACATATCTGCAGGCTGCGATTCTATGACCAACATGTCATCTATCGCCAACATGTTACGCCATCTCCCAACATTTAATATCTACTTAAGAGGTAGGAATTTGCGGCTTACTTCGGTACAATTGCGGTAGGCCATGTCAGACGTGTTAGATGGGTGTAGCACACGTCCTCGGTATGTTTTGCCAACGCGCAGGCAGCCAACTCTTGGGGTTCGTCGACGTTACGTCGCCGATACACAGAAGCGGGCTACCCGTGCTAAAGCAGGCTGTTAGGCGCAATGGTCAATTCTTATAGGTGCCCATGCCTTTACCAATAAGCGATGCACTGATCTGCAACTTTGCAATTTGGCGATTGCGACAGTTGAGCCCCATACCCACCAACCTTGCAGGGTTATTTATGACTAGCAGCGACGTCTCTCTCGATCCAGGACTTCCAACAATCAGCGGTGTGCGCGGCTAGGGAGCGAACACCCATTTATCTCAAGTATGAGACAGTCAAATAAAATCATAGAATGAGATTGAAAATCGAGTGATAAATTTATATGCTCTAGTCTTACAAGGTTTCAGTATGGTAGCCTGCTTCCGTGATACCTATAATCAATTCAAACTGTGGGTGGGAGGGTGTACACTATTTCGTTAGTGGCATTTTGTTAGGCGGCTCTTTACAGGGTTCTTACTGCACCCTAGTAGAGCCATATGCTTGAGTTTTATGAAGGAGGTCGACTGAGTGAAAAGAGGTTTCTTGTCGATAAAAAAATTTTTTTGTCTCTTATATCCTAAATAAGAAATTCTTTTACCCGAATTAAAAACCTCCCTTTTTTACCTACTATGTATATACTCGGTCCTCGGTATTTATTTTTTTATACGGATAATTATAAATTTAATAAAATAATTTAAAGTTAAATATTTATTAAAAGTAATAGTATAATATAAATAAATTATAAAGTTTTATTTTTAATTTTTTTTTATTATAAGTTGTATTAAATTTAATTTTGTATTAAATCTAATTATTTAATAGTTATACGTTTTATTAAACCCGATTATTTAATAATTATACGTTGTACTAAACGTAATTATTTAATATTATTTGTTTAATTATGCTTATAGTTATTTTATTTTTTATTCTTTTAATTTAATATTAACTTAAATATTTATTATTTTTAGGTTGTAAACTAGTATTACTATTGTAAACTTTGCTTAAATATAACTTTTATTAAACTATTTTTTAAAAAAAACTACGGTCGCCGTAAAATTAGCCGTTATACTAGCGTAATAAATATAGCGGCATTTTTTATAAGGTATTCGTTTATAACTTTTTTGCTTATTCTTTTGTTTTTTTTATAGTATTTTAAGCGCAGTTTTTAAGTTTCCGAAAACTTTAAAGCTTTAAATCGATCGTAATAAATATATTTTTAAATCTTCGAGTTTTTTTTTTTTAAACGTTTTAGCTAGCTTATAAGGTTTCTTTTAAACTTATCGGCAAGCTTAGGCTTTTTTCGAAAAAAATAAAAGTTTAATATATTGCAAAAAGTACATTTTATAATAGCGCCGTTACTTAGAATATAAAGTTTATAGTTATATTTAGGATTAAAAATAGCTTATAGTTGTATTTAAAATTAAAAATAACTTATAGTTATGTTTAAAATTTAAAATAACAACTTATACCTACCGAAAAACTTCTTTAATTTTACCCGGGTTAAAAATTGTTTTAAAAATCTTAATATCGTAATAAGTTTTTTTTACCTAAAATAAAAATTAATTATTCGCTGTAATATCTAATTCTTTAATCTTGCTTTGTAGCTCGAAATTATAGTTTAATTATAAAACAATAGTATAACTTTAGCGTATATTGCTACTATTAATAAAGCAGATATATAAAAAACTATATACTAACGCCTATACTTATAAGCAAATCTATTACTACTATTAACTAAATAGCTAAATATTTTTATAACGTAATTACATAGTTACGCAAAAAACAAGATACTACAATTAATAAATCAAAATAAAATAGCAAGTTCTACTACACGTAACTTATTAAGAAAAAGCGAACTAGCATAACCGGCAACTATAACTTACTTACTAACCTAAATACGTAGTTCCTAAAAACTCAAGCATTTTTGCCCCTGAATTAAGGGGCCTCTAGTATACTAACAGTTCTGGGAAGAAACACCCCACACGTGCAAGCACCACTATTTGAAGACCTCCGCCAGAACATAGCCTCATACAGGCTCACACTACAGCCCCTCCGATGCTCGGTAAAGTCTAAGGCTCTTCATTGATGGGTGCAGGGGGTCGTTGAAAATCGGGGCTAGTAGAAACCATTCTGGAATGTCCCCAGCGCTCTATGGAATCCCACAGGGCGCATTTTGACCTTGCATTCGACTGCGCTGCGGGCTGTGACGAGTCGGGGCTATCCCAGTAGAACGAGATGAGAGCAGCGTTCCCGTTGCACATGACGGCCTCGCGCAGCGTCTCTATGCAATGATCTGCAGAATGTGAGAATCAGGGTACGGCAGGTACAATCAGGCACGCACCAAGATGAATCTGAAGGTATCGAGCGTCGGAATCTGATAGATCTGGGTAATATCGTTCTTTATAGATGTAAAAGCGAATTTGGCGCTGCATACTTCCATTAGCCGATACGCTTCCTTGGCCCCGAGTGGGAGAGTAAAGTACTTACCACGCAATGAAGTTCGTGGAATACACCAATGCTCGCGAGATAGCCACCTCCTGTTAATTCGGTCACGTTGTCTAGTGATTCGCCAGCTCTCTCAAGATCTCGAAGAGTAGCGTTGAAGTACGCGGCTAAGATAGCATTAATTCTAATCTAGGGCCGAAGTGCGGATAGTGGCTCACGCTTGATCAGACGATCCCATGCTTTATCTTTCTCTTCTGTAGGTCTTCCAGCATACTTCTGGACTTTCTGATGGCCGTGCGTGTCTCTATCTCTCACTTCGTACTGAACAAAATCTTGGATAGGTGCTTCGTAGAGTAGGAAGTCAGGACAATGAAATTTCGCGATTGCTCTTGAGCTATCCACTTACACCATGTCGCACCCTCAACAAGCTCATGGTTCGCCTTTGAATGAGCCCATTGTATCATGACCAGGGATAGGGTGAGAGATAACAGGACTAAATGTAGCAGAACAAGATACAGTCGAAAGAGTCTCGCTGGTTGGGTGCTGTAGCGTCTCTCGGTCTCTATCGAGGATTTACCCTCCAAGAGTCCAACGGTCGGCGATTCTTCGTCATCGCTGGTGCTATGTGTTGAAAGCGAGCCTTGCGAGTAAGTCATAGTGACGACTTTTGTAAGATAATAAGTGACGGGGCTGGAAGCAAATGGTGAGTTTTGAATGTCAGGAAAAGAAAGTATGTTCAAGACTATGAGGACAGCAAAAACTAAGTCCTACGGGTCGAGAAGTTTATGATTCAGTACACGCCCCCTAGGGTTACCATCGATCGTGCCCGAAGACTATGAGCTGGTGGGTAGTACAAGAGACTAAATTATATAATGAATTGGTCTTAATCGTTTTCGATCGTCGTGGTTGTCTGTGATACTGTGCTGTTGTAGTACGCAGCCCGATCACGGTTACAATGCCCAAAAATTCATCTGCGTTTTTGGACATCGATGACGCTATTGTCACATTCATGCATGTTAGCAATTTGTCTCACAGGTACTGTTGTGGTGCACTGGCCCTTGGTAGACCGAGGAAGAAGTATCTTGTAGTGATGCTCGGATGATATATAAATCACGCACCCTCAAATAAACCCGGTGTTCCCTGACACTATCAACGTCAAAGAATAACAACACATTTTTCAATTTCAGAATATACAACTCAGAACTTCGAACCATCATCTTCTTCCCCGACTACCCACGATGCTTCCAATTCAAACTTGCGTGGCTATGCTTGCGATTACTGTAGGCCAGGCACTTGCCAGCCCGGTAGCCCAGGGTAAAAGACCTCCTAAGAATTGTCCATGACTTTTTAATGACATCCAAAAGCCTTAGGTTCTAGAGAACAGGTCTCCGCAGATAACATTCCAATGCCAGTCGGAGTGGAAGAGGTGGCTATGGTCTTCACCAGTAAGCACTCCGTCTAAACGCTAGCCCTACGTCAACTTACAAAACCTTGAATAGAAACCGATGAATATGGAGATGAATCGGAGGATATTAATTGAAATTACATGTCAAATGTTGCGAAACGCGTATCTTGAAGATCCTTAGTTGTAGTTAGTTCCTTGAGGAGCTGGTCGTTTTCGGATAGTTCTTTTTTTTTGTAGTAATTAGATCTCAGGAGTCTTTGCCCTGTTATTTAATGTGTCTAATTCTGAGTCTTTCATTCCTAGTTGACAGATTTAGCAATAGAGATAAAAATATGACTGCCTGTACTATTCCTGCTATATAGAGCGCAGAGGGAGTATTTTGTAGACCCCACTGCTTTGAGAACGTACAGTCCCATTGTACTTGTTACGTTAGCCTCGTGACATGTTTCCCTCCTAACACCAGAGAGAACTTGATATCTACTCTGAATTGAAACTAAACAGTTGTCTTGCAGTAGCAGTCAAAGGTTGACTCAGCCCGCAGCAGGGAGAATCTCGCAAAAGCTGACACCTCAAGTAGTTCGCGCATCCAGACCCTAACTCGAGCGGTTCCACGGCCCCCAGTGTCACCTCAAGGCCTCATTCAAGTGAGCAGGATTGCTTGGTTCATCACAATAGCACAGCTGCCACGCCCCAATAAGGTGGCCTTAGCATTTGGAGACGAGGGTGAACCTGCGCGTCAGGATTCTAACTAACATATATTTTCATTGGTGAAATACGGGTACCCCAACCACCTTCATGGACCCCGCCGCACTGCTACCTTTGTCTTGCCCTCTGCAGTAGTAGATACCTTATAACGTTAGCGTAAAAGGCGCGGCAGACCAGGAGCAAAGGAAATTCGGCCAGCCTGCATCTATGAGGATGGAACGTCCTTCTCACCCCGGCGGAGCCTGCGAAACTGGTGCCCTACCCTCCAGATGTACCACATAGGTCATCCATGATCCCGATCGGCGCCGCGCGAACAGCCCCCGTAGCCGCGTTCCAAGGTTTGTTGGCAGATCATTCTTTTCCCAGTCCAGCTTAGCTATAGCTACCCGTAGGAGGCTCCAGATATGCATGCGACTCTTTCGCAAGATAAGTCCCAACAACTCTCGCATATCATGGGTCGTGTTGTGGCAAATACCAGCCAACTACCTATCTATTGTTGGGTCTGGCCTGGAGTCTGAATGATGCATTGAGTCGCGTTTCTGGGTTAATGAACATCCCCGCATACTTACGCCTGTCCCCTTTCTCTGTCATTCCGCAGAGCTGCCCATTTTCTTCGCTGCCATAACCTGGATTTCAATTTTCTCTCGTTGGCCAGCATTTCGCGCTTGACTTCTACCAATATGAAATTTGACACGGGCTATTGGTGTACTCCAGCACATGTAATCGCGGCTGCTGCCGGTCTAACTATCTTGGACATCACCTTTGTTACGCTGCGATTCGCAGCGCGAAAAAGCAGCACCAGACTTTGAAGGCTGATGACTGGATCATCATACCGGCAACAGTATGTTCGCATGATCTAAAACGATAGCACAAAAGCAAGTTTCTAACCCCAAGCGTAGCTTTTCACCTTGGGAATATCAATTTGTATGGTGTATGGCGTTTCACAGAAGGCCGTTGCATATCCTTACGAAATACCCCCGAGGCCGAGGGAAATGGTCTCCTTGTCACCACTAGGCAGATCAGTCTAGCAGGACAGGTACAGTTTCTAATTTGTAGTCAAGTGTCGCAGACTGATATAAGAACAGATTCAATGGAGCTATTATCTAATCCTCCCCCTCGCCTTAGGATGCACGAAGATGAGCTTCCTCTTCTTCTACAGAAGAGTCTTTGCAATCGATCGTACCGGTACGACTAATATCTTCCTTGTCGGAATGATCATTTTGATTATTTTATGGATTACGGCGTTTTTCTTGACGTCCCTTTTCCAGTGCAAGCTTTACTTCTCGGCGGCGTGGACCTCGCCGATTGCACAACTTGAGCACTGCATCAACCAGCCGAAGGTAGCTCTCGCATTAACTATCACTGACTCCATTACCGACATCATTATCTCGGCGATACCTATTCCACTGGTATGAAAGCTGACTTGGGAGAAACATACTACGCTAATTTATATTTAGATTTGGCAATTAAATCTGAAGCTTACCAAGATTGCCGTCACCGCCGTTTTTCTTCTCGGGGCAGTGTAGGTCACAATCTATGACATATTATGTAGTGCCATGGTTATTAGCTAATTCATATCTGTAGAACTGTAGCGGTTTCCCTACTTCGCCTGGTTATGACGGCGAGACTTGTCGTCTTCGGGTTCGACCCCGACACTGACGCAATTTGTGAGTTGATCTATGGCACCCTGAACCCGAAGAATAACATCGCTAAGTCTGTGAAAGTGTTGATTACTTCCATTCAGTACTGGGGGTTAGTGGAGAGTGGTGTCGCAGTATTTGCGGCTTGCTTGCCGACCCTTTGGATCTTGGTTAAAGGCTGGTCGTGGGGACCCGTTGCCACAGTTGCGAGGAACCTTGCTGATTTCAGCAACTCAAGCCTTCGACGCCTCAGGTCAAAAGGCAGCAAACCGAGTATTCAATCGCCGATTCCATTGATCGAGAATATATTAAGCTCGAAGCCTATCAGCAAGCAGGAGGCCTTGAACCCGGGCCTTAACAAAGTGACCCCCCTTGGTCACTCCTGATGCATGGACATCTAAGCAAGCTTTTTCTTGAAACTGGAAGACCTACGTTTTCTAACAAGCGGAAAGGTTTATGAAAGCAACTGATTTTGGGTATATGCGTATAGTGCTATCAAGTAATCGGTGGTTTGACCTGTCACATATATATAGTGAATGAGCTGAGTTGGCCATATGTAGTCCATGTCCCTTGTCCATGATATCGGCTCATGTCCTTGGCTCCTAGAGCATATGAAAGAAATCTTGATGCCTCTGCTATCTCAAACATTTGCCTTCAGCCACTGGCTCTTGCCTCTCGGATCTTTTGAAGTCAACATCACGGCTCAGGATGTCCTGTCAAGCGCCTCATCGTAGACAGACAGCGATGCTAGCAATACAGACGTTCCTGGTCACGAGTTACTGGATGCCTCAGCACCATCAATCATTGCCCCCATGATTTTTATGCGACCACCCGTGACCATCATGGCTCAGCACAGTCAGACCCCGAACGGCTTGAAATAGAAGCGGAAGGTCTAAAGGGGCTACATTTGACCAATCTGAACAAACTGAACCTTGAACAAGTCATCCATGCAATCCCACGCCAGCCGCTGAGGAAACGATGCCAACAGCCACTTAGACTGTCAAAACTTCCGTTTATCAGTAGCATCATAAAACGCCTTCGTCAGTTAAGTTACTCACTATATAGAATTTTCCATAGTCTCGCGATTTGCACCGATGGAGTTTCTGCTGAAGATGAAAAAACGAAGGTTCTAGTTGTTGGTTGTTTTGTGGCCATGAATCTGCGTCAGCGGATTAAATATATATATATCAACAAAGAGTTCGAGGACTTGAATGTGGTGTTAAACTAACCCATCCTCGGGCGCTAATTGGTTGAATTGAAAATATTGACCACATATCTATAGCGATGACTATTGGACCCGCCCAGCATTTCAATAAGAGCAGCGAGATAACTGTGTACTCCCAGCAAAGCGGAAGTTTCTGGGACTCTCCTACGGCCACCCAGAAATAAATCATCCCGAAGAAAAAGAAATATAACGGATTGACCACTTATTTTCCTATTAATTGACATGCCAAGTTGCGCCTTTGAAAATACATCGAGCTTAAAGATTAAAACTCGCAAACGAAAACGTATCGTCGTGATACTCCGGTAAACTTTTTCTGTTCCCTAATTTACTTTCTCCCAGTTATGATTAAATACAGTCGTATATCATCTACTGCATCTTTTCGTACGTGGCCATTAAAGAACCTGTGAGTGGATTTCGTTAGCTTTTACAATTGTCTTGAGTTCTATGATGGATATTTCTTACCAATGAATGTTGTGACTAGTCGGCTGCGTACTTGGCAGATATCCTCGGGAACCAGCCAGATCGTGGCGCCCATCTTTCTGGCAATACTGATACTGAGCTTGGCATTCAAGTAAGCATCTTCGTCCGTCCGCCCGGCGGTGACAAGATCATAATCGACATAAGCACTCTTCATGCCGTTGAGGACGTCGAGGAAAAAAATACCGCTGCCAATTGCGGGGTCCTTGAATGACCGGATTGTCGAGTTTCGCCCACCCTTTTGTGACATTTCATTTGCCCACTTTACCATTTCAGCGTCTGTCATTTCGCGCTTGCCGAGACGACGGGCCAGGGCAGACAATGTTAAAGTGATGTTCTTCCGCATGAGCTGCCAGACCAAGCCCAGCGTAAGCATCTTCTGGCCATCCGTGATATCGGCACCCTGAATGCCAACTAGGGAGAACCCGTTTTGTTTACCAAGCTCGACAGCGTAGTTTGTGTTCTCCACCGCTTTGAATCTGGACACCTCCGCCCCATTCGCTGGTCGTTTGTTCACGTGTCTCCAGTTTACGGAGCCCGTAATGACCTTGTCGTAGGCTTGCAGCAGAACGGTACCATCACGAAGATCATCAAAGAAGGACACAACAGCGGGCTGGACATCAAGACTGTTCAACCATAACGTGAACACTCTTGCTTCTCGCTCTCCTTCAGCATCGAAATCTTCTACTTCCTGTTTCTCTTCCTCTGTGATTGGATCTAGAGCGGGGTGGTTGTTGAATAGGTTTGCGACGAAAGCAAGATTAAGCTTCGGGTTTCCAGCGACTAAGGATTTGGGAGTGAGAAACTTCCGGCAATCTAGTTTCTCGGCGTCGACCAAGACCTCCTCGGCTCGTTGTAGCAAATCCTGGGTCTGTAAAGGGGCTCGAGTACAACCATATTCGCGACCGATTTGAGCGAGTAGCACAGCGTAGTTCTCCCCATCCTTGACATCGGAGGAGAAATTGGCCACTCTACGGTGCCAACCGGCAGCGTTAAGATGATAGTTGAACCATCGCAGGAGAATCTGCTCCGGGGGTAGACGTAGGAACTGTTCGAGAGTCTCATCCTCCTCCAAAAGCCGGTACAGCTCCGGGTGAAGCTTAATATCAATCTTTCCTAGAAGACCTCTACGAATGATTTGCCAAATCAGGCCTAGAATAAGATGCTCTCGGACTTCGATGATATCGCCACTGCCAATGTTGACAACTGAACAACCAATACCCTTGGCTGACTCAATAACGATATTGTTGTTCTCGGTCATGTGGAAAGCATTGAGCTTCTTAATCTTCCTCCCGGGCACGTTCAGCACACGGTCGTCGATTGTGTCCGGCACGCTATCGTTGATGAGCTTGGCAAGCACCAGGCCGTCTTTACACTCATCAAACATTTCGAAGGTATCCGTCGGAAAGGGTAACCGGCTTCCTATGTCCTCATCACCCGCTAATACAGCATTGATGTGGCGCGTGAACTCAGTCCGCTCGTCTTCGTTAATTGTGTGCGTGCTGTTCGCAAAGGAGCCAACATGGATCTTGCCGGCACTTGGTTTAGCGGCGTGCCGGCTGTTCCCATGGCGGCCATTGCCAGTCAATTGGGCAACTATACCGACTGGGGATAGGGGGGATTGCTGCCGCCAGTGCTCATGCGCTTCTGAGCAGGCGATGATTCTCGAAGTTTAGCGATGAGCTAAGGTGTGTCAGTGTCAGCATGCTCGCTCACATAAAAGTGCGTAACCGGCGGTGCGCCACGAGTTACTTACGCCGACATAGTCCTCTAGCTCGACTCTTCGGGAAGAGTCTAGTTCGACCTCCTTCAAGGCTTGCCGCACAACGTCATACGGCTGTCTCTCGCTTTGTTGGGTGGCTTTGATGGCGGTGGCCTCGTCGACATAGCCCTTGTCATCGATGTCGAGCTTACGGAAGGCATCGGCGAAGGAGAAGATATCGCCTTGTTGGAATTGAGGATATTTCCTAATCACGGAGGTTAGGCCGGGCGGTCTTGGATGGCTAGCGGACATACCTCTGTAGCTTGAGCACATTCATGGTGAAGGCGGTTTGCGCGTTCCGTTGCTGTCAACGAGCAGTGTTGGAAGATGGGTAAGGAAGCAGCAGGCAAAGCTGTGTGCGTATGCTAGATGGAGAGGGAGAAAGAGAAGGAAATGGAGAGGTAAAGGTACAAGTATTTAGAGGCGGAGGTGGAAGATGAGTGTATTTCGTCTCGGATTGATGGGGCCTTGCGCGGAAATTTCGGGCGTTTTAATCTTCTCAGCGGAGCACAATCTTTCGGCGGGTGCCTGTGGGAAGACGTGGAGAGCGTCGTGATGCCGGTCTTGGCTAACCGGTAGTGTAGCCGGGTTATATGGGAGAAGGTTATGTTCTGTGTTGTTGGTATCAGAGGCCGTGAACAGCGGGTAGAATTGGATGGAGCGGTAGAGACAGAGTTCCGCCCTGCCAGCTGTCAGCAGCTCAACGTGGTGGAAGCTTGGTGGGGGAGGGGAGCATGAAGCAGTTTACCGCCCGACCCCTGGCCACCACTGATGTAATGGTCTCCAACCTAAAGCCTTGGCAGCGCGCTATCAGCCACAGTTACTTGCGTAAGAACGCAAGCATGACACGCATTCCTCTTCAGGCACCACTGAAGTTCATAGGCAGCCATTATGAGCACTATTATTAGCGCCAGCGCCCGCCCACCCGCCAGCTGGACCAGCCCGTGCGCACCAGTCCTCAGCTCTGTCGACAGCAAGTCCTCGCGCCCTATAAATTCCCAACGCGCCCAATTCCAGATATACTATCGGAGCCCAAGTGAACATTATGCGTGATTTGTTCAACCTGCCATCTGATTATATAATTACGCGCAGCAGGCCTGGAGATATTGTAGCCAAGTGTCGACAACGTGCGAAAACCGTTGCGCTTTCTTCCGTCTACATACACGTATTTCGATACAAGTCACACCTCATCAACACGGTCCAAACACGGGACAGCAACTTGCAAGAGTCCCGCGCTGGATATTGCAACACGGACGCAAGCATACGTTGTAAGAGTTTCAAGGGCGGCAAAGCACGAGGGAAGAAACTCAGTTTCGCAAGTACCCGACACCTTACAGCCCAGCTTCACGCGACGTCTTTGGTAATATGTATTTCATTAGCGAGCATATACTACCTACCCTTTTTAGTTTTATCTCTAAACCATCATTACATCGGGCGTTATTCATAGCCGCTGTATCTAAATATTAGGGCTGTGACAGACGGCCTATCACCGGCAAGCTGCCAGATAAGACCACCACTATTCTTCGTACAACTTCGCTCTTCCTAGTTCGACAAGCAGTCTTCTCGTTTAGGCACCCAAGCGGCCTGTTACCCGATACATTGCTACACCAGGAGCCGCGTTGTCTGCAAACACCCGGATCGCCGAGCACAGCCAAAAACCGGCCTAAACCGGCCTGCTCAACTTTCATGCCACGCCTGTGATCTCATCGGGTGTGATGGTGAAGTTCTGGAGTGGCGCAACGAATTGGTTGTAAATCGAGGACGCATGTCCTGTGAAATTCCACCATGTCGTTCTGTATACCTGGTATTAGCGAGCTGCCCTTCCACCTGGGTGCCACGATGGCAAAGCAGCACTTACGGCGTGTTAAGGTCCGTGTATTTGAGAGAAACCTGGATCGTAGCGTGACGTGTGCCGTTGGGCTGGATATCGCTCGGGAGAAGTTTCGCGACGACAATCGCATCGGTCTTTTCCTTGTCCAATCTCGAGCAGAGTCTGTATGGGGAACCTTCGCCATCGCCAGCGCAGTAGGCTTTGAATGCCGGTGTTGGGGTCTTGATGTGAGGTTTGCGGCGCCTGTGACATTGAAGTCTATCATGATAGTCAGCAATAGAACCACTCCGCAAGGGGAAGTCTAGCTCGAACCGTAGTAGCACCCCGATTTGGGCACAACCAGCACTCCAGCCCGTAACCGCCCAGTCATATTGCAAGGTGTCTGCTGAGATCCTCATTACTGCGGCAGATGCAGAGCTGGCGCCGGCGAGGGCAGTGAGAAGAATGTCGGCGCGCATGTTGATGTCTTGATGAGGTTGTTAAGGTTCTGGTTGAGGCACCCGGATTGAGACAATGGGTTGGCGAGGAAGAGTCGTGCTTAAATAAAGACTGGACGAAATTCGAGGTGGTCGCATTCCTTTCAACCCCTAGCTGTGTGGATCATTCGACCCATGGTTGCATTCTCACCGCGACTACAACCCTCAAAGACCGGCCCCGTTTCCCTTTGGGTCCTTTGGGTTGACGGGGTTAGCCGTAATTGGGGCAAACAAAACAGCCAAGCAATGCAATGTTGCCGCCAGGTGAGGTCAAGGTGGATATTCCAGTGCGGCAGATGTGTCCGTACAAGGTCCGTACCTGTGCCAATGCTGCTTTCGGCTCGGGTTCAACATGGGTTCGGGTTACAACGCACTAAATGGCGATTCGCTCGAACGAGATCTGCAGCGGACGTTGCGTTCTGGGCCGCCCTCAGCCCCACAGAGATCCAATACGAGAACCTGAGGGGGTTCCTGCCTTTCCGAGGTCTATACAGGGTCTATATCCATCAAGTGGACGTCGCCCCCTGAATCGGCGAGTAACCCGTTGTAAGTATCGGAGAATACGCTTTCCTTCAACCGATAAAATAGAAGACGTAGCTTGCTACAAAAGGCTTGAGGCTACAGACGAGATAGTAACGTACTTAGAACACTAGTAGTATGAAGGATCTCACACTTACTGCTAGTAGCGTAGATCTGGAGATGTTAGCGCATCATCTCCACGGCCGTACCTACTCGATTCGACCCTTTAAAAGGTCCCGTCTTGTTTCGAGATGGGCACTTAGGTATCTTGGCACAGGAACCATACATACTTACCAAATTTTATCAAGATAGGCCTTAATGTTGGATATCCGCACAGTCCGCATCGACGACAGGCTCGCAATCAACTAACTTAAATATCTATGTTACACATACACGTGGTACACTGCCCGGGACAGTCCGGGACCGTTGGAGCGGAACGAGCTATCGCGATGAGATCATGCCTCGCACGAAATACTTAATTACGCCCGTTAAGCCGTTGGTCCCGAGCTCCACAATCAACCACAATAAGCGAGGCAGCATTCTAACATCAAAAGTCCAGCAAACACGTGTTTACTTAGTTACACATCAAGAATGGCCATGCAAACTTTGGAGGAGGCGCAATAGTCTTAATTTTGACAACTAACCACGTTTTTTGGTACATAGTACATGAAACTGACTCAGACACGTCAAGATAGCAGCTTGTAAGTAACTCAAGACAGTTAGGCCAAACCATACTAAAAACGGCATCAGGCTAACGAGAAAGGGCTGCGTGGGCATGCGTATCTCTAAAGCTCTGCCCTGAGAAGCGATGAGAAGACCGCAATGTAGCCCATGTAACAGCAGCAAATCTGAACCATCATGACTTGCTTTTAACACATAAGGCGATGCCAGCTAAGGATAATAGCATCCCTGCCCATGTATCTAGCGCTTCGATGAGTGAAGTTTTACTCTCCAAGGGATATCAAGACTCACTGCGGTCAATCACTTTCTTTTCCACCCACCAATCACCAAGCACAGTGAACAAAAACGCCAAGGTATTCACAATCGGAACCGTCAAGCTCAGTTCTATACGGAGACATCAGTCAACAGAAGTTTATGCATGGGTAGAAGGGAGTAAACTAACCAGCCTGGCCAATGAGGAGGAAGAACCAAACACTCCCTGTGAGGTTTATCAAGAGGGGGACCGCATATCTAGGGTTTCGTAACAGATCAACGACGGCGAAAAAGGCTCCATAGAGCTTGCTCTTCAACCAGCTATCCTTGACGTCCTCCCTCGCGAGCAATGGGTGAGCGGCGGGTTGTGAGTCTTGGCCGCACGACGAATGAAGGGCGTCGTCAATCCCCAAGCTATCCCTACAGCAGGAAGCCGGCCACGTAATTGATAGCTGGCGGCTGAGGTGGTGCTACCGATGACGACATGATACGAGAAAAGATATTTGGCTTCGAAAAGCGAATCGACAAAAACAAACAAAAACAGACCGTCCTAACGGCCGATAATATCAAGAGGTTGAGCTCTGAATGCTGGTCTAATGACGCGGCAGGTCCCGAACAAGGGCCGGACATGGGCTAGTCCAAATATGGCTGACTGTGGCTAATACGGGGCTGAGGATCCCCCTTTAGATGCAGAAGATCCTCTCAAGTTCACCATCAACTCGAGAAGCTTTTACGCAGTCAATTTCCCTTGCCACGTGATTCTACCGTTGAACACAGTATCAAACTCTTTCCTTTATATTACAAGTATTTAGCGAACAAGGGTTGCCTATAGAGTTGGTACGTCTCTTGTGGAAGTTGAGGCTACCTACCGATGATACGATTCACACCCGTTGTAGCTCAATGACGCATGTTGCCGAATATTTATTTTCAGCATTACACCTGTACTACCTATTCAACATGTGGAGCAGCCAACAACCGTAGCTACCCGTAGCAGGAACGATTGTGATCTACGCAAGGACTAGCATGATACCTTCGACGTTCAAATGATGTCACCCCTCTAAAAGAGGTTTTGTTATCAATCAACTGGAAGTAGTGGGGTTGTCTGTCCGTCGTAGAGGTCAATACTGTCAAACCCTTTAACTCATCAATCTAGACAAAGATAGACTCCATAACCCGTTGGTTGCTTCCTGCGCGCAAAACGTTGACAATTACTTATCGATTTCCTATTTATCAGACGAGTCTGCCGCTGCATATGCGTCGCTCTCGTTGCAGTGCCTAGGGCACACAATTAAATCAAAGTGGATGCGTACAAATGATGTTGCTAGAAAAAGTTCTTATATTTCGAGCCAGTTCCAGTTACAGATGAAGCTACAGGGAGTCCGATGATTGGATAGAGAATGCTGTCTCGTGGTAATATATTCAGGTACTATCTCTTCTCACGAACCCTGCTTAGGCAAGTTGTCATACTTTCTGTAATCCACTTTAAATACTCTAACTATGCCGTGTAAGATGAAAGCGACTTATAAAACATTGTTGATATCGGATATTGGATTAGACACAGAAGAAGCCCGAAATCCTTCGGACTACCGGTGACACCAGAAGCGGCGAATCGGGCTGCTTCGGTCTCCCACAAGGAGACGCCAGTTTCGTGACGCCGTCTATGTCAGATGAAACACCTACAGAAGAAATGATATAGAAGACAGCGACTGAATACATTATCCTCATAACGAGGAGGAAGACTATCTCCGCCTACATCACCACTGTACATGGATTGGGAAGAAGCTGACTTGTCTATTTATAGCGCGAAGATAGGTTTTAGGCACAGAAGGACAATTTTGGCGCACCATAGACGTGATCAAATCATTGCCGACCACAAGACGGACAACAACTAGTTATATAATAAGAACTCTTGATTCGGAGCACTGTGAGGAGCTTCTCGGAGCTCTGGATGACTCGCAGGATAGGGAGGCTTGATCTTAAGCGGACAGTCTCCAATTAATATATACATCCATGCTTATGAAACGATGGATCGCGACTTTCTTGTTGAGATTTGGTTTGACTATACACGGTCTCATAGGGCATATAGAGGACCGGATTCTATAAGCCATGGAGATAAGTAAGGCTTCCTTGAATGCAAGTGTGTTATAAGCAATCCAGATGTGAGATATGAATTAGGGTGTAGAAACGAAGACGAAACTGTTTTCAAATGAGTCGGGGATGTCTGGATGGCTTATTGGGAACGGCTTTTTATGGCGATTTGAACTGATAAACGCTTGGAATGACACCTATCTGCAGTTGTTTTTACTATAAGCAGTAGAGAGTTTTCCTAGATTCCTATCTAACCAATTGACCCCTGTAATATTGAAGAATGTATACCTCACGACAAATACTGCTCTTCATATATAGATGAAGTGATTACTTTGTTAAACGTAACCACTTATATTGATCTCTATCTCTATGTTGGCCTGGAGCAGATTTGGAACTTGTCAAATACTTATCAGATAGTGTTGCGTATATTGCATACTCCAAAACGTACACATATTAACGAGCACGAAACACCATGAAGTGTAAAAGTTACTTAAATTCAAAAAAATCTTTACTATCAATAGAAATTCTCAGCATCGTTTCATAACCCCGTTGTCAGATCATCACGTTTGAATTACAATGCCCTTGTGCCTAGGTTCGGCATTGAGCCTCGAAGGATGCGCGATGGGACTTTTGACACGCGCTGTACCTGATAAAAAGAAAAAGAGAGAGAGGGTAAGGTTGCATATATCTGCTTCTCGGCTTGGCAAGTTGGCTTTATGCATGCAAAGTGTGTACCAGTGTGTCATCTATCCTACCTCGCCTAGGCGAGCTCGTGGCCTATTATTCATTACAAATGACATAACAGCTTTATGTATTGGGCAGCTCATTCGCTATCAAACGCCATCAAGCCAAGTTCAAGTGGTGCGTTAGCTGGTGGCGCACATTTGGGCTGAAGATAACGCGGGAACTGCAAGCTTTATGCGCGCCCGCATTTCCTCGACGGGTAACAGATGAATGACGATTATCTCGTAGATGAATAATGAGTGCAGCATAGTGACGGGTGCATTATGTGGCTGTACATTGTTAAATACGTGGATCAGTACGCGGATTAATCCCCTTCCCATCACTTAGGCAGCAGTTTACCAGTCGCGGTGTTCCTACTTTCCATTAAGGGGCTTTCGAGACTTGACTCGGGATTCTCCGTATAGAGACACGCAAAGCAACATTCGGCCTTCAGGAGGAGAGAATGGCTCTTGGACACATCTAGCCGCTGCAATGAGGCTGGCTAAATTGAAACCCTGGTGACGCTTACCATTTCGAGACGTCATCCCTTAGTCGGCCAATGCAGTACTTACGTGATCTATTATGCTGTACCAAATTTAAAGTGTTTCTAGATTATCAAAACGTACGTTAGGTCCAAATTAAGATTTGGACAGTACGAATCGAAAGCATCAAAAAAAGCCAATATTTATTTCAAGTTGATACGATTGGACGGCCGAAGGCTGCTGCGTTCCTCACCGTACAAGTACATGAAGCAGCTACCCCGTGCCGTAGTGACCCGTGCAGCGCGCCGGGGCTTGCGCGGTTTAGCGTCGCGTACCTACACTAGTCCCGCTAGCCCGGCAAGGCAATGATATTCTCGCGCACGGGAACGGGGCAAGATGGTAGTGGGGTTTGCTTGAGTGCCTGTCCAAGTTTATTCGTATAGGTGCAGTCGAAAGCCAGGATAATGGCTGGATATTGGGCACTGATATTGGCTTGAAAAAGGAAAGAAGATTGCAGAGTTGAGCATCTACAGAGGTATATAGCAATAGCCTAGTTGGGTGACATACCTTATCTACCTACCGATGGTGATGGTGGATGGGAGGAACATCCATAACGCACATGCTTTTCGTTATGCCGTGCTACTTGATAATATGCTTATTTCTGGTTGGTTTGGATTGGTTGCTTGTCCAAAGGACGGGAGGACTTGGTCGGATGTTGCACGAAAATAAATCATCGCATAAGGTACAACCAGGTACAACGGCAGGGTAATAAACCGCCTCCAATAAGCGCGTCGATTAGCAGCAACCCACTAAACAAAGCCCTTGTTCGGCGCCTGTTCGGTTTGTCCGGTACCCCAAGTCACTTCCTGGGCGATACCCACTTCTGTCCACGGTCTGACTGCGCTAGACCAACCCGTCTATTTTTGAGCCATCGAAACCAGCCACTGCCTAGCGACCATGCGTAAGTCGATTGGCTGAGCACAGCAACCAACAGGAGCTTCACATTAATGCATGCTGCTCTGCTGCGCGCGTCATGAAGTGCCGTCCGTCCAGCCTCCCTTTCCCTTCTCTTCGTCTTCCAAGATCTAATTCCCTACGTCCAGACCTGGGCACAATTATCTTCCTAACATTCTTCATTCGTTTGATGCTCAGGTCTTGAAGACTTCGTCCGTCACTCCCCATTCGTTCCTTATTTACACGCACCTGGGACCTTGGGCTGGGGTCCCATCCATGTCAACAAAACTAGGCCGACGGCAGTGACGAACCCAATTGGAGTCATCATCAGGAATACCAATGCGAAAGAGCAGTAAAGCGAAATAGCAGCACTATGGCGACTAAGGCTAAAGCCCACAATCCGCTGGCGAGCATGCACACGGCTGGCATTTTCTCTGATATGAGCATTGACGGTCCGGAAATCGGCACCCTGGTTCTGATAGTCGATCGAGCCAAGAATCTCCCCAACCGAAAAACGATTGGAAAGCAAGATCCCTATTGCGCCGCGCGACTGGGCAAAGAGGCCAAGAAGACGGCAACAGATATTCGGGGCGGCCAGACTCCCAAATGGTACGTAGTTCAAAGCATGTTGTGGAAGGGGAATGCATCCTAACCTGATGATCCTTGTTTAGGGACCAAGAACTTCGATTTACTGTCCACGACTCCCCGGACTACTTTCAACTTAAAATATCGCTCTATAACGACGACAAGAAGACGGAATTGATCGGCGAAACATGGATTGACTTGCGCGATATCATCGTACAAGGGGGAGGCAGAGCGACCAATGGCACAACCTGTCTTGCAGGGGAAATACGCCGGCAGTATTAGAATCGAGATCACGTTCTACGATAGCCGGCCTAAGCCCGAAAAGCCAGCTGCGAAACCGAAGCCTGTTTCTTCAACCACCGAGCCAGATGCTGCGAACTCGAGTCAGAGACCAGCTGTGAAAAGACGCCCACTGCCCTCTGATCCTGTCACTGGACAAGCTCCTGCACATGCATCTGAGCCTATCAATACACCTCCCAGAGCGCAACCAAACCCTCCGAGTAATCCAATCCCAAATCAACTTCAGTCGCAGCACAACGAGTATGGCACGTCTCCAAGCCGACATGCTCAACCCGATCACTATCCTCCAGCCCATGGCCCGGGATACCAGTACTCTGCCCCGCCTCCGCACCGCGACTATCAGCTTCCGAGAGCGGCCGAAAGACCCGAAAGCTTTCAAACCCCGCCACACGAGGTCGACCCTTTTTATCAGTCTAATCCGGCTGCCCTTAGACCTCAGGAAGCTGACAGCAGAGCCGTCTATAACAATACACACCCGAGTTATAACACTCAGTCGCCCCCAATCCAGCACCGTCGGTCCATCGAAGACAGCGTGCGACCCCCCTTACCGCCGGCGCATAGGGCATGGAACTCCAATGGACATTTGCCAGATGCACACTCGATGAATCATGGCAGTTATGATCTGGTCCCGCACAAGGCTACGCCACCCATGCGACATGATGTATTACGAAACGAGGCGCATCGACATTCGGTGTCTTCTGTCTCTCCTCAGTCATCAGCATACCCTGGCCGGCCTACCTACCGGCCTTATGAGTCTGCTCCCAGTCTACCAAGCGGTCCCCAGCATAATGATTATGATCCGAACCACTCCTCGGTACCACGGCATCAATCCTACGACTCTGCATATAATGCCCACCCTCGACCGATGCAACCTACAGTGGAAGACGTACCCGAGTCATGGACGCCACCACAAACTAGAACTCGCCATAGTATATCCCAATACGACGAGCCAGAGTTTGACCATGCCTCTAACCCGGCACCATTAAATCTCACCGACATGGGAGCGTATCTCATGAGCAGTACAATCCTGGCCAAACGCAGTCTTTGGTCCGTTATGGTAGCTACGAGGAAAGCGCTGCTCCATCACCCTTGCCTCCAGCGGATTACTCACAAGCGTTGATGCACGTTCCTCGTCCGCAGGCATACCAGACGAATCACTACCAAAATCAAGCGACTGAGCCGGATAATCAAATATCGAATGGCAATGAATATGGTCCCCGGCAGTCCCCGCAACTCTTGTGCCTGGGGTTGACCCCAATTTAGTACGTGAGGTATCAGAGCGGTTCCATCCGGAAGGGAAACAGGAGCGCCGATATACCCAGCCTACGCAAATGGTCGTGCATTCTAGGGGAGACAGCACAGCGAGCCCCTTCACATTATGCTGCTGGCTACTCACCCCATCATCAGCTAGCTAACTCAAGGTCGTATGAAAGAGCACTGGTCGCCTACTCTAGCGGGCCTAACACCCCATCTGCAGCAACGGAGAACGCGGACTATCGTAGGGTATCTCCGAGCCCCAATGCCAATCATACGATTAAACGCAAGTCTGTTAGCCCAGCACCTCCACCATCTGAACCTCGCAGATTATCTGGTGTACCGTTTGGGCCGGACTCTTACGATGCTTTCAACCCCTCCATTTCGAGAGAGGGTTCTCAATCTGCGGATTACACACCAGAAGGCAAAATTGTTACACCGGACGGGAGAGAGATTGACCCTTCAGACCATTTGCCGATGGATACCTGGGCCCCTGAGCCAGAACCAAAGAAGCAGGCTCAGCCAGCCGAGACCCGATCACGCCCGGTTCTCAATGGTGCACAGCCCATGCCGCCATCTGGCCGTCGGCAACTTCGAATTGCAGCTCGCCCGCAGTCTACAGCCTTGACGCCTATGAACTATGCTGCACCCGAGTCTACGGGTACCAGCAGCACAGCGCGCAATCGCCTGCAGAAAAAGAGCCACCGAGCTTCTGCCTTGCCCGCCCCTCTCTCTGCTAACTCAAATCCGCTCGGGCCGGCCACCGCACATCAGCGAAATAGTACACCACCCCGCGCTCTGGTCCGGGCCAGCACGTTTGATTATGAGAACCATGGTCCGTCCTTCGATAATGAATTCAGAGTCGCTCGTACCGGGTATATAGCTCCGGCCCTCCCATCCCCGCTAAGGTTCCCATGATGAGTGGCGGCCTGGCGCTATCCACGTCCGCGCCGCGAGGACACGAAGATATGGCACTCATGGAAGAGATGAGTAGGATAGACATCGGCAGTGGACGGGCTAGGCGCCACGGCAGATACTAGCTTGTCTTAAGTCATTCGTTTGAAAACCAGGCTTGCTAAAGCGAACAGTATGAAATATGAAAGCGCATCCGAAAAGCTGATGCCCTACGTTGTATGATAAGTAATGTTTATACTTTGAGTTGGTAATGAGGGAAGTAGGACATGTACAACTACGCTTCCTCCTTCCCCATTGTCGCTCTATTTCTGTTCTTCATGGCATATTACATGGTAAAGTATACAGTTAGTTTAGGTGGGGATTCTGGGGACTTCGCTTTATACGGAATGGATAAAGGATAGAGAAGGATGAGTTGCGGGTACAACTTGAAATCGTGTACAGGCAATCAGAGCAGCTCTGCGCTTGGTTCACGGATTCTAACCCTAGTCTCTGCACTGGAGAGTTAGGGAATGGGGGCTTCTTCGGGATAGCTTGAAGACAGCCTTGTTATTCGAACCCATTTATGCGTTAGGATAATAAAAAAGTTAAATGTATCATGCTCTCCCCATTATCTGCACTGTTGGTGAGAAAGCACTGCGTAAATTACAGTGTTGTGGGAAGGCGATTGTTAGTAGCTTGCAGGATTACCCTTTTCGACTCATTCAATCGACACTGATTGTTTTACGTAGATACAAAGTTGCACTTGGGAGGATGGTCTGCTGAGGTAATAAATCGATTGTTATTGAATATATATGTGGCAAACTATATCTACTGTCAATACTCATGCAGCGTTAAAGTCGCCGTTTTTCACTCCATCACAAGTTCTATATAGTAGCTATTGTTACTACAAGCGTTCGGTATTGCTCGTGTTACGCTCAAAATCCTGCCTCATTATCTCACTACGATCATAGCCTCTTGGTCTATGGATGATGTGACCTCGTTACAGACTACGATGCGGCAATCTCCCACGAGAGCTCGTGCGATTGTGAGGAGTTGGCGCTGGCCTTTGGAGAAATTCTTGCCTTCTTCCTCGATGGGGTCGTCGAGGTGGATGGGAGTTCCGTCAGATGCGTTATGAGAGGGCTTTTTGATGCCCGTGATGTGCAGAGCATTTCAGAGAGATTCATGTGTTGGTCGAACAGATATAAATTAGACCGCACGGTCCCTTTGAATGGTGTTGGTGTCGAATCTTGCGGGATAACTGAAATGCGCGAACGTAGTTCGCGAAGCGGCTTTTCGGCGATGTTGAGGCCGTCGATTACTATCTTGCCCCAAGAAAGCTCGACTAGGCAAAAAGAGCTGCGATCAAGAAGGGTTCGCCCGCTCCTGTCCGGCCGACTATCCCGATTTTCTTGTCACCTTGGATCTTGAGATTGAGTCCTTGGAGGACAGGTGGGGGATCAGAGCAGTATTAGAGCATGATGTCGACTATTTCAATTTCCCCTTGTTCCGACCAGAATCACTCGCATTGAATGGCGTACGTAGTGTGGTAATTCCAGTATCAACGGCCTAGATGAGCCTACGATAAATGAATTGGTTGGTGCAGATACTCTGTAGTAGTTGCTGTAATAAAATACCGAAAACAGGCGAGATCAGGTGCCATAAACCTAGCTTACCGGGAGTTCAAGGCCGTTGCCTCAGTAAAGCAATGTCCCACGCTTGATCGAAGAGGTGAAGGCTAAGCGACACCACCTGTTTGGCTTCGGTCATCGCATTTACAAGACAGTGGATCTACGCACCATCTTCATTCGCGAGGCGATCGACGAACAGGTGCGAAACCCTATGCGGGCGAGGGTACCGCTCCTCGAGATCGCCCTCGAGATAGAAAAAGTGGCTTCGACAGATGACTACTTCATCTCGAGGAGGTTGTCAGCCAACGCGGACCTATACAGAGGAGCCCTTCTTTACACGGCACTGGGCTTCGAGTCTGACATCATCGTCGCCATGGCGTCGTTGTCCAGGGCGCCGGGCCCCATGGCGCATTGGCGGGAGTTGATGCGACAGAAACCATGTTATGGAAATCTCAGCAACTTTACCGTGAGGCCTCTAAGCCCACATCTCGGCCGCGCTAAGGAACTTATAGTAAGATGTGGACTCCACAAACCCCGGGTCCATGGATCTGGGGCTGATTCGGCTTAGCTCCCGCGCGGCTCCTTCGGCCCCGCTACGAGCAGCCAATGATTCCAACAACAAACGGCATAGAGATCCCCAGGCAGGCCCAGGAATAGAGACAAGAAATAGTCTTACTTGTCAGCTAAGATGAATATGACGGCGTTTCATTATTTGAAACCATCCCAGGCGTGTATAATAGAAAACCCAATACTATTAAAGTCAATTAGCTACTGTGTAGGTAGGTAACGTAGGTTCACGATAACACATCCCATAACGGCAGTTCATCTGAATACCATTTCCAAAGAATCCACAGACAGGCTCCCACCCTTCGCTCACACGGTAGTTTAGGAGCCTCTCTTTGGGCACGATGGAGCGCATTCATCCCCTGGCACTTCACCGTCCGAAAGCAGACGCTAGGCTATTACCCGGACGAAGTCTTCTTCATGAAGACAGGCATCTCCCAGCCCTCCGCCACAATGCACATAGATCACTCGCACGACACGGCCATCGACTACATGACGCGAGATCTCGGCGAAGAAAAAGCCGCGGAGCCCATCAAGGTGCATAAGCGATGGGCCATCATCAGCGTATGGCGTCCGTGGGGACCTACGTGCAGCGGTGGCCACTGCTCGTCGTTGACCACAGCAAGGTGAATTTCACGTATGAGAAGAACACGGGCCGCGTCTATCGTCGACAAGATAGTAAGTACCACAAGTCGCATGGCAACTTCCTCAAGTGGGAGGAACGGCTATATGATGAGTTATGTGAGTCATATGAGGCCTAGCGAGGTCATCATGTTCAAGGACTACGACTCTCGCACCTATAAGGACGAAGAGGGGCGAAGGTATTAAGTCTAACATTGGAATTTTCCCTACTAGACTTGAGTTCAAGATGAAAGATGTGGAACCTCGACAGGAACAGTGCTGAATTAGGTGGGCTATGATACACTCCACCCACCTAGTTAATGTATATACATCATGTATATCCCGAGTCATTAGGACTCGGACTTTCCTTCCTAATCATCCTGCATATACAATATCTACTGCTATACTACACGTATGTATCTCCACTACCTTTAACAAACAGTGGCAGCGCGTGTCTCCGAAGAGTAACAGGTTCACATGCTGTAAGTATCTCGTCAAGAGAAAGACGGATAGAGTAAAGTGTAACTTAGTATTTTACTAATGGGTTCGTTCAATGGGCTTGGTAGATACGAAAACGTACGAGGTCGTGTTGTAATCACTTCAAATGGTATATATGCCGGCGTCTTTTTATTATGACTGCATGGTTGCTGTAATCCAGTTTTTTATTTATTTATATTCTATTATGTTAAAGCTTCGAGCCTCCGCTGCGGCCACAATAGTACTGTAGATGGTGGTATAGACAAGTTAGAAGACTGTTACGTCTTCGCATTTCTTAGAAAACATGCAAATATAGTATGCTTTTCACTCGAAATTCATCAGATATCCCGTCTCGAAACTAGTAGTCTTCACCACGACTGATAACTTCCTTCACGGTAGGTCGTAGTAGGATCGTCTATCTCGATGATTAGTCCTATGTATATATTTCGTACGCAGAGCGACTTACATGTTCGAACTGTGCAGAGTAAGACCCTTTCTTATCAACAAGGGTGGGTAGTCCTCCACAATTCCAGATTGGACAAGATTGGTTAGCTATATTCATGTGAGCAATGGCACCAACTGGTATAATAGAGATGGAGAACGCCTTACCCCAAGCAGATACTTATCTTGTCCTAGTCTATCTAGGTATCGACGACAGAATGGGATAGTACTAAAGTTTTTCTTGATGACGTTCAGGAGAGACTTGGCAGAGGTCAGACGCAAGTCAACCTTGGGTGCATCGCTCTTGAGGGCGTAGTGTGAGACCTCGCCCTGGTCATGAACATAGCCGTTGCCGGTGCTGCCGAATGTCTCGATGGCAAAAATATCTCCCTCCTCCATCTTGGTAGTATCGGCTGACTTCACAATCGGAACGCTCTTGGTACCGTGAATGCTGTATTGATGAATCGTGTGGCCGCTCAGGTTGCGAATCGACTTGATGGGATAAGTTGTTCCATTGATCTCACACTCATAACTTTCCATGGCCTCCTGGATTCGCTCACCAAGCTCTCCGAGGCGCACATCGATACCAGCTTCCTTGACGCCCGTGTTGGTGGCATCTTTGACCGCGGCCAGTAGGTTATCGTACATAGGATCAAAGGCCATGGTGAAGGCGCTGTCAACAATGCGTCCATTGACATGGACACCGATGTCGACCTTCATGACATTATTTTGCTGGAGTATTGTCTTGTTGCCGGCATTTGGGCTGTAGTGGGCAGCAATATGGTCGAGGTTCACTCCAGTGGGGAATCCCATGCCGGCCTTAATGGCATCGCCTTCGGTCAGACCGTCATGGCCAACCAATCGGCGGACACTGTCCTCGATGCCCTCGGCGATCTCGGTCAGACTCTGGCCCGGCTTGATGTTGCGCTGTGCCCATTGGCGAACTTGGCGGTGGGTCTCGGCGGCCTGGCGGTAGTCGCTGAGGAAGTCCGGGTCGAGGTTGTCCAGGTGGCGTTTCTCCTCGTCGGTAGTTCGGTATCTGTTCTCGTTGACGTACTCGACTTCCTCGCCCTTGGGGTAGGTCTTGTTCGGGAAGAGGTCGGACATCAAGACGCTCGGGGGTCGGTCTGGGCAGTGGGGGCCTTCTTCTTCTTTCTGGGCTTTCGCTTCTTGTTCTTCTTCTTTTTAGCAGCGCCTGGCGCAGCATCAGGTGCCTGGGCATCGGCGTCGTCGTCGGTGTCGTCGCCCGAGTGTTCGGCCGCAGCCGCGCCACCGTTCTGCGCACCGCCGTTGGCCGCCGCCTTGACACCAGCGTCGCTGACTAGGCAGTTTCTTACGTTAGATACAGAAATACTCGGCATAGGAATATTGTCACGGTGTATTGTACTCACTGCTCAGCTTCTCGAGCCCTTCGGATGGTACCTTGGCAGCCATGATTGGAACAGCGTGGAGCTTGGTAGGTGTGCAGAGGTAGGAAGGTTGAAGGCTGTATTTGTAGGTATTATGTCGGACATTGCGGCGAACCCCGCCAACATTTTTAAATCCATGTTTGAACCCTTGTCAGCCAAAGGGCGCTACCACGCAAGGGTACCCTACTAGGCCCTGTCCTAGGAGATGTGGGGTAAGGCTTGGCCTGGACCTGCTCTGCCAGAGTTAATTGAGATAAGCCAACTTTGATATAAATCTAGACTTCGTCTCATTGAAGCTTTTTTTCCCTTGGGATAAGCATTAAGCAAATTTGAAAGTTGTGCAGAAATTCACATTCACCAGTTCCGATACTGGCATATCACAGAATTTCCTCATATCTCGTAAATTATAACGAGGGCTTAAATAAATCAGGGGTATATAATCGAACTAGTATTAACTCAGTATGAGCGACAAGGTCTCGTCGTTTGCTTGTCAAGTGTAGCTGTTTGGGGACCATTTCACATTGCTGGATTATATAGATGGCTCCCCCGAAAGTAAGCCGCCACTCAAAATATTATTGGTTACGATCATGGAGGGGAAGAGCAGACACTCACGTGCATTCTACTATTCTCTGCTTCAGCCGAGGAGGGCGACCGAATTAGACAGGGGGGTTTTACGTGAAGAGGTTTTTTGCTACACTCACTGCAGTTGGGTGTGAAACAGCGCATACGAAACGAGAATTGTCAAGTAATGTTATATTTTCCATGTCGTTCCTACAGCTTTGATATATCGATTCCTTTATTGTCACTAACATCTATGTATTTTTTGTTCGCGAATATTCTTACCTCCAATACTTGGCGTCTATTGGCTTTTGGCTTCATTGTGCTTACGAGAAGTTTGAAGCTCTCGATGCCACTTAGAATTGCATTGCTTTGGATTGCAGACTTATGTGCCTTATTTCCAACAACGCGCGCTTTTGTAGCGCGACCTCGAACTTCACTGATGCCAAATATAGCGTTCAACTGCGATGCCTCTTCGTCGCATACGTTATCGCCTATATGGTTGAACAGTAGTAGTTAGCGCATAAACAATATGTGATCGAAAGGCGCGATTTTATTGAATTACTTGCCAATTTGGAGATCATTTACGAGTCCGTCTCCTGTCGTGTCACTTCCATCATCCTCTGAATCGCTTTCCAAGTCCACGTTGATAGTCGCTCCGTGCATCCCGTTTGGGAAGTGGTCTGATAGCGTGTCTTGGTCACGAATCTCCTTTCCAATGCCGGAGCCGGGGAAATACATCTTGACTGGGCCTTCGTGACTCAATCCTTCTTTAATCATTTGTCTCAAGTCTGCTGTTGTATATTCCTTAGGGGATAAGGTGAACGTCCGTGGAGCCCCTCCATCTATACGTAGTTAGGACTTTGATCAGCCACGACGGCAAATAACATAGCTAGTACATGGCTGAAGTCATAAGGTTATGCGATACTTACCTCTATTACACCGAACAAATATTTTATCCATGATGACCACACGGGACGCAATTCTTTCTTCGGGAATTTGAGAAGTTATCACTGGTAAAAACGGTTTGTGAGTAGAACAGAACCTTGGGACTGAGGTGAGGGAAGTGAAGGGTGTTTATAGACATTGTAGAGCCGTGCTCCTTGGTTCGCATACCATTAAAACAGGCAAACGAGGCAGCCCCTGGTGCTACTGCTACCTATAGCAAGTTCACGACACAGCTGAATATGAGCCATGATCTGCCCCCACTCCATATGTCACTACAATATAATCTTACCCCTCAAGTGGCTTTTATGCATGCAATTGCACCTAACCAATAGCATAAGGAATTGTTGGTAGGGTGGTAGTGATCCTTTCGGCATTCCCTGTTGGTTGTGATAAGGATTCTATTACCATGACACCCACTACCTTGTAAGAAAAAAAGCCGGAGCATTATGATTTGTTCTCGCTTTCCGGCGTCCTCGCGCTACATGAAGCAGGCTCTATAACTAGAGTTGTCAGAATCCTCGTCGGGAATAAACCGTAGGATAAAGGAAACTAATAGTCATAGTGCAAAGAGATATAATTGGGTTCGTAAGCTAGTCCTATCAATGTGAGCCTTTATCATCTCAGAAGTCACGTTATATTCAAAAGTTTATACAAGCCGTACAGGAAAGCTCCCCACAAATCTATCAAATCTTCTTTAGAACTCTTATATCAAGGGCAAGGGCTCAATGAGAAAAAAGGAGTCAAAGTTTGCTGTTTTTTCACCCTAACTAAACCCTCTTTCTATGTAAAATGGGATTAGAAGCTAGGACTGTAATTGTCACAGGCATATCTTGAGATAGATCATTGATAGTTGTTGCGAGATCTTTAAGACGATCTTTGTCAGCCAATCTAACTGTATACGAAGTGCACTTTATTGTGCAGTTTCAGGTATGACTAGCTTATAGCTCGTTGCAGAAATATTGTGGAACAAACTGATTGTCTACATTCAGAAGCATATCATTTCAGGGCTAGATTTAGATCAAATATCAAGCCCATGCATGATCTTTAAAGACCCTTTTCCTCCGATAAAATTCCTCTGCTTTCCATGGGCTATATTTCCCATTATTTTTGCATGGTAGGTCTTGATGAAGCTTCCAAGCCCATTATACCGTTCATTTGATCGCCGATTTCCGTGACTTCGTTCCCTTGGATCAATAACCGATGTCCACTGACCACCTTCTCGGTTTGAGGCTGATTTGTAGTCTCGGCGCCTTGCACGAATCTCCCTATCTCATCAGCGATACCGCCAGTGATATTCAAATGAACTAGGTTTATCCGGAGAACGAGATCTCCCTTCGCATTTTGTAACCGCTTAAGGACGTCTGCTAACTTGGTCTCATCTCTTGGACCCCGACTCCATGCCCGAAGCCCCTGTCGCAAGGCACTCTTCTGTTGTAATTTTGTCATGACTTCCAATCTTTGGCAGAGCTCAGTGGCAATGAATCTAATGACGTTGATTTGTGCATAGATTTCGGATGTCCGCAGTTCTGGTTGGCGCTCGACATCGAGAACGATATCCGATAAATTGGCTAACTGTGCGGATGTGTCGGCGAGCACTTTGGGCGCTGTCTTCACGCTGTCGCGTGCGATTTGGACTTGCTGCCACAGGCTTATAGCTTGAGCGAGTAGCTGGCCCACGGCGGCGGCAGAACCGAGTACGTCCTATAGATTCGCATACGGAGTTAGAACATAGTGACCATATAAAAGTCTAGATATTACATACCATCGAGAGAGCAGCTGAGTTTGCCTATCTGTGACACCAAAATATTCACAAGAAACAGATAAAACAGATTGACTGAGATCTTGGGGGAAAGGGTTATGTATCTAATGATCAACTTCAATCAGGATCTGAGTTTATAGAGTCTGTTTATCAGGCGCAATACTAATCAATTCAGGTGCCCAGAAAGGCGTGGCGTTATTTCATTAGTAGCTGTCCTACCCCTCTCCCTGGCTGATGGGGTTTCATAAGCATTATGATAGGTAACACGTTGAAAATACAAGAGCCACAATCAGAAACCTACTCAATGAATAAAGGATATTTATATTGTATTAAACAGTTCCTATTGTGGAGGGCGACAATACACCGCCATCTCATCGGAGGCGGAAAATGTGCCACGAAGAGGCAAGAAAAAACTAAAATATTAAGCGACAGAATCTGACGTCGCTCACTGCATGAATAGAATAGCAGAATCCTGCATTAACTCGTATTATTTGCTCGCTTCCGTTTCCGACTCACTTATCTAAGCACACTGCAGCCATAGAGTCCAGGCCGCCCAACACCGACTTGACTTGCGAATCAGGAGCGTTTGGTCATCTGACTACCAAATTCGGAGCGTTTATCGAAGATAACACATCACCCCTCCATCTACTTTATCGGCTCCTGTTGGAGTACGTACCAGCTAACCATGCGGAACGGAATAATAGTAATTCCATTATTGTCAGAGAGGAAGACCGAGGACTGTAAGAGCCGCTCGCCAATTAATAGAGACCACCATCAACGACAGGCACATCTACAGTAGATGATCTACTATGGTTCCGCAATCAATTTCATCATGTTTTCGTGAATTATATCTCCTTTCCTCTGTAATTTACGAAGTTAGATTATAGAAGCGCAGTCTGGCAGATTCGGGGATTCACCGTACCCCTATATCCGACGGCCAGCCGGGAGCGGTACGCTCTAAATCGATGTGCCCCCGTTTGTCAGCCCACCGTGTACTTCGCGGTAATTTCATAGATGCGACAAACTTGAGTTCGGCTCTTCGTGATAACCGGTTTATAATAGCAAAGGACTCGTAACTTGTACGTGTGGGGATATAGTCTCATCAGTTACTTCAACACGGGCACTTGCAACATGCTTATTTGCTAATCTCTTGCAGTAATAAGGGGCTCATCAAGGCATGTTCACCAGCATATACTAGCAGAATCATCTCAGAGCCAAATCCTCCTATTTATAGTATGCGGTAAGATTTTTACCTCACTCTACGACCCTTTGTTCCTCGTCAACTTATGTCTTAGATCAGTTTGCGAACGGGTCCGAAATCTGCATGCCTAGGGCAACTCATCACCCCTTCGGGCAGCTCTTACTCGATCCTGGGTGGTGGCTGCAGTGACAGCTGAGCTTGCAGTGCTCCTAGCATGGTGCAGACGCACGAGGACTAGAATATTGGGACGGGATAGACCCAGGGCTATGCCTCATTGGATACGGCACCTCTACATCCTATCGAACTAAGTCTTTTTGGATTCCGCCGTCGTATCACAGGATGTAGTGATAATGCGGTGGTATCATGACCGCTGCTTACTGGTCCAGCCCATCGACTTCGGTGTACACTCCCTTCCCAAACCGCGTTGTCTATGGATGCCGGAACCAGCAGCTTACAGGGACATGTGTCACCTGCATGATGGGGGTGGCAGTTATGGCGGTGAGATACTCTAGAAGCCAGTTGGAGAATAATAGGATGATGAGCGGCAAGTGTCTGAGCCCTGCGTGAAGAATTTCGAGCGGGGTCCCCTATTAATGGTCACCCCCCAAAATTATACACCCCGAGGATCTCGTTTTCAACGAAATACCTATTGTGGTCTACTTAATCTTCCACTGGTGTTCTTCGCCGTTCTTTTGGGCGTATTAGGAAGTAGACTGATTTCATTTTATGCTGCCTGAATCAACATGGGCCAGTCGCCATCAAAGCCCGCTACCAGGGTGGCTGTTGAGCAACTCGCCCCAGCTACCCCGAACAATCCACGCCCATCAGCAGCTATTTTGCGTTCTCCAGACGATTCACCGGTCTCCCTAACTAGTCACTTGTCTCATCGTAGTGCCATTTCCTCCCCTACTACAAGGTCAAACCCACACGAACTCGAAGGGATCACGAGAACTAGGCGGTACTCAGACGCTGTTGTGTCTATAGACGAGAGTAGCACTGCAGTAGGGTCTTTTGGATTACAGCCACTATATGAACAATCCTTGCACAGGAAATCTCAGGTATTGAAATCACGGACTCATGCAATTACTGTAGCCGGTCACTCACTTTCAATAGTCACCGCTAATCTATCGCACACAACAACAGCGAAAAAGTCGTATTACAGGCGATGTGGTTTTTGAGATACAACCTATACACGAGAAGCTTTCTTTAAGGATCATATGTCCTCTCTTAAGCGGTGTGCTCAAAAAGGCTTCCGTCGGCTCTTTGGGGACCCTCCAAATAGCTGATTCATCCTCGCCTATGTCGACTATAGTTGACCCTTGTGAATGGCTCTGCCATAACCGGAAGAGAGTTCGGCTTGCTGCACAACAAGTTCCAGGAAAACATACACCCCATCATGTTGATCTGCTTTTAGAGTTCGTTAAAGAGCAACGTCCTAGCACATGGACAAACTCGATGAGGTAGATGCTGGAAACTGCAGGAAAATCTCTTTCGAAGATATATGGCTCATCTACCCGCCAGGCGCAACCGTCTTCGCAAAGGACGAGGGTGGTTGGAGAGCGTACAAAGTTGAGAGAATCGAGTCAAATTCCAGTTCGAGTCTGAATGAGATGCTAATACACTGTCTTTATCTGGATCTCGATGGGACTGGGCAAAGGCTCATCCCCAAACGCGAGGTGTTCACGGTGCGTAGTTACTCTTCGGAGCTACCAATCGGAGATCTTGAGGTTATCCCTGACTGGCACTTCCCCTGCCGTAATGGTCTATCTGAAACACTTATAGAACGAGGGAAGAAGTTTTGGGAGTACAGTCGAAACGTGAATCACAAGGAATATTGTGGTCAAGCGTGGCCTCGTTCTTCGCGACAGGTATTCGCCAACCTACTACCATAGCTATTATTCACTGACTCGCAATTCTCTCAGGGCCCTATCCAGATTGTTATCGACTACGTAACATCTAGTAAGCACGCGGAGTTCGTGCAGAACATTCAGAGCCGTATTCAAGGCAGTTCAACTTGTTTTGCGTGTCTTGGAGAAGCTCGCGGACTACCCTCTTACCCAGAAGATGCTCCGCACGACTCAGATGTATGCACAAGGTCATCCGAGAGTATGAACAGAGAAAGCGAAGACCTCCCGGAAGTTGCACAGAATCCTTTGCTTTTCTGCCCATCCAGAATGTGGGCGTTCTCTCTGAAACACAAATCATGGGAGTTGATTATACCAGAAGATATCAGAGATGTGCAGCGCCATAGCGATGCACTTAACCAACTCGTCCTAAAAGATAACGATAAGAAGTATCTTGACTCTGCTGTGCATAGTTATCTAATGGATGAATCCATGAAACAGAGCGATGGCACAGTGAGAGGAAATGGAAGCGGACTCACCATTCTCTTACACGGTGGTCCTGGAACAGGAAAAACATTCACAGCAGGTAATTTGACTCTCTCTCTTTCTCTTCCACCTTTTCACTGACGTAATGCGCGCAGAATGTCTCGCAGCTAAGTATAAAATTCCGCTATACAAGATCACATGTGCCGACCTAGGAACGGATCTGGATGTACTTGAGAAGCGGCTTCAAGAAATCTGCCTGCGAGCCGCCAATTGGAAAGCCCTGCTACTACTCGATGAGGCTGACATGTTTATTCGAGCACGCGATACACAAGATTTGCGGCAATATGCCGTAGTTTCGATTTTCCTCAATCACCTAGACAATTCAGAGGCCTTGCTCTTCATAACATCAACCCGTGTTGAAATACTTGATCAAGCTCTTGAATCGCGCATTACTATGCCAATACAGCTTCCAGATATCAGCTTCGAGGCACAGAAGATCATTTGGAAAAACTTGATTTTGCGACTTGAGAATCCATCCGAGAACGAGAAGAAAATGTGGGAACAATTCATCAAGGTCGAACTATACACAACAGAGGCTGGAGCGTACACTACCATGAATGGCCGACAAATCAAGACCTGCATCACAGCAGCTATGACGCTGGCCCGCAAAGAAAATGGTACGGTAACCAAAACATCCTTCTTCCACTGTCTGATAGATATCTTTACGACTCTTCTCACAATGCGCTCAGATGAGAAAGCGCTGACTATTTGATTCTAGAGAACCTGGATGTTAAGCACATAAAAGAAATGCTCAGATTAGGTCGAGAGTTCCGAAAACTCATACAAGAGAATTCAGAAGACCCCAAGAGCAGACTTAAGTTTCTTCAGCGTGCGGTGCCCTGTCAAGCACAGCGCCCATCCCCATGAAGGGGGTCCAGGACATCACAATGACTATGAGACCACGTCGAACTTCTTTCGATAGGTATTAGCTCAATTATAGATTTCAATTCTTGTCTTGCTTACCGAGAGTCCCTAACACGAAACTGTATAAAGTGCGGGCTACACTGCTAGCACTTGTGTAGGCTTTGGTAACAGTTCGGAGCTCGTTGATAATTTGAGCGAAACCACTCCCTCCCCCCCTCTCTCCGCCTCAGCCCGTGATACGTATACTGTATTCTGTGGGAATGTCGTTGTTTATAAGCTGCTCGTATTTCTTTGGTCCTAATTGCGAAACCTGCGACGGGACGGGTTGCAAATCGATATGTATGAAGCTTTAGCCTCATAGAAGTAAAGAGCCGCCTCTTTCAATCTACAAGTCACCATTGTTTTAACGATGACGCCGTGGTCCGTATGAAGAGTTCTAGTATAATGGTTTAGATCATTAACAAATTTCTGGAACCTGTCGGGATTATTATTTAAGCCCTGCAAGAAGATCTCCTCAATGCGGTCGAGCATAATCACAAGAACGCGTATCCGTGACGATTTGAGGCATTTAACGATGATTTCCCAAAGTTTTTCGGATCGATAGTCGGTGGAACATAACTTTTCTTCGGTGAGCCTTTCAAGATCGGATTCGATAATATGAGCAAGAATGTCCTAATAGGAGTTAGCATTTGCTTCACGTCCCAACATAATACCCAAGCAGAATTGAGAAGTCCTGAATTCGACCGTATCTATTCTAATCGCCTACAAAATGTGGAATACTAACCTGAAGAACACCCTCTTCGCCATAATTCTCTGAACTCTCTTTACGACAGAGGTGGGTGACAAGAGTGCCGAAGTTCGCCGTCTTCAAGACGTCCGCCATCTCCAACACAAAATCTGTCGTCCATGACGGACCGGGCCGCTCATTTATCACATCTATTAATAGGATGGTAGATTCAGGTGTTGCCAGCCAGGTTGATATTGATTTGAGATGCTCCCATTCTAGTGCTTCAATTGCTTGGCTCCCAAACAAGCTGTAGTCTCCTATGCTTTCTAACCGGTCCTTCCTAAAGGCCGCAAGCATTTCGAAACATCCGGATTGCAGGGAGCCAGGCGATCTTAGCTCTGTTGGCTTAGGAGACCCAGGATCTTTTTGGGACTTTGCCTCCGTCTTCTCTTGTGGTAATAGCGACGACAAGAATTCTGAAAAGGTCGGTTAGTCGTGGTTTTGTGGCGATACGGGTATTTTGAATACCTACCTCGTATGATGTGAATCGATTCCTCGTCCGCCTTGTCACTAAATTCGTCAAGTTTGACGGTTATAAGGGGTGCAAAGAGGACAATGTTGTATTGTGTCGCGTTGTGGAGAGCGTTATTGTGCCCTATCTTATTCATCAGCTCAACCAAACGCATTCTTGAATTCGCAGATACTCCGGTTCCGCAAAACCTCCGCGATAGACGAATCGTAATCGTAACTAATGATTGGGTCGCTCGGCGATTTCAATCCTTTTCATAGCTCATCATAATTCGTTACGTTTTGAGTTCGCGACGGTTCTCGCGGATGTCAGAACCCCAGAAGGACCGTCGACCAGCCGAGTGATCCCGAACCGCCTCACAGCCACAACCTGGTTGCCTTACGGTACCGCCACACCCTCTTATGCTGCAGGGTCGCGAGCTTTCCATATTCGGTCTATTTACCGACAGCTTACATGAGCTTTTCCCCCTCCTTTCCCAGGCAAATAAGACGCGGGGTTCCCAATTCCGTGAGACAAGGGAATAACGCATAATGATGGCTTAGCCACTTTGTACAGCTTGCATGTCATTCAGCCGGTAACTTATCTCTTGCTGACAGGATGTCGCCCGCCAAATCGCGGTAGGGCAGTGCAAGTAGTGTGTACATTGTTATGGAGAAATCAGAAAGTGAGCTGAATCTTTTCTGGCGCTGCCATCAAACCCACACCAGCATGTCGGCAAGAGAAACAAGTTTAGCAAACAGCCTACCGCAGAACGACAAAAAGAGAGCAATGAATATTTACGTTAAATGCGACACACTGCTTAATCGTCTCTCAAGTTGGTTGCTGATAACGAGGTCACTTTCATATTATCGTGGTGCTGATGCAATTGTTGTGGGCGCCGCAGTGGCAGCCAGGGGCCAGGGGTCTCCAACAAAACCTCCGCATAGTAAAAAAAAAAATTCACATTAATCCCCATTTCTAATCTTTGATGTGTCAGAAAAGCAAGTAATTTCATATTATGCATTGCGTAGAATGAATAGCAACTGGTGGGCATCTATAGCACGCATTCAAGAACAAACTCTAGCAATGCCAACCTGTTGTAGCGAGTCATGTTTAATAGAACCAAGCAAACAGGGATTCGGCCCTTCTCTACTAAGATATACTTGACAAATGGTTGTGGAGTCTACGTATATACGATGAGGGCGCTATGGCCACGAAAGAGGGTTCATAATTAAGTTTAACTCCCATTCACTTTACGTATGCCAGCATGGATAAGCCTCATCCATAGGGTCGCCAACCGACAGATACGTTAGGGCAATGATAAAAGAAACATGAATACTAGTATAAGTATCTACGCTGACACACAATGCAAGGTTCGTTAGATGTACTCATCGAGCCAAACACGAGCCTAAACAAGAGCCAGCATGAGTACCTATCTAGAAGATATGGGAATATCATAATTATCGAAGGCTCTTTATATTGGAGAAGAAGCGTAGGAAGTGAATAGTCGTGCCCATTAATTATTTTAGCCACCGCATCTCGTCAAGGACCGATAGCAGTATCTCAGATAGCAGACGACGTAATCTATAGTTCACTTGACGACATCCGAATCAAGGACAAGTAATTGAGTTTCCTGAACAAAAACCAGTTCGTGCTAGAAACCTGCTAGCTTCAATGCTTAATACTCAGGTAATAATGTATAACAACCGTCGTTCCATATGCCAGATACAATCATCAATCTCGCCTTCTCCCACCTGCTCACAACCCGCACGCCCTGACAGCATCTCACGATGCGATTCACCATTTTCTTTCTAGGCACTGCCGCGGTGCTCCAATTGACTAGCGCCTTGCCTCCACTATCACATCCTCGGTTCCCTCACGAGGTGTCTCAAATCGCCATGAAGGCAGACTCACACTACCTGCCCTCCCACACCACAACCAGCTTCAATCCTCCGAGGAAACTAGATAAAAAAGACAAGAATTCTAAAGTTACTATCAAGTGTCCCGGGACGGGCGTTTATTGCGTCAAATTCCCCCAGACGCGCCAAGCAATGAAACAGTCTCGGTACGCTTGTACTGCCATCTCAGAAAGCACCACCATCATCATCACCACTATCAGCCTCACAAACCAAAAAACCCCGGCGGCAATGACAACAAGGATAACAGCACCGCTGCAAGGCCGCTCATGATGTTACCGTGTCCGCAGGAAACCTGGTGTCACGTGAAAGCGCCTCCAAAGGGGCACAGCCACCCGCCCTGGATCGATAGTTTAGACCCGTTTCCAGGCCTGGACCCAATCTCAAATGTGGACCAAGACTCAAAGTTAGACGATGCAGGCTCTGAGGAGGGTAAAGAAGAAGAGGAATTGCCGCAAGTCAGCCTCGGCAGACTCATGCAAGACGCCGCTGATGGTGTCGCTACCGTCTTCGACGAGATACCTGGATACGGGTTTCCTGAAGACTGGTCCGACGAAGAAATTCAGAAATATATCCACAAATCACATTGGTGGAAAACCGCCTTTACATGCGTCGATAAGGACGGCGATGACCACGATATTTAGCCTGAAAGAGAATTGGTAGCCCGACTAACACTTTCTATCTCCGCTTAATCGGTATTACGTGAGTCAAGATGTATAGGATAGCATGTTTTATAGTTTTTGTACTTCATCTATCTTTTTAACTATAGAGCTAGCTCTTAAAATAACCAAAGATATCAACTCTTATGTTCAGGATATCTCTCGGCAGCTAAGCCAGCTTCCCTTTCTGCGATACTTTTAAAACGTCTTGTCGCATTTTGTTTGATACCGTCAAGAAATTCCTTCACTGTGTTGAATTCGTTCTAAAACCGGTAAAGCTATATTTGTACTCCTATTCTTACCTGCGAAGGTAGTGTAGGGATGCTCTCTCTAATTCAACATGCTCACAAACGTTCTTTACGTGGCGCAACTAGTGTCCTTCGCCAAAACCTAGATACTACATCTTTACTGTGTTAGATCGCTAGCGTTTCTGTAGTAATGTCACTCTCACCCCCACCTAGAGCATTCCTCACATTCGCAGTTTCCATGGCAGAGACGACAATCTTTGCGATCGAAAGAACCTTCTCTTCTTCAAACTTCCTCGCCACTATTTGTAGACCAACCGGTCCACCGTCATAGGTTTCAGGGTCATCTAAGCAATCAGCATAACTCCAAGACGATATACGAAATGGGACTAGGCTTACAGGCTTCCCAATTCTGTCGATCTAAGTCACTGGAAGGCCGGTAAGAATGATCAACGGTGTCAATATGTTTATCAGCCGTCGTGACAGGGATAACGACGGCGCTATAATTCAACAGATTGATCGTTTCGGTATATGCTTGAAATTCCGTTAGCACGCCGCAAATTAACAGAAAGAGGACGCAAGTTGCTCACCCACGTGGCAGTATTTCCCGGGGATAACAGCAGCGTGTGGCGCCACAGGCATTATCACAGCATCAACAATCTGCCTGCGTAGGAAATTAGCAAGCACAGCCCTAACAATCCAGTATTGAGTGTCAGGGCCAAACTTGCCGTCTTGTTTGCTGTAGAATTCCAGTAGTCAGAGTACTCTGCCTCGTACTGAAGTCCTTGCAGTGTCAAGTCTTGATACTTGAGTAAGTCAATCGGGTCTCTCAGCTTGAAAGATTTTTCCAGAATCAGTGGCTCGCCCGAAAGATCAAGTTGGTCATCTGCCGTGCTCTGAGTCAGTACTCTAATATCCCAAGCATAATATGAGTAGAACTTAGAGCATAAAAGACCCTGAGAGCCAAAAGAAGAAAAAATAGGTAGAAGGGGAGGCTCCCGCCGCTGAAAACCTGTCCTCACAGCTTTAGGAATCACTTACGGACATGGTGCGCCCCATCAGCCTTCAAGAAAGCCCACTGTCAAAGTTAGCGCTAATGAAAGCAGACTATATCAAGCTTCTGTTTGATAAAATGGTTTGCGACCGAGAATTGCTTACATGAATGCTTCTTCCTACGCCGTGACTTGGTGGGTTCCAGTCTACGATCTTTCAAGATAATCAGCTACCCCTGATGGATCTCACCCCTTTTCGAGAGAGGAAAAGAAAAGTCAAACGGACTTTGTGCCCAGCCTTTCGCATTGCCTCTACTACAATATGAAGACTCGGGTGACAGGAGGATGCGGCTGCGCGACGCCGTCTGTCCACAAAACCCCCAGCTTCAATGGCAATGCGGCATCATTGGTGTTCCATCATGGTTAGCTCGTGACGCATACTCATCTGCTACTTCGTCGCGAAAAGGTAAAGGGACGACTGCTGGATCTCTGAGCCACGGTTTAGTAGAGAGATCTGCTCGTAGCAACAATTCTAGACCACCGAGGAGGTGCTAAGGATACCAACTGTGGAGCGATAGGTGTTCTCCCAGGGTTGGTATTGGCAACGCAACGGTACGAAAGTCTCTCTGGGGTCGGCTTCAAAGAGAATATGCCATTAAAGGCCGCGGGAATTCGCACGGAACCGCCGATATCTGTGCCGAGGCCTAGAGTGCTACCTCGGAGTGCCTGCAAAGCACCTTCACCGCCTGAAGAGCCACCGCACGACAAGTTTCGATTTCTCGGTTAAGCGCTCTCCTATCAGATTATTCTAGTCTCGCCAGATAGGAGCGTTTGAGGCAGGCTCGTTTTACAGTACAAGACCGCCCCAAGGGATAAAAGCTCAGTGGTAATTTGACTTTCGACTTGATGGACTTCCGTCGGATCTGAAATCCCAAGATTGCTACCTATCCACCCAATGTAGCCCATAGTAGTGTCTACGCCCTTGACGTGAAATTGATCTTTCAAGCTAATTGGAAGCCCGTGAAGAGGTCCAATAACTGACCCCTTCTCTGCAAATTTGGCGTCGAGCCATGCTGCACGCTCGAGAGCTTGATCGAAAAATATCTCGTGTAGACAGTTATTCTAGCATATGAATAGGGTTTAGTTGACTCGCGCCATATACAAGAAGTACAATCAATCGCAATAAATTATTCAACTCACGATCTGATGAGCAATCGCGGCAGTCTTGCAGAAGGCACTTGTGACTTGAACCGATGTTAATTTCCCTTCTCTCATTTCTTCAACAAGTTGGACGCTGTCCTTAGAGACGATTGATATTTCGTCAGAGTCGAGAAATTGCTGGATGAAGGCACCGGTAAGATCTCTTTGCTCTTCAGCTTTAGCAAGATCTATAGGGCTCAATCTCCATTCGGCGGAATCTTGCTCAAAGTATCCTCCCTTTTAGCTGCTGCTCTAGCCTCCCAAGGCAGACGATAAGCTGTCATGGCCGTCGCCATTGGCACTGTATCCGAAGTTGAGAAGTAGTATAAAGACGTTGGGATTTTTAATTCCCGTAGCTAATGCGAGAAATGAGCAATCTGGACATGGGTTTGATGCAATAACGCAGAGTGATTCTGCATTTAGGCCTGCTATCGAAAAGGAGGGTTACCCGCACGTCACCTAGTAGGCTCACGGTCGATGCACTCTTGTTACTAAGGTTGAGCCCAAGACTCACAGCCATTTGGAGTAGTATACCTACTATTTACTGCATGAAGCATGTCTTACCATAGCCTATCGCTGGAGCTTCGGGGTCATTCTCTTCCTCTCAATTACCAACTATTCATTGAGTTCGATCATGACCTGCTAATAATTCGAGATTGAATTGACTATAGCTACCGGAGCAGCTATTACCAGCAACATTGATTGCATAATAGCAGTCCTTTCTTGCTGAATGAAGACAATTTGGATTGCATTTGAATTGAAGAAGTACGACTTTTGTGTGCTCCGCAACTATACAGAGACGGAGCTGCAAACCTATTGGTGATCTTTTAGTTGGTATACTTGTTAGATATATTGGACGTTTAATAGAAGAGTTTTGCTGACTCATTCTAACGGAGCGGTATGATGGTTGCACCGATTATTGTTCCCCCGACCGCCGCATACACCACGAGACGTAAGCGCGGCGTTTCCGGTTTACCCTCGGTACTTCAATTCCGTAAGTGCACCCGGTGGTATTAAGGAGGACGTAGCCTCTATAGATCTTCGGAGCATACTGCTCCACGCTGTTTACCGCCTGCAATCTCATCGCTAGCATAAACCGTTACGTCTGCTAGTTGGCCTGTTATCTATAATAGCGCCAAGAGCTTGTATGGAATCTCGGCTCAGTGTGGGCATAATTTGCGAGGTTATAAAAAGACGAGAGAAATGCATGGTTCTTTGAGTAACAAGGTTATAAATACTGGGTATTTGTGCCGAATTGTCGCCCTACCTAATCCACTTTGATCGTATTGTGCGGGCGAGCCAAGGGATGGCACGTCCGCCTACTTCACCTGGCATAGCTTAGGAGCCGCCCCTTGCAGACCGATATGTTGTACTAGTGTAGCAACAAGTTCCCATGAACGTCACATGCAGTTGTTTAATTGGCAGCCGCTGAGAAGACTTTCGGCACTTTGGTTACGGGTACTTCCATAAGTCGTTAGAAAAAGAAACCTTGCTTGCATGGCACGCCTGGAAAGAACTGGAGAAGTTCAAACTGGAGAAGTTCAAACTGGAGATTGATATTTGAATATGGTAGGGCTGGTCATACCGGGGTAGAGAGCAGGGCCGGCATTGGTCGTATGCCGACTAATGAGGATCTGAAACATCCCTAGAATAGCGCTAGAAGCTCATGCAGAGCTCCACACAGAAGTTGCATGGATTGGCCAACAACGGATGAAGCCAAGACTATTTTTAAGATGACACGGCGAGATGAAATGAAGCTATATAGCTGTCCCTAGGTCCTGGGACCGTGAAACTGGAAATGGACTCGATCATCCAACTCTCTGTCACTCTTTTCAGAGCCATTCGTTCTTTACAATGAAGTCGTTCGCTTGAATGCGGCGACTCTAGCAGTCCTTTCGTCTAGTATCGTCCAGCATCTGCCGCGGCTTGAAGAGCAACGGCACAACATGCGGTAGCCCTAAGCCGACTAATGGTACTACTACCGCAAGACCTACACCGACATCGACGGAACCTTGCGCCGTAGCTCGAGATGCATTTACCTCGCAAACTTCACTGGGGGTGGTGCCAACAATGGCCGCGTCCAAGGCTTATGAGTGCCTCAAGTCGGTCCCTGTTCACAAGGAGCCCGCCATCCAGCTATTAGACGCGCTAAAGCCTTTCCTCGAATGGCAATCCGACCAGTCATATTTGAAGAATCCTCCATCGATTATCCTTACGAGCCAGTTGACCTATTTGGAGAGCTGGAGACTGTTCGTTCCAATCTCGAAGCTGGCAAGTACACCGGCGAAGTAGAATGGCAGCAGGAACTGTTCAAGGGCATCTCAGGGAAGCCACATAACGGGCACCTCGCGTACCACCCCGAATTTGCTAACTGTTCCTTTTGAATGGGTTCGTCCCTGGACACTGGTGTCGGTAAGCGAGGATGGCAGCTCGTTGCCTGTGATCAAGGTGTTCGAAGACGCAGTCTCGCCTGATGAAAAATCATCATAGTCGTTAAGATTAATGGGGTAGATGCCGCTACTTTTATTGAAGGTCGCGTGACCGAGTCATCCAACACTCAGGATCCTGATGCTGGATATAATACCATGTTCTTCAGCCAAGCTAATAAAGCTGGGCTGATGGCTGAAGGTTATTTTCAAGGCGGCGGGCGTGAGAGGTATGTCATAGCACTAACCAGGAGAGCTTTCTGAGCCATCAATGCTGAACACCGAGATTGCTAACGTCGGGAAGATTCTTTTACCCTGGAACACCACCAGCTTGACTTTCGCGAACGGAACCACGATTGAAAAGCCCAACATCGCCAAATTTCACTACGGTCCTTATGATTGGAACAATGTCAAGGACGGTGAGACCATGCACAAGGAGTTTTGTCGTGGCGCATACCCCGCCGTGTCATCTCGCGCCGCTACTCGTAATGTGAAGTCCAATCGACGCACCGCTGCACCAAGTCTCATCCATAGCTACCCCAAGCCCCCTGTTTCACTAATCAGCCGTCAAGATCAAGGGGAACAAACAAAATCGATGGTTATCCGGAGCCCGTCCTCATCACAGATGATCAGATAGTATCCGGCTACTTCATTGACGAACCCGGCTTCGAGGATGTCGCGGTCCTCGTCATGCTCTCCTTCTCATCCGACTTCATGGCCTTCCAAAGTGGTGTTCAGGAGTTCTTCGCCAAAGCCGTCGAGGCAGGCAAGACTAAGCTTATCGTCGACGTGCAAGCCAACGGCGGCGGCACGATCTTGCAAGGCTACGACACCTTCCGCCAGATCTTCCCCGATATCGTCCAGGACGGGCCTAGCAGGTGGCGAGCGTCATCCAGTTTTAATGCTCTATCGCAGACGTTCTCACCGCTTTGCGCCAATTATACGCCCAAGGCGGACTTCCAGGAACTGGACAACCCCTGCACCTCGGTACACAACTGGCGTAACGACCTCAACGACACCAATGGCATCTTCACATCGTATAACGATAAGTTCGGCCCAATAACGACGAACGGTGATGGCTACACCAATCTGATGGAATGGGACCCCGCGAATATAGTCTTAACGCGTCAGGCCTTCGACACCGATATCACCGGCTACGGACGCCGCAAGAACTTCACCAGGCCATTTGGCGGCCCCGAACATCGTGCTCCTCTACGACGGGTACTGCGCTTCGACGTGCACCATCTTCTCGCAATTCATGAAGCACAATGCGGGCGTAAAGAGCATCGCCATGGGCGGCCGGCCGCAGGAGGGCCCGATCCAAGGTGTGGGTGTGTGTGAAGGGAGCTCAGGTGTATCCATTCCGACAGATGGGCGTGCTCGCCGACCTAGCGCGCTCGTACACCGATGACCCGGCGCTCGTGAAGGAGCTGCAGCGGCTCGACGACACGTTAGTCACCAGCCGCAGCCCGTACCAGGTGCCCGTGGTCAACGTTCGCGATGCTATCCTTCCAGACGAGCTTGAGAAAGGTGTTCCGACCCAGTTCATTACCGAACTCGCCGACTGCCGCCTGTACTGGACTGAGCCCATGATTAAAAACACGGGGGAAATCTGGAAGGCCGCGGCTCAGGCTGCATTTCAAGGTGGCAAGTGCGCAGCTGGCGGCATCGTGCAGCCAGCGAGGAGGCCCCAAGTTACTGCGTCTAAACTTCACAAGTACAACAGACACCCCCTGCCGGTGCGTAGTGGGAAGCCGATGCTCTCCCCTGACTCGCTCATCATGCAGCAGTTGCGCGTCCAGGTGTCCGACTAGGCTTTATATGGCGCTAGTTATAAACGATACATAGACTTTATTTAAATTTTCGAATAGTCGATTTATTCATAACGTTTCCGGAGCTTCTGAGAGGCCCTCACTTTTACCTGCGTTGGATGATCCCTGCGAAAACTTGGTATTCGATTGCAACATGACCTGAGTTGTATAGCATCTAGAAATGTCTCGACTCTATATAGAAGCTTCACCACCACGGAGTAATACGACATAGGGCTAGGGTTATACAGCCCAGGAGATCCGAAAAAGAAGGGGATCCAAGGCCTTTGGTTAAAGCCGTATACCTAGAATGTCATTTGAACCAGACGACAGCCCTGGTTTCATCGTCGTCCATTTTAGCCTCTCGGTCCTCTGACTTATTTGGCGTAGGCCTACGGCTTGGCTTATATAAGTCGGAGGCGTAGTATCATTAGGCATGTGTTGTCCCATAGACCTTTGTCACAAAGACGTAGATGGAGGGGACGACCAAATGCAGTTAATGGACATACAGCCAGAGGACTTGTCCGTCTCCGTTTCTTCGCTGTTCACTCTGTCGAAATATTAGATTGCCTTTTCTGGAACTAGAAGTGGACAATAGCTGCTGCTGCCGCCAGACTCCTGCTGTTTCCAACACGGCCCACATCATGCTACCACAAAAGGCCGGATTGTCGATGGCGAGTCCTTGGACCAGGAGATGCCGGAGGGTTCCGAGTCCGTCGGCGTGGAGTTTGAGACCCGCGGCAATGCTAGCAACAGTGAAAGAAGCTACCGCATAGGCATCGGGGCAGGTGAAGTATCGAACGAAAGTTAGTAATCGGTTCACATAACTCAGCAAGTCTAATTGAGCATCAGAGAAGACAGTCCAGACGGGTCTGCAACAAGAGAAAGTCTATTATTTGCCACCCCCATACTTTTCAACCTTGTACTGCGCTGGGTAAGTGTAGAGATTCTCTGTTGAGGTCATAAGATCAGACATCTTGAACTGCAGCTATTTATCAAGAAATAGAGATATTTAGAGGTAATCGAGCCCAGACATGATATGATGGAGGATATGTATGATGTTTTTAAAGTGCAGGTGACTTTATGGTGGTTAGTGATTGTACATGTACCCATTTAAAGACCCATTTTCCACTGCACAGTGACGAAATGTGGGCAGTTGGTAGATGACGCGACTCGTGGCTTGGCGTGCAGCGCGTCGAGCTTTCCCAGTGGTGTCCCAGCAAAGGAGCTTGGGCCATAGCACCCACCTAGGTACCTTCTAATTGATGTTCGTCGGCAGGTCCCGCGAATTGGTTACAACGGTTACAGACATCTACGAGGATAATCAACAGTCGCATCTTATCGCGGCTTGCATTTCTGTCTTCTGTCTACGTCACGCACTTAACCAGCAGATCAGCAAATCAATTAAGTTCCCATTGGCAACTCCACGCCATCCCATCGTATCCCATCATATCACATCACATCATCGCATCATATCCTATTTGATCGCATTGCATAACAAACAGCAAACAGCATAGCATCTCATTGCATCGCAACCAACCACACATAATCACCATCGCCATCAACGACACGTCAAAGTCCTTCCCAAGCTCAGACTCTCCACAATGGCCGAATCAACGCCCGCTGACACTTCCACACTCTCCGCCGCTCCCTCGGCTATCCCGTCCGCCGTCGCTAGTACCGTAGGCACCCCGCAGTCCATGCCTCCCATGGATCCTGAAGAGCGCACCAAATCTCTCAATGTCTCGCTCGCCGACATGGTCGCCAAGGCCACCGCCCTATACCAGTCCAAGAAATATGAGGAGGCTGCCGAGATATTCTCTACCGCCACCGAACGACAGGCCGAGCTCAACGGCGAGATGGCTCCCGAGAACGCCGACGTTCTATTTCTCTACGGTCGTTGTCTCTTCAAGGTCGGCCAGAGCAACAGTGATGTGCTTGGCGGGAAAGCCCCGGCTGAGAAGACCAGGCAGTGCCGACAAGTCCAAGGCAAAGAAGTCGCAGGCGGCATCTTCTGCGGCGGACAGCAAGACTGGAGCTCAGGCGGCTGCTGATGAGGGCGTTGCTACGATAGCTAGGAAGGCCGGTGCCGAAGAGGAGAATGTGCCCGACGCGAAGAAGCCACTATTCCAATCAACGGCGACGAGAACTTTGAGGAATCCGACGATGAAGACGAGGCGGATGGCGAGGGCCAAGGGGAGGATGAGGAAGAAGAAGATGACGATCTTGCCGTTGCCTTCGAGATCCTCGAATTATCACGAGTCTTATTCGAAAAGCAGCTCGACGAAGCAACTAACGCAGAACAACCTACTCGGCAACGGTGCAGTGAATGACACCGCAGAGGAGAATAAGCTAGTTCGCCACACCAAGGAGAGACTCTCAGACATACACGATCTTCTAGCCGAGATTTCCCTCGAAAATGAAAAGTCTGTTTCATCTCAACCGCCACGCGACAAGCGCATACTAACAGACAATCGAGCACAGGTTCCCTGAGGCCATCAAGGATGCCCGCGCGACACTAAAATACAAGAAGCAACTTTACACGGAAGATTCCGAGATCATCGCCGAGGCGTACTTCAAGCTATCGCTAGCCCTCGAGTTCGCATCCATGACCCTCACGAGCAACGAGGAGGACGCCGACGCCAGCGCTAAGACGGTCGACGAAGCCATGCGCACCGAGGCTGCCGAACAGCTGGTGAACGCCATCGAGAGCACCAAGCTCAAGCTCCAGAACAAGGAAGTCGAGCTCGCGACGTCGCACGCGCCCGAGGATAACGACGAGACGCGAAAGCAGATCGTGGACGTCAAGGAGGTCATCGCGGACATGGAGCAACGGGTGAGTAGTCTACTGCTTCTCTCCTGTCCACTCCGTACCAGCGCCGTGATTCCGGCCTTCCAAAGCATCTACGTTTTTACTTCTTCGTTATTGCGTTTGCTGACCCCGATTGCGCTAAACAAAAGCTTGTTGAACTCCGGAAACCTCCCGTCGACATGAATGCGGCCTTGGGTGAGGACAACCCCCTCGCCGGTCTTTTAGGCCAGGCCCTCGGAGGGGAAGCCTCGCTCGAGCAGACGGCACGTGTCGAGGAGGCCAAGAAGAATGCCAAAGACCTAACGGGTCTCGTCCGCAAGAAGGCCAAGTCTGAGCCCGAGCCCGAGAGCAATGGCAACGGCAACGGCAAGCGCAAGGCCGAGGACCCCGCACTGGACAAGAAGACACCAAAAAGGCCAAAGTAGAAGATGAAGATCCCACCACTGCCACCGAATCGTAGGATGATTTCAGCTATTTGGGGCCATGGATTAATAATACCATAAGGATGAAGACGGAAGGCCGGTGGGTTATCTATCCGCATAGCAATTAGGCTGGGAGTAACTGCCTTGCTTGCCCCGTCATACCACATTCAACAGGTGACATCCCGACATCTATATTGCATCAAATCCTTCGTTTCCCAAATTTTATCTCAGCAACAGTCAGAATGAATCGCGATTAAGGTCCAGGTGTTTGTATTCCAATGCTCTCTATACACTCTGTACACTACAATACATTCTAAGCCCACATCATATCACTAAACCCAATACCCATCACCATCTGGAGGGAGGGGGAAAAGAAAATTCACTGATCTTCTCTTGGAACGGTCGCACTGGGGATAGGCGCATATGGAGCGAAAGGAGCGGGACCGAGGAGACGAACTAGGAAATCTTGACCATGGGTCAGGGTTTTTGTTAGTTTGTTTACTAGCTTACCTGTATTGTTTTCGTTTCCCTTGATGGGATTCGGTGGTTGGTAGGCTCGGCGTTCTCGTTTTGCCACGCTTCTTAAAAGAACGGACTCTCGACAGACTGGCTGGATACTAATATACTCATGTTCATATTCAAAGTCTTAAGATGACAATGAGCATGCTTTTTGTTTCTTCGTGCAGCTCGACATCTCTGATCAGTCTACAACACCATTAGTCTGGTGCAATACATAGAGGTACGTCACCAATGCACTTCAAGCCAAGTTTAGTCTCGTGTTGACCAGTTTGTCTAATACAGATACAGATTTCAGTTCATGACAGTGAGATTACAGTCCCAAGAGAATGAGATATGAGTCCCATAAGAATACATGTCCAAGTTCACCCAGAGACTCCGACGCCGTGCCATTCCATAATAACGCCGTGAACCCATGTTTTCACTCCTCTCCATCTATAGATCACGTCCAGTGCTCATGCCGATCGAAGGGCCAGTCGGGGCCTTGCCCTTGCCCTTGGCAGCGGAAGACTGTTCCTTGTTCCAGGAGAGGAGGGTGTGGTCACCGAGCTTTCTTGGTCGGACGAAGTTGCCGATCATAAAGACAAGAGCCATAACGAGGAAGAAGCCGGCTAAGGCAAGCCAGAGGATGCCGGGGACATCATTCTTGCCGCCGAGCGGGCCCGTAGTTGTGATCACGATGGACTTCCTGCCCTTATATTCGGTCATGTTGAAGTCTAGTAGGCACTGCGTTAGAGATGTGAGATAGATGGGCGTAACTATAGAGTAACTTACTGTCTACGATGTCTATGGAATAAGTGCGGCCAAGGTTTCGTTGCTGAAGGCCCAGGGCTTGTAGAAAGAAGGCAAGGCAGCAGTCCGCATCCATGATATAAGTGTTCGTCTACCTTCAAGTTGGGCGGCTGGAAATCCTCGGTATATCTGCCGTCAGGATAGCGTTCACGCCAGTTTGGCGGCGGAATGATAACGTTGAGGTCTGGGTTTTTGAGGGTTCGTAGAGATCCATGTCGGACTGCCAGGCAATAGATGACTCGCTCCACTTGTAGGTACGACTATCGTTACTTCCACCGACACCCAACCGGAAGGGTTGGCCAATGGTGTCATTAAAGATGGAGTTGGCGATCAAACCACAAGGGTAGATCTGATAAGTCTTGCCGTCGATCTTTTCGGTGGCGAGGGGTGCGCAATTCGAGTTCTCGAGCGTTGAATCCGTGATGTTCTTGGCCAGTAGCTGGTCGGGATTGAAGGAGTTGACATAGCGACGGTGATTCTGATAGAAGTTATCGAGATGGTAGTAGATCCTCACGGGCGCGCTCATGTTTTGGAGGATCTCGAACTGTATGGTGCAATTCGTACGGTTGACAACGTCGAATCCATTGTAAGGGATAGTCAGATTCTCCGTCTTCCTCCATGTCGCAGTCACGGCAGCAGAGCCATTGCCTCGCCAGTTCGCCTTGACAAGATCTGCCGGCATAACACTGTTGTCGCTCTCAGCTTTAGCGCCGCAATCTGTGTAGTCGATTTCGATGTACGAGACCTAAGGTACAGCCGGTCAGTAATCAATGCTAACTCGGTCGGATCGGGTTGGGTCGGCACGGTGTCTCATACCATGCGACTGGCATAGATCAGAAGTCCTCCGACAATTGCAGTGAATACGCCCAAAGAGAAAAAGATCCAGATGACATTCTTGGGGGTCAGGATAGGCTGCCAGGCCTTTAATCGCTGTTGCCGAAAAGCAGTATTGGCAGGTCGTCTGCTCTGCTTCTTCTCCTCGGCAGGAGACTGCTCATGGGTCGACTCCGAATCCATCCTGGGCGAGGCGTCGCTAACAAAGGGAGCCCAGGGAAGTATGCGAGTATGCGAGGATGCGAGGTGGTGAATCCGCGGGTTTGTTCGTCTGTTCGTTTGTTCGTTCTAAGCAAGACTAATTAAACCGAGTTGATCATTGTATGCCTGCGTACTCCAATCCAGCGCGGACATAAAAGAACAGCGAGGGCACTACGGTTGTCGATAAATGATGGTGGTGGATGATGATGGACGGAGGTGGGTTGATTGATTCCTTGCGCCCGTCGTTCAGTACCTAAGTGTAGTTCCCATCTCTCCCGGATTTCAAATGCGTGGCTACTGCGACACGGTTCACAGAGTTCCGCCTCGTAATGCCTGAACAATTTGCACAGCCACATCCTGAAGCCTTCCAATCCGGGTTAGCGCCTTAGTCCTTCCTGCTCACATTTGATACGAGCACGGTTTCCATCAGCAAATATGCGCAACATCAATAACTCCTGATAATTCAGAATGGGTTTTCCCCGCAAATTCCTTTCAGTTGTTTCTGAGATATGATAACAATGATTGTCTCTCTGAGCGTCAAGGCCGGCAGGAAAGAACGTATGAAGCACAGTGCGTAATCCAGCCCCCTGATCACGATGACTAGCCACAGAGCCCCTTAAGTACCCAGGCCCCACAAAACACGTGATAGCTTACCAGTGTGGCTTTAGTTCCACGATCAGCCTCAACGGATAGTTGTTCTTACAAGATCGCTCCTTCGTATCAGATACTTAGGCAGTGGTTAATTAATTTTAGATAATGCGTTTTCCATAAACTCATACTTCAAGGTTATCTGCTTTCTACACCACTTTCACCCGAGACAGGTGTGGGGCTCCTCAAGGTTTCGAGCTTCGGCACCAATAGAGTTGGGAGAATGACTGCAGTCTTGACAAGGGACATCCTTTTGCCTCAGGCAAATAAATTTTACGGTTCCTTGTGAGGGAACTTGACAGATTCATTATTGTCACCAACGGCATAATAAAAACTACATCTTGATGATTATACTTGTGAGAGTTCGTTATCTCCTATACACAAACCTCAAAGTGGCTGAATACCAACTAGAGTACAATAGTAATGTGATCACTTCACAATAACATAACATTTGATATTACAGTGTTTACTCGGAAGCCATAATTCATCTGATTTATGTGCATTAGCACATCCAATTATATGTGACTGGCTCCATTTCAGATGTTGAATTTCTAAATATACAAATCCAGTACGAGGCGTTGATGTAAGTGCTTACATCTACGTTCTTGTTATGTGTCCTAAATCGTGTGACTGAGCCGTATGTTGTGCTATTCTGTGATAGTAAAGCTATTGTAGGCTTAAGACATTTCTCGATGCGGTACAACTCGAGTCATAATCAAGCGCTATAACAGTAGGTATTTAACAGTTAGCTACGGGCACGCCACTTTCATTATACGTTCTGGCAATGGTATAATTCCAATCGCCCACGTGATATATACTAATTATACATTTCATGGTATTCTCGCGAGTTCACTCGTAGTTACTAGTTTGATGGTAATCAATCTATTCCTCAAGATAGCCGTATTGGGCTCTTAAATTGCTACGGAATTTTATACTATATTTGTTATAGACACAGAAACACCAATCAGCGTTATCCTCGTATCCTTACAGCCTATCCTCCTCCTGTTGCATACTATCCGCCAGATCCTTCCAATTCGCCCACTCAGCATCACCACCGGGGATGCCCCCGTGGAGGGTAATCGAGTCCCATCTCTATCACCGAATCCTCTCAACCGACTAATCGCCTCCTTGATCCCGACGGTACCAAATCTGACAACCAGCTCCTCAGCAGAACTGACCTTAAACTGCAACCGGCGGCGCTCGCGCGCTCTTCCTCGGAGAGCTGGTTCTTCACAGACAGCTCATAGAGCCGTACAACGGTCTTGGGATAAAAGCCTGCACACCCATCGATCGCCCCGGCTCCGCCTACCGCGATGGCGGGAAGGAGTTGCTGCCCGAGACCTGTGAAGGTTCTGAAGTGATCGTGGTCAATGTCTGGGTTCGAGGCGATCTGCGCGTGCACCGAGATATCGCCGTGCGAGAGCTTGCAGCCCACGATGTTGGGTGTTTGGCTAGGGTGACGAACGTCGACGGCGTGATCTTGACGTTGTTGGAGACGCCCGGGTAGTGATATCTACACACACACACACACACGCGCCGTTAGCAAGTAAATCCGAAACTTGGCGGCAGACCCTGGATAAATGTAGAAAGGAGAACAAATAGAATAAAACCCGCCTAGATGAGAGTTAATGCTGGCACTTACATCAAAATAGGTATAGGACTCTGATCGGCCACAGCAGTAAACCACCCCACGATGCCCTCCTGTGTACTCGCGCCGGCAAAATATCCCGGGGCGAGACACATACCCCACTGTGAACCGGCCTCCTTCGCGCTCTTCAGCTGGTCGACCGTCTCCTCGATATTCTGCGTCGCCGTGCCAGCGAGGATGGGATAATCCTTGAAGCCCTCCTTTTCAAACGCCTGGCGCACTCTTGAAAGTACTTCATAGCGCTCCTTATTCGTCAAATGGATAGCTTCCCCTGTGGAACCGAGGATTACTAGCCCCCGTATGCCCGCGCGCGCAAGGTACAACGAGTGCGCGATCTGTGTGTCGATGTCCAGCGGCGCTGCGACTGCGTTGTAGTTCGCCGCCTGCTTGCCGACGAAGAAGGTCGGTACGGGGACGTAGATCCCCGGTGGAGGGATGGCTGCCATTGTTTCTAGTTGGGATAGGATTATGCTTGTCTAGGTGTTCCTTATTCTAGATATACTAACGTCTCTTCCGATGTCGTGAACGCACGCTTCCCAATGAGAAACGGATCGAGTGAAAAAAAAAAATCTACGACAAAGAATTCGGGGCTTGCGTTCAATGCCACGGCCCTATTTCAATCACGCGGGGCTCGAAATGAGGGACTGTAAACGCGATGTAGGATATGTGAAGGCGATGGTCGGCGTTTCGGGAGAATGCATAGCGAGATAGTAGTTTACGTCAATGTTGCTCTGAACTGATGGGTTAAGCCGACGTCGGAATTGGAAGACCCAGCAGGTTCGGGATGCATCTCGGCAGCCGCTCCCGAACCTCGTTAATTTACGGGCGCGTTGTTCTCCTGCTATGAAACCATAATCGAGAAGAAATAGATGAACGGAAACAGTTATGTCCGCAGATTACTCTAGGATCGATAAGGGACGACAGCATGTGAACCGTTCCTGAACCGAAACCTTCCCATCATTTCAATTGACTATCACATTCAATTTGAATGAAGCGCAATGATCGGCACGATAAACGTACGCTCGCTCCGCATTGCGTGTCGATGGGTGCTAAGTAAAATTCGGCTTCATATCGACATAGCAGTTTCAAACTATCAATTTAGGGTGACTGTCTGTGATGGATGGTTTATAACCGACTGTGTCGTACTAGACACAGTCCAATAGTGTATTATTAATATGATGTAAGTATATACTTAGGTGACCCAGAGGCTCCATCTATTCAATGCTACCATTTTTATCTATCCAACTTTGTAATTCGTATCAGAATTAAATTAGGCCGCCGTATAAGCGTCTAGATTTGCATCTAGCAAGCGAGAGAGTAGCGAGGCGTAAGCTGGCCCAAGTCGCCGGCTCCGTAGATACCGAAGTCAGGGCTGGCCGTGCCGTACTGAGACTCTTGCAGACCGTACCAAAAGAGGTTGACCTTCTTCTGGATGAGGCCGCAGGCAATCTTCTGCCAGTAGACGCGAGCATTGGCGGCGTTAGCGACGGCAAGGTTGTTCGTCTTGCCAGTCACGGGCCAGCCGGTCTCGGTGACCCAGACGGGCTTGCTACCCGCCAGCTTCACGGTCTTGTCGTATCCGTCATAGAATCGGGTCATGGCGTCGTTGATGCTGTTGGCCTTGGTGTTTCCCAGTAAGGGTAGCCGTCAAAGCCGATGAAGTCAATCGCGGGGATGACAGCACTGTTGGTTCCGTTTAGGAACGAGTCGTAGGTGTCGACGTGGCCGATGGGCGCGCCAGCCAGCGCCGTGCCGGCGAGAGCTGAGCGGACCTTCTTGATGCTGCTGACCAGGTATGCGGCGTTTGTGCCCGCGTTTTTAGGGTCACCAGCGGCGTCTCGGTATAGATCCTCGCTACCGACGGAGATACCGATGACTAGGTTGGTAAACTTGGTGCCATATGTGCTGATGGCAGCCTTGAGCGCGGTGATCTCGTTGTTAATGGCTGCCGGGCCGCCGGAAATCCAGAGGCCGAGGAGTAGCTTGGTGTTGGTGTCGATCGCTGCTGGAATGGCTTCTATCACATTGGACTGGGTTCCCCATTGAACTGAAGACACTTGGGTTAGCAGCTCATCCTCTTACAACCGTAAAGGGAGACATACCCATTGTGTACAGACGAGCACTCGTCCAACCGCTAGTACCAGGCATTGACTTGGCGCGGTTAAACTCGTAGGCAAAGTCTGCCTTCACCTTCGCCTGCTGGTTAAGGAAAAAGGCGCCATAGTTGAAGCCTTTGATGCCAGTGTTGGCAGGGACAGCAGCAGCGTCAGCAATGCCGACAGATGCCGCTAAGGCGACGATGGCGGAAGAGAAACGCATTCTGAATTATGAATTACAAGCACAGTGACGAGATTCAGGTGTAAGTGCAAGTCTATGGTTGCTCTAAACGAGTGTAATTGGAGTAAAGCAAAATCAAACTCCAGATGAGAGATGCAGATAATTGAAAACTAAAAGAGAAACTCGAAAAGGATCAGCATTTCATACATATAATCGGGCATCATTCGAGATCTGGATCCGAGTCAGGGATCTCATCATCGTCATCACCCTGGGTCAAAAACAGGGACGGATTCAACGGGTAGTGGGCCGATTCGACCCACGAAACTGTTCAGAATGGCAGATCCCGACGCCACCGAAACTCGTATTAGCGACCCGCAGGCGCCTGTCAGCCTCAAAACCCACATCTCGTTGTTCTCGGGACGCGCGTATGGTGGAGAGAATATATTGGTGTGTCATGGCTCATTTTTACTGGACATTCAGACAACCCATTCGTTGAGACCCTTTTCTTCAAATTCGTATCAAGAGCAACGTTGTGTCGATATTGAGTTGTTTCCCTGAACTAGGGGGCTTAGACAGTTGGGGTCAAGTTCTGATTCATGTTCCCGAAAAGGGGTCCACTTGGTACCGATCCGCAAATTAAATTCGGCGCCTTCAATCTCTCTACTGCGAGTCTAGACTCTTTATTGACTTGAAGGCAACAGGCCGACAAGCCTTGGCTTTTGCGAAAGTGGAAAGACGTGTATATAACTATTAACCCTTTCCCGTTTATGCTCTCCTTTGCTTGCACTGTTGTCAGTCCCCTTATTTTCGCCCCGGTCGGCGGGTAGACCGAGAGCTCAAACCCGGTACGCTATGATGGCTTTTGTTGCACTGCCAAATCCGTATATTAACTCCTCGCTGCCCGGGTTTAGACGGGGATCAGACCACTGGATTTCTGGTACGGTATAAGCCAATGAGTTTAATTATTGAATTTTTTCGACTCCGTTATTCGCAAGTCTGCTGGCTTTCTTAATGCTCTAGCTGAATACAACAACCTCGGACGGCCTATATCTCACACACAAGCACCATGTTGCCCAATCATGATATTCATGAACACGGTATTAGCTACCTAATACTCGCTGATACAGCAACTCAATATTGATGCCGAGTTTGCGTCGAGGACACACGCCTATTACATGGTGGTAAACCAAACCCTATAGAATATGGGAACAGCCTTCGCACGCCTAGCTAGCAACAACCATAAATCGTTACTATCCATTGATAGAAGCAAATATGCCACCGCGGCTACTTATGTGTATAGCCACAGTACTATACTTATTACCACGGACGCTAACAAATGCGCCTGCGCCGCCGCTGCTTGTAGCCATAGCAATGCAGTTTTTGTCGCTAACACCAACAAACGCGTCTTTACCGAAAGCCATAGCACTGTACTTGTTATTGCTAGCACATACTACCGTGCCAGTGATTTTGTAGACATGGTTATGATGTCTGTCCTGTTTCGTTCGGTGATACTTGTCCAGTTTCCCTTCATCCATTAGTTTTCGAGGTCGAACGAGATCCGTGGAGGGTTTAGGCTTTCTGACGGGGTATATGGTAGCAAGGAACTTCTTATCGCCGTCCGAAAGCTTATTGTTTGAAGGTATCGTAGTTCTCCCCGCACGGTGTCTCCTCTGTGAACAGAATAGTGCATGATGGACTTCGGATCATACGGGGCCAGCTTCCCTTAGCAGAATATATCTTGTCGTAGTTTGCATGCACCTTTTTAGCGTCCCATCCCGTTCTGCCTTGAAGGGCTCTCCAATCCCACTTCAGCTTGCAGTCGGATGTGAATGTTCATGTTCCATTCCGAGCGCATGGCCGAACTCATGCAAGATGTCACCTTGCCTCTTCAATCTCCTCTCTTCTTTGTCTTTGATGTTGCTGTTCAGGTTGAGCCACAAGGTCGTCTCCCCACGGTGCTTCTCAGCGTCGCGTCCAATCAAAGACTTCGTCTCGCTTGAGAATTTCACGCGAATATCGGATGGACTAGGATTCTTGTCCTCGAGGAACTGAAATCTGATGCGCATGGGTATTTGGTTGTAATGTTTCTTGATAACTTCGCGCACTAGGCTTCTTTGCCACTCGTGGCCATTCCTGAAGCGAACTTTGACTGCAACCCTCGGAGTTAGCTTATGCAATTTGGGGCTGGTAGTGAAGTTTAGAACAGCAAATTCTGAACACTGTCTTGTCTTAAAGAAAAGGGAAACCTCCTGCCCTGAAAGTTTTTCGGACACAAAGAAACTGGTTTCGAGAATTGCTTACGGTAGTGCTTCTCAGGAGGCCACAACTTCTCATTAAGGGCAACCCCATGTTTTGGGGCCATGTCGAGAATAATGTACTCGGTGTTGGTATTGATGCTTGCTTTTTGGTGAGTGATGGGGTAGTTCGTTTGAGGTCACCCGCGATATTTCGAAAGACCAAAGGATATCATGGCCTGAACAGTAAGGCATATATATGTCGGCGGTAGCCAACGTCAAGGCCCCATTTTGATACCCAATGTTCCAACTTTGTTATTGTATCGGTGTGCTGGCCCAGTTCTGTTGAGCTTCAGATACCTTAAGCTCACTATTGCCTACCTACCTTAAGTAGGTAAGCAAGTCCGGTGATTCATTGTATATGCATCCAGTCGGAGTGATTTAGCCAATACCCTCCCGCCCCAGAAATAGGGCGGCGGCAGGGGAATAGGGAAGAATGAAACTCGAGTCAGTAGCTCGACTGAACAGAACCCTCTCTCATGCGGTGAGGTAGAAGTCCGTCCAATGTGATACCTGGTCGCGTCACGTATCCGAGTAATCATGCGTTATGCTGGAGCCAGTGGTGTTCTGCATTCCGACATATTCCAAGGTCACCGGCATTATCACCAATCTTAAACGGCGCCCAACCAATCCGTCAGTTCAGACACGTCCCTCGCCGGATATGATGTGGCGGCCAACGCATATCTACAGAATTAGACCATTATGCAGCGTCGATCGATGACTGGTTGATCCTTCTACCACTGGCTGTGGCTAGTGCGTGGCGCTATCGTGTGAACTCACCTCTTGCATCTTACGTATTGTGTTCCTAATATCTTACATAATAGGCCACATATATTATTTAAGTAGGTTAAGATGAGACAATCTGGTTGCCTATTGGATTAGAGTTCTATAGTAGTTGAGAGTTTGCCCTGTTACTAAATTATAAAGCTGCCTGTTCATTCTGGGGAAGGCCGCGATGGAATGAACCCCTGTAAGCTGAAACCCACCACGCCAGAGCCCTAGGCTTACCGACAGGCTGCTTACCGCGCTGCGCCTCTACAACATGGTACGAAATGAAAAACACCTACAAGTAACAGCAGGCAACCTTATTTCAGCATGATTGTTGTCCTCAACTATCTCTCTTAAGTAGGATCTAGACAGGTATATATATTGGTAAGTTCTAAAACCTGTCAGGACTGTTAGAAAATAGTTCAACCCTTCCCTTAGAATCATCAAGATCAATCCTATCTAAAATCGGCACAATTCACACCAATTACCATTTAGAAGATGCTGGGTGAAATTATTAAGATGAAGGATAAGCTCGTGGGCAACAACCAACCAGCGAAGAAGAAACAACCAGCCGCACCCGTGAAAACAGTCTACAGGTCCAAAGATGTCGCCATACCTGTTGACTTCCTAAAGGCAGACCCAGCGGACGCCCAACCGATCACCCACACGCCCATCGACTTTGAGAGCTCGGTTCTTCCGAGTACAAGGGCTGCTATGCCGTCGTCCTCGACAACGTTCTCAGCCCCTCCGAGTGCACCCAGCTGCTCGAGCTTGCCGAAGAAAGCGTCATGGATGAAGACAAAGAAGGCAATTCATCATGGAAGCCGGCTCTCGTTAATATCGGCGGCGGCTACGAGGTAGAAGTCCCCGACTATCGCAAGAGCGATCGCATCATCTGGGACAACCAGGAAATCGTTGACCGGCTATGGGCACGCATGGTAGCCCTTCCCGAGATCCAGGAGAAGCTCTCAACGGTCCCTGGACTCTCCATCGACGTGTCGGTAAGAAGACAAAGCATGAGTTCTACAAGGTGAACAGACGCCTCCGGTTCCTCAAATATGGGCCAGGCCAGTTCTTCAAGCCTCATTGTGATGGCGCATATGGCGAGACGACGCCCGAGGGCGATATGGTTCAGACGTACATGACCGTCCATCTGTACTTGAACGATTCGCAACAGGAAGTCGGCCCTGGCGTGGATCTTATTGGAGGGGCGACATCGTTTTTGTCACGAGACGAATCTCGCAAGTTGGATGTAAATCCAAAGGCTGGCCGAGTCCTCATCTTCCAACATTCCCGATTGAAACATTCTGGTGATAATGTGATTGCTGGTCAAAAGTTTACTGTCAGAACAGATATTATGTACAAGATACTCAAAATTGATCGGAGCCAATCGTCAGCTAGGAATACGATAGATCATCAATAGCTGCCTAGGGATTAAATCAATATGAATCTTCATTTTCCCGTTCAAGCCGACTACTTTACCTTGAGAGAGCCCGTTTGCGCCTTGGTCCTTTGATGTGTGTGTACCCTTTGGATTTTCTAAAGTAAGCCGCAAACTGTTAGAATTGCTAGCCGAAAGGCAATGCAAGGACTTTTATCATGTGTCTTATATCGTTGACGTTGAAGTCTAATTCCAAGTGGCTTTAATATGCTTTATTAGAAACTCGCTGCATTATGCTACCTAAATCCCTTGACCAGCTTATATCGAAAAGTCCCGTAACGCCTTCAAGACCTTACAATTAGATTTATGATCCAGCTCATTCCAACCCTTAACTTGGCAATCCTATATAACCCGCAATAGTCATTAGAACGAAGCCGACGTAGCCGGCGAATCATGCCAATTCAAAATAAGGGCCAAGTTATCTTACCTTTCCACAATACGAAGAAAAGCCACACCCAGTGCACTTCATAAATGCGCCGTCTGTCTTGCCACACGCTGCGCACTTTCGGTCTGAGCCTTCGCCCTCTAATAGAACACCCAGCTCGAGCACTCTCTCCAGACTCCCAGGTATAACCTATTGAGTAAGTTTGAGTCTTAGTCTTCAAGTCCCAATAACGAACAAGAGGAACATGCTAAGTTTCCCCACACACTCACCTTAACCTCAGCACCCGCCCGGAAGGCACACGCACAACAGCCTTCTTCCCTTCGCCCTCACGGTCCGTTCGTCGCGCATTGGGAACGGCTACAGTATACCCCTTCCGAAACCCCTTTAAACTAATACTATCCTCGAAGAGTAGCGCGAAGTCCACTCCTGTCCTATCTGTGACGATGAGCGTGGGCTTTGTGATCGTCATGTTCTCCTTGACCTGGGCAAGGAGACACCAGCTTTCATTTGACCGCCCATCATCGGCGCTGTGAGTAATCTTCTCGGATGTTGCTGGTAATTCATAAAAAGTCGGGAATTGAGCGGGGTTGGCGAATTTTGACATCGTGAATCGATCGGCTGTATTTTGATAGGTGGGGTGAGATGAGGCCGCTAATAGTGCTACTGACTAACGACATGGATTGAACTTATCGCTTCAGTCTGCCCAAGTAAAAGAGAGCTTGGATGTTTATAGGTTTTAATGTTGCGCTCTTGTTTTTCTTTTTCTTTTTTTTTGTATTGTAGACGAGGGAGCAAACAAACAAACCCCATGGATTGCGTCTGTTGAGATGAAACACGGAGTTGTGAGTGCCAAGACAACATGAAGTCACGACGATTCATCCTCTAGCGCGTTCATTAACATTTTCCTTCCATTCATCTATCGCAAGAACTCCCAATAAACGGTTTATATATGTATATGTATTTATATATGTGTGTGCACGCGAATTTTCATTCGTACGTACATACCTGATGTTCAGCCTGAGTGAGGAGTTCCGATAGCTGAGTGAATCTTATCATGTCAGTAACCAGTGTAGATGAGAATAGGAATTTAGATTGTATCATTCCACAGTGAGCTAATTGGCAAATAAAATTCTATTTAAAGATTTAGCAATAGAAAGCCACTGATTCATAAACTTTGACTTATTCTCAATGTACGATCTTGGTACTTCAGGCAGAAGAGTTTGGCGGCATTAAGTCCGGCCCCTACGAGAGAACGCCCCATTCTAAACTCCGGATATCAGCCTGGACTTAAAAACATCACCGCATTGCAGGCAGTGCATGCATGAAACTGGCCATCGATCATGTAGTGTACCTATAGTGAGGATGGGTTTCTCTATCTAGAGGATCTCGTCCCCTGTTGAATAGGAATCAAGTCCCGAGACGGCCCCCAACGCCAAGACTCCTAGGGCCGTGAGTGGACTCGCGGGCGATGCCTCAGCAGCTGCATTCCTGTAATGTCGAAGGACACTACACCCTACACCTCTATTAACGTTGCTAATTATGTATGCTCGAGAACGACTTAAGTTCTTGATATCGCCTGAAATCAGGGTCATGTCGCAACTTTGTTTTCTGTCCGAATATTCGAGCAGTTAAGACATTTTACAATGTCAGCTCCGAACAGTGAACAATCTTTTATTAGGGTGCCTGGAATAGGAGTGGGCTCAGCACATTATCATATTCAGTCTGCTGACGGCGGCGAGCACTGGGACACCAATGACTACGACCAGCGCAACTTTCAGCAGACATATGGGCAGTGTGACGCGGAAGACGCATCTGGCTTTCATTATGGTGGACAGGACCTCAGCGCGGTCCGTCTAACCGGCACTCAACGGACAAGCGATGACGATGACTCGATTGATGTCAAGGATGGAATGCCATCGAAAGACTCGACAAAGACTCCTTCATCACCTCAGAGGCGAAAGATGATCCAGAGCAGCTCCATAGCGCCTGCAATCGGGCAGTTTCTCATCTTCCAGTTTCCTGCAGTCGCCTTCACCACTGTTCTCCTGATATTGTACCTAAAATCCATATCCTGGAATCCGACAGCAGACCAGCTGGGCGCACTCCTGGTTGCGGCAAAAGTCCACGAAACGTTGATCATCGCGTCTTTATTTAACATAGTGATATATCACATACGTCGTGGCTTGCTGGGCCGCCGTGGTATACCATACGGATTCCTCACCGCGCCCTTCCAGCTGATGTCGCCGCTCTACCTCTTTACTTCCGAATTTTGGTCGTGCCTCCGTTCCGCCAACATGCACTCGGTTCTACTGGCTTTAATACTGATCGTCTCATTTGTTTTGGCTGCGCTAGCCGGTACCAGCTCCAGCATTATCATAATCCCAAAGCTTGGGTGGCGGGCTCTCCCCGGAAGTATGGAAGATATCTGGAGAAAGTCTGGTGCAACCTCACCTGGGATAGCAGGCTACGCGGTATCACCTTCGACCTCGGTTTTCCCATCGAATATCGATCTCTCCATCGTAAACGAAGCCTGTTTGAACGCTTCAATGAACACCAGTAGCTCTATTAGCCGCTGCCCATACTACGGCTTGATGGATAGTGGCGCTGCCGTATACACGAATTTTGGTGATATAGGCAACTGGCCAGATATGGTGAACCTCACCATCTCCAACACAGATCTCAGGACCATCAATTGTTTTTCGGAGTTCCAATATGGTCAATTGACGGCCGTTACTACCCCCTTGAGCTTCGTAGAAAGCGTTCTTGACTCCGACGACACTGAGTGGGCATCTGGGGAGAGGATGAGGTCAAAATAATTGCTGATCTACGTGATAGGGATGGCAAGCTGATCACCATGAAGCAACCCCGGGTCATCGCCCAGTGCACGGACACTGCCGACGACGTTCAGGGGAAGGACACCGACTCTCCGTACTACGACTTCCGGATACTGCGATACTTCTATCCACAATTCAATTTCACGGTGCCAAAAGCTGTCTTCAAAGATGCTCTGGATAGCGAGGCGCATCTGGGTTTCATCGATGTGAACGAGTATCTGCCCGATTCGGTCAACACCTCCGTAGCCATCTGGACCCGCGTGAGTCTGTACGACGAATATTTAAGCATCTGTCTCGTCGACGCGCGCTGGGCAGAGACGGACGCCTGGCTTTTGCCGCTGAGCGTCGGTTCCAAGATCCAGCACTCGCTCACCATCAACACCAACCAGACAACCACATACGGGAATGTGAGCAGCGCCGGTGACGACCTCATCCACATCGACCCGGCATGGGGCAACCTCCTGGACCAGCCCCTGCGCAACGACGCCCCAGTTTCCACGGCGTCGAACACGACGTCCGTCTTCGACTTACTCACACAGTATCTGAATTCCGACTCCGGACCCAGCTACAGCACGACATACAACAACCTGGCATCCGGGCTCGCCATCATCCTGACCGAGGCGCTCGCCACGGTTCCCGCCAGCCGGGCCTGGCGCGTCGAGTGGTCTAGGGGGGACCCTGGCAACCTGACCCGAACTACAACAACCGAACTCATCCCCCCTTCAAGCAGATTGAGGACCTTGGGGACTACGCGCTGCTCAGTGTAGGCCGTTACGAGAATGTGTACTCGTATAGTTTTAGCGACATTACCACGAAACTGTCCTGGGTCGTGCTCGTCTTGCATTACCTGCTCGTGCTGGTTCATCTGGTTGTGCTTTGTGTGCATGGGGACGGACTAGCAAGAGGTGGGGACGGCTCGGTGAAGTCATCTGTCTGGCGATGAACACGCGGCCTACAGAGCTACTTACGAATACGAGTGCTGGTGTTAGAGGCTCGGAGATTTGGGGGCTCAACGCCACTGTGAGAGAGGTCGGTGGGAAAGGGAAAGTAGAGCTTGTGCTCAGGGAGTCGAGCGCTTCGTATGATCATGGTATGATACAACCTGATCGTAAATATGGATAGTATCGTCTATTGTTCATAGGTTACTGTTACGGATGTCAGCAGATGTTTAATAAGGTATAATAAGACAATCTCTGAGGTAGTAAGAAGAATATTTTCTTAACCTACTAATCACATGGTATTAATGATAAAATCTACTAGGTTCCGCGAGAGGTTGCAACTAATAGCATGAGCTGCCTAATGTCGATGGCCTATGACATAAACGCCACCATGCGTTTTTTGTGAAATACCCCTCGCACTTAATACAGGCTGGTTTGGTTTGGGTATTGAAATAAGAGAAATCATTGCATACATCAGACCGCCCTAAGAGAAAATAATAATAACACGCTGTACATTAGGCCATAGTAAAGAGATGAACCCCGTCTACCTTCCTTTCCGTCTCAATCTACCTGCTCCGGACGGAGCTTAAAAACTCTTTGATCGCTGTTTGCATGACCTTTAAGCCAGGAAATGGTAGTGAGCTAGCATACCGGCCCTTCTCAAAGCGAAAGAAGCGTTGGCCTTGTACGTAGCCATGCTCGCCCCGTGCCTGGTGGACACACCAATCGTGGAGGCATACGATGTCCTTGCCTGATTCTGTGTATGAAAATTATGTTAGGGTAACTGATATGTAGTACTTCAACTCGAATGAATAGGGGTAAAAAATGGACTATTCCAAGATATTATATTTGACAATGGAACGAATGCGGGCGAACATACGTGAATCTTCGCTATCTGCGGCGAGTGACACGGCATGTACATTGTCTGTCAAGTTGCCATTGCTCAGGTTACAACAGCTTATGTCGAGGGAGCCGCTTTTTAAGCCCAGTAGAAGGACGTGGTATTTTCGTTGAGTTGCTCCGGTGTCCAGTCGGAAAATCAAATGTTACTTATCGATCGGCCTGTTAGTTGATGCACTTTGATCTTTTATCTCAATTTGTAGAGACTGTATTAACTTGGGTCTTACCAGAGTCATAGCATGAAATCAACCGTAATATGGCTTGTGTGCTAGGTGTGACGGCGCCTTGGTGCGCTGCGAACGAGTCGATAGAGGCTGTGGCGTGGTCTTGCCAATTCGTTTGGGTCATTACTGCGGTGGACATGATGAAGATGGTTCAAAGTAGTATTTGCTCTGGTGGTTCTCTATGAAATACAAATAAAAGTTCACTTGGGTCTTCATTGATGGTAGTTAAGAGTATTACGAGATCATGAGCAGCAATGCGTATTATTTATAATTCTGGTTGAGTCCGAATTTATCGGCATGCTATATCGTAACCTCTGAATTCCGTAGCTAGACGCTAGAGAGGTTCGGTCGTGACGCTGTTGTCTTACTGTTTGCAGTAAGTGTTTGCGGCTACCGAAGATTTGCCACGCCGAATGGAGCAATCGGATTGAATGTGCACCACATACAAGAATGCAAAGTAAGCACGAAAATCAGAAGGATGATATGCTAAGTATCGTCGGCCTCCGAAACATGCCCCAATGTGAACGATCGCCAGCACGCCGACAGCGTTCGGACTACGTCTTCGGAAGCAGAAAGTCGCCGACGGTGCAAAATATGTGCTAATGGCTGAACTACGTCATTTCCCCGATTCCTTTTTAAGACAATGGGCTTCATGGAATAGCTTTGAATGGAATTCGTATTCTCTATAAAATCCTTAGCGGCGCTGATCATTTGGGCAGAACTAAATATAGGTCTATCGTTTTTAATGACAATCCGCCGCTCCTTGGAATTGAAAGAAAAAGAAGTTGAAGGGTCTCATGCATATCTCTCCATCTATTCCCCATCTGGGGCACAAGAAAATACCCGAGAGTCATGGGAGGGATCGCCTCCAACTTGCGCGGTGAGTGGTGGGAAATCATCACCAAATGCTTCTCCGCGCAGTCGCCAAGCTCGTCGGTGGGAAGCATTTTTGAACATGGTGGATCAGGGTCACGAAGAACAATTGAAATGGAATCTAAACATTGCTTTGAAACGCATCCACTTGACAAGTTGTGACAGGTCCAGGAGAAATTACCTGTAACAGCGTGAGTTGGTACTTATTCAAGATGAAGCGCCATCTAACAATTACCCTACTCAATATCCTCCTCACAGTAACGGCGGCGACGACTACGTTTTCGCTCCCTGCCCTCCCGAATCTAGTAATCAGTCCCAAAGCACAATCCACGCCCTTCCCACCAAGTGCAGCCCGCAACCCGTCTAAAATATGCGTCGCAGACCCAGACGTTGCAGACGCTGGCCCAGCTCTCATTTCCGCAGCGCAGAACTGCAATAATGGCGGCACTGTAGTTTTGCTGCCGGATAAAACGTATACGATCGCGTCCCCGACGGATTTGACTTTCTTGCAGAGTATCGACATCTTGATCCTCGGCACCGTCGTCTTCAGCGATGACGTGGAATACTGGCAGACAAGGGCTTTCGGATACGCCTATCAGGATGCGCACCTTTTCTGGAAGTTTGGCGGGAATGACGTGAACATCTACGGTTTGGGCATTGGGACCTTAGATGGTTTGTCTAACTCTCATAGCGTTCCACCTATGGCTCTCCCTCATCTTATCATGCTGGCCTGGGGTGGGTTGAGATGAGAAATGATACCGGGAACCAGGCGACGGGGAAGAAAGCAAAGTTAAGTATGCAATGCTAATCTCTTATACACAATCAGGCCTCGGCCAGACATGGTGGACGGCGAAAAGGAGCAACGAAACTGTCTACCGACCGCACCTATTCGGCACTGATGGGCTCGCCGGTGGTTCGATCTCCGGTCTCAACATGAAGAACTCACCGATGTGGTTTAACTTCATCATGAATTCGAGCAATGTCTTGATCACGGACATCAACATCTGGCTTGAAGTCACAAATTCAAGTTCGCCTCCAGCCGTGAGTTCTCATTCTTACGACTAAATCATCATGCGATCGCGGGGCTTTCGATAAGAGAACGTGTAGTAACACCCACTTATTGCGCTGCTCATAGTGACTAATGGATGTATGAGGGTTAGAACACAGACGGATGGGATACATACCGCAGTACCAATATCGTAATACAAAACTCGACGATTGATAACTATGACGGTAAGATGCTTAGACAGTCTCCATACGCCTTCTTCAAGCGCATCCTATACCCGAGTTTCAAGAAGGGCTAATAGCAAAAGACTGCGTATCCTTCAAGCCCAACTCAACAAACATCCTGATCCAAAACCTTCAATGCAACGGGTCGCACGGCATATCCGTCGGCAGCCTAGGGCAATACCAGGGCGAGTACGACATAGTCGAGGATGTGTATGTATATAACATCTCGATGAGCAACGCATCCGACGGCGCGCGCATCAAGATATGGCCCGGCGTCCCACCCAATACGACGGGCTCAAACTCGGGCGGTGGAGCCGGATACGTGCGAAATATCACGTATGACTTATTCTACAACACGAATAACGACTGTGGGTTCGCTCCTCCTCCATTTTCCATTCCTCTCCTATTTTGTTAGTCGCCGACACATGAAGCGCAATGACTAATATGGCAAAATCAGGGGCTATCGAACTAACCCAGTGCTATTTCGCCTCGAGTCAGGAAGCATGCAAACAATACCCAGTAAGCTAGAACCAGAAGCCTTGGCCCAAACCCATCCGCACTGCATTTGACTCAGGAACTGACGCCATCCCAAGGCCGTGTTACAAATCGAAGACATCCTCTTCAAAGATTTCCACGGGACGACATCGAAGAAGCACGATCCGCAAGTCGGGTCCCTCATATGCAGCGATCCAAGCGTAAGTCTTCTAGTCGTCCGTCGACATAACATAATAAACAGTCCTCTTTCCTAACTCACACACACAATCCTCAGGTATGCAAGAACGTCCGCGCAGAGAACATCACCGTCTCGCCCCCGAGCGCGGCGACGGCGCAGTGGGTATGCACGAACATGGACGAGGGTTTGCTAGACATCAACTGCATAGCGGCAACATGAAATTATGACCAAACCATCATTGTGTATCTCCCATCCTGAGGATAGATACCTACACTAGATCATCATCACATCCACATGACAGGCACAACTAAAAACACAACTAAAGACGATAAGGCTTCATCCCCTTTTGTGCAACCCATATTTCTTGCCTCCGTTGAGACTAAAAATGCAGTGCGGCGCCTCACATATGCCTCGATAATACCTGCGGTGATCAATGTCGTGTGACGACCGTACATTGATCGTGAACCATTATGCGGTTAGGCCGCTATGCTTACCTATTTAGGTAGTATCGGACAAAGAGACACATTGAAGAACATTTCCTATGCTATGTATGTTGTCGAATTAGTCTGCTAAGTTGGTTTTAGCAACTTTTATCTAATGATAAGTGTCTATTGCCACGCTCAAGTACATGGCTTCTGTCAGAGTGAAATCAATGTGATTAGTGTTGTGAGGTCGGTACTAAACCTAGAAGCTAGTGGCATCAACCAACCGCCTTGTCTCCCAATGAGAAGCTTCCGCTATGATTCCGTTTCTTAACAAGGACCTCAAATGGCCGCAATTTCGTATCCAAATACATTCCAATATCTCCTCCGCCCAAGATCCATTGCGCCGAACCCGAACGCCTTTAGAATCATATTAAACAGGGGTATCCTTGCACAAAGTCATTATGATCGAAAAAAGGTTGCCATCACTGTAGTATTAGAGTGGCAGCTTGATGTGGCATAGTCCTTCACTTTACCTTCCCGTGCCCATCCATCCAAGGCTACACCGGCAGTTAAAATAATCACAGCAGTTAGAATGCCAGCGCCCGCTCGGTCACCTGTTGTTATCGGCGTTAGATTATCACCAATTGATCCACTTCCTACACCGGCGTTTGGATCTCCAACACTCGTGCCGCCGTCGGAGTTGGTCACTGGGGCTTTGGTCTGATCGATTAAAAGGGATGAAACAGCTGCCAGCACATCCATAGTTTGTCCAGCTCCAACATTGCCGTCAAACACACCACTGGACCATTTGAAACCACAGGTACGGCCGTCAGTGCCACCTGTGCACTGTTTGACGGCCGCTTGTGCTGATTTTGAAGAACGGGAGGATCGTGTCAGCTGTGAAGGGAGCTATTTTGGTCATGGTCGCCATCCATCTATGTACGTATCCTTTGAAACTCAACATATCCGTGGTGCAGGTCATATGCTCCTCGCAGGCTACCTCGTACGCGGTATCGTTGGGGAAGAAAACTCTGAATGTGGCGTTGACCAGGCCGTTGACCCTGTCTTGCCATTTTGCGTCGCCGGTCTATAAGTACACTTGTGAGATTCCTACTTTTTATGATCCTCTTTTGGGAACTTACAAAGTTATACATATAAGCAGCTCCTAATAGGAAGACCCCATTATTGTATGAGAATTGAGCGCGATTGATGTCGGTGCAGTTCGTTTCGACATGGGCCCCATCGTATATATTGTAGTCTTTGTCCATGAAGCCGACACCGACAACCCAGTCCCAAGTTTTCTCGGCCCAATCGGCATAAGTTTGATTATTAGTATAGCGCGCGAGACGAGCCCCGAGGTTGAAGAAAATGCCGTTGGCGATGCCTGATCTCCGTCAGTAAGAGGAACACAATGGGATATGGCGGCTCTTACTGTTCTTGTAATCGTATCCGTTGTTCGCAAATGGGATTTGCCATCGCAAGCCGCCTCCGCACGTCGCATCATGGCGGTCAGGATCGGCTTGGGTATTCCAGACGGCCTGAGCCAGAGCCAGCCATTGCGGCTGGTCCTCGGGAGGATCGGGGAAATTTTCCTCGGCGGCCAGCATAGCAGACATGCCCCAAAAGCCTTGGTCGTCGTTCCCTAAGGAGGCGGTGACATTCGGGGCATGTAATTACGGTTGGGGCCGACTTGGAACAACAAAGCCTGTGTGACAACATCGTTATATGTGGTGTCGCCCGTGAGGTGCCAGTAATCGATCATGGTTCCCCATAATGCGCCGCCTTCCCACCAGTAGTATTCGCCGGCAGGAGGAGGTCCGGGCAAGATGCCAGGTGTTTGGCCAGACTCATTTCCGTGGTAATATGACATCAAATCGTAAGCGAGGGTCGCCGCGGAGGCGATGATGTTGTCTGTAAAGGAGTGGCATGCTAGTCAGAAGCTGGGAAAGGCATATAAGTGATGAGCAGTCAAGCAGTTAGTTGCATACCAGTAGAATCAATCTTGTAAACCTGGGCAGATGCCAGCCCTGCCGACAGAAGCAGATACAGCGCTATCGATGCCATGATGATGCTACAGTAGTTGAGATTGCTCGCTGTTCAATGCGGTACGATGGGTAACGAGCGATAGAGGACAAGACAAGAGGAGCGACGAGTCAGAAAGCGACGCGCAGAGAAACGAAATGCACCAAAATGCTTTGGGTGCGCGCCGTCAGCGCCACCGGTTAGCGCCAGAAACTACAGAAATCAATAGGTATCAATTGCGGAAGCTTCACAAATTGGTGGCGCATAGATAAGGAGAGGCTGGCGTGGCTGGTTCAATGCTGCTGTCGAACGAACATAAATACAGTAACGATTGTTGTTCGAGACGAGGAGTGGAGGAAAGGGAGGAAAGGGATGAGGGGGTTTTGAGTATTTCCATCTCCGTCGGCGCCAAAAAGCAGGTCGACGGCGCTACGGTCGTGGGCGCCGTAGGTATGAAGATAAAAATGCGACACACATACCTACAAGTAACATACCTAACACGACTTATGGCGGGAAGGTCCGCCTACAGCATAGCGCAGCGGGAGTCCAGGCCCTGCCCGCAATGGGCCTATGGGGGATGACCCTTGATCGGCGGCTTGGCATTAAATGACGCAACGCTAGCGTCTGACCTGCCATGTTCGTTCCTCTGATCGAAAACGGATTAGCTCTGATGAAACAAGCTTTTGGGCTGCATGGCGAGTTGGTTAAACAACAACAGCACCTATAACCACGACAACAAATTTCCCTTGAAAATAATGGTTAAAATGACAATAAGACGACCAGTCTATCAATGAGAAATAAATGATGCAATGCGATATGAAGGTCGTGTATTCTCGTATCCAGAGACGCATATTCACATGCAGCTCATGTATCTCGTCATGTCTAGCGCATCCCCGGATAGACAGGCACTGTTAGTTACTATGTACGCGCGTAGTTTATATACGCGCAGGCGTGGAAATGACGTTGCCGTCAGTTGTGGCTCAGATGACTGCTTACGACGTACTTACCAGTAAGATATCGCAGTGCCTCGACAACTGAAGCAGCTTATATACCAGGTATGGAATGACGGGGCCGCAGAAGATGAGATTTTGATCTGGCGGGCATTCTTCCCGGTTGGGAAGACATGCCTAATTAGCATTTAACCATCCAGTTCTTTTAATCAGCAAAATCAAGGCCCGAAACATTGTACATGGTTATAGTAACGGGCTAGGTGCTTCGGTAATATCCTCGTATACTATTTACCTATAGTATAGGTATCTAGGATCAAAACATCTACAAGCCGATATTTTATTGCTTATTATCGTGAATTTATTCCACGCAGCAGTTGTATTGCAGTTATTAGCTTACTTCGACACTAGGTGCGTTTGACGCCTAAATGACCCATCTGGAAGTACACTACTGAAGTAACATGCCATAGTCACGAAAATTCCTTGTAATACACTGGCGCATCTTTCATTTCTGGTGATCAACTTTATCCGATTTTTTATTGCTCAATCGATTAGTTATACTAGTGATGATTTACTTGTCGTTGCAGCCTCCAACATCACACGCACTCTTAGTGCTCACTCACCTGTCAGGGACCTCGCAGGGGTAGGGTGTAGACATCCGCTGTTGCACGTGCACGGAGAACCAGTAAAGCCATCTCCGTGGGCTCTATGTGATTATATGACTATATACAGACAGCCTCTTTGTATGGTCTGATCCTCATGCCTAGATCCATGTTCGTGGCATCACCTTTGTCCGCAATTAAAAAGGTATAAGCCATGTTATCCACTTGCATGTATCACTTTAGCATTTTATAATTTGACTGCGCTGTGATATGTTATTTCTTTGGCCTCGATCTTATTGTATTCAAGTAGTATAATATATCTATTTGGATAATTTTTAACTAATAATGGTAATTCATTGCGCATCTAGGAACTGAGGTAAACCTAAGACCTAATGCCCTCGAAAGCCACGCATTCTCGACCCAGATCTTTTAGGTTGTTTCTTCCCTCCTTTTCATTATGCCAATGTTCTGAAAGTTAAGTTCTGCTGCGCGAGAATCCTTACCAAGCTCATGACCGTAGTTGATGCCGCGGTTGTTGTGGGCGAGGATAGCGGGCACTACAACCCCAGATTTGCTGCTCATTTGCGGGGAAGGCTGGCGGTCATTCAAAGAAACGGCATTTTAATTTGAGTCGGACAATTATGGAAAGGATCTACGAAAAACCAAAAGATAGACATCTTAATAATTTTATCACAAGGCTTCGTTCCTAGTTGTGCGCGAAGTATTGGGCTCGTCGAAGCTTATTATCATAATCAACTATAGAACAAGTAACTCATCTTTCGAGCTAATTGAGGTTATTTGATGCCCGAGTTTCACTAGTTTTAAGATTTTTTCCAATAATATTATAATGGGTGCGATCTAGATACTAGGAACGGTTTTCTGGGTAGAAGAGTAGATAGTATTGCTCTAAATTCTCTAATCTTGGTAACCTACCAATCTAATTCTAATTACACGAGATATCCTGCTCGAGCTTTTGTGAACCTTCTCAATGAAATTGTTGATGACACCCCTGTCGACCTCCAGAAGGAAATACATTTTAGCTGCCTGTGACCTATTGTGTGTGACATAGTCATTCTAGATCCGACAGCTCTTAATGTGTTTCAGATGCTCTTTTTTCTCAGAAGAAGGAAATGAACAAATGCATACATAAGACGAACGTGGATTTATTATCATGCAACCGTTGACGTGTCTCTGGTGGTTATCTTTCCGTATATTTCCCACGTACATTGGCAGTAATAACGCGGTTGGTCATCTGTGGCGTGCACGCTGTTTTTATGACGGCGTAAGCCTTTTTCCTGGGCAAAGGATGAGCCACAGTCAAGGCATTTAAACCCTGACTCTTGGGTGTTGCTTCTGCAGCGACTTGTCTCGCCGAGACACGGTAGTCGGCCTGTAGACCCGGACACGTGCTATCGGCGGACGCAGCAAGCCCAGAAGGGAAACTGGGCGGGTTTGCGCCTTGAAAGAATTGTTCATTGGACCTATCGCTAGTCAGCATGCCTTCTACAGAAGAGAAATTATGTATGTTAATGCCTTACTGGTATTGATCATTGTAATACCCGCTGTAGCTCACAGCTTCAGTTACAGAACCGGGTTGGTTTCTGTCGCGCGGATGTGAATGGGTATAATGGCCGCTTGCAGGTTCGGCGTGTCCAAACGAGGAACCAGGCAATGTTGTACTATAGGGCCGAGACCACCTATGATCGTTGCTAGGATCGTTGCTGGGATCGTCACGTTCAGGGCTGATATCGCGTGTGCTCCCCATTACAACGGTCAGCGCAGGGTTGTACCGAAGATGGCAACAGGGTGTGGTAGGCCAAAGATTCTAAGTCACAGGGACATCTAATTCTATCGTCAATATGTGAGGTTACCCATCAGCTTTCGATATTATAAACGTACCTAGTACCTGTGAGCAGGTACTGTACCAACGCAGAGTAGTAGCAGTTCGAATTGATATGCAGGTCGATGCACGCAACGAATGGACAGCGAAAAACTAACACTAATTCCATGCAATGAAGAGTGTAGATGATGCGTGAAGTGTAGTAGAAGAAGGTATGAACAAGAAATGTCGTGAAAACAGAAAGAGAGAGCAGAGGAGAAACGAGAATATAATAGAAAAAATTTCTCATTCTCAACAGACCTATTCCTCGCAATCGAGATACCTTCAGATGTAAGGGAGACTCGGTCCATCACGGCCGCAGTCATTCTTGGAGCACTTGCACAGTATATTGAATCTGCATATCTTAATGGTCGAATACCTGGCCGGCAAGGAAATCGATTGGCCGGATGGGTATCATGGTGCCTAGCTAAGCTGTAGATGGAAGAACTCCTTGCTTCAGTTGTGAGCAATCTATTTTCTCTTCTCTGTACCATACAGGGTTGCAGCAACAAGAACTGTGTACAGAGACTTAATGGGGTATCTTGTTAATGTCCCTATACGATAGGACTCCACAGAGTTTATAGTGTGCTAATTACTTGGACCTCGATATGGTTTTTCTTCTTCTGATAACTCTGGCTATTCTAGAACTTGACATATGGTAAAACTCATACAATCATTGTACGAACTGCGAGTCTTTGAAGTAGGCACAATGCGGAAATACTTGATCGCGGTACAAACCTGCAAGAGACGATGCAGGCGTTAAGTGTATCCCGCCCAAAAGAATTTGGTAGCTTCTACTCATAGTAGTTTTTAAATTGGAGACCCTCACTACCTTCGCATGATTCGACCGCCAAGAATTTCTCACATTGCATTAGCATTTCGAACTGTGCTGTGAGCAGGGGCCGATATTAGAAAACGTGGTTGTTTGCTTCCCAGCATCTGACTGCATAAGGCTGTCTCAGACGTTGGCAGACTGACAGACTCGGACGTGAATGTGCAAATAATATATACTTGACGTTGGCGGTAGATACTCTTAACACGCAACTATACGCAGTTTTAACACCTGCCTTTAAACCTTCTCGACCATTACTATCTGTCTACTGTATATTGAGTCTTAATCATTCATAGACTGTAGCATATCGCTTCGATTCAATATATCACGTGAGAACCAGGAACAGTGTTTTTCATCTTAGGCCTAGCTAGTGATGTGAATTAAGTAGTAGCCCGGACGAGTGTACCTGAGCTCTCCACACCACCACCACCAATTTCTCAACAACCAGGACCCAGCAGGGGCAAAGAGAGTTTCGAATATAAGACGCAAAATTTCAATGCGTACTGCCATTGGTGTCTAGTGGTTAGTCGTAGTATCATGGGTCATATTGATATCAACTATTGAGTGGCGCCAAACATCTCTGGTCTTCTGTTGGCGACACATTCCTTACTCTAAGCCTTGCTGAGGTCGAGGCCTGCAAAGATGATCTCCCTACTTACATGCAAGCATGCTGCAGCCTGTGGGAGGGGTGGAGCTGAGAGGACTTTAGAGTGGGTGGTTAGGTACCTACTATTACAAGCTTCACTCAATTTTACTTATCCAGGACTCGTTAAGCCTGACAATAAAGTAAGAAATATGTAGCAAACGAATCATGGACTCGGTTAAACTTGACCTGTACTAGTTATCATGGGTTATAACTGCCCTGCCAGGCAAATGCACTGGGGAAGGCCTTTGTGACCTTTTGAGTAGCCTTCTTAGCACATAAGACACTATTGTCCGCTGTAAATTTTATAGTCACTGCTGAAGGCTTGAACCCCTAACTGCCTTCAAATAAAAGAATTTCCTACTAAGTGATTCATAGATCGAACCACCATTTATTTAGGTATTGGTTTACAATGATTAGATACAGAAGAAATCCCCTCTTTATATCGTAGAGATTATATTAGCTGTCGGGTTCGCCCCTAGTCATCAATGGTACTTTTAAAGCTTTAAGTGATAGGGAAGGGGTACTGGTGGACCGAATTCTAAGAAAACGAGGTTTCCATGCTTCTAGCATGGGGCTTCCAAATTTACTCCTATGTTCGCCGGGTAATATAGCTAAGAAGTGACTACATGGTTAACCAGTAGAAAGATTAACGAAAACTTTCGATTCATTCCATAGAAGCTTAGAGCCCATACAGTTACCTAGCTTGCTCACTATGATAACATTGTCGGAATGCTACAATAATCTTCTCTAGAGGCTACAACATGAGGCTTGCCTAAAGTTGCCGTTCCATAGCCCAAAACAGACATTCTCCAACCCACAAAAGCTACAATTATTCTGAACGCCATAATGCAGTAGGTTGTTTTTCTCTATAGCAATATATATAACATAATGCCTACGCGAAGACAACATAACCAACGACAGACAGCGGGATAGGCAGGTCTACCGGTTCTTGGAGCCAATATCACGATGGGAGAATAAAGGGAAAGATACCCAGATATGTAGCTGTTTCGAAATACTCATGGCTATCTCTCACAATGCATATCATCATTCATTTTGTAGAAGCATGCTGTGGCTCTAATCCGGGGATATTTGGGGCGTTGTGGGGTACATGGTGCGGCTAGGCCGCCGCGCGGGGCCGGGCAGCAAGGGCCACCAACCCCGCCGATGTAGATTTAGTATGGACTGCTAAATACCTCAGGAAGAAATAAAACCCTTTCTGCTTCAAACGGTATGGTTATTTCCACTTCGTTTAAAGTACAAAAATAAACGTATTTGGATGTTAGATATGTTTATAGGTTTTGGTTGTTTTCTGGGTGGGCATGGTTGGGTAGGGGTCATATGTGGGTGGGGGGAAGGAGATGATAACCTTGGAACTACAAAGTACGTCAGCTTGTGAGTACAGACTTAATGATCAGCCCTATGGCTCAACTCCCTGTGTATGCTAATATGACGCACGTAATAACGCCATACGCATGTAACTCCGCAGGTAGGATACATGATGCATACCTTTTACGCTTGGTTATATGTGGGTAGACTAGAATATAGCGTACTCTCGATGCTACTTTTAAGGTAGCGCGACGCCTCTAACCTTAGCTAAAAAGAAATACTCACTCGGATTATTTTTTATCTTGTGTCGAGGCGTTCTATTGTTTAAATCATCTCACACCAGGACGGCCGTGGTATTAGTTGCATGTCGTTGTATATTGGAATTCTACGCCTGCTTTTTCTTGCTCGAAGCTACAGTCTTGTCAAGGCGTTCCTTAACTAGGTACCTACTGTTCTACGTCTAGGAGGATTGCAGCGATTAAATATTTTCAGCCCTCCGCTTCCACTATAAGTCGTCGCAATGCGGGGCATGGGAAAAACTCGGGACACCACGCTCTACCTACTTCCATCGCCTACGTGAGTACTCACGGGTGATAGGCAGAAGTATTTTCATCTGGCTAATTGTTAAGCGCATCAAAATGATATAAAGGGACTTTGAAGATCATTGGTTTGTGCCAATTTGAGATGTCGTTCTTATTATTGATAGCATAGTATTAGACTGGTGTATGTAGGCTCGCAAAATGCCCAAACTGCTTGCATGGCGGTGGTGGGCGGTATGAGATGCTCCTAGAGGGATTCAATGAAGCAACTTCCGTTCCTTAACTTAAGTTTAGGTATCGTGCTTGTCGAAGTTATTTAATGTATGGAACTTATATGCCTTCTATAACTTAGTACTAACATATTAGAACATCGGCTTTTTAACTTCAGTGCTAGTTTATGTGATTGATTGCAAGACGGCATTTAAGCTTTCCTGTTGCCTAGCAAATGGTCTCGATTTAGATGATTATATGTTGATACGTACTATTATAGCTGGTTTCATCCAACACTATGTTCTAACGCAGTCCTTGCAGGCGTAGAAAAAAAGAAATGAAAGTTAAAGTAACAGTGCGGTGCATACCCCATTTGCGTTTGCGACGTATACGTCCATTGCAACCAGCGCGCCGGGTTAGTGGTGCGAAAACCACCACTGCACATACCTATGTCCACGATTTGAACCTCCAGGCCGATATTCCACTCTTTTATCACTATTTCTTCCATTGCACAACAATTTAAACAACCAATGGAGTAAAACCTAGCCGCTAAGGAGGAAATAAAGGTCGTGGATATGTGATGTCAAGATCTTATACCTGTTAACGATGGCTGTAGTTATTAGCGCACGTCAAAACCAACCCAGCATGTAGGATGTTTTCTCGAAAGCTTCAACTATACGCCAAATACACCGACCTAGCCCTCTGAACAATGATCTGTTCGAAATCGCGTATTCCCGGGAGGCAATCGACGAACATATTTATACCAATATTACTCTAGGTATTGCCTAGGTATTTACAATAATGGCTGATATCATGTCATGCCTAATTCCAGCGTCAATTTATGCACTATTTAGTGGAAAAAGTTTTTGGCACCACTGCCCTCCAAGGTGTCTAGGTAGTCGTGCATACAGTGGCTTTCTAGGACCCTTAGAAAATACCCCAACAACTATACGGCTGAGGCTAGGTAGGTATTCAGGAGAGCCCTGGAATTCTTGGACTGTTTACAGCGATACGACCTCCGACGACAACTGCAATCCTATACCTATTTTAGGTATGTCCCCCGCTATAGTTAAGATGACTTCTATTCCCTGCTAGAATTTCTAGTCTTCTTGGGAAACAGCTACGACCTCAACGTAGTTATCACCACTTTCACTAGCATTATTCTTGGCAGCAGCCACCGCACACTGCAGCATATGGGAAATAGGGGTTTTCCAGACTCGTACTTCCCGCATCAGCAACTGGGAACATGTTTGCCCCAGTTCCATGCATTGTAGATTTGTGGCGGTTAACCCCCCTAATGCTTACTGCTGGCGTTACAATTGTGATCTCATTTGAACGGCGTCGTAGGGGCCGTTAGCTTTACTATGCTGAATGTAGTTATCAGCGCGACAGCTCTTCCCCAGACAACAAACCTTATTTTCAAGATGCAAATATTGTCAATGTGCTGTTCGCCGCACCAAAGTCCCTCGTTGTTTAAGCAATGACTAGATAAATGGCTCAGGCATCCTTTTAATGAACTCATTGTTATAACTAACTGTGTTTATTTGCTGCTGCGTTTGGCTACTCCCGATACAAAACTTTTTCGCTCATCATGTAACATGGACTGGGTAGATTGCACAAACACTTAGCTCCGTCTTGTAGTATAACATTGCCATGGCCTTGATTGTACGGATTATAGCACATCTATAGGAGAGATACGGTCTCTATCTTGTAGCACATAGAGGCTCACCTTCATTAAATATGCTATGCAACCTTTTAGATTCATGCCAGTCGGTTCTATCCTGGTCCAAAGATAGATGTGGGCGGTATCCTTAAAAGTGAATGAGGTTGGAGCTGTAAATTAATCGCATTAAACATCGGAGTGTAGGCTATAATCACGCAGCTATCCCGTGAAATAGCCGAAAGCTTTTAGACTACTTTATGGTTAGAACGAACTTGTTGGAATCATGAAATGATACTTCTAAACAAGGACAACACCGCAGCGGCCTGCGTATAGTGATTTATCATGTAATTCTCAAGATCTACGATCTAAAAATCCACAGATAGTAGAGATCCCGCTCTGCCTTACGTAGCATAATGAAGGTAAACATTTTTCCAATGCCTAATTTGGTTAATTAGATAAATAGAACATATAGGTAATATGTAGTAAAACCTAGTGTTATAAGTATAGGGATATAGACGTAGACATAGACATAGCGACTCCCGAGGTCCTATTCCACTTTAGTTCCAGGGCCGTCTACAACAACAGGGGCTATATTATAACGAGCAGATTTTGGGGGGGCTCTTAAGTTTATCGTAACTCGCTATTCGATTATGCATATATAGTAGTTACATCTTATTTTAATAGTTTTAGATAATTATGCAAAAAAACAATAAGACAGCTGAACTGCCTAAGTACTTCGTTATCTTGGTTAGGTACCTAGTTAATTGCACTCCTTATTTAACACTTCATCTATTATCCCTTGTAGGACATCAAACCGCCAAAGTAACTACTACAACTTACCCACAAAGCCAAATTCATTTTGAATTTGATAGTTGACCCCACAAGATCTTCGTTATGCCCACTAATTGAGAAGAGTTCACATCGTGAGGTCACAATACATTCTCAAAACTAATAGTGGAAAGATCAGAGATACGTCATTTGAGTAGCTGCATACTGTGGTAAGACGAAAGCAAGCAACGCTGCAGGCTGCAGACTATCCCGAAGCTGAGATCGCTAAGACATACAGGTGGAGATAAGGGAGGCACTTGCAGCGAAGGCTTACAATTGGAGACAGCTGAAAGAGCAATAGGCTTGTAGGCCCTGATCTTTGGTTATAAATGGATGACAAAGAGTGAAGTTAGATTTTTGAGAAGAAATAGGAAGCCGTACACCATTTCAACCAAAGGAGCTTTGCTACCTGAATACGAACGCTGTTTTAAGCCTTTGAGCACTAGCCCTTATCACGGTAGTTGACCCTCCTTCTATATTACCGTTCGTTATGAAAGGGCATTCATGGTATGCTGCCTCCCTCGTGTTGATGCTAGTGTAAGATATACCGGGTGAGTTAAATGTTGATTAGCATAGCGAGGAATGGAGTCTCAACATCCTCGCAGCCCTTTGACGAGGTTCAAAGTAAATTGGAAGCATCTTGTTCTATGAATATATTCGCAGTGTGCTTCAAAGCAAGCAGCAATAAATATTATATGAACACAAACTGTTTGGGTACTCCGGATCGACCTAGGGAGGCAAAAGGAAGCCTCCAGATACCCACTTACACTATACGGGGTGAGAGTTTAATGACCAGATAGACCTTATCGCATTGAACATCGTCACAACGCTGGACGCCATCCCCTAGGACAAAGGCGGCGTGTAGATAGCCAGAGATAAAGGACTAGCATACGGCGCAAGGGGTTTACACCCTTGGCATGACAACGAATTACCTAGGTAAAGTGTAATAACGGGGCGATTCATGTGATTAATTGTGTCCAATAAAAATGACCTTCGGCTACGATATGCTAATCTTGCTGGGTACATATACGCGAACACAACATTCGGAGATGTGTCAGGCTGGGATCCGGTAACTGACGTAGTGTTCATTAGGGGCAGCTCATATACACACTATGTCTTACACCTCACTGTCGTAAGTGATCTTGAAGCCTTAGCTTTCTCACTGTGCCTTGCATTCGTCATTCATGTGACCACAATAGGCCGTATTTGAGGCTAGGTAATCTAAGTAGCCCCTGTCTAATATTTGTGTGGCAACTAATAAGTAAAGACCTGGAGTTTGCTGCTTTATCAATCCGCCTCGTTTAAAGGGACCTCAAGGGGCCTTGCAACGCACCACCGCATTCTAAGCGAGACTAAGCTACAGCTAATCGGAGATAAGTCTGTCGAGGTACTGGCCACGATTGGATGTTTCCAGATTTAAATGGACCTAGTTTATGCTATCCAGACCAACCCAACCCCCAACCCCCGCAATATCACTTCAGTTATGCCTCCGCTCTTCTACTAACCCCCCTCCCAAAACAAAAAGTCGTGACTTTGAGAACGGGGAATAAGCAACAATAATTCGAGAATTTGCTGTTGAAGCCACGAGCGAAGAGATTATTTGTATATAGCTAAGTTAAGTCTATGGAAGTAGTTCTAAAGGCTTTCGCGCAACAAGTATAGATGACATACCCTATACATTATCCCTGACACGCTGAGACCGTTTGTAAAAAATGTCCATCCTGTGCCAGGAAACAGGGATCTGAGCACAAAGAGACTCTCTGTATATAGTCAAGTAGTCACATAGAGCCCACGGAGATGACTTCACTGGTCCTCTGTGCAACAACAGATGTTTACACCCTACCCCTTGCGAGGTTCGTGACATCCTGTGACAGTCGACAGGTAGCAAAGATGACATTCGCAAGGTTTAAACCTAGTTCTAAGACAACCGCACGCGGCTGGGGTAACCGGTGTGATCAAACCCATGCTGACGGATTGTGACGTGTCTTAGGTGCTCCAGCTTTTCAGAGCAGCCGGAGCCACATTTGCCGAGGTAGGGTGACTCACCATACTCCTCTTTATTGTGGCAGACGTGCTGAATGTGATCGTCGTTCCTTGCATTAGTTTCCTGACACCGACAGCGGTAGAACTTCTCATCCCTGTTGTATGCACAGTGGGCATCGTGGCGATTCTAGTCCTTTCCATGTTGGAAGTAAGGGAGCACATTGTGCCTGAGTACGGTTCCGAAGCACTTTAGGGGGATGGTGATAATAGCTCGCTTGGAGCTATCATGCACCCAACCGCCAGTAGGAAAGCCATCAGCATCAAACCCAGTACTATGAAAATTGATACCTACTATCAGGCGCGCACACAAATTCAGGCATAGTATCCTCACCAATAGTTTTGAGGTTTATCCTTATAAATAGGATCTAACGGGCGCAGCCCACTGCAGGGTCCATGCTCATAGGTAGGATGTCGGGGGCGTATTCAGCTACTAGCTCTAACAGGCCTGTGTCCACTGCAGGAGGGTAATAGTTCTGAACTATAGAAGCAAGCAACGGCTCAGGTGGAACCCAAGGAGTGTAGTAGGTAGTGTACTACGGGTTGTACTGCTCACGGCAATTATCACATGTAATATCCTGCGAGCAACAGCAGAACTTCATTTTTACCGTGGTTGCTAGTTTCAATATGGCTCAAAGAAAATAATTGTTTATATGTGGCATTCTTGCGTTAGTAAAGGAAATGGCTAAGAGTGTTGATTCAGTAGAGCTCAAGGTGTGCTTATTAATTTTTGAAACACCTTGCGAACTAGGTTACTAGGATAAAATATAAACATCAAGTTAACATCGACGCATGTAAAGATTTTAGCACCTCTTAGGCGTTTTGACGTATATACTACTTGTTTTCTATTTCTAAACTGCCTTTGTCTGTTGCTACGCTTATTATAGACTAACTCTCGATCGGAACGGACTGTCACTTACAATTAGGTGTGGGGTGAAAGATAATGGAAGGATTGCCTCGGCTATCTGGCTCTTAGGACTTTGCCATTCTTCTTATAATACAATCTCCGTAACCCTAGCCTTGAACCTTACCTTGTGGAAGAGCTAGGATAGCGGGGTTTGTGGCTGGCGAACATGCCCAACCCGTGTCACGAGGCACGAGCACAAAGACAAGAAGGTTCCTGTAAATAATCAGACAGCTTCCACAAGAATACATCTAGAGCATCGTACAACAACAAATGTTTATTGCCTACCGTATACTAGATTCGTGACAACCCGATAAGCTAGCTACTTTAAGGGTCTACGCTGATACATCTACCTAAATTCACCTCAGGAGGCCTTGGAATTGACCTTAAAAGGCGTTAGAAGAGCGTCGAATGGGTCCGTCGTCGTTTCGTGAAACCAGATTAGCGGTAGCTTAATTGCCGAATTGCCCTAAGGCCGTAATGTTGTTATACTTTTAGAACGCGATTCACATATCCTTCAAGCTATCTATTACACTTTGCGTGTAAAAACAAGAACTAATAAGCCCCTAAAAAGATACGTAATTCCCAGTACCCCGCTTACCTACGAGGATGACGATGTGGGGTACCTAAACTATACTGACAATGAGCGACATGGTGCAGATGCTCCCGTTTATCAGCGCAAGCAGAGAGACATTTACATGTATAGCGGTAGCAATGATGCTCAGTGCAGTGGCGAACATGCTGAAAGTAATTGTTCTCCTTATCCCGTACCTCTTACATTGGTAGCATTAGGCCTCTTCGTTCTCTGTCACATACACAGCTCCTATGTGGCGGCCTGAGATCTTTTTAAGCGTAAAGCAAGTAGCTCAGCGAGGACAGAATGGGCATATATCAGCTCGATGGTATCTAGAGGCTAAGTCGTAAATGGATTGTTGATGTAGTGACCGTGGTTCGTTTATGTAGGTCCATGTAAACCCATTGAAGCCGGTGCAGCAAGGCCACATGATGCATATTTGTAGTGTGGCGGAGATAGTACGCTTAGATATTTGTGTAAACTACCTATAGGGTAAATTGAAGACATCTACGGTTAGGCGAAGGTTCTAATACCTCCAGGGTTGTCCCCCTAGCTATATACATAGACCTAAGTCCCTTTATCTCTCAGACGGCCCCAGTAAGGCAGTTCAAGAGACCTTTGAAGTTGGAGGTAGTATCGCCGAAGCGGTGTGCCGAACAATATATTTGGCGCGGGTTTCGGCAGTCTTTTCGAATCAGTGTGGGTATATTTATTGTTGAGGAATGAGGGTGATACGATGGGGCCCGCACAGTCCCAGGACAGATAGCACCAACATCTGTCAGCTAGAATCATTGTAGAGTAAAACAAGACATCATATAGGTCTTGCCGGCAGTTTGGGGGTCCGTGCTTGGGCGTATCTGACTGACGGAGAAGTGGGCCAAGTACCGCCGCTCCGAGAACTCGCCATTGTCCCAAATGGGAATTCGCTCTTATTTTGGAAATACTGGCTTGGGGATTCTGCTGATGATCTTTCGGTGCCATGTGCACTTGTAACATAATTAATCGAAAGTTGTTTTCTTGCCTTCAGACTTCTGAACTGCTCCGGTTTTATACGACACAACAGCCGCCTCGCCATATTTTTTGGGGCCCGGAGCCCGCTTGGCGGATGACGGATTATCGCTCCCTACTCCTCCTTCCGTATCGGCGGTTCTACCATTCTGCTGAGGTTTCCCGTTCCTCGCGGGAGCACCCTTGCCATATCTCTTCTTGTACCTAACTTGATCGTCTTCCGCGAGCTCGATCTTGAGCTCTCGGCCGAAAAGTCGGTTGACCCACCACTTGCGCATCTGAAACTTCTTCTGCTTGTCCTTGCCTTGCTCGGCGTCCTCGTCATCCGCATCCCGAAAGTCATCCTCCGTCTCGATCTCCTCCTTGATCTTGACGAAACCCTTCACAGCCCAGGCCGCGGCGTCCGCTTCCTTGAATTTGACCCAGCCGTAGCCCTTGCACTTCCCGCTATCTTCAAACGTGGCGACCTTGACCCATTCGATCTCACCGCACTTCTCAAACTGCGCGCGCACGTCGTCCTCTGTTACTTGGAATGACAGGTTTCCCACATATCTTTCGACTGCGTTGTTTTGCTGTCGAGCGGCTGTTGTCCCAGCACGATTCGCTTCCGCACTATTTGTCGCATCACCTTCGGCTGCCGGGGCAGCTGTCTCCTTCTGTGGCCGGCCTTCGAAAGACGTAGCATTCTTGACCAATACTTTCCGACCCTCTAGCTCTGTCTCTGTGAGAGCCATAGCGGCCACGGCGGCAGGTTCCCCATCAAAATCGATGTATGCGAAACCCTTATTCTGAGGCTTGCTTTGTTGTGACGCCTCTCCGTTCTCCTGCCTGGCCTGCCTATTGCGTTCTTTATTGGTCGGCAGGTTGACCCTCGTAATGTTTTCTTCTTTTATTGTGCCCCCCGAGCAATCTACCAGCCACCTAAAGAGCTCTACTCGTGTCAAGGTGAATGGAAGGTTCCCTATCCAGATTCCGTACTCGGAACGCTTCTTCTCTTTCGCATCTTTGGTTTTCGGTATCGCAAGTCCGTCGTCGGCCTCATCGTCGCTAGCTGGCTTAATAGGTAGTGGTTTTCCCTTCTTGAGGAGACGTTTTGCCTTCTTGGAGGGCGGTTCTGGAGAGTAAGATCTACCTCGATCTCGTCTAGTTGGGTCTTGCGCTTTTTCGAGGTGGGTGAAGGTCGACCGGTGAAACTGGCTGCTCTATTTCTACGGTAGCCATGGTGGGTAGTGCGGGTGGATTGTGCGGCTAATTGGGAGAGCTTGACAAGTTGGGATCCCTGCGAAGAGCCTTTAGCGACGGCTTGGTTGTCGCAGAGGTCGTGATGCGGTCCTCAGTAACTGGAAATTTTTCTGGGTCCGATAACGATAAAGATTTATGCATGTAACAGTAGATAGGTATTCTCCATCATGACTTTTAGAACGATATTGGTATATCCATACAGCACCTCTCACATAGGTTCTCAGCTCAGTTCATTTCATGTCAACCGTTTCTCAAAAATTGAAGTACAATTATATAGGTATATACTGAGATACAATTATAGGTAACTCAAACATTTATAACAATGATTGAAAGATGCTATCAAACCACTCATTCATGCTTCCACTTCACATCATCCCGACTAACAACAACCTCATGTACATGAGTCCTATTCTCCACAATCTGCTTTCCATTCAGAAGATCATTCTCATCCGCCCTCTTCCCGGCCTCTTCCTCATTGCTCGCAATACCCGCCTTTACATGACGTGTAACAAGTCTACGCCTGGCGACTTCGAAATCCACATCCACAAACCATCGCTCATCCATGAGTCCAGCAGCTTCGCGCCAAGGGTCTTTATCCAGAACTACGTAGTTCCCCTCGAAGACGACGATGCGATGTCCTAGTTGGATGGCGATGTCGTTTTCCTTCGGGTCTTTGACCGCGTGGTCGAAGGATGGCGCATAGATCGTGCTGGATGATTCCGTGAGAGGCTCTCGCAGGGCTTTCACGAGCGTCAGGAACGACGCCCCGTCGAAAGTAAATTCAGCGCCGCGGCGTGCGTGTGCCGTAGCTGGGTCTGGTAATGCCGATAGTTGCGCCCGCGTCAGGTGATATCCGTCCATAGGCACGAAGGCCGCGATCGGCACGGTTTCGCGGACCTCAGGGTGCAGGCTTGCGTGCCGCGCGTTGAGGGCTTGCGTTACAGTTTGTGAGAGGGTCGTCTTTCCTATTCAGAATTAGTTTCCTGTGATATGTGAAGTTTGATATGTAGAGATCGGGACCGTAAAAATACCTGAGCCTGGAATACCGCCAATTGCTATCACTTTACTAGATGTTAGTGAGGATTTTGTACCATGATGGTTATCAAGAAAAAGACAGCTTCTTCAATACTAATAATTCTATTGAAGTTGTGCTACAATTCAATAAGCTAGCACTCACTGAATCGGCGGTCCTTTGGCGTTTGCTGAAACTTATCCCAGGCTTTGTCGACTAGACGATTGACTTGTTCATCCATGATGGAGTAGACCTCACAATTCAGAGTTTGATAGGCGATCTAAAGGAGTGGAATTATATTATTATACTCCAAGGCGGAATGCAATTAGAAATATTCATGGAATTGAACGGGATGAGGGTAATCCGCTGTCAATGGGAACAACAAGATACTTTGTAGTAGGCAGGACGTTAATAGCTTGGTCAATAAAAGGATACCCCTCCACAACCCCACCATTCCTAGCTCATACGCACAGAAATTCCACTTCGTATTCCGTTCTCATCGTGATACTAATACCTATACCAAAACCGCAATACCCTCATTCATCAGGCAATTACTCCAACAATAGTTACGATGATTTGAATAACTTAACAAGAAAAAAACCGCTGAAGCAGACTGCGCCCAGAGCTCCTAAGCAGGAATAAACGAATAATTATCAGGCCGCAAAAATGAACGGGGACGACGATCTCGATGCCGGACTCTTAGGCATCGCACTCTCCGATTCAGACGCCGAGCCCGGCGACGAGGCAGCCGCGACCAAGAAAACATCGAGAGAGGCACGCACCGGGCAGTCGGAGGCGGAATTCCAAGAGGTGAGACGGACATATCATGCGAAGGTCGAGAACGGAGAGGTACGTTTCACCGATCGAATTGCCAAGTCATCCTCTTCCCACTTTTCTCTAGTCTGAGTGCCAAGGGACTTGTTTTATTCGATCTATCTAGACCGCAAGTTCAAGTCGAGCGCACGTGCAAAGTTGCCAGATGGAGCTGTTTGCGGCAGGCATGTGAATAAACCCAATTACGTGGCTCACTCGTTAACTTGTTTGGGTACAGATATGGAAGACGGTGCAACTGCCACTTGGCCCGCAGGTCTCGAAACCCGAGGCACAAACCCTGCTCCACGCTGTTGAGGAGTTGTACTTCTTCCGACGGTTTCCCGAAGGAGCCAAGTTTGCTAGATCGTGCTAGACGACGACGGTGGCGCGGGGAAATTAGATGACGATACACTAAAAACGCTTCTGTATTATGAGGGAAATGTAATGACAGGATTCAAAACAGGTGACTCCAGTGTTAGAATTCAAGCCACATTACCTCAATAACAAAACTGCATTCACATTTTCTTTCGCACTGAATTGAGTATGTGGGACAGGGAGATATTATTTCCGTCGTACGGGTCTGAACCGTCGCGATCTCTATCGTCTCTAAAAGCCAGCTCTATACCAGGCATAGAAAGCCAGAGCGGCAGATCTAAACATCTATAAAACAAAATTTGCTGGATATCCCGGAACGCCTTGCTTTTTGTTTGTACCGCCGTCAACCCTAAAAGACCATCTGTTGACTCCTGGAAAATGCCGCAATTGTCTATGAGGTTCGTAATACAATCATCTCGTGACTGAATAGAGTGATGACTGAGTGGTGATGCACGTTATCGTGAAGAAATAAATGCTCCGATCATGCCAGCATCTTTCCTTGGCTACGCAGCTGTTCCCTCTCGCGCTCCTCGGCAAAGACGCGTCGGCTCATTTCGAGTACACACTCAAAGCCTCCTTGCCCTTTAGGGCGTTCTCCTTGAAGCGTGTGACAAGCGAGTCTTCGATGCTGTTCTTTATCTTCTGCCAACCACCACACAAAGCGGTTATCCTGGCAGATTGCTCAAATGTTGTCTGGGTTGTGCTGAGCGGGCGGTAGATGACGGTCTCTTGTACTCTAACTAGGTTCGCCCATGTGATATTCTGCGATACCATGGTGACTGTCTTCTCGGTCGGGTTGACGTAGGAGACTTCGAGCACTTGGCTTGTGTCCGTGCAGCCTATGACGGACTTGAGCCAGTCGGCACAGACTGCTTGCAGGTGATAAGACGTTCGGTTCGCAGGATGCCCGTTTCGGGATCAACCTCGCGTGCTAATGTGTCGACGGCCGTGACATGAGTGGATTTTTCGTTCCATGGGCAGTACTTCTGCCAGTTGGCAGCTGATACTTCTTCCCAGGAGTAGTTGAATGAGCACGTGTTCGAGAAAACCTTCATTTTTTTTTGAACTCGATTGATTATAGCTGGTCGGCGAGTTGTTGGTTTTATGGTTTTAATATGATGCGATGCTGTGCAGGTTTGCTACAGTCGGTAGATTTTGCCGCGGCAAAATGGCTCTGGTTCGGATACCGTTCGGATCACCGGGGCACGCGATGCTGGCCGGGGTGAGAGTTCGATCAAATGAATGTTGACTAAACGATAATATCGTTTATAGAAGGTGAAAAGTATGGCTAGACTTCCGCGGCTGTGTTGGAATGGAAAAGGTGACCAAATTGTGCAATAGGTCAGAATGATAAATTTGGATTGAAGAAAGTAGGTGAGCTGGATGCGTGCTTTATTAATGAATGGTACAAAAATTTCATGCACAAGCCACAGGCCAGGATCGGCTGTGACTATTGAGTCTCTTAGTGCGCATTCTTGGCCCCGGCTCCAGCGCATTTTAGCCACCCCGAACGCCCGAGCCACTCAAATCTCCCCTTTTCTAAGGAATCACAGGGGATAAATTCAGAACCTGCAGGCCCTACGAAGGCTTCTATGCCTATTTGGGTAGTAGCGCCGCCTTATCAGATAATACACCGGAAGCGTTTTCACAATCGCCAGCCCCCCATTGGCCAAATCCCAATAGTTCACAACCCGAAGAGATCCAATCTTTGTCCGACCCGGCTCAAGCCCGTAGCGTTCCCCCACAGGTCTGCACAGGGCATGAGGGGCTCCGAGTTGCGGAGAACTCTCAATGGATGATCGACAGGGTTCAGATCTTCTCCATTAAAACGCAATCGAAGCCCGGTTATTCGCTCGATCTCTTTACGTCAGCACAATCAAAGACGTACCATTGGCCAATTATTCTGCCCTCTGACGCTGGTTCTTGCTCGGTATGGAACGAAATAATCCATACTACCTAACCTACTATAGGCTTCGATTCTAGCGTATTCAAGATCGTAATGAAATCAAGGGTCCAACGTCAGTGCAGATCTGTGGGATCATTGCTAAGTTCTGTTTGACGTAACTAGCCTTTGATGCCAAGGAAGAATTATTTATAAGTACATTTAAAGTAACAAGCTACGTAAGTGCGCCACTTTGAAGTTGGAGGTTTCTGGGAGTCATCGTATACATGCATTTAGCGAGGCCGTTGATGCAATTCCTCGAGGAACCTTAGTTACCTACTCCAACCTCTCAGAAAGCAATAATACCAACATAGAATCGGGCTTTTAGATATGACGATTATTTTAGACGATGTCCTGACTGACAACAGACGTGACACAGTTTGAGCTCGATATGAATGACGTCATAATCGTTATGGTGAGAAAGATGGATAACAACACCATTAACTTCACATGTGTGGTCAACCCTAACTTGCACGCAAAGGGTCTACTATAGACCCGGCTACTGTAATTTATCTTGTGCTAATTGTTTTCATCTCCTTCCTGCCGCATCTTTTAATGCTCAGCTAGTATCACATATAACAGAGGGTTGGGTCATGAATCTAAGACCGGAAAGTTACTATCATTATTATACCCGTTAAACCTTTATAGGACGTTTAGATGTCTAGCTAGCGGGTATTTCTTAACATTCAAGACAGCTATACCAAAATCAGGAGGCAAGGCAAGCTGGCAGCGCGGCTATTTGGACCTAGAGACTAGGGATGTCACAAGGGCTCTGTTTGAGGGCTTGGAATAGGTTCAATTTGAGTAATAAACGACTATGGTGCCAAAGGGCCATATAGATCTAAGTTCCTTCTCCCTTCGAAGGGAGGATTCGAGCCCTTTTTATGCTCAGAACTCTCCTCTCCTTCGCGGACCTCCGCGAGCCTGTGTAGCCGGAGAGGCGAGTGTCTCGGTGTTCGAGTTCATCTCGGTATCTGCTTCTGAGACTCACGATAACTTCGTATGACTGCTTCAGCCTCGTAGGGTAGTATCTCGCGAGCTCCGTATGAGACCCTGTGTGGCACTGTATTGCGCACTGACCAGGATCCGTGTGACAAGGTCTCCAGCTTCGGACAAGCGGAAGGACCAGACCTCCATAGTGCCTTTGCTTCTTTGGAAGATTATTGTAACCTGATTGTTCTTCCACGCCTTTTAATACAAGTCCTGCTGCCGCCAGGTGATCTTATCCGTAGGGAAAACTAAGTGAACGGAAAATATAGATCTAGCTAAATATGTTCTATAACAAAGGGTCTAACATCCCTTTAATTGTAGGTTAATATCCTTCTGGATATATACAGACACCCCCTCTGTCTTAAGGAAGCCGTAGGGGTAGTGTCCTGACGATATCTAACAGCCGAGAAGTGGCTGTGACTGAGTTTGCACTCGACGTAAAAATAGTACTAGAGTACAGCTTTATATTCCAAGTACTCCAAGAACTGAGGGCGTAGCGGTCGCACGTCTAAGTCCAGTTGCACACAAACCTGTGGCCTAGGTAGGTACATCAGAACTATGTGGATAGCTACATGCACAGGTTAACTCTCACAAACTGTATTACTACTCTTAAAGAACAAAGAGTAAGAGTTGCGATTTGCGGTAAAGCAGAGCATACTAAATATTCATAAATACATTTAGACCTTATATTGAAAGTCTCCGAAGGTTCGCCCACAAAACGATATACCGATTTTAAAGGGGGATATCTAGTTATATGGCTTGCGAGGATCATAGATCATAGCTTCCTATAAGCTACACAGAGAAATAGAACGTTGGAACATTTTAGTTGCTATGCACACGTAAAGCAAGTAGTTCTACTAACAAACCTAAGAATCTTTAATCATGTTTTCAATCAGGTATAGTTAACTTTTTCCTGTGTGATCTAATGCAGGTTATCGCACGGAAGATTACCTAGGTCTTTATTTCAAGCACGTGCTAAAACAAACGTATTCAATAGTCCAAGACTTTTCCAACGACTTTTCAAATATAATATGGTTAAAGATGATTTAAGAACCCTAGTGCCACTCATTTCACCCTAACCAATCTGCGTACCCTAGCTAAAGGAAGCTAGGTAGTGAATTAGCCCGAGTGCTCTGGGCGTCTAACCTCGGAGGCAATCTAGCGATTACTCATCAATGTAACTACAGTTTACAGTTTTCACAGAGATATAAAGAGGCCTTTCGATCGAATAGAACGTAATATACTGACAAAGTTAGAACTTATAGATGTGTGTAAGTAGCTACGTGGGTTAAAAGAAAAGTGCGTCATCATTTGCAGCGTTTTTCTCCCTAGCGCCCTTGGTATCCCCTTCGGTATATTTCTACCCCGAGCAGATCCGACTACATTTGGTATTACCCTTGTTTTCTTTTCGGCATACCTCCATCCCAGTGCAAACCAGGAATGGTTCAGCACTTCGCTGTAGTGGTTAGAGTTACAGATATGATATTCTACTATCTCTACCTATGAAACTGGCCTTATTGGGCAGCCAATTTAGCCATACCAGATTAAACTTTAGGCCGTACGATAGCATCTACAACCAATGATTTCTATTATTCACGGAATATAGTAGAGCGTTACTTAATAAGGCTAGTTTCACAATTAGATGGTAGAATATCATATCCGTAAATTTGACTCGTATTAAGAAGGCATCGTGCGGTGGATACCGGGTTGGCCGTGGCTTTGGTCACGTCATAGGCAGCATCAGCAGAGCAGCGCCTAGTCGAAATCTATCCAACAAGTATTATAGTTTCTTTTCTATATATTCTATGTAGGTCGTTAATTCAGTACAACTCCTATCAAATTCTCACATTATCACCTCAAGTTAATAGTGTTGCCATCATGTCTCGTTACGCTGAATCCCACATGAAGACCGCCGGCCCTGGCGATGAACGCCCTACCGCTCTCCAAATCATCAAGGACGAGGCACTTGAAGGTACTTTACAAGAGAAAGTCTTCCTTGTTACTGGATGTTCGTCTGGAATCGGTGTGAAACCGGGCGCGCTCTTGCTGCAACGGGAGGCAAGGTTTTCCTCACCGTTCGAGACTTGCAAAAAGGACAGTCTGCTTGTGAATCTTTTCTCGAGCCCGGACGGGTCGAACTGCTCGAGTTCGACTCCAGTAATCTGGAATCTGTTAAGGCCTGTGCCAAGTCATTCTTGAAGAAGTCGTCGAAACTCAACGTTCTCATCTGCAATGCCGGTGTCATGCAGATCCCTACGCGCGAAGAAACCACCCAAGGTTTCGAGATGCAACTCGCCACCAACTACCTAGGCCATTTCCTTTTGTTTTGGCTGCTCAAAGACGCCCTGTTGGAAGGTGCCAAGTTGTCAGAGTCCAGCTCGCGCCTAGTCAACGTCTCCAGCTCGGGCCACCATGCTTCCGAAATTCTGTTCGACGACTTTCAGCTACAACAAGACTATAGCCCCAATAAAGCTTACGGACAAAGCAAATTAGCCCAAATTACATGGCGAATTACGTCGATCGTAACTTCGGGTCCGATGGCATCCATGCTCTGAGTCTGATGCCTGGAGGTATCAACACCAACTTGCAGAAGCACACTCCGCCGGAAGTTATTGAAGAGTGGAAGGCCAACCCTGATATCTGGAACTGGATGAAAAGCACGGAGCAAGGCGCCGCTACAACAATCTTGGCGGCCGTTGGGAAAGAATGGGAGGGCAAGGGCGGCAAGTATTTAGAAAACTGTCAGGTTGCGACATCACAACCATTCGTTCCTGGTGTCGTGGGTGTTAAGGACTACGCTTATGACGAAAGCAAGGAAAACAAACTTTGGGAGCTTACCTTGAAGACACTAGACCTTTCTTAGCAAGCATTCTTGAATTTGGGTACTCTAAGAAGTTACGTGGGAGACGTCACAAGAACTTGAAATTAGATTCAAATTGACTAATAATCATCTATAGACCCAAAGGTGCTATGAAGATATCTTGTCAGGGACCTTGCAGAGGTAGGGTGTAGGTCTAAAATCTTTTCCGCCGTAGGCTGGCTCTTTATTTTTAACTATATATACGCGCTTTTTGTTCGAAAGATACTAAGAAGACCTAGGCCCATGACTATGAATACAGAGGCTTCGCAACAGGAAAATGATAAGGAGAGTAGATGTATATCGCCATATACAGATAGTGCCCCCAGGATAGCTTCATGCTTTCATGTGACAATAAACATCCATACTCCTACCTATTCGCGGTTTCTGGCAAGTAGTACATTTCACAACTGTAGAAATAAGCTCCGTGGGCTATAGCCACCGTCAGCATGGTCAGGTCTTACGTAGCTTTTCTCCCACGATACAAACTTGATCAAGCGTATGATAAACCCCTTATCAATCTCCCTCATCGCCTCTTCCTTTAGCTTCTCAATTCTCTCCTTGCTCCATCCACTCCCCTCAACCTCCACCAACTCCCCAAACACCCAATGAAACATGTAATGATATTCCTCGTCCCCTTATCCCTCAAATGCAATTTAGAGTCCTGTAACTTGTCCGTCGAAAATACGTCTTCGTGGACGTCGACCAAGCCTAGTTTCCGAAATACATCTTCCCTCCTCACATTGCTTGGCTCCCGCATCATGAGGCCTATGACGAGGTCGTCTTTGGAGCGGAATGGCTGTAGACCGTCATAGATCTCCCGGCATGCGGCGCGAGAAGCCCCGGCGACGGAAGTGTAGAGTGCGAAATTGCATGAATCGATCCACTGGAGCCAGCCCCTGGCTTCAACAACGTCATCAAATTCTCAATCGCGCGAGCCCATTCCGCTCGTGTGGTTGCACTACTAATAAAGCGGACTGCGACTATATCATAGGTCCCTATCTCCGAGGCTGGAAAGGGGAGGAGCATATCATGGGTCTTGAGCGACACGTTTGGCGGCCATGTTTGTGGTGGAGGGAAAGCCGAAGATGTAATGTCAAAGCCGGTGAGTTGAGATATTGGGGGTAGGCTTTTAGCAATATCGAAGAGCCAGATGCCAGTACCAGTGCCTATATCTGCTATTTTGATAGTGGGGAGGTGATTGGGATGATGGGTGAATGAGGAAACCGAAGGTTTTAGTTGTGAAGAAATGTTGCTCGTCTAGTCTGTTCAAGGTGTTAATCTGGATGTTCTATTGATAGAAATTTGAACCTTGCCTTTCTGGTATTTCATCTATGCGGGGGTATAAATCCAAATCGGGATTTTGTAAGTCCGCCATAATGTCGCATATAAATTGTTCGGATTATAATAAAGGCAAGACATTCACACGCCAATATACCTTGCATTGAGGGAAAAATAAACTATTTAAAGAATGAAGGGAAGGAAAGTCTAAGCTACATGCGCAACCAACAAACTATAAAAGTAATTGATTGTCTAGCAAGTACCCGTGACGTTGCAGATCAATCCAAGCTTCAGCCGCATCTTCAGCTGCACAAGCCGCACAGACCACATGGCAGCCACATACTCCCCGAACCTAGGCCACATGGCATTATGGGTGGGTCATCGGTCCTGTCTCATGCGCCCCTCAATTCGACTTTCTCCAAGAACGTGGGTTTTGCTTTATTAGGATGTAGGCACTTGATTCAGGAAGAAAGTAGCCAGGTATTGGGTAGATCAAGATATTTCACCACGCTGCCACCAAAGCGCTTGAACCGAGGGGCTTTGGGGTATACAACTGGCCTATATATAAATTAAACCATAACCATAGCTAGTGCCTGTGCTGCAAAGAGGGGATCCAGCATTCCGTTGCCTTGGAGTCTTGTATCCACGTGTGTGCGGCTGTAGACAGGCATGTTATGTCTGTAGACTGTATCGAGTAATTACACCTGAAACAAGTGTAAAAACAAAGGTCATTTGCACTTTTTTATTGGAGGCCTCGAGTTTAAACTAGGTATAGCTACTGTAGTTAGTAGCGAGGTAGAGAAACTAACTACCTACTACTAGAACTGCATCAACCACAGGGATCTAGCCTTTAGTGATTACTACATCAGCATTTTGGGAATTATCCCCCTGGAACGCAATGAATCCTCACTACCCAGAATTCTACCGCCCTCTTACGCCGGAATTCATTCGTGTCTTTGAGCTTGAGGCAGGCAAGTTCTCTGACCCCATAGTCGGCCGGCTGGTGCCCCAGGCAATTGATGGGGAACCGTATGAGGCCGTGTCGTACGTGTGGGGCGACACGCGAAAGCGGCACGACATTACCATCGATGGAGTGACGCTTTCTATTACTGCAAACCTTCATGGTGCGCTGACGGCCTTCCGGCGTTGGCCTATGTCCGGGGGTGGCGGGAGTAGTGGCGATAGTTCAGATCCGGATACAGGAGTGGCGCGAAGACAGGTACGGCGGTTATGGGCCGATGCCGTGTGCATCAATCAGGAGGACCTGCGGGAGCGCACGTCGCAGGTGGAGCTGATGGCGCGCATCTTCGCTGGCGCACGCCGCGTGCTTGCCTGGCTTGGCTGGGAGGAGGGCGAGGCGGATCGCCGACACCTGCTAGCCGCCATCCGGTTCATCCATGTTTTCATGGAAGATCCGGAAGCAGGCCTACGCGACGCACGAATCCTGCTCCACCATCATGACGTGGCTGACCCTGCCGAGCACCTCGCTCTCTTGTCCGAGGATGACCGGCTCAGGTTTGAAGAACAGGCCCGCACTTGGGAGGCCGTCAGGGTCTTCTTCGAGATCGAGTATTTCCACCGCACCTGGATCGTGCAGGAACTTGGCCTCGCACGCGAAGCCATTATGTGCGCGGCGCTCAAGCCGGCTAGCGGAGATGAGGCCGGTGGGGATTCCGACGGCGAGGAAGTAGCCGACAGCAAAGAACAGGGCCTAGAGCTAGATCTAGTCGACTGGCGGCTGGTAGGCCGGTTCGTCGCGTTCCTGGATTACAGCGCCGCCTCTTTAGTAACGCATCTCGGCCTACTTGCGTGGGTTGCGCACCATATCCTCATGGTTTGGGAGACGAAGGAAGACGGCACGCCCAATTGCGACTTTCTCACCCGCCATGCACTGGACGCGCATTCTGGGCGTGACGGACGCGCGAGATCGCGTGTATAGTCTGCTTGGGCCCGATGGCCGTCATAGACGGCCGTCCGTGATCAAGCCGGACTACACCGTTACGCGCGGGGTCATATATACAAAATTGGCCGCCTACTTCATCCGGAAGACGAAAAATCTTACATCGTGAATCTCGTGGATCACGAGGACGACCCATCCACGGAGGCGAGGAACTGGAATTCGCAGGACGAAGGCAGGATGCCCAGCTGGGTGCCCACTGGCACAGCATCAACCGGACAACACCCCTGGAGTACCCCGTTGCCGCGCTGAGGCCGAGGACGCCGAGATCCGAATTGACGGGGAGGTAGAGGGTACGGAAGGAACGCCCCTGCCGCATCTCCTACTCCGGGGCTGGGTGGTTGACGAGATTTTGGCCGTGTCGCGACGCATGGAAACGACTGATTTCCCCGTGACGCATTTGACGCGAGAGCGAGCCAAGACAAATCCATTCTGGCTCGACCGCCTGTGGGAGCTGGCGTTCCCCACCGAAGGCTCCACGGACCGCGACGCGCTTGCCGTGCTGGAGACGCTATCGCTGGCCTTGCCGCTCGGCACCAGGGGCGAGGACGAGCCGGTGAGCACGGCGGGAGCACACCAGTCGCTGGAGGAACACCGTCGGTCGTTTGCCGCCTATGTCCTCGAGTACCATGAATTATGGCGTGGCGCGTCTAAGGCTAGTGATATCGGCGACGACGACAACAGCTATCTGCCATCCCGCTCGCTATATGACAGCCTGCCGGCGGAGGCGCAAGCCGAGCTGCGGCGGCGGGCGGAGGGAGTCACTGGTGAGGGCTTCATCGAGTGCATGACTTGGTCATCTATGTGCCGGGTTGTGTACCGGACAGCGTCGGGGCTTGTGGGCATGGGTTCGCGCGTGACACGGCCGGGGACCTTGTATGCCGTGTACGGGCTCGCCCGTGCTGATGACGCTGCGTAGGATCAACCACTCCAGTACCGGCCACGGCCACGAGACGGGGAGTGGCACCAAAACCGGCACCAATGCCGCGCTGGTTTCTTGTGTTTACGTCGGGCCCACCGCTGTGCCGGCACGCGTCAAGAAGAACGTTCTTGATGGTGAAGGATTTGGCGAGACGGCCGCCCACTTTCGCATTGTGTAGGTCTTGTTCGCTGGCCGCCAGGCGCTAGTAGCCCTATCATTGTCTCGTATTAGTGTTGGAGACTAGGTACCTAGTGGAAGTTAAGTACCCAGGCCCGCTTTCGCAGAGTTGCTAACACTTGAGCCGCATTGAAGAGTTCAATTATTGGCCGTTAAGATCGACTTATATTTAGTATTTAAATAATCCTCAAACCTACCTAGGTACTGGATGGATTAGCTAGCTATTGATGATGAACACAGTTATACCTAATTTTACATATTTTTCGAGACGCTATCTATCAATTCAGTGCATTCATACTAACTGCGTTAAACTCGAACTACCTACCTAGGTACGCTAGAGTTTACCTACACAATCTATATCGCAGCCCTGACTACAGTCGAATCGCCAGCTACCTAGGTATACAGTCCACTAAATAGCTGTATTAGTTCTATTAAGCGGCTACGTCACGCCCAGGACACTGAATACATCACCCCTATTCGTTACACCAATACAATCCAGACTCATTCCGTCCAAGCACTGTATAATATCTATCTTGAAAACCATATGCTACATCTATCATACAGAAGTAGTTCTACAAAACACCTGAGCCCACTGTATAAACCCTTATTACTACATCACACTTTCAAAGTATCATCAGCAGCTCACAAATAAGCAGTGCAGTGAGCTTATAGATTGTTTTTGCTAGAAGTATGCATGTATAGTAAGGTGAAGCGCTGCTGATACCACAGGAGTGTGGAGAAGACGACAGACAGGGAGAGAAGCCATCTTTTAACTAAACACCTTTGCTTGTACTTTCTAAATCCATACAGTGCCGGTGGCGTACGGGTAACTGACAGAAGTCACGATGCACATGGACCAATACTAGATGGCCCATGGTCTCCAACCCATTTATCGAAGTCTGCGACATACAGAAGACAATGGTGTCATGGACCTCGTAAGGGTAGGGTGTAGACATCTATTGTTGCACGAAGAACAAGTAAAGCCATCTCCGTGAGCTCTATGAGACTACATAGTCATATATATAAAGTGTCTTTGTCTAACTAGTGTGTCTAGATCCCTATTACTAGCAGATGGAAAAGACATTGGTTAATATAGCCTTATGAAATATGAGCCCCTCTTAAGGAAGCCAGGGCCGGACCAAACGTCCTACGAAAGAGAGGAGGCCTCGACATCTGTCTACAAATAAAAGAGCTACGAGCGCGATTGCATTACAGAGATAAATAAGATATCAGAGACGCTATATATCCTAGAGAAGACTACGAAGAGATTATCCGCTGAATAGAACCCACGTTCTCAACACTTGAGCACAAGCATTCGTCACAACTAGTTAATATCCTATTACGCAAGAAAGCCGATCGTGCGTGAGACTCATTCTCATATTTTGCAACTTGAATTCATCCGTTGTTCCCTACTATTCGCCCTGGTATTCACCAGTTTCTAGAAAATATATTTACCGAACCACCATGTCTGTTGAATCCGGTTTCAACATTTCGTTTACTGTACGATAATAATAAACCCCCCCCCCCCCCCCCCCCCAAAATCTTTGTTCAAACCACCGTACTTACAATGAGTGCTTGACACTTTTTGTAATGTTATAAACAATTGGCTCTTCGACATGGCCATAACCCGTCAAGCTACTTGCCCAAGGACCGAGGAGTCTCTATGAGACTGTCCGGTGTCAGGGAAAGACGATATAGACGGGGCGGTCAGCTGCGCCAAAGAAGCCTATTCGTTTTGGCGCAAGCTCTGATATGACGAATACTGCAGCGTTCTCAACAAGTTCGCAGACCCTATTGAGTCCAATAAAATTTTGTTCCTTGATTTTCTTGGCAAGGAGGCAAGAGAGCCACTATGAACTGGACGGGTGGCTTTGAAATGTTCTGGGTTATGAATCTAGCCTGAGGATCGCTAAGCTACGCTTTAGATAAAAGAAGCCCATAATGATACCTAAGTAGGCACCGAAAGGAAGAACATACTAGCATAAAGCGTACTAAGTGTTTGAATTTAGAGTTTAGCTACCCTCCAGATCAAGGAACCCATCGCAAATTGAGTGCAAAGCCATCCCTGTAGGAACTCATTACCTACTTACCTACCTACCTACTTAAGTACTTATCCTTAACGCCCATTTAATTATGTTGGCGTCATTATTTGCAAATCATTCCAGAAAGATACAAATACCATCATATGAGAATCAACGACACAGCTTTGTCCTGATAATTACCTACAACGTCAATTGCACCATAAACTTTCTCACTTTCAAAAGAAAGCGCCATGCCTTACGATGAAATTGCCAAAGGTGGCTTCAATTATGAGTGGGGTAGGTTTTATACCGAGCCCGGTCACGTAGAACGTGTCGCAGGTTCTTCTCTGCGGCAGGCCTTTCTACCAAAACTGACGCCCCAGGCACACAAATTCATCGGGGAGGTGATCGGTTTGTCAGAAGTCAGCTCAAACACTACGGTGTTACATTTGACGAACGCGAGTTATCTGGAAACGGCACGTTACTTCTACAGAAAATGTTGCAGGCGGGTAAATGCGACGAAGTGCCCCCTCACATAGCTACATTGAACGCCGAGATGCGCGCGGAGTGGCTGGAACAATTGACGCCCATGGAGCTTTCAGACCACCCGAATTGGATCATGGAAAGGTATTTCCTGACATCTGGAGAGCCAGATCGCGCAAAAACTACAACGGTGGTCGGCATCCCAGTCGACGTACGTAACGTATATCGAGCCGGTAAGGTATGCGATGCCGCCAGTAAAATCGTCGGTCTTCACCAAAAGACGGGCTGTGGGCCTGAGAGGAAAATTATATTTCTAGGATGGGACTCAATCGCGGTGAGCCAGGCAGCAGAAGGGCACGTTGCTAAAGAGACGAAAGCCGCCGAGGCAGCGAAGGAGGAACGCAAAGAGGAACGCGCCGAATTACACGCCAGCTATTTGGAAACTCTGAGTCGCAAGAAGGCCCATCAGACGCATTCGCCGACTGGAACATACATTATCGACTGTGAAGAAATTGAAAAACAATGGCCCGACCAAGCCGAGAACCTGAACCTCGATATTCGCGAGACAGACGAGCCAGGAGTGTTTGAAGGGTCATTTAACTTCAGTATTTTTAAGGGAATCATGATAATTAGCGCCGATGAGAACAAGCTGAAAGAGTACGGCTCGCAGCTAGATGCCGATGATAGCGACGAGTACGTAATGGTGACGAATACGGCGACGACGGTTCAGACGATGAGCACGAAGTCAATTCCGGCCCCAAGAGGAAACTCACAGCCCCTAGTCCTCGACGGCGAGGTCGCCCGCCGAAGAAACCCAAAGCTTCCGCTTCTAAATCCCAGAAATTTTATCTAAAGCTCAAGTGTGCCGAGACTGGCGAGGGCCAGATCTTCTACATGCCAGAAGACGGCACGATCACGTTTCATGGCGAGGGCATGGCTAAAATTTCCGTAACGGCTAGCGTGCCTGCGTGGGCGGGGAGGTACCTTTCACGGGACGAAAGATTGCAGACGAGGTTGTTGGATATGGCAAGTCATGGTCTGATTACTCGGAACGCACATACGAAAGTGTTCACGTTTCGAGATGGCACTAGAACATTCTACTCTGCTCGATCTTCACCAATACTCTCAGATTTTCTCTAGATTCTGTTTGTCGTTACGATAAGCGCTTCTTTCGAAGGCTTAGAATGTTATCAAGTTATAATAATCTTCTGAGGTTACGAGCCGTAGAAGTCTATTCCCCTAAATTTAGATGCTTTAAAGTAAGAGATTTCTAGTCTATAATTTAAAACCGTCGCGAAATTTTAATTCTTTATTCCTATCGTTTCGGGGGTCGGGGTTGTACTCGAATATACTCAACTCGAGTCCAAAACCTGGGTCCATGTGACGCTCACTTGTATAGATAAATCTCTATGGGCAGTGCCTCCGGCCGCCACCACTTACCACCGCACGCCGCAGAATGGACACGGTTGCAGCATACCATTCGTAATCTCTGTCAAGGAATTTTGCTCAAGTTCTTAGAAATCAACGTTCTTGTTCGACTAGGTAGGTAGTGCTAATGCATCTTTCGTTACTACCGGGCTTCGCTTGGAGACAATCTCGCTCAAATCATTCTTATATACAGAGCTAAATGGGGAATTCGTCGACCCTTGGTCTCAGCCCCCTAGTTTTAGGGTCGTCCCGAATTGAGCCGTTCTCATTAACCCTTTACGTCAGGAGCACAGGGGGCCGGAGTGCCATTTCGGTAAGCTATCAACGAGTTGCCAAATGCACAAGCGGTCTCCACACTTCGGTACTTGAAGTGGACAGCAGCCAACTATCCCAACATCCCTGGGGGTTTTTAAGGGCAGACAAATTTCTAGAAGGTTCCATATGGTCGAGCTCATAATGTGGCGGAGATATGGGATTGCAGCTGAATTCGGCCTAGAAAAAGTTTACGGAGAGGATATCCGTTTACGAAATAGTTGCCCGTCGCGAATTCAAATCCAAATCCGGCGGGTCATAGATGATAAACCAGTTCCAACAGTCCAACTGGAGTTGAGACTAGGAATAGAAAGTTCAGTTTCAAAACCTATACTTAGGTTCAATAAAGCTATTAACTTTCTTGCAACAGCTATCTTCTAGGATATGCGGTGTACAACGTCTTAAAACATGTGAACCTTGCCATACAGAAAGTATCTGATATTCTTTATACTCGGGGATGTTTAGAAAGTTTGGTTCGTAGTTCCAGGCTTTCTTGTGGGAATGTTTGACAAGCATCGTGTTGTTTCTGTCGAAATACTATGCCTCGTCTACTTTCGCATACAACATGGGGTTTAAAAAGAAATAATTGGCCTGTGTTCTACGCAAACATGACATAAGAATATCGTAAGCAAGTAGCGCCGCAGCAATTACACTATTACATTGACATTAGTCCCGGCAGACGGGCCCCTTGAGTGATTGGGTCTTCGTATAAGCTTGATTCCTCCGCGGAGTTTCAGGTCGGATTCTCGGATGTCACATTTTGATTTCCACACGTCAAACTAGCCGTATATAGAAATTTACCCCACATTAGCACATAATATGGTCTTTTGTCTACATCCGTACTATCAAGCCAATAGGTAAATACAATTTTAAATATTAATTTTAGCTTTTATGCTATGTATAGAAAGTTATTTGCGTTTGGGGGTGTGGTTTTCTAAATGCGGCTAGTTTGGCGGGTGGAAATCAAAACGTGACACCCGAAAATCCGACTTGAGAGGGCCTAGACCCACATTAAGTACTTAAATATACTAAGTAGCCACTTACTTGCGGAGTAGAAATACATCATTATTCAGAACCTCCATTAGATGGCCCCTGACAAGCGGTGCAGGGCTAGGGGCTGCAGGTAAGAGCCAGGGGTTATTGGGTAGTATGGCGCGATCTGTGCTGCTACAACTTACCTACCACTACCCGGGACCCGGTGTCCGTCGCCCGAGGGTATGCTCCGAGTCTCTAACGGCCGACGGCAGCCACGTGGAATGTTAGTCGATATCCTATCAACCATGAACATCTACACAACAAGCTTTATTATGACTAGTTTTGATTTCTTCCAAGTTAAGTATATTCATGATTCTGGGGACTCATTGTCTCCTATGTACCTCGACTCGATCTGGGTGCAAACGCGACAACTCAGCAAAGCCCAAAGGTTCTCCGATTTGAGGATGAGTTACCTGTCTATGATCCCTAGGGCCAGCATTTATACGGGAGATGTACCTACCGTATATAATCGCCCATTCAACGATGAAACTACCTACGCCACAAAGTTCCTCTTTATACGGCTTACTACATATTCCTCATACCTGTACAAATAGACGCCACCTCGTCACAACATTACCCCCATCGACACCAGTTGTCTGCCCCCCATCGACCAGTTCATCTACCCCCATCTATATTAGTTTGTCTGCCCCCCATCGATCAGTTTGTCTGCCCCCATCAACATCAGTTACCTGCTTAACTCCGGGGCTCCGTAAACACATTGAACCCCCCAGGCCTATCTTAATTGCCATATACTGACTTCCCTACGGAAGCCGTGCCCGGCTCCAAGAAAGCAGCCGGTGTACCCCCACCACGGCTGTGCCCTGTATTAAAAATGGAAAGGACTACTAAGGCGCACAGGACCTAGTACTCCCGGACGAAATGTCTGTACTTGACGCGATAGCATCCTCTAACCATCTGGTTGGGCTCGCCTATTCGATACGGAGACTATGCCGTACGTGCTGTAGAAATGAGGAATGTGTTTTCGTATATTGGACATATTACAAAACCAAGACTCACGTTGATGCCGCTGAAGCTTAAGACCCCCTATGTACGTACGGGTCGATAGGATCGGCAGATACTAGCGTAGGAGGCCGCTGAGTAGATCTATGAATTTCCTATATAGATATATGACTTGTGCGCTAGGTCTGATAGTGTAGATGGTCTGCAAGGTTTTGCTCCGTTTCTCTGTCGCTAGACCCTTGTTCGCATATACCATCCTGTCGTGCCAGGGCAAGGCTGCATTTTCCAAACAATTTAGTGCTTAGCTCCGACGCATACGACTAATGCATTACATTCATGATAATCACATTGTTGATTATGATAGGTGCAGTCTGGAGGAATGTAATACAGTCATGGTGTCAGACGATTCCCAACCGTGCATCACCGCAGCCGGAATCGGCCAGATGGATGTTGGTGGCGGCATGCCACTTGGGCGCATATATAGCACCGAATAGCCACACTTTGTGAAGGATAGGAAAGGCTTACCTCACAAACTATTCATTCATCGAACGCATTTCATCATGGAATCCAAACTCCCGCGCGTAATCCCAGAACGGGGGACAAGCCCAAATGTGGAGCGGGACGCGCGCGAGGCCTTTGAGGTTCTCAAGGCCGGCGGCATCCTCATCGCGCCGAACGATACTGGTTATGTCCTCTTATCTTGCAGCGCAGAAGGAATCGAGCGCGCATTCGTAGCCAAGCAGCGCAAACCAGGCCATACCCTCGGCGTCATGGGGACCTATGTAACCCATCAGCAGCTACAGTGAGTAATTTCGCATCGTTTATTCCTCCCATGTGGAAAGAATTCTTCTTTTGCTATATTAATACCCAAGCTCCCAAAATACCCTCTTCATAAGTCAAATCATTAGTTATCATAAGCAAAGCGGTAGTTTCTAACCTTAAATCTACTACAGCGTCTTGCCTCCCGAAAAGTTTGACATTACTCGCGTCATTACCAAGGAGATGAATGCGCTCGTCGGCGTTGTTGCGCCCTATAAGAAAGATCACCCGCGACTCGCCGCTCTGACACCTGCCACGTTAGACCGCACTACGAAAGGGGATACCCTCGGCATCGGGATTGTTGAAGGCCCTTTTATGAATGAACTAGGGAGGTTAATGGACGAGGACGGGCAGTTGATGATTGGGAGTAGCGCCAATCTGACCGGCCAAGGGCAAAAATTCCGTGTCCAAGATATCGAGCGCGAGGTTTATCTATCGGCCGATCTCGTGGTGGATTATGGCTTGCAGAGATACCACCGGTATCGACGCGGAGGCACCATCATCGACGTAGACAACATGCGCGTGCTTCGAATGGGAGCCGGCTACGAGGTCTGCAGAGAACGGCTGTTGCAGTTTTGGGGGATAGACCTGCCAGAGGACCCCGAGAATAAGGTTGGGCGCGGCGTTGAAATGCCAACTCCTCAAAGTGCTACCGTGTTACCCATCGTTAGCCAAAATTAAACGAAGAATGGTTTCTGATTGCACAGTCAAAACCGCACCGACGATAGTTGCTGCGAACTGCACTACCATCGTTGTAGGAGTTGCCAAGGATTTTTACCTAATTCGCCCTTACTTAACCTATAATTGACGCGGAATATGAGACAAAGTGAACTTTTGAATGCGAACAACTAATACCAGTCAGAAAACCGAGCCGATCTTCATAGCAGAGGCCCTTTATAAATCCAGAGATACCTTCCAAACTATTATCCGAATTCCGTATTCTTGTTTTGTGACGTATCTGGCCGTGAGGAGCCCGCTGCGAAAATCCTCTAACCCTCGGCGCCGAGGTAGCATTCGGAGGAATAATAATAGGTATACATACTTATAGCTGATCCGACTAAGTGGAGTGAACGGAACCTCAAGTTAAGGTGCTGGGATCGCGGATCACCCTTGTCGCTCTTAACATCCCTTATGTTAGTGCGGCTTAGTGACGGGCTAGGCCGGTATATCTAGGTAAGTACCTAGGTAGTCATTATGGACTGCCGGGTGGATTATTTAAAAACGGGATTCATCGTACTACCTCACTAATATTGAGCTTTGCCAGGAACAGGGATCAGAGACCAGTTAGACAAAGAGACTCCTCGTATATAGCCATATGGTCACGTAGAGCCCACGGAGATGACTTCACTGGTCCTCTGTGCAACAACAGATGTTTACACCCTACCCATGCGTGGATCGTGACAAGCTTACAATTGACTTTATTTATAGTCTTACTTGTAATGTTTTTGTAGCTTAGCCTGCAGACTGTGAGATGATAGCACTGCATTTGCTATCACAGGTCTTACAAATATACTGCCACTATGCAAAGGCAAATGCAAGGAATGGGATTCTAGCTCAAATACAGACTCGTATCTTTAATGTCATGATTAGTAGATAGGAAAATATAAAGTAGCAATGGCTCATTCTTTAAATATGGGTTAGATTATCTTTAAATCACTACTATGCTAGCTGTACGACATTGCGAGTAGCTTAGTGAAGCCCATGATATGAGATTTTCCCCAGGATAAAGTATATATACGAAAGCAACAATTCTTAACTGGACAACTATTACAGTAGAATTTAGGTACTAATACGTAGGCTATGGACATAATGGTCAAGAGTAAGTAAGAGGCTTACGGAATTAAAGGTATGCTATCGTATAAAAACATCTTGTGCTCAATCAACTCACTCCGAGGATGAATACTTAGAAAGCGAATTCGAAATGGACCGCCTCTGCCTATGAAGCTGATAGCAGCAAGTATAGCAAATAAACTCAATAACATGAGTATAAAATTTTTAACGTGTAAGGCTATCTGTTAGTGGCGACATCGGGGATACGCCAGCTTTAGTGTTGTTTTAACTAATTTCCAATTAGCTAGCAATTTTTGGCTACATGTCCGCCATACGTTCTCACTCATACTAGACATATACGCTTGAGAGATCCCCCATCGGCCGAAGTATCGCGATGCATAATTCCATGAACATAAGCTTCACTAATAAGCTGCCACCGCTCCGCTGCTGTATCCACAGCATTCAACACAAAGGGGACTCTCGCACCCGACAAGATCCAGACGCTGTCACCTGGCATTACAGACTCAGATGCAATACCAAAGTAACCCTGGGCCGTTCTGAAGAGCCTTCGCCGAAAATATGCAATGCGGAAGCTTTCTTCTATGTCCTTCCGATCTGATTCCAGCTTTTGCTCTTCCGGTGAGCCCTCCTGCTCTTCTTCGACCCTGGTCATGTCCTCAATCTTTTGTAGCGTTGGGATAGCTTCATCTTCGTTATACTCAGAAGACAAACCCTCTATTATGGTTCTGTGTCTTTTAGGACTGCCTTAAGCTCCTCTGCCCAATCCATTTCGTTACTGTCTTCTAGATTTGCAATCTGCTGCCTGGTTTCCCGAACACGCTGCATCACAAAGGTGGGGAAAGCATATTGCGCTTCCATACTTGCTTGGCTTCCACGAAAAGTATCCTTGATCAAGGTTCTCCAAAACGCAGTGCAAGGGGACATACCGGTGGGGTAGTCAATCTGGGGTATGTAAATAGTAGGTTTAGCAATGACCCAAGCCCGAACTCGTTCATAATGGCGCGATAGGTAGGCGCGACGTCTTCGACTATGTCAACCTGGAAGCCATGGACTGGCAAAACCCGCGGCATGCTATCTCGTGGGGCCTCAAACTCGGGATGTAAGTGTACTGAGAGTGACGTAGGTCTCGATGGTTGGACTAAGGGATACGCCTGTGGCCCCTGACGATAATCGGGCACCCATGACGGCAACTCAATCGCCCCTTCTTCTGAACTGTCTTCGACAAGACTGAGGATATCCAGATTCCCCGATTCGTGTATCGCGGCAACCGTAGCTTCGATATAGACATCCGAGACATCCTTGCTGTAGTTAGGCCGTATGTCAATATTACCCTCTCTGTTGCTTCGTGAAGATTTCCACAGTCCTAAAACGGCGTACACCTTATCTCTGGGATTCGAGGCCTCAAAGAACCTGCTGTAGTACAAGAGCTGCCCCAACCCTACGATCTCCTCGGTACCTCTTTGTAGCGATCCGAATATTAACTGATTGCTGAGGCGATTATCAGGGAGTCTGATAGTGTCCACGTCCAGACTATATTGCGTTGCGTAGCCAACGTAGGCCTTTAGTAATGTATCCATGCCAGTCTGAGCTAGAACCCTAGAAGATTCTTGAATCATAGTCCATTTAATCTCGCGTTCGCCACAGTAGACTATCGTCGCCGCAGAAAAGAAGCTCTCTTGAACGACCCAGATGCGTGTAAACCATTTGCGCTCCAAGAACGCTGCGTAGTGAAGCAACTCATGCAAGTAGACACCTTCGATCCCTATATCCTTGCACAGTCCACTTAGAGAATCGAGAATTCGGAAACTATCCATGTTAAAGGAACGGAATCTTCTTGGCGTCTTGGCCAAGGCAGAAGATACGCTTGCTAGGCTTTTCAGGACTTTGATCGCTGTCCCTGTGTGCTCATCCTCTTTGCCAAGCCATATCAAGACAGTCTCTGCTTTTTGGTAGATTTTGTCCATCACTGTCATGTAATCAGTAACATGCAGCTGTTTAATGGCTGAAACGAACATGTTTAGGTGCAATTTATATATAGAACTTCGCAAGCTTTATCGCTCGACTCCCCTTTCTCTAGGATAGGGAAACAAATTGGGCAGTGGAGAGATCATAATATGATCGTTTGCTTTGGTACGTACCGACAACTTGGCCGCATCTCTCCTCGGCATCTTCTTGGTTTATGCATATTGCATCAACCCACCACCAGGAAGATGTCTGCCCTTTAGCATTGGAGCATTGAATACGACTAATCTGCTGAAGCGCGTCGATGAGGTTCTCGGTGACCTTAATGACGGAGCCATCTTTGTGTTCCACGTAGTGATCACGCTCACTGGACATTTCCACGAAGTTGCCAGGCGCAGAGAGGCTTCGGTCAAGAGGATCACCCCACGTGTAAGAAAGGCAATTATATGACGGCGGGTTAGCAAGACTGACTTCCCGAAGCGAAACTCTCACTCGCTCTCCAGGCTCCGATAGGATTTCCAGGAGACGGATAGTTTCTTCAGTCAACTTGAGCTGAGGATACTCAAACTCCCGTAAATCGCCCATAGCCATATTGTAATAAACTGGTTTTGTTGGACGCCAAAGTAGTCTGACACTCAATAATTTACGAATAATGATTTAGGGACAATACTTTACAGGATTGCGAAGCATCCTGAGCATCCATTAAATCAGATAAAGTCATTTCAAAAGGGGGTGACTTGATGAAGTTCGTTTACTTCCCAGCTCATTAATGAAACTTCAATTTGGCCTGCAACCCTGTCTCATGGCCAAATTAAAGTATTCCCAAAGAAAATAATCATGATAGCACCCAAACATCACCGACAGCCAAAACGGGCAGGGCTCGTCGGTCCCGAAAGGATTCCAGTGGGAGGGTTGCATTGCCTTTTGGCATATGCGTTTCAGCCATTTCGAGCCACATAAAACAAAGAACTGGGCTATGGGGTGCACGGCCAAGATCCTTCCGTCCGATAGCAGACGGCACATGGGACCGATAAGCAAGGGTCTATGAAGCTGGGGTAGAAATGGAGCGCTCCAGCGTGCATCAATTGAAACTACTGCGAAACAGAGTTCTATAATAAGGTATCAAAAGAGTCTAGAAATCTATGTGCGTATCATTGGAAATGAAGCTATCAGCCCTACGGGTCCGCGTAGGATTGTGATAGATCTTGGCTAAACCCAGCGACATACACTGATGTGATTAATTGTGCATCTCAGACATCTAGTGAGACTAACAAGTCCTACGGGGTGACTAGGATTAAGATGAATCAGGAATAACTATACACATTACAGTCCATCATGTAAATATATAGACGATTACACGTTCGCTGATCGAAATGTTCTAGCTACTATGGCCGTTGTATGATGTAATTATATTAATAATGGCTTACCACTGGTGGTCATGTCCGTTCATTTTCATGGTGCTGGGCACCTCAATTGTGGGAGCTCAGTCAGGAACGACCACATCTTTTAGCCTCCCGCAGCCTACTCAGCCGGCATGTGGTACAATAGTTAACGATCCAGATGGTAACAACACTATCATGTCTCCAGAGAAGAAATGTCACTAATATTCATATAGGCGCCTTCGTATTTGACGCTACTCTCGTTTATGAATGCCTAACCAGTGTCCCTTTCAACCCAGCTGTCGCCATACGGTTTTTAAAGTATTACAACGATACCTTAAGTTTCCAAAGTACACTCTCTTATCTGAAGAACCCACCGTCGACATATCAACAGCCAGGTGTGGACCTGGTAGGCGGACTCCAGTCCCTACAGGACGCAGTGAACAGCGGTACATTCGCGAACCAGTACGAGTTCGAGGCGGCTCTTCAACTACTCGTAAATAGTGCCCATGACGATCATTTGTTTCTGAACGCTGGAATTCTATCGGCATTTTCCTTTGGAAGCCCATTCGATATCGTCTCGCTCTCAGTTGATGGTGTGGAGGCGCCCAAGGTATACATAGGGACGGACGTGTTCGATAGTAACGCTTTCACCTCCTTCAAGCCATCAGCCATCCAGTCAATAAATGGCCAGAATGCCACAACGTATCTGGAGACCTTCGCTGCTGCCAACGTCGCTGGTTCGGTGGATCCTCATACGGACTGGAATCGACTCATGTTTAGTTTTGCTCAGGATATTCAGGGGGTTTTAATGTCTTTAGCGGACTGACCCCTTTCTACCCTGGAGACACGATTACGGTTGAACTTGAAAATGGCACAACGATAACGGAGAAAACGTCGGTATTTACTGGAGTCAAGGCCCTACGGGACCTTTGGAGACGGGCGGAGACTTCTACAACTTCTTCGTCTTGGGCTTTCTACCCTCGTCCTTTGATGCAAGCATGGAGTTTGCCGATCCCACAGCTGCAGATGGATCAACAACCACCGCAGCTGCGACTGTAGCTACACCGGAAGCTGTGACGCCGACACCATCGCCATTATCATGGAACTCTCCTGCATATCCCACAACACCAGATGTAGCCCAGCCAGATCTGGGAATTTCTGGCGGCGGCGTCATTTCGGGTGAGTAACCTGGGGTCTTTGACACAGGAAGAGCTTGTAAAGATTCTCATTTACTAACTTCAGAATAGGCTATTTCTTGAACTCCTCCTCTGTCTCAGTACTAAGTATACCTACTTTCGACGTATTCGGCGCTGCGCTCAGCTCAGCTCAGACCACCGTAAGTGAATTCATTAGCCGTAGCCAAGAAGCCGGCCTCCAGAAAGTCGTCATAGATCTACAAGGGAACAGAGGGGGCCAGGTCCTGTTAGCGGTTGATACCTTTAAGCGCTTCTCCCCGACATTGACCCTTCGGGGGGTCACGACTGCGGGCTACTCATGCTACAAATGTCATGGGCGAGACAATCACCGATTATTTCAACCAGTTGCCCGCAGCAGATCCCGACCAGTCGGTTTTATCTACGGTAGAATGGGTTGCGACGACCCGCGTCGATGCCGACACTGATTCGAACTTCACGTCTTGGGGCGAGTTCTTCGGTCCCGTGGTCTCGAGTGATGATGTCTTCACAAAAACAGTAAGACCCTTCCCAAGTATGTCATACCTGTAACAATGGCTAATCCCATGGCACGCTTAGCAACGATTCAACCTCTCCAGCGAGGTCTTTGCTGATAATTTAAGCGACGATGAAGGAAACTTCACTATTCTATCAGCTCCGACACAAGGAGTCGCGCCCTGGGCGCCCGAGGACATAATCATCGTGAGCATACGAATCACACTAGCACTAAGCATACTTCTAACCCACATCACCAGCTCACAGACGGCGACTGCAGTTCCGCCTGCGGACTATTCGTAGAAATGATGCATCACGAAGCCGGGGTCCGCACCGTCGTAGTCGGCGGGAACCCAAGCGCCGGGCCCATGCAAACAGTAGGCGGGACTCGGGGCGCGCGCTCGCTGTCCACCGATATCCTAGACAACAACATCAACTTCGCGCGAGAGCTGCTCGTCGGCACAGAAGAAGCCGACTTCCTCCCGAACCGCACCGAGGCGCTCGACGTCTTCATCGTCGGCGGCGCCGTGAACCTCCGCGACCAGGTGCGCGCGGGCGAGACGACACCGCTCCAGTTCGCGTACGAGGCCGCTGACTGCCGCCTCCACTTCACGCCGGCGACCATCTTCAACTACACGGCGCTGTGGCAGCGCGCGGCCGACGCGATCTGGAGCGATCCGGGGCTCTGCGTCGCCGGGTCCACGACAGCGAACGACACGGCGGCGAAGCCGGCACCGATATCGAACGCGGCCCCTTTAACATGGCCGACCACGTCACCATCGACCCCGCCAAAGTAAACTCGACAGTCGACGTCGACGACGTCGGCGAGCTATCGGGAGACCTCCTGGCGGACGGCAGCACCCGGGCAAGCATCAGATTCAGAGAGTGCAGCGAGGCGTCGAGCTTCGAGTTCATGTGCGTCCCCGTGCAGCGGTGCATAGGCGACACAACGAGGACCCTGACAGCGGTGCGGAACTGCCAAGGCCAGGGGTCGCCGTGTTTCTCGGACACGTTACGCGGCATCTGCTACGTCACGCTGCCGGCACCTGAGTCCTTCCCCGAGGACCCGACCACCCCGCTGCCCCTGGGCGCCTGCGTGCCGTTCCCGGCGCAGTGTAATAACGGCCGGGTCGCGGGTCTATCGCAGACTGGCGTGGTCGCAGACCCGACGACGCAGTTCGCGACGCCGAATCGTGCTCGTGGACCTGGCCAGGGCTTGGCCGCTGGTCGCGGGCCGAGCAGGAGCTTTCCTGCTCGTGTGGGCAGAGCAGGGGCTGCGCCGGCAGGTCGGCGACCAGCACGACGGGTTTGAGTAAACTGGTAGTTATGGCCAAACAGATGATCTGTAGGTACAAGTTGGGGGTAGGTAGTCACCGCCCATGTTTTAACAAATAGGGGTGCAATAAGAGTTGAAGGGGATGTGAAGCCAGCACTATAGTTGAAAAAACATGACATTAACTATCCGCTCTGACCATCACCAAGATAGAGAATTAATATCAATTTACTTATTCCACTAAACAACAGCTACTAAAGTAAATGACTAATTTGCATCATCCCTGTCTTGAGTCTGTGCCAGGAGGTATGCTCCATACAAACTCCCAAACTCCTCGCTCCCTTTCCCTAATGATCCATCCGACCAAACCCTGTCAATCAAATCAACCCTAAAAACGGCAACTCCCTCGGCCGACCCAGACATCACAAGGCAAGAAGCGCCAAGCGCCCTCGTGTCTCGGCGAGAGCTTATCCGCGATAGCGTGGACGGCGGGGATGGACATCTCGGCCACTCGCCTGCCGCGTTGCTACCCCAAACATACTCATGCTCGACAAGGATGACGAAGACGTCGTGCGCGACAGTGCAGGTGCGGGCGCAGAATAGACAGCCGTCACGTCACGCAGCCGGACGATCATAGGCGGGACCACGAAGCGGTCCATCTTAGCCGAGGCCCGCGCGTCGGCTGCTAGATAGACTTGCGTCAGCTTGTTGGCGCGGTTGTCGGCCTCGAGGAGTGTGCGAGCACGAGCTAGGCGGTCTTTTGCCTCCGTGTCGATGACCTCCATGTTCTTGGATTCAGTTTCATTAGGATTCTTATACTTAGAACCGTTTGAGCCGTTTTTACCGTGGTGGTGTGGTCGCGCGGTAGAAACAGAGGGGAATAGAGATAGCGAGACGGTCGGCGGGGAACGCGAGGTTGAAGAGGCAGATGTTGTAGATGCGGCAGCGGAAGAGAATGTGGAGGAAGAAGGTGAGGCAGGCGGAGAAGGCAAAACGTCAGAGGATGCTGTCCTCGTAATCATCGCCACTGGCATAGGAAGCGGCGCGAGAATATCGCGGTTTCTTCTGCTGCTAGGAGCCGACGACACGGTAGAGGGACGAAGGCACATCTCCCGCATCGAGGCTATGAGCCCGACTTGGCCGGTGAGATGCGGCACGAGAGTGTCGGCGAGGGTGGCAAGGAGGCCCTGTAGAGTCGCCGCATTATACGCTTGCGGATCGTTTTGCGTGGCCGAAGCATATGCGTAGACGCGGTGGAGGAGATATGAGATCGGTTCTTCGTCCCCTTCACGATTTTGTCCCCCCATCGTCGTAGCCACGTTCTTATCTAAACGAGAAGTCGCAGCGGATGGACTACGACTACGAGGTAAGGTCAAGGTGCCCGCCGGGACAACTAACACGTCTTCGAACCCAGGGAGCATTGTGCTCTCTTTCAGATCGTGGTGGTCTAGTAGCCACGTGCTCCAGCTCTGCACGAGGAATGATAGGTCTGCTATGTCTTTGGCTTGCTCCACGTGCGGCACCTGCAGGTATATCGCGTTGAGGCCGCGGAGCATGGCATTATGGATATGTGCGAGCTCATTAGCGATGTAGAGGGCTGGGTGCGTGATCTTCAAAGGTCATTCCTGTTAGCCATCTGCGTATCCAGTTATCGAGTTTCGTTCCGTGGGTGAATAGTAAAAGCAGACGGGGAACAGCTTCGAGCATTCAGAGATACACGAATAAGTTCTTACTTCTTCAAGAAAGGCCCGAGCTTCCCGAGTGACCAAAGGAGAACGAGAACAAATCACTCACCTGTTGCGTCTGCGAGGGTGTCTCAATCAGCGGCCAGGGCTGATCAGCCCAAGGTTTCTCGACAACAGGCTCACTCTGAGCCTTCTTCCCATCCCCACTTCCACTTGCACTCCCGCTCGCCTGCCCATGTCCGCCAAACAAAGCAGCACGAAGAGAAGACGGCTCCACGACGAGAGACCACGGTCAGCAGCCCTCGGCCTTATCAGCGACGCCATGATGATCGTGGTATCGTAGAGCTGGAAGGATTGGAGATCGACAAGTAGACTGCCTATCTAGTTAAGTGGTAGAACGGGAACGGCCCGGATCGACGGTTGCTTGCTGAAAACAACCAGCTAGGCAACGTAATAAGGGATAACAAGATATATGACTGATCTCCAGACAGGAGTAAATCTTACCTCTAATCGATCTATAAGCAACAATGACAACGGCTAAGGGTCCATGGAAACTCCGGAAGCATGGATACCTACCCCCATGTCATTACATTGCATATAGAAAAAGTTCCTGCCATTCATGTACGTACCAAGACGTATCCCACCCACCGATCGCCATATATAGCACAGTATGTGGGACAACTTCGCGATATTGCCTCGAATAGGAAAACCATAGATACGAGAGAGCGGAAATAGGCCCTCGACGCAATCAATATACCGGACATTTTTCCGACCGCCATATTTCATCTCGAATAGTGCGAGAGGTAGTTCAGCGATATACTACATCTCGTCTCGACCAGGAGCATTTAATCCGGCACGAGGCAACCGAAAAAAAAGAAACACATCTTGAACCGGAGCGATATCGAAGTCGTAGCCGAACCACCAAATTTCTCATGCAGGAACCAACGGTGCCGAGTTTCAATAGATAGGGAATACCGAGAACAGTAGGTAAGAGGAGGTCGGTAAGCTTCGCTGCGCAGCGTTACGGTGCAGCATATGGCCACAGCGCCTCTCACCGACCGCAGTGAGCTGAAAACCCATCTGCACCCGTCAAACGTTGAACATGTGGTGTTACATCGAGAGGCTGCATGTGTGTGGGAGAGGGAAGAAAAATCGCCTAGGTAGTGCGTGTACATGGAGAACGAAGCAGATTAGATCACCACAACCTTCCATTATCTACACTAGGACGAACCTACCTACCCCGGTTAAGTTGCGCTGACTTGCCGCTCGCCTGTAGGGTATTTATTTATTTCCCACCAAGACGGGAAGCGAGCAGCCATCTCGCGCTCGGCTTCCTCCTTTTATCATGTACCCCTAACATATCGAGATGGGGGATAGCGGAACCTGGACCTGTCAAGGGAGGGTTCGTTAGGAAGTAGGAGCCGCAAACTCGAAGCTAGCTGTGTTGTTAATCTTAGATCCCGTCCCGTTGCGGCTGAAGCTGCTATACCTACGCGGAAATGGGCGTTTTATTGCCACGCTACAAGGTTCTCGATACGGTTGTCGCTGACAGCCAGCTCAACGGATAACGGTTTCTAGTTGTGAGTAATGGTTTGCAAGCAAGATATTGGACCACCCCTAAAACCAATATTACCCTCGCGCGGGTTACACAATAACGGGCGGTGTTAGATAACGTGAGATGAGTGCCATGGCCAAGTACGTACTCGTCCTGCTGCGCGATAATCTGTGTGATGCCATAGACCTATATGCATTATGTTCCTTTTCTGTTCGTCGTGATATTAGATAGGTAGTCTGGTAACTTATTCCCACGGGTATCCCGTCTAAAAAAGATGACACCCATAACTTTGTAATGCACTGTAAGCAAGCCATTGCATATCCCATACCGAAGCGCAGCGCAGCCTAGAGGGTTACTATTGCGAAATTTCGTCAGCATTGATGCCCTTGGCACCGCTTTTGTCCAGCCCTTGCCAGCCCGAGTCCCACCCCTTCCGAGAATCCACGGCACGAACCGCCTCGCCATCCTCAGCCATTCCTTTAATGTCACTCCAATATTCTAGCCTCCTCACTTCCTCGTCAGCATGCTTGATAGCCCCAGCTAGATTCTCGGCCTTGATGTTGGTGGCGGATTTTCCTTTGCTCGCGCTGTTCGTCACATCATCATACAGCTGTGTAAGTCGTGCTAGTAATGTTTTCCGTGAAGCTGGAAGACAAACATAGACATAATCTCGTGCATGTGATCCTGCAAATGTAGCAAGTCATCCGTACAATTGCTAATGTAGTTTCGACAGTTCGAGCTTTTCCTGTCACCCGAGACTGTCTAAGCATAGCCATCAGGTCTTCAGTAGTCTTGGCGTCCGGAAAGTTGAGGCGGTATCCGCATCCGCTCTTGATCTCTCTCGCGACCTCCAGAATCCCCGTGAGACCTCCGAGACCGTCCGTCCATGCTCGGCCTTTCCACCTCGCTCGCAGTGGCGGCGGGACTTGGCTCTCGCTGTTTAGCTGTCACCGTGAAGTAGGCTGGGTTCATGGATTGCTCGTCCATGGCCTGATATCCGGTACTTGTTTTCATCCGTCTCCTAATCCATGCTCTTCTGCGGACAAACGAGCCATACCAGTTTGGCGAGTGCCATGAGAACTTCCTGGAAAACATGAATGAGTACTCCCAGCCGTCGCTATCGGCTTGAATTTTTCGTCATGGTTTTACGCCACTCGGGCCAGGCCATTGCCAGCTGGGGTCAGGACTTGGGCCGTGTGTATATCTGTTGGGCTGGGCCTATGGGCAAAGTTGGTCCAGGCCGGGGGATCCAGATTCCCCAATGCGGCAGAAGAGAAGAGAGGGATGCCGCATAAAAAGCCACCGCGCTGGTTCTCGTACAAAATGTCGATTTCAGTTTCAGGTTCTTTCCGCCGGTGTGGATGACTTTCAGACTCTCTGCCCCCTATATCAGGCTGGCCAGACGGCTGCCGAGGGCGATTGTTCTGAGTTCCACCCGAAGTTCCTTCTAAACTAGGAGAATCAACCTCGTCGTTATCGGGGTGTCCGTGTATTTGCGAGGCTCGAGATGGACCGGCCTCAGACTCTCCATCGTTCGATATCTTCCCGTTCTCGCCAGCATGCTGGGTCAGCGGTGCTTGAGACTCGGAATGGACAAGGGGTTGATCAGAAGCAGACTGGTCTGCGACATGGCTCGACCGAATTGACTCGCTCGATTGGTTCGTCTGCAGGCCCGAGGGCTTAGTGTCGGAGTCGGGGTCGGGGTCGGGTATGGGGGAATTCATCGAGTCGTCGTGATCGACGAGGGGATCTCATGGTCGATGTCTTTATCGGTGAGCGGAGGCACACGACGAGAACTGCGCACATGGGGTTTATGATGGGGCATGGCTGACGCTCGAGTCGTCGCGTTTCAGCATGCTGTAGTAGTAGCGCGACACAGATGCACGGCACCTCGCGTGGCGCCGAGGCACCGTCGACCGACTGAGCAGGAGACGCGACAAGAGCCAAGGCGGATCAAAAAGAATTAATTATTACTATAGTGGGTAAGGTAGCTAGGAACTGGTTTACGGCGTTTGGTAGGTAATATGTACCGCTCCGGCCACCATTGACATAAGAGAACGAGGAAGGCGAATAATACAACTTGGACTGAATACCTAGGTACGAGATGAAAAGGGCAGTTCCAAGGTTGTCGAGGCAGCCGGGCAGTATGGGCTGCCTGACTTGAGAAGATGAGAAGCTAGACATTTCAAGTGCGAGCTAGTAGAGTCGATGATGACGATGGCGGCTACGATGGGCAGGTTTTAGCTTGCTGCTACTGCTGCTGCCGCCCGGCCCTGTTCCCGGCATGCAAGCAGCTACCTAAGGTACCTAAGGTAGCTTACCTAGCGATGTAAGTAAGGTAAGTAAGTATCGCCCAAAAAAGGGCAACACAATCGAACACGGCTCTTTGTCCGTCATATAGTAACATCTTGATATAATATGCACTACCTACTAACTCTAGGCTACTTAGGAATAGGTAGAGTCATGTTCGTTCCTGCAAGAGATAGTATAAGTAAGTAAGCATACTAACAAGTATCTAGTCTACATAAGACGTAGGTAAACATATATCCATGATGGGCGGCATGGTATTTATAATGATCACACTATCGCTGCAGCGTTGTTTGTATGGAATGATGTAAGTTCACGTAGATTTCGAGTCAATTGAACATGAATGCATTGTTGTCCATATTTTGGTCTTGAAAGAGATCTCGAAAAATACGGGCCAACATTTTTTACCTTGGAAGTACGTAGTATGTGATATATCCCTCTACCCAAGTTTCCATCATACTTACACTGGTGTCGGCGCCCAATCTAGACTACAGTGGACACTGGCCGGGGTACACTGCAGCATAGCTCCCCGCATTTCGATCGCACGTTACGTCATGTCACCCCCAAGACCATAACGGACGGGCTCAACCATCGGTTGCGACGCCTAGGATAGCAGAGCTGTACCGTACCTAGGCACGCCAGTGAGTGAAAGGAGCTTTTGGGAGAAACAATGTCGTAACAAGAAACCCGGATCAGGCCACTCGACACTTCAATAAAACCCCTCGTCCTGCTCATCTTTTCTTCCCCTACCCAATCCAAACCCAAATCCAACCTCACCCACCACACACCACACACAAGCATAATTCAGCGAAGCCGACCTATCTCGTTAATTAAGATACCCCAAAATCACACACAATGTCTCGATCTCGCTTGCCCCTCGTCCTCGGCGGTACTGCCGCCGCTGGTCTCGGATATTACCTCTACACCGCGGGCGGAGATGGCAAGGTCGCCCAGAAGCAAGCCGAAGGTACGAAGCTATCGAAACTCAAACAAGACGTGACCACTTCGCTAACACATCCCCATAGCCGACGCACACAAGCTATCGGCAAAGCTCAAGGGTGAACTACCAGGCCGCGGCAAGGAAGCCGAGAAAGACGTCGAGTTACTAGGCAGACAAGCCGGCGCGAAGGTCGACAGCGCAGTACGTTCCCTCCCACCCCATCCAAACCTCATCCCCTTCACCAATCCCCAAACTAACATCCCCCCTTCCCCAATACCAGTTCAGCAAGACAGAAGCAGAGCTATCCAGAGCCAAGGCCGAGGCCCAGGCGTACACGAAAGATGCCAAGGCAGCCACGCTGAAGAAGATTGACGAGTTCGACAAGAAGGTCGAGACCGAGGCTTCTAAGGCCAAGAGCGGCATATCCAGTTGGTTCGGTGGCAAATAAACTCAAACATAAAACATGAACATGAACAAGCAAAGGACACACAGAGGGATGTGTGTGTGTGTAGAGAGGAGAACCCTTTTTTTTTGGCGTTATTCCCTCACACCCTGTTACTATGTATATCTGCTTTCTGTCATCGGGGGGTTAATTATTGTTTGTATGTCTCGTGCATGGTCGAGGTCGTCACGTCAAAATGCACGCTAAGTAATGTCTGTATTAAGTTTATGATTTCACCTTCCCATGGATTTCTATACTGTGAACACAGCGCACTATCGTAGGTGATGATATCTGGGGTTTAGTCCGACCGCGGATTCGCTCCTCGGTCAGTTAAATAGATTAATCATATCTTCTTACCATAAGTCAACTCCACTTCGCAACGACGTTTCAATGATGGGTAGATTTTGTGTCAATTTGATTTGTATTGTTATCATGTATCTTGATTTTTCTTCCTGTCTCCTATAAACTTCGTTCAAAGAACGAAGGAGGGTATTGCCATGTTGTGTACTCCCAACCCCATAACTCCGACCGTGAGGCTTTCAAGAGTATAGAGCCTCAGAACTTTTTGGATGACGCCAAACGTAGCAAACAACTGTCTTTAGGAGAAATGAATACCCTCAGCATTAAATGCTGCGAGCAGCCGGAGGAAGTCGTTCTCATGCATCTTGGCGCTCCGAACCTCAACAAGTTCAGTTTCCTCAAGCACCTTCCTCACCTTCGTCTTGACCAACTCAGTAACGCGAGTCTTTTTGAACGACGCTCTCTTGCTCGTAGGTGTTCCCTCATCCGGGTTCTTGGCGCCAAAGAATGAGGGCATATCGTCGTCAACGTCAACATCCATCGTAGCATCGTTGTCGCCCTCATCAACCTCCATCTCCTCGTCCTCCCCAACTCCATCCACCGGGTCATCATCGGTCGGGATGGGAATATCGTTTTGCGCACAGAATAGGCGATAATTCGCCTCCATTACTACAATAACACATTAGCAGCCGCTCACCCATGCGAACTTGTTGCTGTCTATCCTGTAGGTTGGGATTCTTTAAGTCATGACTGTAGCCTTAACACAGTGACTGTGCCGCAAGATCACAATCTAGAAAATGGAATGTGTCGTAGGTGAACTCACGTTTCAGGACCTCTTTATTGGCCAAGAACAGGGAACGCAGAACTTTGTTCCTTCTGTTGAAACATATTCTTTTCAACTGTAAGTACGCATGCGTAATAGTTGGCCATCATGTACTAACCGAAGAAGGCCATCGAACTAGAATCAGGTCAGTATGCTACAGCATTGGGAACAGACGGTATCGTTGAAATATCTTCAATCGCAACAACGTACCTCTTCAAAACTTATATTAGGCCTCTCATTTCCCATTTTGGGCTCAATCCGAACAACACTACTGTCTACCTTTTTCATAGCACCAGAGTTAATGCTGTCCGCTTAGGTTAAGTACCAAAGATTTGGAAGCTTGCCGCTGTGAAAAGAGAATAATCTGCCCGTCGAGGCGATCCATGTCTCCGAGACAAGACAAAAACGGGGATAGAAGATGCAAATGACTAACCTGAGGAGGAGGGCGGACTACGGAGAATTGGAGTCAGTCAAAGGCCTCAGTGACTCTGCCGGTGTAGTGTTGGCTTTAGATGGAGCCGGCAAGAGGATCTCCGACTCTCAAGCAGCAAGCAAAAACGTGGATCTTAAGAATTTGTACTTACAATTTGCTCTGCCAACTTTCTTTATTTCGGAAGTCGTTAGTAATTACTACTTATTTACAGACAAATATCCATCTAGATATAGTGTAGAATAGAAGATGGCATGATAGCCGCGAAAATAGGACGCCACTCACTAAGACATGGGAAATCTTAGCCCTGATTAAGATCGTTAGTATACTGGCCAATAGCTGGAAATAGGATTGTCAAGCTCTTACCAAAATTGCGCGTTTACACTGAGGCGACACTTTGGAAGTTAGTAAGCATGATCCGCGAGTGAGAGCAGTGCAGTTTTTTTCGTAGTGTGCTGAACAAGCGAGAGACTGGCCGCATGTCGATAACGGGGAAAGCAACTCACATAGAGAGAATCTCCAGGTCTCGCGGTTCTGTTATTTATTAGCCAACAAAATCAATTACTCACGTTGCAGATTAAGAACTGACAGGCGCATAGCGAACTCCCTCTCTGGTCACGCACGGTTCCGTCAGCTCCAAAAAAGACTCATTGTTAGGTCAGGGGTACCCACGAAACATGAGAATACACGTTCTAGGTGGTTCTATGCAACCGACAGTCAGTATATAACAATACAGCCCGTATATCCAAGAGGCGAAAGACACCACTCACTTGGTAATCTTAGAAGTTTGAAGACAAGAGGGCTCTACAACAGCCAGTGTTAGTTGTGGCCATTGAGAGCGTGATTTGCGAGGGCTTTGGAAGTTCCAAAAGAACCATCACGCTCTAAATTTTGTTAGAAGAAGGATACTCACCGAGATTTGATACGGAGTGTTGGATATGCAGACCTAAAATAATTAATTGGAATCACACCATGATACGATTGTGGTATGACATACATCAAAATCAGGAAGAGGCTCTTGTTTAATCACATCACCCACTGCTCAAAATCATGGATTAGTAGCGGTCCTAAACAGTAGATTTTGTAGATAGAGGCAAATGAGCACTAACATATGACATCTAAGCGCTTGTGTTCGGGCTTTCCCTGCACGCGTTTGGTAACCTCGGCAGCCACTAAAATTCTAGTAGTCAATAAGAGAAAACGGCACACGAATAAAGGGCTTCACGAACTTCTGGGGTCCATCTCGACTGCTATGACCTTTCTCGCCTGGCTTAAGATCTGCACAGTTAAATTTCCTGTGCCAGGCCCGACCTAGAGGCACTCTGTTAGCCAATGGGTGAGCGATAAAGATGCATGGACAACGTCAAGTAAGTGGCTACTGACCTCCAACACTACGTCGGTTGGTTTTAATGCAGCCTTATCGACAACTGCAAGTAGTCAGATTTGCTAGAGTAGACATGAAGGGCCCGAGATGCATACTTGCTTGGGCTATACCGGGATTCCGAAGGATGTGTTGTCCCAGGTCTTTGCTGTTAGAGAAATCTAATTAGCTCATGTCTCTCTCGGTTTCTTCTTTAAGAAATGTATCTCTGAGTTATTGAATTTGAGATTACTGACGTGAATTTAAATACATTGTTGGCGGCTGCATTGCTCTTGGACGGGCGTTCGTACGGGCCCGAGTTCGCATGTCCTCGTTTTGATGTCTTGGCTTTCGCCATACTGAACGGCAGAGGAGTCGGGCTTGCTGCGTGGCTCTTTTCGTCTTGCCGCTAGAGCCCGTATAATGTCTTCTTAGTATGCTGAGTAACGAGCAGTAGAAAAGCCGATCGTAGTTGAAATTACACAGGTTGTTCAGTTCGAGGGGCCATTGAATAGCATCTTTTTTTGATGAACTCCAAAGTGGGCTGCATCACTCCGACCATCTTGCGTTATCTTATCTACATCCTGGTTGAGCCGATTTCGCACTGTGCGGAGACAGTGTGGCTCGATCATTGGTGGCTGGTTGGGAGGAATATTGGGGACGTAGAACACTTGCTGTACTTAACAAACAGTTGAACAACTACTTATTCGTAGAATCTTTGATGTTAAAACCAGTATAAACGTTTGAATTTTAGTAGACGGTCAATTTCTCATCGATTGACGAGCGCGTACTGAGCTTTAGCGAAGTAAGCGCGAGTAGGAAGGATGGGAATTTCGAAAAAGAGTTCTAAAAGCAAGAGCCGACTCGCTGGTATAATCCAGTACCTGCCTATACTCAAGGAGTTTCGTCGCTTCTGGACTCTGATTGTTGTTTCTACGTTTGAAGTCTCGTAGATGTTTGGAAAGAACGATCATACATTCACTTTATAGCTGTCACATGACTACCCTACTATAAGTAGACTTACGTAGCTACCCATACACGGTACGAGTCTCCATCACTTCTACAACATCGTCGACTTGCTTTTCCCTTTGCTTGCTTTTCTTTTTGAGGTCGAGATACTCCCTCCGTTTCCCCAGTATTGTAGAGCCAGACCCTTTTTTCAAAATTCATTTTCTTGATTCGCCAAGTTCTCTTCGCGTCTCTATTTTTTCCCTCTATCTCCGAGAGCAACCGAATTCCCTTTTGTTCGAGTTAGAGAGGGTCATTCGTCGCCTGGTCAGATGGTCATATCTTGATCGAAGCTTTATTTCCGACCGTGAGAGCGGTTCAGGTGTCGTTAAGTCGGCATCGGGGGTCCTTAGTTTGCGAACCTGAGACCTTACTCTACAATACTACTACTCATCAGAAGTGGCTGGGACTCAGCGTTGAACTCGTCGCCGGGATCCGCGTCTCGCCATAGCTACACATGTCAAATAACGAGCTCACACAATTTCTTGGACGCCAGATACGCAGATTTCATCAAATTTTACGCGTATACAATACGAGTCTCCATCCTTTCTACAACACTACAGATCAATACAATCATCAGATCGGACCCTCGGCATCACCATCCGCTACAGTAGTCCGCTTCTGTTGATGCCGCTCATATATCCCTAGTCATCGTCGACACTATGCTCCTCCCTGAAGTCCTCCCAACCGGTCTAGACGTTCTAGAGAGGACAGCCCCATGCTTCCAGATGCTTCATTGAGAACCGCAATCAACCTAAGGCCCCGGTCTTTCCGCATGAAAATATACGACAAAGGGATACCGTTAAAGTATAGCGCTCGTGCCCCATAAGTGTCTGTTACCTACAGACATCTAGCGACAATTGTTTTTTGCCAAGTCCGTGGTGCGTAGACCAAGACTTCTCGCATGAGAACACAGTTCCATACATTGCGTCATTCCTTCAGTAACCTTAGAATATTCATCAGCTCTGCGCCTCCCAGTGTAGCCCGAAACCGTGGCCATGGCCTTCGATAAGCCCACCCGCTCAGCAGACATGATCCAGTCGTCCAGGGATATCTCAGCCATGTCTTCCCCCGCTCTTTGAGCCAAGAAGCCTAACTCAAGTCGCCAGATTCATGCACAAACACAACCCCCTTTTCATCTACACGCGCGCGACCAAAGCCCGCGAGGGCGTCAACCACTCGCTTTGTCACCGTCTCGGGCTTGACAAAATCGACGTACCCGGTGAATCCAGCCGGCCGCTTCGGGACTGCGCCAACGCGTCTGGAGTACTCGAGCATATTCTGCACCACGTCCGCGGCAGGCCCCTAGCCATGAATATCGCTCTCAGCCCGCATGATGCTTAAAGGTCGGTAGATGTGGAATACTCCCTCTGCGCATTCTCAAGGTACACTTCGCTGGCCTACTTGGAGGCGACGTCTCCGCGTACGTGTTGGTCTGTGTGTACATCGTGACGCCCGTCGCCGATATGTAGTGCAGCGGGATCTTCCTCGGTGCGCATGGTCGGACGAGCTCTTTCGTGGCCCCGACGTTCGTTGCGCACAGCGACCCGGATGTCTTAAGATGCGATACGTCCGCGCCATTGTGCACCACGGCGTTAGCGGCGCCGAAGATACGTACGATGGCCTCCAGCAAGAGGCCAAGCCGCGGGAACTAGAGGTCGCCTTCGTGAAATTTGACCTTGGGCGAGCGATACGATAGCTGTGGGCGTCGTTGTTCGTTTGAGATTAGGCCACGTACAGCGATGCCGATAATCTTTTCAATTTGATCTTGACATATCAACCCATCTAGCAAATATTGCCGAACAAGCCCTACAACCACCACGAGCAAAACCACCCGGGGAGGCGCGGCCGGTACGCCAGAGCTCAGAATACCCCCCGGAAAGTCCCCAAGGTCTTCGAGAGGCAGTGCTTCTGTTTCCGCTTCCTAATCAATCTCTACAACGCCCTGGACTTCGGGGCCGTTGTGCAGCAGTTGTGCCATGGAGACCAAACGGCTAGACTGGAAGAGGTCAATCCGTGACAACGAGATGCCAAAGTTGCTTGTGGATTTTATGCTGCAACTCGATCAGCAATATGGAGCTGCCACCAATGGCGAAGGAATCAGAGCCCTCATCCAGATAGTGCCTGACCATCAATTCGCCTGGAATGACAGTCTTCCACAAGTCGTACATGATAGCCACATTTCTCGGTAACATGGCTGCACGATTTCTGTCATTTTTCGTTCGAGCTTGCTTAGCAGTGCCATCTGCGCCATGGTTTGTCTATCCATTTCCCTCGTGAAGATGGAGCGCGGCAGGGGCAAATAATTGAGGATTCGCTGGAGAGTACCGTCGTCATCAGTTCTGATTATGCCATTAGTTGAAGAGACTACATATACCACGAGGAACGTCGTAGCTCCATCTTCTGTCAAGCGAAGAGATGCCACAGCATCTGTGAAGGGCCCATGTGCCGTCTAGAGCATCGCCTGTTCTATGTCTCGCAAGTCGACGCGGACACCGTTCACCTTCACCTCCGTGTCGCCACCAAGACGCCCATTGAGGATTAATATATTAGACTCGAGATACCCGACATCTCCTGTTCGATACATAGTAGTCCATCCGCGGTCGCGATATTCTTCGCTGGCGAAAGGGTCCGCTACGAACGAGCACCGTGTCTGCTCCTCATTGTGCAGATAGCCCTGCGCGATACCCACGCCGCCGATAGCAATCTCTCCGTCTGGCCAACCGGCAGCAGATTTAATCGGTCGTCCAGGATGTAACAGGACTCATTCGCAGAGGCATAGCCAGCGGGAATGATGTTGCCATAGATTTTGAGCGTTTTATATGCGATCTCAATCTTGATCGAACCGCACGTCGTCTCCGTTAGTCCGTAGATATTGAACAGACGCAAATCACTGGGTGCGCGCGTTTGAAAAGCTGCAGCAGGAACTCTGTAACTGCTTCGCTGGCGACGAGAGCGACATGCCAGGACGAAGCCCTAAGAAGGTCGTGGTGGCGCAGCTAGCTCTTGTAGTCCGTTGGCGTGGCGTAGGTGACCGTGATGCCCTCCTCTTGAATAGTCTTGGCGATGAGGCGAGAGTTTCCTCGCGACTGACGAGGCACTAGGCGCAGCTTTGCTCCGACTCCCAGGGCTTAAAAGATCTGGGTTACAGAGAGGTCGAAGCTCCAAACGCTTTGCTCCAGTGCGGTGTCATTTTCGCCCAGTCCATATCTGGCTATACAGTGATCGAACTCGTACGCTAGACTATCATGTCGCAGGACGACTCCCTTGGGCGTTCCAATCGAGCTGCTCGTGTATAAATAATGGCTGGTGCTCCGGGACATGCCAGTATGGGAACGGACGTCTGATCCGACTTTCGGGTAAGATTTGAGACATCGAGTATGGGGATTTGAGAGTCGTCTGACTGAGCTCTCAGCTGCTCCACTAACATCAAAGCTGGGCTGTGAATCAGGATTACAGGAAGCTAGCAATCGTTCACCATCAAAGACAATCTCGGCATCGGCGTCGCAGGGTCTAGCTACACTGAAGCCAGGTCCAATGCTTCCCTGCAGTAGCCTTGATGCTATCACGTCGATCTGCCTCTATTGGCGATAATTAGGAAGAGATTCCCGAACATGTGCGCTAATGGCTTCGACCAATCAGACTTGAAGAAGACAACTATAACAAATTGTTAGTCAAACAGTTTCAAATTACTTGAATGTTTGCAGAATTTCATTGAGCTCACCGTGGCCAACTTCCAATGCTTTGCCAAGCGAAGATTGCCTGAACCTCTACTCGTCCTCAGCCCGTCTGTTGGAGGCATCTACAATATCTCTGAGAATATCTCCATGCCCTTCACGGATAATATGGGCATCCTGTTGACTATATAGAAATATTGGACGTTTAGGAAGACTCGAGTCTTCGCACAAGCAATGTCGTTGAGGACGGCGAAGGCAATGTCATACGGGAGCTCGGTCACGTCTTGCTTCTCGATCTCCATGGTACAGCCCAGGAAATTCCGGGCGGCCCGCGTGTCGCTGTCGGCATGGTTCAGGAACACCTGAGCCAAAGGAATGTGTGTTGAGTGCCGAGAGATGCAGAGTTCGTTTAGAATCACCTCTAGGGGGTACAGGACGTTTGCATCGGTATCGCCGACAATTACCGCAACGATGACTTCACGTGCACAGTCATCGGGCCTTTCCTAAATATGCTCCCTATCCGGATGGCCGCCCGCGCTAACCAGACACTTATGGGCGCCATACTGGAAGCACGCCAGAAGAGCCTCTCTGCCCTCGATAACAGCATCCCAAAGAACCAGAGAAGGAGGACCTTGACAGCTGCTAGGTGAAAATGGAAAGGTGTTGATCGTAGTCTCTTAGCGGCTTGACGAACTCGTACAGTGATATCACTATCGAGTGTGAACTCAAATATGTTTGGGCATATCGGTCTAGTGTGAAGCGTTCCGAGACTCGGCGCCGGTGCAATGGCAGGGACGTAATAGGTGCTTCATATCCGCAACGGCAAAAAGCAATTTTATCGTTCCACTGTCTCGAAGAGTGCAAGCTATACTACTCCTTTGAATAATCCAAATCTTGTAGTTGAGGTGCGGCCAGAGGATACCCTGGATAGAAGCAGTCGATGTCAGCTTGGGCGGTGTCGTTGCTGGCACGATCAAAGAAGATGCGGTCGGCTCCTATCAGGAGATAATGCTCAATATCCTCTTTGGTATCCCTGGTCCATTCCAGCTTTGCGTACCGATGTTTGCCATCTCTGACTTGTTTCATCGTGCGAGTAGCTAAGTTTCAAGTACGCGGCATAATGCTTGTTTCGTCGACTCGGATGATATTTCAGTATCTGCTCTAACCGGCGTAGATAGAAGAAGCTTCCGCGTTCAAGAGCTAGAGCTGGCTTCTTGTCTTCCTCTGTTGACTCGTATGCACCTGACATATCTGCGTCAGGCTTGCTATTGATCCAATCCGTCACGTAGAACGTCTGCTCGTCATTGGCCACTGTTGCAGAAATGAACGGGATAACGTGTAACCCTTCGACCTGCGCGGCGCAGTAGTTATCACTCTGGTGATAGATCTCTACGTCACCTTTAAATCCATACTCAGTGCCCCACCCCGAACGACAGGCATAGTCGCCACAAAGTGTGCTTGTCTGGTGCCTCGCAAGCGGTCTCCACAGAGCGCAGAGTTTACCCTCAGGCGACGAATACGAGTGGGTAGATGCAAAATCTAGAGACTTCGATCGTTCGGATAACTGAAAGCCAAGATAATTGAGTGTTAGGCGGCATCTAAGGCAGCTGGATGGATTATGAAGCTATCCGCATCCCCATCTTTGGCATATAGCGCGAGTTCTCCAATTGCTTTCCCAAGCTTCCTCTCAATCTCAGACAAGGCACGGAAGGGCCCTGTGTACCCGTATCCTACATCATTCAACGACGAATAGGCGAGGCCTGTTGGCACGTATATCATATACGGTTCATCATGAACCGTGGCAGGCAGGATGTCCTGACTAGGCTGGCCAAGGCCAATGATCAGCTCACCGCTGGCCGCCAGATAAAACATGGCCTGGTCACCTTTGCACGCTTCAAACGTGAAGTGCGCAGTGATTCGGTCCCGGTCGCCTTGTTTTATTGCGTTCATTACACAGCGGACTTCGACCCCTGAGTACTGATCATCGCTGAATATTACAGCCTGGTGAACGAAGAGATCTTCAATTTCAATGATCTGAATGGGTTGATCTTTGACGAGGAAAGGGACAGCTTCCATGGCCGTGACAGCGAAAACGGCGGCCGGGAAGACCGGTTAGCCTTGAATGCGGTGATTGTGCAGCCAGGGAAGATCGCGAGACCGGAGTATCGACTTCCACATAAACTGGTGTTGCGACGTATGTGGCATCAGGTCACCAAGAAGGGGATGGGCACGATGACTTCTAGTCCGCAAATTCTGTGAAAGACCGGACTCATGCCAGTATCTTTGATCCCGATTCCACTTTTACAGTGGCAAATAGGGGACGAAACGATGCTTTGCTGTGGACCCCGTGGCACGCTCGTATGACTGCTTCACCCTTGCTCATCAATACCTAAGGTTAGACTATTACATCTGCAAGGTACTAATCTGCAATGAAGGAGGTGGGGGAATTGTTGTGATATTACAAACTCCTACAAGATAGATATCCTTGCTTGCAGAAAGCACAACATCAGACCCCATGATAATCACTTTGTGGTCAATAACTTGTGCTCGTTTTTTTAGAGACATGTCTCAGTGCAACGCACCTATCGATCAACACTCAAATAGAATTATTGCTGCTGTGTTCAGACGATGCTTGGCAGTGATTATCCAACATCTATATGACATTCAAGTTCCTATCCAGGGACGCGATATAACTGATTCGACGAGACGTGCTCCGAGCCTCGGGGGACAATCAGGTCTCTCCTGTAACTTTCCACGCAGTTAATCTCGCTACAACCGCTTATACCCAAAAGCCACTTCCTCTAAGCCAAGTGTTTTACCTTACGTCAGCGGCGATAGGTTGGGGAATTGCAGAGTCCGCCGCGCCCAGATCGTGCTCTGGCCGCTCGGCATCTCACCATTCCATTCGCCCTGATATATATCCCGCGTTGTCAACCTCCCGAGCCTCCCTCCCACCACCTATCTTTTCGCCAACGCCCTCGAACTTCTGACCTAGTCTGTTGGATAGGAACAATACTTATTCGGCGGTGGTACTCGGACCATAGGCCGACCGACCCATCAGGTGGGACGCCATGTCACAACTCCATGCGGGTACGCTTGGGGATATGGTCCGCATCCTGCTATTCACTTACACCTGCGTCTTTGCCAAAATCCTCCTGGTGTGGTTATCCCACGCCATTAATGAGCAGCGGTACTGTAAGTTGGCCCTCACTTGAGTATCCACGTATGACTCAAGAGGTTGTCGAGTGCCTAGTGTCGTTGCCGAAAACCTCCAGCCTGTGGACCGATGTCACACGGATCTGGCTAAGTGCGCAACAAAATGCCACACGGACTGCCACGCGGAGTTCGCTAGATACTACCCTACGAGGCTGAACCAGTCGTACGAGGTTATCGCGAGTCTCAAGCAGATACCGAAGCTCAACTCGAACACCGAGACATCCAGTCTCCGGCTACACAGGTCTCTATTTTCGGTCCCGTGGAGGTCCGCGAAGCTGTAGGAAAGAAGAGGAGAATTCTAAGCATAAAAGGGCGCGAATCCTCGCTTCGAGAAAATAAGGAACTTAGATCGATATGGCCCCTTTGGCACCATAGTTGCTTATTACTCAAATTGAATCTATTCCAAGCCCTCTATCTGAGCCCTTGTGACAACCGACCTACTCTAGGCTCAGCTGTCCTACATCAAAGCAAACTATGAAAACGCCGATATCGTGTTTGACAACGGCAATTTTGGATTTATAAGGGTTATTGCTATCATCAGTGTGTTATACCTGCGAAAAATCCGACGCGGCGTCTAACAAATGCCACATCATGACGCGTCATACTGACCAGGCGGGCGTAGAGTTGTTCTGTGTTTAAATCAGGGGGTTGCTGCTGGCCTAGAATCACACAGAAGATGCTCTGGGCCGCCTGAATATTATTCTTTGATGGACCTTGCGATAATCCGAGCCCCGTATTATATGGTAACTTGAGGCTCGAAGAGATTATAGAGACGGGCGCAGACGACTAGGCATTCTTCCAATCTACCAATGCCGTGAATAACGAGTAGTGTAGTAAATGAAGCGTCCCTCGGCCGTCAAGGAGGGTGTGCGGAGTTCTATATTAGTAGCTAGCTTGAACCGCGCATACAACCAGTACGTTCCTCTCAAATCCTCCCACGGGGAATTGTCCCTCATATTAGTGAATTGTGACTGATGTTCTCGGCGGTGGGCCTCGTCATTACCTTGGTCGCTTTTTCGGCTAGCAGTAGATGGAGTACATCCTAGCCAGGGTCTGTCAGGAATATGAAGTGATTCAAGTCCCAGACGGGCAGCCTGAACAACATATTAGAGCTGAGCTCAACCTCAAGATGGGCATGTGTAAATTTGTGACGAAGAAGAATGTTGTCTAGACCTCGAGGGCTATCTAGCCTCGTGTGCTTCAGGCAATCGGAGAAAATAGGGGAACTCGGTCAGTCCAGGCAATGGGATTATAGAAGCAACGGTCCATCGTGACTTGGTCGTGGCTTTTCAGCCCATAACTATAATAGACTCTCAACTTCCACAACATTTGATGAGCTGGTTTTTGATCAGTCAGTTTAGATATCTTTTACACCTCAAAGCGCAATATACCGCCAGTCTTCATTGATGGGCTTCACAACCGAATGAAATGCTGTAACATCGACTACAAGTGCTAACACTTAATATAGTGTAATTTCTATATATTTTGATAGGTATTAGTGCCTATTCGCCAATGCTGGCAATTGCTGGAGGTATCTAAGAATGCAGCTGTCTGGGTGCTGTGGCTAGTGGTGGGGCGCCGCCACCAAGAGCCTGTAGATCCGTTCACAGTGCAAACTTCCTTCCTCCGTCTGCCTGATCCATGTCATGGTATACATAATAGGTTTTCCCCGACAGCAATCTTATGAAAGTCGATTCGTAGCCAGATCTATACAGCAGACCTAGCTCGTCGATTGCTCTCACACCGAGCCTCGTGTCTTCGTCCAGGTAGCAACTCCCATCATCCCAGCGACTGTTGCGACTGTTGCGACACGAACCAATACCAATACCAATACGTTCGCGCCGTCGACCATGACGGGCCGACGCGATTTCCTGTCCCAGCCGGCGCCCGAGAACTACGTCGCAGGTCTGGGACGTGGCGCTACTGGCTTTACAACACGTTCAGATCTAGGTCCAGCGCGTGAAGGACCTTCCGAAGACCAGATCAAAGAGGCCCTCGCCAAGCGCGCAGCCCAGCTCGGTTTTAGCGATGCCGTCGCTGGTAAGAAGAAGGACGCGGCCGCCGAGGAGGAAGAGAACGACGAGCGCTTCCAAGACCCCGATAATGAAGTCGGCCTCTTTGCCGGTGGCATATACGACAAAGACGACGACGAGGCCGATCGGATATACCGTGAAATAGACGAGAAGATGGACAGGCGGAGAAAAAAGAGAAGGTTAGTACCATCCGCCCCCTCCACCATCCCATTTGCGCCCCCAACTAGTTCACAGTTCATCTCGAAAGTTATTGAGCAGATTACCGACGAATATTTATCGATTAGGGAAGCTCGCGAGCAAGCAGAACAGGAGGAATACGAGCGCAAGAACCCCAAGATCTCCCAGCAATTCGCCGACTTGAAACGGGGGCTCGAGAGCATTACCGAAGATGAATGGGCCGCCTTGCCCGAGGTTGGAGATCTCACCGGCAGAAATAAACGCGCTAGGCAGGCGAGACATCAACGTTTCTATGCCGTGCCCGACAGCGTCTTGGCGGCAGCGAGCAGCGCAGGTGAATTGGGGACGACCGTAGCCGACGACGGCGCCGCCTCCGCCAGTGCGTCAAAGAGCGGCACGGATGGAACAGTAACAGACTTCGCCAAGATTGGGCAAGCGAGAGACAAAGTTCTACAAGTGAGACTTGACCAAGCCTCTCAGAACGGGACCAGCACAGCATCGGGGAGCGCGACCAGCGTAGACCCCAGGGGTTACCTAACAAGCCTTACGAAATCACAACTACCTGAAAGCGCGGCCCAAGTCGGTGATATAAATCGAGTAAGAGAACTACTTGGGTCGGTCATCAAGACAAATCCGGACAACGGCCCTGGCTGGATTGCAGCTGCACGTGTCGAAGAGCTTGCCGGCAAAATAGTCGCAGCGCGCAACATGATAGCTCGTGGCTGTGACCACTGTCCCGAAAATGAAGACGTGTGGCTTGAAAATATCCGACTCAATGACCAGCGCAACGCCAGGATTATTGCTGCGAATGCCATCAAGAAGAATAACCGTTCAATCGTATTGTGGGTTGAGGCGATGAAGCTGGAAGATGATGCGCGATCCAAGAAGAAGGTGATACGGCATGCTCTGGACCATGTCCCCGAATCTGAGGCGCTATGGAAGGAAGCCGTCAACCTCGAAGAGGACCCTGAAGATGCGAAATTGCTCCTCGCAAAGGCCACAGAACTTATCCCATCGTCGGTGGATCTATGGCTAGCCCTGGCTCGCCTCGAATCCCCAGAGAACGCGCAGAAGGTACTCAACAGAGCCCGTAAACATATCCCTACATCTCACGAAATTTGGATTGCCGCGGCAAGATTACAAGAGCAGCTGGGGCAAGGAGAGAAAGTCAACGTTATGAAGCGTGCGGCGCAGGTATTAGTCAAGGAATCAGCTATGCCAAAGCGAGAAGAATGGATAACTGAGGCCGAGAAGTGCGAGGAGGAGGGTGCAATAATTACTTGTTGTGGTATCATACGGGAGACGCTAGGTTACGGCCTAGACGAGGACGACGATCGTAAAGAAACCTGGTTGGAGGACGCACGGGGGAGTATCAACAGGGGAATGTACGAAACTGCTCGGGCTATCTACGCATATGCCCTGCGTGTCTTCCCCACCAGCAAAACAATATGGCTGGCAGCCGCAGACCTCGAAAGAAACTACGGCAAAAGAGAGGATCTTTGGCAAGTGCTCGAAAAGGCGGTCAACGCTGTTCCTCATAGCGAGGTCCTGTGGATGATGCTTGCTAAGGAGAAGTGGCAAGCTGGAGAGGTCGACAATGCGCGCCGCGTCCTTGCCCGGGCGTTCCAGCAGAACCCAAACAACGAAGACATCTGGCTAGCCGTCAAGCTCGAAGCCGAAAACGCCCAGACAGAGGGGGCCCGTAATTTGCTAAAGCAAGCTCGACAAGAAGCGCCCACTGATCGTGTGTGGATGAAGAGCGTGGCCTTCGAGAGACAGCTCAACAACCTCGACGAGGCGCTCGATCTCGTCCAACAGGCCCTAAACCTTTTCCCCGCCTACCCCAAACTCTGGATGATGAAAGGTCAGCTCTACGAAGACCTGGGCAAGAAGCCCCAAGCCCGCGAAGCGTATGCAACGGGCGTGAAAGCCGTACCCAGCTCCATACCGCTCTGGCTGCTCTACGCCCGCCTCGAGGAGTCAATGGGTCTCCTACCCAAGGCGCGCTCAGTGCTCGATCGCGCGCGCCTCTCAGCCCCCAAGTCCCCTGAGCTGTGGTGTGAGTCCGTGCGTCTAGAGCTGCGCGCTGGCGACACGAAGCAGGCCGAGTCGCTCATGGAGCGGGCGCGTCGCGCCGTGCCCAAGAATCAGCAAGGTTTACTCTGGGCGGAGAAGATCTGGCACCTAACGGAACCCAAGCAGCGGAAGCCCCGCGCCGTCGACGCGGTAAAAGAAGCTGAGAACGACCCCTTCCTCTTCGTAGCCGTAGCTCGCATTTTTTGGGGCGAGCGTCGCCTCGACAAGGCGCAAAGCTGGTTCGAGCGCGCCCTCCTTCGCGACTCAGACCTCGGCGACAGCTGGGCCTGGTACTACAAGTTCCTTGTTGAACATGGCACCCCTGAGAAGAGGGATGAAGTTATCAAGAAGTGCGTCAGCGTTGAACCCAGACACGGCGAGGTCTGGCAGCGTATTGCCAAGGATCCAAAGAATACCCGAAAGAGTATCGAGGAGATTCTCATGCTCGTCGCTGCTGAGGTGCACTGAGGCGGATACGTATGGGTGTCATATTTAGCCTAGGCATGTACCTCTACATGACCCTTTTGCCTCACATACGAGGCGTGGTAGGAACAAAACGGAGGTTCACAGCTTAAAATTATGGTGTTGTTTTGTGCTATACCTGTATCCTGTTTTATGATTACGATGATTCCAAGAATTAGCTTAGCCGGGGAGAGGAAGAGAATGGAACAATTCGGGGCTAGACACTAAGTACGAGAATAGGTTTATCCAACTGGTGTTGAGGTGTATTTTTACGCTCAGATGACATTGATCATTATCAAGAGGGGCAAGTAATATTAACACCTATTCAGTCGGTGAAACAAGTGCTTTTTAGATGTGACCAGGTACTAGATTATCAAACCTATGACCTACGCAGGTAGCGTGAACAACTGTGTTTTATTCTGCTTCATCGCCATATAACTTTCCACGCCTATTTCATCCCGTTTCTACAAAGTATACCCCTTTTCAAACAGGCATCTCCCGACTATCCTCACGAAACACACAATAGGCAGATAAATTCGAAGTTCCAGATGGATCATTCAAGTTGAACTTCCCATGAACATGAAATTAAGATCCGTACAACATACATCGGCTAGAACGAACACTAGATAGACATTAAAATGAAGCCGCGAACGGTCTATCATCACCGGTATGAGTATGATACGACAAAAATCAGTGGAAATAGTAAACAATATGTACGCACTCTACTGTTTTAATTTCTCATCCACATTACCACTCAGCTCTACTCATTACAGCTAATCAAACGTCTAAAAGACGGAGAGGGTTCTGATCGTCAGTCTTACCATCTCTCCTAAAAAGGAGCAATCCAACCAACCCATCAAATAAGCATCGTGAAGATAAAAAGACATACACTTTCTCTTTTCCCACATATTTCCATTCTATATATATGTATGCGTATGTTGAATCTCTTAGGTAGTCTTGTTCTCATAAAGCGTATTGTTTTCATTACAAATACAGGATTTGCGAACGGGAAGAAAACTTCCACTTTCCCGGTTTTCTTCTGTCTTCGGGTATCTAACTGGGTTTACGGGTAGGCAAGTCACCCGAAACTTCCCCCTTCTAAATGACGCATGAACAGTCCCATAGAAGAGACAACAAAAAAGCAAACAAAAGTTCCCTTCTTCCATTCCCAGACCTAATCCTCAACGAAAAAGGCGAATGGGAGAGAAATGATGGTGAACGAAAAACGCAAAAGTGTCGGGAAGAACAAGAAGTGACGAGTCGATCGCTTCAGAGGAGGGCCCATGGCCTCTTTTTGGTTCATCCTATGCCGTCGCAGTGAAGCCCACATATTGTAAAAACGCCGTGGCTATGTACGTGTCTTGAGTCATTAAAACCGTTCTTTTCGCCCTGAACAAACATAGCAGAATTAAAAAGCAAATCAGCAAGCAAACCCGACAACTGGTCCACGAGGTACCCGTAACAGTTCAGCGACTTGATGAGCGGCTGAAGGGAAAGAGTCGAATCCAACGCCAGAGGCTCCGAGGATGCAATATCATGGTCGCTAATATACAGAATCATATCAAAGGCACAAAGGAAATTTGGTGGCGCTAGGCTGCGCCGGCTGTAGATTTATCAGAAATTGACATCTCCGGTTTATTAGGCTGCACGCTCGGATTATTTGCGGCATTGGGCTTGACAAGGGTTTTGCCAGAAATCGAGACTTTTCGGACCTTCTGGCTAAGCGGCAGGGTATACTTGAGTACACCTTTAATGACCAAGGTAAATTCGTCCGCGATGATGCGTTCCCATCGCTCTGTACCACTCTCTGTGGTATTACCCGGGTGGGCAAGTCGAAGCTCACCAGAAGAGGTTGTAGAACCACGTTGAAAAAATGATCCTTCGTAAGTCAGGGGACTATCAAACGTATGGACATTCCCTAACCGCATATTAGGGGAGGAGGCATCATCGCCGGGGTCGTCAACATCAGGTGGGTCATCCTTGGGGTCGTCGAGTATAGTAAAATCGTCTCCGTGAGGATGACGCCACCATTCCGAGTCATTACCAGCGTGTCGCGACTTGGCAAATACCTCGATATCGGCAGAATCGATCATCACTACAACAACATTCGGGTTGTGTGCTTGGACGGTGAGATCGAACATGAGTTCTTGCTCACTGGCAAGGACGTTGCCAATTTTCAGTAGTTCAACGTTAGTGAGTGGTTGGAGGTCGCAAACATGAAACCAATGCCACCAGTGATAACAAGCAGTAGCATAACGGTAAGGACGAGGCAGCTAGCGAAACGGTTGAGGAACGAGGTATTCTGGCGGTAAGTCTGAGACTCGAGATTTCGTAATGGCATATTCCGTCTGTTTCGGTTAGACCGGACGTTGCGCACTGCACCGCTTGGCAGAAGAGGGTTCGCTCATCGTCTGCGCCAGGCGTCGAGTCATCCATGTCAAAACCATTCGATAAAGCGATTTGTCGTTTGCCGCTCAATAGCCAGCCTCGGCTAGAATTGAATCGAGGGCTAGGCGGGTTGGATGGTTGTCTGGGACTAGTGCCAGAGAATTTAGACCGAGCTGCATTAGGGAATGGAGATTCATTATCAAACAGTGAGAGGTGATTGTTGCCAGTATTCCTACCCCAACGGCCATGATGGTGGTGGTGGCGCGGTGTGCCTCTTGCCGAGCCAACATTGCTCCGACCTGTGCCTCTTCCATCATCGTCACATTGGAGACTCTCGTTTCCGTTGCCAGTGTAAGTGTTCACGAACTTCATATTCTTCTTCATGTGATTATGAGAACCATTGTCGAGGATAGTATGTATGGACCGCATTCCATTACGATCTACTTGGCTAACCATTGACGCAGCGCTTGGCGTGCGTGAGTGGTAGCGACGAGGGCGTTCGGCATCTGGGGGGTTTGAGTCATAGACAAATGTTTCGTCGGAATCGGAAGAGTTGGCCTCCTCAACCGCACTAGCCACTTTGGCCTCAAAGATGTCTGCTTTTGAGGAAGCTGGGCGAGGGCCTCTGGTTAGCAAACTAGTCCACGTGGGAGGTTATACTGGGTGTCCGTATTGGCGCTGATCGCTTGATCCGCTGCCCGGAAATGAATATCGCTTCTTCGCCCCACGATCCTTGACCGCGGGTTTTCGGTGGCGAACGGCAAGACATAGAGATCGATCTTGTCGAACAACTATGTCGAAGCTTTGGTGTCGGGAATACACGCGGCGGCTCACCATTACCGGAAGCAACAGAAGTTGTTTTCCTGTTGTGCCTCTTCTTTTCCTTCTTAGGTTTGATGGTCTCGTTACTTGGACGCGTCCTCAAACTGCCATTAACTCTCTGTCCACCTACGTTGGGAATCAATGACAATTGCGGCATGTCTGTGACTTCTTCGGTTTCGACAGTCATATTCCTAGAGGAGCTTTCACCTGAGGCCTGTCCCCTGCCACTAAATTTGAGTGTCGAACTGGACTGCCTGCTATGTAGGAGAGGTGCGGGGCAGCGATGCTAGATCGTCTTGTATTCGTATTAACACTGCCGCTGTCGCTCCCACTCTCGCTATTTGTAGCATTCAAACCCGATTTGATACTGATAGATGTCGCGTCAGAATTTCTATGCCGCGCAGAGTTTTGCGATGTCGCAGTTTCCTCAAGTTTCTTAATTGCGGCATCCAAGCCCGGCCGTGGCGTGTTTGGCTGGCTGACCTCTTGCACAGTCTCGAGGGTTGATGAACCGTTACTCGGTCCCCGACTTGGTGTCCTCATGCCGGATGACAGATACGACTCTTCAATCTCCATATCTGATGCAGACTGTGAGTTGGGCTCCACATGTGGCGAAGGGTAGCCCGTTGTACATTGATAACTGGAGTTTCTGGTTCGCTTCTACGGGCGGATGAGGCAACTGTTGGCCTAGCGAAAGTCGGCGCAGGCGGAGGGGATTTCAGTCGCGGAGAAATGGGCCACCGAGGTGAGTCCCTTGTAGATTCCTGGCTCACGGACGACAACTTGTGAGGAACAGGCGCTCGTAGAATAGTGTCAGTACCAGATGGAGGGGGCAAGCTAGGAATAGAGGTTGTTGAGAGCTGTCGTGGAATCGCAGAGGATGGAGGATGTTTGATCTTGTTCTCGGCGGACTCGGGTCCTGGGCACTGTTCTTGCGCGACTGCACTGGTGATGATGTAGAAGTACGGCTTATCCTCCCGACAGCCTTGGTGGTTCTTGTCGGCGATTGATCTCTTGACTGAGCAGGCGAGGCTGTCAAGGACGTAGAAGCTGATGTCCACTTTGAGGGTTGCGTGTCGAGATTTGCGCTTGATGGCACCGAGGTGTCGTTGTCAACGGAGTTTAAGCTTGAAATGCTGGCTTCTAGGCCAGCAGGACGACTAGCACTCGCCATTGTGCCTGACCGGTCAGGTGGTGGTCTGCAAGTCGCTGGTTTCTCGTGGGGGACTTGTGCGAGGGATGGGACCACGTCTTCAAGGGAGGTTCACGCCACCCATCCAAGGATTGAGTCTAGCTCGAACAAATGGCCAGTGTATGCTCGTCAACAACGACCATCATAGTACGCAACCGGGCGCCGGAACGAAGCGAGCATGCGACTTGACGATGGAACTAGCTAGCTAAGCTCTACACTCTAATGACTATAGCTGTCCGATAGTGCCGTAAGGGTCTTCGCTGCATGAGATGAACCCTGGCGTCGCTGGCACTGCTTACTGCCGCACGTCTCGCCGGGGCCCGTTGTCGGTTCGTTCGTGGGTATGTCCCAGATATGTTGAGACAAGCAAGCCACGGCACTGGCTAGGAAGGAGGTCTGAACCAAGGGAAAGCTATCACCAGGTACTATTCGGGTGTGGTCTGCTCTGTTTGGCTGCTGGCATGCAGATGAAGGAGCCCGGACAGACAGGATTGGTCGTTGGATATCCAGGGAGCAGCGCTCAAATGACACAATGCGTCGTAGTCGTAAGTCGTGACAGTGGGGGATGCAATGTAGCGTGGCACACAGGCTGGTGAGAACAGGCGGTCGAATGGTCAATAACGGTAGGGCCAGCCGGGTGTCGTCCAAGACCGAGAGAATTGTTGTCGGGATGTGGTGAGGAGAGGGTGCAGGTGTATGTGAAGGTCAGGTTTAAGGGTTTGCAGGCGTGCTGGCGTTGTGCATGGGAGGTGTTTTCTCGAAGGTCGAAATGGTCCCGCCCAAGGTCCAAGGGCGACGGGAAACGGGAATGGCGTGGGCGATTATTGAGAGGTCCCGTACTCAGCCGGGGGTCAGAAGTACCTATTTCGGGAGCAACAACACAAAGACAGGGCCATTATTATTAGCTCCTGGCGCTGTGATGGCGAGAGATGGGCGCAAAAAGGAGTCGATATACTACCTCTTTTGGTATAGCGTCAGGGCGGGGATGTGTGACGAGTGTGGCAGAAAACTTGGATCTAAATCTGTACTAGGTACACTAACTTAGAGCCCAGCCGTACAGCATACTCAGTGCATGGCAGTGGGTAGGTAGCACTGTAGAGTTCCCAGTACAAGCGAGCTGGTTAGGTACCTACAGTCGTCACACATTTCTGGCATTCAGCTTAGACATTGATTTTGTCTCACCACAACCTCCCTTCCAAGGTCTAGTGTATCCGTGAGCTACGAACTACGGCATCTTCGGGCTACGAATTGTCTGCTACATAGTACCTATACAGCCCCGTACCTACAATAGGCAAGTAGGTAGTCGTATAACAGGTATTTATCTTCAACATCCCTAACGTCCTGCCCAGTAGATAGAGATATCCGGTCTACTAAGTACTCGCCTGCCGAGGTAACACGCCATTGGCAATGAGAAAGGGAGAAAGGTCAGAGAATGTTTGTCCAGCAATGAGTACCACACCACCGCAAATTTTTGATCAATTCCATGACGATGAGCTGGCTTGGTCGAATGCAGCCTAGCCCCCGGTCCTGCTGGTCTCTGCCCTGTGGTTGAAACCATTTCGACGGTGACGTACATGATTGGCTTGAGGGCGTCCTGCCTTGTGACAGTGTGACATCAGCCACACACTCCCATCACTCAACGTTTTTTTTTTCTGTGACATCTGCTGTATGATCTGGGCCAAATCTAACACGGTAGCAAGATCTCCAGTGTACCGTCCAGGGCTTTACAGCAGCAACCATGGTGTAGATCGTAATTGATAGATTGAAGACACTATACGGCATGCTGTGTACTACCTAACCTTATGTATTGTTCTTATTTACTGTAAAAGATAAACTACTCCTAGAACTTTGAAGTCAATTCGTGGCATGGGTATATGACGATACAACCCACACACACTCAACTTGAAATATAGTACCCTATGATGCCGTCGATATCGAGATCGTCCATGCACGATGGTTGACAGTTGTAAATCCCACGCAAGTGATGCTGCCACTAGCAGGGAGCTAGAAGCACCCCAGAAACAATAAAATCGTTTACACTAGTGCTCCGAGTTGAACGACCTCAAGTCGATCGCTGCCCTTTAGCACGCATATGGCCCACTTGCTGCACCGTTGCGATGAGGTTCCCAATCTCGGAGTTGCCCGCATATCATCTAAAAACATAAAAAAGCTGGAATCTGCAATCAATAATCTAGAAGTTATTTAAGCAAGGGAAATACTGGAAATACCCTTCCTTCAGAAGCAAGCTTCATTCACAGCCCAGCCCCTATTCGTCTCACTGACCCCGAATCGCCCTCATTCAAAACCCGACTTCGCTAGCTTTTTTAAGCTAATAGCGGAACGTTTGAGGAGCGGTGGTTGACCTGGCGAAATTCATTCTGACAGTCGACGGAGCAACAAAACCGAGCAGCAGGCTCGTGACTGCAAACTTGGGTAGGGCTGCTGTGCCTGGGCTTAGGTTTGTGTGACCGCTCCTCCCGTACAGTTGTACATTTCGCTCTAGTCTCAGAGACATGCAGGGTACAGCAAACTTCATTGTTACTCCAATCTAATTGAAGTCGTCAATAAGTATTGGCGGATGAGACCGCAAGTTTGCTAGCCCGGAGAAATTGCTCCACTTGCCGGGCCGGTACTTTTTTTAGTTGGTTGCGTACCTTACTCCGTCCGCCGTAACAAACAAAGCCAGCCTGTTGTTTTACAGTATTACAGAGATGATCCCATCCGTAAAACTACCTCGGTAGGTTAGGTACTAGTGTTTGACCCAGCATACGTTTTCACATAATCAACAATAGCGGGCTTCCTACATATTTACTTAGAAGTTTAGTTTACAGGAAAACAAAAGTCAAACAAGGGAATGAATAAGTGGCGCAGCATGTAAAAAGGGAAAAAAGCAAGTCCAGCACACCAACCGAGGTTAACAGAAACGGTGGGGGTGGAACAAGAAACAATCCGTGGTAACGTTTTTATCCAAATATGGAAACGCGGCCCGCCAAAGAACAGTTTTGTTCCGGAGAGGATCCGACGGATTCCCCAGAAGTCCTCGAACTGCACTCAGATGCCGGGTCTCCAAAGCAGGACTGTACTAATAGGAAGAAACAAATAGTGTAGCGTGGAATATTTCCCTGCATCTGGTTTGCCTCTGTCACCCGAAAGCCATTGCTTATTCTCGGTCGTTCTACCCGAGAAGATACCTTTGGGAGGGGAGAGCGGCAACGTTGGAGTCAGCATATGGGCAACTTAGAAATCAATAAGCGAGACAACATCCAGCCCTCGCCAAACAGCCTTACCCGAACATCTTCCAGCCTCCATACAGCAGCGTGCATGTATTTTCTGGAGAGTGTGGTACGTACCCATGGACCCGGCAGATCTTGGACCTCTCAGAGATCGACATGTGGACAGCAAGCCACGCGAGCGCGCGATTAACTTTCGTCGCTCTCTTTCGCTAATAATAATATCGAATGTCACCCACAAATACCTCGCTTTGGTCGCATTTATCATGCATGAACTACGTGGTCGTCCAAAACGGGGGATAACAACTGTACTAATAATACCTAAGCGATGCTAGAATCTCTCCATTCCGGCCATTCCAAACCCAACCCCAAAATGAATTAAATTGCCCACAACTAATTAATATTCAGTTCTTCGATAATTGCCTGCTGTTCCAAAGAATCCGGGTCAAGATATCTGCGTGCTATAATGAACCAGCGACATGACCAGATCAGCTTCAGCCCACAAGTGGCGCCTCTGATTTCATCGTGCGTTTTCTTGATTTGTCACATGCGTGCGAAATATAATCCTCCGTGAGCGAAGAAAGGGGCGAGGCTTCGATGAATCCTCGATGAGACAATATCCAGCAGCTGTCAGATCTGACATATTGTAATCCACCACGGCCCGTTCAGACGGCTTATCTCGTCAGCAAGAATCCAGGCCCCGAGTTCCTTTTCCCGTCTTTCCCCCCCTCCTCCTCCCCAGTCTTATCGCCGTTGTGGTTGCGTTGACATGGCATCGATCGATTGGGAAAACTCGCCCTAGGGTGGTAGTCATCTGCGCAGGAACCCGCCGTTTCCATAGGTTCGGCTGCCGTTTTTTCATGCAGCCCAGCATGGGGGGTTTCCTACCGACTGGGACCATGACACGCATCGCCAAGATGTCTCTCGCCCACCACCCCATCCTCCCCCGTCTACATAGTATTGCCCGCTATGTGGTATTTCTTCTCTTACCTCTTTCCGTCTGGCGCACCATAGTTCAGCCACAGACGGTGTCATGTCATGTGATCCTGGCCGAGAGGGTGGTGACGAAATGAAGCATGGAAATGCTGGGCGTGCGAGGGGATCTTCAATAGGCTCGATATTGGCCGTATCGGAGAGTAGTATGAATAAATGATAAAGCTCTAAATATTGCGGTTTTTGTCATACTATCGTGTATTGCGGCACGTATCGATTTAGTATCATATTCCATGGCCGCTTGCGCGGAGAGAGGGATGCGAGGTAGGTATTATCACTAATCATTACATTGAATGTGTCAATTTGCAAATCCTCATAAACAGTACATAGGTATTAAAATGTCACCCAAAATAAGTTGTCTGCTCCAATTACTGTAATGCTAGTCACGTAAGCGTCTCTTGTTCCCACGATGAAACGTCAGAATCCCCTATTCGCCACCCTTTAAACATCACTAACGCTCTACAATATCCATATCGTGTTACGACTAATTCAATCACATGAGAAGGTGCCGTAAAGCCAATATGCAATCCGGTTTGCAGAGTAGGCTACAAGATTCCCAGTTAGCCAGCGCCTATCAACACTCAGAACAAGGCCTTGGTACTACTTTGATGATAAAATCATACGAAACAATCCTGTTCTTCTTACCTGCAGTACACCACGCAGCACTAGTGGCGCCTTGGGTCTCATCGACCTCCTTCCGGTGTCCCGATGGTGGCAGTTGCACTTCAAACAGCACACCCGTTTCTTGAGGTTGTCAACACCAAAGCATTAGCATATCATCAACTTTACGTGATGCATATATTCTAAAGAATATCCTTACGTCTACGATGAGATATTTTACGTACACGCTTCCACTCTCGCCCCATCGACTCCCGATCGTCAAGATAATGAGGTGCTAATCATCAATCCTCCTAGGTTTAACGCTGTGCCGTTTTAATTCTCCAGTCTCCTAGCTCCACTTCTGGTCCTAAGAGTTGGTTGTTGCTTGTTTCGAAGACGACATCCGTTCCTGGCGACAAAGAGCCCGTAACACCCGTAACACTTCAAGTGTGCGTGGACACACGAGTTTAGTAGATATCAGTAGGGGCGTCTGCGCACGTTGTTCAACCTATATACACGTACCGTTGCGCGCTTAAACATGCTAGAGAGGAGGTACTTCCCTATGACGTACTCACGCCGATGGCCACGATCCGGGATTTGTCGTGAAGAGGATGTCGCCCACGAGGGCGTTGCCTCGACTACATTACAGTCACAATGTTCCCACGACAAACTGCATGATGTCCAAGCTACAGTATCGTCTGCGTCCAGCACAGCCTTGGAGGTAATTAGCTGCTTGCCGGTTTCGCCCTATTTGCAGCTGTCAGTCATGAGGTCAAGGAACCATAGTTAGCCATTATTCACGCGACAGAATCGAGGTGGCCCAATGAACATCTTGAGAATATGGTAGATATATCTAGAATATCGATTCTAATAGCTTCACGCTTAGTCCTCGCACCTTGGTATAGAGGGTCCGTAAAACCAGTAATCGAAATGGAATGATTTATTCATACGGCATGGCTCGTTGCCTATTCTTTATTAACTATATATAATTTATTATCAACACGTTGATATCGAACACCCTGAAGCTTCCGCCCAGCAATCGTAACGCTCGTAACCGTGCAATGAATCAGTTTTAGCACGCGTACGGCTAAGATGCATAAGACGTACTGGGCCAAGTCTGCATGCGCAGTGATGGACTCTTCTAGCCCGCGAACGTCGCATGATTTTTGGCACTCGTAGTGGCAAAAGGGGGTTATATGAAGTGTGATTCGACAAGTGAATGGTCAGATGTCTCTTGCGTAGGTGCTATAAATGCAGTGAAGGCGGGGTACTCTCCTCAATAAGCTGATGCTACGACTTCAGTGGCAGGTAGGCATAGGAGGCTGGAGGGCTTTTGTATAGGTAATTGCGAAGTGCCATCCGCTTACCGATGTCCCTCTGCGAATCAGCCTCCAATTAGAGCGGCATCTTAACCAGCAAGTCAGTCTATCGTCTGAAGTTAGGTACCTACGTAGATATAGATCATAAACAGAAGGGGTGTATTAGTAACATAGTGAGGGTAAGCTAAAATGTGTGATCACTTTGAGGAAACTAGTACAACGGGTAACCCATACCGCTGAAACTGATGCTAAAAGAGCCAATCCGCAAGTAACATAGATTCCTAGCGTAAGCCAAGATAGAAACAGAATAGAATTTCTTCAAAGCTATTTCCACATCGTCAATATTGTCAATATTTAATATTATTATAGCTTTCCATAATCCACCTTCGTTAAGAAGAGTTGAAACTTGGTAAACTTCATTAACAATTGTAACCCAATTTATCGTCGGTCAAACACAAACTAAACACTCAATATCAGTCAAGAGGCTCCGGCATGTTCAGACCGGTTGCCAAACTGATTGGTATCTATTGTCAATTGTAGAACGAATAATCGGTCGCACGGTGCTAAAATAGCAGTGTAAAGAAGATTTAGATCAAGTAGTTGCAAACGGAGCAGCGGAGATGACAGACATCGCGTCATACTTTTGCTAAGCACTTGTTGAAGCCTACGGCACACGGTTGTATAGAGAAGTTAGACTGGCATCGGTACAGCCGGATGTACTTGATAAACAGTCTATGAAGATCGAATTCGTGAGGGGTCGCCGTATAACACGGGGTATGAGATATGCCAAGAGAATACCCTCCTTTTCCTATAGGCAGCAATCTAGTGAACTTATGACGAATCGATAGATCTCTACATTACCCTAAAAGCTTTGCAAGAGGCAAATTGATATAAAATAGGACAATGAGTTTATATCACGCCCTACATAGTCATAAATTCCCTTGATGTAGATTAACGAGTAATACCTGTACTTCGCGGCTACGAACCGTATATCTTCGCGGCACGACGTTACTCTCGCGAAGTGAGTTCACAGATGCTGACCTATGGCGGCATCGAAATTAGTGACAGACAAGCGACTAACAAACCGTAGTAACTTGGATACCTTCCTTCAAGTTCTCTAGTACGAGCGCTTGATGACGTATGTTACATGACTTTACATAGAGAATTAGGTACAGGCGTGTCTCACTCTGTCTGTATTAAACAACCAAGAAGCGAATAAACATATGCTAAGCTTTCAATAAAATACAACAGGGAGACTCAAAGCCTAACGTGAAACAATCTGAGCGAAACATATCGCTATTCACCTCCTTGCTCTCCATTGTGGTTTTGAGACCTGTGACCCTGACCCGTGACAGCGGAACAGTACGTCATACTGACATTGGTGAATCTATTCGCTAGGTAGTCGCGTCATTATAAGTCATCTCAACTGAAACATTCTAAAAAATAAAAAAAAGACCGCTAATTGAAGTTGCTGACATATGACGTGATGGCTAGGTATATTTGGAACTTATGAAGAGCAAAATTTTACTTACTCACTTAATAATGGTATTATAGCTATCATCACCAAAGACCATGGATCTAGCATTCGTTTCGTTGGACTCTATAATTCAATAGGCACCCTATTTCACATGATACAGTCTGTAGATGTCCTCTCTGGTAGCGACAGAGTACTGCATACGGCGAGAAAAAAGAAATACTAGTCAGTGTTGACCCAGAGCCGTAATACCACGATAATCACTAGTAAGAACTCGCGGTATGAGCTTTTTATCCTCCTCGGGGCATGATTTCCCATCGTGTTGCAAGTATTTCCCGACTAAGGAACCGCCCCCGCTGTATCTTCAACTCTTGACGGTAGACTGCCTGCACTACAGGCGCTGGCTATTGAGATAGCAACTAAGGCATCCATGAGGGGCGTCTTATGTACGGAAAGTTGTATGAAGGGTAGCGGCAAATCAGGGAAAATAGGCGACGGGACGAAGTTTCATACCTGGATAAGCGTCAAGACTGTTTGGGAGATTTAGGAGAGACGGACGGCACACAGTAATAAGGAACCTAAAGCAAACGAGTTTATGTGTTGGTTGTAATTATAGATACATCGTCTGCTGAACTAGAGTCGTTACTTAGGGCCACTGTATTAACAGGCAGCCATTATGAATTTATTCTAGGCTAATATTGGGTTGAGAACCTATATTTTAGTTCTTTGCGACTCCTTATAGATATTCATTCGTAAATATTTAACAGCCTTAAAACATCTCAAGCGAAGGGCACCTTAAACAATAAGACAGCGATAGTCTACCCCCGAAGTTAAAATAGAGCAGCATACTAAGAGCCTCATTTCCGAAATTCGAATTGAGGTCCGGTGATGAAACCTTTATTAATATTTTCCATTTTCATATATATAACATTCGTTCAACATCAATATGCCGTACCGATAGGTTTAGTTACTGAGTTAGGCCTGCCGTTTTCCTCATTCATGCTACTTGTATCCCTGTGAACCATGCCATCTCATGCCCAAGGAGGTCCCTCTTCCTCCCGCCCGCCCTCTTCCTCGGACTTCAACATGACATGCTCATCAGTTACGTTATATGACCCAAATTCAACGTTAGCAAGTAATAGGGTTTACCCAGACCTAAACATGGAGAACCCGCATGATACAAGATGGAAAATGAACCATCCCAACAGATTCCCAAGAAAATTAAAGCAGAAGTGTAATTGGACTCCGATACGCAATGCAAGCAAAAATCTTAGTCGTTGAATGCAATAACATGACGGAGATATTGGTTGAGCGATGCGATTTATTCCCTGATGGATTCTGTCGCCGGCTCTTCCCTCTTGGCCCATGCCGAGGATGCCCAACCCATCCAGCTGGCGCGTTTGTTGTTCTCGGCCCTCTCGGCTGCGTTCTCCTGGACGAGTCGCAGAGGACGTGGCTTGTTGCCCGCGAAAGTCGTAGCTTTCTCCGACCCAGAAATACTTGTATGGGCACTGCTTGCACGCGGTGGGCTGGAGGTAGCACCTTCTCCGGCGGACGCAGAGTCTCCGCTGACACTACTAGTCTCGCTCCGCATTCCGGGGAAGTTGCCGGCGCTGGGCGCGCCTTGGCCTGATGCGCCCCGTGGCGTCGACACACCAGAGAAGAAGGATGCTGAATTACGCGGATTGCTCAGTGTGGGAGACAGGGGACCATCGGGACCCTTGTACATTGCGTTCACAATACCGGCTGCGCCTGTAAACTGCTCGCTCATGGGTCGTCCACCGCGACGTGTGCTTTGCGAGCGACCTAAGCCGATCGGGATACTCGGCGCCGTATCGGGGTTGTTATGCGCTGAATTCTGCGCCGGCATCATCGTCATCGGACGCGGCTTGGGTCGAACCGCGTTCCCACCCGTAGCAATTGATTTGGCACGCTGAAGAAGCGAAACACCTACACCTGGCATCTCAGAAGCGGGCGGTGGGGGAGCTCCTTATGTAGGTTAGCAGCGGCCTTGGGGTCGGATGACTGGTCGAGTATGTGCTCGAACTCCTGGTGTTGCAATAGTCGTTCAATGATCTTGTTAATATACAGCGTCAAAGCTTTATTCTGGTCCTTCATGGCACGGAGCTCAGCCTCTAGGCGGCGTGTGGGATCTTCGCCCATCTCAGACTCGTCAGCTATGGAGCCCAGTTCGTCAGCTAGACTTGTTCCGGGTGGTGCGAGCGTGCTACCGGTGCTTTCTCTGCCTTCCAGAGCGTTGAGAGCGTCCTGGTTGGCGGAGACACCCATGTAATTAAAGTCACCTTTGCCAAAATCGCCGTGAGCGTCTTCTCTTGAAGCAGCAGTTGTATGACTCGTTATCTTCCATTAGCCGCGCGTTCGCCATTCGGGCTTCCATAGGAGCCGTTCCACTTCGTGTAGCCGCCCGCCGCCTTGGTTCTCGGACTCGACGAGCTTGATTTGGGCCTCTGCTAACTCAAGACGCAGTGATTCTATAAGTTGTGTCCTTCTGAAGTAGCAACTTGGAGTGTTTCGAGAATCGCTCCTCTGAATGGAGGAGGGCGGCGCAAAGCTACCGCTCTCAACACCGGGAGTGTTGTTCGCTACAGAGCATATGTTAGCACGCCTGAGAGGCCCAGTCGGCTGCGCATGTCAAACTCACATTGCCTGGTTGGCCGATATTCATCTTCAGCGTTGCGTTGATTACGGGGTTTCCTTCAGTCGGTTGATGATGGTCTGCATTCTTCTTCGCGGTTGGACATCTCTTCCTTCTCCTTCATCATCGAGCTCCGCTCGGCTTCGTAAATGGCTTCCATTTCGCGCATTTGTCTCGCGGCCTCTCTCTTTCATTCCGGAGAGTTTCAATCTGTTCGTCGTTCTCGTGGCTCGTTCTCTAACTTGGCTTGTTCCTTGACGGCCTCGTCGAGCCGTGACTGTAGTACCTCTGATTGCTTCCTGTTTTGCTCAGAGGTGTGTCGGCTTTGTGTAGTCGCTCTTTGAGGTCTTCAATGAGCGCGACAGTCTCAGCACGAGTGTCAGCGTCGATCCGGCTGGATATGCTCAACGACGAGCTGGCTCTGTGTGCGGCAGCACGTGCCGATACGGAGTGCCAGAGCGAATGGACCGGGACCGTGTTGGTGTCCGTTGGTGGGGGCGGTCGTCGTAGGCGGTGCGGTGGACGACGTAGGCGTGGAAGCCCGGTATCCTTCCGACGATGCCCGTGGATATTGTCTGCGGACGACGTTCGTCCAGACGCCGAGGGGCTCGGCTTCTTCGTCACAGCGGACATGGTGGAGGGGGACGGTTGAGCGTCTACCCAAAACTACATATACAGTCTAGCAATGGTATGAGAAAGCGACGGGCTACGGCAACGATCGGCCGTTGCTGCGTCGATAGCGATGGTTGGAATGCTGGATATTCGAAGGTGGTTCAAAATAATGTCAATGTCAATGTCAATGTTAATGTTGATGTTGTTGCTGCGGTCGCTGCTGGACTGACAACAGCTGGTCCCCGGTATGTAACGTGATGATTAGCCCTGGTCGCTTCAGGAGCATCCAACGTTGGCAGGCCGTAATTCAGAACCACAAGTGCGGATTACCGAGTAGGAGTAGGTACACTAGGTGGCGTGGCGCAACTGCTGGAGCGGCCCTAAATTACTAAATTAGAAACTGACTGAACCCTTTTTAACTACCTTTAGGAGAGTGCGACTAGCAACCAGCGCTGTGATCATCCCCTGGCGCTAATACTGTCGCTTCCAAAGTCTCTCGAACAATGCTTAATCGGGATTGGTCAGGCTCCTCCGGACCCGCTCAGCCATCTGGTCACGGGCCATCATTTAGTTGTACCCCGATACTCGATACTCGATTCCTGCTCGAGTCAAGCTGCTTCTTCACCTCTGCCTGCTGTATAGGGTGTATAGGGAGACACGTCGCTGAAAAACCGGATCGCTGATTCGAATCCTCAGCCAAGGTGAGGGGGCGCTACTGTTCGAATACCGGTCGTAGGATGGAACTAGCTTCCATCGCCTCCGTCTTTAGGTAATTACCATCATGCTCACATCCTAGCAACTCCCTGCCACATAAGCCAGGGTCTCAAATATCATGATTTAATTCTAATAAAACATTCTCATGCTAAATCATGCACTCTCAAAATGATCTGATCAGCCTTCGGTGAACTCACAAAGTCTGGTCGACAGTTCTTCGTGCACCGATCTCTCTTGTGCTCTCATGGGTGTGTTCAACCTAACTGTTGGAAAACCCATGAATGGAAGGCACTCTGCAAGCTGATGCGACGGTCGGCAGCCGTACGGCATATACCTATCTAAAGACTGTGGCAGCAGTATTTCTTTATCCGAACTGCGTGTTAGAGCACGTTATAGGTAATGTCGACAAGACCTAGTTGTTTGTTGATGAGTAGCGTTGTAATTTACAGCATGTTTATTCGGTTTTATCATGTTGACAAGATTCTAGGAAGATATTTAATTTATTAAAATACCTGGACGATGATCTGGTTTCTGTCGTGGCCCTGTTCATCATTCAGTTTCACCTTGGGCCGTCATGAAGACGCCGGGTCGACTATATAATGGCGTCCTTGCCCAAGGTTTCCTCCAGTCGAGGCGTAGAAGTGAACATCAAGCGTCTCTACTCCCCCATATCTTAGACCCTTGACTTTGTTTCCCGCTCTTGTCTCGGATATCCTTTCATACCTTTATTATATTTTTGAAGACCACCGTCTTGGTACCTAGCCTATAGGCCTCGTTTGATCGAGCAGCTGACTCGAGCAACTGACAGAAGCAAGGCTAGACATCACATTGTCATGCACCTACTTATTGAAATTGGCCTCAGATTTTAGACTATCATAGAGCATTAGCGTTCAAAAGATCAAAGCTTATTATATTTGTTATCTGTTTTGCATGATGCATTGATTTCGTAGTTTGTGTTTCTAACAGGCTGGGCAAGTTCATACAATATATATCAAGAAGTGAATTTGTTGAAAATATTAAAAGAAGAGACAGATTGAGACGGAATATTTGAACATCGCCGAAGGTTGTTATTAATGTATAACTTCGATTGCAATGGAATGGCTGGAGAACGGCTGCAAGGGAATGACTGACACGAGACACTATAACTATTGCCTGAGAAGTTCGATCACACTACTCCATCAAATTTAGACACATTTGCGCTTCTGTTTGAAAAATTGTGTATTGGGTATCACTCGTGATCATACTCGAGAGGTCGAGCGTTAGTCATGGGGCATTCAGAAACGAATCTAGCATGCCATTGTTGGACTACGATAACCCGACTTCCCCCATTTCTTTGTTCAAATAGACAAGATATGCCACAATCCTGACCCTTAAGGGATGAAGCCCCTTGTCCTTTTTATCGAGACCGTTTCCCAAACGCCATTTCGTTGATGCAAGTTAAGCCTAAGCCTGCTGGTCGCTCAGGATATCGGAGTCACCGGCATCGAGGATGGCCATAGTAGAACAGGAGAATAGCTTGCCAACTGTTATTATTGGGTTAGTGGTTGCTGCGTTGCGATATATATTACGAGACTCAGATTCCTAAGGCGCCGACTTACGGGAGGTTCCGAGTTCAATCTGCATCAATCAAGTTAGCTCAATGTTGAACCCTCCAAAGCCCAAACAAGGCTTTTCTCTGGGCTAGGATGGCGGCTTATTGGATAGACCAATGGAATTGCCATCCCCTACGATCTTGTGGAAGAGCAAGCAATAAAAGTTAGGATTCACTTACGTTGGATCCCTCGAAGTGATGAACAGGGGTTTTGGACAACATTGAGTAGTACTCGAGCTCGGACTTGCGTAGAGGAGGAGCGTTGGCAGCGATGATACTAGATTGAGAATTAGTTATCGCTATCTTGCCTGTGGTTTTCAGGTACTGCGCGAATCTAGCAAGCTTCCAGGGGATGATCGTAAGGGATTTAAAGCGAATGAAGTAACAAGATATCGGCTAGGAAATTACGTACACAAGCTTGGCCTTGCCGGATCTTAGACTCTTGAGAGCTGTTGCATTTGTAAGCCTCGTGCATTGACTAGAGGATGCAGAAGATATTGTTCACATACAGGACTTGTAGCCGATAACGGTCTTGCCACCTAGATGAAAAAGTCACGTCAGAGATTTCTCATATTTAATAAGACATACCACGAGCGCAAAATGTCCAGCACCTGACACTTGCTTGCTAGTGGGATAACGGTATATAGTGCCTTGTTGGTTCCCAACTCTCCCTCATACGAAGGTGATCGCAATGGGCTGGTAAGACACTACTCTGACTTTGGCATATCTCTCTGCAACTCGCTCAAGGGCTCTGGTCTTAATAGAGATCATGTTCTGCGCTGGATGGTATCGAATCATGATTGTGGGCGGCTGCATAGTAGCTAGCGCATAGCATCGAGGGACTCCGGGGTCATAACCGGAAGAACATAGCCTTCTAGTTGGCTGTTTCACAAGAGGACTTACTCTTCATCACAAGCGCCTGTAACACGCAGAGTTAGTTATCACCATTCGAACGTGAATTGTGAGGGGTTCAAGCTCCCAGACACCATCTTGTCCAAAAAGGAAGCATCGTTATCTGAAAACGAGGAATACGCACCAGCTTGCTGTTGATTGAGTTGGCATCTTTTCTAGTCTTCTTGCCAGCCATTGTTTCGGATTGACGTCTCGGACGGGGTGTGTTGGAGTTGGGGATTGAAGAGGATGGTGTTGTGGACGGCGGAAGGGAGGTTCAGTCGCGAGAAGGCAAGTAACTTTTTCGAGACAGATCGGGCAGTTGCCCAATAATTTCGGTTGGCTCTGGAGGGGTCCTAGCTGGATCGGTAAATTCATTATTTGCGGTGCGCATTGTAGCCCTAACCCCACATATCCCGCCTTGCGGCCTCAGCCAATGGGATTTCCTGGAACAGCCCCACAGCTTGTGACTCGCCTGCTTAGAAATCCGCTTTGGATTTTGCCATCCCCAGGACTTCAAAGAGGACGGCTCGGGCTCCTTCAATCCGTCGACAGACACATCATCAAACTAACCACATCTACGTCACATTCGAGAAAATCAGACAAGATGGCGCGTCGTCCCGCTCGTTGCTACCGATACTGCAAGAACAAGGTAAGAGAAAACAAACACACATGCACACCGAGAAGCTCCGTCGGCTGGGCAATCTGCGTCATCTGCTGCTCAGTCTGTCTCTGCCCGTGGTGATTTCAACACCAACGTTGAAATCTTCAGGCCCCAGGGAACATGGCCCTAATGGAGGAAGCTCATCGCAAAATCACGAAGCGCAACTGTTCAATCCAGTGTCGTCAGGACCATAGCTGACATATTTGAAATAGCCGTATCCCAAGTCGCGGTTCAACCGTGGTGTCCCCGACCCCAAGATCCGCATCTTCGACCTGGGCCGAAAGAAGGCGAACGTCGATGACTTCCCTCTTTGCATCCACATGGTCTCCAATGAGTACGAACAGCTGAGCTCCGAGGCTCTCGAGGCCGCCCGTATCTGCGCCAACAAGTACCTGGTCAAGCAGGCCGGAAAGGAAGGTTTCCATCTGCGTGTTCGCGCCCACCCTTACCACGTTGTCCGCATCAACAAGATGTTGTCGTGCGCCGGTGCCGATAGACTGCAAACCGGTATGCGTGGTGCCTGGGGCAAGCCTAACGGCACTGTCGCTCGTGTCAACATTGGCCAGATCCTCCTCAGTGTTCGCACTCGTGATTCCAGTGAGCGCACCCCTTGATATCTTGAAAACGCTCCCACTAACCTAGTTAGACCGTGCTATCGCTCTCGAGGCTCTCCGTCGATCCATGTACAAGTTCCCTGGCCGACAAAAGATCATCATCTCCAAGAACTGGGGCTTCACCCCTCTACGTCGTGAGGAATATCTCGAGGAGAAGGCTGCTGGTCGCCTATTGGTCGACGGTGCTTACGTTCAGTTCCTTCGCAACAAGGGCAAGCTTGAGAATAACCTCAAACGCTTTCCCGAGGCTTTCACCGAGGCTTAGAGGGTCACTTTATCAAATTGTTGTTGAGCAAAATCTGGGATGAGAGGTCTGGCGTCATTCGGTTACCATAGCACTGTGCCGTAGCAGTCAATAGGGATCTTGCATTTGCACCAAGCCTTTTATTTATTTGTTTTTATCAAGAGTGAATTCTGTGGCAGCACCTCCAGTATTGACCAAACATCATCTGCGTGTTGTGAGACTTGTATAATCCTAGAAGATGGCCAGTCATCACTACCTGAGTAGTTTACCAGTACTAGCATCATTCCGCGACGTAAAAGAATACCTGCGAAAAGTAAGTATGCCGCTATAATTAGTCGACCAATCTCCATGCAGGTAGGCATGTGTAACATGGTCGACGCTAATGCTGATGATCTATTGGAAGTAGGTACTTTACTCTTATCTCGACCCTTCAGTCTGCGGGCCTACAAATTGATAATGACAATGGCTGTTACCTACCTACAATCAGGTAAGGTTATCGGCCCTATAATGTGTAACTGAACTACCATTTTCAGTAACGCAGATAGGTGATCAATTCTTGACCCCCAAAGTATTTGCTGAAGTCCCCAATTCAAGTACACATGTACTTTAGGTCCTTGTGTGTATCTGTCTGTGAACATGTTGGCTTCGACCCAACTCTGCATGCCAACTCTCGCATCAGGACAAAATGAAACTGACAACAGATACTCTGTATGCGGGGCAAATATCAGGATGTTGAGGGTAATCATTTGGACCCTGGATACGATTACCACGTATCCTCTCACCTAATCTTTGCCTGACTTAGTGTGTCAGCGTTTCTACTATGTGTTTGTAGGGGCTCTATGCTACCCCTCTCATTATTAAGGGTCGACGATACTAAAAATGATCTCATAAACATCACTCATTAGTGAGCACGAGGTACAGCGGTACACCGTGGATCAGCCTGACCGACATTCGATGGTGAAGTTGGCATTGGCGTTGGCGGCTTATCGCATCATCCAAACACTGTCTTACGTCGATGATTCGTTGTGAGTGGATCTCTTGTTGAGTGGTCAGTTGGAACCTTAGAAGTGGTTTACTGTACAGGGCACCTCTAACAGCAGCACAGTGCAGTAGTGCGTGGCAGTAATCGCATGAAACAGCGCCTAAGTAAAGCGTCCCGGCCCACTGAGACACTTGACACTAAACCTGATCTGCACTCCGCAGCGTGCGATTGGGTTGCGACCGCCCCAACTCCTTTGAACAGCCCACGCGACGATAGATAGGTCATCGACCAGCTTGAAAGCGCCCCCAAAACAGACAGGTGACACAGAGATCCCGCCCCTAGTGTATACTTATTTATTTTGCTCGCGGCCCAACTTCTGCCGCCAGCTCGTTGGCGTCGCTCCCAGTACACGCCAAACAACTCTTCACCAGTAGCAGTTATATAAGGAGAGTCCACTCCATTGTTAGCCGCTACTTTGTCCACGTGCCTCTCTTTGGACGGGGTACCTCGCACTATCACCGACAACGAACCTCCGATATCTTTCTGGGCATAACACCACCAACAAACAGCAACCAACAGAAAGCCTCAGGATTACTGTCTCTCCCTAAAACTTCGAAATTCTCGTCGCCTTGAATAGCTCGAGTGACATCAGTAGGAACGGGATCTGTCCCCTGCTTGGGTGACTTCTATTCGATCTTACATCCCGAGAATATACTAGAACAACATTATGGCTTTCCAGCAACCGACTCGTCAGGCTGTACAGCGGGTTTACAGGTCTTCGCTTGAGCATGACGAGCCAGATCATCCTCAGCCAGCCGTCACTCAACCTGTCGAAGACTCACAGACATGGGTCTTATTCTCACCGGCAACTGACGCGGGCACCTCGGTATCATACTTGACATCGACCCATAGATCTAACATAACCCCAGGCCGTTCGCGATTCACCGATATTGGAAGCCTCGATACAGTCGCTCCATCCGAAGCTAGCGGCAGGCATCAACGTTCTGATAGCTTTGTCGATGCCGTGGATGAAGAGGATGATGGCGAACTAGATAGTCTCGACAGCCACTTGCCGGAGTTTCGATCTACTCCCGACTTATACACGTTGTCTGAAGCGGCAGCACATGCAACACACGTTTTGCCAACCCACGACGGTCTGGGCTCGTTCCGGCTGGAGCATGGCATGGGCATTGATGTCCAAAACCGATTATATTCGTTTGAGCAATATAACCCTCGTCGAATTAAGAGACGACGGGAAAGCTTAGAGCTAGCACAAGGGGAACTCGAAAGGCAAGAAAGTCAGGAAGTCGATAAAATACGTAGAATAGAATCGTGGCGTCTGGAGCAAAGTCGTTATCTCCTAGACGAAATCCAGAAAGAGACTCGGAGACGACGTCGATCGGTAGCTGGCGTATCGAACACACATCACGCAGATCAAAGAGCTGACGATGCAAAGATGAATACGGAAGGCGAAGGAGCGAAGGAGAGTATGGGTGAAGAGTGGCACGATCAGAATCCGGGCGACCCATCAGAGGACCGTGATAGCATATGGAACCGCGTTACTCGTAAGGTAATACAGGACCTCTTGGGGATCGACGATAAGATGTTATCTATTCTGTTTGGCGAAGCACTTCCTGATGAGGAAGACCTCTCCACGACACCCAAGGCATCATTGTTACCATCGTTCAGCTCGGATGATAGCAGTGCGATGGACCCGACAATTAGAATCCAGCTGGCAGCTCAAGATGCTTGAAAGAGTGGCGAAAGAACTAGGCCGACTAGTTCATCAACTCTCCGAACACCCTGGTGCATTTACGACGTTCAGTCGGGTGCAACAAATGCCCATTCCCTATGCCGGCCTTCAGGCTATCCCTGAGAGTGCTAGCTATCCGGTACCCGATACGACAACATATGAGGAGCCTGCAAATATACCCGAGTTCCAGCCTACGATTCCGCGACCAATCGATGTACCGCAGGCGCGTCACCCTCCCACTTCCGCTCATAGCAACTCGCAATTGCAGGCAGATGGCGATATTGCCTTCACACAGGAGGAATGGGAACAAGATCTAGATATTCGGCTGGTATTCCGGTATTTACGATCGCGCTTTCTACCACGTTCAAGTAGTGGTGTACATTCCGGTACCTCACATCTGACGACACCCGCAGTAAGCACCAAGGATGCTGCAGCGAAAGCGGCAAGGGTTCGCCAGCATCATCCGCTGGTGTCTCGGTCCCGCAACGTAGAGAGGCGCAAGTCAAAGTCTACAACGGCGTCAAACCCAGCATTATTTAGACCGGCGTCGAGCTGCGCGAGCCAGAGCACGCGCCGCTCCGTTAGGCGGAGTAGCTGTTCGTCATCTCGTCATTACTGGGATATCGGGGGATCTGTGGGTACTGGATCTATGATCGCCACGACGGGGCCTATGGGAAGCTGGGGGAGGTTTAACGAAGTTTACGAATTGGCCAATGTATTATGCCCCTTCACGTATGCCGTCTATGTATGATTATATGTATAATGTCTATCACGATACTAGCTTGCTGAATTTCAGGAGGAATTCACCTATCTACCGTCTTGCTTCAATTTCGCCGGCAGCTATCAGGCGTCCGAAATGCTGCCGATGACGATCTGACTATGTTTATCACCGAAACTCGGTGGCATTCAAGGGCAAGACCCGGAGTGATCCCGAGGCAAAAGTGCCCGAGAGTGTCACCGTCGAGCACCCATGTGGTGGTTATGTGGTGAGAAACAAGGCTTGCAGATCCGCCTTGTTTTTTTTTTTTCATGGACGATGACTCCTGTAGAATCTGATCGTCCGAAAGCAATGGCACTGGATGGGCTGTTTGTTCCGTGGCGAGGCGGCGGCGGGTGAGATGTCTCATCACTTCAGCGAGGTCACTTTCTGAGAACAAGCTCGACACCAAGGTTAGATTTGGTAGTGGGATCGGAGGAGGGACTTGGGTCGGGACTTGTCGAGCGTGCTTCTGCGCAATTGGCTCTGCTAGTTCGAGACGCGCGGGGATCTTGGAGGGGTTCTCGAGCCAATGGGGAGGGCTGCCGCTCCAGTCCTGGTACGCGGGACCCCTGCCTGAATTGGACGCCTCTTTCAAGTGAAGCCAGACAGCGAGCGCGTTAAGTGCATCATCTCTATCTACCTATCCTGCAGCCATTTTTAGGTTAGGTTACGAAGGCGTCTGCCTGCAGGGAGGCATCAACCGTACTCGGCAGCTTTTCTTTGGACCATGCATATCTCGACCGCAGTGTGTGTATCAGGTGTAATACTCGCAGCCAGTTCTGTATGACAGACAGTAAAGGTATCGTGCTGTCGAGACAAACATGTACTCCAGTTATATTGTGTTGTCGGTACCTATTGTACTAGTAGCGTGACAGAAGCGGTATAAGTCGTCGATTCCGCTCCACCTCCCCCCACCAGCTCCATCACCAGCTTGGCTTCGCGTACGTGTAACCACCCCTGATGCCTGTGGTCCCTGTGGTCCCCGTTTATTCTATTCACTCACCTGTCCCGTCCTGTCCTGTCCTGTCTGTCAGACTCCAAGTCCAACCCGTTTGCCCAACCCCACCACATCCTTCACTGCGCCAACCTCCATCGGGCCAATCCTGGACGGGCGCCTCACTTTTTAGCAACCTCAATTCCTCTCCATCGCCTTCGTCGTTCGCATTGCCTTTCGCCCGTATATGCCCTGTGGCTGTTATGTCTTGTATTTAAGCTCTCATGCGCCCCCTCTAATAGAATCCGTCCAATTTTATACCGAGTCTATCTATCTATCGTTCGCATTGGTCAGTGTCTGCCTGCGCAGACTCACCCTGACGCTCATAGAGTCGAGCCGGGTGGATGATTGATGGTGAGCTTGGACTAACAGCGCACAGTCATGTACTAGATAGATATCATATCGCCTGGATCGCGAACCCCCGCGGTGTTCTGGCACGGTCGCCCACGCAAGGTTCCGACGTCCTCGCGACCACTATCGCACTCTGCGCCCGCCGCGACAATAAAACCAAGCCTCTCCCCATCGTCTTCGTCCCCGTCCCCGTCCCGTCCCGCTTCTTTCTCCCTCTCCTCTTCCCCCCCAACCTCTGCAAACCTCCAATGCCAACGCCTCTCGCTCGAATAGCCCAATGGCAGGACCCGCCCCCGATTTCCAGCTGCCAAACGCTTCCTTCTTCAATATCTATGCCGATGCGCCTCTAACTACCAACACGCCTAGCCTTCCTGGCGGACCATGCAATTATGTTGATTTGACGCCCGGTGCCGCTGGACACAAGTGCGGATGTCGTCGCTTCTGGAGTCGCACCTCCTTTGGTGGACCAGAGAGAGGGAGCCCAATTGGATTTCCGCCGGGTTTGCCAATGGATATGAAGATCAGACACCTTGGTGCATGTGCTCTCACCATGCCTGCTTCCATGATGATGCTCGCGATGGGCAAACTCCCGTCCCAACTCCCGTCCCAACCCCCGTCCGACTCCCGTAGCCGCATCTAGCTATATGAATGGCCAGAGAATGAACGACCAGGACTGGCCGCGAGCCGCTCACACCTGTACTCGAGGATCTTTCTTTTCATCTTCCCCGTTCCATAGGCCAGGACGTGGGATTCGATCCAGTCACCAATCTCAACTCTGTCTCCCGTGAACCTGAGGAAACCGTGCGCCAAGGTGAAGTTGTTGAGCCTTCATTGGCCGACACGTTGGCTTGGGCTAGTCTGATTCAATCATCAGGACCAAGTCGAGCCGGATCGTTACCTCCTATACCTAGCCAGTGTCTAATGCCCTCCCAGCCGAGTTCAACTACTTCCTCCGCGCGGATAGCTTATCTAAAGCCCTTCGCTGGAAAAGGACTCCAGACACTTAGTGGTGTCAGATCCAAAACACTTGAGCCAGTCCAGGAACTGAGAAATACTACTGAACCAGAGGATGATGATACTATTGATCCCGATGGTGACCAATTTGTGGATGACGGGCAGACCGTAACCAACACGCCCCAGTCCATAAGGCAATAGAGATATTACCGATGGTCGGCCCAATCGCCTACTTTTGGGGTGAATCGTGGAGCTTTTCATTTACTCTCCAACACTGTACAAGGCCATGAGCAGCGCATTGAGAATTTGGAAAGCATCTCGTTCTCTGCTGCTGCTCACGACGCGTGCCATGAGAAGCATGACCAAGCCGACTTGAGAGTTACAGAGCTTGAATCGCGCGTCGGGAGGTTGAAAAATCCTCAATGATAATGCGAGCCATGCTTCAGGTTATAGTTGGTCTCGACGTGAAAAGATTGGTGACGCGACTGCCAGTGTTGTGTCGGTCGCAACTAGCACGGGCAGCTATGTCATGGACCGCGCCGAGCTTCAGAGCGAACTTCAATGCTTAAGGCCGAACTCGGTCAGTTACAGGGTATTTCTTCTTTCCCCTCTCCTATACAACCTTGGGAGATTGAAGTCGTATTTCTTCCTTTTCCTCTTAAGAATATATGGTTGAAGTCGTGTGACTTTGGTAGCCAGCGACTCTCACACGACGGCTCTGCCGAAGCCGACTTATGACCCAGTTACCTAGCAGCGTTGAACCTCCCCCTCAGTCGCCAGGCTTATGTGATTGGGCTGGGCCAGAGGTGGACTCAGACTGGCTCCTGGGCGTGCGTGTGCCCCCGACAATATGATCGGACAACGACTAAGTCGTGGCCTGGTCAAGAATGTCACGTTCGTGGCCCTGACGCTCGAAGCGTGCAGCAGGCTATGTCAGAAGCTTTTGGACGTTATTTTCGACTTTTCTCGACTACAGGCCACAGTACACCAGTTCTACAATCCACCACCGCGTCACGAAATTCTAGGATTGCAATCGCCGTGGGCCACTGCGAAAACTTCATAAAGATTCCAGGCTTCGTTTCTCACACCAGCTAGAGGTCACACCGTTCGTGGACGTCCAGTTCCTCGCTTCGAGTGTCGTGATGAAGTCGCATGCGTTCATCGCCTCTTTATTACTCACCCGAGCTACCTTCAAGACCAAGATGCGTACAGATGAGTGGACATGGCAGCGCCTACGCAAACTGAGCCGTGTCTTCCGACTCGCAAAATACCAGGACATTTTGAGGGAGGTGATAAAGAAGAATGCTGGTCTGGAACGACAATTTAGACGAGCCTATAGCTTCCGACAATCGCATCCTCAGAGTACGGGCAGCCCAGGCATCCGCACAAGAGCGTTGGCGAAGTGCGTCTCGCTTGTCATCGTCGCGAGATGTCTTTCACAGTGCTAGGGCTACAACACCCTCTTGCAAGTAGGCGATCTGCTTCACGAGCACAGTCCCAAGCTGTGGTGCCAGAAAGAGGAGCCTCTAAGCCCCACGCGTCCGAACCATATCTGTACCGCCTGCCCCCCAAGCTCTAGCGAGTACAAAGAGGCGGGTTACGCCGCTGGTCATCTGAACGAGCGATATGCCTCGCCCCAACCAGCGCGCGCGGCCCAAATGGCGGCACAAGCTAAACGTCGTAGCACTCGCCGTCTTTCCGACGGCGTATAAACCGGCTCACACCGCGCTACAGCACATCGTCGCCTAGCCCTATACCTGAAATATTCGGGGCGCGTGCTATAACCCCCAATACGCGACGCCGTACAGCAATGCGCCTTGCGCAGACATACGCTCCGGTCGGGCTAACTTCCCCGATGATGATGAAGATCTCGATTTTTACGAGACGGAGAGCGACCGTGATGTAAGCATTTCCGAACGCGAAGCTATTGAGGATGACGACGACGATGATGCATCTATGGCGGATCTCGGCCATGATTCCTACCAAACACAGTCAAGTCGGTCTTGGCACGACAGCCAGGCTCCCGGCGATGAGGTTTGGGATGGCCTAGCGGATGCTGAAAACCGCGATCCAGATGTGGAAATTTACCGTGACGATGATGCCATGACGGATGACGATGCCGGCTCAAGCGCAGTACACCAGACGAGTATGAGAACCAGAGCCAAGGTTCTAGCGTGCCGAGCGAATATCCAAGCAACGAAGCGAGAACTGTGCCATAAGTGAATAGGCTTTGAGTGTTTCTGGGAAGAAGTACTAAGATTCTGTGCGACTTGCCCGATAATGTTCTGTGTCACCAACTCTTTTATCTCGGCAGTCGCGCATCGTGGAAGAGACTGGTCCTATTATACGTGAATACGTGGCAACGCTTTTGGGGGTTGGAATCAGTCAATCGCTTTTAGTAAGAGAAGGAAGATAGGTGATGTTTTTGGCGTCCTTGTGAGCGGATGCTATTTTTTCAATACTCGCTTCAGTCATAGGCATGGATGTCCTTGTCTAATTTTCGGTCATTACACATGGGTATGGGAGCGGGCGCCGTGGGATGCAAGATTAGACGAGGCGTTGGGGCGTTTCAAAGGTATATTGCTGGTGTATATTCTTTCATCTCTTTGTTTTTTTGGGCTCATGTATACCCCACCATCGGCTGTCTTCCCAAACTTGGGAAACGCAAAGCAAGATCATTGCGCTTCGCCGAAACATTTGATGTGTGCATATACTGTACGATACCATGTACCCCGTCGCTAAGGATGTCGAATCTTGCTCTTTATTTTGGAAAGGGATCACGTTGGTCCGAGTGGGCAATGGTTTGTTTGAGTAGGAATGGAATGCAATGTATATGTTAGATACGTTTGGGTAGACTTCAAAGAGAAGGATTGCGCTTCTCAACTACATGTAGACCTAAACCATACCCGCCTACATTATTACATATCCACATTCCTCTACCTAGGTATTTGCAGCTGGAAAGCTGTTCAATAGCCCTATTCCTCAAGACCATCTACCAACTTCCAGTCGGCCAGCAGCATATCAGCTTTGCGCCTTAGCGGCAGCGCAGCAGTTCTAACCTTTTATGTGAACACTTGGATCACCAGTTACCAGTACTATATGCGGCGTTATGAGTCTCAGTTGATTATGTACAGTACACATAAGTGTATTACGAGAGGTAACATCTCCGATGAGACATTCAGTGTAAGAGTCAATTAGAACATTAATGCGATCTAATGGATTAATCTGTATTTTTTCTTTTGGTAGGAGGGCGAAAGAGGGGGATAACACAACCTGGCGGGGTCACACATCTTGTTCATGATTCATTATTGGTAGAAATGGTGCGTTAGGCGATTTGACGAGCGGGATTGCATCATGTGTAGCGCGGGACGTGCAACCCCGCTGCTACCTATTCTACCTACCTCTGCTTCTATTCTACCTCTCCAACCTGGTTATTTTGGAGCATGTTTGGTGTATGTGATGCTAGAACCTTTATATCTGGGTTAGTGTATAATAATAAAATAAAATAACCCTGATTCCTATTTTCTTTTTTATGCTGTGGCCGAGTGTTTCTCCCCTCATCTTCTCATCCCGCACCTCATCATTCCTCACACAGTAAGTCCCGATGAGAATCGGTCAAGCGTCTGTCGCCTTACTTTTGAAGCTTACAAATTTCTCGTAGACTAGTTTATCGGAGTTACGCACGGTACGTAATTCACCCACCTCATATCCCTCTATACCCGATATTATAGATTGAAAGAGCTCCATCGCAACTGGAGCCTTCAGGCTTAGGCATATTCTCATTACGCACTCGGACGGAAACATTGACGATCTAGAGTGGGGAAGGCTAATGAATATATGTATATAAGAACCTGTCTGGACTACCTAAAATTGGTCAAGCATTCACTCGCTCAACAATCATTTAAAACAGCGTGTTCTACACAAAGAAGCCCTTTGTCCCCCTCCAAGCAGAAGGGAGAAAGTACATACGTCACATACTGCGATCATCGAGAGCCTCTAATCACACCACGCACACAAAATGGCGCCCCCCGAAGATCTACCCCCGATGACTTACCGCTTCCTGGGCCGCTCTGGTCTTCAGGTCTCGGCTATCTCGATTGGTGGATGGCTGACGTACGGCGGGTACACAGAACAGCGTAAGTGCCCCTTTCATAACCCGATTTAGTGTGAGGCGGGTGCCCTTGAGACGAGATGTAGATGGGAAGCGAAAGAATTAGAAAGCAAGGAGGTAATTTTTTACGAGGGTAAAAGTCATATGAGATCGGGGAGGTATCAATTTAGTCAAATCGACAAAGCAAAGCTAATGCTCAGATTTATACAGAAAAGGCACATGAATGTATGAAGGCCGCATATGATAGTGGCGTCAATTTCTTCGATTGTGCTGAGAGCTACGCCGGTAAGTAACCATAATCCTCGGAATCTATACTATACATATATGACGTGGCTGATGATTGAGCTTCCAATAGAGGGCAATTCTGAGGTGGTCATGGGCGAGGCCATCAGAAAATACGGCTGGAAGCGTAACGACATCGTCATCTCAACGAAGGTATGCCCTTCTTATACCGAAATTCTCCCTACCAAAATACCTAGCTAATACGCTCATTGTAGCTCTACTGGGGCACCGCCTTCGGCGATAACCCCGTGAACAACAAGGGACTCTCCCGCAAGCACATCATCGAGGGCATGGACGCATCACTGAAGCGGCTGGGCCTCGAGTACGTGGACGTGGTCTACGCGCACAGGCCGGACAGGCAGACACCGATGGAGGAGACGGTCCGGGCCTTCAACCACCTAATCAACACGGGCAAGGCGCTGTACTGGGGCACCTCGATGTGGAACGCCGACGAGATCGCGCAGGCGTGGCGGTACGCCGACAAGCTGGGCCTCGTCGGCCCCGTCGTCGAGCAGCCCGAGTACAACATGCTGTCGCGCGAGAAGGTCGAGCTCGAGTACGCGCACCTGTACCGCGAGGTCGGCACCGGCCTGACCGTCTTCTCGCCCCTGCGCCAGGGCCTGCTGTCGGGAAAGTACAAGAACGGCATCCCCGACGACTCGCGCTTCGCGCAGCAGCAGGTCGAGTTCATCGCCGGCTGGTGGAAGCGCACCGGCAAGGAGAAGTTCGACGAGGTCATCAAGCAGGTCAACCAGCTCGAGCCCATCGCCGAGAGCCTGGGCATCAAGCAGAGCACCCTCGCCCTCGCGTGGGTCCTGAAGAACCCGCACGTCTCCTCCGCCATCATCGGTGCCAGCTCTGCCGAGCAGGTCTACGAGAACGTGCGCGCCGTCGGCGTCGTCGACAAGCTGACGCCGGAGATCATGGACAAGATTGATGAGATTTTGAATAATAAGCCGCCTGCCATCACTGCGCGGTTTTAGACGCTTGCGATATGTTAGGAGATAGTGAATGAAGGGAAGGGAGATTCGTTGTAGATGCTACCTTATCGTCTGTTAGATAGTACTAGACGCGAAAGAAGTAATACATAAGACGCTATATAAATAAGTTTTCTATGACTACCCTCAACCCATATCGCGCGTGCTTGTACGCGCGAATCCGAGGCCTTGGGTGACTGAACCATCTAGGACTACTATGCCATTTCTTATGTTACCATGGACGTTCAACCTCTGATCTCACATTATATACTCGCATCATAGTTGGGTGGTTATAGTCATTTAATTCTGGGTATAACTGCTATCTAATTGCTCGCATACTACTATATATATCTTGTCATCAGTCAAGGTATCCATCCAGTTGGATCAATGCGATATGTCTGTCGGACAATGGTCCTCGCAAGTACTCCCGGATAAAAATATAACCCTGAGCTTGCTTCCTGACGGCGTCGTAGTTTCTTCTTATGCATTATTCGTTCTCCCACTGCGGCATAGATCCCGATGTGTTAATCACACTAGGTTAAGGAGACACCGTAGGTTGATGAGTTTCAACCGAGTCCCTCACGCAATAGCTGCACACTTCTTGTGACTTGTGGTTTACTTGGATTTTTCGGGGATGCATGGTGTGAATAATCAAAACCCGCGATTCGTTATTTCATCATAACGTGCCGTTCAACGTCTGGTTTATCGCCCGAGGTTGTATATTCTGTATCAATCTCAGGGCGACGGCAAAACCGCTCTCGGCGGTGGCGCTGGTTCATCTGTCGTTGATGGTGTACTTCTTATCGTCGTCTCATTCCTGGTCGCATCTTCCCTTATCTCCTCGCTGGATCTCGCACTATTTCTTGCACGGCTCGTTGTCGCATTTGAGGCACCTTCGCCCCTCGCCTCCTCACTCGCCCGCGTGTCATCCCCAGCACGGCTACTCGTCGCGTGTCTGGCAGCTTCTCCCCGTATTTCTTCGCTCGATCCAACACTATCCCTAGCACCACTTGTCGATCCTATAGCCGTTCCCGACCCAGGCCCTGGCGAGGATGGCTCTTCGCCGTATCTTGGCGGACTCCGACTCATGCCCGCCTCAGCAGTAGCCTGAGAATACGACGTCAACTCGATGTGTTCGGCACCAGCCTCCGAAGGCGGCTTGGGCGCATTAGGCGTGTACGCGGGGGGCGCCTCCCCGAGCTCGTTGAGCCCTTCTTCCCTGCTGCCCAGGCCGGCGCCCAGGCCCAGACGTCTCGACCTGCCTCTCCTCCCAGCCCTGTCGCCCGTGATAATGACCACCCCGTTTGGCCCCCGCTCTACCTCCATGCGCCGTTGCAGCCGCCCCTCCTCGAGCTGGCGCTGGTAGTCCGGATCCTGGGCCAGTTGCGCTAGGCGTGCCTTCTTCCGTCGGTAGCGGTAGCAGGTGATCACCGCGACGATCAGCCCGAAGCCGAGAACGGGAATTAGCACATAGGCGAAGGGGTTCTGCTGGGGCCCATTGTTCGGATTCTCGTTGTTGCCTGTGGCCATTTTTGCATCCCCTTCTGTTGTTCTTTCTTCCTTTTCTTTTATTTATGCGACCTCGGCAATGTGCTTTTGGTTGTGGCGTGTGGTGAGAGGCTTCCAGGTCAATCTGTATTTTATGCAGTTTGGATGAAGGAGTGAGGACGTGTTTGGTGAATGTTTGAGATGCTGCCTTGACGGGCTGGAGCTGAATCCGTCTGGGTGAGATGAATGATTCTCGTCGGCAATGCTTAATCCTGCAAGCCTTGAGATGTCTCGCAGTGAATGACTCGCAGTGAATGACTGGTAGAGCTCGCTTGTCTAGGTAGATAGCTCGCAATGCACCCCTTGGTAATCTTCGCTCACCGAGGAACCTGCATCTGTTCGCTATTCACTCATGAATGGGACGTCCAAGGGAAGTAAGTATCTTCTCCCGTAGCGCAAGATGATGGCTAGGATGCAAGTTTGCTTCTTGGCAAATTCAACGTAGCTGATCTCTCAGATAGCTGTTGAGGTTATAAAATATAGCTAGTGGTACAGTTACAGAGATTAAAGTAATTGACAAAGGAAGGATTATGGTGATAATAATGGAAGAGGCTGGGCTAATAATGAGGAGGATTCAATTTTCTGAACTAGATAGATACTAAGTACCTAGCATCTAAAACGTGACAGCGCCCTGGTTCATGTCGATTTAGGTCGTCATCGTTGCTGCCCCTGGTCGTCTAGCGGCAGGTAATCCCCAAGTATACGAAATAGGTAACGGGAGGCCGGGGATGGTTACGACTTCATGAGATGATAGTGTGGTTTGGAGGGGTAATTCCAAATCACGAGGTGTCTCTCTTCTTCTGTTTCTGACCGATAAAACGGCGGCCATAGTGACACTAGGCTAGACACCGGAAGCACCAAAGCAGTAATCGATTTGTGCGCCGTACCGGTGCACTGACTGCACTCACTGTAGTGTATTGGATGGGTTCCTCGTCATCATTGCTGATGATCGTCGGTTGGACAGAACAGAACGGCCCCGGAAAGCACGGCAGCCCGTTTTCGATCAATTATCTCGAATGTGCTATTCCTAGATGGGTATAGTTTGGCTTAAGCTTGGTTCCAGGGTTGCTTTTTTGGAATCTTGGGTCGAGCCAAGCATCCCCGGACTTTTAGGATCGCTGTTAGATACTGTTACTAGCCACAACACAGCCACACAGATAGCGCGACTAGGTAATATCCCAAGTTCTGCTCTACCAATTATCGTGCTACAGCCCTTGACCCATCCATTCATACATCTGATCTTTGATATCTCACACAACACAGTTATCAAGAAGCGCTCATAGCATACCAGGACGTATTGGTGCTGCATATAGGATAAATCCACACTTCTCCCACTACAGAGGCTCTATCTTCACATTTCGCGGTGAGCATTAGCTACAATGGTTCGAGCAACCAAAGGTATCTATCTGAATGTCCATAGTACCACTAGGCTACGCTAGGCAAATATCGGGAATCTAATGTTTCCTATTCGCGTTGTAGGCACCCTGGTCGAATGCGACCCGTCGATTAAATCTATCATCGTCAACCTCGATAAGGAGAAGAACGACTACATTATTGAGGATCTTGACGATTCGCACCTCTTGATCAAAGATGCTATGGTTGCACAGCTCAAGGCCAAGTTGGAGGAAGTAAGTATCCAGCCTAGCCAGTTTGGATTTGATTGAGGTTGTTTGGCACCGGCACCGGCACCGGCTAATTCCATGAACAGAGACTGAAAGAGACCGTCCCCTTTGTAGAGGATGATTCAGGCTCCGATAAACAATAAAGGATGAGATCATGTCACGAACTCATACACACCCCAAGGACCGGGCTCCACGGGTCTCGGTAGTGAAGGACAGACGGATTAGGCAGGGTAGGCAGACGAAGACGTGATCGGCTTCTACCGAGTGTGACCAAATGGTAATGTCTCGTTGGCCCATGGAGTATCGTGTTGTACTATTATAGAAGAGTCCTACAGATTTAAGATGCTACTAATACATATTTCGTGAAGCCTTACGTAGTCTTTTCCCAGAGGACTACAACTTCTCAAATCTTGGCTTTGTCTTCTTAATACCAGAGAGCATCGCGCTTTTTAGATCGCTCGACTGAAGCATTGCTGCATTCCAAATCGCTGTGTAACGGAGGCCTGGTTTTCTGTTAGCAATTGGACAGATCGGTCATTAAATTTATGACTTACCGTCTGCCACCGAGTTATCCCTCGAGTAATTCAGGAGCTCCTTAGTGCCCTGTACAGCTACAGGGCTCTTGGAAGCAATGAGGGCTGCTAATTTCGTGGCAGCATCGATGGCCTGTGCCTTGGTTTCTGACACTCTGCTAACAAACCCGACAGCAAGCGCCTCATTGGCGTCAAAGACCCGCGCAGACAAACACACGTCCTTGACCCAGGAGTGGTTGCCGACGATTTTAGGTAGGCGGCTCAGCGTCCCGATGTCCGCCGCCATGCCGATATCGACCTCTTTTACAGAGAATTTGGTGTCTTTAGAGCAAATTCTGATGTCGACACAGCATGCCATGTCTATGGCAAGACCATAAGATATGCCGTGCATCACCGCAATGACGGCTATGACATGTTAGACACGTTGGTATGTAGGGGTGGGACCATACGCTTTTCACACTTCTCAAGTGCGCCAATACTATCCTGGAACTCGTAAATACTCCGTCTGACGCGAGTTGCGAATCTTGACCCGTCCAACGCCCCACCTGATCCGAGGATGGACCCTTCACCTGATGCCGCATTCACATCGAGACCTGACGTGAACGCTCTGTCCCTACGGCAGAGAAACTGCGCGCACATTCGGGTCGTGTGATAGCTTTCCAAAAATCTTGCCCAATTCTACCCACATGTCCTCGAAGAAGGCGTTCAGCTTCTCGGGCCGGTTGATTTCAACGTGGGCTACATACTGGACTGGTGATGAGATGAGGAAGTGCTTGAAGCCAGCATAACCGTCTAATGTGGCTGCCATTTTGAAGATTATTAAAGATTATTAAAGTGATCGCTCAGGTTGCATTCAAAGGTCATAGATAGGTAAATTCTATATCGATGCACAAATAAGGAAAAGGAGTTCCCTATTTACATTTCTTGGATGTAAGTGAACTGATTCCTGGGTTTCCTGGTTGAACCGAGGTGCGGTACAGTTGGTATCCACCCGAGGTCAAGGTGCCTAGGTAGCCCCACAGGCCACCGGCTTAGTGAGGTACTGTTGCGTCTCTTATCGATATAATTATTATCAGCTTATCGTGAGTGCCACTAGCTCTTTGAAGGTGTGGTGGGGCTTATCGTTAGCCTTCAAGCATCAAGTAAAAAAAAAGTAACATCCCAGCTCTTCATTGTTGATTGACAGAGACAGCAATTGAAAAAGATGGCGGCCGAGGTGGCGCCCCTGCAACAGCTGAAGTTGCCTTCGGGCCCTTCAGTTGTGACCGCAGAGCAGAAGTATTGGCGATCCTTTAAGAATCAGCTGGTTATTCCAACACCCACCGAAGTCCCCGTCACGCATATCACCGCGCCCATCGCACACTCGAGCGCGAATCTGACGAGCGACAACAACGATCTGTTCGCCGTCACCGCTGGCCCGCGTGTGCAGATCTACTCGATAAGGACGAGGAAGCTGGTCAAGACTTTCACGCGTTTCGGCGACAATGCACGTAGTGGTGAGATCCGACGAGACGGCCGCATCATGGTTGCTGGTGAAGACTCGGGGAGAATACAGGTTTTCGACGTCAAGTCGCGAGCCATTCTTAAGACGTGGACGCAGCACAAGCAGCCCGTGTGGACGACCAAGTTCTCGCCCACCGACCTGACTACGCTTATGAGTGCTAGCGACGATCGCAGTGTGAGGCTGTGGGACCTGCCCAGTTCCGAAAGCACGTCCATTTTCCTCGGTCATTCAGACTACGTTCGCTCGGGTGCCTTCATACCCGGTACGATGAGCAATATGATAGTGAGCGGTAGCTATGATAATACGGTTCGACTCTGGGATCCACGAACGCCGACCTCATCGTCTTCAGTCATGGTTTTCAAGCACCATGCACCCATTGAAGATGTTCTACCCCTTGCATCAGGAACAACTATCCTCGCCTCGGCAGGAAACCAGATATCGGTCTTGGACTTGGTCGCGGCTAAGCCTCGCCATGTGATTACGAACCATCAAAAAACCGTCACCTCTCTTAGCACCGCCTCCAACGGCCGCCGCGTCGTATCTGCCTCTCTCGACGGACACGTCAAGATCTATGAGACTACGGGTTGGAACGTCGTGGCTGGTGCCAAATATCCATCTCCCATTCTCGCTGTGCGAATTATTACCGCAGGTGCCAACGATGACGATAGGCATTTGGCTGTGGGCATGCAATCCGGCGTGTTGTCGTTGCGCACACGTCTCACAGGCCCGGAAGCTGCGCGTGAACGCGAGCGTGAGAAGGAAATGGAGGCGCTCCTTTCAGGGACCATCGCCACACACGACAGGGCGAAGAACAAGCGAAAGAGGCAGGCCGCGGCCAGCAAGCGCCTAGATATGGTAGGCGAGGGTACCGATGTAGTAATAGCGAACGACCTCAGGCGCCCAAAGCGTGAACAGCCCTGGCAGAAAGATCTACGGCATGGAAAGTTCGGAGCGGCTCTGGATCGCGTGCTCAACCCATCGTCAAAGGATTACGGCCCATTGACGGTTCTGACAGTTCTCGTTGCCCTGCGCCATCGCAGCGCCCTACGTGACGCTCTCGAGGGCCGCGACGAGATATCGGTTCAGCCCATCCTTAAATGGGTGCATTTACATATCATCGACCCGCGGTACGTGTCAATATGCACTGATGTTGCGACGCACCTACTTGATTTATACGTCGAATTCACGGACGATAGTGCAGAACTGGCGCAAGCATTCAGGTTCCTATATCGCCGTGTCAAGCTCGAGGCCGAGTGGGCGCAAAAGGCGGTTCAGACGAGCGGAATGCTGGATAGTCTTCTACTTGGTGCTAATTAATGCATCGGATATGCCAAGGGATCCGGACTTATTGAGTAGGGGCGATGTGTTATTTTATCCTCTATGATTTTGAAGTTGTATTACGACCCACTGCTGCAAGTTAGTAGGCTGTGTGTACAGGTTGGAGGTCCGACATGGTTTCGGATCAGGCGTGAAGCTGAATTAACCCAGAGGAACACACTGGTTACGTATGTATCCCAGAGCTATCCCTGGCTGTCTTGCATTGCGACGGCGTTCGTGGCTTGTTTGCTTAATTGCTTGCTTACTTGCCTGCACATTATTATGGATAGGATAGGCATGGTAAAAAGGAAGGGAGAGACCAAAGTGTTCGTATATCATACATTTCCTCATACCCATTGGGTATGCTGTTGCATACTCACATAAACACACCAGTCAAAGATACCTCAATGTAACGATTAAGTTTCCCTCAAAGTTCCATGACTAATTATGGTGATTCAAGAAGCTCCTGGCGTGTGATGATATGTAAAAGTGAAGGTTGTATGAGTATGGATGAGGACGGAGCTGCGTTGTTTTCCTTGCCTACTTGATACCAGTACACTCATTTGCGTCGTGATACCTTAAGACATGAGAGATCTATAATCGTTTAGACTAAGTACTTTTTGAACTTGAGCATAGCTATTAAGTATAAGTCGTAGTGTGGATCTGTTTATTATTTTCAGGGTTTAGGCCTCATATACTACCTAGGTAATACTTACATTGACTACAAATTCAGCATACTTACAAGACTTATCTATTCGTGGCTCTTAAGGGAGAGTGTAAGTTCTTGACCATTTCCCAAGCTTTCTAAGAAACAGCTTCAATGATCCTAGTAAAATCGACGTCATAAATGAAGCTACCTTTACGATCCTTCAACGTTCCTACTATCAGCCACCCAACTTATAGCTGTTTCGGATATAATTTAGGTTTCGGTCGCCGGACATTGTTCTAGAGTACCTAAGTCCTAGTCTACATGTATCTATCTATGTGGAGTGTGTATAAACAAGAAAGCACTGTATAGCATCTTAAGTACTCCCTCCTAAGTAGTCATCGGAGGTAGTAACGGTGAGCTCTTGATCGAATTCTTATGTCCGCTTTTTCTTGATCCATTATATTACTTATCGCCGAACAGGAGCTGCTTGGAGCAAGTTTTCGCGAGATTGCCAGACATAATCAGAGGATTTCGACGAATCCTTTGCATTGCCTTCGAGGTGATATCGTGAATTTCCGGACCGAGAAACAGTAAAAAATCCAGTATTCTTGAATAGCATCCACAGTCTCCTAATGCTGACAAAGAAATGTTACCCATCTATGGGCGATTATTTCCCCAAAATCGGGTGTTAGGGTCGAGGGTCTATGGAATCGCGCGTGCGTGTGTCTTGCTCGGTCGGATTCAGGTCAGATTCTCGGAAATGTACCCATTTTAATGCCTGACCTAGTCTTTTGATTAGCTAAGTAAACTATGTCGCCCCGGTTAAATCTTGGGGAAAGCTTCGAAATGGGGCTAGTTTGACGTGTGGAAATCAAAACGTGATATCCGAGAATCCGACCTGGAGCCTTGCTGAAGAAGTGTCATCCAGTCAGCTTTCGATTACACAGCAACGATGTTAGGTTTCGCGAACTCGCCCCATTAACAGAAATCTAGCATTGACAGGGGAAATGACGAGATTTAGAAATGCGGCCTCATAATCAAAAATGGATCGTCTCTGGGTGGTGTTATAAGCAACCCAAGCAAAATGAAGACGCATTATTAAACCCAAGCCAGACCCGTCAACCACAGTCGACAGACAGAGCAGATACGACAAGACAACGTTGAGCAAACACCCAAAATGCATGTCTCAAAACTAGCACTCGCAACGCTGGTTGCCCAGGGCATGGCCTTGACACCCTGGGACGAGTGGGAGCACGGCCGTGTAGCTCTCGAGGACGTGAGCATTCACTTCCGTTACGCCGGCCACGGACCACCTCTCCTCCTCGTTCACGGCAACCCGCAGTTCAGCCTGACGTGGCAGACCATCGGACCGATTCTGGCTGAGAATTACACTGTGATTGCGCCTGATAACCGCGGCGCGGGCGCGAGCAGCATCCCACCCGACGGGAACTACAGTGCGACGGCATCGGCGGGAGATCTAAAGGGCGTGTTGGACTTCCTCAACATCACGTCGACGTACGTGTTCGGGCACGACAAGGGCGTAGGCATGGCGGCGGCGCTGGCAATGCAGAACCCAGGTCTCGTGCGGCGGCTCGGGATATCCGAGTACCCGCTCCCCGGCTTCGGGTACGAGGGCTTCGCGACCCCGGCGCCCTTTTGGGACCTCTACCAGAACCCGCAGCTGGCGTTCTTCCAGATCCCGGACCTCGCCGAGTTCCTGATCCAGGGACGTGAGCGCCAGTTTCTGGAGTGGTACTTCTACCACAGCGCTTATTCCGGCCCCACGGCGTTTTCCGAGGATACCGTCAATCGGTACGCGACGAGTATTTCGAAGCCGGGGTTCTTGCACGCCATGTTTGGTCCGTTCAGCACGGCGTCCATAACCGCCGACGCCAGCTTCTTCACGGGCGCGGTCGCGGCGGGGAAGCTTAGTATGCCTGTCTTGGGACTGGGCGGCGAGGCGAGCACGGGGATTCCGTCGTCGCTGCATCAACTCTACGACCCTATCGCAAGCGACTTGGAGATTGACGTGATCCCGAAGGCGGGACATTGGATCGGTGAGTAGCTGACTTGGTAGCCGAGGCGTCTTGACTCATGCTGATGCTAACGACGAAATTTAGGTGATGAAAACCCTGCTTGGACCGCGAATCGTCTCGGCCGGTTCTTCCAGGATTCTACCCCCATCCCGGACCTCGACTTGTCATATTTGAAGGACAGAGTCACTTTGAAGATTGGGTTCTATGGAACCTATAGGAATGCGGCTCTGGGAGGTTTCACCACGTCCTAAAAGTAGGATATAGAACTTTTGAGCTCTAACGGCAATCTGAAAATAACGACTAGTTAGGGACTGTATTATAGAAATTAATGAGCTATATATTTATTTCCAGATTACCAGGGATCTGTCTTAAAGGTATCGTAGAGCTGCGCGTCGTGATGAATTTACGATGGGAAATCTCAGATGTGTCCCTTAGTATGCTAGCGGCGGAACCGTTGCATCTTAAATATAATAACTCCTGAATAGTCAACACTTCGCTGAATTTATTGTGAGTTTGGTGGGGGCGAAGCTGAACGCGAGTCCTAAAAAGCTTGGCATTGCAGAAAATTGCCTTTTTAGGAAAGATGACGCTCGTCTGTTTGGAGGATGGATTGGCCCACTACCCTGCGATCATACGAAGCGGAAGCTTTCTATAAGTAATCACGAAGCCCGCGCACCATACTAGAAGGATTGGATTCAACTTACCTATTGTCTAGTGCGGTCATCTTGTGTTTTTTACACAGATAGACTAATAATTCATTTTACTTCTATTCGATTGACTGAATCGGCAGGATCTCGCATAATCCAGTCCTGTGAATTCCGCCTCCTTGCGATTCCCTAGCCTTGGACTAAGCTCACGTTGCAACGTTAGTGAGGATTCGACATTAGCATCTCCACGCTTTTCATTCCTCTGCAATAGGACTGTAATATGGTTGGGATACCAAAAGTCAATCGCTGCGAGCATTGTAGGAGGCGAAGGGTGAAGGTAAGGATTGCTTGAACGGCTGGTTGTTCACATACAAACTTGGTCATTCCTCAAAATCCATCATAATAGGGGCGGAGTAGGGGAACTGACACAGAGATAGTGTGATGAAAATTGGCCTACATGTGGCACGTGCCGTCGAGCGACTGCTCAGGGCCACCTAGGCCCGTAAAATTCGTACACAACGGGGATCACGCAATTGGTGTCGCGAGCTACGAAGCACAGGAGGGGACAAAGAAATGAAGTAGTTCCTAGCTCGGACATAATTATACTAGATGACCTCTTTGGTTTCGAGAAAATCGACGAAAATAAAGTCGAGTTGATGCAAGTTCGCCAAAAAGCAGCTACTCACGGAGGCGGGACGTTTGCAAAGATGCGGCGTGTGAGACTGGCTGATCTACGAACACCACGACCGGGCCGGATTCCACAAAACTGCGTCGATAATATAGCTTCGCAAGTTGTTTATTGTCTGGAAGCAACGGCGGGGACTGAGACCGATTTCGCTCTAAGCATCACATGGGCCAATCTTGTACCCCAACGACTCTACTCGTCTGCTGCCTTTTGTGCTGCGATCGGCCTTTACATGAGCACTTGGTGGAAAGCACGTGAAGCGGCCGCACCATTCTGGACGAAGGTTCTTGATCGCAAAGCATATGGCAAAACCCTAGCATACCTCCGATCGGCCCTTCGTGATCCCAAGCAGGTCTACGACTCGGGGACCTTGGCCGCCATTGCGCTGATTCATAAGATTGAGGTTCATTTCGATGGTCGAAGGTGCTTGGCGACACCAAGTAGCCACGCTGCGGGCTTATATGCGTTGACGGCAGCTAGGGGACCGCCAAAGCTACATGACGAACTAGACGTACATCTCTGCTTTCAGATCATGGCGAGAATGATGATGCATATGGTCATGAATGAAGAAGACAATTTCTACACACACAAGGACTGGACTGAATTCATGCGGGAGGCATTAAAAGCTGGCGTGGTCGAAAATTCACCATACAAGAACCTATATGCCCTTGGATTGCATCTCGCGCAGTGGCCGGACCTGGCTGTTGAGTGTAGACGGTTTCATCTAAAGCCGAACCCTGTTTGGGGAGCACGGATAGCGGCCAAGGCAGGCAAGTTATTAGAGGAGCTGCGCAATTTTGAAAGAGACAAGATTCGCCCACTCTGGCAGACGGGGGCATTGTGGTTGGTTCCTGATCCGGAAGCACCATGGACTGAAGCATTCAACTTCATAGACTGGCCAACTAGTCAAGTAGTCACCACGCGCAAGTCAGCCCCTCTCATATTTTTGTCTTCGTCCAGAGGCCCATTTTACTTTTGGAACCATACTCATGTCACAGCTCTGGAAAGGGGTATGATGGTACTATCAACTAACATGAGTTTACTCAGACGCATCAATAAGTATCGCAGCGGCCCGAATCCAAGCAGCAGCCCTCGAGCACATAGGCACACCGAATCCGCTACTCGAACAGAAGACGCTAGAGTGGAGTGAGCGGATCTGGAAATCACAGGCGTACATCGATCGATTTCGCCTCGCCGCCATAACATCAGTAGCATCGCTTGTTCTGTCGTACGAGGGTGCCACAGGTCGCACACGGGAGGCGATCCTCGCAAAGCTGCAACGCGCCGACTCTCCGCTCTACGGTCACGTTACCACAGATGCCGCACTGATGAAGGCGTGTATGATCGCTACCGGGAGACTCCCCTATAGTGACTGGAACAACGTAGAACCGGGTTCCACGATCACTGGTACGCCGATAACATGTCACGGCCATCGAGAGTTTTCGCGTCTACCTAGCTAGCATACACGTGCGCAAGTTTGGGGATAGTGCTCGCCATTTCTCCCTGGTGTTGGGAGACCTAGGCTCAGCTGAATCAAAAGGGATTGGACTGCGAGAATTATAGAGACCGTCGGTATAGAGTGACCTCATCGCAGACGCATTATAGGAACTTGGAATGCGATTCATTAATGTAGAACGCAGCGAATAATGTATATAAAACCACTTTAGCTTTTTTAGAATAGGTCGGTCTTAGAATAAGTCCGTGGTCTCAGACATCAACACCTAGCCGTTGGGCTAAGAAGAAAGGGCTGTTGACGTATTCTTGAGCATGAGAAAGGCAAACTCGACACGAAAGTTTGAAACAAGACGACGAAATAGCTAATGTAAGTATCCGAGGGAGAAACTACATAGTGCTATCCCGGACCGCAACTCTGAGATACTTATTCGGCCGAGGTAACTGTTTGGAAGTTAACAGTGTTTCACCCGTGACGCTGCGTTCTTAGTGAAGCCCTTCTTAGGATTACGGTCATGTTAAGCGATAATCAGGTAATCTCTACAGTGCGATCTTTCTCTTACAAATCTCACAACTTCATCTCACCACTTCGACGTATGAATCTTCAAAGCTGATGTCTACGTCGTATATTATAACGCAGTCGCCTCGTTAAAGCTGACATAACTATTCTAGTGTTTTAGGCATTATCATTATTCGTACATAGTCCGACTCAGTGTCTTTTTTTTTTCTTCCTCTTGACGGGCCCCTGTCTTCGTCCTGCTAGAATTCCTGACAACTTGTGGAACACGGGTACACTTTCCCAACCTAGGCGCAAAGTGTGGCAGTCAGGTTGACGGGTTGAGGGCATCCGAACACCTTCTTCGCGGTCGGAGTGCTGTAGCAGCTGGCCTGGTTGGCGGCGCAGTCGAAGAGCATGCAGCCGGAACCCGGGGTCAAGATGTTGTGAGACGCAGCAAACGGGTTTCCATATTCACTGTAACAGCGTTAGTGAGTGGGAGAGTGGCCATAAATGGTACAGTGAAACTCACGTGCTGAATTCGTCTATGAGAAATGTTAGCTTGTGTTTCACTAGATGCACGAAGGCAGACGCGGGAGGGTACTCACAGTAGGCATAGTCGGGGTTGGAGGTGAACGAGTAGCCGAAGAAAAGAGGGCTGGTAAGAGTCTTGGTCGTGGCGAGCTTAATGGTCTGATATTTGATATATCGGTTAGCTTACTCGATCGAGCCAACGTCCTATATGATAGTGACAAACCGAGCCAGATGGGCGGAAGTTCTCGGTGAAGGACTTTCCGGCCGCGACAGTTGTCAGAGCGCCGGCAGAGCTGCCGTCGTAGGGAACGACTGAACATAGATGTCGGTCTTGCAGTTGTTCTTTACAGTTGCCTGCTGGGCAGACACACCAGAAGCAACGAGGGCAGCGCCCATGATGGTGGCAAAAACTGCATCTTGACGAATGGGGATGGATATGAAGGCCGTGTTGGGTAGCGGATATGTTCAGGCTGCGAGCTCTGTGATATACTCGTTGGGTTGGGCTGGAATGTGCTGTGTGAGTCGTTAAGAGGAATGGGCTCAGGACTAGCGATGGTGTTCTCCCTTTATATACTGCTATTCACATCCCTTGGCAGGCACAAGGTTAGCTCATATCAATGTCACGATGCATCGAATTATTGATTGTCGTGTTCGCGTAGCGTCGGCTGCACCGCTCCGGTTGCACCGGGTATTAGGGAATACTACATTACACCTGAGGTGTGGAGTGAGTGCAGTCATGGCCAGCATCGCCAACAATCCATCGCGAGGTGAGCAATACGAGCCGCAATTACTCGTATTACCCCTAGCTCGAGGGTGGCTAGAGGGGCTTCGGCCATGGGCCGTGATGGATGGACCTATCACCACTTCCACGTTTCCAGGGTTGCACAGACGCTGTATCCCCGCATAATGTTACCCGTTGTGCCACCCGCGGTGGTTCCAGAAGCGGCACTGGAAAGCTCCACTCCACAACGGAATACGGATACTCACCGCCAAATCCAGCTGCCCCTCTCTTAACAGCCCAATGTTATATCATGTCTCGCCGTCATATACGTTGAGGAACCCAGTAAGTACTGTTGCCGTACCCACGCTGTTCTGTTGTGATCGTGTGAACATAGCACTGTCAAACCCTCGGAATTTTACTTGAATGTTGATACTTCCTTCATGTACAATAAAATATAGCTACGAGAGTTATGCATCGACCCTTTTCTCGCCTTACTATAGTAGGTAGCTAAACGTCTTACGCTCAGCGAATAGTAAAGCGGGGCTATGTTGTCATAATAGGCTACTCAGTTAAAGAGCCTATGGCCAGGTAATGCTCTACACTAGAAGCAGAAGATAGAGAGCCAACGGGGCACTGGTAGTCTCTTTCCCTCTTCAAGTTCGACTATTATGTCACGTTGAAAGAGGTCACTTCTATTCACGCAGCAAGTATTACCATCATTTCGGGTACTAGGTAGTATATTCGGGAGCGTGCCAAGCTGCATAACCGTCATGCATAGTGACCAATAGGTCAGAGATGTTTTCTACCCCATCCGAATAGCAAGATTCGCCTATTGTGCAACGTACTGAAGCAAAATCCTAGTGTCCTTTTCTTCATTGTATTGTATTTGAAAATACGAGTTTATTTTGTTATTGGCAAGTCTATTAGCATGTAGTGGCACACGAGGATAGATGAAGCTGTTTACCGCGCTTCAAGCACTTCATTTTTTTCTTACTCTTAGCAAAAGCTACGTAGTAGCATACATCTAGTGATAGGTTTAGCTAACAATAGAACGGTATACGTCCATTACAAAGAGAAATAGTAGTCAGATACAATTGATTCCGGATACATCTCTCGTATCATATTGAACTCTACAAGCTTGAAGGGCTATGGCTGACCACAGTTTGTTTGTTTTTTCGGTCCCGCAGCTACTCCCTTTCGAGTTCAAGAGGAAATCTCTTCGTGACTAGAGCTATTTTATACCATAGCTACCTTTATATAAGTCACCATAAAATAATTTCAATCCAGATATAGGTGCAAAGAACTCCGCCCTTGGTTCACTACGAAGTACGTATATTCTCGAATAAATTATGTAAACAAACGCGCAAGATGTGCAACTAAGTCTCCTAAGTGATCAATATCGTAGATACTGAGGCGCTATTACTTCTGGAAAACGAGCATTTATTAGGGCTCAATGCCGTACGTAGCTTAAATAGGGAAAAAAATTCTCAGCCTACCCTAAAAGGCATTTTGGGAGCCTTTGCTCGACGAAAACTATTCAAATATGCTCTGAACTTTGTACCAATATAAAGGAACGGTCCGATGACAGGAAACCCAGTTTATAGTGATATTGTCTATACACCGGCAACATTTGGGTTAAAAATGACAAGGACAACAAGAAAATTTTGATCGGGTTGCGATGTAAGGTAGATAATTATTAAAGGTTTAATGAAGAATATTATTGTCAAAATATTTGCCTACATAGACAAGGGTTCGTCGTAGAAAAAATGCAGGAAATGTCACATGTTTCTGTTGCTAGGCGCCACCTAACCTCACGATACGTCACTCGAAAGTCTAACAACTTACTGCCAAGGCTTCACTTAGACTCCGTAGACTTGAGACTCTAGAGAATAAGAATTGAATGTATATAGCTAGGGACTAGTTTTTGAAGACTACTAGACCCTCCGCGCAACACAAGTGTTAATATAGACCTTATACCCTAACTTGCGAAGTCCTAATAGCCTGCGAGCCGCGAAACATCTCACCTACACAGAGTTGAACTACAGGCTAAAGACGACATTGATGTCGAATAGTACATGCACTCTTGATAAAACCTATAGGCTACGCAAGCGACTAATATCGCCGCATTTGCATTGCCAGCGCCGAATCGATAAAGGCGAACACTAGATCAAGTATCTGGGTGTAGAAAAGCGAATCATGCTGATCTAGAAGTATGACTTACATATACTGTTCTATAGTTATTGAACAAAAAGTGCCTAAAGTCAAGAAAAGTGCTAGGAAACAGGGATCTAGACACACGGATCAAACCGAGACAAAAAGACTCTCTGTATATAGTCAAGTAGTCATATAGAGCCCACGGAGATGACCTCACTGGCTCTCCGTGCAACAACAGATGTCTACACCCAGTTAAGCGTCGGCCATGCTGCCCGACACATTCATCGACATCAACTCTGACATGGAGGCTTTAATAGACTCGGCGACTTCGTCCTGCATTGCAAAACACACTTTGGGCAGTGTTCTTTTAAAAAGAGGTTGATGCTCCTTTATATCAGGGGCTGGCTATTTTATTATCACAATGCTTTCGATACAGAGTTGTATTCCGAGGCCGCGCGAAGTGCTAGGTGGACCTGCTTAATTATAGGACAATTGCGCGAGGCGTAGACTCGGGCGCGCGTCATCTGATTTAGAACACAAGCCTCGTCATCGGGATTCACGGAGTGGCAATCAAATGGGCATGTGCAGTATGTATCGATGCAAAAATTTCTCCGGGACCCAACGGCAGCAAAGCTACAACGGGCCGGAGGGTAAGTGATCGAAGTAAAAAATCATTCCTCTCTCCTCCAATTTCCCCTCCAAGACCTGCCATTGAGAAGAGCGAAAGCCAGAGTGAATATGAAGGATTGTTCTTCATGGAGAGAAAAAGAGAAGAAGAGGAGGGAGAATGAAAACGCGATGCGTTTTTATTTAAAGAGACTGCACCGTAGTGGGGTGTGTGCGGTGGCTAATCTAAATTAGGTAAGAGCAAAAACCACCTGCAAGGTGTGTGGCTTCAAAGTGTGGCTAGTGTCTAGTACTTTGGATGAGCTTTGTAAGAAGACTTTCGCTTAGGTACCTATTACACCTGCGCTCACTTAGGTACTAAGTACGTACTTAGGACGGCATGGTCTTATTCTACTGTAGGCCCTCTTTTGAGTTGCGGGCGTAAAATTTGAAACGGTTTCATTGGTCGATGCCAATAAACCACCAATACCGATGCTGCAATAGCAAATCGCAAGTTGGGTGGGCTGTCTCCTGTTTGTCTACCCCGCCATCCACAACAGGCATTGGTTGGCCCTGTTTCTATCCCAAGGTCCGACAAACTCTCTTGTGCACTGCCTACCTAACTTTTAATTTCTTGCTTGGCCCATTGACTCATCTGGGACCGTATCTCTCTTGTGATTAAATAAGAGTCACCTGGCGGCTCTTGTTACTGGGCACCTTTTATTTTCGTGTTTACCCCACCATACCTCTCTACCCACCATCCATCATATTCGACACGTGCGCCGTCTGCTTCTTTACAACAAGCATTCTGCATCGCATATCATTCCCCCATACAAGCCGTTGTTCTCATAATGCCACCACGAGGAGCAGCAGCGCCGGGCGCCAACTCCCGCGGTCGCGGCGGTAAATTCAAGAAATTCACCAGAGGAGGTTTGTGGCTCCCGACCTGTCGCGCGACTACGAGTTACGAGTATTGGCTAACCCGTTCATAAATAGGAGGAAAACACTTCTCGCGTGATCTACGGCCCTGGACGCCGATGGAAACGAAATCAGCATGTGGAGTGAAAATGCCCAGAAAAAGAAGGGTAGCGACTCGGATGATGACGATAGCGAGGAGGGCTCAGAGGAGGATTCCGAAGAGGATTCGGATGATGACTCGGGCGCTGGTCCCTCTCAAGCCCAACAAGAGCTGACACGAGACGAGCGCAAGGCCGCCAAGAAGGCCCAGAAAGACGCGCCGCCATAGCGAGAAGACAGAAGGGCCAGGTCCAGGTCGGTGATCTACCGAGTGACTCAGAAGAGGACGAGGATGATGATATGCCTGCCAACCCGAATCATTCCAAGGCCGCCAGGCAACAGACGAAAGCCGCGCCCTCGGGCGTCGATGACGCTACCGAGGCAGTGAGCAAGATGTCTGTAAACAAGTCAACATTGAGCCGAAGGGAGCGTGAGGCGCTCGAGAAAAAGCAGGCTGCCGAGCACTATCGCAAGCTGCACGCCGAAGGCAAGACGGATGAGGCAAAAGCTGATATGGCACGTCTTCAGCTGATCCGTGAAAAGCGGGAAGCCGATGCCGCTCGTAAGCAGGTATGTAACCACAAGATTTAATCCCTCCGCACAGGACATACCTGAATCTCGCCCTAACTCCCCGGTAATACCTTAAATTTTACTCTTGTATCAAGCACTCACACAATGATGATTTTAGGCCGAAAGGGAAGAGAAAGAGGCACAGGAGAAGGAGAGACAGCAGGAGAGAGAAGCCAAGGAGGCCAAGAGGCGAGAGGCCGCTCTCGGAAAACCGCTAAGAAGGGGAAGAAATGAGATGAATCTCAATTAGTAACGGGGTTTGTAGAAGGTCTGGAAGGCAAATATTGGTACAGCAGCGTCGACCCCTCGTCAGTTGCAGCACAATAGATGGTATTCCCTAACTTGGCATTGTTGGGAGCATAACGTTGAAGTTTTTATTTTGTTTGTTTTGTTGGAGATGGTAATTTTAGGTTCGTCCGACCGTGCCGTGTGTAAACCTCTCAAGGCTTTCTTGTTTGTAGTTGGAAAGCTGTTAATCGTAGGGTGCGATGATTCGATATTTGTTTTCAACTGATGGGTCATATTGTATCTATCTTAGTAAGAGGTAGTCGAGTGCCCACGTAAATGGGACCCCTGCCCCGCCCGGTCAGGTACCTAGCTGTTACTTCCCTATATCTATAGGTGCATATGTACCTGGGTTCAAGTACCCATCACCGCCAAATTTCCGAGGAGTTCCGGGTGAACTCATCACCTCTCTATTGCAACAACTATGGCACGACAACGGAAAGCGGCTAAGACAGCGTCTGTCAAATCTGCGAAACGCAGAGATGGAGGTCCACCTGTGCCTTACAAGCGCCCGCCCGAGGTGCTGCAGCCCATCATCGACACGTTCGACGAGAAGCACGTGTACATCATGCATATCGATCATAAGCCACGGGCGTTTAAGCGAAAGGTATTCTTGGTGCCCGTGCTGATGAATCTCGCTATTGTCGCGCTGTTGGCCTGGCGACTGTACTACATATCACCCTACTACCTTAGACTCGTCACGTCGGCGCTGGGCTACTGGAACGAGACAACCATGTTCGTCGACGAGATGTCGTGGGACGAGATTATTCCCGAGGTTGGCCGCCGCGCGATGTCGTTCATGCTTGACACGCTGCTCGTAGTGTTCCTGTGGCCGTGCCCGTCGAGTTCTGCTACGGCCAGCAGCACAGTAACCCTGTGGCCTGGAGGCGGGCGATCGGGTTCCGTGACCGCGAGGTCGTGGTGCGCCGCAGTCGGAGTTGGGGTGAGAGGCTGGGCGACGTGATCAACGACGGCGAGGACGGCACCAATGCAGCGCGAAGTTTTTTCCTAGCACGTGTGGCCGCTGCCACGGCGCCCATGGTCCTAGGCGAGAAGACGGGATACGCGCTCATGGACGGCGACTGGGACCTCGACTGGGGTGTTATGATGGATGCTACGACTATGGTGGACAAGAAGATGGTGGCCATCGAGGCCTTCACGCTCGCCATCCTCGTGTACCAGGACGAATGGGGATGGCTAATGGCGGATCTCAAGGGCGAGATCGAGGCGCAGCAGACCGGCCGGCGGAGACAGGTGCTCGCCTTCCGAGACGCCCTCGCTCACATAGGCAAGGAAGATCTGTTCTACCGCTGGATCGAAATTGTGCAGTACGAGTCCTCGCAGCCGGGCGGGTTCGGGCCCGAGAAACAGAGCGGGCCGCTGTGCAGATTAGAGAGCTGTTCGCTAAGGAGGGCGTCGACTTTGATAGTTTTTGGATGGAGAGCGTCGGGACGGATTCGTCACAGGGAATTCAGGGATGATTTGTGTGTAATGGATGAGGATGGGCATTATAAAATAGGCGCGGGCACCTTGGCTGGGAGCGAGTGGCTCTGGTCACTACGCGGATATAATAGAGTCATAACTGGGCGGCGAGGATGGGTACACCCGCTATCTGTCAGAGGAATTCTATAAAACTGGTACATATGTACACATATTGGGCGTAATTATCACAAGGAACATCATGATGCCTTGGTATGTAGGCTATACGGAAATTTTGTCTATTAACCAAAACCTTAAAGCATTGATCCTATTAAACATACGTTGTATTGTTCTGCGTTACCTGTCCAGGACTGAGACCTTGGAGTTTACTGATCCGGACGACTTATGAGGCCACATCCCATTGGGATCATGATGTAAATACTAGGTAGGTAGGTAGGTGCTTAGTCGGTATGTGACCTAAAGATGTAAATTGAAAATCTATTCCAGTAAGTACGTACCTACGTTACCTTATGTAATTTACATGGATGGGCATGCATGATGCCGGGAGTGGATCCGGCCACGGCTCGGCGCAAACTCGAACTAAACTCCATTCAATATTTTTTCATTATTTAGGTATATTCGCAGATTCTTGCTGAATTCCTAGACATTTGTCGCCATCGCTTTTAAAGATCATTTAACAACGTATTATTTCCGAGCCGTTTCGCTATTGAACGTTACCGATGTTGGAGCATCGCATTTCTTCAGCATGCTGAGAGGCGACTGGCACAGGTGAGACATATCTTTGGCTAAGCTCGTTGATACAAGCCCCCATCATGATCAAACACATTTCCTACCGGGATAGACTTATTGACACTTCGAACTACAGCGGGACAGCTCCATTTGTGCATTATGTCAATCTCGGCTTTCCCTGCGGCAACCTGGGCTAACGCACCACCGCCTCTTCTCTGCTACGACACAATGCGCAAGCCATCATGACCCGAAACGCATTCGACCCTTCCGACCCGTTTCCACTCGGTGTCGGTAGCGGCAGCGGCAGCGGCAGCGCAGCGGTTTCCTGAGCGCCCACCTCACAGACACAGAGTTTGTCAACGACCAATAGCTCCAGGCTGCTAGATGCAACTGGTTCACAGCGACCTGCAGACTCTCCCCAACCGTCGGCGGCTGCTGCCGCCATACTAATCCTAGACCCGGGCAACTTTGGGGCTGAGGATACCATTAAGAAAATCAGAGGACCGACATTCTCGACCCACATGAAGCGAAAGCACGAGAGAGGCTTCTTGCCAGAAGAAGAACCAGGAGCCTCTGCAGAGGAATATCAACCCTCGGGCTGAAGCCGCACTTGTATATGGAGAGCGTCAAAAGGATATCCAAAACTACCTGAAGTTTGAGCCTTTATCCAGGTACGGTGACACCGGGTCACTACAGCGGCAGCCTAGAGGCTCGCCCGCCATCTCTGTCTCCGCAGAGACGTGGGTTCTACTTTCTCGATTAGATCCGAACCTGACACCAAGTCTTACGCCGATCGGGCCTCCATCCAGAGCACGAGCATGTTCAGGCGAGTTGCCGAGCAACCTACTCCCCCGTTCGTAAGGTACCTGCGGCACCCGTACCCCGCGAACAGATCCACCGCCGCAGCCGCCGCTGCCGTCATCTCTGGCGGCATCACAACTTTATGGTATAGGTGGAGATAGGGCCTCGAGAGACTTCGTCGCATCGAGCCTATCGAGCCTTACAGGGTCTGGTGCCTTTTGGCACTCGAATTCCGGCATGAATGATTTGAAGCGTCCCTCGCCGTCTAATACTGTAGAGGATAATCGAATCACAACAAAGTCATCTCTTACTAGATCCGAAGAGCCGGCTTCCAGAGCAAACAATGTAATCACGCCATCGGGTGGCTTTGATGCACTGGAAGCAGCCGGGGCGCGGGATGCTGCTATAAAGGAGACTGTAAAAAACGCTCCACGAGGTAATGGAATGTCGCAGGAATGGGGCCAGCTGGCGCGAAAAGCTGCTGGCAAACCGAACCTGGAGAATGATTACTGGAGTACCATGCAGAATAATATGTTTAAGCCTCAACCAAGGCGTACTGATTCCCAAGGGCAGAGCCCGCGTCGCCGGATTCTTCAACTGTTACGAAAGCCGCTCCTGTTTCTTATGATAATCCGATTGCCCGCTCTCCCCAGCGGCTTCTTTGTCGAGGAATGATGATAGCAATCGCGAGAGAAGTAAACGACGGGAGCCCTTTGAACGGGACGCAACGCCGCTCAAAGACGCAGCGGGAAGCGCTCGCAGCGTGCCTCTCGGTTCGAAGAAGATGACGGGGAAGACGCCTATGATCGGTTACAAGAGAAGCGTCGGCAGAAAGAAATGCGCAAGGCACAGCGTGAATCCGAACGGACTGGGCCAATTCCCATCATCCTGCCGGAGCTCATTTAGTGTCACGGCCTTTGCCAATGCGCTAAAAATCAAGCCTGAAGATTCCTGGTTCAGCTTGGCGAGCTTGGATTCGAAGGAGTAATGCTAGATAGTCTCATGGCCGGCGAGACGGCGGCTTTGGTGGCGCAGGAGTACGGGTATGAACCAACTGTTGATGTCGGCGCTAGGCAAGATCTTAAACCACGACCTCCACCAGAAGATCCCTCGTATTACCTTTACGACCACCTGTCGTGACGATTATGGGCCATGTCGATCACGGCAAGACCACGATTCTGGATTACCTACGCCAATCCTCTGTGGCAGCGCAGGAGCATGGTGGTATCACGCAGCATATTGGTGCTTTCTCCGTTAAATTGTCATCCGGCAAACCAATCACCTTTCTCGATACGCCCGGACATGCGGCTTTCTTAACCATGCGACAACGTGGAGCAAATGTCACTGACATTGTTGTCTTGGTTGTTGCTGCAGATGACAGTGTCAAGCCCCAGACTATCGAGGCACTGAAACATGCTCGTGCTGCCAAGGTGCCGATTATCGTAGCTATTAATAAGATCGACAAAGATGGTGCTCGTATTGATGCTGTGAAGGCTGACCTTGCCAAAGCCGGTATCGAGCTCGAAGATTATGGTGGTGATGTCCAAGTTGTATGTGTCAGTGGCAAGACAGGTCAAGGCATGGACGACTTAGAGGAGAATATCCTTACTCTTTCCGAAATTCTCGATCATAGATCCGAGATTGACGGCCCGGCAGAGGGATGGGTTTTAGAGAGTAGTCTAAAGCGTACCGGCAAAGTTGCCACCGTCCTCGTCAAACGTGGAACTCTACGAGTTGGCGATTATATTGCGGCCGGCCTTACCTGGGCCAAGATTCGGCAACTCCGCAACGAGGCAGGTGTTGACATCGACGAGGCGCCACCTGGAACCCCGGTTGAGGTCCTTGGTTGGAGAGATCTTCCTGCCGCAGGTGATCAAGTCATCCAGTCACCCGATGAAGACAAAGCCAAGACCGCCGTGTCATACCGTGAAGGTCTTAGCGAACGAGAGAAAGACGCCGCCGAATACGAAACTATCACGGAGGCGCGTAGATCCCTTCAAGAGAAGCGCGCGCGTGAGAAGGCCACAAGCGACGGTGCCACAAGCGGCACAGGCGGTACAGGCGTGCAAGAAATGCTCCCAGATGAAGAAATGGAACAAAGATGGTCAACTTTGTGGTGAAGGCGACGTACACGGGTCTGTCGAAGCCGTGTGCGCCGCGATTCAAGAGCTCGGCAACCATGAGGTGCGACCACGAGTCTTGCGCTCCGCGGCGGGGCCCATCAGCGAATTTGACGTCGAGCACGCAGCAACGTCGAAATCGGTGCTGGTGAACTTTGCTGCGGACACGCCGGGTCACATCTTTTACCTTGCAGAAAGCCGGGGCGTGCGCGTTCTGGACCATACTGTTATCTACCACCTCGTAGACGATGTCAAGGCCAACTTAAGTCAATATCTCGCACCCGACATCAGCACACGCGTGCTCGGCGAGGCCGAGGTCCTGCAAATCTTCCCGATTAATCTGCGAGGTCGTGTGCATAAGAATATAGCTGGTTGTCGTGTTCGGAACGGTATTGTGGGGAAAAATAACCTCTATCGTGTTATGCGACAGGGAGAGATTGTTTACGATGGTAAGTTTGTCTTGTTCGTTCGCTGCGTTTTCACGTTGTGTTTTCGCAAATCACATTCATTACACTGCGCTGCCTTCTCTTGCGTTTAAACGTCCACAGCGTCAACCCCAGGCCCCTGGTGGTGAAGATAACATATACTCTCTATAAACAAAGACTACACATACTAACTCAATCTTTACTTCTAGGCAAGCTTGAAACCCTAAAGCATGTTAAAAAAGACGTTATGGAGATGCGTAACGGTACCGAGTGTGGCATGGGCTTCGAAGAGTTCCAAGACTTTCAGATTGGTGATCAGATCCAGGCTTACGAGGAAGTACGCACGTCGCGGAGCTTGTAAGCTTGATTGGTCTTCGGTTGATTATGGCCAATTTGTCGGCTCTGGGTTTAAACGGTTACCTGGAGTTTCGTTTGGTGCGAATTTGGCTTGGCGCTGAAAACCGACTACGAGGTATTAGGCTTGGGACAGTGGAACAATGCTGAGGTCATTGATATCGAGTTAGACATGTGTGTACGAAAATAATGTCTGATACACGTGTAAGATATGTCTGTACTCATACTTGGGAGAGGGGGGGACTCGGCATATAGATGGTAACAAGATGTATACGGTGCCGCATAGACAGACGTAAGGGTACGGAGGTGCAAAGGTACCCAATAGACGGGAAAAACTGTTGATGATATACATACAGCCTATATAACCGCTGGTAGGCCGGGCTGGGTACATAGCATAAGATAATACATCGTCGCTCTCACTCATCTCTCGCCTCACCATCAATCTTACGATCATCTTCGTTATGATGTTCCTAGTATAATTCCCACCTTGCCCGGGTGGTTCTTCAATGCACCATCTGCCATGAACATAGTCTAAAAGATACAGAGTATAATTTAAGAAGCTTCATCTCATGGCCACATAGAAGTATGTCCATTATTTGTAGTTACGCACGACTTATATTAACAATAGCAACAAAGGTTACTAAGTAATCTACAAGACTATGAGTATCTAGGTGAGTCATCCATTGCCATTTCTATTCCTACTTGCTTTAATATATTTAGTTTCACCTATCTAACACGCACATGAACTAACGCCCACTCAAACTGTAGATATACTAGAAGACAGGCAAGATGATAAACCTAAAGTTAATGGTACAACAACTTTCAATAAGTTAACTTTATCTATCACTCAGTTATCTTTACTGACCAGAACCTGCAAAGCTTTGGAGCTCATTCAGACCTTGGTAAATGGGTAATCTTGAAAACTTTTTGCCAAATGTAATACGTAGTCCGTACTAAATTCAACTTATACGGGGTTATCAACTGCGAACGCCTACCAGATGAGCTGTTGAAGAGTAAAAGGCATCTCAACTTTAACTCTCCAAGACGAAGCCTGCCGAATTATCGTTCCAGCCGTTGAGTACTCCATCGCAACCTATTACAACCTATCACAACCTATTACAACGGCTGAGAAACTAACAAACATCGAAGTCCATCATGCTTTCTCTCTTATTTTCATTATTTGATATCTTCAATCCGGCTGTGTTATTGTCACTCAACCCCTATGAAATACTAAACTCGGGTATCTCGCCCGTTTCCGCCTTGGTCTCAGCGCCCCATTTATAACTGACGCGCCACCGCAACCGCGCGCTGTCGACCTTCCTTGACGCATCGCCCGCGTACCACACTTGGATCACCTGAGTTACCCCGTCGTTCTGGTTGGGTTGCAAGGAGCGGCCTGTCTGTGGCTGGAGTTTAAGTTCGTAGCCCTAATGTTCGTTAGCTAATGGAGGGTAATGGTCCTTTTCTCTGTTATGCGCATGTACGCGAGAGAGAGATGCGTACCTTTGTCACGGCCAATTGAAAGTGTAAATCGCCAATCTGTTGCGGCGACGTGTTTGAAAAAGAAAACAGCAACGACAAGGCGTTGGGTGCTTGTGGTGCCCTAGCGGCCTTCATGTTGATGCGGAGAAGACTATTGCTAACGACAGCCTGGTGATCCCGTGGAATAGAGGCCTCCGGTGGGAGGGCCGAGGAAAATGACCATTCATCGTCGTCGTTTGATGCGAGAGGTGCTGCCGGGGGTTGAGGCGTAGCGGGTTTCGACGAGAATTGTGATGAGCTGAGAGCCGCAAAAGGGTCGCTTGTCTTCTGAGGCGGTTGTGAGAATGCCGAATATTGACCTAGAGAAGGCTGTGGTGTTGTGGACTGTGATGTTGATGGCTTCGAGGCAAATCCCGAGTAAGGGGAGAACGGAGGTGGTGTAGGAGTTGGCGTTGGCCCTTTGGCAGTGCTATTCTGTGTTAACGACGATAAAAGCGCGGGGCCAGGTATGTCTGCAATGAGGCTGGTTAGATACTTATGTTACATAAAGGTAGGATTTAGAGTTAACGAACTTTGGTTGGCACCAAAACCAAGAGAAATGCCGCCACCCTGCCCAAAGGTACTGCTACTTTCTCCGAGAGACAAGCCTAGTAGGTCATTCTCTACACCTGCTGCTTGAGAAGAGGCGGCCTCACTGCCGGCCCCATTTGTCCCAGTATCGCCGTCGAAATCGATTAATGACAACTCATTCGCGGCCGAGGGCTTCGCTTTTCCAGGAGCGGCCGAGGATGTTGGGAGGGGTGCTCCTTGGGCTAACTTGTTTGCGCCTTCGACATCCCCCTTCTTCAGCAACTTCCACCTCTCGACAGTTCGATGTATGCTGTCATTGATCTCGAACAGCTTGGCGACGGCCTCGTGGTCATCTGACTCTTCCTCACACATCTTTTGAATCTTGGGCTGGGCACTCTGCAACTGGGCAGCCAGGTCCTCGAACACGTCTCCATCGGCTACGGTATCCCGGGTTGGAAAGCGGCCAGCCTTTCCTCTAGTATACGAGCCTTGGCCTGAATCTTTCCCACCTCCTCGGCGGCCTTCGCGCGGTAGTCCGTCTTGGATCTCGTGTCGTAGCCAGCCATGATTTCATCAGTCGATTAGCCTCTTGTAAGTCCTCGGGCGCGCCTCGCCGAATCAGCTCTTGGAGTTTTGCCGATTGCGCTTCACGTTCCTCCTCCTCCATCTCCTCGGCTGACTTTAGGCTCTACAATCGTGTTAGTTCAAAAACGTCCCTTGGCCATAGTTTTGCCGTAACAAGAGGTGCTTACATCGCTTGGGTTGAGGACAGCGACGTCATCCCTCCTGACCTCGGGGAAATTGTAACCCTTGTAGCTCAGCAGACGGTGCATGTCGCGGATGAAGCCCAGGTCCTCCTTGTAGCGGCTCGTCTCACAGATGGTGCTGCGCCACTCTTCGATGGCCTCGAGGATCTTAGATTGGACGCGGGTGTAGCGAAAAGGGGGCCGCTCGGGAAAGCGGCGGACGAGCTCGTTGAGGAACTCCTTGGCGCTAATCTGCAGGTGGAAGGGGTATCCGCAGTTCTTGACGCAAATGTCTAGCAGGCCCAAGGCCAGGATGCCGACATTGGGGTTGCGGGAATTGATATAGTTGACGATGGCGACAGCAGCCTCACGCGGGGCGGTGCCCTTCTTGCTGTTGATGAGATCGGCGATCTCAAGGTTGAGGGCAAGGTTGGACTCGTAGTTCTCGGGGCTACAGGCGCTTGCGATGAAGCGCTGCAGCTGCGAGGGCCGCGGGTAGCCCATCTCGCTCCAGCGGTCCCTGGCGGCCGCGCGGGCCGAGGCAGCCTCCATGCTGCTGTCGTCTCTACTCTCCTCGTCGTGGCGGTGGGCGCGGTGGGCGTGGTGAGAGTTGACGTGATCGTTATCTTGTTACTGTCGCTAGCGAGGTCGCTATTGGCGGCTGGTTTGTTGCCGCAGATAATTCAATACAGGTTCGGAAAAAACGAGCGATGATGAAACAGCAGAAGGCAAGATAATAGAGGGCTACTGTGTGATTGCCCAATGCTTGCTTGTGAGGGTGCTTGGGTTGGTCGATGTCCTTGTATACTCTGGCGATCGGGACAGCTTGAATTAACGAATGTCGACCTTTGTTTTTGGAGGAGGATGACGACGACGACGTCGACAACGATAATGCATCGACACTCGTGTAAGGTAGCGGGAAAGGAGTTGATGTGATGTATGTATTGGCTAGAGGCAGGCAGCTAAGTAGGTTAACCATTCCATCCCACTTCCATCATTAGTCGCTCGTTGCGTGGGGGTGAGACAGGTAGGTAGCACCGGCGGCACTTCCTTTAGGTACCTCATCCACCTAAAGCTAGGGCTTGGGCGGTGTAGATTTGTGTAAATGTATGTATAATAGGTTATTTTATAATCGGGGCGTGATGCCCGCCACGACCTGACAGGACCAAGTGGACCTCTTGGACCCCTCCAGTTTAGATACTGGAATGCCTACTATACCTCCAAACCTTGAAATAAAAAACCCGTTTCTTCCCTTTCCCCCCTCTATGATCCCACACCTAAATTCCAACAAACGATGGTGCGCCACAAGAAGGATAACTATCGAGGAGGGAAAAATGGCCCGCGCTCGCGACCGCGCCCAGCCCGGAATGTCGACGACTCCGATGAGGGCGATGACGCAAAGCCTCCTTTCAAGGCCGCATGCTGGGACCTGAACCACTGCGATCCGAAGCGCTGCTCCGGCAAGAAGCTCATCCGCCTCGGCCTCATGCGCGACCTACACCTCGGCCAGCGCCATAACGGCGTCATCATCACCCAAACGGCAAACACACCCTGTCGCCCGCCGATCGCGAGCTGATGGACCAGTATGGCGCCGCCGTCGTCGAGTGCTCCTGGGCGCGCACTGGCGAGATTCAGTGGAACAAGGTGGGTGGAAAGTGTGAGCGCCTGCTACCTTACCTAGTTGCCGCCAACACTGTCAACTACGGCAAACCATATCGCCTGAACTGCGTCGAGGCCTTGGCTGCTTCTTTTTACATCTGCGGCCACCCCGACTGGGCCGAGCAGGTTCTGCGGCCTTTCAATTACGGCGAGTCCTTTCTCGCCATTAACTCGAAGCTGCTTAAAAAGTATGCTGCCTGTGAGGATGAGGATGCCGTTAAGACGACAGAGAAAGAATGGCTAGAGCGCCTAGAGCGCGAACATGCCGAGAGCAGGGAAAATGAGGACGATGACGATCTGTGGAAGGGAGGAAACGTCAATCGTAGGGCTATAATAGACTCGGACTCAGACGGCGATGAGGAAGAGGACAAGGAAGACGGAGAGGGCGGCAGCAACGAAGATGATGACCACGAAAGTATAGACGGCATTTATCTTGGCAAAAAGCCTGTTCAATGGCCTAAACCAGGCGACTTGATAGAAGACCCGAGGAAGCCACAAAAGAAGAAGGGACCCTTTGACATAACAGACGACGAAGATGACGAAGCAGAGATGGAGGAGATTAGACGCAAGATTCTGGCATCTAAACCTTTCGCCGAGTCCGAGGGCATGGACAAGAAACCAAAACCGCAGGCCATCCCACCCCCACAACCCCAGAGCTACCAAGTCGATTTAGAAATGGAGCCAGACTCCGACAACGGTGACTCAGATGCCGATGCCGACGACGCATTCGATAACATCATTGATGCGACTCCTATAACGGATAGGACGGGTTTGGCTAAGCTGGAAAAGGAGAGAGCAAAATCTGCTACAACCTCTCGATCATTTACGTCAGGAGGCGCCGCAGCGCCTCGTAGATGGTGAATATATCACAGCTTAAATCTCGTAATAACTAGTACTCTGGTAATAGTCTTTCTTTGTAGATAGGTAAGTGCGTGTAGCTTGATCTATATGTTTCTGACTGCTTGGTAGTGCCAAGATTGAGACTACGATTGCTTTAGGGAACACAATTGGTCATTATCACTTCATCTTGATATCCACGGGTGAGCCTTTGTCAAATAAAATCATTAGTTCCTTATGCTCCAACAAAGCAAGCAAGTGTACTACGCGCCCGAGTCTCAATTATCATTATCTATATCACCCTCGTGTTTCGACCTAGTGGCTGAATGATCGATGCCTTTAGCCGAGGTTTCTAATTATTCTAACCACTTCAATATTGGGATATATGATGAAGAGATACAGAGACATAGAACAAGTTAATCGCGTTGCGATACACGCGTCGAAGTAATGAGTAGCTATCGTGTGTTTGATTAGCAATGGGATTAAAGATCTAATAAAACTTCAAGTTTGGATAAGTTTGTGTTTTGTTAATCATTGGTTTAGCAGAGCGAAATAGAAAAGGAAAGCGACGCATAGATTGTAGGCAACGGTCTATTCGAATCTTGAACAGCTTATTCAATGATCATTGTTTAGGGAGACGCGGTGTCTAACTAATTACTATTAACTAGCTACATTACGACTGTGGTCGTAATGGTAGCTCCAGAGGTTTGCCGGTTCTCGAAACCCCCGACAGACTTTGCATTGGGTAATCAGGTCGGTATTAAGTCTGATGAGGGTACCGCTTATTCGAGAGATTGAGTTTCATATTTCGTGTAAAGATCCGGAACCATAGGGGCATAGGTCCTGGGCTCCTTTGGAGCATGGGGTGCTCGCCCTGTCTGGGCTTTGCTGGTCACCGTCTTTCGTTTTGCTTGGATATATTTTCCGACTATGCCGATTTCCGTCGCCAGACTATTCTTGGTGCTGAGAAGTAGGTACGATGTGTGTTTGGCGCGGTCCTAGTGGTGTCCGAGTGTCAATCGTGCCAGAGACTAGCTGCGAAGTCCAATATCGTCTGATCGCTCTTGATTCTCGCATAGGGGGTTACGCCATCGCAAGCGTTCCTCATCATGGAATTAAGTTTAAGAGTTCAAGTACTTCGCATGGTAAGGCGATTCGACGGGGAGAGTCAGCTTGTACAGAGAGCATATTATCTATGTTATATATATATGAAAATACCGCTTCGTCCCGGTTGGAGGTTGGCAACAGTTCGCGTTTTCAAATTCGGGAGGGGTCGGTGGCGACCCCTCGCTTAGTTGCGAACAAATATTTCTGGTCGGCTTGGCTCTTTCAGCTGGTTTTATCGTGTTGTGCGGACGAGATAGAGCTCGTCTACTGAAATACGTGTGGATGCGATGTCATCCTCATAATCTCCTCAACTTAATCCGCGGCTAATAGAAGGGGTTTGCCTCCACTGATGAGGAAGTTCCTGTCATGCATAGTGTCAAGTCGAGTCACCAATCAAAATACTCGTAGAGTTCGGGCGACGTTGATCAAATGAGTCGGCTGTGGGATGATGGTAGGAGCGGGCAAGACATGAATGGGGCCTTCTCTATGGCCCCGGCGTCTACCCCGGCATCAAGTAGATTGATAACTTAGTAGTTAATAGAGCTGGGGCACTCAACGTTGACGCTGTATGATCCATCTCATCGTATAGTTATACAGTATGACAAATAGCTCCTATCGTTGGTTGAAAGGATCCAATGGAGGACCCTGTGTAAGAGGCGAAGAGGCCTTGCTGTATTGTCCTTGCGACTCTCTGCGTGGTCTCGTGTAATGACTATACGCACCGCTCATTGGAGAGCTAGCCGGGTATTCGCCAGATCCATGGCGATGGTGATGTGTAAGCTGCATTTGGCCCGGTTCAGAGATGATTAAGCGAGACCCGCCAGGCGTCCAAGGTCCTCGAGATGAGGTGTATACCTGTGGTGGACTAGTCCATGGGAACTGCGATCTTCCTGATATTGATGATTGACGACGAATTTCGGGGGAAGGGAAAGTCCCGGGGCTCGTGCGAGTGGCAGTAGCTTGGGCTGGAGTCTGCGGCATATCAAACTCTCCTAGCGACAGAGTGCTTATCTCTTGACCGCTGATAGGTGATGTAACGCTATGGCCGCTCGTGCTACTGACGACCGGAGCCCCCTGGATGGCTTTGTTGTCAAAGTCCTCGATAAAGCTACCTAAGAACATTTTGTACACGTCCATATTGGCATCCTCAGTGTCAATTATGTCGCTATTGGGGCGTCAGTGTAATCACATATGAGTATGATTTTGGGGTACATACGGGATGGACGTTCTAAGGAGCTCGGGCCGATCTTTAAGGTCGTTGTCTAGTCGATTAAGACGGGCAATGGCGTTGGGGTGGTAGCCAAAACGCACGAACTGGATAGAGATGGGCCGGGGGCGCGAAGGTGACTTATTACTCGTGGAGGTCCCAAGTGGTGTTTCTGGCTCCCAGTTTTCCTCTGGAATCCGTTTGATGAAAGTGACGAGGTAATTATCAACGTCGAGTTCTTTGTTGATTTCCCACAGGCCATCCGTAAGTACCAGAATAGTGAGGTGTCTCTTTAGTTTCCTCCCATCACTATTCTTCCTCAAGTGGTCCTCCAGGATCAAGCTCAAACTCGCGACCATATCAGTTTCAGAGATAGTAGTTTTCCGCTTATTAGGATCTCATCGCCCATTCTGTCCAAAAAATCTTCTTTCTTCTGATTCTTTTTGGGAGTAAGCCTCCACTTCTCGTCTACATCGTTCGTGAACCGAAGCTCCATTCCGTTGTCGTCGTAACCTAGTGATCGCAACACAAGCACTCTGAGTAAGTAAGTGGCGTGTCGCCAGAAACGTTTTCATAGATGATGCGTTGTCGACGAGATATACCTGAAAAATCAGTTAGCAGGTGCGGTGACCCAAGCTCCCAATACAATGAGCCGAGAGGGTAGGGTTATTCTTACTAGGTCTCTATTTATGAAATGATTCTGCAATTGGTCCTCTTTACCGCCTAGCCGCTTCCCATACACGGAAATATACTTTTTCAAGTAATAGCTCAAACTGAAATTGTCTTTGTGGTTGGCTTGATACTCCAAGATGTGGTCTTCAACCTCCCAGAACGTGGTAGGGGGTCTGGCGGCTTCAGCGGGGTGTCTTGGGGGGTACGATCAAAGGATGTCAATGCGCCGCGTTGGGCTTGCGTGAAGAACCCAGAGACCCTTTCTGGGACGGTCAATACTGGATTAGGATCTAACCCCGTCCCGATACCTCGTAGAGGGTCTTCTGGACGGGGTTGCATGAGACGAGCCATAGGGCCCCTCTGAACGCCGTGAGGGATAGAGAAGAGACTCTGAGAAAAGTTCTCTTCCGCTTTTTGAGATCGTTCGGGGGACATCCTCTAGCTCTGATATCCCGGATTTAGATATATGAGTTACTCTGTCGATGAACTCGGCAATATAATCTGGGAATCCGTCGGTCGACTGTGTTGCTTCTTCATCGATGCCTTTCAGTTGTCGACTAAGGCTAGCGCCGCTGATTCTATATTCACCAGGCGTTATCAGCATTTTACTGTCGACGAGGTCTAATACCTTGGAAGTATAACAGTCGTCTCTTCTGATGGTGTTTCTGAGATACTTGTGCCAATCAGTGACGACTGATAGAACTTTCTCTTTATTGTGGAAGGGGTCCCCGATGCCGATCCCCATAGACTCGATTTCTCTTTGGCGAAGCAGCCGATATTGCTTCACGCCTTCTTTGCCTAGAACAACATATGTCGCCGCAATGGAGAAGACGCATCCTAGAGACCAGACGTCGCTCCCTTGGGTTACTTCGGGTTCTACGAGACGCTCAGGACGATATGTGAACTTTTCTGGGGCCGCTGTCACAAACAAATAAGAACCCATTTTTTGCCTTAGACTTTTCAGGAAATCCATCGGAGCGCCTACCAAAACTTCGAGTACCTCCAGGCACTGATATTTTGGGTATATTTCCGTCAGGGAGCCCTGAAACGGTCTTCACTCGAGCTTCGCCGGGGTCCGCTAGTTTAAAGCGACCCCTAACATCTAAGATATTCTCAGGTTTGATATCACCGTGCCATCTATAATTGTATGTAGTCAGTCAAGTAGAAGTCGGCAAGGGAGATTGGGGATAGTACAAGTAAGTGGTATATACCGGTATACCATGCTGCATGACTTGGATAGATGCTAGGGCGTCGGCGACATTGAACATAGACTTCCAAAATATCTGGATTTCCGAGAATGTGATGGGCGGGTTTTCTTTCTGAAATGCGCTGTAGAGATCTTGAGCGCCTAATTCGAGAACGAGGTTATAGTAAATAGTCTCTGTATTCAGATTGAGGTCCTTTTCACAATGTGAGTACCATCCGATGCATTGAACGATCCCCTCTTTTTCGCCGATGGTATTGTATATATTCTTCTCGTCTTCAAATTCGTCTTTCCGCTTCTCGCTGAAACGTTTGATAACGAATCGGTATTGCTTAGATACAGGATCAGTATGTTACAAGTTGGTGGCTGGGCGAAGCAACATACCGAACCTGCATTTCGACCAGGAATGTCCTCAATGTTGTCTTCATCGTCTGGCGAACCCATTTTCTCTTGGATTTCCTTGTCAACGAAACCTGTCGGAACTTCCACGACCCATAATGAGGCTTTTCGATCAGTCTTAGGAAGACCATCCCTGGTAGGTTCTATCTTGGTCCTTGCTGTTATCGGTATAATATGTTCATAGGAGGGGGCCTTTCTGCTCATCCTCCATCCGAACTTCATAGCGCACCATCGCCATTGTTGCCTATAGAAACTCTCTGCATTTTCCTTATGTTTTTTCGCGGGAAGCAACTTCTTCAACTTTGGAAGCTCGACAGGCAAGTCGCTGATTCCATCTTCGACGAACTTGTGTATCTTGTGCCCAAGATCTAGGTCTAATAGTGTGTAGAATATCGGTAGGCGGTCAAGAATTTGGTATGATTTCTGTAAAGGCGGGCGGTATTGAAAGCGTCGATAAGCGGCTTCTAGTAGTCGTGAGATCTGGCCGTGCTCTGGGTGATTGTCGGTTTTATGACCTAACAGTATATGTGTGACAATCTCGACGACGACGAAGGGGCGACCGCCTAGATCCTCGGCTTCATTTAGGGTATTATTGTCTCGCACGGTAGAATAGAACTGGATCGCCGACTGATACTCGCTCTGTGTCGGTGAAGGGGAGAACGGGGAATAAGACAGGGCTCCATTGTGGGGTGGAAATAAAGGTGAGCGGGTGTAAACGAGTACCAAAGACAATCAAAACGTTCGAGTGGGATGCTCACTGAGACATGCAATGCGGCGCTAATTCAAAACAACAGCGATAGTATATAGTTGGATTTCTGTATATATGAGATGTAATAGTGCAAGGGGGAAGAAAAGCGAAATGTTGGACAGACAAGAGGGAAGCAAGTTGTAACGAGGCTACATAGACTTCGCTAAGAAACCTCCCCTAGAGTCTCCATTGACCGATATGAATAGAGCTGGGGGGTCTACTATGTTGGAGACTAGCTACTCTACAGACACAGCTGCTTTAGTTGACACCAGCTGACTAGCTCATGGTAGGAAATGGTTGCATTGGCGTTGGGCCAGAGGTTCGTCTTGCCCGCATCCAGGGTTCAGGCGTGGGGAAACTTGCAGGAAACACCTGGGCACCTTGGGGCGAAGCTGACACAGCCTGAGCTTTAAGTGCTGCGCGTGTAAACGATGATTGGGTATCTTCACCACTATAAGCGAATCCGGAAACGGATGTGGAAAAAAGCAAAAAGGCATCTAAACCTGCATTAAACAAGACAGAGACTACATGACGCGAACTATGAGAAGCTATGATTTACATAGTCTATACGGTTTCGCAGCAGATCGACTGCTTTGGAAACTAATGTTCGTCCAACTAGGGGGAAATCCCCTCATATGTACAATGATTATACGTCTTGTTTAATTTTAGGAGAAAAGAGAGCCCAGAATTACAAGACGACATGTAAATGTAATCGTCTGAGCGCCGAACATAGTTAGCTTAAGAAGCTGACTTGGGTTCCTTGCCAAGTAAATGTTGTACGAAGGAGCGTGGTACAGTCTGATCATCAGTATTCGTCCGACTTCCAGAATGCTTCTCCCAATATTCAGCGATATACGGATCATGTGATAGAAGACCCCGCGCTCGCTGCTCTCTTCTCCACGACTCCCACTTGTAATAAAATAAGACTACAAGCAGTGTAATGGCCAAAGTGGGATAGTAACGTAGAGGAAGCTATTCAAGGCGTTTCTAGAAAAATATACTTGATCTTTCCCGTCGCCCTGATACTTTACGACATCTGTGCTAAAGAAGGTTGAGACGAATGTTGGAGCAGGTAGACAAGTGTGATTATCGTGATTGTACGCATTGCGATGGCCTCTTTCTGACCTCGCTCGGCAAACCACATGCTGTCCGCGAGTCTTTCTTGTCTTGCAGCAGTATGCAGCTGGGCTTGCTGGAGAACGATGTTCTTGCGATCTCTAGCAATCTTTGAAAGAATCTTACCGCGCTCAACCTGCGTCTGGAGGTCGTACATAAATTCATTTATCCGCGCCGAGAACCTTTTTAGTGCCTTTTGGCATGTAGCAAAATCTGCGGCTGGGAAATCAGGGTCTTCGACAAGTATTCCATACGAGGACAAAAGGGATTCCATTATTTTGATGTTAGATTCCATTACCATCACCGCTTCGTTAACCTTGTCCTCATATTCTTGAACCCGAGTGACGGCGCGCGGGCGGATTCTGGGCTGTAGCGGATTTGTGTCGTCGAAGAGAAGAGCAGGGCGTGTCAAATTGTCAATTGTTGCCTCGAGAGACTGTAGATGCCACCGCCACTCGTCCGATGCCCATTGTGCTAGAGCCAGATGTATTTCAAGACTAGAATTGAACGACTCGTGAAGACTATCGAATTGAAAGCCCTTAGGTACTAGGCCCTTGGGTAGGATCTCGCCCATCAATTTTTTAACGGCTTCTCGGGTCTGCTATGATCCACAAGGCCGAACCCGTACCGAGATCAAGTCGGTGATAGACGGCAGCTTGACGTATTCGCCAGCGATTCCTGACGAACTGGCTGTTGGTGGGCTCCTTTGACGTAACGGCTTTGAGATTGTAGCAGATTTCGTGCTGCCTACCGGACCTATTCAGGTCTGGAATGATGCTCCCGGGTTCAGGGTTGACAAATGTTGTTCGAGTTCGGAAAGCATTGTATCGAAGCTCTCGATCCTCTTCTTCTGCCCCATATACTAACAAGAAGTCAATGTAGGTCGGCATGACTTGGTGATAAGTTAAAATTCGAAGAAGACAATCGCGGGTCATCTCGAGCGGGGCTAAGGCGCTGTCGGTGATTAGAAAACTACGATGACACTCATCAGTACAGGTAACTTTATGTTGTGTGCCTGGATTTCCCGGTGCTTGTTTGGTGATTCTTTGCGACTTACATAAAGCGACATTGCGGATCTGGCCTGGTGGCCAACGCGCCTACAAATTTGACGGGGTTATTAATATCGCGCTCGTAGGTGTCGCCTAGCCATTCCTTCAACTTCTGCTCGCTGAGGAGGTTGCGCTTTGAGATCTCAAAGCGTCCTTGGACATTTTTCTCGATTTCTCGGACAGGTATTACCACGTCGCTGGGGTTTTCAGTAAAGAGTATACTTTTTTTGCGATTGAGCCTATCGCGCAAACCCCATATTGCAGGGCCGTAGGAGGCGCTATCGACTATAAATTGAGGGTATTTCTGGAATATCAAATAAGATTCAGAGAAATCTGTTGGCAAATGAATCGCCATCGCCATAAGTCTCCGCTGTTTCGGAATGCGCTCAAGTAATGGAACGAAATTTATGAAACATCAACTGGATAGTGGAAATAATATGCAAATAGCGCGCCGAACGCAAGTCTCTTGAACAAGGAAGAAAGCATCCCTTGCGAGAGGGGTTTTAACCAAAATCACCGGGCATCTTAGGACGCCTAATTGACCCCAAACAGCCTGCCGATCCGCCGTGATCGTGTTCACTGCCATGTCGCATAAGTAGGCGTTGTTGTGTGGCCTATCATAGCCACATTCACACCGAAATGTGCATACTGTAACTAAAAGCCTACAAGGTTACTAACCGTATTGTATTTCGTGCCACCCCGGTCTATCTAGATGTAACATGTTTCTGGTTAGGGACAGGACCACGCATGCTAGATTTCATCAGCCCTAGCTAAAGATCCTCAAACGAAACCAATTATGCACATTCAGTCATCATCATCCATTAAGCGCCGGGGCGCATCTGGACTGTGTTCTACCCGGGTTCGTATCTGGCCTCCGCCTGCCACACTCTTCTCTCGAGCCCTATGTCGCTTCCGAATTTCGTGAATTTGGCCTCGCTCGTCCTATCAACATACATTTATCAGTCAATTGGCTTCCGACTGTGGCAAAAGAAAGTAATCTCCCTGCCAAGGACTCACGGTTGTTAATGTACGTGGCACATATATCAAAATAATGATCTTCCACGCCCAACTAGAACCGCACCACTTGTTAGTATGTTGGGAAGATCCAGAGGATTCGGACCCCGTCTACACTGACATTATCTTTGAAGGTAACGCCAGGATAAATTTGTTTCAAGAAAGGCTCTAGTTCCCACCAGTCCAGGTTGTAGGCATTCACGACTTCGGGGATCATGGCTGGAAGGCCCCGAACTGTCGCCGACTTGTAGAGGAATTCGGTCATGGTCTTTTCCACAGCAGGAGCCGTAGTTAGGTCACTTTGTCCATCATGGTCATCTGAGTGTCCCGCATCGCTGGTTGCATTGCCTTTGTCGCTGCTGGGTCTATTTTCCTGCGGTTGCTTGTTGGTCCTGAGGGTCTGAGCCCTAGCCTTTTGAAACCAGCTTGTCATGTTCATGCCGTGCTCATATGACGCCTGGGATATCGAATTACATGTTATGAAGTGCGGAAACTGTTGTAAATAGGCTGGGCTGACTCTTCTCAGTGGGTGGGGGGATCTTACCTCATTTAAAGCTGGCCGTACCAGGCCGTGGCGTGGCCATGGCTGCTCCCCCAAACACTCCAGGGTTCTGTGGATGGGCCACTAGAGTGCTTTGATCGGCCACATGAGTCGTCCTCACAGCCCAATGCAGCATAAAACCAATGTGGATTGACGTCTCTTCACCGAACTAGCTTGTTGGTGGGCAAGAGAACGCCTAACATCATAAACACGCGAACTTTTGCGAATGCGGACCAACTGATCACGACACATTGCCTAGCAAATGGCACAGTTGTCGTGTAGTTGGCGATTGATTGTTCTTGATTGCACGCTATTCAATTCTAGTAGATTAACTCGTATTCTTCCAAGACGCAGCGCGCGTAAATTGACTTTGGCAAATACCACATGGACAACAATGTTCTTGATATCACTGCGTATCTCTGGGTCCCTGCAGCATCGCCATTGACTATCCGTAGTAAAGTTGTAGTGTACAGGTGATGCTTGATCTATCAATCCACAGCTTTGTCTTTCCCTCCTAGGACATAATTGTATTCAACCGATACCCAGCAGTTACGCTTGTAGGCTCCCCGCCTTCAATACGTCTCAAGCAGCGCCTTGTTCACCCAAGGCGCTAGTAACTGTTGGCGGACTAAATGTATGGCAGTGCCGATTACATTAAAATAGCGACCGCTATCGGTGTCTAAAGACAACTCCAGGCCCGACGGCACCAGTCTTCTCATCGTTACGTCTTCTTCCATAATATTCGAAGTATAGTATCTATCTATCTATAAGGTATAAACAATGGTGCTCTGTCGCTGGATCCTGACCTCGCAATATGACTGTGTCCACTGCGGCCCGAAGCGCCTCATACGCCTTGAATTTGTGACAGACAACTTCTATGATTGTCTACCACCCAGATCAACCCTATTAAAGAGATGAGCCTCATATCTGTTGATCCTTGTAAAAGACTAAAAAATATTTCTACACCTTTCAAAATGACCCAGATTTTAATGTAAGCAGGCATCAAGTTTCAGTTCCAGCCGTTACAAATAAGGGCTAGCCCTGACGCCCTACAAAACCCTTGCTAGAGCCCTAGCACTAGAACCCGCCTAAGTTGGTACCTACAGACGTGTTTTGTAAACATCTATCTAAACATAAAACATAAATACAATCAGAGCACACTATCAATAATAGCTTGTGAGCTCTCAAATCCTATGCATGGTGCAATCAGACGAAAACATGATTTAGCTCGTGAAAACGGCCGAACTAAAAAACAAATTTATCGGAGTACAATTTGTTACCAGCCAATTTCTCAGGCTAGTCAATTTCCAGTAAGGAAATCAAGCTCCCGAGGAAGCTAACAATTATATTTGTTTCTTGACAACATTCCAGGAGATATATATACTCATACGCATGTCGCTACCCAGACCATCCAAATCTCCAATTAGGAGCTCTTCTTTAAAAGTTAGGACTAGATCATCATTATTTGGCACGTATATAATCACAAAGATTTTTCCAAATTTTGGTACATGAATTGCATTCGGAGCTGTTCTTATACCGCACTACAATCTTAGTTTGAAGCGTACTTGCATATTCCCGTAGAACATTCTAGTACGAAGCTTTAATGTGAGTGCTTACATCTATATTTTTGGTGTGTGTCCTGAGTCGTGTAACTGAGCCCTATGTTGACATTTCCAGATGCGGTACACTCGAGCCATAACCAAGCGCTATAACACATGTTGCGATCGTATCTGACCTTTGGCAAAAAAGTTGGATATATTTTGACTTGTAGTCCCTTCTCTATACTCGACGTAAAATAATTCAGTTGCGTTATAAGATGATATTGAAATGAAGAATCAGGCTCTGTTCTCCGCTCACATTAATAACGTGTCTCGCCATTCGAGGTCTGACCGTTATAACGTCTAACTTGAATAAGCTCTCACTTGAAATGGTTCTGGAACTTTGTAAGCATTTCAATCTACTTTTATAAATTTACCTTACTTAGTTGTGAAACTTCTAAATAAATTTGTTGTCATATATTTCTGCGATATACCTAGTTGTGAAAATAATCTATTCAGTATCTCCTTATACACCCGTGCCAGTAACAGAGATTTAGGCATGGAGGATCAGACTAAAGAGACCCTCTGTGTATAGTCGTATAGTCACATAGAGCCCACAGAGATGGCTTCGCTGCTTCTCCGTGCAACAACAGATGCACTCGAACCCTGCGAGGTCCCTGACAACCGGTCGAGAATCCGCACATTATTATTAAATATTATCATATCGTGCCCGATTCTGTCATGATACACAAATATTTTTCTACGAATTCTCGAAGACAGTTTTGATTCCACTACATTAAATCCCAGCTCACTGCCGCAACCACAATCATCCCACCTTGTGATATTGAATTCCTCAGTATCAACTTTCATCTGTGAAATTGCACTCACGTGGTATCACTTAATTGATAGCATGGTTTCTGATCCTGCAACATAACTCATCTTATGGACTATTTGGTAAACGCAACAAATGAACAGGTTGCTCGGGAAATAGCGTCCTTACGTTAACAGGAACAATGCTTTTAGTGTTGACTATCTCCCGTGACAACTATCATGCCGCTGGCGGACATCATATCTCAGCTCCATAGACGGATAATACTCAACTTCAATCATCACACTTCGAAGAACACAATATTGAGAGTCATGAGCTCAGCTGGTAGTTTCTGGAGAGCGACTCAGGGTGTTGCCGTGGGGCCAGTGGATTTGAAATTGGGTCAGCTTTCCATATAGTTTACCTACCCATACGAAGCTTTGATAGCTTTATTGCATACATTATTTCTTGTCTTGTGCCGTTTTACTTCAAGTGTTGCGATTCGTCATCCCAGTCTTATTTTCAAACGGCGAAACACCTCGCCATCTGCTATTCTATTATCAGTATTCTAGAACATCCTGGCACACTACTAGTAGGGCATCTCTCCAAAGTCTTCAGATACAATATTCATTAGGATCACTCCTATTCATTTGCAATAGTTGAATGGCCGTAATTTCGGCTACGTAGAGGTATACTATATAAGTGATCATAATCTGTTGGTGGCATGTTAGCCAAGGTATGCTACATATCCCTCGGCGTGTATCTGGCCATTGCTTTCAGTCGTCTCGCAGACGGATCATTGACTGAAAAGCCCCGACTGAAGCTACTTGTTCCTAACGTGCCCGCTTTTTCTAGGTGCTGGGGGGCATGGCATGAGAAGGACTCGCTGCACGCAAAGGAAAGTGTCATAATTGCAGCGGATCTCAGCAATAATCAACTGGTCGCCGACCTCTCATTGTATCTTCGTGATATCTCCGGGTAACATGTGAACACACAAAACTGCAAATTAAAAAATACTGCTCTTCGAAATCAACCTTCTCATGTGCAGACCATAAAAACCCTTTCTCCTTCCTTCCTCCCTTCCACCCTTCCACCAACAACCATTCATCACGCTTCGCAGTTATCTCTGGAAATCCTCGTTGCACGCTACTCTCCTGCCACTGCACTTCATCATCTTCATCATCATCGCTTTTGTCATCGTCGCCGCTGCCATCGTTGCAGATATCATCACCCATCTCCGTCGTCGTAGGATAGTTCGTATCCCACACCTTTAGTTTCAAACCGCTGTAGCGATGTACTGATGCCTGTGCAGGATCATATACAGTACCCTATGATGCCTTCTCAGGCCACTGTAGCTCCCCAGCAGAACGCAATCCAAGCTAGGTAAAGCTAACTATCGTAGCAGCAATGACTTTAGGACACTACTGACGCGTTTTAGCTCTAGATGGGGAAATTTCCCTTGCGGAGAGTGCGGCAAGTCATTCTCGCGCCGTGATGCTCTCCTTAGGCACAGTAGAACGGCTCACCTCTCCGGACGACACTTCTGGTGCCAGGAAGACGAGTGTGTTCAAGCAAGGAAGGGCTATCGACGGTTCCGCGATTACAAAAATCATATGTTGACTGTTCACAACATGACAATCACAGCCGATCAAGCACGTTCCCAGCAGGCTATTCATAGTGGTCGTCGCAATACACGTCATAATTCTCGTGAGGACGAATTCGAAGAGCCCAATAACCTTGCTGTATCCCGGAACATCTCAGAAGCTAGAACACAGGCTTCTGCTCAGCCTCATCCACCTTCTCAACCCAATCTACAGGCTGTTCCTCGCGTTGGGACGCAAGCCGTTCCCCAAGCTACTCTGCTACCCGTCTCTGAACCTCGAAGCCCACCAATGCATTTACAACTACAACAATTCCCCCAGCGCGTTCCGGATCATTGGACGTACGATGGACAGCCAGAAATCATGTCTTGCCAGAGCGGTACCCCTACCGCCGTTCTAACCTACATTCCCGACTTTGTTGAATATGGCGAATTGCCTCGTAATATGTTTCGGAGCGGCTACATGAAGCAGTCTTTCGTAAGTCACTATGACGCCGCTGTATTCAAATTACCTACTAACCACAACAAGCAGCCCCCAATAAAACACAAAGCAGAGAGGGAGGATAATCATTACGCTCAAAACGAGGTTGAGTCCCGTGTTGGATACGAAAACGATGAGTCCAAAGAACTGCGCGAGATGGTAGGCGCCCAGAGGCGCATGTACCAGGAGCTTGAACAGAACTACAACAAAGTACGAGAAGAGAGAGATAATTTGACGTCTTTGGTCAGAGCGTTGGGTGATAGGCTGCAGAACAGATACTACTGAATCAGCTGTATATGGATATCAACAAGAGAATTCTGCCTTGGCGAAAGAGTTCGTGGATTCTGAACAGCAAACCACAGCACGAACTTCGGGGGAGCTATCGAGAGTTTTGCATCGGAGGATACCGATAATCGACATGTGTTTCGCTTTGTATAGGCAAGAGGAGCTATACGCGAATTGGCCTGTTTCGTGGAGGGTTTTGCGAATACCTCTTAAGATGGGAACAACAATGACGAGCTCACGAAATCATGACGGAGTTTCAGTGGACTATATACCCTTTGATTTTTTTTTCTTTTTTCTTTTTCGGGGTTTTGTCGACTTGTGAGGGAATATCATGGATGGTTCATAGGTTGAACCAATGCAAAAAGCACAGCTTATGACCCAGAGATGACCCGTGGCTATTAATTGACGAAGAAGATTCGGAGATTATCATCGCTTGAGCGATAGATAGAGGATCGGGTTGCCCTCTTTGAGCTATTCAATATGGCTGAAATGGCATGTGTGAGATGGGGCGACTGGGGCAGTTGTCCATAAATGCTACGATTTCATGTGTATCATCCGTGTGACCCAACATCCATATCTAAATTAATGGGTCAAGCCCATGACACCGCTACCTCTCATCAAAGTTTTACTTCCGACTTGTCAAAAACTTCAGGGTCTACTATTCTATTCCTGGTATCCTAGAATCACTTTGCATTTTAGCCGTTGTTCGCTTTAAAGCTTTCAAATGCCCTTTTCATTGGTATCACCCTCGTTTCGTCTCTTCGTTTTGGTAATAGTAGAACAGCGTCACTTTCCATCAGGTAGATATTCTAAGCAACATGGCCAGGGCCAAGGGATCATATTGTGCAACTCTCTGGCATGTTAGCAAATACAAATTCTAGGCCTCCGTGTGTGTATATGGCTCCTAACTCCCAGTCACCCTAGAAACGGAGAAGTCGCCGAGGTTCGATAATTGAGGTTGTCTGTTCCCGACCTGCACGGTTTCTCTGTGCACGAGAGGGCATGATAAGGAAGGACTCCTCGTACGTCAAGTACGGTGTGATTATCCCACCGTGCCCCAGTGGTAAGCAACTGGCTGGTCTAATCTTCTGCTAGCTCCATAATATCTCCTGGGTGATAGTAGTTACACTTACTTATATCTCGAGCACCGTTTATTTTCACCACTCATCTCTCTCCTCTACATCATAAAAATATTTTCCTTCATTACAAAAACAAAACCATCCCTTCTGCAACTACCCTAAACCACGCAGACTAACACCAACTGTCCTGAATCATCAAAAGTCACCTCCATCCATCATCCACGCACTCTATAGTGCTTGCTCGATTGCTGTGTCTCTCGCTGTACTCAATTGCCTGCATTTTTTTATAGTTCGTATCTCCTATCTATGATGCCTGAATACTTGTAGGAGTACTTACGCTTATGTAGGATCACGCTCAGGACTCCCTCACGTCTTCCCCCATCACGATGGCTTCCAAGCGGCACAGAACCAACCAAGGTAAGCTCAGCTAACTGCCACAGATCCTGCGATCTCCGATGCAAACTAATACTCTACAACTCTAGATCGGGCGAGTTTCCCTGCCACAAATGCGGCAAGATCCTATCACGCCGTGACGCCTTGCTCAGACACACCAGAACCGCGCATCAGTCTGGGGAGCACTTCTGGTGCCAAGAACACGGCTGCATTGAGGCTAGGAAGGGCTACCGGCGCTTTCGCGACTTTCAAAACATATGAGAGTTGCCCATAACAAGATCGTCTCGGCCGACGATGTAGCCTCTCAGAAAACCCTTCGCGAGAACCATCGAGCCGCCCGTGAAAACGAGCCTCAAGTTGTAACTCAAGCCTTGCATCACACTGTTACTCAAAATATCTCTCAAAACCCCCATCAGGCTTCTCGTCAGTCTATTCACGAAGATTCCCAGCCTATTGCCCAGGTTACTCCCCAGCTTGCACCTGTAGCAGCCCCTCACGCAAATCTACGAGTCAATCCTCAAGCTGGTCCTCGCGTTGCCTCGCAGGCCGGAAATTATATCTTACCCGAGGATTTTCAACTACGCCCCGTCTACGAACCAGACTACACGATGTACGGTGGACGATCGCAGCCATTTTTCCGCCATAGCGATGTGCCCGTACCCCGTGCTGTTTCCCCCGGACATATTCCCGACGACGTTCGGGATCTGCTCCGAGCCGTCGATTACCAAGCCTCTATGTATGAGGAGCTCCTTGAAAAGTACAACAAGTTACAGACAGAAAGAGATGAGCTCGCGGTTACGCTCGATAGCTTGCTCAAAGAGAGGCAGCAGTACCAAAACTAAGGCCCTCCGAACTGCGGTAGACACATCAATGTCTATTGCGTATTCAGGAGCATCGTGTCGGGACTAAGAAGATGAGTGCTTGGGCACTTGAAATCATGTTGGATTTTGCAAGACATGCTGGAAGTCTCGTAATGGAGTTTTGAAGTACTCATTGGAAGTACTTGTTGGAATTACCTGTTCATCGCTTCACCTATAAATACAGAGCTAGAGCGCTATGTATACGGTTGTCGATTCGGCCATTTGACGCCTATGATTTTACGAGAATTACGACTTCACGAGCTTATAATAGCGAGACGGAGCAAGCAAGATACCCACTGGTTTTTTTCTTTCTTTTCATTTTTTGTCGCTCTGGATAGAGCTAGATAGCAGGGCTAAGTGGGAGGGTTGGCCCTAATAACTATAGATTACACGTGGTCGTGTGTTGAGAGGAGGAGGAGTCGTCAATAAAGAATAGTAGCGGAATGCTAACTCTGATATCTTGGCAGCACACAGAGATGGATAAAATGGGACAGGACTGGACGGAACACTAGGTGTGCTGGGAACGGACCCGATATGGGGTGGTGATGCCGAAATAAGATCAGAAAATGTGGACGATAGGAGGACTGTGCATAAGCTGTGTACTTTCCAATATATTCTCTACGTGATCTGACTTTTAACTCTAACCTGTGATCCCGAAACTTCCGTTACCTAGCCTTCCACCTCAACCGCCTAACCCACTCTGCCCACCGCCTAACCTCCTCCTCTTCCAGAAGCAAGTCCACAGTATAAAATCTCCTCGCAAGCTCCTCATGGTTTGCAAAGCGATGTACGAATCGATGACAAGCACCGCAGAGCCACGCCACATTCTGCAGATCCGCCTCACGATGCCAGCCGCGCTTTACGGCCTTCGCGTGTACAAAGCGGGGGATAAGGTGATGATAGGTGAGATTAATCCAACCACGGCCACAGATCTCGCACGCGTCGGCGCGCGTGGAGCTAGGCGGCGGGGGCGGGGTCGACAGGGCTTGTAGGAAGGCCGTTAGCACGGGCGCGAGAAATTCTTCGATGCCTTGCTTCTCTTCGCGCGTGATCCCGTACGCTGTCAGCGAATCCGAGATCCCTGGGTCGAGGTTGGGCAGGTGTGTACCCATGTCTGCGCCGGTTAGTGGTAGCGTGTACTGGCTTTGGAGCCTTGGTGAGGTAATATAATCATGGTAGTCGATTGATTTGAGCTCAGGGGGTAGACAGGCGAAGGTTTCGGTGGCGATGTAATCTGTGAAGTCGGCGAGATCATCGTCTTGCATCGTGTTTTTGTCCTTATCATCCTTCACGGGCTTTGTGTGCAATCCCACCGGTTTATCTTGGAAGTCAAAATTTGGACCATTCTCATCATACCTTTCCTCGTTTGATATTAGGGTATCATGAGATACTGGTGAAGTTGCCTTCTTTTTTGACTTGGTCTTAATTCGACGACGCGGTTTAGTTTGCGGTTCCGAGATCTTTTCAAGAAGCGAAGTAGCTAGGCAGTCCCGAAACAACTCATAATTCCTTTGCTCATCTTCTGGTATTACCGTTGACATTGTGAACGTTTAGGTGTTTGGTTGAAGATTGGGTGTAAGTGTACACGTGACTTAGGTATTTGATATCCCAACTCTAAACTAACAAGTTTCATTTGACTCTAGAATAGGAAGATATGAGGTTAGTTTAAAATCTCACTAAAAGAATCTCATCAAGACTTACTATAAAATTAAATGCTTTTGTTTAAAATCCAGGCCTTTTACTTGCGAAAGTCTCTATGAATATTGCAAGACGTGAGGTCGTTATATTTGCTGGCGATCCCCGCGGTTGGCAATAAAGTGACCCGCTTTTCCAGGAAGGGTACCATGCAGCTACCCCGCAATCCCGCAATCCCGGGAACAAGGGTCCCACGGTGATAGCTTGTTGTAACGACGCAGGGTAGAGGTTACTATTATAACTCGAAGGCTGTTGAAAGGTTGTATCGACGTCCTAAAATGGTACAAATGGTACATATGATCTGTAAGCATGACTCCACGAGGGCAGCAGTAGTCCGTCTTTTGTACCACATATATAACTATGCTCACTCTCTAAATGGTCTGTAATTCCATGTGCGACTTCTCGCTTCGTTTCTCCGACTGAGTCACCCTACCGAGCGGGTCAACTCAGCCACTACAGCGCTAAAGTACCTAGTTATCATGGCATCTTTGAAGAAGGTTGTTGTCGCCTTCGACCTCTACGGAACGTTGCTGTCCACCGAGTCAATAGCCGATGACCTAGCTAAAGTATACGGAGAGGACAAAGCTCAGTCCTTGGCTGCAGTATGGCGCCGGTATCAGCTTGAGTATACCTGGCGGATTAATAGCATGGGTTGGACTTGCCCTGGCACATGACTTCAAACAATAACTAGGTCTGATCGAGTTACAGGACAATACAAGACATTTAGCGAAGTTACCCGTGGCGCACTTGCACATGCAGTTGCCGAGCACGGCTTGACGCTCATAGCCGACGATGCCAAGACGCTGATGCGTGCATATGACGCACTGCATGTCTTTCCCGAGATCCCGGCCGCAATGAAACTACTGCAAGAAAATAGCGGAAGTGTCGATGCGTATGTATTCTCAAATGGCACGGACGAGATGGTGGGCAACTCTATCCGGACTTCGCCCGAACTAGGACCGCATGTGGATATGTTTCGGTCTCTTGTTACAGTTGACAGCTTAAGATGTTTTAAGCCAGATCCCAGAACATACGCGCACCTAGTAGATCAAGCTAGCAAGAAAGGAAACGAGGCAGATGTTTGGGTTGTGAGCGCGAACCCCTTCGACATTGTTGGTGCCAAAGCGGCCGGTTTACAAGTTGCCTTCATTGATCGGTCAGGCAAGGGTTGGATTGACCGGCTGGATGAAACGCACAAGCCTTCATTGATTGCTACCGGTGTCGATAAAGCAATCAAGTCAATCTTGAATTATTAGTTGCCTCCTATGATATGTGGGTAGGCAGGCGAATAATGAAACGACTGGTATCTTCATAACATGTCCGTGATTTTCGTAACATCGTAGGTCCCACGCCGATTTTCCAAGCCCTTCTAATTAAGCTTTCCCTAAGACCATACAAGCTGGTTGAAACTCTCAAAAAGCTTGATGATCTCTTCAGCAAAGAGCTCTGCGTCGGCGGGGTACCGAGCACTGATATAGTTGTAATTCTCGTCCTCTACCACGAAACTATTGGGCATAATGAGCAATCTTACCCCATCAAGTTGTGCTAAAATTACTATGAAATGGGGCGAATACTTACGGGCCAGGATTCAGGTTGACTTGAATTGGTCCGGGCTGGCAAGAGCTTTGGTCACCTAGCATAAAGAACATTGTCAGAACCGGCCGCTGCCATAAATCAAATAGCAATACACATTGCGGTCGTGTCATCTTACCGATTCTTGCACATTCTCACTGCCGTGACCGAAAGTCTTGTAATAGTCGCCTAGGAAAGCTCGTGTGCCCCAGTAGGCGGTCTGCTCAAATCGTGTAGGTAGTGCAGTGGTCACACAATCGTGTATTAGCTGCGGCCATTCGCATCTTTAGACTCGGACAGAACCATGACACCATGGCACACCGCAGCGACAACCTTCCGGCTGGGTTTCTTGGTCTTGGGGAAGTAGTCGAGCATGAGGTTGTGGACGACGGACGATTCAATGACCTGTCGAACGCCCTTCTCGTGTCCACCGGGCAGGACGACGAGGTCGAAGGGGTCGAGGGAGAAATCGGGTGCGGTCCACGAGAGAGGATGGAGCATCTCGTTGCTTCGCTGCATCTTCTTGTATTTTGAGACGACCTCCTTCGTTGCGCCGAGCAGCTTCTGGGTAACACCCTCGAGCATCTTTTTGTCGCATCGGGGAACTTTCCCACTCTCCGTCGCAAAACTGATGTCGTAGTCGGCCGTCTTGAATGCGTCCCAGGGAACAGCGGTTTCTATAGTCCAAACTACCAGTAAGTATGTGCTTCTTAGCCTGCAGTGGATAGATGAATGTGCGCGCACCTGTGGGATCGTGGCCATAGTCGGCCATGATGAAGATGACTTTGGGTCTCACAGTCGTTGTCCCAGGATTGATGATCTGTGGTTCCTCCATACTCAATAATGGTGGACCCTGGCGCAAGCAAGTTGAATCGGTGATAGTTTCGGAAATTCCTGAGCGGCTGTAACAGAAAGGGAATTATACAATGCTATTGACGGCGCGAGTGGGCGTTGTGTTGTTGTCGTTGGGCAGCTTATCTAAAAGATGTACGCATACAGCGCTGTCGCACTACATCATCGACTAAGGCCCATACCTCGGTACTGCCTCTTCTGTACTAGAGGCGCGGTAGGTAGGAGGGGCATTGGTTACTGCTGTGCCACAGCCGCTAGTAGGTCCTATAGTGGCGCATTGCCAGCACACCCCCAAAGTCCTGCCCAGGCTCTTGAAATAGCGCTACCTGGTGCCGTGCTTCCGTGTTGTTGCACATGAGTGCCTCTTAAATGCCCCAATGATGCTGGTCAGCTGAACGCATTTCATCCAACAAGATATCAAGGCTTTTTCATACCTTAGTACTTAATTTTAGTTCCCGTAGTATGTAGGCTCACATATAAGTCCTAGTAATGCCAAGACGCACCAAGATCGGCGCCACACCATTGTAGAAAATGCCTGAGTATTTATACCATCACAGGGTATCATCATGTCTGCTGTCTTCGCGTTGTCTCTTTCATCTCCTTATATTCACCCATGAAGTGGCCGCTGGCCATCCTAGCGATATGGGTGGCAGCAATACTCGCAAAGATGCTGGTGACCATACCAAGTTCTTCGGCTCTCAAGTCGGCGGCAAGTCTGTTATCAACTACAGCTACACCGATCTGCCGTGGAAGCTCGTGGCCTACGATATCAAGTACTTTTTCACATTCGCATGGGCACTTCCTTGGATAGTTTGGCCTGTGCGGCCCTGCGATGGCGGCCACTTCGACGAGTTATCTTATACTGCCGATAACGTTTGGTGTATTTGCATACACATTGTTCTCTTCATCCTACAGCTATTGTTCCTCATCACCTTGCCTATAGCCTTTCTACTTCCTGTGTATCTATTTATAGCTGCACTTAGCATATTCCTCTTCCTCAACTGGCTACTCTGCCTCAGCTTGAACGGAAAGACTACGACTTATGAGTCAGATCCAAAATATGCTCCGGCTGTGCTGGAACATCAACATGAGCGATGGATATTCTTGAATGGTGTAGCCGTAGGGTATGTTGATATTTTCGACTCTCCAGGTTACACTACCATAGCCGCGCTGTAAGCTGACATGAATGCACCAGCGAGGCTTGGCTGAAGAGCAACATCAATCGTTTGGCCCTCACTTTTAAGCGGCCCGTGCTTGGCATACACAATCGCACTACAGGCATTATTTTTGACGTGTTAGAATGCCTCATTCAGCGAAATTTTGGCTATGCAACGGGCGATGTGCGCATGGCTTATAAGGTCCTCAAAGAGACGCTCTACAATCCGCAGTACTCCAAAGTTGTATTTATTCTTCACTCTCAGGGTGGTATCGAAGGAGGCCTCGTCCTGGACTGGCTTTTACAGGAACTGCCGCAAGACTTGCTAGCAAAACTCGAAGTTTATACCTTCGGCAATGCAGCTAACCACTTTAATAACCCCCACCGCATGTGCAGTCTCAGGAGGAAGAGCAAAAGCACCCCAACGTCAGGACAGAGGTGCCTGAGGGTGTCGCTGGCGTCCCCATCACCGATTCGCCCACCGAGATAAGGGTCTCGTCACTGCAAAGGCGATGGTCAAACACCTCGGATTTATCTTCTAGGAATATCGATCATCCACAACCTCTGACTACTGCCATCAACGGCACGAGAACGCCGCTACGACGGACATATACGGTTGCTGCTAATGATAGGGCTATAGGGCACGTCGAACATTACGCTCACACAACTGATTTCGTGGCACTTTGGGGCTTGCTGCACTTCGTCACCAACGAGCGGGCATCGCCAGAAATGCCCCGCTTCATCGGCCGAGTGTTTAGTCGCGTGTCTACCCGAGGCGGCCATCAATTCTCCCAGCACTACCTGAATGGAATGTTTCCGCTGTCTCGAAATGACGAAGGGGAGCTCATGGGTTGTGCAGACCACAACGACTTCATGGAGAGTATCGTTGAGATCGCTAAAAAGGGCACCGAGAAAGAGGATGTGCGTGAAGGCTTCGACAACAGCTGGGCTATGATTGAACTTGCAGGGGATCCAGACAGCGCAATCCCATCACAGGTAGCAGTGCACGGGAGCTTTTACGGGAGTCTACATGGGAGCCTTCGTGGAAGCATCCATAGTGATGATGAGGACTTATTGATGGGACCGTGAGAGTCAAACATCTTAGTCGGCTGTGGCAGTATAGGAATGGGCGTAGCCCACCCGATATTCCACGGGGCTTGGTCAGGGGAGTGACGATGTAATCACTTGCATATTAGACTTGGAGCACAGGGCATGGTGGCATTTGTCTTTCCAAGCAGATTCTCGAAACGTTTCAAGACAAGCAGTTGATACCCGCATTCTGGTAGTCTTGTGTTTTGTTTTTTCATATCTTATTATATAGGTCTCGATTGATTTCAAGCGTATTTAATCTTGAATACCCAGCAAAACTTGTCTGCATCCAACAGCTCATCCTCGACCTCGATATTCAACACTTTCTGATCCCCGTTACCACCTACATTCCATGCTAAGTCATGACCGTCATCAATAGCTAGCAAACTTACCTCGTCGCCTGCTAGGATTGGTAACGGCGCTGGTACTCTGACAGCTCCGTTGACCGGGACAGGCTTTTCCAAAAATAAAATATAAAACGCGTCATTCGTCTGCGTAAAGCGCGCGTCAAGCCCTTCCCCAAGAACCTCGCTCTGTACAAACCAGTACGTCGTATTGAAAATGGCCTCGCCGTGAGACCGAATCCATCGTCCCGCCTCGCGCAGACTATCTACCTCAGCCTGGACAATCGTACCATCGGCACGGGGCCCGATATCAAGGAGCAGATTCCCATTCTTCGCCACGACGTCAACGAGCGTGAGCACGAGCGTGCTGGCGTTCATGTATGCCTCGTCGGGCGTCGCGGCATTGTATCCGTAGCTGTAGGGGTCCATGCCCATGTTGCTCTCCCACTTGCGCGTCTGCGCCGAGGCGAAGGTCGCATACTCGGGCGTGTCAAAGTCGGCGGCCTGCGCAATGCCACAACGTGAGTTGATCGCCACCTGTCTATCCGCCGCGCGCGTGTTGGTCCACCACTCCGCCGCAAACACGGCCGTCGCGTTGGCGGCGCCTATATCACACCACATGATGTCGGTTTCGTAGTCGTTTGCTAGGATCTTCATCTGCGGCAACATCACGTCGGTGATAAAGTCGTCTACGGGGACGTGGCCCGTGTACGGCTCGATGGCGCCCGTGTAGGGGTTGCGCGCCTGCACACCGGGCCAGGAGTTCGTGCCCGGTACGGTGTCGGCTGGCAACTGGTCAAAACCGTATGGGCCAAAGTCAGGGTTATACCACTCTGGGAGCGAAAAATAGGTTCCTCGCCGAAGCTGCGGCTGGTACGTGGCGGCGGCGTTGAAGAGTTCTCGCAGAAGATCCCGTTTAGGACCGTATGCAAGCGATGACCGGTTACTCGTCTTGCCAGTGTCGAATAGGGCGAACCCGTCATGATGTTTTGACTACGTACATAGAAATATGTTAGTTGAGATCTCTAAACCTTGTATGGCAGAACTTGCTTCATCATACGAGACACGGAGGCAGGGGATTAGGCACTGGAGGGTTTTATACACACTGTGAGGACAAAATACTGCGCCCCTGCATCTGCGAACAGATCAACCCATGCTTTTGGGTCGAATTTGGATGCCGTAAAGTACGGAAACGTGTCATCGTAGGCCCATTCTGGGCCGTATGTGCGCAGTCGGTAGTCGTAGAAGTCCGAGGGGTCTGCTTGTGGGTGGTGTGTAGAATACCACCTTCTCATCACCGTTCCGTCAGATCACACATCATGTATTTCGATTGAATGGGCAATAGCAAATACTTGGACTTACCAGAACCACTCGGCATAACTCTCATGCGGTGTCGAGTTCCCCCATCCCGTTACAGCATATACCCCCCAATCTACAATACTCGGAGTCAGTTATTGCTAGTCGGGGCTGATTCGTGAGATTTTTAGACTTCTGGACACTCCTGTCATAAAAAGAAACCTTGGAGTTCTAAAAGTTGCCAAAACAAGAAGGAAATGGTTCCGAGAATTGCTTACGAATGAAGATACCAAACTTGCTATCATCAAACCAGTCGGGCGCCTCATGGCGAGCAAGATTGTCCAGGTCGGGAGTCCAATCCGTCAAGCCAACCTTGACATTTGAGAATCTAGTTACTTGCCCACCAACGTCACCATCAACAACGATCTCAACGTCTGCTGCCTCATCTGAAACGCCCTTAACCCCTACCTTGACAACCTTCTGGTCCCCGGGGCAAAGCCGCTTGAGATTTCCCAACCTTGTTGTCTTAAATCCGTCCCCAACAATCTCAATCGTGACTCCCGATCCAGCAACACAGTCCTGCCCAGCATTAATTAACCACGACCTCGACAATCTGCTCCCGGCGTCGAACCACTTCTGTGTCGGCCGTGCAGTTGGATCTCTACATCGCGCCCTTCATCCGCACCCAAAGGGACACCGCAAAGACATGCAACGTGCATCACCCGCCTTCGCCGCATTAGGCAGTGTAACAGTGATCAACCTTCGGTCAGGATCAAGGGGCGCGGTACGCTCAAAAACATGGGTTGTATTCCAATTGACGCCCGTCTCCGTGAACCGAGACGGAAAGACGAGTTCGCCTCTGTTGAGTGTAAGCCAGGAGAACCAGTCCAGCGCGCGCAACTCGTAGTTCGAGGTGGTGTTATCCGCGTAGTGGAATGTGACGTTTCCCGTCGCCGTTGCGAACTCTACGTCTCCGGAGACAAAAAGGAGAACGGAGAATATCTTTCGGACACATCATGTAGGATATCGATCCTCTGTCCTGCGCAGATCACGTTGTCTGGTGCCTTTGGCCCTGTGTACCCTGGGAAGGCGTACGCGATGCCTGATTTGCTGGAGGTGTAGGTCGGCGTGTAAGCTGCGAGTGGCCGGGGGTAAGGCTTGCCCCAGGCCGTCGAAGGAGGCTTCGCCCGGATAGGTCCCGAAAGCTTTGTTGTTGAAGTGAGTCGATATGTGAGAGGGATCGACTGTACAGTATAAATCAGTTCGGTATCATAGTGGGTTTGTATGAGATGTAAACATGTTACGCACCCCGGCACAAGCAGCGAGGACGAAACAGGCCAGAGCACATAAAAACCCAACATTTTGAACTATGTCATTGTGTAGCCTCACTGGCAGAGAAAACTCGAGCCCGCAAACAAACTATATCTATCACTGCAATGCCCTCCTTCTCCTTGCAAGACGAGCGCAGTGATGTAACGCCCCGCAGAGTCGTATTGACCCCGAATCACCTTCGCAGGTCCCATGCGATCAACCATCCTCGGTACGAAAATACCCCGAAAAGAAACCATGATCTAGCTATGTCTCCAACTTTAATAGGTCTTGGCGGCGACTGATCTCACCTAGGCCTGAAATGCGACGACAACCTATACAGAGGCTGATAATAAGCCCAGAAGTAGAATCCTAAGATCTTTCTGCTTCTTGAATTCGGTGTATGGTGGATAGATAAAAGGGCTCATATAATACACACGAGATGTCTTCCCTTTTTTTTTTTTAGCTATTGATCGAATTTTGTAGCATTACGTACTGCTCACGTCGTTAGAGATAGCTTCATTATTTACAAACTTCTAAATAGGAAAGTATGTCTGCGTAGCTAATTAGAATAGTATGCAATGTTAACGGGCAAATAGACGTCGTGACCCGACTAGCGCCTAGGCAGTACTCTTGAGATTTCGCTATCATTTAAAAATCATAAGAGGTTGCATATGCGGCCTGGAAATTCTTTTTTAAGGAGACATTAGCAAGCGTGAGTAATAGTCCTTTAGCTATAAGTACAAAGGGTTGCATAACTTGCCTGAGAGGTATGACACAGTCCTATGGTAACTAAATAAGTCCAAAAGTTACGATCAACCGTCAAAACGCAAGCTATAGGTAATCTATTTTCATCTAATCTGCCTTGCCAAGAAATCGTGAGCCCTGTGAAAATACCTATCTGTTTCTTGGTAGTTATTCTTACGCCCAAATTAAGCGAGCCAATACAGAGAGGCATTTTATGATGACACATCATAAGGCAGACTTCTAGGCGACTATCATCTCCCACGATTAGTCATGACGCATCGGTATCGAACCAATATTCCACGTCTGGTGTTCCCGATTACAACCCTCTTTTCATCCTCTTTTTCCTTTAATGTAATTTCAGCAGTGAATCCATCGCTATGCCGGAGCCTCTCATATTTGACACATTCCGAGAACAGAGGTCCACTTCTCCTCCTGGCCATCCCAGACATACTTCATTAGACCCAGAAGCCGCCTTGCTTCCTGGTCAAGTAGAGTGGACCGAAACCCAGTTCCAAGGGTGTCGAATGACGCCTTCGGATTACAGTGATTTATCTTCCAATACCGTATCGACAAATTTAACGGCCTATGATGAATTCGCTCATTCTGAACATGGCCACTCGCCAATGCAACGATCTCAGGACAACTTGTATGATGGTGTTATGGGGCTGGGCAACGTCAATATATTAAGTACAACGAATTTTGCCGGTGCTTACGATCTCCTCCGCACACATATAAAAGAAAAACCATTTCTCTGCAGTATATGTGGAAGGGCCTTCCCGTTTGATGCCATTAAACAGCGACATGAGAGGCGACATGAGAGGGAAAAGATGTTTGTATGCCGCGGCAATCTGAGTGATGGCAATCCATGGGGTTGCGGCCGGCGGTTCGACAGAGTTAATGCTCTTGGCCGCCATCTCCAATCAGAAGCTGGTCATATCTGCCTCGAGCCATTGTGGGATGATGATAAGTCTCAACGCAATCTGGAAGAAGGGGCGCAGAAACCTCCGACCAACCTGGAGTTGCATCCACCTCGGACCGAGGTTCTCGCATTCCCAGCTTCGGTGATTGCTCAATATCCCGCTCTTGCACAAAGCAACTGGCAGGAGGGTGCATCTTCAGGTCCGGAAGGCAATCCCAGCCTACGTTCAAGTCTAGATTCATCGGATCATATGAGCAGCCATGATTCTGGACACATTTCCGACCCTGCGACGGATTTCACCACCCCTGGATATAATGCAGGGTTGTCACTTATATACCAATCTTCGAGGACGCTTGATCGTCCCATGGCAAGGAGATTCGCTACGCAATTTTCTCGATGTCTTGCATCTAGAAGTGGTGCTCACACCTGGGGCAAGTCGGTTCTGGCAAGACTTGAGTACAAAAACTTAGCTTCTCAAGTTGATGCTGTTTTAACATCCCATTTACTCATGAGCGACCATAACTCTTGTATATCTATCAAAGACGCGATTAGCCAAACGAAGGAAGACATTTGTTTTTATTTCTATGAGGAAGCAAAGATGGGCCATTCGAACTTCGAAGCGCTCCCAACCATCGTCGGATCTATGGAACCACTCGTGGAAGCAAATGAGGCGAGCTCCGGAGGATTTAGCAGAATGAGTGGTCCAGTGGATGAAAATCACAATCTCTATCAGCTACTAAATTTGGTGAACACGAGCGACAAGATCGTTTTTAACACGATCTTCGAGTCGCTATCTCTACTTGTCAGAGAAAAGCTTTATTCAGCACCCAGGCACTCCATGGACCATGCTGTAGAGGTCTTACGAGTGGAAGACACCCATAAGCTCAGCACTAAGCACTCGTCTTATGCTACGGCGGCCACTGTTCCCTCGGAATCGATTGAGTTTGTTGTTGAGACCCACTTTACTCTCTTCGATTACATCCAGCAAAACTTCTCTAATGAACGGGTTGAGATGTCAACATTGGTAACAATCACAGGCACTGCATTTTATGCCTACGCCACAACATGTCTTGACTACCTGAAATCCACATGGCCTGACACAGGAGAGATCTTACTTCCCATCTTGCAGGAAGTAACCCAGGAAGTTCTCCATCAGCCAGACTCGACCGCCAAAATCTCCAAAGGTATGTAATCTACAATGCACCATCCTCGTCGCAGTGATATAACTGACAACTAAGTGATTAGAACACGATCAGTTATGGGCACTATCTATCGAGCTAGGTGGGGACGGGTCGCTAAACGTACGAGTTAGAGGCTCAAGGACCTTCGCCGTCGATATTGTGCAGCAGCTTTGCTGGCTTACCACAACATTTTCTACCCCGCCACCCGGTGAGGAAAGCATCCGTTACTGCACGCCGAGAATCGAACTCATTGGTGATCCAATCCCAGCTGAGCCGATCTTCAGACTTGAAACCTGTTTCATCAAACTGCATGCTAGCGAACGGAATTTATGCTGGCTATCACTTTTTTCAAACGCAGTCATCGCATACGGATTCCCCATCCCAGAGAGAGCAGACGGGATGGGGTTGGAAATGTCCGTGAAACTTATGGCAAGTATTATAGGAGCCCGCCACGCAGCTACATTTGATGGCGGCATCGTCATCAAAGGATTCTCATCAATGTTTGTGCCAGTGATTCGAACTATAGATGGGATACAGTGGCACTACGTGGCAAATAGTGACCCTGATATGCAACTTTCCTATGAGGAAGGATCAAGAAGTGCTCGAATCGTTTACTGGACTTGGGCTTTGCTTCATTAACGACAGCCCGTGTTTCATCGGCTGGAATAGCCTGGTGGAGGTCCGAGTTGGAGATGAAACGAATAATTTTGACAATATTGAGTTCTCGGACGCGGCGGAAGTGAAAGCGACCTTACAGATACCCGGCGGAAGCCTTGGGTTTCAGCAATTTGGGCTGGCCCAAATCGACGTAACATATGGCAAACGAGATGGAAAATGTCACTTTCAACGCAGTTCAACATATCGCAGAATCGTTTCCGCCGCAGATAGGATGTTCGTAGCCCTTTTCGATACAGGGAGAGCGTCGCAGCTGTCTTGTACCTGCGTCAGGGTGTTATTACACATTCTGCGTCATCGCCTATCATCGGGGCTAGGTGGAGTTCCCGCGAGCAAGGTCAAGATCTCATATGCAGGGAGTTTCACCGAAACGTTACTTAAAAACGCAAAGGTGCGGCTTACTTCTGAGGAAGATGAGCCACTCTTCATAGTCGATGTTGTTTCTGAGATCTGGTCTGTCCTTGAGCTACTGCAGGCCCAGAGCATCTCAGCGGAAAAGAACAGCAAGCTCGAGATCCACGCAACGTGGCAAGAGCGCTTGATGGGGTATGAATACAACGCTGTAGTTGAGGACTGGTCACCTATGCCGCTCAAGGAGTTAGAGATTCACAAGACTTGTGGAGGCTGGCCCAGACTTGTGCGCGACGTCAATGCGCTAGTCCTACTTGCCAATGGATTCGGAGACCTAATACGACCGATTGGCAACCAGACAGGTCTCTGTCACCAATGGAAAACCCTTCCGCAGGGCAAGGACTATATGGCTGTTCCAATCCAAGTTCTTCTTGGGCTCTACTCTCTAGCTGGCTGCCGCGAGTCGAAGAAGCGACTTACGGCAACCAACCTGGCACTCCATGGTCGCGACACGTCTTTGTTCCAGCCGTGCCCTACCCCCCAAGAGTGGCAATGTTCGTGCAATAAATTGCTGCAAGTAGTTTCTATCTCGTCGTTTGGACGTATCTGTGCCCCAGACTTGATCGAAGGTAAGAGCGCCGTGATCATTGGCGACTCCAGCAGCCTGTTGAAGCGTCTGACGAAGAGGAGCACGCCGAAAATCATCGGCATACTGAGCGACCATGCCAAGGTCGTATCGATGGTGAAACATACCTCAGCCCCAATTCGGATACGTCTAGGTCTTCTGTTGGGTCAGAGTCCAGCGATTTCCGCCACAGCGATACAAGCTCGCCTGCTAGCTCAGTCTTCTATGATAGTGAAGTTCCCCCAAAGATTCCCGACAGCATAGGAACAGAATTATCAAATCTCTTCCGTCGAGGGAAGCATAGTCTATTGGAGACGGCTGGCTCTATCTCTACTGTCTCCTCATGTTCGGCAATCGATTCTCCTAGCCTGGTAAAGCAACCGTGCCTAGGCAAGTTGCCAAACCGTGAGAACCTACTAGTTGATGAGTCCAAGTCATAATTTATATCCCTACGATGCTAGTTAGTCAAGATGATACATAGATCTTGTCACACAAAGACTAGTGCTTTACGTATTGTGTTATATACGTATATATATTTCCTGATAACGTCTCACGATTGACTATCCATGTGTTAACCTCAGCATTGAGTGCGCAATGACATATATCTACCATCTAATGGAGATAGAGAGCAACAGTGACTACTTGTAGGCAGTCCAGTAAAACTTGAGATAGCCATAAACATGCGGTGCAAGCTTTTCCCACTGTTATTTTTTCATTTAATTAAGTATTCATCCCATCTTATCCCTAAAAAGAGGTATCGATAGATCTGTAGCACACCGGATACCGATAATCCCTCTTTTCGCTACCGATTAAGCGACAAATACTACACCCAGATCCTAGTCCCGCTCGGGCGTGCCTATTAGAACCCTTTAAGTAACCCCAATAGCGGTGCGATGGTATAGGTAGCTCATTGTTGTAGCATATTCTTCTTACAGTCGCGCCTATCGCCCTTGTAGGCATGGTACGTGGCAGCGGGAGAACTGTTAGACCGAGGTATCAAATCTGCCATCCTCTAGCTATTCAGTCACAACATATAGCTAGTTATAGAGGATAGGCATAGAGTTGCAGCATTAAGTACGTTTAAAACTTAAAACCTAACCAATAAACAATACAGGTTTCAAAAAACAAATAGGGGCGTTACTAATCAAGAAAGAGTTAGTCGCGCTTAGTTCTGTTTGCCCCACGACAATACATCCTCCCTAGCTCAATCATGGTTGCTAGTGCCCTGCCCTATTATATATAAACTATTATAAACCAAGTATATAAGGGCTTAATTAATGTATGCCTCATCCTAACGTATGAATAAAAGATATTTTATAACAAGAAAGGCAGATTAGTTACTTCGGTCGCGCTAAAACTTTCTTTTAAGGATTTCGTCTGCTGCGATATTCTGAGTTCACTCAAAGGTGCCTGTAAACATCCGGTGCTTAGCATCTCTTCAGAAGAACTATGTACAGATTTCAAAAATAATTTAAGATAATATCATTGTGATAGACAGAAATACATTGGAGAGGAAGACAGCACTGATGGTTTGAATGTGAGGGACGCGGTGGAAGCTCAGGGTACAGCATATATTCCCCAGAAAAGAAGGAGAAATCTGTTGAGGGTCCTGTAGCGAAAATTATGTTACCAGCACGTCTAGGCTCGAATATTAATGCGGGGTGTTTCGCACTGCAAAGTGCAAGAACGTCTGTTTCAGAAAGGTTATAGGAAGTGGAAGATAGTTGGGCCGGATGTTCAATGGCACCTAGGAGAAGCTATGCGGCGGGCAACAAGGGTTACAATATGTCTTCTTGAAAATTGTCGCAATTATTCATGACCACCACAATATATTCTCGATATTCTCTTCCAATTAAAATTTTAGAAGTTTCTCGACTTACGCTCTCTTTACATCATGCTAGTAATAAACCACCAGCCCCATGTCTGTTAGTATGTCGGGACCTATTGCTATGAGATATATCTCCGGGAGGAAGTAGAGGAGAGCGGACCTAAATTGTAGCTATCTCAACTAAGCAGGTAGCAAATCCTATTTAGGAAGGCGCCGTAGGTGGTATAATTACCCCAAGAAGGACAAGGCATATGTTTTTGGGTCTAAAAATAAATTAGAATTGTAATAAACTTCTAGGGTTTCAAGGAACTATGAAGGCCTTGTCTGCAATTCAACCTGATGGGAGACCTAGGCTCTATATATGTTAAGAGAGCCTTGATTAAGTATCCAGGCCTCGCGTCATCCTGCTTCTCTACCTTCATATAATTAACTAGAAGATCAGCCACAAAACAGAGTTGCACACTCTAATGACGATATACAGGCTACGTAAGTCCTGACGTCTTGGTTGAGGTGATATGAGATTATTCTGGGGTGTGCTATATTTAGCAATGCTAGTCGTTAGACTCAATTCTCTTCTAATAATATTGGGAGGCTATAAAACATAGTTATATAACTTTTACTTGGTGAATTTGATTTATAGAAAGAGAAAAACTTTTTGCCGAACAGCTCGTAGAAGTGTTTTATCCCATGATTCCTCAGTCATCTGTACGAATGAATTGCCGATGCTTTGCTCTTCGGCGTTTTGCGTTATTTTTAAACCACAGTGGCTAATTCACGGATAGCTGGCCGGCGTGGAAGGTGGGAAAGCCACGATCGCCCTCGACTACATTGGCAGAGGTGGAATCTCAACGCATCATGACGTACAACTAGTTGTATACTGAACGTCTTTTAATTACTATTTCATAGGTAGGCCGCAATGCCGGTGAAGCGCTCAACGCAGCGTTATTAAAAATATTACATCAGTACTATACCGGATATCGGCATGTGGCAGCATACAAGCAACGAGACTGTGGCGGCCAGGTTATGAAAATGAACCGGGGCTCTACGAAGCTGAGCAACGTAGAGAAATGACCTGGTCATCCACCAGTCGCGTCACACAATTATACTGGCAGCCAACATTCCCTGATGACCAAGTTGCCAAAGCCCTGGCAAGTTCTTGATATTGGGAGATGATATCTATTCGTGCGGGCTTTGCCCGCACGCCTCCGATGGGGGTCAAAGACTTCATATATCGAATACAATTTAGTAGCCAAGGCCTATCAAAGCGGCCGAGCGTTTCGCCGGACCGATTCAAGATATCCATCGTCTCGGGAGTTGGCCACATCATGATCGTCAATGTCGATACAATTGGAATACTGCGATTGTGTCTACAATAGGGATCCAGTTTTCGCACCAACGACGCCCACAAGGCTAGCTGAATAGTTATCTGCTAAAGAAAAGAAACTGCTTGGGCCTCATGAGCTTGCCCTGGTCACAGGAGAGCAGATCTGGGTGATGGTGGCCAATACTAAGGTTACTTTCCCACTACAACCACGGACAACGTTGTGGCAATCATGAAAAGACCGTAAATAGTCAGGCTGCAGTCCATATTTCCGGACAAGGGGCAGGCTAGTGATGATGGCTTGGCGTGTTTACCCCGAGTGTGTCATTGGAAGGTTTAATAGCCGGGTAAACATGATACAGCCAGAACGTGGCCAAGCAGCTCAGCCGATCAATCAGGTTCCGGAAGGATGGCAACTCAGTCTGAAAGGGGAATTAGATCAATTAATACATCGAAGTAGGACATGCAATCCAATCATTCTAATAACGCGACGCCTTCGACGGTATCGGTCGGTTCGGCAGTTCAGGGGCGCTTAGCTGCAAATTGCCTTGCCACGATGCATAAGGATACCACAGCATGAGAGCCTCGACAGGTTTTCTATTTTAATCCCCAGGGCATATCCTTTCTTTTCTTCGAACTCGACTTCCTTGGAGTAGATCAACCGTTGTTTGTTGCCAAGCATTCCAGGATCAGCTCTCACCCATCGAAGGCTAACCACTAGAAGAGACAAAAAAGCTTCACGATGCAGTTGACAGCCCTCGCTGCCGCCGCACTGCTAGCGCAGAATGCCGCAGCTCAGTTCAACATGCTGCGCTTCGCGTGCTCTCAGCTCGTCGTCGACCGTGTCGATCCCTAGTGAACCCGGGTATGACATACACGCCTCATCTGCACCAGATTGTCGGTGGAAACTCATTCAACGTCACCATGGACCCGACCACGCACGATCTAGCATCCTCTACGTGCACCTCGTGCTCGTTCAAGCAAGACAAGTCCAACTACTGGACCGCCGTAATGTTCTACAAGGCAAAGAACGGTACATACAAGCGTGTGCCCCAAACCGGCAACGGTGGTCCCCAGGGCAAGCTCGTCAACAAGGGTGGTCTGGACGTTTACATTACATCCAGTGGAAAGGTCACAGCATTCAAGAAGGTGAGGAGGTCATGAGTCGAAAAGCAGAAAACGACATGTAGGCTAATCCAAATTAAAGGGCTTCCGCATGCTGGCTGGTAACGCCGCCAACACCGACCCCAACAAGACACCAAAGGCCAACATCTGCCACCGTTGCTGGACTGGATACACGATACTCCTTTCGTGGGCGGTGCTCCTTGCACCGGAAGTGATACCGTTGATATCCCCCACTCCAAGTCTTGCAAGATGATCCGACAAACCATCATCTTCCCCACGTAAGTTCCAGCGCTTCTCGCAAATCTACGACGAAAAGAGTGAATTGTGTCCCAAATAAATTGAGCTGATCACATGCATAGATGCTGGGATGGCACGAACCTTGACAGTCCGGACCACCAGAGCCACGTCGCTTACAGCTCGGGATCTGGCGCCACCGGAGGCGGTGCCTGCCCCTCGACGCACCCCGTCAAGCTTCCCCAGATCATGTACGAGCTGATGTGGGACGTCCGCGAGTTTGCTGACTCTGCCGACTTCCCTACCGACGGATCCAACCCTTTATCTACAGCATGAACGTTGGGTAAGGAAACCCTATAGCGTCATATACATGCGAATTTAGTGAGACTGACATGATCACACAGAGGCTCTGCTGCCCACGGTGACTACGTCTTCGGCTGGAAGGCGACACACTCCAGAAGGCTATGGACAACTCATGCAACCTCAACACTGACTGCCCCGCGCCGGCATCACCGCGCAGCCCGAGTCGGCGTACAGCGCCTGCACCATGCAACAACAGGCTCCCGAGGATGTCGATGGCTGTAAGTTAGCCCGGTTTCATTTACTTTGCCTCAATTCTGTTGCGTTAGATAGACCGTTGCAAATATTAACTCGTTGGACTTCTAGGGTTGACCGCACCCCATGGGCGAGATGGCTATCAAGGCATAGCAAACGTATGCGAAGGCTTCACTTCCATCCACACGCTTAACTTGGTACAGGGGATTGAAGGATCCGTAGTCAGGGCTGGAATGGACGCTAGCTTTTCCTTCAAACTTCAATTACCCCTGTATTCCATAGGTGGGGTCTGCATGGCTGTCTATGTTTCTCCGGTGATCAGCTTGAAACATACTTTACTTATTCGCCTTACAGACAAAATCTGAATGTATTTAGAAACTGTTTTCTGTAGTCATTACATGTTTGCATTCCGTTACTACAGACCATGCTGAGAAAAGAGTTTCTGCGTTGTAATGTATGAGAACGTAAGTCACGAGATACGAACAATGACATAAGATTCAAGTATATAACTATGATTAGAGTATTGCAAGTGTAAACTAAAAAGTTAGAGTGTTGTAAGAATGCCCATGGGAGTATAAAGTTAGGAGAAGTGTGGACTAACATTATTTGTTGCACTTCTTTTACAAGCACAAGTTTTCATCGTGTTCTACCAGAATACTACAATTTGGATAGTTTCTTTGAACTATTCCATTGCCGATATAGTAAGTTTACCCCCTTACGCTGATGGGACCTGCAATATGGCATTATTTAGCAAGCCGTTCCTTTTTGTGCCTATAATCTATCCAATGTATTGAAGTAGGTAGTTTTAATTGCCAGCGAAGCCGCAACAGTAGTCCACATGGGCGATATCAGAATTATATAAATGACCCTAGATGAGAAAGCAAATAAGAAGTCTCTTGTATATATATTGTTTTTGGTGACATAGTGGCCAGTCTTCCCCTACTTTCTTCTATTCGGCATACATCCCCACCACATCACGAGTTTGTCTGCACTAACGAATCGAAGTCGACGTTTCCGGCTACCGAGAAATCATGGTCCCAGTAGTTGTATACATCGTGAACACTGATCATCGCTGCGCTTGACGCACTCTGCGGCTTGGTCTTGGAGTAGGCGAAAGCAAGGCGATTGGTGCCGGTCGGGTTTAGAGTCTTAGTAGTAGTGCCGGTGGTGGTAAAGGAGCTGCACCGCTGCACTTGGCTGTAATTTGCCAATGTGTGCCATTGACCTTGCTTCCCGTCTTCAGGAGCTGCAGTTTTGCGCCGTCATAAACCTGCGGTTGCGTTCGTACACTATCATCGCGTCAGCTATGTTATTTGTAACTTGCAAGAAGTTTTGCGAGCCTTCGCGCGATGTAAACCTACCTGGTGCGTCTGGCAGACCCGACGGGCGTGCTTCCAGATGCCCAGCCGATAGTAAGGGGACAGTTGACCATAGATGCACCCCAGGCAAGACCAGTCCAACCTACAGCATTCGGGGCGATGATTTGGAAAACAAGATCGTAGTTCGCCGGGGCCGGGCTGGGAACAGCAACACGAAATGTGATCATCTGGCCGATTTGATAGGCAGCCTGGAACTCCGAAAAGGTAAAACCGTCTCGCCATCACGAACCACAGACGTATCTGCGGCAAGGCCTTCGGAGGCTAAAGATATCGTCAGCGAGCCGCTATAGTCTTTGTTAACACCCAATGCGCCACCTACCACACCCCAACAACGCTGCCACGTAGGCAAGACCGTGATTCCAGCGCATTCTGATACACGAATCACGACACCAAGACCAACGTAGGTCCGAGTTGATTCACTAATATGACGTAAGTACAATATGTCCCAATGAGGAGAATGCACTGTTGATCCTTAAGACCTAATACATATAGGCGCGGCCAAGTACAGAATGTCAGTGAAACAACAGAGAAAGACGAGCACTCACATGAGCAAACATTCAGGCAGGACACTGAAAATTAAATACAAGCCAGACTCTTATCGTGAGGCCCTGCAAGTGCGGAAGCTGGCTAGACCATCACGTCAAGAATGAGAAATTCATCGGCGGGCGATCCGCACGTAGGGGGACGAAGTCACGGCTATACCTGTGAAGCCCGTAGAGTCGCAATACAAATTTCTCTATTCTCGAGCTAGCCTGTTTGTCGGGTGGCTCCGTGGGAGATAAAGGCCGTTCTTGGGGCACGGAGGCCCAAAGACGACCACTCGAATAATTTCTTGGGAAATATTGCCGTTGGATGGTGCCGGGCCCTGTGGGAGGTGACGTTGAGTGAGCCCGTCGTCCATTTAGCCGTATATTGGCTGTGTATGCCAGGGCCAGGGTAAACGGCACAAAGTGCCTTATTGGCACCGTCTGCAACGTATTCTATGAATAGCGGGCCAATTACGATCTTCTCAATTACAATTTCGCTGGAACGTGGATGACGATCGTGGTTTTTGTTTTCTGTACGACGCCTCAACATGCTACCCTACACACCCCGGTTCTTGGCGATGACACTGTGTTTGATGACAATCATGGGCACGGCCCTTGATATGTGAGTGGCCAATACGCAGGGGAATTCCTCTAGAATGTGTTGGAGTCATGAGACCAAAGCTGCATTTACAAGAAGAGGCGAGGGCGTGGTCGAGCCGAGTTTGTTATACACGTCATGTGCTGCGCCAATAATATATTTATTCGCCAAGACGTCTGTGATAACTTAGTATGTAGTAAACCCAATGATAAAGCATACTAACTCCTTGAATGGTATTATCGATGTTGGGTCTGGTCATGTGCCCTAGGGGCTATTCTAGATTTCGCGACCCAGGGCCATACTGCGAGCCTGGGCCTGTTGAACTTTCTGTGCAGTGTTGACTTTGAGCATCTCCAATGGAGCAACGGAAATATTGATCTGTTGCTAACACTTTTCCACGGATGATACATGTGATTTGGTGTACCATTGGTAAGAGTCACCTTGTTCAAACTCTGAGGAGGCAACATCACCGATTATTCATGACTTTAAAACAGTGGCACTTAACCTAAGGTCATGGCAAGGAAGTAAGCTGGTCTATACACATCTAACGACTTAAATTATCTACACAGATAGTTAGGGGACTTCTAAATCAACCAAACCCCCGACAGAACTTTTTTGAAAAATTGGTGTGGCGGCCGAGGCAAACAGTCGGGTAAAGAGTGTGCGGTGAGGTCGTTTCAACCTAGGAGTACACAACTCCTTATACATGTGAAATTACTCTTTATTGCTAGTGGCACTTAAATGTTAGATATAGTAGTTAACATTTATTAAAATAGGATTATGAAGAGATACTATTACTAAGAGGAGCATGAGTGCCGAGCATAATCATTCAAATATAATTATACTCTAGAGTCTATACCGAAACCCAAAACTATTCCAATCCGTAACATCCTCATAATCCTTAGGCTCTAGCCTTACCCTCTGAATATTCTCACTGCTACTACCACATACCACACCGGATGCTCCAGCACCTCCCTCCACGCCCTCGCTGATCATCCGACGGTGATTAATCGCCTTCAAGTAACTCCTCAACAACAGCACCAGCCCAACAACTAGCGAATAACAAACCACAATCCGCGGAATGCAGTCGCATATGCCGGCGCCTCACCCTCGACGAATAGCTGGGGGCCGACGATATTCCCAACACAGTACGCGACAAATAGCATAGCCGTGGTAGTATTCTTCTTCGTCACGCCGCGGACGTTAGCCTGTACGAGGGATAATAGAAGCGGAAGGGCAGCCGGCCCGGAAGAGAGAAAGAAGTAAGCTAGTAGCGAGACGGCGCGAGGGACCGCGGTGCGGTGCGCGATGAGCGCCGACCCCGCGATAGGCGGGATCACGACGAGGGCAATGAGAATACAACTCATGGAGCGGCTGGTATCATATTAATCGTCATATACGTGCCTCCGATATTCAATATGGAAACCAGTAGTGCAGCCAATGCCACGAAATCTTAGGAAAAGCGCAGAAAAAAAGGTGCGAGGTTACTCACAATCGCCCAGCGCACCACCCGAGCCTGAGATGGCGGCGATACAAAGGATTGAATACGGCACATTAACAATAGTGCTCCCCAGCGGGGTAAATCCAAGCGCCGTGAGAACCAGGTTCGCGAAATTCTGTGTTCCGCCGTTGGGTATCTGACAGCACAAGGAAATGGCACAGATCATCCACGTCTGCGGATCGCAAAGACACTCGCGCGCCTGGTCCCACTTCCACTCGGCGTTGTTCGTGCTACCCATCCCGGCGCGGACGACGCGATCTCTCGCCAACCGTCTCTCGTCGTGGCTCAAGAAGCTGGCGGTGGGATCCCGTCCGGTAGGGAGCAGAGGATGACTAGCCCCAAGGCAAAGGTGAGCGCTCCGAGGACGGCAAACATCCACCGCCACGCATGACTATGCCCAGCCTCGTTCTCGCCCACCAGCATCCCGACCAGAAACGCCAGCCCGAAGCCGCGATGCCACCGACGGCGTGGCCGGCAAACCAGACGCCCGTGCGCCTGGGGATCTCGTCGCGTGTACCACGTACCCGTGACGAAGACCAGGGATGGCGTAATAGCCGCCTCGAAGACCCCAAGCGCAAATCTACAGACAAGCAGCTCCTTAAACCCCCCACACCCCGCAGTAGCAGCGACGACGACACCGCAGAGCAGGAGACTCGCGCCTAGGAATTTCCCACGGGAAGGCGAGATAGGAGGGCTGCGGCGGGATAGCTCGATAAGGCATACCCAATGTAGAACACGGCTGCGACCAAGGCATACTTATTTTTACTCTCGTTCCCGTCCCCGGGGCCGGGTTCGATGAGTCCCGTGTCTTTCCGGAGTCCGAAGACGGCGGCGCTTGATAGGATGGTCTTATCCATGAAGTTGACCATCGCTGTAGCGAAGAGCAGGGGGATAATGCGTTTGTCTATCTGGTCGATGACTTGTTGCGCCCTGTCGTCGTTTACGTACGTCTCCTCAGATGTTGCTTCCTCGTGAGTCTGCCCCGTATCTACCTCGGGAGAAGAAGTCAGGAACGGCGTCCGGCTGTCGGCGGAGGCGCGTCGGTCCATCGTGTGAGCTTGCTGAATGCCAACCGTCTGGTGCCCATCACGGGGCGTCGATGTTGATCTTGGCGCGGAGGGGGATAAGCGGATTCTGTCTCACCAGGACTCCATTGTGGGGTTGCTCATACTAGGTAACACTCACCACCCAAGATGGTAAGTAATTTTAGACATATCAGTCGATGCTTTTCTCTTCATCAACCCGAGTTGTAAACTTGTTTTCCATGTCGGTCTCACGCAGAGTTGACAAGTTGAATGCACACATTGAAATCATAACGGTCCATTTCTATAACGGATTTTGATTTACATATTCCACGCTCCCGAGCTCAACATGCAATCCGGACAAACGCCAAACTCCATCCTGGTATCAATGTCCCTTTCTCATGCACGCACTCGTATCTTCATCACGCCATCGCCCATCACCTAAGCCGTCGTCTGGATGACTTTAAACCCCTCACTAATGATCTTATTAATGTCCTCATTCTTATGCTGCAGCAACCGAGAGCAAACGCAACGTCGTTCCACTGGCGTTCCGTCTCACAACGAGGGAGACGAGCTGCTAGCTTCTCAGCGAGTTGTCTCGCATGTTTATCCTGTGATTTAATTACGTTAGCTCAACCATATCCAACTCACTTATTTTTTTGTTTTCGGAAATTCGAGGGGAAGAAACGCTCACCTTCTCAACAAAACCAAGCAAGAATTTTACAATCCTCTTGAAAGGTTCCTCGTCCATATGCCCAGCCGAGAGCAGACTAAACATGTCAACGAATTGGTTATACACGGCATTATCTTTCGTGCTGAGCTCGGAGAAGAACATGCGCGCGAGATCCGCGATGCGCTTATCCTCATCCTCGAGGCACTTGGCCATCTCGCCTAATTGGCCTTTCACCTTGACCTGACCAGCAAGGATGAGGAAGGTGAGAGTCATGAGGCAGGTACGTTTAACTGAGAGGTCAGTGTCCGCCAGCCGACGGTACAGGAAGTCGGTGTTTTCATCGATTAGGTGGTTGAAGCACACAGCCATATCGCCTAGGGCGATCACTACGTTAGACCGTACCGTGGGGTTGGTGAGCGTTCCATAATAGTGATGAGCAGTGGCAGGTGCGCTTCACAGTATTCGCTACTGACGCACATCAGCTTGGCGAGACATAATGTGGCTGCCGCTTGGAGGCTTTTGTCCTTGTAGATGTCGCTTCGCGAGCAGATCTCAGCCACCATGGGGCCATAATTAGATAAGAGGGACTGGGGGCCAAAGAGGAGTTCACGCTCACGAATATGAGCCATGGCCTCGGTGAAGTCATCCTCCGTTGTCCCGCCGATCAAGTCCAGCTCATCGCCCGGGTCCTCTGGCGCCGGTGCCGCAGCAGCACCTGTACTCTTCCGGCCCATAGAGGCTCGCGGCGCGTCGGCTTTGGACGATTCCTTTTCTTTTTCCTGCTTTCTTCGCTTGAAGTCAAGTTCGCAAAGTTCTAAATGCACAATCTGCTTAATCGCCACATGTCCCACAACGAAGAGTAGTTGTGATAGAGCAATGGCCGCCTTTTCTTTGGGCTCGGCTGGTGGCTCTGGTGGAGGTTGGTTAATAGTCTGCGTGGGGGCGTCGAGAGACATGGTGTTCAAGTTTTGTGTTATACCATGATTGCCTGCCACTGTCGTCGTAGCATCATCTCGTGATCCCGGTCGGGAGGCAGGTGGGGATTTCTGCTGCGCAGCAAAAACGACCTTGGTCCGTCGTCGAATGATATCGGTGCACAAAATATCGGGATGCTTAGCGAGCGAGTAGATAGCATTAATGGCTTGTTCAGCCACCCCAAACCACTCCTTGCTTTCACTTGGCACCTCGGTAATGGCTGCCAGTTTAGCCAATACAGCATGCTCATTTGGGAGTCGACTAAAGGTGACCGGAGAGTCCTTTGCCTGCCGGCCCGTCGGGTTCAGTCTCCGTAGCGCAATACATGTGTATTTGGCGAGCTGAAGATCGGATCGGCCATGAGATCCAAGGCCAAAGCGCAGCATTGTCTCCATCTCCCCTACTACAATCTCGGGTGATGCGGTCGCAAGCATACCTAATACGATAATGGCACCTCTTCGCTGAGACCGTGAAATCTCGCGCTTCTGGAACCCGTACACGTCCCATAGCTTAGTGACGACTCGATCTGAGATCATGCCTTGTTTCATCATGGTGGCAAGCAACTGTTCTAAGCTGGTCAACTCAGCTGGCGTGGTGCCCGATGTGAGGCTTATCATGTTTCTCGCGATATATATGGCCGCGTCATTAGGGCTGAAGTGATCAGGCGCCTCAAAGAACAGGCGTTTGTAGCAATCAATCAGATGCGTTTGGACACCTTTGCCCTCATCACTATTCCCCTTTGTCCAGATTAGACGCATCATGCGCCGGATGCCGACCATGTTGTCTTCAATATTGTACGCATTGCCAATCTCTAGATAGTCCATGGCCTCGATGACTTCGGACTTGTTCTTCGAACCGAGGAGTTGCACAACAACCCGTAGCCTCATGCAACACCTCGATGAATTTTAGAGCATCCGTGTAGTACCGCTTCGTGAGAGTGAGTTTTTCGATTGCCTCAGATGTGGCGGCATCTTCTTGCGCTTTTTGGACGGCTGCGGCCTTTTGCTCCTCGGATAGCTCTGATGGTTTCTGTGGCGAGTCCATCACCTGGGTTGGTTCATCTACCAGGGCAGTCGAGTTGGCCTTATCTTCGCCCAGGCCGGGTACACCTGCTGGAGGCTTTAGTGCGTTCAGTTCGGCATCAACCTTGTCCAAGCGCTCCTGCCAATCTTTCCGAGACAGCTGAGCGCCGTGTAAAACAGTGAATGGGTGAGTCTTGATCAGGGTGCCTAGTAATTTGACGGCATTTCTCCTGACATGGCTGCTCTTGTCTTCCAGGCTCCGGCAAGCCAGTTCAGCCGCTTTTTGCCTCCGTTTGGGGAACTTTTGCTCCAGATCGCACAACTTGGTGTACACTTGCATTACTCGACACCGGCAGTAGGGGTTGATATCCAAGAACCGCTCCTCAAGCACATCAAAAAAGGCGTTGAGTTGAGACTTGTGGTTGTCGCTCCGTTCTTCTTGCTTGCTGAGATGAGCGATCATGTTGCCACAGACCTCAATTAGAGAGCTGCGTAGTGTATGCGACTGGATGCATAGTTAGTCCACTGTCATCGAGCCGACGGGTTGGATTGCTGACCTCGCTGTCCAACTGTTTGGCAAGCATAGTCATCTGCTTAATCACCAATCTCGGCACAAGCTCAGAAAGCTTGGCAATGAAGGTTGAAACAGACTTGGGACCTTTCGTGTCGTTTGAATTGAACTCTTTATTACCAATCTCCCTCAGAATCTCTTCGGAAAGCTGTGGATAGTCGTATTGTTCCGATAAGATATGGAGGAACTCGGCCATAGGCTCTGGCAGGTGCTCAAAATATGTAAGGTTCTGAATAATGGAGATCTGGGCGGCTGTGTCCGTGTCAGCGGTTGTCTCACGGTCGCTTGCTCTTCGCCTCCCACCGGCAACCTACCATAACCATGACCGTGGTGCTTAACCGCAATGCAGAGGACTTTGAAAGCATGCATCCTGATGGCAGTGTTCTTGACCCTCTGCTCGCTCTCGAGTACCATGTACACGGGGCGGGTTAGGAGACCGACGAAGGTGTCACGCTCGCTGGTAGTCAGGAAGAGCTTGCCCAGCTTCAACTTCATTACCTTGGCCATGACATCCAGTGCTGATTGGAGCTGGGCGGCACTATCCCAGTGGTCGTCTCCGTGTCTGTTGGCGGCGGCTTTTGACTTGGCGCCCTTACCTCTGGCGCGCGATACGGGCGGCCGATGACTTCTCGGCAGCCTTGGTCTCGACACAAGCCATGGTCCACTGAATGAGGAAGCCGTAGATCTCGAGGAGGGTCTTGTGGTGGGCGAGGATGTCCTGTTCGTCGGGATTCTCGAGATCGTGGGCGATGGCATCGGCCTCGGCAGACAGACCACTCATGACCAGATCGAACATCTTGCTGAGGGCATGTGGGGAGGAACTGGGTATACCTGGATTGCACGAATAACTTAGAAACGGGCTCTTGTATCGTCTTACTTGCGGTCCAGCAGCAGCACCGGCGCGCTGGACGCAGAGGGCTGCGACTCTTGGTCTTGCACGAGGGGATGAGGGGAGGTGGGTGCGCACTTGAGTAGGAACTGCAGCGAGTCGAAGTAGGCGCTGCGAGTGATGCGTCGGGGTTATCGGCGACGGCATCGATTATGGGTTGAGGACGGGGTTGATGATAGCCATGTTCGACAGCGACTCTGGGTCGGACTCGCAGTCGAGCAGGGCGCCGTCGGCCTCGGGTGTCGCTATCGAGGCGGGATCACTCATGTAATGCTTGAGCGCATCGTTGATATCGAAGTCGATCGACTCCATGGTGGCCGGGGGTTATGGGTTATGTGTCTGCCGCTCACCTGCAAGCCCACACTGCCTGCTAATGTCACAAATTGTACGGAGGAGGGGGTCGAACCGAAATAACAAGATATTTTGTGCAGTATAGCGCTATCTACTTCCTCGTCCAGTTGGCTGGCGGGGATTGAACTAAAAATACGATGAAAATAAAACTGAGTGGATGAAAATGTAAAAAGTTGCTACGCTTCAAGCCACGTCAAGCAACGCCTATGTTCACGTGAGTTGATTATGGAAAGAGAAGTCGGTGATGCGGTGCGATGCGATGCGCCAGTGACAAGCAGTGACACCGCAACATGGAGTGGGGAGCCCCTCCTCGGCAACCGTTTGTTTTTGTTTAGATGGTTTTCCGTTTTCTTTTACTACGCGCGGTCCAAATGTGTGTGGTACTTGGCCCACCTTCCCCGCCAAATTTACAGTGTGTCTAATCCAATTTTCACGCTACAGGCCTGAAGCACACTGTAATACGAACTGTGTACTCACAATAACGAACACCCCCCCACCATAGTCTCACAGCATGAGCGAGACGCGCCCGGGTCTCGGAAGGATCAGCCTGGTCACCGATATTCTACGACACTTGCCCGGAATATAATCAACAGGCAATGTGACCTCATCCCAATAACAACAAAACACTCGACCACGTTTTTAATTTGTGTTTATTCAACTCGGCATTCGAAGCGCTCGTTCCATACCTTCGTTTTCTCTTCGTAGATACGTATATCATCATATAACTAGTATAACGGCGCAGCGATAGCTCAAAGTCAACATCAACGACTCCTCGCACCGGACCATCAGGATTAGGACGAAACTCTTCCAGGAGTAGCGTTGTGGAAGTACATGGACGTTTCAAACCGGCTGGAAAAGGGAAAGAGTAGGCAAGGGGCGGGAGGGTGTTCATCCGGTCCTCGCAGCATCGCCGAATAGTCATGTCTACTCATGTCACTACACACGATGCTGACGAGCTACGAGGTCATATTACGTCAAAACGGTCCTTCCATATCCACGAGGACGAACCGGGTGTGCATCATTCGTCGGAAGATCATGAACAGACAGATACAGCACGGTCACAGACAAGGTCGCGATCACGGTCGCGGTCACAGACAGAGTCGCAGTCACAGACACAGCGCGCCGACGACGACCTCGACGAAGACATTGACGGGGTCGTAGAAGAAGACGACGATGACGCATCCGAGTCGTCCGAAGAGGATGAACCCATAGACATGACCATTCAGCAGGACATGGAGAAGCTCCAGCAGACCTTCCCCCATTTTCGGGACGGCTACCGTTTGATCAAACGCATTGGCGAAGGTAACCAGACTCTCCGTCGCCGCCAATACCCAGTTCTGTGACTGATTGCCCACTCAGGTACCTTCTCGACCGTCTACAAGGCCGAGGATATCCACTACAACCACTACGTCAACAATTGGGACATTGACGCCGACGACCGCCAATGGACCCCTCCGCCTGTCAAGTCCTCTGCCTCCCACACAAATCTCACGTCGAGGTCCCAGCGCCGGAAGCCAAAGTTCGTAGCTATCAAGAAAATCTACGTCACCTCCTCGCCTGCCCGCATTCTTAATGAGCTCGAGCTTCTCCACGACCTCCGCGACTCTCCATCTGTGTGTCCCCTGATCACCGCATTCCGCCAGTCCGATCAGGTCCTCATCATCCTTCCCTACTTCCGACACCAAGACTTCCGGAGATACTACCCCAAGATGAATATCTACGATACCCGGGTCTTTCTACGGTCCCTATTCACCGCGCTCGCTGCTGTACACGTGAGGGGATTATCCACCGCGACATAAAGCCCACAAACTTCCTCTACGACCCAGACAAGAAACGCGGCGTGCTCGTAGACTTCGGTCTCGCTGAGCGGGAGGGGGCCGAAAGCAAGCCGTGTCTCTGTCATGAGGACCGTCAAGTCCGCAAACAACAGCTACAACGATCAGTCGCCTTCAATTCACTCCATCACCTACAGCCAGGCTACCCGAAGCTAGACACACGTCCATCACGGCGCGCCAACCGAGCCGGCACACGTGGGTTTCGGGCCCCCGAAGTGCTCTTCAAATGCACAGAACAGACTACAAAAATCGACATTTGGTCCGCGGGTGTGGTTCTACTGACAATCTTATGCCGACGTTTCCCCTTCTTCAACAGCACCGACGATATCGAGGCCATGATCGAGATCGCCACCATCTTCGGCAGCAAGCGCATGAAGCTAGCGGGGCAGCTGCACGGTTGCATGTTCGACCACACCATCCCCACGATCAGCCAGCAGGGTTTCTCCTTCGAGAAGATCATGCTGTGGTCCACTTGCCGTAGCGATGGTGGGAGGGACGGTACCGCTAACGTGTTAACCCCCGAAGAAAAAGAAGCTATCGAGTTTCTTTCTCGTTGTATGGACCTCGACCCTACGAGAAGAATCAGTGCCGCAGAGGCACTACGACATCCCTTTCTCCAGGTCAATGAACCAGAAGTCGATGCTGAGGAGGTTGTGATGTTATGATCTGATGTGTTTGGTGGAGATACCCTTTAGTATATATAATATCCTGCCGATAACTACTTAAGCAAAGCAAGCAGATGCTGTACTGCTGTGCTTGCTCTAAATAACAACGTATAATATTAAACTCCTTCGTCGGGTATGCTGATTTCCGTATATTTAGTTCATGTGAGATAGAGGCGTCATAGCCGACGACCATATTCCCATTGACTGCGTCCATGTCACGAACAACTTCAACCAACAATGAGCAACTTTAGGACTCGCTCAGACTTCATGTACTGGCATGCGACATGCGACCGTAGCAGAGCAACAATCACGTAAAGTTATCGACAGATAGTTTAGTCTAATACTCTAACTTTGTGGACCAAGTGATATGCGCGTGTTGGAGTAGACATAAGCTAACTCTCATAAAAAATGAGGTCAAGTAATATACCTGAAGCTAGTATAATTATTAATCAATCATTCGATAGATAACCTTGTATCCCAACATACTTATCCCTCTCAAAAATCTAACCATAACCTCATAACACGCCACTCAACACCCCGTTCAATTCCTCACATCAGATCTACATCCAAAGACACAGCTTTCCGCTGCCATTGCCGCCAGCGACCCAATTCCTTATGGGGTGAAATTCTGCGACGGCAGGAACAGCCGTTATGCCGTCACCGTCGAGTTGTGCCAACTGTGTGCCTTTTTCATCAAAGACATCGACAAAACGGTTCATATTGGCAATCACAAACTTATTAATCCCGTCAGCGGGGTTGGTCTGCCACTGCGGCTTGAGGATGGTGACCCAGCGGCCCGTTTGGTTGTTGTGGCGGATGCTGACTTCGGGCTTCATCTCCTTGTCTGGGATGTCATGCCCGGGCTTCCACTTCGCGGCCGAGTCAAAGTCGTAGATTTTAACCGTGTCATCATACGACGACGTAGCGATATGGCCACTACGGGACCACGATGCGTGTGACACTGAAAGGCGCGACGTGTGCTCGCCGAGTAGTGACGGGTGGCGAAGGTCGCCTTTACCCTTTATCATGCGCAGGTCCCAGATCTTTAATGTGCGGTCCAGGGACGCAGTGGCTAAGAGGTGTGGAAGGAGCGGGTTCAGGGAGAAACCGCCGATCTTGTTGTCTGTTAATCCCCAGATCTCGGCTTTTGATTTTGACCTTCTGTCTATTCGACCAAGTGAGCCTTCAAGGGTAGAGAATATTATGGTGTCCTTCGCTTCAGGAGATATATCGATGCATGAAATCCCAAGCTCGTCTCCGTCCTCCTCTGGTGCCCATAGCTGGGTGCTAACCTGCGTTGGCAGGTCGAGACAGCGTATTGAACTATCGTACGAACTTGTAATAACAGAGTTTTGATCGAACATGGGGATTTTGATAGATGTAATGGTGCGATTGTGGACCTCGAATGCACCGATTTGGGGCAATGGAACATCGAAGTCTTCGTCATCATCCTCTGGATAATCCGGTGTCTTTTGCGAGCCGTCGAAGAAACCCAGAGTACCCTTTTTATCTCCAGCCAGCACAATGGGCTTGTCTAACATAGGATGGAAGGTGAGGGCGTATACTCTCTCTGGTGTTATTTTGATGTCTGCGCGATTGTATCAGTAATGTTCGGAGCAGGAGCACTACAACTGCTATCACAGGCTTACCATTCGGTTGCCAGCCTGCAAACAAGGACAGGTCATTTAAGTCCTGCCGCAACGATTTCAATTTCTCATCCGTCGTTTCATTTATATCCTCGTCAGTAAACGTCCTGACACCAGGCTGCGCCCCCTGGACGAAACTAGCCAAAGCTTCCGTACTGGACCACCTCTTCCCCTCCACCTGGAGGTTCGAGAGCTGAAGGTCTCCATTAGTGCGGACTCTCTTCGGTTCTCTATCCTTCAACTCGACTGGTACATCTTCCAGTTTCACCAATGTGTCTTTAGAGTCAGAGTTCGCGCCTGCTGCCAGTCGGGCGCTCTGTCGAACGGGCATGACGCGGGTGCGGACTGCAGGTTCGGCAGCCTTGCGTTTCCGTGGTGCGGCTGGTCTTGGGGGTGGTGCAGCTGCTTTCCTCATTTTAGCGCCGAGGTCAGCGGTGTCTTTAAGGAGTTTCGCATTGTTGGCTACATTTTCCCTTCTCCGCGCCTCGAAGGCGCTCAACTTTTCAGGCGGCATCGTGGAGAATGTGGGCGTGGTCGCGACAAAATATGGTAGCGAGAGAGCGGCACGAAATGATACTGGGAGGAGGAGCGTAGTTGACTTTGGGTACTGGGGATGTAAGTCGCGGCGCGTAGCTCTTTGTATGCGATCAATCACTGAAGGAAGGGTGACCGTGGCTACTCTGATTCAAAGACGGAAGATTGAAGTACCTGCAATGAGGATTGGAGTGAAATTTCGCGCAATCGATTTGGTGTTGCTATCAGAAATTTGTAGTTTCGCGTAAGGAGAAGTGGGAGGTTTGACCATAATGAGAGCGACTCGCGACGGGCGAAAATCAATTAACGCGAAGTCATGCGCTCTCGCGTCCACTTTTGCCCCCACATTTAGCGGCGGCTGCCTGGAATCCCAGGCAGATGCATGCGCTATCTTATCTAGTCCCTCGTAATGCCCCGCCGCACCCGCTGTAGATAGTGGCCCCCTTAAGTACATTATGGCATATAGGTGTATATCTACTAAAATGCTAGCCTATGACCCACCAAAAAAACCCCAGAGCCCGCAGGTCCAAGAGCTTGCTTGCTTGATATATCTACCTGTACCTTATACAAGTTGTAAATTTGACCATGCCATAGGTGGTATCTGCTCACCTTTCACTAATTTTGTTTGCTACGTGCTCGTGTTGTCTTGAGGTCAAGTCAAAATGTCCTTTACCTTGCTACCCTTCCTCTACCAGACGAGAACCATCCTCCGCATACCGGCGCATCGCACATCTGCTGGCATCGCGCGCTCATTCCATGCAACCGCCCGTCGCACCAAAGACGGAACAATTCCTTCGACTTCGAGCTCGACAAGCCCGACGAAGATGTCCCCGCCACCGAGGTCACGAACAGGGGTACCATCACCCCATCCGAGCGCCAGATCTTTGAGCGCATCTTTGCCGATATCGAAGCCCGCGGCCTCAGGCCAGCTGTGAAAGGCGACGGCGAGCCTGACGATTCTTCTGTCACTCGGTCTACAAGACTCATCATGCAGCAAGCTGCCCACGATGCCGGCCAAGCCCGCTCATCCACCCTGTCCTCTCCAGCTCTCCTCGCAGGCGCCGCCAAAAACCGCGCCAAAGCGCTCCTACGTTTTCCACCCCCACTCCGAAGCGCCGCTGAAAGAGCCATCGATGGCATCAAGCAACAGGCGAATCCAAAACAAGATAATAGTTACACCCCGAAGAGGATGAATCCGCCAACGGCGAGTGGCAGTCGCCAGCACACACCTTTTCCCGCACTCTGGAGCTCGAGGCCAAGCGAGCTCCCGAGAGATCTCGCATTGAGGGCTTGATCATGTCCGCGGCTTCTGATTTCGAGCTGTGGGATATTTTGGAGAAGGAGGTCTTTACCATGCCTGCTCGTCTAGGCATAGTCAAAAGCGCTCCTGAATATGACGACGCAGAGGCCTCGCCGATGACCGAGGCAAACGGTCGCCGTAACACTGCAGATTCACCAGAAGAGTCGAGCCACGATGCAGAAGCAGACCCCAGACCCGAAGCCGATGAGATTGATACCACGTCGACATCATCTAATAGCCTCTCTGATCCCGACGACTCCATGACCTAAGCCTCTACGTTCACGGCCCTCTATACCCGGCCTACTTGCTGCTTGGACTTCGACGCCTTGACTCCGCCTTCTCCGCGCCCTCCTCTCTAACATTTTCCATCTTGCCTCGTATAAAGGAACTAGGCCTCGAGTCCTACGTCTTGGGTGTCTCCACGCTCTTCTTCAATGAGCTTCTTGCTATCTACTGGACACGTCGTGGCGATCTCTCGGGATTTCTCGGCCTGCTAGAAGAGATGCGACATTGCGGTCTCTATTTTGACATTCGGACCGCAAGTATCTTGAATCGCGTAGACAACGCTCTGTCTGGCTTGGCCAAAGGAATTGAGAATAGTGGGTTCGGACGAGCGCTAATGCTAATGCCAGAGTATGAGCCTTCACAACGCGACCGCCTCCGACACTGGCACAGAGAAGTGGACTTGTCGGTGGAGGAGAGAAAGGGTGACATTGGGTATATGGAGTCAACGGGCATGAGGATTTAGTAACACACCAGCACTAATTTGATATGCCTTTCTTAATTCATTCCTCCAACTTTAAAACAAGTGACTGATATTGTGAACCAAATCTCTTTGGTGGATCAATTATTATAGTTAGATCGACGAGAGACTCATAGTAGTCTGCCAAGTTCTCTGCTCAATTCCACCTCCGCTTGTACTATAACAAATTACAAGATCTATATTCAAAGCACACGTTTCTCCAGATCGCCTCCCACCCGCAGGCCTATATATTCTAGCTAATAGAAGGTCGGTTTGTAAGACAGCCAGCTCCAGTGGCTCAGCGAAAACGCGACTCTCCTATTCACGCGACATCCCACTCAAAAATTGAATAACACCCTTTTGTCCTTCAGTGATATCACGACCAATTCGTGTCAAAGGGCGTGAAGCTAGCGTCCTACCACGAGCTGTACGCTCCCGTAACTGAATTATTTTACCTCATTTCTTCCGGAGGAGCTACCTCCATTTAGCCCACTCCCACTCCCCGCCGCCATGCAAGTTCACCAGGAACCTATTATTATACCAAGGATCGAGGCCCAGCCAGAGTATTTAACCTGCCTAGTGATGTTACACGTCCCTCCTGGCCTCGCCGGGGAAACGGGCTATCTCATCGCGAAAGCCCGAATTATTATGTTGCAGTGATCGACCTTAAGATCTCCAAACCCTTAGATTAGCTACGGAGCCGCTCCAATGGCATGAGTGGCGATTTCGATGTCTGTACAGATTATAGAAATACGTATCATACCTTACTCGCCCTCAATTGTTCATGTTAGATATAACAACTACTATCATTCATAGCTAACAGTAGTATACCTCCTGCGACTTGACCTGACAACCACAACACCGTCCACTTTATAACTCGCCATGCTATCTACCATCTTGATTTCATTCCTTGGCTCCGCCACAGCGGCCACAGTGTACCTGGCCGGCGACTCGACAATGGCCAAAGCCGGCGGGGGCTCCGGTACAGAAGGCTGGGGGAGTTCCTGAAATATAGTCTGCCCTCCAGCTACGTCGCCTCCAACAAGGCGATCGGGGGGCGTTCGGCGCGCTCGTTTACGCGAGAGGGGCGTTTCCAGGCGATCGCTGACGTTGTCAAGTCGGGCGACTGGGTTGTTGTCGAGTTCGGCCATAATGACGGCGGCAGTTTATCTCCCACAGATAATGGGCGGACAGACTGCTTTGGTGACGGAACCCAGACTTGCAGTACGGTAAGATATGCGGGTTTGTCGATTTGCGTTGGGATAGGTCACAAGATGAGGACGGCTGATTGATTGGTCTTATGATCAGGTTTATAATGGCGTCTCTGAGACCGTCTTAACGTACCCGGCTTATTACAAGAATGCCGCAAAGCTATTCCTAGCTAAAGGGGCGAAAGTGATACTTAGCTCCGCTACGCCAAATAAGTAAGCGGTATCTATAATCCCCGTGCTGATGGACTAAAATCGCTTCGAGATCTCGCCCTTGCGTCGTATTTATACTATCCTTTCTATCTTACACTCTGACTTATCATCACAGTATTTGCGAAGGCGGTACATGTGGTTGGGGCCCATCTCGATTTGACTACTACGCCTGGTAGCTAAGTTCACGCACCCTTTGGCCATTTGGTTCGTGAACTGATCACCTGAATAGGCTCGCGGCAAGCCAGCTTGGAGGCACAGAAGCAGGCGTATACCACGTGGCCCACGGCGAATATGCCGCGCAAGCCATGACCAAGCTCGGGACGGCGACGGTGAACGCCCACTATCCGAATGATCACACTCATACAGATGCGGTATGTAATTACCAGGAGTCTTTTCTTCCTGTTTTGTCAGCTTCCAAAGGACATTATTTCCTTTTTGGGAGGTGATTGTATCTAGCAGCCCCTGAAAACCTCATAATTCACATTTTAAACACCGATAACTGACTCCGAGTGATGCAGTACATGGCGAATGTGATGGCTGGTAGGTCAAGACAAACCCATCTACTCTGAGCTTCTCTTCGAACTACAAAACCCGAACCTTAATCTCTCAACTTCAGATTCGTGATGATGTCTCAAATACAGCCATTATTGACTCTAATTCTTTTCTAGGAAGCTTCGTCCTCGGACTCAAGTGCGGCACTTCGGCGCTAGGTGCGGCAATCACAAATTCGACAGCTTCGCTGACATCGTCATACGGGCCTTGTATTGCTTCTAATGGCACGATCCCTGTATAGTTATGAAGTTTCCTAAGGAATTGCGACTGCCTTTGAGATGCTCCCAGACTTTAGAATGATGTATCACTCCGTAGGCGTACTCATGGCAGGTGTCTATTTAACTGGTGAGCTGAGTATGAAGTGTCCTGGGCGTAAAGATTTAGCACTTCTAAAATAGATCCGAAGATAAAGTTACCGGAATTATAAAACAAGGATTTGCAAAACTACTCTATGAAATGTCAACTTCGCAGTTGTCTGATATCATATTGAATCCGTTGATTCCGAGAGCTATGAGCACAATTCGACGTCCCTCTCCTACAGCACATTTTTCCCTCCGTTCATAATTCGGGATTCAAGTGTAATGTTCTATCATAGTCGAGAGAGAATGAGAAGAGGAGAAGTCAAGTGTGTTCATATTATCATGAGTACTATACTCAACATCTATTCTTTAATTTTTAAGCACCTAATCAGTGTATCCGCCTCCTGCCTAAAAGCTCAATAGGGGTATCGTTTGCACAAAATCAAGAAGTCTGATAACCTCAAAGCAATAACCACGATACGCCCAAACACCTTACTTAAACCAGATGCCATACTCGCATCGCACTGGTGCACGTAATTAGAACATCAACGGAACTAATCCAGGACCGAGCACTAACGCACACAAAGTCAGATAACGCTTAAACATATCGATTCCAATATCATTAATATCTCACCAGGCCTCCCATTTCTGCCCTCCGATGGCAACCAGCCGATTAAACAACTCATCCCGCAGCGGGAGTGCAGTAATGCGTCTAACATTCCCTTGACGATCCGTAATTTCTAGCCCATCGTGCACCTCGCGACCTAGGGACCAACCAACTATTAGCTTCGCCTTCCATCCGTAACCCCCAATCTTCTTCAGCTCCTTGATATCACCAATCGCGATGCTCCACAAGGGATGCAGCTCCCCTTCCCCATCCGCGGACTCCGTTGTCACATCCGTACTAAAACCCACAGCAGGGATAGTCGATTTCGTGGCGATGTATACCCGCCCTTTCCGGCCGTCATACCGTCCCTTGAAATCTACGGGGCCCGACAATAGTTCAGCTTTGGGGGAGGGACGACACCGAGACGGTTCTTAGCGGGTTGAGAGCCCGCCTTGGCGCGCGCCGCGTCGCTTGCGATGACACCCTTGACGGTACCTTTCACGGCACTCTTCAACACCCCAATGATCTTGCTGCCTTTCCTGTGGTGACCGCTCTTCGCCGCATCGATATCAGGCCCGGCCGTCTCGTGCGCCGTGGTGGGATCGTGCTCCATCGCCGCTTCCAGCTCGGCATCAGTAGCATTTAGGGGGGCTCAGCACCCGTCGCGCGCAGTTCCGCGTCAGTGATATCGGCCGGACGGTCGGGTGGCGGTGCGCGGACGAAGGGTGCGGGGGGCAGGGGCGCGTTGTTCGCCTCGCCCACACGAAGTAACGTGAGCGTGAGCTGCGCATTAGTTGGAACCCCCTTAAGCACCGTATTACGCATCTCGAGCAATTTCTGCCACTGTGGGTACTGCCTGTTCAGCCAGCGCAGGCCGGGCGTAATGATCGGATCGCCAAAGAATGCAAATCCCAACCCGAAGGTGGCGCCCTTGACGAACGCATACGACGTGACGAAGAGCGATACTATAAGCAACGGTGCCACGAGCCCCGCGAGTCGGATCCGGTATGTGTCTTGCGGGAACGGTGGTGTCGGCGACAACGCATTCCCCAACCGCTCCCAGGTATCGGCAACATCGGTGATGCCGTGCATGATCGGCCGCATCTTGCTCCAAATGGCATTCTCGACCGGTACCTTGGTCTTGTCATGCTTGGACCCTTTCTGGCCGCCCGCTGCTACGTCTTTGGCTTGGACCGCAGACGCGGTTAGACCTGTTGGGTCTGGCACATGAGCCTCAGCCGAGTTCTCTCCGTCTGTTTGTGGGTTTGCTTGTGGATTTTTGCCCGTGGCGCTTGTGACAACGACAGCTGTGAAGCCGTTGAAGAAATTAGATGCTTCCCTGGTAAACGGTATCAGCGTTTGTGCTTGTCGTCAATGCGTAAGAAGCCAGAAAGGCACTGAAAGACGCCGGATGAACGAGGAAAAGACTCGGCCCTGGCGGGAAAAGATTAACAAGAATAATACGTACTGCTCAACAGCTTCACCCTTATGATTCTCGGGCGCCCCAGTAGCGCTCTCAAGGCTACCGAGAACACCTGCCTTAGGCTTCTGTACGCCGCCAGATTTCGCATCAACAAGTGCGATAGGGGCTGGCGGGAAGAGAACTCCGCGAGAGTGCGGGTAGATAATTAGACTGATTAAGGTCGCGATGAAAAGTGGAGTGATAAAGTTGAATAGCCACGCGACGAAGTACGCCTGTAAATGTCTATCAGCATTAAGGTCATTGGGGGGCCATAGTGGAGAGATACATACGAGACAGAAACAAGCCGTCCTTCGAGTTTCGCGCCATGATCGGAGCCTGGCAATATCTAGAACAGTCGGAGTCAGCTATTGCCATTCAGAGCCTGATTTATATGATTGATAATGGTTTCAGATGTTTCTCGAGACTATCCCAGTCCAAGAGAGAAATCTTATACCCCATAAGTTGTTAAAACCGGAAGAAAATGGCATTCGAAGTTCTTACGCTTTACTGTTGCCAATAAACCGATGACAACCCTGGAGATCCAAATGTTAGATACTCTTCAACTAAACTGAAGGGCTATAACCTAGGTCAAGGTGCGTACGTCATGTAAAACCTTTCCACGGTAGCTCTCAGCTTATCCGGCGAAAACTCCTCCTCATCTGAGATATTGAGGTCGAGATCCCCAGGAACTGTGGACGGAACCTCTTTCACGTGATACATTTGCTGAAACCGGTCAGTTGGACTCGTCTGCCGGCGAGAACCTTGGACACACCTTATTGAATCGTCGGATAAGAAGCCAGAGATCCTCATTCCCCAACCCGCCAACCAAGGGGGCAGGTATCTGCTCTTTCTTCTGATTCCACCCGAGATCGGCCACCTCCTCGTCGCGAGGGTGCTGTACGAACCCCTTCTCATCGTGGTCAGCCATGGCAAGTGAATGAGATAACGTTGGCTCCTCGGTCATGCTATTCGCGAGGTCGTGGTCGTCCGGGCTAGTTACGGGTGCTGTTGTCGCGGGAACAGGCAACACATTAACAACTGCTGTATACGCCGAGCGGCGTTGTCCTCTTGTTCTTTTCAAATGCCGACATCTTGCAGTACCTTAAGACATAATAAGAGGGAAGACAATGCTATCCGACTGTCTACCTGTTTACGTATAGAGCATTTACATACTTCCCACTTTTTCTACGAAGGTGGTTCAGCTCTCAGCTCCATCGCTGCGTCACAACCAGACTTCACAGCGCTGGCCATCTTGTTTCGCTGCTTGTGCGATGGAGCCATTCGTTGGTCTAGTGGGGATGACGTCGGAGGCTGACCGAGGGCCGATTGTTTGAAGCTGTACTACTTAAAGAGAACGCTAATAGAATGCCCTTCAAAGCAGCATTGTGGCTCTCTTTGTTTGTTGTTGACTCACAACTACCACGATCCTCATTCCGTAATTCTTTTCGGCATCAATCGCCCTTCAAAACCCCCGCTCCCGGAGAATTACACCTACTCTGTGAGATCGGGACTATTGAGGAAAAGCTGAGGGTCATACGTAAGCCTCAATAGTTTTCCTTGGCACGAGTCAACACGCGCGCTCCACAGATCTCTGGTGGGGATCTCATCGATCTGATCTCAACCGCGGCCTCGGGTCGAATCGGCTTTAGTGTACTTTAAGTCGTGTACGATGTCGCATGAAAGAACGATGTCTTGTCAAAAGGATTTCTTCGGATTGATTATTGTAAGCCTTAATATTATTTTCCGCGATCATCAGCATTCGTTTCAATGGTGTTTCCACTCCACCTAAGTGTTCCCTGCAACTCATTTCCTAGTAGTTTGTGTGTTGGAGGCATTACGTCAACGACGCTAATCCACTACCTACTATATACAAATGAGCATGACCCTCAACATTCAAACATCTGGCGAAACATGTCTTCCTGTGTTGAACGCGCGTTCCACCCCATATACGGAGAGGTGATTGAACAACGACCGGTCCTGTATGCCATGGAGAGCATCCGTGTAGAGTAGTTCCACAAGTCCCAGTTCTTCTGTCCTCTATCTACTTGCCTATGACGACATCAAGACATCATGCATTTGAGGTTTTGACCTGTGGTAGAAGCCAAGGCGAATAACAAGAACAGCAATCAAAACTTCTATTTTACATTCATTAGTTGGAAATAACTCCTCATATAGCCATAACACAAAACCAATAACGAAAATATATTCATCTTTTTCAGGCGCACACAAATTTGTTTCATTGACAGTATAGTTGCCTGATCTCCCACCTAGACACGACACGCCACATCAACAATCAGCACCTCAATGTCGTCAGAGCTCGTATTCCAGTTAGCTGGGACCTGCAATGAGTATCCCTGGGGCAAGAAGGGATCCGACTCATTGGCAGCCAGACTTTGCGAGAAGACGCCAGGGGCGGCTTCAAAATCGACCCAGAGAAGAACTATTCAGAGATGTGGTTTGGGGACTACCCGGATTTCCCGGCCCGCAAGCTCGATACTGGCGAACCCTTAGCCGAAGTTCTCCAGCGCGACAAAGATCGACTCCTCGGCGAGAAGGTCATCGCGCAGTTTGACGCGCAATTACCGTACCTCCCGAAGATATTGTCCATAGCGAAGGCCCTACCCCTGCAGATCCACCCCAACAAAGACCTCGCAGCGAAGTTGCGGGAGAAGGACCCGGAGAGGTTTACCGACGCCAATCACAAGCCGGAGATCGCTCTCGCGCTGTCCAAATTCGAGGTCTTCGCCGGGTTCAAACCATTAGACGAGGTCGCACCCCTCTTTGACCTCACGCTTCTAAAGAGATTCAACGTTGGGGGGCCAGACAAGTGGACGAACGAGACATTGAGGAACGCCACACGTGAACTACTGAAGCTCGACCTTGATACTGTGAAATCGATACAAGCAGACCTCTCCCAAATCCCCGCAAGCGAGCTTGGAGACGCAGCATATATCTTGGACCTGTTACCACGACTGCAGGACCAATATGGCCCTGAAGACGCTGGAAGTCTTGTCGCGCTCCTATGCATGAACTATAGTGCGTAATTCTCGGAACCATCTTCCTTCCTTATTTTGGCGTCTTCAAAGCACTGAAACTCTCACAATTCATGTTCTGAACAGTAGTAACTGACTCCGAGTGTTGTAGTGGTGTTCCAACCTGGAGATGCCATTTTCATCCCCGCCGATGGTATTCATGCGTATCTTGCTGGTGACATTGTAGAATGCATGGCTCGTTCAAATAACGTGCTGAATGTCGGGTTCTGTCCCCCAGCGGACAGGAATAATGTTGACACATTTGCCGACACATTGACATTCAAGGCGCACAGCAAAGAGGACGTCATTCTCCCCAGCAACCCGAGCGAGAAGAGTAAGAACGGTAAAACTGTGGTGTACAAGCCGCCAATTGGCGAGTTTGATATGCTTAGGACAGTTATGAAAGGGGATGAGAGCGAGGAGATCAGCGCGAGTGAAGGGCCAGGCGTCCTAATATGCACATCGGGCAAAGGTAACTTGCATGGTGATGGCAAAAAGTTTGATCTATCCACGGGCTTCATATTCTTCATTGCCCCGGGAGTTAGTATCAAATTAGAAAGTGAGGATTCCTTGGAGGCTCATATGGCCGTGATTTAATGGATGGGCGATTGCGTGTATAAAGGGCTATCAATGTCAAGTCGTCTACATTAAAACCTCAATCAGCATTCCTTTTCCTACCTCCCCCACTCTAACTCGCGCAAGCTGAAGTGCGTGTTTTAATTCCCCTACAGTTTTCACCCGTACGCCGTGCATCCACTTCCTTGAGTTACCGGGGTCGTTGTCGCCGACAACTTCTGACCCAGTTGCCGCCTCTGCCAGAGCAGCATAGTTGGGCGTCGGGCAAAAGACGTGTTGATCTCATCGTCGACGCAGATGTATTAACCTGGATAGACGATCTGGTCGAGTTTCGAGGGGCCTTCCAGCCTACGCAGAGCAAAGAATCAGTACATACGAAATTCCTATGTGTTCAGATGACTATTCACACTCTACAAGCGTGATGGATTCGAAGCGAGATGAATAATCAAAGCGAACTTACCCCCATTATTTAGCACAACAGTCAAAATCGGAATCTCGTACTTGCTACCAACCCACAATGCCGTAGAGGCGCAGCACACATAAAACTGCCGTCGCCGACGACCTGGCAAACCAGGCTCGGCTCACTACGACCTTCATCTCTCTCGGTATCTGCCAATGCCATCTTTACACCCAAAGCCGCACCATTACTCCACCCTATCCCCGTGCCGCCGCAATTAATCCAGCTTCCCGGGCGGTCGGGTTGTAGCTGGTCGAAAAAGTATCTGGCCGGCCGAAGTCACAGCATCGAACGACGAATGTCGTCGAATCCGGGAGCATCGTTTTTAGGAGGCCGCCGACGTTATGTGCGTCTAGTTTTCCCTCGTCATCTAGACGAAGTTCCGAAGCAATCTCAGTTAACCGCTGCTTGTGCAAAGCGGCCCGCGCATCTCTGCGAAGCGCATATTTCGGATCTTGAAGCGTAGCGATAACCGAATCGTCACATTTCATGTGGCCAAGTAACTGCGTAAGAGCCGTGTGGGAGTCCGCTTTCCACCGTCCGTGAGCGGGGAAAAAAGAAACCGGAATCTGTTGGTTAAGAGGATCGATGTCTATGTGGTATATCTTTGCATCTTTGGGAGGTGGGTTGCGGGATGGGATCCAAGGGACATCGCAGTCCAAGAGAAGAATGACATCGGCATCTTTCGTGCACTCGTGCGTGCTGAAGCGAGAACCTTCGGACGCGATATGTGAAAAGGGGAAACACATGTCACTCGCCGGTGTCGTGCACGCGTATCCCTGGGACAAGGTCTGCGAGGGCGACGAGCAAATCAGTCGTTCGTCGGTCTCGGCCGGAGTATCCCGTTATGATGAGAGGGCGCTCGGCTTGAATCAGCGCGGTGGCAATATCGCGAACAGCATCTGATGGGAGCGCAGTCGGCCCGATGGGCACCCATTGGTCTTGTTGAAGCGAATACGGCTGAATCGTTTCTGCAAGTACTTCTCGTGCGCCTGCGATATAGACCGGGCCTTTGGGCGCAGAACCAGCGAACTGCAGAGCACGTCCGATTGTTTGTTTGACATTGAGTCCGGTGCGAACTTCGCCCGTATACCTACAATATTGCCGCACAATGGCTTTCTGATCAGGGGCTTCCTGCAGCCAGTGCATGTATTCCGTGCGAGAGCCCAGAAGCTCCCCGGACTCAGTGTATGGGCACAAGCCAGCAAATATCAAGACCGGAACACGGCCGATGCTTGCGTTATGGATACCCTGCCCAAGAGCCTGGGTACCTACGTCGACGTGTACGACAACAGCTTGTGGTCGTCCTGTTACTCGTGCATACCCATCGGCCATGGAGATTGCGGTGATTTCAGAAGGGCAAGTAATCATCTTAGGCCAACGGTCCGGCCGCTCTCTCTTACCCTTTACAATCGCCTCGATGATGGACGGATGATCGGACCCAACATTGACAAAGCATGTTGTTATCCCAGCCTTCAAGGCAAGTAAGCATTAACTGCGTCCCATGGACATAAGGCGAAACGTACCTCCCAGAGTCCTTCAAACAGAGCGAAAGCAGTTGTGTACCTAGTTGGCACATTAGCACTGTGGTCTTTCAAATCTAGATGGGAATTAAAAAAAAAGTACTTACCCTTCGGAAGCATTTTTAGAAGTTGAATTGAAAGAACGTTGGGAATATGGAAAGGGGCTATGTTCAGTTCTCCAGGCGCAAGGAGTTGTGGTCAAAGAGTACCTAGATAGGCGAAATGGAGAAGTGACGAGGGCGCGGGCGTGATTGGGGTTAGTCAAACCTCGGAACACATGCGATCTAGGCGGGAAACCCGTACGTAGGAGAAAAGGCCCCGAGCGGCCATTTGAATTGCGGACTATATGGACATCAAAGATATAGCCGTGTGAACGAAAGAAGAGGGGTGTCAACCATTCCGGAGTTTGGTATTGTCTAATGCTACATCCGTTCCGAAGACCCCGAAATGCCGATATGTTGATTTGCGATTAAACCCATCCAAGAATGTTCATGAAATCCAAGCTCCAATCTGCCACGAGTCAGGTTTACCTTACGTACTCTATCACAATATAAAAGACATGAGGTTCATGAAAGTTTCTCAATTGCAACTTGTTTCAACCGAAGCCAGTTCCCTGGCCCCACAAACATGGATTCATCTCTACCGATGAGGGGTAGATCAACATCGACATCTTCGCCACGGCTAATCGTCGTGACGAGGAGCTGAAAGCAGCAGACGCAAAACGGAGATATTTTGGCACAGAAGACGGATTATTTTCACCTGGCGGGGCTTTGACTTTACGTCAGCCCTGAAGACCAGTAAATGACTTTGACAGTCTTCAGCATGATGAGTTTTATCTGGGTGTTCAGTATAACAAAACATGCATCTAGTTCTTAAGTCTAGCTGTAGTCACACATAAGCTGATTGCTATGTTTACCGCCATTTAAACATTGCTGGTTTCTCATATCACATAACGAAACCTACGTGGGCACAGTCCTCCTTCCCCTTCCTCGAGCTGTGCCTTGTCTAATCTGCGATTCTCGCGATGTAGGAGGAAGCTGAAAATTGCCGAAGTCACTGCGACCAGTAGGCAAAATGAGAAGGACACCCATGAGCCCTTGCGGTAATATGGTGCTTCGTTCGACGGAAATATGTTCGTGCCAAGCAACGGTCCAGCCTGGCCGAACGTCGCAAAGATGGCAAACCCTCCAGCTCTCTTGCTCTCCGTGTTGTGAGTATTCGAGACCCATGGTATAAGGATTGCGACGCTGACAAATATCGTAATCGCGAAATAGACACCTAGATATCTAGGTACAGCAGCCTCGGTGGTAGCGAGTAAGAGGAACCCGATGGCAGAAATCACGCTGAAGAGACGAACGGCCCCCGCATCCTAACTCGATCTGATATGAAAGAGCAGACGATTATCAATATGAATGTCAGGAGATACGGGGGTGCGAGAGTCCGTTTGCCTGGATTCTCGTGAAGGGTCCGATCTCCGCAATTATGGCCGGGACGAAGAGCGGAAGCGACGCAAACGAGACATTACAGCCGAAATACATCAACCCGTAAGATAACCTGGATATGGTCAGCTAGATACAATATCAACGATGCGTGTGATCGGAACTTACTTCTCCAATCCTTAACGCTTCTAAGAAGTCTTTAACCTAAGACCCGTGTGATTTACGACATCAGCAGTTTGATCGCGGCCAACCATATGCTTGACGACCTGTTTTTCGCGATCCGTAAGAAACTTGACGCTTTCAATGTCATCGGGAAAGCAAAACCACGCCACAACTGCCATTATCAATGTCGGTAAGCCCTCGATAAGGAACAGGATCCTCCAAGGTTCGATATTACTTTTGATCTGAGTGATGGCGTAGCCGAGGGCGCCGCCATACGCGTTCGCAAGTGCAGAGCCAGATAGAAATATCCCCTGGCGAAACCCGACTTTATCCCGGGGTAGAAGAAGGACAAGTATACCGGCACGCCGGCGTACATTGCCTCCGTCGCGCCGAGAAGAAGACGGAGGACCACCATTCTTTATTCGTCAGCAGAGGCACTCTGTCTATTAGATTCTTCATTGGGACGAACCCGGCATAATTCTGAGCACCTGCCTGAGAGGAAATGGTAGCAAATGCGAAAACGATGAAAGTAACCCATAAATGAGCAGGGAAATGCTTCCATCCAGCCGCAGCGCTTTGGAATATGATATCTAATTACGCCCGTTAGAGGAGGACCTGATTGTTCAAGATTGGAGTATTCGCACATGTTACATAGAAGAAAGTGCCGAGAGTAGAATACTGATCGCCCTTGAGCCCGATGCTCTCATCGAGGCCGGCGACGTGGGCGTTTCCCAAATTCGATCGATCCAGGACTGATAACGAGTATATCGTGAATATCATTGGCATCAGCCGCCAATCCAATTTCCTGATCACGGATGCTTCCTCCTCAGACGTTGGAGCAACGCCAATCGCCAAGTCTACTCCGCGGCGCTCTTCTCTCGCGTCTTCAACGCCCTCGGCGTCGTGCTTCGTCGTGCCTTCCATTGTGCCAAAATTGCGCATGGATTATTCTTGACGCTTGATTGATTGAGAAGACAATTTTCTTATATAGTGAGACCAAGGAACTTGTAAACAGCTTACTACCGCTTACATGTTATGCATATTTTCACATCGAAATAAGCACTACAGAGCAATAAGAGTACGGTCGGCTTATCAATTTAGCGAGTTGTTCGTGATCTAAGAGTACTCCAACGCGGGGATCTTGCTGTAGGATGTCTGGATACGGTGTGCATGTTGTGGCGCCCATTGAGGTTTCTTCATGCGTAAGTTGTGTGACTTATGTGATAGGACATCGGTCATGTGGCGTTTGTTCTAATAGTCTTCCGGGGACTGGCTCCCACAGCCCGGGAATATTATTCCCGCCAGCTATTCTCCTCATTTTCATCTAGTGATTGCGATACCTACTTTAAGTAGGTAGAGAATGATCAACACGTTGAGCAGTGATAAGTTATGGAGGATGGGGGTATGTTAGACCTTGGAACTACCTTAAGGAGAACATGCAAGCGAACCCGGCGAAGCTACCTACCTAAAGAGTCTACCTAGGTACCACGATACTCGCCCCTCGTTTTGTGAATTGGAGATTGCTTGTGGTCTGACGTGCCGTATCACTCAACGCCGGGTGATGCCGAATAAAATGGGGTTGTGGCGCTCCAGAGTGCCAGTGCATACCGGGCATAGTAGTCTCCTGCTCTATTATGCCCGAAGCTTGGTGAACGCCATTCTTACCCAAGTAGGATGAAAAAATAATGCGTGTCGAGTTTAGGCAAGTATCAAATCTATAGTATGGCATTTGACGAAACTTTCGATGTCATTGTTGTTGGGGGCGGAAATGCCGGATTTTCAGCCGCCATCACGGCCGCTCAAGCGGGGGCACGAACTCTACTTATAGAAAAAGCACCACTTGATGATGCTGGAGGCAATACGGTAAACTGCAGTGACTTACTTCTCATATCTCAGCTTGGATACTAACCGAACTCAGTTTTTTACGGCAGCTGCCTTCCGATGTTGTTTCGATGGGTTATCTGATTTGCTGCCCTACCTATACCAGCCAAATGGCACCAAGGGCTTGTCGCAAGAACTTATTGATCAAATTGAGATGGAACCATATTCAAAGGCGGATTTCCACGCAGTAATCATCCCACCAGTATTTGATGCATGCCCGACTGATTATGCTGCAGGATATTGCTCGGGTGACAAAGGGGCGAGCAGATCCGGACCTGGCTAATCTCCTCGTAGACAAATCAAGAGAAGCTGTGCAGTGGTTGATGGATAATGGTGCTCGGTTCATGCTGTCATTTAATAGACAGTCATTTTTGACAGAAGGGAGATATAAGTTCTGGGGAGGTATGGTCATGAATATGATTGGTAGGAGCCCGATTGCGCATGGCAGTACTCTTCGCAATGCATTAACATCGTGAACTAGGACAGGGAAAGGGGCTATTTCAATGGTACCTTGAACTAGCGCAGAAAAGCGGTGTTAATGTGCGTTTCAGCTGCCCAGCTGTTGATCTTATCACGGATGCCACTACAAATGCGGTCCTTGGCATCAAAGTGTACAGCAATGGAAATTTCAGCACAATCGCAGCCGGGGGCGGCGTAGTCTTAGCATGCGGCGGGTTTCAGGCTTCACCGGCTCTTCGGGCAAAATATCTCGGGCCTGGCTGGGATGTCGCGCACGTACGGGGTACTAAGTACAATGTGGGAGATGGACATCGAATGGCGGAGAATATTCGGGCGATGCTAGGTAAGCAATTCTCGGAATCAATGTCTGCTTGTTTTGGCAGCTTTCATAGTATGAGGTTTCCTCTATTAGGACAAGAGAGTGCTTAGAAGATTCTAAAACCCTCACAAATCAATTCCAAATGGCGATAACTGACTCCGAGTATTGTAGTCGGTATGTAGAAAACCCTCCGGTGCCCGATCCCCTCGCCTGACCCAGACACCTCGACTAACATGTTTCGATCCACACGAAGGGCATTACTCGGGCTGCCATTCCGTCGCTTGGGATGCCAACTCACCTCGAAACTCAGGAGATCGGATATTAACAAACCAATTCACAAAGTCGGGCTATCCGCTCGGCATCATGGTAAATGTGAACGGGAGAAGATTTGTTGATGAGGGCTTCGATCTTCGTAACTTCACTTATGCTGTTTTTGGACGAGAGATTCTCAAACAACCCCAAGGCATCGCATTTCAGGTGTGGGATGCCGACGGCTCAAAGTGGCTGCGAGAAGAGGAATATGCGGACGATGTGACGACTAACCTAAGAGCCGAGACACTCGAGGACCTCGCGGACATTCTCGTCGACAAGGGATTAACAAACAAGAAACAGTTCTTAGATACTATCGAGCAATTCAACGAGGCTTGCAAGAGCTTCCAGACGGAACAGCCAACGCGAGTCTTTGATCCAGCAATAAGAGATGGCTTGTCAACACAGAGCAACTCGCGTGGTCTGTCTCTGCCCAAAAGCAACTGGGCAATGCCGCTGGAGAAAGGGCCATTTCAGGCCGTCGAGGTGACATGTGGCATCACCTTCACTTTTGGCGGCCTCGCTGCGACGCCCAAGGCACAGGTTTTAAGTGAAGTTACTCGAAAGCCAATCGAGGGCCTGTGGTGCGCGGGTGAGATTCTAGGAGGTCTCTTTTTCGATAACTATCCAGGTGGTAGCGGATTGACGATGGGAGTCATCATGGGAAGAAAGCTGGCAAAGGAGCAGCTGAGAGGGCTGGTTATATGTCGGAAATTGCTAGTTAGGTAAAACAGCTCGGAGGTATTGTCTGCAAGAATAGTCGAGACCTTATGTGTTACTACTCGACTCACGATGATAACGTATGATTCTGGTTAATATAACACAAAGGGTGTCATGGCCTACCCAGGGAATAGGTTAAAAAGAAGTAGAGGAACTTATGCAAATGATGCATGAAGCGTTCCGGCCCTTCTCTTCGACAACCTCTCCTCCATGAGTTCCTCGTAAACATGGGAGATCCAGTTACAGACAACCGAGCGCAGGATCGATTATCTGCTCAACGCCAAATGCATTTGCCGTCCTCACAGGATTCACTATGTGTCAAGGTTAGTGAATTTCCGATCACGATTGATCGAGTGCGAAGAACTATGTGAAGCGATGTGTAGTCCTTACTTAGCGCGTTGTATTCAGCCTCTAGGCTCGCATGTAGTTCATCAGCTAGCTTTTGGCCACCTTTCCTCGCCGCCTCTTTCAGCTCGTGCGAATGGCCGACTTCAATTCCGCCCTTGAGTGGCAGCGACCCCCAATCGCCACTTGGCCACGCTACACGCATACGAGGGTCACGGCAATCGAGCATCACACCTCCAGCAACGCCATAAGCACGCCTCGTAACAACACTAAAAACGGGCATGGTAGTTGTGTAATACGCCATGGCGAGATTTACACCATGTCTCATTGTCGCAGATCGCTCGGCGGCCGTGCGATGGCGTAACCCGGTACGTCGACGAACTGAAGGATGGGCAGGTTCATAACGTCGCAGAGCTTGAGATGCTTTGTTATCTTCTGGGAGCCCAACGCATCGAGGGCTCCACCCGTGTGGCTTTCGCAATTGTTCGAGATGATGCCGACGGGGCGACCGTCGAGGCGCGCGAGGCCTACGATTGCTGTGGTGCCCCAAAGCGCACCAATCTCAAAGAATGAGTCCTTGTCTACAACTGCGGTGATGAGACGCCGGGGATCGTACATACGCTCCTTGCGTCGTGGTATTATACTTCGAAGCGCCTCTTCGCGCCGGTCGGGGATATCACTACTCTTAATCACTGGTGGAGCCGCGAAACCAGAGTTAGGCAGGTAGCCGAGTACGCGACGGATCTGCTCGAATGCGTCGTGTTCATCTCGCGCCATATTATCTATGGTACCGTTGCGACAATGCACTAGTAAACGGTGTCAACCCCTTCCGTATTGTATCGCCTCACAGTAATCACATGCGAGTCGTTAATCCTGCCTCGACGAGGGTATTGTGGAAAAGCTTCAAGATCGACTTACTGTCGGAACCGCCTAATTCGGCCATAGTCAACCCCTCTTCAAATGTCGCGCCCTTGACAACTTGAGGTCCCGCGTTAAATAGTGACCCGATATTAGCAGCCATGACACTGAAGTGACACGCCGTTACCCGCGCAGCGCCAAGTCCAATGGCCGGTCCGAGCACAGCGCCGAGATTAGGGATACCCATATTCAATTGTGCGACGACCTGTTCAAAGGCAGGAAGCGGAGGGATATATGAGTATCCCCCTTTCGTATCGTAGTAACGCTCCCGCCGCCCGACGATCCATCCACGAGCTTCACGATCGGAGCCGTAGAGACAGAGCCAGTTTCTCGATGTACAGCGTCTTCTCCATCAATGCTCCATCAGCGTGACCGGCTCGGAGAGTATAGTCATCTGCCGTAAAGACAATCTTCCGTCCATTGAGACGTCCATATCCTTGAACGTTATTGCTCGGCGTAAAGCCGGTGATGACTTCCTTCTCAGAGCCGTCATGGTCTCTTTCCTTGCTCCAGGACACATCGCCAGCAACACTACCAATCTCCTGGAGACTTCCCTCGTCAAGTAGGGCTTCGACACGCTCGCGAACCCACAGCTTACCAGCTTTCTTCTGTCGGGCATAGCCTCGGTGATTGATGTCAGGCGTGCGAGCAAGTTTCTCAAGCGTCGCTATCTGGCCCAGTCGGTCGGAATAGTCAGCCGGAAGGCCAGCCGAAGCCGACGCGGGCTTCCTTCGTCGGCGTGTGGGAGGTTGAGACACTTCATCTTTCGTAGACTCTACGCGTGCGACATGGGATGAGACTTGTTCTACACGTTCCCGCGCTCTTTGAGATACATCCTTGTCGGAAGCCATCCCAACGATAGGACTGTTCTCTACCAATGCGCAGAGACAACCCCGGTTTATTCGTACATCAATGACCAAGTTTCTAAATCACATATAAGAGGCTCAACCCACCAATTAGTCGATACACAGAAGAAGAGTAAAAATGTCTTTAAAGAGTGAGGGTCAAATTGAAGCTTGGGTGTGGAAATAGCGAGCAAGGTAAAGGCCTCGGCACTTTTCTAGTTGTCCCCGCACCACTACCCCATTATGGCGATCCGCTTACTTACAGGGGATCGAGGTTCGCGCGTATATCGCCATTCTGTATGTAGACGCTCGAAGAAAAGAAAAAAAGTGATCAAACGAAACGAAGCCCGCTTGTTTTTTTTTCAGTCACTCTATTTGGTACTAATCATATTGTTGAGCCGATCGTGGGACCATGAACAGATAAAAAGATGGAGATCAACAAGGCGTCGGATCCCACCCATGGTCCTCCACGAGGACCGATGATAAAGCGGCTACTTATCGCAAATAGGTAGTGAACTATGTTTTGAGAGTTGTACGATCACGAGTCTGAATCGCTTACTGGGTATATAGGGGAGAAATAGCGAAGCGCATCATTGACTGCGCACGAGAAGAACTCTCAATCGAGACATTTGCTCTCGTAACTCCCGGCGACACGAGCCACGCGTTAGGTGCTACTCACGTACTGCCGGTATCTTCTGCTGCTAGCTACTTGGATGTGACAGCTCTCATAGAGATCGCGAAGCAGCACAAAATTGACGCGATTCATCCAGGGTATGGCTTCCTATCTGAATCGGCCGAATTTACCCGACGCATGCGGGATGAGGCTGGAATCACTGTGATCGGTCCCGGATGGAATATTCTGGGTAAAACTGGGAATAAGCTCGCTGCGAAGCTGCTTGCCAAACAATGCGGTGTCCCTTCGCTCCCGGCGATGGATAAGCCGACCGCGATGATAGGAGAGGTCCGAGAGTTCGCCAGTAAGATTGGCCTGCCGATCATGCTCAAGGCTGTGGACGGTGGAGGTGGCAAGGGTATTCGACTCGTGCGACAAGAATCCGTCCTCGAAGACGCCATGAAGCGAGCTATTTCCGAAAGCCCTTCGCGTCAGATCTTTGTCGAGAAGGCTGCGGTAGACGGCTTCCGACACATCGAGGTACAAATCGTTGGTGATGGCACAGGTCAGGTGCGCCAGTACGCTCACTCTTTTTCCCTTTATCGCACTTTTGCTACCTACCCAGTTACTCTGCTTTCTGAGAGTGTATATGTTTCTTTTATTTATAGCTATGGATTAGTAATTCTAACTTCTAATAGCCTCTGGGAACGTGAGTGCAGCATTCAAAGAAGATACCAAAAGATTATAGAGCAAGCACCCAGCACTATCAAAGATCGCAAGTTCGTCGGTGAGATCATCGAGGCAGCGTTACGGATGGCCCAGCACATCAACTACCTCTCACTTGGTACTTTCGAATTCCTTGCAAATGCAGACCGAAAGGAGTTCTACTTCCTCGAAGTCAATCCGCGACTCCAGGTGGAGCATACTGTCACGGAATGCATCACACTCGTTGATCTAGTAAAGATACAGTTGGAGATTGCGCAGGGAGCAAAACTTGACGAAATTGAAATGCTAAATGTCTCACAAGATGTCGCACAGGTACCCAAGCTGCAGTCTATCCAGCTACGGCTCACTGCTGAAGATGTCCATAAAGACTGGACGTTAAGCATCGGTCGGGTGGAAGCCTTCTCCTTGCCGACTGGCCATGGTGTGAGGGTCGACACTCATCTCACCCATCGTCGGCCGACAATTGTTGGCGCTGACTACGATAGCTTACTCGCTAAGATAATTGTCACCGGCGGATGCCAACAGACTGTGCTGTCAAAATGCAGACGAGCGCTTGAGGATACTTGGATCGAAGGAGTGAAAACTAACTTGTATATGTTACGTGCAATAGTGGCGCATCAGGATTTCGAGCAATCACTATGCGATACTTCATGGCTGGAGGGGAACATGATCAGTCTACTTATGTCGGGATCAGAAATCTCTCGCAGCATTACTAGCCAACAGCAATTATCGCCATTCGATGAAGACAACGCACAAATTTTCAACTTCACTAGCCATCAACTCTAGCTCGGCAATGATACTACGAAAAGGAGATGCATGGGCTCTCAAAATTTCAACTCCCCACAAAGGGACAACAGAAGAGACTCATCACCTCAAACTGACACGTGTGATTCGGAACGAGTTTCCTTCGTCATTCAAAGCTGATATCGAGTATTCGCATCCTAGTTCTCAACAACCTCAAGCCTTTACACTCGAAGCGACTAGCAGCAACGCATCTTCCGCTGCCATCATGGCATCAGGGAGACATCGTCGTGGAGACATTAATAACCGCGCCATGTTGTCGTTCCGTTTCCTGGTAAGCTAGTCGAGCTAGCAGTGGATGAAGGGGACGAAATACTAGCCGGACAAGTGGTATGCGTAGTCCAACAAATGAAAATGGAACTGGAGATTCGAGCAACCAGAGGTGGCAGGTCAGTCATTGGGCCATCAATTTGCTTTTTAACATACCTTAGACATGAGATACCTTCGCAGGTGTTTCCCGCTCTGGCTACTTCTATAAGCTCCCGAACCCCTACACTGTACTTGTTGACAGGCGTTACTAACTCCAGCATTACAAATAGGGTCAAAATGGGTCACAGATGCGGAGGATGGTGAAAATATTGCTGAAGGTATGCTCGCGGCAGAATTGGAAGACTCGCACAAGGGGTAAAGACTAGAGCGCTTTTATGATCCTAGCGATGATATAAACATACCTTTGAAGGAAAGGAATAGAAACACCAAATATGATAACCTAATGTAGAGAATACCAACAACATCTAGCACAGGATCCCCTACACACCCTCTAGAATGGACCCGTCTCCAAACCTCCGCGCTGTACGACAACACCATCCCTATTCCTACTCAACATCATAGCTATATAGATTCTAGCTCCAACTTCGAGCTTCGAGAGCAATACAGCATCATTGCCCTCGATAACCGTATTGTTTTGTTAAGCTCAGGAACAACGCGACTGTTCTTTCAACTGACAGGGCCATATATATGCGCTTTGTACTCAAAGGCTTTCCAAGACCTTAGACTCAAAAAAAACTCCACTGCCAAAACCTCTCTCAATATCTCACGACCCATAATTAGCCAATTCCGAAAATTCAGCACCACCTTCGTCACAGAAATGACATCCAACTTCGTTAAAGGCGAAAGCCACACACTGCCAAGAGCTTAGCCAGTGTTGGCCTCTTAGTTTATCGACTAACAGCAAGAAAAACCTCGAGCTGCTCGTACGGTATAATCCAGCACAAGACCCTCGCGAATACGGCATTCCTAACAGGGCACCTCGTCCTGGCGAAGAAGCAATAGATACCGCCGTTCGTATTGGCACTGATTCACTAGAGGGGGGAGTAGTGGATGAAGATCTCGACTATCAAAGATCAGCCATCGTCGAGAACCTAAGCCTTACAGTAAAGATCCGGGTATTTATAGCAAAGCTTCGCCTCAGATTGAGAGAAGGGTAAAAGAGGTGGGTGGTTGGCGTGGATGGCAGTATATACCTTCGTGCCTCTGAACTCTTTCGAGGACACAGTGTGGCTACACAAGATATTAGTGCGACAGCCTCGTCACTTACTTTGCTCTTGAAGGATTAAGTGTTAAACCTGAGCCATAGCAATTCAGAGCCAAACCCTGGTAAGTCAAAATTCGTAGTAATAATCTCCCCACTCTTGCAACTTACATTTCCTTATCTTGCCAAGTCTACAAGTATCATCAGTATGAGTATAGAGAGAAAAAAGAAGAAAAAACCAGGGGAGAGAGTGGGGATAGCAGAGAAAAACGGAAATGAGAAAGAAAAAAAAGGGAAAAAAAACATGAAAGAAAGTACGGAACTTTCGTTTCAGATTGCGAGAACACAAGATGTTCATAACAATTCAGTTAGTGTATTTCCTACATATTTCTCGCCCAGGGTGTATACATGTGATCGTGTTACAAGGTACTTTTCAAACAACGCCTCACAATAAGCAGCCACTCTGCCCTGAGACTAGGCTCTTTGATTTCTACTACCTTTATTTTCAAGATCAGCCTTTTCTAATCCCGTTTATCCGTAGCAGAGAACAGCTACCAAGTTCTCTATTTGACCTTGAAGCCACCAGGGACCTGGTGAGTAAAAACTCCGCGTGGGTCTACCTCTTTGATAACCTTGCGTAGCCGTGCAACGCTCTCGGTACCGTAGCTAGCGATAGGATCCTGCCAGGATGCCGCATAGTTGAGATACTGAAAGGGATTGTCAGCGCCCATATTTCGAGCATCATCTTCCATTGCCTTCAACAGCCCCCGAGCAGCCTTGTCCACCTGTGCGTCATCTGCCGGATCCGTCCAAGCTGCGAAGAAAAGTCCAATGAACAGTGATTGATTGTTTTTGCCGAGTCCTAAAGCATTCGTGTCTGCGTGTCGTGCGTATAGGGCTGGCGGAAGTGGCTCGATTGTATAGCCGAAGGATACGTTGGCGACGGATGCAAAGTTGGGATGCTTTCGTTGAAACGATGATAGGTTGCTTCGATCGCCGCCGCGGAAGAAACCATTGTGTTGGTAGCCCAATACTGTCTTCGCGACTGTTAGAGATGAAGCATACCGCTCTAGTTCCTGGGGCACTCACCTCTGGCTGTCAACCTTCTTCCAGGTATGGCCAGTTGGGACGCATTGGTAATACCTAAACTCTTAGACAGTGTCGGCAGGCTCGTGAGACCATCAAAAACCTGTGGATTCTCTACATGCTTCGTGTATGCTATCTTGGAACCAACAACCGTCCCGGCTGGAGGTGCGTAAGCCCAACTGAGCACCACTGCCGCGTACTCGTCGTAGGCATCAGGAGAGTTGATCTTAGCGACCTCCGTGCTACACCGCTCACTTCGTCGCTCGAAAAAGCTAGTGATCCGCCCCAGAAAGGGCTTGTTCAAATGCTTCTAGGTCGACACGAGTTACAACGCCAAAATTGTTGCTACCTCCCTTCAAAGCCAGTGGAGGTCTGAGTTTTCTACCGCATTCGCATTGACGATGGACCCGTCTGCTAATACTACCTCATGATTTTTGACCGTGTCGGCAGTCCAGCCATAGCGTGTGCCAAAAATGACATGCCGCCGCCAAGACTAAGCCCCCCGACGCCAACTCCGGCGGATCGCCCTCCCGCGACGCTTAGATTCAAGGCATCTAGTTTAGCGTAGACGGTGTCCCATGTATTTCCCACGCCAATGGAAACAGTGGATCTGCTCGGGCTTACGGTGATGGAATTGAGGCGCCGTAAATCGAGAGTGACCCCTCCGTCGATGTTGGCGGCATTTGCCGCTGGAGCGTGTCCCCGGATCGGATTGCGAACGGGCACGTCGTCTCATTGCCTTCAGTCGAATATGTCGGGCGCGTCAATGTGCGTACTGCTTTTGCTACCTCCTCCGCCGTCTCGGGTGAGATAATGCAGGCTGGGCGAAGCGAGATTTCTTGACCAGAAAAGTATGAGGCCACGGAGGACTCGTAACCTGGGCTAGATGGGAATAAGGTCGTCGTATTGCCCAGCAACGCGGAGAGCGTGAAGCACTGATATACGTTAGATTATACGGAGAATAGATAGGCGGAGCTATTACACTTTACTTACACAATTGGCGGCGTGTTTTAGTGTCCTCTCCATCATGGTAGCAATTCAGCTATAAGTCGATACCACTACTGCAGGTGTGAAGGAACCAATCCCCAACCAAAAGGTGAGAGTATGAAAGCATTATATCTAAGTAAAAAAGATCGAGTAGTCATCATAGTTCTCGGTGTATTTCTTAATCCGTGAGTAATCCCGCAGGAATCTATACAGAAGGGCCGACTTAAGCTGGTATTCTTGCGCTCCTCTAGGATCAGGTCGGATTCTCGGACGTCACGTTTTGATAACCACACGTCAAACTAGCCGCATACGGAAGTCCACCCCACTTCAAGGCCAAACCTGGTCATTTGATTAGCTAGGTGCACAATGTAGCCCCGGTTAAATCTACAGATTAAGCTACATATATACCACCAAACTAATATTCTATATCTTACATATATATATTTTTAAAAAATTATAGAAAATAAGCTATATATATTTATATTTATTAAAATTTTATTATATATAATTATAGCAGTATTAGCTAAGTTCTGCTTATATAAATGCTAACTTCGAGTTATGTGCTGTGTATAGATGGTTAGTTGTGGGGTGAACGCTTCTAAATGCGGCTAGTTGACGTGTGGTTATCAAAACGTGACGTCCGAGAATCTGACCTGCTCTAGGATTTCAAAGGTTAGCGCAATAATACTGGGCCCCATATTCTACCAAATCAAGTTCAAGCGTTATAGCGGCTCCCGGGAAGACTGACATGGACTCCCGAACGGTTGGTTTAAGCTTTAGATGGGTAACGGCCACTTTGGTACGGAGTAGGGGTTTCTTAGTGAACTCCTGCTATTTGGCACTCGGAGGTAACCTTATAAATCCAAGATGAGGCTTACGAGCTGAAGTGGTGTGGGGAGCGGGGAATGCGGGGCATACTGGTCTATCTAGGTACTTCCTCCACTGTAAATTCTGAACCCGGGATATTTAACGGCCAACCAGATCGCCCCAATCGCCCCAAAAAAACCTGCTTATAGAATAGGTAGGCGAGAGGGCAACCAAGTAATAGCACTTTGGGATCTACTATATACGTCATTCTAGCGCGAAACGCACAAGATCAGGTGACTGATGAATCAGGCCTCACTGTGTCAGCTCCTGTCACGGAGAAGTGGATACTAACGCCAGGTGAAGCTATTCCCAAGGGGTATACAGACTCAAATGGGGAATCTTCGGAGGTTAGGTCACGTGTTCCTACATCCAGGTCAGCCAGACCACCCTATGCCCACAAACTATGGCTTCTTGGCCCCTGCAGAAATCCGTGAGAGCTCCAGCAATTCTGCACGGGGAACGGCATGTCAAACAGAGAGAGAACACATAATAGCCTGCAATTAATAAATAGGCATTTATGTACAGTGACCAAATACTTTATATAAGAGAGTTTCCTTGAACTCGAATATTTCTTGAATTATTATCAACCTGGACCCTCCTATCCGCTGCACATAACCCATCGTCAGCGTATTCAACAATCGTCCCGCTACCTATAATGAAGCCAGTTAGATATGTCGAGCCCTTTAAAGTGTAGATGGAAGAGGTGGGGAACCCGAGATAAAGCATTCGGACGGCATCGTCGTCGTTAGCGTCGCGACTATTAGACTCCCCGTTTCACACCACCCAAGGAAAACATGACCGATAATAACGCACACCACGATCTGCGGGCTTGGTTTTTTGGTAGTAAGTGAAGCTCTGTAGGAGAGAGAGTGTGGCCGAGAGAATCCTTTCCTGCTTCACGAGCTAGAGCATTCGTGAAGAGAGAATTGTAGCAGAATTACGATTCACGGTTAGTATAACTTCGGGGTACATATTCAAATACGAAAATCATGGTATAGTGAATGAAGTGGGACAAGAGTTGACTCTCTTCAGAAGGGGAAGCCGTGCTGTCATGCCCTTCAAGGTTGCTGACGGTCGGTATCGCAATTGCGAACCCTAGATTTGCAGCGGCGCAGTGTGTAACTCTCGGAACTATTTCTGTTTACTTAAACAACTTTCTAAGCTAAAACCCCGATTTAGTGTACGCGGAATGTTGATATTTTGAACGGGAAAAGCCTAGTGCTTAGGAGTATTGTATGCTGACTTCAACGCCTTAAAACTAGGAGCTAGACTTATTGGTTTGATAGTCACCTATTTCACTACTTTGATGCTTTACGCGCGTTCGTTGTAGACCTTGCTCCTCAGCGCTTGGATGCTAAGTAGATTTGTTGTACGCTTATTTACCTTGCTGGGGTAGGAGTTCTTCTGATGCTTAAGTGCGCCAACTAACCAATCACTGTTAGTGGCTCAGGTGTCTCAACTGAGGCTTTCCGTAAGTGTATGATAAGATTTGAGTTTTGGAAAGTTGTTTGACAAGGTCGGCCAGCCAATTCCCTTTACCTATTAGGGACTTTTTTTTTTTTTACCTACAGGATGATGCAATATCAAAACGTACAGAAGATTTGGACATCACATGCAATACGAAACCAAGCTTCGTTGTTTCGGATGAGATTGATATCGACAATGCCGCTGTCATGTATGAGAAGTTTTAGAAACGGGTAAGTTGTTTCTATTTATCCAAACGCCGATGCATTAAGAATATAGTGGGGATACGTAACAACTGTCTTAGAAGTCGATATAGCTTCGTAACTTTCGTTTTGAATCACTTATTCGTTCTGGTAAGCCGACATTTGGTGCAACTTATCATGATAGTTCCTCAACCGTATGACTGGATCAGTGCTCCGACTTCGGATTTTGTGCCAAGGTTGTTCGGGGACGGACGGCGACAAGTGACAATACCCATGAGGAGGAGACTCAATGAACAAGGGTGGTGCATCTCGTAACCACGATGAGTCACCCATTTACTACACAGTATATTCAAGTTTCCTTTCATGTTTCCGGTAGGTTGTGTCACCTACTACTTGCTAATACTTCTGAAAGTGACTATCCGAAAGGCACTATCTCTAAACTTAATCAACCTTTATTTAGCTCGTGCACAATTAGTGGTCTCTTTTGGAACATATTTGAGCCTTGCTCATATACAATGGCGTCTGGTGATAGGGGCTCCTCGCCAGCGTACAGGATTCGAACGCACCGCCCCGGTGATATGGGCATGATAATCAGCCAGCACGGCTCCCAGGTAAGAATATGTCTTCGAATTGATCACGGTAGGCTAACGATAAACGATAGTACGCAGAGGAATTCGGCTGGGGAACAAGCTTTGAATCATCTACTGCACGCGTAGCTGCAGATTTTCTCGACAATTATGATCCTGACCTTGAACGCGTGTTTATCGCTGAGTTCGTCGAGACCTCCCAGTTCCTAGGCTCAATCGCTCTGTTCAAGCACAGATCCGAGTCGAACACGGCTCACCTGCGGCTATTGTCGGTGAGCGCTGCAGCTAGAGGCATGGGACTGGGCTCGAAGTTAATCGATGAGTGCATACTCTTCGCGCGTGAGAGGGGCTATGGGAAGATTGCGCTTTGGACGTTCACCGCACTCGAAGGGGCACGGAGGCTGTATAAACGGGCAGGGTTTCAACTGATTTCAACAGCTGAAGAGAACGATCATTGGGGACAAGACAAGTCGCCGAGCTTTGGGAGCTTAAGCTTCGCGGCGTAGAGGAATAATCCGGTCGACTGAAAGCTGCCGATAGCTACAACCTAACTACCCCGGCTGAAGGCGTCTCCCTTTTGTCTCTCGATTAATCAATGAATACCAGTACTATTAACAGCAAGTGCGATAAAATGTTATTTGCGAGTGGTCATGTGAGGTCGCTGTTTAAAGACGTAGACATGGAATTATCAGCTTGTCATATTATTCAAACTTTATTTTTCTACATACTTTTGCTTGCCACACAAATTGGTTTAATTGCAGATACCTTCGACGTTACACGTGTGTGTAAATAAATAAATAGTATATGGTTCGGTCGTGGGGTCGGGCTGCGACGGAGTGGGGTTTGGGGGTTTGAAACTGGTTCGACAACTAGCCCAAGTCGGAGCCCGATATGCCGAAGTACTTACCCCGGAACTCAGAAGCGGTGTTGTATAGATATAACTCTACATTCATTGGGTTGGTCATGTTGTCTCATATTGCCACGTATTGTGAACTTGAACTGTAAATTGTTTATAATGTAGTTCTACGAGTGTGAGGCTCTACGTCCAATTTCGGCTTGCCCGTATCTATACTTAATCTTGGAAGGCAGCTGTATGAAGGGTACCCGGACATATAATCTGCATATCTCCCGCCTCGGCTGAAGAGGGAGATGGTCATCTCCTGCATGGCCCCCTTGACACCCTACAATGTTACTTTAATCTGCATCTCTGTTGAAACCCTTGTTATAGGATTTTTAATGATACGGGATTCTAGTGTAGTTATGACGTTGAACAGAGTCTGAACACTTCCGCTGATTAATTGCAATGTAACCATTTTATCACCGGAGGCGCTCGGTTTTAAAATTGGCAGACTAAAGTGTAACTCAGGAAAAGACAAATCTATACAATGACTTCACTGGGAAAGATGATACAAAAATAGCATGAATTTCATATGGGTGTTGTGATCTCTCAAATTGTACGTTGTAATGGAAGGTTTCTGTAACTTACAACGTATCATTTGAGAAGAAAGTACACCAAGGCGGAAGTAAAGGAGAAAAGACTGGAATACAGTGCCGAAACGGCAAAATATATCGCGCTTGGTGATTGCCCTTGTAGTTACTCTAGATGTGAGTGAATTTTAATGAGCTGCTGTGGTCTTACTATTCACCTCCTGCACGTACTGTAGACCAAAGGCGAGAGAGCCACACGCTAGCCACACACTAGCCACATTGCCAACGAGTTAAAGGTATGTTTATATGTCTAGTCATTGTCGGGTCTGCGGAAGCAAGAGCAGGTAGTTTTATTAAATTACTATTAACCTATTACGGGGTATGATGCGATGATGACGCCCTACCTACTGTACGTACCGGCCTGCCACCAGAAGCGACTGGGATGAGTGGAGCCTATATTGGGTTGATCTTAAGCTTGTTTTATCCGGGATCTTTCGCACTACACCAAAGACCCTAAGATTTGCCATTTCGCTTAAGACGTTGACAGGTATTCATACCCATGTCATGTGATCCTGATGGAGTGCCGGAACCTTGTTGAGCCTACCCGCGATGTGACCCCGGATCGCTCCCCACTATTCCGGGATCTGCTTAACGCTTCCTAGCGTATTGCGTATCTGTTCCTCGCCCTCGGAGCAAAATTTTCATTCTCGTACCGCACAAGCCAAGAGCGAACGCTCGCCTGTCAGCAAATCTAAGTACAAGTATGACTCGCAGCGGAGTGGGTGCCCGTCCTGGGGTAAGGAAGAAGTGTCATGCAGTAGTCGACCAGAATGTCGGGCTGGGGAAGCCCAATGCTAACAATGACTTGTATTTTCAAGATACAAATAGCTGCACACCGATATACATATAAACATACATACATATAGTCGAAGCTGACAGACACCCCGCTTGAACCAAGGTGTCGTGGAGGGAGGGCGAGCAACATGTAACGTATCGGCGGCGGAGAGTTCTTGCTCCTGGTGACGATCGTACCGAGCGTGCGTACGTGATCCGCAGTTGACAGCTCGGCAGACGCATGCTCATTTACACCTGCATGAACTCTGCTGATTGTCATCCCTTTCTCTGGGTTCTCCCCGGCCAGGCCAGGGCACGTTCATGCGATCCCCAGTCCCAAGACCGCCATTCATCCCCGACATGTGAAAGATAGGGGACCCATATTACCTTAATGGGGGATGGCAGCCAGGCACGAAGGATGATTCCCCGAGCGGAACATGCACTATGCACGGACTAGCAATCCTGGCGGAGCTAAGTTGGCTAGGCCACCCCGATTGAGAACTGCCCTTGGATGCGATAGGAAGCTCCGGCCGTTTTCTAGACGTTCCATACTATTCGGGGGCTACCTGCATGGTCCGAGAGATCGACCGCTTGTGTGCGGATCGTGCCAAGTTTGGACGAGTCTGGGGTTCCTCACATCAGTATTGCTTTCCTCCGTGTATTTGTAAAAGCCCGTGCATATGGATGGACTCCGTTTGGATTTATTGTTTCCTAGGTAGTGTATATAAGCCTGATGCCACTCCAAATGTAGGTAATGTTAGTTAGTGTAGGCATCTAACGAAAGGAAACATAGCACCCACTACTGTCGCTGCTGCTAGTTTTATCATGCTCTCGGTGATACTGATAGAATAGGAATAGGCAATAGTTAAGATACTGGTGTGTAATGGGCCACCAGAGACATAGACGGTCCTCAACGATACGCTCATCTCAAGTCGCCTTCATGAGAGTCTTATCTTTCAGTTGACTAGATACTCTATTTGTACTTGTACTACTGCACTGCACGAGAATCGACGGCGTAAACAAGAATGTACACTAAGAGCTACAGTACAGGATTGGAAAGTGGGTTATGGATTTCTCAGTGCCTGTTAGCCGGAGTCGCGCTAGGTTTATACCTAGTTAGGTGCGCTACACCAAGATACCCTGGTAGTCAGGGTAATGGTCAATACCCTTGCAGACGGAGATGGGGTTATCCGTTGGCTTCTACGGCAATCGTCGCCGTCAGGTAGGAGGAATGGACTAGACGGCGAGAGATAGGGCGAGCGAGCGAGCAAGCCAGAAGAGAGTGTGAGGGAGTGGGAGGGCTGGTGGAATTGAATATCCCCTGATAGATAGTAGTTACGTATATGGGAGCCTCTACATAGTAGTAAACCATTTGCGGGCGTGTATGCTATCCTATCTGTCTTCGGGATTTGTTCTTCGGCATATCCAGTGTTCCGAATAGCTACAATGAACGGTTATTGACGCGTTATTGCTTTCCTACACTAACATAGTACGCAATACTATTGGCACTACTGTAAGGCATCTGACCTCTCTATCAACTGGTACAGCAATTCCTCCATGCACATAACCCAGCAGAATGGGGCGCCGAGCCTAGTGAAGTGTCCGGGACCCCCGATGAAACATGGACCGGCAACCTAATGTGGACCAAGGTGAGATTGTGGACCTGGAGGATACCGATCTGGGGCGCTTCACCGTGATTGTCGAATGGCATGAGAAATTTGTCAGATGTTTGGGACCAAGTGGCCGGTAGATGATATAGACTAGGGGCAGGGTATCTAAGGGGAATTTTGTTTATTAGCAGCGACCTCCCACCCGACAGCGCGGACCCAAACCGAGAAGGAAGACTCTCGAGCAACACCTGCTAGAGTGAATTTGAATTTCGACATGTCGCCAGGGTTGGTACAGCAAGACGATGGGCTTGAGGATTCAGGCCTCGAGCCTGTGGCCATTTGTGGAATGGGTACGTACTCACTCAAAGGACTCCGTCTAGGCGAGTTTCTGATGATTGATGGACTAACAACCGGCACGTAGCCTGTCGTCTTCCTGGTGGCGTCGACTCCGACTCTTCGTTTTGGCAAATGCTAGTCGAGAAACGATCAGGACAGACACCGAAAGTTCCCGAGTCCCGTTTCAATATTGACGGTCACTACCACGAAAACCTCGCACGGCCCGGCTCATTTAACGTGGCTGGGTACTTCTTGGCGGCCGGGCAGAGGATTTCGACCCAACTTTTTTCAACATAACACCTATTGAGGCCCAATGGCTCGATCCCCAGCAGAGAAAGATGCTCGAAGTATCATATGAATGTTTAGTTTCAGCAGGTGTTACGTTGGACTCTATTGCCGGATCTAATACGGCTGTATTTGTGGGGTCGTTCACAGCAGATTATCGTCAGTTTCTCACCCCATTTTTAATCTATAATTTTTTTCTGGAAACATTCTAACTGGGGTGTCCCCTGCAATAGAACAAATATCAATACGCGACCCGGATTTCCGGCATAACTACGCCGCGACAGGGGTAGACACGGGTATTATTAGCAATCGGATAGGGAACGTATTCAACTTGAATGGCCCGAGGTAAGACATTGACAACGACATAGCAATCTCCTGACCTTGTACACTCCGCCGAAAAACGGCCGCGAATGCTGACTAAGTCACGTAGTTTCACAATTAACACGGCATGTTCATCTTCGATATACGCGCTGCACAATGCGTGTCACGCTTTACGCAACCGAGATTGCGACGCTGCTATCGTGGGTGGCGTAAACCTTATTATGACTGTAGATCAACACATGAACACAGCAAAGTTGGGCATCTTATCCCCTACATCAACATGTCATACATTCGATGCCTCGGCCGACGGTTACGGTCGAGCTGAGGGTGCTGGAGCTTTATACGTCAAGCGTCTTTCCGACGCAATCCGAGATGGCGACCCAATCCGCGGAGTGGTCCGCGCGACAGCCGTTAACACGTAAGTGAGCCCGCATCACTGGATCCGCAATCCTTGCCGCGTGTGGAACACCCCAAGAGTGTAGCTTTACTAAGAATCGTTTTAATAGCAATGGAAAGGTCGAAGGAATGGGGATAACTCATCCCAGTAAGAAGGGTCAAGAGAGCGTTGTGCGGATGGCATATGAAAAGGCCAATCTTGACCCTAGTGATACTGCTTACGCCGAGCTGCACGGAACAGGAACACCTGTAGGTGATCCGATTGAGGTACACGCGATATCGCGAGCGTTGAACGACACAAGATCGACGGATAAGCCTCTTCTTGTTGGAGCAGGTAACCATTCCCTAGAGCCTATTACCTGGGTGCCTCGTTGTTGACGCTGTGAATAGTGAAACCCAATATCGGCCATTCCGAGGCAGCGAGTGGCATCTTTGCCGTTATGAAAGCGGCACTGATGACCGAGTCATCAACAATACCGGGAGTTGCATTCTTCGAAAACTTAAACCCAGAAAGTGAGCAACCCCAACCAATGTTGCGTCTCTGAAGATGCTCGCCTGAGTAGAATGGGAGTATGCTGACATTTCCCGATAACATAGTCAAAGAAAAGGAGTGGAACGTAAAGGTCCACGCTAACACAGCACCGTGGCCAAGTGATTTTGATGTACGGAGAGCCAGTGTTTCGTCCTTCGGATACGGCGGCACCAACGGTCATGTTATCATTGAATCGATCGATTCTCTATATCCGTGGTATCAACACGCCACGAAAAAGGTAGAAGCTCAGACAGCAGAGGCCTCTAAAGCCGCGTATCTTCTCTGCTTTTCTGCACACGACAAGACGACTTTATTACGCAACATAAGTGCCGTGGGCGCTGTAGCTCATGAGTACCATCTTGCCGATCTCGCATATACTCTCAACCTACGGCGAACTAAGTTCGCTCATCGAGCCTATGTTGTAGCAAGAGAAGGTTTAGAAGCTGAAGCCTTTGCTCTCGCGAGTTCGCATGCTGGATCTGTTTCGAAAAAGTCCGCTTCCGTTGGTTTTCTCTTCACTGGCCAAGGAGTAAGTATTGCCACAGCATAGTTATGTATTGTTACTAATTCATCAATCTATAGGCACAATGGGTTGGTATGGGAAGGATCGCTCTTCAGGCATTTCCGGTCATTTTGGACACAATACATCACTTGGACCGAATTCTTAGCAAAGTGCACCCGAAGCCATCATTCACGATAGCCGAACTTCTTCTGAATAACAACGAGAGCAACGCAAAGCGGATCAACGAGGCTGATGTCGCCCAGCCACTTTGCACGGCCATTCAAATTGCCCTAGTTGATCTATTCGCTCAGTGGAATATTACCCCTGAGGTGAGCATCGGCCACTCGTCCGGTGAGATCGGAGCAGCCTATGCTGCTGGGCTTATCAGTGCCCCTGAAGCTATCCTTGCTGCGTTTTGCCGTGGCCGTGCTGTGACGGGATACTCACCATCAGGTACTATGTTGGCTGTTGGCATAGGAGCGCAGGAAGTCGAGAAGTATCTATCGCCTTTTGCGGCGGAAGATGTTTGCATCGCCTGCGAGAACTCGCCAAGTAGTGTGACTTTGAGCGTCGAGAAGGCCCAATCTCACGGATAAAAGATACCCTTAATGCGGAGCAAATCTTTGCCCGCGAACTTCCACGGTCGAGCGTACCACTCACTCACATGGCTTCTGTCGGTAAGGCCTACGACGATATGTTGGCCCCGGTGCTGAGAAATGTTTCTGAGGACGACTTATTATGGCGTCGTCCACGGTCAACCATGATCTCTTCGGTAACGGGCGAAATTGTTGACCCTTCCTGTGAGTCGCTAGAGCCAGGCTATTGGAGCGCTAATCTTCGCAACAAGGTGCTCTTTAATACGGCTGTACAACAATTAGGTACAAACTCAGCATTTGAGACAATCACTCATTTGGTTGAAATCGGCCCGCACTCAGCCCTGGCTGGACCTTTCAAACAGATTCGTCTCAGCAATGACTCTATGCGAGATCGTATCGCCTACATACCGTCACTGAAGCGTCACGAGAACGACGCAGATCGTCTACTCGCAGTTGCCGGTTCGCTATTCGTAGCCGGGTATTCGGTTGATTTAGAAGAAGTCAATGTGTCTAATGACAGCGGCATAAAGAATGACAGCCGTAAACAAAAGACTCGGCATTTGCTGGTTGATCTCCCGACATATCAATGGAACTACGAAAAACGTTACTGGGCAGAGTCTCGCGCCAGCGCCGAGCAGCGAGCACGTATATACCCTCGCCATGATCTCCTTGGGAGCAGAGTGTCGGGACTCTCCAAGAAGGCGGCCAGTTGGAGCAATGTCTTAAGACAGCGTGATGTGCCCTGGCTTAAGGACCATAATGTAGGTTTTCCCCCTTACAGCACCTCACTGCTTCTTCCTCGTCTCTTGAAGCTTTGTTTTATTCATATAAGTATGACTAATTGTGATACAACCAGCTCGGCGGCACAGCAATATTTCCCGCAGCAGGCCACCTATCATTGGCTATAGAGGCATTGCGGCAGATCTGCGAAATATCAGGGAAGGCCTTCGAAGGCGTTAAGTTGCGAGATGTTGACATAAAGACAGCGCTAGTAGTACCTGATGATGACGATGGCGTGGAAACAATACTTAACTTAGTGTCGCCCACAGACCCATCATCTAACTGGTACACCTTCTCCGTCGAGTCTCCAGGGCGGATGGCGAGTGGACAACCCACTGTAATGGTCGAATATCAGCGATCAACGTGCCAGAGGAGTCTGGGTCTCGCGACAGGGTTCCCGTCGAGGAGTCAGCACTTACGCAGCGTGTATCGGCTAAGAGATGGTATGATGCTTTCCACAGAGTAGGGTTCTACTATGGAAAGACGTTCCAGCAACTGCGTCATGCTCGCACTGCTCGAACTCTCCACCACGCTACGGGCGATGTTACAGTACGGGAATGCTGCCCCGAGGAAATGCAGGGCGAATCACGCTACCTAGTTCACCCATCTAGCATCGATGCCTGCCTGCAGCTCATCATTATCTCGATCAATGCGGGGAAGCATAAGGAGATGTCATGCGGCGTTGTGCCAACGCATATTGAAGAAGTATCGCTGTTTCCAGCAAGAGTTGGCGAGGGGTTGATGTAGGCCATGCTGTTGCATGGACCGATGGATTCGAGGCGCGTCGCTTCAATACCAACGTCCAGCTCAGCTCCAGTGACAGCCGACTCCTTTTGGATATCAAGAACTTGACTTGCACGGCCTACGAGGCTGCACTCCCCGCCATCCCTGATGCTATTGCCAGTAGGTCGAACGGTCCCGAGCCTTTCTCTATCATGTCTTGGAAACCCGATATCGAGACCCTCCGCAATGAGGACATGCTTCGATTATGGCCAGATACTGATAATGATGTTGAGAAACTTGCGCGATGTGTTGATCTCATCACTCATCGTCAAGGAATGTCTAACGCTCTCATTATCGCACCTGTCTCCACCCCTGTGACACAGTCCTTGGTAGATGCCATAATAGGGGCTGTCTCTGATGAAACAACCATCACAGTTGGCGTCATCGCTGAGGCGGATGAAGAGGAGGAAGTCGTCCTGTCCGAATCGGCACAATCGCGGGTTCAAAAGATCACGTTGGATCCTCATGTTGATAATTGGGATGAGGGTACCATCGGTGTTTATGACATGGTGATCGCCGATTTGCATGTCTCACTAGCGGACCCCAGACCCCTTCTACGCCTCGTGGCCGAAGCTGGATGGCTGGGTTATTCGTCTCAGTCGCCTCTGTCTTTAGATTCATCCGCAGCATCATTCTCGATCCAGGTGGCTGAGCACACTCTCCTCCGAAAGGCTATAGTCAGCACGAACGACCACGATGCGGCTTCTCATCCCGACCACAAGGAGGAAATAACAATCATCTCCGCACCACAGGATCGAAGCTTGCAAGGCTTGGGGGACGTTTTATCGCGACTCCAATGCCAGTTTGACGTTCAAGAGAAAGTCATCTCTGAGTTTAACCAAGAACAGGATCGTTACATAGTAGTTGATGATCTAACTGGTGCCATGTCCGCCTCGATACTTGAAAGCAAAGAGGAGTTTGATGCCGTGAAGCAGCTGCTCTCATCTGGGTTGCCAGTTCTATGGCTAACCAGAGGCGCGAGACAGGGCCACCCAGCGAGCTATTTGGGCGTAGCTGGCATGGCCGAGGGACTTTTGCGCGTCCTTCGTTCCGAGCAAGCCGCCGTTAGAGCCGTATTGCTCGATGTAGATGAAGCAGAAGAGTCAAAAGACATATCACGAGCTATCACCCGTATGATAGGTTCGACAGCTACTAAGGACTCTGGCTGCGACACAGAGTTTTGGTTGCACCGCGATATTCTGTTCATCTCTCGAGTTCAGCCACACGACAACTTGAACCAGATTCTGAGCCGAAACCAACCACAAAAATTGCCACTCAACGGCCCATTGAAGCTAGTCAACAAGACTGATGACGGCGAGTTCGTCTTCAAGTCCCAGGAACGGGGAGAGCCAGTTCCTTTAGAAGATGCCGAGGTTGAGATTGAAGTTTTAGCATCGAGCTGGCCGTCTTACTCTCCTGGTTCTCGGACACTGGTCCTAGGTAGCGTCGTTCAAACTGGTTCGTCAGTCAGCCAGGATATTGCGGGAAAGAAGGCCATAACATTGGCACACGACACGTTACAAACAGTGTTCTCCACCTCAGCACATGCGATCCTCGGTGATTGGAGTCGAGAAGTCTCCCACGAGGACATTGTGCGAGCAATGTCTTCATTGTGCCCGCTCGTGAACCTTTGCCTCACTAGCGCGAAGCTCGAGAAAGGTGACACTATTGTTTCGCTACCGGGCCCAGAGCAGAGCATCAAGATGCTAGTGAAGCTGGCGAGCGTCATGGGTTGGAGACTGAGCGTCGTTGCCCACACTGAGGAAGACCAGGAGCTGTATGCGTCGCGCATCGGCCTAGACAGCAGCTGCATTCTCCACGCCCAAGACACCAGCGCTATAAACACCCTCATTCGCAATGAGCGGGACTTGTCTTCATCTCGCATTGTTACTGTCCTTGCCCATGACCTCAATACACACTTGGCACAGGAAGTATGGAGGCATATTCCACCATCTGGTCGCTTCCTGCTACTCGATGAGATGCCCCTTGAGATTGCACTGGACCCTGTGCCATTTTCTCGTGGTGCAAGCTTCGTCCCGTCTTCGATGAAGTATCTAAGGGAATCTCCCAACGCCACGTCAAGTTTGATGGCCAAGACATTAGATCTTCTCGAAGCACATTCTCTCCTCCTTGAGGTGGGATTAACGAACGATGCGCATCAGATTAATATCGAAGATGCCAGGGACAAAGTCGCGAAGAATCTAGGCACTGATCAAGTCACCTCGGATATGGTGGTAACGTATCGTCCACAGACCAGCCAAATATGGGTAAGTTTTCTCCTATTACGTACATGCTTGTTTTGATTAGTATAGCTAATATGTGATAACCAGACTGTCCCCGAGTCCAAGCAGTTACGACTCGATTCGGATGCCACTTATCTCCTTGTAGGCTGTCTTGGTGGTCTCGGCCGCAGCTTGACGAGATGGATGATGGGATGTGGCGCTAGGCATTTCGCATTTATATCACGATCAGGTATAGATAAGCCAGAGGCTGCTCGTTTAGTTGCCGACATCGAGCTAGCAGGAGCCTCGACCCAGGTGTTACGCGCAGATGCTTCCGACGAAGAAGCTGTTGCTAAGATCGCGGTTTCATTACAAGCACAGAGGCCGATACGTGGTGTGGTTCATGCAGCTATGGTGCTTAAAGTAAGTTGTATTCGCCCCCTTTAACTTCGACATAATGATTATCGGATGTGGCTAACGCTGAGACCTTATAGGATGGCATGTTTGAGCAGATGACATATCAATCATACGTGGATTGTGTCAAACCCAAGGCACAGGGTGCACTTAGCCTCCATAAGGCGTTGGAGAGCGCAGGCATTGACCCTGACTTCTTTGTCATGACAAGCTCCATCTCTGCACTATTAGGAAATACCGGGCAGGCCAATTACAGCGCCGCAAATAGTGCCCTAGACGCGCTTGCACGACAGCGTCGCGCCGCAGGGCTTGCCGCTTCGTCGCTCGTACTCCCGATGGTACTTGACGTTGGAGTCGTATCAGACAACGACTCAATCGAAGCGTCACTAGTCCGCAAGGGACTGTACGGCATTGACGAACACGAGATGTTGCGTGGTTTCGAGACAGCTATGCTTACGTCCCGATCTGACTTGGAACCCGAAACTATGGGAAGCAAGATCGTAGACGAGTCGCAGGTCATCATGGGAATGGAGCCCCGCGAGTTGGCCGCGTCTGCCGTTGATGAGGCCGCGGAGGCATTTTGGCATGGCGATTCTCGTTTCCGTCACACGCGGGCAGCCATGGAAACCCTTCTCAGCGGTGGTGGTGGCAACAGCAACAACGAAACCAGCGAAAACACGTTCACCCGAATTCTAAAGGCTGCTGTCTTGGAGAGCCCGGAGGCCGTGACAAGGGCAATTTCGGAGCACGTCGCCAAGCGATTGTCGAGTATATTAATGATATCTCTCGATAGCATTGAGCTCGATGGCCAGGCATCCATTGCAAGCTACGGTCTTGATAGCATGATCGGCGCTGAGTTCCGCACTTGGCTTTTCAAAGAATTCGGCCTTGATTATCCTTTTCAAAAGCTCCTAGCCGCAACGCTGACTTTTGCGAAGCTTTCAGAAGCAGTCGTCGAGAAGATGGGCCTACTGGCGACAGTCGGATGATATAATTATTTTCTTTTCCTTTTCTCCATGAAATAACGAGGGTATGAGTAGTGTATTTCTAGATCCTAGGGGATTCATTGTCAAGGGTAGCTATGGAAATGCGGTGTTCAGGGGTTTCGATTACTAGATTTTGCCATATGGGCGATTCCTACTAATAGGTAGATAGACATCTTAGAGGCGTGTGTGTACTGACGGTTATACACGCAGAGGAGGTTAGAGCGGCACTAGGTTGGACTTATAGCAGTAATCTTAATTGAGTACATATTTGGTTCTAAAACGATGGCTTAACATTTTTAGTACTTTGCATCTACTTCCACAACTAATACATCCATATGATGAATAAGAAGTTTTGCCATTACCTAGTAGAGACTTGACAACATTAGAATCTCTACGTTTGGGAAAATCTGGCATAATTGTGAGTATATAAGCATATCAGAAAGCACGTAGAGGGACTTCTAATTGTAGCTAGACTGGTTTATGAAGTTGATTTTTGAACCTCTTTCCAAGCCTCTACTCAAGCTCTTGTGACAAATAGCCCCTAGGCGCCACTACTTCACTAGGTCAAGCGCGCTATTTTTAGAGTTTTAGTGAAATCAGGATTTAATCAAGACAACACAACACATACTCACATGTCTTCGGCTGTTTAAAACTAAGGGAAGCAACTCATAAATCAGACATGAGCAGGGAATTCATATCATTGAGCTCCTAGGTTCTTCCCGATAAACGGAGAAGACCTCTGGCCACTATATAGCTAGATTTTACACGATGGGTCCACCTTGGGTGACTGTCTAGCCCCTGCGACCCTAGCATCCGACGCTCTCTTGATAATGAGAACTGTCTTATGGCAGACTTCCATCGTATTCTATCAAACCACAACCGGTTTGTATAATCAGACTCTGGCCGGGGTACGCGTTGGGAGATGAAGTGAACGATAAAATGAAGGCGTCGCAGACGGGCTCGCCCTGCGGCGTGGCGCCGTAGAGCAGCCCACAGGCGCCACCACCAGACTCGGAGGCGGCGCAGCCTTTGCTATCTATGCAAGCCTGGCAGCACGCCGTGTAGTCGCTAGCCCAAGGTTCCTGGCGCGTGTAGACGACGGATGTACGGTCCGCATATCGGCCACTGAGGAGTCCCTCGCCATTAATAGCACCGATCAAGTTCGTTGGCGCACACCTGGTATCTAGAGTCTTTGTGAGTGTCTCACCCGGACAGGCGACTGTGCTAGTCGCAATCATGGAGTGTGGTGTGTACGTGGTACTAGTTGATGTTACTGTGGTTAAGTAAGAAGTGACTGTATAATAGATGATTTCACTAGTGGTCGTCGTCGTATAAGACGTAACATATGTCGTGGGTGTTACGGTTTTGGTGATAGTGGCACCCAAGGTGACGGTCGGGAGCAAAATGGTAGAGTAGATTGTCCCCGTGGCGCAGACAGCAAACACAGGGTATGTGGCTGGAACCGTGGTCTGCTGCCCCGATATTGCCTTGTACGTACCCGTATCTGCGTATATCAGGAGTCAGTGATTTATCTATCAAAGGTATACTGCAATTCCGGAAAGATAACAAGAGTATCGAGTCCAAAGATACTTGTTAATAGTAGCTATACTACTTCCCATATCCCACTGGATGAGAACGAAAATCATGAAGTAAGGCTCACACTTAGTTACGGTGGTGGTTGGCTTAGCGCCATTGGCACAGACGGTAGCGGCGAAGGTGCCGGTGGCCACCGTTTTCAAAACATCGGTGTAGCTTATGGATATCGGGACCGTTACAGTTGGGACTGCATAGGTATAAACCACTGCGGTATACAGCGTCCGTTCCCGTGACCGTGGGGCAGTTATGGTCACGGTTGGAGGTGAAACGGTAGTGGTAGTGGTGGTCGTGAGTTGCGAGCCATAGTAGTCAGTTTCGCTGGTTGGGACGGGTGCTATAAGAAGTTAGTTGTTCGAAGCTACTGCATATGGTAATAATTTACTCCTTGTTTGTTGAAGTTCATAACGGTATGTAAGAGACAAGAGAGCATGCCGATGCAAATATCTTCCCAAAGCGGGAATTATAGTAACTGGGGAATACGTACTGGGTGGCACGCCACCTGAGTTGAGCTCATAGCTGCATGAGGTCACAGTCGTCGAGAACGAAAATGTGCCTGTAGACGCGGAAGCGAGGCTACTGAATAGAGAAGCGTTGATGAAAAGCTTTAACAGCATTTTGAGATCCGTGGATATGAGGGAGAGGATTGCTGTGTTGCTTCGAAGCGTTAATACACAAATACTACGATATTTTGCAAGAAGTAGTAGTTAAGCTGCGAGGAAGATGGGCAGTTTATATCATTTTATTTCCCGTATCTATTCTTATTTCTGTGCCACTGCCAATCCCCAGCCTTGTGATCTATAATTAAGAATCAAGCCCATGGGAGTCTCGTCATATAACGAACTTCTGTATAAGGCATGGCACGGCAAGGCTTAAAATTTATAAGCATTACTTGAGCAGCTAAAAAGTATTATATTAGCTCCCGTTCAATAGCTAGTGCTGTTTTTAACAGCGACGGAAGGAAGATGAAAAACAAACCATAGGGTATGAGGGCTTTACTGTAAGTACTTATATTCCTATCTCTTTTGGGTCACCTGAACGGTGTAACTGAGCCCTATGTTGTCTTACTCCGTGGTGGTGAAGCTATTATGGGTTGAAGAGATTTCCAGATGTAGTAGCAAAATATATCCATTGGGTGCTATGTCTACGTAACACGTTTGGATCCTGTGGCGCATGTCTAGAACAATTAGTATTCAGGCTTAACGACGCGCCGCAGACTAGCCGTAGCAGTTACTAGAATAGGAAAATGTCAAAGCTAATCGAGTGGGTGTTTGCCATATGGTTGGATCAACTCCACAACCGATTGCGTAAGTGTCCTATACAGTACATTTATAGTTGACTAATATGTAGGTACAAGTAGGTTAGCTAGGTATCGTAGCAGTCTTTGTAGAGACACGTCTTTCTCATATTGATGAACCCGGCAATGTCATTTATAGGAGCCGCAGTGAAAACGTTGAACTATGCTATCCATTCCACGAAGTTGCGATTATCTCCTTGTGTTTATAGATTTTAAACTTATCTTTATGTGGCTTATTACCTACATTAGGTCGGTACATATACTTATAAGGCAGCTTTTTCGGGTTCTTTAGTTTACTATTAATTATCTTTACGGTTTTATTGCTAAGATGAATAAGCCTAGTTGGGCTGGGTATAAGTAGTGTTGCAAGCGCTAGATTAATGTCGTAAGAGCTTAAATAAGAGCTTAGATAAAGGGCTTAGAGTAATTTCAATAGCAATAGAAGGTTTATCGTTAATCCTAAGTCGGATTATCAGCCGCTAGGAAGTAATTGTTATCACACGAACCAGCCACAGGACATAGCTACAGGAGCCACACAGACTCCTGAAGACTCCTGGAAAGCCATGGAAGGCCGATATCACTCCGATTATTTTCGTGGGCTGAGACATACGTATATTGACCTAATAACATTGGTTTAAATAAGCTCGACCCCTCTCGAGGAGTTAAACTCTCGGAGGCCTGCGAAGAGCCAAAGGTCCTAAGATTCGTCTATAAATTGAGGGCATGGGCGAGGTTATATTGAAGTTAGAATTAGGAAACTAGAGACCCTGGAGACTCTAAAGAGATTATTAATTGAATCGAACTCTAAATTCCAACCACTTGAACACAAGCCCTTGTCACGATTGTAACGTGGATCGAGGAACGGCCAAAATACCCGAAGCAAGATTATTAGGAGCTCCAAGTATTTGCAGCATACCGTCTACAACTAGAAGTTAAATAGTCCGTACCTAGAAATATCTCGCTCGCGGTCTTTAGTGCTGGGGCAAAGTGTGAGATTTTACGGAGTAGAGGGTGCCACAACGCCACAGGTCTCCCTTGGACATTACAGCATAGATTTGACTGGCCCGTCCCTGCTGACAAAAGGACAACTTTTCCCAATCTGCTGGGCAGAAATCTCCTCTCTCCCTTCCTCCACAGCTTCGCGACAACACTTTGACTTATTATCCTCCAATCTATCCAAACAACCACTTTAGAAAACCATGGCGTCGGCGAATAAGGATACCATTAAATTCCAATTATATTCAGTGAAGGACGATACCTCTTTTCGTATTCGAAACGGGCCGGGGGAGATGCAACCAGCCTACATCATCGGTAACGAAACCTCTAAGCTGCTTGTCCAGGCTGAGCTACATACCGTTGTGCACGGCAAGAACTTAAATAGTCCGGCAACTTTGATCGTTATTAGCTTCAGCTTCACCGGCAACAATTCGGAAAGACGCTTCCGCCGAGTCCAAATTTCCATTCGTTTCCAAGATGAGAACAAAAGGTCATCCCAAGATCCCGAAGTGGTAGGACTGTGGCCTCAAGGCGATTTCACATTGAGCGAAACAGAGAGATCAGAAGAGAAGATTGATAATATAACCGTCAATTATTCCCCCCAAATTGCCGGCATCAAAGCTGGAGGTGTAGCGTGGACGCGGGGACGCCATAGTGCGCATCAGACAAAGGATCGAACCTATTTTGTTGGGACAAAACGGATTGAGGGACGCAATTACGGCAAAAAGAATGCTGTCCGTTTAAATCTCCTTGAAAACAGTACCCAAGCGCCAGGGGTAGTCCCAGAACTTTACACCGCTATCCTTCTTAATCGAAAGAACGACAATAGATTCTTAGCGCACGTTATAGTTGATGCGACAGCCGACCTAAGATATGCCACTGCACAGGCGATGGGGAGACTATTACGGACCATCCCGGTCAATGATCCTGTCGTATTTGATCCCAAAAAGCCCAAGATCCGAGCCATGAAGCAACGTTTACCAATATTGACCCAAAAGATCTCGCTGCGGCATTGAGGGATCTGGGCAGGAGGATTCTTCCAAACATGGCGAGTCTGAGAACGGACCATACCACGCCCCAAAAGGATACCAGTGGCGAGACTGACCCGGATGTGAGGGAAGTTTGATTCCTCTTTCTTGGATGTCCTTTCTCTACCCTTGTGAGAATATGTTCAATTGGAGTAAAAACGATAGGTACCAACGCGCACGCGCAAGTCCGTTTTGGAGGATGAACCTCATTTCCCAACCCCTCGGTTTTTTTTCTGTTCTTTTCTTTTCTTTTGCCAGCGAATGCCCTTTAAGTTGTAGAATGAATTAATGGTTTACCAAGCTGGAGAACTAGCCCAGGCATGCAGAATCTCCATGCAATTGATAGAAGCTTTTCCTAGAGTGAAGGAGTTCGGAGGATCGGCAGGTGCAATGTTATAGGAAGGTGAAGAGCATGAGCAAGAGTAACAGTAGGTTGACATATATGTGTTTGATGAAGCTTCTCATCATTAGTCCCTTTTATACTGTTGAAAATATATCTGCTTTGTTCCCCTATGTAGGAATTTTATGGTGGGCAATCCAGTATTCTGGCTACAACATTAGTTATGCCGCTTCACTAAAAAATATTACCCTCTTCGTATAACTCCGTTAGCCATGTAGTGTAATATTTGGCGAGCTCCGTGCGAGATCTATGTAATAGTGATTAATCGAGTCTCGCATCGGAGTTGCGCTGATTTAGAAAACAAGTTTTGGCATATTCAAACCCGGCAGCTTCCTCGTCATCCAATACGACCTGAACAACCTTTGATTCTATAACCTCATATGGATAAGTTCAGGTGGTTTAAGCCATGAGGCCTAAGATAAAGGTGGGCGTGGGTGACATGACTTGTGCGGGATGACACTATGTCGCTCTACTATAAGAAGGTTAAAGAATTAGGGAGGGTTCCGATGGGTTGATTCCGGAGTGCGAGATACAACTTGCTGATATTTATGATGGCATTGATTATACGTCTGAGTAGAAACAAAGGATAAATCAAACTCAGTACAGTATTCTTGACTCGATCTAGTCATAAATAACTACATTCTGGACCGACCAAAACTGCCAGATGTGGGATTGTATCTATCTGTAATTTTCGTTACCACAGGTATTATGCCGAAGGCAAGGCGATAACCTTGCCCACGTAGCTTCTGACGTTATATGTCAAGCAAATTTCTGTGCGAAGCAAGCGAGATGTTCTGATCACCTCCCGTCCACCAAATAGCACGCATTAATCATGTTATCAACGACGAACTCCAAGCAGGCTCATCAGCTTCGACGCTGCTTGACCGCCCACAGTCCAACTGGGTTTCTTGATACCGCTAGGGACCCCAGACCGACAAATTCCAGATTCACAAGTGTCCTTGAACCAGCCAAAGGTGAAATCATCAGCCCACCAGGTTGTAGGCTTTCCATCCAATTCCGCTTTGACGGTAATCGAAGTCACATCATTGAAGCCAGAGACGGTGACTGGACTAATTCGCAATTATCTGGCATGGAGCAAGCCGGAATACTGACTGTTTGCGATGTAATATCAACGGTCGCTCGCTTGAACCGATCATATTTGAACCCAGTGAAGGTAAACGAGCAGGGTGACTCTTTGGAATCGCAGCCAAGACTGACCCTGGTGAAGTTGAATGAGAAGCAGGTGGCAAGTTTTTGAGGTCCAACATTTATGTCAGCCGTGTCATCGGGGATTCCCTCTTGAGAGGTGTTGGAGATAGATGAGGGGGTAAATTGGAGCATCAGATTACCAGAAGATGGCTTAAAACGAGCTACAGGCGGCACAGTGAAACCACCGGTGTAGTAGAAACGGTGATAGGGAGTAAACATTGGCATAGGTTTGGAATTGTCTCTGATCTGAAATAAGAGATCATCGAACTAAAGATTTGTTAGTAACCAAGGTCTATTTTAGTTCATATGAATCACTTACATTTTGAGTGAAGTTGCCCTGATTAGTAGATCCACCACAGGGAGTGGCTTTGCTAGAGGTATGGGTGTCCACGCTTGGGCGAGAAGGAAGTACAACTGTGGATAAAGTCGACGGAACATTAGTGACTGAGTTGCGTAGAATTTCAAGTGTAGCAGGCGATCGCTGGCTAATTGATGCAGAACCGAATTCGTACCCGCCTGGCGCAGATGTTGGTGACAGAGGGCCGGTTGCGGTATTTTCACCATTCTGGATACTGGCCTGGCCGGTCTCACCAGCCCCACCCGGCGTGGAAGATGCAACTTGGTCACACCAGGAAAAGGTCATTGTGGAGATCACCATTGTAGTCATAGACAAGCAGCCAGTTGGGGTCTCTGAGCCGGAGCTGCCAGAGGGCCTGCTTGAAGAACCCGAGGGTGATGCGTTGGTAGGTGACTCAGTAGGCGATGTAAGAGCGGGTGTAACGGGTGGTGGAAAGCTAGGCGACAAAGATGCTGAAGCGGATGAGCTCGGCTCGGCAGTGGAATCAGTACAAGAGGTGGTCTCGCTGGGATTAGAGCCACCAACTGGAGAGTTCGTAGATTCGCCGGCTGGTCCTTCTTGAGAAGCGGACGTGGAAAAGTTCCACCCACTGCTTGGTAAAGATGAGAAGGGGCCTCGTGAAGGGCTAGCAGAAACGGGAGATTGAGAACCAGATGCTTCAGGACCAAGAGGACCGGCGGATGATGGTGCTGAAACTGTGCTCGAAACGGGATTGGAATTTGTGGCGCTATTACTTGACTCCTGTGGAGGGAAAAGAGTTGTTTCGCTGACCAGAGGCGCTCCATAGCTACCGTTTGGGATAGACTCAGTTGGATTACCGAGGCTGGATGATAGAATGGAGTTGCCTGAGGGCTCCGGAGGTACAACTGAAGGGTTACCTTGACTGCCAGAGGGACTTCCTTGGCTGCCAGCAGGATTACCTTGCCCGGCCGAGGTAGGATTTGCTGCGCCATTTGAGCTTGCCGGGCTACTTTGGGGGCCGAAGGCAGTGGGGAGCCACCGTTGGCGCTGTTACTTGGCCCAATTGTAAGCTCAGACAAAGTTAAAGTGATCACTGGAAATGGGGAACCTCCAGTGTCAGATGCTGACGGCACGCCCGAGGCGCCAGGTGAAGTGCTTGCTAGGGGACCGCCTGGATTGACGGATTCGGGCCAGGGACCGGATGAAGGGATTCCTGACTGACTGCCAGAAGGTTGAGAAGGAGACCATGGGCCACTTGAAGGGGAACCAGGTTGACCCCCTTGGCCACCTGGAGAGCTCGCGGACAGTGAAGGGAATGCTGGCCCACCGGTTGGTAGCCCTGACTCGTTTTCATCGCAAGATGAACTACCTTGGATGCCAGAGCCTGCAGGATTACTTGGTGACCCTCCTGAAGCTGTGACTGTGATAGTTGTGGCTCTCCTTCAGGCGAGCCCGGAGACGCAGGCACTGTGATAGTAAAGGTTTGAAGTGGCTGACCCTCTCCTGGCCCAGATCCGCCACCGACACCGGTAGGGGTTTCAAAAGGGATGGTAACAGTTAATGTCTGGAGGGGCTGGCTGACACCAGGATTTTCTCCCCCGTTCGTTGCGGATGGCATGGGAACAGTCAGGGTAATAGTTTGGAGGGGTTGACTCTCACCAGGTTCGCCACCGTTGCTAGTAGGGGATCCAGCAGGTACGGTAATGGTGATAGTAGGGAGTACTTCGGTATCATGAGGTCCTTCAGTGCCACCGAGTCCACCATTGCCGCCTTGTTGAGGAGATCCAGAACCATAACTGGTGGGGGACTGACCAGGTACCGTGATGGTGAGCGTTGGTAGCGGCTGGCTCTCACCTTCACCGCCGTTAGGCCCAGTTGTCGACCCATTCGGTACTGTGACGGTAAGTGTCTGAAGAGGTTGGCTTTCGCCTTGACCACCGTTTGGTGCAGTGACAGTAAACGTCTGAAGAGGTTGAGTTTCGCCCTGGCCACCATTGGGACTATTTGACGGCCCATTGGGTACTGTGACGGTAAATGTTGGTACTGGCTGGCTTTCGCCTTGGCCACCGTTGGGACCGTTTTGTGATACATCTGGCGCAGTGACTGTGAGTGTTTGAGGTCCATTCCCTCCTGGGCTACTGTTGAGTCCACTAGGAGATCCACTAGGCACAGTGATAGTGAGTGTTTGAAGACCACTCCCACCTTGGCCACCATTAGGTACGGTGACGGTGAAAGTCTGAAGTCCATTCCCACCTAGACCACCACTAGGGCCAGAAGGAGATTCATTAGGCATGGTGACAGTGAGTGTCTGAGGTCCGCTCCCACCTTGGCCACCATTAGGTACGGTGATGGTGAAAGTCTGAGGTCCATTCCCACCTAGACCACCACTAGAGCCAGAGGGGGATTCATTAGGCATGGTAACAGTCAGTGTTTGAGGTCCGCTCCCGCCTTGCCCACCGTTGGGTACGGTGACAGTGAGAGTCTGAAGCGGCTGGATTCCACCCGCACCTCCGTTAGGACTGGTTGGTGACCCGTTAGGGGCTGTGATAGTGGGAGTTTGAATGGGAATGCTGCCACCCACACCACCAGGACCATTTGGTGATCCCCCAGGTAAAGTGATGGTGATTGTCGGTAGAGCTTGGCTACCTCCAGGTCCGCTGGCTCCGTTAGGAGAAGTCCCTGTGTGTTGGCTGGATGGGGTGATGCCGCCGAAAGGACTAAAAGGGACCTCACTCTGAGATTCTGATGGCGGGACACCAAAAGAACCAGAGAAGGGACCCGGTGGAACAGGAGATACTAAAGTAGGGATAACAGACGCGCTACCTTGACCACTGGACCATTAGGACTATTAGGACCCTCAGGTGAAAGTCCACCCGAAGAGGGGTTTGCCCCGCCATTAGGAATGGTAACAGTAATGGTGTATGGGACGTAGGATAATTGACGGTGTTGTACGGAGTACCTGTAGACTCGCCATTCCCTGAGCCACCATTTCCAGGACTGCCATTGCCTGGAGCACTGCCTGGGATGGTCTCGGTGAGAGTGAAGGAGGGCCTAGGGGTGGATTGTACCGAGATTAGGGTTGCCAGAGACACCACCAGAACCTCCATTGTTCGGAGCGTTTGACACCGATGGAGAGAGAAAACTTCCGCTAGGTGAACTTCCGGAGCCAGCACCTCCTGGTCCTCCAACCCCTGGCTGAGTCACGGTGATGGTCTGCGGATGGGTGCCATAATTGGTATTGGAAGGATTGTAACTCTGCCCTGGAGAGACGATAGTATAGGTGACGATGCTTGAAGTTGCTTGACCTGGGGCTGGAGGTAACGTAAGAGTGAGGTAGTCAGTAGACCAGTAAACAGGGCTAGACGCTGGCACGCCGGCGGGAGACCATGAGAGCGGGCCGTGTACCAGATGGAGTATGATGTATCAAAAGGACCAGGACCTGAGCCGCCTTGGTTAGGATTACCAGACCCAGGACCACCAGAACCAGGAGATGCAGCAATGGTGACGGTGGAAACAACGGTGGACATGACAGTATAACTGGGGAGAACAGCAGGGGTGACGGTGATGAAGACAGTTGTCGGCGGGGGAATAGGACAAGTCCCATGGCCAGATCCGCCACCGAACCCGCCTCCAGGGGTTGAACCAGATTCAGTGTTAGGTCCAGTGCCGGGAACCGAGCCAGATCGGATCCTGGTCCGGATCCAGTGCCAGAACCGGACCCAGTACTTGGGCCTGATCCGTTCTCAGGATTACCTCCGCTTCCAGAGGTGCCAGGTCTGCGAAATTGACACAAGTTAGCCTCAGCCCAGCTTAGGAGTGCAACTCCATCCGAGGAAAGAGGAGGTGATTTTATTGGAATAGGAAGAGAGGGGCTGTACATACGAATTACCATATTGCTGAGCCGAAGACAGACCTGTGAGACTCGCGGCCCCGATGAGGCCCAGGAGGGCGCCGAGACGCATTCTTGTTTGGGCGAGTGTGGTTGAATGTCTGAATATCTGACTGGCTGTTGATAGACCTGTGATAGATGCTGATATGGCGTTGTACGAATGACTGCCTAGGTTGAGGAGTGAGGAGAGAAGAGGAAGAAGGGAGATACAAGAGAGGAGGTGAGAGGGAAAAGTGTGGGAGTTGGTAAAGTCGAGGAGGAAAGGTGAGAAAGGAAGAGTATGAAAACGGGAGGGAAATTTTCTCCAGCTTGGAACATGGTTAGTGCGTGCTCCATGTGTGTCGTACCTTCCCGTGATATAAGTGAGCGCGTGCTTATATTGAAGGGAGAAGAAGGCACGTTGATGGCTCACGATTTCACTGGCCAAGCTGCCGAAATCCAAGCAAGTGCTTGCATCATCTATCCTGCCACATCACTTTCGCCGTCATAGGTAGGCAACTACCGTGCCTAACAACCTCTCAGGGCACCTCCTGCTCCAAGACAAACGCGGGAAACACCCGTGGACCAATACATAGGACGTAGGCGTAACGTGACCACTTCATTCCTACGCTTGCTAACATCGTTGGAGGTGGAAAGGAGGAGGTTGCGGCGTGACAAGTAGAGTTGGCATATTCTTTGAGACAAGCAGGTATCTGCTTAATGAGACGCCAAATCGAAATGCTACCTATCGATTATAGTCAGCGTACATAATTGTGAATGATGGTTTGACTTTCTGAAATACACTTGGGTATCGTGTTCTGCTTCCAGTGAGTGCAGGCGATAAATAGTCAGGTAATCTGAGGCTAACATGGAAGACGATAAAAAAAAGTACAACTGAGATGTAGAGTGCAATAATTCAACATAAATGTTGCAGGCAGGATCAATGCCAATGCGGGGGTACTTCTGATGAGAGCCTTTGCTGAAACGATATTGCCATTTACTTGTAACGCCTTTGGCGGAGCAAATTTGAATAGATTGAAAAGACAGAAAACGTAGCACTTACATCTCATTCTCGGACTTTGTAACTTATAAGACAATATGGAGTATCGTGGAGTTTGATGATGACACCGGGTAGTCGCATAATGGATAACGGGCAGGGTAAACGGATTCTCACAATACAATCATCAGGTAATGGCATGTAACACACAATTCTCAGTTCTAGCCATCCTGAGAACTATCAAACCTACAACGGTATCTATATAGGATTGTCCACATACGGGGCGGTGGCTCGTCTGGATTCTGCTCTGGCACTTCTCTTGGCACTTCTGACGACAATTGTCCTTGCTGCTCCAGCTTTGCAGCCCATATTGCCGAGCCTGCTGTAGATGTCAAGAGGAAGAAGAACGATAGTATAGGTATGAGCTCCAGTATCATAGCCATCGTGCCAAACCATGTATATTCCCAACTCCTGTTTCGAATGGCCAGCTTCCGCTCCTTGTTGCTCAACCCGCGTAGCTCGAACCATCTATAGTGCGCAAATGTTCCCAGCCGAGCACCAGTAATGATGATGAAGGCCGGTGTGCCGAAGTACGGAATGAGATTGAGTGGTAGACAGGCAATGAGTTCGACGATCTGAACCAAGCTCCACGGCTGATAAACCGCTGCATTTGTTGGCTTGCCAAGCTTCTTAACTGAGTTGGGCGCATCGGGGAACAGAAGTCGGTGCGGCGCAACGAGGTGCTCGAGGTCTTCGTTTATGAGTGTGCCTGCACAGCGTTAGCAAGAATGGCTGTCGTAATTTTGACCAACTTTCGGATCGGTGTCACGTAGCGCGTCGTGACGGGACGAATGGTGCAGTAAAGGGATCTCACATCAAATACATCCACCCTGCACTCATCAACGAAAAAGCCTTCGAAGAGACCCTGGATGATAACCAAGCCTTCTCCTAACACCAGGACCACCGCGTTTAGCCACGCAGCGCGGCCATGAAAGATGGCTAAGAAGGCAAACTGAGGCAAGAAAGTGAAAACAAAGAGAATCATGTACACGAGGTCGAGATGATGGAAAGCGGGAGTAGTCGACCTAAGAATAGAGGTAAAAGGCCGGATGACGTAAGAAGTAGTATATCCCCGTAGAGGATACGAGGCGGCGACTAGGGCCTGAGAAACATAGTTGTAAGGACGTTCGAGGGAACGTAGAGGTGTAGGTAATCGAGCTTCTGAGGCCATGTCATTACGATTGCTTTTGTGTCAAGGCGCATGTAATGTTCTAGATTAGGTAGTAAGGTAGTTTATATGAGAAGATCATAGGTAGATTAGGTAAGTAGGCAGATACGCAATTCATTGTTACTAGTCTAAGTGTGGCGTGGGAAAGTAGCTGTAGTGGCTTGACAAATTAATTAGCGATGTGGCAAGTGGTTTGCTGTAGCAATCCCGCTAACCCCACTCATACCCATATACTAGTAGGTACTATTCCATATAAAAGCAGGAGCTTCCAAGTTCCCCTCCTCACTAACCTCGATTTGACAGGGCACACAATGGGTCTAGGGCATCACGAGCATGAGATATCAATCGCCCTATCTCAAGCCAACACCATATCTCAATTTAAAGCTTCTATCTTCCCAAACTACCACCACTAATTATTCAACACCACTCTTCCATCACAAAATGCTCAGATTCATATGTGCAGCATTCTTCAATGTCGCTGCGACGAGAAGCGACAGACAGAAGCTATCGCATAAAGGTCAGAACAAGTATCCACCATTTACATGTGCAACATCACTAACTGCTAATAGCATAAGTTTCTGAAGAACTATAATCAATTATTAGAAGATTGATCAAACTATGAACACACTATACATACCGGGTCGAATGGATGTGGTGAGTGTCGTTGTGGTGGAGGTTTTGAGTCCGCTCCCGGGTATTGACGTGTGGGCTGGGTGCCCAAGGTTTGCGACGATGGAGGCATACCGAATGACTGGAACACCATGTTTTTGGTGCGAAATTTTCTGAAGGTTCTCCATGCGGGGTAACAGAAAGTACAGAAGCTGGAAAATGATGAATCAAAAGGGAGAGATGAGTTCGCAATGCCATCGCGTCGACATGGGCTTATATGGAAATCGGGTGGTAGTGCCCTGATGGCTTCCTTATCACGCCGGAGGTACACACGACTTGAACACATCACTACCCTTACGATGCCTTCATACCACTCACTGTATACGAAAAGGTCGCCATCTACGAATCATAGGCGCTTCGTTGAACGCCTTCCTACACCTCCTAACCCGGCCGCTGGTACTAGATACCGTCTCGATGATCAAGTCCCTACCCTATCGCTATGAGACGTTTTCCCTACCTACTTGAGGACGATTACGTCGACCAAACGGGCACCTTATAAGCTGAATTCGCTATAACAGCGCGTCGGAGATCCTTAATGCCCACGATAGAGCTATGGCAGAGAGTGTTTATAGGTCCTACCTCCAGTATGAAGCTCACTACTAGGGCACATTGCATCGCAAGATGCAAGCCTGCGCAAGCTTCACAGGGGTAAACAGAATGTACGCTTCTCGGTGCTTAACACCAGACATTGGCTACCCACGCTCCTCCCCATCATCTGTTGCTGGCATCTAGTAACGCGACAGAGGGATGAGTAGCTGGCTATCACTGGCATCGTTATTCGGACGCGACAAGCTACTAGTACACACTAACGTGCACTTTTCCCTCCCAAATAGTTCTGTAATACTGATTCTATTTGTTGGTGTCTTAGGCACCTCTCGCAGTTTTTACGGCCTAACGTCTTATACATTGATAGTTGATATAGTTAACAATGCTACGGAGTATCTACATTGCGAAGGATCAATCTGGATACTTCAGATACGGTAGGTAATATGGTTCAAGGCATCTGAAAGACTTAAGTTCTCTTGCAACGCTACAATGTCGTACAAGTTACTCGTCCTTTCGTCCAAGAGCTGAACGAGGCACGACCATTCTGTTAACACTACCTATAATAATATTTGCAACTGGTGATCACTCAGCAGGCAGGTGGTCATTTTGTACTAGCCACTGCAGCGACTATAGCTACCTAAGTAGGTATAGTGGCTGACTAATGGCCCTCCACAGTATATTAGGAATCCCTGACTGGTCAACGATTTTTTTTACCTATTTTCTTTCGCCTCAATGCTTTTCGATCTTCATTGTCGATAATCATATTTGCCCGCCGTCAACATCACTATCAGAACTTTGGCGGAATTGATTGCGGTGGAAAATACATCGTTGGGATCCATCTCTCCCTTCAACCGCACGAGTCCTCAAGCTTCCCGCCCGTAGTAAAGTCTTAGCGCCTCTTCTCGCTTCAGTGTCGGGTCAGCATAGTATACTCGAAGCTCCTGTCTAGACCCCAGGGCCTTGTTCAAGCCTTAAGAAATCCAATACCCTCCTCCGGAAAATCAGTTCGGCCGGAGGAGTCGTTGATGGAGCCATGATGCTGGACGATCCACATTGCATCCCGGTGCCCGAAAGAGTCGTCTGATATAGAGCGGACGGTGATCTGGCTATCATACCCGCCATAAAGCTGGAAGCTGATGAAGTAATCAATCGGAGCTTGTGCGCCGTTGCTCAACAGTACTTGAAGTATCTTTCCGGCACTTGGAGACAACCCAGGTCTTGCCACCGCAGCAGAGTTGGCAAAAAAACACTGGCGTTTTGGATTGCAGGGACTAGGCTCGAGTTTCATGCCACCAGCTACCTCTCGCACCAACCGAGCCAGTTGAGTTGGCCAAATTTAACTGCAATTTCTTTTGTGTTGAAAAAAACACATCAACCCTGGTAATATGGTCGAACGGAACTGTCTATGCTTCCCAGGTACGTACCGTTGAGCGTGAAACGGTTGTGTTGGAGGAAAACTACAAGTCCAAATGTTCTATCGACACCAGGCCCGTGATCGGGTAAGGTTTGTACCCGTCTAAAGGCCTCGGTCGCATTTTTAATGCTGTTCATTGCCTCAGGGCGTTAATGGACCACTTGACGACTGCCTCGGAGCCGGCTGCGTGCGAAGGTAGAAGTTGACAATAATCCCGAACGAAATTCGCAGCTCCACGCATGACCTATTCTAATACGTTAGCTCCCAGAGGACCTCCGCAACATAAAGTCGAGAGTAGGGTAGCAAACGTACGAAAGATTTGTTTATTCCTGTCCTTAGTCGCCTGGACAATTTTTCCATCCGCCAGGACAACATCTAAACCGACATATGGTCCATAGCAAGGCCCATGCGCGCGACAGATAGCCAAAGCCGCCATGTGTGAAGTGACCACCGATGCCCACAGTCGGGCAGGTGCCATGCGCAATAGCCGCTTGGCCTCCGGCAAAGATAGCAGTGGCCAGGCTGCCCAGCCTCACGCCGCCACCCACGAGAGCGATGTTATCCTTGTTGAGACGAATGTCTTGGAATTTTCGCAGATCTATGACCGCAGCCCCATCGACCCCACCATGACTGTGTGATGCGTACGAATGACCACCTGACCGAGCCTGAACTTTGAGGCCGCAAGCGGCCGCACAGCAGACAGCTTGTGAGACTTGTTCAATGGTCGCTGGGAGGATCACGATCTGTGGTACGGCTGGGACGCGCGAATTATAGGTTAAGCAATACAGATCCCAGTCTGGATCCAGGCATGTCTTAAACTGGATTCCCCTGGCGTTGAGCATACTCGAGATATCCATGTTGGATCCCCCGGCGTTGGGCATACTCGAGATATCCATGTTGGATCCCTCAGCGTTGAGCATACTCGAAATATCCATGTTAGATTCCCTAGCGTTAAAATTCTGCCTGTATACTAGTCGAAAATGAGAGGTGTGTATGACTGGTGCTTGATGTATTTTGTGAAGCTGGTTACGACAAACAACAAACAAAAAATAGTTTGGAATGAACCCGTTGCTTCGTTGCCTCCACCCTACGGCTCTCATTCCGAAGAGAAGTGCTGGCGACCGCTTACTGGTGTTACGTCTTTTATGGCAGGCACTTGGGACGGGTGGTTCATCTCAAGATGCGATGGGACCTAGGTAACTCTTGCGATGGACTAGGTAACTCTCAAGGCAGGCTACTGGGAAACCCCTCAGATGGACGTTGCTAGCAGTCATAACCACTAAACCACAGTGCTTCATAGGCCCTTCACGCAAACAATGAGGTAATCCTATCATTAGGTACCTATCAGGTACCCGGTAGGTAGGCAGTTACACAGACAATCAACCCAACCTGGAAGTTACCCCTATGTAAGTAGCTGACGTTGGCAAGAGCCGCATGTTTCTGGTCCCATATGGGATAAGTTCCAATGGAAAATTATATGCATGATCATGAGAAGCTGGAGTTCGGTGCCCGTCCACGGGTATTCCTAAGCCAATCTTAACATAGGTAAATAGTCCCGGTGGCTGCGATGCCATGTCTATAAGCAAGACTACTTATAAGAGAGGATGAGAGGCTGAGTCCACAGAAATGTCGCTACGGCTTCCATGGTCGTTCCTGTCGCATCTACTTGCCACACAAACGCGCAATAAGGGGCATAAGGTTGTTGACAGAAAAAGTCTAACACATCGTAAGGCGATATAACTTTAACCTATGGCTTCAAACCCCACCAATAACATCTGCGCCGGCCTCTCCATACCCCATCATCTTCCCGTGCGAGACACAATTCACCCGGCCCCATTGTCCAATCTAATATAGCAATCGACGTATTACCTTACATCAATGCAGAAGAACTCCCTCGATAGTACTTTGCTTACCAGCCCTTACCAGCCGCCCATAACTTTGATACCTTTGATCCTCTATACTGTCCACTATAAATTAGGAACCATCTCTGGAGTTGGCATGAGCAACATGTAGCCCTCTAGCAATGTAGACAGGCATCATGTTTGTATTGACAGTGTCGGAGAATCAATCAGGCCGCGGCCGTACAATGTAAGAGCACGACATCGCGATAAACACGGGGCTATTGGTCCAGTATCACCTCGGTTGTCGTCGAAATACTCGTGGCACATTGCTAGGTCAAGCCCGAAAGTCTAAATAGGGCCAACGTTAATCTGGAAAGTCAGGATGGCCCAGAGAGGCCAATATAAAGGCCTCGACAGGAGATCCCAGCCGGATTTCGCCGTCAGTCACGGATATGGATTCGGATAATAGTATAGCTCGGCGCCTATAGGTCGTCGCGAGATAAAGTAGAGAACTACACGCAATTGTGTTTGCGACGTAGATAATGATTTGATATCATGAATATAGGCGTCAGCCTAGAGGATTAATCAAAGGATCTTGAAGATCTTGCGGTTTTCTTCTGGGAAAGCTCCTTAAGAGAAATGCTCTCCCAGGGAATAGGGAAAAACTAAGAGCGGCCCATCGTGGAAAGGGGAAAGGTGCTAACCTAGGAACATCCGGGATTATAATATGAGCATTTTAAATGTAAGCTTTCAAGAAGCATCTCAAGACATCTATTAGTATGACTTGATTTTTTTTAATGACGAGAGAATCCGATTCCTCATGTGCGCATCTCTATCGCCGTCCCAGTCATGCCCTAACAACCTCAATAAGTACCTCTCCCGCTTACAATAGATCAACTAGCTTATTGGCGGCGCTATCAGTGTTCGATCCCCATGCTTGAGGAGTAGTCTGATATTACTCTGTTAGTTAAGCTCAAGAGAAACAGAATGCAAAAGGATCTTACCTGAAGATAGAGAACTCCATCCTCGATCACGCACTCGTTGTATGACCCCTTCACGAGCTTGTCGACGATCCTGAACACGACTTCTCCCTTGTCGATCACATCATTGAAGCCTTCCTGCAGGAGTTCGTCATCCTCGAACTTCTGCCAATCTAGTTGACTAGCCAGGCCCTCGAAGTATGACCTGGTCCAGCTTCCAAAGACTCTCTGCCAGTCACTAGTCAACTGTGACTTCTTCTTCTGGCTCTCTTCCAACAACTTGGCGAAGTTCTCCTCGAAATTGGGGTTTAGTTTAATGTCAGGCTTAGCCAGAAGCCCGGCAACGCGCTCCCGAATCGCTTCAATTTTAGGATCATAGTCCTCGCGGATACTTGTTCGAACCATGTAGCTCATCGTGACTCCATCCTGGGCAGGTGCATCGTTGAGAGCTTTGAGCAGGACATCACGGTCCAAGCAAGATGATACGTTCGAGCCTAGGCCGTTAGGAGAGAACAGGAGGCGGATTTGGCCCTCGCTAATGTCGGCACCGCAATACGAGAAACGCTTTTGGTCGTCCAAGTCCAATGTCAGGACGTGAGCGTGGGCGATCGCGTTCAGCTCGTTCAGGCCGTCCTCTCCGTACTTCTCCTCGAACTCTTGCAGTCTACTCGCAGCACTATGGAAATATCTAAATATAGTGTTAACATCCCCTCTGGCTAAATGCGATGTAGTATCGTTGAATGCTCACTCATGAAGGCATCGACCCAAGTTTTCCTTTGCATACGCACTGGTATCCGAGTAGGCGTAGATCTGGTTAGGGTTTACATCGATGGTCCATGCAACACCCAAGACTTCAGAGATTTTGGCTTCGATTTCTCCCTTCTTTGCGTCCCAATCATCTCTCACTGGGTCGCATCTGTTAGTAATTGTGGTGCTTGTTCGAAAATGGGGACGGGTCCAACTAACCACTCTTGCGAATAGCTAGAGGAAGTTTCTCGACTGGGGGCAACTTAGACATGTTGGCGAATGGTGTCCGAATATTTCTGGAAAATGGTATGAAGTTGGTGTTTGATTGGTTTCTAAGAGGTGAGGTCTTAAGGGGCTTTGTAGGTTGTGGTGGTGCTATGGTAGATGATCAACGACAAAGGAACATCGGGTGCAGACAACGACTTATATAGTCATCTTGTGATGCTTTCCTCCACTCGATTTTCCGTCAACTAGTTCTCTGTCTCTGATATTGTACAGTATTTGCGATTTGTCCTGGAGCAACCTCTCGGCCAACGCTACTATGAGTTCCAGCCCTTCCCAATCCGTTCAAGCTTTGAAGCCATTCCCAACGCTACCCTTGCCCCTAGTCATGCATTTAAGCTTGTTTCTAGCCTTGCCGAACAGAAAGTATTCAGTTAGCCCAAGCTTTTGATTGGCTTGTTTAAAGTTTCCCCAACATACAGCAGGCATCTAAAATCCTTCGAATTCAGCTCCGTAGACGCTATAACTAGTGCTATCGACAAAGGACAAGTTGTCCAACTTAGACAGAGTCTCGCAACAACTCAGCCCAGAGTCCTGCATTGGAGGTCCTACATACAATCGCATTGCAACGAATCGTTTCAGGCTCCGGAAAGCGTAGAAGGACTCTCTAGAACAGAAGAACATCGCATCTACGATGCAGGAGAGCGAAGCGAGATGAACTGATATGCTACCTGATGGCTTGGCCCGAGCGGGTGGCCATGCATTCAACGACAAGACCTGAAACGGGTACCTGCATTGTCCTGCCACAATCCGGAATGCGATACTTCCACCACACGTCCAATGCAGACCTCAAAGTTCCATCACACCGCTTGCTCAATAGCCGTTAGCAGGCAGCCACTGCCGATTTGCAATTACCCCTCCCTCTTTAGGAGTCCAGGCTTCAAACCAATTGAGCTACTATAGTACCACCGAGAGCTATAGCGTTAGCCACGACAAGACCTCTACATCAAAGCGAGTCAGCCGGACCATTCCGCTCCCAATCGGAATAGAAAGGCAGCCTTAGCTTGGCTTTGCTAGCCATGTACACTCTCTGGACAGGATGAATGTAGGTACGCTATCTCTACACTATTAGGCAGCCTAGACTACCGGCCGCCAACACCGCCGCTACCCGGGCCCTTCAGCTAGGCCTTGGCAAGGTTTAACGCGGACTATCTTGATTCAGGTGAAAAGCCTACGAGAAAGCCTAAGCTACCGTGTCGCGATCGCGCTGTCGGCGTGTATGGTAAAAACGCACGTCGTTCCCGTGCAATCTTTGAAAAGATGTGGAAACTCCTTACCGTAGCTGTAATCGAGAACGCCGTAGTTACGCGTCGACCGCAGCAGTTGAGGTCCACCGACCATGTCTACTAAACTGTGAGTACTTGCACGCGGAGCACAGACGTCCGATGAAGTAACCAGGGCTAACATAACCGTGTCCTGACAGCCCGGTCAAGGTACAGCTCGGCATCCGCGACGCCTGGGATAACGAAGATGCGCCCGTACAGAAGGCAATCCGGAACCTGAAGGAGGTGATAGGCGTAAGGGTTACCGTCAATCCAGAATGGCCTATCCTCCTCGCCGAGTTGGGTGCTTTCTACCCTGACAAAGGCACACTGGCACCGTCAGTCGCTGCATCAGTCGAGACTTTCTGTACAGCTCTTAGCACTCTCGCCGACGATGAGGAGAATACAGAGTGGGCAGATACGCTCTTGGAGCGGACAGGGAGCCACATCCTCATTTCTATCGGAGTATGAGCTTATATTCCACATTTATCACTTATAAAACTGACACAGTTGTGAGCATCCAGGCATCTAAGGGCCAAGAAATGGGCGTCAGTTGGTTAGATCAGCAGAAAGGATTCTTAATATCCCTGCCTAAGAGTGCAGTTCCATCAAAAGCCTACATACTATCTTCTTTTCGGGGAATTTGTTAAAGGTCTTCGAAAAAGTACAAATCGGCGCAGCTTTAACTGTCAAGCCCGCAGCTGCCGACGACTGGGCAGACGTGGCGGTCGACAACAAGACTGGTAACGCCGCTGTTGTTGAAGCGCCCAAAAAGCACAGCATCACCACTGAGACGTCGCCCTCGTTCGACATGATACCCGACGTTGGGGTGATACCGCGCCCGGACGACCTCCTCCTTAAGCCACCCTACCACCTCATCATGCACAGCCACGGTCATGATTCAATCAACATCCAATGCAGTCACAGTCCAACTCTACAGTTCATAGCCGACTACCTGAAGAAATGGGCTAGGACGAACCATAACAATACGACGAGGGTAAATCTCACACCCATGCACTATCGCTATGAATTTGACGTAACTAACCAATCTGTCATGATAGCCACCGTTGGCTGAGGTCCAATTGCATCAATCGGCGTTTGGCCTTGGTGTTGTGTTTGACCGTTTAACGATTGCCTCGGAGTCGCGGTACCACGCCCAAACAGTCTCGCCAACGATAATCCTCAGCTTAATCGAAGGCACACTTGGCTATAAGAACGTCTCTAGCGATGTATCTTCATGGACTTTCAGAAAAGACCTCGAATTCAAGAATAACCGCTACTAAGCTCGAGGTTGGAAGAAGATTGTCCGCCCGAACATAGAGGCGGATATAAAGTAGAATGTCACACATTACTTGGCGTCAAGTAATTGTCTTAGTATCATATGCCCTTAGTCTTTCAGGAGCATCTCACAATTAGCATCGTCCGTCCCAAAGAGAGATTATTATTAGTGCAGGATCTAGTATGGTATGTCGACTCACAAGAAGCCCGATTGTGTATGCCTATTTGTAGGTCGAGGAGTGAATATTGCTTCCTATTGACTAAACATTTGTTTTACTACTATGCTTGCTCCGCGATGTAACTCGTCTCACCGCACCCTCAACCATCAAATACCTAGAATCAGGAATTAATAGTATTCGGTAGTCCTAATAACAATACGACGATTATTATATCAATTTAGGTTGGCCGTCGGAACGCAGCTCCCTGGTCATTGGAGTCCAACTCATTAGCAACGATCAACATTTTCCGGTATGCAACCCTCGTGAACTATCAGTCCTTCAAGTCCCCTACAAAACCCAACCTTTCCCGACTCGGATCCATGACCCTTGCATATTCCAACAGCAATCTCCACACGTATAGTCTCATGTCTTCCCTTCGCATGACTTTCTCAGCCCAATCTCTCCCCTCTTCTGCAATCTTTCGTGCCTCGTTATCGTGTCCATTGAGATAATAGTCGAGAATGGTATAGATGTCGGTGAAGGTATTATCGAAGGGCACAAAGTGAACCCAAGGGATAATTCGGTCATCGTGCCATTCTGAATAGATAGTCGACTTCAGCACCAGACTCGTGCTCCGCATGAACGCCCGAAACCTCCCACTATATGAATTCCCATCGATATCCGGTAGGAACTTGTACTCGTATTGATTTTTCATGTGCATTGGCTCTTTCAATTTCATATACGGATTCAGATACCAGCAATTCTTGTCCTTCTGCTGAGGAAAACACTCGAATCTGACAAAAGCCACGTTGCTGACCGATGAAAGCCATTTGCCTAAGCTACCGTTTCTTCGCGCCAGAGCCTGAGGCTTACTGGCCTTTGACAAGTTGAAGCTAGGAGCGACATCTTCGCCCGCCTCCAAGAGCGATACAGCGGTTCCGTTCATCATCTGGACGAACCGGTGGCGTTGAAACCCCCACCAATTGTTGTCCTTATGCCGCCCGCCACTCGCCACACCGCGCCATATCAGCTTATTCTTCTTCCGCGGCCAGTCTCCGCCGTGGGTATCGCCCCCACTAAACAGATCGTCGCTATCGAGAATCATCCCAGCTGGTATTAGAATCTCGTTGTTGCCAGGTAACTTGCATCCGCCGAAAATGGGGAAGAGGGAATGCGTCGTCGACATGCTGACGCTTTCGATAAAAGTCCCGTGCATACCACGAAGGTGGGGTTGCAAACAAGGATCCGTCGACGCTGTGAAATTTTTGATAAAACCTTCCATCGTATACGGCATGGGATGTGTTGGGTAACTTGGCGGGCGAGGGAGGGTCTCAAAGCTAGACACATTGCGACCCGGTGTATCTGGTGGGCAAGTCACACGGTAATGATCCCAGTATTGATGCTTCTCGTCACTGATCCATTTGACCTCGATCGCCGGCTCGTCATCGTCGTGATGCTCATCTCGATATTTGGTGTATTCAATGACCGCCTCGGAAGGAGGAAAGAATTTGCGCTGACGCTGTTCTTCGGCTACATACTTAGTCATATCTTCCCAGGGGACTAGAACTCTCGTCTCATCCATGACATTAAGGACCATGTCAAGGTCAGGCAAGTTGGGCATCATTTCCTGCACCAGCTCCGTCCATCGCTGCACCCAGGGCTGACGAAGCTCGAGATGATCTGACACAAACCATGCCTTGCCGTCTCGGACGCGTATGTAATGTTGTTTATCCTGAATCATTCGTCGTAGGTGCGTCGGGTCGAATGCCCAGAACGGACCTATGTCGTGGTAAATACGATCGAAGAAGTCTTCGACTACGACCGCATTGGTGTTTTGTGCAGCCAAAAACCACGTATCAAACCCCGGCGGAGGATGCCTTCTACGGCGTTCGCGATACTGAATTGCAGCTTGTCCTAGTGTGACGGAGCGCTTGGCTAGCAGCTGGTCAAAGTGGACTTGGGCGTCTTTGGCTAACTTCTGAATCGGGTGCTTCGTGACTGGCGATGGGGAATTATTAGGAAACCTAGTCGGAAAACCTACGCCAGGTATGTCGAGCTGATTTAGGATACCAAGGTAGAACACCATGGCAATGAGAGCTGCGGTATAGAGGTATCTGAGCTCATGTTGAATCGAAATATTTGAAAACGGGCCATGGAAGGCGAGTAGTCGTCTAACCACCATCATTCGACTAATATTCTTCTTCTCATATGTTACAGATTTGAAATTGACTGAACCATAGCGCATGATCCGAGGTGAACGCTAGGAAGACACGTGTTCATCAATACAAGGGGACCACGATGAGGTTTTCGGGTGGCAAGTAAACCTAAAACAGGCGCCTCCTGCTTCGGAGGGTGTACCTGACCAGCCTACGCACTTGCATACGCAAGCTGACGCCTGAAGCATCATATAAAAAAGTTAAACTAGATACCCCATTACAAATACTAATACCGCGTGTAGAAGGTTTAGATATACCCTTTCTTGAAAACGAGGAGTTGGGTGTTTGCGAGCGATTATGCCCGGATCATGTCCGGGCGCGCGCTCGAGAACCCATGCTACTAATATAACAATCTGTTTTATTGCGACTTGATACATAAGAAATTATAAAATGTTGTTAAATCAAGTACTTTTCGTTGCTCTCTTAAATTAACATGACTACCTAAATACTAAAGTTGATTGCTATGCATCGTGCTATACTTGGCATCAATGGCTACTAATCGTAAAAAGTCTCATCGCACCTTGAAGATAATCTGATAAGAACAGAAAGGCTCAGTGTTAGTCATTTATTAGTATTTCACGGGAATTTAGTTTGCGCCTAAGCATATAGGTATAACTTTAAATTCCGACAACTCGCGAAGTTTTCCCATTAGTTTTCAATTTCTTATGAGAGTAATAAGTCCCTCGCAATGTTCATGATGTGGCGTACTCTCGCCTCATTGATTTTCAAGAGGGATGGGAGGCAATGCATAATCTAGACTGGCTAAGCTTTTGTTTGCATCTTGATATTGGACTATGAAACACAGTAGGTTGGTAAACCTCGCTAATTGCTGAAGTAATACTAGGTCAAGGAGTCACCACAGGTACTGTACAAGGGCACAAGGCATCCATCGTGTATATAAACAGGTCATCCCACCTACTCTATCATATAGACCAAGGTAGTTGCAGTAAAGTACCTGTCTCCTATTTCTTTATCTCTTCTCTAATCTCCCTAAAAGTGCTATCTTGATCTTCACAGCTGGGTGTGCGAGCCAGTGGAAGAATGCTGAGACTGGCTAATGGACGGAAGAAGCGATTATAAGCGACAAAGGTGTCTTGGTCTCCCTTGACAGCATTGGGGGTGTCGGAACGTAGATACTTCTCCTCTGAAGCTCTACTGCATCTAAAACACTCGGGGTTAGCTGTAACATTCGGGGCGCAATTTTTGGGGGTCCAAAGGCTTGAAGACTTATTGGCTCAGAGAGGAAACTTAATGTTTTCGATGTCGTCAAAAAGAGAAGGAAGTAGTTCCGATTTCTTACCATCTGTGATTGTGCTCACGCCGTAGTATCTATAGAATGAGCTTAATGCCGGTATAGAAAGGCCGTGAATGACGATCGATACGAAAACAAGAAAGTAGACAACTGCAGGATAGTCAGTAAGGAGTCTAGTAATTTACCTTTGATCTTACCTGGACAAAGAGCATCCACCAGTGCCTTTTCGCGTGGGTTGTCCGAATGGAATAGAAGGCGGGTATGCTCAAGATAATATACCGCCCCAACGCCTATAGGGCCAAAATAGCCCATGAATACAGCCTCTTTCCAATTTTTGACCGCCGAGGGCATAGCCTTGTAGGTAATGAGCAGGGCAGGGATGCGACGGAAAAGCAGAACGAGGATTCCAAGGCCAAGTAATCGTGGTAAAGTGATACCAGTGGTATCAGGTTGATGGAATTGCCCCATGGTATGGCTGTTCCGACGTACATAAAGCCGCCAAAGTTCAGTAATACGTCAATGCAAGAATTGACCTCATCATGTCGTCGCTCGGTTTCGGCTAAAAATTGCCCATCCCAATTCAAGGCACATCCGGCAACAAAGCAGGCGAGAAGATCGCTTGTCCCAATAGCTCCACAAGTTCCAACGATGAATAACTAGCGAAGTTAGCCAAGCCACGTTTCTACAAGGACGCCAACACCATTTCGAGGAATCACTCACACCCAACGCGGTGGGGAAGAGAAGATAGCTTTCCGTATCAATCCACTTGTGAGATAACGAAAAGCGAATGGCAATTCTAGCACAGTATCCTGTCGCGACGCCATAGATACTGGCCAATAAGACAATGTACACAAGAGTCTCTATCGCCCAATTCCCGATCGCAATACCGATATCATCGGGATGCGATCCCACACCTCTACTGGTATCCCTTTCGATTATTGTCTCGACTATGGTCTCTGGACGTCCAGCAGATAGACGCATGAGATTGACCGAGAGCATCAAGAACGGGGATGCAAAACCGTCATTTGCACCTGCTTCGGCAGAAATGATCTCGCGGAGTGGTCGAGGAACATATTGTCGGCGAAAGGGCCTTTAGCAACAGCTTGAGATAAAATAGGGTCCGTTGACGTAACGCAGGCACCAATAACCAGAGTAGCCAGAAGCGATACATTAGGTATTGTTGCAAAAATGCACATCGAGGTTGCCAACCACATGAGAGTCATTATGGGAATAAGACAGACAGCGAGTTCCTTCCAGTGCCAATGGGGATATCTCGCAGGCAGCTGGTATCCCGCAATCACGCTATTGAATATTTATCAGCTATATAGTTCCGGACATTGGAGTGCCTGGTGAAGGAGAGGTCACTAGGCGTCGTGAGCGAAAATCGTGCCTACAGCTGAATCCCAATCATCACTCTCATTACGCCAAGCGTGATTGTAGGTTCTTGACCTAATGCTGCTGAACCCATCTTTCTGGATCAAGAAATTTTGCTGCCACAGGGCCCAGGATAACGCCGATAATGAAAGCTGGCACTAAATGGCTATTAGTGAATCCTGCTTCTAGATGAAGAAGGAAGGATGACGAACAAGCCTCGCCAAGATACCACACGCTCTTGAACCAAACAGCAAACAAGCCATATACCACGGCAAACGAGCCTTGATGATAGAGTAAGTATTCGTCTTAATGTTCTTCCATACTTGTTCCCTACTTACCAAGAATTGCCACCACAACATTAAGTTCACTCACGTCAAGGGTAGGCATCGTGAGTAAGAATATGACAAAAAACACTTTAATGAAAAGGCACAGAACCTTCAGTGGTGGCGGCGTTGTTGTTGTGTTTTGACATCAAGAAAGCAAGATCACTAGGAACTGGCGACATGCCAAGATATCAGTTATACGTGGGAATTCACGCCACAAGGTTAAACGACGCTACGAATACTGGTGTAGATCGTTATGTATGGTGAGGGATAAATTGAAACAGTGAAATCCCAGTCTTGGCGAAGATATCCTCCATACATTCCGAGTGCCGAGGATTTGGTAGACATGTCTCAGCCCAACAAAACCCGACATTACTTTTTAGTGCGACGAGAGTTCTTCACGAGTTGTGTAAACATTGCACGGTGTCTCGCTCACGAGCGTGGCGCCAACCCCTTTCTCCGTATCAAGTAAGCAGATAACCGATCTGTCTTCAATTTGGGTTACCGAAGAAGCATGCCAGTGACACAAATGATATCAACAACATTGTTTGAGGTGGAATACTATGAGGATAGCGCGAGGGAGAAAAAAACTACAAGACAGAATATCCAATATCCGCGCCATAAACGCATTGGTCGAGCTAACTCATTCCCTTCGCAATATATATACTTAGACAATATTACACTCTTGTGGCAAGAGTAGCGATAGAATTTCGGAGCGCCACCGGAGAAAACTGAAATATAGAAAACTTCTGATAGAACGTGTTCCCCACATTCGGTGTATGTAACATACTTCCTAAACAAGAGATAGTCATACAAGTCACTGCATCAGAGCTACGTAGCACATCCACGAAAAAAAAATCCATCTAGGCCAAGCCCAGATTACTCTACTTTTGAAAGCAACCAACGGCTTGAACGAATTGGTATTTGCATTCTTAAATCTATTACCTCATTTCTAGACGCCTAGACCGCATAGGTGAGACAATTTAAGAGGTGACACTTGGTACATACGGAAATAACTGGTACAAATTCACATGATCGCAGTTGGCAGTCAAGCAAGCCAAGTTGCTTGTGATTATAGCTAAAAGCCTATAGGATGTCGAGTCATAGCTTTTTCCGCCACTTAGAACTAACTTCAAGCACTTTCGCTATCATATCCTCAAACGTGAAGCAAAGCATCCCCCTTTCTCTCTATCCCCTCGCCTCCACGAATAATAAACCCCCCCTCCCCCCCCCCCCCCAAAAAACCGAACAACATAAAGTTGTAGATAATTTTGCATAATTTCGCATCAAAATGTTAGTTCTATACTTTCATCATCATCTTATGACATTGAAACTTGGCTATCAGATTCACGTATTCCTCAAAGATATACGCCTGTTCTCATGTCTCCAAAGGCACAAAGAGAGGTCTCTCATCTATAAATTTTTATAGCACTTGGATATTGCCTCACCAGTGTGACGTTGAACAGAATCTTGTCTTATGTTTACCCTACCTAGACAGCGATGCAATGTCTCATATTACGCAGGACTCGTAACTCACGCGGGATAAATCCTCAATCAATTATGCATTGGTGCCTTTTAGAAATCGCCGATGTGGGTTCCACAGGCGCAGATATTGACTATGAATGACCTCTATCCAGTTGAACTAATCGCAGGGCTATGCTGTGCACTCCTCGGACTTATCCGGGTTTGGAGAGTTTCCCCCTCTAATCATAGAAGGGCTCGGCCTGACACCGTTTCACATGTCCTTGCCATATTATGCATCGTAAATACATACGTACGTTACTAGTTAGGTGTATTGCTCAGTCATACGTGATCAGGCAAGAGTAAGATAGGCCGATGATCGGAACTATGGCTTGATTCATTACGGGAAAGATGGGGGAATCAAGGATAAGTTTAGATTCTGCGAGATAGTAACATGGTGTAGGGTACCCAGTAGTCTAGGTAAGACAACTTGCTCCTTGAATTGCAGATACAATCTCACGGTTTCTCTAGTGCTAGGTGCCATGAACCCAGTATATAATAGGCGATAGACACTTGGTGCTGCACGAAGTTCTAGAACCATCCTCGTGGAGGTTATCTGACCATATATATAGGAATCTCTTTGTTTATGTGGTTGCGCTTCGTGACACCAGGCCTACTATCGTTCAAATTCATATAGTATAGATCGCAAACTAGAGAAAAAGACGCTCCGATCCTTGTAGTTTCCATATATACTGTATTGTACCGCCTTATGGTGTCTTGTAATCCACGCAGCACACGGTAAATTTATTGAGCCAATGACTATGCCAGGTGTTCCAGAGTCAACCAGATATCAGTGTTAATTGAAGACCTGTGTTATGTCATCTTTAACATGCCTCAGCGCTAGAAAAGGCGTAAGTTGTTGAAGATAGAAGAGAGAGGTAATGTGACTGACATAGATGATAATGGGCAAGTAAGGCACGGAAAGCCAAAAAATGTGAGGTAAGCAGAAACGATCTCATAGGAGGTGGATTGTTGTCAGTCTAGTTAGTGCACATCAACGAGGGGAGAATTTTATTTCAGTAAAAAGGAGTCGTGAGGATGATTTTTTTCTCTACTCTCCATTAGTTATTCCTATTGACGAGTTATCAGAGGTACAGGGAAAACGAAGTTTGCGACTATGAAGATGTTGTTGATTCACACCCCTCGTGTTAGGCACGCCGCTTTGGCAATGTTATCGCTACCTTTGTGCATCACCGACACTACCTCACTAGGAATGATAAGGGGTTGGGATCTGTATAGCTAGGAATTAGCGCATGGATGGTATTAGGACCCTATGCGTGACTCACACGAAGCTCCTCACAGATAAATTTCGAGTTTGTAGTATTACGTTTGAACCTTGCTACTTCTACTGCAACCAGGCATACCTTCAATAAATTTTATGTCATGAAGCCACTGACAACGAATCATCTGTATATAGCCCAGTTACGTCTACGAAGGTAGATTTAGAGACCTTCGCGCAACAACAAGTATAGATGACCTACCCCTATCACAGGGTCTTCTGACATTTTTCGTACTCATCCTCGTTCTCTTAACAAAAGGTGTCTAGAAATGCGCGAGTACAAGGCGCATATATCTTCTTCCGCCTCGGTTAATTGAAATCATTGGGGAGTCGGGGGTCCTGAAGGGGACGATGGTAATACTTGGACACAGTTAATCAAATGTGGTTTAACATACTATTGTAGATGCTATACCAAAAGAGGCAGAAGTCCGAACTCCGACATCGTGATCCTAGTCGCCATCTTAATTCTCAACGGCCGCCTCATCACGACTTACGAACTCAAACCCGTATTCTAACTTGCTTGAGATCCAAGTTGATATTGATAAAATATGCTTAAAATTATTTTCGTCGAGTATAGCCTCTTCGGCTTCATATTCGCACAGTTCCCTCCTCAGCCTACGGGGATAACAGTGCTTCAATCGAAATTTCATGAGAACGTCACAATCTCATTCAAAGAGGTAAGCGTGGGATCAGGTCAATTTAATCAATTAATTATTAGAGCGGCACGATAACATAATACCTTGCAGCCTGAAATCTGTGAGACAACCGCTGGAGTGAAGTCCTACTCTGGCTACGTGCACCTTCCACCTGGCTTTCTCGACGATGGTCCGAACGGCGAGACTCAAGACTATCCGGTCAATACGTAAGTCTAAGTCGTCAATACTCTCAATCTAGCTCATACGCTTATACATACACTCGGACCAGGTTCTTCTGGTTTTTCGAGGCTCGGAAGAACACAGCAAATGCCCCTCTAGCAATATGGCTAAACGGCGGGCCAGGTGGCTCGTCAATGATGGGATTACTTGAAGAGAATGGGCCTTGTTTTATAGGATCGGACTCTAAATCAACCTATCTCAATCCCTGGAGTTGGAATAATGAGGTCAACATGCTCTACATCGACCAGCCAACACAGGTGGGATTCTCATACGACGAGTTGACAAACGGCACGGCCACCGTAAGCGAGGATGGCGATGGTTTCCAAATAGAGCCTGCCGACTTCAGCGATGGCATACCAGAATCCAATTTGACACATCATGTCGGAACTTTCAGCAGCCAGAAGCTTACCCAGACACCCAACACCACCGCACAAGCAGCGCACGCATTCTGGCATTTCGCTCAAACTTGGTTTGCTGAGTTCCCGCACTACAAGCCGGCAGACAATCGCATCAGTCTATGGGCCGAAAGCTATGGAGGCCACTACGGGCCTGGCTTTTTCCACTTCCTACGTCAGCAAAATGACAAGATCGTTAACGGGAGCTCGACTGAGAAAGAGGCACACTACCTCCATTTGGATACCCTAGGTATCATTGACGGCTTGATAGATATGGTGGTCCAGCACGAGAGTTTCATATCCTTCCCTTACAACAACGTACGTAGCAATGCCCCGGTAAACAATCTCAGATGCACTACGCTAACATGGCAGCGAAGACCTACGATATCCAGGTCTTCAATCAGACTATTTACGAGGAACTATGGTATAACTGGACGCGACCGGGCGGTTGCAAGGAAAAGGTTCAAAGATGCCAGGATTCAATGAGAGGCAAAGAGCCACTCTTCATGAGCCTCTCCGCCAAGTGGGAAGAGGACCTCACGCAGCCCTGCAACGATGCATCCGCATATTGCGCCACGAACGACTGGGAGCATTACCAGAGCTTTGACCACGGGTGGTACGATAGTACGTAATTCTCGGAGACATTCTCTTCCCGTTTTGGCAACTTTCAGAGCACGACGTTCTTGCACCCTCATATTTCACGCTATAACAGCAATAACTGACTCAGAGTGTTGTAGTCGCTCATCCCAAAATATGACCCGTTTCCAGCCCCGCATATGTACGGCTACCTAAGACAAGAGTCGGTGCTCGCGGCTCTGGGCGTGCCGGTGAACTACTCGGAGCACTCCACCGCAGCTGCCACCGGATTCATAGGGACGTTCGACTTCCTCCACGGAGGGTTTCTAGAGTCGATAGCCAGCCTCCTCGACTACGGTGTCAAGGTGCACCTCATGTACGGCGACCGCGACTACGCATGCAATTGGGTCGGAGGCGAGGCGGCCAGCTTGGCAGTACCGTGGTCGCGCGCGGCTGAGTTCGCCGAGGCCGGATACGCGCCGCTGCTGACGACGGACGACGAGCTCGGTGGCATGACGCGCCAAGTCGGCAACTTCTCCTTCACTCGCGTGTTCCAGGCTGGGCACGAGGTGCCATCATATGCACCGGCTGCAGCTCACGCCATCTTCACGCGCGCCACGTTTAACCGAGACATCGCGACGGGACTTGTGCCCTTGACGGATGGGTTGGTTACGGTAGGGCCCAAGGATGTATGGAGTGTGCGGAATACGCCTCCCGAGAGACCTCAGCCAAAGTGTTACGTATTGAAGCCAGGGACTTGTGTGCCAGAGGTGTGGGAAACGGTTGTGAAGGGAACAGCTGTGGTGAGGGATTGGTTTGTTGTTGATGACGGCAATGAAGAGGATGTAGCTGAGCTATAAATACCAGGTACCAATTATGAAAAGACCTCCCTCCCCTGGGAATCGAACCCAGATTGTCGACCACAGCTCGCTTATCGTGATTGGGCGGTGGCTATCTAACCTAGGCACGAGAGCGGGGAATACGTTTCTAGGTTCATTTTACTTATAGTAGTGTAGTAGCGCGGCATCATATCCCATCATTCACCCTATTATAATTCACCGAGACAGACTAGCCTCGGAGAAAACGATCGAGACGGACTCTCGGGCAGAGACCTCATTACTATTCATCTATCACAAGTACGGACTAGTGTGACCATCACTTTCAAGGTTCTCACTTCAAATTTCGTTCATCTCAGGGGCTTCAAGTATTGTGCGATCTACTTTTCTACGTTTCCCACCCACCACGTCTATGCTGGGGTTAGTTAATCTTGGTAATAAGCTGTGGTTATCATGCACATGATCATCGAACTCTCTTCGAATCTCTAAGACGCGAAACAACCGCAAAAATTCCATCCAAAAATGCATTGAAGTTTGAGAGAGCTCTCAGTATTTTTTTCATTCACTATCTAGCAGTGTCGTCTAAGCCTATCTAGACGAACAAACCCGTGCCCAAGACATTATGCAGCCATTTATAGTCATCTCAGCGCTTACAAGGACTTGTTGGCCCAGCCGATACGGGGTCCGTTGTTGTCGAAGACGACATACGCGGCCTTGAGGATAATATCGCCGAAAATGTTGACAGGCAGACCTGAGCTGGTCTGGATGCCACCGAAACAGTTGCTGCCGGAGTAGGGAGCGTAGTTGATGTAGCTACCGGGGATCACGCGGGCAGAGCCGACGCCGAAGGTGAAGTTGGGCAAGGTGGCGCTGCAGGGAAGATGTAGCCGCCGGCCGAGCTGCTGCTCTTGGCGCCAGAGACCTGAGCGTAGTAGGCGCTGACGATGCTGCTGGGCAGGTACAGGAGGGTTGTGCCAGTGTCGGCGATGCCGTCGATGCTGGACGACTTGAACGAGCTGCTACCGACGGCGTAGCCGGAGGCGGAGAACTCCCACCATCCCTGGCGAGTGCTCACGGAAGAGTAGGTGATGGCACCCGTGTACTTGCTGCTGTCAATGAAGCCGAAGTCATAGGTGCCGGCTGCAGGCGATATGTTAGCAAACTCAGCCAAATAACACCCTTCACGGGAGTCATAGATGGGGATTATGTCTAGACTTACCAACACCGCCAGCCTTGAAATCGACGGCGAAGATGGGGGAGTCGAGGCTTCCCTTGATGTTGTCGAACCAGGTCTTTTGAGGGTGGGGGTGACGGTGTTCAGGGTGCTGAACGCGAGACCGAGAAGGCCGTCAAGGTTGCCCTCCTCGGTGAAAGAGGAGGACACGACCTGGGCGGACTCGACAGCCTGGCTGGCGACCGAAAGGCCGCCGATCTTGACGACGTCAGTGTAGACGATACCGCTGGACGAGCTGCCGTCACCGTAGCCGATGTTCCACTTGGCACCGCTGAGCTTCTTGGCGGTGCTGCTCTTGCTAGGGTTGTACTGCGTCTGCCCGTTGACGGAGCTCGAGGGGGTGTCGGTGCTGAAGACCCAGAGATCAGACGAACCCGTGTCGAAGTCAAGGTTGAGCGTCTGAGCGGGCGTGCCGATTTGGACAGGGGTCAGCCACTCCGAGTCGTACTCCTCGGGGTACGTGTTCACGGAGCCAGAGCTGCGCTTGGTCAAGCCCAGGGCAGCGGCGAGCTCGGCAGGCACAGGACGTCCGTATTTCAGGTACGTCTTGGCAACCTGAGCGGGACCGTGTCGCTTGAAGTTCGCATTGCGAGTCTGGTTGACGGTGAAACGACCCGGCTGAGGAGTAGGAACAGCCGAGACGGCGCCGAGAACAGCGCTGAAGAGCGCAAGAGTGCTGGGAGTATGAACCATTTTGACAAGTCGAGGACTGAGGCAGAGACAGTGAAGAGAACCGATGAGTGCTGGGAGTGAAGTCCTTCATCATATGGACGGACATGAGGTTTATATATTGCTGAACATCGTGAGGCATCATGCAGGTGACTGGCTGGCTCGGCCACATCCTCGGCTCAATGAGGCAGGAGATCGACCCTTTCTCGTCGTTCAACGTGAATTGCCGGTGATATGGTCGTTCCCGGAGAAGCCAGATTGTTCCTTCGCGGTGCATGCCAATAGAGGCAGGCCGTCACGACTCGCCCACGAGAGGTTGACTGCTTATGCCGCTTGCCAACTTTCTCGATGATACCACACAGAGCCCCTTACGATTCGCTCATAAGGCGTATACATGGTATCACGAATCAACGAGGCCCAATAAACCTTCCGACCCTCTAATAGACCAGCTAATGATCGTTATCGTAGGTTGGGTAGCTCTGGGGACTGACTACCGGATGATTCGCCACTTTTGGCCTTCTACACTTGGATTGGCTTCATTTCTAGCTCAACTTAATCATCAGCAACGACGGTGGCAAAAGCGCGTTTGCGCTACTGTAGGGAAGCCAATGTAGGTAATCGGGGATAACGATGTCGACATGGAGAGCAGGGTTATGTAGGGGCGGATCCCGCCGACATCAGCGCTTAAAAGCCGCGATAACAGGGGCGCTACCATACTGACCTTAAGTGAAGGCGTCTTGAAACACCCTGCCTTCGTGAGTCTTCTCGCGCCGCTTGGAGATAATCTGTAACATGACTGCTTTATTCTTGTCGGTGCATACTACGCATTTAATGACCCAAGAATCGATTCTGTCCCTGCCAAGCGATAAACAAGCTTTCTCCCCGGGTCTTGGTCCTCTTGGCTGGATGGCTAAAAAACCACCCTACGATCGGGACGCTCACAGCGATCAGGGTCTAGATACGGCAGACGGCAGCACACCTTCAGCTTGGTGTGGTCGACATCGCCCATGCGCTGGCCTTGAGGCTCTTAGCTCTGTCAATTGCTGTCACCTTCTGTTTAAGTGCTGTTCAAGAGCACGCGATGTAACAGTCGGCCACGGGGCCGGATCTACGTCTCTAGTAATGCTAATAGTCTCTTAGAGATTCCACCTCGGCGCAGCACAAGTCTGGGTTGCATCAATGAGGGCCAGACCAGAATCTCCGATCACTTTCCCAAGTAGGCATGGTGGTGACGAGAAAGGCAAGTCGAACGGCTAACTCGGTGAGCGCCAAGCCTTATGATGGCTATCAAGTCGAACCTCATGAAGCATCAGCGGAATTCAGAGCCAAGCGTAGATATTGTGACTAGCCAATCCCAAACTCAAGGACGGAATAAACTGCCGATATCATGCTAGTGATATGTTTGTTGTACGACCTGGAAGCGGGGAGGAGATGGCATCTTACTGTGCTGATATTCGAGCATGAATCTCATTTCACATGTTGACCAATAAAGACTTTCACATGTAAACCAATGGAATATCAAATGCGGCTGGAATAAGCTCACTACAAATAATCGCCAGGGATAGTCTCGGAGATTTCTCGACCCATGTAAGCAGAGCAAAGCCAATCAGACTGAAACAGTACCCATTGCGTCTGTTCATACAGAAGATACGTGATTCCATGCATCCCAGACCGGACGATACAATTGGTCATCAGCAAATCGATTAGTACTCGAATTCCTGCTTCACCAACTCCTCACTGAGTTTCCACAACTTTTCCACGCTCTCTGGGTCCGTCGCGTGCTCCTCCGGTTCAGCGACCTGACTGTTGTATAGGAACGCCGGCGACTTCGCAGGGATATCGGGATCAAGTGCCGCGATAAGCGACGTTGCTGCTATTTGCGAGAAGTTCTTGAACCTCGGCTCATCCCACTATGAGCAAATACAAAGGTCAGCATGGACTTTTGTCTCTCACGACATCGTCTCCTTTTCGGGAAGGTCAAGCATTTCGTTGATTCTCATTACGCCAACGCTTAAGCGAAGAGCAGTGCAGAATGGACCGAAACATGTACGTTCAGGTATGGCATGCATGTGTATAATCACTCACCACCCATTCAATACCACGAGTACGCCTCATTACGCCATCGATGAGCCCATAGTCGTCCCAGGTGAGGTGCGCCCCCAGCTTCGTGTCGCCATTATATCCTGGGTGGACGACCGTGGCCGCGAGACCACGCTGTTTAAGGCGCTTGCCCAAGCCGTACGCAAAAAGGATGTTCGCCGTCTTCGCCTGACCGTAGGCAACCCAAGGGTCGTACGTCTCGCTCGAGAAAAGTTCCAGTCGCCAAAGAGGAAAGGAGTAAGACGGTACCCAGAGCTCGTTAAGTTGACGAAGCGCGACTCGCCCGCGGCCAGCACTACAACACTCGGGAGTCAGTTATTGACGTTTAGAACGTGAATTTTGAGGACTTCACAAGCTTCTGGATACTATCTGTTACAAAGAAGAAAAAAGACAGAAATCCTGAGCTCTGAAAGTCGCCAGGATAGGAAGAAAATGATTCTGAGAATTACGCACTGGCCGGTACAAGCAGGTTCGTCAACAAGAACCCGCCCACATGATTGGCAGATAGTTGAAATTCTATCCCCTGCTTGTCGAGTGTGTACTTTTCGTAGCCATGGCCCAGCTGTATGAATAAGTACGTCGATCTTGGGTGCCGCTGCCAGGATCTTGGATGCTGCCTCGCGCACCGCTTCGTGGTCCGTCGTGTCCACTTGTACAAAGGTGGTCTTGACCGCACCGTCAATCTCGGCAATGGTCTTCAGCAAAGGCTCGACTTTGGAGGCAGTCCGAGACGCGATGAGGATATGCGCCGGCGACCCTCCGGCAAGGTAGGTGGCCACTACAACTCTTGAGTTAGTAATTGCCGGTCAGAGCGTCAACTGTGAAGGTATCAGAAGCTTTAGATATCATCACGCCCCACAAAGGAGATATCTGCTCAGAAGTTGCCAAAACAGGAAGAAAATAGCTCCGAGAATTACGCACTCTGACTTCCGATACTAGGATACCCGGCACCTATCAAGACGAAGGTCTTGCCTTTGATCTGAGGCTTGAAAGCCTCGATGACATCTTCACTAGTAGTCTGTCCGTCGAACATTTTAAGTCAAGGAACGAGGTATAGGGATATTGAAGGGAAAGAATCTCTGCAGGTAATAGGGTGGTGTTGACTTGTGTCACATATGCTTTCTTCTTCCTGGGTCTCTCTCATTCTTATAGACCAGACACATCTTATCAACCAAGACGCAGGTACCATATCTCATCTTTCCTCACAAGGGGTTCGAAATCTTGCCAACAAGACGTAACTGACGAGGCTCAAACTAACGGCAAATTCCATGAGGATGATGAACCAACTCGGCGCGGAGTTAGAGCAGAAAGCTAGCCTGAAGTGGCTAGACACCTATTTTCCGTGTCGAATTTTCCGTGTGATGTGAACTCCATGACCTGATATCCCACGCCAAGGTAGGAGTTAACTCTGGCATATATTTATAATCACATGAGAGTCGGTCTTGATTTGCACCGTAGATTATGATAGCTCAGTAATATTGGTGAAGAGCGTTACTCGCTTTAGAAACCTACACCGTTGAACTAGAAAGAAAACTACAAGTGCCCCTGTGTATCATCGCGCTGTACGAACTCTACTTGACTGGAGCATGTTTTATAAGTGCTGTTATTTAACGACATTTAGAGCGAACTCTTATACTACATGTAAGATCATCATAATGCCAGCCACCGGTAGCTATATCGTGAATGAACTACCGATTAGGTGTGCCCATGCATATTTCCTTCATCGTCTATGTTTTTGTCAATGAGCTGGCTGGTCGTTTCTTCATCCATCAATATCTTCTATATTAGTAATTAACTAAGCTTAAGAAATGTAGATGTACTTGATGCCCGCTTCCCAATCAAGCTGGATGCTGCCTACTCTGATTTGGTGGGGAGCTTTCACCTATTATTCCTTCAATAGCAGCGTTCCCATCCCTCCTATTACAGATCAAATGCAAAGTCGGCTAGAGGGCACAAAACGTATTTGCGTGTAGAGTGCTCTCTCGATAGAAAGAACCGTATTAGACAAGAAGACGAACAAAGACGTCTTCGCATCTTTGGATTCGGGCGCGATGCTTGTCTAGGTATGATGTATATATACACTGCCCACCGCGATATCTCTATCTCCCTCCCTCGCTCTCGACTTTTACCATGGTCTTTGGTCTGTCCAGATTTAGTAGAGGTCGTCGGATATGACTGACCTCATATCCTCGCCATTCATCGCCCGCTTGTCCTATGGTTTATTTCGTCGTGTTGGCGGGTGTGACGGCGTATGTCGGCCGTACATATCTACATAAGACAGAACCTCATCAGTTTTACGCTCTTTCGAATTTTATCCCCTCCGCTTAGGACCATGGCCCTCATTTACAATTGCATAATGATACAATCAAGTAAAATGAACATATATAGAGAAAGAGGGGCCAAGCAAGGAAAAAGCAAGGAAGAATAAAAGAAACGCACCTATCAGAGTTATAAACCTTGAAGTTCTCTCCAAGCAACTCCTTCTCGCGCGCCTGATCAGCCAGATGTCGGCGGACGAGATCACGGTCCTCCTCGGCCTGCAGGAGGGGAATGAGGTGAATACCGGGACCACATCTTCTCTCGAGCGAGTTCGCTACACGAAGTTCATCGGTCAGCTTAACTACTCGGTTTTTTGCCAATATAATTCATATACAGCCCATTCGCGAGAAGAAAAGGCTCACTTCTGCTCCTTGATGCCTTGTCCTAGCTTGTAGAATCCGTATGTCATGACAACGCCCATAGCGATGAGCCACGTCCGAGGCCGGAAACCGCTCGCGGGCAGGTTGCGCTGATTTCGTAACACGTTAGCATTTGCCCTTTGCGTAATGATGCGCGCTGAAATTGGGTCCAATGTCCATCCTCGATATGAATAGCCACCCATAGTCTCCGTCAGGCCATGGTTGCCCCTTGTCTGCTTGGGAATGAAAGGCTCTTCGACCAACGCCTCATCGTAATCGTATGAGTGGTAATCGTCGACGTGTATCGCAGCATAGAAGCTTTAGGCGTAGCTCCATTCTCCTCGTCCGTTTCGCTTCGCCGTTGATCGCATTTCGTGAGTCGTGAATCGGTTTATCAGATTCTATCAATTGCCACGGCCTCGTTTCTGTCATACAATGTACACCCTCCTCTCTCTTCTCTCCTGCGTCGAGTCCTCGCTCACATCCGCATATCAAAGAGCTCAAAAGGGATCGCTCACCTTGTACTGGACGGGGCCGTAGCCCCGACGGGGGCATATCCTGCGGCATGGTGGGCAACTGGGGGATCAATTGCCCTGTTTGGTGAGTCGAGATTAGACTGTTTCGGCTCAATTCGAACAGTCGTGGTGTGTGGTTGGCGTCAATTGAGCGGCAAGTCGAAATTGAGCCATCAAAATCCGACAACTGCTGCGCATCGGGGACCTCATTCACCCCATGTGGGTCCAGTTATATTAGCTAAGCAAATCACGTGAGCCACTATACCCCTCGTTACAATAGAACCTAATGTAGCATCGTCATAGGCAAGACTACATAAATTGACCCTTTGGGAATCCTTTGGGAAATATTACATTATACATACTACTAACGGCTATACAGCTTACTGATGCATTGCTAGAGGGGCGTATAGGTAGATTATGCCGTAGAAACAAGTCGTTTGAATTCATAACCGTGGCAATCGCTATGCAGTTGACCAGAACCACGCCGCATCTGAACCTCACTCAATGTCAGTCGCTAGTACCGCCTTCTAAACGCCAAAGATGCCAAAACGGTGAATGGGCTGGGAAACCCCGCGAGGCCGCAGGAGGCCCGCCTGCTTTCTTTTGTTGCCCTCGTGGCCGTGGCTCGAGTACAGCCGACCCGTTCCTACTTAGCCCTGGCCCTCTGCCTCGAGTTCGGCTTCGAGCTCGGCCTCCAGATCGGCGAAGTCGTCGCCCCTCCATCGTCGGCTCCATCTCCGTCGGCCTCGCTCACGGCCTCGACACCTGCATTCTCCTCGTCGCCTGTGCCTATCGGTGTTGGTAACCCACTGCCTTCACCTTCATCATCCTCGACATTTTTCACATTGCGGAGCGTTGTCGTGCGGGCCCTGGCGATGCGTTGTTTCTTGGATAGAGCACTTCCCGTGGCACCTTCGAGCCCGCCGTCCGAGTCCGCTTCCCCGAGCTTTCGCTTTTTGCTTTTCGGTTCGTCATTATCTGTGTCTCTACTCTGATCCGTCATGGTGCTCTCGAGATCGGATTCAGCGTCGGAGCCCATGAATTCTTGAAGTTCTTTGTCCACGTCATCCCAGCCCGTTTGATTGATGCCGTCAACTGGGCTTCCTTCGCCGTCTTCTAGCTCTCTTGGCATAACATCGAACCTATCGATATCCTCGGCATCGTCTCCATCGTCTCCATCGTCTCCATCGTCTCCATCGTTCTCGTCATCGTCATCGGCCGAATCGTCTGCATCACCATCGTCGGCTCCATCGTTCTGGCGTTTCTCGACGTTCTGATGCCCGGACTGGACGATGGTAATCCGAGGCCGTATTGGTGAAGTGGCCACGTCCTGAGTTTCTTGGGAATTGCGGTCGGAAGGATGAATATTGACTAAATAGGGGGTTGCATCGAGTTTTCGCCATTGTGCCAATGAGTCCGCTAGCCAGTTTTGGTTCACAATTCTGATTGAGGGAATGCGAGCCGCTAGGCGAACTTTTTGAGTCCTCGGACGTGAGCTACTGATTACGAGGTGAGTTACCTCTGGCCAACTCGTGTGCGGATTTCAGCACCGAAGTCTTGCGCGTGCATGCCGATCTCCGACTTCCGTACGTCTACACCCAAGGGTACGAGGCCGGACAACACGATCCTCGCGTCTTTGAGCACTTGCGATTTCAAGTAATTTAATGTAAGGCCAACATCAGGTATAAAGCTAGAGGTGATGTCTTCCATGCTGTGAGTCGCAACACGGGCGTCGTACTGCTCGTAAAAAGACCGGTGCAAATCGGTCAAATGATTTTCGAGGTAAATTAGTTCCTGGTCATCGTCACGAAGAATATTATGCCTATGGTACTGGCTAGGTATTTCTGAATGCCCATTGGTGTCGACTTCTTGGTTGTCGCCCTCCTTGCAAGATAACTTCTCGGCTTGCTCGTCTTCACGATCCAACTCCTCTTGCAAATGAAGTAGGGGTCTGTCCTTCAATTGCTTTTCCAATGTTCGCTCTTGTTCTTCTGTTTGCAACTGTAAGATAGCATCATCATCATCGGCACCGTTGGCTAAGGTCTTCTCCTGCTCGGATGAAGTATTGGATGACGTTTTGGTGTTCGGTGTAAATGACTTCTGGTCAGGAACGGGCGATGCCGCAATAATATCTTCGCGCTTCGGTAAAAAGCTCGAGTTAATATCACCGATGCCTTTAAAGAAGTCGTAGGGTGTTACTTTGATAAGATTCGGTCGATTGTGTGGCCAGACATCGGCGCGATCATCAATCACGACGACCATGTTGGTGCTGACGGGAATAGACGTTGGAGGCTTTTGGCGGTCATACTACCATTCTCGTCTCGGCTGATGACCCTGTTGCCAAATAGTTTCTGAGTTGGGTCAACAATCTTTGCAATATTTAGAGCATAGGCCCGCGTGCCCATGGTATACGTGAAGTTCGAATATCTCAGCCATCCTTTCTAGAAACTCCAACAAACCAGGCCGCATCTTGATGTAGTACCAAACACCCACTCGCCAGGCCGCGAGGCCCATCGTCGAGTTGGAAGCTGCGCACGTCTTTGACGGATTCGTAATTGGGATTGGTGGGATCCTGCTGCCACTCGGCCAATAGTGGGCTCGATGCAAGCATGGATAATGGTCTGATCGAGGTCGACAACGAGGCTGAGTTTGCGTTCTTTGAGGAGCCGGCGCTGGAGCTGCATCTCGCTCGTGCAGCCTGGCCATGCTCACGGTGAGAGCGACAATTGTCATGGACCATGGAGACAGTGGCCCGTTCGTATCGAGAGATTCGGTGGCCCAGTCCTGCTGTTTCATGTCTTTGCCACAAAGAGCGCAAAGACCGTATTGTACCTCGTGACTGCAGGTCTCTTCCACAATGACGAACTCTTGGTCGGAATGGATGACCTGGCCCTCACCGACGCGCCATTGCTTGATTTTACCCTCGGTAGGCTGTCCCAGTCCGCAATGCCATTCTCCAAGATAGTGCGTTCTTCGTTAGTCGTAGTCGCCTATCTCCGCTCGAACTTGTGCGCTAGGTTCCTTCTTCACCACGCCATCACCGGGCTTTTTAAAGACTTTGGAGATTGTTATTGGTAGCGGAGCCGCTGTCCAAGCTTGAGTGTCTTTGCCATTTGTGGCGCGTGGGATGCGCGATGGTGCTCATGCACAAAGCGCGTCTTTTCGCAAAATGGGTGATGACTGAGGTTTCAGGGGCGGCGAAACTGAGGTCTGTTTGACAGTAGTTGGACACAGCTTCGACGTGGAAAGGTAGGACGGTTTAAGGCGTGTTGGTATTTGTTTGGAAAAAAAAGAAAAGAAAAAAAAAGCAGTGATGAGGATTCGAGAATGTAGGCAGTTTTGGAGCTATGATAATGTTCGAGTGATCAGGTTGGTTTCTGGCGGCGAAGTGCAAGTTTGCGACGGGACGAGCTTTAGTCTATGAACGAATGGCTCTGGTTAGCTCCGTTTCTGTATTGGAGAGCTCCCCACTCTGCCGTAACAGACGGCGGGTAGACGTGAAAAGGATAACGGAGAGGTAAGAAGCTCAAGTGGGTCTCGGCATTCGCTAGCCGCTATGGGTGGAGCTCGCGTATAACTGAACGAACACTCGAATTCACGTCCACGAGACACGTAGCTCTAGAAAAGAAGTGTACGAAGCAGCAGTAGGAATTGTGGTGATGGTAAATATGTGAGGGGTGCTGTGCTCTTGAGAGGCGGTAGTAGTAGGTAAGGGTATGAATGTTAGAAATAATAAATTAGGACCTAAGGCAAATGACGAGGGGCAACATCGAGGCAAGCAGCTGGGATGAATGATGGATGATGGGATGAACTATGGGGAGTAATGCTTACAATTTATCTTTTCCCAAATCAATTCGAGATCAATGCATGCGACACACTCAGCCGGTAGGTATGCTTTTAGCTGAAGTAAAGAGATATTATATTAGCATCGGGATGATACAAGTAGATTACCTAAAATAAAGGGTGGAGGCCACAATCGCCGGCCGGCAGTGATAGATGCTCAAGCGGACAACAATGGGGAAGCGTTATCGTCAATGTTATTCCAAGTGTGCCTACTTACATACAATCGAAGTGGTAGTGGAATGTAAGTTAAGGTAAACAGCATGTATTGTACAGCGAGGTGCTACATGTACAGCTGTCTGTCATTCCGAGGACAAGATGAGGGTGCCCACTAAGCTGAGGTTGCTGACTGACAGAAGAACGTATCATGTATAGGGAAATGGAGAGATGTGGGAGACGGTGCGGGAACCGTACTGTACGGAAGTCGCCGCAGTTTTTCTTTACCTCGCTCTCGCTCGCTTTCTGTGCTTCAGGCTCGCGACCGGGCGCCCGAATGGGTTGGGGATTGTGGTTCCTTTAATACCTGTCGGCTGCACTAGCATCGCCCCTTGTCCGTTTGCGGGGTGAGAGGCAAAGCTCCAGGCCGCCAGGAGCTTGATGCATGGGAGGGTGGAGAAGTCAAGCCACATCACACCATTCTTGACATTCCCAACTGCCGCTTGATGTGGCGTTAGTATAGGGCATGAGATCTCCTATGAGAAGCAGCTGACTTATCATCATTATTGCTCAGCGAAATTACACATATATACAAATAGCATCTCTGTCTTGCCATATATATAGTACTCCTACCTTGGAGGTTGGGATGTATTTGAAATAGTTCACAAGACGACGCTCTAATTAATAGTCACCGAGAAAGGACATCATATTACACTTATAACAATCAGGCTCAGGTATTGAGTAGGTATATGTTGGGTGCTGCCAAGTGTATAGCTGCATTTCCCCCTTTATTACCCCTGCGCTTTTTCTGCCGAGTGCTAAGGTAGGCAACTGTCTTATAAGTACTCTATTGATGCCCTGAGTGGGCATTTATCTATACACGAGAATATCCCATGTCACACAAAATACTTCCTAAACGGTAGCCATACAACTCGCCTAGTTGGTTTCATTGCTTGCTTCTAAAGAAACCGCTCAGTTTACTCATCATCTGTCCTAGGCCTGCATCTTCACTGCCGTTGACGAGCCCGCCTTGGATCCATGCGGGCAGCTTTCCTCTGATTCGGTCCGTGCTAAATCGTCTGTCAGCGAGCACAATCGCAGCGTAGTCGTTACGATGTCTGATTGCGCGCCCGATGCTTTGATTCACCGCTCGCATGCAGGCATTTTCATAGAAGTCCCTCGCGGCCTGCTTTGCTGCTGCCACAGCTTCGTTCCGAGCCTGGGGCGCATCGCATTCTGTCAGCCGTTTGAGCGTCGTCGACTCAATGTACTCGACCCGTGCTTTCCAGTCCGGAGAGTTGATGTTTGGGTACGGAAGTCCCACAATGACGACACAACGGCCTAGGCGGTCTGAGAAGTTGATCCCCTCGCTCATCTTACCGCCTACGACACTGAGTAGGAGGGCCCCACGAGCTCTACTAGGTGGCTTCGTGGAGGTCGCTGGAGCCTCATCGTCTAGTATTGCCTTGCTGTACTGCTCAAGAAGATCATCGCTGGAATTCCCCTTCATCTCACTGAAGACAGCCTTTTTGTTTTGTAATTTGTTCCAGATAGATGTGGGCTCGGTACCGTCCGTCTCGTTCCAAACGCCTACGACCTCCTCAAGATATCCATAACTTGGGAAGAAAATGACGATGCCGTCCGGGATAGCTGTACAAATGTTGAGAATGGCGAGGCCAAGGTCGCGTATCATTATTTTATTACCCCGCTTCTGATAACTGAACTCAAAATCCATTCTATTGGCATTGTTTTTCGGATGACAAGATGATAGCGTCCAGACACAGAGATTGGAAGCTGGGATTACATGGCCACAACTAAGAGTAGTAATCTTCTCTGGTGCCATATCTGGAAACAGGTGCGCAGTGTAATCTTCGAAAGGCGCCATTGTGCCACCTGCGAGAATAACTGCTCGCGCCTTCAATGCGATAGATGAGAATGCATGTGCTGGAGAGAGTAAAAGATATGATAGCTTGATATCTTGATGCTCTTTTCGGCTTGTTTTGTGATAAAAGATGCGCCCTTCGGAACTGAGGTTACTTAACGATACAAGAAACGATAGCAGTGTATGTAAAACGGGTATCGATGAAATTGGAGTTGTTGGTTTAGTTCCAGCTTGAGTTTCGATGTGCGCCGCATACCCTTCAATCTTGTATGCTAGTTTCGACCCTTGGACATAATCGATGAGCTTGAAGAGGTTTATTTGGTCGATGCCCTTATGCTTGAGTAGCGCGTTCGGATCGACGATTCCTTGGTCAGCCTACGTGAACCGTCAACAACCATGCACGACCATATCTGAGTGATTCCTTACTTTGATGCTGAGAGCATTCTCCATCCATGCGCGTAAGCCATCAACCACCCTTGCCACCTGACCTACCATGACCCTATTCTCACCTTTAAGCTTCTTCCCGAATCTCTTGACATATACTTCGAGTAGTTGTCTTGCGCGTACAAGATCCTTGAGGCAGATTTCAGAGGCATACACGTTGCGATAGCATCCATAATATTATGTGCTTCATCAATAATGACAATATTGCCATCAAGCTTGATACCTAGCGCATCTCTGGCAGACTGTTGGAGCAGCAGGGATATGGGAGAGTGACAACTTCTGCTCCAGGAATTGCCGTCCTTGAAGCGTAGTATGGACATATTTGAAATGCCTTTCCTATGCTATGAAGATCTTCGATATCAGGCAGGGTAGCGAGCACAGTATCGCGGAATTGGTGAGTTTGTCCAACGTTATTTGCGTTCGGGATAAACTCGCACTTGTCTTTCGACTTGGATTGCTGTAGCTCAGAACAACGATCATTGATGGCGGATAATGACCCAAGACGCGTGACAGAGGGATTTATGCAGAGCCGTTGACGGGAGGATAAGGGCACTTGCTTTACTGACTCTATGCCGTGTTTTTCGTGACTATTGAGGAACTCATCGGGCACTGAGGGCGGAAATGTTGGTCGGCGTAGTTCTGATAAACTGTGTCAGTTGGGAGTGCGTCCTTGACGTATAGTATATCTGCCACCAGTCAGTTATAATTATCAGCTTGAAAATGCCTTCATACTGACCTTAACCTGGTCTCCGTCATTGCTGACATCTGTTTCCTCTTTGCCTGAATCAGAAAATTTAGGCAGGGTTTCGTCTTCTTGCTCATCCAATAGCCATTCTTCTTCGTCGCTATCGAGATCTTGAGCCTGACGACCAGAATTTGCCTCCCATATCGTCTTCTCTTCTTCTCCCTTTCCTCCATAATCGCCTCCTTTATTCGGATTCTTTGGAGATTTGATTCTCTCTCTTCCCACAGATCTACAATCTCAGCTCGCTTCCTCTTAAGCAGCTGTTCTACCACCCAGTCAGGCTCATCTTTGAATGAGTTGGCTGCCGTGTCGATGGATATTTCATAAGTCTTTTTCTTGTGATTTCGTAGCCAAGTCAGAGCTGCACATATGAGCGACAACGATTTCCCCTAGGGACCGTTAGCGTAGTTAGCTAGATGAGTGTTGAACAGAAAGTTCCATACGGTGCCCGTGGGACTTTCCAGGATGCCGATATGACCATTTCCCTGCTCAAGAACATCATAGACCGTGTGCATGAACTGCTGTTGCACGTCATAGGGTGTGAATGGGTGATGGAAATCTATATTCCGGCCTCGCTCGGTCATCTCCTCCATTTTATGTTTTTTAAAGCCAATTTATGCTCGAGACCATCTTTTATCCGTTCCACTTTGCTCTCAGGTGCATTCATTGATGTTCGGATTCAAGATGCCCTTTAGATTAGCACTGGAAATTCGCGACTTCAGCAACACAATGTATGCAAGCATTAACTCGTGACTTTGATTTGGAGGCAATGACCTGATAAAGAAGCGGTGCCCACGTAGGTAACAATTGATTACAATCGTGAACACGGTTACTGTAGGAACCTTTTATAATGCCGTGCTGTGGCTGTGCACCTACCTAAGGGTAATGATGTGCTTTTAAATATAAGTCGCGACGGCTTCCAGGTGCTTAACTAATAATTATGCTATTCGGTAAGGTAAGGTACTAGGTACTGTCACAGGTAGGAGGTAGGTACCTAGGTATCTACATGTATGCATTAATCAAACCAAATCAATTACCTATATCTACTTGTTGAAGCTGACATTAACATTGATGCATGTGATACTGCGCACCGTAGTGAGATCAGACGTGTAGCTTCAGGTCACTGAGTGCAGGTGATTTATAGCTTTGTAGCGCATGACTCTCTACGAAAGAGTCATGTCACGCCCGCGTTCAATGGGCGTTTAGTCGGTGGGCCTCCCCTACTGCCCTAGGTACACGCTTGCGGTGACTCAACGTCATCTGCAGGCACCTGCCTCTCGGTTTATCGATAACTCCTAATTAGTGGATTGGATTGGCTCCTGCGCCGATGCTCAAGACGTTGTAGCTATCTGTGTACCTCCTAATCTATCTATAGCCTTACAGCTGATAGCTGGGCTTGATCGTAGAGAGGTACCTGCGTGTACATCCCGTTCAACCACACCACCGACCAATGGGTCATCGACACAGGAATTGCACCACTGCCATTCACTGTCTATCTTCACACGTCGGCATCACCATGTCAGAGTACTGTCCATTTTGAGCCGACGCATACTCCCGCTACGCCACGCTCGTACCTACGTGGGCTTATCATGCGGCCATCTTACCTCCACTAGTACAGCATCTCGAGGAAGATACGTGCTGTATGGCTTTTCTTCCTCGAGCACAAAGCTAAACTGGGCTGAATCCCTGAATCCCTGAACCTCGACAAGTGACGCACAATGTCCCTGCCTCAAGCTCAATAGTGGTATCCAATCAAGATCAGGTGTATGATCCCATCTCTCTTCGCCTTCGCCCTCGTCCTCGGCCGTGGTTGTCGCTCTCGTCGTCTTCGTCGTATCAGTTGTAGACATCCTTCTTTCATCCTTCGCCTTAGTCTATCTAACATCCCCATCTGCCCGTCTTCGTGCTCTGGTCCTTGATGCATTTCCGTCTAATTGTGTACATGAAGTCATTTGTTTGGTTGGCTCGCTTGGCGTCTGGGGATATCTTCTAGGACCCCCCGAAGCACGATTTCCGGTATTTGAGACAATATAACCTTGCACCGTCACAAGCTCTTAAGACACTGAGATAACCCCCAACGAACGGAGCTTATTGCAAGCCTTTACCATCGTCTGCCTGCTTAAGGAAATCCTCAGCCCCCTCGCCTACTTAGGCAGCTTGAGGCCATGGCTACCCATCACGACGACGACGCTGTACGCCGGCGCCTTAGTAGAAAAATACTCAAGAAAAATAACGAAGGACGCCGTCCGACCACCGATTTCCCCGATCGTTTTAAAGACCTCCGCGATGATGCCGATGAAGATGTCCTCCCGCCGAGCCAAGGTCCAAGCATCTTCATGCACATGAACCAGTCGATATTCGGGCTTATCGCCGCCGCCGGCTCGACTGTTGACTTTAATGATCGTTTCGAAGGCCAGTCTAGCGACGAAGACGAGAACGAGAACGAGAAAAAGGATGGGAACCACGACGATACGAGGAGTGGCGGGAAGGGGAAGGGCAAGCAACGCGAACAAGCAGCGAAGACAGCTATTCTTGAAAAGAGTCCATCTAGCAAAGAGAGGGATGCCGCTGACAACAAGCAAAGACGGAGAGCATCTGGGCAACTTCTACAATCGTTACCTCAGCTGTCACGCTTCCCAACGAGTCCCCTAAGCAAGCGATTAACATCAAAGTCCACCCAGTCCTCCCAGCCGAGTGATCATCCCGACGGGAAAACGTTAACTCCCCCTACCATCGAATCACCTCCAACTACTATGGCAAACACAGCTGACCATGAACAACGACAAGCACCAGTTATGAGCCGCATGCTGGAGGCTAGAGCAGAGATGTCATCGCGGCCCAGTTTTGACCTGGAGGGCTTGTCGAAAGACCAAAAAATAGCGGGGATGAAACAGGCCCCAGCGCTCTCGCCCGAAAGTTGAAGGAGATATTCGAGTTCGACCACCCAGAGGAGGTTATAGAAGGTTAGAGACACCCTTATTGCAAGCCAATACGCTGCTGACAATCATGCCAGAGTACCCTTGCTGGCTACTTCAAAGCGTCCTTCTCCAGGGTTACTTTATATCACGTCGAGGCATGTTTGCTTTTATGCGTATTTACCCAGGAAAGCTGTAAGCGATCGTTCATGGTCTTATTGCTTGGTCAGTTTAGCTGATACCAACTTCAGAAAGAGATTGCAAAATCTGGTTATCTAGCCAAGAGTGGCAAGAGAAACCCGAAGTATAATCGATATTGGTTTCGCTTGAAGGGTGATGTTCTAGCACTACCGAGACGCATCGAATCTCTATTTCCCCCACGGACAGATTGACCTTAGTTATGCGATCTCGGCAAATATCACGGATAACGACCAAGATGCCGTTCACTTCTCGGTTGTTACACATCATCGAACCTATTATTTCCGAGCAGATAGCGGACCGAGTGCTAAAGAATGGGTTAAGAGTCTGCAGCGTGTTATCTTCCGATCACACAATGAAGGCGACAGCGTCAAAATCTCCCTCCCTATTGCAAATATCCTGGATGTCGAAGACAACCAAATGATTGAGTTTGCCGACACTTGTAAGCTTCGAGTTATAGACAACGACGAAACATTTTCGATGGACGAGGTACGTTCATCTTGGGAGCTGCAATGAGATTTTGGCTGACGATATTTCAGTACTTTTCTCTTTCTTCAGCTTCGGAAAGGAAGCAATCAATGTGCTTAAAATACTAGTGGAGGACCAACATTCTGGTGATGGTGATCAAAACACCATCCAACAACCGGCAGCCGGCCTCAAAATTAGCTCGGTGTCAAAGGAGCGAAGTTCCCTAGCCGGTGAACCTAGATCTCCAAATTTCCATGAAAATGTCAAGGCAACCTTATCTCCCCAATCCTCTCGGCCCAACGAGATTCAAGCTCAAGGTTTAGCGGCGATGTAATACGTGATGCACTTCATCTATCTAGGCGAGGAAGTCTAGATCACAACAGCCCAATAGGCTCTAGTCGCACCCGAAGAAGCTTTAGTGGGTTTCAGTCTCCTGGCAAGAGTCATCACTACGACAGCGCTGCATCGCAGGAGCATCGTGGGTCGTCTGATTCATATGTCCAGTCTCTTGAGGACCCCAGTATGTCCGGCCTGGTGGCGTCGTCGAATGAAGATCCATCTGGCAGTCAAATTCTTAGGGAAGCGAGGTTTTTCATAGACCTATTATGCGCCATTCCACCTCTACCTCTCGATCTCCGGATACAGATAGGGCATTAGACAAAATTGCTTCAGAGGAACAGCCAGATAAAATAACTCAACAGCTACGTCATGCCACGACAACTGGCCACGGAAACCACGGAAATGGCTTTGGTGCTGGAGAGAGCCTAGATCGAGCGACGACCCCAACCCTCCAAAACCTAGCGAAAATGGGCACGTATCCTCTGCAAAGAGCTGGCGTTTTCGCAAATTACCTAAACCAGACAAGTCGTCGGATGAGTAACCTATTGGCAACGGAGTCGATGGGTTATGTAGAAAAGGTTTCAGGTATGTGGAAGGGGGGCAGGAAACATTATCATGAAACCTCCGGCCTTAGAATAGATGAAGTAGGAGATGACGAAGCCAGCAACAACGATGGGCAGCATGCAACGGCCATGGAACGTTTTCGAGCACATTTCGCTCTCCCTGAGAAAGAGAAGCTTCGGGCCACTTACTTCGGATTCCTTATCCGTGTTTTACCGCTTATGGCAAGGTATACATCAGCGATCGGCATTTCTGTTTCCGTAGCCTGTTGCCCGGCACTCGAACTAAGCTCATTCTTCCGCTGACGGATATCGAAACTGCCGATAAAGAAAAAGGTTTTCGATTTGGGTATTCTGGCTTGGTGATTGTTATCCGCGGGCACGAAGAACTGTTTTTCGAATTTAGTCAAGTCGATGTCCGAGATGACTGTGCGGTGACTTTATTGCGTCGTCTCGAGACGACACGCTACCTAATCGAAACTGGTTTACTCAAAGAAGACCCGGCCGAAGAGGGTGACGAGGCGCTTGCAGAGCGTGACGCTCTCAATGAAGCACGCTTACTGGAAGGAACAGATCATGAACTCAAGATGCCCCAGGAAGCTTCTGGTATCTCAGACTCTTCTCCCACTATATTATTCGATGATCCTAAAGCATCTTTCCTCAACTTCAAGCCGTCAGAATCTTTGAAGATTACTTGCTTAACAATCGGTTCAAGAGGCGATGTACAGCCGTATATCGCGCTTTGTAAAGGCCTAATAGCTGAGGGTCACAAGCCTCGAATCGCAACTCACACCGAATTTCGAACTTGGATTGAAGGGCATGGCATTGAATTTGCGCCAGTCGCGGGCGACCCGAGCGAACTTTTACGTGTCTGTATTGAGAATGGTACTTTCACGTGGGCCTTTCTGCGAGAGGCAAATTCCAACTTTCGTGCTGGCTTGACGGATTACTAGCATCCGCGTATACTGCATGCCTGGGCTCCGATCTTCTCATTGAAAGTCCTAGTGCCATGGCATTCATATCGCGGAAGCGCTGAATATTCCCTATTTCCGAGCTTTTACCATGCCCTGGACACGCACACGTGCCTACCCTCATGCTTTCATCGTGCCCGAACACAAGATGGGTGGTGCCTATAATTATGTTACTTACGTGATGTTTGATAACGTGTTTTGGAAAGCCACTGCACACCAAGTCAACCGCTGGCGAAATAGCTTGCTCGGTCTACCTAACACTAGCTTGGAGAAGATGCAACCGAACAAGGTACCATTTCTTTATAATTTCTCGCCGGCTGTGGTTGCGCCTCCCCTGGACTACAGTGACTGATTCGTGTGACAGGATACTGGTTTCTGGACGAGGGACTGGACTGGACTCCACCAGACGATCTACGAGAATTTATAATAAAGCTCGAAGGGATGGCAAAAAGCTTGTTTACGTTGGTTTTGGGTCAATAATGGTGCCCGACCCAGCGAAGATGACGAGGGAAGTCATTGATGGCGTACTGAAGGCTGATGTACGATGTATCCTATCGAAGGGGTGGTCAGACCGCCTGGACAAAACACATGCTTCTGTACCAGAACATGTCCTACCCCCAGAAATTTTCCAGATCAAGAGTGCACCGCATGATTGGTTATTTCGTCAAATTGACGCTGCCGCCCACCACGGAGGTCTGGGACCACTGGTGCCAGTCTACGAGCAGGCATCCCTACCATCATTCGGCCGTCTTTGGCGACCAGTTCTTCTTTGGAAGCCGGGTCGAAGATCTCGGTGTTGGCATATGTCTCAAGAAATGGGGGGCCAATAGCTTTGCGAAGGCCCTCTGGGAGGCCACTCACAGTGACAGGATGATTGTCAAGGCCAGGGTATTAGGCGAGACCATTCGCAAGGTTCGTATTAATCTCTAAAGCTTTAGTAAGCTCCGACTAACCCAATACAGGAAGACGGAGTCAACACAGCCATTCAGTCTATCTACCGAGATCTCGAATATGCAAAGAGTCTCGTGGCTTCGAAGGCGGGCAAGAACACGACAGCAGCTGGTAACCCTGATGAACCAGTAGGTGGTAATGAATCTGAAGAGGAAAGTTGGACTTTTGTCGGGGGCGACGAGATCGATCCAGAATTGATCATCAAGAAAAGCGTGCTCGCAGAGATGGAAACCAGCATCAATAGCAGCGGATTACTCGGAGTCGGCACAGCGAGCAGCCCCGTGAGCAGTCCCTAGGAGTCGTCTTGCACGGTCGCATAGTATCGACGGTGTCGGGAAGGATGGACGCGGTATATCTGCTTCAACTGACTTCTCTCTAACTTACTTGTAGTGAAGCTCGCAGTATAGGCTAGAGCCTGGTGTCTAATCGGTATAATCTTTGGTTGTTTCATTTTTAGAGGTTGGTCATCCACGGTTTATCATATCTGCATAGACTGCCCAGGTGTCTTGGGCATATAGGGTTATTACATTGGGTTCCACGATATGTGTGGGTCAGGATAATGGACAACTGAGGTTAATGCGCAGTTCTACGTTGTCAATGGATTCTGACGAAGATACGAATGGTTCGGCCAATTTGATAGCAAGGTGCATTTATGAGAGTGTACCATGAAGAAACCTCAAGCTTTGTATAGACGAAAGCTCATTTAGAGGAACGAGAGGAAGCTCCCGGTAGCCTGTGTTCTAGATAATACCAACAGTCTTTTTCTTTTTTTCTTGATGAATCCATCTGCCGTCTCTCGTAGTCCGTGTCTCTCATGCCTTTCAAGTACGACGAGCACCGTCGAGAGATAGCATCAGGACAATTACAATAGCGTGGTCTTCTGTCTAAGAGCAGCGAGCATTTCATATTCGGCCAACCCAACATCATGGTGCATCTCCAGAACCTCAAAATCATCATTGGTGTGAGCCAGTGCGAGGCCAGTATGGTCCCAATCGCATTTCGGACCAAGCCAGAGAACGAGCGGCACACCTTCATGCGGGTTCCTCCCAGTTTCATCGCCGTGGTTAGCGTTGTTCTCCTCGTTTGCTCGTGGGTTTGAGCTCGCGACTGCACTTCCATTCGCACCGTCATTCTCACGGTCGACCTCCGCTTCGCGATTCACCTCATGTCCTCGCTGGCCTCGGGCCCGCATCGAAGACGTCTTGAAGACATCAATATACCGACGTACCAACGCCCCATCACGAGGATACACGAACATGAGCGCCGAGGCTTCACGAGCACGCGTCTCCAGGACGGCCCATGTCCCCTGCACGTGGTAGATGCGGTCTTCTGGTAGGTAGATGTTCACGGCCGGGCTCACCTCGACGCCTTCGACGCGCCATTTCTTGGTTGGGGCTGAATTGGCTGACGCGCGATCTTGACGGTTCAGATAGACGTGTAAGAGCTCCTCTAGTAGGCCGGTTCCGCTCCCAATTGAGAGGATGAGGGCTGGTTCCGATCCCGGCTCCGGTTTATATTCATCGGCGCTCTTGTTGTTGTAAATGTGCGGAACAGAGTCTAAGAGCGTCCTGATAGTGGCGAGGAGAGGTTCCGAGAAGCTCAAGCAGCAGCCGGGATGTGGGCTCGTATGTCAATGATGGGAGGTTACCTGTCATGTCGAGATTATGTACAAGTACTGTACTGTATATACCTACCTAAGTACAATAGGTACCTAGGTAGCTCTTGACTTGGTTGCAGCCTTGTGGGTCTCAGCGGAGGATGCCGCAGCGCATCGTCTCTGTCCCGTCCACCTGGGCAGGAAAGAGATACCCAAGGCATGAGCCTGCATGAGGCTCGTTTCGCCTTTTATTCTTCCAATGTTCTCTACAGACAGTGTCAAACGGCGATATGCGAAACATTACAGGCATATAACCCCCTTTCTATTTTCTCTTCCCCCTTCCCTTCCCTTCCCCATGCATCGCCACTGGCGTCGGAAGAGCTAAGTAAATCCTCCCGTCTGAATACGGCGCATCATTCGTTTGGGTATACAGTAGTTTCAGTGTCGCAACGCGCTACTGAAACAAATACGAATTGTATTGGCCATCGTCTAATCACCGACTATTTTTAGGATTTTAGGGACGCCGGCTTGCCGAGGCATCGGCTTGTATAGTCAAGCCTCCCGGCAGACCGCGCCGCAACAGTCCACTGACTAATTGACGATGTTGGACGGGACGAGGATCATGACTCTCTCTCTCTCTCTCTCTCGTCTTGACCGCATACCGTAGCCTAGTACTTTTTCCTCCTCTTTTCTTCTCACATTTCTAGAGTGAATTCTATAGTCATCTACTCCGCATACTAGATCCACACACATTTTGACCGACACAATACCTACTTGACCTACTTGAGCTGAATGTTGAAGCCATGGCGACACCAGTAATACAGGGCACCACACGGACGAATCTAGGACCATTGACCACCGCCACCTGGACGTACACATGCACCGAAGTAATCCAAGCATGCAATGAGTGCGATCAGGGATGGGCCGCGCAGACATGCATGACTGGCGTCGTGACTGATAACCAAGACTGCTGGCCTCCGCGGGCGACAAGTGTGCCACCAACGAGCGGAGCTCTCATTGGTTGGGGCGTCTACTCACCTGGAATCGTATGCCCTGGCGGCTACACGTCCGCCGTCGCCGCGACGCAGTATGTGAACTACCTCTCTCCCTAGAGTCCCACTGCGTTAGCCAGCCATGAGCTGCGGTGATTATTCTACTATGGCTACTAACGTTGGGGCTCAAATAGCGGGGGATCATCAAATTTCAACTTCGAGTACCCGTTGACGGCTGGAGAGACGGCCATCGGATGCTGTCCGCAGTAAGTCACTTGTTTCCGTCTATTCGTGTTCCATTCCTTGAAGCCATATCTGGGCAGAAGGGGTGCCGAGGAGATAAAGGATTCTCTCCACTGGTGTCACACACATTGTTGTAATAGTATCAATGTAGAAGGTAAAGCACCGAGCTAACCAAATACACCCAAAACACAGAGGCGGCTTCAGCCCTATTATAGATATCAACCAACGACAGACATGTGTGCAATTCAAGCCCACGACCTCATTTCTCGTTGGCAGCTGTGGCACCGACGGGCCGGTTTATACACCCTTCTCCATAGGCGGCTCATTGAACTCGGCCCAGTATGAAAGTTTCTCTGTCAGCGCGCCGTTCTTCCAAGCCGTATATCAAACATCCGACCTGCCAGTCACGTCTACCCACACACAGAGCAGCAGCAGTACTAGTAATTCACCAACCACACAACCCACCCACAACCCCTCTACTAGTGGATCTCTCCCGGCGGGCGCGCTGGCGGCATCATCATCGGCTCTATTGCGGCGGTAATATTGGTTGCCACCACAGGGTTCTGTGCCTGGCGCGTACGGAGGCGGAAGCGGCTCGTCGCCGAGTTGCCGCAGGCCGATTTCCAGCCTTCCGAGTATAAGCCGTTTGCTTCCGGGAACCCTGTTGGGAATCCAAATAACCCTGCGGAACTTGCGAATCCCACCCCGCCTGCTGAACTCGGGCCATCGTACGATAGAAGGTAGCGAGGGGCGATAAAACCAAATGAGACACCAATGTATGTGTGGGTTAGAAGATAGGGTCATAAGCGGATCAATGACCCGTCATCTAGCAGTGACGAATTCGAGGTCCAAAGGTCAAATGAATTTTTTATTTACTAATGATATAGGGTTTAGGTAGCGAAGGCGTTCGTATCAGGATAGTTCGGTCGCCCATTGGGAGCTAGTAAGGGACTTCTCCTTGGATAGGGAGGACATTGTCACTGAAATATATCAACGCCTATGGATTTAGATTTATTGCGACAAATATATACATCTGGAATGCTCGGCAGTTCGGCCTGCCGTTTTGCAATGTCCCCCTGCTCCTGCAACGGTGCCCCCGTGCTCAAGACCAATGTCAGAAACTACATGTTCCAAGCAATCTGGTGAAGATTAGGCTACCAGAAGGGGTTAAAGCAGATGTTGAGATGGGTTCTGGAACTTTCACTGTAAGCAACCCCAAAGCGTAATGATTTAGCAGGTCAACTAGCGGGTCATTAGTATCGCGAATGCTATGCTCTTGATGAGGGTGTAGACTCACAGGAGCAGGGCCGGGAACGGTGTAATTGTTGAAGTTGGTGTAGATCTGAGAGTCATTGTCAGCGTCTGGCTTACCAAGGCGAGAAGACAATAAGCAACTTACGTTGACGGTGTAGCCGGGGTCGGTGTCCTTGAACGCGCCGGGAATAAGGACGTTGGTTGGGTTGGCGGTGCCGGAACCACCGGTGACCTTAACCTGGGCTATAATAATCGAAGGGTCAATAACAGAACGTGAAATCCGAGAACAGTCCCCATGGGAGAACCCTTTTCGTTGCTCCCGATGCCTTAGAAGAAGGCTTTATACAATACGTACCGCAAGAGGTATAGAACTGGGGAATGCCAGCGGGCCACGGGTTGTGGATAGCGAGGGACTGAATGCGCAGCAGGTATTCGCCGTCCTCGATACACGCGGGGAGGGTGTAGGAGTATGTCACTGGAACTCGATCAGCATCATTTTCGCAGGCCTTGGGTGGTTAAGAAAGAAGATGCTCACGATCCAGAGGCCAGGTAGCGCTCCCGCCGTTAAAGGTAGGGCCTTGATATAATTCGTCAGTATCAAAGCACCATCAATTCGTCCCATGGGGCATGGGGGAGAATCACCGAAATCCTTGATCTTAAACCATTCTCCATCCCCGACATAGTCCGAGGCGGCACCTGGGGCCTTGGACAAGTAGCTGACGCAAGGTTAGCGGTATGAACTCGCCTGAGAAGGAACATGGACGTACATGGAGATCGGTCCCTGGTGGTAGACGGCCTAACATGTTATGTTAGTGCGTTGCCGTGGCTTAGGGAGCTGAGGTCCTTCACGTACAGTGTCCAGAGTGAAACTAAAAGCTTCGCCGGCTGTCATCTCGATCGTCTCGGTGCCGCTGCCGCTCGCGCCCACATTGCATCGGAGGTCGTCCGAAGTCAAATCTGCAGCGATGTCAATATAGCTGCTGACGTGTATTGGAGAGTTGGGATGGTAATTTACCTGTCACAGGAGAGTTGTAGTTGGAGTTCTTTCGAACTATTCCCCAACATCAATGTTAGCCTTCACGATTGCTTCAGATCTCGATTTGTATCTGGATCCAAGCGAGGGTCTAGGCTTCAGGGCTGCGTACTGTACTGGAAGGTGTCGAACTTGGTTGTTCCAGCAGTGAGCTGCTGGAAGATGTAGTGTGCCGAGGCAGTGTTGACGGCCAAAGCCGAGACGGCAACGATGCTAGCGAAGCTCCTCATCGTGACTTTTGATGTTGGTGTCGTTCTTCTAAGTCAGGGCTGAATCGAAGTAGGTAGATCGACGCGTGCTCGAAAGCCAAGGACTCGAAGCAGAAAGATGGGCGACGCCTCACGCTTTTCTATCTCCCAAACCCAACCTACTATTTCCCTTTCGCCGCGCTCGAAAACCCTCCCGGCCCGACTGACGTTCCTCTCCCACCGCTGTTCTTCCACCATTAACAGCACCGAGGCCCACACGCTTTTGGAGTCACACGGCCCGCGACTCCAGCTTCGCGCGCCCTGGTAGGCAAGGCTGGGAAGCGCCATTCTTGATCTGGGGGCATGCTTGGCGGACTGCCATCCGAGAGCGCGGTACTATGCAGCCGCGGCTGCCCGCTGACGTAGGGGGAAAAAGCGAGATGATGCGAGGCGAGTCCGAAAAGGGAAGTGCCGGAAGGAGGACGACGGCCGTGTGCCATGCAACGTGTGGCGCGGACCCCCGGTTCCGCTGGTGCGTGTGCCCAGGAATGCTCCAGTCAGAGCATACCGGCTAATTAGGAAACGCAGCTGTTAGGTTCTCATATATATTATCCTGCTATCATTTGGGCTCAGAGCGTCTTTCTCACCCACCAATTGATCATTGCTATCACGAATATTGCAAAACCGTGGTTGTTGCTCAACCCCTAGTGTGACGCCGTCCTCCTCGATGTCCAAATCGAGGATCATCACCACACATCTACTGACGCTTTGATATTAAAGCCAATGCACATCATTTATATTCGGCGCAACTTCATGCAAGTAGCGAATGACGCGTACCACGAATTAGAATCTGATGGTATAGACTAAAGTGTCGTAGAAGGGCGAAAGCCCCAATACAACTATTCTTTCCAACCAAAGGCCGACTACTGACGATAAATACGCTGGATGAGAAGTGTGTCACGGCATTTATAATACATATCAACTCCGACTGTATAAATGTCCAGGATTTTTTTCTTCCTTTCTTTTCTTTTCTTGCTTGAAATTCCTCCTTTCAAGTACTGTCTTTTCTTCATGGCTAAATTGCCTCCACTTCACCATTAATTATCCCTTGGCATCAAACCAGGTTTCAGTTGAACTCAAGCGCATTGAGCTAAAAGTACTCTAATATCTCCAACTTGCCATTGGCCATCACCAAGACAAGCATTTCAGCGTCGTAGATTAATTACGTCACAAGGTTACGCTGGGTTGGGACTGTTGCTCGAGAGATGCCGCTCTACCTATAAATAGCCTCCTCTATCGGCTAGTGTGTGCGCGCGATTTTCTAGCTCTAGAAATATAGGCTTGACTTACCGAAGTTCTCTCAAATGTTCATAGAAATACGTACACGATTAGATAAAAGCCTGTAGATGAAGCGTTGGCGTATGGTCTTCGTCGTCTCGTCATATACCTTCTACTTCCCTGCTTTCTTCAGTTTCTACAACTCTTCAGTGTTGAGTTAAGAGACGCAATTCATTCTGTTTAGAACACACACACGGCACTATTCAAAAGAATTCTCATATCATGTTCTTGTTTATCTCCGTCGATCCCTAATGTGTTACAGACCTAAACTATGACGTTTAACTAGTAATTTGTTGTTCCAAGAACGGCTCCAAAATCTCCGGTGAGTGCCACAAGAGCTCAGTAGAAGGGCTTGAGATTAGCTTCATTCCGATTGATTCCATAATTGCTATGGCGACAAATGACCTCTTTTATTTAGGTTTTCTTTCGGAGGACTTGGTACCTGACTAACCTATATATACACAAAATAATTCCTACCATCCCACGGACTTCCGTACGTCTCGGTAAAGGAACCTCATAATGGTACGAATAGCTGAGGGCTGTATCCGTGGGCAAGATCCGTGTAACAGTAATATAAGCCGATCTTGAAATAGAAAGCTTCTTTCAGTGCAATTTCAAGTCTTAGGCTCCGTGATATTAAGTAAATACCTGTCGTGAACCATGCAGCAATATCCGATAGAATATAGGCGTTTAGGTCGATCTTGAATTCTAGAGATAACTCGAGACAGCCAATGATGTACATTCGATGCTTCATGATTTCCCTACGCTGAGTATTACCATCGAGGAGTTTATGATTTGTAGCTAGATGACTCATAATCCAACTCTTCATAATAAATTGATCCATACTGCGTTAGCAGAGGTAAGCCATGTTTGCGTTTCCCTTACACCTTATAAAATTCCGAACGCGTCACTACATCATAAGTCTCTATATTGACTAGGTTGGCATTTAAGCTTATTTCTATACATTCCACATAAATTATAGCTACTAACCTCTCGCAAACGGAGGACCAATGACTCCCGAGAGTTTAACTTGTCGGCCTCGGCGGTAAATGCGCCTTTGTTATTGTGCCCTAGATATCCTCCCGAGATGGCATCGCGGAATCCGATCCAGCCGTCGGGATGCTCCTCGCAGGGCATTGCCACCCCTCTCTGGTGCCTGCATCCGACGCAACAGTCAGACGCCCGCCTACAAGCGTGATTGCATATTCTGAGCTCGCTTCTACAAACGTATACGTCGAACCCTGTCCGGGACTGTGGCGAGAGTGTTGCTAGTGGTCAGCGTCGACAAGTTGCTATGGAAGCACATAGACGCCGTATTGTTGGTCGACTCTGATTCCACTGTTGTGCCAGGAGGCGTGGTTTTGGTGCGTGACTTCGAGGAGTAAGGGGGCATGTTAATCTTCCGTCCGCCCAAGCTTGAGGAAGCTATCCATCATTCGTACTTGACGTTTCCCTCCTCAGGAATGACAAGGTGCAACTAGCTCGTATTTACCGTAAGTTCCATTTTTATACAGAAGGATATGACATATGTCAGGTCTGATGGAACATACACATCCAAATTCTCAGCAGTTAGTGGTTCGTTTCCGAAAGACTGCGGAAGTGAGGCGTTTGTTCTTAAACTTAAGAACGGAACTTACCTCTTCTTTAAATTAAAACTATTTACACGGCAACCAAATATTGATGCTTTAATATGTACCAGAGACCTACATCATTGAAATTGCCAAAGTTAATGTACTCTGTAAGCGACTTTCGGTTGTGCTCGGATCGCTGCATATTGCGTGAGAGTAAGAGCAAAGGAAACATTGATGAGTTCACTCACGGAATAAATGACATCTATGGTTACAAATCAATATCTTAGTCAGAGCTCGCTCTCAGAATCGACAGAGGAAATAATTATTGGTCAAGGTTACTGGTAGCCTGGCACAAGCATCGTCTGCCAGTTGGTCTACATGCCTGCCCCCCAGGATTACTGTGGTTAGAAACTCAAAAGTTGATATAGTATTACTGCATATCCCGTCACTTGAAAAGTAGCTCATTGTGCCTGTTTCGGTTGTTTGAGCGGATAGAGTAATAATACTTTCTCAGTAAGCTCCTAGCGTGTCTAATTCAGTAACATAGGAGCAGTTTTAGTTGTACCCAAGGAGGTACATGTCAAGACCTCTGGTATGGGGCAGGTAAGACTCTTGTTATTGCGCGAGGGATCTATCTCTCCTGATGACTAGTCTCCATCTATATACACATACGTCCTTTGTCTATAGGCTTCGCCGTGACTACTCACATCGTGACAGTACAAGACTTACGCTCTGTGTCATGATACAGAACTGCACTATACCACAACACTACAAAAGGTAGAACGTTGTCAAGTCGAGCACTTGACTGCTTGCAGTTGACTATACGTGTACTGGACTCGTGACACTCTGAAACCTCAAGCTACATAATTAGGTAAATCGCCCATTCTAATACAACCTAACCTAGATATCTTCTTCTCACTCCTTACTGGGTATGCAATATCACTTTGTGGGCCTGTCCATCTGCCGCAGGGTGAGACCCACTCGCATCGGTCTTGCGGTAGGTTCCAAGGAATGTTACTGCTATCTACATTAGTGCTCGAAGATAAAGTAGGCTGGTTACAAAACGTAAATGCTACTCCTCGCTGCTTGATCCGGCTTTACGTAAGTTCATCCCCGCATTCAGTTGCTGCGAGACTCCCACTTTGAAGTCAGACAAGAAGTACATAACGCATCAAAAAGAGGGTTGTACACACGCTATTGTTCTAGGGGCTCCCTTGTCAAACCTACCGTCCCATATCGAGGCCTCTCTTTGAGGTTCCTTGTCTGCACGTGCACAACCGAGATCATGACCCCTGCAGCCAAGACTACAAGGAAAAGTGGCCATCGTCACAGGTGGAGCATCAGGGTTTGGTAAAGGGATTGCGACTAGTTCGTCGAAGAGGTGCTCAAGTCCTCATTGCAGACCTCTCCGAGACCATGGTCGGGGTGTAGCAAAAGAGCTGGGATGCGCATTCGCGGTTGGAGATGTGACGAAGCGCGAGGATTGGTGCGATTGCTGAAAGAAGCCGTTGGCACGTTTGGAAAGCTCGATATTGTCGTCAACAATGCCGGCGCTGCCTACTCACAAAAAGCTACCGAAGAAGTCGCTGAGGCGGAATTCGACCTTGTCATGAACGTGAACGTCAAGTCGATTTATTTGTCTACGAATGTGGTTTTGCCGTATTTCATAGAAAACAAGATCCCTGGACTTTTATACAGATCGCGTCTACGGCCGGAGGTAAGTGGCTCGAGTGCTACCTTTGACTACCTATTTACTATCTAGATAAGCCGGGGATATATCATAAATACTTTCTAGTCCTATTTCCTTCTATACTATCCTATTCGAGAGACTTAGAACTAATATCTTAATCTTTAGTACGGCCTCGTCCACGGCTTACATGGTATAATGCATCCAAAGCGGCAGTGATTACTGCTACAAAAGTAAGAGCCACCGGTCCACTTCACTGTATATACATTCATTGATTATTGTAGACCATGGCCGTTGAGTACGGACCTCAGCAGATCCGATTCAACTCAGTATCACCGGTAATTGGAAGTACTGGAATGACGCATCTCTTCATTGGCAAGGCCAACACACCCGAGAACCGCAAAGCTTTCGAATCTACAGTACCACTAGGCCGGGGGTCAACTCCAGCGGATGTTGCTGGTGCGTGTTGCTATCTTGCTAGCGATGAGGCTTCATTCATTACAGGTGTCAATCTTGAAGTAGATGGTGGCCGATGTGTATGACGCTGTCCTGAGGGAATTCGCTTTGGTCTAGGGAGAAATATAATTTTAGGACCTTCGAATTATCCGTATCAAATGATATAATAAGGGTAGGGACTCCTGTTTAAGAGATCTTCACGCCCTTGGGCTAGAATATAAGTTAGCAAAAAAAGTGTTTTTCATTGAGTACAAGTAAGCTGTTAGGTTTTATTTCCATTTCAGGCTTAGGGCGGGTATAGTGGGGGAATACCGCCAGTTACTATTGGTGCAAAATAATTTCCCGCCCATAACTACCTACTTAGCGTGTACTAATCCATATCCCGTCTCATTGCGGGGTTGAGTAAAATAAAATGATCGTTGACAAGAGCGAGATTCGAACTCGCGCGGGTTTCCCCAGTAGAAGACCCCTTTTCAAGGTTAAGATTTATCTTGAGTCTACCGCCTTAACCGCTCGGCCATCTTGCCTAGTAATTGCATACACGAATTCTAAGGCTATTAATTCTATATAGTCTTTTCAGCAAGTCTCTTAGCTGTTCAATCTCCGAAAATTAGATTTCCATCATTTAGAAGTATAAAAGGATAATAACCTTGTCATAATTCCAGTATATAGTAGGCAATAGACACTTCCTATTCGTGACAACCCTTTTAAATCTACCCCATTTTTCAGCCAGAAAGGGAGTACCTAACCTACGTTATCGTAAGCAATTACTTACATAACCGCCAAAGACAGGTAGTTGGCGTAAATATTATTCTTAATCGAATAGCCCAAATAACAGTCTGCCTCACATATTTTCAACATTTAGCGAACTCCGTGCTAGATCTGTGTGACATGTATCACATCCCTACTTCTATAAAGAAACTTGACTAAAGTCTCATACACTCCACGCCGTCCCATTATAATCGCCACAAGTGGATGACTACGTCGTGTCACGTAAATTGCCTCAAAATTCATTTGGAATGTCCGTATTGCATACACATGATTAACACATAGTATAGAAGCCTCCAAGACGATCGGTTTCGGGTCTAGAAACAGAGTTCTTACGCTTCTTATATTGTACACAACTAATCAATATATCTTTGTAACTATATGATATAGCGTAAGTTTCAAGCTACGAGGGCTTAACTAGTGCGCTATCTCACATTAAAGTGAGCTGTAAGAACTATAATACACCAATATGCACTCAGTTTTCGAAAATTACATTATTAACGGAAGAAGCTCAGAGCAAACCCCGCATCAGGTTTCCTGTGCTGAAACTTGCAGCGCAACCCATCTTTCCCACCTGCCCAATTTGGGAGTTTCAATCCTCATAGTGTCAGGTTACCAAGTCTCGGGGAAGGTAAATCTCCTCCTTGACCCCTACTAGAAGGCATTCCATGTTTTCGGGGAAGCTCGGAGCTCCCAGTAGCGTTCCTGCTAGCTGCATAGCCGTTTATTAGTAGTATATACTAGGGCCGCCTTGCATTCCTCAAATACAAGTACTGGTGATTTTGTTGGTGCTACATTTTCTGAGTCCCAACCGGCAGCCCACATGGTCGCACGGTCTCCCCAGATAGGCAACTTCTTGCTTCCAAATACATGCTAATAACGTTCAGTAATTATATTTAAGAATGACATAACCAGGAACGATAACAACACTATATACCTGCTATACATGCGACTTGTTACAAATCAAACGTATTTCTGCCTCTATGTCCTTAGATGAAATAATGGGAACCTGGGGCTGTGGCCAGTACTATTTTGGATTACGCACTAATAGCGCCACACTTGTGGCGGCCTGCCACGCACAACAAAAGAACAAAAAGACGAACTAAGACTCAAGGTATGATTCGGTATACCCAAGCCAGTCTAATTTACTATGCAGTGCGACGCTACTGCCGCCCGCCCCTCCGGAGACCGGGGGCGGCAGTAGCGTTGTGTGGAACCGAAGGCGTGGGAATTAGGACGCGACCCAAGTAGCACAGAGGCGTCTGGCGTCACGTTCAGCTGGAGGCCGCTAATGAGTAGTTACCTAAGCAATATTGGCGCTACCTAGGGCTGTTGGTGCCGAGACTGATAGTATGCCGTAATATATATTCATACTACAAAATTAGGGGATCGGATTAGAAAATAGGCAGGCTGGCGCTTCTGGGCATATACTAATTCGGATAACCACTCGCCAATTATATATGAATTTTAGTCACTAACTATGACACACTGTAATTAGATAATCAGATTAACGCTCGGCCAGAAATAGCCATCTGTACATAGGTTTTTTTGTGTTGGCATTCCGCAAATTATCATGCCCGTGTAGGATTTTCTTTGACTGTAGGCCCTCTGCACTTCTCGTCTGGATCTATGTCCTAAGACTACTACATAGTAATCAGGGCAGGTGACAGCGTGTGAGTCCCTCGCGTTATCACGTCCCGAAATCCCTTGTGATGAACGATGTATCGATTCCTCTTCAGTCCTTCTTGTTGTATAGGTAGGTCGTAGAAATCGATGGGTATAATGCGTGAATAAATATGACGATAATTTCCGCGTAGCTTTTGTCTTCAAGTATCTTAACATTAATATTTATTCCAGCGAAAAAGATAGGTATCATTGCCGAACTCCGGTCTGTGCTTGGTAAATGGATATAAAAGTCATCATTAGGCAACCGCAACACCTATCGCCTCCGTTGAGGAATTTCGGCTTTCGTCTCTCCCATGTACCCGGTCCAGCCCTGGCAGCGGAATTTCTTTTCCCTTCCCCCCTTTATAGTCACGAGAACGTGCGTATCCAGATCGCCTGCTTCCCATATGTCTCGGTGGTAATTTCGCGGAGTCGAATTCGGCCATGTTCCTCGGTTGTTATAACCACTTGGGCCTGAGGGTTGTTTGGATCTGGATCGGGCAAGTGACCCTAAGCGCTGAACACACGGCAAGTTATGCAAGACTTTTGGAAGAGCCGGGATTCCAATAACGAGATATCCGAACGTCTGTTCCGCAATTGCCCAGAGGTTGATAGTAACTGCACTGAACAAAATATCGCCTGTTCTATAAGCAGTGGTAACGTAGATTACGCGTGCTATGGCGCTGCCGGTGGCACTATAGATTTGAGCATATTAGCTTGCCAACTCCGTTGATTCTAACATGGGATATACTCACAGAGCACCAATCAAGAATAGAACTGATACACCTATCTTTCTGGGCTTCGATAGATTCAACTTCCATATTACCAATGGGGTGCGAAGAGAATGGTAAGGTCGGAGATAACGTTGATAACGCCCGAGGCAAGGTTGTATTTGGCCACGTCAATATTGCATTTTGAAGTGCCCACATCTTCAGGCGGGCACTGGAAAGCCTCGATAAAGGTTCCAATTATGTAAAAGACAGCATTGCTGAAAATCAGACTATGCAGGATCCAAAAGAGAGCATTACGCGTGCCTGTAGGTACAAACGTGTGTATCCAATCGAGCAAGATGGCGATTTTTAGAAAGGCTATGTTAAGGCCAAAGAAAACACTCCCAAGCTTAAAATTCTAGAGGGTCGTTAGTTTTCTCCCGTCCGTAAAAACTATCAAGTCCCAGGCTTCTTACATAATGTGAAGCAGCAGCAAGCTCAGCATTGTATTGCCATTGGTGTACACCGAGCCCAGGATAGATGGCCGCCTGCCTGCGTATATGGAAAAATATTAGTTGAGATATTTAAGTCTCACATCGAAGAAATTGCTACATCATGCGAAACGAGAAGACTGACGGATCAGACACGGGACATTTTAATACTCACCAGGCGTTGTAATGATGAACGATATAGAAGACCTAAAACCAACAAAGTCAGCTTGCCAGGGTGGATGGAGGCTGTGGTTAAAAGCGACTTACCATTGATATGACCAGTAACAGATCGGCGATACCTAATCTTCTCATCATCTGTCTGGCAACAAGACGGACTATTAGGGCGACAAATGCCACAACGCCGGTGAAAATAACAATTACTTTCGGGAGAACATGGTTTCCGATGTCCCCAGCAGGTATGCTTTGCTGGTCGTTGTCCATTGCCCCGACGGTAGAACCGATGTCGAGCTAACGGGGTCGGTCGGGCTTGCTGCTGATTACATGGCCATTGGGAACTGGGACCGGAATTTAGGTAGATGGCGAAATGCGGGGAGAGACAAAATGGAGGAGAAAATACGAGAAGAAGATACTTGGGCGTATAATGAAGGAAAGTGTATAAAGAAAGAATGTTTGGAAATCGGCCGAATGTGGAAACTAAAATTACACTTCGAAGGGAACTCTGTGGACTTGTAAAAAAGCTACAAGCATCATGGTGTTTTGCATCCATGTTATGCCAAGTGATCCTTCCCATAAGCGGTTTGGGGGCTCACGAAGTAAGCTAGCCGTCTTCATCAAACCCTGAAAAGTCTGTGCTCCATGATATGATGGATTGGGAGATGGATGCATCTAACATGTCCGAATTGGGGAACAATCGCCACCCATTGCGATTACTTGCTGCTTACACATTATGTAGTGTGTGCTCTATGGTGCAGAAAGTGTAAGCAGCCAAGTAGTTGCGTGAAGATCAGGCGTACTGAAGGCTGCGACGCTTCAACTTGCTTCTCAAATCAAATCATTGAGCTATCATGTTACTAAGGTAAGTATTCCGTGCTAGGTGTTAAAGACAGTATAGCCGATCTTGCCGCTATGTGGACAGGGACAGGCACAAGGCTTTGACACACCATCGCACAACCCGAACGAGAGGACGTCCATCTGTTGCGGTGGAATGTTCTTCCATAGGGTAAACTACAGTCAAATATATCTCCTTATTGTAGCGCCTGGCACGACATAGGATAAATATTGGATATAGTAGCGCGCGGCAGGCCGGTAGATATTTGGTATTCTAAATTGGGCATTTATGTCGCTGAGTCTAGAGTTTATACAGTATAAGTAATTATATACAGAGTAGCCTCAGATGATCCTTCGCGGCGAGCTAAGGGCTTGTCAAAGCAGCCAAGATCTTCAGCATCCCACGAGAACGGTGTCGATGGCTGGATTGGGGAGGTAGCAAGGCCCACCCCGTCTGGGCTCTCTTCGGTCCCGCATCCTTAAATGCGATTTAATCAAAACAGCCCATTCAAATACTTGGTAGCATCCCTCATCCTATCGTGCAGCACGTTTCTCGATCCCCATCACTCATCCACGCTATCTACTATTGCTGCCAGGTAATAGAGAACCCGACTGTTTTACCTACACGTGTATCTAGAGAACAGGTAGCTTACTACAGTTACTGGATCAATCACAAAGAGGGGTAGACTTTTACCCTGTACTCAAAATTGGTCACGCAAGGGCCGTCGATCTTGCGTTGTTAGAGTCATGCGTGGCCATTTTCTCATCCTCGAAAGCGTTTTTAAGTATGCCTACTTACGCATTTATATCCATACATGTTGTTACTGATGCAATCCGAGTACAGTATGTTAAAAATAAGGGGTCAGGAACTAGGGGTAAATTATGTCGCAAAACGGAGTTACCGGCCAGATAGTGTGCATAGTATATGGAGTTCATTGCGGGATCCACTCACACCAGTGCCATCTGGAAATTTGTGACGACTTCTATCCCTTTGAACGCCCTTTCAGCTGAGCTAGATGACTAATAACGGGGCCGCAAGGACATACTTGTATGCCCATTCAACAATAAACTATGCTCGGTCAATAGTATTATTGGGTGTAGCTAACTGTGTGCGGCCCCCTATTCCGCCTTTAAGTCAGCTGGTCAAATGGGCATTCAAAGGGATAGATGGAAATGATAGAGAGCACAACAATAAAATTACACCCGTGAGGTTTTGATTGAATAAATAAAAAGCCAAACTGTCTGGGTAGAAGGTAAACGCTTTCCCGCGAGCAGTTATGTAAGGGATCTCCAATATTGTCACTAAATCCTTCGATGCGATCACGCGGAGTGGGACGAGCTCGGCATTTCCTTTCAAAACGGTTCCTGAAGTGGGGCTAGCGCGCCGAGCTAAAACGGCGCAACGGGCGGGCTGACGGCCAAGGTGGCCGGCGTGGCACTTCAGCGCCGGCGTGTTAGTCAGCAAAGGAAAGGATCCCTACCGTAGCTTACAGATGCAGACGTTCGCATGTAACCAAGTATCAAAGCATTACGAATTTATCTTATAGTGTTTGAAAGCTGGGAAGCGGTTGAAAGAACCTTGGTATCACAAATCGAGATCAGATATGGATGGACTGGCGACGACAATATCCTCTATTTCTATCATCACTGGTCCTCATGTTGTCAGTGTAGGACCGATAATTGAGATGAGCCTAACAAATTTCACTATTTACCCTTATTCGGTGTAATTTGATCCTCTAGATATCGGCCAGTGAGGTATATATGCCTAGATTTCTGTAAGAATCTCACAACCAGGTGCCATCATCTACTTCTAATGACGCTTCAAGTTCGTTCAGAAATAAGCGCTGGCCGAATAATTTGGGATACTGTGCGTCATATGTATAAAAACTACACATGGCATGAATTCATCTGCTACTCACCGAAACGCCACTGTGTATGTTACTTCGCGTATTCACTTTTTACTTTGAAGGCTGTATGTAGAAAAGGAATAGTAAGGTTACATGAGCTCCGAGTACGACTTACCTTCTTGTCCAGTCTTACTTCGCCCGAAGAAGCTTCTCTGCCGAGGTCCTGCTAGAGATACTATTTTAGCCAGGCGCTGTCCCGCAGACAAGCCACAGGACCTAACCACACACAGTCCTGGGAGGCTGATTACCCTCCGGTTATTTTGGTGGGCTGAGACATGAAAATATTATTGGTAGTGAGACTAATTCGTCTATAAGTTGAGAGCAAAGAGCGAGGTTATATTGAAGTCACAATTAAGAAACGAGTTAGTACTTCGAACTCACATCCTATAACCGACCGACCAGATGTCGATCTTCGAATCCTAGTCTACCTTCATTGATAAGCTCTGGTGCTCGATAAAAGTTTGGCATGACATCACCAGTATACTTGCATCCTACCTTGGCAGTACCAAAGTCGCAGCTGACTAGTAGCCTCTAGAAATCAACATGAGTTAGGGGAGGTAAGCAGTACCACTTCGAATAACCTTGAGCGCTAAGGGGCCTTGGAGCTCGTTTTGTCTAAACGTTTGAAAATTAATGAATCGTAGCCTCCAAAGAGAATATTATTGGGCGATAGATCTGGATCACAGTTAGTTCCGTCTCAAATGGGAACGCCAGAACTCACCCATGTGCAGGCTTCTAGCTGGGTGTAGAGGTCGAGGTGTATAAGAACCAGTTCACCACCATTACAATAGTTTCCCGGCTCACTCTTCTCCGAAAAAGTTTCGAAAAGTTGTAGGACTTAAACCTGGGAAATCATCTATTATCATTTGGACAAGCCGCAGGACCATGAGCTACCCGAGTCGTAGATGGCTGAATGGCTTCTGGCCCTTCTCGAGGAGCTTCGACCGGAGGTTCTGCGAGGATATGAGAACTTTAGATTCGTCTGTAAATAAGGGCAAATAGCGAATTTACGTTGCAGAGAGAAATAGAAAGTTAGAGACCCTACTTATATACCCGGAGTAGAACCTTAAATTGTAAGCACTTGGGCAAAAGCCTTTGTCACATTTATGACTAGATATACCAGTGATATCCGGGTTATTCGGTGATAATTGGCCTGAGAAATACGGCTACTTTATTGTTCGTCACGTTCTCCTTGGTAACGTCCTGGTCCACGATGCAAACATTCAAAGCAGCAAACCCCCCTTTCCGTATTATGAATGTATTAGAGTGATATGTAAGAAACTAAATGTGGCCATTTTGAGCACATTCTCTAACCCCGGCGAAGCTAGATAGTAATAATGAGTGATTAGCCCCTATATAATAAGGCCAATCACCAAGGACTCCCTCTTTCTCGTTTTCCCCTCATACGCGTCCGCTAATATTAACATTACTCTGTCTCTCAAACTCCCTGCGGGGTATCATATGTGAAAAAGTGTTATGTAGCCAAAGCTGCCTCTTAAAGGATCGGGCGAAATCCTTCGACATGCACAGCTTATTTTCGCCCGACCACAGGCAGCTGTTCGCCTCATTTTGTTTTTTTGGGGCTGTATGCTACCCTACATGTAATAAGATGAGATAGTAATGATAGGTGCCTCTTCTACCTACGGCAGTTGCACTTATCACTTCAAAGTGCACGTTCTAAATCACTTTTTATGTTTGGTTCGTTTCATCGAGTCGGTGGCAAGTTATTATGATCTGTCTATTTTGCGACTAATACTGGTATTTCCCAGCCTGGGACCAAATAGGTACATAAGTCCTTGATTTCATATCGTTCATCATCTTATACCAGCAAATATTCTCTCACAACTGATTTTCTTCTCAATGTTCTCGATTCTTGCAGACCACGTCCTACGACATGAACGAGGATATTTCTGCAGCCTGCGTGTGCCGAAATCTGCATTTTGGCTGCAACGTAGCCACCTGTGAGCAAGCCCAGTATGCTAATCAGACAGGAAGTGCATCCCTGAAACAGTACCGACGGTGCGCAACAGAAAGGGGCTGTAAAGCATGCTTAACCGTGGTAAACGCCCACTAATCCCCAAGATCAAGTCAGTATGGCAGGACTCCATTGCCCAAGCTTTACTTAGTGGACACCCCCATAATGCCAGGTATTGCTGAAGATGAAGAAGAAATTGAAATCACGATCGAAACTCCCAACGTTTGACGGGTGGTTGGTTCCTTCGCACTGGAGCTTCACATGACTCACAACACTGGAGACATTTCGACCTTTGGCAAGATCTAGCTGTAGGTAAGTTTTCAGCACTTTTCATTGACACTTGAAACTTTGAAGTGGTTGAACGAAGTTCTACATTAGCGTGTGAAAACGACAAATGCAAGGCTTTTCTCCCACGAAGTTGTCACCCGGTTCAAAGAACGGATTCAAGTCAGAGTTTGGGACATCTGAAATATTGGCTCAGGAAATGCGACGAAACGCATTCTCGCTGCCTAACAGATAATAAGGAGCCACCAACTCGTCTTCTTAAACTAACGGTAAAGACTTCTCTCATACACACTCTACGCTGAGATTCTAACAACAGGAAGGAGGGTCAAGTCAGAGTTGTTGACACCGAAGAAGGGGCAAAGGATCGGTATATGACTCTTAGCCATCGATGGGGGGCGAATGAGACTTTTAAATTAACTAAGGCGAATGCCTTGAGCATGAAACAAAGCATCCCTGGAATTCGATCCCCAAGCTATACCAAGATGCCATTAGCATAACGAGAGAACTGCAGATCAACTATATCTGGATTGATAGTTTATGCATTATTCAGGTACGATTATCTTGAACTACGCACTGTACTGCTTGAAATTAGGCTGATGATGAGTGTAGGATGACGTCGGGGACTGGGAAAGAGAGTCAATACGTATGAGAACTGTTTACGGGAACTCATACTTGAATACGCGGGGTGCCATGCCCACGAGTCGAGCGGGGACTTGTTCTCATCAAGCAATCTCACGAATCGTTTCCCTACTCATTCTGTGCCCGGAAGTATAGCCAAATACATTCGCCAGCAGCCTCACTGGACCCATATCGATTACGGCACTACCTATACAAGTCGGAAAAACCAGCAGGTACTTTTGAGTCGCGGCTGGGTTCTCCAAGAGCGACTTCCTCTCCGCGCATAGCGTATTACGATGCCGACGAGTTAAAATGGGAGTGTAATATGACGACTGACTGCCAATGTGGCGGCATGAGCGTCCTTAAAAACTTCAAAGTTGATTACATGGCCGCCCTGGAAGGTTCCTCTGGATCGGAATCCTTACCTGTTAGGTGGATGCTCCTTGTACAACGCTACTCCGCTTAGGTTTGACATATGACACCGATCGCGCGGTAGCTCTCGCCGGTATAGCGGATCAAGCCTCAAAGTCGGGATACGGCGGAAGGTATCTCGCGGGCTTATGGGAAGACAACTTCGCATATCAGCTTTGTTGGTGGATCAGCGACACGCATCGAAAAGTAGAGACGTATCTAGCACCAAGTTGGTCGTGGCTGTCTGTGTCTGGGGCCGTCAACTTCGTCCATCACAGGAGCCAATATGACACGTCTTTCGCAGTTGAGATAATTGAAGCTGAATGCACTACTGCAAACGACCAGACAGGCGCAATAACGGGGGGATTTCTCAAGATCAACGGGAAACGGATCCGATTATTTGCGAGAATTTACGACCTGGGGTCTGAGACGAAGCCACCTAGCTACCGCTTAGTACACGCAGAAACAGGTATTGAATTCAGTGTTCTTTTCGAAGCTGACTACATCATGAGCGCAGAACAAGCCACAGCAGTCGATAATGTGTTCATCTTATTCTGGGGTGTTTTTGGAGACGGTCGATATAAATTCATTCTTCTCAAGCAACTCTCTGCAGACAAGAAGAGATTTGAAAGGTTGGGCATATGGTCGCATTACAATGAAGCGCCGAATGAGACCATCCAATTGTTAGACATTCTCCAGGATAGAAAAGCTATTATCGTTGTTTGATTGGGTTTTAAATAGGAAATCTCGGTTGATTAGAATTACACATTCGTTTCCCCCGTCCTTTGGAACAATTCTACCTTTTAAGTGGTATGTAACAACTTAATTAACTAGGTAGCTTTATATAACTACGTATAACTGCGTACGACCGTATATAATACACACACATATATAAGATCTTTCGCTTCATAGTGTTGTTATATTTTGTCAGTAGTTGTCCTAATAGCCCTTATCTAGGTAGGCCAGTGCTGCTGCACCGCTGCCCTACGACCGTCCATGATGAGTCAGCACAGGCATTTGAACCAAGTCCCTAATATTGGCAGAAGAATGTGAGCTCAAGTGCGGTTGATTAAGTTGTCCAGATGATTTATGTTACACGGATCTCGCCTGCGGATATAGCCCTCGGTTATTCGTATTATTCGAGGCCCTTCACCGAGACATACAGACTCCGGCTACAAGAGCCTACGGAGGTCCGTCGTGTATTATTAGGAATTATTTGTATATATATAGGCTAGTCAGGTCCCAAGTCCTCCGGAGGAAAACCTAGGGAGTAAGAGGTCCTTGACGCCATAGCTAATTGTTGGAATCATCGGAATGAAGCTATTCCAAGCCCTTCTACTGAGCCCTCGTGGCAACTTACATGACTTAAAAATAGATTGATGGTAATAATTCAAAATATACTATGTACCATAGAATTGAACGTGATAAGAAGTAGAATAGAGCTTTTCTTATAACGATGTGAATGGGCTTTCGGAAGTCTGCCCAAACTAAATGAGAGTTGAGAAATTGCTGTGTTTTGTTTGATATTTGTTTGTATTCTGCAATGTGGCAATATGTTTGGCCATCGTCGCTGACTTGGGAGACGGCTTAAGGCCTGTTAGGCATACCGCTTTGGCAATACTATTGCCACCTTCGTAGTTTGCTAGTACTACCTCGCTGGCTCTAACAAAGGATTGTGATCTGTGTACGTGGATGGGAGTAGCCTATACATAGGTATTAGGTACTAGGACCTTCGCGCAACAATAGATGTCATACTGTATCCTACGGAGCTCGCGCGAATGTCCTGATAATCCGACCAAGATGGCATTGTCATTACGTCAACTGTAGCCTTTATTGTAGCGAAAAACCCTACTACGCATTATCCTTCATAGTTAACATTGCACTTCATACCTCATTGAAATTCCGACTGCGTAAGCGAGAACGAAATAGAATCGAGGCGCTCTCTGTGCCAAGACCTCACAAGTCATGATATAGGTCTATATTAATATTCACTGTTACGTGGAGAGCTTGGGAGTGTCCTAGAGCTAGTCCTTGGCATATACATACAGATCCCAGGCCCATGAAGCCTGGCAAGTGAGGCAAATGGGGGTTCGGGTGAGGCGATCCCTTATAAAAGGCGTAACGGAATCTTTGAGATCACACGATGAGAGTGAAAATTCAATGGCAGCTTTTGTCAGGAACCCGTAGGTATGAGGCTACGTGTATATTCTTGTTGCTGTGCGGGGGATCTAAGCCCCTATGCAGGCCAGTTTCGCTATATATGTATAGACGTTTGTCTCAGTGCCAAGTTTTGAATGTTTAGGGGCAAGTGACGTGTTGAGAATTTAAGGGAAACAGGTTTGAAACACGTCACTATCCGGTATTGATTTGTAAAATATTATCAAATATCAGGTAGGTTGAGTTTATGGGATGTCGTTAAGGGCCTAAATCAGATATAAACCTAACCAAGGTTACGTAGGTAGTATGAAAGCACATTCACAATATTAGTAAAAACAATTGATATGCACAGCATATAGCAAGCATTGTAGAACATCTCTTGATTCGGGAAGATGTCGCAGTAGAACGGCACGCGAAAGAAATAGAGTGGCAAGCAGCGCATACGTTCCACGACGTTCGATTGCCCTTTTCAAACCCATATCTCCCCAAGCAAAAGTCACTCGCCGCAACAAAAACAAGCCCAAACCAAAAGCCACACCGAAATGCGCAAACCAACACCGCGCCACCAAAATCTCCAAAGCTAATAGGAGCACTACACCCCCTTCAGCCACCACCCTTCTCCCCCTCCCTTTTTCTTTTAACTAAAACTCGAATACCGGCTTCCCAATGACGTTGGCGGGTAGCAAGAGCATAAACATGACAGATACAAAATAGAAGGTACATCAGCAAACAGCCCATAACACATGCACACCCATATAAGGCGCAGCCACCAACTTTGCGTATGTATGTATGTATGTATGTATGTATGTATATGTAGGGCAGGTATATACATAGGTCATATAAACTGATAGTGGGTGTGCCAACCATCACGCGCGCGCCGGGTGTTACCGACGGATCCGGGATTTCCTCAAGCCCTTCTTTTCAACTCACCCCCTTCCCACCTCCTTCCCCCAACCGAACCGCGTCCCACTCCACCCAACCCTCTCCGCACCGGGAAGATCACATGGCCGGCCGCGGACATAAAATGGGGCGCAGCAGGCTAGATCATGTGTGCGACGCGTAAACGTGAAGGTTGTGTTTTGTATTACCACTTTTCTTCTCTCCTCCCTATGTTGATTATTCACTTGCCACTATTTCGGTGCATACGTGTATAATAAGCTGTAAGATACCTGGATAATTATGTGCTCCTCCTGTGAACAGAGGAATAGGAATATTCAATCCACTCCCAGAATGTTTTAATGAGTCGTTGCCCTGGTTTGTGAGATTGCCTGCAAATGTAAAGAGTTGGTGTTCAACTGGACAGGGTAAGGCTGTAAAACGAGAAGAAGCAAACCTGAAACCAAGTTGAGAGGAGCAAGTTTCACGAATTGGATCGCACCTTTCGCCTTGGTCATGAGGTAGGTTTCTGTATGTAGCTTATATTACCGGCGGCACCGACTAGTAATAAAGCTATGAGCAGCCAAGTTCAGCTTGTCGGCGCCGGTATCAGAACATAGGTGGGGGAGCTGTAAGTAGCTCCTTTCTGTTATTGGCGAAAGAACATACACTACAACAATGATGTCATAAAAGAGGATCAATCTCATCGGGGTTTATAGAATCCCCCACGTTTAAGAAGCCCCTTTCTTGTACATTACCGGTTTTGTAGCCCTTAACATATAGGTATATCAAGGTAACACGCCTGTGGACCACATGTACATGCAGCCGTAGGCCCATATTTGAGATAGCTTGCGTATCACTATCGTTAATAGCCCAATATTTAGCATGGGGTTGCTCTCTTTCTCTTTTTTCTGTAGCCAGGAATTGTCAGTCCATACCTGGTAAGCCAAAGACTCGGATTATGCGGGAAACCTTGGTGTGTTACAATAGACCAGGGTAGTAGTGGATGCTTGCGTAAGTAGGCGACAAGCCACTTGCAGGCAGGCCCACATGAAGCCACAGTGTGGGGTACGCTAAAGGGTGTCATGGGGGTAAGCGAGTCAGATTACTACTATACATAGTAGATGGAGAGAAGGAAATTTCGACAATGAGATAGACACATAGTGACCATGAGCATTAGAGGTTATGACTACACTTTTTGAAGTCTCAATACCTTGCGGTAGACGAAGAGCCCGCGGGGGCCTAAGGTTTGAGGTTGGGTTGAATGGGAATAGCAGACGAGGCAATTAGACGGTCCGTTTAGCGGTCGTCGTGAGATATCTTGACGGTTGGGCGTAAAATTCATGTTTATAACTAAGAAAGGGAGCTTGCCCTTGATCCTACAGTATGGTAATAGATATAAGGGAAAGCCTCCTCGCACTGAGAGGTTGACTAGCTCTGGATTAAGCGAAAGCCATAAACAAGAACAAAAAGTATGTATAAATATGTGTGAGTTAGTTACATTTAACCTGGCTCAAGGCTCCGTGAAGGGCATGAGATTAGCGTGTCCAGCTGTTTTTCGATAGAGAACTTGACGTCTTGACTACGTTAGGGTCATATGGGCGGGTTTCGTCATTATCAAGCAGCGACATCTTGAAGTAAAATTAAATGACAAGTAGGCGATAAGGATAGGTAGCTTGGGGATATAAGTGCTCTGAAAGAACACTATCGTCAAGAAGGGGTGTAAAACGTAAATTAATAATTTAGGACAAGATCGACTATCCTCGATAGCCGCTTTAGCCTGTATATGACTCTCGGTACGCTAGCAAGTAAACGAAGCGGTATTATTAACAGATATCTATTAGAACAACCAAGTCAACTTACTTCGAAAACCCACGCTGTCACTTGCATAGAATTACTACACGTTGAGACAGTTGAGACAATTCCGGCTATGTTATATACTTATAGCGTTTATTGGCCGACTAATGAATCGATGTATATGACCAGACTGATTGGAGCCTGGCTTGAGGAGCTGTAATGAATATCTTCTAGGATTCGCAGGCAATGGAAGGCTGATCTACTTGCAGGGCTATATTCAATTGAATCGAGCACATATCCATACACATCATCGAGTAGCATGGAGTTGTTCGTCTCCTATTGCCAGGCCGACTTGGTTGGATCAGAAGACTTGAAAGTAGCTGCACGACGACTCTTTCGGCAAGATGTGGGTGGAGATGAGTAGAAAGGCTGCAAAGGTATGCTATATCTATTAAGGTTAGACCAAGATTGTGATACGCATCATGAGCGTGGCGAGGACGCTCGCGTGGGCAGTCGGCGTCTGGACCAAAGCACTCAATAGCTAGAGGTACAGAGGCTATGCACCGGCTACTCGGTCTTTCGTTTAGCTATCGTGTCCGGAACATCCATTTTGAAGCTGAGCAACCATCTTAAGTCGCTAGTGTAAAGTGATCCGTGGGTTTGGTATAGGGCTGTCGTATGCCTCCAACAATGGACTAACCTGAGCTCATAACGCCGAACAATTCCCAGACATAAAATCGGTTACTAGTTCAGATGTCTTCATAAAAAACCTACCGAGGTGAAGCCAGCGAGCAATAAGGACCCGATTTGGCAAAGGGACATAGGACTTCTTCGTATCACCTGATAAGTGACCCATGACACTTTCGGCACTTGAAGGCGATCAGTTCCAGACGGTACAGGTAGCCGACGAGTGTAGTGCCGGGGTCGACGCGGCGATGGGAACCTGACTTGGCTACCGACATGAGACTGCCGGCGCACTCCACCATTCCATGCCGTTTGCCAATACAACGTTCACTTTCAGTCTGGTGACGGGATAATCATGGGTTCGGAGTGGGCCATATGAGAAAGAATGAGTTTGTAGTACGAAAAAAGAGAGAGAAATGACATCAAATATGATGTGAAGAGGGGGGAAGAAGAGGCGACGAGAAGTGGTGAACAAGGGGAATAGGACTGTCTGTACCTTGATGTACGGTGTACCTGAACGGCTCTGACCAGGTGTGGCAAAGGCCAATCAAATCTAGCCGAAAAACCGACTGTCTTTCCTAATAGGGACGTGGTAAGAGACCTGCCCTAAATAACCCCGTGTGTGTCAGTGTACTAGTGCACTAAATGCAGCATCGTTGCAGGGGTACCAAGTGGTTGTAGCAATAGTGTATAGTCCCGAAGGACAAGGGTGCATATTCTATTTGGGCCTATGAGTACTCCACACCCCTACAGGGGCTGACATGGCAGGGTCATTCATCTATGATTGTACGTGCAGATGTGGCTTCTCTCTTGCATCCAACGCATCCAACCCTCCAATGTTAGATACAGGAGCGATACGTGATGCATAACTGAACAGCATCTCTTGCCGATCCCGCTGAGCCTCCAACTGCATAACACGGCCTTCGCAAGTCTAGTCGCCGCCATATCACACCACATCCAACCAACACATGCTTGGTATTCTCTTTCTTTTGCCTCTCTAAGCAGCTACGCCGGTCTCATACATCACTGGCAGCGATGAGACCACGGCGGATGGACAACTACAACTGCATCGAAACTAAACATAGGTAATGACATGCACAAGACTTTTTCACTACTACCCCGCCAAAATAAAATGCTGGTATGCTTCGGCTGTCGGCCTTTTCGATTGATTCCATGTCTTGGCTGCGCGACAACTACTTACAGTATAGCTGTGACGCCTTTTTATCCACCCCTCTGAGCAGATAGGCGCCCTGGCCCAGCCGTGCATTCTTACCAACCCGAGCATCATCAAGTCCATCTTATCATTTATCCTGAAGACAGAGAAGGCGCTGACCTCAGCTTTCCATTGCTCATTTTGTCCAAGTGCATTGCAATAGTCAACTATAGTCTTAGACCAGAGGTAAGCTCAGCTGTTGTAATCCGTCCCATGATCAGATCCGTGGGGGTTTCGCATTTACCCGACTCGAGTTTATTACGTTCGTTGGTAGCTTAGGTACTGATCGTTGAGCACACACTTAGCTAATGTCCTTACTTTTCATACGTTCCCCCGCGTGTCTACCACTGTCGTAATCGGCTAAGAGCTATTTGTCTTATGCACTCACCTAATCATTCTATCATGGCTGATCTGGTCGCTTAGCTTATCCGATGCAGCCATTTTTGAACTTGTCAGATATCACATTGTTGGACCACCAGCATCGATGTGGCCCCTACTGGCCGATGCTTACACCGCGCTTATACGCGTGCGCTGACCCCACGTTCGCAGAAGTAACGAACCTCAATACAATATCATACTATCTCTCTACCCACCGAAGACCTAATCAGGAAAATAATAAGCCCGATTATAGTTGGTAAGATACCTAACATGCTGCTGCTAGGAACTACCAAAAAGTATTCGTCCAATTCAGTATCGGCCAAGAGAAGGATTATAAAGCATCGCCCTCCGATCTATCTGCAGCATGTGATTTGGTAATGAATGCGGGTCAAGCCAGTCGCCCCATATTTCAAGGTTATTTCTCTTTCCGTCGAACTATACCTATCGTTCTCTTATCCATTGGTTGGTGATGTAGTACAGTACTATTCTGTCTTCGACCATTCAGAGTAGACCATCATTCATATCAACAAACCACTCGAAACAAGTTCAGTTAATTACCACAGATTAACGTGAAAATCACGTTGCTTCAATGAGTACAATCCGTCACCTAACCCATATCTGCCTGACTTGTGCTCGAAGTCCTTGTCATGGACCGCATATTATATTGGCTAGACAAAACTGGCTGTGGATGGTAAGCTCGGGACTTGGGTACGACATCGAAGTCACATCAGAATCGATATGTCTCAAGTTGTGCATGGTGGCCTTTGGCAAAACCATTATCGGCTAGAAGCTCAAAACCAACTCGACCAAAGGCTTCACGCAACCACAATGGTAAGTATCTACTTCGAGGTACCTAAGCTAAGGCAGTATTCGCCACCCTGTACAACTAAATACCTACCTAATACTGTATAAACAATGCATTTGGAACGCTTCCTACAAGTTCCCCATAAATAGTAAATGGGTTGTTATTACTCTGATACCCATATCATGCGGTACAAGTAACTCAACTGAAAGGACCACCATGACTGAACATCAGCCGGTACCAGCCAGGGCTGTTCGCATAGAAAAGAGCCCGACGCAAGCGATAGCCTGCAGCCTAGATCAGATTTGTCCGCGAAATGGATCAGGTTGCAGCAGATGATGAGCGTTAGTGAGTCACCTCAACATCCGCGTTCCACGCTCGTCGCGTGTCCCATAGACAATTATGTCTCAATACAACCCATCATAATTACGAAGGATGCATGCAGCACTGTACAAAGGCTAGAGGGAGTGCGTTTGATGACGATGGGTGTGCAGGCTCTTACCAGTTAAGAAAAAAGGTGGTCGGATATTCAAGGACTTCAATGTATGGGGTAGCTCTATGATCGACACCCTTCACGGGGTTACATCGCGCCCCAAGTGCTACCACTGCCCATATGCATATGACCGATCGTTCATACAACATGGAATCTTTTTGGTCTCGCTAGGCTTGCCTGTTCTAACATCCAATAGATCCCCAAGTGTACCGAAGTCTATTTCATACACCAACTACATTGTCTTGCTATGTTAAACATCCTCTAATCTGAGACTGTATAGCACACCTTGCCACGACAAGGACGAGCATGGTATCATAGTTCTAAGAATGAAGCTTCTTAACCTATTAAGGTATTCAAGGACTAGCCAAGACATAGCTCCTTATCATGCCTTAGGTAACAAAACATAAATATCTCAAGTGGCTTTAACTGAAGGTTTAATGGTCAACCGTACGCTTAGAAAATTGAAGGCTTGGAATTTATGAAAACTCGCTTCCACCAGTTTATTTTCCGGCACAGCCTCGCAGTTAGGCGAATACAGTTACACTAGTCCTGAGGCCTGCTGCCCGTAGTTAGTACGCGTAATAGACAAGACAAGTACCGGGTTACTCATTATAGCATCTCGGTGAAGGGTATAGGGCGACCTTTGATATGGCTGCCTTCGCACTTTGCCCTTTGCCCTTGGCGCTTCACCCTCTAGGCGTATCAGGTAAAAATGGCACTTTCTCTGCTCGACGACCCTTCTCAACCCACCCTCCCACACCAAGTCGACCGATCAGTTTCCACTTCTGGTATCGTAGATGCACTCGGCCCGTCTCGTTGCGTGTCTTAGCCTCAACCAAGCACCCGGCTCGTATAAGCCGAAGCCTGTAAGTGCAAAGAGTGACCCTGGTTCGTCGACGCCGCGTGAGGTATGGCTATCCTGTTCGTGGGCAAAGATACACTTCGGTCCCCATCAATGTCCCTGCCTGCCCTCCATTACAAAACCTGCAGGTGTCTACATGACTCCAATTTGCCCCTCGATGAGAAGCCGGAATTATTTGGATCGTGCTCGATCCGCCTGTTATCCACCTGACGGTATCGAACAAAAAGGAGCGATACCCGCCAAATACCCTTACCTTCATACCTTCTCATTTATCTATCTTACTTGCCTTAACTCTCCTCCGCAATCTACTCTGTAATAATACTCCTATTATACCAGAGCAAAAGGTTAATCGAAAGTCGACTAGCGGCCGCACGAACCTGGAAACCACTTATTGGACCCGGCCACAAGCAAGCCGTTCTATTATTATTGATGTTAGTAGCACGGCGGCGGAACTTGCCCGTAGCTGAAAGCCCACATCTGTAGGCAGACCAACAACAGGCGAGGATTCGATGTAAGCTTCTCCTCACGGCCGTATATCTGGCCCACGAGAGACACCAATGTGTACTTGATGCGTGTTCAGCTAAACATTGGCCGACTCCCTGTCTTCGCATGCGCTCGCAAGTTTCACGAGACCTACGTACCATCAATATACAGCGTGCTGCTGCTTGCCAGCACCTACCTGGTTTCCCGTACTGGACAGAAAGACCTTGCTTGCTCCTTGCAGCTTTAAAATCCTGGGGGCTGGGGGTTACAGGTTGACAGGTTGACAGGTTGACAGGGTGCCTGTACAAGTACCTGCACAGGCGCTCCATAGGCGCTAACCTTAAGTACCTTACTTATTCCGCACTGCACCGCACCCGACCCGCGCCCAGCGTGACTCGTTATTCGTTATTCGTACCAGATACCTGGCAGTACCCTACAGGACAGCTGTGGTACAGGCCTACAGTACACTGTACCTGCACCCTGCACTGCACCTGCAGCACTAGGTAGACTTGCACTTGACTCCTCTACCCGCCTATCTGCCTGCCTGCCCGCCTGCCTCGCTGCTTGATGGCTGGCTGGGGCGATAAGAGATACCGCCTGTAGATAGAACAGTCGTCGACCCGAAACAGCAGCATCGCAGGAAAACAGTGGGCGAGCGCCCGCAGCCACCCAACCAATGCTCTCGACCGCTGCACCGACGGCCCCTCCTTCGTCGACCCTCCTTCCTCACCACCACCACCGCCGCCGCCGCCGCCAGCTCGATTCTCACCCTCACCTCCACAGCTCTGCAGCAGCGCACCCATCGCCACGCCACCGTCGCCCTCGCCCGCCACTGCAACTAACCTCGTTGCCGCTGCGGTTTGACCGCCCCGTTGAGCCGCGAAGCAGTCCCACCGCCACCACGTCCGCCGCCTCTGCAATGGGTGACTATCGCCATATGAGGTCGGGCAGCCTCAATTCCCTCGCCAGCCGGCACTGCGGGCGCCCCGGGCCAACCCCAGCTCACGCCCGCTTTGATGGCCCGCGCAGCCCACCGAGTACGTCTCGTCCTACGCTTCTACCGGCTCCAGCATTGCCTCCTCCGTCGCAAGATGCTAACCGTTGCTGGACTTCTGCTGCAGACACCTCCCACGTCCCTGCAAGTTCTTCCGCCAGGGCGCTTGTCAGGCTGGCTCGGCCTGCCCCTTCAGTCACGACCTCGGTGTCGCCTCGGAGACGGTATGCAAATACTTTGCAAAGGTACGCGACTTCGAATCCACATGATAACAACCGCATCACCTCTTATCTCTGCCGCTCGCTGTCTCTGTCTAAGGGCCTGGCCCTCGCCCTCGATGCTTGTGATGCAGGACAAGGGGACAAGGGGACAAGGCACATGTCTTGCCCCGGCGTATCACAACACCATCGCCGTAGAGGCAGAGGCAGCAGCAGAGCTGGTGGCAAGGCCTCAGCTGCCACACGGTGTTTTATTTTTACTGACATCTGTGAAATACAACACAGGGCAATTGCAAGTTCGGCCCAAAGTGTGCCAACGTCCACGTTCTCGCTGACGGTCGACGCATTAACTACGGCAAAAATGGCATCTCCATCGGCCAGCCGCTACACCTGGGTAATCGCATCAGCCCTACCGCCTACAACAACTCTAACAGCGCCCTCACCAACTCTTTCATGCGTGCCGACGCTGCCGGTCCCTACAGCCCTTCGTACGGCTATCCTATCCCACGGGCGACTCATATCAGGCTATCGATCGCCGCCCGAGTTTCGAGAACGTACCTGTGATCGACACTACCTATTCTCACACGAGCTCTGGCTATGGCTCTCCTCGCGATGAAGACCCTATACGGTTAGGCTTGGGGTTGTCGCCGGTTGCTGCAAAGGGTCTGTCCGTCCTCGATGTGCCCTGCCCGCCTCATTCGATTCGAATGGTATTTCCAACGCAGCTAGGTTCCCTGCAGGGCCTTGGCCCTCTTCTGTCCCCTCTCAATTTGGCCTCGAGTCGCCTTCCCCATCACTTAATGCTGCCAAGGATGCCCGCACCTCTGAAGCCCTAAAGCTATTGCACCATTCTGCTTTCGGCAGCAACGACCTCCTCTCTTCAACCGTTACTGGCTCTTCGCCGCCTACCCAGCCTCCTGATGAATACTTCGGCCGCAGGCAGATGCACTCGAGTCGCTATGCTAGACCCAAAGTACTCAGTAGCAGTGCCCCTCGTGTCATCTCTGGCACCATCGATCGAGATTGGGAGTCTGAATTTCCTTGGAGGAAGATTATGTGCCCGACAATCTGAAGGAACTCTTGACACCGGCTGAGAAGGCTCGTCGCGGTTCCCGCGCAGCTGATGATGAGTTAAATGGCCACCGAGGGAATGGATCGTCTCCCAATATTATCAGTATCAGTGGAACTGGGACACCTAATGCCGAGCCAACTTCGAAGTTTGGGAGCCCGCTCGCATCAAGCCCAAGCCGCTGGGGTCCTCTGTTCCAGCGCCAGCATGAGGAGCAAGAGGCCAAAAACATGGCGTAGGAGCAAGTGCCGGAGCTTATGGACATATCGGTAGTCCCCTCCGCCAGTCGAGCCTGAGTGCTGAAGTGATGAGACCGCGTGTTGCTAGTCGATCCGGCAGTCTCGAAGGACTCAGCGAACATCTCCAGCGCACCCGCCTCGACGGAAACGGTAGCGGGGGCGAGTCGCCCTTGTTGCACCCCACGCGCACATCCCGAGACCAAGCGGGCGCAACGGCGACCGACATGTTAGCAGCGGTTCCATCAGCTCCAGTGCACGGTATACCACACCCATTGGCGAGGAACAGGAAGATGGTGACTTCGTTTTCAGCATGGACGAAGATGGCGACAGAGACAGCACGATACGCGCCAAGAAGCGAAGTTCGGGTGTTGGCACTGTAATGGGGTCTTGGGGTTCCAGTTACGCGAGTGCAGTGTCCGTCGGTGGAAAGAAGGAAAGCGGTTCCTCGAGGGTTGTCGACAGCGTTGTTGGTCGTTAAAATGGGAACTATCCTTCTGGCACCAGGAATACCCTGGCACTCAACCGAGCGAGCGAATGGGCCAATAGAAGCGCGGATTTTGGAGGGTTGCAGGCAGAAAGACGGGTTGGTGATACAACTGTGTCCCATTTACGAGCTATGAGTGACGCCTAGGCTACAAGAGTCACCATCTTGGTGTCTATCCCACGCATTTACCGATCGCTAGACTATTTTGGCCGATGTCTACACTATACCAAGGACGAAAATTGATTTGGACATAGAAGAAGCAGCATTGGCACATACGAAGACGCATTACCGGCTTGGGAAAAATAGCATCATAGTAAGGGAGAAGTGTTTTTGTAAGGGGAACAGGAGTTGGCTGGCAAAAAACCCCGTGATTGATTGTTATTCTTGTCTATATCACCATGTGCCCTAATAGGCCGTCTCTTGTACCAATCCGGAGGAGTTTGGCGTTGCTTCTTGTTTGCTTTGACGGTTGTCATATTCCTGGCATTACAACACCCTGCGCCTTGGTTTTTCTGGCCAGGGAAGGGTGGATGGACAGATCTCTGCTTTTTACAGTGGCTTGTAATGCATGTCTTGCGCGCACGCAAGTCTGATTTACCATTCTACCAACGCACGTACAACATGTACATACATATCTGGGGTTTGAAATTAAAAGGACCCGATAGACGAGTCTGGTTGATTGACTCACGCTCATTTCTAAGATCAGGGGTATCGGCCGTGATATGATAGCTCGACATGTGTGACGTGATAGGGTGCCTAAGTGTTAAGAAACGGGACAGCTGTATCGAAGGAATCCAATGGACCTAGATGCTACATACAGATATATAAGCAAGTAGCTAATACACTTTAGCAGTCACAAAATCCATTCTTATCACCACACCTCTCCAATAGCATTAGGTGCATATATGTCTCCCTACCCTCCAAACATTTCCCTGCTTTCCCTCCTTGCCATTCGCCTATGACGGTCACCGATTCCACTCCTGGGCAAATTAATCCCCGTGTTCCCTAACAGGGGCGGGAGCGGGGGCAGAAGCAGATGGCGCAGCAGCAAGAGGGACATCAGTCCGCGGCCAGAACCGGCTGAGATCGCCCACGGGGAGGTTTAGTGTGATGCGCATCTCGCCCGCCATTATTATGAAGGTCATGTACCAGCCTAGCGCGGCGACTACGAAGAGGAGGGCGCCGCCGGCCTATTGTTTTGTACATGATGTATTGTGTTAGTCGATAGGTGAACTTGTGTGTTGTGGTTTTGTAGAATTCGGGGAACAGGAGAGTGGGCGAGAGAGGGGGGAGGGTGAGAGCCTCTTACCGTCTGGAGATGCCCAGCTGTTTCGAAGTCGCCGGCGGCTACTTTAAAGTCTGTGAGAGAGCGGGGGTTAGTATTAGTTGAGTTTGTCTTGATACAGAGGACAAAGAGCATGTTTCTTGGACCCAGGCGCTTGGGTCTGGGGAACTTGAAGAGGAGTGAGAAAGCGGACTTACAAGCGCCAGCCAAAATCCAAGCAGCAGTGCTGACAAGACCGAAGATTAAGGCAAAGACGGTGTTGATCTTGAGCGTGAACACGAAGAAGGTGAAGAGCGCGAAGCCCCAAACGATAAGATACAGCCCGACGTCGGTGTTGAAAGCGGCAGACGTAGCGCCCGTGGGATCGCCGGCTGTCGCATATGGAAGTGACAGGTTTAGCGTTGGTAGCTGTAGGACCCGAACGAGAGCCAAAATACGGCAAAGAGGCCCATTACCATCACTATTTATTTGGTATTGTCAATGTTTCTTTCGGAAGATCACTTTGCAATACTCCAAGCTTTCCCCTGCCCCGTTGTTACTCTCTCGCATGCCGACCAGATAGTACCATCGCATAGACAAAAAGCCAGACCCAGCTCTGTTGACAGAGGGGGAAAGGGAAGAACTCACTAGGGAAGAATTCCCATTATCCACTCGAACACCATGGCGAAGGTTAGAAGCAAGGGGCCAGTGAAGAAGAAGATGCCAACGACAGGCGCGAAGCCCTCGGAGCCTCCCCAGCCCATCAGCACCATGGAGAACGTGAATGTGGATATCACGAAACCGACGAAGCCCAGCGCGGTTGGGTTCGCGAATCGTAGGTTATAATCCCTACATGCGGTACTTTTGGGGTGAGGTACAGCTTTAGATGAGAGTATAAGTATGTGAATGTAGTACTAGGGTTGGGGTTGACAAAGTGAGGTATAATTGAGTAGACAATAATTATAAATACCACAGAATAAGGGATGGTTGAAGGATCGTAGACAGGTGAGACGAATCCATTTTCACTACAATCCGATAACTATATAAGATACGATCGCACCTTTTCAAAAAGCTCAGGGGGCATCGTAACGGCGGTGTCCGTTCGGTGAAGTCCCTTCTCGACATCATGGTGTTTTGTAACAGAGTCGCCATCGTGACTTGCCATCTCGTGCAATTCCGACTTATGATGGTCAGACACTTGTGCCGGGTTCGTTCTATTAGATTAGGCGAAAAAGAAAAACTCAACAGTGAGCCACAGACAGTAAATCAAGAAGGAAGTCATAAGACACCATATTCCCCGGTGGTGGCCACTATCACATCTTATATCACACCGACGCACGTCTAACACAGATCGGGAGCAGCGCTTGCCTAGTATACTTGTCTCTCGCAGCCAAAAGCGCCAACATGATATAACCGCGCCGCACAACCATTCGGTAGAAACCAGGATAGGATTCGCCAAACACAAGGGCCGGCCCAGCTCATTACGTCCATCCACTCACAGCACAACCCTTAGTTAGGGAAGATAGCCGTGCCACCCAACAACGGCGACCATGTCCTCCGTCCTACAGTATCTAATTATGGTAGGGATAAACCCGCCCGGCCGTGGGGAAGCCGTATAAGTTCGCGTCAATAAACTCCACATATACCCGTCCCGGCTCTCATGGAAACACTACATTATTACCAAATCCCACATGACACCCCCCTCCCCCGGAAGACAAGCAAACAAGCGAATGAACTCAGAGCACACTTGCGTAGCAATGCCCAGAATCTGGTAGAACCCCATGAGAGCCATCCCGTCTAGATGGGGTGTTGGTTTTCCCAGCTTGGACATGTGCTCCGCGCCTTGGAGTTCACGACGAGTGTTGGGAGGATAGGCGAGGTCGCACTCCCACTTCTGCCGACATCCCGCCAAGACCCAGCGCAGCGGAACGCGACCACCGTCCCATGTCGGACAAACCTATATGTTAGTAATACTGTAGCTGCGTCGTTAATACTGCGGCGCATGTTATATCACTTGCCCGTCCAGGGGTGCCCGCTCCAATGCGGGGTCGGGGAAGCCCTCTCTCCCCAAGAATGGCGTGGTTGACCCTGGCATCGTTGCTTGTCCAATGGCTTGATAAGCAAGCCATGGCCCCGTATACGCTGAATATGGTTGGTCAATTGAATGCTATTGCTGCTTTTTTCGTGGAGTAGCTCAGGTAGCTGACGACGATGGACGGCCAAGCTAAGCTATTGCTTATTCTGTGAGGGACGATTGCCGAGACACAACAGCTCTACATACACGAGCGATGCAGGTTACGATGACGCCGTTACAATACCTATTCGTGATCACGTTACCACACTGAGTAGCAAAGAGACGATCCAGGGTTGGAGTTGCTAATGCTTTGTAAAGCGTGTCGAGTCGTATTTGCAACTGCTTCCTGCCTTGAGATGCCTATTGTGTGAATTGACTGGCTCGCTAAGAATAATTATACCTCGCTACTAGCGAAATTTGATCGAAATCATGAACGATCGACGACACTTGCTAGTGCAGTTATGGAAACCTCAAGTAGTAGAGCGGAAATGGTGATTGGACTTTCACTAGACTTTCTATATCCATCGTTCTATACACGCAGATCGTTAAAGGCAATCTATATAAACGTTTAACATCCAAGCGAAGCTAACGCTGTGAAGTAAGAAACCGAGAATGTTTTACTTATGACGATCTCTGTATCTGGTAATCGTTACCTGGCAGGACTTGGTGCTCACGTAAGCTACACTGATAGTTATTCAATAATTCAGGCCCTAGCTGAATGAAGGGCCTTATGTGATTTGCTAATACATGTAGCCCTGCGATGTGATGCAACTCACCGACCCTGAGCTATAGGCGATGAGCAGACGCGCTTGAGGAAGCGAGCTTGCAGTTGGAGTAGGAAAATCAAGTGCACGATAATTATTAGATTAACTAATTAGGGACGTATTTTTGAGCTACAGTATATCCGAGTAGGTTCTGCTTCTCCAATGAAAGATAGTGTGCTTGACCTGGAGAGTGAGGTAGTTCTAGAGACCTTCGCGCAACAACAAGTATAGATGACTTACCCCATATATCACATAGCCTTTGATAATATACTTTTTCTTTTGGTGCCTGTCGCTGAGCTACTGATGCATAACAAATATTATAAACTTTCACACGATAAATAAAGGTGATTATTATAAGAAACTACAACAGTGCATAGCACATGATTTTAAGACGACTCAATAAATGAACCCCTCAGCCAAGTCTCCGCCATTAAATACTTAACTCCTCCTAGCATAGCGACGAAGGTCGTAATAATGGCCAAGGCCCTTCAGTATAGGCAGCGGGAAAGCAACCTCCTCATAACTATACTGGTTTTATCACAATATATGACTTACCACTTTATCTCTTATTTTGATTTGTAACATAAAAACTTCCAGAGAGTCGGCTTTTCTTTCTGCTTTATGTGTAACAAGAAAGATCTAAGTGCCATATTTCACACCGCTAAAAATGAGCACTCTAGCGCTAGGGCTGAGTTGCGGACCTACCGTTCATGATATGTACCTATTCACGAGGTTGATAGCTCTACATAAGTAAGAAAAGCTAAGTGATACTTTAGGACGGCCTGCTTTGATTATCACTATTGCCTTGGTGTTTCCTATTTCTTCTATTCTCTTTATTACCAACTCTCCAGTGATGGTTAAAACTAGCTGTCGTGATGTCCTAGGCGTGCTTATACAAGATTAAGCCTAGCTTGACTTGATAATAGCTCCTGTATAAGTACCAGCATCATACCGCGAGCATTCCTTCAATATAACACAGTAGTTAGGCCGCCTTCCAAGGCTCCCAGCCTAACCCTCAACATCACAATGCCGTAGGTAATGAGAGACTACAACCATTCACCGAACTCCTCTTCATCATCGCTATCCTCAACCCAAGCCCCGGTACTAGCTGAGGCCCGTTTTCAACAAGTCTCCAGAAGTCGGCAGAGTAGCTTTTCTCGGGGAAGCTCCAGAGAATCTTCCAGTCTTTGGGCTCCTGGCCATATTGGTAACCCCTTATACAAGCAATCGTTCTTCTCCATCTCCTAGTTCGGTTATTCCATCGTATAAATTCGACTTCATTCTGGAGGTTTAGTCCCTTAGCTACAAGCAACTCATTCTCGCGTCGCCCATATTCTTCCAAGTCTTGTCCGCTGGATTGGACCGCCAAAAGCCATAGAGTAACACGGCTTGACAACTTTGGCATATTTATACCGTAAGTCTTCGGATATAGACGTATGAAATCCTTGATTAGCGCCATCAAAGGGGTCAAGCAAGCTAAAGTGCTCTGTGGTTTAGGGCTATAGTACATAGTGTACATAGTGTTCATGGTGTGGTTTACGTAAACTTTAATGTGGTGAATATTAGGCGTGTTGCTTATAACAATCTCGGCTAGGGAGGCCCATTCCGCACTTAAGTTATCATGGGCACTTCCTAAGCCACAAGCAACAAAATGGATTAAAGAGAAGGAGGCCGTGGATTCAATGCACAGTGCACGAATGTCCTGAGTCCAGTACCGCTGAAATAAATCAGGAATGATTGCTGGGTGCACCGCGTAAAGCTCTACTCGCTCTAAATTTCGTAGCCGGGACGAAAGTGTTGTTCCCTCGTGCCAAGGGCATTCATGATCTTGGAACATTTTTAAGAACTCTTTCGATATTAAACCAATGTAGCAACTACACTCTTTGCTTTCAGGGTTGATGTTAGTACCTTGGTCATCAAATAGTTTGTTCAATTCATCCGCGAAAGACCAGTCGGCAAGAAATGTGGCGAGATCCTTGTTGAGCAACGCTCCGTGGAACAAATGTGTTATTGGAGTTCTGTTTACTAGTTAGCTCTAGTAAAATCGGCCGACGAGTGGAATGTTTATAGCTGAAGCCTTACTCATTATCATAATGATTGCTTTCAGATGGACTAAGGCCAATGTCCAGCAAGTACTTGACCATAGGTCTGTTCAGGCCCCAAACTGCGCGCTGGGTAAATGTGAGCTTGACTCGCCCTAGAGTCGGAAAGAATAACCTACATGAAGTAAAGTATCGCCAATCTTGTCGTCACGGTCGTATGGTGACGCTCGTCCACTCGAAAACAACATGTCAAGTTCCTTAGGTGTCCCATACTTGGCGACCATGAACACTTCGCTATTGCCAGGTAGGGTATGGTAAAATCGCAGATTAAACTGCCAATTGCCGTATGATCTAAAGCTTCGCAGCTCCCATGTAGCTCGACACATCCACGTTGGCAGCCGGAAGCGAATATTACTAACGGCATCCTTCCGTTTGTTCGTGTATCGCCAGGGTGCTAGCGTGCGAGCTTCAAGCTCTTCGTCATCGGCTAATCCTAGTGTCTGAGCGCGAAACTGCCGTTGATTTGCGTCGAAGGCACTCAGTTGATCTTGCTGAATATTGTCTTGAAGGCGGTGCGTAACGAGTGGAGCTTTAGATTCCGTCATGCTTTGGATTATTATATGAGGTTGAAGTCTTGTGAGGGCGCTGGGATGTTGTCAACGTGTATGTAATACCAGTGCGTACAGACCACTAACATAAGATAAGAGTTTTGAGCAAGGCTCAATATTGCAATGGCATTCTGAAGTCTCCTCTCAAGTACTCTAAGCTGCTCCTTTTTCAGTACCACTTTGGCTGTGGCAAGTTTAGTCCGAAACTTTCCGGTCCGACTGAGCTGCAATGATAATTCATCAACAAGTTCTGTCAAAGAACTTAAAGCCTTCCGGCAATAGGTGATGCTGCGACCCCCGAGACTATTGTCCCAGAGCATGGGCGACAGGTTGGCTTGGCCAAATGTGTTCTCGGCCTCCCAAAGAGCTGGATCAAGACAATCGATTTGGTCAAGAAGATCTTCAATAGACGAAGGCACATCTTTGAATTCATGCCATAGTTGTCTAAGCTTGATGATCGAATTACCCACTTGGGCGGCCACTTCAGCGACGGTGATGCCGCTCGCGGCTATGCCAAGAACTTCCGCCATGCCGCTGAAGAGGAGCTATTATTTAAGAGAGAGTAAGGATTGTGAGTGGGAAAGAGAAACGCGACGGAAATAAATCTACCTCTGTCGGTTGGGGCATCGCTTAGCACTGCCACAGCTGTATGCAGGCTGTAGGCGGATAGCTTTCTGACTCGCCGTCCATGCCGCCGGTCATTGGCTGTAGGAACCATAAGACTCTAAGGTTAACAGCATGCGACAACACGACAAATATGCTAATACTACGTAACGACAGCAACTTGTCTGATAAGCCAATGCTTCGTAGCTTTGCGCTCCACCAGTTCACCCAGGGGAGCATCAAATACTACTTGTGCTTCCCATCGCCTCATGATCAGGCATTTCTATCTAACGCTTGATAACATAAAAGCGGTAATTTTAATCGTCAACTGAAGTTTTATCTTTGCCTTTATAATTTCCTAGGCGGCGTAGTAGGGCAGCTATGCGCCGCCGCGACTTGTCGAGCTTCCCGGTATCTAAAGGGGCCGTAGATGGGGACGACGAGAGATGGATTAAGGATAACAATGATGGTGATGCACTTGGCGTGATGTCCATCTGTCGACCTTAAATGTATTTCACGCTTTTAGCTTCGCTAATCCGAAGCTATTGCATGTATGATTAGAAAATGGATCACCTACGAATATTCCCAGCACCACCAATCCCATAACCTCGAAATTGGGCATCACACTCCGCCACATCATCTTCACTACCTTCGTTGTTGTTGTCGTCTTCGGCCTCGCTCTCATAATTTGAGCCCAGTCGCCGAGGTCTATGTATATCCTCGAAGTTTATATCCATATGTGTAGTCGGGCTGCTCGTCTTCGCATGCTGAAGGTTCGCTACGGACACGATACGCACAGTCGTCAGCCGACCTTGTATGCGCACGCAGTGTCGACGATAGCGGCGCGGCAGAAGCTGATTAGTTTCTAGATCTGAGGCAGCTAGTTGGAGCGCTTCACCATCAACAACGCTCGTTGTGTTATGGTTGTGATTGGAGGTGTAGGTAGACGTCTGTAGGGACGGCGTCGTGAGCGGTCGGGAGCGCATATCGGTAACCTCGTTTTATCTAAGGGCTCGATAATCGTGTAATCGCTAAATAGTGCGTGTAGGGTCAAGACCGCATTAATTATTTGATGTTCAATGTAGAAGGGTCCTTACAATAAAGGGGCAAGTACAGCATTATAAGCCCCAAAATATCTCCAGCTGATAAAACAAACCTAAGACTAAGTATGTTGTCAATCCCTGTAAGGGTAGTAGCGATGGCGTTCGATAACTTGTCGGCGTAACGGCTGAACCTCAGCTAGGCGACTCAATGGTCTTAAATAAATAACACAGAATGGTGAAGTTCCTATGAGGCGTTTTGGTATCGCCACTGTCTCAATCAATGACAACCGATTTGCTTCCCCCAAATTCCCGCGATTTGGGTCGTTATTTCATTACTTCTAAGCTATTGGTCTAGGAAAGGTATCATCCTCTAGCAGCGTGCTGTCGATTAAAAGCTAGCCATCGAGCTGTCCCTTCGATGGTGCATTTGGTGTTGATCTATGATGTTCCCTCGTTGATGAATTACCCTTTACCTCATTAGGATGACTCGCTGAACATTTAATCTTCAGGTATGGGAGAGACATTAAGCACGCGCAATCTTCCAAGCGAGACTAGATGCAGCAAGTCTTTACTAGTATTCACTTTTATGCAGAGAATCGAAGACACATACGGAGTATAAGTACTAAGCATACGCCAATGGATAGGCCTTTCTTTCCACCAATAGCAAATCAATTGTAGCGGTTATTCGGCGCTCCAAACGACGTACGGAGCTCAAATCATCGGAGACAGCTTTGTCCGAGCTATCAAGCTAACGGTTCGACACTAATCTAGTGTACACTTCTTACAGGGCGCTTACCGCATACGGTCATCAACTAACAGATTAATGACTGAACGGTTCTAAAGCATTCACAAGAATTTAGCAGAAAATGGGACAAAACAAGGTGAAATGCAGACCGTTTCTTCCGTAGCTCTAAGTTGGAATTAATATAATGGGCAGTAAACTCAGAGCTCATACTTTTTAATATGGGAAAATGAATCCCCTGGTCCTTAGTTTCTTTTTTTGCTGACAAAGTGAATAACATCAACATCCCTGTTAGGGCGTGGGATCTACCGATGACGCCCAACTTTGTATTTTTAATGCCGACTTATACCCGCTAGCATGTGGTCTTCGTGTACTTGAACATGGCTACACTGATGTAGAGAGACTAAAAGATAAACAACATTACCCAAACTACAATCATTTGAGAATATGACATCAGAAAATGAAAGTATATGCTTCTAGAAAAGCTAGTCATCTAGGATGAAGCATTGCTAGATAGACCTAGGCAATAGTACAACCAATCGTAAGCTTCCGGGCCTCCAACACGGTGGCGGCGATCCGTTTCCGGGGGCAAGGGGGTCAAGACGCTCCCGAGGTCGGTATATGCGGGAGTGTTGTGCTATCATATGCAACCATAACCTCGGGCCTTCGAGGAGCAATGATATAGGTATTTTATTAGCAACCAATAATGAGCCTTATCCCCCTCTTGACATCTCCGACTTCACATCTCCGATTAGAGCTGCCTCATCCCCGCTCTATATCCATCATCCTTCGGGTCCCACCGGTGCGGGTCGCCTTTAGATGCCTACTTTAAGTATGCGGAAAGTGGGTTTCAGTTATCAATGTGTCAATCGAGGCTCCGATTCGGTGGCCTGTCGTTGCGGGAGGTGGTCCCGAGGAAATTCTTTTCACCCGAATTGAATGTTGGTCATAGACTGTTACAGTTAAGGCGCATTTTAGCCTCCGTCCTACTTGTTCTCCTAGTCCTAGTCCTATGCTCAACTAATCGGCCGTTCCCGTATGACAAACCGAGGAGAATATATAGTCCCCCGATAATCCGTCACGAAAGCCTTACGTCAGGGTGAAATCTCTATATAACACACAACTCAGCAATTCATGAGCGTTGGCCATGATAAGCAGCCATCTTCCAGTCTTCATCGTCGAATAAAAAAGTGAAGGTTTTCACACGTCTTACACTCATATTTAGATTAAGAAGGTTTCCCATCCTGTACAATCGGCACAACGACTGATCGGTTCGCAAACGGTTGACATGCCGACGTCGACTCCTTCAAGCTCTAGCGATGGAGAATTACCGCTCGACATCGAGAACAAGACACTCGAGACGGTGTGGGATTTGGACGAACGCACGATGAGGAAGCGCATCAAAGAGCATCGAGGAAAATGAGCAATGGGAACCGGGGCCGGAATTCCTCGATGTGAATGCAGAAGGCCTCACCGGGACAGTAAGCCGGGTGCTGAGCCGGATTTCGACCAGCGCAAGCAGGAATCCAGGGCCACCACCAGATGGGGGGAAGCAAGCCTGGTTAATGTGTAAGCGAGACCAATTTTCGCATCATTTGATCTTCCTACCCTAGTTATAGAGAAACTGCAGACCTAGCCGTAGCATGCTAACAGCGAGCCGGCAGGTTTGTGCGGGCATTTGATCGTCATGAACACTTGGGGTTTCATTAATTCCTTCGGCGTCTTCCAAACATACTACACGGAACTTCTGAACTTACCGCCATCTGATATCTCTTGGATCGGCAGCATCACCGTGTTCCTGACGTTTTTTCGTCGGGACATTCACCGGTCGCTTGGTCGACGCCGGCTTCCTACGGCCAGTCCTAGTCGTGGGAACCGCGTTTCTAACGCTTGGTATCTTCACCACGTCCGCGGCGACACAATACTACCAGTTCATATTAGCACAGGGGTTAACTATAGGCCTCGGATGTGGGTGTCTTTTCTGTGCGGCCATCACCACGGTCGCGACATACTTTAGCAAGAAGCGTTCCTTCGCCATCGGCCTCAGCGCCGCCGGCACCGTCTCCGGAGGCCTCATTTATCCCGCCATGGCCCGCCAATTGTTGCCTAGTATTGGGTTCCCTTGGACCATCCGTGCCATGGGTTTCGTCATGCTGGGGACAATGATATTTGTAGTAGTATTTATGCGATCGCGGGTTCCGCCAAGGCACTCCGGCTCCCTCGTCGAGCTGTCGGCATTCCGTGAGCTTGAGTACTCGTTCTTCTCTGTAGGAATGTTCCTCAACTTTCTAGGACTATACTTTACCTTCTATTACCTTGGCGCATATAGCCGGAGTGAATTCGTTCACCCACCTCTGTCATATGTCGACTCCCTCAACTTGGTGTTGATTCTGAATGGTGTCGGTCTCGCTGGTCGGCTGTTGCCAAACCACCTCGCTGACCTCTATGGCCCTCTGAACTTGCTCGCGCCTGCAGCTCTGCTTTGCGGCATCACCATTTTTGCTTGGATGGTTGTCGACACTCCGGCAAAATTATACGCATGGGCCTCGTTTTATGGCATCGCAGCTGGTTGTATCCAGAGCTTATTCCCTGCTGGGCTCAGTTCATTGACCACAGATCCGCAGAAGCAGGGGACTCGGATAGGTATGGTTTTCACCATTGTCAGCTTCGCAACGCTTATAGGGAATCCGATTGCTGGCGTTATCATTGCCGCTAGCGGTGGTCGGTATAACGGCGCGCAAGCTTTTACAGGGTCGAGCTTGCTGCTGGGTGCCTCGTTTATCTTCGGGGCGAGACTTGTAAGAATGAGAAGAACGGGTCAAGGTTGGCTGGTAAAGATTTGAGGCGTCTTCCGCTTGGGCTGCTTCGAATTTGATATATGAGCGTGTTCTATTGTTATGTATAGAGTTATATCCGAGTAATAGGTTAGTTAACAAGAGCTAGGTTAGGTGTCTTGTCAAATTTACAAATAGTTGAGGTAACCTCTCAACCCCTCCCTGAAAAGCAGGGTCAACTCCAACAGGCGCCGGGGTCGATTATGCGTTTTATCTAGTCATCTACCCCCGAAGCCCACGTTCAGGTTCCAGTTAGTACATACAGTGGCTAACAGTGGTTAACAATGATATTTTTTATATAAACATCGAGCAAAGATTGAATTTATGTGCTACCTAAGAAGACATGATCGCGGCTATTATAGGTAACACATATCTCACTCAGCGAGCGGCGAGTGGCCCTGTGCGTCTCCTCATTCGATGCTATTTTAGAAGACTGCTCGCAGCTCTGCTATTCACCACATATGAATTCACGAAAAGCCGAAATTCATACTGTTACTTCTGTCTTTCAGATTAGACGGGAGTATCGTTACAGTATTATATAGATCTATGTACTAAGTACTTAGGTAGTTTATAAGTTAGTGTGGGTACGATCCTACTGGCAGGCGCAGGGGCTGTCTAGTACAAGACACAGAAAACGAGGTTCCCCTTCTCCAATTATTGCCGGGGTATAACTTGTTATAGAGGTTCTTTTCGCCCATTAAAAGAGGTCGTCGACATACATCATTTACATACATCATGGCTGAAGTCGTAATTACCGATGCCTCTCTGACTAACTTGAAGGACAAGGTAGTCATTGTTACAGGTACGACATCCCAAAGTCATATGATTTTACCCCACAGTCTCATATAATCCCAACTTACACGCATCTGCTTGCCTGGCCATCAATAGTTTTTTTCTCTATTATACAAGATGAAAGTATGGATACTTGAATTAATTATCTAATTTCAAGTCGTAAAGGCAGTTCCTCGGGAATCGGACTGGCAACTGTCCAGCTTCTTCTCTCACTCGGTGCATCCGTGATTGGCAGCGATTTGAGCGAGCCAGCAGAGGGCACGGTGTTGAGCTCGGCGCAGTTCAGTTTCCACCGGACCAACGTAACCGAATGGCAGGGTCTGGTCGGATTATTCAAGAAGGCCATCGAGCTCCATGGCCGAGTCGATCATGTGTTTGCTAACGCTGGTATGAGACCGATTACCAACTACGTGAGCGGCATTGAGCTTGACGACAATGGCGATCCGAAGGAGCCGACAAGTGTCGTGCTTGACGTTAACCTGAAAGGCACCATCAATACCGCTACCCTGGCCGCCCATTATATCCGCCAGAACCCGAGTGGCGGCAGCATAGTCGTCAACTGCTCTACTACGGGCTACAACGCTTCCGTGGTGTCGATTACTGTCAGTGCATCCCATCGATCGTCGGGTCTAGCTATGCTCAGGGCGAATGCAAATTAGAGCTATGTTCATAGATGTATCCGGCAGCATAGTGAGAGTAGTGCAAGCTAACAATCAATAGCCGTAGCAAAACACGGCACTGTCGGACTAGTACGTAGTATGCACGTTGCCCTCGCGGAACACAATGTACCGGTGCGGATCAATGGCATGGCGCCCAGTTGGACAGCAACCGGAATCGCAGTTGAACATATTTTCAAAAAGATCGGCGTCTATACCCAGCCGCCCAGTGTTGTGGCACGGGCAGCTGCGATGCTCATGGTCGACGAGTCGCGCCGGGGACACCTTATCCACATCGATCACGGCGTTTATAAGGAAATAGATGAGGCTCTACTGCTCCCCGCGTACAAGACTCTCCCGCATAAGGATACAACGAGCGAGGATGAGGTAATGGGGCTAATGATAGAGGCCTTGAAAGCCGGAACAGCTGAGGGGGAAGACTAGCTTGGATCACGACACATGGCACATTTGAATGTTGCGATTAAAAAACGGAGCCTACGTGCTCACGTTTTTCTATTTTTCATAAAAAGCTCTAAAGCTCTAAAGGTCACAGTCAGCACCGAGTTGAAAATTCAACTAACTAGATGATTGACCAAGATCGATCTTGTGACTCGCAGTGATTATATCGTGTTTTTCATGGCGGCACCAATAATGGAAGCTTGTCTATCGAGATCATGATATCTCGCATGTGTCATAAAGAATATGCTGAAGCATTTTTCAAATCGTCTACGGTCTTGTAATTCTCGACGTTGCTTCCTCAGTTACCTCGGTATCAAAAATTAGGTACCTAATCAGATTTAGGGTTCATCTAGAGTCTCTTTACTCTTGACTACAAGGTTTGACCCAAATTTTCAATACAATTTACCAGTCGCTGAAACCCGAACAATCCATTAGTTTCTCTATTCATCTCTGATTAAACGACTCGAGAATACTCGAGACATCCTTCCGCTTCTTGAGCGGTCTATGCGTATTACCCGAAGTCTTGGGGGTCCGTTTTGCAGACTGGGTTTCCGTCGTCGATCCGGAAGCTTTTCTCTTTTCTAGATGATAGTCCTTTCGGATAAATGTAAGCCCAGTTTCGAAGCTCCGTCGAGCGTGACGACTAGAGCCAGAATTGTTCAGCGAGTAGTCGGCCCAACCCGAAACCCCGGTTTGGTTGTAATCCTCATCAGCAAGGACCAACTGTAGTGTAGGCCGAGGGGCAAGAATGGTTGACCCAGAGGCGAATGCGGTTCCGTGGATGTCGAGTCCTTGTGCGAGTAGATCTCGATCTAATATGAGTCTACCAATATGACAATACACGAGAAACCCCCAAAGACTCCGAGTAGCCAAAAACAATGAGGGATCGAAGTAGCTAGTGTTTCGGGATGTCGGGGACTGGGAGCATGTTACCGCATTCTTGGTCGCGTTACATATGTCGTAGTACGCCTCGCAGTTACCTCTCGGGAAAGGGGTTAGTTCTGTTTCAAGCTTTTCAAGTGTGTGAAGTGGGTTTAAACCCATTTCGAATGCGGTTTCAGGGTTCAGTTTCCATTGATGATTAGGGACATCTTCGTCGAGAAGGTAGAAATGCCCAGAGATGGCATGAGAAGTTTCGTTGCCCTTCCCCTTTTTCAATTTCCAATTGGACTCTTCGCCCTCAACCACCGCCCAATCGCGCTTTCTACCGGCGACATCATAAAGTACCATAGAAGGAAACGCATCGATGTAGCGAAGGGAATGTCTCGTAGTAAAATCGTTAGCCCAAACCCTCAGGACTCTTAGAACCGGGAAGGGGTTCGGCATTTCTGACCACTCTCGTAAGACCGAGTCTGTCAACCGAGGGGATTCCCACATATTATCTTCCTCATTCCGCTGAATAAACTCGAGTACGGCCAAGTTCTTCAGTTGGACAAGATTTAGCAGCTCGTGAGTGTTGCCTTTGGTTTTGCCAGCGATGGTAAGATGTGCCAAAAAGTCAAATGTGTTTGAAACCAATGGCTCTATGTAAGCCGCAAGGGGCTGTATCTTTTCGACCGACGTAAGATATCTCATTAACAAGGGAGAAATATATTTTGTTGCTTCTTCATCACCTGACAACCTTGTTGCCATGAGTTTCCAAGTTTCCACTGATGGCGGGCTGATGCGTTCAAGGTCATTCCATATTCTACCCACCACTTCGATATCGAGCATTAGTATCCGTATTGCAGGCAAAATGTTCGATTGGACGTTCCGCAGTGATTCAATTCTCTTGTACATGTGGATCCCGATACAGATGGAAATAACTTGTCCTAAACACTGGCTAGGATAGGAGAGAAACAGCTTTTGAGATTACTTACATTGGGTTGGTAAGTATTGAAGATGCACTTTGTCAATTTCCTTAATATGCCGTATGAAAGCTTCAGACACAATTCGACAGAGAAGTCGCGCCGCTTTTCCGCGGTACACAAACAGAGAGACGCGAGCTGGTCGATCTGGAGCAGATCACAGGTTTAGTAGCCCAGTTCCATGAACTTGACATGATCCTAGGAACTGGGACATCCCGTTGCTGGAATACCTGGCCAGTGTTTGGGTCATATTCCTGGAAGGGAGGCATAGCCAATCAGATAATGCATCTGCGACTGAGAACACAAAAGCGGCAGTGTTTGTTATTATCTCCTGTTCTGAATATCGCGAGCTAGAGGCGATGACCAGGTGGTTGATTAAAGAGGATCCATCCCTATTGGGCAGTTGTTGGGGCTTCACTATTGGCTGGAACGTCGTATCCGCTTAATGCACAGCACTCAATTACAGCGCTTCATCTCTAAGGCCCTTGTCCTATTCTACTACATAGTCCCAGAATGAACAACATGAAATGCATCCCACCACTAGATACAATGCCGGGCCAAGACATATTTGATACACGATAGGTGTCAAAGCCCGCATACAAGCCCCCAGCTTTAAGCTTTAGAGCATGGGTTTTAGGTCGTCAGCGACATGGAACGGTGCTTCGGTCTTGCTCTTGATCTCATCTACAGTAACACCGTCCGCAATCTCGATAAGCGTCAGGCCGTGAGCGAAGTCAACGTCAAACACGCCCTAGATAGCAAGGTCAGAAAGAGAAAGACACAAAACACGGCGGGAGAATGCATCACTTACTAGCTCCGTAATAATCCTCGACACACAGGCACGCCCAGTCAAGGGGAAAGCACATTGCTTCACGATCTTTGGGTTTCCCTTCTTGTCCGTGTGCTCCATCGTGATAACGACCTTGGTAGCACTAGGGTTGCTGACCAGATCCATGGCACCTCCAAAACCCTTGACCTTACCGGGGAGCATCCAGTTGGCCAAGTCGCCCGTGGCACTTACTTGCATTGCACCGAGGATGGTCAAGTTGATGCGGCCGCTGCGAATCATACCGAAACTCTCTTCGCTGCCAAACACGGCGGCACCCGCGCGTAGCGTCACCGTCTCCTTGCCAGCATTGATCAGGTCGGCATCCTCCTCGCCCTGCTTGGGGTATGGACCGAGCCCGAGAATACCATTCTCGGACTGCAGTTGAACCTCGACTTCGGGGCCAACGAACCCCGGCGCAAGCATAGGCATGCCGATGCCGAGATTCGCATACATGCCATTCTTAAACTCTTTAGCGGCTCTCCGGACAATGCGTTCCCTCTTGGCGGCCGTGTCGCCCGAGCCGAGGACCTTCTTGGCATCGGCGTCGCTGTCATCCTTTGCCCACGTGTATTTCTCAATATTCTTCTCCGCAGTGCTTTGGATCACTCTCTTCACATAGATGCCAGGGAGGTGGACTGCCTCGGGAGGGATCTCGCCAGGCTCGACGATATGCTCAGCTTCTACAATGGTCATCTTGGCGTTGCGTCCCATGGCGCCGTTGAAGTTATTGGCGGCCAGACGGAACTGGCAGTTACCAAGTTTGTCGGCCTTGTAAGCCTTGACGAAGGCGTAATCCCCAGCGATGCTGTGCTCCAAGAGGTACGACTTCCCGTCGAACACCTTGACATCTTTCGGGTAGGAAAATTGATCTGGCGTTCCGTCGCTCTTATTTCTCAGCGGAAGTTCGCCTGTCTGTACCACTGTGCCAAAGGCTGCGGGTGTGTAGAAGGCCGGCACGCCTTTGCCGCCGGCAGCACAACGCTCAGCCAGGGTGCCTTGAGGGGTAAGCTCTAGTTCGACTTCGCCGGTCAGATACATTGTCTCAAAGGTCTTATTTTCGCCAATGTAGCTCGCGATCATCTTCTTGATCTGTTTGGTTTTCAAGAGCTGACCAGACCAGAAGTGTCAGTGCCAGCATTGTTAGAGACGGCCGTCAAGCCTGTGATCTCTGGCTTTTTCACATTTCGTTAATTAGAGTATCGGGCACCCCGCAAAGGCCGAATCCTCCACATAGGAGGGTCGTGTCAGGCTTCATATCTTTAAGTGCCTCTGACGCGGAGGGGTAGACCTTGTTGATCTCAGGCCTGCGAGAGGTGGCCGAAACGCCTAGCCATGATGCGAACATGCTGGTAAGGTAACGGTAGTTAATATGTAAATCGTTATATCTCATTTGCCATTATCCAATGTTATTGTTACTCACATTGGAGCCATAGCGAGAGTAAGCTCTCATAGTCCGCATACACACTGCTGACGAAGGCATCGTGACACCCGCTCTTCTCAAGACTTAAACTTCAACGACTCACAAGCGTATCTGCCGATATTAAGCGATGCGGCTCCTCTCCAATTATTCTCTATGGATTAGGGCGATGATTGCACAATGCTTCTACAATGATTCAAGTAACAAGACAAAACAACCCGTACATCTGTGAAAATGCTAAGCGGCTAAGTCGACCTTCTCGACGGAAATAGCTTTCAATGAGCAGCTAGTTCCCAATACTCGGGTGCACTCCGAATCGCGGGTGTTATTGTCGGCTATGAATTGACCCTGTCCCAAGCTACTTGACACCCTTGTTCGAGCACCGCTTCTGCCCAATGAGTTAGTGCGGAACTGGGGTATGTGGAGGCTCCTTTGTCGGAAAATGGCGGCAAAGGAAAACGACAGGCTAGGATAATTATTTACGCATTGCAACGGTTGTTGTACAGCTGTGAGCTCACGGTATTTTAATATGACGTCTCAGCTATGTAGCTATATTTCTCTAGAAACAGAAGCTTACGAGTGAATACCTATAGGGCAATAGAATTAAAAGAAAACATATATCACATAAGAATGCAATTAGTTTAGATTGTATTCAAGTTATTCTAAGTATGAGGCGGTAGAGTTTCAGGTGGCTCTATCCTTACGTAGCAGAGATGCGCTGCATGGAAAATGTCTTATCGATAAGGCATTGGTCAATCCGTCTTCCCAAAAATTTAGTGGAAGCGGGACAGGCTCATACAACAATTACCATTTCACGACCAAAATGGAGTCCAATTCGCCCAAACGACGAAAGCTGGACCACGCCCATGGCGGGCCGGCCCTCGAAAACGGCGCGTCGTCCTCCATGGGCGCTTCGGGTTCGAGTGCCTTCGTGTTGGAAACCGACGAGTTATTGAACGAGGTGAGGCTGGACTATTCGAGCGCTTTTCCCGGGCTCGACCAGACTCTGCGCCAGTTGAAGGAGGCCATCGACGGGCTAGAGCAGTACGGCCCTGTCCCTGTATGTACGCCACAACACCGACATAGCATCTAGCCATAGAGCGCAGACCGTTGACTGACCACTATTATCTACCATGCAGATCAGCGAAGCGTCCACGAGCTGGGAAAAGACGACCCGAACAGCCATTCCCTACCCCGATCCGAAGCCTGCCCAAGACCGCCCATACAAGGTCTCGTTCGAAAAGCCCACCCACATCAACGTCGTCGGGTCCTATGCGTCGCAAACCATGGCCAAGTCACAGTCCAGCTTCGCTGTTGATATGATTGTCGTCATGCCTGCCACTCTGTTCTCCGAGAAAGACTATCGCGACTATCGCTACTTCTACAAGAGAGCCTTCTACCTAGCCTACATCACTCATGCCCTGCGTAACAAGTTTTCCGACCTGGATTTCGTATACACTAGATTGAATGGCAATGCCTTGCTCCCGTTCTGATCGCCCGACCGAAGGATCAATCCCCGAAAACCAAAAAGGCAGGAAATGAGGACTCTCGGCCTACGCTCAACTACGAGATCAGGGTCATACCCAATGCGCCTGAGGTTGTTTCCCCACGGCGAAGCTGGCCGCAACCAGCAACGCCGTCCGCCGGAATGGCCCAGAGGAATCAAAAGACAGCAAGGCACCGACCCCCTTCTATAACAACACCCTCAAATCCGAGAGCCAGTTCGTCTCGTACTTGAAGCTACTTCATCGCGCAGCAAGCACTTGCGCTTCTTTCAAGGACGCTTGCATACTCGGCCGTACCTGGCTGCAGCAACGTGGGTTTGGGGGCCATGTGGCCGACGGTGGCTTCGGTCACTTCCAGTGGGCCGTATTAATGGCACTTCTACTTCAAACTGGCGGAGGAAGGGCGAGCCAATTCTGTCGCCCTCGCTACATGCCTCACAGCTGTTCAAGGCAACCCTACAGTACCTCGCCTCATCCAATCTGCACAAGAAGACCGTGATTCTTGGGCCAAACACTACTGCGCCAGAAGTTGTTCGTCAAGCTGGCCCAGTTCTATACGACTCGCCCCGAGAGATCAATATCCTGTTCAATATGACAACTTGGTCCGCCTTCATGCTAAATGAACATGCGAAGCTATCACTATCTGTCATCAATGATCCACAGGTTGATCAGTTTGATTCCCTATTCATTACTAAAGTCAACCAACCCCGACAAATGTTTGATTTGTTCGTCAAAATCCAAATTCCTTCCAATCCCTCTCAAGTGCCGTCTGGTGGCTCTGATGGTAGAGGCTCGATAGTGGCCTTCGCCGAGGATATATATAGAACATTGAAGAAGGCACTTGGCGAGCGAGCCAAGCTAATTAGCATTCAAATACCTAAACCTACAACTTGGAAAGTCACTCCCTCGCCTACGAAATCGAGGACAGAGACGATTTCCGTTAGCATCGCATGTGACCCCACGAAAGCTTCGCAAGGTAGAGAATTCGGGCCGCTTTATGAGCAGAAGAAAGATGCAGCGAAGTTTAGGGAGTTTTGGGGTAATATTGCCGAATTGTGGCAATTTCCCTCCGGTGAAATAGTCGAGTCAGTCAACTGGACTGAATTCTCCCTCTCGGTTATTTTGGGATATGTCAGGCTATTATTCGTTATATCCTGAAGTCGCGACTCAAGTTGACTGAAGGCGATCTTGAATTTCATGGTCAAGAGTTTTCCAATATTATTTCGCTATCTCCTACAGATAAGACCAGTTTCGATGCCGCCAAAACCGCGTTTTCCGTATTTGAGAAGGATATTCGAGAGTTAGAAGATTTGCCGTTGTCTGTTAAACAGATTGCGCCCGTTGGCCCTGAAACAGATATGCATCTTTGCGCTCGCCAACTTCTGACCAGCGGAAGCAGGGCGCGGCCCCAATTAATACCATGCTATCTTTCGAGGCATCTGGGAAATGGCCAGAGAATATTGCTTCGATACAACGAGCGAAGATAGCACTGCTTTTACAGATTGGCCGCTCTCTTGAAGAGGCCAAGAGTGGAATCAAGACGCATCTAGGACTAGAAGACGCCGAACGCGAGACTGATAACCTAGCATTTTTGGATATTGTCTACGAGAGTGGTTTTTCATTCCGTCTTCGTGTACACAGTGACCAAGAAGAAACCCTGCTCGATAGGCAAACCAAGGACCAGACTCTTGATCGTCACATCCGTACCGAAGCTGCGGCTTTGCTCTCGTCCGCGAGGTGGAGAAGCGCGATCCTCCCTCTTCACAACCAGACAATTACTACATATTGCACCCGCTTTCCTGCTTTGTCGTCAACAATACGTCTTACTAAGCACTGGTTTAATGCCCATCGACTTAGTAACCATTTCAATGAGCCGCTCATTGAACTCTTCGTCCTACAAGCTTTCCTGCAACCTCATCCGTTTCCCATACCATCATCAACCTCGACTGGCTTTCTGCGGACTCTTCTGATGCTTGCGTCATATGACTGGCGCCAAGAGCCCATGATTGTTGATCCATCAGATTCCCTGTCCGCAGCCCAACGTCTTGATATCTCGACCCGGCTGGAAGCTTGGAGGAAGATTGACGCAAACATGAGCCGCACGACGCTGTTCGTTGCCACGCCTTTTGACATCACCGGTATAGCCTACACGCAAAATATTCCTAAGGTTATCGCAACACGCATGACAACCCTTGCTCGATCTGCTTCCAAGGTCGCTAAAGATAAAGGTGTCGAACTCGATCCTCAAACGCTTTTTCAATCCGGTCTTCGCGATTATGACGTCGTAATACATCTCTCATCCAAAGCGATCAAGGGCGTTCTTCGGGACGACGGAACCAAGCATTCACACTTCAAAACCTCGACGAGACCGGTAGCTCCGAGGCTCTCCCGTTAGCTGAGTCACCTGTCCCGGCGTTTTTGAGACATCTTAACTCTCTGTACGCAACGCCATTGCTGTTCTTCCATGGGGAGCAGAGGATACCGTCATAGCGGCGTTGTGGAACCCACAACTTCACACCCGCGGGTTTAGCTCGAACATGCCGTCTTCGTTCAAGCCGACGGCCGCTGATGTAGATAAGTATGAGCTCAACAAGGAAGCGGTGCTCGCCGAGATCGCGAGAATCGGGGGCGACCTTATTGAGAAAATCGATGTTAAAGATATCCAGCGGTAGGGAAATGAGAATTCGACCAATTTGGAAATAAATGTAGGGAGACCCTAAATTTCTCGAGGGAACGTAGAGAGAAGACCACTTGATTGTATATATACCATACCCCAATTGATACCAACTTTTCAACTATCTATCTGCTCGTCAACAAAGCAAAACTCTGAAAGTTTATATTAGCTAGTTTGTCGGTAAACATGTTATGGTATGCCACGTGATATCCCACCGTATAGCTAGTTATAAGTCGCCTAATGCGCGTAATAGATGGCCAACCAGATAGATTAAGGATAACCCTGCTACGGCAGGTAAGCACGTAGACGGATATAAGTCCTCGGCCGAGCCACTTTAAACAAGAGAGGGGGAGAGACAGGTTAAGTTACTATCCCAGGCACCTGTATATAGAGAGAAGGAAGGAAAGAAAATAACATCGCCCATCTCCGAAAGGTAGGAATAACTAACCTGTAAGCTAATCTAGGTCAATAGCCCGTCACTCACGACAAACATACCACAGCATAAGCGCGCAATTACGCAGCCACTTCATGGAGATAATATAGTCGGTTTGTTTGATATTCCCAAATATATATACCATTTATGTATCTTGATAGTACCATCTACAGCAAAGCCTTCATATCTACCTACCTAGATAGATAGATACATACCACATACTAGCTAACGATACCAGGAGCAAGAAAGAACCAACTCTGGCCAACGTAAGCGCCATCTTCTCGGTTATCATAATGCATGATTTTTTATTTTTTTATCTTGATTTTTGATTGTGGCAAAAGCCCCCATTACAATGTGATATGAACCAAGATAATGATTATCTATATACGCACCCATCCAGCCCATCCTCTTTCCCATCGCCTTTATCTTTGTACTCGAAGAAGGCAGAAAAATGATCATCGCTTCTTCACACCAACTAAAACAACAAAACGGAAACCGCCGCTTTCAATCTTCTGGGAATAATTCTCTCAAGTTACTCACAAAAACACCTCCTCTCCATCCCAGCGCTTGAAGAATTTGCCAGCCATGGGAACTAGATCTTGATCTCGGGGGGTAGGACCTCGAGCCCGCCGCGCAGTTCGACGGCCTCGATGCTACCTTCTGCGATGATGTGGTGATCAGAGCCATCTGTGCCGACCCTGTGCGATAAACAGTTAGCTTCATAATCCCTAGTCCGTCCGGCGGGTGGTAGATGACATGGGCGTGACAGACAAAGACGAAAAATAAATGAAATAAACGAAACGAAACATGAAGAGAGAAATGTGTGAGGAACTCACATGCACCGATAGTAAGGCTCGCTGTGCCCACGCCATGAATCGCGCGACGGCGAGCTCTGGTCCCAATTCGTAATGCCGCCCGCACCCTCAGTCGTCCATCCGAGAATGATGCCGTGGTAGTCGTAGCGCTTATGTTTGAAAATCTGGCCGACACGAAATTTGACGTGGATGGCGTCGGCAAGGTCGCTGCGTCGCCTTGGCACACGGGCCGATGCATCGACGTGGCGTATGTCCCTGATCTGGTCGCGTACACGTTTCGACGGCAGTTCCCAGTTGGTCTGCCGACGCGTGGGGGCGGCAAACGTGTCGTACATCGGGCAGACGTACTTCTCTATCAACCAGGAGTCCTCGGGAAGTATTCGTAAAAGTACGTCAGCAGGTCCCGCACGTCTTGTTGCCAATCCAGCGCACCTCGTCATTGTCGGGAAGGATGGGCACCATCATGATGCTCGCCCAAATCATGCTGTAGAGTGCTGGCTGCAGGTTGCGCGCCCAGTCGCCCCTGTTCAGCTCGATCATGGGAATGAGCTGGGATAACGGTCGATCGATGGTCCGAAAGCTGGTAAAGGAGGCCCTAATATTCTGAGCATCCTCATGACGATCAGGTCGGTGGATGTGGGCCTAAGCATATCATCATGACCAGTAAAGATACCCAGTCTAAAAAGCAAGTTTTGGATATGGTCGACAGGCACTTCCTCATCTGATCCATATGGATCGAGAAACATAACCTGTTGGTGTTCGGCTTGTTCAGGGGCAAGAACTGCACCGTCCAACGACACACCGAGCGGGGCTAGAACAATGGCGTGAACCTGGTTAGGTAACGCGCATGGGTATGCCTCGAAACCAGAACGCGAAGCTAGAGCTGAATAGATAGCGGCTGAGATGATGGGAAGCGACGGGTGCTGGTCATCGCGAAGGGCTCTTCCTATGAGACAGTTGCGCAGATAACGGTACGTCTCTTCCGTAGGATCATTCAGGCCGGTCATGTTATTGGCGTGTAGCCACCGAGCGAGGGCAACGGCCTTGCCCCGGGTCGTGGCCCGGTCTAGATCGGGTTGGCGGCACGAAAGCGAGAGGCGATGTCGTCGAGAAGTCTGCAAATCTACCGGCAAGGAGAGAGTTGGTTAGCCAGTTGTCTTCATGTTGCTGCGGAAAGCAGATAAGACACACCTCGTCCAGGTCGCCTTCGTTATCATGGAGCATGAACATATCGAATGCACCCAGTGCGCGCTCTAGTCTCATCCCACCGTTCAGTCTCTCGACGTTGGAGGGGTGGCACCAATGCGTTGGGTGAATCGCTGGTATTTAGCCCATTCTTCGATAGCGAGGCTTCGATGTATGCTGTCGAGGACGGTGCAAGAGTAGTATCTAGGACGGGCGTCAGTGTGAGTACGTACACAAACCACGACAATCGATGGGCTTGGGCGGGCGTGGGTAGGGCACGCGGACAAGCGGACAAGAGGACAAGAGGACAAGAGGACAAGAGGACTTAGCACACCTTCGAGCTAGGACATCCTCGACGGACTCATCAACGCGGCATTGCGTCAAGAGGTAGTCCTTGGCATCGTAACCGTACTGGCAGATGCGCTCCGTTTCTTGAGGCGCGACACGCGCGAGGCGACGATGCCGTCGATGAGGTGTGCGATGCGGCCATTGCGCCTCAGACGCAGCAAGTACAGGGCCTTCCAGTCGACGTCATGCAGTGGGCCGCGCAGCTTGTCGTGGAAGCCATGTTCGGCCTGCCAATACCGAAAGCAAGTCCGACAATAATACTTCCACAGCGGTTCTTCCGCGATACGATTGAGCCGGCGGGAGACGAGTACAACGGTAGCAAGGACGTGCTCGGGCTCGAGGTATTGGAGGATTTGTTGGATCAATTCGTCAGGCAGAGATCCGAACGAAGGCATGGCGATGACGATGAGCGGTGGTGATGGTGGTTTAGTGGTAGTGGTAGTGGCGGTGGTAGTAGTGGTGTTGGTGGGCGGTGGTTGGTGGGTTGTGGGTGGTGGAGGGTAAGGGCGAGAACGGGCCGAGATAGAATGGCGGCTGATCGGCGGCTGATCCGACGACGGTTGGGTGTGTGGAATTGGATGACTGTTCTCGAAGGATTGCTCTGCTGCGTAAATAAGTAGAGGGAGGTATTGATATATAGTAGGAAGTATTCCAAGTTACTTGTAGGCTAACATATAACATATATAACATATACTGTAGGTACTAATTGTGGAACAACACCTTAGATGTAATACCAATTTAGCTTGTATCTGATAGGTGCGTCAAGACTAGCCCAAGCCATTTATCGCAATAAACATCTGGTGACCACTTTCTATAATCCAGTTGAGTGCTCTGCAATGACAACCTTTTACTCTATAGAATCACTAAGAGACGCGCATATGCTTGAATTACGGTCGGCCAATCCAAAGGTACATGTAGGCACTGTAAGCATCATGAGTTTTGCAACATGAAACTGGCGGTATACTATGTAAATCGAGATGATAATGTATGATACAGTGTTAGATGTTGATCTATTTACACAGCTATCGGCCGCCCCCACCTGCCCACCTATTGCCAGCAAACCTTAGTGTAAACCTTCAGGGTCCAAGCTTCCCGTACCCCATGTTACCTACGTAAGTAAGTAAACAAATGCTTGCCCAACGCGTCTCACAACTCACTTCTACCATCCTCATACAACACTCACGCCTGCCACCACACATTCTAGCACTACTTAATCCACAAAAGCGATCACGTTGCCTCGACACCATCACTCACCACCTATATACATTCGCACGCTGGCATTGTCTAACATCAGCATAAACATTAACATCAACAATATCCCAAACCACTGCTTGCGCCGCATCGGCACCGCACACCAAACCACACATCCGAGATGGACACGCCGAGGAGCAACCTGGGCGATGCCACCTACCTCGGCCGCCCACCACCCGACTTCGACATGACCCAAGAACCTTCGTTTCAATCACCATCCAAAGACAACAACCTACTCCAACAATTGCGCAATGGACGCGGCCCCAGCCTCAGAACCCCGCGGGCCAACCGCGCACCCTTGGGCGACAGGCGCAATCTTCCCGCAGGCATCGGGGGCTCCGAGTTCACCCCCATGCTCAAGTCTGCCACACGGAACAGCGCCAGAAGGCGGGGCAAGGAGAACACAAACGGCCTGGCCACGCCCGCGCTGGCAAGATTGACGAGGATATGGACATGACTAACGTGCCGGTCGAGTCTTCGCTTTTCGGCCCCTCCCGCAATATGTCATACGTGGCCGCCACGCCATTACCCGAGGTCGAGGCAAGCAGCGCCGACTCTACCCCTCTGGTTCAACCTACGCGACGCGGCGGCGACCAGGGTCCCTTCCAGGACGGAAAGCACCTATCGCTGCGTGAGCAAGAGCATGTCATCGATAAGATCGAGAAGGAGAACTTCGGCCTAAAGCTCAAGATCCACTTCCTCGAGGAGGCCTTAGGAAAGACCGGTCCAGGCTTCAGCGAAGCCGCGCTAAAGGAGAACACTGAACTAAAAGTCGACAAAGTAACGATGCAGAGAGAGCTATCGAAGTACAAAAAACAATTAATATTCGCCGAAAAGAATATAGAAACATATCAGCAGCAGATCCTTGACGCTCAAGAGAAGGCTAAGAAGAAGTACCCAGATCCAAGCCAGAAGGCAGAAAATGCTGCTTTATGTCGTCGCCTGGACGAAAAGGAAGCTGAGGTCCAGGATCTTCAACGACAGTTAGAGAAACAGTCAGAGGACAGCGGTAAATCCGACCAACTACGGAACAAAATAGACGACTTGGAAGCCGACTTACGCGCAAGGGATCGAGAGGTCGATGAGGGCGAAGAAGAGAAAGAGGAGCTGCGGAGAAGTCTAAAGGAGACAGAAGATTCCTCGCGTCGTCGCCTCAAAGAAAGAGAAACTGAAATTGATCGTCTTCAACGACAGTTACAGCAACAGTCACAGGACGGCAGTGAATCAGATGAACTACGCAACAGGATAACCGACTTGGAAGCCAACTTACGCGTCAGGGATCGAGAGGTCAACGAAGGCGAAGAGGAGATTGGTACGCTGCAAAGGAAGCTAGAAGAACTAGAAGATTCCTCGCGTCGTCACCTCAAAGAAAGAGAAGCGGAGATTGGGCGGCTTCAACGGCAGTTAGAGCAACAGTCACAGGACGGCATTGAATCAAATGAACTACGCAACAGGATAACCCACCTGGAAACCAACTTGCGGGCAAAGGAACAAAAGATAACGAAGACGAAGAGGAGATAGACGACCTGCAAAGAAAGTTAGAGGATATCGAAGATTCGTCGCGTCGTTGCCTGGAGCTGCAAAGAAAGCTACAGGAAGTAGAAGATTTCTCACGTCGTTGCTTGGAGGAGAGGGAGGCTGAGATTGGCCGTCTTCAACAACAGTTACAGCAACAATCACAGGATGGCAACAAATTAGTCGAACTACATGGCAAAATAACCAACTTGGAAGCCAACTTACGCGTAAGGGATCAAGAGGTCAACGAAGGCGAAGAGGAGATAGACGAGCTACGGAGAAGTTTAGAGGAAAGAGAGGCTCAGATCGACCGTCTCCAACGACAGCAACAATTACAGCACGACAACAAACTAGCCAAACTGCACGACGAGATGGCCCACCTAGAAGCTGACTTGCGTGCGAGGGATCGAAAGCTCAACCAGAGTGAGGAGGAGATGGGGAGCTGCAGAGAAGGTTGGATGGGAAGGAGGCTGAGATTAGCCGTCTTCGAAAAGAGCGACAATCACAGGACGACGACGAACTGGTAGAACTACAGAACGAAATAACCCGCTTAGAAGCCGATTTGCGTTTGAGAGACCGGAAAGTCAAAGAAGGTGACGAGGAGGTAGATGAGCTACGAAGAAAGCTGAAGGAGATGAATGGTTTCGAGGCCGATCTACGTGCGAAAAGTCACGAGGCAGACGAATATGAAAAAGAGTTGGGGGAGCTTCGCCGCGAACTCGAAACCAAGCAATCCACGTTAGGCAGTCTAACCAAGGAGTTATCAGACCTCCGAAACGAACTACGTCACAGTGAAGTCGATCGCCAAGCACAGTTGGAGAAGATTGAAGCTTTAGAAGATGAAGTGGAAGTTCTGCAAGCAACACTTGACGAGGAATCGGAAGACGCGAGTCAGCAGCTAAGACAAGCCGACGAACTATGCCAGGATCTCAGACGCCAATTACGCGAACAAGTACAGCGAGCCGATCGCCTAGGCCAGCTCGAAGGTGCTGACAAAGTTGCTGAGACGGCGAGGCAACAATTGGAACAAGCCAAGCAGAGTCTCCACGATGCCAAGCAAGAGCGCGAGAAGGCCAATAAAGCTGCTGAGATGTTGAAACAACAGCTCGAAGAAGCCAAGCAAAATCTTCGCGACGCGGAGCAAGAGTGTGATGATGCCGATACACTCGCTGAGCTATTGAGACAACAGCTCGAAGAAACCAAACAAAGTCTCTATGATGCTAAGCAAAACTGTGAAGAACTCAAGCGAAAAATTGAGGGAGCCTCACATCAAGAATCCAAGGAGGTTACGCAAGCCAACCAGGAAACGGAGGATCTGAAGCGACAACTTCTACGAGCACAAAAGGAGTCAAAGAAGGCCGAGCTTTTATGCGAAGACTTACGCACTCAGGTAGATGCGGCCAAGCAAGAACTTCGTCCAAAACTTGACCGAGCGCGGAGGGAACGCGCCGAATACCAAGCATCAGCGGAAAAATTACAGTTCCGCAATGACCGACTAGAGAAAGCGGTACAAGAAGCCCTAGCTTGGATTCAAGCTAAGAATGCAGAGCAGCCGGGTTTGGTTGCGCCCGGCCCAATCAAGCAGGCGGCCATGGCAACCTTTCGATACGGCGATGTCGTCATGGACGTCGTAGACCAGAAAGATCACGAGGCAGTCATCCGTGCCGCTGATTCAGCCCAGCGACGACACGAGAAGGAGATCCGCGGCATGGTGCTCCAGATGGAGTGGATGCAAGCACGATGGGAGCGCGAGTCGAAATTACGGATTGACGGTGCCTCCGCCAAGACGTTCCTCCAGCTACAACTAGAGATTGCAAACGCCTGGTACGTTTATTTACTCTGTTCTCTCCTCCTGAAAGTGGCCGTGCTAACAGTTATTACAGCAATAAAGCACAACTACGGAGGCTCAATGGCATCCTTCAAGACCTCGGCCTAAAGTCGTCAGCCGAGCTCCTATTAGAGAGACAAAAGGATCGCAAACCCTCAAACAAGCTCAAGGTCTTTGTCACTGTCATTCGGGCTGTGGCTCGCATGCGGATTGACGCGCGAAAATGGTGCGAGCATGAGAAGACACGGCAGCGACTCGTCGCGGTGTGGGAAAAGCAAGAGCGGGGCAGAAGCAGCTTCTTTGTTAATAAGCAAGATTCGGCATTTTATTTGGCCTTGAGGTATTGCATGTCAGCATGAATGAATGTAAGGATACAACGGCGTTCTCGGATGAGTTAAAGGAATTCGTCGTGTAGAGAAGAGCGGGAAAGGGGCGGGGTCTTGTTGGGAAATTCGCATTGCATACACTGTCCTCTAGTAGAGGACCAGGGACCGGATATGATTTGGGTCGTGAGAGCGTTGTTTCTGCGTACAGACTTGATACTTGAAATGGAAATACTGTTGATTGTCGTCGCTTACCCAACTATTTAGCCTATATTGTGTGTTGCCCGCTCAAAGTGTTACAAATTATTACCAGTCCAAAATCATCGTTTGTTGCCCGAACAAGTCGGGGTCGTAGCCTCCCCGACTAGTTTAGGTATGTTCTTGATATTGATAGTTCAGCTCTTGAAACTGTAGGATATGCTTAGTTTTAAAAACCAACTATACACACACCCCAACTACATAAAATAGCCTAGACTGTAGCCATCGTAAGCTTTTCTGCGAACTAAGAATCTCCTAGGGACGTGGGATCGCTGATTAATGAAGACTTTTCTGTCTCCGTTTCCGTACTCGCTCTAAGAGATCTAAGTGCATGGTTTTCTCTTTATTTTCTTATTTATTTATACGTATGACGTCTCTTTCCTTTTACCACAATACCTAAGGAATGAATATAAACTCTAACTTTCCTATCTCTCACGTATCCCGGAACCCCAACCCTCCTTCACCGAACGGATACCCTATCATACATAGAAAGTAGAGGGTTTGGTACGGCTTCAGGGTGGGCAAAGCAACAGCTCTCATATACCTAATCTATGGCCGTCATGCACGCATCTGGAGCACCAATTCTACCCATTTGCTTTCCACGAATACTACCAAGAGCAAAACAATGTGATGCATCATCATCGAAAAACAAACAGCCAACTACAAATATACTTAGACATTAATAATGTGTGCTACATTTATATATATATATGCTATCTATTACCAGAAATCCATCAACCTAACTAGATTATTCATACCCCACAAGCAGGTATATATATATAGGTTAGCCATCTTGTGAATTTACAGTATGTTGAAAACTGTCTAGATTAATCAATGGTAAACTAACTAAACTAGGCCCAATACACACAAATCAAAGTAAATTTGCCGCCACACCACCAGTCAACCATACATACACCCTAGCCTAACAGAATCTGATAGGTACTCCGTCCACCCTGTTGCTGAGGGAGTTACCTATCAGATGGTTCTCGACCTACTTGCAACCAAGGATGTAGTTAGAGCTTAATAGAGTGATCAATTAATTCCCAAGCCTCCTAATTTAAGGGGGTTCCAGCTATCTATATACACACAAAGGCATACTAGATCTACCCATGGGGTCACTACGACTAGGTAAGACCCTGACAATCAATCCTATTCCTTTCCACTCCAGGGGGCTGGCTATAAGGCAACAGCGAAGAATGGGGTATTACAAAATGTATTCCACTCTTCCCTTTAACAGCCCTTCTCATATGGAAACAAACATGTTTTCAAATTTTCACTCTAATACTCAAGCCAGAGGATACCCCATCTCTCCCTACTTTATGAACTGCGGACAGTTATCATCTATTCGCTGTCACTACCAAGGTATCGGTCGTTCCAGCGCATGAAAGCCTGCTAAGATACTAGGTTCTTCATATATCAAGACAACTTGCCGCCGCCGCCGCCGCCTCGAGGCATCCGAGGGGGCCTAGACATCCACCATCATCCATCCATTCATCGTATCTCATCAATCTTGGCTCGTTAGGGATATTAAGCCACGTCTACGTGAAAATCTCCTAATTTTTTGATACTGCTACAGCAGTGTGAATGGACCGCCCCAACCCCTGGAAAGTGCGCGAAACCCAACTCAACTCCCTGCTTGAAACCCAAGCGAAATCAACGCAGACCACCGGTGAAATAAGAAACAATCCCAACTTGAAGTGATGGGTTATGTTACATGACGAACAGTAGATTGGTGTCTGGTCGCACAGGTCAACATATTGTCTCGAGCGCTATGGGGGATCGGGTCCTTACTTAAGGTGGGTACAAGAGAGTTGGGGCTTCTGCGTATACCGGGTAGCCAGCTCATCACGGATGCTGTTCAATAGTTGCACGTAGCTCTGCTGAGGTCTTTTCTTTAAGGCAGTAATGAAAGCCCACGACATGGCGCCCGTGGCCTGAGATGCGATGCGTGGGCATCCGCCCTGCAATTTGTTCGTTAGCTTCATCTCAGGCCCAGAGTAGCAGCTTAGTGCAAAATGAAGGGATAGTGTGCCGCGCGTCAACCCGTGGGGCGAACGCAACCCATCGCCCTAGATACAAAATCGCGGCTTTTGAAGCTGCGACCTTGTATCTAAGGCGTAAAATTTTCTATTTACATGTTCTCGTACCCCGAGATAAACATATGTTCTTCCCTTGCCTGCTCATAAGGCAAACCCCAGGTGGGTACACTATATATTGGAGGTTGGGAAAATAAAGGGATGGTATCTAACGATGACAAGGGATGGGAAAGCGGGGAAAAGGGGTATACGAACGATGTTTGGTCATCTTTACTGCCGGACAGCATGATAACGTCGGCAGCTGATGTTTTAGTGGCCATGGCTCGGTTATGAGCATCTTCGCCACCGGATGCCTTCTTAAAGAAGCCCATGATGTTGTTGGCCACACCACCAAGATCACCCTGACTATAAGAAGATATAACACCAAGGAGACCTTGACCAGCTTCCTTGGCTAGATTAGGCTCCTTGAGAATACCGAGTTGAGTATATATAAGGTAGGTCCAAGGCAGTGCCAGAGTGACACGAGTCGAAAATAGCTGTTAGCCGTACGCCAGCCTGCAGTGGGCGGACCATAATTCTATGCATCTCATCATCGGTAATATGGCCAACTTGGCGGAAATCTACGGGATAAATGACTTCATCATAGCCATCCTCTTCGTCGCCATCCAGGTCTTTCGTCTGTCCACCGTGGCCTAGGAACACATTAGTGACAGATATTGCGACTGAGAACCAACCTAGACGCACCTGAATAGTGAAAAAAGAGCGAGTCGTTGGGCCTCGCATCTTTGACTAGCCAATGCATGGCCCGGAGGAGATTCTGCTTCGTCGGCTGGCTCATGGGGTTTTGTTGGTCATCAGTCAAAATAACCATATCTTCACGCTTGTAGCCAAAGTGCTCGGCGAGGTAGCTCGACATGTTTCGCACGTCATTGATACAACCCCGCAGCTGTCCACGCTGACCAAAGTAGTTTATACCGACGAGAAGCGCTTTTCTCCGGCCACTGCAGTTGCTGTACCGGAAGGCATAGTTCTGAGGAGCGCCATGCCCGAAATGTTGCGGACCGGCTGGGGGAGGCGGTGGCGCGGCGTAATTACCGTGGCTGTATGAGTTCGAGTTCGCTGTCGGCATTGCTAAAGGGGGCACTCGTTAGTTCGTGACATCTCGGCCTTCTGCAACACAAGAGTGCTCTCTGTCTTACATGGTCGACCATACTGATTTGGGGCATTGTTGTATCCGCCATGTTGCTGGGGTGGTGGCGGCCCCTGTCGCCGTTGTTAGTGAGGGGCCTTGTGGCGGCGAACGAAGCAAGATAATGCTCACCTGGCTATAGTAAGGCTGTTGCGGATGTTGGTTGTAGCCGTACTGCTGGGGAGGCGGACCCTGCTGAGGATAGCCGTTGTAACCCTGGGGCGGCCTGACAGGATAGTATGTTAGGCGTGTTGTACGGGGAAGAGCAGAAAATGCGACTCATGGGTAAAAAATCATACGGCTGTAGTAATTCCCGGGAGGCTGCTGCTGCTGCTGCTGTTGCGGCGGAGCATATCCACCGGGATAGTTGTTGTAGTATGACATATCCAAGACGAGGGATTATATAGATTAGACGTAGATCGATCGATCGATAGATAGATAGATAGTAGACAGATAGATAGTATAGATATGGGTGTCGTGGCCTAACCAGCAGACAACAGCTCCGGAGACGAGCCAGTGTTGCGAGGTAGCTGAAGTCGGGCGCGTAAAGGCGAGAAGGCGGAAAAGCGGGAAGGTGACGACGAAGATGGACGATTAGTTAGGTGGTGGGGTTCTCGGCGTATCGGCGTATCGGCGGTCTGAAAGGATTCGATGTCGACCACAGCCGCGGGGTCACTTAATGTTCCAGACGGGGAAAGGCTGCGAGGATGCGGCCATATATATCTGTATCTGTCTCTTGATGGGGAGAGCGAGGGCGAGGGCGGGCAGTGACATGCAAAGATGCTATCTGTGCCTGCAAGTGATAAGACGGACGGACGATCAAGGTACAGTAGATACAGTAGGCACAGTAGGTAGGTACTCTGGGGCCAGGCTAGACCTGGCGCTGCCAAGCCATAGCAACTTAGCGTGCACTACTGGACACTAAACTACAGTGCTGTACATCTAGTTGTACATACCTACCACATACCTATGCTAATACAACGCAAGGACGGGCGCAATCGCTGCCCAGGTGCTATCATCTTATCATAGGCGCCGGCCGGCTGGTGGCCACCCCTTTGCCAGCAAAGAACGTTGAATAAAATAGAACTCACTCACTCACTCACTTACACACATTCTCTCTCTCCACACTTCGCTACGCTCTGCGCTCTGCAAGGGGCCGGAGAAACTGCTAAAGAGACGATCGCGACTGAGGCTGTGCGTGTAGTATGTTAGGAGGCGCCGAGGTTGCAGGCCAAGGTGTACAGTAGGTAGGTATGACCTCAAACTGCACGAGCACGATAGTACGTAGTAAGAAGTGGTTAGTCGTTGTAGGGCTCGAAAGCGGGGACCAGTCGGGATGCCCTACCTTAGTACAATGATGACGATACCTACCCACCTCGGTAGCGTAAGTAAGCACAGTGTAGGGCCTAACCCATTGCAAAAGAATCCCTATTGTCGGGACGGGTGAAACACAGTACGTCACTGTGCTACCTATCTGCCCTAGACCCAAGATGGCTACTGTAGCAGATGGCCCGGTAGTGTGATTCATACTAACCTCATACACAACACCCCTTACTTGAGTCGGTTTGTATGTATTGTTAAACATTGCTCTACAAAACTTAACCGATCTCAGTTCTTACTGGCGCAATGGCTTGCTTGCCTTATGGATTTTGTACCACTCAACTTCATATGCTTGTTACAGTATTAGCGAGGTACCGAGCCATCTACAACCATGATGGAGGTATGTCAAGGCGAGGTAATGTCCGGAGATGCGTCTCATCAAACCATGGCAACTCTACAAGCCGGCCTGTCACCCCATCGAATGCGATAGATCTGTACTGTATCATGCGTATGGTGAAAGTAAGCTATTATTCGCTGTCCTAGATTCCACTTCCTACCCCGTCAATCCACAAGGCAATCTTCTTGCACAAATATTGCAATCAACAAACAGCCAATCACACGGCTGTTCGGTCCATGCCAATGGCTGACCCCAACCTGGCAGGGCTGGCCGGCCCTGGGATGTTGGGATGCTGGGCTACTGGGCTGCAGGGACCTTCCGATCATGGCGCTCGCTGTGGTATGATTTATCATTTTCATCTACAGTACTAAGTAAGTACTATTGCAGTTATGAGATCTGTAGCATTCGAGCGAGCTAACATCTCACATATCACTTCCTCGGCCCTAACCAACACGCCTGTATGATGTATACTTTGGCTGCGCCTACATCGACACCCAGACAGGAAATGCCCCGGACCATATTTGCGTGCGTGTATGAGCGTGTACGAGTGTGTGTGTAGTTTTTACTTTGCTAACCGCGGCGGCCACCCCGTGCCAGTGCAGCGACGCAAGTAGCTATTGTTGTCGCCAGGCACTTGACCAACGGTTCATAGACGCATCTCGTCTGTCTGCTCCGTTTCGGGCTCGTCATGTCACCCCCAAATCAGAAACCAAAGATTTCATCGACAACGCTGGCTGGCGTCAGCAGGCGAGGATAGTGGATGGGAATAAATAATTTCCCATCTGTAGCCTGATTCAATTAGGAAGTCGACCGGGGTTTTCCGTGTGAAATGGCTCACCTGAACAAATTCTCCTTGGCCAATCACCGCTGCGATTCCGCTCGACCCCAAAAGCATTGGCGCCATGCGGGAGCATGCAATGCTGAGATTTTGCTGCATTATTGACACAATCCGTGCAACCGTCTTCGGTTCACGGCCTGCGGTGGGTCTTCGTCTGATATTTTTCAACCCATGTAACATCATGGATGGATATCACCTATCAGCATTTTTTTTCTTTCACCCTTTGCAGATGCCACCGCTTTTCTCTACACACCTTTAGTTGTATACAACCTATTCATAGCAGGCCTAGCTAAGCATCTACAGGTTGCTTGCCTTAGTTTACACCTGCCGGTCTGTGGCAGTGACATAATAGTTGACGTCTGTGCAGAGGAGACCCCGAGGATTAGGTAAGTACAAGAATAATACATGTGTATAGCCTCGAATGAGATTTCCAATTCCCCAACTCCTCAAGACATAGCAGGGATGATAGGCTAGGCGATCAACATCATTCCCAGCTAGTTTAGCTCAAGGAACTGAAGTGAGGGAGCTCATATATTCCTTTTTCGTCAGTCTTGCCTAATGTAGAGTCTGCGAAACAGCTTAGTGTTCCTCAGCTTTTCCTATGTAATACATGCTCCGGAATCCTGGGCCGGAATACTCATGTAAAGTGTCTTGGACTCGATTGCACCGTCCCTGACGACAGACGCCACACACGAATCCCAGAGACTTGGGAGACCCGAGAAGGACCACACATACGTTACGTTGATCTTACACTACCTACATAGCATCGTGTACCGTGGTATGGCATAGCCGCCGTCGGGATACTACTCCTTCGATCTGGGGACCCGAGGATGGGTACTAATAGCACACTCGGGCTATAGCCCCCCGAAACAAAGCTACATGGACATGGTAGAGAGATTCAGCCACCAGGTTCGTACACCTACAAACCCGGTCAGAAGTCTGCATTACATGCCGTGGTCACATCCGACCTCCGCAGGTGTAGCAAGCAAGAGCATTCCCTGCCCTTCAGCTCGTCAGCTCGTCAGACGGGGCGATAGCCTCCAACACATAACACGTAGGGCTAGCTGAGCACACGCCCGCCCTGCCAGGAGATTCGCAGTCTCCCAGTCTATTTTCATTACACCCGAACGATGTATCATGCGGGCTGCTGTGCGCCACAACACCCGATGTTTCCACCGTAGACCTCGGCACGCTGGGACCTCTCCCCAGAAAAACTTTCTATTCACACACAACTCACCATCGGAGGCCACCCTAGAAGGCGCTGTATGCCGTAACCGCTCTCGGACGCCAATACGCTCGTATCGTCGGACGCCGCAGACACTGGGCCCGGCGCTTGCCTCTGTTGATCTACCCTCAACTAATAAGCTCCACACCAACACAGACGAGCACGTGCTACAAGTGGAATTCTACCCTCCCGGCGGCTAACGTTGTGCTCACCTAACAGTAGGAATTAAACTAATCTCTCACCCCAAAAAACGTCGTTGCGCTCGCAGGGTTCGCTCTATTAGTTAGCATGAGGCAGCCAAGAGGATTAGTAACTGTCCGAAACCCCGCGTGATCTGCCGAGAGACATATCTACGATATGAGACATGCTTACATGTAATATGCAGGATAGCTCTATGTCTTGGTTAATTATCCCCGTGTTTATGAAGCGGTCTAAAGAAGAGGTAGAAATAGCCTCAGGAGTAGTGGTAGGTTGAACCAACTCGATGGTTATAAGGGCTGTACAAAGATATCAACGGACAAAAATATATTGATTTCATGTCAACTTTCTCCATCCTGGGAATAACAAAAAAAATCTTGACCATCACCAACCTTTTTTGAGCTTGTTTTTATTCTCGTGTTGCCCAGCGCCAATCCATCTTTAAGTGTCTACACCAGTGTATCAGACATATATGTACCCATTATACTTATCATTATCAACCAAAAAAAAACATCTTGCAACCAGCAGTAACAAAAGCATTTAGCCATCAACATAACTTCTAACAACACATAGCATATACGTGCGCTATTGAACTGTGGTTCTGTGAAGGAGTCTAACTTCTTCTGAGGATCCTACAAATAAGTTATGAAGAAGACACCAACAACAGCCTACTCTAATCTAATCTAGGTATATAGATAGGTAGGCACGAACTAAATACCCGCCAATCTACCTATATATAAGTCTCTTCTACCCCCTTCTTTATCAAAAGTTCACTCATGCTCCTCATGGACCTGGCGTTAGTTACGCATCCTTCATAACCTCATCATCCCCATCTGTCTTCCGCATAGACCAAGCCATTACGCCCCAAAGCAAACGCATGGCCTCAAGCCTTTGCTCGGGAATAAATAGATCAAACCACCTACTGCGCCAGATCTCAAGCTTATCCCAGCTACACCTCCCTTGGCCTTCTTCCTCTTCTTCACCATCCAAAACATTCAAAAGCCGCTCGGGACCCGCACGCGTAGAACGGAAAGGTGATGGAAGAGGCTACTGACAACAAATACGTCGTCGAAGCCCGCGCCTTTTATCTTCCCAATAGCCTCGTATCGCGCTTTCTTATCCCAATTTGACGAGGGCAGACGTACCATACGGTAGCGGTCATACACACTAAGTGTTTTGCGTGGCCGTTTGTTGAGAGGTGCTCCGCGGACCGGGATCCCTCGGGGGCATCCCGGCTCTTGCACGGTGGGTTTATCGATAGATGAGGACGGTGGCGTCAGCCGAAGGGCTACCCTCCCCGGGGTTTCCCGTATCGAAAGCATCTTTGTCGCCTACGACGGCGTCGCCTTCGATTTCGCGGCCGATGGGACCCCCTTCGGCGCCTCCCCAGCGCCTCACTGTAGCCCACCATTGGCCTTCACCGATACGCTTCTCGACTTTACCTTCTCGAGCACGGAGCTGAGCCGTTACCAGGGCAGCAACCAGCTCCCGCCCGAAATCAATACTCGATTCCGTAGGCTTGGTGAAGTTTGTCGTATTGCGGGCAGAGACGGCGGCTATAGGTCCTTCGACGATGCCGGCACGCGCGGCTTCCCGGGTGGTGGGGGTTCGGTAAATGAACACGCAACCTGAAGAGAAATATGAACTGCGCCGAATAGTGGTCCCCATTTTCTGCTTCGACTTAGCCGAAGGCGGTTCGACGAGGTGTAGCCGCGGTTCAACCCTCGGAGGCGCCATGTTACAACCAAAGTCATAGGAGACAAGCTTTACAAAAGCAGATACCAAACTGTGGCGAAGCTCGGCTGGCATTTGCGAGCCCGGAACCGTTCGGTACGTCGTCCTTTGCGGCGTTCCGGTCGTCTGTAACTCTGGGTCTTGCTCTTCTTCCCGCCCTGGGACTTCATCCTGCAACGGCGGTAACGAGGTGTCGTCCCAGTAGGTGGCCATGAACTCCAATTGCCTGAAGAATTCGTAACAGTTCCCAAGCGAACGGCCGGCCTTCCTGGTTCCGGTTTGAAGCGGCGTACCGTCCGAAAGGCGGCTTGGTTTGCAATAGAAAGCTCCTCACGCCTCTCTAGATAGACACGAGCCTCGGGTGACAGTCTTCCGTTGGACAAGGGCATTCGAAAAGTAGGATCTCTACGTCTTGCTTCATCCAGGTCGATGCCATCCCACCCAGAGGCGGAGGGTAGGTACAAGGGGTCCGGGATGACATTTTCGGCTGGCGTGTCGACATGCACATGGACCCCAAGGGCGGCAAAATGAGACTCGTTCACCTCGGCTGGGCGGTGGAGGGTTTGCAAGAAGCGCACAAGTGAGGGATGGCCCTGATTAGCTGAAGAGCCGGTAGAGCCGCGCAATTGTGGGTTGCACTGCGGCAAGCTCAGAGGCGTTGGTGGTGGCACATCCTGGGGTGGCGAGTTCGTGCTTGATGGTGGAACTGGAAGACAGTTATGAGTCTGCGCTTATATTGGAAGACTATGGAGGTATAAAGACGTGTATGTATCGCGACATGAGAGGGCCACTTGTCGCCGCTTGGCCATCATGGGACTAAGGAGGAGGAAGACAATTTGGAAACGGACACACTGGGAACCAATACAACAAAACAAATAGTGCGTATTCGAAATGTCAGAGAAGGGGCACGTCACAGAGTGGGCAATCCATGGACGCTTTGGAGGGGATGTATTTGGGTTATCTAAGGGTGAGATTGTGGGTTCGCTCTCCGAACCAACACTATGTCTCTACCGTGTCGCCGCCATAGCTGTGTATATCGGTGGGCCGGGGACCAATGAACGAGGCATCGATGGGCTCGAGCACGAACATGAATGGAGAACTTGGAATGCTATGGAAGGAATAAATGACTTACCCAAGGTTACGAAAGTGCTAAACATGGTGGTGCTACCGATGATGACGACGACGATGATGATGATGAGCCGTCTACGTCCAAATTGCCTGAATAAGCATCAAATCAACTGGCTAATTATCGAATAAACCAAAACTTATGGCAGACCCAGACCCATCTAGAAACGGTCTCCGGATATTGGGTTCGTAGTCATAGGCAAGGCGCAAAACGCACACTAGGCAGGCAGAAATCGAGTAGAATGAGAGTGACCGATTTCCTAAATGGGAATAAAGACGGTGTGCTGGTGTTAATTGAGGTCCCAGGTCCCGAGAGCTAGGAACGGCGACTAGGAACATGGGGAAATCGGGAAATCTGGGAATCTGGGAATCTGCCCAGGTAGGCTGTATCTGGGAGTTGGCGGCTCTTGGTGGCGCCCCTAGCAGACCCCCAGCAGTTTAAGCCCTGCTAGCCATATACACTAGCCCTATTTAGCCTAGCCTTGGACACTTATGGCCTGTGAGCAGCCACGGCCCGCCACCGCCGTTGCAGCACAACTGGGCCGCAGACGCACGATAATTTAAACACCCTGGCATCCTACTGGTCAGATCCACCAACCACTTCTTATTTTCTATCATTCCTGGCCGACAACAGGATGCGTTGGTCGTGACTTGATACTAATGAGAAGATCCAGGTGGTTTACTATTCATTTGCGTAACACCACTTGGATTTTAGCCTTGAAAGTAGGTATATGCCACAAATATATGTACGCCCCGAATCGTGATAGATAGAACTTACACCCTCGGCATACATTTCGCCCTTCACCTACTATGCACACAGTAGTCAATATTATATGAAACTCGCTGCTAAGCGAATCTCCTTAGCGCAAGGCCGATGTCGGCTACACCTATTCTTATGTGAAATACCTAGGTATCCCATCGCGAAGGACATATGTAAATAGACTGATTAGGTAGCTAAGTAGGTAAATAGTCATGTGTATATATAGCAACATGAAGATGACAGATCAGAAGGTACAGTAAGACTGTTAGATCATGTTCAAATAATTTTGTTTATTTATGCAGGGGCTGGTTTTCTTCCTCCCTTCATTCAAAGATGATAGTGAACATTGAGAAGTATCAAGTAAATGGCGGAACAGGTTATGTATATACTTCCACCAAATAGGCAACTGCTTGCGTGTAGGTGGATAAAATATATCACATCATGGCATTCATGTGTCGACTTACTTGCGCAATCAGCATATAGAAAATCTCGAAGACATTGGAGACGAGGGGGGGAAGCTACGACGTATGTATGTGTGTATGTGTATAAGATATGCAGCAAGGTAAATAGATGGAGGGGTAGGTGTTCAACGCATCATGGATACGTGCGCCAATAATACCAAAGTAATTGGTGCGGCGAGTGAATTGACCTTCATTTCAAGATACTTATATCCACTTATACGTGTAGAGTCTCGCCTCGGCTAATGCTGGCTCATTCAACTTCTCATCCATTTTTCTATAGTAGCAAAACCTTCTGTTTCGTTTCTAGGTAATATTTAGCGTGTATAGTCCTAACCCGAACTAAATGACTGCCCGTTTGTCCAACTGTGTTTGATGTGCTCGTTTGTGATCATCGATCAAACACCTGAAATCATCGGTAGTCGACGGCAAGAGAGCCCCTTCATCGATCGGGAGAACCCCGCACCGATACCATGTTATTTCTATGTATTTGCAACCTCGTCCTTGGTCTAAGGCAAGCAGTTGCTTCTATCGAACATTTCTTGTTCCCTGTGATGTGCGGGGTTAGGTTCATAATGAAACGGCCGGATTGTCACGGCCGTTACCTTTTCTAGCAATGCTCGAAACGCCTCTGTGAGCTGTTCCATGGCCGCCATCAAGACACGCAATTCGTGGGGCGCAATTAACCGTACGTGCGAATCAATAGTGCTAACGCACGATTATCGTTAACAGTCTAAAAAATGACACGAACAAGCCGAAGGGCCATGTGCACGAACTGGACTATAGGTTCGGTCGCGCGTCAATGTCGCGGCAGCCAGGTTTCACTTATAGTATTCTAGATCAAGGCAGAAAGATTGTCTCAGTAGCTAAAAGGAACTTGATGTCATCTTATGACATGTATAATAGGTAAATTAAGCCCCCGGCGGGTTGGGTGCAAACTGACGGAGATGCTGCTTCAGATTTGTTACAGAACAGGGGTCGCCCTCGAGCACGGCCGTGCTCTACCGCCAAGCCTCCTTGATCCACGATTTTGACAACGTACTTGGACTCCCGAGACCATGGCCAGCCAATATCATTGCCGCGCGGTCTGTCAAACAAGATGCGCCCAGATGAACCCAGGTCAAATCTCGTGCTTCCGGTATAGTCATGCACAGGCGTAACTCTTCGTGGTTGATGATTGATGGTCGTCGCGGGGCAAGGGGCTTCGGCTCTGTTAGTGTAGTGGCATGTAGACGCGAGTTTGTCTGGATTGTTGCAGATGCCATCGTCCTCCCTTGCCACGCTACGCTGCTAGACGGGCTAGCCCATTCGCGTTGTGCTAGCTTTCTATTCTTCCCAGCGACTGTCGAGATAGAGGTCTCTCAGACTTCAAAACTTCGTTCGGCCTTCATAGGTGTGGCTTCGCATTTAGCCGTGACCCGTCTTCCAGTCTCCCGACGTAGGGAGCCAGTGTCTTCCTCCTTCATCCATCCCATCCTCTCCCAGATCTTGCTCATGATCTTCTCGTGATCGTGAGCGCGGCCGGGCCGGCCTTTCGTTTCTTCTCGTGTGTATTCCTCTAGTTTTATCTCGTTTCCCGAGTTTCGTCTCGTCAATATCGACGAGAATAGAACCTCTCTTTTCGCTTTCGGCGACTGGAATCGCTTATACGCGTTTGCGTTACAATGTCGACGTTTACTACAACTATCGATGGGAAGAAATGCACCGCAACGCCGAGGGTCAAGAACGGGGCGGGGGACAAGTGGCTACAACGGCAACAGCAGCAGTCAATCATCCATCATCATTTAGTTCCTCGTCAACTTCAACAGCATCAACTTCCACCCCAGCATCAACGTCGACCTTAACGACATTTTCGACGTCCTCAATACCCCCGACATCTACGCCGACCTTGACATCGGTTACCACAACCGTACCTGATGGCTTTATCAACGCGCCGTCCTTCAACACGGCTACAGGCGCTACTCAGGAGACATTGACTAGTACGACGAGCTTCACGTCTTCCCAGAGTGTACCCCAACCACTACTTCTATATCCAGCGCTATAGAGGCAGATGCTCCTTCAATACCACCTTCAATACCTTCATCAACTCCCGCTCTCGATACTGAGAGTGTGACTACATCTTTCACCACTTCCAGTCTCGACTCCCAAACCGTCTCAGCTCCCCAGACAGCAGATCAGGACCTGGGCTCTACAACCCAGACTAACAACAGTTTAGCACCGACGATAACGTCTGACACGCCCCCTGGCGCATCTAGTTTTACGTCCGCTGTTGTGATAGGAAGCACAGCAACGACAACGACAACAGGGTCGGAACAGCTCGAATCCTCAAATGCCGGAGCAGGCTTAACCAACGGTGTTCAGAACAACGTCACGGGGAGTGCGACAAGTACCCAAACGACAGTAGCAGTTGCCGGCGGCGTAATAGGAGGGCTGGCCTTAGTCTCTATAATAGCTTTCCTGCTCTGGTTTTGGAGGAAGCGGCTCATGAAAAAGCGACGCAGCACTCTACTCACCCTCTATCAACTGGTCAGGCCAACGGCCGTGGCGAGAAAGGCCCCTATATCATCAGCCGGAATTCACTAGGACCAACAACCATCCCAGAAAAGGTGAGAGCTGTGGTGGGCTACAACTACCAGCGGCTACGGGGTCGCGTCAATGGTTTAGTGGCACGTAGTCCGAAACCGAGCGTAGACCGTGGCAACTCTCAATTCGGTCTCCCAGGCACGATAACAAGCCGCTCTGCTCCAGAGGCCGGGATAGGTGTTGACGACGCCACGAAGGCCGAGGGCGGCTTCCAGGGCTGGTGGAGGCGACTGGCTGAAGACGGCAACTTGATCCGGAAATGGCGAAATGATCCAAAGAGCGCGCGCGCCGACAATGGCACTTACACCAGCATGCCCAACGTGGCACGGCCCAGGAAGAAGGGGTCCCAGCCAGACTTCCTTACCCTTCTAAGCATGGACGAGGAGCAACAACGACGAGCTACTACTAATAACACCGCAGCAGGCAGTACACAACTCACGCCGCTCCCAATCCCTGGGCAATGACCATTTCCTCGGGAGTCTAGGGCTAAACTTTGACATCGAGAATCCATTTAGCGACTCAAACGCCATGAGCCACGACTCGGCCAAGGTAAAACCCCTGACTGTATCGGGACCAGAAGCTAGCAACCCTTTCTCCGACGCCAACGCCCTCCAGTGCCGATCAGACCGGCAAACGCCAGCAACGCGGGTGGGCCAACGACCTACGTACAGAACATTAGGCGCTCGCGCGGCCACAGCGCCAGCGCGACCGGCACGCGGCCGCCCAGCGGCCCGCGCATGCTCAGCATGTACCGTGAATCCAGCGTGAGCGTCGAGACGGTGGATACGCGGCGGAACAAGTTCCGCTCGGACCCGTTCGACCTCGACAGGCCTGAGCTCTTCGCGCAGTCGCCGGGTCTGGACCCGGGCCCGGCACGCGGAGCGGGTACGGTGGGCGGCGGCAACAACGCGCGTGTGGGGTTGCCGATGCCGCGGCCGGCGCACGCGCGTAGCGAGAGTTTCACGTCCAAGTACTCGAGCGGCGTGAGCAGCATGGTAGAATGGAGCGATCCGGGGCCCGACGTGGGACCTGCCGCCGGGCGATGGGACACGCCGAGCCCCAAGGCGCGTTGGACGGCTGGGACGGGGGCCAATAGAGGAAGGATGGGGGCCTCAGCGGAGCGTGGGAAAGGCAATATAATTGTCCCTTCCACAAGCTACCCCTTACTTTGTGTGGTTGGCTAGCACAATTCATGTGTGAATTCGCTTTCTAGCGCCTCCACGCTCGTGTTTTCTTTTATCATCTTGGTTGAAATGAAGATTCACCTAGCTTGGCGCTCGCTGGAGTTTTGTTGTCATTCCGGTTTTGTCTTTGCTTGTCTTATCCGGGTATGAGGATGGGGATGGGGGGATGGCATAATGTCACTACACTCGTTTATGATACCACGAAGATTCCGATAATAGGTCGGTGAGATGGAGAGATGTTACATTGTACAAACAGACTGAGATGGGTTGGGAAGACGGTTTGCATAAGTCCAGGTTGAAGGGTTGAGAAGGGAAGGGATGGAAAGTTAGATGGGCATCACCATAACCTTTCTGATTTAGTCAAGTGAAAGCGTTGCGCGCCGTCATCACGTTATCAGTCCGTCATTCCATTGGATTTTGAATACAGGAAGACAGTAAGGAAGACAGGTATTGATTGCATTGGAATCGGCATTGTCGGAATGATTCAGCTATCTAGTGGTATATTTCAACCGATTTGATTCTCCGATGGGACGCAGACGATTTTTTTGCAGATGAAGGGAGGGTCCGGTGTCGACAAGAAAAACTGTACGAGCTAAAAAATAAAATATGATTTTGTCAAGTGATACACAGTGTTGTTATTGATACGCTTCTTCACAATGTTCCCTCAGTTTTACATGCCATAGGTAAATATATGGTGAACAACGATAGTACACGTACGGACACTATTGTTGTACTCATAATTCCGAGCGAAAAAATAATTTACTTAAGAAACTGCGTGCTCTCCACAAACGTATGAATGGCGCCAAGTGCCTCCCAAAATTAAAAAAACCATGAATCGGATAGATATTCTACGCAGGCAATTGTCTCATTGTGTGTAGTTTCCTATTCTTCAAATGAGGCCAGTAAACAGGGACGAGCACAAGTGTGACTATATAAACTTGGATCAAGAAGAGTAGATACAGCATCTACGTTTACGATACCCCTTCGAACAGCTGTCGGTGTGGTTTTAAGGGTTAGAGTCATTGTCAGCGAAAGACCTGGTGATAGAATCTATAAGCTACTTCATCAAGAATTCTTATTCTGCCTAAATTCGGACACTGGCATGCGGGTCTAGGGTATGGTCAGCCTCATCTCGTCCCATATATCGCACTATGCTTCCAACCCGGCGAGGTAATAAGGAGAGTCGCGTATACATAACACAACCAAACTCTAACCACCTCTAGTGTCAGCACTAAGTCATGAATCTGCAGTAGCAACGCTTCCCAGGTTCACTTATTGCTATAGGTCAGACGTACGTAAATATCAGAGTCAATCAATCGAAACTAATAGCGAGTGGTGTCATCAACGTCACAAGCATCGGCCCTGCTTTGAGAAGAGGGGTTACCACCCATTCGAGCCCCTCACTTTCTAATTGGCTGATCCCCTCTCTTCTCGGCGCGAAAATTCGCGTCTTACCGCCAGCTCCTACGCGCTGTGCCACGACGCGGGCGCGTAAATAGTCGCGTAGAGTGGTCAGAAATCGGCACGCCGCATTCCCTTCAGTCATGATCGCGCATTGAGCACGAGGCAAGCACAAAGCATCCCCAGCTTCGGCGTAGACACGTCGGCGACTCACTAGTTGCTTTCGCATTGTTTATTGTTTAGTTATACTGTATTGGGGGTGGGTAGGTAACTGGAGGTGACCTGGGATGGGACCGCCATTGCTGAGAAAACCCCCAATGCTGGATACCCATGCTACAGTGAGCTACATACAGAATTACTTCTGCGCTTTCCACCACGTGCTTAGCAGCCGTCATGCAATGCAGTGCGCACAATGATATTCCTCCTGCCCCTCCTTACCCCCGGGCCTCAATGGGAAGACATTACATAGAGAAAAGAAAAGCAACGCCATGCCCTTAACCGTGACCCGTGAACTCCATGCCTTGCTCCTGTTGTGTATTTCCCCGCTCTGGTGACTTGGACGCTGCTGGCTGTTGTGCTTTGGACAACATCACCCCGTTCGGCGTTGATCGGAAATAAAAAAAGTATAAGTGAAATGGTGACAGTGGTGGGGAGACGTGCCAAAGAAGAAACTCATTGTCCTAGCCCTGTACGCGAAAACGTATGGGCGAATGTGAGATTAAATGGGCGAAATGTATTGTGTATGCGCTACACGTTCTCTAATGTATAGTGACAGAATACTTGTGGATTATAATGTAGGTTCGTCAAATGTCAACCTCCGCGGGCTAAACCGCCAAGGGGCGTCTTTGCTGTTGGTGTTTTGGCGAGGAAAAGCTAGTGGCGTCTTCCACGGCTTCTGTGCCGGGCTGGGAGTGATGTTGACGAAATCAGAAAATCAAAAGGCTGTCCCGGTGTCTGGGAAACAGGTTGCCTCCACCCGGTTGTAGTCATCATCGACGACGGGTAACGCCATGTCTCTCCGTGGTGGCGGCGTAGATGGGGGCTCCATACCAGTTCTAGACGTAGACATGGCTGGGGGGGTGAAGTGGCCAAATACATGAGCAGGCCCGCGCCCTCTTCTGGTTTTCCATTCGTTGCGCCCGTGCATCTCTACCTCGGCGGATGTTGATGTGCGGCTGCGCATGGGCGAGTGCAAGGAGGGGATGACTGGTCGACTTGGAAAGAGTGTAGGGGTAGTAGGTCGTCATCCTCATCTGCAGGGGCGGCAAAGTTGGGCGCCGTGAGGTCGACCGAAGGCCGGCGGTACCTTGGAAAAAGGAAAAATCCGGCCGTTTGAAGTGGTGAAATGCTGTCTCCGTGGCTTGATAGGGGAAGACTGTATCAGCTGGTGTTGTTTTCTCCACGAGTGGTTGTTGGAGTGTTGGAAAGATTTTGAAGAGTGGGAGATGTTCGGAATCGCTTGGTGGGACTGGACATAGTCAGCTCAAACGAGGCCGTGTATGTGCGCTTGCGGTGTCCCGAGCTGCCGCTGCTGGAGGTGACTGCGTCGGAAAATAGGGGGGCCTTGAGCGGCGAGCTCATGAGTGTTCTGTCGGGTAAGGAAGCTCGGACGTGCTGGAAGAAGAGTCGGATAGGACATCGCCATCACAGATGCGCCGACGGCGCTCCTCCTCGACCTTGGGTTCGATCGTATCGAGAGTCAAGTCCTCCCAGCCATGCTTTGTCTTGAATTGTGCCAATGCTAGCCGACCCTGGAGTCTGCGTGCGATCTAGTAAACAGATGAGAGTTAGTTCAGCCCTGTGCCATCTTCAGTCATGGTGTTTTATAGCCTTACTTTGCTCACTTCTACTCGCTTGAGTACTTTGTCGGCAACAGCATCCGGGTGTTTCTTCAAGGGCGACGACATGGTCGTTTTCCTAGACGGGAGTGCACCCGTTCAGAATTATTGCCGCCGATGACAGGCCGTCGAGTAGTGATCAGTATTCTTTTTAATATATAAAAAAGAGACTGGCAAGATTTAGAATAGGACTGATTGGGTCGGTTTTCTGGTCCGGCGCTTGTTGGTGTCAGCGAGGGGCCGCTTCGTTGGCTCGTGAACCATGTGGTTGGCCTGTAGTCGTGGTCGGAGACAGAGGCGGCGCAACGGGTCTGTGGGTGCATGAAAGAGAGTCTGCAGAGGCAAGGACAGGACGACAGTTGCGCTGCTGAGTTGGCTGTGGGAGAGCCTACTTTGAAGGAGGAGGCAGCGGTTTCGTGAGTTTTTCGGTCTCGAATCTCAGTCACAATGGCATAATAGGGTGTGGAAGAGTGAGCGAGCGAAGCCAGCAAGCGCCCTAACGGTTACTGCTAACAGGTACGGCTAACCCGCCTGGCCAGGGCTATGGGTTATTGCCTATTGGAACATCTCATTCCTCTGACAACCAGGCCGTGTGACCAATGACTGTCATTAATTGATCATTTTAAGCCTGAGCTCAGCTCCCTCGGACCCACTGTGTTTGCCAAGTGGTGCTTGCCTAGGTGGTAGCCCGACAGCTCGGGAGTCCAGTGGCAGACCGCTGCTGCAGCGCAGGCTTCCCAGTCCCATCAAGGGAGCACCAGACCCTCACTCATTAACAGCAGAGAAACAAACCTCAAAGTCAATTCGATAAATCCATAACTCCTCATGGAGCCCCTGAATCATTCCAGGTTTACATATAAATATTATACACACTAAACTAAGCCTATCCCAATACCCAGTCATAAAATTACAAGTACATCATTGTTTCTCCCTTCTTTTATTATTATTATCTCGATTCTGTCTCTTCATAGCTATCTCGTACAACAAACAGTCCACCTACCTCGATGTTAAAGCGCTGTAGGTATTGTCCATGGCATACTTTCCTTGGAAAATAATATATATGCCACTTAATGTCTATCTTCGGTATACCAACTACATATTTTCACCAAGGAAAGGGGGTAGACACGTCTCCCTTTACTACAATATACAACTTCTCCATGAGAAAGGTATTGTCTTGCCAACTACCTGTAAAAATCTTTTGCGCCTACTTACCGACATAGGTACAGTGTCTTGATATGATATCCATTTCTAGTCCAGCAATTTAAAGCCATGCTGGGAGACTATTGACGACTAAGCCGTGTCCACTATTTTCTGCAAGCTCTTTAACGCTGCCCAAAGAGTCTTTGGGCTAGCTAAGCCACAAATGTTCATGTAGTCTTCATTGCGATCACTACGATGAAAGACATTGCGATCCTAGGTGAATTCTTATACAAATCCATCTCATAACCATACTAAAATCTGCCAAGGTTAATATTATTGATGGCGTTACCTTTAATAATAGCGAAATTTTTTTCTTTAATTTTTGAAGGCGCAAGATCGCAGATCGTATCGTAGAGTTCAAGAACATGTCGCTAATTTTGGGGTACCTGAAAATAGATCAGCTAGGCGAAACACCAAGTGTAGAAAATTTCCCTCCTTTTCGTGGTGGGGTTCAGCGTTTAAATATGCTGTATAAGTGGCACCAGCTCACATTGAAGCTTTTCATGGTCAAATGCGTAGACATACTCACCATTTTTTTGTACCCAACCTCAGTCTCTTTTGCTACTTTATTGGCTAGGTGAGAAGCAATAACAATATTGATTTGGACAATGACATGATATTAAAGATAGTAATAGCTTGCCAGACTCCCTACCGACGACCCCATACCATGCGACTGGACGTCAATTGTCAAACTTCTTTGACCGGATCCGCGCCTTCTCCTCCTTATACTGTTTAATTGGCCGAGATGGCCAAATATGTTAAACGTAGTAAACACGCTGGTTTGGCACTTCCAATGTCGACCTGCCTTAGTTTATTATTTTATCGTACATTCACCCACATTAAACGTGTGATAAGCTGCTTACGAGCAATATTAGCAGCTGAGGTGGACTTAGCAACGTGCAGTTTTGGCATGTGTTACAGCCCGTCACATTTGACAATTCTCACCGGCTTGTGTAGCCGGTTCTGATTTTTACTCTATGTATGTATTGGGCACCAGGGGCTATCCCTCTATCTTGCTTTTTGCATCATATCATGATTGGAGTGTCTTTCAGCATGGTGCTAATTATACTAGCATTTGCCGGGCCGCTTCAGCATGCGCAGCGGCTCGTTCCATACCTTATTGAATGTGTGAAGAGGTTAGGTAGTTCTTCAAAGGCTAAATACCTATCCGATCGGGTAACTCCTCTCTTCACTTTGCCCGATCAATGATGCGCATATTTGTGCGCAATTCACTGTTTAGGTAGTGGATCCTCAATTTTACTCACAGGTAACAAGACCCAAAAAGATCCAGCCATTCGGTTTTTTCCTGACGCCACTGTTATGAGTAAACAAGCTTGCTGCAATAATTACCTAGGTAGAACCAGTCCAAAACAAGGAAGCCTTAGGGTAGAAATAAACCAAGTTACAGCCTGTTCTCCTATCACATCATAAACATCAACAACTGCACTTCCACATCGACAGCAGTGGTCGGCGAAAGTGACCCTTACAGATAGGTGATTGCTGGGACGTGCGAGTATGCGTACCTCCAATGCCGCACTTTGCTCCATCTACTAAGTACTCTAAGGTCGTTGTGCACACCTTGGTCCGAACCACTACCACCCTCCAGAAAAGTGTCTTCGTATTGCTCCACGCAAGCCTGTGGGCTAATAAGGGATGCACAGGTCTATCATATATGTAGGTCGTTGGGTCCTTCAAGGATGTGTTTCAAACCCCCACCAGATCAACTACCGTAGCGGGCCAGGGGGGTTTAGGAAATAATGCTAGAGATTCTTGTGAAAAATCAAAACTATTTTTAAACACATTAATCATAACCTAGTTTTGAAAAGTCGAGATTATTTTGGGCGAAAATTATTTTCAAATTTCAAAATTATTTTCGCCCAAAATAATCTTAGCTTTTCAAAATGATTTTACAAGCAGAAAATACCCTAATAATGGGGGGATAAAACCCCCACGCACCTACGCACCTACGCACCTACGCACCCACGCACCCGTACACAAGGATCATCGCTGCAGTCAAAAAGCTAATTCAACTATCTATCCATCCACCCATCCACCTACAACTTTAAATACAAAAAAACGGTCGGAATTAGTTCGTAGTTTAGAACTTTAGCGGAAGATTTTATACCCGTTGCTTAATACTTAAAAAAATAATTTTTTAAAATAGTTTTTAAGTTTTAAAATTATTTTATTTTTAAAATTATTTTATAAAAAAATTATTTTATTTTAAAATATTTTATTTTAAAAATGACACGGGCCGCTAGGGGTAGGTGGGGCTATATTTGCAATATAGCCTATAATACGGGCTAGATCATACAACCTGTGTGGTCTTACTGTTTTTCCGTGCTAAATGGTAGCTAGCGAAAAACGATTAATTCGACCTAAATACTTACGGCTAAGCATTGCGTGGCCAGGATTGAGTCGATACTACGAAGCTGTTTTTTTGACTTTTCGTAGGTACTGACGTTATTTTAACTATCGTAAGATCGATCGGAGCTGTTTTTTAGACTTTCCGACTTTTTTTACGACCTGTAGAACTCGAGAGCTGTTTTTTTAAACTTTTTCGACGAAAATAGGGCATTATTTAAAAGTATAAGCGTAGTATTTATTATAGCTAAGTAAAAATACTTTTTTATATAAAATCTATTCCGGGATAGCTGTGTTTATTTTATTAATAATATTATATTTAGGTTGTGGAAACGTAACGCCGATGTTTATAGTTAAGCATTACTAGTTTTATTTTTAAAACTGCTAGGATATTTTATACTTTAGAAAAAGCTCGCTGTTTTTTTAGACTTGAGTAATTAATAATATTTAAATATTTTAGTGGCCGTAGCTATTTTTTAAAACTTTACGAATTGCCGCGATATTTAATTTATATTTATTGTTTTTGTATTATAAACCGCTAAAACTATAGAAAAAAATTAATATATAGAAACGCGTCCGAACGCGAGGACCCGCGTATTTAGTACTATGGATGCTTAAGGTGGCAATATTTTAAGTAGAGATATTTTTTATGGCAACTAAGAATAAACGGATATTTAAGCAAGCTTAGAAATAGGATTTAATTTAAATTTATTTTCTTTTTTTATTTTATTTATTTACTTTTTTTTTTTATTATATTTTATTGATATAATATTTTATTAATATAATTTATTTTGGATATTTATATTAAGTAATAACTTTTTTTGATTAGTATTATGTTTAACTAATAGGATTTTTTGGACTATTTTAATAATGATTAATAGTTAGAAAACTAACGATTGGGAAGCTAATTACTTGAAAGCTTTTTTTTAGAAAGTTAATAAAGTAAAAATTTTATGTTAACGGATAGTTTTATTTATAAATTTCGGGTAATTTCTCGAATAAGTAATATTATTTTAAAAATAAAAGGATATTAATAATAATAAGAATATTTAAAAATTTTATTAGAAAGAATTAAAAAGTAGGGTAATAATGTAGCTATTTTTATAGCTATTAAGTATATAGTTTTGTAAAAAATAAAGTACTAAAAAAAACCGACTTAATGTTCGGAAATATTAATAGCTAACTAAATAACTATTAAGGATATATAGAGAGTTTTATCGACTATATGGATAGCGTAATTAAAATAATATAAAACTTTAAAAGCAAGTAAGTTTAATTATATATAAGTCTTATAATATTTATAACCGCATTAAGATAGAGTAACTTTTGTTTAATATATATATTTACTGGATTAAGATAAAGTAACTTTTGTTTAATATATATATTTTTTAACCTTGGATATAGTCCGGCAAATTAAAAAAGCATATAAGCGTTATTTGTTTTAATTTTTCGAACATTAGAAAAAAAACTTAAAATATTAAAGGGGAATACGTTTTAACTAAAAACGTAAATAGATATAATATTATAATAAACCGGTTATATATTACTAAAGAATAATTAATTTAATTAATAAAGTTAATTTAACGCGTTAAGCTTCGGTTAGTATATAGGCTAAATATTAAGATTTAGCTTATTAATAAACGGTTAAACTTTTAGCGTGTTTGTGTTCGGAACTACAATTATGTAGAGCTAACTTTTATTAGTATTAGTATTTTTTTTGTATTAATGCCTGTAGCTAGTAATAGGTAAGTATATTTTACGCCGAATATATTATAAATAACGACCGAGTTTTTAATAGTATTTATTATTAGATTAAGATTTAGGTTATAAAGATTAAATATAAATAGTTTTTTATTATATTTAACTTTATATAATTAGTTTAACTAAGCATGTAGCTAAAGATCCGCGATGTATTTGCGGGAGGCTAAAAAAGCCCCGGACTTAGGAGGGGACTTTAACGACGATAATAACGATAAAAAAGGTCCGTTTTGACGAACTTTAAGATTACTGATATATAACCCGCGAAATCTTAATAACTTGCTAAAACGAAGCTTTATTTTTTATATTTGACGGGCTTAAGGTCTTATGGCGGTTATTATATTAAACGAAACAATATAGGATAATTTAACCTTTATAAAAAAGATTTGTAAGACGTAGGGATAGTAGTAGAAAAATATAATTAATATTTATTAATGTTTATTGCTTTATTAAAAAAATTAACTTTTTTTTTAAAGATAAAAGAACTGTTAAGAATAACGTATAATAAATCCTAGCTATGTTTTAAATATTACTCGGAAAACTAGCTATTTTATAATAAAATAACGAACTAATAAATATTAAACGTTAAAAATTTTAATACGAAAGCTTAAATAGTATTATTAAACGTTTTATAAAACGATTTTTAATATAACTAGTAATAGTAACCGAAAGGTTTAATATTTTTAGTTTTATATTAAAAAATTTAACGTACGATAAATCGGCTTTAATAACGTTTATTTAAAAGAAATTAAAATACGCTAGAGCTATAAAAATATAACGTGAAATAATACTAATTAGTATAAAATTATAATATAAATTTAAACTATTATAAAATTTAATATTAAGAAGTTTTTAAATGCTTTTAATATAAATATAAAATTAAGCGAGTATATAATATACGTAGCGAAACAAAGATTAGTGTTGCTAATAGCTGCAAAAGATATATATTTATATATTAGTAGGAAAAAAAATATAAGGTAAAGCGAAATAAGTATATTAAGCGTTTATTAAAGAAATGTAGATTTTATTATTAGTTTAGCGATAGCGATAATAATTTAAAATGAGCAAAAAAGAAAAAAAAAAAGTACGATAAAAAATAGTAAAAAAAAAACGCGGAGAAAAAAAAGAAAAATAAAAAGGTTATAATAAAGCGAAAAAGAGTATAAAAGTAAAAGAAAGTATAAAAAGCTAAAAAAAAAAAATATATATTTTGCTAACTTGGATAATTTTAATCCCGATTTAACTTTTAATAAGTTATTATTAAGTAATAGCAATAACGAAGATTTTATATTTATAATTATAAATATAAATATTATTTATAAATATTGCGATAAAACTTTCGATTTTGAGAAGCTAAAATAAAAATATGTACGCTATTATTATAAACGCCCCCCGGAATCCTTAAACCTGAAAATAATAAATCTTTCGCGACGAACGTATAATAAATACTATATATTATTTATATTTAAAAATAAATTGTTTAAATATTTAAAAGACTATAGCGCTTTTAATAATAAAGAAATAATATTTATAGCTTATAAAATACTTGATAATATATTAGTAAAAAGTATAAACTATTAAGCGTTAAAAATAATAACGTTTTAAAAGATATAAACGATTTTAAGGACGGAAATAATATATTAGAAGATAAAAGCGATAAGGATAAGATTTTATTTATTATTTGTAAAGTACCGGACGTTAGAAATGTAGCGTAAGGAAAGGATGATTTAATATATTTGTATGCTTATTTTAAGGTAATAATATAAAGAATAAAAAAAAGCCCGAATATTATTGTATGTTTCGATATAAAGATAAGCCGAAATATTATTATAAAAAATTATTAAATATATTTGAATATATTATAGTATTATAAATATGAAAAATGCGCGGAATAGGCAAAGGACGAATGATATATAAAAAATAGGCTATTTTTATATTTTACTTTTTTAGAAATAACGCCTAAAGAAACCTAGTACTATTAAAATATAAGCGCTTAATATAAATACTAGACTAAAATATCGAGCTATAAATATTATTAAATAATAGTTTTTTATATTTTAGTAAGGCAATAATCGATTTTTTAAGTAAGAAAGTTATTTTTTAGGAATATTTAAATTTTAAAGTATTTTTTAAATAGTATTAAGATTATATTTTTGTAAAAAAAAATAATTTTAAAAAAAAACATTAAGCTAGCTTTAGGCGAAATATATATTATATTAGCTGTATATAAGCTACTATTTTTTAATAAAAACTTTACGTTCGATTTTATATATAAAAATAAAGTAGCGTTAATAATACGGTTTAGTATAATATTTTAAATTGTGCTAAATAACTTATTATTATGCGAAAAAAATCCGTAAAAGTACGCGTATAGGTTATATTAATGAATAAAAAAATACTAATTTTTTAAAAGCTATTTAAAAAAGATATATCGTAGCAGTTATAGTTATAGTAATAATAAACGGACTAACTTTTGCGCTAAGTAGTACTAATAAATCGAAAATAATTAATTATAACTTTAATAATATTAATATTCCGGATATTTATTATATAAACTAAAAGTTCGATGTGACTTTAATGATTAAAACTATAGCGATAAAAATATTTATAGTATAATAACGTATAATATAAGTATAAGTACTGATAAACTAATAAACCTGTTTGATAAAACTGGTATATTATATAAAACTAATAATAAAAACGATATATTATTAATTAATTAAGTATATAATATAATCGAGGAATAAAAACTAGAACAAAAGTATAATAAACTTAAAATATATAAAGTTTATTTTATATTCGGAATTAAAAAGCTTTCTGAAATGCCGGAGATAATAGCCCCGGATAAGTAGTTTATATATATAAAGGAAGGCGTTATAAATAAAAAAATTATAAAAATTATTAAAGAATATTTAGAAATTTAGCGCGATTAAAAAGTAATCGATATTTTAAAAAAAAACAAATAAAAATACCGCTAGTAAATAATTAGCAAAAATATAAATTTAATAATCGCTTTTATTTTTTTAGTACGCGTAACCGTAAATATTCGATAAAATGAATAATAAACTATACGCGTAAAAACGTATAAAATAGGTTAAAAAACTAACCTTATTCGCGTATTTTATATTTATTACTTAAAAAGTTATTAAAAGCGTTAAGAAAAGTAAACCTATAGTCGACCTACAAACAATAAATCGCGTAGTAATATTTAACAATTATTTGTTATTATTATAAGCAGAAATTATATTATTATTACGGGGTAAACTATATATAATAGCAGTCGACGCTATTTTATTTTTTTATTAATTTTAATATATTTTAATTATAAGGACCGATTTATAATAAATTTATAAAAACTTAAAAAGTTTATAATAGCGTTAATAAGTTTTTAGAACTTATTTATATATATATAAAAGTTTATAAATATTTTCTTAAAATTATATAAAGAGTTTTATAAAGCTTTTATTAATAATATAGTTATATTTTTTAATACTAAAAAAGACTATATTAAATAATTATAGATTATTTTTGGATTTTTTAGTAAAAAACGTATATTTTTTTTACTTAAGAAGTTATTTTTTAGATACTTTTTTATAGAACTTTTAGGGTATAAAGTTAATAGATTAGGACTATTTATTATTAAAAAATAACTAGTAGCTTTTTAAAACCTAGCTTTTTTTAATTAACTTAAGGCTTTAAAATAATATTTTAGAAGTAGCGGGTTTTTATAACCGTTTTTATTATATTATACTTAATATATAAAACTTTTATAAAAACGGAAAATAGTATTGCTTAATAAAAAGCGAGTTTTAAACAAAGTACTAGTTAAGAACCTAAGAAAAAATAAGCGTACTATAAGTCGATATATTATAAGCTTACCGAAGTAAAAAAAGCGTTATTTTAGGCGGTATAAAACCTAATATATAAATATACTATATTATATTACTATAACCCGGACAAATTGTTATTTATAAATATAATGTTTTGTTAAAACGCGGTTTTAAAATTATAATATTTTATATAAAAACGGTTACGTATAAAAACTAAAACAAGTAATCTTTAATACTTAAATACTGCTAATTATGTTTTTTAGCAAATGTTTATTTTAACCGGAGATATAATACAGACCTTCGGAAATGGAAGTTATGTGCGTAGTATAAGCGTATAAACAGCTATAAATTATAATATAAGCTAGCTATAACTTAATAATCGTACTAATAAATTATTTAGCTATAAAAAATATATTTAACTAAATAAACCTTAATATTAGATTTACCGATAAAATAAATAATAAATTAATTAATATATCGGTTTATTTTTCGTAATATAAGCTATAGGTTTATTATTTGCTTAAAAAGCTAAATTTTATACTTAATATATTTAGCTAATTAAAAGTAATAATAAACAAATATAACAAAAAAAAGCAATATAAAACGTACTAACGAAAAACTTAGGCTAAACTAGGTATAACTAGTCACTAAAGCTGTAATAAACCCGGAACTAAAGAGCTAATTTGTGGCAAGTTATAAAGCAAATGTTAAGTATAAATAAATATTTAATAACCTATGCAACAGTAAAGCCTATAAAAGCATAGAAAATTTTTTTCGTACTAGGTATCTTTTCGTAATTATTAACGGGCTAATCTATAATATAAATAAATAAAAAAATATTACTTATATATACTAAAAAACCTAATTAAAAAAGTACTTAGTTTAGCTTACGATAAAATACTACTTTAACGTCGAAAGAATAATATAAAAATTCGACGGATATTCTATTGCTATAAAATCTAAAAAGTAAAAATACATTTATTATTACAACGTATATAAAACATGTATAACTAGCTAAAACAAGCTACACAGGGACTATTAACTAATTAAACCTAAGGATTTTAAACTTATAAAACGATTATAATTAATTTTATCGAAAAATTACCCCGGGTATTATTTAAAAAAACCCTTTAGCAAATAAACAATAAAAATAAAAATATTATAACTTTATAATAATAATTATATATATATATTTAAAAAAACGCTGTTTATACAAAACAAAAAATATATTATAAAAAACTAAGGTATTACGCTAATAAAAATGCTACTATTAACTAACTAAAATATATTTAAAAACATTATTTTAATAAAAACCGGAAGTTTATGTTTAATTTCTAAAAAAAGATATAAAAAAAATTAAGCATATAGTTATTAATAACAATAGTATACTATCCTTAAAAAAACGGTCTATTTAAACGTAAAAACTAAACAGTTAAAATAGCTATATAATATTTTACTTTTAAACGCTTTAACGAATAATAAATAGATTTATTAATATTATTATAATAAAATTTAAATAATGCTTATTTATTTACGATTAAATCGTTAATATACGAATAATTGTTTAGATTTTATATCCTAGGACTTAATAATATAATAATTTAACAAAAAATCGAAAGCTATACGGAAATCTAGCAAATATAGCCATACTTTTAACAGGACGTTAAACTAGCTATAAACTTCGTAACTATAAAAGCTAAGCATTATTATAACTAATACAAATTAATAAAATTTAACAAAAAAAATAAAATCTATTTATGTTTGTATACTAAATACTACTTATTTAAAAAACCTTTAAAAAAGTTTTTATAACAAAAAGCAAATCTTTTTAAAATAAAATAACGTATAAAAAATTAGCATACAAATTAAATCTATTTAAAACTTTCGATATTTATTTAATAATATTAATAGTTTATTTGTTTTTTAGACGCGATAGAAAAAATCCTTTTTACCGAACTGTTTTTATACCCGGACTTATTACGGACAATTAATCAAACAGTAAAAAAACAATAATTCCTTCGAAATCGAAACTATATTTAAACACTAATTAAATTGTACTAAAATAAAATATAACTACTTCGTTAAATAAAAAAAATATAGTTATAAAAACAACTAATAACGTTCTAAATAGCAATTATGAAGCGCAACTACTTTAATTAAAAAATACTAGATACGTAATAGAAAGAAACCTAAAATACTTACTAAAAATAACTCTATTAGTAAACAGAAAGCTCTTAAGCGTAAGCGCAGAAAGCCTCGCAAAAAGAAATAAAATATAGGCAAATATATATATTAAATAATGACGGATAGTGAGAGCACTATAGTTCTTTTTGTATGGGGGCACTTGACATAGTAGGGCATAGGGTGCTATGACCTATAGGGATCTACTGCGTGGCCCTACCCTATGGGTGGGTATATAACACACAATGGCCCATTGACCATTGTATGCATTCACTCCACTACGTAGATTAATCATGACTTTCACACATTACCCAAGGTATCCTTTACCAAATTTCCGTGTCAAATGGTAGCTAGCGATACGTTGTGGTCAAGCGGCATTGCGGGTAGCACAGTACTAGTGGCGCGCCATAACCCACCAGACCAGGGGCAGGGGGTTCGATTCCCGGGCGCGTTGAATTTTCATTTGCCACTAGGAACAGTGCCATCTAGGTCCCTGTAGAAAGGAGGGGTTAAATGGCGTGCAGGGCCCTGGTGGGCCAAGTCTGTAAGTCCAGCCAATTAGGTAGCAGTAAGTCCAACTAGTGCGGTGGCTGCAGATTGCAGCTGGTCAACAGCCGCGGAAGCACTGGCAGTAAGGCTGCTGTCCCGACCACCATTGAGGGCAATGGCCGTATTTCCTGCCCGCCGGCACTTGACACGGGCCGCTAGGGGTAGGTGGGGCTATATCTGCAATATAGCCTATAATACGGGCTAGATCACACAACCTGTGTGGTCCCACTGTTTTTCCGTGTCAAAAAAATTATTTTAAAATTGCTAGCTATACTAAAAATAAAATAATTATTTTTATAAAAAATTATAATAATTATTTTTATAAAATTTATAATGTTATGATAATTTTATTTTTTATAATACTTTTTATTTTTTGCAATCCTAGATATGATCATTTTGTATACCCCCTTTGTCCGCTACGGTAGCTTCAATTGGCCCGTCGGCCGTTTTTATCGTGTGCCATTTTCGAGAGCCGGGTGATGTCCATGTCTGCCCATGTCTGTCTGCAGTAGGTAGCGTAGATCATCGTCGTGTCATTGTCTATCTACGCATACTGTATTAGCAACTGGCTTGAAACTTTGTGGGGCCCAATCAATCTCGATACCAGATCCGGGAGTCAAGACGTCATCGTTAACTAACCAGACTGTTTCTTTCTTGGCAGTCATTCTTGGTTCTGTGCACACGGAGGGTTTCACAGATCTTCCGACAAGTCAAGGACGGTGTACTGTAGACCTGCGACCGTGAGGCAGGTGCAGCAGACTCAGCACCAGCATCAGTACTGCACAGCACACGCACAGTATAGAAGGCATACTGTGCGAGCCCGACGGCCCCAACCGTGCTTGCGTGCCATTCCCATCCCATCCGCTGCATCCAGTCCACTATTCCCATCTGCAAGCTGCCGGCGGACCCATGTCATTACCCGTATTCCAAGCTTACCTCACTCCAACCTGCTTCTTAGATCGACAGCTCCACAATCCCATCTCCTTCCGCCCATCACTCCCATCCACATTTGTCTGTCCTGGTGCCGTTGCCGACAGGAGCTGGGTACAGTAGTAAGGTTGTTCCTGTTGGCGACCATGGTTGGCTTGGGTCTTAGTTGGCTGTTGAGTTGAGCCAACCTTCCTCGTTGTTCATCAAAACACGATATTCAGAATTATCGTCCTAGTTGGCATCCCGTCTCTCGCTCTCTCTTCTTTTAAACCTCCCCTAGCATCAGGCTGCCGGGCCTATGACATGTCCCTATATTAATGTTAATGGCACTATTTTGTTGACAAATGCTCTGATTGTTTTTGACGCTACTTGCTCTTGAACTATAGCTCATGCACCGAGCGCAACTTTTTCCAGCGAGTCCTATCGTCCTTGTTGCTTCGGCCCTTCGTTTGTTTGCTTGTCGTCAATTCGCCGAGCTGTCCCTACAGCAGCTCAGGTTAGCCACCAGCCACGCTACAGCCATACTGTTGAACTGCTCTGCTTCGCGAAGTCGAAATTCTTCGTGAGGCCACAATTGTTGAGCCGCGCTGCTGAGCCGCAACTGGCGACGCGCAGCGTGTTTAGAAGGCAGTGGCTCCTTGGTATCCAGGACAATAGTTACCAGAGGGGTGTGTCTCCCCTGTGGTCTACAACCCACCATACATTCTGAACTAGAGGAAACAACACTTGTTGCTGGTCTCTTTCCAGCCTCTCTTACTACGCCTCTGACTGCCTTCTCTCCGCCGGATCTGTGTCTATATCTGTCGAAATTGCACATTTCTTAAGGTCATTGGCATTGCATTGCATTCTCCCCCCTGTTTTCCTCTCTGACGCGCAAGATTTCGCTCCAATTAAGCCACCATGGCACCGAAATTTAGTTTCAAGCAGATTCGAAGGCGTTCGCTCGCCAGCTTTCGAACCAGTCGATCAACCGACACGTCGAGTAACGATGAACCGTCGAGTTCGAGTCAGGAGTTATCTTCGGTAGGATCTATAACACCCCCCTCCCTCGCCAACGAGTCGGATCCTGCCCTCCATACACAAATCCCGCCGTGACGAGACCGCCGTTTGAACCGAACAGCAACCGATACAGTATAGCAGAGAGTGTTTCTTCCGAACCTCGCTCAACTAAAGACCTCCAGGAACAATCCCAGTACCACCCGGCCTTGTCACAATTTGCGCCACAGGTGACCAGTATTCGAGATAAATCTACCGTAAGTTGCATAACCCTCCTTCTACTCTCTATTTCGTTGTGACCCTACAATCCCCCCTGCACCTCTATGCCGCGCTCTTGCCTCACCCCTGAGAGCTATAATTAGCCGTCGTCAACTATTGTGGTATATGCTTACAGCCGAATAGGTTTACCAGAAGGTATTGCTTGTGACTGGCATTATAGGACAAGATCCGCATCCCCAGATCGACGGTACTGTGTTTATATACCGCCCCGACAAGGCTTTCCCCTCCACCGCATGGCCAGTCCAAGGCGCACGATTTAAAGCCCTTGTTTACCTCTTTCCGGGACCAAACACAATAGGCTTCGAGTACCAGAAGCCTGGGTCTACAGCGATACATCGCTCGAGCATTGTTCTCTACATGTTTGACCCGAAGAACGCCCCACCACTTCAACTCGCAATCTTGATCGCCAAAGACTCTCCTTTCACGATCGATCATGTCCCGACACGGGAGCGGGAAGAGGCAAACGATTTGGAAGTGGCAGTTCGCAAGTTTCGAACGGCTGCCTACCTCTGGCAATCATTTACTGCCGAACAGATGGAGAAGAACGGTCTAGGCCGACGCACGTTTCGCTTTGATGAAGAATGGACGAACGGCACAAGCCATGCTCGCGACTTTTATGAACACGCAATGCGATCCGAGGCCCGAGTACATATAATTCGAACCGACAAAACTGTTGCCGAGATGTACGATCTAGAGCATGCCCAGCAAAGTCTTGATGCTCCGAAGAAGAGTAGCCTTGTTGATATCGCAGCTACCGCATTGAGGGATTATTTCCGCATGACGCCCGGCCAGAAGCAGTATATTGCAGCCGTAGTACTCGACCCCCACCCGGATACGAAGGAGAATATGACGACCGGCCACACGACGTTTGGGGGTCAGGTTGGCGATGACCTCCACCTGGCCATGTTTGGCTCGCAGTGCCTCCAGTACTACCCCGCGACTATTTCCGACGTTGTCAAGGCATTTAGGGATTGCTCACCAACGGACCTCAAAATTGTCGCCAATGAGGTCAACGTAACAGGTAGCTCATGGGAAGCCGCTACCTACGGCATTGGCGCCCACCTCCGCGAGGTAGGCCACTCACTGGGATCTCCCCGCCAGAGGGGTATCATGGCCAAGGATTTTGTGACGTTGAACCGTGCGTTCATGATAAGAGAGGCCTATTCAACGCGGACCAAGTCAAAGGGTGGACCGGTCGAGCCAAAAGACGAACCGATCTGGCATAGATTGGATCTTCTAAGATATCGATTTCACCCTCTGTTCCGAAATGCTGCCGACAAGATTCCGTTTCCCGACGGAACTATCCACGGATGGGTTGTGGAGAAGGACAAGCTCCTCGTCACGGCAAGCGCGGGATTACTATCCACAGAGATCTTTGTAGAAGGCGACATGTTTTGTAGCACGTGGATCGAGTATCCCCTTGACGGACAGATGACTAAACGGACTACCTTGGTAGAAGCAGAGCTACGTGAGCGACTGCCTGAGGGTAAACGCCGTTCTAATTTGAAGATAATCGTCAGATCTATGAGCGGAGGAGAGTTGGTTGTCGACGATCTTCACCAGCTGTTTACCACGTCGTCCGTCAAGCTAACTCCTGGGCCGTTGGGTAAAGTGGCATACCGAAGCACCAAAATTGGCGCCTCGCAGTTGAAGGACAGCGAGCCTCAAGAGATCGTTTTCAGCAATGCCGTGGCTAGTATCAATCGTATTCTGGCCCGCGTGACTGTCTATCATGGTGATGCGGTGGACGGACTTGAGTTCCACTACGACGATGGATCAAGCCAGCTTTTCGGCAAGCGAGGGGGGAAACCGGGCGGTGACAGGTTCAGCATGGGTTAGTTGCTATTACCTAGTCTTCTGGTCTCGTCGGACAATTTAGCTAATCGGTATAGAAATTCACAATGCCGAAGTGATAGCAGGCTTCGCCGTCCGAGTTGGATCATGGATCGATGCCATCCAAATCCTCACCAGCACAGGACGAAGGTCGCCAATCTACGGTAACGCGAGTGGCGGATCGATGTAAGTTTTCATCTAAATCTCAAATCTCTACCTATCACGTTGCTAATGCCCATTAAAGGCGTACTTTATTCGTGCCCAATGGCTACAAGATCTGCGGGGTGTCGGGATCCTGTGCAGACTGGCTCGACAGCTTATGTCTGCTCATCACACGATAGACGGAATTTAAGTGGATGGCGAGACAAAGAGGTCGACCCCCGGCGCATACTTCTCATGGGGAGTCGAAGCAGACGCCGGGCTGGTATACTACTAATAAAGGACTGAGGACGGAAGATGGGGGGAAATTGTGAACCATTTTCATTGGGTTCATACGATTAGGATCAATTCAGGTCATGGCTAGGGATACCCAAAGAGCATATATGCATCTCGGCGTTAGTGGAGAGTCTAGGTACTTTATGGTAATGTTGACTAGAACATTGTACATAAGAAGTTAGTCAACGACCACATGATTAAATCTTATGTAGAAATGACAGTTCTCGTAAATCAACATGTGACAATTTATAAGAGATGGACTAGCATGGGACAAACCCGGCTAAACCTTTGGTTGAGTATTGCGGAAGACCAAAATCTAACCGGTCAAGGGGATGCTTTGGGTTCAGTCCATGGATAGATACTTAAAATACTACAGGTAAACGCTTTAATTCACCGTCCATGAGAATAGGGCATCCTGCGATAGAGGCTCCATGTGATCCCCCACTATATGCTGGTCACATGTCATTCGGTGATATCGAAAAAATCCATCTCTACCCCTAAAATGCTTGAGCCATTTGAGGGTTGAACTAAGAACTGGCTATCTGTTCTGACAAGCTCAGCTCCAGCAATCCTATATTGAAGACTCTTTATTCTATAAACATGGGCAACAGAAGCATTAGACAGCACGGAGCCCAGTGTCACTGTCTTTTATTATGTAGAACCTTGTCCTGAATTTGAGGTCATCCGAATGGTCTTGATCGTTTTCTTTCCCGATGCCACTTGTGGGTTTCTATGCCTGTTAGGCACAATCCAGGTTACGTTCATGGGTACCCTTAGTGGATTAGGCCAGAAAATCCATTTTTCCTTTCTAGACTATAAACATGATAGCCCCGCGATCGCGATCGAAGGCATGGCAGTAGGGTAGATAAGCGATAAGCGACAAGGCCTTTTAACGCCTAACCCAAGTCGGCTAAAGCCAGCCGACCCACCGTGAAGCTTGGAAAATGACTTCATCGAGCTACCTACCTACTACCTACAGTACCCTCTGAATAAACATACCTACGTAACTATCTATGCTAGTGCTACCCTAGGTAGCCTTGACTTAGGTGTCTTCCAGGTTCTGCCTACCTATCTATCTGGGTACCTATATGTACATCACCGATCTTTCTCACTCGCACATCTGTCGTCTAGGTTGAATTACGACCTAGCCATAGAGAACGCAAACTCGACAGTCTCGACATCGTTGCTAAAACTCGGCGGACAGACCATTACCCTGTTCAACAACGAAGTTCGTTACCTACGATCTCCCGCTCTCCCGCCCCCCGCCTCTTTCTCCCAATATCCCTTCTATCAACCACATTCGCAAATCGCCCTAGCGTTACCTTGGTTTACACGAATTACAACTACGACGAGAACCCGTCTCCGACACGAAACAGCAAATCTTAGACTACTACCGAATAAGTGGCTGATTTGTACACAAAAGAACTTGAGACATCCAAGACCGAGGCTGTAGCCATGTCGAAACGAACCAGTGCAAAGGCGGTGCCAGTGTTGGAAGCGAGCCTTGTACGTGGAATACCTACCTGCCCTCTTATCCCGAGCACGGAACAACATAGAGCCATCTTCTCTTCTTTGGGAATTCGCGGTGCTGGGCAATGCTAGGCCAAGCCATGTGTCCGCCGCTGACTTTCGTCTACTTGGCTAGGTAGGGATAGCAGTCGTGCTAACAGACAAGTTTAGCCTACGATAAACAGAAAGACCTCCTGGCATCGACCACCGGCCACTTTTCACTCTTGCGGGCTCTGCATATGGCAGACTACATCACTGAGTTGAACGGTATGCTATCCCTGACACTCGCTTGCCCCTTATTCAATAAAGCTACTGCTCCCACATCATCACCCACGGCTGACTTACCTCCATAACAGGAGCCTGTGGCATTCTGTCCATCTTCTCCTCTTTACGCTATTGCCTTGGCGACCCTTCAGACAAGAGTAACCTGTACCTCGCCCTGGCATTTCTCCCATTCGGTCTCTTCTTCGACTTCATGGACGGACGCGTCGCGCGGTGGCGCAAGAAGAGCAGCATGATGGGACAGGAGCTAGACTCGCTGGCTGATCTAGTATGTATCTCCACACTACTCCTCAAGACCACCCTGCAATGGCCTTCATACACGTGCCGACCTTGCGACGAAGCCGCTAACCAGATGCAGATATCCTTCGGTCTGGCCCCGGCCTGCGTAGCCTTCAGTATCGGCCTCCGCACGACGCTCGACCACGTATGCTTGACTGCCTTTGTGCTCTGTGGTCTCACGCGCCTAGCCCGGTTCAATGTGACGGCGGCCAACATCCCCAAGGACGCCGCAGGTAAGGCAAGCTACTTTGAGGGCACACCCATCCCCACGACGCTAGGACTCGACGCCCTCATGGCCTGGTGGGTCTCGCAGAACCGTATTCTCACCGATGTCCCTGGCGGCCTCTGGTTTGCTGGCTCCGCCTTCGAGGTCCACCCCGTCGTCATCCTGTTCCTCATCCACGGGAGCCTTATGTGTAGTAAGAGTCTACATGTGCCGAAACCTTAGGCTTCCTTGGGTGAGCGGGGTGGGGAGAGTAATGGCACAACACATATTGAGTTTCTGGAGCTCGGCGACATGGGAACGGACAGTCTGTGTATGTTTATTATACCATGGTGGAGCGGGCGTATGCTGTCACGGGATTGGTCGTGATGCTACGTAATGATATGTTACGGATGGGTTTTCCGTGGGGGTTTTGCTTTAGATAGAGGGGCGCCCTTGCGTATGGTTATTTTATGTACACGAGTAGGTTTGATTACTGTACCACAATGCGATAAATATTTCCCTGTGATTGGTTTGGTCGGTTAGCCGTTGTAGTTCACCTCAGTATGCTGACTTGGTTTGGCTGTGGATGCTTGTGAGCAACTAAGTAGTCAGGTAGCTATTGTTAAAATCTTTCTGTCTGGAAACAAACAGGAGTAAATTGTGAATATTTTTTATACCAGACTCTCATACATTATCGAAATCGAGCATGTTGGAGAGTGGGTTCTGCTTGTCTCCTGCTTGGTTAGGTATCTTATCTATCTTTGCATACCAAATCTGCTGGGCGAATATGCCGCCCCTGATCTTCATTCACTCCTATCATGCTAGCGACCCTGTTACTCTACTTCTATATGTTCGTTAATGTGAGGTAGTGATACAAAGTCGTTTCCCAATACTCAAAGCCCAAATTCCAAAGTTATGCGTGAAGCTCGGGTCTCTGTCTCTGGATATTAGACCAGACAGGCCTGCTTACTTCGCTGCGTCTTCCCGGAGGGTTGGACCTAGATAGCCCAGTGTCCTGATTTCTACATAGAAAATACAGATCTGGAAGTGGTATGTTCTGCTGCGCCTTGGAGTGTGGGTATGTAGGCACAATATGCCCTTGTGTGGAAGGCACCTGGAATAGCTCGGTGCCCGCCCGCCTCTACTCGTGTCCCAGTCCTTTTGCTCTCTTAGCTTAAGTAGCGAGGTAGTAACTGTATAGCCCAGGAGCATATATCACCACCTCACACAAAGCCAAAGACGACTACGAGTGGCCAACGCCTTGCTCCCTCAACCGAGCGAATCCGTCTCCTGAATCAACTCCCTCAACACCCCTTCTCGGCTAGCACGCGTACCCAGTAGTGAATAGCAGGCGTGTAATCCCTCTGTCGTGCACGAATCATCTCGACGGCATCGTCTACGGCGGCCACCTCTTCGACACACTGCGCCTCCAGCGCCTCCGTTTCAGCGCGCAGCTCCTCAGGTGTAGACACCTGCGCGTCTTTCAGTGACGATGGAGGGAATTCGGCAAGGATCTGCTTGCGGGTTAGTCCGAAGCGCGCGAGGTGCTCGTCGGGGAAGCTTTTCCACACGTCGCTGACGCCGAGCGCCTCGGACGTCGCGAGACTCTTCGCGAGGCCTTGCGAGAGCGTTAGAGGGGCGATTGGCAGACAGCTAGTAAGTTGAAGGATGGGTATTCGTCGTCCTGTCGACTCATGCGTCCTGTATGGCTTTGCTGGCGATGTGGAGCAGGTGTCAGGGCCATCGAGCGCGTAGGGACCTACAAGATAGCCGGTGCTCTCAGCATAAGGATTGGGTGATTGATGGGTTGATAAGCTTACCCAGACAAAGCGGCAGACTTTCAAGACCGTCGAGCTCCCATACCTCACCATCGACGGGGACGAAGGCGATGTAATGATATGCGCTTGGCTCATGGTTTCGCTTGCTGGTATTAGATGTCTTTCTTTTTTTCTTGGCAGGGCCTGCCCTCCTTTTGCAGGCCGACTCCAATTTATTATCAAGTAGTAGGTCTTCGGATAGTAAGTCGTTTCGACTAGGAGCAGATTAGAAAAACGGCCTAGCGCTCCCCTGGGAACTTACCGAGCAACGGAATTGTGGATAGCGCGGATGAAATCGTTGGTATCAAGCGCATGCCCGCGATGAGGCGGGGGAAGCGACTTAGTTGTCTGTCTAAACTCTTCCAATTCGGGGCCAAGCCTGACGGCATGCGCGTTCATAATGATATTCATCAAGGCAACAGTAGCACAGGCGTTGGCAGTGGTCTATTCACGGTTAGCTTCGAATAGGTAGGAAGTGATAGTTATCACATACCTGGTTACCAAACCAAAGGGTTGCTGGACAGTCCTGGCGGGCTTCATTGGATTCGTCTTCATTAGTCCATCCGTAAAGAAATATGAGGCCGTGGACGGGGTTGCTGACCAGTTAGTAGTGCTCCCGCTTTGATATTCGAATGGTAGACTTACGGCAGTTCTGCTAGAGTCGCCTTGTCTAGTGCAAATACCTCTTGTACCTTGAGAGCTTTTGCATCAAGATCCTGGAGCATGGCGTTGAAAAAAGCCTATTCTGTTATTAGTGAATTGAAGAGTGAGCCACTTTGGCAAGTCAGAAACTCACGGGTTCAGATTCCAACTCAACCCACCCACGGTATTCCTGGCGCTCATCGATATCCATGCGGGCAAATACCTGTTCTTGAAGAGTGGCGACCTCCTCGGGGACCATCTGCTGTCGAGCAGCCTCCGCAGCTCTCCGTTTAGGTCTGTCGGTCTTGATTGTAGTGATTTTGGCCGGTTTGGCTTTCTCAGAAGGAATTATGCATTCTTCGTCATACTTCATAGGCACCCTTTTAGCCCTGCCCGACCGGCGGATCCCGTTAGTCATAGGCAGGTCATCAGGATTGGTGGCCGGTGCATTATTCTCGAAAGCGGCCATGACTGGTGAATGATGGATGTCTTGTGGGGAGGCGAGGCGGGCTAGATGATGTGGAATGTCGTAGCTGATATCAGGACGTTGTTAATGGGGTGAGGCATGAAACCATCAGGATGTGAAGGATAGCTATGGACTGTTCATTCCTGAGGTGGCAAGAAAATAGCCTCGCCGGCCGATATTGAGAAGCGGCTTCCGTCGCAAAAGGTAGCACGATAAATAGACGTCACCTCTTCACAGTATGCCGGGTTTTGCTCGAATAACGAAAACCTGCGTGCAATGCTATCCGCTTCATAAAATATAGCATCGCAACATTACGGGTGTGGTCAATGCGTCGTCGTCGTTGTAGTTGTTGGTGAAGGCGGAAGTGTATGGAGGCTTGCACGGCTGATAGTATTTACCAGACAAGCGTTGTAACACACAAAGAGATAGGCGAGGCTACAATTTATTTATCATATCAGCCATACTCTGGTTCTCATGATTTGCATGCCAGGCTGCTTGGACTGCCTAGATAAACAAAGGTTAGATCTAAGTGATCTAGAATGAGGAGGTCGCAGCCAGTGATGCGACTAGAGAATAAAGATACACCTGCAGATGTCCTAATAACAACGATGATAAAAGGGGGCCGCAAAGAACGCACCCCCAGCCATCAGGGAGAGAGGCTAGCAACTATAAGCCTATGAATCCTCAATATAATGTGCATACGGAGTTTCAGTCTAACTAGGCGCCAAGGCGCGTACCTAGGTAGTCTAGGACTGGTCCAAATGCCTGGAGGAGGGTGTATCGTTATAACGACGACTTAGTTTTACTCAAAGAGAATTACAGATGATGGGCGAGACAAGCTAAATAATAAGGTCAACACAACTGAAGAGACAACTCTCAGATCGATTGCAGATGAGTCTGGGAATATTGAAAAGCAATGGGTTATGACAGAGAACGGGAAATGTATAATAGAGCATGCTTTAGGTAGGTATTTATCAAACGTCAGAAGCACGGCTAGCTGGCTTAGGCTTCCAATCAAACACATAGATATGCCCTATCGTAGCTTTCTAGATAGCTTTAGTGGGGGTGGCTGTTGTGGCTCACACGCTAACACCCATCCGTGCAGGGATAACTCTTTTTTTTCTTTGGTGTTTTATTGGACGCTTGACGCGCCGCGACTTTGAACCCCACAGCGTTACCGCTATGAACATAGACTGCGGCATCTCATTTATTTACACTACAAAAATTGGGCTTCATTTGTACCCGCCTGATAGCAACCACTTGCCCGCACACTTCGCGGCGTGTTCCAAGCACGAGATAACTTCCAAACGGCATATCTCTTGCTCTAATCTCGGCTGTCTCTGCTGTTCTACCGCCGTAGCCTGTCACCACGCAGGCGTACGTACTGACGTCTTGCGCCGCTGTTGTCGCTGTCGCTATCACGGAATGCCATGAGTCTCGAAACGCCGCGTGGCCGTGTAGGCGGCTTCCCCAATACACCAAACGCCAGCATCAGACAACGGGCCCCTGCTGCTACCACTCCCAACCCCGCTCGGGCACCTACTACCGCCGCCGGCGCCGGCGCCGGTCGCGATCCGCGGCCCAGAGGCCCGTTGCCTCCCGCGCCCCAAAATGATGTTCCAGCGCCTCCAGAGAGCCAGCCCTTGATTCCTCTCACCATCATCGACGCGCCCACTCAACGCTTCTACGCCTGCGCCGTCTATGTCGCCTTGTTCGCATGGCGGCTGTACGATTATGTGCAGGTCCAGGACAATGGCGCACACGCCACCTACTTCTTTAAATGGGCCTTGATCGATGGCATCTACCTATTCTCCCTCCCCATCTGAGGATACCCTGGTTGGAGCTATCGTCCGAATTTGTTCTTGTCGCCTTCTTCTTCGCCGTATTCTCGGATTGGTGGCTGATGTATAACATCCCGTTGCCTTTCCAGGGCTGGTTGCTGGCCGTGCTAAAGGTCTTCTATGACAAAGAAATGGCCATTTCCGAGCACAACGTCAAGCTCTCCAGCATCTTGCAAAATTCGTCCCTCATCATGGGAAAGCAGATCATTAACATCCTCCCTGAAGGGTATGAGACCCCGCAGCCGTGAAATCACACTGCATGCATTCGCTAACTGGCTTTACTGTGTAGATCTGCCTTTCTAAACCCGGAGCGACACCCGTACTGCCTTAGCCCTAACCATCCGGTGGCTACTGTTCCTCTGTTCTTCAACGCCACCGTGCCCATCGAGGTCGAGCTCGTGCGCTTCGATCTTGACACCAACGCTCAAGAGCTGGTGAAGCTCGGTCGCAAGGAGATCAAGGAGATCAACAGGCAGTCAGCTACGTGTATGGAGGATGGGATAGTGACGACGTACAAGTACGAAGTGGCCTTGAAGAAGCCTGGCGCGTATCGGTTGAATAAAGTCCTAGATGAATACAAGCTGGAGGTCCAGAGGCTCACACCGCCTACCTATATCGTACCCTGCCCCAAAGCGAGGGTGCGCAGCGCCGAATCATCAACGCGTTGTCTAGGAGACCTATCAAATCTAGCGCTGGAGGTGGAGGGCACGCCGCCTTTAAAAATTTACTACAGCCGGACCATCAATGGCAAGGACCACAGTTTCCATTTCCAGAGCCTCCAGCCTGAAGGCTTCACGTCTCCCTTGCTAAGCTCGCAGTCCTCGGCGAGTCTGATGCTCGCCAAAGACGCCGATTTTACGTGGGCCAGGTCTCAGAAGGTTCCTGTTGGGCTTAACGAATCAATGAGCCATGCTGGCAAATGGCAGTACTCCGTCGATAAGGTATACGATGCTTTCGGTAATGAGGTATCTTACGAGCAAGCTGAAGATCAAGAACCGAGACCAAAGCCCAAGGACTTGTATCAGGATTTCATTGTCAGAGAGCGGCCTCGTGCTATGTTCAAAGGCTGTGATCCTCGTAAACCCCTCAAGATTGCCAAGGGCCGATCTACCAAATTGCCCATTGCCATCAGTTATCCCGGAGACACACCAAAGAGTATATCTCACACAAGTACCTGGCACTTTTCCCCTATCGACACCCTTAGTAAGAGCGGTGATCATGGTGACGTTGTGAAATTTGGGTCCTTCACTAGTAAGAACATGAACGAGCACCCCACCATCTCAGAACCTGGACTCTACACTTTGAAGTCCATCACATACGACTCGTGTGAGGGTGAGATCGAAGAGCCATCTTCATGCTTACTACTTAACCCCCTGGAGCCCACTTTGGCGATACATGCCACAGAGATTCCTGACAACTGTGCTGGTAACCCAGTCGGTCTACGGGTTGATATGGATCTGGTCGGAACCCCGCCGTTCCATGTTGAATATTATGTTACCAGCGCACGCGGAACTCGGAAGGAGACTATCGATGTCACCCACGGTCTACGACATCAGTTTGATATTGTACCCAGAGACGCCGGGCACTACGAGTATAAATTTAAAAAGCTCTCGGATGCCGTATACGAGGTGGCGCTTCCACTAACGAAAGAGTATTATCTTGAGCAGGAGGTTAAACCATCTGCGCATGCTCAGTTCGTCAACGCAACTTCCCATATGCATGCTTGCCTTGACCAGCAAATAAGCCTGAATGTCGAATTGCTTGGAGACGGACCCTTCAATCTAGAATGGGAATTGGTCCATGACGGAAAAGGAGGTCTAGGAAAGAGACGGGCCTTGCCGGCACACATTTTGTAATCACGACACCACCATTGTCTACCGGTGGCGATTACACTCTTGCTCTTAAAAGCGTACAAGACAATTCCGGTTGCAAAGTTTTCATAAAGGAAAAAGAAGTCAGAATATCTGTGAGGCGCCAAAAGCCGCGAGCTGCGTTTGGATTGCTGGAAAACAAGAGATCGGCTACAGTTGTCGAGGCGGCCCAGGTCAATCTGCCCTTGAGACTATCAGGAGATCCAAATTGGTGGGTGCAATACCGTAATCTGAACAGCACCGACGGCATGCAAATTCGCCAAGCCAAATCGGCAAACGATTTCATCGAAGCTCAGGAACCCGGAATCTACGAAATCGTTCAAGTGTCCGATGAACAGTGCCCTGGCATCGTTGATAAGAAGGCCAATATGTTCGAAGTGAAGTGGTATCCTCGGCCTGAACTTTCCCTAGTTCCTGCGGATTCCATACAGCCTACAGATCAACAACACAAGTTCATCAAGAAAGATATCTGTGAAGGGGATGTAGACGGATTTGAGGTCACTCTTCGAGGTAAGCTAAAACCACAACGTGGGCAATATATAATCCATGCTCACACACTACAGGGTACCCCCCCTACCATGTCCAATATGAAGTTCGGTCAAAACCCAAGAGTGGCTCTGTTTCAGTTGCTCGAAAGGATTTCGATGCTGTGTTGAGCAAGGCATCCGTACAGATGGATACAGCCAAGGCAGGAATCTATTCATATACCTTCTCGGCGCTATCTGACAACCTCTACAACAATGACAAGAGACGATCATCGCCTCTTACTCTTGAACAGACTGTTAATCCGAAACCGTCGGCATCATTTGTCAAGCCTGGCCAGACCTTTAAATCCTGCATGGCTGATGAGGCTGAGCAGCGGATACCCGTCAAGCTCGAGGGCAAGGCACCATTCAACCTCGAGCTAGAAATTAAGCATCAATCTGGCAGCTACCCAGAGGTGTACAGAATACCTAATATCCTATCCAACAGCTATGATATCCGAATCCCTCGGCAGTATCTGAAGCTAGGCCCAACAAATTCGCATACGCAAAGTACGTGACGATCGTGGCTGTCAACTCGAAACTAACGTCGGTGGTCCGGTTGTATATTTCCAACTGTACGATTCGCCTGCTATCTATCCAATGGAGCAAAGAACAGACTACTGTGTGGGAGAGCGCATCGGTTACACCCTGTCGGGTACTCCTCCCTTCGAAATCAACTATAAATTTGGAGGAAAGAATATGAGGGCCAAGTCCCAGACAACCAGCTTCCGACGTGTCGCCGAGTCTCCAGGCGAGTTCACAATCACGAGCATTCGCGACAGGGCGAGCGAATGCCGTGCCACCGTCGACCTTACACGGAATATCCATCCAATGCCTGCCGTCCGAGTCAGCAAGGGTCGTGTGGTCCAGGTTGACATCCATGAAGGAAGCGAAGTCGAGATTCTTTTCGACTTCGAGGGCACACCACCTTTCGAATTCACATATACCCGGAGCACGAATGCCAAGAAGGGACAAAGAAGCCAGATTATCGAGACACGGCATGAAGTGAGTGAAGGCCATAGCAAGGTTGTTATGGCCAGTCTTGAGGGCACGTACCAAGTCGTCGCTATCAAAGACAAGTATTGCGCATACTCGACGGGGCATATCGTGGGGAAGAATAAGGACCAGCAGAAGCTGATGCGCTAAAGACAAGCCCCAGGGAGTTTACTATTAGGCATTCTGAACATAGAGAGCACAAGAATTGCTGTTAGCATAAACACGTCTGAACCATTTGGGTTAGTTGAGTGAAAGCTCGGGAGAAAGAATGCGCCCGGCTAATTTGCATGAGCGTGGCGTTATCGGTAGGACAAATCAATAATACATGTTTTCCACCCACCGGAGCTTAAATGACAGGCGGCCTGGCCTAGTACACTACTCTTGCGTCGTCTGACTATTACTAGGAAAGAAGGAGGGAGAGAACGTAAAGGAGAAGAGGGGATGTGGTGAAAGGTGAAAACGGCGCGTTACAGCATGGAGCTGGTAGTCGGAAGAAAGGCAACGAAACCATGTAATAATGTTGGATAATATTAGTAATGCTAGCAAGAGGTACGTAGCAAAGCCTCATAATACTACGAGTTGTAGTACTGTATCTTGGTTTCTTTGCAACGAAAGGATGAATGAATTAATCTACGCGAGTTTTTCTACAAGGATTCCTCCAGGCCGGCTAGCTGGCGAATCACAAAGGTGGCAGGCCTAGCATAGCACTACCATGTTTCTTGACCTTGACAGGTAGTTGATTTAATTTCTTTTGGTGACGTCGTGTGCCTACTCTTTGTCAGTCAGAGTGTTCCCCATAGGTAGATATTAGCTATATCTCGCACGGTTTTCTTCCAAATGGGAAAAGATAGTAGCAATCGCTCTCCGGTTTGTACGCAGACTACGTAACCAGAAGGCCTGTGATCTATGCCTCGTCATTCGATGTATGTATATGTATGCACACGTATGGACACCGCTCGAGTAGTCTTCCTACTGCTACCTCACCCTCTAGTTTAGGTAGTCCCCGCGGAATCAATACGCGCGCTACCCGCGGCAGGTAACGAATATGGAAGCTGTTTGCCTATCCGTCCGTCTAGCCCCTACTATCGCGGCCGGAAATAAGCCTTCACCATTGACAAAAGTACGCCGTACCGTTCTAGTACCTGGTATTTGCTCGTTCAGCTCTCGAGGAACTAATTCCGCTCCACCGTTGCCTACCTGGCGCGTGTCATTGTGATCCTACCAGTTATGAGGGCATATGTCGCCTCGTGGCGGTTAGGTACTATGTTTTTGGTGACATGATTGAAGAGATTTTGTTACTAGAGCGATTCCTTAATTCTCACTGCCTACTATGACAAGCTATGGCGGGATCCGGCCTTCTCTTTGGTTCTTTGAGGTTAGATATATGCAGGGCCGCCGCGTTGCCTACCGAGAGCTACCACTCTCCCCACTTAGCTCTAATGGCCGCCTCCTGATGATTGTTCGTAATGAAGTATCGCGAGGAGGTTCTGTAACAAGGGTACAAAATAAAATATGTGTGTATTGCGTAGGTTGTCCCACCGCTTAGAGGTATATCAGATACTAAGGGTGTAAAATCAGTCTGGCATGCTATGTAATATAAGGCATGTCCCGGTTTAGTCTGTAATAACTTAGATATTTTACTATGTAGTTGTCAACAGGCACAGCATGGGCACAGTATTTTATAGTCCGGAGTCTTCAGCAACGATGCAAGGCTTTACGCGGTTGGTTGTCTTTCTATGTTTGCAGCTTTGCTGGGTATCATATATGGGAAACAAAGGGAATTATCAGACTGAGTAGGGAGGGTGGTGACTCTAATTGTAGAAGGTGGTAATTCTAGGTATGTTTATGGTTAGGTAGTATTTACAATAACTAAGTTTATAGCCCAAGTCAGGGTCCAGGCGCCCAGGTCACTCCATACCACGCGCACAAAAGCTTCTAGAGAAAACTCAATATAGTACAAGCAAGACTGTACACCTGAGCCATATTTTGATTCGATGTTAACATTACATCGTAACGGCCCGATTCCCATACGCCATCGCAAATTACTTGACATGTAAACATCCTCCCCCACGCCAAGAGCGTACGTGGACTGGTCCATGTCACGCGTGTGAACAGGCGACATAAACCTATTCTTCATCAGTCATCAATGTTACGCTGGGTAGGCAACTGAGCGAGACAAAGATAGCAAACTGGCTGGGTTCGGGACCACCCGTATTTGCTGGCAAACTCCTAACCCAGGCAACTATCTACCATAAGCAGGGAAAAGAAAGCATGTCACGGTCTAATCGCTACAGTTAGTGTTTACTGCCTAGGTAGGTATATCTGAGACTGTCATCGATGTGAATACTTGCATCTTATTGATTTGGGAATACATAAATGTAGCTTGATTTCACAGGTGTGGATTCAATTTCGTAAAATAATATATACGTAGTTACCTATAAACCGCGTATAGTATTGGTCAGAGCTTTTGCTACTGAACTGGCAAGTTTAAGCATACACCGAAGGAAGCCCAAGGGTATAATTTCCTCAGTGCATAGCTAATTCTGCTAATATGGTAGATGTTAACTCACTACGAAAGATTGTTACATGATATTGAGCATAGGATACATTTCAAGGATTTATGTAATTTTACCTACGACCCCTTAGCAATAAGTTTATAGATAGTAAAACAATAATACTAACACTAGAATCTCCCAATAAATGACTGGTTGTACAAGTCTCTAATGTTGTCCAACTAGATGCTCACACGGAGCCCGAATAATGATCATTCAGGTACGGCCGCCAATAGCGTTTGCTTTGGCGCTCGTTGTCATTCTCTTATCTGGTTGACAACCTCCGCTGCAGCTCGTGACCACATCCATGCATATAAAGTATTTCAGCCCCAGCCGTTTATGGGCTGAGAATCGAGGATATTACTCAGGGAGGTACTTTACACGATAAGATGACCCATGCTGCCCTTTTATCCCTGGCCACACACTCGGTTTGGACTACTGGAGCCTCACCACGGCGTGCAAAAGTTATGAACCTCACAACTGGGAGAAACTGGAGCTTCTGAGGCTGTGGTGCTTATGTTTTGTGGTGTAATTCCTATCTAGTCCTTGCCACCTAACATGCACCGATGTTGTTACGTGCGTGTGAATGATAGTGTTAAAAATTCCTTTGCGTTCGTTATTCCTCCCGAAAAGAAATCTTCGTGGTGATGGAAGCCGTCTTCGATATTAGTTCCTCAACTACCTACACAGGAACGTCGAGATGCTAGCAATCCAGCAATTGCCGACGGAAAATCATAGTTGTGCTCAACACTTGATTCACAGGCACTCATTGTTGTATCGCATTAATGTACGAAGCTACACTCACCATGTTAGGGCGCTGGTGGATTGCAATAGGTGGAACTACTAGCGATAGCCTGTTCAGAAAAGAAAAAAGAGTACCAGCCTGCGTGTTCTCAAGGACCCCCGGCGCCACCGAAAAACCGTCGCGAACAGTACCAAATTGCTGACACAGACGGGGATGTAAGGTGATGACTGGGGTGCATCTTAGTGTAGTGTACAGCATGTGGTGTAAGGAGGGCACCGGGTATTTTCTTGCTCTGTACCGTGGTAGTATCCCGTAGAGTATTGCAGATCAAAAATGGCCTGGTACGTGCAGCCTGCAGACGCACGTCAGGGGTATTGGAGCGGCTTTTTTCTGGCTGCAGGACCATCCAAGCATTTATTGCCGACCTAGCCATCGCCCCCCTGGCCAGCCCTGCCCTGGTGGCTGAGCTCGATATGCCACGGATTTGGGTCTCTCTCCCAAGCCAATGTGCCAGCAGAGATGGCCAACTATTGCTGATCGTCGTGGTGTGTGGTTGCTGTAGGTATTCCCTGCTTTCTCGGGAGTTATTTACGTACTGGTATGATTATCCAGGCTCGGGCTCGATGAAGGTGGGAGGTAGATATTGGGTCCGATGATCTTCGCTAGGTTCTTTTGTTCTACCCTTGACGGGCCCCTTGACAGACATGTGTGGCTGGTATTTACTTTTGAGATGTTTGGGATAATCCGATCTTCTAGCCGGAGATACCCGCTTCCATGCATTGATTGGCGACTTTGATACAAGACGTCAACAGTGCGTGTCGAGACTTTGACGCCCTACGAAAATGAGAGGGAACCGGTTGCCAATCACCTAACCTACACGGTTAGAACTTAGATGCAGGTTATATAGATGTTTCGGTTAAATTGACAACACCCCTGCTAAGAAACTGTGGCTGGTTTCAATCGTCGTGTGCTCTCCTTAATCCTAAAACGACTAATACCGAACTAAACCCAGGCGGTTCTTGTGTGATTAGTAACGGATTAGTTACTCGTATGAATAAATAAATCTGGACGGTGATAGCGTACGCGGCTTGAGGAGTCTATTAAGCATCGGCCTCTGGTGCCAAGGCTACTAGAAGTACTACGGTAAGCTCGACAATCTTACAGTACTGCCTACAAAGAGCGTAAAGGGCGTGACACTTGACGCTTTTCCCAACTTGGACAAATCCAATGGGGAAATACTCGGCTGGTCTTAAATAGCTTGTTGGATTTAGCGTGCTATGAGGTTAGACCCGATGTGCAGTATGGCATTAATGTAGGAAATATACCCACGCTTGGTGCTGCGACGGAGTTCTAGCGCAGGCGAATGTCAAGCTGTCCCTAGACTAGATACGTAGTTCAAGTATCTGATACCTGAGGAAACAGGAACGCCTCGCCGGTGATCCGTAAGAACATTTATAAGATTGTGGAGAGCGTAGGTGCGTAGAGTACAATCTCATTATACGTGACCTCAGCTATCAGACTCTGCAGCAGGAAGGCAGAGATCTCCTCCTGTACGGCTAGGATATGTAAGAAAGGTAACTCGACTCCGACAACAACGCTTGGTACTGGAACGGTACGCTGTACCTCTGTCAAGGACCGGTTCCCCTCCCCTAGCCTTCTCCGACTGCCGTCCTCCGCCTTCACCTCAGTATCGACCAGGGGACAGTCTCAGACACATATCGACCAGCCGTTCCGCTATTACTTCGTCTTCTCACCGTCACGTCACATGTCACATGAGTCACATTCTATACTCGCCCAGTATACAGATCCTGCGCCGATCCGCGCGTTTATTGCTTCGCCCAGGGACCGTGAACACCTGGTCCTCAGCGTCACCTCGAAGTACCCTGGCCAGATCTAGTATCGACCGGCATCTGGAGTACACTCATATTTCGCCGTCATCTTGGGGAATACGGGATCTAAGATCAAAGAACCTGGAAAGATCTGGTACCTTGGACATTCTCGGCCACGCCAGGGGGTAGGACAGCGGCCAGTCAAAGCGACCGTCTTTCACTACGACCTGACACGTATGGTTGGATAAGATATAATCAGGTGTCGGGCTACAACTGTTACGTTCGCTTGTTCTGTCAAACTGGCAGCCCTATGCTCTATGGTTCGATGACAGATTAGACGAACATCGTATACGCAGCTACGCTTATATGGTCTATGAACTACTAGCCTTCTAAGGTATAATGATTGGCGTCTGAAGTGAAGATTCGACCTTCACATGGGATAGCTCATAGCCGCGTACAATATCCATTACAGTGATCAGCAGTTTGGCGGAATTATAGAAGCGAGTGCCTGACCCCAGAATTCAACTTCATGGTGTCCCGGGCCCGGCATATACCAATACTAATGAGACCTTGCTGGCTTGCATAGTAGTGGCGTGCTGTCTTCAAGATGGTGTACTGCGGAAAGCCTTCTCGGGGCTGTCAGATGTGTAGGACGAGGCGAATCAAGGTAAAGCTGTCATTCCGCTCTGAGAAAACGATACTGAACTGGGATGGACTGACGCCTGCTTCTTCACCAGTGCGATGAGACGAAGCCTACCTGCAATCAATGCACCAAATCACGACGGCAATGCCCAGGCTATAAGGATGATTTCGACCTGGGTTCCGCAACGAGACGAAGGCCACAGAGCGGAGAGCGAAGAGGGCTAACAAGAAGGCTTGGGCGCAAAAGGTAGAAAGGCAAGATTCAGTTCCACACGACGCGCCAAGCACACCTTCTTCCTCCTTAACTCGCACGAATACACTTGGGGCCTTGGGCGTGGCATCATCTCCCACAATACCCATAGAGGACCAGGCGAGCTGTCTTTTCATCTCCAACTTCGTCCTCCTGCCGAAAGACGGGAGCACCTCGGGTCATCTGGACTTCGTTCTCCCTCTTCTTGAGGAAGAAGGCCCGGATAGCCACATCCAGCATGCTTTCAACGCGTGCGCCATGGGATTTTTAAATAACCGGAGAGCGGTGGGTGGCAAGTGTTGGGACAAGGCACTGTCCGCGTACTCCATGGCCCTCACCAAGACCAACGCTGCTCTCCGGGACACGGAGTCGCAGCAATCCGATGCGACCCTGGCCGCCGTTCTCTTGTTGGGCATGTTCGAGGTATGCTAGGCCCGCTTTATAATGCGATTCTTTGACAAGAGTATACTGACATTACGACGCCAGAACATCTCGGCCAAGAAGATCAGTGCGTTTAACTGGGGATCGCACATTGATGGCGCGGTGCAGCTGGTCAAGGCTCGAGGAAAGAAGCAGGTTCAAACGAAGGTTGGCTTTCAGCTTTTCCTCGCCGTCCGGACATTGATGGTAAGCGCGGAACCTCGTAAGACTTGTTCGTACCAAGATACTAATACGTCGAACGATAGTCGGTCTATTGTCTCACGGCATCCGCATTTCCCACCATGGGCGGAGACTGGTGGCTGGACAATACGACCTTCAGCAAGACAGCGGTCGTGGTGCAGAGACTGATGATCAAGACTAGCGAGATTCGAGCACAGGCTATACACCTGATAGACAGCCTCACCAAGTCGCCCGAGAATATCGAGCTGATGCTCGAGGTCATCCGCAAGGCACAGGCCGCCGACCAGGAAGTCGTCGCGTGGCAGCAAAGCCTGCCGGAAGAATGGCACTACAAAACGGTGGCGTGGGAAGACAGCGTGCTGAGCGGTGACTGTGCCGAGGCCGACGTGTTCCCCGGCCGCGTCGACATCTACAACGACATCTGGATAGGTACCGTGTCCAACTCGGCGCGCGTGGTTCGGCTGATCCTCCAGTCCATGAGCGTGCGGTGCGCGGCCTGGGTGTGCGCGCCGTCGACTACCGCACGACGCCCGAGTACGCCACCGCCGCGAGCGTCTGCCGAGACGCCATCACCGACATCATCGCCTCCGTGCCCTACTTCCTCGGCTGGCACCTGCGGCGAAAGGAGGTCAGCCACATCAAGGCCAACTTCGGCAACTTCCCCTGCGGAGAGGAGGACAGCGCGAAAGGCCTGGCCGGCTACCTGGTGACCTGGCCCCTGACGTGTGTCATCTCCCAGGACTACGCCACCGACGCCCAGCGCGCCTGGGTCATCGGCCGACTGCGGAAGGTCGGGAACGAACTCGGTGTCAAGTACGCGCTGGCCATGTGTCAGGTATGATCCCCCCTCCCCTCCCCTCAGCCGTCCACTCTTTGACCCAGCCCCTATTGTCTCGACATGGACTGCAGGGTTGCGCACTCACCAACTAACTGGCATCTTCCTTCCCCTTAGCTCCAAATGCGCGTCCCATCGATGATGATCAGGCGAGATGTGCTCATGAAGGCCGACTACGCAGGCCTAGACGGCGGATACGGCCTAGAGAAGGTCGTGGAGGCGCGCCTGGCCGCCCCCGTGAGCACAGGGTATGTCCTGAACCCGCAGCAGCAATGGGAGGCGATGCAGAAGATACGGACCGACCAGGGCAAGGCTGAGCTCCTCGAGAAGCTCACCAAGAACACTGCAGGCGACGAGGGCGCTCAGCGCGCCGCCGAGAGGTGGCTCAAGCTATCAAAGTAACAGGACTTCATCCACGCCGCGTGCGGGATCCAAACGTCGATAGGGGTGTCGCCTGTATCATCCATCTACACCTATGCTTACGAAACCCCAAACTAGTAGTAAAACGCGGTGTATTCATCTTACGGAGGGGATTGGAAGGAACTTGGTAAACCGGGCTGGCTGGGGTTTTCTGTATTCCAATCCAATCAAACCAACCATTGAATCGTGCATTGAATCCGGTTGTCTCTGAGGCCATCAACAGTGAATAAGCCGAGGGGTTATTAGATTGTATTTTAATCTGATGCTGGGCAAAGGTTTACTGAATATCAAGGGCATGCCCAGAGTTGATGGGTACCACGCATTGATCCAACACCCTTAGTCATCGGTAGATGCGTGTGAATTCATAGGTTAATAAAATCAGACAGCTAACCTATCACGTTGCCGCCATAATGCATGTCTCCTAGTCTCCTAGATGCTACATAGGAAAAGCAATGATTCCTTAACGCCTGTCGCCATAGATCCGCCTAAAAGTCGGTTATTCCGACGGCGTGTGGTGTAGTAGAGCCCATCGACGCCTATTCCGGCCACCCTAGTATCATACACGAAAGGAATATTGTCATGGCGAGAGCGGCTGGGCTGGTGTGGTGAATCACATGGTTCATGGCGCGTGGAATCGATCAATCGAAATACCATGGAGGCCCATGATGCTGTGTCTGGGCGCGTCCTCTAATCACGCCCGCCACGCCCTCGATGTGTCAACGACGCATCGTCCTATTCATCTTTTCTTCACGGCCTGCTGTTTGCTATTCGCAGCTGAACCGGCGTTCCAGGCCTTTACGACCCACGATTGGGTGGCGTCGACGTAGCGCTCGGTCTCGACGTGTTTGACGCCCACCTTAACACCGTCCTTGGTGAAGACGACGTTGCGCGAGGCGAAGCTGTTCTCAGCGTTCTCGCGGATCTTGGTCGCGCCGATGTAAACCTGATAACACACGAAGCCGATGCCGGCCACCACGAGAAGTAGGATGAGGAGAGGGATGATCTTGCTGTTTGGAGGAAGGAGGATCACGTTAGCCAGGGCGGGTGGGATGTGCGAGGAAGAAAGGGGTAAGGGGGCACGGGTGCGGGTGCGGTCGCGGCACTTAGAGGACATACCTAGCTGTCGAACCGGCCATAGCTCCGATAGTGTACGGGGGAGTATCCGGCCTTGAAAACGCTTGGAATGCAGGAGGCGGACGGTGTGTCAAGGTCTTAGCGATCTGCGGTGGGATGTACGGGAGCTGAGTCCGGGATTGGTTCTTGGAGTACGCTGCACAGTGTCGGTTGGTTGAATGGTTGTCGCAAGATCTTCTCGACAATGAGAGGCAACAGACAATGAAAACACGTAGCGGTATTCAAGTTGCGGAACACATATCAATAAATAAACAGAGAACGGGAAAGAGAATAGGAAAGAGAATAGAAGTACCTAGGCAGGTAGGTAGATAAGTATAAAGGTATTTAGGATTATGGCAAATACGGCATATAACGCGATGTTATCATGGGGTAAAAGAGTAATTTGAAGGAATGGGTAAGGTATTTATTTGTAGGGCTGCCTCCCGTTGCTAACCTAGCAGGTACCTACCTACCTGCCTATACCGAGATGGCTGTATCCATGAAACAACCGGTGCAGGCGTTTGCCGAGTCTGACCCTGAGGATATCTACTAGTAAGGGACTGGTAACACTCGTGGGGTCGCCAATCGCTTAATAGGTTCGCATAGCGTCAGCCGGTTGATGCTGAGTTCTTACTTAGAGTACTTAGAGGTGAGAGACGTTTGATAGTGCAGGCCGGGAAATGAGAGGAGCTCCAGGCTTGCAGCCATTTACCATTTACGAAAAATGAAGGACAAAATGCACGTGATACGTCCCTAGGCACATGGCAGAGATGTCCAGTACAGTAATGGTTATGGTATAAATACGGTGCATACCTCCCGAGATTCCAGCAGTGGTGGTCTGTGGTGGGGTTGGGAGAAGCTATGACCACGGCAAAAACGAGGCTAGGGCCGCTGGGATAACGTCAGGGAAGCTGGCGGGGGCCAATCAGATCTCGGCTTGGTCGCTGGAAGTTTGGGTCACCACCGGTCAACCTCAGGGCTTACAAGCAGTAGGCAGGCCAGTAGGTAGACAGACTCCAGGTCGACATATGGATACCTATCCAAAAAGACATATCGACACATCGACACATTGTCCTATCTCGCTGTGACTACGATGACTGTATGAAACAGACGCACGTGTCTTTTCTTTCTCTTCTATACTGTACCCCCGCCTCCCGTCTCACCGGGCATCGTGCATGTCTGAGCGGGTAGTTAGTCTGGCTGCAGCCTGTCACCGCCGATTCTAAAAACGTGGCCAAATCCTACTTCGTCTACAAGTACAACTAACGAACTACTGCCCATCGCACGCTCGCCCACCACCCAACAGCACCTCGTTCGCCGTCACATCGTTATCGTTGCCGCTCGCACTCCGGCACTCCATTGATTGGGCCGCACACGGACGAGTTTCCCTCTGCAACTTCTCTGCGCAGCCGCCGAGATGGCCGCCCCCCGATGACCAGGGCCAGTACCCCCCGCAGGAATACGCCCAGGAAGCGCAATCCGGTGGCTACGACGGCCAGCCAGGGTCGCCGCCTCCCCAGGCCGCCCACGGCGACGGCGGCAAGAAGAAGAAGAGGGGATATGCCACCCAGGCCTTCGAGTTCGGGAGCGGAGCGAATGCCGGTGCTGCTGGTGTCCCTCCGCCGGCAGCGGGAGGTGTGCCCCCGGCCCCCGGCACCCCAGGTTTCGCCGGCGCGCCACAGGCTGCCCAGGGCTACGGCGGGTATCCCGCCCAAGGGTACGAACACGCGGGCTACGGTGCTCCTGCGCCCGCTCCGTACGATGCTCAGCAGCCTGGTGTAGGAGCGCAGCCCCCAGTAGGCGGATATCAAGCTCCCTCGCCGTACTACTCAGGCGGCGGCGGATTGGGGCCCCTCACGCAGAACATGTCCGGCTTAAGCATGGGAGGCCCCCAGCAACCGGCCGCTCCGCAGCAGCAGCAGCAGCAACAGCCCGGTCAGCAACCGCCTCGTCTGGCCCTCAACCAGCTCTACCCGACCGATCTGCTGAACCAGCCCTTCAACGTCTCCGAGCTAGACTTGCCACCGCCCCTTGTATTCTACTCCTAATGTATGTTGTTCATGGTTCTCTGCCTACGTCGCTGCTCCCAGCTAACAGCCGTTCCAAGGCCAGCGTCACCCAATCACCTAATGCGAACTGCCCGCCCAAATACATCCGATCCACCCTGAATGCGGTTCCCACCACACATAACTTGCTGAAGAAGTCCAAACTTCCCTTTGCGCTCGTTATTCAGCCCTACGCTGCGCTCCACGATATCGACGACGACGTGCCCGTCGTTCAGGATCAAGTAATTGCGCGATGCCGGAGATGTAGGACATACATTAACCCTTATGTGACGTTTTGGACCAGGGTCATCGCTGGAGATGCAATATGTGTAACCTCACCAACGATGTGCCGCAGGCGTTCGACTGGGATGCTGCTACGCAGAAGAGCGTCAACCGCTGGGACAGGTACGAGCTGAACCACTCCGTGGTCGAGTTCATTGCTCCCCAGGAGTACATGGTCCGCCCTCCTCAACCCCTCGTTTACCTTTTCCTTTTCGACGTGAGCTACGCCTCCGTATCGACCGGCCTCCTCGCCACAAGTGCTCGCACTATCCTCGATAGTCTGAGCAGGATACCCAACGCCGATCGCCGGACCCGCCTAGGATTCATTGCTTTCGACTCAAGCTTACACTACTTTTCTGTTCCCAAGGATGAGGATGAAAATGGGAGACCAGTATGTTGGTCGTGAGCGATCTCGAAGAACCTTTCTTACCGATGCCCCACGACCTCTTGGTTCCTCTGACGGAAAGTCGGCAGAGCATTGAGAATTTCCTCGCAAAATTACCGGACATGTTCCAAAACAACCAGAACAATGGTTCTTGTCTGGGATCGGCCCTTAGAGCTGGTCATCAGCTGATCTCCCCCTTGGGTGGCAAGCTTGTGGCTCTCAGCGCGTCTCTGCCAAATATGGGCACTGGAAAGCTGGAAATGCGAGAAGATAAAAAACTCCTCGGCACATCCAAGGAGAGCGGTCTTCTACAAACTGCTAATAGCTTTTACAAGTCCTTCGCCGTCGAGTGCTCAAAGAATCAAGTGTCTATTGATATGTTCCTCTTCTCTTCGCAATACCAAGACGTTGCTTCGCTAAGTAACTTACCCGGTATACGGGTGGACAAACTTGGTTCTATCCTGGATTCAATGCTGGCCGAGCTGAAGACGCCATTAAATTTGCTTCCGAGTTTAGCGACTTCCTGTCCTCAGAAATCGGACTGGAGGCTGTTCTCAGGGTGCGTGCCTCGACCGGTCTACGCATGAGTACGTTCTACGGCAACTTCTTCAACCGATCCTCGGATCTTTCGCGTTCCCAGCCTTCCCCCGCGACCAATGCTACGTGGTGGAAGTGGCTATCGATGAGAGCCTCCAAAAACAATTCATCTGCCTCCAAGCTGGTGTCCTGTACACAACTTGCAATGGAGAGCGGCGGATCCGTGTCATGACCCTTTCACTTCCGACAACTACCAATCTAGCAGATGTCTACGCTTCCGCAGACCAGTGTGCCATTACTACATATTTCAGTCATAAGGCGGTTGAGAGAGCACTGGGCAGTGGCCTCGATGCCGCAAGGGATGCTTTGCAAGGCAAGATAATTGAGCTTCTCCAAACTTTCAAAAAGGAACTGGGTGGTGGAAGTATGGGTGGCGGAGGCCTACAGTTTCCCGCCAACTTGCGTGGACTGCCCGTGCTATTCCTAGGTTTAATGAAGAACGTCGGCCTTCGCCGTTCTGCCCAGATTCCATCCGATCTCAGGTCGGCCGCACTGTGCCTGCTTTCCACATTGCCTCTGCCGCTCCTCGTCCAGTACATATACCCCCGGCTTTACTCGCTGCACGATATGCCCGATAACGCTGGTGTGCCTGATCCAGAGACGAGCCAGATTGTGCTGCCACCACCGTTGAACCTGTCTTCAGAACGGTTCGTTTCTTATGGCCTGTATCTCATCGACGATGGCCAGACACAGTTTATATGGGTTGGACGAGACGCGGTGCCCCAATTGTTGGCAGACGTCTTTGGAGTTCAAGATCGGTCTCAGCTTCGCGTGGGTAAGAGTACCATACCAGAGCTAGACAACGACTTCAACGAGCGGGTGCGTGCGGTGGTCCAGAAGAGTAGGGATCACCTGTCCCGAGGTGTTGGTAGCGTTATCGTGCCTCACCTGTACGTTGTCCGGGAAGACGGCGAACCGAGCCTGAAGTTGTGGGCACAGACATTGCTGGTGGAGGATCGTGCAGATCAGGCCATGAGCCTTGCTCAATGGATGGGTTCATTGAGGGAAAAGGTAAGCTGAGCCATCTCACCAGCGAGGGAGCATAAATACTAAAACTGTTTTCATTTGTAGGTTGTGCAATAAAACCATGTATCGAGGTGTGAAAGGCGAAGTTTCCCGAGTCTCGCAGATGACTCTATAAATAAGCTCCATGACATGAATAAAGAAGCCAATTAATAGATGCCAACGATAATGCGTGGTGATTTGTCAGCTATGCCACCTAGTCGTCGTGTGAGTCCATCAGCCGAAAGCAGCCCGAGACACCGGTGGTGCTCCTCTCTATTCTCGTGCTATTACCTCAAAACATGCGGCGCATGAACTCAGGTCTCCCCCACAAATGCTTTGTCCATTCGGCAAATAAGTCGCCCGACAATATAGACCGATGGCTAGAGAATATGTTCAGTTCAACGTCGCCGAATCGGTACCCTTAGCCTCAGCTTAGGGATGGCTGCATCACACTGCAGCAAGGTGTGCAGCATACATGTATTTTTAGAAGCTTGATCGAACGAGGTACTGTGACGGCATGTACGCTGCAACATGTTCACCAATCACATATCACATCACACGAATACCGACAGAAAATCGATAGCGATATTGGGTAGTGGTAGGTATTGGTCGATGCTGGCGAATAAACTTGCTTACATTTACAACAGCCTTCCATCCTGTCTTCTTTTCTTTGACAAGACCATGTATTCCCGAATAAGCGGGCAGCGAACTAGATGCTATAGTGAAACAAGACTCAAACCATGCCCCAAGCTCTTCGGAATTTGCCAAGAATCGCAGATATTGTATGCACTAGATATTCAGTACCTCATAGTTGATACTGCATGGTATTGTCTTATTCGAGCCTTGCGCTCTTAATTATATACCTTTCGAGGCCGCTTCTTGATCAAGAAAAAAAAGGACTTCAAATACTTACACCCAGTAAGTGGCTATATAACTGCAAACAAGTATCACAACAGGGAGAAAACAACCCACCCGCCCGCCAATCACAGGCCACGTTACGCGCTGGTCCCTAGAAGTGGAGGCGTGGCGTTTCACTGCCCCTTTTTCCCTGTAAGGGAGGAAACCCAGCCATGTTTCATGACTGGCTAAGAATGAAAAGCTCGGAAATGCTGTGACAGGCTAGCCCCACCAGTCTTGCACCAGCACCCTCCAACCAGCTCTCCCCGCGCTTTTAGCATCCCCTTATCCCTATCTATACCCACTGTTCCGATTCCCGAGACACACTCAATCCTACACTACCTATTTCTATAGAATATAGTATGCCCTCGGACTAGCTAGTGGTAATGTAGTTAAACCAGTAGATATCAAGAAAGGACTGCCTGCGTTATAAAACCAGGGGCGGCAAAACAGGTTAAGCCCCCACAAAGAGGACGCTGTTTTAGTGTACCGTGGTTACCCCTCCCCTCACTCCTACCAACCGCATGAGGAGGTCGCTACCTAAGGTTAGGATATCAAGTTAAGCCTTGCCTCCAAGCTATTACAGTCTTGATAGGTACGTATTGCACAGTTGGTAGGCATCACCTGCATTGCCTGGGTAGAAGTATCTTAATTTATTTCGGGTACCGTGGTCTATAAGTCGTATCTGATTTTAGACCCCACGTGGCATATGTTCTCTCAGGCAACCTTGGGTGTTTGTTTGCAAACATCTTCCTTAAGCACCCACATCTACGGTAAGTGCCTCTGTAGGAGGCTACCATCTCGCCCACCTATTCGTCCCAATAGATGCGAGCAACGTCCAGATCTAAAAACAAACCCCCAAAAATAATAAAAAACCCTTTTGGTCATGGGAGGCATACTGTGGTTTCGCACGGGCCCCGTCTCACACTCACTTTGGCCCTATCCCCAAACTCACATCGCCTTCAGGTCAGAGGTCAGTTGTCGCAACTAAGGTAGCAAGGGAAGCCGTCTAGCCTCCTCCTATTGGCCACATCATCAATGCGGTTGCCAACATACCTGCCCCGGTGCTGTAGGCGCTAGTGCCCCTGACCTTACCTTACACACATGCAGGTAGGTAGTGTACCTGTTTGAGCACGTCAACGGCATAGTGGTGGCAAGTATCACAGGTCACTAGAGATATACATGCTATGTATGCACTCCACTTATCCCACGTCAAATTAGCACACCACATCACATTTTGGTAAATAAATAAATAGCCTTGATTGCTAGAGATTTTGTATGAATTCGGTTGGTAGGTATTAGAGCATTGTGGAGGGTTGTGGGGCTCTTGACTACCTGATACGGCTAGTTTGATATATTTACTAAAATGGCGAATCTGACTGACCCTGCACATTTATCCCACCTCAGCTACCCATCCCCTCCCTCCAGCGGTACCAACAAAGAACGAGCGATAGATTGACCCGATGACGGGAAGCTCCCATTCTCTCCGTTCCAAGCTCCCTTCTTTTCCTCCACCTTTTCTGCTCACCTCAAACACTCTTTGAAGAAGCTAAACTGGTGCAGACTCTTGACTTGCGCCTTTGTACTGACTCTGGTCTTATCTCGCATTCACAGGTCGAACTAAGACTAAGACCAAGACCAAGACCAAGACCCAATTACTTGCAACTGCTACCCCTCAATCCAACCCTGATCAGACCCTCATATCGCGAGCAGGGCGCAACACTCGTTGTTCGACAGTTATTATTGAAGACTATAAGAGGGGCCGGGTTAGCTATTACTCACTACCTTCGTTATCTATTATACCAGAGGTGAGCGCCACGCATCATTTCGTATTCAAGCTCCCAGTCCCCAGCAATCCCCATCGCATCGCATCGTGCAGATCAGACAGACCCGCGCCTGTTCGGCCACCGTCTTCCTCCTCCCGCTGGCTGCAGCTGCATCTTGGCCGCCTGGAATTTGACGTTTGGTTCGAGTACCTACATATAACGCACGCACGTGTGATCCGCTCCGGTTCGTGCAGGGTATTTGGGTATAAGTCTAGCGGCCTGGCAAAGCGACGTCTTGTAACAAGGGGCTTGCCGAAATCCACTGTGCCATCGGGGGCGTCAGAGACTACTCCCAGCTCCCAGCTCCTTATTCATAGAGCCGACCCCGTTTCGGTCACTGGCTGCTTCCGATCTTCTTCTAGAACCTCTTGAAACATCTTGGGCCTCCACTTGGCTACCTCTCGCCTGGCAAGGCTAGGGTCCAAATCCTAAACCGCAGTGTCCATAGCTGCATGAACCCAACAGCGCGTGCCGCCCCCTCCTCTCCCCTCAAGTCGTTCTGGCATTGAACTACCACCAACTCGCTTCCTTTGTTCCCTCCTGCAACTTCAGCTGATCTTTCTTTCCTCTCATAGTTCGGACGATCTCAACCTCGAGCACTAGGCTCTCTTCGTCGAGCACAAGGAAATAACCACTATCATCTAACCTGCAAGGCATAGGCAGGCAGTGAAATAACAAAAACTGTCGCCTCTGTTGTGTGTTGAACGTCTATACGCTTCAACATCTCGCCGACTCGGCTTGGTCCCTCTTGGCCCCAAGCTCGACGCTCTTCTTGTGCCTTTTGGGCCGATCACCGCTCTCTCCGAGGGTTTCGGGACCTGTGAAAGCTCAGGGTTGTGGGTGGAGGTAAAGGTTGCGCTTGGGTTTTGGGTGTGTGACTATACAAGTATATACTCGAAGTAAGAGGCGAATTGTGCCTTTTAGCGTCGCTCTACCATGTCGCGATCCAACCCTCCTAATCCCCAGGGATCCCGCAAGATCTCTTTCAACGTCAGTGAGCAGTATGATATCCAGGATGTGGTCGGTGAAGGCGCCTACGGTGTCGTCTGGTATGGCTTGATTCCACTACCTCTCTCGAGTATCATCAAACTAATTCTTCTCTTAGTTCAGCGATACACAAGCCCTCGGGCCAGAAGGTAGCCATCAAAAAGATAACACCTTTCGACCACTCCATGTTTTGTCTAAGAACCCTGCGTGAAATGAAGCTCCTGCGATACTTCAATCACGAGAATATCATCTCCATCCTGGACATTCAAAAGCCGAGGAATTATGAGTCCTTCAATGAGGTTTACCTGATCCAGGAGCTTATGGAGACAGATATGCACCGTGTGATCCGTACGCAAGATCTGTCTGACGATCACTGCCAATATTTCATCTATCAGACGCTACGAGCTCTCAAGGCGATGCATTCTGCTAATGTCCTGCATCGAGATCTAAAGCCAAGTAACCTGCTGCTGAACGCCAACTGCGATCTTAAGGTGTGCGACTTTGGGCTCGCGAGATCGGCCGCCTCACAAGAGGACAACTCGGGTTTCATGACGGAATATGTTGCCACACGGTGGTACCGTGCGCCAGAGATCATGTTGACATTTAAGGAATACACCAAGGCAATTGATGTGTGGTCCGTTGGCTGCATCTTAGCTGAAATGCTGAGCGGCAAGCCACTCTTCCCTGGCAAGGACTGTGAGTTTCCGGACCCCAATCGCGATGATAGTCAATCGTTACGTACTGTGCCCCAGCTGACATGAAGGAAGACCATCATCAATTGACGTTGATTCTGGATGTGTTGGGAACACCTACCATGGAGGATTACTACGGCATCAAGTCACGACGTGCTCGGGAATACATCCGATCTCTTCCCTTCAAGAAAAAGGTGCCGTTCAGAACTCTATTCCCCAAAACCTCGGATCTCGCGCTCGACCTGCTGGAGAAGTTACTTGCCTTCAACCCTGTTAAGCGCATCACCGTAGAGGAGGCTCTTAAGCACCCCTACCTAGAGCCGTATCATGACCCGGAGGATGAGCCTACGGCGCCCCCGATCCCCGAAGAGTTTTTTGACTTCGACAAGCACAAGGACAATCTCAGCAAAGAACAGCTTAAACAGCTCATCTATCAAGAGATCATGCGGTAGACTCGAAGCTTCCTTGATACGGAGGAATGGGGGAATATGGCCCTCGAGTTGGTTCGACGAGCAGGTGGTTCCCATTGGGGTCGGTGGAGAGAAATTCAACTGTACAACCGATTATCGAGCGAATGCTTGAGATTCCGGCGAAATTGGCTTTTGTCTAGAGGGGAGAATAAACAAGCAAGCGATGTACACGTGGTTAGCGAATCGAGCAAGGTGCTTGCCAAGAGATGGCTGGTTTGTGTGTCTTGAAAAACGATCAGCTACTTTTTCATCACCCGGATTGTATCGTTTGTCTTATATAGATAGATGCGAGCAGGAAGAGTAGAAAGAAAGTGACGGCCTTAGCTCACGTCAGTTAGGCAAGATTTCTGATCTCATGTAATCTTTGGCCGGGTCGGAACCCAGAACACAGCGGAGGGAATGGAAATCTAAGTCAACTTGTTCTTTTCTTTCTTTTTATGTATTTCCCCCATCGGTTTTCACGTCTTTTATACTTTTGTTGCGGGTTGTGGGTATAGTAGAGGGTGTGCAGGGGCTTGATGGAAATGGGGAAAATATAACCCCGTGCGACAATCAAATTACTTGTTGCTTTTATGCCTTGGTTGCTTACTTCAATGCGATATAATTTCGTGTCGGTGTTTAAATTGGCAATACGAGGTGCACGAAGCAAGACTATTGATCAATTTGTCAATACCACCTCGCGAGGGAAGGCGAGATAGTCAACATGTTGAGGTATTGTGTACTGAGGCTGGGCGGTTATCGCAGCATTTCCCCACAAGACTCTGTCTTTTTGCCTTGGGCTTTGATTGAATCTTCGTTATATATCTTCAATAACGTAACGACTTAGCGGAATGGACGATTGCAAAGCTCATCTTGTCGTATCGGAGATTCTTTTGGGGCGGGGGTTTGGATGAATTTAGGAGCCGAGTTCCTTCGCGCCACGTCTCCTCCGTCTTTCTATCTTTGTTATTCTTTTCAGGGGCTAGGGCAAGGAGTTGTGTGGTTTTCTGATATCAGGCTCCGGAATACCATACATATCAAATATGCATGGAAACATCAACTAGAGGGTTATAGTTTCCTGACTTGGGGTATATGGTAAAGCTGTTTGGAAGGTATATATAACTATACCTACGCATCTTCTTCTATTATCTCAACTTTGTCTTTCTCATATAACTGCGTGCTCACACTGTAGCTTTCCTGGTACGCGTCCATCTTTACCTTCCTAGCTTTACTTCGTCTTTATATTTGTCCCTAAGGGAGTCGAGCTGGGGAGCTAGATTAAATTAGGACAATAAACAAACAAAACGAGACTACCTATGTGTCTAGACATGCTCCCTTTCTATTAGACATGAGCCGATTCTAGTTTTTCGAAGACGAGAGCCTGAACATCTGACCTTTTCCCCCAGTTCATCATAGGAAGCTTGAAGCCGCTAGTATGCTGACGAGTGACTCAACGCTTGAGCCTGGAGGTTTCCCCTTTCCATCCTACGACTGGCATGACGTTGCCACCTACAAAAACATTTCCGCCCTCTTCTACCATCCGAATAGGGGACTCGAGCAGGGTCTAGATAAATACGGCTACATAGCCTAGCCAGGTATTATTTATCCAAGCTTGCATGGGCATCTAAAGTTCCCGACCCCACGATATTCTTCTCGTAATGTGGTGGTATCTACCCATCCTGTAACTCCAAACGCCGATTATTTATCAGACGCCTTCGACGTCTTCGCAGGGCCTATTTCCTGTAAATGCGAAACTTCCTGCCCTCGCTATTGCGGAATGGCACACACTCTCTCATGACTCATGGCAGCCCCCGCCCCGTTTTTCGTAGAACTCGTACCTCTCCGTTTCTCGTGCTTGGTCGTCCGTATCCTTTCCCTTTTCTCATCCTGTCACCTTCCTACCACTATAGAGCTAGCAGTCCAGTCAACCTCCTCAACTAGCTCCCACAACCCATAGCTCCACTCCAAGAACATCAAACTTTCCCCTTCTTCGCTCAGCGGCTGGTTTAGGAAGGTATCACACTCAGCACTGTGGCCCGACTGAGGCCGTCGTTGAGCCACAGCCCGAACGTGCCGCCGTGGCCGCCACCGACGCTCAGGAACTTGGTCTCGCAGAACATGCAGTAGTCGTTGGCACCCGTGTACGCAAATGTCTGGAAGCGCACACTCTGCGTCATCGGTACGGGGATGGTACACGCTTATCGGTCGTCGTCGCCGTCGAGGCCCAGTTAGGGGTATCGTGTGGCGTCAGATGGTGCGAGGAGCCGTTCGGGGCAGCGCTGCTGAATGTTGATGCGGTGGGCGAGGCAATCGTCGTCGTACGGTAGTTCAGGTTCGTCGTATCGGCGGATGGGGGCGGCGGGAGCGGCGCGTGTAGGCTTGCGCGCCAGAGGAAACATTCCCCCGTGCCGTAGTATGAGGGTGCTGGATGTGGTGCTTCGGTGAGATATGCGCCAAAGATCTGCGACACCGGTTAGCTTTCTCTCGGTCCCCTCCGGCCTGCTTGTATATGAATGAAATGCCTACCCCGTCCTTCCCATCCCGTACAACGAGCACGAAACCAGCCCGGACGCCACGGTATCTCTCGCACAGCTGGTACAGGGTGGAGAGCGAGCTGCCGTTCTGATATAGGCTGTACACGAGATGCCAGTCCTCCATGATCTTGAGGCGCTCGGGGAGGAAGGTGCGGATTTCCTCGGCGATACCGCGGGCTAGCAACCGCTCATCGGGCTCTGTGTCGTCGCGGTACCCGCTCAGGCTGACGGGGTCGAGCGACGGTAGCCCCCGTGGTGTGGCAGTCCGTCGCGGCGGCGTGAAGGCCCCGTTGATGCCATGGCCACCAGCGGGGATCCGGGTGGCGTTTTGGTTGTACAGCTGCGACGTCCCCGGTGGTGGCGTGGGCGTGGCGCCGTCTCGGTCTGCTGTCGAGATCCGCCGCAGCAGCCCCCAGACGGCAGACCCGATGCCGTACCCGGACGAGGATGTGGTGGAGGCGTGAGGTAAGGCGGATGGCCGTGGCGGCGGCGGCGACAGGGAGGATAAGTTGGACTGGGGGCTTGTTCGAGGTGGGGTGTCGTCTAGAGGTAGAGGAGGCAGAGGGGGCGAGAGGGAAGTCGGGTGCGCGTCGTCATCGTCGAAGTCGATCAGGTTGCCTGTGTCGTGCCGATTCATATTCATTGTGACTGCTGTGGTTGTCTCGGCGTAGGCATCAAGCTGACCCGGCTTCTGGCTTCTGGCTTCTGGCTTCTGGCTTCAACGGGAACAGGCTCAAAATAATGGCGGGGGTTTCCTCAGCTAGTGAACCGGCAAGTAGTAATATTGAAATAGCAATGTCTTAGGCCGTGTTAGGTGTCTGGATTTGTGGTAGCATCACGGCCGACGAAACAACGCGATGGATCGCATGAAGCTAAGTTATTCATCTGGGACCTTGAACCATTTCGAGGTGTCCAATCACCCGAAAGCTGTGACGTGGTTTTACAGTACCTGCTTTTACCACTCTCCTTACCAGAATTAGGTTTAGTGCGTGTGCCGCATATGGATTGTGTGGATTGTGTGGATTGTATACAGCAGCCACTCAAAGAAACATGTTCGCCGCCAAGTTTTACTCCAAGCATCAAGAGATACCATGTACAAGGTACAGAGACTACCCGACCTGAGAGATTCTAGAATTAATCGACTGTCACGTCCCATGACATCATAGTTGAATTATGGTACACAATCATCATTCTATTGTCTCATATTTAAAGCTAGTGATGGCCGCCCGGATGCCCTCGGCACTCGGCTTGGCAGCACAAACGTCCGGCTCGGTATCAAAAGTCTTGATCAGATAGTCTCTCGTTGTCGGCCCTATGGTCGCAATGAGAGTAGTTCGCTGCCCAGGTGGCTTCACAGCCTTGCCGGTCTTTTCGTCAATGACGAAGCCCAAACCCCTCAGCATACCATCGCAACCCGTTGGCGAAAAGACCACTACCCACCTCATAGGTCGGTCCCTTGTGCTTGATAGGATGCGCCCGAAGTCCTCGGGGAACGATTCCATGACCCCTGTCCCATAAACGACCGTCTCGGTTACCTCGATGCGGGTATCGGCTGGCAAGGTATGATCCATCAAGGTCTTGGGTATGATATCTCGTCTCTGCTCTCCAACGAGGAATAATAACGACGGCTTCGTCCGATGATCCCGGTACCACTCACTGTAGTGTCCCAATATGTACTGTGCAAGCGCATCCCCAGTTCCGGTCTGGTCGCCGAATATGCGTAAGGGCGGAGACTGCGGAATGGCCTTCAGTGCCCGAGTGGTGGCGGGACCGACGCTGTAGACAGGAATGTCTTGTAGATGCGGCCAGCTTCCATCTTTGCCTACGCAGTCAAGTCAGGCCACTGCGACCCAATAACATGGCCGAATTGCAGGTGTGCTTTAGCGACAGACCTTGACTTTGACCCTGACCTTCATCGACTAGCTTGGCAAAGGCTTCCACAGCCCTCTGCGAAGTGAATATGAGTCCTCCGTAAGCACTATCGGCACCATTATTGATCCTGCGTTGTTGCAGTAGCCACCTCACGCTCTGCAGGCCATCTTCTACGAAGCAGTGCTGGAGCACTGGTACAAAGGTAGGTTCGAAATGAAAGCCATCAGGCGGATGCGGGGTCGAGAAGAGATCTTCGTAGGCATCTGTTGGCGAAGACCTGGTTTTTAGAAGAAGCACGGGGATTGTTGACCCGCCCGTGCTCGAAGCCGACTCCCTAGCCATGAAAAGAAACTGGTCGAGGTCTGGGTAAGTAGTCCAGGTGGCCAGCGTTACAAGCTCACTCAATCACAAGCAAATAATTGATGACTGGGGCCCAGCTAGCTATAGCCTATCGATAAGAGCTTCCTCGTTTTATGCCCCGCTGCCCTGCCAAGCGTTACAAATCGCCGTCTGCCGATGCGGTTGAGCCCGGATTTCCGATCGTGCTTTACCATCGCAAGACTGCATCTCGGCGATTTGCTAGCGTCGTCGCAAATGATCTGATTTTCCTACTCATCCTCTTCCCTACCAGTTAAAATTTTCCGAGGATGGCTATTGATCTGCCGGAATCGCAACCATCGCCGGCGCCAGCCGCGAAGCTGCCGCCCGGCGTTGTCCTAGACAAGGATGGCAAGCCGTACGCCTCCCTCCGTATCCACTACAATGCCCTCACGTAAGACGCACCGCTAACTGCAGAAACTTCCGAGTTTTAGTTGTCGGTCTTGTAGCTCAAAGGCGTCGTTCAGTCAATGGACCCAACAGGCCAAGTCGTCGCTGAAGTCGGGCGTCGGTGTCGGGACCGGAGCTGTGGCCGTGGCTGGGACGGCGGCCGCTGCGACTCCCTCTCAACCCGGCAACGACTGTCCTCCGACGTCGAGGCCTTGGGCCGGAGCACATGGACTCTCTTGCATACCATCGCCGCGAACTATCCGAAATCCCCAAGCTCCAAGGAGCAATCAGACTTAAAGACGTTCATGGGCGTGTTCTCGCGTCTCTATCCGTGCTGGGTATGCGCCGAGGACTTCCAGCATTATATGGCGAAGGAGCAGATCAGAGTCGACAGCCGGAACGATTTCGGCACGTGGCTGTGCGAAGCGCACAACGCCGTCAATACGAAGCTCGGCAAGCCCGCGTTCGATTGCACCAAGTGGGAAGAGAGGTGGCGAACTGGATGGAAAGATGGACGGTGCGACTAAACTGGCCGGTCCATACTTGCCCACGTAAATCATATCACATCACATCTCGTGAGGCCTCAGCACGCAGTTAGTAGCGTGGCCTTGTAATTGTTTTAATGCAAGTGTATACTATTAGACGACACGATAGAGGAGCTAGCACGAAGCCGGCGTTTGGTTAGAGTCCTGGGAGAACCGTATCGCCACTCATTGATTATATTTATTTGACATTGCTCATGTGTTAGGAGAACAGACATGTACGTGCCCTGAAAAAATGGGAAAAATGATAGAAATAATAAACAAATGATAAACAAAACTGCCCCAGGATTGAGTACGTTTTGTCAGGTGTTGAATCGAGTTGGCCTTGAAAAGTGTAGCTCGTCCGTTGTTTCCGGGGCCCAGAACCGAGGGTAAGGTAGACACCTAAATGGGGCCGAACACGGAACACGGCGGTACCGCGAGCGAGCGGCCAATAGAAGTCCACCTCTCAGATGGATATGGTACGTTTTTACACGCATACCTAGCGTACCGCCTACTGCCGTACTCTCTAGGTATCAGTCCACCCCTCGTGCTTTGTGGCCATACAAATGCAATACGACGAGATGGATGTGACTAAGCACCCACCAAATGCGAATGTCCTCGCATCTGCCCTACCGCAACAACCCGGCAACATTCGGTCGTTGCGTTGCGTTATATTGTGTAGCTTGAACCACTCGTCCCTACCAATTCATTATATTATGTCTATCGGGCATTCACAGCTCTCACCTCAACCAGTGATTCCCTTTATTCTTCATCGATACTACCCATTCTCGAGGTTCCCCACTGCCTTCTCCACTCACCTACAATAATACATCCACACTAGATTCTGTATAAGACCGTCATATATCTTAATCGATCACTATTAGCTACGATGCCGCACGAAGACATCAGGACGACCAGTCTTACCAAGCCGGTCAATGTTGCCGAGTATCTCTTCACCAGACTCCGCCAAATCGGCATCCGCTCTGTTCATGGCTTGCCCGGCGACTTCAACCTCGTTGCTCTCGATTCCATACCCAAAGTCGGCTCGAATGGGTCGGCAACGCGAACGAGCTCAATGCTGGTGAGTGTCTCGAAATAACCAAGCTCGCAAGAAACTCAGGACTAACCAGTCTCCTCCAGCATATGCTGCCGATGGCTATGCCAGAGTGAAAGGCAGTGAGTAATTCTCGGTGCTATTTTCTTTCGGTTTTGGCAACGTGGGAGCATTAAGTTTCCTTTTTGGGACAATAGAGTGCTTGGAATTTTCTAAACCTCCCACAAATCAGCTCTAAATAGCAACGACTGACTCCGCGTGTTGTAGTGGGCGCCATCGTCACCACGTTTGGCGTGGGCGAACTGTCTGCTATCAATGGGTTGGCTGGCGCCTATAGTGAGATGGTGCCCGTGGTGCACATCGTCGGGTGTCCGTCAACCATCTCCCAGCGCAGCGGTATGCTGCTGCACCATACGCTCGGAAATGGCGACTTTAATGTCTTCGCCGGCATGAGCGCTAGCATCTCCTGCGCCGTGGCCAAGCTTACCGACCCGTCCGAGATCCCCAGCCAGATCGATCACACTCTTCGCGAGTGCTACCTACGCACTCGCCCGGTCTACATCATGCTGCCGACCGACATGGCGACGAAGATGGTCGAGGGTGAGCTCTTGAATACCGAGATCGACCTCCACGAGGCCACCAACGACGAGGCGAAGGAGGACTACGTCGTCGACGTCGTGCTCAAGTACCTTCACGCGGCCCAACGGCCCGTCGTGCTCGTCGACGCATGTGCCGTCCGTTCGCGCGTGCTTGACGAGGTGCATGCCTTCATCGACAAGACAAGGCTCCCCGTGTTTGTAACGCCAATGGGCAAGAGTGCCATCGACGAGACGCATCCCTGCTACGGCGGCGTCTATGCCGGCACCGCCAGCCACCCGGAGATTAAGTCGGCCGTCGAAGACTCGGATCTCGTGCTTAGCATCGGCTCGCTCAAGAGCGACTTCAACACGGCCGGCTTCTCGTACCGCCTGTCCCAGCTTAACTCGATCGACCTCCACACCGACTACTGCGCCGTTAGGTACTCCGAGTATCCCGGGTCAAGATGCGGGGCGTCCTACGCAAGATCACTGAGCGCGTCGACACCAAGCAGCTCAAAACCCAGCCTCCGCCGCAGCACTTCGCAATGCCCGAGGACGAACAGGGCAGCGCGGATGGTCCCATCATGCAGGCGTGGTTCTGGCCGCGCATCTCCAACTTCTTCCGGGAAGGCGACATCGTCGTTTCAGAGACGGGCACCGCAAATTTCGGAATCTGGGAGACCAAATTCCCGCCCAAGGTCACAGCTCTGAATCAGACTCTCTGGGTAGCATCGGCTGGGCTGTAGGCGCGTGTCAGGGTGCCGCGCTCGCGGCAAAGGATACCGGCGGAAGTCGCCGGACAATCTTGTTCGAAGGCGATGGCAGTCTCCAGCTCACTGCACAGGAGATTGGTACTATGATTAAGCACAATCTGGACATCATAATGTACGTTGCTTTGCTTGTTTGCCTCGAGTTTTCAGCCTCCTATCGTTGTCGCTTCTCTTTCTCAGTGATGAGACTCCTCGTAATAGTTCCCACATCTTCAAGGGAAAAGATCAACTCAACACCAGACGCTAACCGTGGCCAGATTCGTGATTTGCAACGACGGGTATACGATTGAGCGCTTTATCCACGGCATGGATGCCGCGTACAACGATGTGCCGACCTGGAAGTACCGGGACCTGGGCACCGTTTTCGGCGGGTCACCCAGCACGGTCAAGAGCTACGCCGTCCACACGCCCGCCGAGCTCGAGACCCTTCTCGCCGACGAGGACTTCGCCGTCAATTTCCACGGCCTGCGGCTTGTCGAGCTGTACATGGGCCGCGAGGATGCCCCGCGTAGCTTGAAGATGACGGCCGAGGTCAGCGCAAAGACGAATGCGAAGCAGGATGATTGAGTTTAAGGGGATAAGGGTTAGGATTGTACATAAATGATGGTATTAATGAATTAATAGATACGGATGAGAAAAAAATACTTTAAGCTAGCCTTGCTTCTTAATTCTACACTCTGCAATGATTCGATTTTTTTCTTGGAATATGCCTATACATACATATAGTGCTCGCCGCTGCTTCCCACAAGTACCCTGAAAGGTACTTCGATACCAACTTGTGTTGTATCCATTACAGTATAGAAGTCACGATGCCTTTGTCTATTTTGAATAACACACCTAATTATATTTTAATAGAATAATCAACTGGTCAAGTAGCTAGAATTGTTGTAAATTGACAGTTGGTTGAACCTAGCAAGTCCTGGTACGGGTCGACATGACAGCCCGTTTAAGTAGTCGTGCAAGAGTTGCAAGAAACCTTATTCCACCCAGACCACATGTGCCGGGTTTGGACTGCCATTTTTGGCTGGCATGGGGCTTCACATTTCAGGAGTCCAGACCACCACGCTAAGTACAATACAATTGTCACGTACGCAAGCGCTGCACACCCCAAATCTTCACTGGCTGGCGGGAAGCTATACCTATGGCCTAGTTTCCCTCTCTGCGGCTTACACTTCTGGTGATAAAGGCCGTGGGCCTGGCTTAAAGGCTACTATGTCTGTACCTACTGTCACAAGGCATCTCCTGATCTCACGATACCTTGTCCGACATACCAAAACACTCACCTTCCTAGGCCTCATATAGACTCCGTGGGAACAAAGGACCTAGATGTATATAGCCATGGGCTAGCCCCAGGGACCCTTAGACTCCCTGCGCAACAACAGATATCAATATACACCCCATACCCTGATAGTGAGGTCCTGACACCTACTGGTATCTTCACTGATACGCAGAGCATTTCTGGCAAGTGTTCAAACTTGAAGCGACGTGTAATATGTAAGGATGATGTTGATATGCTTCAAAGAAGCAGTCACGATTATTGACGACACGGCCTCGTTGACATGCAAGACGGAGCTTCCCTCCGCAGTCTTACTCGTGACATTACAATATCTAAGAAATATCGTGAGCTACCACCTGTAAAGAACGCGTTGAACGACATATAATACGTATACCCGAGAAAAATATAGACTGCTTATCTGACACTCTACCTCAAATAAAATTGTCACGAATCTTGCAGGGGTAGGGTAAACATCGGTTGTTGCACGGGGACCAGTGAAGTCATCTCCGTGGGCTCTACGTGACTACTTGACTATATACAGAGAGTCTCTTTGTTCCGGTTGGATGTGCCTAGATCCCTGTCTCCTGGCAAAAATGTTTTGAATTGGCATTGTATGCCGCGGAAGATGAATACTCCAAGGTAGGGTGTACCTTTCTTCCTTCTTTGAACTGCCCATATAGTTTCACACCGGATTTGCATTCTGAAGAGGTAGGAACGAGTCTGCTGCATTTGGGACTTTGCACATCCGTACGGTCCAATTCTACTATCTATAAAGGTCTCGTTTCCCTCTGTTCTTCTTGTCTTTCTGTTTTATTTTTTCAAGGCCGGATCGAAAGGTCTCAAGGCAATTTGCTCAGGCCACCGGAGTGCTCTGGCAAGTTCACGGGCAAACATTCATAAGTCAAGCCTTTTTTCCCCTTCCATTGCACTCGTTAGCTAGTCCAATAATGCGAAGAAGAATTCTGATAACCCTCTCCCTCTCTCTATTCCTACATACTCATCGCGCATCATCTTCTCATGGCTACGCGGATCCTCGACAGACCCTGCGATTGGCTGTCGATGGGGTCCCGTCGGCCATACCGCAAGTCGTTGCGGTTTCATCGAATGTACAAAAATAAGGGTGTTATTCGATAGAGACAGTAGGGTCTCGTTGAGTGCCGTCTTGAAGGGTAGGGGATAGGGGATAGGGTGAGGCGTCGGTTAGCTGCTGTGCGATTATGATCTGGGATTAAATACCTGATGCACTATCATTGTGTTCTAGAAATGTTTTATTTTCATCACAACTTGCGACTATTCTAATTTGCAGTAAACATTCTATCTTGTGATTGAACTACACGGCAGTGCTGTACCAAGACCCGCAGGGGCTATGGGCAGAAGGGCGGTTCCGATTTCCTTCAGAACATCTACTTACAGCTTCTATGCATGCCGCTAAAAAGAAATTGGACATGGCCGGAATCGAACCAGCTGCTCCGGGTGATAATGAGAGTCCCGGGTGTTACCATTTACACCTCACGCCCAACTAGTAACTATGAATAACAATATATATAACTGACGCACAGAGGTCCCCCTTATACGCCGCAAGCTAAACATCGCTTGCGGACCAGACATTATCTTCGTAAGATAATATCTATCTCATCTTAAAAGCTGGCCTAAGCGTTTTTAGATAACATAAGCTATTTGCCCTTTTGGGATGCCCACTTTATCTTCACATCCTGGCAGATATAGGGCCCTGGATATAGCAACTAGCTTGCTTATCCAATACTCTACTGTGTGTAGTGCACGGTATTTATTGTATACTGTAGATGATGCTTATTTATTCTACCAACCCTCAGATAACACATTGTGTTTATCTATCCATACGTCCGCTGATCCATGTATTGGATGCAGGACGTGTGGTTGCTTCAGTAATCATTCGGTTCATTCGGTTCATTCCGTCGTGGTCGGACCCCCTCGGACCTCCAAGACTAAATAAATTATAATTACTCACTTATACATGCCATGCCCAACAACCAGCAACTGCCGACAAGAGGTTCCCATCTCCACCACACCCGGCTTTTTGGCCATGTTCTACACCTTCACATCCGGTTCGCCCTCTGGTGGCACAGCATCACACCGTAACCCCAAGCGTTACAAAGTCACCCGCGCCTGTGACTACTGCCGCAAGCACCGGGTGCGATGTGACACTGAAACCCCCTGCTCCAGGTGTGTGGCCAACAACGTCCAGTGCCTCTTCTCGCCTCCCATCAGTCGGTCCCTGGACACCCGAAGCGAGCCTGGCCCAGCGCCCGAGACTGCGGGGAGCCGTCGGGCGGCCTCCATCGCTACATCGGCCACCACTACTGCCACTACTACCGCCACTACCACCACCACTGGCAGCACTGTTGCGACTACTAGCACCGTCGACTCGGCCGGCGGCTCTACGGCCCTGACTCCATCGACGCCCGTCTCGTCGGCTGCTGTCGCGTCGGGGACGGCCACCCCGGTGTCCAGATTGGGGGGATGGATTCCACCGTAGGATTCATGTCCAAGATCAACGCCTTCTGCTCTTCCATCTCGCATCTGTCGCCTAACTTCCCCGATGATTCCCCGCCGTCATACGGCTCTCTGGCCCGTCCCTTGGCCTTCAATGCGACGAGGGAAGGGGGCTCTCGCATGGAGCTCTCCAAGTCTCAAGCCCTACAGTTACTCGACATGTACTGGCAGAGATGGCACGCACTTGCGCCCATTCTCAGCCGTCCACACGTAGAGGCCCTTTACCCCACGCTTTGGTCTGCCGATGGTCTGGAGCAAAGAGGCGCTTCGCTAGTCGATGGTATCTTGGCATTAAGCTTACTTCGTCTCCATAGCGCAGGTCTAAATCGTCGGTTGCTGGGTCTGCACTCGGAGCATGGAGATTGTTCTCTTGCCTACTTTCGTCGCTGTTATGATTCGACCAGCCAGTTTGACGCATTTGCGCAGCCGTCGCTAAAACACGTGCGTTGTTATATTCTAATGGCCCTCTATATGCTTGATGTCGGGGAATACCAGGGCGCCTATAATATGATTGGTCTAGCTATGCGTGCAGCTCACACTTTGAACTTGCACCACAGTTCCCCGGAGACAGATCCGGACGCACCATTTGCTCATCGCATATGGTGGACGATAGTTCACCTAGACTTTCGTTGTGCGCGACTCCTCGGACGCCCCGTTGGCGTGCAGCTTGCTGATATAAGCTGTGCCTTGCCCTCCCTGGACGAATCCGTATATCACAGTCAGTCGATTTGTCTAACCTGGAACGCGCTCGCCATCATCGATGCATGTTCACGTCACACACTGCGGACTGGCGCCGATCGTTTTGCCGACGTCGAGACGCGCGCTGCACTCCTGTCTACAAAGCTTACTCATCTCCGGGAGTGGCGGGATAAAGAGTTACGCTCCATGATCCGACGTCCCTGCACGTTGAACACAAGCGGACCCCTGACTGGATACATGCCGTCACCGACACCAGTCCCGCCCAGTTACTTCATGGGGTACTTCTAGAGTTACAGTACTACGAGGAAATTATCGGGCTGCACAGAGCGTTCGTAAGTGATTTCCCAACTCGCTGACTTACGCCTGCCACCCAGCTTCCTATTACACGGTCTCCCGGCCCAATTTCGCTTCGCTGGATACTGACTCCCTGTCAATAAAGATATGCTTTCCCAGCGGCTCCTTGGTCCCCCAGCGTAGCCCGCAGGCTGATGCTCATGCCACGACTGCTCTGAACCATGCCATGGCAACGATAGATTTGGTACACCGCGTCATGTCGGCTACAGATATGCTCTATGGCTGTAGTGAAGTTTACCAGTGGCAGTGGAACGCACTGCTTACCCTAGTGGGTTTCCTCATGGCGTATCCTCTCTGCGATTATGCCCCAAACGCCCGCCGCCATGTAGATTTGGCACTGGACATATTCAGCGCAGCAGATGATCGGAATACAGTAGCCGCCAAAGCCGCGACGCTGACGCGTTCCCTGTGCTTGAAGGTGGACAGCCTAGTCCAGATACTAAAACCTGATAATTACGGGGGCGCCTTCGCCGGACGCTAATAAACAGAGGAACGCCGATTGGTATGATATGAGCGTGACGATGGATCCTTCCGAGCTGAACAGCGACGCGCTGTGGTCTTGGACTGATTGGACGAACCCTGATGTCTGGTCGGCTTATAGCGATGGGATTACCGGTGTACTGGCCGACTTTCCAAACCTCCCTTTTGGCAGCGATAGTTTCTTCACGCTCCCTTGAAGTCCCCGCGTTTTCGCTTCAATCTTCATGCAGTAGAACGGGAAGTTCATTTACTCAAAGACTATGGTACGGTGGAAGCTAAAATCACTTGTCCCATCATCAACTCAGAAGACTGAGCCCCAACGTGAGTAGGTTGGACGCCTCAATTTCTTCCTTTCGAGCTTCCAGTTCCTCTACATCCCAATTCACGCATAGATGCCGCCCCTTTAGATGACTGGGCTGCCTAGCGGATAGATAGACCGTTACGGAGCCTACCAAGGCCGCTGGCAATCACGGCGATGGCCCAAATTAGTAAACACTCTGCGTGCTTTAATTAAGGGGGTTGGATCCTGGCAACATACCGGTGTCTTTGGCATAAGGCGTGAATGCCTCCAAGGTGGCATCTGTGTGTACGAGCCCAGGGTTGACGGTATAAGCTGCCAATCTGGGATTCTCGACCTGCAGGACCTCGGTAAATTTCATGAGGGCTGCTTTGCTGCTGAAGTAACTACTCAGGCTCGGCGGCTTGAGATTTATGTTGGACACGATGTTTACGATGGTAGATTTTGCATCGGAACCCTCCGCTGCGAGACGGAGAAATGCGGCACAGACCAGATAGGTGCCCTTGACGTTCACATTAAAATCGTTCCACCAAACATCAGCGGATGCATTCTCAACCGTGTTTAAAGGCCTTTGAACCAGGGTTATTATCACAAGTACGTTAAATTAACAAGATATAAGATCACCTACGTGGTGATAACACCAGCATTATTCACTAGCGTGTCGGCGATTCCAAAGGTTTCTCTGACCTTGATGAATAGCTGCTTGACGGAGGCCTCTTCAGAGACGTCGGCGGACACGGCGAGCACGTTCACGGATGGATGTTCTGCCTCTATCACTCGCTTGACCTTCTCAACATTGTCTAACGAGCGACCAACGAGGACCAGTCCCCGAACGCCTGACTTGGCATGGGCAAGAGCTATCCCTGTGCGTTGTGTATAAGCACATAATTCTTAACCTAGCCAAATGACAGCCTCGGGTATCAGAGACGAGCGACGGTAACATACAACTCCAATTCCCCTTCCAGCGCCTGTGACAATGTCACTTACCCGCCTGGAGAGAGCGGCGAGACGGGTCTACAGCAGGATAAACGTCACGGTAGTAGGACTTGGTGATTACACAGCTTTGTATAAACATCGGGATCGAAGGGTTGGTCAGACATGATGCGAGTGTGGCCCAGGGATACCTCACTACTCATGCCACATAAATTAGGACGGTCATTGTATCATATAAACCAACTACTTGATTTGCATGACACTGATAACGCATGCGAAAAACATGTTAGGACAAACAGCAGGTGCATGATACGCTGCATTCTTCATGTGCTTGTCTCCCCCTTTTGGCTAGTCTTCGTTCTGCTGGAGGGTTGGGCCTCGACTGGGGGTGTCCGAAGCTAGACCTAAAGGCGATGGGCTCCTTAAGGTTAGCCTCCGTCGGAACTCCCAACACGAGAGATACTGTGTAGAGCCCCAGGCACTTCATGCATTCCGCCCCACTGACCCTGCATTCTGAAGGAATCTAACCTATCATGGTACGGGTCGAAGCAGGATCTCTCTGTTTTAGGAAATAAGTGACCCCATCGATATCCCACTAGTTCACAGTCCAAGTAAGTAGACAGGATAGAGTCGAACGAGGAATACCTAGTAGGAAATGCATTGAGCCGTAGATTCATAAGCGAATGAGAAATGGATGATGAGCAAATGGTGGCCTGTGCACGCGCGGTATAGACGTGTTTCACTAATCCCAGTTACTTGGTGTCTGTATTGTTGCTCAGGAGAAGCCTTACTTAGCCTTGCCTTGACGACCTTTAAAGAGATTGTAGCCTCTAGGCCCATGTAAAGATTTCATTTCGAGACTGCGAGTTGTACAGAGAAAGCAAATCCGAGCTTCTGTCAGCTACATGTTGTCACGATGGCCCTCGAGTCTCTTGACCTGCACGAGGAGACCTCGCAGTAGACGAGAAGGACGAAATCAAAGACCTAATCACGACCTTTGTGAATAATTCTCAAGCGGGCGGCTTAACACGACACGATGTGGTCTTCCAAGACTTGACGGTTCGAGGTGCCGGAATAGGCGTATGGCTTCCTTTTCTCGTGTTGACCTTGAATTGATCCTACTGACTCTCGAGATAGCACCAAAAAGCACCAACCGTGACTTCAGCCTTGAGAAACTACCCTAACAAGTTAAACCCTGCTACTTACCTGTCTAGCAAGCCCGGGCCATCAAGGTAATTCTGCAGTCCATGTCGGGGGTTTTACGTGGCGGGGAGATGTTAATGGTCATTGGCAAACCCGGGAGCGGTTGCACCACGTTTCTCAAGACGCTAGCTAATATGCGAGAGGAGTACGCCGCCGTCGGCGGGCGTGTGTGTTATGGTGGTGTAGACGCCGAAATAATTAAGACTCGTCGGCCTGGTGAGGTCGCATTTGCTGGTAAGATAGCCAAGTCCCTCTTCAACCAAACTTCACCCTACAATACTTACGGAGAAAACCTTATAGGCGAGGACGATGTCCATTTCCATAGCTTATCAGTTGACACTACGCTGCGATTCGCTCTGAACGCGCGAATGCCTACTAATTTGCAGAACAGGTCTCGGTACCTGGAGGAAGACTTGCAAACCATCTTAAAGCTATTTGGCCTTGCCCATGTGGCCAACGTGCCCGTGGGCAATGACTACGTGCGCGGAGTGAGCGGTGGCCAGAGGCACCGTGTAACACTGGCTGAGGCTTTCTGCACAAGAGCAGGGTATGTGCTGAAGTATGAGTCCGATGGACACCAACCCGCTAATCGTCGTGTCTAGTCTTCTATGCCTTGACAATCCTACTCGTGGCCTGGATTCTTCCACGGCTATTCGTATTGCGAGGCTGTTACGGGAGTATACCACACAGAGCCAATGTTGTGCCGCCATGTCTCTTTACCAGGCGAGTGATGCCATCGCCGACTGCTTTGACAAGGTTCTGGTGCTCAACGAAGGCCGCGTTGCGTATTTCGGACCAACCAGCGAGTCGAAGGCCTACTTCGAGAAAATGGGATTTGAATGCTCGCCACAGACCTCTCTTACCGATTTTCTCACATCCATGTCTGGAGATCCTGATTCACGCCACGTTGGGCCCAAGCAGTCCGGCCCGCCCGTGCCCATGCACACGACTTCGAGTTGCGATTCCGGGATAGCGAATATTATGCCAACCAGACTGCTGCCGTGTCGGGAGTGGAGGAATCCTCGGCGCCTATAGCCTTGAGTTACCACTTGCCGCTGTATAGACAGATCTACGAGTGCACGATCCGCCACTACCGCATACACTTTACGGATAGGAGCACCTGGATAGCTGAGGCGGCCGGAACCATTGTGCAGGCGTTGACTTTGGGAACCTTGTTCCGTGACCAACAAGCAGTGACGCAGGGCATCTATACGCGATCCTCGGCCTTGTTCTTCTGTGTTCTGATCATGTGCCTTCAAGCTACGGCAGAATTTGGCAACACTTTCGCCCAGCGCCCCATCCTGCTTAAGCAGCGTGCCCTATGCTTTACAGACCAGCCGCATACGGTCTGGGCCAAATTTCTGGCAGATATACCATGGAAAGCCATCTTCATCATCTATAACCTGCCCATATATTTCCTAGTGAATTTCAAGCGGGAACCAGGGGCGTTCTTCATCTGGTACTTTGTCAACTATGTCGCCTTGATCTCCATGGGAGTCATGTTCCGCACCATTGCGGTGTTTACAACGTCTCCGACGCGAGCAGTATTACCAGTAGGAATCTTGATGAATTCGCTGATCATATACAGGATTCTACATTAACCCTCCTAGCATGAAAGTGTGGCTGGGCTGGCTTCGATATCTGAATGTACGAGACCCGCCCATGTTGAAATACATTTTTGCATAAGTACTAACAGATGTGAAAGCCCATGTATTACGCTTTCGAATCTGTCATGTTAAACGAGTTCGGGTCAAGCGGATACCAGTGCAGCTTACTTGACACAGTCCCTCGAGGCCCGGGGTACACTGACACGGCATTACAAACCTGCGCCGTACAGAGCTCGGTTGCCGGCGACTTGGTTCTCTCCGGACGACGGTATCTCGAGACGGTGTATGGATTTTTTCAGAGCAACCTGTGGCGCGACGTTGGAATTAATGCCGCTTTCTGGGCCTTTTTTTTCTATTATGGTCGCGTAAGTCGAACCCCCAAAACTACCATCTCGAAACTTGTGAACTAAGCCTCGAAAGTATCGGAATGGAGCGATTCAAAACTCCCGCGGGTCGTATGTCTACTATCTTCTATAGCACCGGCGCAGTAGAGAAACGGGCTGCAGTCATGTCAGCCTCGACTTCAGACGAAGAGAAGTCAGCCGTCCCAGACTCGGACACTAGTAATGTTATCGTTCAAACCCCCAAGCCACACCAAACGAGACTATTCAATCATCGAGGCGCCGATTTGCATGGAAAGACATCTCGCTAGATATTGAGGTGAGCGGAGAGCACCGCCGCTTGCTCGATAATGTTTCAGGTGAGGTTAACTCTCGATGTGGTAATTGGCCTGATTTGACTGTTAACCGATACTAGGGTGGCTCGAACCTGGTGCTATGACGGCTCTGATGGGCGTATCGGGGGCTGGAAAGGTACGCTTCACACCACCAAAGTTATAATGACGACGATGGCACACTGCTAACCACAGGCCTACTGAAGACGACACTACTAGATACATTAGCCCAGAGGACATCTATTGGAATTGTATCCGGGGCCTTTATCTCGATGATCAACCCCTTCCCCGGTCGATGAACCGTCGGTCAGGCTTCGTTCAACAGCAAGACGTCCATCTGAGCACATCAACCGTTCGCGAAGCGCTGCGGCTCACGGCACGACTACGGCAGCCCCAAAGCGTCCCGATATCGGAGAAATATGACTATGTTGAGGCGGTTATTTCGATGCTGGATATGGGCGATGTGGCAGATGCCCTCATCGGCACACCAGGTTCGGGTCTTAGTTTGGAAAAGCGTAAGCGAGTGAGCATTGGCGTCGAACTTGCCGCAAAACCAGATATCCTCCTGTTTTTAGACGAACCTACTTCAGGACTCGATGGCGACTCTGCTTTCTCTATTATCCACCTCATGCGTAAGTTGGCCAACGCCGGACAGACAATCCTTTGCACGATCCACCAGCCGTCCTTTGAGCTAATCGAGCAATTCGACTCCCTGCTCTTACTCATACCCGGAGGCAAAACAGCGTACTTTGGCCCCTTGGGCCATAAGTGCGAGACACTCGTGGAGTACTTCGGCCGGCACACCCGTCCGTGCGGAGCAACCGAGAATCCGGCCGACTACGTGCTCGAGTCATCGGCTAGCGACTCAGTAGATTGGGCCACAGCGTGGAGCCGGTCGAGCGAATACCAGGCAACGCAGCAACGGCTTGAAGAGATACTCTCTGGCCACGTCTCAGCATCACAAGAGAAGAAAGAGGAGGACGGTGATGAAGATGGTGCGACCTACGCCGGCTCGCCACTGGAGCAGATACGGGTGGTCGTCCGACGCGCGTTTCTCAACTACTGGCGGGATCCCGATTACGTGATTGGCAAGATGCAACTCAACATTTTCATGGGCCTCGTGAACGCCCTCACATTCCTTCACAGCTCGGGGACAGCTTGACCGACTCGCGCAATCGCATCTTTTCCATTTTCATCGGTATCATCACTCGGCCCTGTGCTTACCTTGCAGATCGAACCACGTTTTATCCTCCTCCGCGACCAGTTTTCTCGCTCGCGAGAAGGAAGCGCGTGTACCACTGGTCCGTCTTCACCCTCAGTGCTTTCCTCGTCGAGATCACCTTAGTAGGCGCGTTCATCTACTGGTTGCTCTGGTATTATTCGGCGGGCTACTTCTACGCGAGCGAGCGGGCTGGCTATGCCTTCATCATGTATGAGCTCTACATATCTTCGTGGCCAGCATCGCATGCTGATCGCGTCTCTGTTCCCTACCGTCAACGGCGCGCAGGTTGCCACCGTTTTTTGTCTGGCTCATCATCATACGTTCAATGGACCTCTATCGCCACCACCATTGACGCCTACGGGATGGCGCTGGTTTACAACGTGTCGCCGCTCTTTTATTTTGTCGAGAGCCTCTCTACCAATGCCATGCACGGCCTCGACATACAGTGCTCCAAGTCGGAGCAATCTGTTTTTCACGCACCCGAAGGCCAGACGTGCGGCGACTACGCCCAAGCCTTTTTCAACTCGTCGTCAGGCCGAGGATACCTGATTGATCCCGGTGCCATGGGCAATTGCTCGTACTGCCCGTATGCGAATGGAGATGAATATGTAAGTACTCGCCAGCTTTTGAACTAGTGCCTTCTCGCTTCCCTGCCCGTCGAGATAGCCGCTAACAGGGTTGCTAAATTAGGTCACCCAATAGATTTTAACTTTAGCGATCGCGCTAATAACGTGGGTATATTTATCGGCTTCATCCTCTTCAACTATACTATTGCGGCACTCATGACATACGTCATCTTTATTGCCAAGTGAAGAAGCCTAGTTTTTTCCTTCCGTAGGAAATGAGTAGACGAGGAGAGAATCGACATGGCTTAAGTTTAGATCGACCTGGAATAGTTCATTACGCATGGATGTGGACACAGAATGTGAGGCCCTGGGGAGAACAAAGGAAAGTAGAAGGAGGCAGCATTTTCAAGTTACCTGATACACTGTGCTCACAGCAGTATTGCTATTATATATCGCTTCGAGGGATGAAAGAAGATAGGGCTTCGCTCGTTTCAGCGTGCGTTTGGCGGTCTTGACGGTATAGAAAAGATTGTAATCTAGAATATGTAATAAAAGCAGGCTAGCTCATTTATATTTAATGACTTTAACGCCTAAAGGAGACTTTAAAATTGAACACACTATCATGTCTTAATGTCGTACATGTATCAAAACTCCCGTTCTATTTCATGCATCGGTCTCTACTAGTATAGGCTATAGGCCTGTGCCTGATACCCCAATCTCCCGGCATGTTTCCACAGCGTTCCATGACAATTAGATAATGCATTTGCTGTCTGGTATGCTGAGATGCGCAGTCTGCGTAGTGATTTATTGTAAATCTACTCCTCTTCCCAAAGCAGTGTCTTAAAATACTACTCAGTATATGCTGGGCATAATAAGGTCATATGATAGAGGGCTGACATTGACTTTCTGGCAAGTCATCTCATGGAGACATCACAGGTTAAAGGGTAACTACGGCTCTACACACAGGGCGCTGTATCGGGTATTTGTTTATAAGAGGACATCTATTTTGAATTTAATAAGACGCTAATTTGGTAACCCGAGATACTCAAATTCCAGCAATGACTGAAATGCCCCTGCCTCGGTACCTGACGTGACTCCGACGAGCTGGAACGCAGCCGGGCTAACTTTGTCAAATAACGACACGAAATCTGCGACACTTCGCTCATGCGCGTTGTGCGCCGCCAGCATGAACATGTCTTCAATACTATATTGAATCTCGAGTTAGTTAAATGGTTTCTATTCTCAGAGGAGTTCAGATTCTATTCACCGGATCATCTTGGTAGCTAGTGTATTCAGGCGCTGAGCTGGTGGCGCCGGAACAATACCTTCGCTGATCAATATTCTCGCACCCTGCTTGAGAGCTGGTAGAAGGGACGATAAGATCTTAACAGAATCCGCATCGTTCCAATCGTGGAGGATGTGTCGGTAGATATATATGTCGGCCTGGACCGGCTGCGTAGTGAAAAAGTCATACTCCTGGAAGCTGATGCGCGAGCGTAACGAGGAATCGCTGACGGACGTCTCTACAGCGCGCCGACCCATGTCAAGTGCGGACGTATTGCTATCCTGAACTATGAACTTCGCGGTAGGCATCAGCGATGCGAGATACTGAACTGTATGCCCACTGGAACCGCCGACCTGAACAGAAGATGGTCAGTGTTATCTTACTTTGAAGGCGTTAGAGTCACATACATCGATTATCGTCACATCCCCCTTCGATGACCAGGGAAAAGCGGCACGAAGTCGATCAACCGACCATAACGGGTGTTGACCCTGCCAGCTAGATACTCGTGGTATTTGGTGTTAAGATCTGCATTCTTCTGAAACAGCGAGAAAAGAGACTCATCTGTGCGATAAGCTATGTTGAAGGCAGCGTCGGGGCGTGATCGGGGTCATCCCTCTTAGCCACAACAGCCTCTGGCACCTTGAGTAGGATGTTACCTAGGAACTCGGTTCCAAAGTGTACAATGTTGCTCAGGTGTGGGTTTCGCACTAATGCTGCGGAGGATGCTGAGTGTCCAATATAGCCCGGTTTCTCCTCCACAAAAATGCCGTTCCCGACCGCATAGCGGACTATGCGCGCTACCAGATTCTCGGGCAACCGCACTACCTTAGAAAGCTCCTCGATGGATATGGAAGAACCTAGAGGCACATTTTGCGGGATTCTGAGACGCGTGATGACGTCTATGTTCGCAGTGTCGGCAGCCTGTTTAGGGCATCATGCTTCATATAAGCTAGGTGCATTTAAGATCACGAGAGATAGGTGCACTAACAGACCAAGCGAGACAAAGAATATGCTCTGTGGGCCCGCGAACTAGCTGTAATAGGTCTTGGGTAGCAACTAGGATGGCGCTTCGGGCCTCACGCAGAGCAACACCTGTAGGTGTGTCGTCTTCACGAGCGAAATCGCCAAAACCGGTCTCCTCGAGTGTAGGGGGAGGCGACCCTAACTCCACCAACAAGGTAGACAGCTCCGCCACCTTGGCGGAGATAGTTGAAGCGAGAGTCTCAATGGAAGTCATGTTGGCGATGAGAGTTTTCAGATATATCTATTCAGTAGGCGCTTCGTCCTGATGCATCGGCCACGGCCGAGCCTGACTTGTCTTATAGTCATTTTATATTACGTCGAATGAGCTATGATAATTCTGTAAAGATCAGTGATGGTCGCATCCTTCTTTCTTGGTGAACAGAGGCAGGATGCAGAGAGATTCGAGTTGTAACTGTCCATAAAGCGCCGTTCCGTAGTTCCGGCCTCAGAGGGGGGAGGGAAAGACGCCGAGTATTTCTCGAATAGGATATTGAGGTGCAACAGCAACGTTCTAAGGTTGAGTGTTGAATGGACACTGCAAGAGGGGAGTCTTATCGTGGGCGATAGCCTACGTAGCTGGAGTGTTGCCCCTAGGAGGAATGGGAAATTGTTGCTGATTAGAAGTTGTAGTTCAATATGCCGTACCATTAAGAACAGGGTTAGTTCAATCCTATTTCGGCTGGCCGAGGTGCTATTTGCCTGGTTAGAGAAGATATGCCCGTATATCGGCGGTATAGCTGCAATCCGTTAGGGTTAGGGAGACAAGATGGTCGTGTATAAAAGCGGACACTGCTGATGGAAGCGCCGTTTTTGGCTGCGGCAGATGGCGCCAACTTTGGTTAGATGTGATCTATGCGGGTTATGACAAAACATGAAAGCAGCCGGCATAAGTCGGCCTCCTGAATAGCTCAAACACGTCATGCAGTTACCTTAGCTGTCGCTGGTTCTCTTCATATTGGGTACCTAAATTATGGATAGTAGCCTTATACGAACATACCTGGTACTTTCATGATTTTGATATATTTTTGCGTGCTTCGATTTCCGGTCATCCGGAATTATTGACACGATGTCCTTGTACGGAAGAGAAACGGGATTAACAGTATAGATATATTGTCAAACTGGTAAGTAAAGACGACATTTTTACTTGGGTTACCTGGGCTTGTGCAACATAGAGCAATTAAATTTGTGGCTTGTTGTTTTTCTTAATAGTCCAGTAGTTCGTTATTTCCCATTAACTTTCCTACACTACTGCATAGCTTAAACCAGGTTCCTAGCTTCTTGGTAGGTGGGGACCCTAAGCTAATCTACATAGTAGAGTAGTATGTCATCGGACCCCTGGGGAAAACGCCGTTATAAGTGGACAGGGTACGCATATATGAAGAGTAGTAGTTTGCGGCACTATTGTAACTATGACTTAATAGATAGCCAAATTTACTCAATAAACGACTCAGCCCTACCCGTTAACGACAGGGGCCTCGACAGACGAGCGGTGCAGTGGTGAAGCGCCGCAATTAGGAAATAATATGCTATATTCGGATGCATACCTAAGCAATACTTGGCATGTTACTACATTAGTGTAGGCTCAATCTTGAAGGTTCATTCAGCGTATATTCTCAGACTCGTTTTACATAATGGGTTAAATACGTGTAGCAGAAACTTTGGTTTGGATGATGTTGAAGTGGAGAAAGTGGCATCAGCATGCAGCCAAGAAGGGTTGATAGGTCTGGATAGGGGCCGCAGGATTCAAGCGAACCGAACCTTCTAGCTCCCGTTTTTGTGCGCCATAAGCACTAAGGCACAGGGATCAACTCCCGTACGGCAAGATGCTCGCAAGATGCCGAGCGAGGAATACGACGCTTCCTCGGGTAGTCGCATTTTGATTATTCTTCCTTTCGCACTGATAGACCCGTAGCGGCCTTGATGATACACCATGCCACAAAGCCTCGTTGCACGTTAGATGGGGCCAGCCATGGAGTACACGGGTCGTACATCTGATAACTGTACCATGTCCAGACTCCATGCCTTCGATTCTTATTAGTCAGAAGCTTAATTGTTTTGAAACGAAAGCCCCTCATGTCTGCTCATGTAGGACTTAGGATTAGTCACATTGCACTATACATGCATGGTAGAACGGAATTCTTCGTCGATCTCATGATAAGGTTGACTGAGGTTCAAAATCCAGAAGGACGATCAACTGAAATTATTATAGGCTCAAACTGAGAAACATCAAAGAGTATGACCCAAGGCGCAATCACCGTCTCTTTATACCGTCCAAGGGCACCAGACCAAACTCTCTTCTCCATTTCAGCCATTTGAAGCATGTGAACGCAAGCCACACATGGTCTATTTAGCTCGTGGTATTAGGGGCCGAGGGACCTTGTTGCAGTTGCCAAGCAAGGTGGGTAAGGGATCGACAGTCGTCTCGTACAGCTCGCCTTTCCGGGTGGGGACAGAAAAACGCCATTAACATCGACGTCGCAAATTGCTGCTATGTTGCCCTTAGAAATCGCCGGTGGAGGTCTGTAGCTCGGCCTTGTTACGGTCCAATGGACCAATGGAAGGCCCATAAGATAACCTATCAGAAAGGACTCGGGACGAGGGAGCCAAAGACTTAAATCTTAGATATGCAATCTTCGCGAAATTACAACATTATTGAACAAAGTATAGACACTGTTTTCATGCTATTTAGGCAGTTTTTATCTAACAGATAAGATAACACTCCAAAAACTACTTTTGTTCCGATTATTGGTAATCAGGTCAATCTATTATACCATGACGGATACCCTGCCGAAACTCGCATAACTCAGCGGCAAAGGAGAAGAGTAGAAGGGGGGAGCGAATGAGATATGGACATTCCTTAACAGTGACATCGACCTGCCGCTAGAACATACCCTAGTAAGCAGGCGTCCGGCCGTGATGGCACGGTCATAGCCCTAGTGCGTATGAGCCGTCAGGTGAAACAAACATGAGCGGATAGGATTTTGAGGCCGGAAATAGTCGCATATCTATACTCGATGTGACGCCATGCTGTACGACACGCGCAACCATCTTATCTTGCATCTGTCTGTAGGGTATCAAGGGTATCGTTATTAAACACATTGGGGGCTGAAGGCTAGCTTCATTTTTCATCCACTTTCCATTGCGTAGACGCTTTGGTATCAAATAAGAAGAAGATATACCTGGGGCTAACCGTTGACTAGTAGTTAGGACAATTTGTAGTTTACTCTGACATTTCTCCTGGCCAATTTAGGCGAGTAGTCTCTTAGTTCTCAAACCCCAAGGTCATGTGGGTTCAAGACGCACCTAGCATAACCACATCTGCTAACTGACTGTGTAGTTTCAGTATGTTTACCACATTCTCGGCTCAGATGAGCCCTGTTCCCCCGACGGCATCTATAACGCCTCCTAATGGATCCAACGGGAAGAGGAGAAAGGTCACGCGTGCTTGTGACTCATGTCGACTTAATAGGGTTAGATGTGACGACAATCGCCCATGCGAGAACTGTCGTAGTAGGGGAGAAAAATGTAACTCGGCAATGCCCTGGGAGGCGCATTCACTTCCAGCAGCGAAACGGTATGTGTAATCCATTCTCCGAAACACGTTCTACGAAGGGTCCAAGCTTTCTCTAGTCACGCTAGGCATAAGTGCTTCCGGATCGTATTTACCTTGACTAGCTAACGCTATGTAGAGAGATCGAGAGGCTTCAAGATAGACTGAAGAAACTACAAAAGCAGCAGTCTGCAGCGGCGGTCAACGCATCGCCGCCAACACCCCCCGACATTGGTTCGGTTAGTAATGGTAACGCGAAGCACACACCGTGTCCCATCCCAGCAATAACCAATCTACACCCATTTCCAATGAAGCGGTCCAGGCAACACTTGGACAGGGGAGTCCCTGGGAGAGTTATAGTAGCTCGCCTTCTTCCTCAACTGCGCCTACGCTAATTCAACGTATGGGATACTATGCTGAATCGGATCTATCAAAGTGGGAAAGGGGGAACCCAGCTTCGAATAGACCAAATGGGAGCCACATGACATTCACCCGCAACAAAGAAAAACAGTTTTTAAGCTTATTCTGGAAAGGCTATCCCTGGCTACGCCCAATATTGAACATGGAAGAGATTTTACGCCACCATGACTCGCTCTGGAACGATGTCCCGCCGGGAGAACAGCAAACACGTCGGCCGTCAGCTTTGATCGACATACTCTAGCATTATCTATGCAATATGGTAGTACTTTCTCTTTGCGCGATAGTTCGGATAGCACATACCGGGGTGCAAACTCGAAAAACGGGAACGCTAGTCTGCAGGACAGAGTTTCTGCCAGAGGGCACACCGTCTGCATCTAGAAAGCCCAAGAGAATCTACATTGGAGGTAGTGCAATGCCGTATCCTTTCGTCTGTATACTTCCTGAATGCAGGGTCGTTAATTCGGGCCAGTACGGCTCTCGCGTCCGCCGTGCGAATGGCACAAATTTTGGGGTTGCATGAAACTATTCCATTTACAAACTCCGTTCCGCCGCAAGAACGACTCCAATTCAACATATGGAGGTGTTGATTGCACTGGACGGGCATTATGCCATCATTTTAGGCCTCCCACCACTTATACAACTCATGGCTGAGGAAAGCCTTGTGATCGACTTCTGGCAATGTACACTTCTCGATGAAACCAACACTGAGAACGATCAGAGTGGATCATGGGAGACTTTTCATGTACATCTCACTAAACTGATCCTCGCCGCTCATATGGTGCACTCATACTTCTTACGGAAGAAAGGAGAGTTGCTACGCCAGGGCTATGGCAGTGATTCGCAATCGCCGTTCGTCTTAGAATCATTTGCCGAGTCCATGACTCAAAAGCTTTGCGTCATGCGGAGATGGGCAGAAACGGTCCCACCAGCTCTGACGATTTCCAGACCAGGCGGAGAAGCCCCATTCTCCGTTGTCTGGGGTTCAGTTCTCAACCTTGATTCCCAAGCACCCCTCCACATTCAGCAGCAACGGCTGTCTCTGGAATTAAAATATCACCACTTAAGTCTACTTCTCATAAGGTCATTTGTACAATTCCTGCAGAGGTATCAGCATCCTCCTCGGACGAGGCAGGTGGATGCCCATTTCGGAGGCGGGCTAAAACATGCCATCTCCATCGTTAACATCATGAACCAAGCCCTCGCAGATGGAGACGCTATTACTGGGTGGCTTCTCTTCTTTGGATGTCAGTGGGATGCTACATCATACTTGTTGAATTACATCACCGTCTATCCTGTTGGTCCCTTCGCCGCAGACACTCGAAGATCACTCAGCATGTCTATCGAGACTTTTACAAGGATGGGGAAGTATCTTGAGATGGCCAAAAATGCTCGAAAAATCGTTCAGGGTGTCCTTGGACGTGACCCTGCATCCCCAGATAATACGCACGGCTTTTAATTCTATTGCATCCACAGCCATAGAGCCTACCCCTGTATCCGTTTCTTTGGACGAAAGTAGGAACGACCCAATGGAATGACTATCAATACTTGTCAGGATTCACAAAAGACTTCTCGGTAATGCAACGAGTGCGACTCAGCACCTACGGTTGGATCCCTGGATGCCTTTGGCACAATGCCCCCGCACTTCATCATTCACGGATTTATTTGTAGTAGATAGTGACCTATGCCAAAGTCCGTTAATGAATCAGGACCTGGATGACATGGCAGAGATGTACCCATTTTTTGGCGATTGGCAACCCTTTCATTTATAGAACTAGAACTACGGAAAGTGATGGTCCCAGGCGCGGGGTAATACGAAAGGATGTATGGAGGGAGAGAAGGGGCTTGTTCCGAAGTGTCTAATAGATACTAGCATCTCTGGGCCATATACAGAGTTAGTCGATGATAGAATAGACAAGGTGATTTAATTAGACTACAAGATCAGCTAGCGGCAGGGGAAGCCTGGAAAAACGACGCCTCTAACTCTCAATGATGCTCTGTTGATGGCGTCCGTAACTGCCACAACGTTCTCCTTATCGAATACACGGAAGTGGTCCCTGTGGAATATCTTCCCATCGAATCCTTGACTGAGATACTTCCTCCCAACCTCCACGGCCGCTTGGGGGTCAGATCGGGTTTGTACCCAAACATCAGTTATGATATGCGGTTTGTCGGGTATTTCCAACCTTCGCGAGACCTGAGAAAATTAAAGGCTAGGGGCAGGCATTTCATCTACTGTCTCGGAGAGAAGCCCCCGAGAAGGCTGGCACACGCAGCAAAGCTACTGCGTACCAAGGCTTGAATAGCTTTGCCGGTGTCCGTGCTAGGTAGTTTACCCTCCTGCACTACGGGTACGTGTATAAGCTGTGACGAGAGTGGCTGGTGATTAATAGGCGGAGGGGAATCGATCAAGATAGTCCCAATGACTCCATGCCCAAGTTGTTTTAGCCGACGAGCCGCTTCAAACGCCACGACACCTCCGAAGGACCAGCCACCTAATAGATAGGGACCCGGAGTAGTGGTCATAATGATGCGGCAGTACTCTTCAACCATATCACTTATCGTAGCCCAGGATGTAAATGGATCGGATGAAACTTCGGATCGTGCAGAGCATAGACCGGTCGGCCAAGAGAACCGAGGCGGCGATAATGTGTACAGATACCGCTACCGTCATGCACAAGGAAAGGGGGTGGGCGGCGCTTCTTGAGAATTGTTGACCAAGGGAGAGAAGGCTTGGATAACCTCGGGTTGTTTCTCAAGCCCGAGGATTTGAGTTTACCTTCGTCATAGTACCAGAGTTCAAGAAGTCATCGAGGCTCAGGGAAAATGAACGAGATGGAACAGGCGTTGGAACGGCTGTCGGGCTTGTCGAGTTAAAAGAAGAGGTGATATCTACGGCCGAGCTTGGAGAGGTGGTAGAGTGATTCCCGATGCGCGATGACGACCGCTCTTTGGAATAGACCTACAACGATAAATGTATAAGCAACATGCATAGCTTAGACGGCCAGGCTCAAAAGGTAAAATCATTGTTCGGTGCCCTACAGAAAAGGCAAAGGGTGTGCTTCTTGCAGCCTATCAGCTCCCGTAGAAAGCACATACCAACTTCTCAACATCACCGACTGTAAGGCATTCTGCCAACTCAGCAGTCGAGATAGTGATACGCTCGCTAAGTTTAGCGAGACTGGATTCGATCTCAAAAACCATGAGCGAGTCTATTCCAAGCGCTGAAAGTTCAGAATTCGACGTAATGCTGTTGATGTCTCCGTTGCATGTTTCGGCAATAACTGCGCGTGTGAGTTGCCGAATATCAGGCACGTCATCGTCGGAAGTGGCTTCGCTCGTGGTGTCCGCTAACCAGACTTGGGGGAGTCTCTGACGCCGTTCTCCAGAGGACAACAAGTTTTCAATGTCGTTAACGGTCTCACAATCGGGAAGTCCATTGACATCTAGATGTGGGAATGTCGACAAGAGCTGAGCTTCTAATTCAATTTGGAGAAGCGAGTCAAAGCCGAGCTCTTTCAAGGTCACATTTCCTGTAGGGAGAGCCGCAAGACTCAGACCGCAGGCTTCTGCGATGATCTTCCTTATTGTGTTGCTCACGCCTTCAATTGATGTGAGTTTAGATGTAGATGCTGTTACTTGCGAGGCACTCGGGGGCTGATTTCCGCACTTTCGATATTGTGTCCTTAATTGGTGTAGTGAAGGAGATTCCTTGTGTCTTTTTGGACTGCGCATTGAAGGCTCGACTAATATTGGCGAGTTTTGCCCGTTGAAATGTCATCCCCTTGTAGATGGCCATTACGCCATTGTCATCAAGTGCCTCGGCATCAGCAACGATGATGGATTGGTCGGGCACAGCAACCAAACTACAATGAACCTCAAAAGATGCTCCTCGGACGGTAGGCTCCCGAAGAACGAGGGCGGAAGTTACCTCCTTGCAGATGCCGACCTCATCTGATGCAACCGACAGGTTTGCCACAAACCCGGCCACATGCAGTAAAATATCCATGAAAATAGAATTTGTTTCCTCTCGAGTACTTGGCATATCCTCGAATTTGCACTGCGCATATGCTTCGTCATAGTCTGGACTTATGCGTATGGACCGCACTTTTTGATATACTTCGGAATAGGTCACGACACGGGTGAATACATGATTATACATGATTTTGGTCGCGAATGTTTCCATGACAATGCTTGGCTCGGGTTTGACAAAGCGACGAAGCTGACGTTCGAGGATACGCCCCGTTCGAACAGCCTTATCTATCGTCGGCTTCTTCGCTTTGCGTTTGAGATGACCAGTGCAATGTGAGACACTATGTGTATCTGGGTCAGTGCCGTCTGCGTATGACGAGATGGCAAAGCTGTACCCTCCCTGCTCGTTCAGCGAAATGCGAATCCGAATTTGACGGCGCGACTGCGTTGTGTACAGTAATGCGCAACGTAAGACACATTGGAAAGGGACCAAACAAATTCGTCCGTCGATTTCGGTTCTGCTTGTTGTATCGCCGATAAGGCCATCTGGTGGTACACCGAGGCCGGGCAAAGGGCATAATCGCAGACGATATGCCCCATTATAAGCTCCTGTAGGGGCTGCAATGGTGTCTCATAGATACCAGAATGTCGGTTAGAGTTACTTGGCACTTGTATTGTTTGACCGAGAAATATATTAGCAGAGATGACGTCGACAGGATTCAGGGCCGGACCTATGGATGGCTCATGGGGGTAGGCCACCACAAACTCGGATTGCTGGAATGGCAAAACGGGAGATCAATTAGGTCAGGGCTCTCATTGAAGGCAAAGGCCTTGCGCCAATTAATCGATGATGACTTTAGATAGAAGTGGCTCAAAAGCTGTGATAACGTCGATGACGGCGAGACTCCCTTTCGCAGACAGGGGAGCAGCCTTGACTTTGCTTGAGGAGCTTGCGAAGCGATCATGGGAAGTAGTGAAGCATGTGGACCGACCTCGACCCAATATGTTGCCGACGAATCCGGCGAAGCCCTCAAAAAATCATCCAAGCCTTGTTGAAACGCTACAACTTGACGCGAATGACGGGCAAAGTAGTCCGCAGTAAAAATGGTCTCTCCCGCCAGGACTGCCCTCCCCAATACGTTGGAAATCACGGTGAGTCTTGGCTTTCCAAGATGTAACGTATTCGCGTACCCTATGAGATCAATCAAGGATTGGGTCCATGGCCTCGGTGTGATATGCCATCGGAACGTCGAGAAATTTACTCTTTACACCGCCATTGTCTGTGAGGTATTGTTTAAAATCTTGAAGGCTGTATGGGCCGCCTATGACACAATCACTTGGACCGTTGTCACATGAATCGAGAGTGATGTGAAACGTTCATCACTCTTGACGATGCCTGAGCATCGGAGGCTCCGATATTAATGGCTAGCATCGACGTCAAGCCAATCTCGCAATGACTCATCATCAACTGGGCTCGGCGAGCAACAAGGAGTGTACCGCTTTCTAGGTCTAGAACACCAGCGATGACGAGAGCGGCGTACTCTCCGAGGCTGATATATGAGGTTAGCAAAATATAGAACGAAGAGACTTGATAACAAGCCGAAGAAACTTGATCATACCTATGGCCGATCACGGCTTGCGGAAGATGTTCCATGACATAAGTAGCTTGCTTAGCGAAACCTCCAATGCAAATATGGCTGACTGAAATGCTTGTAGTTGGTGCGAGTCTTTTGGCGCATCGGAAATAGCTTCTTCAGACCGTATAATATCTAAACACCCTGGGAAACCATTTGACCTGAGAATTTTGTCACAGTGGTAGATGGTGTCTGAGAATACAGGGTAGATGGATAGAAGTTGGCGACCCATCCCAAGATACTGTGTTAAAATGCTTAGCCTGGGAGTGAAACGTGATTTGAGAGGATGCTGTTACCTGAGCTCCTTGTCCGGAAAAGACAAAAACTATGGAGGATCAACACTCTTTGACATTTGTAGGCGCTGATCTCTGCCCTTTCCAAGTTTTGGATGAGTTCGGGTACAGTAGTGGCGGTGGTCGAAACTCGATAATCATAAAGTTGCCGTCGCGTCGTTGCACTATAGCAAATGTCGCTTAACGAGTCAGACTCAGGGGTGGCTTCAGCCAACATAGCGATCAAATCTTGCCGAAGTCTTTCAAGACTCTTGATGTTCTTCGCGGACAGCCGAAAACATAAGTTTGTTGGCCTCTCCTACGTTTCATACCGGCCGAATGATGTACGTGCTCCTGCAATATCATGGCAGCATTGGAACCAGCCGCCCCGAAGTTGTTGATCAACGCTAGCTTAGGCCCCTTGCCTGCCTGTACCCACCGGGTGGTGGCACGGTCAATCACAGCACCATCCGTACCTAGCTCTTGGATTCTCGGATTCAGTGTAGAGAGGGAAATCTGCGGTGGTATCGTCTCGTGCTTCATCATCAGAGCAACTTTGGCCAGAGCCGCAACTCCCGAAGCTGCTTCACAGTGACCAATATTGGCCTTATGGAGGTAAAGTGCGCTAGGTTCTGTGGGTTGCGATTGTCACATACCACACGACGCAAGCTCGCAACCTCGTTAGGATCACCAGCTTGAGTCCTACACGAAATTATTAGTGGATCATTCTCATACTTTATTTTGCGTGTGACTGGTAAGACGAAGACTTAGCGGGGCTTACCCTGTACCATGTGTTTCTACTACAGTAATCTGGAAGAATATTAATAATTGGGACTGTAAGTTTCAACTATGGTACATACCTGATGAGGATTGATCGCTGTCTTGGTGAAGAGCCTCTGAAAAAGCTGCTCTTGAGTTGGCGCGTGGGGATGGGTGATGGAGTGAGCATTACCACTCTGATTTATCTCAATACCTTTAATGATACCGTGGATACGATCATTTTCAGCCAGAGCATCACGAAGTCTCTTGATGACGATCATCCCGCACCCCTCTGATCGAGAATAACCGTCCGCTGAGGCATCAAAGGCTTTGCATTGGCCCGTGGACTGAGAAAATGAGCACGATCTAAACCCAGATACATCTAAGAACAATTAGCAAGGGTTGGATATAGTTAGGTCAAGATACGAACATCTGGACTTGTAATGACATTCACACCGCCGACTAGGGCAGCTCGACAGTCACCGGCTGCCAAGGCCCGCGTAGCCGGTGTATAGCTACCATGGAGGAAGAGCATGCGGTATCAAGAGTAATCGAAGGGCCACTCCATCCGAAATAGTAAGATATCCGTCCGCTCTGGAAAGCCCGTAGAGTTCCTATAGAGAACAATTAGAGGCTGTATATTATGGGAAAAGCACAATCTTACCTGGGCTATAATAAACGTCGATACTAGAACTTAGGTTTCCTACGTAGTCCAGAGTGGCACTGCCAACAAAACAACCGAATGTCTCGCGAGAAAAAGATGGCGTTGAATCCGGGACGTAACCTGCATTCTCCAGTGCACGGTACGCTGTTTGGAGCAATACCCGTTGCTGAGGGTCAATGGACTTAGCCTCACGCGGGGAAATGTCGAATAGCTCGTTATCGAAAAGGAACGGGTTTCTCAAAAAGTTACCGTAACGGGTATTCATTGACCGTTTCGCTTTGCTCCCATCTTTGTTCTCCTTGAGATAGAAATCATCTACGTAGAATCTTGACTGCGGAATCTGAGAGCGAGGCTATGTTAGTAATGTCTCGAATTATGGGGAAACTTTAGGGACGAGACCTCTGAACACGAATTTACGCCATTAAGGAGATTTTCATAACTCTGTAGTATCTTGCGCATCTGGGAGCTCGACGGCCAACCCTACAATAGCAATATCATCTAAACACAGTTGTGAAGAATCGTCTGCGCTATGTCGAGATACGCCAATAGCTGATACGTCGTGGATTTCAACAAAGTCTGGTATGGGCTCAGAAAACCGGGAGATTCCGTAGCCAGGGCCAAAGTTTAAGATACTGCACTTTGCTGGCGCATTTTGTCGTATATGAACCAAGACAGAATCTTGCACCTGCACCCAGTCAACAGGCTCCAGGAGCATCATCTCTAAAATGAGGGTAATCATGTCTCTGAGCGTATCTCCTGTCGCTTCGTCGTTCGGGAATACGATAGGTGCACTAGTAATTGTTGAGAAGAGTGGCGCGCTTGACGTAATGAGAGTGTTTAGCCGGGAGGACATTTCGCGTTCGATATCACCAAGTGTCTGCTGAAATACAGAATTCAACTTCTCTCGATGATGATACAAAGTAAGCACGTTGGTCGGGCGTGTTCTGCATTCTGGTGGAAGGTCACTGGCCACGAACGCTGCAAGTTGGTCTCCTCTTCCACTCAGTGTAACGCACGAGGGTGAGTTTTTCGCACTGACATACACCGGGGAATTGCTATCCTAAGAGCCCATTAGTACGAAAACGTACTGCTTTTTAAGCATGTAGACTGCGTTTGAATACAATCAGAGAGGAATTCAATATTCATGACACTTACTGGTCTCGAGCCGGCTTCAGTCAAGCTGGCAATAGTCTCTTCAGATAACTTATCGACTACGATACCCCATGGAGAATCGGTAGCGCATCCACTTTGAGTGATCTCATTTCTTCTATAAAGATCGGCGTTCATGCCAACCCACAAGGCCACTGTAACAGTCAGAGTCAGCTATCACCAATTGAAGCTGATTTGTTAGGGGTTCCAAAGTTCTCAGTCATTATTTTGTTCCAAAAATGAAATATCACCTTCTAAAAGGTGCTAAAAACATGAGAGATGGCCCTGAGTGTGACGCACCGATGAATAGGTCTTGTACGCGCTGGAGAAGTTCGATGGTGCTTGCTGTGGTGGCAATGGCGGCAGCAGGCAAAAGTCCAGTGCAAAAGCCAGCGACACCCTGTACATCGAGGCCTTTATAGCCATAGCTGATATATCGTAGGATTTGCACAAGGTAAATTGTCGTGTGCTGTATCACAACGTTCTGATGGTATCTTGAATCTGGCCGTAGGAGCGTTTCTGGTTGTAGGAAGTGGTCTAAATCGATAGACCTGGCTGAAAGGTGACCTCTGTCTGTAGCTCTGATGATTTGTGTGCGGAAGGCGGCATGGCATGTCTGCAGAATAATTTGAGATTCTGGCAGTAAGGCGTCTTGGATTGCTCGTTCCGAAGTGTTGAGCGAGAAGAGCGTGTCTGAGCCAAGCCCTGCAAATACTGGTATATGATGCATTATGAACAGTTGTTTTTGAGCTCGTTAACACTGTTAACTAGTTATCTTTGTTTTTTGTCCACCTGTTGAAGGTTATCGGAACGCTCTAACTCAATTATGTGAAGCACCTATTTCACTTGGAACTGCATCTATAGACACGATATAAGGCATTCGAGGTTATCGAGTATTATTTCATGAACGCTGTGAAGACTATCTTATGAGTGGGAATTGCCTGATTTGGATAGTGTAGCAACACTACAAGGTCTCATGGGAAATGGGCCAAGGGACATGAGATACGTCCCCAAAGGAGAGACGTCAAAATAGACATGAATGTGCTCCAGTCAAAAAAATATTCAATTACTTGTATGTTGTATTAAAGTCCCGTAAGGCCAAATTCGTTAAGCTGTTTATCGCCATTGCTCCTTATGGCAAGTGATTATAGTGGAGTCAGTCTTAAATAAAGTTTCCCCCTTTTGGTAATAACCGCACCCGAAAAGGTAAGCCGCCCAGCTCCCGGCTCATTTCGGACATTTCATGTAGGGTGCGCTGCAGTGAATCTTGCATCTTGTGCCGGCTTGGCGGTTGTCTATCCACCATGATGAGATAACACGGCAGGCAGTTAATCTAGCAGAGTTCCCCGGGCCTCGGAAGGCGACTCTCGGATCTCATGTTGTCTAGGTCGCTGGCTAGCATATCAAGCAGCTGCCAGGAGAAAGTCGGGGCTTGATACGAGACACACGCCGACAGAGACGACTCTCCTTGAGCGTAAGCATCCTTTTCTTGGAGGCCCTCTACGCCATCTCTTTCCGTGCTAAAATTTGGGTTGTTTTTGCATTAGATAACCATCCTAGCAATGACGGTCACTAGAGTACAGAATGGCATTGACGATTCCAAATATCGGCTGCATTTGGTGGTTGTAGGTGCTGGCCTTGCGGGATTAGCCACCGCTATCAGCACTCGCCTTGAAGGCCATCATGTTACAATATTAGAGAAGGCGCCAAAACTGGAAGAGGTTGGTGCTGGCCTGCAGGTTACTCCAAACGCAACCCGACTTTTCCGCAGCTGGGGGTTTTCGACGAACTGAGAAGCAAGGCCGCGGTTCCGTCATACCTAGCTGTTCGACGATATGATGGAACACGGCTATTGGCGTACGAAGAGCGTTTCCAAGAACAGATGATCCAGAGATACAAAGCTCCATTTTGGATATTCACAGAGCTGACTTGCAGGCGTGTCTGGTGCAACGCGCTTTATCTCGGGGTCGATATAAAAGTTGGCTGTGATATTGACGATGTAGATTTTGATCAGGCGGTTGTCACAGCGAAAGACGGAAGATGCTTTCGCGGGATGTGATTCTTGGTGCGGATGGCTTATGGTCGCGAACGAGAAATCTCATGCTTCGACGCGAAGTGCCACCTCAGCCAACTGGAGATTTGGCGTACAGGATAATATTGGATCTTGAAGACATCAAAGATCCAGAACTCAGAAAGCTTGTATCAAGCCCTTCTGTGAATTTTTGGATAGGCCCCCGCTCCCATGCGGTCGGCTACTCAGTCAGATCTGGCGATTATAATCTTGTGCTCTTACGGCCGGACGACTTACCGGTGGATGTAAGCCGTGCTTCTGCGAATGTAGATGAAATGCGAAACATTTTTCAAGACTGGGATCCAATGTAAGTAGCATCTCACATGAGAAACTATTGCTGTCTAACTTTTGGATTGCAGCCTGACAAAGTTACTATTATGTGTGCAACAGGTGGACAAATGGCGGTTGATGCATCGTAAGTCTGGAAACGCCGCATTAATATTAAAAGAGGGCGTGTGATTTAACAAGTACCCACTATCAACAGTTTCCTCCCTTACGAGCTGGAGTCACCAAGGGGGAAAGTTCGTTATGGCGTAAGTTCTCTTAAAAACAAAGTATGATCCTCACCCTGACCGTGATATCAGAGGCGATTCCTGCCATCCGATGTTACCGTATCTTGCACAGGGCGCCGTAAGTAATCCTTGGAACCAATTTTTCTTGTTTTGGCAGCATCAGATTTCCTTAGAATAAGGGAATGTCCCGAAGCTTCTAAGACTCCCACGAATCAGCCCCAACTGGCGATAACTGACTCCAAGTATTGTAGAACTCCTCTCTCGAAGATGGTGCAGTTCTAGGCCGCTTGCTTGGACATGTAACCAATCCTGGTGAAATTGCTCTAGCTATAGAGTTATATGAGAAAATTCGGAAGGATCGAGGTGAAAGTATCGCCAAGGAAGCTCTCAATCAGGTCAGTTGTTCTCTCACTCCCCATTCACAAACCGCCAGCGGAAATTATTGGCTGAAGAAAAAGAGAGCCTCATTCCATCTAGAAGACGGCCCTCTACAAGAAGAAAGAGACAGGATTTTCCTTGACAGTCTTGGAAAAGAGCCTCAGTCACCTTTCCCAAGTCGTTGGTAAGCATCCGCCTAAAGCTTGCCGTACTTCTGCCAAGTTGTCGGAGACACTAATATTCCAAATAGGACGTGTCCTACAATACAGCCGTGGCTGTACGGCTACGATGCTTTGGCCGAAGCAGATAGGGCTTGCCAGCAACATAATTTTGGCTCGGATTGATAGGTCGGGGCAATGTAGAACTAAATACAAAGGAGCGATTAATGATAGATGGGGAAAATAGACAGCTGCTCGTAGTTGACCGCCCCTCATACAAGCTACAACTGTCCTGCCCCTCATATTTATTATTGTTCCTTTATCCGATTTGTTATGCTACGCGATTTTGACTCGAGTTGCACCACATCTGGAAATGTCTGAAGCCCATAATAGCTTCACCACCACGGAGTAGCACAACATAGGGCTCAATTATACGACTCAGGGCTGTCATGAAGCCACACTATTGCGAAGCCACGAAGCTACGGAAGCCTCGAACAAAGAGATTGTCTGTATATAGCCCACGAAGATAGTTTTACACCTCCGCGCAACGACAAGTAGAGATGACTTATCCCATATATCACAGGGCCCCTGACAAGGACACACAACAAAAACGTAAATGTAAGTATTTACATTGAATCATAACACCCTATTGGGGGACGCACAAGTTGATTATAATCTTGGATCTACTCCATATTGTTTACCATTTCTGCAGCTCAACAGAAATACTATGTAGGCAACCCTTATATTGCTAATGCGCTAGTGTCATATTCGGGAATGGTCGACTCGCTAATTCCCATTCCGTGGTCTAATGAAGCGTTGCACAGATAAGTGGACTGTTAGTACGATAGACTACGAGTAAGATCGCATGGAAGGCCTTCAATCGGAATCGTAACCGAAAGAGGGTGGACTGTAGGTCGCAAGGACTGACTATAAATAGAGTGTATTGGGCAGGGTTACATTGTGCTACGTACAGAAAAATAAGAATCTAGAAACCTTTAAACCCCAATAGCACCCCTGCCCCAAACCCTTAACCACAAGGCCCGCGTCACGGAACAGAATTGACGCACTCTGATGTGACACTATCAAAAGATGGAATGTAATCAAGCTGAGCGCTTGACGTCTACAGTTAATGATATACATACTGGGATGGCCTTGTCACATTCAGTATGAAAGACGTATTTGATGGATTCCTTCCTACGCGAGTCTGTCTACATTATAGCACTGGGTCGCTTGCTTGTAGTTTACTGAAAGTACGGGTCTTATTAACCGAGCTGAATAACCTTGTGGGTGGCTGTAGCAGAGCCCCTTCGGATCAGACTGCTTTCTTAGAAATGCCATTCACTTGCTTTTTCGGCAACATGTGTTCGGTCCCACCACCATACTCCCACTTGGTGAGCCGTTTATCAAGCTCCGGCCAAGGCAGGGCTATCTTGTGAGTCTCGTCGACTAGCCGACGTCCCCAGAATGATGTTTTCATTTTCGCCACGGCAAGATCCCAGTCCGTGGTATACTCTTTGAAGAAAGGCTTATAGCCTAACATGCCACCTATCCATCGTCCTACAATGACCCCTGCCCAATATCCCGTCCAGATTTGGAGCCCTCGAGGTAACCAAGAAGGTCCTGGGAGATATGCATCCCCGGCATCATAAGTCTGTTCCGAGCGTGTCAGATAAAATGGAAGCAAACCTAACGACATGAGGTTGAGACATGACATGGCGCGGCTTACGCATAGAAGTTGAATGATATCCATCTTGCCATTTTCATGGACCAGATAATCATGCCAAATACCATACCAGTTCTCAAAGAAGACGCGATCAAGTTGGAAGTCAAGTCCTGGATCCGAACCGGAAATTATAGCAACCATATCTTCCGTGCTATCGGGTGAGATGAAGAATCGATGAATCGACCCAGCCCTACCAAATACCTCGCCGTCCTCGGGCGTCAGTGTCTTGAGGACACCATCAATCTCGACACACATACGCCCGGACTCAACTCTGTACCATTCATTTTGGTATGGATGGAAATGAGTTGGCGGTCCAGAAGGATGATTGAGAGTCTCAAGTAGCTTTGACGCTTGAGCATCATTCTCGAGCTCTGGTGGGAGCTTCCACCTGTATCGCTGGCGGAAGCAAAACGATCTTCCAGGAGGCGGTTCGCTAGGACCTTGAATTAGTTATCACTATCTAGAGGATTTTTCTTCGAAAGCTTCCAGACAACATCTTCACCCAATAACCAAACTTTCTCGAAAGGCCTCCCAGACGATAGAGAAGAGCTTACATAAACTCGGTGATGAGCATACCCCCAAACCTTGGAAATCATATTAGCTAACCCCTATGCCTTCTAAAACGTTCTCGAGGCAGGCCTACTTGGTAATGGGGTTGCTTCCCGCTGAAACATGGTATGGAATGAGAGGAGGCATATTTGATATGAGCTAGTAGTCTAACCAGCAACAAAACCCTTCGTCGCGAACTACGCACCTTGCATAATAAATACAAAGCATACCAGAAGTGGGTATGTGTGAAAGGATCTTGACCCCTGGAATCCTGCCGAATCCGCTCCGGGACCTGTATCAGGAACGTAGCTGAAATTTTCCTAAATAAGACATCAGTCAATCGGAAGCCGAACACGACGTGCTTTTAGTATCGGTCCACGACCGGGATCGTACGTTAGGAGATACCCGCCTTTGTCAGCATTATCGGAACAGTGGTGCACGCCCGGGAAGATCAATCTCTTAAGATGAAGCGCTCAGTTCAATCAGTCGATTGTCTGTTCATCGAACCATACCGCTTCTTTTTCGAGTCTAGTATTGTCACGATGCCGACACAACGGACTGGGGTGCAAAGGATTCGAACGACCTGTGACAGCTGCTATAAGGCAAAGATGAAATGTTCCCGAGGCAATCCCTGCGAGACGTGCGCCCGTTTGGGCCATAGGTGCTTTTATAGTCCGTCAAATCGACTCGGTCGACCACCGAAGGGTCAGGCCAAAAAGGGCAAGGTCAGCACCGCCGACGACGCCACAGCTCAGTCATCCCAGTTGCCGGACCAGTCAATCACGACGAAGGGAGCCCGAGGACTGACACCAAGTCCGAGGACTCGCTTACTCTTGATGACATGTTTATGGATGTGTTTTGGGAGCCGTTGCCTTCCGGCCAAGCATCTCCAGATGGAGGAGAGTTTGGTGCCAATTATGCTACCAAGGCGAGTCTGCTTATGCTGACCTCACGAGTGACGATGGCAGGCTGACAGGTCTTGTAAGCATAGACTGGATTAGAAACATTTCCGATGATGTTTGGTCAATTGACCAAGCCGCCTCAGAGCGCTGACATAACCAGTGAATATCAACTTAGCTCTCAATCCGCCAATGCGGAAGACCTCCGTCACCCCGGCCAAGAACGTTGTCACTGCCTCCAGCAACACAGTCAATTCTTATGTAACCTCAAAAACTTGGATTATAACCACCACTCCATCACCTTGGATGTAGCGAGGAACTTTCTAGCGCTATGGCAGAACCACCTTCGTTGCGTGTCATGTTGGAATGATGAAGATAAGGGTGCTCTGATGTTATCAATGACGAGTCTCACAGTCGTAGTAAAACGGCTCCGGCGCTTCATTAATAATCTGAAGCTCCAAGAGTCACCACGAGATTCCTCGTTGGGCGATGTACAAACGTTCTCAGTGACGATCCCAAACACACCTACATTAGATACTACTGGCTGGGGAGCATCAGCCAAAGCCGGCAGCCAAGCAGCAAGACGACATTCGACAGCTTTTTCGACGGATTCCATGTCAAGCTTCAACCTTCTTGGACTTAGAATCCCAGAAGAGGAAGAGAGAGCCGTGGCCAGCATGCTGATTATGCGAATACTTGGAAGAATTAGGAAAGGCCTATCAGAGCTGCGGCAGAGGCTTCAGCATACAACACAAGAACCCGAACAAGGTATCCAATCCTGTCTGCTTCTGGACGTATTCGGCTCCACGGTGATCGGGAGCCTCGACAGCACGGTGGAAGATCTAGAACAGTCTCTGAGAGGTTTACTTTAGGATTTGAAAGAGCCTTCCCAGCAGAGTGCTGTTATTTCGTGCCATTTTCGGTCGCGATAGGCCAGCTAGACATTCTTGAATAAGACTCACTTCGTGAGAAATTATGTAGACCGCCTGAAAAATATCCTGAACACCCAGATACGATGTTGCTTTTGCCCGTCACACTGTCGCAGCGAGAGAAACTCAAGAAACGTGACTACATGGAAACCAAGTAATTGGAGAGCACCGGCTGAGTACTCAATGGTTTCCCTCCCTTTTATCGAACAGCCCAAGTGATGCTCCGGTCTCCCAATTTGTGTCAAGGATCAATCTCGAAATCTTCCAGTAGTTATTGCCTGCGTCCTGCACACGACGGAAAGTAAAATAGTAGTAACCGCCAACCATGAAGTGCTTTGACAAGTCTTCCTCGTCGCTCCCATGAGTACAGATGCACGCTGTTCTGCCGTGTGCAACATCGTCGGACTCAAACATCACAGTGAAATTAGATTGGAGGTGCTGCCGTCGGTCTTGTGAGCCACATTCAACGATCGCCGCGTCGGGGTTTATCACGCACCTGCATTCGATAGAATCTAGTCTCAGCCGTCATTCCCCATTGAGCAAGTCCCTTCCTCCCTCTGTGAGTGCCGAAAGGGTACGTTGCCTCACCATCCTCAGTAAACAGCGACGACCACGCTTCGGATACAGCGACATCCACGGAAGTGGAGTCTAGAGTGTAGCAATACTCATTTAGCAAATCGATGATACGTTGATGCTCATATAAGTACGAGATCTTATCCTCCACGGTCTTGGGGTTGGCCAAAGCAGATGCGGATGCGACCTGGTTGGAATATCCGGGTTGCGGATTAACTGTGGCACTAAGATGCTGCAACGAATTCGGAACGCCAAAGGATGGTCAAATGGAAGCAGAGCTGGCCGAGTCATCTTAGTATGACGTGCTACGAGGGCAACACTGATAAGGCTTTCAGAAATAACACGAGTCTAGAGGGTGGCGGGGATGGGACCGATATGTAAACGGTCGCAAAGGGTTCAATATACGGCGTATGGGGATTAATCAAAACGTGCATCACAACGTAACCCTCCGAAGCACAACAGTCCATACAAGACCTCCCGACTGAAAGTTGCTAGTCCATATAATTCCGCCCCTCCTAACAGACTTCCAACGCTGTATCGTTGTCGAAGGCCGAGGCCTAGCATCCATATTTGGTCCTACTCCTTTGGGATGATCTGCAGCGCGAACCTGACCGAAAATGTCGATTTCTGCGTCTAACAGACTACCAGTGCGTACAAGCGCCACCACTCGGAAAGCAAGAAACGGAAATGCGACGACCAAAAAGATAACTGATCTTCCAATTTTGTAGATCACATTACACGCCTGCCATGCCTGCCCGACGTCTCATTCATGTGAAGAGGCTTGATATTTACCTAATCTGTTATCGTGCATCACTAGCCCTCAAATCACAAGACGAGTCTGGCCTCGGAATGAGTAGTATCGGTGTAGAAGCATGATGTATGATGCAGAAAAGAGATAATCGCCCGGCTTGAAGGGTTAAATGAATATGACAACGGGCATAGCTAAGTCTTATAAAGTAGATGATATTCTAGCTTCTTACAGCGAGTCACGAGCTTCGAAATAACAAACTTGCCCGTCCGAGTGCCAATATGACGGTGATGTTCAAGCTACAGGGGACCGCCCTCACCTGGGCGATCGCCTTCTGTTCAACGAGTGCGTTTTTTCTCATCGGTTATGACCAGGGAGTCATGGGAAGTATCATCTCGACGCCGTATTTCCTAGACACGCTGCATATTGACGCCAATGACGCCAACACAATCTCCAACATCGTATCGCTATATGACATCGGGAATATTGGAGGTTGTATTTTGGCCATCTTCTTTGGCGGGCGCCTGGGTCGGAAAAACATGGTCTATATCGGCTGCTGCATCCTCATCGTTGGTGCCGTCATTCAAACTGCATCGTACAGCGTTGCCCAGATCATCGTCGCCGCATTGTCGCTGGCGTGGGCAACGGCATCAATACAGCGACGATCCCAACCTGGGTGGCTGAAACCTCACAAGCCGAGCTGAGAGGCCGACGTGCGTAATTCTGAGAGTTCTTTTCTTCCTGCTTTAGCCCCTTTCTGAGCAACGACGTTTCTTTCTGGGACGTGATGATGCCTCGAAGCTTCTGAAACCTTCACAATTCATGCTATAAACAACAAAAACTAACTCCGAGTGTTGTAGTTATCGCGACTCAGCTGTCTATGACGGCTCTAGGGCCACACTGGCCTACTTCATCAACTACGGCTTCTACCATCTATCTGGCCAGATCGTCTGGCGTTTCCCCATCGCATTCCAAATCGTCTTTGCGTTGGCTACTCTTGTCTGTCTCCCGTTCCTCCCGAGAGTCCTAGATTTCTGTATGCGCAGGGTCGGCTTGATGAAGCCGATAAAGTGATGGCGGCCCTCAAAGGCCAAGATGCCGATAGCGAGGTCGTGCAATACGAGCGAGCGACGATTCTTGCTGCTATTGCCGAAGAAGATCTAGCGGGCGAATACAGTCTGAAGGCTATCTTCTTTGATAAATCCGGGCAGCAAATTCCACGTAGAATGGCCCTAGTAGTAGTCATTCAGGTCATCCAAGAGCTGTCAGGGGTACGTGTACCAAGTTACATTGACGATACGCTGGGCCCTGCTAACACGCCATTAGACTAATATCATCGTGAACTATGCCTCTAATATCTTAATCAACATCGGGTTAAGTCATGACCTGTCTCTCCTACTCGGCGGTGTTGTAACCTTAGCTTTCTGGCTAGGCTCACTCATGGGCATATATCTCATCGAGAAGGTGGGGAGAAGAAGCTACTTTACTCGGGACTATCCCCATGTTCGTGGGTATATCATCTACACGATAATGGTCAAAGCCGGTGGGACTGATCAGCTTTGGGTTGCCTTTGCCTTCCTCGCACTGATCATCGCATCCTTTGGGTGGAGTTGGTTGTCTGTGTAAGTGTAACGACTGCTCATACTCTCTTCATGGCCCGAACCTATGATCTAGGCTGACCACGATTACTTAGCGCATGGGTTTTAGGTCCCGAGTTAGTCCCTGTGCGTTATCGGCATATTGGCGGAGCGCTGAATGCCTTGTCAAACTGGACGTTCGTCTTTGTAACCGGTAACCACTCCCCACGTGCCACGTTATAACCAATACCTAACTAACTACTAAAGTCAAAATTGGCCCAATTGGACTTGCAAATCTGGGCTGGCGGTTTTACATCATCTTCATCGTTTTCACCATCCTTCAATTTCCAATAGGTAGGTTTCCTAGGGAACGGAAGCGACGGTACGTGCTAATGCGCCTACAGTCTATTTCTTCATCCCTGAGACTAAAGGGTTGTCGCTCGAGGAAATCGATCTTTTGTTCATGAAGTCTCCAGACCACGAGCAAAGTATAGGAAAACTCGACGACCAGGAAGTGAAAGAAGTGGAAAATATCTCTGTAACTCCAATTACATCTCAAGGGCTATCCTGTCGAGTAAAATAAGCGTCGAGGGATAGATCAATAACTGCTTGACAACGAGGCGTTAAGTCATCATCAAACTTGTATACCGTATGACGCAGATCTGACGTTGGTGAACTAAGGGTCGGGTTTGGATCACCAAATTATTATTTGCTGTATATGAGCTGATATTGAATGGACATTGCGGGTCATAAACATTGTTTAACAGGCAAAACTTGGTCGCCTCGCGGACATAGTTCTGCGAATTTCGTGATCTTCCTCCTCTACTCTATGCATCTCGTCTCCGGGTAATCGGACAGCCCGATCAAGTGCAACCGGAAGGCCTCTATGCCTCCCTCTCAGCATGACTGCACATAAGACGAGTTTTGAACCTGGGTAGAGACCACCACTGAAACTGTAGGCCTCATTAGGAAATCCAATGCTGATGCCCACACAACCGTATGCGGAGACAACTTCGAATACGACGTTGAAGACGGAGACTATTATGAAAACGTTGTATTAGTTTTAATTTCATCTTTGTGCTATCTCCTAAGTTGGTAAGGCATGTGCTCTTAATCAAGCAGATTCATCACTCTCCTAGTTGGGCTGAAGGGGGGTAAGAGAAAGAAGAGTTGAAGATGACTTACAGGTGACAGGATCTTCAAGGAAGTGGCGTGTCTCGATCACCATGATAAGTAAGACGGCTAGCACAAGCCACCAGAGATCGTGAGAAAGCTGGCCCCTGATTTGGTGACTAATGAAGCTAATCCGGCTTTGAGTTAAGTCATCACGCTCCGCATACTGCGAGTTCGACACCGCGCCCACCCCGTGCCACTCCGATAATGCACGACGTAGTAGGCCGCCAAAAAACTCGCTATTCCCTTCTGTACGGCTACGTGACAATGGGCGGCTCAGGGTATGGCCGTTATAGTCGTGCTCGCTATCATAAATACCGAGCGATCTTTCCTCGTACACGTTGGAATGCCGCATAGTAATGACAACGGGGTAAACGGAGATGTACATCATAATGACATATAAAACCTGAAGGCCAATGTAGAGGGTCGGGATCGAGACGACATAAAATCCGCCAGATCGCACAGCTGCCAAGAAGATTAACGATTCATCCTCTTTTCGCATGAGTCTCCCAGTGGCTTACCGAGTGCTTGGAAAAGGCCATCAATTACTCGAGACCCCGTCTTGATCCCACTAAGGCTCGGGTTACCGAGATTCAGGATCTCAAACGCGATCCAGTCAGTACCGTTCAGAACGAAGAGCATAAAAACGAGCCACCACGTCTGTCGTTGAGGGAACAAATTCGTATACACTCGCCGGGGTATTTGAGAATGTATTCGAGCGTCGCTTTCCATTCTGCGAAATCGTGCGGATAGGAAACGAGATTCAAGATTTTGAGACTGCACCAAATACATAGTCGTAAGAATATCGGATATGCTGTATTGCCAGCCAAGATCATTGTCCCCATGACGATGAGGACAAAATAACTACTGCCGTAGGGAATCATGTTCAAGTCTAATACGCTCACTACCAAAAGCATAGTCAGCAGGGCTTCCTTGCAGATCACTCGTTCGAATGACAGCCGAGGACTCTGAGCCGTTGCGCACAGAAAACAGTGAGATTGATGGGATTGAAAATAAGACGTACTGCCACTATTATTAAATGCAGACACGCCATTGAAGATCCCGTTCCACCAAGGCGATATAGCGTTATCTAAGGCGGGTTGCGGCTGATTATTCGCAATCCAAGCACCGAGGGACACGCTGCCTAAAACCTGCCACGAGACAAAATAAACTGGAACGATGATGGAGAGTAGCCTAAGAGCTCGATATTCAGTGCCACCAAGTCTCTCTCGCTCGTCGCTCGTGAGCCCATGGAATTGAGCATTGCGCCCGACCTTATGGGTTCCACGATAATGGCCCTCATCGGGCGTCATGCTCGGGATGAGAGTAGGAGCAGGAGAGTCAAGATTGGGAGGAGTATGCCTTTGCACGACACCCTGTCTATGAGGCACGGATGAAGATATAGCACTTCTAAGTAGCTCGTCCGCAAAAGTCACATGGTCGGAAGCTGTGGAAGGGGCATAGTCACTGCGATCTCCGATTGGATCGCCGTCAATTGCCGGCCGCCGCCTCTCTCCATCGAGAGCCAGAACGGCGTGGAGCGAGGAGGGACCTGCCGCGGTCGGCATATCGTGCTCAGCATCCTCGTGGGGTGTGGACGGTTGGGGGATTACGGCGGCTATTAACCTCCCGTTTGTGGGGCTGGATATAGGGGGCAAGGCAGCGCCCCGGCAGCCATAGGCTGAGGTAGATTCGGACAGAGCAAACGGAGCAGACGGAGATGTGATCGATGCATTCTTGCTTCGTCCGAGGGACTTGAATCGCTGGGCAATAGGCAGAAGTGTCAGGCTCGTGTTCCGGCGCTCATGACTTCGCCGGCGCTCTTTTTCCACAATCTCTTGAAAGCGGCGCTCAAAGGCGTGCTTGCGTATGAGCACAGTCCAGATGCTCACCCAAATAGAACCACCAATGATGATCAACAGCCAAAGCAAGATTTGTTGCCATGTGGTCATCTGGCTCAGATTAACAGTATTCAGGCCGGCCTCGGTCATAGCGGACACAACAAGGAATAAGCTATCCACATAGGAAATGCTAAACGAGGGCTTAGACGAACCCCAGAACACGAGTGAGGTCAACAACGAGACGGCGATGAAGTAAGCATCTGCTACCAATGAGTGTTCTATCCATGACAGTCTCGCCGTGATGATGCCTGAGCCACCCCATCCCGGCGCAGGGCGACCACGCAGGACTAGTGATGGATAAGGGAGTGAGGTCCATTAATCTGGTGAACGAACGTACTGAGAGCAGAAAACCATTAGTCTACGCACACTCGGTGCAGCCCAAGCATGCCGGCCCCGTAAGCGAGAATCAAGATAGGACTGACCAGTGTATCGTGATGAAGTTGAGAGGCGGTAGAAGCAAGCGAAGGGAGCGCATCGTGACCAGCACCAGCAGCGACGCCGGCCGTAGTAGCTACGCCAGCACTCTAATTCGAGGGTAATGGTAGATGTTCAAGCACATCCGAGTTTACAATGTATCTAAACAGGAGGTAGGCGAGAGGTTTGGCCGGCGGTCTCTCCCAAGAAACGGGCTCGCTCCCTTCGCAAGCCAGCAGAGCTGAACAGACCAGACCAGACCAGCGTAAAAACAGAGAAAACAGAGCAAAACAGAGCAACAGACTCTTTGCAGACCGATGCTGGGTCGGATTGCCCTATGAAAGGCCTTCAAGTTATCGCCCTCCCAAGCAACAAGGAAATGCGGTAAGAGTAGAAAATGGATGTCGACTAGACCCGGCTTGGCAAAGAGATGCCATTGACTACCTGGATGGGGCTAGTGGAGCCCGGGATATACCGCGTATGTATGCTAAATGGTGGTTTCTTAGCGCCATAGCCGTTGCTTTAATGCAGACGAAACGGGAAGCTCATACAAAGCTTAATATATACCTATAAGTACACACATATATACACCTACCTACCCGGCAGGTCCTTTGTTGACATGGTGGTGCATAGGTATCTCTTGCAGTTTGCTACTAATGATTATGTTACATGATTATAATCCTACCTTCAGTTAGCTGCTCTACTCCAAGCGCTCGGATACCATATCACAGATTTCAGTCACGCGTGCGAACATACTAAAATACATCTATGGCCGCAGACCGTGTTGAGACGACGTCGGCAAAATAGTCGTGTTTTACGTATATACGTCCGCCTTTGTGTTATATTTATACCATGATGGCCCCCACGGTTGAGTGTGCCTCATGATATGTGGCGGATTGATTGGGGGTTTGGTGATATCCCTGGTTCCCCGTAGACGGAGTCGAGAACCACGAAACCAATCCAATTGAGATGTCACGAGAGGAGGGAGCACGCCGTGGCAATACTGCGCTGCTTGGCTCTGTGATCTCCAGTGGTGTACTGGTCTGGCTGTCAAACGAGCTGTATTTCGGTTATACTCGTCTGCTTATTTTGGGTTTATAGCTCATTGTGTTCCTGGACGTCGTCTGTGTCCATCAACATAGTGGCAACAATCTCAGCCGCCTCCCCCACCTTCTCGGCAATCTTTTCAGCGGCGCCAGTGCCCGTCTCGGTCGCCTTCTCGTCGCTAGTGGCCGTGCTCTTTGTGACGATGGTCTCGGGCTTTGGGACACCTTTGATGCCCATAAGCTCGGTTTCGAATACTTGTCTCACGTCAGATCTCTAATGGCTGCCAACATCGTATCGAGTGAAGTGCCTACCTAAGGTGGAGCCGGCCGGGATAGGCCCCATTCCACGGCTTCCGTATCCAAGCTCAGGGGGAATTGTCAAGGTCCTGTAAGGCAATGGGTGGTTAGGACCTCGCCTTGCTCGCTCGCCTGCCTCTCGCATAGCTATCGTAACGGACGACAAGCTTGCTTACCTCTTCTCGCCAATGCACATATCCAGGAGCCCCTCTTCCCATCTGGAAACGCCATATCAGTACATCGAGACAAGCTAGGGTGTTTGGGAAGCTTGGGTCAAGTCTGGCATTACCCCTTGATCACTCGTCCACCACCGAGCTGGAAGCCGAAGGGGGTGCCGCGATCGTAGCTGGCATCGAACTTGTTGCCGTTGGCGGCGAGGGTGCCTCGGTAATGAACCTCAATTGAGTCGCCCTTCTTGGTCTTCCGATCGCATTCGACGGGTAGGGTTACATCGATCTTGAGGTCGGAGGCCAGAGCGCCAACAGCGGCAGACGCGAGCAGTGTCAGGGAGCAGAGGAGACGATACATGGTGGCGAACACGGCGTGGGCTGCGATGATAAACTTATTTGATATTTGTGGCTGTCGTGATTTTTGCGATAACGGGCGATTCGTCAGTGCTGCACAAGTTTGGTTGGAGTTAAAACTGGCGGTGTAACCGAGGCGGGAACACGTAACGTTTAGATAGTTCAGATGAACCTAAGCAACTGGCTTGTAACGTCATTGGAGGTCACTCCTCATCTAAAGAGGGGGCCGGCCATTGGAAGGAAGGAGGAAAGAGGAAGGAGGGGATGGAAATGGTGGGGTCGATAAGCTGTCCTAATCGATAACGGCACGATAAGTGTAGGATGGGACTTCCAAGCCTGTGCTACATAGTACAAGGTCTACTACTTACCTACAGTGACTGGCAAAAAAAGTGACGATGCTTCAATGTCCATTACTTTAGAAATTCCCCTATCGCAGCCAATAAACTCAACACCTTCTACCGAAACGGACCCTAATGGGTCTGATAACGGGGCTATGCTCTCTCACGCTGCTCATGATGCTCCAAGAACAGTTCTGACCAGGCAGAACATTATGCTGCCTAAGGGTTTTCCAGCCCCCAACTCTTAGTCATACACCGAACGACCAAGCCACCCCTAAGTGGAGGACTAAGCACAGCAAGAACAGCGGTCCCACGCCATGAAGAACGCGCAGAGAACGCGCAGAGACAAGTGGTTTGGAGGATAGCACGGGTTTCCACGTCGTGGCGCTGTGGCTAGGCACAAGCTCGTGGTGCGCGGGTTACCATCCAACTAGTACTTATACACTGACCAGGCAACAACTCGAGTCCTATAATCCCGTGACTTGGCCGGCAACTTTCCTAGTGAGCCCTGGTGGCAAATAATACGGCGTTCTTGAATCACTGGGCTTTATTGGTGACAATGGCGCCCTACACTCTCCCAATCGTCGACCTGTCTTACATCAACATCTCGGAATGGCCGTTGGCCCCCTCCCGTTCAGACGCCAATTGACGTCCACACTGCCCACCAGTTCTGATGGCAGTTGGGATGACTGGCATCCTGGTCCGGGCCTTTTACCAGGCTGAGAACGTGGCTTTGGATTGTATATAGAGGACGTACCGTGCTTTCTGTTGCATTCTTCCTGCGGCCCGCCTGCGCTGAAACTGATGTTCTATTCTTCTACCGTGACTCTCACGTACACTGTTCGGTATACGCTCAGAAAGGAGACCCTACGCTGACCGGCCCTAGAAGAAGTATCTGCCTAGCCTCTGCTATATTTCATCGCCCCAGCGTATCCACCCACGATCACGGTTGGCCGAGCCACCGTCCACTGCTGCCTCATACAACCTGAGGTTAGTTTAGTCAACCCCTTGATGCCTCAATTGACTCACACGTTTAATTCGTTCATGTCGTGAGGGAGATTGGCCAATTGTCTTCGTTAGCCTAGAAGTATGCCTGGGGCATTGTAGTGGCTCGGCTTCTACCGATGAACATGATACTCTAGTAATTTCTGGTGACTTGAGATGTAGTATCCCCTGTACGGAACGTTCTTTTGGAAATTGTATAAGTAAAGATGGAATTCCTCGCCAATTCCAAAAGCCATCTCCTACTACCAAATTCCATCATCGACCAACTCTCCGCCATCAAACGTTAATAAATTGGAAATTCCCACCCTGCTGTGTGCTGTACTATCACATACTCATAGCACTTTGAGTCACCCTGCTTGACCTCACTCGTCCTAACCTATATCCTCGTCACATATTCCTATCATCCTATCAATATGTCGTCACGTAATAGTTCCGTGGGCTACGCCTCCGGCCCGGGCTCATCCAACCATTCCACCGTCAGCCAGGACACATTTTCGGTCACACAAGTCAAGTACGTGATGCCCAATCTACGGTGGCCATGCCGACACGGGGAGACGCTAATACGTGTATCTTCTTAGAGAATCACAAAGGAGGGCTGGTCGAGCGAGAATCGGCCAGCGGACATTTGATGGTCATCAATCACCACGCTAGAGGCTACGACAAGGATGCCCCGAGCCCAAGCTAGTGAGTTTATATCCGGAGAATAAGACTTCACGATGATCTTTATGTCTTGAAGCTAGACTAACTTTTTACTCAGTAGCCATTCATCGTCTTATAGTCGATCCTGAGGGAGCTATAGCATTGCACCCCACCTTTCACTTTTCTGTTTTACTACATCTTCGAAAGCAACTTGTCTGTTATGGGAAATGAACTAGAGGAATATGGCGCCAACAAAGGCGTTTATTTTAGATGGGCAGGCCAGATTTATCTCAATTTTTAGATAGAACTACAGGAGTTGCCAGTCAATCAGGCACACAAGGATGGATTATTATTTTTTTCAAAATTTCCTTGCGTGGGGAAATGGTGTTCATTGGTCATCTCCCATTCCTACTTCATTCACATTCCTCCTAGATTAATAGAAGGGGCAATACCCATATTAACATTAAAAATGAATGATTGCCGTCAATCAATTATTAAGCTGCTGTGCTCTGGTGATCTGATCTTCAGGCCTTGGGTCGCGCAGCTCATGCGCTATTGGCTCGGGCGCCTCCAACGACATGTATGGTAGATCGGTACCTGCAGCGTGCAGGAAGTCTCAGAAAGAGGAAGACCATGCATCACAAGGTACCCCCAACCCAATGAGGAGCACCACACAGTATGAGAGGGGTCGTCTACCAATGCAACCGCCCAAGTGGAATGGAGGCACACGCCAGCCTTTTCACCACGTGGGAATTATCTAACCTAGATCATATGCACGCCATTACGCATATCTATCTTCATTAGGTAGCCTGAGTGGCGATAGGCCACGAAAGACGCCTAGCTTAGCGCTTGTGAACCTCACCTTACTTTCCTTGTAGAGATCAGTATGATGACCTGTACTTTTCAAATGAGGCTCTCTTAGGCTACCTAGAGGCCCGACAACCGACTAGAAGAGGATCTAGAATTATATAGCCTTGCCATTTCTGGTAGCTAGCCGATTACCAGTAATATGTCAAACTAAACGCAGTTGAAAAGAAATCCGCGAAAAAGAAACGGTACCATACTGCCTGAGCCTCATCTCAAATAATAGCGATAACCGTCACGACACATCAATTCATTTTCAGACTAATAGTTTAGGGCCTAAGTCTATCGAAGGATGACACAGAAACCATTGTTCACGATCGTGAGGTTTATCAACACTAATGACGACCAGCCGAATACGAGACGTGGCATCGCTAGCCACGATGATAATCGTCCCGCGCTTCTTCAAAATAATTCGACATCTCAATGCCCGAGTTATGATATCCGCACTTCTCATAGAACGGCTCATTCCGCGGTCCACAATTCAAGATGGTCTTATAGCAGCCAACCGCGACGGCTACTGATTCCAAGGCATGCATCATCTTCAAGCCGAGGCCTTTGCCTTGGTGTTCCTTGGCAACTTACCGCTTATAGTCAGCAACCCCCCTCTCCTTAAAAGAAATTTAAAAAAAAAAAAAAAAAAACTGAGCGCAGGGAGAAAGATGACAGAGATGACCTACTAGCTATCTCCTCAATGTGGCCACACTTGCCGTGATTATGTATGCTATATGCGCAATTTAAAAGTAAGTGGCGTGAACACATGGAAGTAGAAACCACCAAGAAAAAAATTTTAGAGACAGAGCATACAACTTCTTCTCAGCAACCAAACACCCAGTTCCTACAATCCTACCACCAAACTCCACGACGGTAAAGAAATAAGTGTCCCTAGCAGCGACCATCTCATCGAATTGCTTCAGAAACTCGGCCTCGGTAGGGTCGGCAACCCACGTGAGGACCCGGAGGCAGTCGTAGAAGCCCTTGTGATAATCGTGCCTCGCTAGCGGACGGATGGTGAAGCCGTCCGGCAGGCCGTCGAGCGCAGATGCCGAGAGGAGCGACGGCGAGAAGAGAGACTGCGAGCTTGTCATGTTGACTGTTCATGCGCTATCAGACACCGGCCTCGTTAACGTCAATAGACTTCGGTGGGTCATATACGGCCAGGTGGTTAGAAGGGAGAGCACGTTGGGTCAACGGGTACCTAATCTTCTTACCTATGTATCTCGAGACCCAACATGATGCATGCAGATTGATGTCACCAAGGCCAACGATCTACTAAATGCATATACGGGATAGTGGAATATCTCGGAGCCATAGGTAGGTACCTAGCATATCGTGAACAAACGTTGCTCAGGTCTACCTACTTGGCTATACCTATACCCACCATGCATTGGTCTCAATCCATAAACTACATGGAGTTCATCTTCTGCCTTGACAATATCGAGTAGCTCGCTACATCTATAGGTTGCCAGTTGGAGAGAGATGAATTATCCATCCGTCCAAGCTAAGATCACCAATCTACAAAGTGACCAAAATCAAGCTGTTTCAAAGAATCGTTTCTCATTCAGCCGCGTGAAATCTCACGTGTTTTTCTAGTATGCATAATTCGTTCTATATACACATCCTAACCGAAGAAGAGTTTCTTCTGCTTAGGATCATCTGACCTAGCGGACTGTCCTCGCTTTTTTTCCCCACTGCTCTTCATTCTCTTCGCTATAGGTAGGTCCGGTGGTATCGGGGGCTCTCCGTGGTATCTCTTTGCACGGCATCGCGGATCGTCTGCCTTGAGAGGCACGAGTCGAGATGATCGTTAAAGCGTCGCTCTTCTGCGGGTTGAGGTCTCGCACATATAGGGCAGTCCCACCACTGTTCTATAGCCGCAATATCACTGGCTGTGTTAGATTCTCCTTCGTTGGTATCCCCGATCGGCGGGCTATCAAGCAGCGCCTGATACTGGTCATCTCCGCCACGCGCTTCGGGATCAGGAGGATCACAATCTTCGCGCTCACCTTGTCCGTCACCTAATTCTTCTGCTTTCCGTTTATTGGGGGTTGGGGCTGTCTCGTCTTCTGCCTTGAGAGGCTGTAACCCGAAAAACGCACGAGCGTCTGGTTTCTTAGTGCTGACTAAATTTGTGCACCGAAGACCCATTAGTCGCAGCTTCATAGATGGCACTACGATAGCGTGGTTAGTAGATGCAAACTAGGTTCAAGCCCGATAGATGCCGATTATGTAAAGCTGCGTTGGATGATACTCACTTTCATGTTGTAGCTTTGTGAGGATAGGTAAGGAATATTGATACAAATCATCAGCCTGGTATATAGCTTTTGGTAGAACGACCTGGCGTGTGAAGACTTCGTATGTATGTAGCTTCACTTTGAGGACTAACGTTCGCCCTTTACACTCGGCCTTTCTCATATCCTTCTCCAATTCTTCAGCCGTCCACCGAAGCTTATCTTTTAGCTCCGTAGGATCTGAGATATCTCGGAATGTGCTTTCCGTACCGACGCTCTTCCGCTCATACTCTTCAGCTGGCTGGACCTGAGTCCGCCCCAGGCCCAGGTGACACCCTACTAAAAAGTGGTATGCCTTCTCGCCGAAGAGTTGACGTAATAGGTGGCGATGGGCGTAAATGTCACCGCAATTTCGGATGCCTATTTCTTGAAGTTCTCGTTCCAAGACACGACCGATCCCATTCACTTTTCGAGTTGGTAGGTCACGCATGAAGGACATTATAGCATTTCGGTCGTTAGGTAAAGAGTATTGGCCGTTGGGCTTGTTATAGTTCGAGCAGATCTTGGCTAGCTTGGCATTAGCGGCAATGCCTGCGGACACGGTGACCTTGGTCTTCTCGTGGATCTCGTCTCGCATTTGCTGCACGGCTTCTTCGGCTGTCATATTATGCTGGGTGCAATAGTCTGTGATATTGAGGTAGGCCTCGTCGATACTGGCACTCTCAAATCGCGGATCATAGTCGGCCAAAATGTCTCGAACCTCGTGGGCCTTCGCCGAGTATTTCTCGAAATTTGGGCGGACTATGGTAGCGACCGTCTTAGCAAGTAGTCTATGGCGAAGGGCAAGGGGCACCAGGAAGCCCTCAACATAGAATTCAACTGGGCAAACGTACTTAAGAGCAACTCAGGACATAGTTTCTTTGCGACAAAGCCAGCCATACCGCTTCGACAACCAAACTTGCGCGCGAGGTAGTTGCAGGTGGTCAGAACACCTGCGCCCACGGCGAAGGGGACATCTTTCAGCTCGGGACGATCGAGTTGTTCGACGGCAGCATAGAAAGCGTCGCAGTCGATGTGCACGACGCGCTGGGTCAAGTCACGAGAGGCTTCCAGTTCGGCAATGAGCTGATCGGCAGCTCGGGATTCGCGGCTGAGATCGAGCTTCTCGAGGCGCCGCTTTTTGGTCAGGATCTGTTCGATCTTCTGAGTGAGGACCTTGTCCTTGGCCTCCTCGCGGTTGAAGAATTTGGACCCTTTCGAGGCATTGTAAATAATCTCGGAGACTTTAGACTGGTCAACTGCATCCTGGCCGGCCTTTGTCAGAGAGGGTCCGAGTAAATGGTACTTCAATGTCTGATGCTGGCCGGGCTCTAGTTGCTCTGATTCCGTGGCCTTGTCGTCTGCGTCGGCCATGCTGGATGCTTAACTACATAATAGCGAATAGCGGATACCAGGATACCATAGGTAGGTCGATTTGGGTAAATCACGCTGCCCCGACACGCTTGTGAAGAGATGAGGGGCGCCTTTGTTGCAAGACGCGTACATGATAGATCGGAATCACGACATCACGTGATGCTCACACACTATACCTATTTGTCCCAAGTGCCTAATTTAGCTTGAAATACCTACCAAATAAATCTACATTCAATCCATGATGTTACATAAAATCTAGGTACGGCATATGACGAGCTTATTTATCTCTTGATAACTAAGAACATCATAGTGATTCATTAATTGATTGTCCTACCACTGCTGTTTTATTCCCCTGCGTTTCCCTTTCGTATCGCCTTTCGTATCAAGGACTGCGACGCTGAGGTTGGGCAGACTGAATGAGAAGGTGCCATTTTTATCCGATTTGACGGTCGTTTTAGTCGTCTTGACGATGTTGACACCAGTGAAAGGGTCGTTAACCCCGTAAGGGTCCTTGGGCCCCGTGAGCACCGTCAGTTCAGCCGCCGTTTCCCCTGGCACGTCATCGAAAGTGAGTTGGACCGGAACATCGGCGCCGTCGGTTGAGTTGTACACAGCTGCCTTGAAGATGTGTGCCTGTGTGTTGTCATTCTTACCCGCTACGTAGTAGAGAGGATCAAAGTCGGTGCCCGCTGGGAGTGTTTGGGTGATCGGATGGGCTGCCATCAACTGTTCCAGCAAAATTAAGTCAATCTATTCTTCCGGAGTTTCCCGTGCTTGGGGGCGGGAAAGCTTACCTCCCACACGTACCAACTCGTCGAGCGAGTGGTTAGAGCTGGGTCGGCTGCAAACTGTAGCATGGTGATCGACCATTGCCATCTATTCATGTTGCGGAGAATAGGCGCCTGTAAAAGAGATTAACGAATTGGACAGAGAAGAACCCGATCAAGTAATGCTACAAACATATAAAGCACCGAGTACCCTGTCTGCATTTCGCTCATAGCTTATGAGGGCGACTGCTTCCCCGATGGCACCTCCCCACCTATTTAAATCCTCACATTAGCAGGTAGTCGTCTCATTCAATTACACTCAACTTAGGATGACCTACCAAGGGAGTGGCCTCAGCACACCACTATCCCAACCTGTCCCACCATTGGGAAATGTGGAAGCCATTTCTCCTATGATGTGTTTTGTTTTAACAGCGTCAAACTTTCCAAAGTCGGCTACCCACGTATCGGGTTCGGTGTACGAATGGTAGTCACCAGCGCCTGGGTTCGGGATGTCATATCCGTATAAGATGAGCCCGATGAAAAATAACTTGGATATCCGGATCTATAAAGCGGTAATCGTTAGGGGCCAATTACCTTGCATTTTTACCCGGGCATCGAAGACTTCTACTCACTGCGAGAACGTTAGCTTCAAGCGGGCACGCATAGGAAACACTAATACTAACCATGCTTTGTTGATCGCGTCGAGAAACATCGGAAATCTGTAGTCTTTATAGGTATTCCAACCTGCAGGGGCGCCGGCGAGCCAGTCTTCATTACCAACCTCGACGTATGCTAACTTCCATGGTTGAGGATGGCCGAGTCGGGCTCGGACTGCTCCCCATTTCGAATCAGGAGGACCCCGAATGAACTCTATTTGGTCCAGAGCATCATCTATGAACGGCTGTAACTGATCTTTCGGTGTAACATCTCCATTAAGCGACAAAAGCGTATACCGCGAGAACTGCGCTAATATCAGAACAAAACTTTCATTCAGAGCACTTTCAGACACTCACTAAGTTCCATGCCTAGATCTTCGGCAAACTCGAGATACTCGAAAACTAGTGACACAAAGATCAATATGAGAACGCGAGGGAAGACGATAAGGTATACGGATCGACGTGAACTTTAGGGAAAGCACGGGATACTCACAGCCCAACCCGTTAGTCTGTTGATATCCCCAGACTCCCGAGAACGCGGGTCGATCCTCCAGTGGCCCGATTGAGTTCTTCCAATCCCAATATGAGCCATTCGTGCTTCCTTCGAGCATATTTCCACCCGGAAAGCGGAATAGCGTCTAGAATGGTCAAAAATGCGTTTCTCAGTTTGAGCGGATAACCTCACAGGGTGAAACTGCTCCAATGCCTCGGCGATATCAATCCGCATCCCATTCTTACGGCCTTTGAAGGTAGGAGGGAAGAGGCTAATAAGATTGAAGTCAAGAGACGCCGATTTAAGACCCTAGAACCCGTTAGTATGAAGAACTTCAGAGCACAAGACATTTCTTGCTCACAGCCGCCTCAAACGTAATGGCGAAGGTGTTATTTGAGCTCGGTGCGCTCTTTAGGGGCGTCAAAGTAAATTCATGTTGAACCCATTGGTTTGCTCGAGACCCCTGAGACTGAGACTTGACCTTTGTGGCCCCGAACTGTTCTCCCGTGATGTTTGACTGTAGAGAAGCAGTGAACACCCCTGTGTAGTCGCCGCGGACCCAGAACGAGCCACTATACTTCTGGACCTTGACGTCCATTCCCCAGTAACCGTCGTTGAAAAAGCCAACCTGTCCACCGGCGGAAGTGGGAGCAACGTTCATCGAAGTGGAAAGCGCCTTAGATAAGGGTTCTTCAAGATTCTCAAGGGATAATTTCGTGCCGTTGATCGAATACCATGCGTCTAGTGAAGAAGGATACCTCGCGCTAGACTGGAACGCTCTGTTGCGTATTAACTCAGCATAGAGGCCGCCGTCACCAGAGTTATCAATGTCCTACAAGCTTCATTAGTCAAAACTTCAAACTTCGCATTGGATGCAAGTGAAAGTAAACCTGTCGCGAACCTCATGTAGAAGGCCATAATGAAAGCCGCCCGTGACATTGCCCCTTTAGAGCTGACCCCTATATTGACAGCTGAGACAGTTGTCGTGGCCAGCAGGCCAAGGAGCGCTTGCTTGATCATCATATAGATAAGATACCCTCCCTTTACGGACACAGATCGTTCTACTTAGAATAGGAGCCGTGGACGAACCATACCGGGTGGCCTACGACCTCTATGGGACTATAAATACTCATAGAGTCTACACCTTCCAAATGCATCGATCAATCAACCTACGTGATCACAAACCCTCACCGAGGAGACCGAGGGACCCTAAACCCTCGAGACTGCGAATGACCGACATCATATTCGCTTGATGGCCAAAAAGCTTAGGCATCGTCATCTGCTTGTCTAAGCGGCCCTATCAGAAACCATTGGCCAATGCCGGGAGTTCGGGCTAAGATACCGCTACGAGATGGCGAAAGGCCCAGTTTGGGTCTCGGCTGTTTGCGCTAAGCATAGCTAAGCATTAGCTCACCACATAACGATAGGGGCTACCAAACAGACCGAGGTACGACTCCATCTTCAGTGATGCGTCTACGTACTGACTGGCGGAATCAATCCATAAATAATTTGGAGAAGTGGTGGAGAATTTTAATCCTTGAGTTGAGAAGGGATAACTAAGGCCAATGATAGGCTTGCGCATAGGTTCGAATCCGTTGGTAGTGTGTTAATTCCGTCTCATATTTTGGGCCAAGCCGAGTCCGTCTCATACTACGGCCGCCCAAGAGCAAGCAGCCATGCCTAGTTCACCAGATAACCGATTACACGCAGAATATGAGAATGATTTAATAAAGATTATTCCAAGGTAGCCTGCCGGGTATAGAATACACAAGAGCAACAAAACAGTAGGAAAAACATTGAGCCGATGTGCAGTATGACGTACACAGCTACTTTCCATTTTAACAAAAACAAGATCCATTCCGGTACCTATGTTATACAGCCGTTCCACGACAGAAATTCATTCTTCACGTACCACCAACTTTATCCGAGCAAGCGTGTCTAGGGAGAGAGTGGTTACAAGTGACCCATTCCCGTAACTGACCTAGGAAACCGGCCTCTGTCGCATCATACTAATTATAGGTTTTGTAGGTTACGCACCGCCCTCCCTCTTCGCATACTCGTCCTCAATGGCTTCAGCATACTTCTCCTCGGGGATCGTGGATCGTCATGAAGCACCCCGTCCTTGAGCAGCTGGTCCGGCGAGGGCGATGCGAAATTCTAGAGTTGAGGGAGTCGGCACGCATGTGTTTAGCAAGCTAGATTCAAACCCCCATTTAGTTTCCTCTCCTAGAGGGTAGAGCGGACCAAGGTAAGGAGATATAGGGAGAGGAACAGACATACCTCCTTCTGTTTCTCTTGCAAGCCCGGGCGGCTGTGGACTCGGGCAGGATGTTTTTATCTACGAGTTCGGTCCTGTCTGGCCGGTGCTTTAGGTGCTGTTCTAGCGACATCTTCCGGGTGCGGGCGGTGCCGACGGGGATATCGGCGTCTCGTCGATAGTCGATGGGTTTTCTTGGGTGGCCATGGTGACTGACTGATTGAGTAGCCAATTGATCACAAGGTGAGCTGTTGAGATGCGAGGTATCTGTTGCCTCCTATGTGAGGGCAATTGATTTCCACAAGCTGTTGTTTAATGACTCAGGTCGGTTGCAGTATGTGAAGCTCCGAGCTTGGTCTTCTAGATAAAGCGGAGCTGTCCAGGTGGACTTATACCTCTCATGTTTTGACGTAATGGCGGCTTTGTTTACTGCTGTTTACCGAGCGTTAGCGTGCGGGGTAGCGCCGGGTACTTCTGGTAGTGCGCCCCAGAAACGGGCAGAGTCCTACTAGGCAACGCCCTCTGTGAGGGGTAAACTCTATTGTGGGCTGGTGCTGCTTGCGGTGAATTCCAAAGCATGAAGTTGGGCAGTGCTGCCAAGAACAAAATCATTGTTCAATTTAATACTATTTCATAGGCTTGCTTTTATTATAATAATGCCAGGCAAGGAGCGACATACACGTCTCGTGCTCTCAAGCATTTGAATTCACAAATAGCAACTGCCATCCCCACAACGAAAATTCTCTAGAGAATGCCGTTGCTAGCAAATAGACTAAGTTAGTCATAGTAGCGCATTTCAACAAAAACTACTTACCTTAGACACGGGCGCTAGTCGGACGACAGCCGGATGCGCATCTACTGTTGTGTAGCCTACACGAAAGCAGCCATTGTTTCTCAACGACTTATGTCTAATCAAAAGACCATTTTCACTACTGGTTTAAATTATTCTGGAGCCAATGGATTGGAATGTTTACGGATATTCGCTGCTCATGTTTTCTTTTTCTAGATTAACCGCATGTATTAGACTTGTCGGGTATCTTGAATATCTAGCGAGGGCCAACTAAAACAGCCAGATCGTGTTGTCGTTGAGTACGTCTGTATCCAGGGCTCTGTAGCTTTTATGTCATCATCTTGCGGTAGTTTTCCACCCTACTGAGCACCGGTTTCCCGACACGCCAGGTAAGTATACCGTTATTGGGCAGCCTACATCAGCTCCTAAAACGGATCGAGACAATAATATAGAGCCCTTTGGTGTTGCACCTAGGCAAAATAGATAATTTAATAAATGGCGGTGCACTCGATCTCGACATCTACGTTGAGGGGTAGAGTCTTAACAGCGACACAACTGTTCACGGTCAGTGCTTACTAACAATTGAATTATGGAGGTGTTGGCTCACGTTCGACAGGGCTTTACATCGCCCCAGTACTGACTATAAATCTCGTTCATGGCTGCAAAGTCGTCCATGCTGGCAAGGAAGACGTTCACCTTGACGACCTTGAGGATGTCTGACCCGGCAGCTTCCAGGATGGCCGAGAGGTTCTTGATACATTGGTGCTATGAACGGTTAGCCCCAGCTCCAGCCCCAGCAATCCCTTGTCATCGAGGACAGTGGCTTACGGTGTGGGCTTGAATATCGCCAGGAATAATCTGGCCTGACTCGGCATCCATGGGAACGGCGCCCGAGACAAATACGAAGCCGTTCGCCTTGATGGCCTGGCTGTAGATTCCAGGCAGGGCCTTGGGGCCTTGTCGGTCACGACGGGGGTCTTCTCAGCCATGGTGGGTGCGTGTAGGATTGCTTGTTGAGCTGAGGTGAGATTAGGACTTAGCTTGGCAGACTATATAGCCTTGAGATCTCAATGAACAGCGTACCTCTTCTTTTCTATAGATACCAAAAGACCACAGTTCACAGTTCGGAAATCAAACGATATTTCAAGCAGGCCGATGTTACGATATAGAGACTGAGACTTTGACATTGGTCAGAGAGGGGAGTTTGCATCTGCGCCTTGGGTTTCTGACCCCAAAACACATCACTGGCTAGAGGAGACGTTACAACCCAACCCCGCCCGTGACCAGGCCTACACCACCTACGCAGATAGCAACTTCCCATCTAGACTTAACCTCTTTTCAGGGTACTAATTGAGTGGGGGTCTTGGTCGGACAGACGGCGGCCATTCTTCATTACCCCAGCTTTTGTTCTACAGTACAGCGAGCCCCACAACTAAGTTCATTAGGTACTTAACGTACGGCACGGAGGCGCTAACTGACAAGGGCCCCGGCACTGAAGACGCCTACGCAGCTAGTGGTGTCAGTGCCGTTGCACCAATATCTACCTGTACTTATAGCGGGTAGGTATGGGGGAAACAGATCCCCCACCTATCGAGGGAACAGTAGGCACACCAAGTATTTCTTTATCAACAAACATATGATACGAAGTTGTAAGACAACCTGGGATCAAGCCGCTATCTGCCCGTGCCAGGGTCAAGCTACTAATATTACTTGACTATCTTTAATCAACCATGTCCTTATATTGACCGCCTTTCATGTGATGTTTATCCATTGGCCCTCTACACAGAGAAGAGACGTGACTTTGTTGTATATTACATCTGCTCATTTTGCCATGTCCTCGGGTTCCATTTCCCCTTCTGTCTAGGCATTGAATTTGTCTTTCTACGACTTCACTGGTATCTTTTCTGTTATGGCAATGGCAGACCCTGTGCCCGTCTCAGGTTCCCAGCATCACCGCGCTGCCGGTGATGTGGCCTCGTGCAACAAGAAGAGCACCGACGATGTGGAAAGCACTCATGATGAAGATATCGCCGGAGAGACAGCCCACATCATAGACCCGGCAGCCGAGAGAGCCCTCTGCCGCAAGTTCGACTTCCGACTGTTGCCTGTCCTAGCTCTAATGGTCTGTCCCATCCTTCTTAGGAAAAGTCCGAAGAGCAAATAAAAAGCAAATAAAAAATTATACTGCGCAACAATGATGCGCAGACTTCGTTAGGACCAAAGTGCTGACTGATATCCGATCAGTATTTGTTTAATGCTCTCGACAAGGGCAACCTCGGCAATGCTCAGACAGCTGGTTTATCAAAAGGTAAGGTCTTAATTTAAGTCCTAATTCTAAAACATGGATTGCCGCAATTCAGGTGCTAATGAGACTACACAGATCTCAACTTTAAGTCTGGGCAATACAACCTCATCGTTGGCAGTGAGTCCCCTCTTCTACCCGATGCTGAGCAAGGCATTGGCCTCCGGGCTCTTCGCGTAACCTTGAGACTTCTCGTATTCCAACTACACAATACTGACTCCTGGCTTTCAAGTCTTCTTTGTCCCCTATGGTAAGTTGACTACTATACATTGTTCTTAGCAATCAAATCTGTGCCAGCAGTCTTTTGCCTTCTCTTTGACCCATTGTGCCAAAATCGGCACCTTAAGTCTTGTTATCTTCTTCTCAGAAATGTCTACTAACCTCCGGTGTAATAGTACGTCCAACTAGAAGGATTCCTACGAGGTGTATTGTGTGTACTATAGGGCAGAACCAATGCTGACCCGGATTAGGTTGTCTTTGCCCCTCCCTTCGCGTTTCTAGGCAAAAAGATTGGGCCATCTCGAATGCTCCCGATCTTAATGTTTAGCTTTGGTTCCTTTACATGTGAGTAATATCCAGAGGATCTCATTATGTCTCCTATACGATGTGAACACGATATCTTGACCCTAGCTGGAGTCATGTCGCGAATAGTCTGCAACTCCTTAGAACCCCGATCACCCTTTCACTCAATTGAGAATGTAGATGACTAACACTTAACATTGAAGTGCTTACGGCGGCAACATATAACTTCAGCGGCATATTTGCTCTGCGTTTCTTCCTCGGGGCCGTGGAGAGTGCTTTCTTCCCATTAGTCATCTTTTATCTCACTACCTTCTACAGACGCAGCGAGTTAGCTCGGCGTTAGCTATATTCTACGCAGCGTCAAATATAGCTAGTGCCTTCAGCGGACTCCTGGCGTTTGGAGTTTTCCGAATCAAGTCCCACCTAGTAGACCACCCATGGCGGTGGCTCTTTATTATTGAAGGGACTCTCACCGTTCTATTTTCCATATTCGTTTTCTTCTACTTACCAAAAAGTGCTGCGAGGCTAGATTTCTAAGTGAAGAGGAGAAAGCACTCGCCTATCATCGAATCCAAGTCGACAGTTCTTCCGTCGTCAATGAAGAATTCAATTTCAGAGAAGCTCTGCAAGTTTTCAAGAGGCCCTCAACTTACGGCTTCCTCCTAATCGAAATTGCTCGTGAGTATCAAGTCTCGTGAAGATCTCATTTGCTTACGCCTTACGCGTGTCTCATCTAACCCCCCATCTAATGCTTGTTGAGCATCTTTTACCTGCACAAGTCGAGAATAATGTTAACATTGGAGATAATAGTGGGTGTCCCAATTCAGTCAGTCGCGCTCTTTTTACCGCAGATCGTCCAGCGTATCGTAACGGATACTATCAAAGTCAACCTTTACACCGTAGCGCCAAACATCACAGTAAGCCGTTTGCCCCTTAGATTAACATTGGCAGGACTAAAATTCTGCCAGGGCGCGTGACCTTATTAATCTTGGCATTCTCATCCGACTTGCTACGAATCCGATTCCCCTTCATTTGCTTAGGTTTTGCACTCTCCTTTACAGGGTTCATCATTTATGCTGCCATCGACGATGTCCAGCGCCAGATCCAGCTCGCTTAGTAAGTAATGTTCCATGTCGTTATATTGTTTTATGTTATCATTCCGGCCTTTGCAAGCGTATCACGACCCATCCTTTTGGCAAGACATGTGCCTTGAGACCTTTAGCTCCCTCCGTCATGTTCAATAGTCGCGTTCAAAACCGTCGTCACTAACACTGAGTGTTGCAGCTACGCCACGTTCATGATGACCTGGGGAACATCTGCCCCTTCGGTTCTACTGAGCACTGTAAGTGAATTTTAATACACATGAACCTACTGTCGGCTTGTTTATTTCATACTTGTAAAATTAACGATCCTTGTGCTGATGAATAAACAGTGGTACAACAACAATGTAGCACACGAAGGCCAACGACTAGCTTTAACGTCAGTTGGCGTACCTCTAGCTAATTTGATGGCTTAGTTGCGAGCAACGTCTTCCGTGATGAGGACAAACCGAAGTACGCGCCAGCACTTATCACGACAGCAAGCTTTGGTGGTTTCGGATTCATTGTCGCGGCATGTTGGGGCTATACATGACTTTTGACAATAGGCGCCGCAATCGACACAGGGGTAACACTATCAGCACGGGATGTTCCCACTCGAAATTGAGAGATGGCCCGAAGGTGGAAGATTTCAGTGGTTTCTATAGAATCTCTGTGACTTAGCCTGCACTCGACTACGAATATAAAACCAATAGGTCGCAATGTATGCCAGGGTTGACGGCGCAATTGAACTTTTACATCTACATATCAGCCGCAACTCCATTCGTAGTTTGAAGTCCACCCACAGTAACATGATGGTTGAAACAATATTGTTGTAGATATTCAACATTGTGTAAGTAAATCTACGAACTGCTAAACCTCCAACCCTATTTGCTTACCTATCTAAGCCTGTCTTATGGCATCTCTCCTATATTGCACACATCATAGACTAAATAACGCCTAGGCCTGCATACGACTTAACCATATCGCAAATACAACTCGCCGGGTTGGTTCTATGGTTTTACTATTAGCATAATCCAGGCACCTAGTACATGATGTACTGATCCAAGGCATGCGAAAGCGACGACTCACGTGTAGCTATAAGGCGGCGTCAAGGAGCCAGTCTGTGTGATGCGGGTGTCACTATCGACGAAGATATTGTCTTTGTCGACAGCGTATCCATCCTCGTCGCTGTCAAGGTCGGTGACGATGGCAAGCTTAGTAGACGAGAAATAGTTCTGCTCGACGAGCACTACATCACGGAGTCAGTTACTGCCGCCTATAATAGGAAATATCATGCTCCTAGTCGTCGAAATAGGAAGAAAATGGCTTCAGGGATCACGTACTCTGCGCGCCCATTCGGCTGTTAATCCCTGATGTTGGGTTGTCTCGAAGCAAGAACTGAAGACGTGGCCAGTCCCGAAGCGGAACGACGGCAGTCGGGAATTGACATTGGTGAATGGTTGTGGTGATACGTCACATGCAGCTTGCCTGTGTCTTCGTCACTGTTGCTGTCGCTATGGCCGACGAGAGAGCCCTTCCACTATGAAACGAGCTGATGTTAGTCCAGCCGTGTTTTCATATCCTGTGAGTATTTGGACGAGAGAAAGATAGACGTAGGAAGGAAATTACTGAAGGTGGGAGACTTACGTGGTCATGGAATTTGTTCCACGAGACAGTGATGAGGTCACTCCCGTGTGTGATGTCTAGCAAACCATCGTAGTAATCCTTGTCGCCAGTCAAACCCGGTAGAAAACTATAACATAGGATCAATTAGATTGAACACCAGGGGACCGCGAATTCTGAAGATCCTATATACGAAATACTCACATCGCAGTGGTCGACCCAAACGTTTGTTGAATACTGGATTTCAACGAGATCCTTGCCCTCGGGAGGGTCATGGAAGTACAAGTTCTTAAGAATAACGTTCAACGCCTTCTTGATGCGGAGACCACCGTTTGTTAGGCCTGAACGGGACCCAGATCCAATAACCGTGGTACCGCTAACCAGGTCAATGACTAGGGTTTCTAGAGTTAGTCGCTGCGCAATGTAAGGCCCACGGGAGAACACTTACTGTCACAGCCGTCTAAGACGCCGGAGATAGTTATGACGCCTCCATTTTCGGCCGCGGACGAAAGAGCTGAGCAGGAAGTGACGGTGGTTCCGCTGCCACTACCGCCGCCAGTCGTACCAGAACCATAGCCCTGGAGGCTGTTAGTTTGGCGAACTGCAAGAACCTGTACTACCGCCGCCGGAGCCCGTAGTTATCCTAGTGGTCGTAGTCAAAGTGGTAGAGGTAGTTTTAGTCGTTGTCGTCGTGGCGCCGCCGCCGCCAGTAAAGGCGCAGGAGCACTCCTAGGAAATATCTGTTGTGAGTGATATTCTTGTTGTTAAATGTAGAGTACGAAGTTCAGTCCCTCACCTTAGAAAGAGCACTAGGCTTGTTAGAGCATGCAGTCGCCCACGCAGGCAAGGCCGTGGTAGCGGTCACCGATGACTTGGTGAAAGTCGCGCAGAAAGGTGAGGCTGTAGCAGCCTGAGCCGTCATAAATGAAGCACAAGAGTCCGAGTCCGGGTTAGTGCAAGCCCGCACGAAGGGGACAAGGGCCAGGAGAGCGTAGTACTGCATCATGAAAGATGGACTCTAATGAGCTGACTCGTAGTAGGAGGAAGACCGCTACTAGAGAAGGGAAAGATCGTCTGTTCGTCCTGGCTCTCCGGGCCTTTTTATATACGTCATCTTCTAACCAGTTGATATGAGTAGTGAGCTAGAAAGCTCGAAATAGCTATCATGAGCTGTGAAGGGTTCACCAGGCCTTGGCGCGTCATCGACGCTTCAACTAATCTCCACCAGTAGCAGATAAACTATCATTCTTGGGCTCTTTTTTTCGTTCACTGAGCATGAAGATACCGGTATGACCCATTCAAGTTCTTGCATCTATGGAAGGTAGTAGATAAAGTCGCATGAGTTATCAATAGTGTCTAGATAGAATCTAACATTGGCGTAACGGTGGCATACCCAAATACTAGGTGGTTAATGGTATTGGCGGAAACGACATAACAAGTTCTACGCGATGGTTGTCGAGGCTATCCCCACAAACTAAGACCAAGTTTGCGATTGGTGGAACATCGCGAGATTCTCCAAACGATGTTCCACTAGTTGCTCCTTCTGGACATTTGATTCTGGTACGACTAGGCCAAGACTTCCAACTGTTGACAGGGATAAATCTGCAGATAATTCCAACTAAGTTTAGATTTCCTGTCTAGGGACACCCTGACGATGCTCGGTCTACGGAACCACGTGCTTGCGTCGAACGCTAGGCTGGGAGCTATTCAGGCTTGGTTGTAGCAGGGGCCTCGCCAAGATCCTTCCCGAGAATGATAAAGCAGAGATCATCCCGCAAAACTCCCTCCCAATCCCCGTGATACTTGTACGGAAAGGGTGTCGTCTTTCCAGTCTCCTGGTACCCCCGGCGCTTGTACCAGGCAATCAAGTCGGAGCGGGTGTTCACGGCGTCGAACTCCATCCTCCGGGAACCCCACTCGCGCGGGCGTATTCCTCGGCCCACGCAAGCACTTGGCCGCCAAGGCCCTGTTTCTGACAGTTGACGTCTACGGCTAACATGCCAAACCAGGCGCAGCTGTCGTCGACCTTGCGCACCGAGCCGTGGGCCACGATAGAGCCGGTTGACAGGTCCGTGACAGCTACAACGGCACAGTCCGGTTGGTTGATTTTGGCGATGAGGCCAGGTACGTCGGTGACGTCGACGCCCGCATGGTCGGCGGACAGGAAAACCTGGGTGGTTTTGTCGTTACGAAACGCCGTGTTAATAAGGCGTTCAAGCGGGATTGCGTCTGCTTCCGTCGCGAGACGGAAGTTGAGGTTCGTAGTGGACATATTTTGGGGCGGTGTCCAAGAATTCTTCGAAGACGAGATGATGAAGTCTTGAAGGGTCGGCGAAGGAAGTTTGAGCGTGCGAGAAGATCAATGACGAGTTCGTGATAGTTCTGGTCAGCAGGTAGAGACTTCTGTCTTGTTAAATAGAAGCCGTCATTCCTTGTGTCTTGAAGGGCGCGCACAAACGCAATGGGAAGGGCGCGCTCTTGATTGGTCGAGTTGACCATCACGAGAGACATCGTAAACGGACTGGGAATCGAGTTGCTATATCACAAGAGGGTTGTAACGAGGGCCATTCGTATATATCGATCTTGGATATTCGTTTAGGAACCTAGATAATGTCATGTCTACAGTTTTATGATAGATTAAATCTTGCCAGATACCCATGCCAAGCTTTAGCTAGAGCATGATGATCCACACCAACCCGATCCCTCTAGTGTATACAGAACAAGAGATTAAGATGATGGGAATGATATGACGGGAGAAAATACACAGTTAGAGCATGCCAATCTTTTCGAGAAAAAGCCTTAGGTGGTGTCACTTACTAATAGACATTCTAACATGCCTATCGATGACATTTCCCCACACTTGGTCTGAGCCCCAGCAATATGTCCTTATACCCTAGCGTCCGTTTATAGACCCCACGCGGAGCCGGATCTTACTGGAATCCTAACATCAGAACCATACTATATAGGCATGATTAACGAGTAGTCCTGAAAGAAGTCATGAGATTATGAAGGAATTTCTCTCGCTATTTCTATAACATGCCCTTTCTTTAAAAAAATCCGCGTTGTAGTCTTGACTCTTGCTATTAGTAGTGAAGGATAAGGCAACCGCACCTACCTCGTAAGGAACATAGAACCTGATCTCAATATGAATTGAGTACACCCTCCATTAGAACAGCAGTTGGTTTTGTAGCGATAGAAACCTTATGGTTGTACAAATTTCCATTTTGATATGAAAACAATCTGGGGTCCTTGGACATCTGGATAATTTAGGTAAACAACCTCCACCATATTCCTCGCTTCTAACTCTTTCCCTGTTACACGGAGCTTCTCGAACTAGGAGGCAAACACAATTGATAATTATCAGAATCTTCGGATCCGGGTATGTTGGGATACCTACTATCATTCAAAGGGTCTAATACCCCTCGCCTGCAGGTATCGCAACTAGAATACATTGTCGAGAAATCAGTAACGAATTTATAGTAATTCACGGCTTCCTAATTGAGAACAATTTCTAGATGACTGTTGTATCTTTGGCATGAAGTCAATATTTTATTAAATGCAATACCTCAACTCCATGATCAGTAGAGACTTCATCGATTACCAGGTTCTCACCGGCGTGAGTCACTTACACGGCATGGCGGGTTATTAAGTCCGTTTAAAGCTAAGCTCCTTTAAGTAAATTTAATTCCACATTCGCGATCATGGAGCGCAATTCGCGATGACACGGAGATAGGCCGTCGGCCTTGAGTGTAGTAGATTATAGTGTTTTCTTTTCGGCGTATCTCCAGATGTAATTATCTCCCTGGTGATGTTTGGTATATAATTATCTGCCACTTGGCACTCACATGATGAAGTTTTCCAGGTTGTAGCCAAGGCGAATTACACATAGACACCACCTACATTCACATATCAGTCAGCAATCATACGCCATGTCCTTCAATCGTATCGCTATATATGGTCACCGGGGGTGGGTCGGTGCGCCCGTCCTCCGCGCCCTCGCTGCCACTGGTGCTCCGATCAAAGTGCTCCACCGTGCCGAGTCCGACATATCCTCACTTCCCGCCGGCGTAACTACAGCGGTTATAGATTTAGATGACACGAAAACTCTCATACCTGCTCTTAAAGACATCGATATTGTCCTGTGGGTGTCCTCTCTTTCGATAAAATACCCCTCTAATAGATGACCTCTGCTTTGTTGCTAATAACGAGTATAGGTCGTTCGCAGCACGGGAAGTAGTTGAAAAACAGCATAACTTTATCAAAGCCATTCCATCTACGGACGTGAAACTGTTCGTCCCATCCGACCTTGGTTTCCGCGCCAACGAGCAAGGCCTCCGGATACCTGCACTCAAAACTAAGCAAGAGGTTGAGGACGCAGCCAAGGCTGCAGGCGTTCCCACGGCAGTGTTGCTAGGGGGGCTTTTACAGAGTCAAGTCTTGCGTTTTCCGTGAGTCAGATAAGAAGTATATGTTAGCTAATTCATGAAGAGCGCTAATATCAATCTGTTTGGCAGTATTTTGGGCGTTGATATACCTGGGAAACAGAATCATTGTCACGGGCGATAGTGCCAATCAGCAGCTTTCGTGCTGGTAAATTCCCTATTCCCGCTTGTGTTGAAACATTTTAGCTGAATAATATGTATAAACAGTACGCGAAACTATGTTGCGGCAGCCTACGCTTCAATATTTGCGAAGACCCCTGTATCGCAGCTTCAGGCCGTGCAATTGGTATTTCAGAGCTCAAGGCTACAGGAAACGAGATTGCCGCAGTCCTGAGAGAGAAGCATGGCGCCGAGCCGCAGAAATTTGTGCATTCATTAGAGAAAGTTGATGGGGAGATCGATCGGTGTGTTAAAGACGGCATACCCACCGCACTGAGCTGGTACTGTCGCAAGGCTTGGGGTGTCGGAGACGTCGTCAAGGGACTTGGTCAAGATATCTGGGAGGTGGAAGGTTATCAGAAAGCCACTCTGCGCGAACTTTTACTGGAAGGGAAACTGGAACCCTACAAAGATGTTCCACCTCAGGTGAAGCAGCTGTTCGACGCCGCCTTCCATTGAGATATGGGAAATAAGGGTTGCTAGAGAGAATAATGAAGCCCCTTTGTCAGAACGCATAGGCACACAAGCATAGACAAAGATTGGCGCTATCCCATTAGCCCCCGGCAATGATAGACATGCCTAGGTACATTAATGCAAACTAGAGGTTAAGGTAGTAGAACTATACCCGGTAATCTGAGGGATGCTTTTGCTTCAGTAGTATGTGGCAAATTTGCGGTGCATATGTAGCTTATGTTACCTATCAAGTTATCAGCTGCCTGATTCTCTGCCTGGGGCGCGCTACAGTCATTTGTCGCGTCTGTAACGCGATTGAGTACCTAGGTAGACTCCACTGAGTTTGCAACCCAGAGTAACCACAGAAGTAGGTATATATTATGCTATTTATGCCCAGCATCTAACCTTCCTCCATCTCCTTATGCCATCCATTTTCCTCCAATAATAACCAATAGATAGCTATACCAGTCACTTCTGTTGGTTCATCATCCTACTTCATCAACACAGCAAATTTTTCTACTCCCCTGAGGGGACTAGGCCATTGGACATCGCAATCATGCCATCGCCGCAATGGCACCATGAGTCGAATGTCGATAGGCTCACCAACTACCCCGATGAACCGCATCGTGGGGAGACATTGTCTAGCGTCCTCTAGCAAAACCTCCGGGATGTACGGTCGGTCTACTGGTTCATCGCTTGGAGTGCTCGACCGCCTACCCCCGAACTATTGTTAATGGTTTTTGATCTTCTCGACTTTCAGTCCTTATCTCGAACATCCCGTGTATCTCTCCGAGGACGTGCTGTGGTGCAAGGTCTATCAGCATATAAGGGCATGACGACGTATGCGCCGCAAGTGTTGAAATGTCTCAGAATTTTGCAGGCTCTTCACTACCATCCAGCCTCCCTGCTTCACCAAAAGCTCCAATCATCTAAGTGCATTACTTGTTCCAAGTTTGGCATTTTTCTATTTCTGCCAACGTGTGAAAGGGTCTGTTTCTCATGTCTGAGCCGCAACAAGGCGTTTCGGATAGCAACTCTAGAAACTATCTGGCGAGATATTGGCCTGAGGAGGGACCAGCTTAGGAGCATCCCGATAATCTACGACCAATGGTATTCCAAAGACTGCCTTAACGTCAGGGTCGAACGATTAAAGAACCTAGTAACTGAAGAACAATGGAATGCCGAAAACATAGCAAACCTTACGCATAAACGTCAGTTCGGAATAATAACACGAGCGGAGTTACGGCTCTTGCAATGTTTTCGCAGATCAGTCCGTTTAGAACTTTCGGAACTTCTAATGCACGACGACAGGGTTGGGAAAAGCCCGAGGGAGGTGAAGAGAATAGTGGCTCGTTGTGTTTACATGGCGTCTGTTCGTTTTCCCTATATGGCAAAGGCGGGGGTGGACTAGGGACGCACATGTGGCGCGTGTCTGGTTATGTATGGTTGTGCTGAGGGAGGCTTTTCACTCAGCCTTGTGTATTGGGAAGTGCCTCCGCTAAGAATCTTTAGTAGCGCATTCGGTCCACGTCGCGCAGTCAAAGCCCGACTACGAACTGAGAAAAATGTTTCGAGCACGTCGAACACTGTAGTGGTGTAGCTCACTTGATCGCGATGAACTAAGAAGACTATAAATTGACAATTCGCTAAACGAATAAAAGTCTCAGTAAACACATGAACAACGTTCATGAAGTTTCCATTGTTGCCCTCTAATGTGACAGGACTAGTTGTTATTCACAAAACGCCTACCCTAAGCGCTTTATGGTAGGTTTAGAGAGTAATCAAATTACACCAATCCTTCTATGCAGTCAATGCTGCCATGAGGTTTGTTTCGTCGTTTTTCGAAATATGAGGATTCTAGTCTATAATATACCCAAAGGGTTCGTTTCTTGGTTCCTATTTCTCTCTGTCTTGAAGGTCAGGAGTTATCCCGAGATAGTCCTATATAGTCTGAGACGTAAGGGAATCCGAGTCCGCGACCTCTGCCAATACAGATACGTTTTGCGACTCCAGGACGTGTAACAGACACCCTCAACCTTCAGACTCAAGGTTTAGTGGTGATTTGAAAAAGGATGTGAAGGATGATGTCTTTATTTGTTTGCTCAATCAATCCAAACTATCACGCTCTGTATCGTGATCAGATTTCCTAGGAATACAAGATTATTTTAGCACTTTGACATCGTACTCTATCGCGAGAGAGTCGTCTGGGTTTTCGGATTATTAGGTAATAAGAGGTTAGCAAGCGTGTGAAACATATCGCAACCTTAACTCTGACTCATTGATTCACATATTATCAACACTCCAGCTATTGGAGCTTATCGGGGGACCAATACTTCAAGTTTTATACTCCAGATGAAGGCAAGGAATGGGAGTATCGAAAGTTACGTGCAAGAAGTCGTCGAAGTACACTAAGGTCAGCTGATTTAGGCTTATCATGTGGGGTTATATTGAAGCTAGGTGTGTGAGTTGTTCATCACATAGACCATTGTAGATGGGTTTGCCTCTAAAGTTCATGTAGGTCAATATTCAGTTCAAATAGGCCAAGCCTATCTCGCCTAAATGTTCAAGATGATGAGCGCAAAGGGAATAAACCGACACCTAAACTCTAGTGCATTGGAAGACTGCTGGTATAGAATGGACGTGTAATTGGAAGCTTAGATAAGCTGACCAATGCTGACCATGGCTTCGTATAATTGTCAGTACACTATCACGATTTTGGAACGGTCGGTTGGTATTTTTAGTATAGATCCCTACCAACGGACAACTAGCAGCAAAACGGCGTCTAAGGGGGCGACTTGACTGAATACGGTTAGGATGATGTCCCGGTTTACGACGTGTTAATATGGCACGGACAATGATTTACATGTGAGAAATAAGTGCCCTAGTTGGCAAGAGTTTATAGCCATAGTATAAGTATCCCTTGCCGATGACATATTTTCCAGGGAGATTGCAACATCAATTGCCTAGTCTTGGCGCTCATGTCACTGTTTCAATCTACAGTTCGCACCCCGAAATCTCCTCCCATTTCATCGATCAATAGACTATTCCTTCTTTAATTGATATATAGGCAATCGGGACTTGCGCAAGCCCAAGATGTCACGCCTTATCGATAGGCTCCCAGCACCTAAGGGTGGTGCGGGAGAGAAGGTCATTGTCCTAGTCGAAGCCGGTGAGTCCCAGATGACCATTTACCGGCGTAGCATGAACTGACTACCTGCTTATTTAACTAATAGGGTTGGGACCTTCTCACTATACCAGGCACTGGAGATGCTTGGCTACAAGGCCTATCACATGGCCGAGGTAGTGAAGGGTGGTGAACTTCAAATGGCACTGTTTGAGGAGGCATTGAGATGCAAATACCTGCGAGCTGGTAAGCCTTACGGTAAAGCTGAGTTTGACAAGTGGCTCGCCGCATATGACGGTACGTACAAGACACAGAGAGTGACCTTTAGGAACTAGCACCCTCATCCCATCACGCAAGGGCGGCTTGTTGCTAACATCTCTGTAGTGAGTAACATATGCTTCCATACTATTCCGCATACTTTTAGAGGTCTGTCTTGTTGACTGTGAAATCCGATTTATAGGCTGTAGTGGAAATACCACAGTTCTTTACCGAGGAATTCATCAAGTTTTACCCCAATGCGCGCTTTATCCTCACAGAACGCGATCTTGAGGCGTGGACGAAGTCGATGAATAATACGGCGCGACCCATGATGACGGCGACAAGAACCTTTCCCTTGTCGGCGATACGCAAAGTAGATCCCTTTGTCGAAGCATTCTGTTCGTTGCACAACGTTCTTGAGACTGTAACTTACTATAGCGAGACGTGTGACAGCGAGGCGGGTATGGAGGGAGCAAGACGCGACACGTTGGAACTGTGAGGCTGCCGTGAACCTACAATAATCCTGAGGAGAGTGATCTAACGTATGCATAGGTCTAAGAAGGCGAAGGCACTGGCACCTAAAGATCGCCTCCTTGTCGCAAAACTGGAAGACGGGTTCGGATGGGAGCAGATCTGTCCTTTCCTCGGCCATCCGATCCCGTCCACACGTTACCGAGGGGCAACGCGCCGGAGGAGTTCAAGAAAATGGGGGACGAGATCCTGGCACCCCGGATTCAAAAGGCTGGCCTCATGGCGCTCTCTACTATACTGATCCCTGTTTTGAGCGTGGGTGCTTGGTATTATGTGAAAGTGGTAAAACGACAATAACTTAGTCGATTGTCTCTAGGAAACCTAGAATACGCATTTTTAAAACTTCTTGGGCACGAGGCGTACCTGTTCATGGTTAGGTGCATTTATAAATATCGGTCTATGTAAAAACAAGGATATGCATGTAAAGTAGGCTTATTTAGGTTATGCTTACGTCATGCCATGATACGCATAGATGAGGTTGAAGCGAGGTGAAGTGATTGATCCAGCTTCTATTTTTTTTTCTATTTCAGTAATACCTCTCCCATGACCACAGAAGTTCCAGGCCCAACTTGGAATGGCTCTCCAAGGTCACTCACGTAGCAGCAAATCATGGGCCAAACCCCGTCGCACGAGGCTGCACACGCCTCCAAATCCGAGCTCATCACACATCTGGTACGCTGAAGCATGCCTGATTGAACCCCCGATTGGAGACTGGCTGATCTAATCTTGGCTTAGGCTAATAAATTCGCGCGTAGATGCTATGAGCCTCTTGAGATATACTCTTTCAGAGACAATTTTAGTCTCTTCTGACCAAGAGGGTGACGTGCGCTACCTGAAGGAAGACACCATTGCGCGCTTCCTTGAGCTGCCCGACATCCTGGCCGTCTCGCCTGTCATTCACATGGTCTCGTTTATCGGCGCCTTTCTTTCCTACAAAGATGCGCCCGTTATTCTCGGATACGAGCAGATGATCATGGTTGTTTCCATTCTAACTGAGCGCTTCACCAAGGTGCTCGCCAAGGGCGCCACAAACCGAAGAAAGCTGTTGTTCAAGAGCCTGGCCGTGTACGATCGTAAATTGTCCGAGACTGGGAGCCGGGCGGCCGTGCCAGACGCTGATGACAGCCAAGGAGGTGTTCAGAGCCATGCACCTGGCTTTGCAGTGGACCAAGTCGGCGATGATATGGGTGACGACTACGATGATGATGATGAGCTGGTTATGGCTGCCCTGGACTCGCTTGATATTGACGATGCCTTTAAAACAGGCGACTCTCATGCTGCAACCACCCGTGGTTCCATGATCCCGGCCGATAACTTTCGAAGATTAATTATGTTACTACTCACGTCTCCGCTTGGGCCTCAGGAGAGCTTATCGCGTCTGCCGACAGGGTCACAGGTTGTCGCCTCGAAACTCTCCGGGCTACGCCGAAAACGTACTGTCTGCTTTCAACGACGTCGAGAAGTCTCCGGCATCACGTATGCTCAGTTCCAGGGCGTGCTACCTGTCAACTTTCCATACCTTTTCAACGGCTTTAACCCATTATTTGAACATTTCCTCTTCTCTAAAAACCTGGACCTCTCCAAGCGCAAAGGTAGTGTGGTTCGGCCAGTCCCCACAGGTATCGCACCACCACCCCTTCTCCAAGATAAAGGCCAGATTTTGAATTTGGACGTTCTTTCGCAGCTGTCGTTCTTCATAGAAGGAAACGACCTTTTTAGGCGGCTACGACTTCTGTACTCTGGGGCCGATGCTGGCTACTCGATGGGCAGCTTCGAGACCAAGGTATTCAACTGGCATGCACCCACCATCCTTCTCGTGTCAGGGACTCGACTGGATGACGCCGAGTCACGACGCGGATCGGAAGGTGTGTTTTATGATTCACTACGCCCCAAGCGATTTCCGAACGGAAGCAGCGACGACCGCGATCGATTGGTTTTTGGAGTTCTCGTGAGACAGCCATGGCGTGTGACAAATAAAGAGTGTTTTGGCGCCGACGACATGGTGTTATTCCAGCTCGCTCCGACGCACGACGTCTTCCAAGCCTCGACCGTGAACAAGAACTACGCTGCGTTTACGAAACCCCGGCAACTCGCCCAGGAATCAGCTTCGGCTCGGCACCGCCCGCCACGAGCTCATCCTCGCGACACGCCCCACTCAGAAACCTCGGACCGGTCTCGCTCATGCTCGACTCGAGTTTTGAATTTGGCGTTTTCCATCACGATTACACGTCGCGTGGAGGCGCATTCACTACTAGTGTTTCGCGGAGGTTCGACTTCCAGGAGCGCTTCTCCATCGACGATATCGAAGTATGGGGCTGTGGAGGCGACGAGGAGGCGAGGATCCAGAGGAACGCTGGGAGTGGGAGGCTCGGGAGGCCGAGGCCAGAAGACGTGTCAACCTGGGTACCGGTGACATCGAAGCGGACAGAGCCCTGCTCGAAATGGCTGGTCTCATAGGGTCTAACCGGAGTGGTGGTTCCATGTCCTGAAGTTCTTTCTTTGTCGAGATTCGATTGTGATGATGGGCGTTATGGAGTTCGCGCTCCGTCACTGGCGTTCAGGTTGGCCAGATTTATGTTGGCGTTTACAGCTAGGCACAACGATGTCGCGAGGCATCCGCATCAGATTGACATTCTACTCATATGGGACTGATATCCAAATCGTATCACATATTCATTAGCTGTACAAGTACATCAAGTCGTAACCCTTTCCGCATTAATGTTTAAAAGCAAAGCACATATCGAAGCCTGCCGTTTCCCGATCGCTTTTACGATAATTATACAATATGAACGGGCTATGTACAGACAAGGTGGGAGTTCTTCGTCCCAATCACGCGGCCAGTATTTTTCTCGACTAGAGATACAGTATTCCCTGCAAGCGACAATTGATTTTACTTCTTCGTTACTTCCACGTCCGTTTTGCTCTGTTCGGCAGGCTCTTTCTTCGTACCGAACCAACCCCCCGCATTCGACAACGCACCCAGCACACTCGAGCCACCACTCTTCTCCTTCGAAGGGGCATCGGCGGTATCAGCCGCGGTGGCGGTGGTATGCGTCGAGGCGGTAGCGACCTTGGGTTCCGCCTGGCCGCCTTCGCGCTCGGCGTCATCGGCACGCTTCTGCTCGAGGCGGTCGCGCTTGCGCTTCACGGCGGCCTGGAGCTTCTTGTCCTCCTCGTCGCGGACCTCAAGTTCGTGCAGCCACTTCTGGTTGCGCTCCTCGGCGCGCTTCTGGGCCTCGAGCTTGATGAGCTCCTTGCGCTTCTCGCGGTCGGCGCCGTAGTACGCGCCGCCGGCGACCATGGCGATCACGGTGAAGGCCTGGGCGCCGATACGCGCCCGGAACATGCGCTGCACGCCCGCGTGGTCGCCCCGGCGCATGGCCCGCCAGGCGTTATATAAAGCGAGACATGTGAGACCGGTGCCTGTTTAAGCCGCGGAAGAAATACACGGTTAGCGACTACTTCCATTATCTCCCAATGTCCGTCTCTCGCTCGCGGCTACTCGGTGGGCTCGTGGTTGTACGGTGGCCATGCGGGGAGGAGTCGGTTGTGGCGGAAGCGTGGGTGCGGATGTTGGCGGGATGGCGGAGGCGTACCTAAAGGAATGAGAGGCTCCTCTCGCAGCTTGCGGGAGACTTTCTGGAAGCCCGTCTCTTGGTATTCCTAGGCGGGAGGAATCAAAGTAAGCTCTATACTGACGATGGGATCGGTAACGGGGGGAACAAAGCATACTTATCGTGGTCAAAAGACGAGGGCAATGGTCGGTCGGCCATGATCTTGGGTTTCAAATCCCGGCTCTGCGGGAAAGTGGTAAAACACACTATTATCAGGATGCGATTTAGGTGCTTGAAGGAGGGCACGAGGGCTTCGATGATGCCATGGACAATGTGGAAGCTATCCCAGAAAGGCAAAATGCCAATTGACGGTACCTATTTGCCGAACACCCCACTTGGTGGGGAGCTAAATCTACAGTACCTTACCTACTTAACCTATTAAAAGGTGCGCTATTCATGTTAACAGCTACCTTGTACCATCATACCTACATCTACATCTACATCTTTACAACAACACCAAGTGCGAAACACATAGTTATAAGAAGTTAATTGATCTATATATTCAAATGTCGTAGCTAGGCATGTAGTCGGCGATCCTCATGTGCTTGCAGTGTTGACAAACCGTATCGGTGCGTGAGTGCCCCTCACTTGAGAGCAAGTTCTACAACCCTTAGGTTCCACCAAACTACATTGAGTACTCTATTATAGTTCGCGCAGCTATTGACAAACGAATAAGAGTTTATTTATACATCCTCAAAACACGGGCTCTCTAGAGCCTCCCGTTGAGTTAGCCTCTTCGCGGGATCGAAATTGGTTAATCTTCCTACTAGGTTTTTTAACTCTGGGTCGACGTCTTTCTATAACGAGAGGTAGACATAACGCCGGGGGATTTCCTTCTATTGAAGCACCTCTTCGACAACATATGAGCAACTAGACCGGCCTATCATTTCTATCACAGAGTGTGCCGTATTTGAGTCACTGGATAGTTTCGCCGGTGATGGATGTTTGAGGTTCGTAAGAGGTAGCGGGAAACCCTCAAACAAGGTCGAAAAGCAGTAGAAACAAAAGCAGCAGGAGTAGGAGACGAAATACATGAAAGATGGAAGGAGACATGAGGTTCTCCGGTGAGCTCTGTGAGAACGAATCATAGTGGTATGAATGGTATGATGGCCTCTGAAACATTACTTGGTGATGGTGGGAGGGGACGTGAGCAACATGTTGGTATTAAAACATGAAAGCCCAATCCCTGAAATAGCAGGGCATTCAACAGATAGGTATTGTGGGGGATGCAAGTGAACATTGATAAAATTAGACGCGATAGAAATCAGAGGCATTAGAACAGAAGGAGGCCCCTAGTCATGATAGTTATTCACGAGGGGACCACGACCTATTTTAGAAGACATTATGCTTGACGCTGGGTGGCTTTGCAACACTGGGAGGTGCGTAAGTCCTATATCCTGGAGATCTGTGAATAAAGATTAATATTGCGATAGGTAGGTGAGTCGCGCGAATGCCCATATACTAGGCACCCTCACAATCGAGGATGTTGAGATTAGGACAGTCTTCGATAGATAAGCTCTAACGTGGATTACGTTGGATTTGACCCCGTTCTTGTTGGCAACGGAGGATGAGCAAATAGAAGGTATATCGTTGCGAATTTTTAAATAAATACATGTACTGGGGGAAAACTGCTTCCTTGTGCTTCACATTGTCCTAAATGCTTCTCTGAGTTAACGTGCGCTAATGATAGGGGGGCATAGGTAGGTAGGTACCTAACTTTGAAGGTTCCACCATCTCTTGTCGGTGCCTATTTGGGTATGCCGTCTCTGGCCGTCCAACCTTCAGCTCAACGACTTGACATTCTGTAACCTAATATACTCTAAATATTGCCTGTTCTGACACTTGAGACCTCCACCACTTGTTTTCCTTTTTGTAGGCAAAATTTACCCAAGAAAGCAGCCTTAATACTCAAATCACCCAATCTTATACTCCCACCAACGTGCAACATGAGGAAGATAAGGACTGCTTTCCTGCCGGGGTCACACACCCGACATCGGGGCTCTCCCGCTCTACCGTCCTACCGGTAGTCACCAACTCGAGCTCCCGCCCCACCATAAAAAGTTGCAGCACTATCGCGAACAAGATCGGCCAGTCTGCAATTGTCTGACTGGAGCACAAAACACAGCAAGGCTCGATAACCACTGGCCAACATGCCCGGCGCAACTCTCGTCGAGGGAGACACCCCGACCATGACCAATGGTTCCAACGCCTCCAATAGCTCCAATGGCTCGGAGAACGGCGTCAATGGCCATCACACCTCTCGCACGCCCTCCCTCTCTGGCCTTTCTCTCACCGAGTACAGCGCAAACCCGACACCCAATTCCGATGCCACTTCGAGTCGCGTGACAGACATTGTTCCTCCCGAATTCATCCTGCCGAACGGGCATCCTGATGTTGGTTTCTCTCTACATCCTCCCCTCCCTCCCCTCCCATTAACCTCGATGTCTCGCTAACCACGGCTGGATGGCCGCCTGTACAGTACCTGCGCTTGATCCTCACCTCGCGAGTCTATGAAGCCTGTAAGGAAACGTCACTGACCGCTGCCGTAAATTTGTCGAACCGTCTCGAATGCAATGTCCTACTCAAGAGGGAGGACGAGCAGCCCGTGTTCAGCTTCAAGCTGCGGGGTGCTTATAACAAGATGGCGCACTTGGACCGCAAGCAAAGCTGGAAGGGTGTTGTGGCCTGTAGCGCCGGGAACCATGCCCAGGGAGTTGCCTACTCGGCCCGCCTGCTCAAGATCCCCGCCACCATCGTCATGCCCAGGGAACGCCGAGCATCAAGCACAAGAACGTCTCGAGAATGGGCGGCTGTGTCGTGCTGCATGGCCTCGACTTTGACGCCGCCAAGGAAGAATGTGCGAGGCTGGAGGAACAGCACGGCCTCATCAACATCCCCCCTTTCGACGATCCCTATGTCATCGCCGGCCAGGGCACCATAGGCATGGAACTTTTGCGGCAGACCAACATCCAGAAGCTGGAAGCTATATTTTGCTGCGTTGGCGGAGGTGGACTTATCGCCGGTATCGGTGTTTACGTTAAGAGGATAGCGCCCCATGTCAAAATCATCGGTGTCGAGACCGAAGACGCCAACGCCATGGTCCAGTCGCTGCATCAAGGCAAACGCGTCGTGCTCAAGGAAGTGGGCCTATTTGCCGACGGAGCGGCCGTCAAGACGGTAGGTGAAGAAACCTTCCGCATCTGTCAAGAGGTCATCGATGAGGTCATCCAGGTCAACACGGACGAGACGTGCGCCGCTATCAAGGACGTCTTCGAGGACACCCGTTCCATCGTCGAGCCTGCCGGCGCCTTGTCGTTGGCAGGCTTGAAGAAATGGGTCGCTACCAACCCTTCGAGCGATCCATCCCGAAGCCTTATTGCCATCACGAGCGGCGCCAACATGAACTTTGACCGCCTTCGTTTCGTCGCGGAGCGTGCCACACTGGGTGAGGGCAAGGAAGCCTTGCTGTGCGTGAGCATCCCAGAGCGGCCAGGCTCTTTTGCCGAGCTAGTCAACAACGTCATGCCCCATGCCGTGACCGAATTCTCGTATCGCTATGCGACGGATGAAGTGGCCAACATCTTGATGGGTATCTCGCTGCCGGCGGCTTCCGACAGGGTGCAGGAGCTACAAGTGCTCATGGATCGTATCACGGCTTCGGGGATGACCGTGACGGACCTTTCGGGCGACGAGTTGGCCAAGTCGCACATTCGATATCTCGTTGGCGGGCGATCCGACGTCCCCAATGAACGGCTATACATGTTTAACTTCCCTGAACGACCTGGGGCCCTAGAGAAATTCCTCCAAACCCTAAGGCTCAAGTTTAACATCAGCCTGTTTCAGTACCGTAACGGTGGTAGTGACGTAGGCAAAGTATTGACGGGTATCCAGTGCCCAGCCGATGAGGTGACTGATCTAGAAAGGTCGCTCAAGGAAATTGGATACCCATGGGAAGATTGCACCCAGAGCCAAGTATTCAAGACGTTCCTCCGGAGCTAAGGATTAGACATAATAAGGGGGAAAGCGAAGGGGCTTCGGGAAAACCTTGGCGTTAGGGGGGTCAGGGCGTTCTGATAACATTGATATAGAGAACATTGTTGCTGCATGAAGGCGAACCATGGGCACCGCGTAATGTACCTTCTGCGTAAAGTACTACAAGCGATAGACTTAATAACCATTGTGAAAAATCCCCGAGGAGATCACGGCCTCGTAGCTAGCCTACTACCACTACGTATTAATTACCACTGCTAATAAGGGAAGAGGATACAAATAATCGCAGGAAGACGAACTATGGTTATACGTGCAGTGATTATAATAGAAGAAGCTGACGAAAATACGAGATTCGTGCGTAACTCATACTAACTACTCAATCTTGTAGTTCGTTTGGCCGTAAATTCTAGGTAACCAATGCGCAACGCGCTTACAATTAAGATACATGTTAGTGTAATACTCGCATTTATCGAGCCTAAAATTTTCTCCTATTGCTAATGAAACGATGAGTACCGAGTCCTAGGTTAGACACATAAAGCCGGTCACATAAACCATAGCGTAACCCATGGTCCGAAGTCAGTGACTTGAGCATCAAAAGAAGTTGCTAAAGCTGCTGTGACTACTCATAGGATGATTGACCTTATCCTAACAAACGTTTGTTATTATCCAGGTTTGGATTAACTTGCTAGGTCAAGCTTCATATCAAAGATAATAACAGACAGCAAACTTAAATATTTACAATAAATAGATTAGTTACTTTCAAGTTGCTTAACACTCAAAATGTACCTTGTAGGAAAGGCTGAACCAGCCCAGGACATTCCTAGATCAGACACCCCAACCCTGTCAGCTATTGATGGGACCCACTTTTTTCAGGCTAAGTTTAGTCGGGATTTCATTTCTACCTTGTGAACGGAACATCGCAGTAATACTACTACTACCAAGGCGGGACAACGAAGACATGCCTATTTCACTTATTTCGTCGCTCAGGGCGCTGTCCCTTCGCGCAAAGCCAGCCTCCCGCGGGCTCCCATCATTATACCGAAAACAACCTACCATTCGATCCATCTCCCAGAGCGCCCTCGCCCCGACACAAGCACAGAGACCGGCGATTGCGAGGCGCACGACCGCCGTCGCCGCGACACTAGCACAGCAGCAGACGAGGGGCATGAAAGTACACAGCTCTGTCAAGAAGCGATGTGAACATTGCAAGGTCAGCCAATGCCTAAAGCCCCGAGTCCCATCTTATCACCAGACGTGACAAGGCGATGCCTGCCATGTCACATACAACGCTTTGCTCATGACACTGCATGTAATATAGCGTGAAATGCTATAACCAGAGACCGCTAACTTAGGTGTCTGAACAGGTTGTGCGGAGGAAAGCTGGCAAGCGACACCGGGGTTATCTATACATCATTTGCAGCTCGAACCCGAGACACAAGCAACGCCAGGGCTAATGTGACGGCGAAATATCGATATCAGACGGATATACCATCTCTGGTTGAGGGCACCACACTTCCCCAACATCCGCGAATAGCGTCCCCTTAGCCCACTCTTTTCACGAGGTGTATTTTTACCGCGACCGATCTACGCATAGAAGCAGAAATCAAGACGGTGCTTGTACAGATATAACTGCTGCATGAGGCGTTCGGGAACTATACTCTGGGGCAGATGACACATGAGAAGACGAGGCAGGAAGACCGAAAGCTAGCGAGCCAGCAATTGAACGATGAAGCTTCAGGACACCATGAGCTAGCTAGTTTACATGCCACCAATATACCGCTCCATGCTCTCCCACTCGGTCTTGCCCGTGGACAAGAGGTAGCGTATGTGGTTGATGTCGGTGACGCCGCGATGGCGCTCGAACTCGGCGCGCGCAAAGCCGCGCGTCTCGGAGCGGGTCGCCGGGTCGCCGATATGTCGTGTGCCGCGCAGGACGGTGCGGTAGAGGGCCAGGACACGTGCACGCTGGAGGAACTGTAGAGTCGTGAAAATGAAAACTTCATTAGTATGCACCGTCGTCAATCTGCGACAATGAACCGTGACTACTGACGTGATCCAGGCTCAAGGTCGGCCGCAGCCGGCTCTTGGGTGGCGTGCCGGTCGCATATCTTCGGAGGGCGATCGCAGTGTACGGCTGGATTGGCCGGAAGGGGACCATTAGGTAAGTGTGTAGGTATGAATTGGTATCGAAAGTGCTACGGCGGCATTAAGTTGGTTGAATGAGATAGTGAATGAGATAGCGCTCCAATAAATTGCCCAGCAACATATAATAGCTAATGCAGCGATAAGATCTACGGTACTTAGATAGTACCGTATATACACATCTAATGGGTATAGTTTAACACTGTGCACTGTCGGAAACCCTTAGCATCAATCTATACACAAATGAAGGGTCAATCTTGCACGAACTTATAAACGCAGGCCGTTTTATTATTCCACTTTCATTTCAATTCATCGTGTGTTTTTACTCTCTATTGCCTTCCTTGACGATTTTATCCTGTTCTCACTAGCACCTCGTCACCATCACGCGTCCCATCTGACCTGACCAACTTCGGTCCGAGATAACATGGCGACTTCAAAGGAGAGTGCCAAGCGAAAACGCATTGCTACGGATCCCATAGATAAGGTCAACTCAAAGGGCGACGGCCAGTTCATCCAAGAACATTTATGTCCCAGGTATGAGGCCAATTCATCACCCTAAGCCCATGATTACAAACCGCCCTATCCAAGCGTTCTCCGTTTTGACGTATAAAAACCTTGGAACAGTGATTCATCGTGGACTTCTTGGTCACACCCTAATAATCACGAAACATACTCGCTCGCTCTCATGAGCGCGGGAAGGCTGGACAGCGTTGACTTGGACGCATGCTATAATCTCATCGAGGAAACTAGCCGTGCCGATTACGAATCCTCAACCTCGGGCTGGAAGCCCGTCAAGAAAATGGCCGAGATGAAGTCACCTGAGCTGAGATATATTCTTGTCAAAGATCAAGAAGGTATTGTCCGCGGCTTCACCTCCCTAATGCCTACGTATGAGGAAGGTGAGCCAGTTGTATACTGCTACGAGATCCATCTAAAGCCGGAGCTTCAACGGTACGGTTACTTCACTTTTTGTAGTCTCCCATCCTGGTATTGATGACAGGCTACTCGGGCCCCTTAGTAACTATCGTTGATCCCTGGCTAAAACCATTTAGAACCGGCCTAGGCAGGAGATTAATGTCCTTTCTCGAGAGCGTGGCTGCTCACACGCCTCCGATCAAGAAAATCATGTTGACTTGTTTTCTAAGCAACCAAAAAGCCCTCGCCTTCTACAAATCATTTGGTTTCACACAGGACCCAATCTCTCCCGTTCCCAAGAAGCTAAGGTATGGAAGGCAATTCATCCCGGATTATGTCATTATGAGCAAGACTGTAGAAAGCAAAGCAGTATCGAACACGGCTTCCTCGTAATATCATCGCTCGCAGCAAATGTTTTCCATGGGCTGGACGGCGTATCCGTGAAGGACACAGAGTTGATTTTAGGTTTCGACCTGCGCTTTTCTACAGTTAACTGGGAGAGCGTCAGACTGAGGAATTACTTCATCACTGATCTGAAGGCCGTGCGTTGTGAACTTTCAATCATGAAAGCCTTGAGAAGAACGACGAACTGCTCTGATTTGTTATTTATATCGCCTTTGTTGCAAACTATTCCGAACTCGCTGCATTCGATTTAGCTACTACAAACGAGATCTAAGCTTTTTCAAGGCGGCGTAACCCTCGACGTTCGTTCGACTCGGAAGTTAAAAAACAATTAGGATGTGGAAGTAGCATTAGATCCGGACTCCGCTACCGCCATTCTACGAGAACTAGGTAGGTAGGATCGGTATATCGCCAGGCTTTATATCTAAATTTGAGTATCATGAAAGCTGACTGCCGGGGAAAGCACTTTACGCAGATGCTCTCACCACCAACTACATGCACCAAAGGTGCCCATCTAGTTTCAAGCTTTTGTGCGTACCATCCCCTCAAGAGACCGTACAACATTTCAGACATCTTATCATAAGGATTCTCCTAGTTCCATCCCGCCATTATCATTCCACAAACTCAACATCTCCGAAATAGCCCCTAAATTCTACAACTGTACAGCACTGTGATCTCCCGACAACCCATCATGGCAGAAATGATTTTAGGCGCGACTTCACAGGGCAACCCAGTCGCGGAGCGCCTCCAGCAGCTGCAGAACCTCGCTCTCGGCGAGATGGGGGGCGACTAGAAGTCCAAACTCTTCATCTGCTGTCCCTGTACCAGCTGTGTGCTAGGGTTCTTCGTTCCGTGTCTTTGTACGTTCGTTACTATATCCACCTCCCTTCTCCTGGCCCCAGGACATCGAATATATAACACTTGATTTTCTTTACCGACTGAAACTTGGCGATTACAGTAGTCGGCCAGACCACAAACCGCCTCCTCGACCCGATGGCCCTCCTCCCCGCCATGCTCAATGTCGACTGCCTCATCCACGGCGTGTTGCAGTGTGTCTGCGGCATGGGGTGGATGTACGATACCCTCCCCCCTCTTCCCCTTTCCGATCCCCTCCGCCTCGGGCAGCTATAGCCATTCATGATAGGCGCTCAGCTAACCCGCCAACCAGCTGGACCATGTTAAAGCGCGAGCAGATACGAGGGCGCTTTGGCATTCCGGGGAACCCGCTGGAAGACTACTGTGTTAGCTTCTGGTGCCAGGTATGTATGACTCTAGCTCGTCTTCACCTCACTTGATCCGACGATCATCAAACCTTCTCCTCAGACAGCCAGTTGGCCGGCTCGGTGGTATCGTCATGATATAAGCAAATTCTCCCGCTGTCGACTTGAGTTAACTGACATGAAACGATATCGTTGCTACAACAGTGTTGCGCAATTATTCAACACGACAACGAGGTGGCAAAGCGCATGCCGAAGCCGCTAGATCTCTTGAACAAGCAGCCTCTGCCGATGCCAGATATGAGAAGTAGGAATCCATCTGCTCTTTTGTTTATTCTATCACTAACTAATTGGATTGGGGAATAGTGCCCGGGGCCTCGACCTGACATGTTGGTTTCGGCGATCAACCGCATTCAACAACGGTCGCACTCATTTTGAGTTGGATAGTATTAAGAGTAGAAATACCATACAGTGGCTAAAACTAGGCAGAATAAAATATGTCACGATCCAACAAAACCCTGTACTATGCATCTTCATTTCGGCATCTGCCAGTAGAGTAAGCCTTGATCGTCACAGCAAGTCACAGCACTTATGTCAAATAGACTATTCTCATCGCTTCATTATATATACATATGATATATACATGTATCGTAAATCGTCATTCAATACCCCTATTCTTCAAGAGTATAAAGGTACGGGTATAGGTTGGTTGTGGTTTTAGTTGTTTCCCGGTGGTTTTGAATGAAATCTCCATTAAACTTCAAGCCCCTTAAATAACCGGTCACACGTTTCGTATAGCGCTAGCAATCGTACAATCATACGTCGACTTCGTGACTCCCAGGTCGGGTTTTGTGTTTTCTTTCAGACGTTGGTATTGAATCCTCATGTTCCATAATGGACCCTTCGTGACAATGGGGTTTTAATATATAACTTTCGCCACAATCATAAGAGTTCCCTCATCTCATAGATCTCTACTCGTGGCAAGAAGCGATAACAAACTCTTGCTCCATGAAAAGATAACCGAAAACTAGCCGGCTTCAAGATTAATAGCGGTGTTGGCGAGCGTCGCTCGATCTCCGTCGATCATCATAACTCCTGCGACCGCCATAGTACGCAGCCGGGGGTGCGCGGGGGCTGCGTCCGCGCGTCTCGTGGGCGACGGGCTGCACGATTTCGACGCGGCGCGGGCTCCGCGAGTGATGGTGGTGAGAGCGGTGCGAGTGGCGGGAGTGCGAGCGCCGGGCGTACGGCGTGCTGGCGTGGTACGTCGACATGTGCGGCGGGGGTTTCTCATGGTCGGGCTCGTACGTGGTGCCCCAGAGTCCCGGCGTCCGCATGTTCCCGCACGACCGGATGATCCACAACAGGATTAGGAAGCCGATGATGGACCCGATGACGATGCCGGCGATGGCGCCACCGCTGAGGTTGGGCGACGAACTACTGCTGTCGCTGTTGTCTGCGACGACTGTGGTGGTTTCTTGCCGACTTGTGAGAACCTTGGTGATGGCTTGGGGTATGGTTCTCGTCACCTCGGACGCAAGCGCAATGGTTGGCGCCATTAGTTGAAATTGTAGGAGGTACGTGTGTTACCGTGTGTCGTTGATTGATTAAGACCAGTCTTATAACCAGTTATTCGATGTATCCACACCACGTACGTTTGAGGCGCTCACGAAAGGTACGATCAATTCAACTTTAGGTGGCAATCAAGAACAAGTAAGAGAACCAACAAGCTCAGAACGAGCCAGAGCCATTCATATATGCGACGAACATTACACCCCCATGCAAAAGGGCGACAGATTGCGCGAGCATGAGACTAAAGCGTGGTGACGCCATGGCTGCAAAAGGTTGGTAGTACGGTGATATGCTAAATACATGAGGCTTGGCGACGAAGGAGAGGAGAGGAGGCTAGGAGGGGGACGTTTGCAGATCAATGGGCCTTCCTACTGTATGTTTCGCTGGATTGAAACCTGCAGGCTGCAAAAGTGGTGATGGGAGATGGGAGATGGACGGATGCCGAATGGAGGGCTATCAGAAGCTGTTGAATCTCGATGGGGTGCCTTGGCCTATGGCAGACCTATGGGTGCTAGTCAGGGCGGTCGCGCATCGTAATTGGCTGGTTTGCGTTACACCCCTGACGACTGTTTGGTTCACACAACGTCGCTTAGACTGGTGATGTATGATGAACGAACTCGGGTGAGGGGCACGGAGGAATGCAAACGGTTTGTACCTTATGTAACCGATAGGTGCGGTACAGGTATTTGAGATGGAAGGTATGGAATTTTGTGTTCGCATGTGAACATTGCGAGTTCGATTCATATGCTACTGTATGTCGACCTAGACCTAAAGCAATTGGGAAGTTGAAATCACTTAATCAATGCCTTCGATGCATTGGAAGTCTTAATGCATCGTGTCTGTATGGATGAGTATCAAGGTACCTAACTAACTTATAGCAGAGCCGCATACTTTGCTGCAACCAAACATGAGGTGATAAGTACATGGGCTGATTAACACGAGCCTGCATTTGCTACATTGTAATGCAAGACATTTCCTGATCTGCGTCACATTTACAGCTGCAATTGGTACAACACTAAACAACAATGCTGTTGTTTTTCAGCCATGCCGATCATCTAAGGAAGTGGTGGTTTTTTTACTGGATACCTAAAGTGCCGTCAGCGCTGCAGTACATTGTACAGTAAAATCGTGTAAGGCAGGCGACACACAGGCTTTCTTCCTCGGTGGGGGAAAACAGTCTCTCACGTGATTGCGCGACCTTGGCCGTGTCAAGGGGTGCCCAGGAACATCCTAATCTGTTAAATCCATTCAATTTACGCGCCCACGGATGCGCCACGCGTCTCTTTGATCAGCCGCTCCACTGTACCTCGTCGCCATCTAGAACGTCATGAACAATTACATCTCGTAGTAGAAACATCACACTATCTACCACCCATCATGTGGATACTCGAGAATGAAGGCGAAGCCTCGTCGTGAGTCTGCCGCTATCTCGTTTCATCCCATGTGTCTTGCGCCTGTGCACCTCGACGCTAACCCATGCTATCTTGCTATATAGATAAACGAGTATGGCTTCGCCCGGGAAACGTTATCTTTTCGGTCGCACCGTCGCCGAACGTATGTGCACGGATTTCACATCGTATGTCGCCTGCTGACTGTGTCCCAGCCGGCCAGCTTGCCATACAAGGACCGGTGCCGAGAGAGTATCGCGGAAGCATGTGACGATAGCCGTGGATCAAGTTGAGGACGGCCATGCGGTGCGTCCTTAAACCCAGCTGCTTTATTCTGGCTATGAGACGGCCGCTGACCGTAATCTACTAGGAAGTCATGGGAAGCCGCTCCAAGGTCACCATCGAGATCTTGGCTCCAAGGGGGGTACTAAAGTGAATGGCCAAAAGTATCGCAGCGAGACATGCATTCTATCCCAAGATTCAAATACCTTTCAGATGGGCTCGTTCCGCCCCTCTTCCGGTTCGTTCATCCTACAACCCCGCGCGACGGTTTCCATGGCTGACGATAAGTTGTGTCATGGTTTTCTAGCATTACTTGGTTTCCCGTTGTTTTGAGCTTTTCTTTCACGAGCAACCAACTGCGCGCAAACCCCTTCACGGTCTACGCCAAAGCTTCGAACAGCTCGACATCAAGCTCCTGTCTGACTACGATGTTCAGCTTACCACCCATGTTGTTTCGAAGAAGCGCAACACTCCGAAAGGGCTGCAAGCCCTAATCAGGCAAATACATTGTTAATGACGGTTTCATAGATGCCATCGTGAATGCTGCTTCCACAGAGACGCCCGGCGACGATTTTACTACGAGCTTACTCGAGCAGGACTTCGATGCCAACTGGCCCGATCCCATGCGCTTCCTCCCACCACCGGGCGAAGAACCCGTTCCTAGGCAACCAGAATCATTCGCCCCCGACCCCTCGCGTGCACAGCTCTTCGACGGCTACACATTCATATTCTACGAAAACAAGCAGTACGAGAGTCTCCTCGCCCCCATCACGAACGGCAGGGGTAAAGCCCTCCTGAACGTCGTGGTCGCGGGAGAGACACAGATCGATGATTTCATCCGGTATGTGAAAGGGGTTGCAGGTGAAAAGGGACTGGGGGAATTCGAGGATGGTAGTGAGGGTAAAGGCGTTGTCGTAGTGAAGTGGATGCCCAACTCGGAGGAGAACGCGGATTGGTATGCCGATTTCTTCAGGTCTATATCTTTGCGCCTAGACCATCGCCTCATCGATCAGAAGGACTTTCTCGGTGCGATTTTGAATAATGATGCAAGCGGACTGCGACGGCCCCTGGAATTTGAATCACTACCAGCCACCTCTCAAATACAGCAACCTTCGTCATCCGGTGAGCAGCAACCGATGGAAGTCGATCCAATAGAAGAAATAGCTCCGGAACCTCCGGTACCGATTACACGGCGAAGAGGCCGAGGACCCGTTCGAAGCAGGTTCCAAGGTTTTGCGGTTTCTCTCGCCGACGATGACAGCCCAGCCGAACCACCCGCTGTCGCAATGGAGGTTAATGACCCCGTGCCCGTGACGGCGAACGTCGAGGCTTCCCAGGAAGGCCTTTTTGTGTCGCAAGATATACCAGAACCTGAACCTCAAGATGTCGCTCCCGTCAAGCAGCCGTCCCAACGCTCACAACGGAAGCGGCCGGGGCCCGATGACATAATGGACAGTATAGCCCCTACAGCTGCGCAAGTCAAACGCCGTCGAATTGCAGCGGGCGAGGAGCCAATACCAGCACGACGTCGCGAAAAGTCAGCTACTCCCGTAGTTCAGCCCGAAAAGCAGAGCATGATAATGAAGCCGTCGCCAAAGATTAAAAAGGAAGTCGACGTTCTCGAGATGGCGCGACTTCATCGGGAAGAGGCGGAGCAACGGGCAAAACTGGAGCGGGAGGAACTGGAAGCAGAGCCAGGTGACTTGGATCTGGCCGAGATCCGACGCCTCCACTTGAGGAGCCCATGTCACTACGACAAGCACCCCAGGCACGCACGCGCGAGCAAGACATAGCCGACGGCCGATGGGATCCAGCATGGAATGGGCGGAATTTTAAGAGGTTCCGACAACGAGACGCGGTACAAGGGCGAACGATCGAGAAGATCATCGTCGCGCTCGAGGAAGTGAAGTCGAAAGGCTTCGGTATCGGTGACGACTACTGGCTCGAGGACAGCATCAGTCAGGCGAGGCCCAAGAAGCCGGACGATCGATCGCAGTCACGCAGCCAATCCCTCAAGAAATCCAATAGTACGGCAGAAGAGTCTCGGAGAGCGCAGAAACTGGTGGAGAATCTGGAGCCGGTAGATAGCAGTGAGGATGAAGTTGTGCCCGGCACGGGAAATGCGAGCCAAGATGATGACGGTGACGATGATGACGACGTGATCATCACCTCGAGCTCACGCACGCGCGCAACGAGGTCGTCGGCGAACACGACGCAGTCGCAGTTGCAGTTGCAGTTGCGGGCCACACAGAGCACGTTGGATAGAACACAACCTCCCGCCGGACGGGCAAGCGGTCAGCGACGACACCACCGGCGAGAGAGAAACCAGCCAAGAGAGCCAAGGGACTAACCCTCAATCCCAGTGACGACGATAGCGATGATGATGACGAAATTCGCTTCCGTTTCGGTAGGCGGTGAACATCTCAAGCTATCGGAGAAAGAGAGAAAAAGGTTAGTTTGTATCAATACTATTGCTTATTTGAGCCGAATGCTATCGATGAGAGTAAAGCATCCGAGAGGGTATCGCGTCTATCTATCACTTCGATCTATGTATATTATCCATTGCCTTGCTAGTAATCACCTATAGAATAGCACCCAATAACGACGAGGATAGGGATGATGATTAATGAATAGGAGCGCAGAAACTGCGCGAAGGACACCAGTCCATAGTAAGCCTGAAGCCATTTCTTGCAAAGTCAGTCGCCTTGTCGCCGTGAAAGATGCAATTCCTTAGTCCATTCCATGTCCAAACAAGTAGATGCAGCGTACATAACATGAACGCCTTTTTGTCCATGTCCATTTCAGTCCTCAAATTTGGAATATCCCACGCTCTCACAAGGTACGCGCCATCCATCTATTCTATCCATTCAAAAACGAAATTAAGATGTTGATAACCACCGTCAACCAACGAATCAATCCATGGCATCCATATCTCCGGAACTACTCGCCTCGCTCTCATCGACCAGGAGACCGATCAAACTCGAGCTCAGCATAGTCTCGTAATTTACCCAGGGGTGGATCTCGCCAAACAACTTGGTCCCATCCCGTCCGGCGGCGCGGAGCAGTTCGGGCTCGCCGCCGGTGGAAGGGCAGGTACGGCGAATGTTATACACCCTGCCCCGAGCGCGGTCCAGGCGTCCTTCCCGCGCCGCCCCGTCTGCTTCTTGAGCATGCCGGGCGTCACGCGCGTACGACGCGCCCGGCGAGGTTCCGCAGGTCGGCGGTCGGTGTTCGCCAGCCGCGCCCAGTCGAGCGGCGAGTGGCCCGGCTCCAGCGTCACCTTCCGCGCGGCTTCGCCGGCTTGCTGCTGTGCGTCGGCGGCGGCGCGAGCGTGGATGTGCCCGGCTGCCGGTCGTATTGCCGGTTCGGAAGGCGACGAGGGCCGCGCTGGTGGCGCGAGGGAGGAGGTCGGGTTCGTGACTGGGTGAGTTTTGGTGGGCGAGGTGGCGGCGGCGCGCATCGACATTGTGGGCGCGAGACTCGGTTGTGTTGTTGAGTTTGGCGCGACTCGTGCGATCGCGGCTGCTGAGGTTGGTGGTGTCGCTGTCGATGACGAGAGGGAAAAGGAGGGTATGGACCCCGCTGCTGGGCCCGTGGCCGCGTAGCTTTTGGCGTTGTTTTGCGGCGACGATGCGATCGCGATTACAGGTGTCTCGGTGCTCGTGGATTTGTCTATTGCTGTCTCTGTCTCTACCTCGGAGGATGGAGAGGAGGTCTTTGATATAGGATTGCGATCCGCCGCGGCGCCCCTCCTTGTCGACGTTTCTTGGCGGGCAACAAATAGGCGCTAGAGCTTCCACGGTCGGGAGCTTCGTTTACATCGGATGGCGAGCGGGTGGACGGCGGCTGCTGTATCCTCGGAGATCCGCGGCATAGCGCTACTAGGGTCTCGATGAAAGGTGGTCGTCGGATCGCTAGGTATAGGACAGACGCCAGATGAGTGACCAGCCTAATAAGGCCATTCTGGGCGTTTTTGGTGGCAGCCGGGGTCTGCCGTGCCGTCCGTATGAACCTCGTATATGGATGAAGAACGAGAGTAATGGTGTTGTATTTAAGTGAAGGTTGGGATTTGTTTGGTCAGCAAGCGACTAGGCAAGCGCTAGGAGTCGAAGAATAATGCGCTAGTGGTGGGGTGTTTCGGCAGGCGGATGCCCCGCCTCTGCCCCGCCATCGCCGAGGACCCATTAGGTACCTAGCTCCCGGTTCAGTCTCAGTCCCCATTATTACTATACCTTAGGTACCTAGTAAGAAGTATTGACTTCATCTAGCTAATTTGCTATATATGTCGAGAAGTCTCACTAATCAGCATTCGAGGTCCTGAGCTTGTGTGTAGGTTTATCAAATTCGCTTTTTCAAATTTTCTTCTTATTCCATATTGTGATGTTACTTCTTATGTCTCTTGTACCCTACTTCTGTATATATTGAATTACTCTTCATATGTCAAAAATACTCTCATTCTGTCATCCAGACCCTTACTTATAGGAGACCGCATAAACGCTGTGGTTGCTCAGCTCTTGTGATTATGAAGTTGCATAGGTGGTCACATAGGCTAATGATCTTACCTCAAGATGTTCAGTGCTCCCGGCTTGGGAGTCTAGCAACAGGCCAGCCAAGTCTTCCTTCTTTTTCTGCAGTTCCATCACACGCTAATAAACTCATTAGCATTGCGCAAGAATGTAGGCTGGGGGAGGACCGACCTCTTCAATGTGTCCCGGACATAAAATCTGACTGTGGTCACTTCTTTCTTTTGTCCCAGTCTGTGCACTCGAGCGAGTGCCTGTTCCTCCAAAGTCGGGTTCCTGGAGATAATGTTAGTTTAAGAGTATTACAGTCTCAATCGCGTCGTTTGATTTACCAATGCGGCTCCATGAGGTACGCTCGAGATGCTTCGGTTAATGTTAGACTAAAGAGCCATGTTAGCCTGGTTTTATGGTCTACTTTGTCTTCCCTATTTCTCTATAGGCGCACTCACCGACAGCGCCACACGTAAGCGTCAATAGCAATACTTTAATAGTAGGGTCCTTCCGAAATCTGTCGATGATTCCCTTTCTTTCCTTCTGCGGCACTTTGCCGTCGAAGCGAAGATGGCCGATACCCGCCTGCTTAAGGCCCTGCGCAATTACATCAAGCGTCATTCTCCACGTCGAGAAAAACGACGCTGTTTAGTCTTCGAGTTAGTTATCTCACGTTGGTATGCGTAGTACCTTTGCATACTCACCTCTTGGTATCAGTTGGCTGGTATCTTAAGTCTGTGACCAAAGCCGTTACCTTAGACGGCAGCCCAGCGAATGAGGAAACGCTTGTAGGGTGGCTGTCAGCTTCAATGGAATCTTCTTCGAATGCGAATCGGTTTAGCGATACTATCGCCATTGAGTGAGACGGGTGATGTCCGCATGAAATAGTCCGCGCGCCTCGTGGCGGTGACTGTGTGCAGTCCGAACAGAAAAACCGAAAGCACTCTGAAAATAGCGGCTTCGATGTGGGGCTAGAATCCTCAAGTAAAGTCTCAGTCATGTTCGTGGGTGAGCCACATAACTCGCACGCAAGCGTCGTTGTTTCGTATTGGAAGTTGAACGTCGGCTGTGCTATTGTTTCCCAACCTGTCAGTTGGGGTATATTAGAGTCGTACATCACCTTTTGGTCGTGCCGAGAGGAATAATGAAGCCCCAGGTTACAAATCAGCCGCATTTGGTTGATTTGCTGTATCACATTTACGAATCTAGGAGCAGCCCGGTGTGGTTCCCCAAACGCTAGTTCCCTCATAGTCGCAATAGTCTGTGTCTTGACATCCTCATACAGCGCTCTCTCATCAGGTGTAAAGCCAACGGTATGACGAAGGTCAGTGCGAGTGGGAAGATTGATTGTCGCTTTTGGGCGTCGAAGGATAAGACACCGGACAGTAATTTCAAGCGGCGGACCGCTTCTTCTGCTCTGCTTGATTTCCACAAGTGTGTTATATCGCTATCAAATCGCCTGGTGTCGTCGTAAGGGCAGACTTGGAGAAACTTCAACAACGCGGCCAAGTCAGATAGTCTATTTTGTATTGGAGTGCCCGTGACCGCCCAGCGCATGTCGGCCGGAGGTCACAAATAGCCTTAGCCATTTGAGAAGTAGTGTTGCGAATGAAATGCGCTGCAGTTCATCATTATATCAGTAGGATATGATAGCATTGTGAATCTGACCCTACCTTCATCGAGAACAACCCGCTTCCAATGCGTGGAGAACAGAATAGATTGATCTAGCCTGCCTCCACTCTTCCACTCGGCAGAAACAGTATGGTAAGTTGTTAAGACAATATTTACGCTCTGTGTCTCGAGGAAGTCCGTCAATCTTAATTTGCCATGATGTCGACGCCATGTTAATTGGCCTGTTACTACATGGCTAGACCAAATGTCAGTGATTAAACTTCGTAGAAAAGTGACACGGCCACTGACTGTGCTAGTTGTTCCTCCACGTGTCGATTACTATAGGCAGGTTAATTGACCGTTTCTCTGATCACCATGTTTGGTTCCAGTACGTACGTGGGGGCGGCACTACGATGAGGGTCGTGTTGCTAGCTCTGTCTTCGGAAATCTCAGTGTCAACGAAGTCCGCCTCTTGGAGATCAGCAGCAATCAGAGAAATCATTGTCAAAGTTTTACCCAACCCCATAGGGTCTGCAATTATGCCGCCGAGGAATTGGGAAGGTTCTTTAGATTGGTGGGAGCCGGATATCAAGTTGACGAACCTAGCTAGTATTAGAATATCAAAACGGAAGATAGTATCTGTTGGGCCAGGATAAAATCTTACGTATGGCCCTGTGACCCTCGTACTCGCGTCCAGATATCCTTACTTGAGTCAAAAGCCCATCCTTTTTCACGTCGCAGCATGAATGTCAGTGCTTGTTTTTGATGTCCACATGGTGTTAGCAGACACTTAAAAACATCTCGGCTTTAATCTTACCTTTCGAGTAATGTTTCGATAGCGTCTGGTTGTGGCGCTTCGACGAGGTCTTCGTTAGTATTAAGGAGGGCTAAGAGCTCTGATCGTTCTGGTATGATCTCCGGTATGCCCAGATCCATAGAATTTGTGATACTATTTATCTCTGAGGTCATTGGCAATGACACGAAGTCGGTCGATGAGAGTCGATGAGGATTGCAGTACTTGACTTCCCAGTCACAATGGCGCGGGTCTTGCAAGAAGATATCGTAGCTCTGAAAAAATGTTCCTAGCTCCTCCGACAGGCTCCATGGACCATAGAGAATGAAACTAAGCGAACAAGGAATCATTCGAGAAGTACTTCTTATTCGCTTCTTTGCCTTGTCTCTATCCTCGTCTTCTAAAGTGCAGCTAACTTGGAGAAGAACCATCGGCTCGTCCAGAATAGCCTGTAACATTTGTCTATGCTGGGTTGGTATGCTGCCATTTGAATACCTTTCATGTGTCAAAGTAAAGGTGCTGCAGGAGTCTAGTTGGGCGGAAATAGATATGAGACTATGCTCTTGTTCAGAAAGGAGTGGGCCAGGCGTAAACTCGCATTCCCCAGTGACCCCAGAGAACTTCGAGTTCACATGTTAGATCTATGCTTCGAGATAGTAAATTATGACTGAACCTACCGAGCCAAAACATACTATATAGTCACTAGAACTGATATTCACGGGGTTTTCTGGTTCATATGCAATATTGTTGGCAACTCCCCAATAATCGGCATGTTGAAAGCGCGCATCCATTGTTGGTGGCTACCTGGGTACTTACTTAAGTACTGTTGGGGATATAAACGACAGATTCAAGTCCTGCTGAAGAGAAAGAGGGGGAGGGGTTGTCAAGTAAACTAAGAGTAAATGATCGAGGAAAAAAAGAAACCGGATTAAAAATGCGATGTGCAGATAATCCTGTACGACTTGCGACGCCGTCTAGCCAATTGATGCAAGTGCTGTCTCTCGTGATAGTAGATGTCTAGTAGGAATATTATGTACTAGCCCATTAGGCAATGGGTCGCGCCCTAATTTCATTTGCGAATGCATGCTTCATTATTCTCTATTGGATGATAGCCATCCACACAGCCTCAACTCCGTCCATCAGCGACTGCATTCTGCAATGCACTTAGCCACACCGAAAACTAGGTAGTTAGCCTCGAGGGGAGCTTCCCTAGCTCTCTGACCTAGTTCATCTATTGCCAAACTAGATTCTTGGGCAGTTTGTATCTCGATACACAATTCTTTGGTTCCCTTTTAATTGCGAACACTATAGGCCGTTGACAATGCCTTTGCGGCAAAGAGACCCGGGAACAGCCAAAGCCCAGCGCACAGTCGAGGCGGCTTTTCATGAGCTTGAAAGCTCTGTGTCGCCAGCTGACTCGGCGGGTTTTGAGAACATGACGTTAAATGATGTGCGGAAGGCAGCGCTGGATATCGAAAATCAATTAGCAGCACGACAATCTTTACGCAATATGCGCCGTCTAGAGCCGCTATTCTCCGGACTGATGTATTATTCAAAATCCATCGAAGTTCTGTGTAATGGAACACCCTACCTGCCGTGGCTCTGGGCTCCAATATCAGTAATATTAAAGGTAGGAGGCCTAGTTGATCACCCTCCAAGGGTCAGGAAAGGTCGCGTCTAATATGACACACTAGATATCCTCGGATTACATCGAGGCTTTTGAGCAAATAGTTAAGGCCTATTCGCGTATTGGGGAGTCTCTTACTAGGTTTGAGGTTTTGCAACAGTCTTTTCACCAGAACCCTGCGTTTCAGCAGACACTCGCCATCTTCTACTCGGATATACTAGAGTTCCACAAACAAGCATATAAATCTCTTCGACGAAGCTGTATGTTCTGAGACGATACAAGTTTTTATAAATCCCCCTAACACATTCTTGCCAGCATGGAAACTATTTTTTCTCACGTCATGGGGACGTTTCCAAGGCCGCTTTGATAATATACTGGACGATCTCAAACATCACGAGGACCAACTTGATAGAGAGGCGAACGCATATAACATAGTAGAAGCGAAGAACATAAGAGAAAAACTTGAGGAGTGGCGACAAGAAAACCTCACCAAGGCCAGTCAGGAAGAAAAGGAGCAGAATGCCCATCAACTGCAAGCCGTATGCACCTGGCTAAGAGTTAACGACGCGGACCAGATCGTTATATACGATCAAGTATCTATTGAAGCATCTAGACATCCTGGCACTTGCTCCTGGGTCTTCACTCAGGCTACAATCGCAAGTTGGCTTAGTAACAAGAGAAGCGACCCATTCATCTGGCTACAGGGGAATCCTGGCTGCGGCAAGAGCGTCATTGCTGCTCAGGTTGTTAACTTTCTTAGCACACAGGATTCGATTGTGGTTTCTCATTTCTGCAACTCCTCCTACGCGTCATCGACGCAATATGATGAAGTCTTGAGATCACTCTTGTTTCAGATTATCCGTCACAGCGGCCCAATGAACGCTTATGTATACGGGCAGTACGTCGGAAAGAAAGCGGCAAGCCTTGTTGTCCTTGAACAACTCTTGCAGCTAGCTACCACCGCGCTCTCAGACGATCTCGGCGACAGCCGAACTATTTACGTAATCATAGATGGGCTTGATGACCTGGATGTTGAAAAGCAAAAGAGATTTTTTACTCTCATGAATCGCATCTCTCGAGATAGTCTTTCCCGCCCTAACAGCGCGACCTGCAAAATTCTAGTTGCGTCTCGAACAACACATCTCATCAGAGAGTGCCTCCGTAAAAAGACTGCTGTCTCCCTGAGCGACGAAAGGCCCAAATTGACGGACGCGATTGCCATTTATTCCGAGCAGAGACTGAAGGCACATCGCTCTAGATTCGCTGAGTTATATCTCCGAGATTCGGACTTAGTGAGCATCGCACGTCAAATTTCCCAGAAGGCAGATGGTAAAACTGCAGACCATCGTTCCATAGTTGAACAATTCGCTAATGTTTGCCAGGGATGTTTCTCTGGGCTAGGTTGGTTCTTGACTACCTCACTCACAATATTTTCTACAGCAGCCAAATACAAGAGGCCGTAGACACATTACCTCGAAAGTTAGCTAAATTGTGAGGTTTCCTAAAGAGTTTAGCCAGCGCGCTGGGCGAACTAACATCGCTTCTATAGTTACGAGAGAGTCTTGACGCAGATGATCACAAGATTCGACGCTCGCTCCGTCGAAAGGTTACGGACGATATTCGGCTGGATTGCATTCGGAAGCCGTCCACTTCGACGCACTGAGTTTCGTTCAGCATTATCCTACTCTGCTGGTATAACGTCAGTGGAGGAGCTAGCACCTTCTCATCTTTTCGATATGTGCTCACCTCTTGTCGAAGAACGCCCCGATTCGAGCTTATGGTTTATTCATGTATCCGTAAAGGAGTAAGCTTCATGCCTCATACCCTATACAACAAAGCGAGTAACTAGTTCTTAGATACCTCCAGACCTCTGAAAGCGTGGTCAAGATAAACCAAGAGAAAGCATATCTTGAACACGCTATCGCTACCACCACTTGTATTTCGTCAGGACTTGACGTGTTTCAACCAGATTACCAGAACCATGACCGTCTTAAACGTATGCTTAGAGGATTACATGGATTCCACGTCTTTGCCTACGAACATTGGATTGACTGTGTCCTCAATGCCCTCTCGCTGGGGGATACTGGAGAGGATATGTCCCAGTTCCTTGGGATTCTATCCGGGGCCTCACAAAAGCTAGTCAATACCAAATGACTCATCAACTACCCCAAATGAGAGCGTTTTAATATCGGAACCCAAGCTTGAGCTTCTCAGGCGGTTCCCGCCATTATTCCAAGCTGTGGGGGAATTCTTACTCGCTCGTAATAAGAAGACCAGCCACGTAAACAGTAACGGTAAACATTCCGCCCTATACCCATCACCCACAGTATACATCTCTAACTTCGATTTTCAAGACGTTATGCGTAAAATCACCAAGCTACGGTATTTTGGATAACTATCAAATAGCCCTCACGGAGTGTCTGTCGATGCAAGAGTTTCCAGGCATTACCGCAGAGGAGCTCGCGCAGTTCCGGCTAAACCATTGTAGAGGAGCCTTTATATGCCGTCTTGATTTTGTTCTGAAAGCTTCGAACAGGATATGCAGCGAGTTGATCATGAAATCTTACACGCAATACCCCTGAAGTGCTCTCTCCCTTCATGCCAATATCCGCCGTTTTCAACGAAAGAAGCACTAGGGCGCCACATACAAAAGTGCCACAGCCATACCATACATGGATCTAAAATGAAGAGTATTAGGAGAGTGACTCAAATACCCACGAATAACCAGTCAATCGAGATGATCAGAAGGAAGCATCCTACTAGAGCAGTTGAACAATGGGGGCCGCCCCCGGCTACAAAAGTGGCCGACCAGAACTTGGCAACCTAATCAATGGCCTTGAACAGGAAACGCATGACTTAAACAGCTCCGATGCGCCTGAAAATCTACTAGATCAAAATGGCTTGACGGATAATATAGTGAATACGGTCGAACCATCGCAGCAGTCACAGACTATAGTGACCAAGGGATATACATGGAAGCAATTCAGTTGCTTCCACTGGTCCCAGTACCAAACACTTCCTTCTGACACCTACGGCAACCTAGAAGCGGACGACACAGCTAGAGACAACTCTTCAATCCTTACTATCCCTTCGAAGAACTACCATAAACATAGTGATGGCGATTCACCCCTTTTCTATCCATCCAGCAATCAAGGTTCCTCGGATCGTCAATCCTCACCATACCCGTATCCCTTAGCTACTTCTCGACCATGTGAGTATTTCTATATATATTATTGCATAAAATCTGTAGCTGTTGCCTGATTTGCTAACGTATCATTATTAAATACACTCAGCGCCCGAGCCAACGGGTCCTATTTTGGATCCTGGGGCGCCACGCCCGGCGGCGTCATACTCCCCCGCCCGCGACTATTTTCCGAATATGTATTTTTCTGTAGAAGACATTTATGGGCAACTTACGGACGACGTCGAGGAATGGGCAAAAGCCAATGTTTGGCCGTAGCGCCCTCCAGCACAATCGGATGAGTATCAACATGGGCCCCCGAGCCCCAAATCAGATTAGCAGTCTATACGTTCAGACTCACAAGTTGAAGCTAATGCCCAGATCCTACCACTGCTATCATATGTGTTATTAGATCATTTTATGATTTATCGTATTGGGATGCGACTTCAGTGTTGGTGAGTATTCTTTTGGAGTTTCTGATACTAACCGGTACGACTACGCTGCTGATATCTTTGCTTGCAGACGGCGAATCGGACCTCGAATTTAAATCTCGATTTGATAAACGACGGGAAAAAATGCAGTTAATTCAACATGATAGCACTAGAAACTTCAGTAATGCGCCTTATCTTCGATATCTGTTTCTCGTGCTGACTGGCTGGCTGACTACCCGACCGCATCCAATGCTAACATTCTGTTCTACTAGGCCTTCTGGTGTTGTCCGAAGAAAAACACATTTACGAGCGGTGGTTTAAGGCAGTGAAAAGAGGGGACTGTACCCAGGGCGGCGAAATATACCAAATTTCCAATACCACGGGATACATAAAAAGAGAAAACACTCGCGATCGCATGCGGAAACTTAGAAGACGAATAATAATGATACTCGTCAAGGCAGAGTAAACCTTCTGTGCTAGACTGGCGTAACACTAAGATTTTTTCATGGGACTTCATCAATAGCTCACAATGCTCACGTATCAGTCATAGGCAGCGATGATAACTGGGTATGGCGCTCATCTTGGGAGCTCTTAGACCAATTGAGCCTGTGTTAGGCAAAAAATTGTTGACCTCGTTTTCATAATCTGCTTTCACCATGTGGAAGGGTGGCGCCGTGTCCCAACTTAAAACCATTCTTTTGCCGCCGACTCGTTATTTCATAGCCAATTTATTGTACAACTATTCAAATATAGCAATCAACTTCATGTCAGGTGTTTATGGTGGCAACTGTCAGCAGCAGCGAGGCATGCATACCAAGTGGGCTGGCTGATGCAGATGCAGTGGTGAGTGTGGTTCGAGGGAAAATGCGGTGTGCATGGAGACACCATCTCGCAAGGAACGTCCCCCACAAAGCGTGGTTTTTCCTCCTTATTTCGGGACGAATATCATCGTCAATACATACGAACTCACTCCAACGGACCGGCGGGAAGCCTGGTCCTACCCAGTCCATATTAGCGCCCCTAATCATATGGGGATTCCTAGCAAGGGCTGGCGACAAACGCACGACGACAGCAGATGATGTTGTAGTAGCTCTCACAGGTTACCAGCTATGGGATCAACATGCCTTGGCAGCCTGAACCCAACACCGGCAACGACTTGCTCCAATAACCCCAAACGCCAAAATATTTTAACAACAAACAAAACACACCGTCGCCATCTCCGATAAACAATAATAGCAACGCAGCCCAGCAATTATACGTACCCGTAATAGATCTCCTGCCAAGAGACATCCCCCATATTACCACAATCTCGACGGCCTGTAATAACAACAGCAGCAGCGCTAATCTAAGCGAAACTAGGTAGTACCTAGGTAGCGTTAACCGCAGCAGGCTTTACCTAAGCAGTGCCGCTTTTGCACAAGCTAAAAATTTATAGGCTTCAATTAATTACCTAAGACATGTCCAACTATCTACTAGGTAATTACTAGGTAGACTATGTACCGTAAATGCAGCGTATAAAACAGTTCAATACGGTTTAATTAATGCCGACCAATGCTATGTAGGTAGCGTTCCTTACTCGGTCCTTAATCAAAGAATGTATGACGCAAAGTTTCACATTGTGCTTGTGTTATCCGTGCTCATCATGATACCTAGCGAGCATGTGCTGCTCGATTGCCAGACAATCACTTAGTCATTGGCTGTCTATCGATTTCGATTCCAAGCTTAGGATGCCACGAAAATGCCGTTTTCAACTGCATGACAAGAATAGTGACTTCTTACAAATGATTCCTAAACACCGAAATTACAGGGTTTGGCATTTACAGACGACCCTGTGAATTCGCACCATCCGAACTATGGTCAGGATCATGTGGAAATAAAAAGCCATGATGTTCTGCAAACCTTGCAAGTCGCCCTCGATAGTCCCTGCTTGTCGGCATCCACACATCCGTTGGTATAACCACCTTCGAAATCTGTGATCACCACGTGTTCTCCTTGTCGATGATTACATTGTCTACCTTGACGTCTCCCCAGATGACTCCTACCCGGTGCAGCTCCTTGAGCGTGCCCTCAATTTGTCTCGCCCACTCTTGCTTCATGGCTAGCGGCGTATCGTCTTTCATGGCGTAGCGAAGCGTGACTTCATGGTCGATGTATGCTAGTAATAGCCCTAGCGTAGTGTCACTGGATTTGTTGTGGGCTACGCCGTGTAGGCGACCGACTCGCACATCAGGGCCGAAATTGGCTTTGTGTATCTTCTCATAGGCTTTGATCTCCTTGCTCATCGGACAGTCGCCAACACCTAGTCCAAACGGCTGTTTGAAGAAGCAGGTAGTCATATGACCGGAGCCGTCCAGATCAACACGAACTCTACCAGGGATCCTGTCAAGCGCGTGCTCCGGGTTTCGAAGTAGACCTCGATTTCCGAGGATCAACGAAACATGTCCAATCCTCCATGGCATCCAGAAGATCACCGTCTAACCACATTTGCGGCGAATTGAGACCACCGTGGTCGTCAACATGGCGTGCAACAGGCACGTCATTCACGGCCTCGATCCTACAGCCGAACGTTTCCGGAAACAAGTATTCAGATAGAAGTGGTTTGGCCTCCCCACTGCGAATTTTCTCAGGGTCGAATGATGGTAATAGTTCCGGGCCAGTTGAACGAAAAGAGGTTTGGATAAAGTAATAATCCATTCGTACACGTCTTCCTCTTCAATGCCTTCGAACTCTTCAGGCCCAGATGGTTCTATGGCTCGTAGATATTTCAGATACAAAGTGGTGGTTGCGGGTGAGTTCTGAAAGAAAGTTGGTGACAAGTGAATATTGAAGCATCTGCCATTGAACCTAATGGAAAATACCGCACTATCGTCTACTTCGCGACCGGTCAAGGTGAATATGACTTTGGCGAATACCAGAGGTCGCGATTCGTGTCGGATTCCATGCTTGAGCCTTTACGAGAAGAAAGGCGAGAGCAGAACGAAGGGTGACGTGTCCATCCTTCACGAGATGAGGGTAGGCGAGATGAACCGGGGAATGGCCTTGTAGAACGCGAGGAAGTCATTTCGCAAATGAGAGATTGTGTCCCTCCGTGAAACATAAGAGAAAAATTACAGCAGCCGCGACTACACTTTTAGATGTATATTATATATATTTTATTTTGTATTTTATATTCTTAGTTTATACATCTAACGGTATGGCGCTATAACTGATTTGCCCACCGTTTCATTCTGCGTAAATGGTACGTAAATCAGGTGCTCAGTCAACAGCCTGCCCAGATCATGGGCTGAGCCGAGACTGAGCAAAAGCAGCGATTGCGCTAAGCTCAATTTATCTCAATTCTTCCAATGGCAGCCGGTAAACCAACAACCACCACCACCACTACCACACCATTACTACAGCACTGCTAACACTACTACCGCTGCCCTACCTATTGTCGCCGCCAGCACCGCCATCACTATCTATCAGTACCACCACGACTACATACCTACTACAAATCCCTCTATGGAACATACGGCACCGCTACACCTCGTAATAACCACGACCACGACAACAGCACGGCCTCATCTACAACCATGTCCGCCCCGGCTCCGTCTCGCTCCTAAACCACCACCCCTGAAGCCACGAGACCAAAATGTTGCTCCCGTGCCGGCGCCGCTTTGAAGGAAATAAAAAGATGGGCCACGAAACCTCCTAAATCCCTCGGCTACCACGAACACTCGCCCGCAGATGCCCTCGCTCGGTGCCTCGGCCACAAAGGGTATCAATCGGACCCCCTAACCCCTAAGATCGCCTCCGCCTCGAAGCAATCCCGGCCCGGACAGACACCCAGTCTTGCAACGCGAGCACGGCCACCACTACTACTCCCTTACCCCAACGCACACAAAGCGTCCCACCTCGTTCATCGCTACCCCTTCCAACTCGAATCACGCCACATACGACGACCTCAACTCGGCCTCGGCAGCCGCCTTCAGCCCGCACCTCAGTAGCAATGTCACCCCACGCTCCGGATCCAGACAGAGTCGCGTTGACAGCGCAAACAGACCCCCAATGGCACCCCGAGCCACGGTCGTTCCGACTCCTGGGATTCCAAGTCGGGCTTCCCTTTCGCGAGCCCCTTTGGTCAGGGGGACTCGTCCAGACGACCAGTCGTCACCTTTAGTGCTGTCAGTCCCGACAGGAACACCATCCTAAGGCAAGACGATTTGACATCCCGGGACGCCAAGTTCTTCCACGCCAGCGATGTAAAGACAACCCGGCCTACGAGCGTCTCCAAGGTCACGTCCCCGAGGAATTCGACTTTCTTCTATGCCAATGGTACTGGTAATAGCAACGGCAATGGCAATGGCAACAGGCCTAAATCATCCAGCCCCGCTGCCCTATCTCCCCCGCTTTCACCTGGTTTGAGCAGGAGTCAAGAGAATGTAGCGAGCAAATTCATGTATGCGAACGGCACCCGAGCTACGGCCCACGCCGCCGCCCATGGTGTCTCGTGGATCAGCACCAACTTTATCGACCACTTCGAAAGCTCCCACCGTCCGCCCGGCTGTGGCTCCACAACGACCTGTCTCGCCCAGCAAACTACCTTCGCGTTCGTCATCAACCAGGAACAGCACCGGTTCACAAAGTACCACCATAAGCACTGCTGCTACGACTGCTCCCGCCGCTCGTGCCCAGATTTCTCCTCCACCCCGTTGGTACCATCAACCCCTGGGCTACGACGGTCTGGTACCGCCACTTCACGGTCCAGTGGTCATTCACGCTCAGGCAGTTTAATCAAGGGAGAAAGTGTTTACGAGTCTTTGAAGCCCATGGCATCTCCCACCACTGGCCTGTTCCCTCCTGCCAACCTCTCTCCGACGATGCCTCCGCCGCTGACGTTGGCTTCCATCATCCAAGCGGCCGAAGAATTCACCGAGCACGACAATGATGCCCCGCTTGATGATCAGTCAGTGCTGCAGAGTCCCACAGCCAAATCGCCCGTCTCTTCAACAGACCCTGTGACGGAGTTGATCACAAACGCCGAAGAGAACGGAAAGTTCAGGACTTGCAGATCAGGAACGGGTCCCTTGAGGCCATCAACCGGACCCTAGAGCGCCAGCTACGAAAACAAACTGCCGAATTGCGAAGGTATCGACGTCTTTCACGTGCTGGTCATTTGTCCTTAGCTTCCACCATTGTGCCTAGTGATGTACCGTCTGAGACCATACCAGAAGTAGAATTAGGTTATCTGGGGTTAACAGACCTCTTTGAAGAGGAGGCTTCCATGGAAGAGTCAGAAGATGAATCGTTCTCAGATACCGATTCCGTGTCATCCGACTTAAGTCCAAGTATCGTCGCGGAACGAGATGCGAAACACCGCCCCCGAGATGAAGAACGACTGCAGCTGGACTTATCCAAGCACCAGCAAATGCTCGTTGATTCGCAAAAGATCAATCAAAGCATTAAAAGATGCCTTGATTGGACAGATGAGCTGATCAGCGAGGGCAAGAAGGCACTCGAATACAAAGTGAGAGCCAGTGATATCAAATTGGGTGGTAGAATATTGGACCCTTTGGATGATGAAGACGAGAAACCCAAGCTACCTTCCTCTGACGACACGATCCACTTGACGCTAAACCTATAGAAGAACTTTTTGAAACACCCACAAGTTGGGAAGTAGAACCCCAAGACCGGGACAGCGGCCTAGAGCTCTCTAGAGATGAAGAAGAATAGGAGACGAATATACATCTCATCAAAATAATCGCCACTCACTAAGACAAAGTTTCTTTCTAGTCACATACACGGTAGGGACCGGCGCATAGGCATAAATCAGGGTAACGATGGCGTTATATGCCTGGGTGGCAAGCTTCACGGCAGGCACACTTAGGCTTTTCTTTGATTTTGGTTTTTCCTCAGACTACACGTCTCTTTTCTTTGTCGCAATTGTATCACCAACACAATTCCCAGAATAAATACCATGGATTGGAGTCGACACTACCGCGAACCCATCTTCACCTCATCCGTCTAATGTCGTTTCCTAATTTTCTTTTGAGATACCCCATATTCGACTCGTCCCGAGAGTCGGTCGAGCAACATCTACAGCCTAAAAAGGGCAAGTTGCTAGAAATAACTAAAATCGTTTTGAGCTTTGAGCCTCATTAACGATATGGAAAAGTGCACATAGGCGGATACTCTGCATAGAGCATGTAACATGGGTCGTTCTGTGTCCATGTACTTTACTTATTAGAGAACCCAATCCATGAATTTCACAAATGACCTCCAGTGTTTACTGAAAACGTCCTTTGATTCTGACCCTTTTTCACCAGTGTGCAACCATTCTCTATAAGTACAAACGGTTGATAGCGAAACGGCTTACTGGCCTTCTCGGGGACTCGTCCATAGACCATTGAAGTTCTGTTCCTAAGTTTCATTGTGTCATGTGTTATAGACATAATCGAGTATCCAATTCTTTTATCCAGTACTGAAAGGCTGAACCAATTGAATGGCTATTCAAGTAGACCCATAGTGTAAACTTATTAGGAGGCTAATGATAGGGAGGTAACTTATTTACAATTTGTTTCTCCTCCTCTATGACTTGGATATGACGCAAAGATCTAACATCGCCACCTCGTAATATTGGTTAGGTACCTAGTACTACCAATTATTTACGTCTAGACATACATGCCGCAGGGATTATAGTAAAGACAAGGAAGGGTTGCGGTAACTTTTTTTTTCAGCTCAAGCTGAGCTATAACTTATTGAGTTGAAAGATGAGCCCCTAATACGGACCATATACGTCTATTCTTACGAACTGATTCCGATTCGTAACCGTCGAGGCAAAAACTGGTGGTCTTTGGACTCAGGAGGAAAATGTCACAAGACCTACGAAACATTATACAAGAGACGGCAAGAGAGCTACCAGATATCAACGATGCTTCCTTCGGCTCATATTTCGATCAATTCGGGAGCTCACGTGTTGTGCTCATCGGTGATGGGAGGTAATACTCTCTTTTAACCCACCTATGTCCTTGCACACTTCTCACCACCGATCCCACGACACTTAAAACTTCAAAATCCCAACCCCCAGATAACAAACCACAACCCCAGCCACGGGACGTCCGAGTTCTATCGCGCCCGCGCAGCCATCACGAAGCACCTGATATCCGAGCACGGCTTCAACACAGTCTGTCTCGAATGCGACTGGCCCGACGCGCGGGCGATCGACGACTACACGCGCCTCCACACGCGCCTCCAGGGCCAGGGCCCGGCGTCGTCGTCGTCGGAGCCCGAGGTGCAGTCTATGCGCATCTTCGACCACTTCCCGCGCTGGATGTGGCGGAATACCGAGACGCAGGACTTCGTCGACTGGCTGCGCGAGCACAACGCCGGCCTGCCCATGTACAAGCGGACCTCGTTCAACGGCCTCGACGTCTACAGTATGGGGGCGTCGACGAAGGCTGTTGTTGATTATTTGGCTCGTGTATGTTTGTCCCTCGCTCTCTTTTCCTTTTTGATTCGTGAGTTGGAGGCTTTGCCTGCCTAGTGCCCCGTCATCTTGACCTAGACCAAGGTAGAATTAAATTTTTAAAATAAACGTAAATATCCTAAATTACAGGATAATACATTCTTCAGGCGAAGAACAGAACAAGATAGTTAACGCCTCCTTTAACCACCAGGTAGACCCAACTCTAGCCAAAATCGCCCGGCGTCGATACGGCTGTCTGGACCCATGGCTCGACGACCCGGCCGAGTACGGGCGATCATCCAGCTCAGCATGTGAATCAGGCGTGCTCAAGATGCTGCAGGACCTACTCTCCAGACGTCTCGGTACGCGGTCCCAAGTATTTTCAAATATGTATACCCCTTTTCAACCCCTATATATAATATACATAATACATAATACATAATACACTCCCACAAACGCCTACCTAGTCACTAACCCCCTTTTTGCACACTTCGTCCAGAACTAGCAAAGCACCCCGACAACGGCGACGCCTTCCTCGACGCCGAGATGAACGCGCGCGTCGTCCAGGGCGCAGAGGCGTACTACGAGGCGTTATTCCACGCGGACCGCTCGTCGTGGGACCTGCGCGACACGCACATGCACACGGTCCTCACGCGGCTGCTGAAGCTCCGCGCAGGCTCCAAGGCCGTGGTGTGGGCGCACAACTCGCACGTGGCGGACGCGCGGGCCTCGTTCTCCCGCAACCCGAGGGAGATCAACATGGGGCAGCTGTGTCGCGAGAGCTTTGGCGCCGAGGCGGTTTCGATACTTGGGTGTGGGACGCATGTTGGTACCGGTATGATTTCCCCCTCTCTCGTCATAATTCCCCGTCACCTAAGTACCTACCCCTATTTATCTCTTCCGGTTGCTTTTCAGGATTCCTGTACTACACATACATTCATATCTATTTTCTCATCCCACACTCACTAACCAATCCTCCTCACCATCACAGTCACAGCAGCCAACGACTGGGACGAGGACATGCAGACCAAACCCGTAAACCCCTCGCGCAGCGACAGCTACGAGCGAATGCTGCACTCCACCAACATGCCCTCCTTCCTCCTCGACATACGGGGTAACCCGCGCCTGCGCGCCGCAGACGCCACGCCGCGCTTACAGCGCTTCATAGGCGTCATCTACAGACCCGACACGGAGCGCGCGAGCCACTACGTGCCCTGCCTGCTGTCGAAGCAGTACGACGCCTTCGTGTGGTTCGACGAGACGGGGGCGCTGCACCCCTTCGAGACGGCGCAGCCGAAAGAGCCCCTGGCGAAGGGGGAGACGTATCCTTTTGGGCTATAGTGGAGGTGGCAAATGAAGTAAATTGAATAACTGAATCTTGTTACTAGTAGTTGCATTTGCCTAACAACAGTTGTAATGAAATATCGTTCAAGGTTGAGGTAGGTGGGTATGGAGGAAGTCAGAATATGCAAATCCGGGATTATATAGGCGGAACGCCAATTCATCGGAGCAAAAGCTTCGAGTACCTAAGGTACAGATAAGTTGTTATCAATACACCGAATCGACATTTACATTCTTCGTTATCTCCTCTCATAAGTCGTGAAAGTAGGGAAAGAATAAAACCGTCTAATTAGGGAGGGGTGATTAAATCGCTATTTAAATCTAGCAAAGCCAAAGCTCGTTCATCCCTCTTCTTCACAAGAGCTGCTGTCGCAGATCATTTATGCCGGGACGCTGTCTATCGAATATTCCAAAACCTATGCGGGGAACAAACCGCAAAAAAAAAAAAGACAAAACGGTTACAAACCCAGACCTGACCCAACGGCTCACCATTTCGAGAACAGAGAGTGTGTGTGTTGGGAGGCAGCACCTGTGTGCTGGGAGGCAGCACCTGTGTGCCTTATCACTTGGCTGCACTCTGCCTCGGCGGACTGGCCAACGACGGCTCAGCTAAATGCTAACAGAAACAGGCTCACACGAGAAGGCGCACCCTCTAAGGCACCCAGGGTACCATTCAACATTCATGGTCAATCACAACTTCTTTTTCGAAGGTTTATGCGCCTAGATTGCCGTTTCGCTACCTTTTTTCTTCGCATCCTTATCCTTGCCCTTCTTTTTCGAATCCTTTTCTTTCTTCATAGCCGCCTCAGCAACCAGCTGTTCAAACGCCATGTAATCGCCTTCTTCCTCTGGTGATCTCTGGGCCTATAGATGAAAAGATTAGTGGTCGAAATTATGGTACAAAAAAAAAAGGATTGGCTGGGTGTGTTGAGAGGTGCTGAGTGAAGGGACATACCTTGGTGAGGATCTCGGCAATTATCACGAGAGCCTGAGCACGTTCTAGCCGCTTGTTAAGGGGCACCTTCTTATCGTAGAGTACAACGTCGCAGACCTCGCGCAGGACACTCTGGATCTCGTACTTACTGCCGCGCCAAGCAGCATTCAGTATCTTGCCTGTGACCTTTCGCTCATACTCCTGCTTTTTCTCATCCGTCCAGTCGGTCACCTCCGGCTTCCTCCATGCGAGCCATCTCCTCCATTGTCTGCTGCGCGTCGATAGCCGAAGAAATCGTGTTCCAGGTCTCCTTGAAAAATGTACCTTTGTCTTTTACACGGCTGAAGAATCCACTGATGCCGAGGAATTTCTGGGATTTAAGCAAGGCGGTGGCCTTAGAAAAGTACACAGCGCCGATGGCATGCAGGATATCGAGACCAAAACTCTCAATCTTCAGGTTCTCAACCTCTAGGGCTATTTTCCCCTGGAAGGCCTTGGTAACGTCGGATCCTTTGTCAGTCTCGGTCCAGACGGATACCCTGTCGATCAATTTACGGGAAAGGGTGTCCACACGCTCTTGACGAACCCTGGCCCGCTCGGCCTCGTATGCTGCCAGCTTCTCCTTCTGTTCCTTAGTCAAGCCACCCTTCTTCTTGTCTTTCTTCCGCAGCTCCTTCTCTTCCTCTGTCAGGCCGTCGAGGTGTGTGTCATCGGACGGGCGATCCATGAGTTGAGGTCGGATGGGGATGGCGTGTTTGGAAGGCGTGGAAGTGCCGGTGCCGGTGCCGGTGCCGGAAGCGCTGAGGCTAGGCGACGGCTGCCGGGTGGGATGGGGGCTTCGTCATGCGTCGTGGCGGCAGTCTCGGCCGGTTTCGTCTCGGCCCCCGATGTGGCTACGCCGGACTTCTCCGATTCATCCTCAACAACGACGGTAGGCGGAGGAGCTGTGCTCGGAGCACCGGCGGCGCCGGCTTCCTTGGCGCTCTCATTTATGGCGTCTTTCGTGCCAGGGAACTCGACATCTTCCTGGTCTTCGGTTGTGATCTCCATGGCGGTGTTCAGATCCTTCATGAGGCTGATCTCGCCGATCCAGTCGACAAAGGCCTCGCCGCCAAAGATGCTGCTGAAGAACTCGGCGGGGTCGACGAAGCCCTCGCCGGGCTTGGCGCTCTCCTTTCCATACTTGTCATAGGCGGCCCGCAAGTCCTTGTCGGACAAGACCTGGTAGGCCTCGCCGATGGTCTGGAACTTCTCGTGTGCCGTGGGGTCGTTGGGGTTCTTGTCTGGACGAGACCAACATGGTCAGCTAGCTACTCGGTCGCAAAGCAAGCGATATCAGCTCTATTGACGTGTGCACACACCTGGGTGATGGACGATGGCAAGCTTGCGGTAGGCCTTTTTTATCTCAATTTCGGTGGCGGTGGGTTGGACGCCCAGGGCGTCGTAATAGGTCGTGTCGACGACCATGTTGAAGCAGGGCGGGGTCGTGTCTGGCGGTAATTGCCCGTACGAGTGTCTCTATATGTGCTGTGCTGTGTCGTGCTGTGTTGTGCTGTGCGATGTATGTATTATGTATTGATGTTACGTGCCACTATCGGTCGAAGGTGTTGACAGGGCGATATCGTGTACGAACGGGGTTCGCAGCAAATTGTTCTGTCTGTGTCCCCGTCGCCGTCGTTGGAGGGGCACTCTTTGTTTGTACTTGGCTACTTCGGTTTGTATCTGGACGTCAAGACAGCCGTAGGTGAGGGATAAGTAAGTAGTAAAACGTCCGGACTTGTAGTCTACACAGATGCAGAGTAATGTATTTAGCGAAAAAGAAACAGAACGTGATGCTATGGTGTAGATGTAGATGTGTTGTGCTGCAAGTTGCAAAGGTATGACGACTTTTTAGCCAAGCCGATAAGGCAGCGCCCAGGTGAGGAATGCGGCACCCCGGCACCACCTTGCGTTCCTCGCACCTCCCCCTGTACATAATACATAGTGAGGTACCTGCCTCCTAGTACGAAACCGTATACCGTAATTAATGGCATCCATGGCTTAGAGACCACCTTGGGTGGGGGTTGAGGGGCCACTACGTAAGCCACACGCTAAGTGAGGTGAGAGACAACCTATATAAAACCCCCTACAAGTAGTTGATGTAATTAGTTGGTATGATAGGTAGATTCTTAGTAGTCCTTCGGTATGTGTGATTTATCATTAAAAATTGATCAACTGGATTGACTATCACGACTGCACACCACTCATTTATATAATATGTGACACTTTTGATGGTATGTGAGTTGAGAGGTCAAAAGCACCTTAGTCGCAGTAAAAGAACCTGGGGCTCCTGAAACTCAATGCCAAGTTACAAAATCATTAACATATAATACTAGATTTCCTTGGTGTTCTACGGCGGTATTCTCAATATGCATGGGTTGACTTAGCTGTTTGTGAGGAAGTGGTTAGGTGCACGCGAGGATGGGAAGATGTTTAAGCAACAGCTAAGTCGGGACACGATGCCGTAGATAAACCCTGTATTCCCAATCCGAATCAATGCGACTTAATCAATTGATCTATGAAGAGGCTGTCGAAATGTATGATGAGGAAGGTTTGTGTGTTTAGGTTGATATGACAAAACCGGATGGTTAAATCGTTTACTAAAACGTGATTGTTTCCGGTTACCTGGTGGCTTGCGGCCGACCTTGGTTGCCGTGTTCCCACTTCACGACTCTCTTTCACATGTCAACTGGCCACGATAGGACAAACCCATCCCAATGTTCAAAAAGTCGGAAATTGATAATCATCTATGTCATCTTTAATTTTCTCAATCTGCCATTTTCGTTGAGATCAGAAGACGTGGTATCTTAATCGGCTAAAAACATGTCAAAGACAAACTCTTGGTGGTACATAGAGGGGATCAGCTATCTCGTGTGTCTCCTTGATAAGAATCTAGTATCTGTCAAACCTATTTCCCAACTCTTTATTCGAGATGTACCCCTTTATTCGAGATGTACCCTCTCGACCACCACCGTTACTAGTGTAGCCTGGTCATGTCAGAACCACTACCCTTATTGTACCCCTGCAGCTTTCATTCTCTCGAAGCATTGCCTATAAGCCTCGTGTATCTCGGGTACTACGTATCCGTACTCCTTGAGCTTACTCTCCAGCTTTGTTGTATCCAGTAAGCAATTGCTACGGCCGGCTTTGATCACTTTGGATTGCTCCTCGACGGTGAAGTTCTTCCACGTGAAGCCGGGCCGAACAATGTCTCTGAAAAGAGATAGTACCTCGTTATGGCTGATGGCACCAGGGTTGGTAAAGTTATAGATGCCTGTCTCCTTCCGTTCAGCCATCAGGACCGATGCGGGTAGCAGATCGGTCAGAATGGTGTTACTGTTGGGTATATCGACCACCCGTTCATACTTGCTGATCTTGGTAACGAAGTTGCGCGGGTGCAGATCGTCTGAGACAGGCATGCGCAAGCGCAAGATCAGACAGTTAGTGTAAAATTTCATGACCTACCTAGAGTTAGCCTTGCACGGACATGGCGACGGGAGCTAGCTCACCTCCTCGACATGGCCCTTTGTCTCGGAGTAGAAGCTACCCTTGAAATTGGCCGGATCCGTCTCCGTATATCCCGGACCGCCAATCGGGTGGGCCTCGTCATAATGGTAGATGCAGCCGGTGGCAAAAACGGTGCAGTGAATGCCGGCGAGAGAACAGCAGTCGGTAAGATTGAGGGTGCCGACGACATTGGACCGCATGGTTTCTTCTTTGTGGTCCTCGCACCAATCGACATTGGGACGCCCTGTGCATCCGGCGCAGTTCAAGACGTGGGTTGGCTTGATCTTGTCCAACTCGGCCTTGACGGCTTCACGATCCTCCATGCGCACCGTGGTGGTGCAAACTTCCTTTCCTTGACTTTTCAAGATGGCCTCAAGGTGGCCGGCCACCCAGCCCCTGCCTCCCCAGATAAGAAAGCGATTGGTAGCCATGGCGACTGACTTTCCCTAGTAGGAATCAGGAATCAAGATGATGGCGACTCTGTGTATGGGATGCTGGTATGTTTCTAGTTACGGTGGGGTAATAAGCTAAGAACGGAACTTTAAAAGGGGCAGACCAGCACAGTGACAGAACAGTCAAGACGGCTTGGAGATGAATACGGGAAATGACGGCGAAACGGTTGGATATATATGTATTATTTTTATAGTGGTCCTGGAAAAAAAGGAGCGGAAGTTTTGGAACATTGGAACCGGTACCTAAGGTAATGACTCCGTAAAAATAAGAGAGAAGGTTGGCAGTTGCGACCCTATCCTGAGGCACGGCCGACCCATCTGGAGGGGCACAAACGAGCAAATATTGAACACTTGGCTGCACAAGCAATCTTGATTGTCTTGGGGGAGATGTCGCCTTCCTTCTGAGCCAGCCTGGAGGTATCTGTATCCAAAATTTAAATAGTTATCGGGTTTCATCGAGTTGCACAAGAGCACCTGCAGTACGTAGGTAAGGTAACCTACCTACCTACATCTACATGCATTGATAAATTTACCTATATTGAAGACCTTGTAGCATCTTAGGCACTTGACATTAGCTGTCACATCTATCAGTGCATTGTCTGTATATTTATCGAAGGACGTTGTTTTATTACAAAAAATGAATGGATTCCCGACAGTAATTGGGCCTAAACTAACTGTAACAACTTCATGAAATAGGTAACCTTGAAGGCTCGACAGAGTTCGAACGGCATACTGTATAGAGGGACCAAGGATGACAGCTTCGTGTCCCCACCTTCGGGTAGCGGCACGTTTTATTGAACAACACCGGGTGGACAAGTCATCATTGCCGAACTACATAGCGGATTCAGTGCGCACGAAACTGCAAAGACACAACTTGACATTCATCTAAGTCATCCGAACTGTTATCGTAAGCTAGAGTCATCGAGCTGGAAGGAGGAATCAAAACCGGCCGAGTCCTATATTTCGTAATCGGTCAGCCTGACGGGGGTCGGGGCTACGGATACCCGAGACAGGTCCTTACTTTGGCGTCACGGCGTCGGCCTCTACCTAGGTTTCGAGAGCTCTCGGCGCCGGGAACGGTAGGTTTCTCCCGCAAGGGCGCCTGCGGAAAACGTGCGATTCTCTCTTCGTGCTGGCGGTTAAGATGCCTGTAATTCATGGCGTAAACCACGTGCGTCACACAAATATTAGGCAACTCGCTTAAACGGACACCTACGTATATCCTTGAGCGCCGTGTTGCTGTGAGTTAGGGTGTGCAAGAAAGGGAGTGCATGTCCAAGCACGATTATAATATGCCACACTAGATCGTAGCCGTACAAGTACGAGTTGTGGTAAGAGGGAAAGCTACTTGCCTAGATGGTCTCTTACACAGTACAATTAAAGGATTCGATAGCAGCTAGGCCTAAGCTCCTAAAAAGCGGCGACAGATCTGTGGCTCCGACCACGAAACCGTCACATCTGGGTAAGCGGTTATGCCGGGTCATCCCGCACGCAATGACCATTGGATCTCGATAGCGTGTAGCCTATCTTAGTTTACACATTGGGTCAAGAACAAAATGGACAAGCCATATCCGGCGAGTTGTAAGTAGGTAGATTATCCTGTCATATTTCTGCTGCGAAGCGGATACCTTGAACGGCCTATTTCCCACATATGACTTGCAGTGGTTCTAAGCCTTGACGATTATATTTGCTTTCCAATTATAGAATTACTTGGGTAGGCCAACCTCCAGGTCGGCTACTCGCACATCAAAAACTGCTATCTGTACATTAAACTAGCCGTTTCTAGTCAATCTTTACCCGTATCTTTTAACTGCTCCACGCACTACTTAAATTGGGTTAGAATTGGAGCAGCCAAGAAGCAATTCAGAAATAATAGTTTTTTACCGCGTTTATAACGCGTTTGTAAATGTTAAAACTTATAACAACAAAAAAATATAGCGCTTAAATATTTTAATAGAAAAATTATATTCGATAGCTAAAAATATTTTAATAATAATTAAAAGCAGTTGGTTGAATAGTAAGGTGAAATATAGGTAGGTGTAGGTAGGTGGGTGATTGTAAGCTATTTTTGGCCACTTTGACTGTTTTTTTACGCGTTTTTCTTTTGGAGAAGTAGATTCTACTGGTGTATGCCGAGATACTGTACCTATACAAATTAGGTTAGAAGGAGGGCGGCGGAGGGTATGGTGGGCCTCTTGACTAGAAACGGCTAGTTTGATGTGCGGATAGCAGTTTTTGATGTGCGAGTAGCCGACCTGGCCAACCTCGAGTCTGAAGTTTCCGGACACACGACAAATCGAGTTTAACGTGCTTGCTGCTTGCTGCTTTTGCTCAGGCTCGGCTCACCCTACCCGCAGTCAACGAGCTTTTTGTGATTTTTTTTCTTTAAAAAGATAGGAACGTAATGAGCATTCACTACATCGAGAGTGTATCCAGTGGTTGCGGAGACCGCGTCACCTTGTCAATTCGCTGGAACAAGGCACGGATAGAGGTGGACCTAGACCCTTCTCCCACAGGGACCACGATACAAGATTCTTTCATCGAGAAATATAACGCCACAGTGGAGGATGGAGATGACGAGGCAGAGGAGTTGATATCTGACCAGATTTTGGACGCTATTGTCCAAGCCGGGAGGTTATTGTTTGATCGGCTCGCCCCGCCTCCAGCCCCGGACGCCTCCACCTTAGAGGATCTCCATTCTCTCATCTTCCCGAAAGAATATTCATTCTTTTTCCGCACGAACGTGGAAACTGATGCGGCGGAATTAATTCAGAAAGACAATGAGGACACAGAAACGCACGAGGAATTCGAATTGAAATACCAGCTTTCAGCCAATCAAGACCTAGTGCTACCCAAGTTCTCGACCAGAGACATCCATGTCCTCCAGAAGCTGCTTGGCGACGGTTATATCGCCCACGTCTCAGCGGGGGACCGAGAAATGTGTTGTAAAGTCGGCAACGAGTTGCGTGCCGACGCCTTGCAGAGAGAATTATCCTGTCTTTTGACGATCAGTACCTGTCAGCACGCAGCCGCCCTTCGCGTGCCAAAGCTCCTCGGCCTGATCGAAGCTGCTGACGACGGGAGAACCATCGGACTGCTACAAGAATACATCCCCTGCTCGGATACCTGGGAGCTATCGACGCTGCAAAATATCGAGACGGTTTCTTCGATTGCCAAGGCTCGCAGGGAAAAGTGGGCGTTGCAAATCCAGGAGACCGTCCATTTATTACACCAGATCGGTGTTACGTGGGGTGATGGCAAGGCTGCCAACGTCCTGATCCACCGCGATACGGATGATGTTTGGATCATCGACTTTGGGGGTGGATGGACGGATGGTTGGGTGAGTCGGGAACTGAGTGGGAGTGTGGAGGGTGATTTTGTGGCGGTTAAAAAGATACTCGAGTTTTTGGAAGTTTGACAATTGATTTTGCTAGAGAGAAGGGGTTGCGGTGGGAGGTATACTGGGAGTACGCCTGAGTCACCAGCGCCTTCGCTTAAGGATTATACCTAGAAGTATGTTTTAAGCAGCTCGCAAGATGAGACGGTCTAGCAAATGTGCACCGGGCAAAGGAAATAGACACCAGCTCCTATTGAGGTAAAGCAAGCTCTCGCTCATCCCACATATATCAAAACCTCCCCAACTTGGGTGAAGGGGATAGGGCCGAGGTCACCGGCGCGGGGTCCCGTATGAACTTCATTCCACAAAACAGATAGTCAAACCCGATGAGGTCGCTCCTAGTATTAAAATCTCACGGCAAATAAGCATAACCATCTCTATCCACACCCTTCCTATGCCTCTCTCTCCCACCTCTCTCTCCTCTTCTGCTCCTCATGCTGCACCTGTATCCCTACGATACGCTTGTAATCGTCGCGGTGCCGTTCCGTAGAGAGTATCGAGTCGCCAAGAGGCCACCACGAGGGCTCGACCTCGGGCGGTGGCCTCGGAACAGACGTCTCGTATATCGAGCGGGAACATGGTGCGCAGACTTCGTGCGGTCGGCAGGGGTAACACACTAAAAGTTGTACCTGTTTAGTCATGTTCACTTACCTAATGTAAAAGTGGGGTAGGTATAGCTCAGGCTCAGGCAAAAAGCGGCACGGCTCAGCTGTAATTCCCAATTCGGAACAGGTTGGTAAAACGTATCTTTGAGGTCCCTGTATCTCTTTGAATGGCGTTTCGGCACCAAGTACATAAAAAGTGGAAAAGCGGGACTAAGTAGATAACCAGATGAGCGAATCGGACTTTTATTCAAATAAGCGTACCTAATCTAATTCGTCCATCTAGCTATTTGCTTAGCTTCCCTGTCCACTTTTCATGTACTGGTGCCGAAACGCCATTCAAAGAGATAGGTGGGAAATGTATGTCAGGGCGACCATCTAGCAATCTGGAAACTAACATGTGGCTTAGATAAAAGTCTACAGATCATCTGATCAACTTACCAACATGCCTTATTGTTATTCAAACTTGTAATATCTAGGCCGGAGCTCAGCCTAGAAGAATTGCGTCATGTCAGAGCAAATAGATAGCAAATCTTGGGGATGATGTGGTCTGTGGCTTATACAAGTATCTATCTACCCACGAATGAGATGTTGCATTGGCGGGGGAAATCAACGGGCGCAGAACGGGTACTACATGGGATCCTCCAGTCAGGGGTCCTGCAGACGTGGTGCAGCGATGGCACTGACACAACAGAAACTCTATCTAATCGAGCGCCAGAATCGACCCACTGGTGGATTATTTGAAAAATTCCCGTCGAACCCTTGATTGTTTACCGCTACACGATACAAAGATAGACGTGCATCACTTCATCGAAAATCGACAGGTCAAAGTCGAAAGTCGTTGTGACCCTTAACTGCCACTGCAGATACAAGAAGAAAAGAGCAAAAACTACAAAGTTGCCTGCGCGAGCGATTAAGCTGAAATACTTACTTATCATGAATATCAGGGGCGAGATGAAGATCATTATGTGATACATGTGTTTTATCTAAATGAGGTCTAGATTACAGTGTCTCACCGAGGTGTCGCATGTACCTACATGTGTACCCACAGTGCATTAGGTACATGCAGGTGGGTGGGTAAGCTTCACGTCATTCGTATTCGTATCAGTACATGGGCAATTTGCAATTTGCAATTTTTATGCTACCTCCGGCTCGTCGTGATTACCGCCATGCGCTAGATACAAATTGCCATTGCTGGCAGCAGCTCCCTAAGCTAGGTACTTGGCCTCTAAGTAAATGTAGCTAATGGCGGAACAGAAAGCCTGGCCGACCAAGGAATCCGCCATCCCGCGAGATATGTATTACCGGTACCTTCCTAGTATTAGTAGTGCTTAGTAGCATGGAATGCCCATGGGATAATAAATTTAGTCAGCCCAGACGATCAAATAAGTACAACCCACTCCTATCTCAACTGCACCTTAGCACCATCAACATCGCACACCTCATCACCTTACTATCTGGACGCCTCTTTTCTAGTTTTAATCGTTTCTGTACTGTAGCAGCAGCTTCGCCAAACTAATTGGGATTTTACATCTCAATTTTGTGCGTTGCACCAGACAGTCATCTCGCAGTCTTCAACACGGCGGTTACCGACCTTTTCCCCGATCTAGATTCAACTCCAAAAATGGGGGGTCTCAAAGAAGTTCTCTATTTATGTTCCACCCGAACCAGCTTCGCTCCATCATCCAATGGTAGGTCGACTTCCCCCGCCCTCAAATGCTAGCATGACAACCGTACTAAGCCATGATCTCAACTCTGCAGGAAAGTATGGCACGAACCAGTCCACCAGCGCGATCCCTCCAAGGAGGCGCCGACCCTGCAGGCATGCTTCAAGTTCCTCAACATGACGAGCCGTAGTTTCTCGGCCGTCATTCAAGAATTAAATCACGAGATGCTCGTTCCCATCGCCCTATTCTACCTCGTCCTGCGTGGTCTAGACACGATTGAGGATGACATGACCATCTCCGCCTCTGTCAAGGAGCCGATGCTACGCGACTTCTACAAGAACCTGAAGATAGATGGCTGGACGTTCAATGGCAACGGGCCGGACGAGAAGGATCGCGAGCTGCTCGTTCACTTCGACGATGTTGTCGCCGAGATGAAGAAGCTCAAGCAGAACTACTACGATATCATCGAGGACATCACTATCAAGATGGGTAACGGCATGGCCGACTACGCCATCAATGCCGAGTTCCAGTCTGGTGTCGTGACCGTCGCAGAATACGAGGAATATTGCCACTACGTGCGGGTCTCGTCGGCGAGGGTCTAACACGCCTTTTCGTCGAGGGCAACTACGCCAACCCAGCCCTTCTCCAACGGATGGAGCTCACCGAGAGTATGGGTCAGTTCTTGCAGAAGGTTAACATCATCCGTGATGTGCATGAGGATTTTGAGGATAGCCGTCGTTTCTGGCCCAAAGACATCTGGAGCAAGTATGTCGACAATTGGGACGACCTCTTTGACCCCAAGTACCGCACTCAGGCTGTACACTGCAGTTCTGAGATGGTCCTCAACGCGCTAAGCACGCCGACGAGTGCTTGTTCTACATGGCCGGTATCAAGGAGAGTGTCTTCAACTTCGTCGCCATACCCCAGACCATGGCCATTGCTACACTGGACCTCGTTTTCCAGAACCCTAAGATATTCCATAGCCACCTCAAGATCACCAAGGGCGATGCCTGCCACCTGATGACACAATCCACTCAGAACCTACGCCTAGTGTGCGAGGTTTTCAAGAAATACTCGAAACGGATAGCCCAGAAGAACGATCCAAGGGATCCCCACTATCTCGAAATTAGTATGGCGCTGGGCAAGGTCAGTTGGCCCTAATCGGTTCTTTAGTGGGGCACAAATGCTAATATTTCTGACACAGCTCGAGCAATTTATGGAGACACTCTTCCCATCACAAACCGTGCAACACGTAAAGGCATTACATTCAGAAAAGGTCCAGAATTCATCAGCGGGTCTAGGCGACTTCTGGGAAACCTTGATACTGATAATTGCTGTTCTGTTCTGCTTGCTACTAGTGTCAGGCCTGATGGTACGTGCTGGGCCTCTTGTCCGCCCTGAACTCGAGGATTTGTACTGACTGTAGAAATAGATCGGCGCCGCGTGGGCTATGGGAGCGCGATGGGATATGGCGAGCATTGGTGTCTCCTCGAGTATCGAGGAGGCGGCCAAGATGACAGCTAAGATCGCCCACGGAGAGTTATAGTGGCTCTTACACTTGTAATACTACTTGCTACTGGGCCAAGTTGCCCTCTTTACTCATGATGACGAAGCGCTTTTTGCAGGACAGCATAGGGAATCGGTATGTGGCGCTGTTACTAACGGGAACATAATGACGTGTGGTTTTCGGCCGGGGAAAACAGATCAGGGGGATTAAAGGTCTGTTCAATACGTCAAAAAGACTTTTGCTTGTTACCTAGTGCGACAGCATTATTCATTAATCATTAATTTCGCCAACGTCTTTGGCTTTCGCCGTTTTTCTTTTGTGGTTTGATGCTCTCTGCGAAATACGGATACAGGACGAACAAACACGGGGAGAAGCGAAGATGCACGGATGTCAAATTACAGTCCAGTCTCTTTTTCAATGACTGCGGCTGTGCCGAGAAGTGCTGATATTGAAGACCATGGCGAGGAGTACCGAGTCCAATGCCGGCTCGTAGGCACTCGATGGTAGAAACCTGCTCTCTTTGTTATAAAAGCGGGGTTTTGCTATTGAGGATCGTGAACATTTTCATAGCTTTATTCCCAGGTATTTGTGTTTGGTTCTCTTATCTTGATTTGCTTTTGGTCATACACGGCTTACGTGGGGTTTGCGTGACGTGATCAGATCAACGCTGGCGATCGACTAATGGTTTACACACCATCATAGCAGCAGCGGAATAGCAGAATAAGCTACTGATCGCATAGGAGTAACTAATGCCAACAGGGGTTGTAGTATTCCGCATCTTGACGTCGACTTGGTATGTTTGCGGTGATCGACAAGTTCAGATAAGAAATCCAAGAGTCGATTATATACCTACCTAGGTACTTACTTATCTACATTAGTGGCGCTTCTTTGTACGTACATTTGCCGGTGGCCAGCCCACTGGACCTCACTACCCCAACCCGGAAGAGCTTACGTTGCATTCAACTTCTCCAAAACTCCGTCACATAATGAATAGAGAATCGAAAACGAGTACGATTGGAGATGACTCCTCTTTACAGACGCGAATACGATCCGTATGCATCGAATGAAATGCGCTTTATATATATTTGTATATACTTCAAAGATACCACCCGCTACCCGAATATACATGCATGGTAGGTAGCCGTGGTATGGTAATGTATGGTATGGTATGTCCTGAAATAGGCAAGCCGATAAAGTCCCAAACATCAACGGTCGGCTCTCATCAGCAGCTGGGCTATCCTCTAAAAATATTGCTTCTAATGAAAATCCGACAACATCGCTTTCACCTCTAGGAATCCTAGGTCCTCTTTCTCGCTATGTATTTCCTAAAAAAATCAAAACTACTGTTCGCTCGCTGTCTTTGCGTTCGCTATTATTTCATAAAATGACCGGCGAGGACTGGACTCCCCCACCGGAAGACGATCGATGACCTCATAACATGGGATGAGAGTGATTTTACAGGTTTCCGTTGTTGGCGATGGCGCCGGTGGTGCCCTTGACGTTCAGCTTGACGCTTGCGCCAGTGGCACCAGCGAGCTCCTTCATGCGGTCTGAGACGGCGGCGGCGCTGTTCAGGCCCTCGAGGCTCATGAGGTAGGCAGCGAGACCAGCGACGTGCGGCGAGGCTACGCACGATGAAAGTTAGCTTGCGTGATCATGATCAGGGCACTGCACTGTTGGTGCAAGACTTCAAACTCACCCATGGAGGTCCCGCTGAGCGTCTCCGTGTCCTGGTCGCTCTTGATACCGACGCTTAGGACGTCGACGCCCGGGCCGTAGATGTCGACAACGGTGCCGAAGTTGCTGAAGTCGGCGCGCTGGTCCGTCGTGGCGTCGAGAGCGCCAACCGTGATGGCGTCAGGAGCGCTGGCGGGGCTTGTGTTCGCGGCATCCTGGGCCTCGTTACCGGCGGCTACGACGGGCACGACGCCTGCGGCGGCGAGGTTTTTAATGGCAGTGTTGATGGTTTGAGATAGCCCTCCGCCGAGCGACATGTTCATGACGGCCTTGCCCTTCAGATTCTTCTTCGTCACGTCGTCCGCTACGAAGTTGAGACCTTCCAGCACGTCGGAGTTGGTGCCGCCGCCATCAGCACCTAGAACCTTGACGCCGACGAGCTTGACGTTCTTGGCTACACCGAAGGTAGCGCCACCGATGGTGCCTGAGACGTGAGAACCGTGACCGTTCTCGTCAGTGTCCTAGGGCAGTGTAAGTTTCTGATATCCAGCTTTGCTCCTCGCGAGGTTCAAGCGAGAGATTGTGATAGATTGAACTTACAGCAGTGCCGTTGACAGCGTTGAACGCCAATGTAGCACGTCCCTGGAACTCCTGGTGTGTAGTTCGGATACCGGTATCCACCACATAGGCTGTAATGCCTTGACCGGCTGAGTCGTCGAAAACGTAGCTGTCCTGACCAGCCTGAGCGTGACTGAGACGGACCAATCCGGGGGTGCATTAATCTGAGCCACCAAACCCGCAACCTTGACATATTGGTCGGCCTCGACATAAGATACCATGTCCATCGCGTTGATCTCGGAGGCCATGATCTCGTCACTTTCCATAGCCATAGCGCGCCAGCCATTGGCCATAGAGAAGGAGCGAACTCTGGTCGACAGCAATTTGCCGCTAATACCACGCTTGTTCAGGTTGCGTGTCTGGATGGACGTCCTGACGGAGTCTACATGGGCGTCGATGTCTTCGGAGTTGAATGTGCTGTTGTACACTACAATATACGAGTTGGGGACAATGTTTGTGGCCTCGGGATTGCTGATGAAGGCGCTCACTTGAGGAACTGAGTCGGTATGTGAGTTGAAGTTGCGGATAGGGCCTGCCAGTGCGCCCAAGGGGGCGATGGACAGGAGACCGGCGAGAAGGTTCGAAAATTTAGGTGCCATATTGACTGAATTCCAAGGAAAGCCGGAATCTAGATGTGAATAGTTCCTTCGGTCTTGTCACGGACAAGGTCGAAAGAGGTCGATGAGAATATATACGAATGGCTCAAGTAAAATACAGCCAACCAGCGAAACTGCCGGGTTACGGGAATGGCGAATAGAAGTGGTCTAAAGAGGGGATCCGTTCGAGATATGAATGATCGAAGTAGTGGGGTCGAGACGGCGGGATAAAATGCGATATCAAGAATTGAAGGCGTAAATAGATGACGGTTAATGAGTGATAAGGTGGAGAGGGAAAGAGAGTTGCAATATCTCAGCACTCAATGACCCCGTGTCTATCAAAGACCCTCCGAGCTGTTTCAAACAAAGAGCGGGATAGAAATGAAGAAAGAGGGGAAAGCAGGTTGGGGGGAAGAGGGGACAGAAGGACAGAGAAGAATGAATATGGAAGATCAAGCAATCAAGAATATTGATCCAAATGGCTGTGGTCTTTATTAAAGAGCCGACAGACAGCACAGTCGAAGCCGGGTCTTGGCTTCGGGGGGTCATCCATCACGAGCCACCCACAACAACACGGCCATCGCATTTACACTTACACTTACACTTACATATCTCTACTTACACTACTGGTGCTGGTGGTAGCACCTTTGCCGGGCTATTTTAGCATGGGCCTTCTTCATTACGCTACAGCATTCATCCTAAGCCAGCAAGGCAGCGGGCAATGAAATAGACGACGACATGGGGCGCACTGTTTGGAGTGCGTGCATCGAGGGCAAGTCGGCGGTCCAGTCAGAGGCTCATTGTCGCAGAGGCGCGTATGTGGGCTGAGGTTGCAAGAGCTTTGCCGCCAAGTCAAACGATTGGTGAGCAGAGGGCCCCTGTCCCACTAGCCATTTCGCTCCGTTCCCCTATCCTTCTCCCCTGGCGTGCGACTACGTAGAATTGCTCGCCCGCCCGTAGGCTGTCTTTCAACGTCGCGTAGATCCACCCCGCCAATGGTGAAAATCAACTACAGGGGCCTGTGACAGGCCAACTGGGGAAATAACAGGGGTCGCTTCGCGACAATCCCCTGGACCAGGACAGTGGTCTGCATTGCTCTGGCTTGGTATTAGTAGAGCCCTGCGGGCAGCCAGCAGCCAGCCAGGCCAACCAACCATCCCCTTGGGTAAAAGGTAATGAGCACAGTTCTAGTTTAGAGGCAGCCTATGTTGACGAGGTTTGTTGTTTATGTCGGTTGCCGGATATTATTTTTGTGGTGTTTCTATATTTTGTTTTTAGGTTGCCCGGCGTTTAACACGGATGACGGAACTTGCCTTCCCTTGCATCGGAAGGAATACCTATCCGATCATGTTTGCAAAGAAACATCATCGCATATGGCAATGAATGGCCAATTTTTCAATCGTAGCATTGAGGCTGATGATGGTCATGATGAATTGTCCAATCCTATCCACACGAGGAAGAGGCGATGTGTCGCTGAAACGTGAAAGAGCGGTACTCTAGCGGCGTATTGTCTGCCATCTGCTTCACTCTAACTCAACGCTATGGAGCTTGCGTGGTTTGAAGTTCCGATTAGGTAGGTGGAATTAGATTCGCCGAAAGAGAAAAAAAAAAGGACCAAAACGCCGAGTCTTGTTCGAACTAAGGAGTTCTCGAGGCTATATCAAGGCTACATACCTCTTCACTATGTACCAGGTATCATGCGTTCCTCTATGCTGTGCCAAGTACTACGTAACACGGCGTCGGCTGCACCGTTCAGCCACGAACCGCGAGAAAGAAAGAAAAAAGCGCCGAAGATATATATGTCCTCATATAGTTGGAGAAATATCCGAATTCTGAAAAGAATATTTAGGTTTCTTCAGCCTCTCAACAGGTGACGGCTTTTGCCGTCGTAAGAAATCGCCTCTGAAGTTATGATATGTTTTTCCTCGCCGCATTACTATGACTCGAAGAAAGCCAGACCAATACTATCTTGTTTACAGCATCTGCATACGGCTTCAACTTGATGCATAGGGCGTGCATGAGTGTAAAATTAAAACAAAACAAGTGGCAGCGAATCCCAGAAGCGATCTCAAACGATCGTTCGGCGCCAAGGTGTCTTAGTGTCTTAGTGTCTCGGATTTAATAATATTCACACAAGTCTCGCCTGCACAGTACTCGCCTTACCGGGCATCTTGTTTAACCACCTCTGACCAACTCCTTCTTTTCTCTACTTGTAATAAACCGTACGAGCAGTCCTTCCCGTTTAATCAATCCTGTTTAAATGCCTGGAGGCCCTCTCGAAGAACCTAAGGGGCAGGTGAAAAATAAGAAACCCTGATGTGAGTGAGTGGTTACTTCAGGGCCATGACCCAGAGAACGGCGGCCATTGGTCGAATGCATCTTCGCGCTCGGGTGAGAAACATGTCACAGCATTGTCAGGGAGTTCAGAAGAAACCGTCAACAAGCGACGCTGTTGTCGTAATTCGTCCCATGTTCCCCAATTGGCTCCCCTCTACGACTCGCCGAGGTGGAATTTCGCCCAGGGCTGTGTTATTGTCGGCCAAGATAACTGCTGTTCCTTTTCTGTGCAACATACCTAGTTATCATAATTCTACGTATTATATGAATGTTGGGGATTGGTGACGGCTACACTGTTACTGCTTGTCGTTACTAAACTCGGGGAAAGACTATGCGCTTTTTGCTCCACAAATCAGCAACTCCTATTCGTCATCACATTACTTGAATTTTGCATTGATACAATTAATAGCATGGCTGTATATAGCTTAAGAAGTTAATGAACACCGCCGAGTTGATTATTCGGTTGGAATAGATTGACCATTCACCAGTCACCAGATATATTATATGGCGTCAGAATAACCAGCAGTACCTAGGTAGTAGACCTCGCATGGCGATTGACTCTCTACCCTTCTTCAATGCGCCGAGCCGCACTATAAGTAGTCGAAGTCAGAGGTGAACATGATATCCATGGTAATAATCAATCCTTCCACTTCCATTGGTATATTATAGTAGGTATGGGATATGCCAATAAATGAAGACAACTCCAAGATATAGATAGCACTACCTAATATCAACCGTTTTGCATTAATATGCATAGCTTACAGGTGGGAAGCAAAGGTCAAGTCATATTTACTGTAACGCCGACAACGGAGATAATATTTATCCGTCTACATATAAGAACATGGAAGAAATAGCGATTACCAGCTGGCATACAAAAGAAACGAAAAGTGGCCTTTTGAGCTTTCCCCCTTTCTCCGACCCTGTTTTCATCTCGCCTCATTTCCGAGGCGGCGCGATCCAAGCTAGGAATAGATAGTATTAGTAACCAGAAACTAGGATGCAGTTGGCCGGAACGATGTTGGTAAAAGGGGGTTGTGTATCGTATATATACAACAACTGTTGTGAGACAACTGTGAATGCAATAATCGTAACCAGTGTGGTGGCGTTGGAAAATCTGGGACATTGGCCACATTCTGTGCTACGGAGCGCATATAGAAGCAATCACGAGCAATTATGGGCCGTCTTACTGAGTAGATCCGGAAATCTAGTGCAACTCACCAAACCTCATGACATGGAGGTTTATGCCTCTGGGAAATTAGCAAGACGAACAAAAAGAAAGCAAAAAGTAGTAGGAACGCGTCAACACTATTGCTAGCAAGTCAATGAGGCTATTTGTACGTACATACGCCTATTGTACATGGCTAACGGGGATGGGGATAACCGGAGGTAGTAAATATCTACAGTATCTATCTGCGCTGTACATTCCTTATCTGAGCTCGCAAGAAGCCGACGCAATCTGATCATCATTTTTACATCTCCACTCACCACGAATGTTGTCCGCACTAGACCACAGTAGGTAGACTAAGATAGGCAGGGTCCCAGAAACTAGTGGCTGCATGCTAGATCGATACCTACGTGATCCACATGGCAGCGCCTGCCGGTTGAGGTACTCACCTAACAGAACCTAACACCGAATACTGGGGCGGCCTAGCGTCTATTACACTGGGCAACAAGTCCCCCCAGATTGCCAGCAGGCATTCACTTCGACAAGCCAGTCTCCGAGTTCCACTCCACGGCAAATCAGCCCAGAGTATGGCCAATTTCCTGCACTGCGAGTAGCGACTGGCTTGACACGACATCACACGCTGCTGCTGTCAGCGCATGTGCCCATTCCTTACTCGCTGAGCGACGACGACCCTGTGGAATCTAACCTGAAAACTCTTCCAACGCCAGCCTGCACGACCAAGATCACCATCGCGGATACCATCGCCGCCTCCACCATCCACCATCACCCACCAACAACCACCAACAAGAACAACGACATACCAACCGGCGTATCCCATCTCTCCTTTACTCATCCACTTTCCCACCTTATCTCCCTATCGTCCAAGTACCAGCTCCAACATCGTTGGCCACGCGACCACGCCCACGCCGACAGCCCTCGACGCCGTTCAGATCGCCGCCGGCTCGGCACCCGACCAATAGCCCAACCAACCCTATCGATTAGCACCGTCTCCTCTTCTCCCTCATCACGTCGACACCACTCGCCACGCACGGCCAGCACCGCTTTCCAAGCCCGCCATACACTGTCTTCCAACTGCATCTCTCGCACACAAGTCTACCTCGAACCCCCTTACACGCTTCTGGTACCCGAAACTATCCGGACGACGGACGCTGAAGCTGGTGCCGAGTGGTCATTCCTGCCGTAGAGGAGCCGGTCATGCCCACGGAACCTTCTGACGCAGGCCACAATCAACCAAATACCCGACATCATGGCGCGGCCGTGGGGGAAACCGCTGTGTTTCCGTCCGAGGATGTTGCCGTCCGTGATACTTTTGAGCCTCCATTTACTAGAGACACCTACCGGCCGCGGGAAATGTCCATCGGACGGAGCCGCGATACCGGCCACGACGGCGACCAAGACGATGAAGGGACCGCCTCTGTGGAGCTAGCCGCTATCATGACGGCTACCTCGACCCCCGTGACCCCAGGCCCCTCCAGTCCTCCACTCGAGCCGCCCAAGTCGGCTGATTTCATCCCTCCTACACGCCCTAGTAGCACACCCTTTCCCAATGCACAACAGGGCCCGTCCGAGATTCGCTGTTTGACATGCCAGCCCGCCTGTCTCGAGTCCGATGTGCGTCTGCTGCACGACCCAGTTGCTGCGACCACCATCGACGAGCACCCGGTTCTGACCCTCACCCAGCTGCCTGCTGAGATCCATGAGTGCATATTAGATCATATCTTTGGCTACCGTGTTTCCACCACTTCCCCAAGTTCTCTAAGTATACCTAGTGTCAACGCCCGAAGTTGGAGCACCGCCCTACGCCATTCGAGGAGAAAGGAGTTGTCTAACCTTGCTTTGGTCAGCCCGTTATGGCGGGACTTGATCCAGGAGCGACTGTATCGACACATAAAGCTCAAGGCCACCGTTTCTGCTGCCCATGATGTTATGGCCTTCTTCGTGCAGCATCCTCACCTAAGTGGATACGTCAAACATGTCGAGATTTGGTTTCCCGTCTTTCAGCCCAAGTACCACCATCCCATTTTGGAGCAGGGGTCGTTGGCTTTGCCCACCGTTTCCCCTGAAGGAATTGCTAGTGCCACCTACGGCTTACCTACCGACAACGCCACCATGGAAGAAGTCTTCAAGCTCGTTCGCCTGACCTTCCCCGAGGCGCGAGTTATGACCCTGGAGGGCGGAGAGAGGAAGAAGGCGCCTCGGGTACGCTACAACGTTCCAGGCTCCGGTCTTGCCACAGGGAACGGAGATCTACCACAAATTCCCACCATCCGGACACTCATTGTCAAGGGTCAGTGGAATATTATCCGACAACCAAGGGACTGGGAGACAATCTCAAAGGCATTACCGAGTCTCGAGGAGTGGCATGGCACGTATGCTAAGCCCAAATCTAAGAGCTATCTTAGCATGGCCCACACGCTAGATATACTAGATCATAAGATCACTAAGCTCAATCTTTGCCTTGAAGGTGATTACCGAAGGGAGATCACCTGCCCACCATATTACCTTAAAGTGTGCGAACAAGTCCACTGGTGTGATAAATTAGCGAGGGCTGCGAGTCACCTCGAGCATCTCTCCTATACGGGCCGCGTTTGTCACAGCTTCTTCGATATTCTTGCCCAAAGCACCAACCCGAGGACGACTCGGCTCAAGACCATTGACATCACAGTCAAGAATTGCTGTAGGCAGAATGCCCAATGGAACGAATCCGGCTCAGGTATCACCGATATGCACTTCATCAGTGCTTTTGAGCAGCTCGTCTTGAGCGGCATTCGCGCCCTGGAGCAGCTCAAAACGGTAAACCTGTTGCGGATTCGTTTTGTCGATCTTGGTACGTACTGTTCTCCTGCCTGTTCTTATGGTTTGCATGCTCACTGTCTAACTCTAGACTCTCCCGTTCCGCCTTTGAATCCCTATTTCCAGGTGCGCGATGGATGGTGCTCCGGCGTCTGGAGTGATCAGATCCTCGAGGAGATCCATCGCGTGCGGCCCACCATCCGCTTTAAGGAAATAGTCGACAGTTTCGGTGAAGTTGGCTATAACAAGGAGGGGCGCTTAATCATTAGCCCGGATTTCCCAAAGTCGCGTGTGCTTTCTCTCAAATTGGCTAACTACGCCATGCTTGCTGGAGGGATAACAATTCTATGAACGGCATGGTAAAGTTGACAGATTTATACGACGAGGTGCAATAATCTGGCCCCTTCGAATGGGGATGAGGGGAAAACTGAGACATATCCTACAGGATGCCTCCAGGTGTGCGCGTCGGCGACACGCCCACCCAGATATAGACGGCTCAATCTCTGATTAGGGCTTTCAACAGAATTTTTAACAAACGCTCCTCAGCGTTTCGAATCCCAAACCCAGGCCACTCACAATCACGTAAGCTCGTTTATAGAGCAGTGTTGAGCAGCTCGGATTTTGCATCTGGAAGGCTTACAACGCGCCGAGAAGTGTTTCGTTCTGCTTTTTCTCCCGCACATAATACCAATACCCACTATGATGATACTTTCGAGGCGTTTTGCAAGGGTGTCCGGGTCGCCTGGGTCATTGATAGGGTCAGATTCGGCCTAGATATATCGACGGGTGCTGAGATGAGGAAGGCTAATGCACTCTTCTCCCTTCTCAGCTCTTCGCATACAGATCGCAAGTAGCAAACAGTAAAAGACGAAAATGATGAATAGACGAATTCTTGTTATGCAGTACCGTGTGCACTCCCACAACTTTTGGTCCTATTTATGTGACTTTCACACGCAAACTAAGTACATCTCATAAGTGAGAAACAACGCCTAGATCGTCTATGATGATGCCTAAAATGAAACAGTTGACGGCAAAAAATCCGAGGGAAGAAAGCCACAACCCTGGCACGAACGTGCTGAGGCCTAGGAACTCTAAGTTATAGCCCTGCTGGAGCCAGAGTCCCTGGGTCAAGACCCAGAGCGCGAGCGCGACCACACCCAGCGTGGGTCTTCTCAATAGCGAGGAGTTGGGTAGGTAGAGAGGAAGGAAGACCATGTACCACAGGAAATACTGAATGTCGGTCAGCAAAGAAAACTCACGTATTTCAGCAAGGAGGTCTATGATTATATAGAAGAGAGGCTAGTGAGGTAAGGGGGGAGGTGAATACTAGATGTAGGGATTCGACATGCGTGATGTGAGATGAGACGCACCTGGCTCGTGCAAACCTTATTGAAGGCCACGAAGGCAAAGGTCTGCGCCATCATGGTGGTGGCTAGGTCCTTCTTGGCGCCGACGAGGGGGATTAGGATAGTTGATAAGAGGAGCTGGGGCACGAAGGCGACGGACTCGATCCCCACGTTCGTCGATGTCTGTTGGTCATAAGGCGACGATGGCAGGGTGGGGTTGAGGACGTCAGGTATAGTAGCACGTTGTACGGGCTGAAGTTGTGGCGGTGGTCGATCCGCGTCACGTGGTGTAGGTATGTGTGTTTATGAATGGCATCCCGTAGAGCATGTACATGGCTGCGTTTAACCCTGCGAAGGCCGCGAGGCTTGTTAGTGTGAGTTGGACGCGGGCTGGTGTTACGAAGGCTATGATCTTTCCGAATAAACTCGAGGAGGCAGTGGTCGTCGCGGCGTCCCCCACGGATCTTGGGGGCCTGCTTTTACCGCGGAGCTCCGGCTTCGTAGCGGCCGCTGCCATATTCTCATCGTCCATCCACCAGACGACGGCCGGGGCGTAGATAAAGGGGTAGATCTTAAAGTGCACGCCGAGTCCCAGCAGGAGCCCGGATAGCAGCACCCGCCTCTCGAGCACGGCCCACAGCAGCGCCGTGACGAGCACGCCCAAGAGACCCTCGGAGCTGCCGCGCGTGCTGATCGTCGCGACCATGGGGTTGAGCAACCAGATGCTCGCGAAGCGGCAGGCCCTGTCCGCCGACATGCGCGCGTGGCGCCGCAGCACGTGGATGATGAGATAACCGGCCAGCAGGTCGCCGCCGCGAAGAGGACCTTGCCTGACGAGAAGAAGACGGCGCCGGGGAGGGTCGTCGGGTACAGCAGCCAGGCTAGCAGAGGCGTGTACCTATATGTCTCTCGCTCATAAGGCGATGAGGAAGAGGAGGAGAATGTGAAGCGCGCTGCGTCTGTGAAGACTAGGTAGTCGATGTCGGTGTACTTCAGGGCGAGTTGGCGTCTTGCCATAGCCCGTATAGCAGCATGCCTAGACGCAGGAGCGCTGCCGAGGCGAAGAGGGGCGTCGGCCGCGATATTAACGTTGTGATTTGGAACGCCATTTTAGAGGTTAAATGGGTGCCATATGCTGTTTTGTGTGCTTGGTAGGCTTTATTCCCTACCACGGCAGGAGTTTCGACAATTATTACCAATGTAGCCGGCCTCTAGTTGAGTGATGTCGAGCCCAGTGCTTTCTTTCTAAGGGTCAATTCAAAAAAAGAACATAGAATTATAAGATTCTATCATAGTATCCTGCAAGTACAATGTGTTCCACAGGACGTTATGAGCCTCGTGTGATGATGTATAAATCTTGTAAACAATATTAAACGGGCTACTATCAGTGTTGAGTTGAGAGGTTGTTGCAAAAACGTGCAACTGTCGCCAGCTGTCAGTCCTGCCAACACCCAACCCATAGTCAACCTTGAGACTACCTCCATCGACATCAATTCACAAGCCATCGCTCGCCAATACCAACGACTTGTGTAAATATAGTAGCACTATGTCCGAGGTCATTGTCCCAAAGAAGAAAGACGGCGCCATGGGAGTCGGTATTAAGAGAGACTACCAAGGCAAAGAGAAGGGCAGGAAGGACACAGCAGCACCGGCAAGTCATCCACGCAATGCCTACACCTCGATGTTTGAGTCGTTCCGCGATGAGCTCGACGAACACCACGACCGTCGTCAGAGGATCGGAAAGGTATCGCGGGATGTCACAGCTTTGAGCAAGAAGATGTAAGTATGCCTCAGTACTACCATACTCGGACCCCCCCCCCCCCTCTTGCAACATGCACACCTAAGTAAGGTGATTCTTTTGAGAAGTAGCTATACTAACTAATTATCTTCCTTATGTAGTATATTCTCACTGCAACGGTAAATCCTCACTTTGGCCTTTTAAGGTCTTATCTTCTTCTTACTAGGCCCATAAGTGTCACTTACGGGCCTCATTCATTCCTTGCTGCATCTCAAACTCCCTTCAGGTACTAATACAAACTAGCGTCCGGAAGCTCTCCCAGCCCATCCCAGAGCGTATCCAAACTGAGATAGACGGGCGCCTGAAGGAGATTGCTGAGCTTCTCGAGACCATCCAACCGGATGTACAAGGCATGAACCGCTATCGGTATCCGCTGATCTGCCTCGAGGAGTTCGTTGAGGCCGTTACCTTGCCCACTACCTCCGCCACCAGACACTGATGACACCAGCCGAGTCTCAGAGCGCGCTCCCCGCTGACATCCAGCTAACTGCGCCCGACTACGTCTTTGGCATCTTCGACCTCACTGGGGAGATGATGCGCTTTGCCACGGCCGTCACGGCGCTGAGCGGAAGCATGCCCACCGGCGATGTCTCCTCCCAAAAGGGCGAGGGGGCAGCAGAGGATCAAGACGATAAGGGAAAGAGGACGATCTTAACCGACATGCAGGACGTGAGCTCTATGCTGCACATCTGCCCGGTAGTGGGCCGGATAACGTCTACTCCAAGAAGCTCAGTATCATGATCGAGCAGGTGCGTAAGGTCGAGCGCCTGGGATACGGCGTCATAGTACGCGGCAACGAGCGGCCTAAGGGTTGGATGCCCGATCTCAACGAGGGCTTCGGCGGAGACGGTGAGGATGTCACGATGGCGGACTGAAGATGCTCCCGTATTTTCATATCTCTTAGCGCTGTGTCCTACTCGGGTGAGGATGTGTTTTTCCTAGGTTTGTTTTTGCTACTCCACATTGTACACTGGCTTGCTGTTAAGCTTATCAAAGCATACACTGTTCTATTCTTACCTGTTCGCAAAATGGCGTTTGTGTTCAACTAAAAGGGAAAGGGGCTGAGATGGTATTCATACCGGATAGGTGACAAGTGCCTAGGGGCCACAACTACATTGCATTTGTACATGAAAATAATGAGATTACTTTGACGATAGAACATGAAATTAAACCAGTCACGACGAATCCACATCAGTTTGTTTTGGGAGTACACCACACCATCTTTGAGCCTAACTTTCGGTCAACACATACCCCTCAGTTTACTTAAAACAAAACTGAGTGACTAGACATACTTCTCCAGCTGTGTTTGATCTAAGCTCTTGAGTAGTCTTAGCTCTGCAATCGCAACGCCACTAGGGTCCCGATAAAGAGCGTCCGATCTAGTAATTAGCTTCCGCAAAACGTTCAAACTAACAAACTTAAAAGCACGTGTGACATATGCAAGAAGCTGGGTGTCGGTGTAAATCATCTGGTATTATAAACTGTGGTATCATAAGCATCTCCCTATCACATCTTATTCCAATGGCAAGATTTCCGAGATGGAAAAAAACGCGGCAGAAGCCGATCTCCCCACCATCGACAAAACTTTCATCCTCATCATCCATGACACTCATCCGCGAAATTGGGCTCGTCGTGCTTTCCAACATTATGTGTAATTTATCCCTTCTTTTTCGCCTTCCATCCAATGAAGAGAGCCGAAGTTGTTGTCGTTCCATATTCTTCAACACGGTGAACCCGGTTTACTTTATAGCGTAGGTGTATAAGAACCTGAGTATAAGACGAAGGGGGTATAATTATTATGGACTCTTTCTGTTTTATTTATCATTTTATCTCTTTCGTGTCGACTAATCTTTGCCTTAACAAAAGACAAGTCCCAGCGGTGCGTTGAAGCTTTTGCTTGGGCACCTCGAGCGCTTCCGCGCCACGCGCTTAAACAGTCTCGCGGGCGGTCTTGGCGCGGGTCTCACGGCCCTTCTCAGACCAGGGGAAGTGGAAGACGGGGATGATGAAGAACGAGTTGCTGTCAATTGCGTTAGTCAAATTTCTCTATCAAACGGGATTAGGTGTCCGTTGATCTAGCTTACCTAGTATCCGCAATACCAGCAAAGGCGTTGTACCAGGCCAGGAAAGCAGCGAGCAGGCCAAAGACACCACCGGCCTTGGCGAGACCGGTGCCGGCGGTGAGGTCGCCGTTGCTCTTGGCGAACTCGGAGGTGGCGAGGAACAGGAAGGCCAGGTCGAGGGTGAGGAAGAGCGAGAAGAACATGACGGTCGAGCGCAGCGTCAGGATGAGGAGGATGAAGGTGAAGATGAACCAGCCGGTCAGGAAGAAGCCGAGGACCGAGCTCGTGTCGGCGGCCGAGTCGGCGTACGCGCCGATGACGTTGAAGGCGGGCGTCAGGATGATGGCGTACGAGATCCAGAAGCCGCCGTACGACGAGAGCGCCGTGGCACCGAAGGTGTTGCCCACGGCCATTTCCCTAAGGAGACGAGGATGATGAGCGACACGTCCACTTCAACCAATATCAGGGGGGTTTTACTACTCACCACATACCAGCCAGGAGCTGGACGAGACCGCCGTAGCCATAGGCGACGGCGACGGCGATGTTGGGCGTCGCGACGCCGCGGGTCTGGAGGTTCACGAGCGACAGGACGAAGGTGGTGAGGGCGAAGGCCGAGAGACCGAGGGGTGCCGGGTTGGCGAACTTCCTGTGCTCGGTGGACTTGTACAGACCGGGCTGGAACTCACCCCCGAAGGCGGCGAGCCGGGGGTCGTTGCCGTGTGCGCGTGGTAGAGGGGGTTGCCGCCGTAGTCGTAGCGCTGGACCGCCGGGTTGCCGCCGTTGGTGTCGGCGCCGGTCGTGCTGGGGACATGGCTCGTCTCCTTCTCGACGGCGGGCTGATACTCCGTAGACGCCATTTTGATTGGTTTATTCACGCTCTATCGGCGGGATATATCAATACCTAGTCGAATGTTGACCGTGGGATATCGTATATATATACCTAGTTGCCGGAAGGGGAAGCAATTGCTGCTTTGGGCGAATAGGCTTAGCTAAGCGGACGCGCTGGCTAGCTAACTTGTCACAAAGCAAGTCTAAGCCTTCGATATAAATGAGACAAAGAAGAGAGGAGCTAGATTCGAGAGGATGGATGTGTGACGGGGGGATTGGATATTTATGAATTCGTATTTGACAGGGTATCCGACTGCTAGTTATTGGATAGTACATCTGGGCACGTGGAGAAGGACCTCATCTCACTTGTCCCTCGCTCGCTATACCCTTTCTCGTGTCCTAATACAGTACTGTGCCGCTGCAGTACGCGATATTGTGTAAGTAGTTCTGAGGGGTTCCCGAAGTTCCCTGCCGCAGTCCGGCCGGGGCCCCTAGCTACCCAGTTAGCCCCAGCGACTCAAATCATTGAAGAGCCGGGTCGAGGTTACATCAAGTCATCTTACCCATGTCATCTTATAAGCGGAGGGGTATGTTTAAGGTAAGGTGGGCGGGAAAATGGGAATGGTAGGGATCTAAACGACCACGGTATGATCCTTCTCTTCGTTGCTTTTTCTTCTTCTTCGTTCTTCGTACGTAACCTCTCGTTTGATAGGCCTTTCGCGTTGGTGCTGTACACATAATTCATAGGTGACGCGACCCTTTTTTTCTTAGATGACCGCCGAATCTTCCGTACCTATGGTAAAGTTGTGTATGCAGATGTAAATGAGCAGAGCCTCAGACGCCCTAGCGTGACGGTAACATTCATCGCCCACCCTATACTCCAATCCATAATCTCAATCTACAAGTAGAGTGGCGTCAGCCGAATCACAGCTCACCCTCTCCCAGTAGACTCGAGGAGGAGACGTACGTGTGTGCCTGGGAGATTTATGCAAGTTTTTTCATTGTCGGCGTTAGGGCTGTGACGCTTGCAGAGTGCTGCTTAGCTGCTTGTTGCTGTTGGCTGTCGCGCTCGCGACCTACTATGGTATAGCTTCATACATATACACGCAGTAGGCTCGAAAGTACAGCAGATCTCGGCCAATTGGTACGACACTAAGGGTAGCGTACCGAGTAGTGTGGTCGGCATATCTACACAATTGCCTCCGGCCAAGGCGCCATTGGCGTAGCGCTTGCAGTGTAGGTCAAGATCCTACGGGTGTCCCGGATGAACGGTTCACATTGCCTATTATTGAGTTTTTGGGGGTCATCGGGGGTCACCTCTTCCAACATAGTACACTAATTAGTGTAAGCGAACGAATTACAATACGTAATAGCTCGGCGGTGAGAGTATACTAGATAGGTTAAGAACTGCAAATTGCGGCATCGTATTTGTCTAATTCTAGTATAAGTTATAGCATTGCTACCTACTGGTAGAGGGTAAGTGAAGTGAAATAAGTACAACCCAATCACACGAGATCGTATACCCTTCCACTATTCTCTCGATATCTTGCATAATCCGAAATTGCCTAGTTACACTGAGGGTAACTAGACTAATGTACGCTATGAGACATGTCTCTCTGATAGCATTTATTACACCCATAGCCAGTAGCCAAACAGAGCCCGTCAGACAAACACACCATTTCAAAGATACAGTTTCTAAGGCTATTTATAAAATAACCAGTAGGTACAGCATTTAACTCTTGCTGACATCAATTCGCGCTTGTTTTCAAGCATCAAGCCTCTTAGTGCTCACAAACCATAACGGCCGAGAAAGTAAGCCACTTCCGGCCGTTATCGATGTTTTTGAAACACTGTCATAAGTGTAACGCGTCATACTCATGACCTATTGGTGTAGAGAATCATGATATAGGAACTTGAGTGGAGGAGGCAGATTAACTTTTTGACGCTGGTTTCATACATCGCTAAAAGTAACAAGCAGAGAACACTCAGTCCTGACCCCTATATATTATGCGTATGCTATGCCCACGTTGTTCATGAGAACGTGGTACCAAGCGTACAGAGTGCCCTGACGTATTGATGACTGGAAACACCTACCATACATACTTACTAGAGGTAGCGCATCATCATTATGGGCATTGTCGACAGCATAATCGACACTCAAAGCCCCATCACCTGATAGAGCTGTCCGGAAGATGATCCAAATCGTCAGACAAAACGGTTCTGGATCGCTAGCGTCCCTTTGGGGTTGGGGTCGTGCGCTCGCCCCCTTTTCCCCAGCTGCCTATGCTTGGCAGGACTGACGACATTAAACCTTGCAGAACCGCTGCTGTAATAGGTGATAGATCCGGTAAAATACACTAATACGGATGCGCAGGCGAGGCCATCTTGGGATCAACGTGTCTTCCCCGCATCTCACTCCTCATTTCCCCCATGTTTTCTCGAACCCCAAGCCCGCTTCCAAGAGTACCACCCAGAGAACTCCAACCTGGGCAGACCTGGGGAAGAATGAGAGATCATAAGATTTTTGCCTGCTAGTGTCTGGGCAAGGTTCTAGAATACAAAGACGGATATAAGTGCCACGAGGATTTACTTCCCTTTCCCCGGAGGAAGGTCAGGCCCTTGGCCATGACGTTCCCTGCTTTTCAATCTTGTATAAGTCTATATTGGGAAAACGAATGAGTACAGTAAGAGACCGAAGCGACGGTGGTCGCATCCTCATAGACTCGGTCATCCAAGATGTGACCAGATCCGGTATTGCCACCAATGATTACGCAGAAAGCCTCAGCACCTTATCTGTAGTGAGTGTTTCTTCCACTATGCAATGTCACCTCGTCCCATCTATGTCCTACAGCTAATATCAGCCAGGAGAGCGCGCTCTGCATCGCGTGCGTCGCAACCTGCAGGGTCGTCATGCAGCGCACTTCAAGTACACTATGCTCAACACACATAACAGAAACAAGAGCAGACGGCAAAGACTGGGCTGGACCCTGCTGGGATCCCCACGGCTATACTGTAATCAATCTATCCAAATATCCGCAAATCCAGGGCCTGCTAGCGATATCCTGCTTATTAACTAACTACCCTACCAGAGCATTGGGAGCTGACGTGCATCCCTCACAGCCGTTTCGGAAACACCCCCCGACATATACCCGAGTATTCCGGTGTCATCGCAATTCAGCGTACGACCTGGGCGGAATGTTATGAATGGCTGACGAATTGATATTCAGGACCATAGATCAATACTGATGATATTACGCGTTTGCTAGTACATAATGGTCGATGAATGCTCCTCTCAATTTCGCTCTGTGTAAGATAGACTTGAAGGAAAGTATTAGCTATTATACGTAGAGCTTGTTGCAGAATACTTTGTGTGGTCATGTTGCCAATCTCTCCTAAAAATAAGAAGTTTTTGTGCTAGTCATAAAACATTCATTTTAGATTTCTACATAGGTAGGCATTCATTGACTATTACAACGACCGTAGGTGGGTAGGTAGACAAGTAGACAACAGCTCCGCACGTATATCATCAGTCTGCTAAACAATAGGGACGCTTGACCAGATCCACTAAATTGTGTAGAGACACATCGTTCAACATATCATTCAGACAAACAGTGAGCCTAGCTACTCGAATATCGTCGGCGACGAATTTCATCATCACTATCCGAGAACACAGGGATCTCATCCTCCCTGGGGCCTACATCGTCGTCATCGTCATAAAAATATCATGAATAATTCGTGGTCTGCGGCCTTGGATGAAGTTTTTGAAGCCACGGCTCATGCGGACGACGCTGCGGAGGTGTTTATCGGTGACCATGACGGTCTCGGACTCGTCCTCGAGGGCCTCGGTCTCGGCGAGGGCCACGGCCGTCTGCAGCGCGTTGCGGATCTCGCGGCCGTTCCAGCGCAGGGAGCGCACGTCGACGCTGCCCCAGGCGTATTCGCGCGCCGTGACGGCGACGTGGACCCGGCCGCCGGACTCGCGCTCGAGGCGCTCGAAGCCGTTTAACCAGATCCGCTCGCGGTCCGTGTCCGTGAGGGCTCCGTAATGCAGCGCGACGTGGATCCGCGAGGTGAAGGCCGCGTCGAACGTCTGCACGCGGTTCGTCGTCAGGAAGAGCACGCCGCGGTAGTACTCGAGGGCGCGCAGGAACACGGACACGAGCCCGTTGCGCTCGATGTCCTTGTTTCGCCGCGACTCCAGGTACACGTCGGCCTCGTCGAGCAGCACGATCGCTCCGAACCGCTCGCCTAGAGTGAGGAAGTACTCCAGGTTCTGCTCGACTTGGTCCGCATCGGTGCTCAGGTCACCACTCGTGAGCGAGAGGAGCGGGCGACGGGTGAGCTCCGCCACACATTCCGCCGTGCAAGTTTTGCCTTCAATGAAGATAATATGTCAGTATCATGGACCACAAGCTATATGACCCAACAGGTGAGTAGACTTACCGACTCCTGGCGAGCCATGCAACAAAAAGATGCGGCCCTGGCCCTTGTTCTTCACAAAATCACTGGGCCAGGCGGACACTTGCCCGTCGACACTGGCGAATTTTCCGAGGAGGGCCTTGACAGTAGTTTTGATCTCGTCGTCGAGGACGAGGTACTTGAATGCCTCCTTATCGAACTTGACATCGCTGAGCTTCTCCACGTGGAAGTGGCCCCAGCGTCTCTCGCCTAGCAGAAATCCTGCGACGACCTTGGAGACAACTTGGAAGTACAGCTGATCCTCGGGGGCCTCATCGTGCCTCGGATCTAGATCCTGAAATACAGCAAACCGGCTCAGCTTGTTACTGTTCTCCTTACCACGTTCGCTCTTGCTGCACGCACCGCAGCCGCAACGGGATGCGAAATATGGGAGCTGATCAAACGGCGTCTGAGGGCCTCGAGGAGGGTAGGTGTCGTACACCTGGCGGCGACGGCTTTTCATGGGGGATTGCTGCCAGTAGCGCTCGAAGCCCTCGCCGTCGACGATGACCCGACCGCTCATGTATCCGGCCGGGCACGTCCTGTAGTCGACGTTGGCGTGGGGTGATTTCTTGGCAAGATCCCCCTCATACGCCTTGTAGCTCGGCTTCTTGTAGAGCTCCCAGACGAACTTGCCCAGCTGGATCTGTTTCGCGGCCACGTCCGAAGGCGACATGTCCTTGTCCGCCCCGGGGAAGAACCGGGCTGGGATCACGGGGAGGTTTTGGATTGCCTCCTCACCCGAAAACGGCGGGATTTCGAATGTATGCATCTCGCGACACAGTCGGCCGTCGGAATACATGTAGTTCCAGCAGTCGACTGTGGGTACCACAGTTAGCAAATCATTATTTTAACTTGGGAATGATTTTGGAGGCAAGAAAACTGAGGATGAGCCTGATGTACATGGCGGCTAACATTGGAGGGTAAGAAGTATCGGTCGCTACTTACTGGAATAAGCGCACAGTCCATCCGCATTGTTTGTGTCTTTCTTAAAGATACGAGAGATGGCAAAAGGAGACCAGGTGTTATCGTATCGGGTGTAAATAACCTCGCCTGGCTGTAGCATGAGCCATAGCCACTCATAGGTCGCCGTTGGCGTCTTACGATTGTTCCGTTCATTTTCGTCACGGATCTGCTGACCATATGTCTGTTCGAGGAACCCCAAGAGAACGTCGATGTGCTTGGACGTGGTAGCTGCATACTCTTCGTCATGAATGTCGGGCTGAGAGGTCTTGTACTGTGCAAGAGCCTCACGATGATGTACTAGAATAGAGTACGGGGCCTCAATCTTGATTTCATCGCCTGTGAAGGTTGTGCCAGGGTAATAGCTTACCACGGCTGCGAGTGCGTTGATAAGGTGACGAGATTTGATCACCATGGTGGTGCTTTCAGATTTCGTAATCTGCATATCGGATTCATCCTCGCTGTCATCTGGACTTCTAATATAGCTATAACTGGGACGGCGGCGAGGTGTCACACGCATGCCCCATGGCGGGGGTCACAGGGCGTTCGGCTGTTCACATGTGTAGTAGACACAATTGTCACGATCTCTAACACGGACTTCTTCTTGTCCTTTTGTGTTCCCTCGTCGAAAGAGTCGCCGACGTCGGGATCGATAGGCTGAGCACCGCGACGGACTATTGGCACATTAGAATGATTGATCGAAGATCTTCTCTAGTCTATAGGCGAAGGGCGGAGGAATGAACTCGAGTGAAATAAGTAAGAGGCAACGCTGAACCAGTATCACAACAGTAACTGCGCCAGAAGAGATGTGCGGAGATAATAAATAGCAGGCCGAAACTAACCTTCAACGAGCCCCTTTCCAACATGCCTGTATCTGAGGACATAACAGACATCGGGGACATCCTCATCAGAAAAGGCTACCGAAGAGGTATCGACAACCAATCCAACGGGGTGGCCAAAACGGGAGACGTCTCGACCCCGGTCAGCAATGTCCTCGAAGCTAACGATCGAGTTATCGTCATCCATTCTGACTCAGTGTATACTCTTTGAGGTAACTTGAAGTTTGAGAAAGGGATGATGAGATTAGCTTGCCCCTGAAATGATGGCTCAGAGTAATCAAGCTTATGTCAACTATAAGAACTACGACATTATTCGCAACAGGCGACTATGATAACACAAGGCTGAGTTGACCACCTCCCCCGCAGGGGCTGAGTCGTTAGTGACTCACCAATGCATGATGCAACATGTAATACCATCAGGCAGCAGGCAGCATAACAATCGACAAGGCGGCGCTGCGCATAGCCCATGCCCATCCACGAAAACCAACCAATAATCAACTAGTCTTACCATGATGGTCGAATCGGGGGGCGACACAGATGGCGCACAAGATCCTGGCAAGTCGGAGCCGAGGGAAGCGATCGAATCGTAAGCCACATGCACGCTGCAAAGGAAGAGTTGAATGATTGGTATAACGCATCCGTTTAATACTCTCAACCCTGCTTGGGCTCGCCCGGCTAACGACTACAAGTTGAGTATGTGGCACTATTCAGCGATGATAATGTGACAGTCAATTAAAATGGTACGATTAGGCACTAAGCCGATAACTTGGTAATACCGTGTTTTCAATATTCATTCTACCGGCTAACGTCCCGATTGTGATTCTCGTACTTACTTTGTCATCCCTTGGCGATAAGAAATGTCGAGTTATGACAACCGCAGATCGAATGCTATTTAAGCGAGATATTTTTGGTATGAAAAATGAGCCAAGACTTTATGCAGAATGATGCGTTTACTGCATTGTCTTGGTGGCGGACTTGATGCAAGTGTCGATAATGTCTACCCATCTGATCGCATTGGTGAAGTCCTTGTCATCGATGCTTTCGACGAGGCCCGGGAAAACAGCTATGATAATATCAGCGCCGGCTCATAAGGGGTAAGAAAACCAGGAAATCATACCACCAGCGTATCCAGTCCAAAGGCCTGGCGCAAAGACCACGTGTTTAAACCACGGCCGGCTGTCGAGACCTCCGGGGTATAAGAAGGCGCGCTCGATGTTCTTATATTTTGTGTTAGTGAATCGAATTTGATGGAACAGCTTCAGTTTCTTAGTCCAATGCCACCATGGGATATGTTCATTAGCTTGCTCCGAGGTTTGCAGCCTTGGCGTCGAGCTTCACAGCTGCAGACTTCATCTCACTGATCGACTCATATAGCTGGTTGAATGACCGCTCAAAGGCGCCCCGGTCGCCCTTAACCTCTACCCCAGCACTTCGCGCCCTAAATTCGAAAATTTCGGTCTCACTAGATGGCTTGATTTCCGAGCTGATGAGCTTTGACCTGACTTTCTCAACATACTCGTTGAGTGCTACAGCATATGTGGTGGCATTTAAGGCGAGAAGTGGTGTATCAGCGATTTTGGCAACTGTGAGCCCGAGCACTTGTGCCATGGCTCGATGGTAGACAAAGCCAGGATCTCCATACACGCTTTGCCACCAATAACTATCATAGTTGCTGTGGTAACTACACACGGAAAATCGGATGTTAGAAATTATTCTTGATAGAAATCCACTTCTTTGGGGGCAGGAAGTATGCAAGGAGATACAGTACGCAGGGGGCAGTATATCGATTGCTTCAAAAACACGTACTGGTAGACCGGCGCTTCACTATCAGGCCCGCCAAAGCCCATGTCTAAAGATGGGACACCGGCATAATCCTGGAAAGCGGTGAAGTCGCTCCCACTGCCCATGGTACTGATATGTCCATCCCACAGGTCTCGAACGGTCTGGCCTTTAATGGTCTGATTAGGCGATGGGACAAGTGCTGTTACTTCATAGAGGAGGTTGTGTAGTAACGGCGCAGCCGAAGCTGAGAAGGTTGGGCTTCGAACACCAACATCCACATTGATATAAGCCACGTTGGCAGCTGAGATCCAGGGCAGGTATTCCTCAACCCATTCAGTACTACCCACTATAGCAGCAGTTAGTGATTCACCGTTTATAGTATGGTTACGTGAATTTTGGAAGCTTCCAGGCACCCCCTTGCCCAGAAGTAAATCCTGCGCTCTAAAAGTCGCCAAAACAAGAAGAAAATGGTGCAGAGAATTGCTCACCAAGACCATACTCTTCACCATCCCAGCTAGCGAAGACAATGGTTCGTAGGGGTTTCCAGCCCTGATCCAGTGCCTGGCCAAAGCTGCGGATAACCTCGTTTAAAACAGCTGAGCCACTATTGGGGTCACCTGCACCACCAACTATCCAGGCCTAGAACATTCAAGGTTAGTTGTTTCCGATTAGAGCGTGGTTTGTGTTCTAATAGTTGTCAAAATAAGAAGAAAATGGCTCTGAGAATTCCTTACGTCACGGTGATTGCCGACGACGACGACTTCGTCTGGAATGGTCCCGTTGATGATACCGATGACATCCCACATTGGGGTGATAGTGTAATTCTGCTGATTGACCAGATTCAGGACGAGGTTGGTCGGGGGAGGGACCAATATTGTATTCGACCCTTGTATCGAGCCTGCATTTCTAGTCCAATATTCATTGAAGTTTTTAGCTGAGGGCCGTGACCATTCAATGCCTTCAGAATGGGCAAGGCCTCAGAGTAAGAAATGGGTAACGATGGGATCCCGGGGATTTTGCCCTCGACTGGTTCACGCGGTGCGCCAGGCTTGCTAGGATAGCCAGGCGTGGTCGGATCGCCGGGGCTTGTGCTCAAAAATTGTACGCTTCCACGTTGAACACTGGTGGGGTTGCGGGCAGGACCTTTTGGATAGGGTTTATGCCCCTTCTCTTCTGTTATGTCGCCATCATCGCCCGGGTCGCCGTATAAGACACAACCGACCATGCCCAATTCTTCAGCTCTCTTCACCTTGAGGCCACGGAAGATGCCTCCATAGCGGGCAATCGCGATCTTGCCTTCTAAGCTCACATTGGCACGGATGAGATCTTCAAAATCCCAAAAAGTACCGTAGTTGACGTAGACGAAGGAACCAGTAACATTGCCGCTCGCAGAATAACCATGGAAGATAGGAATGCTGTTATTGACTTGTGTGGTAGGGTCCTCCTCGAGTGCATCTTCAGTCAGAGTGGCCTCAAAAGCTACTTTCCAATTGTCAGATTCATGGCCGGTGCTGGCCGTTTTTTCTCTAGCAAAGCTAATCGACTGCCCAGAGGATAGTTGAGGTAGGTGTCATAAGTGACGATCTCGGATTTGACCCCCCATTCCTCCCAATGGTCGCGGGTCCATTCAGCCTATAAAGGTCAGTTCCCTTCCTATCCCCATCATTACCAGAGGAGACGAGTCTTACCTGCGACAGGTTCTGGCCAGCTAAATGGGCACCAGATGTATAGTATCTGCTCCATTCAGAGGCCTTCTCGGCAGTAGGCGTGTCTAAAAGTAGAGCCTGGAGCTTTTTGTAAGGAAGGTGTTTGCTTCCATGGCCCGGCCATGGGTGAGAGTGGCTGTAGGGCGGTGCGTGAACAGCAGTGACGAGAAAGACGATAAGCAAAACCACCAAAGATGAGCCCAAGGCGATGCTGCAGAAACGGCGTAGAGTCTGGTGAGGATAGCGTCGACGGGGAGTGCCGACGGCCACCGTGGTAATTAACGGCGTGCGCTCGCTTGCCATTTTTTTTCGTCGCCCATCAGAGAAATGATTGAGGGCGCATCATATGATTAACCTGAGGCTTGGTTTCATGAGAAAGCTCAAGAATCGGTAGATATGAAATAGGCAATCAATGAAATGATGGATTACCTCCTTTGGGTACGTGCGCCACCCGGCATATTTTGCACGTCATTGTGGCTGGTGGCCGGATTAAGCATACTTAGACTCCACTCATTTTGATCTTCGCACTGCGACTATTACTAAGAATGTACATGAATGGGTGTGGGTGTGGGTGTGTCGCCGGGCTGTTTATATATATATCATTTCTAGTCGAGCTCCTCATAATGTGTGTAAGTAACGTCTTTTGGTATAAGAATCTTTACACACATGATATATCCCTAAAGCTACCTAGGTACCCATCACGCACGGACCATCATCAACAGCTCGATAATTGGCACATCACGGGATAGATATTCTGTTTGATTCTTAGATGAAGGATATTGTCGTCGTAACATAGTTAAGAGGATGCTTCATGACAGTTATCGCTGCCGCCGGGAGAGAGTATCAAGAGTCATCCAGCTGTTCATAAATAGCCGGAGTGCCGGGTCCCTACTTAAGCGCTTCCCTAGCTACTGATGCTGTTCTTCACCGGGGACGGAGTTGGTATGATAATTACAGTAGAAAGATGATTCCTCGCAACCGATTCAGCCACGCTCAGAGTTAATGTAGGGGGCGCAGAATGGTTTCATAATGGCTGGGGATGGATGGGACAGGTATGCTTCACACAAACGTGTCTGGTTCAAGGGTTGTGTGGGACAACTCAACATCCACCCCCCCTCGCCCAAATAGCGCATATTGTACTGATATATTATCACGAGTGGTGATAATAGCGAACACAATAGAAGTTTTCTTGATGGCTATAATATCTCTATTCTTTTATTTATCTGCGGCATCTAAAAGTTTCTGACCCCACTCTTCAACTTTCTCCTTTTGCTCGCTTGTGATATATTCGGGTCCTGCTTGAAGGTGGAATGCGTGCTAGTGTCCTCTATCTGTTGTCAAACATGGGCGCCCTTAGGATTGCTTACGGGGTTCTGTATACTGGCTGTGTCGAGTGATACCGAGCTGGTCCCCCGGGTCTGCTTCACCTGTTGTTCCTCGCTTGGTGAGCGAGAGTATGCTCGGAGACGACATTCCAGTGTTGAAATTAATGTATCATGATACAGAACTGCACACTATACCACACACTACAAAAGTAGAACGTTGTCAAGTCGAGCACTTGACTGCCTGCAGTTGACTATACGTGTACTGGACTTGTGACATATGAAATAAATATTGTGTGACTAGGACACTGTGAGGCTTGAGTCAATAGCAATAAAGTTGTGAGTATTTGTATTGTTTGGTGAAGCTCGTTTTGTATTCATATGAATTGAGTGGATTGAGTGTATGACATTGCGATGATGCGTTTCCCACGAAACACGAAGCACATAAACAACACTTAAATCCCATTTTTATTTATGCTGTATGTATTTGGCAATCAATTAACATGATGTTCTCAACCCCTTTTCCTGTATTGTGTTGTAAGTAGTAGACTAGGTCAAGCATCATTAACCGAGGACTGAAACCGTGTCGTCCGCTGCCTGGAACAGGGATCTAGACATGGGGATCAGACCAGACAAAGAGACTCTCTGTACATAGTCACATAGTCACATAGAGCCCACGGAGATGGCTTCACTAGTTCTCCGTGCAACAACAGATGTCTACACCCTACCCCTGCGAGATCCCTGACATCCGCGCTATAAGATGCACTCTAACGTCACAAGTAAGGTAGCAAGAGCGTGTACCGGAGAGTATCATTATCCAACTCGTGTCTTCATTAGAATTGCTGTCAGTCGTACATAACATTTCACGGTAGTTGGTATAACTACTCGATTACTTTTATAAAGCGTATCAATGTATTAAGCTAAAATAAATGACTCTCGAATGTCACTGAGAACCATAAAGAGTTATGGCTTCTAGATCATATTTCATTGAATTCATATTACTATTAAGGGTCGCTGTCGATTTCTGTGTTAGAATAAGTCATCCTCCTTTATGAGTACAGATCGGTTAAGATGCTTTGGCGATGACGATTGGATCCCAGCCAGGTGCAATGTGAGCTCCAAATCCCCCAAAAGGGACTTCAGCACATGCGAGACTCCTTCTTCACCGCCTAGGGCGAGGCCGTAGATATAGGGCCTTCCAATCAGGCACATCTTCGCACCCAGTGCAAGCGCCTTCGCGATGGTCAGCGCCGCAACGGATGCCTGAGTCGAATAGTACGTCAATCTTGTCCCCGACGGCATCAACAATGCGTGGGAGGACACCCAGAGAACTAACGCCACCATCTGATTGTCTCCCACCGTGGTTGCTCACCACAATCCCTTGCACACCTATTTCAACGCACTTCTTAGCATCCTCTACGGACTGGATACCCTTTAGGACGATGGGCCCTTTCCAATGCTGTTGGAGGAACTTGATATCCTCGAATGAGTGGCTCAGCCCTGGGAACACGGTCTGAGTCCATTCGGCTACTGCCGCGCCCATATCCTCGTCGACGTCTTTTCCATGCTTCCGCTTGAAGTGGTCACGGAATACGGGGTCAGTCAAGCCTATGGCGACGCCTACCTGATCAGACCTCAGAAAGGGGTTGTATCTCAACACGAAGTCAGCGTGAGCGCAACATATGGAAACTATAGAGGATCGGATCGTCTCACCCGTTGTCCATGTCGCTTGGCCGCCATCCTAGTATATATGTATCAAGGGTGACGAACAGCGCCGAGAACCCGGCCTTCTGAGCGCGCTCAAGCATCGATATCGTAATGTCATTCTTTCCGTTCGGCGGCCAGTATAGTTGAAACCAACGCTCCCCGTCCCCATTTGCTTTCGCAACATCCTCGATACTGGTGCTGCTTGCCGTGCTCATGATATAAGGGACGTTTTGCTCTGCCGCCGCCGCGGCAGCAGCCATCTCCCCATCCGGGTTAAATATCCTCTGCACACCGACGGGCGCACACGCGATAGGGAAGGGCAACTCCCGACCCAGGACGTCGACTGAGAGATCGGGAAGACCTTCCGTCTTCACGAGACGTCTCGGACGATCGACCATCTTGCAAACGCGGCGCGGTTCTTTTGTGCCGTTTCTCCCGTGCCCGCTGACCCGATCACGTAGCCCTTGCTATCTGCCGACATGCGCCTGCCGCGAGACTCTCCCATTCCAGCGGCTTGAAGGTGAACGGGGGCCGTTCGTAGTTGAGACCCTTCTGGTACACGGATGACTCGTACTCTATAGGGTTTTGCGTACTGCGCTTGCTCGGGTGGCTTGTGTACTGCATCTTGTCTGTATCGTTTAGATTGACTAATTCCCAATTATTCTTTGACAGCGACTTTTGTGATACTATTATCGCTCACGAGACTTCTCATCGATATATTTAGTACTGCCGTGAAACCCGCTGATTCCGAAGAGTCTACGTCATGTAGCGAACAGAAAGTTTGTGGATTCAGCAGGTTGTGAATCATATCGATGAGACGGCTTGCTTCGTGATGTCATGCTGCCTGCAAAGCAAGGTATTCCTATCTATCACGGTTTCCGCGCTTGCTGAGAAGGGACGAGGCGACAACGCAGACAAGCACGCCTTACGATTATTGCTGTTTTATTATCACTCTTTTTGCGACACCAATATCTTCCAACCTCGTTGATGCGACACTAACTATGCGGCATAACTGTACACAACTGCATTATTAGCCCCGCCACGCTGGCTGCTCGCCCCTCGAAGAGACTTGGGAGTCTTCATTATTCCCGGACACGTGCTACCCAATAGTGGTTAGGACAACGTAGCCATAATTGTCATCTTTCTTTTCTCTCTAGGCGCTATTCGCCCAACAGCAGATAAGTAGAGTAAAGGGTTCAGCTGTTCTACTTATTGGTTGTTATACATGAGCGCACTTGTAGTGCAAAGTGGAAATATGGTGTACGCTAACAATGGCCATATTAAGTGGAGCGGGCTGAATGACGGAATTTTATAAAGTCGAACTACAAGTAGTAATGATTAGAGTCCTCATAACCTACTGAAAATCGATAGAGAACCGAACTCGAACTAGAACGAAAAACGCAACTGAGACTACTGATTCAGATAAAGAATATAAAACTCTCGGTGAGGCGATATATCCTCGTCAATCACTTGTAATAAGAGGGAAGCCAGTATCTGTTTCTCCAGTCAGGCATGGCGTAATCCGATAGGCTTCTTCATATAATCGTATCAGCTGGCGTAGCTATAGTAGTAGTAACAGAGCACTCAATGAAACATCCACAGGATCATCTGCATACAAAAGGAAATAAAGAAGGGTCGTGTAAGGTAGTACTGAAGCACGTTTGCATACAAGACCAACATCGGGTTAAAAACTCAAAAATCGGGTGCGTATGCCGGATGTTTAACCCGCCTGTATGCGAGACCTACACATTTGACTGGTGGGCCGGCTTTGGTGGGGAAGAGGTGTTAGTTGGGGGGTCTTGGCTGCGTTCGACGGCCTGTGTCGTTAGTGGCTGTCGTTAACACAATAAGCATCACCTAGGCTCGTCCTACAAGTCTAGGCAACTGGTGGGGGAGGGGGAGTCATTTGAAGGTTGCATACCGCATGTTGCAGTGTTACATTGCATGGATGTGTACATGAGAAGAACAGGAGACTCGGGGTGCGACGACATGGATGTGTACCGTATCTGCTGCACCATTGCCGGCCCTGTGACCAATCTTTGTAATGCGGTTCGAGGTTTCATCCAACCAAATATCTCCGACAGCGGACTTGTGTGTATGTTGCAAGAGGTGTGGCCCGTTGTCTGTGCTACTCTTGTAGAATTATGACAGAGGGGAGGCGTCTTGAAGCCGAAGCCGAAGCCGAAGTGTAGCTGAAATCATCGACTTTTGGCTAAGTAAGCTAGCTTGATGCAGTCAGACGAACGAAGCCCCCAATTCGAATAGTTACGTATCGCAAATGCAGAACGACACCACGCAATTCAAATTCAATACTCTCCAAATGTTGTATGTAAAAATTTGCCGCCACCTGAGCCGCCTTCTTCGTCTTCGATCGATGCCAAGCAGCAAATCAGAGGCCTCGGATGACCGAGACGGGGGGAGCCTCGTCTCTGCAGCTATGCGCCTGACCTAGGCTGTGCCTGGCCTAGTCCCATCAGGCGGGCCCATCGCCCAGAGAGCACAACATTTGGTATTGAGTCCCGGATGACAGACAGGCGTATATGCTAGCTAGATGTAGATGGAATGTCACCGTCTTTGCCGTGCGTGCGAGTGGGGACGTCTGGGGGGGGGGCGAGGAAAGACTTTGTCTTGTAGTATTACGGTAGGCGGACTTCTCTTTGTTTTATATAATTGCGATATCCTCCTCTGCCTTCGACCATCTGCCGGTCCCTGCTTGCTAGTCAATCTTGCGGATTGTTCAAGGCGCACGCGAGCATCATGGCGGCAAAGTCACAACGCCCAAAGCTGCCGGCCCAGCAGCTGGCCATCCTGGGTAAGCATGACTGAGTTTTTCTTACTTTTTTTCCTTTAGTATAGCTTCGTCCCCTCGTCAACCGAACAGCCGGCAATAATAATGATTATTCAATCGGAATCGGCCAGTGTCGCCTATCTTGCTGTGAAGGATAGCCTGGCTGCTATCGTTAGGAATTGCCATAATCATACAAAAAAAAAAAAAAAAAAGACGTTTTTTTAACATCTTGTTGCTTGTATTCTGTGATTGATCTTGGTGTGTCGAAGTCGTCTTACCAAACTTCAAGCAGGCCTCTCATATACGCAGTAAAAGGCAATCAAGTAGGCGAGAAAAGCAGGGGAGAAGAAAACGACATAATGGCGAGCATCATAATCCTAAACTAATAACAACAACAACAACTGGTGGCACGAACCCAGGTACCCCCTCCTCACTCCTAACATTGGTGCTAACATCTCCCTCTAGCCGTTGCACGGTTTGCTGAGCCGCTGGCCATGACCTCGGTATATCCCTACTTGCCGGAAATGATAGCGAGCTTCGGCGTCGAGAAGAAGGATGTCGCGAAATGGGCTGGCGCTACGAGTGCCGTATTCTCACTCGCGCAGAGCGTGACAGCGGTGCCGTGGGGACGGGCGTCCGACACATTCGGTAAGCAAGATCTCCACCATACTAATCGGCCGGCATCGAGTCTTGGTCTAAGGTAGTAGGCTGACAGCTGTCTAGGAAGAAAACCGGCCATCATGACGGGCTTGCTCTGTACGATGACACTATTCATAGTATGGGGTTATCTACGAGTCTTACCATGGCTATCATCGTCCGTGGCCTCCAGGGCGCCTGTAATGGAAATGGTACGTGTCTGCCCAATGACTCTGTGAGCCCTGCTCTCTGACAAGAATATAGTTGGCATTATAAGAACCATGGTGGCAGAAATGGTCCAGGACAGGGAACTCCAACCCAAAGCATTCTCCATCATGCCTCTAGTCTGGAGCATCGGTTCAGTTTTCGGTCCGGCGTTCGGGGGACTCTTTGCGAAGCCTGCCGAGCAATTCCCAGGGCTGTTCGGCAACAGCCACTTCCTCAAGAAGTTTCCCTTCGCCTTGCCCAACATCCTGGGCGGCGTCGTTTTCCTAATCTCTCTCTCGACGGCCGCGCTGTTCCTCAAAGAGACGTTGCAGAGCAAGCGACATTCCCGGGACTGGGGTCTCATCCTAGGAGACCGCATCAAAGAAGCATTCAAGGAGAACCCCCTCCGACGCCAGCAGAAGCTGCGTCGATACTCCCTCCAGGACGCCGAGGCCTCGGCACCGCTGTTACAGGCCGACCTGACTTCTTCCAGAGTCGCCAGCCATGGCACACGGCTCGAGAAGCCCGTGGCCCCGAGCATGTCTGCCGTGTTCACGCGCCAGACGGTGATTAACCTGGTGTCCTACACGTTCCTCGCCTTGCATTCCGTGGCCTTCGACCAGGTCCTCCCCGTCTTCCTAAATTACCCCGAGCAAGAGCACACACCGGAAAACACCTTCCCACCACTCTTCTTCTCAGGCGGGTTTGGGCTAAACTCTGGCCGGATCGGGTCCATCTTCACGCTATACGGTATCATGTGCGGCGCCATTCAATTCCTGCTCTTCCCACCACTATGCGCGCGCTACGGTGTGCTGAACTGCTTCCGGGTCTGCGTGCTGACGTTTCCCATCGTGTACTTCATCCTACCCTTCACGGTCCTCATCGAGGACGTGAAACTGCGTTATACGGCGCTGCTGGCCGCCATGGTGATCAAGGCGTTCGCCGTTATCATCGGCTTCCCTTGCTCCACCATCCTCCTAACCAACAGCGCCGCCTCCCTCAGCATCCTAGGGACCCTCAACGGCTTCGCGACCACCTTCAGCGCCCTGGGACGCGCGAGCGGCCCCGCCCTCGCCGGCGTCGCCTTCTCCTGGGGTGTCAAGAATAACATGATCGGTGCCCTTGGTGGATCCTCGGCACGATCGCCGCCGTGGGCGCCTTCCCCGTGTGGATGATCACGGAGGGTGATGGCCCGAATGCTGGTAGTGAAGATTCGAGCGATGCTGAGGACACCGATGATACACGGCTTGAGGAGGAGGATGCTCTTGTGTTTGATGACGATGAGGAAGATGACTTGACTGGTGACCACAGTGCTTCGCATGCTAGGAAAGACCGCACACATGGTACTGGTTACGGAACGATACGATGATCGAAACGAAACATTATAGACGAAGTAATGGGCATACGGATTATTGAAGTATGAAGAGCGAGTTTCATTAGACTCTTGAGCCTGCATTCGCGCATCAGCAATAGCGTTACAACTTTATGGCACGGCGTTTTGGACTAGAAAATAGGGTTTCGCTTATTTTTGCCTCTGTTTTTCTACCTCTGGGCCGTCTCGCTGCACTGGGTGGGCTACGCATTACCGAAGATACGTATTTCGTAGCTTCATACAGTGGAAAGGCTTACTTTAGGAGTTGCTTTACGGAGCTAGTTTATAAATTCCCAGTGATGAATTCTCTTGAAAGTAGCAACTAAGGCCTTGTAGACATCATTTTAAATCGCCATTGTTCTTTTCATTTCCGGTTCGTGGGGGTGTACGCGCCCACATACTACCCAACCCAAGTGACTTTTCCCGCCCCCATCCCGCTCGAATCCCAGAGACCCATCCCAAACGCCTTTAGTAATGCACCCCATCATTATCAACCATCAATCATGTATGCAAAGGTGTCACCCTTCACATAGTACGGTCACTAGGCGACGGTATACTATAACCCCTCCAAGTTTGCTCACCTATGTGTGCGCATTTCTGGTACACGGGTAGCGTCTTAAGCATAAAGCTTCTTCTCGTAGCTCTCCATGTTGACATTACCCTCGAGCTGAGCACTGGCGGTTCGAATTTCAAATCGAAGACAACCGTTAACGGCGTTCTCATGCAGCTCCGTTAAGCTCTTCTGACCGCAGTCTTGCATCGAGTGCTTAACGCCAGCAGCTAGGTAGGGGACGAACGTGTTCACGGACCCGCGGTGGGCGACAGCTCCAGAAACACCCTGGGCAACCAGGACGCTATCTCCTTCGCTGAAGTACCGAGCAGTACCAGCATTGCTCGCCTGGCTATTCTTGCTACCGGCACCGGCCTTCTTGTCCTGCATAGCATCGATACTGCCCATGCCACGGTAGGCCTTGACAAGCCTGCCCTCCCGCGAGACAAACGATGTGCCGGGAGACTCGGTCGTACCGGCAAGCAGGCCACCCATCATGACGGTGGAGGCTCCAAGGGCTAGACCTTTTACGATATGGCCCACGTTTTGCACACCACCGTCGGCAATGCACGGGACACCGAAGCGCGCGGCAAAGCTAGAAACAGAATAGACTGCGGCGGCCTGAGGCCGACCGATGGCCATAACTTCTTGGGTGATACAGGCGCTTCCGCTACCCATTCCAATACGCAGGCCATCGACACCCGCAGCGATCAAAGTGGCAGCTTGTTCGCGGGTAACGACATTTCCGCCGATGACATCAAGCTTTGGGAATTCTTGCTTGATCCACTTGAGCATCTCAACTTGATACATGCTGTTTCCCTGACTGCTGTCGAGAATGGCAATGTCTAAACCAGCATCTACGAGCTTTTGGAGACGGACTTTATCCTCTGGCCGAGTGCCGACGGACGCGGCGCAGATGAGTTGCTTAGAATCAGGAAGCTTCGAGGCCAGCGGAAAGTAGAGATTCTTTGTCAAGTCGGATCGAGAGATCATCGAAACGAGGTTGAAGTCTTTGTCGACGATGGGTAGCTTGCCCTTCTTCGATTCAGCTAGGATTTTGTTTGCCTCCAGGAGAGTGACACCAGACTGGGCGGTGATGAGATCGGTGACCATGAGCTTGTCGACTGTCCGGCTGAAGTCGTCTTCAAATTGAAGGTCGCGGTTGGTGACGATACCGAGAAGCTTGGAGCCAAGTTTGCCATTAGCTAGAAGCTAGTTAGCGATGAACTTACTACCACATATATGGCGGGTTTGATAATGTAGGCATCATCATAAAGAGCATAATTTTCTCCCATGACATTGATGTCTATACGGTGGAACGAAAGTTATTGAGTTTATAGATGTAATCATAAGATGCAAGTGCAAGGTGACGTTGTAGGAATAAATAGTATATGATGGTAAAGCACTGACCTGTGACAGGGAAACCACCAAAGCCCCACACTCTTTCAAAGCCCTGGCTTCCTCGACGGTGGTATCCTGGCTAATGACAATAGGGTCATTGATAAAGCCGTTTTCATATCGCTTGACCTTTCTGACCATCTCTGCCTGAGCGTCAGGAGAGCAGTTGTGGTGGACAACACCCAAACCACCCTGGAGGGCCATGTGAATGGCCATCTCATGCTCGGTGACAGTGTCCATGGGCGAGGAAACGAAGGGGGTCTTCAGGGTGATGTTCTTGGTGATGGGAGAGTCCAGAACGACCTCGGAGGCGGGGAAGCCAATGTAGCCAGGCAGGATGAGGAAGTCATTGTAGGTCAAGCCGCCACGGGTCTTGGTATCCATGAGCTCTTGGATAGACAGGCCATCTCGAGACTCGTACTCCTTTAGGAGCTCGACAGCCTTAGTGTAATCGAGGAAGTCAGATTTGCCGTTAACGGCGGAGTGGCCGTTGGTGGCGGGCATCTTGAATGAGTACGTTCGAGAGTATGAACGGGGTAGAAGCTATTAAAGAAGCAGCGAGGTCGAAGATAGGCGACAAGGCGTGGAGAGTTGATTGACCAGGTCGGCGCGCTTGAGCGTTATCTTCTTCCCAAGAAAAAAAAAGAAAATTACATGCGACCGAGTCACACTAGAATTTTAATATAGCCCACCGAAGCAGCACAGAACAACGGTGCTTTTGATTGGCTGATTGCGGGGTTTCAACGAAAATTTATCTTATCGATTATGCTCTCGATGTAAGTGGGGCCATTAGTTCTGGTGGGGCATATTTATGCAGCTGCCCGTCATCGCTGTGGCTTAGGGGCGGCCCCAGGGGCACTCGTGGCTAGTGGTTGACGGTTGCTCTTCCGCTGGCTCGGAAAACAAATAAACAAACTACCTATTCTGGAAAACACGATGCCCAATGCCGCCTTCCTTCCACCGAATCTTGTGTTGCACAGCAAATTCCATTGACCATTAGTCCGGGCCCATCGTGCTAGTCGCCGCCCATCCAACAACCATTGAACTAGCATGCAATCCGCACACCACTGCACTTTAGCCCTCTTCAACAACTCTAGCAAATGGTCTCAACATTCCTATGCGACAGCCTTTGCATAGTCCTTTGCACAGTCCTTTTCATTTCATGGGTGCGCTAGAGGCGCGCACCAGTGAGCATCAAACACCCCCAAAAAGGTGTTTCCCGTCCTAGAAAACTAGTTAATACGTACATCCAACACTTGTTTACACGACCCCGATTTGACAGCCGGCACTATATCTACAACGGTCAGGGACAAGGCGGCATACTCTGCAGCTGTGCTGGGACCAGATCATAACAACACGCCATATCCAATTCAGCGAGCGGATTTTCCTGGCATCGTGATTCTTTACCCCATAGTCGCTGTTATGCAGCTATTCGTCTCTGGCGGACCACTGAACATACCTGAGGAAGACGATTTACTAGACTGCTAGTGCTGGTCGACGATATGTCGTACAGACCACATCCTCTCCGCCAGTCATACACGGTTGACCCGCCGCTTGTCAATCGCCAATCGTCAACAACATCGTCGGCATCATCTGGCTATTCGCACACTCCCTCAACTCCGACATCTATAATCCCAGCAACGCCAGCACAAGCTCGTCTGTCATGTCTAATGGCCACGGCGCGCCGAGACTCGGCCACAAGCGAGGCAAAAGCGAAGCTGCCATCCGACACCGCGCTGCCCCCTTTGACGAGCCTCCTAAGAGTCCTGAGAAGATGTACAGCATGGCCAGGCAGTCGCTGAGGCCTCTTCCACAGCCGCCCGCCTCCGGCTCACCTCCACCTCCCCGCCTCGTACCCCTCCTCGTCGCCACGAGCACCATGAACGCGGTCAAAGCATCGATATTGGCAAACTCTCTCTCTTTGAAAAGCAGACGTCACCAACACCGTCGCCCACACCCGTCTTGCGCCCAAAAATCGCGCGCCCAACCTCGATGCTTCTAACACGCTCCGACTCGATACGCCCAGATCCCGCCGGCAGCACTGCTAACCATCATCTTGCCGTCGTGCACTCGCCCATCGCCCGCCCAGACCTGCAGCAATTAGGCCGCTCGTCGACAAGCCAGCTTCGAACATTATCTCAATTGGCCCAAGATGGGTCGCCCGAAGAGTTTGCTATTACTACTACAGCCCAACAAGTTGTGGGCTTGCGGGGCCGACGCAGGTTACAGCGCATGGGAACAGCCGATGCGGGGGAATGGACAACGCAGCGATCGGTACGGCTTCGAAGGCCGGAATTGGATGGACAAACAGCGCCAGTTTCTGCAAGCCTACGAATATCTGTGTCATATCGGTGAAGCCAAGGAATGGATCGAAGATATTATTCACCGTCCCATTCCTCCTATTGTCGAACTGGATGAGGCTCTCAGAGATGGCGTAACCCTTGCTGAGGTTGTGGAAGCTCTAAATCCCGGCCCAAGGTATCGTATCTTTCGACAGCCACGCCTCCAGGCCAGACACTGGGATAACATCGCAATCTTTTTCCGCTACCTCGACGAAGTGGAAATGCCCGATCTATTCCGCTTCGAGTTGACGGACCTGTACGAGAAGAAGAACATCCCCAAAGTCATTTACTGCGTACACGCTCTCAGTTGGCTGCTCTTTCGAAAGGGCATCGTAGACTTTAGGATAGGCAACTTGGTGGGCCAACTAGAATTTGAGCAACATGAGCTGGAAGCTACGCAGAAGGGTCTCGATAAGCTCGGTGTTAGTATGCCTAGCTTTGGAAACATGGGTGCCGACTTTGGGGTGGAATTACCTCCGCCGGAACCTGTAGAAACAGAGGAAGAACGTATCGATCGAGAACTAGCCGAGAATGAAGGAGCCATCACCGATCTCCAAGCTCAGATACGGGGTGCCATGCTTCGAATGCACCTTGGCCACGTGATGAGACAGCTATGGGACTCGGAGGACTGGCTTATAGATCTTCAGTCGCGGATACGAGGAGAGTGGACACGTCAAATTATGGACTACCGACTTCAGATGCGAAAGTTTGCTATCGATCTTCAAAGCGCCGCACGCGGATTTCTCGTTCGTCGTCAAATTATGGACTATCGACTTCAGATGCAAAAGTTTGCTATCGATCTTCAAAGCGCCGCACGCGGATTTCTCATTCGTCGTCAAATGATGCACAGGGAACATTTCTGGAAAACCAAAGAAAAGGATATTGTGAAGCTCCAGAGTTTATTCAGGGCCATTAAGGCCCGAAATGAGGTACGAGATACAAAGTCTCAATTGGCAGTGGCCGATGGGCCGGTGCGCGGTATCCAGGCCATGCTTAGAGGTCATCTTGCACGGAAGCGGCTTCACGCGCAACAGCAGGAAACCAGGAGTATGGCTGGCCCTGTATTACAACTTCAAGCCGCAATTCGTGGAATGATGGCCCGGGAGAAGGTTGAACGTGTCCTGGTTTCCTTGGCAGAACAAACTCAAACTGTTGCGGGCCTACAGGCTATTGCCAGGGCGACGCTGACAAGGCGTCAGATGCATCTACAAAACGAAGCTCTGCAGAGCTTCGGTCCAAAGTGGGCTGCCATCCAAGCGGCTAGCCGAGGCAAATTACTACGACAAGACATTACAGCAACCAAGTATGAACTTCAACAGCATAGTTCCGACATTGGCATGCTACAAGCTCACTTACGGGCTGCAGCAATTCGCCGAGAAGTCTCCCAGAAAATCGAAGCCCTACATAACCACGAAGCCTCACTTCTCGATTTACAGGCACTTGCACGCGGTATGATGGCTCGTCAACGTATAGCGACAATGCTTGACTCTCTAGACATGTATTCGGCAATGTTTACAGACCTCCAGGCTCGGGCTCGTGGGGTTTTATCCAGGAATCATCACTGTTCACTTCTGGAAGAGCTTGATTCTCACGAGGAAGAAATTACTGCACTCCAGGCTCTGGCAAGAGCTATGCTTCTACGTTGCAATATTGGAGATCTCTTGACCGAGCTCGACGAGCACGATGATGAAGTGACCGAACTACAATCGTTAGCCCAAGGCTTTATTGTAAGACGTCAATTTGCCGCCAAGCAGAAGCACTTCAACGAGAACATGCAAAAGGTTGTCAAGATCCAGAGCTTTGTCCGAGCTAAGCTACAAGGGGAGGCCTACAAGAGTCTCACAAGTGGGAAAAACCCCCTGTAGGTGCTGTGAAAAACTTCGTTCACCTACTAAACGACAGTGACTTCGACTTCAACGAAGAAATCGAATTTGAACGTGTGCGAAAGACCGTAGTCCAACAGGTTCGACAAAACGAGATGCTTGAGCAGTACATCGATCAACTAGACATAAAGATCGCTCTCTTGGTGAAAAACAAAATCACGTTAGATGAGGTAGTTAAGCATCAGAGTAATTACGGTGGTCATGCCACCAGCCTCCTAGCTAACGCCTCTATCTCATCTGGAAACCAATTCGATCTCAAGGCCCTCAACAAGAGCTCCAGGAAGAAGCTCGACTCGTACCAACAACTCTTTTTCAACCTCCAAACACAGCCACAGTATCTCGCCCGCCTTTTCAGACGTCTCCGAGAACAAGGTACTGCTGAGAAAGAATACAAGCGCATCGAACTCTTGACTATGGGGTTGTTTGGGTATGCACAAAAGACGAGAGAGGAGTATTATCTCCTGAAACTTATCGTTCGGTCGATACGCGAGGAGGTCGACTATTGTGATTCTGTGCAAGGTTATCTCCGCGGCAACTTTTTCTGGGCAAAACTCTTGACCAACTACAGCCGGTCGCTCGTGACAGGAAATACTTGAGAGATCTTCTTGGCCCATTAATACGAGACAACATCATCGAGGATCCTGCTTTAGATTTAGAGAGCGATCCCCTCCAGATATACCGGTCCGCTGTCAATGATGAGGAGCTTCGCACCGGTCAGCCTAGCAGACGCCCTCTAGATATCCCGCGTGACCTAGCCATCAAGGACCCGGAAACCCGCGAACTATTCATCGACCACCTTCGAGACCTAAGAGAGATATGCGACCAATTCCTTGTTGCCCTAGAAGACCTGCTCCCAAGAATACCATATGGGCTACGGTTCATATGTCAGCAGATCTTTGAAGCCCTCTGCGATCGGTTCAAGCGTGAGCCTCAGCACCAAATCCTCCAGCTTGTAAGCAACTGGGTGTGGCGCTTCTACCTCCAGCCAGCTGTCATCAACCCAGAGCAAGTGGGTGTGGTTGAAAAGGTCCTTAGCCCACTCCAGAAGCGGAATCTAGGTGAAGTCGCCAAAGTGCTGAGCCAAGTAGCCTCAGGCCGCGCATTTGGGGGTGATAACATTTACCTCCAACCCCTTAATGCGTTTGTAGCGGAGTCGGTCGAGCGACTCGCTCATATCACTCAAGGACTCATTTCAGTCGCTGACGCTGAGCACACTTTCGGAGTAGACGAGTTCAATGATTTATATGCTAAGAACCGCCCGACACTTTACATCAAAATGAGTGACATATTCGCTATCCATAATCTAGTGGCTCAAGAACTCTCCAGCATCTGCCCCGGACGGAACGATGTGCTTTATGAGATCCTTCAGGATCTAGGTAGCGCAAAGACCAATGAGAACGAAATGCATGCCGCCGGCTCCTCCGATATACAAATGTTCCTCACGCCTAAGCTCCATGATGTCAATGATCCCGAGGCAGACACTAAGTCTCTCTTCATGGAAACGAAGAGGTGTATCTTGTACATCATTCGAGTCCAGACAGGTGCCAACTTGTTGGAAATCCTTGTCCGCCCGCCAACCCAAGAGGATGAACAAAAGTGGCAAGCACTCCTACGAGAGGACTTCGCTTCAGGTAGCAACACGAAGGGGCCTACTCGGACGCGAACATGGTCGATGTGACTCGCATGTCGTACTATGATATGAAACGTAATGCCCTAGAGAATATTATGCGTTTGGAACAAATGGGACGCATCACAAAGCACAACTATTATCAAGACGTGTTGAATGCCATTGCGCTAGATATCCGAACCAAGAGTCGGCGCCGAGTCCAGCGACAACGAGAGCTGGAGGGTGTACGCCTGACGCTCAGCAACCTTCACCAGAAAGCCAAGTACCTCGAACAACAACGCAAGAGCTACGATGATTATATCGAGCAGGCCATGGCCACACTCCAGAAGAACCAAGGGTAAGTCTCCCGAGTTTCCAGCCAAGATCATTATTAACCATTGTCATCTAGAAAACGCCATTTCTTCCATTCACTAAACAATACAACCATCAACGAGAGCTTGAGCGATCAGGGCGAGTGCCTAAATTCGGCTCTACAAATACAGCGTGCGCGCTCTATTCGGAAAGGTGTGATTGTATCGTGGCAAGGCGTCCCAGAACGCGATTGGGGTAGCATCAACCTCACGATTGCGTGTGACCAAGTCGGCATATTCAATGTCGAAGGGAGTCGTGGTCATATCCAGATCCCTGGAGCCAGTGCAGTCGTACCGATCGAGGACCTCCTCCAAGCCCAATTCGAAGCCCGGCAGTTCACGGACTTCTTCGAGGGCAATCTAAGGGTCAACGTCAACCTTCTACTGCATCTCCTATACAGGAAGTTCTACCGAACGCAATAATACCAGGGTTTTTGTACGAGGTATAGTTGAACTGGAAGGGTCACGGAAATACGGGATATGGGCGATTGGGGACCTTGTTTATAAACGGCTGAATGATACCAGGTTTCATGGGTAAGGCTTGCATACATGCATTGTTCGTCGTTTTAGAAAGGTGTTGGTGTTGTTGTCTACAGCAAGGCGGATTTGATATCCGTTCTTGTGTCTGGTTATGTATGAATGGGTATGGTGTTTATGTGTTGTTGTCAAAGCGTTGGTAGCCAGCAAGGAAGTCTCCCGCCTATTTACCCTCGAAGGAGCAAGCTTGCATTAGGGTCAAGGTTTACAAATCGATTCATGAAGTAATGGCAATCACAGTTGAAATATTGCTAATTCATAGCTACATGTTTTCCCATGCGCCCTTCGTATACGATGCAAGTTCATGTGTATTTTTGTTTGCTCCGTCCCTCGACCTTACTAGTAGGAATTCAAATTGAAATCAATTCATCCTTGACTAAATCCTCCAGCTTAATCAATGTCCAGTCTAGATAATATCCAATACCAATGCCACTCGATTGTTCTAGATTTATATACATGCGATATCGCAGTTTCATATGTACAAATAAGCAAACCTATTCCCTGTTCGAATCTATCTGCGCATTGTCGCACAGTTGGTATCCGAAGACGGGTCGGCGACGCCCTTGGCCGGAAGTGTGGCGCTGGATGAAGGCAAGACAGTGGCGCTCTGGGTAGGTGAGCTGGTGACGGTCGTCGCAGGAGGCGTGTCGTTCTTGGGGTTCGCGACGGCAAACGGAGGGGCCTCGAAGACCAGCAGGCTCTGAATCGTCTCCAGCGCGCTCAGCTCGACACCGAAGTCGGACTGGCCGTCGAACCCGGCGGCCGACCACGAGGCGCCGCAGGTCGAGTTGCCGTGGCCGACGCAGCTCTGGGCGGCGCCCTGGGCGCTCTGCTGGAGCATGCCCATGATGGTGGCCCGGGCGCTGGGCACGAGCACGGCCGTCTTGCCCAGCCAGCGCGACAGCGAGGCCTTGAAGGAGGTCTGGTCGGTGGTGCAGGCGCGGCTGGGCTCGCACTTCTGCTCGAACATGACGCCCGTGTTGTTGGGGTGAAGAAGACGTTGCCGGCGGTGCTGACGAAGCCGAGCACGTGCTTCTCCCAGACGGGGTCGTCGGTGAAGTTGGCCATGTGCGCGGCGCCGTGGAGGTACGTGGCGATGTTGTACGACCACTCGTCGTGGTTCACGCCCGAGCAGGGGGGCCCCGTCATCAGACGTCCCGTCGTACACGTGGTAGTCGTCGCTCACGAGCCCCACAGTGCGCGACCAGTCCCAGATCTTGGTCGCCCAGTCGGCGTACTTCTGGTCCCCCGTGTACCGCGCGAGCCGAGCCGCCGTCTGGAAGAAGGCCCCGTTGGTCACCGAGTTCTTGTACTACAAAGACCCACGTGTTAGAGATATAACCCTTGTGCATACTATTTGGCCCATTGTCTACCCAAGAACAAAAGGGATAATAATAGACTTACAGTCCAGCCATTGGCTTTGGGGTTATATTGCCACTTGAGGCCACCGCCACACGTGGTATTGTCTATCTCCCACCGGGAGACGTAAAGGTTGAAGGCGTTGATGGCGATGGTGTCCCAAGAGGGGGCACCCGGCAATGTGTCGAAGCCATATTCCATAGCCGTCAGGGCGTTGTATACCCAATAGGCCTAAGGGTATATGTTAGACATTGTGTCACATAGGGTTCGTCCACCCCTGTTCGGAGTTCACGTTGATTAAAAGAGCCGTACCTGGTCATCGTTGGCCTCCCACCCAGCTTGCTCTGGAGGCACAAAGTCGAAATTAGGACCGACATTCTTGCTGAGGGCGGATAACAGGTCCGCCTTGTAGGTCGTGTCGTTTGTATAAACGGTATAGTCCATCAGTCCGGTCCAGCCGGATCCCGACAACCACCAAAACCATGGTTGCGGCTGATTGAACTGGCCCGTCGTGGCAGCCGCATTGTGGTAGGCGTAGAGTCCCTTGGAAACCGTTTTGGCGGCTTCTTTGATAGAGGCTGTATTCGCGGCGTTGAGCTGCACGGCCGAGCCTGCTTGGGCGAGGGCGATGGCCGCAACGGCGACTCTCGACGACGATGTCTTCATTTTTCTGCCGTTTAAAGATTATGAACCGAAACAACACCACACGATGAAACACACAAACCCAAGAATAGAAAGTCAGAGAACGGAACAAAAATAATGAAAGGAACAACTGCTATTGAGTGAATGAGCTAGCTCCATGGCGATCTCGACAAAGGTGGACAAACGGCCCTTTTTGAAGCAATGTTGTCTGTTAGTCCCGGGTTACCGGCCCCATCTATTCTACAAAGTGCCGAGCGGCACAAGGATCGAAGAGAACTGCCTAGACCAGACTAATCCGAGCTGACGACAGCCAGTGGTGGGTGGCGCCCTGGCCACATAGTTCGTCCATCGTCAGGTCCAATCCCTTGCGCATGGCTGCGCTGCGCCCGCGGCGGTACTGCTACGTCGACAAGTCGTCGTAGTCAGCGGCGTTTGTCAGAGAAAGAGGAAGTTCGGCGGTTCTCTGGCGAACTACGCGCCAATGAAAAGGCCTGAGAGATCCATCTAGATGGGGTGAACCCGATGGAGCCACGTTCCTACACCCATGTCAGTTTCATGCTATTCCTGGTTGGGCTAATTCGACATCTCGCAAACCGGGGCACTGGGCCAGGGGTCTCTGGGGGGCGGGTTTTAGTCGACGTTTAAACAAACGGAAATGGTAGGTCGTCGATCGATGACAAAGTCTAGTGGCTACACTAGTTAATATGTACGATGCGCCTTGACTACTATCGTAGTCGACCTTCGCCAGCGTCTCGCCCTTCCAAGATGATGAATTTGGGTAACGAGGCGCTTCCCGGTAGCGTCTGCATGGCAGAACACATCCGCCAATCAATCGGAACTTGAAGTTTCTTTTCTTGTTGTTTTGTTTTAAAACAATTCGTTTACTGCCGCAACTAGGCGCAATAGCCCCACCACCGAGGTCGTAACTCAATGTAGCGTGGTAGCCGATTCGTCACCTGCCTCCCTACACTTAACACATAAAAGATGATTGGCGCAGCGGATCTCTAGGTGAAGCGTCTCGATCCTAATAAGGGATATAATGCACGTGGTCCCCAAAATCAGGTAACAATTGCCACTGTCGTTCAAGCAATAAAAGCGATGCCACCGAATCTTAAAAACGCCACTACGCAGGACGTTCATTGCTTACACGAAAATGGGTATCATATTAATGAGCAGCTTCCGTAGGTACTACTCAAACCTCTCAAGTTCATTTCTTTATTCCTTGAGTGTAACCCATACGTCTACATCTCCAAAATATGAAATATGTGTCCAGATTCTTACTAGCCACACCGAATTCGTTGTTAGCTATGGTTGAGCCTCATATGTGTTTTGCTGTGGCGGCGGAGGCACGTTCCCCCTCCCCCATAAGTTCAGTATAATTGATTCGATAAGAAAGGGCACATTAAGCGTTCTCTATAAAAATGTCTCTTGCACTGCAGATTCGTAACATTAGATATTGATATGGAGATGTGCAATAAGTAAGTAAGTATAGATTAGAGTACCGTAAATACAATTTACTGGTTCATTCGTAGTGACTAGGTTCTTGAGCCGGCATGATCAATGATTAAGTGCTTCATTAGTTAAACCAAGTTCAAATGCCTCTAGGCAGTACCAAAGCGCAGTCTAGAAGGCTTTTTAAATTATTCATCTTGACAGGAGAACCAACAACCATTACGCCAAGTCGGAAGCCCCTTCGGTAGGCGTTCGGTGGGGATTCGGCGGTTTCGAACCCACAGTTCGGAGGTCAGCGCCGAATACATAACACGGGTCGATAAAGCTTCGCCGGAATGCCGTTATGGCTATCTATATAAGTTCTTCTCACCAAGAAACCCTTTTTCTAAATCCTCGTCTCTCATATCATGCATTCGCTCAACAGGCCACTTCCAGCCTTGTTATAACGGCCAACCAAACTTAAGTTATCGCCCTGTCATCGACTACACAGCCCAAATGGCCAATCTACCTTCAACTATGCGCTCCCTTGTGGCGCCAAAATTCTGCAAACCCTCGGGATACGAGGTCATTGATATGCCGGTACCGACAATCAAGAAACCGGACGATGTCCTCATCCGAGTCTACGCCGGTGGCGTCCAAACTGGTGACACGCAACGCGCCTATGGCGCGACGAGAATCCTGCCCGGCAAGATAAATTTTCCGATGAAACTAGGGGCAGAAGGCGTGAGTATCCATTGCTGCTCTTTAGCGACGTGGTGCTAACCCTCCGTTTAGTCTGGCGTAGTAGTGGCTGTTGGACCAGCCGTAACCAAGTTCAAACCGGGCGATGAAGTGTACGCCTTCTCTCTAATAGGACGTCCCATGGATCTATTCACCGACGCCGGCTTCTTATCCCAGTACGGTGTAGCCTCAGAGCTCTGTGTGCTTCCCAAGCCCGCAAGCCTGGCGTATGAGGACGCCGCTTCCTTGCTCGGATTCACGCAGACAGCCTGCCAATGCGCCGAGATGGGGGTGCGGCTCCTACGCGAAAACGGTGTCACAGATGGCCTGGAGGGTAAAACAGTCTTCGTACCAGGCGCACTGAGCGGCACGGGCTCGGTGGCCATTCAGGTGCTGAAGAATCACTACGGCGTCGGTAAGGTGATCTCGACGGTCTCAACGGCCAAGGTCCCCTCGTCGAGAAGTACCTCCCGAATCTCGTAGACCAGGTCATCGACTACAAGACCACGAAGCGACTTACCGATGTTATACCCCCGGCAGCGTGGATTTCGTTCTCAATACACAATGGGGCCTCGTTGACACGTTTCCTCTCCTGAACCCGAAGAAGGGCGTCGTCGTCTCCATCGCCAGCCTACCGCAGCCGAGCCTCTTCCGTGAAATGCTGCCGGCCGCGCCCTTCTGGCTCTTCTGGATTCTGACTGCCGCGCAGTGGTACTATGCATTCAGGCTGCGTGGCACGAATATCAAGTGCACGTTGTATCCGGAACTTTGCTGTGCGGGAGGAGACTGAGCGACAGGTGAGATCATCGCGACAGGTAAGGTCAAGGCTGTCAGAGGGCGTAAATCTCGAGGATATAGAAGCGATTAGGAGCATGTGATCAAGTGTTCACAAGTAAAGGGGCTGGGAAAGCTTGTGATTAAGATCCCTTGAGGACCTAAAAATGTCGGCTATATGTACTACTATCATTACTATCACTATCACGAATCATAGAGTCAAACAACCAACTGGAACAGAATACGTTCTCTTTTTATCTATGGATTACTAGAATACATCAGGATGATACACGAACGATGGGTAGCTGGGGTAAAGCCCGGCTTCATCGATCGGTAACGGTGACTGCTGAAGACAAAGGAATGCGGCGGCACCTGATGAGGGCATAACGAATGAAAGACTTGTCGATTGTGGTGCTACGAAAAAAATGTAGAAACAAATGAAATCGATTAGGACACCAGTATGCCCGGGTCGGCCAAGTCGTCTAGAGTATCGGCGTGCTGCAATGGTGGCTCTCTAACATCTAGCTCTCCTCTTCCCCAGCCCCTTCCTCTTCCTCAGGGCTGTCCTCTTCCTCAGGGCTGTCCTCTTCCTCAGGTACCCCCTCACATGTTTTACATTTCATTATCGAATCATACATGTTATATTCGAGCTTGCTGTAAGGGTTCACCAAGCGCCTCGAATGTTCAGGTCTCATCTGTATTCGGAGCCAGATGACCTGTTTAGACGGGTCATGATCATACTTGGATCCTACCAAGTACGCGCCAAACTTCCTGCTGCTCGTCTTCGCGTTCGCAAAGATTGGATAGCGCGGCGTACCGGTGACATGTTCTTGGACGACACCGAGCTGCATCTTCACACCGTGTTGCTCGCCGTAGGCTTGCAGCAGACGGGCTACGCAATGAATATCGAAGCGGTCGTTATTCCACTTGTACATAAAGTCGTGGAGCTCCGCAAGTGCCTTCGACTTGGCCAGGTCGCTGAGAGCCTCGGGAGTTGTCCACAGCTTCTTGTCGCTAGTTTGGAAGTTGATGCTCCTCGCCAGGGATTGGCAAGCCGAACTATACAAGTATTCATAGTCGACGTGCGTTGAAGTCCATAACGACTGAGCGAATTGGGCTTCAAATGTTGCTTGTGACCTCTGCCTAGAAGGGTCCGGGAACACTCGTAGAAGAGTCAGCGTAGTCGTATCTCCACCCGTAGCGTCGGCGTCTTTCTGGTCGACAAAATTCACTTTTTTCTTAGTTGTCTGAGTAGTTTTCTCGTCCGTTTTCTCGTCCGTTTCCTTCTTAGCTTTTCCATACACGCTTTCTAGAAATTCCTTTAAGCCCGGGTGTTCATAAAGACTTGCTCGTCCGGCGTAGGTTTTTTTTCCTGCTTAGTTTTTTCTCCCTGCTTAGTTTTTTCTTCCTCCTTAACTTTTACTTCCTGCTTAGTTTTTTCTTCCTCCTCAATTTCTTCTTCCTGCTTAATTTTTTCTCCCTGCTTAGCTTGTTCTTCCTGTATGGCTTTCTCCAGTTTTTTCTGCTCAGCTTCAGCTTCCTCCTGGGCCTTCTGCTGGGCCTTCTGCTGGGCCTTCTGCTGGGCTTCGGTTTTCTGCTTGGCTTCCAGCAGAGCGTCTTTTAGGTGTTGCAACTTCTCACTATCCTTGGCCATGTCACCAGTCTTTTTGGTCTTTTTGGTCTTCGGATATAGAGGGGCATGTTAACATTCACCACTGCCCCGCCACCACCACCATTGTTGTTATTGTTGTTGTTATTGTCGTCGTTCTTCTTGTTGTTGTTGTTCTTGTTGTTGTTATTGTTACCGCGCCCTGTGCCTGCCCCGAACTGGCCGCCGTTGCCGCCGGGCTGTTGGGGCACCGTCCGATCAGTGCGGAATTTCTTGGTGGCTGACGAGCGATTCAAGAACTCGATGGGCATCTTACGCTTTCTAGGGTTGCTGCGAGGAATGTTCGACCTCGCGGTTGGGGCACCAACGGAACCAACGGCATCTTCCCTCTAAGGATTTTGTTCCACACCTTCGGGAGACCCAATAATCGATTTCTGTAAAAGGGCTTCTCCGGATATAGCGCTGGTTGTAAAGACATGTTAGCATACTATACGAAGAAGAGCGAGGATGTCTGGCCACAGCTCGTCAGTCTGTCTTGTTTCTACGTACCATTGTTCAGCTCGTGGCTGATGAGTACCTTTTGCAGCAACGTATCCCCCATGGCAAACACAGCTGGTCCAGGTGCAAACTTCTGATTAGTTCGTGTAAAGGGAATAAGCCCTCCTCCTCCTGAATTCTTTGGCCCCTTTGGCCCATTGGGTCCATTATTGGATCCATCATTGGGTCCATCATTGGGTCCTGACGGGTTGGCTGGTGCTGTACCTATGGTCTTCGTGGTCTTGTTTTTTCCGGTAGCTTTAGTCTTGCCTTTACCGATAGATTTAGTCTTGCCTTTACCGGTAGTTGTGGTCTTGCTTTTGCCAGTGTTAGAGTTCTCGGTGTCAGTAACACCAGGAACTGGATCGAAAAATTCCGCGTCTTTACCAAAGTTTGCTTGGTCTGAGTCATAGGTGGTGTTTTGAATGCCTTTCAAGACATCGCTAGGGCAGGGTCAATGACGGCCATATTAATTTCGATGTATTGGTCGAAGAAGCCTGGGTCGTATTTATCTTTGTTCTCAGTACTAGGAGTGCCGGGGCTATCTTTGTTCTCGGTGCTAAGGTTGCTAGAGTTGATAAGCTTTTGAACCTTTCCGTCCTTATCAAGGAGATTGGCAGATGGGTCCAAAAGAGTAGGGTCCGTCTCGATATGCTGGTGGGGTTTATATGTTGCCAAAGGTCGTCCGGGTCACGGCCGTGATGTATGAGAGGGTGGGCGTAAAGCGGCTTCTCATTTCCTATGGGTACTCTGTTGGTCAAGGTACCATAGGCCTGATCGGGCTTAGACGGGTCTTTCCTTGTTACTTCGTCCTTACGTGCTCGGATGGCGTCGAGTCTATGTGGAAGGATGCGGGAGGGTGGCCATCGTTGCATGTTAAAGAAGTGCCGCCGGGTGTGTGGAGCTTGATACCTTCTTTGGTCCTTTGTTGCCCACTCAAAGAGATTAGGTCTTTCATATCCTTGGTACTCTTTGTGCGTTTTGTCTTTGAACCCACTTAGCCGGCCTGGGTACATGGTGGGCCGGTTCTGAAAACAGTTTTCAATAATCCCCTCCGGATGATGGTGAAAGGGTTTTCAGTTCCATTGACCGGATTTTTCGGGTCTGCCTTGGCCAGAACGTCGTTGATGTCTGGGGTAAGAGCGCTATTTCGCCGGAACCTTCTTGTATGGTAGCCTTCCATTTCTCGATAGCAGACTCGTAGTCTTCCGTAGAAACAGCCTGCCACCATTTTTCGATTGGAATAGGGGCTAGGGCAGCATCCGTGCTAGAATTGTTTTCGGGGCGTGGCTCTTTGAGATCCGCTGAGAGATCCAAAGAAGCCTTCGGCGTTGCCACTTCGTTTTCTAGATACTGTAGTCTGTCCTTGATCTGGTCCACGTATCTCATCGTCCGACCCGCGCGATAGGCTAAATTCCTGAAAAATTGCACCGTTTTTTCAGGAGTTTGTGGGTGATCTGAGTCACCTGGATAATAGTACCTCATGTGGTTATGTTTGGCTTTGTGCTGCTCGTGATATTTCGTCAAGTAAGCCCCAACCTCTTCCCAGGAAGCGAGGTCCTCCCGGTAAGGCGAATCCCGTGCGGTTTCAGTGCTAGTTGTATCGAATTCGCCAATTCGACACAGGCCTTCTGGCGCGAGATAGTCCCTTATGAACTCCCGTCTTCGGGCAAATGCAGCGGCAGGTGTCGGGTGCTTCTCCTGTGTTTCCACGCGTTCCAGTTCATAATGGAAGTCTGGCCCGGTATGATCCAACATGAACTCTAGCTCACGAGAGAACTTAGGTCGGTTCCCATGGTACAATGGCCAGCTGCCATAAGTACCATCATAGTGGTCTACCATCTCATGTATGAATTGGTCCTTGAGATAGTTGAACTGTTTGATAGTTCCGTAGCGCCACCTGACACGATCTTCAGGATGTACATTGTAGCTTGGTCGACCGACTCTCGCAGGCTCACTTCTATGCGCTGGTATATACCTGGAATGTGTTAGCGGGCCGCCTTAATATGTTTGCAATTCTACCTAAACTTACACGCATCGTCCAAGATTTGAAAGCTCGATACATAGAAACTCTGCTTCATCCAAGGAATATTGGTAGCAAGCGTTTGGATGCTCGAAATTGGGTTCCTTGTCTCCACTCTCTATCAATTCCGAATCCTCGCAGCCGTTGATATATGCCACTGCTGTACGGAGCGTGTTAAGCTCATAATCACGTTTGACTTGATCGATATCATCGTAGTTCTCTCCCCAGATGTTGAGTGCCTTGCTGTCGGGGTCCTGATATCTCTAGGCTGTTAAAGAACGACTGAAGCTTTGCGTCAAATATTGTGGCAAGGTTGTGCGATGGTAGCTTTGACGAGTCACACATTTCCAACGTCCTTGATGGCTCGCATAGATATCTCAACCATGCAACATCAAAGTCGTCTACGAGCCAATAATTGTCATCATTCGTATTATCTTCTTGGTTATCGATGTCAAGTCTTCGTTTGATGTCCCGACGCCAATAACGCTTTCTATCACGCATATAATCATCTTCGTTTGACTGTGCGAGTGGTGGCTGTTGTCCATGCTTGGGCCGCCCGTATCATCATGCCTCCGGCATCGATATCTCGCAAAATAGCTCTTAAAAAGGGGCGAGGCGCTGCACCCCATGCACTGTGGATCAAGTTTTCGAGAATCTCGAGATAATCGCCGATCTTCAACCAGTGTTGATCGTGAACAGTTAACCCTCTATAGATACGGGGCCCTCGGAAATTTGCAGGCAGCGCCGGGGCCGAAAACTTGTCCCAAACATTCTGGTTGTAACGTCGACGCTGGCAAGCTGCGAGGAAATCCACGATCTGCGCGTGCTGAGAAGACCAATGGAGCCATGAAAATGGATCTTTCTCCTTTTCGTCTTTCACGTCGCTAGGATCGGTCACTCGGTGTACAAATGCAATATCTTTCGGCAGAGGCGCCGGAGGGTCGTAAGGCAAAACGGGTCGACGCCAAGGGGTGTTGATCACACGATTCTCCTTACTGGTAAATAGATTAAGACATTGCTGAAGCGCAGCTCTTTGCCACCGCGTCTACGATAGAATGCTGGGTCCTTGGGCCCGCCTGAATTGTTAGGGCCATCATTATGTGGAGGGGACGGCGGGTTGGCACAGGTTCCCGCCAGGCCGCTGCTCATATATTGCTCATACGCTTTATTTTCGACGGCGAATCTATTGTTTTTCCATGTGTACTTGGCCTTATTCCCGGTCTTAGCAGACTTTTGCGTTTCTTGGAAGAACCTATTCTCGCTGTCGACATAATTATCAACCTCGGCCAAGATTGACGATTGTACGGCTGGGTTGATAACTTTAAGGGTCGTATTCCAGAGAGGCGAGTTATCATCAGGACGAGGCATGGGCTTTACTGGCCGATACTGAGACTTTGAGCGGTCGGGCTTAGGCGCAGGAAATGCTTGGGGATAAGTCAGGAGGCGCTCTTGTGTGGTTTGACCTCGGAGAATAGAATCAGTCCATGGAGTTTTTTCTTGGGCCCGTCTCTCAGAGTTCAGATGGACCCTAACCATCACACGTGCATCCTCCAACGCGGCACGTAATTTAGGATCGCCAAATCCTAAATTGCCGGTAACCATTCGCCGATGAGCGTCCGAAAGATATCCTCGTATAAGTGTAAAGTTGGTGTTCCAGTCGACATCCCGACCTACGTCATTGTCCCTAAGGTAATTGATGATGTTGGGGATTGTAATGCTAGGGTCATATCCATTTGGGGTGGATAGTATATTCTGAGTGCTAGGTACACCCATTGTGTCCATATTCACGTCGCCGTCATCATTACCCACACCATCCTGGTAGAGATCTTCAAGTCGTTGAAGAACCCACTGCACGTCAACCCCTTGTCTGGGTCGTGTGTTGGCGCCATCAGGACGCAGGGGATCGCTTGACAGAAGGCGGTATTCACGGATAAAAAATTGAATGTGAAGATACTACGCTACCCGACGCTCAACTAAGCAAGGGACGAAAGGGAAAGAAGTAAGACGTACGGTATGTGCGGACCACTAGTAGGCGAATGCTGTGGTTCTTGTCTCCATTCGCATGGAATTCAATAGGTGCCATGGATGGAACGCAAGAATTCCGAAGGCAGTAGGTACCGCTGGCTGTTCTTGGAGTTCCGCAATGCACTTTAAACAAAGAATGGGTAGGTTGTGGTCATAGCTACAAGTGAGACAGCCACTACACATTCGGTTGCCGTTTGCAGATTTTTGGCACAATACCCCTAATTAGCTTTGTTTGCAACCCAATAATTGCGCATAAGTGACTTATCAGGCTAGAGGAATATGCTAGTGATTCACAATTATTTGAGCGTCATTGCGGGATCTAGTCGATATCAGCACCCTCGTCAAATAGCAATGGCGGAGAAAAGGCCACTTCATGATGACCATACCTCGTATGACGAAGAAGGAAATGATGAAGGGGATCGTAGTGGGCGCGTCCTAGAACCCTTGAAATGACGGATGATGAATGGGCAGCGAGAGAACGACGACGAATTCGCTTTCTAGCTCATAGACAACAATGGGGCGAGGGAAAGGGAGACACTAAGGGATCAAGCGATAACCCGCCAGAGTTAGTTGAAACCCATACAGAAACTACGGCAGAGGCAGGCGTATCGGAACCATCGCAGCCACCAGTTGTTGAGGCTGATTCCCAAAGAAGAAAGCCCTGGGAGTCGTTGGTCATCGGCAGCTTGGGTGAGAATCTAAGTCACATTGAGCGAAAAAACCGCGAAATCGAGCAACAGAGGTTTATCGTGCGTTATCACGAAGAAAATTCGCCACACCAAGTAGAGCACAATAGAAGGATCCTAGATCAACTGATAGCTGATAGGAATAGCATGGAGGACAACGAAGAGAACAACATGCCTCAGTATGTCGGCTTGCGCGCACCGCAAGCCAAAATCTCAAGCTAACAATGATTGCTGTAGAGACCAGCGAGAGAAAGAAGAGCGTATTTCTAGTCGCGTAGACCTTTTGAAATGGGCCCTCGATAATAGCCAATGCGATGACGAGATGATCAATATCAGAGCAGCAATTCACGGATATGAATCGGGAGAAATAGCATATTCGTGTGACTTCACGCTTATATACGCAGGCCACATTGTCGATAAGTGTCCAACCTACAACTCCTTCTGCGTGGATCGAATGGAAAGGCTCGATCGTTACTCTGTGAACTATGGGCCCGGTTGGCTCTGGCAGGAACCCCCCTTGGCTGGCCCCGGGACCAATGTGATGGGGAAGAGAGGGATTTGTATCGAACGAACTGGTGGCGCCCATTCGTTGGCGTTGGCATTACTACATCAGTCTTGAATTCGCGATCCAAATAGACAGGGTCACTAGAAAAAGGACAAAAGCATACCCGCTTACCACTCTTACAGTGGGCCAGAAATCAACGAACAAATCACGATTACGTGACCCGTCATGCCAACTGGAAACTCTACTAGATAGTGGCGCAACATTTCCAATTATGTACGAGTCTGATCTGGCGCGGTTGAAGGTGAACGTGAAGAAGTACCCAGCTCAAGGGGCGATATTGATTAACGTAGTTGGGGGTAAGAGCAAGATGAAATTCTATGAGATGTATGTGTCAGTCTGTTCTGATGACGGAAATCATTGGTTGGCACAGGACAGGATGCAGTCTGGCCAAAAGAGCCGCGGACTTTGGGCGGATTCTGTCCGGTTTTGGTTATGGAAAAATCGAGCGGTTCAGATCGTCTCAGCGGCATGATGCCATTTGAGGCTTGCTATATATCCTCAGCGCCGGGCATGAGAAGACTGTGGTTCGGAGAGGACCGGAGAGATGTCCTTGGCACGAACCGTTTCCCTGCTCATCTCAGATTTGATACCGACAAGACGTTGATGTTGAAACTTCCAGAGGAGTTTGAGGATCTTCGACGAGACGCGCGGACCCCTGATCGCGTTCTATTCTTACATACATATCCGGACAAACCTGGCACCCTGCTCACTGACAGTGACGCCCTGGGCGCTCGAGGAAAAAGCGAACTTGTTATCGGACATTCTACGAAGGTAGTAGATGATGATTCTGGAAAGACATCATACGCAAAAGTCTTGCCACAACGAGTTCTTCAGGTCGAGCCACGAAAAGGCAGCTTCAAGACCATACGTAACCAGAACGCCCGATTGTGGGAGAAGCAATTTAAGTCCTGAAACACCACATGTTGGCTCGAGTGTTGGTCTAAATGATGTAGCGTAGCTAGGCCCATTGAAGCAACTACCTAACCTAGTGAATATGTTGGACTGGCCCAGGTTAACTAAGTGATATTTCTGGTGAAACTTTGAGCACATCTACGCAAGTGGCTCACAGCCGAGCGGCATATAACGTATCGTAGAATTATGATGGAATAGAGCACGATATATTTCTTGTTATGCTGGCAAATTATCCTTAAGCCGTGCTGTTGCAACTGCAGTTTTCGGTTGCGGTCAAGGTCGAAGGGGGAGATCATTCGTCTACTTTGTACGGGAAAATGTCAATGGTAGCACATTTGAGGGAAAGGCTGGGTATTTCACCCTATCTATGTAAGTGAGACTCATGCTCGATTCCACCGGATAGTCAACACCCACCTGGCCGGCGCTAAAAGGTCTCTACCAACAGTCTCGCTGAAGGCACAGAATATCTAAGCCCTGACTGGATTTTGCAAATGGTTTCAACAATTTACAGGCTTCTAAGGGGGAAATAGTAAATCTTAGCCGCAACCATAAGACGCTGCCCTCGTGGCTTGCAAAACGGTGGGGAAATGAATGTACGTTATGTCAGCATGAAGTAGTTATACTAACTTACGATGCCACATTTTTGAGACATGTCTGCTGTCGGGTGACTAGGCTTCCTTATTCGTAGATACTCGGCGAATTACGTATACTGCCGCAATGGGTTTCTGTTTCAACGATAGAGCTGAACGCTAGGCTCGAAATGGTACGGAAACAAAGCAGCGAACGCCATAACCATGTGGTGAAAAGGAGAGGTTGGTATGAGCTGAAAGAGTAATAGTTTTTTTCAAATCCCGCGGCAATGCCAAGCAATTGAAGGGGAACCTGAGCGCGTCCCAGCGGGGACGAAGATACATGAGAAGTAAATGAAACGCGTAAAGCACTGCCCTTACCTATCATTTTGCATAACTCGACCAGTAGAACCCCATAGGAGCATACCGCTAGCAGGATTGATGCACATCATATTTGGTGTCCATCGACTTGAATCATGGCATTCGCACGGAGACCCTTTCTTTCTTTCTTTTTTTTATCAGCGCGGGGCTAGAATGCGTCCGAGGCAAGGACTTCCTAATGAGTAGAAATCGAGAGAGAAAACTTTTTTCTCCTGCAGTTATTAAGTAATAAGATGTGTTTAATGGCAGAGAAAGAGATCCTCGCGCGCTACTATGTATTCACTGTACGGGGCGCCGTTGCGACTATCCTAATTGAACGGTTATGATTCGCCGGAAGGACGAATATGAAGGGGCCCAGCACCAAATGCAGTATGCCACACTCGTGCGGCAACAGAACCTGCAAGCCATCGTTGGATGCTAGACAAGCTAACGAGCAGTCAGTCTATGAATGGACAGGATCTAATGGGTAGGGGAGAACTAGAACCAGAAGGGTGGAGGGCCGAAGGTCTCGCGGCCCATTGCCAAATGCAGCATAGGACAATGTATGCTGCGCATAAACTTGAAAGCTTTGCGTCGCTAGCCTACACAACTACATGCATGAACGGTTGCCTCATTGTCAAGTGCTAGGTGAAACTCCACGCCGAAGCAGATCTCGCGACTCGGCTTGACTCGACTCGAGCCTCGTCGCCGACCGTGCTACTAATTGCCACTGTAGACGAGAAAGATATTTTCTCACCGCGTCTGTGGATTTAGAAATAATGGATCATGGACTAGGTTAGAGGTGAATGTCCCTGCAACTACTTGACTTGGGTAGCACTTTGGCGTCAGATATTGGTATAAGTAGCTTTCAATATCCAACGCCAACTACAGCAACAAACTATACGCGTACCTATTGTGATCCTCATGTCCTATGTCGTCCTAAGTACATGTACTATATGATCCCATGATCAGCTGACGAGAGTTATACTTACTCGCGATCCCACGTCAGGGCTAGAGCCCAATCGAGGCGATCAAACCGTATAAGAAGATGATAATGGAATTGAGAAGGGTCCTTAGGTAGGTAGTCTAGTACTACATAGATCCCAGATGCGGAGTTAAGGCTAATGACAACTAACGACGACAGACTTCTACTGTACGCTTGAAACAACCCCGCTGATGCATATCTGTGACGATCTGCCTGTGAGCCTTGCAAGGTAGCTACTGCATCGTGATACACTGCAAGCAGAAAGAAGTATACATGCAGAGATTTAGGTCTATTAGGGATTTGTAGGCAGACACTGTAAATTGTTTCTTGCGTTGCTTCTAATTTCGACCTAGCAGGGTGGTTAAAGTAGAGAGAAAATTCTATCTAGAACTTTGAATTCCTGACTAGAAAAAGCCCCGTCATCTGATCATGTTGTGATGGGTAAGATGCTCCAGATACTAATGCATCTTTCCCAATCTGCTGTCTCGTACTAGTCTTTTTTTTTTTTTTTTTTTTTTTGGGGAACGTCGTAAAGTACCGATATGAGGGGCCGATGCAACCCCGCTCAGTGACATGACATGGATGACTGAAATCCTCGAGTCAACAGTATATAGCTATAATAAGAAGTTGTGACTCGGTGGGCGTTCTATGATGTACGAGATACGGTACTCACATTACGCGTGCGTCCAGCTAGAACATCGACATGTGCTAGGATTTTGCATCTGTGGCGTGCCCATCTATTCATTGTCTAAGGTGGGTTAGCTTAAGCCCAGGTTCGTCAAGACAGGCTAATAATAACAGGTGCCCGATCTCTCCTCCCGGGCGCCCGCATATTCGTTCGCGTCGCGTTCCCAACGCGTCGGAATTTTCGTGTCTTGCGGGCCGCGAGAAACCCTTTACGGCGCTGACGAGAGTGATACCGCTGCCCAGCACAGACAGCGGCGACGCCAAGACGTCGCATCTACGCCTAGACATCATATGGTTTTAGTTGCGTACATACCACATCGACATCTGAGCGTAGAGCGGCTCACAGGCCGGATGCAACAGTGAATTTGGGTGACTCTTTGGATATGGACGGGAGAGCAGCGGCGTGGGGCTCGTTCTATGATCTATTGACTTTATAATTGGTTGAGTAGGAGGGGAGGCGGGCTTCTTATTAATATAGGATGGGGTACAAATAGGATTGGGATACGTTGTTTCGAAGACTGCATCGTTCCTGGCCGTGTCGGACCATACTTGATGTAGATATGAATGTTAAGACCATGGCGCATCGAATGTCGTACCACTGAAGACGCGGCCATTGCCCATAGCACATGGCAAGGGGCTGTTGCAGCTAGCCCTCGCAGCTCGCCAATTGGCTTGCCGAAGAGTTCTCTGCATCGACCCTGTGAGCAGGTATTCTGTATGTAATGTGACGAAATGGGCCGCCTGGAGAGGTATTGGCAGCTTCCTAGTTGGAAATTTATACGTTCGCTCTCTTTGAAACTTCGGCAGAACCTGGTATCAATCAAGAAGTGTCATGAGATACACGCCTTTTGTGATGACAAGCTCCGCTCCCTTTCTTCCTCGCTGCCTCGGATCTGACAGTATAGTGACCTTGGTAATAGCAGAACCTTTATTTGTCGGAGAAACCGATACTTCCAGTACATGGGTCCGCAGTTGGAAATATCCGCCAGTATCTATATCTGGGGTGCCTACATAGTAGTACTGCCCTTTCGAATAACAATTCAAATAATGGTAGCGGGAGGGAAAGTTTACAGGTATATAAATCTCTCAACACTTGTCTTATGCAGTCTTTGCGTTTCTATAATACTTGGCAATAACTACCATCAGATATTGTTTGTATGATGTTCTATTATCACTCTATTTGGGGCTAAGAGGGAGAGTATTTTTCCCAATTAGATATGGTACATTTCTAAAGCGCATTCGGGGGAAATAACTTGACAACCTACATGTTAACCAATACATCGCGGTTGTAGCTATCGGTTTCTGGTCGTCTAGGGAATGTTCTACGGCTGCCGTCCAGCGCTATCTTCCATCTAGTACACGCGGGTGGCACACACACTAACCGGGAAGGTTGCATTAGGGTAGGTTGAGTGGTTCCAGTCTGCCGGGACGTTCTGCCAGCCAGAACAGCCTTAATCAAGTGTGGTCTAAATATCCCCACATGTTTACCAATGTTAGTCGCCAGCTGCAAGATGAGTAGCAGCAAGCCATTTATCCACTCGTACTGTGCTCATTACTCGCTTGGCGTCAGCTGAAAGTCTCGAAAGTACTGATATTTTCGGTCAAGAGGACGGGGATATCTATTCTTTAAAGTCTACAGTTGTGTTTGTTTCATCAATATATAATAGACCTCTTCCCCTAATTCATTTGCTTCTTCATCGACATGAATATATGAGCAGATCAAGCAGCAAGCAGAGTTGATTGAGCAATTTCGATGAGGCACGCGACTGACGATGTCGTGAAAGGTTTAGTGTAGGATTCCATCAATTTAGGTCCGTCTTCAATCGCTAGATTGGCCATCTCGGCTGATTCAAGATCTTGTTTCCGATCCGAGCCAACATGTTGGCTTAAATAGAGCCAAAAAGGGTAGGAGATTACATTGTGTAATATATAAAGGCGGTGTAATGAATTAGGGGACCGGATTCAATGTCTCACTAGCATGATTACCACGAGATATCACTGGTTGGCATCAAATTGGTGTCAGCTCAGTCGAGAGGATCAAAGCGGCCTTTTTGACCTTATTTCCGGGGCTTAATTCCTCACATATGCATGAAAAGTTGTGGCTAGTCAAATCACTTTCTGTTTGCATAAAACCTACATCGTTTTATCAGCGACCTACCTTAACGTTCATCGTCAACGGTAGGGTTCTAGTAGAACAAAGCCGAGACAGCCGCCGCAAAGAGGGTCGACATAGGTTCGCGAGGTTCGAATGCCTGGTGTAGTCTCGGATAGTTGCCGAGCATGATCGGTGATAAACAAGCTTTAACTTGGTTTCGATTGTCGGAGGGCAAGATTAGGTACTACCTGGGGAATGGGGGACTGATTGGACTGATTGGTAGTTGAAGAGACCCATATTGAGAACAGATTAAATTTTGAAAGCCTTCACCGCCGGCGGATGTGGAAGCAAATCATCTGGCGGGCCGAGACTGGACAAGCTGCCATTCGCTGGCCAGCAGTCGGTTTGAACAGGTTATCTAGCGATCGTGAGATTTGATCTACATCGAGAAGTCGACAAATCCCATTCAAGGCATTGCCAGGACCAAGGAATGGCATTGTTCCTTCATGCAGCTAATTACAACACTAGTTAAACGACATAGGCCGCCTACCAACCAAATGCTTTATAGAAAAGCGAGCAACGCAGTTCGTCGACAAGTTTCCCCGATCGGGATTATCAAGCGAAACCATGCACGAACACGCCTACACATAAATCCCCAAACCCCAAACCCAACCGCCGGGTCCACCACCATGTCAGATTCGATACGTCATAGACTAGTGGTGTCCAAGATTCCCAAGGAATAGGTGCTGTAAAGATGCGGATGACTGGACAGAAAAGCATTCCCAATAATACACTTTCCTGCGGGGCTAGGCCGATAGCTCGAATCTGTACGCGCTTCAAAATACAGTCTTTGAAAGTTGTAGAGCAAGCTGAACTAGTCACCAATTTAGCGTTAAGAGGTGGCACTTCAAGATAAAAATAGCGGACTCTAGTTAAAGTGTATGCATGGGGTTTACTTCGTAGGTGCCTCAGGTAGTCGAGATATGTTGGACGGTGTGTTTTTGTGTTTCAGAATGGCGGAACGGGTGGACTTTCACGTGTCTAATATATAGCTTTTCTATAAACTATAATATCATGTAGCAGTTCACTACAGTATGTGATACTGCTTTTTGATGTTGAAAATCTCCGTTCGAGCTCCCGTACCCACACAACCCCGACTCGAAAGACACCGTATAAACACAGTATCATGTACTGTGGTTCTTCCACGATTAACTTTGAAACCCAAAAGTCATGACAACCCGGATAAACGGTTGTATTCGGACGAACTCGCCACCTAGGTATGAATGAGCGGGATCCTGGGTTGTGTTTCCACTATATAGGTAGGCATCTAAGTAGCCTATATGATGAGACTCCCTTTCAAGGCAGAGGAACCGGCTGTGCTGTCTACCGATCTACTTATGTGAGACGGAGCGGAGAGTTGCCTTGCAGCTTTCTTTCCCTTATGAAATCGACACGAAATGCTACAATAGCATACCCACACTGCCTTGGCGAGGCATGAGGTTTGACTCGGGATCAAACGCCACGCGACGCGATGCGATGTCATGTCTGATGTGCCGTGGATGTAAGGTTAGGTACACATGCCTCGCCTCTTCAGACGAGACGCACGTAATATAAGTAAGCTGTGGTTTGGTGTCACGTAAAGAGCATACTGTTCCTCTTCTCGGGCGTAAGTTAAAACCTCGCAGCAAGGGCTAGATGATACCTATGTAGATGATATGTTGCCATGAAGTCAGTCTCCCAGTGAAATGCCCGATGCATTAGCTCATGTTTTCAGTCGCATTTCCCAACTGCCGGCTTCGTGAGATACAATATGCATCGATAGAGCGACACTATTGCAAGAAGGGAATTTCGGTATCCTGATGGATTAGATGGAGGTGCATGGAACGCTCGTGCCACAAAGCCCACCAACAATTCCCACTACATCCTTTTCTGCACAGTACACTGTATATTACGAGTTAATCAGCTTAGCGTAATAGTAAATGCTATTATCATCGACATCCCCTTTTTTCTTTTTCGACGCATAGGACCTTTTCGCTGTTATTCTACAGGTTATTCTATCCCATGTGGAGAAGGTAAACCTAAAATGGTCAACGCGCAAGCCACACTGAAGCGTATTTTGTCAGTAATACATAAGTATTGAGGGTAGCCAACCCAATCTCCCTACCCAATAAAGAGATGATCTGTTCTACCTAATTAGGGGTACGTTTCCCTAGTCATTGGCCGTGACTTCTTGACGGACAAGTGGTTTGCTCAAGCGGGAGGTGACTACATTGGCACATGTGAGGTAGTAGTTGGGAGTCAAATCCAGACTCCGACAGTGGCGAGCTCTCCAGGTCTCCTGTTCAGGCTGAGTCGGGATTGCTATGGACGGCGTCTATTGGCCGGCGGACGACGTTGGTGCGCCGACAAGCCCGAATTAGTCGTATGTAGCGCTCGCATGCTGGGGCCGTAGCAGGTCGGATGGATCGAGAAGGTGTGTTTCTGTGCCGGACCTGCAGCGGGATGGATCCTATCGACACACACGACACGCATGATTAATTGATTGCAAAGTCGTGTAGAGCACGCGTCGGCGCGGGTTGATTGGCCCCTGGCTTCTGGCTGCTCCTGGGGACGAGGCCGCCCTGGCGCGAATGGGTCGCCAACTGCCTTGCATTCTTGTGGATTCCCCTCCCAAAAGGCTGAGGCAACGCCGCCAGAAGCAACAAGCCTAATGCTAATGACTCTCCGTCTTGTACAAGTATCTGTGTATCTGTGTATCTGTATATCTGTGCGGGCGCGCGCACGCCGTGAAGCGCGTTAAGTGGTTCGGCCATGTAGCATGTTTCGGTATGGTGTGGGACCTGAAATTGCTACTTACTTACTGTGCGCAACGAACGCGGATCCGACCGTGCTGCTATTCTTTGAAGCAGATAGGGCATAGGCTGTTCCTACAAACGCCTGGTCGTCTTCTGAGACCTAGCTGATCATCGTGAACGCGACAAGCTCTCTAGTGTACTAGTAGTATACCAGGTAAGCCGCGAACGATCTGCATTGCATCATTGCCAGAATGTCATCATACTGGCGTTACCCGCACGTTGTCTCTCTGCTGTCCGTGATGCAGTACCGTTGGAGATCTATATACAGGCTACTTGATGAGAATAGTCTTCGAGGTACCCATAGACTGTTTTTCATACTCTCTTGATGGCGATTTTGAGATGCCAGTCTAGCTGCTAACATGTTAGGCTCGTGGTGTTATCCTATGCTGTACTCTGCACAATGCTACTGTGCCTGTAGGGGAGTAGTCCTGTCAGCTGCAATCTTGTCTTCTGTACTTCTGTACCCCTAAGTTCTCACATTGGAGAAGATCGCCAATGTCGGCATGTGAGTGGTTGAATATCGAGCCCTACGGCACGGGTCAGGGCCCCTGCCTACCGCTCCCATCTCTTGGTGTGTATAGACTAGCATGTATGGGATAGAATGTCGAGGGTTCTTTTGATACAGGACACGAACAAGGTACGACACGGTGACCATATTGACAAACAGAGGTTGCTTGTGACGCGACAACTTGAACACTTCCAATTCTCTCTTTGGCCAGAGATATTCTCGACTGACCGTCGGATGGCCGACTTGATACCAATCACAGTCGAGGTGGGGGGTCATGAGTACGTTGAAAGGTCTCTTCCTGGTCTGCATGGTCGGTATCCGGCCGCGGAAATTGTGTGATGAATAGTGCTCCTATCGGCGACTACTAACATATCATACATCGCAGACAGCAAATTCTGAGCTGTTTCTACACCCAAAACCAGGCCAAATCGCACGTTATTGCAGTGGAGAACGGTATCACTACCTATTGGGCGCAAATACATAGTCCTTAGTAGTATACTAATGTATATAATATAGTCCTACCTACTGAGACGTCAGCACTCATGCGGAGGTTTGGAGTGCAATATTACGTGCATATCTCAACTAGCTGCCCCTACCTACTCTATGCGTGGTCTACAAAGCTGGCCTCAAGGGAAGAGACCGTCGAAAGACCAGCTGATAAAAGGCCAAACAAACAAACAACCGATCAATCAATCAGGTGAATCTAATGGCGCAACCGTCTGAACCGCTGGCCAGTTGTCGTCGTGATCTGCAATATTCTGAATAGCCTTGTAACATTGTCCTTTGGCGAAGCGCAAGCAAAGGTACAAACAGACTTGCATAACAACTGGCTGGGCTGTATGTATATGTATGGGCATTGAGTGACAATGCAAGCGCCAAATTAATCCTATAAAAAGCCACGATCCCGTCAGTACTACCGTACTGTATGACTGTACTGTGCACCAGTTGTCTGTTTGCTCTTCCTTGCTCGCCACCTGTCCCAGCTTACACTATAACAATTGAAGCTTAGGCCCGACAGGCTGGACATATCCTCTGTAATTAAGTACCTGGGCACGGTGATGTCGAATAGGAATCGCCGAGTTTCTGGCATTGACGAATTTACATAACATCACTGCCTTAGATATGAAGCCAGGCGGTTCCCAAAGGCAGGCGGTTTGGAAATACCAGTACTACATTTGCTGCAACCAAGGCATCTGCTCCCTCGGTGACTGGGTAGACAGAATGTACCTAATGGAGCACATACCCGAAAAAATCATGCAAATAGCCACATTGTGTGGCCGAAGGAAAACGAGTCAGTTAAAATAGCCCTGCTTGCTAATACAATGCACCTAAGACAATATAATCAATCCATCACCTACACCGCCTGACGTTGAGAGAGGAATGCCTACAGATGTAATTATACTACAGTACTTGCATGGAGATAATTACCAGCTTCAAGTTCCCCGTGGTAATTTGATGTTGTGCCTAACTTTACTCGCACTGTATTTATTAGGAGAGTTTGTGTTGGACTGTGTCAGAATTAGTACATCACCCACCTATTACTTTGCTAAGGTACCTAGTAGCAGCAGTAGTTTGTCGAGCTAGGCTTGGTGCGCATTCTACTAGGCAGTGAGGCTGGGATCGTTTTAAAGCAGGATTCCTTACTCTCTTGACACCACCTTACTTGGCTAGCATGGGTAGTAGCTGATGATACATATACGACATCCGACCGTCACTTGTTCCGGAAGAGCAATCGTGTGTATAACAAGAACTGCATGTATCGAGGGAAAGACAAACGCAATTACTGCTCACCTACATGTAGCAATCAGCTTGTTGACATCTTGGGTCGCCCGTGTCGATATCACAGACTACCTAGTTACTAAGTACCTAGTAGTAGTACCTAGGTCTTAGTGGGTTCGGTGAGCCCGTGGGAAAAAATACAGTGCGGAAAGCTGGGGTTTAGCCTACCATTAGTGCGAAAGCTACTGTGCGTGCGGATTCCAAATCGTGACACTGTCACTGGGGGCACCCTCACAACACCTAAGAGAGGGCGTACTGCCTTACCGTGTACAGAACAGTACAGTACAGTATGGAGCTGAAGGTACCTATTCGAGGTACTTCTGACCTGCATCTCAGCCATCACTGATCTCTCGCATCTTACAGGCCGTCCCGTGTCGCGCTCGTCGCCAGCCCCTGCCGCTCCGCTGCTTGCTATTGCTGGGCCCATCCTGGCACATGGATGGAGTCTTGGTGCTGCAGTTGGTGTGCAGTGTGCAGTGTGCGGTGCCCTGCAGCGCGGTGCAGCGCAGTGGTTCTCTTCGCTCCCAGTCCTCCTCCCAGTCCAGCCCAGTCCCAGTCCCAGTCCCATCCGTGTCCCCTCTTCTTCCGCTTCCCCCTGTAGCGTACTTATTTATGTAGTGTACATCCACTCGTCCATCCATACATTATCCCTCCACCTTACTTACCCTCTTCCATCCGTGAGGCAGGCAGGTACTTCCATGTCGGCTGCAGGTACATTGTATCTGTGGGTTTTCTACCGTATCCGCCGGCGTCTTAAGAGTACCTCTCTCCTAAAAGCCAATCTCTTCCAATCCTTTTTCATCTCCTACATCCTCCTCCAACTCGAGGTCGTCTCTCCTGTCCTTCCCTTCCTCACCTCCTCACCTCCTCCATCCGATCCATTCATTCCCTTTCTCTCGACGCATCACCCTACGATAGTCTCCTTGCTCAATGAAAAGGAGAGGGAAGGAGGAGAGATAAATCCCTTGGGGCCCGCCACTAGTCGAAAAGGAACAGAGGTCCGAGCTTGAGAACGTGCTGCTTGGTGTGCCTGGGAAAGAAAAAAAAAAGTGAAGTAAAGGTCAGCAACGAGATAATAAAGCAGATAGTCTCCCTATTCGCTTTATTAGACATTCAACTCATTCCTCCTCGAGTCTTCCGTCGCCCCTAGTCGTCCCTCCCAGCTGGAATTCCTCGCAATTAATAGCCTCGTTCATTTCGACGAGGAATCTCAATCACCACGCTCCCTCCCTTCGGCTCCTCCCATCCCCCACACCCGCCCACCACCAACTTCCCCCTTTGGTCAGCTCCCAAACCATCGGTCGATACCTGTACTCATTCCTCGGCCGATATCCCTGCCCGAGAAGAGATCTCCCGCCTGTCATTCGTGCCAGCGGTACCTGGAATCTGACTTTGGCCATCATAGTAAAGTGGATCGATATACTCCAGATATATCAGTCTCGGACTCTATATACGTAGAGTCTGATTCTGACTGGAGCATCCCGCTTGCGCGCCCTACATGAGCCCAGTCACTTTAACGACTACCTCAAGATAGAAGCGTTGCTTGTGCAGAGGTACGTGGCAGAGACAGGATTAAACCAACAGAGTATGGCAGATGTGGTTCTGATTTGTTCTATTTCGCTGTAGTGGCATGCCGAAAGGTTCCCAGAGTTCCAACGGTACCCTCCACACACACACGCTTCTTCATCTTCTCGTTGAGCAGATAAGCTTGCCCCGTGGGACCCGTTAACTCGCTGTTCCCACCGTGTTTCCCAGGAATCATCTAATTTCCTGGTGACTGACCGTGGCGGTAAGGGAGATCTCCTTTTTAAGCATAATTCACCCTAGGTGCCGACGTCATGGTTCCCCGTGCCCACGTACCCGAATCTATTGGACACATTCAGAGACAACCTCACACTGCGTGCCAGAAGTACTCCTTGCCCAGATCTTTATCGATCTTTAACGGGTACTATTGTGTCCAATTGTGGCACCTGCATCTTGTTTCTAGTTATTCCTGCAATAGATTTAATTGCGATACCGGGTTCTGGGGCTGACCTAACTTTTTACATAGAGCTATTCACTCAACTCTTAAAGGGCTAACTCTCGGCCCTGGTTACTTCGAATACCACCACTTCGCGGCAACCACTCGACCTCTCGTCATTCTTTTTTTCTTCTCGCTCTCTCTCTCTTTTCAAGATATTGTTCACCACACTCTTTAATACTCTAATGTTGATACGGTCTGTCCACCTGAGATAATACACTCATTTCTGCTCACCCGCGACGACCAACTTAATACTCTCGCTCAAGCAATAAGATTCCTGGAGAACCTGACCATCACTCTTTCCACTACAACTCCGCCTCTGAGCCACCCGTCTTTCAATCTTCCCTCGACAACACATACGTTTTGATCACCATGGCGTATACTTCAAATAACCCGACTTCTTCATCGAATCCGACGAGCCACGACGCATTAACATGAAGGATGCCGCCAAGATATTGGCACGTAACCGGCAAGAGATGATCGCCAATGAACTCTCGCGTCTTGCCGGCGATGAGTACTTGGAGGATATCATGCAGCATACGAGACACATGGAAGTGAGTGACCTCTTTGCCCGAATTATATCTCGCTATCATCAATTGTGATGGACCATAATTGTTACAATGTCACATGAGCATTCACTATGATGTCGACTAACCTGTTGCAAAAGGATGAAACGTTACCTGACGCCAACTTAATCGATATGCAACGAGAAATCCAGTGGTTTATGAGACCATACCTAATCGATTTTCTCATTGAGGCCCATGCTGCGTTCGCCCTCCTTCCCGAAACGCTCTTCTTGACTATCAATCTACTAGACCGTTACTGCTCAAAGCGAGTAGTCTACAAACAGCACTATCAGCTCGTCGGATGCGCAGCACTCCTGATTGCTGCTAAGTACGGAGACAAGAAGGATCGAGTACCCCAAATCAACGAATTGAACAATATGTGCTGTGGATTGTACGATTCAGGCATGTTTACTCAGATGGAGATGCATGTGCTCAACACGCTTGACTGGACTATTGGCCATCCCACGGTGGACTTTTTCACTCAGTTGATTGTGGCTGAGGAAGCAGACGACCGGGAAGTCGAGCATATGGCTGCTTATCTAAGTGAGATTGCCTTGTATCACCGCGATTTTGTTTCGACAAAGCCATCTATCATGGCTCGGGCTTCTCTAGCCCTTGCGCGCGCTATACTCGGACGACCAGAAGTCAATGATGGTGCGTGGGATAACGTCGAGCATCTCACCGTGATAACGCTTTCACAACACCTGCATCAACCCTCTGTCACCCTTTCGAGGAAGTATTCTTCTTCCCACTTGTCCCGTGTTTCCGGTAGACTCACCGAGTTCCTGGCACACCAAGCCGCGATGTCTAGGAGGGCCCAACAGGCGCCCCCTTCTCCTCCTGCCGAGCCGATGATGTCCTCGAGTCACTCTGCCATTTATAACACGCCTCAAAAAGGTTCTGTCGCACCCGGCCCTGCAGACGGTTATATCACGCCACCTATCACCCCCGACGGAATGTGCTTTACTGCGGCGACAGATCCTCTGAACAAATATGTTCCGCCCAGATGTCCAGTCACACCCACACCTCAAGTCCCTAGCATAGCAGGATATTCACAGCAGCGACAGCAACCGCAGCACTATGCGACGTATCCATACGACGAATACCACGGCCAGATGGTAGCTTAGGAATCCTGTCTTAGGACTTCTGGATCCACGCTAGCTAATTAGGTATCTCTGCCTATGCCCATCTCCAAGGCCTCGGAGACACACAGCATTGAATGCCACCATTTCACCACATCACCTGTACCATTGGAAGAGAAAAAGATTGTTGCATACAATTTGACGGTTAAGGATATCTCCATGCATTAGCGACTTGATTCGAGTTCATTTTCTTTTTCAGTCATACCCACCGCGCGAGTCATCTTGCATTTCAAACGAACGATTGCCGTCACCAAAAAAATGATTTCCCCTTTGCGAGTTTTGGCGTCCAGCAGCATTTCCCCTTTACAGAAACGCCCAGATTACGGGGAAGGAGAAGAGGTTGTGCGCGAGCAAATGTGCCCACATGGAGGGATAGTGGGAGGAGAGAGAAAGACGAGGAGAAATAGCGGCTCACAGATTCTTTGGGCTCCCTGAAAAGGGACAACAGACGGCGAGGGAGATGGGCAAGAGTAAACATGCGAAGGGTGATGGTAACCCAGGGCTAGTTTGCTTGAATGTCAACCCTTCACCTTGGGTGAGGAATTCTACGGACCTATTGCACTATACTGTGATCACACAACCACGAACACGATTAGGCCGCGCAGACGTTCACACCGGTCCCCCAGGAGGGGGAATAATTCATTCTTGGTGGAGGTAGATTACTATAGATGTGAGACGATACCTTGACCCGGTGTCGTTATCGCACATCACTTCATGTTTGTAATTGCGCCACCCACTGCACGTAAATACATCAATCAGACCCTGTCAAGACAAGCTTTTCATCTTCGCTTCCACTTGTGAGATGGATGTAGTGTGCGCGGATGTAGATTTTGGATGACCCAATCTCCCAAGTGAGGAAATTTGACATAAATTGAGTCCTTCTCCAACAGCAACACTACCTGTATAGGTACGTTGACAGTATGAAGAGGGAGAGCAGGTACATGCAATCCTATCGTAACGTAACGGTGTCGCGTGAGATTTAGTATTTCAAACTGACACGATTAAGTAGGTAGTTGATGTAAGTACCTATAGGCAGCCATATCCTTAAGGAGATATGACTGAGTATGCTTTTATAGTCAACAGTACTTCTTACTATCTTTATTCTAGACAACTTGTGATGCGAGATGGGTTAATAAAAACATGTACCCAGATACACGATGTTAAGGCTATCTTGCATGTGAGCGTCAATTGTTCAAAGCGGGGCATGATTAGCCAAATTAATCCACTGGACTGGTAATGTACTACCTAGGTAGGTAGGCACTGTCCCCGCACGGGTACTTATCTAGATAGTTAGATGCCAGTCCGCTGCCAGTTGTCGCACTGACCACTTCGGCTGCAGCGGGTTGTCTCCCACAAACCTAAGGAAATGCTAAAAATTGTGGGAAGTTCCCCCCTCCACGCGAAATTCTGCCAGCTTCAAAAAGTCGGCACTAACCTCACAGCTCCCCAAACACCCCCTCGACGGCCAATTCTTTCTTCTACGCACGACCCTAATTCGAACAACAACATGGCTGACCGAGGCGACCGAGGCGGTGCCCGTGGAGGTTTTGGTTCCAGAGGCGACCGTGGCGGCGACAGAGGCCGTGGTGACAGAGGCCGAGGCCGTGGACGTGGACGTGGCCGCCGCGGTGGTCCCAAGGACAGCGACAAGGAATGGATGCCCGTCACCAAGCTGGGCCGTCTCGTGAAGGCCGGCAAGATTAAGAGCATGGAGGAGATCTACCTGCACTCCCTCCCATCAAGGAGTACCAGATCGTCGACCACTTCCTGCCCAAGCTCAAGGATGAGGTCATGAAGGTACGACGACGATGACGACTCGTGCCGTCAATTGCTGGTTGGTGCATTGTGTGCTGACGTGACGATTGTCCCCCTCTACAGATCAAGCCCGTCCAGAAGCAGACCCGTGCCGGTCAGCGAACCCGATTCAAGGCTATCGTCATCATCGGTGACTCCGAGGGCCACGTCGGTCTCGGCATCAAGACCTCCAAGGAAGTCGCCACTGCCATCCGTGCGGCTATCATCATCGCCAAGTTGAGCGTCATCCCCGTTCGACGTGGTTATTGGGGCACCAACCTTGGTCTGCCTCACTCTCTCCCCGTCAAGGAGAGCGGAAAGTGTGGCTCCGTCACAGTTAGAGTATGTGGCCAAAACATGGCTGTATTTCCCTTGCGACACAATACTGACCTGCGTCTAGTTGATCCCGGCCCCTCGTGGTACCCAGATCGTCGCCTCCCCCGCCGTCAAGCGACTGCTCCAGCTCGCTGGTATCGAGGACGCCTACACCTCCTCTTCCGGCTCGACCAAGACTCTCGAGAACACACTCAAGGCCACTTTCGCCGCCATCTCCAACTGCTACGGCTTCCTGACCCCCGAACTGTGGAAGGAGACGAAGCTCATCCGCAGTCCTCTCGAGGAATACGCCGACTCTCTCCGGGAAGGCAAGAAATACTAGAAAGAAAATCTCGGGCATACGGCGTGGGTCTCTTTTCGGGTTTGTTAATTTGCATCGGTGCCGGTGGGCAGGCATCGGGTTCAGGTAGCAAAAATAGCACCTACCATCTGATAAATCTGTTTATTCTTCACCCTTTCCATTGCTATGCTCTTATCGTGATCTGTATATGGTAAGGTCTTTCTCTTTCCCATTCATGGTCAACAACTCATTGGGGCGTCTAGTCTTGAAAAGATGCCACCAGTTGCTTTGTGCCATGTGACAAATGGTGAAAGAAAAAGAAATCTGAGCACTTCTCGTATTACTACCTAGTAACTATATTCTCCAGGTTGGATAGATCATAGTATCGTAGTTGACATCACCCACGTACTTTGGCCACGCACATAACTCTCTCATCAGATGAGCCAACCTCCATCTCCTACGAGGGTTCTCGAAATTGGGTAGTTCCAGCGATTCCCATCAAACACCAATATATCCTTAACGACAACATCGCCAACCATGGCATATGTACTATTATTGCTCTGCCTAATTATAGCAACATCGTTTTCGCAATAAGCACCTATCCTCAAGCAAACAATCAGTCAGCTGCTCTGACCAACCTCCCCTCTTTTCCTTCAGGTTCTATTCTTTACTACACATGGGTATGTATCGGAGGTAACGCCCGCCGCACAGGCGTCATCGCTGCCTTCACCTAAACTGTTCCTTATTTGAGTCTCGCGTGCGTCGCTGCTTCATTAGGGGCCGTGATGAGACAGAAAGAGCAAGAGCGAGTCCCGAGAGGGCAGGCAGGACGGCTTTACTTTGCAGCCAAACAAAATGCATCTGTCCTCCAGTCCCTCTCTTGTTGTTATCGCAATCCTTCGGTTCTTTTGGCTTCGCCTTTCTCCGAATCATATTCCCGCCGCTTTGGTGTTTTTGGACTTCAATTTTGGCCCAATTTTGAACGTTCTGCGTCATCAACACCATCTTAAAACCCTCGATATACCATCCGTCCTCGTTCCCTTCAAAAAACTTGGTTTGTCGGATTAGTGTGTCTTGGTTGAAAGCGATGCCATCTCAATCCCACTCTCCGCCCATGGCAAGATGCTTATTAGTTGCTATTCTCATTGCCCTCGGTTTCCTTGCTGCCGTCATCCTCTCAGATGGCTACAGTCCTCGCTTGCTTCAGAAGCTTGACCGTGCCCCCGAAGATGACCAGTCACAGTTACCTCTGGAAAAACGGCTGCTTGGTATGGGCGGTGTGGCAGGGCTTGTGCCTAGTCTCCTGGGAAATGTGGTTCCAGGAGGCATCGTCAGCTCATTGGTAGCCCAAGTCACAGCTGACATCGACAGCCTACTACCCGTACTCGACGACCCCGGTGCTCAATCTCCGAGTGGTATACCTCTTGTAACTGGTGGGCAAGATGCACTCCCTCTAACGGCCGAGCCTCTACCGACGGGCGCTCAGTTGGGCGGCCTTGCTGACAAGCTTGGGAGTCTTCTCAACGGTATCGTACCCGTGGCAGCACCCAGCATCATCTCAGCAATAACCGAGCAGGCCTTTGGTGTCGTTTCCTCCGTAGAAGCCATAGCGACAGACGTTGCCTCTCTGGGTAATCAGATTGCCAGCAGCCAGATTCACGCTCCGGATGCCCTTAGTCAGATAGGGGGCCTCCTCAGCTCCCTCGACTCCAAAGTCAACGACATTGTGAATGGTGTTACATCCGATCTATCCTCTGATATCCCCTCCCTGTTCTGCAAGACCTCAATCAAGTCATCAGCAGTGGGCTCGGAGATATTATTGGAGCCGCGAACGGTCCGCTCTCCCTTTGGGTGATCTGGTCGAGCAGAATGTTTGCGGTGCCATCACTCTTGTTGACGGTGTTCTCGCCACCGTTGCTGGACTCTGTGGAGATATACCATCCGCGGTTGCCCAAGTCTCTTCCGAAATTGCAACCGCTCCTCTGACCAATCCAGACGCAACATTAACCGGTGATGTTTTTGCAAGTACCATATTCTCAAATCCTACCAGCACGGGCGGCCTGACCACGACCCCTATATCAACTTTGCCAACCCAAGGCCCTCAAAATCAAGGCACCCTAACGAATCCTATCACGAGTAATAGTGTCAGCAGTCCCAGTTCGAATCTGGTAGGGACCGGCTTAGGTTCTTCTTCCCCGCCTCCTCAACAGCCGCCCTCTAATGTTGGATCCGGATTTTCTTCTCTTTCGGCTACTCAAATGTCCTCAAGACAGTCATCAATTAGTAGTTCAATCCCAGAACAAAGTGGTGGAATATTACCTACGCCCATAACCCCCCTCCCCACAACCACGGTTCCCTTGACATCAATGCCAGGCTCGGCGCAACCAGGACAAGGTAGTGCCTCATTGACACCTGCTACGAGTGGTAAGCTTAGAGGCGTTCCTTCCATTGCCCTCTAACATAGAGCTAACATTAGTCGAAGCTAATGGAATTACACCGTCACGGAATATCGAACTATGACACAGTCATGCACTTCTAATGTGATACAATCTATGGTTACGTAAGTATACTCGTCTCTAGTCCTCTTGCTCTTCCTCGAATTACGGTTCTGACTCACGTGCATTGGCAGGCAGACAGTTACCCTAACGGTCTCTCCACCTTGCCCTACATCACCATGTACCGCAGCACCTCGAACAACTTGTAACTGCCCCAACTCCAATCCTACGCCTTCCGGCGGTAAAGGCGCCAAAGGGCCTTGCCCAGGAACTGGTTATACATGTGACGACTGCCTTGACGGATGGTTTTGCCCTCCCTCTCAGACACCGGCACAGTCTGCTCCTTGCGGTTTCGGCTGGCCATGTGCCCATTGCGAAGGTGGCTGGTTCTGTGCTCCTCTCCAAACTTCCGGGCCATGTATGGGTTCTAGTGTGCCCACCGTTACCTCTCCGGGTACTACGGCTGCCTCTGGCACTTCGTTCGCTTCAACAACACCAAGGAGTTCCGCGCCAGGCCAGCCACGTCCTCCACCTCCCGAGAAGGTGAGGGGTTGGAGCCATTGCGGCTGCTGGGCGGACGGCCTAAACCAGAGAGCACTCAACACGGAGGTTTTCAGTTCGGACCTCCTTACAAACGAAGACTGCATACAGCATTGTATAGTCAGGGGTTTATAATGGCAGGCACAGAAAATGGCAACAGCTGCCTTTGTGGAAATTTTCTAAATAGTACGCAGGAGATGGATGAGAGCGTGTGTTCGATGCCGTGTGCCGGGGATGTCACACAGATGTGCGGAGGTTTGAATGCGCTCAGTTGCTACAGCCCAGATGGACAGCCGTATGGCTGGGCCAGTGCCGGACCTCAACTACGCTCGCCTACTATCATACCGCCAACAGTGCTGGACTGAATATCGGTGGGGTTGCCCAGACTGAGATAATGACACCGGCAATCATCTTTTCCTCAAACTGTGAATCCGGAAAGTCTTATTGACATATACGGGAAATTCACAAGTCAGCCGCTGGGTGATTTGCCTCGTGGTCTCACAATCTTCTCGCCCAATGCACCATCATCATCGACGCCCCCCTTTGGAGGTAGTCAGGTTGCTCCAGGTCAAAACAGCTTGCCCGGGACGTTGAGTAATAGCCAAACGCCTTCTGCTACAAATACGCCAGGAGATTCCACACGCACAAATGCCACCCCCAGTCTATCAAACACGCCGAATTCTCCTACTCCAGGCATTCCCGTTACTCACACTACACCAGACTCCCTAAGTCCTCCTGGCTCCCTGGGTTTCCCGGTATTTCCGGTAGCTCTACAAGCCCGAACGGCAACGGCAGCGTTGCACCTGGGGTTATTCCGCCAACTCCATCAACAACAGGGGAGTCAATTCCGTCCCCTTCAAATTGGATCACTCCAACCGAATCAGGCGCCAATCCGACATCTAACAACCCCGGCAGTAGTTCAGGAACAAACCCCCTAAGCAACCCAAGTGAAAGTCTCCCAGGTACAACAGCAGTTTCAAGCTCAACCTCCGACGGTACTGGGGGCGTTGCACCGCTCCACGGAAGTACCTCTTACTCCACGAGCTTTTCAATTATCATTGGAGGCCCAAGTTCTACTCCGGGGCAAACGCAGGGACCTACGTCGCCTGGAGGGGGAGCCTCTTCAAGCTCGACATCCCAGCTTAGCAATGGAGGCTTTACCAGTGAGTCCTCGTCGTCTTTTCCACCTGGCGGGGCTTCTACATTCCCAACTCAAAATGGCAGTTCTATCACCTGTACGCCTGGGTCGAGTGATCTAGCTTGTATCTCGTCCAACCCTAGCCAAAGTATGCCTCCCGGCCAGAGCCAGTCTAGCGCAAGCTCCACCACCTGCTCTCCGGGATCGAATGGCCCAATCTGCACCTCACCTGTTAGTGGAGGAGCTGTAGCTCCGGGTCAACAACAACCTTCGACATCTCCTTCAGGTAACGTTCCAAGCACCTGCACATCTGGGTCTACGGATCCTAGCTGTACTTCACCTGTCAGTGGAGGGGCTGTGGCTCCGGGTCAGCAACATCCTTCAACATCTACTCCAGGTGGCGTTCCAAGCACATGTACATCTGGGTCTACGGATCCTTCCTGTACCTCACCAGTTGGCGGAGCGAATCCCAACAGCCCTCTAGCCCGACAAGCTCTACGAGCTCGAATAGTCCAACTGCCCCAGGTGGTTCAACAAGCCAAACACATCCGTCCGGCGCTCCCTCTGGCACAAGCGTATGCACACCGGGATCGACAGATCTAAACTGCTCTGCACCTGGCAATGGTGGTAGCTTTAATCCTTCTGGGGCGCCCGGTCAAAGCACTCCCCCCACGCTGAATCCTATAACCTCAGCTCTGACAACAGGCAGTACACCGACTGGTGATGGCGGAAGCACTGGACCGAGCGACACTGGTTTCGGGACACCCTCTACGGCGAATGGAAGCGGTAGCTTGACTACTACTGGCGTAACTTCGTCGCTACCACCCAGCATAAATGGAAATACCGTGACCAGTTCGTCTCCTCCAGGGCAAATCCCCACCTCTCCACCGGGCGGAGCTGGTAGCGTGGCACCTGGTCAACAAAGTCCCAATAGTCAACCTACTCAGAGCAATACGCAGATTTCCGGAACTAATTCAAACCCGTCTGAAGGTTCAAATGGCAGTATCACGCCCACCGGGACGGTCCCTAATTTATCGCCACCCAATGGAGGAACTCCCTCGCCTGGCAGCCCGGGGCAACCCACAGCCTCAAATCCCAATCAAAGCCAGACCCCAAATTCGGATTCCACCGGTCCACAAACATCATACACTTACCCCCCCGGCGTAGTCCCTTATGGCGGGCCCTCCCCATCTATGAGGACCATTGCCTCTATGTTGGCCTGGCGAGCCCGACGGGGCCGTGGGCGCTCCTACCATGTTGCATCCTGCGGTACTACGTGATAGCCCGGGTTTGCCACGGGAGGCACCAATGTTGGATTACGAGCCGGCCCCGACGACTGGGACATCATCCTCAAAACTCCCCGATCCGCGGTGGCAACGAATTCGCCCGGTTTATATATGGTAAGCGTTTTAAAGAAAGAGGATGGGCTCGAGTATCAGAAGTAGACCAAAGCAATATGGACAAGAAAAATGGGAAGGATGAGGATAATTGGAATAACAATCAAATGACTTATCGTGTTGAGAATTTACGCAAGAACAGGAAGAAAAGCAGAACCAAGGAAGAGGGAGGGGTCACACGTTTTTTGGGCTGGAAGCTTTTTTTTAATAGGGGGTTATTTATATATCAAAATACGGCGCCCATGGAGTTACCGAGATTCCTATTTCTCTATTTTTTTGGAGGGTGTTATTCCATCCAAGTACGAGATAGATAGGTTGGTGGAAGTACGATATCACTTAGAAGATGTCATTGATGGGGATACATAATGATAGGTAACTTAGGCTAAATTCAAGTTTCTTCCTTCTCAATCCTAGTAGTTGGCAGGAATGAGATATTATGTGATGTGTGAAGGTTGTAGGAGCGTTATATGTCGCCGTATGTCTTAATAGCCAATTTCATGGTTTGAGGTATCATGTGTCGCCATGTAAAAATCTCCTGTTGCTTGGTGTATGGTAAATGGTCGGCAGGTATTGTTTTAGTGTCAGAGTATAAAGGGGAAATACGCAATCAGGAAGTTATGAGGTGTATCTAAGGATGCTTGGGTATATACTTGTAGGCTTGTGTGTGAAAGTAAGTATTATTACAAGAAAATCAAACACTTGAAGGCTTCAAAAACCCCCTCTCTAGTATCTGGAGTTACGGGTCATAGTTAAGATGAGATTTTATATCTCAAATTTCTATTTTTTATTTATTTTGGATTCAGCTATTACTCTGTGATACCTAGTGGGGTTTACAGGCATGTCTTCACGTCCCTCACCGTAAATAAACTAAGACAGTGGGCTTGGAGCACAAAGAGTTATGTATGCAATGAGAAAATCATGTATTGCTTGCTTGCAAGCGTGACTATGGCATCAGTACGTCTATTGATGGTTTGCCCCGAACTTACAGTTCGGCGCAAGAGTTATTAGATGATGAGAGGAGGATTGTAACAGCGTTTCAATTTTTGCCTGCGAGGGCCAGTGTGCTGTACACTCTAACCGTGGGTGACTAATACACAAGCGACCAAAATGGCAGTGGTAATGAGGGAAGGGGTGTGAGCGAGTATCACACCCCTTGTAATAGTACAAGTTCTTTTGACCAACAAACTGTAAACAAACACACAAAAGTCAATACGGGTATCTCACAATATCGTTCATTCATCCTTTTCAAGGTTCATTTTGGGGGGCAAGCTAAGTAGAGGCGCTTCGGAATGAACGTTGGGATTACCCCTCCTTTGGAGGGTCTTTGACGATGAGGTTGTCAGAGGGCTCTACGCGCTGTGCCCTCCCTGTTTGCACACCTGGATTAGCCAATACTGTAGAGAGAAAAGTGTAGTCCTATTAGAATGAAGCAACTCACGTCCAACTGCCGTCGTAAACTCTGCGGTTCTCGGCTGAGCTATAGCCGGCCTCTTCGTCGACGACGGCTGGTCACACCGGTGCACAACTCAGACGATGGGTTTCGAGGGATCGACCCCCTTTTTCTCGAATAGTTTTAGTTGGTCCTTTGGTAAGAAGTCTTGGTCGTTGGATCTAATACTTCGCTAAAGGGAATGCTGATGGCGCCTGGCATGTGCCCCGAAGATAATCCTTCTCTCGGTTCGGGGGCTTCGCCGGTGAATCTGCCGTGGGGTCTCGCATCGAGAAGCTGTATTCCCTCAGAACCCTCCTTATTGTAATCCTCAGCAACCTGGCGACCTCCTCGTAGCTAGCCACCTTGCTCTCATCAAGCTGGGGGGATCGGATGGATTGCACTCGACAGTAAAGAGGTTGCCGGACTCGGTTGGGTACCCCTCCTCGACCCACAGCTTGAAGTTGTTGAGGATGTGGACTTTGGGGTGGCCGAAGACACGAAGCGTCCAGCCAACACGCGGAGCACTGAAAATGCCGACTTCATGATGATCATACACAACCACAGTATCATCCTTACGAATGCCCAAAGCACTCATGGCCTGGGCAAACTGCTTGGCGGTGGGCAGCATGTGCGGGTAGGGCGAGTGCTTGTCCTTGACCTTGTCGAGATCGAAGAAACGGGCCTTGGGTATGCGCTTCTCGTGGAAGGCCTCGATGCCGGTGCGCGAATCATTGGGCATAAACCAGGAGGCACAGAGGGGAATGACGCGGGGGTCGGTGCTAATGAGAGAAGGCGGACTTGTCTTGAGGGCGTCGGCAAGCTCTTTGGGGTGACTAGATAGGATGAGAGATCTCGGCGGCGTCCATCTTGCCGAGTTGGGACTTTCGGAAAATCTGTCGGGGAAAAGAGGCCCTCGTGGAGCGGAAGATGGCACTAGTTGCCATGGCGGGCAGGAGGAGGGGAGGAGAGGGGAAGGGGAGGTGGAGGTGGAGTTGGAGTTGGTCTTGTAGTATAGATTCGTAGTCGGTTCCTAGCCGGTGTCTTTAGTGGCTGGCAAAACGAACCCGGTCACGGCGAAGCGTGGTTGGGTCGGGTCGGCGGAGTCGATGTTGTAATATCGCGTGGTTCCAGGGTTCCGGGGTTCGGCGACGAATGGGGCGTTTGTGAGGGAAGATGCTGCTGTTAGGGGCCGGTGGGAGTCTGGAATTGAGGTCGAGGTTGAAGATGGCGGAGAGGCCAGCACGCACACAGCACTCTCCTTTTTTCCTTTTTCGAGGGAAGAACAAAGCTGGCGGGTGGGAAAATGTAGATATGAAGCTGGAGACGGATCTGTACAAGAACGAACAAGAGGGAGAAGGGAGACTAGTAGACTATCTACTTAATATTAGACTGGAGACAAAGAGCTCGTTTCCCCAAAATGCGGGAGCTGCTTGAATTTAGGTTTCGTTGGGGTTGAAGTTTCCTAGTTTGCTGTTCACACTTCAAGGTTGTTGTCGCTACTATTTTAGCTTGTGGTTGGTAACATAACAAGGGGTCGACGTGCAGGTGGGTGGTGCGACATCAAAATGACGACTGTTGATCATAACTACCTTTTTTCCTTATCGTGAATTGCTCCTACCTACCAATCACCTGGGCATTCGCCAAACAGCTCAGCTGCCACAAGGACGGGAGTACCTAATTAATGGGCAAACGGCCGATAAGCGGGCAGTTATCTCTAGTAGGTATCTATAGGTCGTTTTCCTAGCTAAGGTGGCTAGCTAGCTGGCGAAGGTGGGGTTTGGAAGAGGAGGGGGCTTCATCCACAGCTCTATGTTACCTAGAGGGTAGTACCTAATATCATTGATGCGTCTCATCTCATCTCTCCCTACTCGCCCTAAGTTCCTGTCTAAGGAATAATAATGATTAATTACCTTAATGACACATAGTCTCTCTTTGATGGATATAGATCACAAACGCAATCTTCTACGTTCAACCATTCAGTCACATAGCCATGAAGGTCAAAATCAAGACGTGGAATGCCGTTGCGACTTGGCGCTGGGATCTTCCCGAAGACGATGTCTGTGGCATTTGCCAGGTTCACTTTGACGGCACCTGTCCCACCTGCAAATATCCCGGCGATGATTGCAGTCTCTGTGAGCTGGGCTCCCCATCATCTGAGCCTGGGCCTGTTCCTGTTCTTAGCACAGCTGACCCGTCTTGTCTCTCTATAGTGTCTGGGAAATGTGGCCACAATTTTCATATGGTCAGTGCCTAATCCCACCACCCCCTCCGCACATATCACGAGCCTGAACTGACAGCAACAAAAGCACTGTATCATGGAGTGGATTAAGCAAGACTCGGCCAAGGGACAATGTCCCATGTGTAGACAAAGTACGAGTGTTTGTTGTCCATTCTAGCTAACCCCATACTAACAGTCCGTCATAGAGTTCGAGTGGAACGAGACAGGTGGCGGCCAGCAAGAACAGCAACACCAGCAAGAGATACACGAAGACAACGAGCAACCGCTGCAGGCCCCGTGAGCTATCTTGGATGTCGAAGGAGTTTACTCGTTGAATCTGGTATTTGTTTTTGGCTTGGCTAGACATGGCACGTCTTCCAGCCGTCATAAAGGTGTGTATCACGGAGAATATTAGAGCACGTCTTGGGTAAGACTCATATTTGTGGTATTCCATTACTAAAAGAGTCCAACGTTCCTAACCATCACTAGAATTCACTGCGTCCTGGAGGAAGTAGGCATCATATATGCCACAGCATATGGGGTCACGGCAGAAAAGCTTGATGCATTTTATGATCTACCTCGAAGCTGCCTAGGTAGCTAGGATGCTGCTTATAATGAGCTTCTCACAGCCTGATTTTTCCAACAGATCTCAGGAGCCTTCGCTTAATGGTAGCTTGCGCCATTGTGGTTGCCCAATTAGCACTCCAATTAGGTAACCTGCTTCCGGCTGACCCAGCAAGGTGGACACGCCGATAGCCCCACATCCCGCCCGATAAGATAGGCTGCCTGGAGGTTAAGTACCTAAGCGGCCTGCGTTTGCCCAGAACTCTGCCTGCACTCCTGCAGCTCGCCTGCAGGCTAGATGCAAGCTCCAATGCATACCGGCCTGCAATCATGACCATCTATCGGGTGAGCTTTCTTACTCGCCTTATAATATCATCTTAGCTCAATGATGTGTCCTTCCTATTCTTCATCTCTTCATCATATTTCCTCCTCTACGTCACCCTCTAAACCACCAATGCCTATACCTACCGTCCTCGGCCAGCCTTTGAGATGACGGACCCTGCCGACAATCGACCGTCAACGGCGGATCATCCCTCGACGCTCAACGCCCACGCACCCCCCCCTTTCGCGCCTGTCTTTACGCTCGTCACCAATGCATCCACACGTACTACGCACCATCCTCATGTCCGGTATATATTTAGCGACGATGACCCTGACATTCTGACCCGGGCACTTGCCGAGTGCGAGCACAGCAATGCCGGCCAGTCGGACTCTGATCCTGCGCTCGCAAACCGAGCCATGATCCTTGACCTAGCCCCCGAAGAGGATGGCGGATATAGTGTTGCTTGGGCTTCCAGTCTCTCGCCGTCATGGGCTGTGCTGGACTCTCAACTCAGCCAGATATCCCCCCCTTCATCCGATGCAGGACATAGCAGCGGCAGCGGAACCGGAGATACCGGTAACAACAAAAACAACCGCCCTGACAGACTTATGCTGCGGATCGAAGGCGTCGAGACGAGCGCTCCCAGCTCATTATCGGAGCTGAGGGTATCGGACGAGGCGAGCCGGCAACGCCCCGGTAGCGGGAGCGGGAGTGGGAGCGGTAGCGGACAGCGAGAACGAGAGCGGCCTAGTGAAGGAGACAATTATGCCAACACGTTGGACGAGTTCGAGAGATGCATGACAACCCTACGGAAGGTTGTCAATGCTAGCGAAGACAGACGGAAGAAGCTTGCCTCCCAAGCGACGGACAATGAGAACGTGCCGGCACAAGACACAGCGGCTGAGGATCCAGCTTCAGTCTGAAATGAAAGGTGGAAAATTATAGCAAGAATCCATGATGTCACCAATTTCACTCCAGTACCGGCTGTACGGCTTACTATCTAGAAATGGTACGGGCCAATTCGCCAAACGATACAGGATGGCGCAGTATGGTAACATTGAGCAGGAACACAGCACTTCAATTTATTTGCCCGGTTTATTTTGCTGGAAGAATTGGGTGGAAGGATTGGGCGATGAGGTGGTCAGATTATCTCACAAGCATGAAGAAAGACTCTCATATGTTTGGCTCGTGATCACCACAAGGTAATTCCAAGGTGGCTCAACGAAGGTGGAAAGTTGAGCCCATGGATACAATAGATAAAGAATCTATGATGGGTTTTGTACCTATGTTTATAAGAAGTAAACAAATAGTTTGGAGCACCCTCATGCAGTAGTAGGGCATGGGAGTATTTGCCCTCTCATTCAAGAGATGGGGCTTTCATCTGCCTCAAGGCTGATGACGCAGAGACAAAGCATTGCCCCATTTGACGAGAATTAAGGGCTCGAACCTCGCCCGGTAGTCATCCGGCAGATGCACAGATCCGGCTATAGTATAAACTAATTATTCCCACTACAAACAGGCATTTCGGTAAACCGAAGGGGCAGGGTGAACGAGACAGAGCATGAAGTACGAGAATTAGTCAAAAAAGATGTATTAAATTAAAACTCCAGTTCTTTTTTCACCAGACGCCTCGAAAATGCATCGAACTTCCTTCCCCCCTTTCCTGCCTTCTTTAAGTAGAAAGAATACAAAACAGAAGCTTGAGGACAGGAGATTTAAGAGGGTTTCTAGATTATACACCAAAAAGCACTAGAGTTAAAACGATCGAGTTTACAGAGAACGAGTCTCGTGGAGGTTTACGAAGAGAACTCGAAAAGTATGTAAATAGGGTTTGGTTGATTGGTCAAGGGTATCATTAGAGCCAGAAAACAGGATTGGCGCTGCGCTTTGTGATGTTGAGATGGCTCGAATGTAAGCAGGCATGCATTGCACGGAGGCAGTAATGACAGTCTATATAAGATTGTATCACATCCGTGCCGTCTTATGTCGTGGTGCTCGTAAGCCATCGCCTCGCGTCGGCGTTGATTCTCGAGTTTAGCAGCCGAGGCACCGCCTCGTTGTTTGCTACGGAACGGATGTCGAGCAGCGCCTCCAAGCTTCGTTTCTTGTTCATGGTGTGGGTAGCGAAGTAGCCAGCCAGAGCAGCGGCGATGATGACGATGATGGCAACTGGTTGAGACGTTAGTAAAGAATATAGAGAGGAGATGCCGAAAAGATAGGACATACACTGATACCCAGGCAAATCCACTTCTTCTTTCGCGTCTTACGGGCCGTGTTGACGGCTGTGCCAATTTCAGTATTACCCCTGTGCAAGTCATCGACCACCTGCTCGCCCTTCTGTTCAATGTTGGCGACCAACGGGTCCTGCTGCATAACCAACGTGTCCATGTCCTGGAACAGCTGTGCCAACTCCATCATCTGCCGCTCAATCTTCTGCAATTGAGCATGGCGGTCTTGCACGGCGTTCAGCACGGCCTGCGCCTGACCACGACGGTTGCTCTGCATCAGGGCTTGCTGGAAGACTTGGCCACCGGTCTGGTCCTCGACCGCAGCCCTGACCTCGGCTTCGGTGGCGTCGGGGCTACAATCCTATATTGGCGGGCCATCTGTTCCTCGGTCTTCTTGCGGAAGCCAGACTCGACTTGTTGGTACGCTCGGATGGCATCCTTCAGCCGACTGTCCACACGCCGCACCTGTTGACCAAATCTCTGTGTGTTCTCGGGCTTGCTCTTCAATTGACGTACTCGTTCGGTGAGTGATCTATATTGAGCCATCGTCTCGGAGCTCAGACGATCCAGCTGTCTGTTGGTGTTACTCGAAGCGGAGCTATCAGCGTCATCGAGAGACCGTTGCTGAAGCATTCTCAGCTGCTCCAGGTTGCTGTCGATGGTATCAATGCCACGATTGATATCCGATATTTCATCGAGAGCCGAATTCGGATTTCGGTCGGAGAAGGGGTCAGCATTTTGAGCTAGCGGAGTCATTTCGACGTTGTTGGCTATTGCCATGATTAGTGTCTTCGCGCAAGGGAAATATTGCTTGCTATGTGCGCCGACTTACATCCATATTCATCATAGCCCTGGTTGTTGTAATTCGGGCGCCCGCCTCCGTAACCGCCCTGACCAGCATCATTGCGGTCGTCAAAGGGATTAGGTTGTCCGCCGTATCTACAGCAAGTCTCAGGTTAGAGTGAGTTCGCCTTGTAGTAACAGCGAGTGCCCGCGAGGAGCGATTGAGATGAAAAGGGGATGCGTACCCGTACTGCGGCATCGTGTCAGCTTATGCTTATCTCGTAGAGAACAGATCGAAATGAGTGAGTGTAGGAATTGAGGTGTAAAGAAAACAGACAATAGACGCCTTGAGCAGACTTAAACCAGACTCGGGGGTCCCTGTCTCTGCGGATCGTTGAAACAGGGCAGAAAAAGGTGAAACACTTACGCTCATATTGACGGCTGGCTGTTTCTGGTCCGCAGCTTGGTCACCAATGCAACGTAGACAGACGTGTGTGCAGTGTGGTATTTACAGAGATGAGAATTACCAATTATTACCGAGGAACAGGAATAAGAACAGAAAGAAGTAGCAGCAGAGGAAGCGAGCCCTGAGCGATGTAGATGAGGGCCAGGTCCGCGTTTCTATAGTACACGCGAAAACAGGTAGATAGGGTAGGTAGTTCTAGCTGAAGGGAGACTGGAATAATAAGTCATAATAAGCTCAAAAAGGGTGTCAGATCCCATGTGGGTGGACTGGTTCAGAGCCTTTGTTACAGCTGCTGCAGAGGAAATGTACCAAATTACCCTTCGGGCGGGGACCCTCTAGCGCAACAGTGCCTGACCCCTGAGGATCCACAGCCAATCGTTCGCTCGTTCATTCGCGCCTGTGTTTTCAATACGGAACCGTTGTGCGCTGGGACAGGACCTGGCGGGCTCGGCCCCACCCCAAGGCACTGCCCACTCCGCCACCACGTCTGGATTGATCACTGCGCTAAGAGGTAAATTAAGCCATGACGTGCCTTAAAGTGGTAAGGTACCTTTTCGATCTTCTAACACGAGAGGAAATCTCGTGAAGTCAAACCTAACGTGGACCTAATCTTCCAAGATATAGGTTCACCACTCTTTCTAATAAATCAATAGAGACTCAATAGAGGACAATGACCTCAACATACTGAATGGGGAGGCTGGGGCTGAGCCGTCAGCCTACTCAGCTTCTGCATGTTGAACTCTGCTTGCGCGAGCGAAATGCGGCTGCGAAGGCGTGGAATGCGGGCTGTGCCATTCTTAGCATGTGGATTAGTTACCTAAGTTCGGATTTACTTCGCATGTTTTATTCTGTAGCCTGTTGGATGAACGAGTAGAGGCTCGCATTCGGCATTTGATCTATACTAACCTAGCAGCGTTCTATTTACAGAATTGGGTATACTAGGTATAGCAAACTATCACAAATGAACAGTCCATATATATTGTCCTTCACGATAAAGGATCCAAAATCGCCCGCGCCAAGCACCACGTGCACGGTAGCTACACCGCTGCTATGGCAGATGCCTAGGATCAGAATGGAACCCAGCGGCATCTTACGAACTTTCTACTTGTTCGTGATACTAGTTGTGTGAGATCGCCAACATCATCGACATTCCTTCCCGCCACCCCACACTTTCGTCATTCAAGGCAGACGTATTGTCCGGCCCTTCATTCGTTCCCCATGCTCCGAATTCCCCGACACACACATTTATATCCATGGGCCGTCAGATCAGCACATTTCCCATAGGTCAACTCGTTATAATGTGCATACCATATGATAAGTATATACATGCAAGCCAGGCATCCACAAAACTTGCCAGTTAGGCAACGGGAAATAGGTTCTTGATCGGGAGTCTGATCAGGGCCTGCCGGCGATCTTCAAGGTATTGGATACATATACAATTCTATTGAAAAAAAAGCCATGATAGGCCAATCCTCAGAATATATAAATCCTAGCATAGTACGGTTCTCGTTGGCCGATTGTACGAACAATTGCCGACTATGGCCGCGCTTTGGCCTCCTTTAAATGCGTTGGGAAACGGACAATACTACGGGCAGTCCTCACCAATTACCAAGCTTAACAATACAAGGCTCATACGTGATAGCTTAGGAGAAGTCACGCACAGCCTGTGGGTATAGCAGTATGGCAGGCTAAGCTAGATAGATTCAAGTGAGTATAGTCCCAAGCTAGTTCTCATGACATGCTCAAGCGCCGAGGTCCGCTGTCAGTGCGGACCATTCTGCAGACTCACAACACGACTCTCAAACAATGGCATACGCAGATGCATAACTCACGCTCGAATCTGAGAAAACCTCCACCAAGCTACTTCGTTGGTATTGAACGAACTTGAACTTGTGCTTATCCACATCGCTACTATCTTGCGCCAGCACCTCCAAGGCTGCCATGGTCACGCCGATAGGATGCCGTCCACAGACGGTGTTCTTGGTCTTCTTAAGATTGTTAATGAAGTCGTCATGGTGGCCGCCGGCGATAGCGTCTATAGCTAGTTGGTCAAGCAACTTGATGCTCTCGTGGATCGGCGGATCTGTGGGCCTCCGCGTCTTGTACGTCAGAGAAGTGAGGTTATCTACATCACCTCCCGGCGCGTACACGGTGTAGCTGAATCGGTCGCCCCAGTGACAGAAGTCGGAGCTTACTACGAAGACGTTATCTGGGTCTCGAAGGTAGGGGGCGAGCAAGGCGCCAAACTGCTTCTCTTCGGGGCCTTTGTTATCGCCTATTAGAATGGGTATGAGGGTGGGATATTCGTCCCTCGATGAAAACGTCTGGCTGATGCGCTTGTATATATAAGGTAGATGCATCTCGAGGGAGTGCTCCTCGACGTCATTGTAGGTTGGCATGTCCTGGAACTTGCCCGTATCCCGCAGCTCCTGCACGATCGGCTCGTCGACAGTAAAGTTGCCAAAGGGGGTCGCATATTTTGCGAACTTGGTTAAGGCACAGCCACGCAGATAGTAGGTATGAGAAGGGCCAAGGAGGAAGATTCGCCTCGCATTCCTAAGATCCAGACACTTGTAGGCCCAGGCGGCGCATGGCCCCGAATATGAGTAGCCCGCGTGTCTATAGAGTATTAGTCAATCAACCCAAGAGCCATACAACTCAGCTCGGGCAAAAATGACGACGAGAGCACATACGGTGCTATGATGACCTTAGCTCCAGATATGGGGAGACTAGCATTGTTGACCGAGGCCGGGACGTCACCAAGGAAACCGTCCAGCTGATTTGACAAGACGTCGGGGTCTCCTTCGTACCAGGAATCAGCCTTGCCAGCCTCTCGTATGCCGCTAAGCTTCATTTGTTGGCGAATGGTCTGGGATAGAAGAAGGTGGTTATCTGTTATCCGCGACTGTGGAGAAGGGGTGTCAGTGGGATGAACTGTGACGCAGGGGTAACTGCCCATGGAGCATGGAGGGGAGGGGAAGTGCCTAACTAATCGATAAGCACGTATCTTATGTAAGGTGGTAGGTATTGGTACTACCTAAGTAAGTAGGTAGGTACCCAATATCTGCTTGGGCAGGCAGATATATCCGAGGGCATCAGAAGAACAGCAAATGGCTACCTGAGGATTCGAATCACCTTCTCAGAAACTTCAACGAAGTTACCCAAGCCACTACAGGCAGCCGCCGAATTCTACCCTACCAATTAGCTCTCCACACGTATTGATCGATGATCGATGATCGATGATGATGGTGTGTGTGAAGCCTTGCAGGTAAGAAGCTGGCTGGCTTGCCAACTGGCCTGGTAATGTGTATCTTACCATGTAAATATTGTCTACGTTCCCACACGTCTGTCCTACTCCCATGCCTGATTCAACGTGACGCCCCAGCACCTTTCTCCTAAGTTACTTAGATCTATATGGAGGCGATTGCTGCAGCCGGTGCGCTGCCTGGGCTTGCCTCGGCAACCATTCAGCTCGGCACTGCTACTTTCCAATTCTACCAACAACTACACAGTCTATACAAGGCAATCAAGCATGGCGAGGACGATCTGAGCACAGCTGTTAAGCGTCTAGATCAGCATGAAGACTTCATTAAGGGTATTTCAAGTTGCAAAAGCCTTGTTCGGTTTAGCTAAGTTCTATCTCACACCCTAGTAGAACTCAGATTCCACTTCAAGCGCATTTCCGAGCCCGGTGTGTCGGCGAGCACTCGCGATTTGTTCGAACGCTATATTACCGATTCAGAGGCCGAAGTAGAAGAATTCAGAACCTTGCTAGATCGGGTGGGCAAGCAACACTTCAAGGGGAAGTCATGGCAAGCAGTTGAGACTGGAAGCCGCCTTCGATTCCATGAGCGTAGCATTCAGAAATATTGTGATCTCCTTGACAAGCAGATGCAACGCTTCCTTTTTCTACAGTCTTCTGTCCACAGGTATACACAAGCCAATGCTTACCTGATGATATAATCTAATCTCATTCTAGTATGCGCGTAGAATCGACATTAGCGGAAGTTAAGGAGACCTTGGTAGAGCAAGGTGCTAAAGCTGTTGCCTTCTACGATGAACACTCATCAAAGGAGGTTAGTGACCTGCGCTTACAGCTGAGAGCTAGGTCGAGTGAGAAGCAAGTCAGTTGATGGAATTAGCTATCATATAATGCTTATACTGACTGACTTGTAGCTGCCTTCGAGGAGAGCGCGCAAAAGCTACTGTACAACTCCATCCCTACAACAGGATGTTATCCCCACACAGTGGCACACAGTTCGGCGCGACGAGTATCATACTTTGTGCGGTACAATTACAGTGACGGAATTTTCGGATCGGGGGTCACTTGACACCGAAGACTACCAGTTTGCCTACAAAGTACAGTTTGAGCCATATAACTGGATTTCGAGAACACTGGTGGAATGGCGATGTCTGATCAACTCAACTCTCAGAGCTCCACATTGGTGTTGTCTATGACAGCAGGTATCATTTGTGAGGACCCTGATGTGATTGATGCATTAGGCCTTATAACATGTGGACGTCCTCGGTGGTCTTCTAGATGGAGTCGCCGCCTCGGCCATCCCAGGATACCAAATCTGAGTAAAGTAAAGGCTTTACTCGATGCGGGTCGACTTTTGAAAGAGTATGTTGTAAATGAGACTGATATCCTCTCAGCGTAAGTGAAAAAAAAAACAGGTTGAATGCGATAATTCACTGACTAGTTGGAAGATGCTTCGATTTTCTAGCTACATATGGTTGTGGACTGGGGACGTCTTGGGATTCAGCTGAGCTGCTACGATACTATCGTGAATTCTACGACGTCGTTGAGCTTCTCCTCTCCCGCGGGTTTGAGCCTACCTTTTCCAGCTGGCAAAAGTAAGCTTTACTCTATATCTTGGGTTACGATGGCTTCTTTCCTCATATCAAATTCGACTCACTATTATTCAATAGTATATATCACCAAGCCGTACAATATCGCCATCGAATTTCTCAAGAACGCTTAGAATTGGTTCGCACTATGGATATGGATTATCAGTCTATTTATTCACTTATTCTCAAGAACTGTGGTTATTCCATCCCGGTTGACATTTCGGCAACATTCGCAGAACAGCTTAGAATAAGCTCACAGCAATTATTGAACGTTGGTGCCAGCCCGTTCGGCTGGCATTGGATACAACTCAATTCTTGCGATAGTTCATCTCACGTCGGGTATCTTATAGCGCTGAAATTTCCCGTCGAATTAATCAGAAGAGCAATACCTGAGCTGGACCTTCTTGACCTCGCAGATGAGCAGCATACGCTTGATCGATGGCTCTTAGGCCTTTTCGCTCCACATAGACCCGAAATTGCCTTACTCCTTCAACAGTGCTTGAAATCGTACAAAAGCACTGCGACTCGCAACCAGTTCAAAATCGAGTACATTCGTGAAGAATTTAAACAGTGGGATCGCAGGTCTAATACTGAATGGCGGAGAGATCTATTGGAATTTCTCTGTTTTCACGGCAATGCTGTCATTCTTCAGCAACTGGATATTGCCGCACTATACCCAATGGAAATCGAACACATGCTAGAGTATGCTTCCCAGGGCTCAGCTAATGAAATTTTCGATATTCTGATCAGTCATGTGCAATCAACGCCAAAGTTTCCGCAATTCATGTTGCTGCATACCAACCTAATGCGTGAGAGACTTGCCTCAGATCCCGTATTCTTAGGTAAATTCATTGCATCGCTTGCAAAGAGCAGAGAGGCAGCACTATTATCAACACTTTTCCAAGAGCATCTCAGCTGCAGTCTACTTCTCGCAACGGATTCGCACCCGCTACCAGCTTATATCCAGAATTTTTATTGGTCTTGTTCAAAGATATGAGACACATTCTATATCGACAGAATGCGCGATATATTCGCTGGTCTACTCTGCTATGAGTCACCATTGGAGGGCTAGCAAGTCGGCGGAATACTTACTTCTACCTCTCCATCTCTATCGTATCCTTGGTCTAGTCGCACGGTCGTCGGCTTTCAAATCTTCGCTTGACATATCAGGCCCCAAGTATGTGCTTCCCTTCTGGAGAACCTCGCGTTACGAAATCAAGGCTTTCCCGTATCCTTCAGTGAATAAATTTTCGGCGTTGATGCTTGCCCTTCATTGCGGAATGAAACCTGCTGCTCAGATTTTAATTGATGCTGGTGCTTCTATCTTGACACCAATCTGCTGTGGGAAGTCAGCTCTTTCGGTCGCTTACGAGAACATCCGAGCTCAACATCCTCGAAAATGGGCTGCGAGATACGGTTGGACATGTGAGAGTACCATTCTAGAATTTGACGGAACAGAATGTTACAGTCGGCCTAGAAATCATGAGGCTCTGTGGGTCTCGGAAAGTACGGATAATGAAATGCTTGAGATACTTCTTAAAGCACTGCGCGACAGGGGCGAAGTGGTCGAAGAAGAGCTTGATGAACTACGTACATCTAGCAAATGGGGTATGATTACTCACACATACCGTATCGCGAAACTTAGCTCGAACTGATATCAGTCATAGAGATGTTGAAGGGGAAAGCTCGCTACTTCGCTTATTGGCTATTTAAGCCTTCCTATGTCTTTGATCCCGACACCTTCCGCGAGAATGGTATCTATGTGATACTAGTGAGCACCTTGTACTTTCTTTCGGTCCTCAAGGTGCTCAGAGTTGAATTCGGCGACTGCCCATCCCGTGTCGCAAATCTGCTGTCTCGACCTGTTGTTGCACTAGCGTTGGTCGTTTTGGTTCTGTCCATTATTCGATAAAGAGCTTGTTAATTTGTTTGGCTAGGAGTCTTGCAGATTGGTCCTTTTCATATAGTCGCGGCATGTGCCACTGTCGGTAACGTTTTTCAACGTTTCTATGTGTTACGAGTTTTCTTATTGTATGAGTTGGTCTATCTTTCATTTGAGGAAATGGGAAATCGCTCCCCTATTAGTCCATGACCTGCAAACTAAATGTACCCAGCACTTCTGTGTTTTACTGTCAAGATAACCTTTCATCCTTCTTCGCTTCTCGCATTCAAGATACCGTGCAGGTTGACACGATAGCGTAGCTTCATATTTAATACGTAGCGAAACTGTAGTAAGCAACTGAATGGAGTGTAACGCCTCTGCTTCCTCTTACTATGTCGATGGATTACGACCTATACATACTCAATGATGATTCTTGCAAGGCAGCATGTGACCAGTCATCTTTCGACTTATAGACTTCAAGTCGTTTGTTTTAGGTTGCTTGGCGTGTATCAAATGACTAGCTAGTGCCACTAAGTTCAAACTATGTTCTGCTAGGTATTAAGTGTTCTTCTAAGCGCAACTTTCATGTCTCTACACGGGACCGAAGATGTTGTGACGTAGAAATTCCATGCAGATCTAGGCGTGCAGATAAGTCCGTTGACGACTTGGTGCCCAATAATATCTTGCCAACGTCACCACCGCCGCCCCCCCGCGTATCGCCCGTCCCATATCTAGCCGTTGGGTAAAATAACCGCATAGGACGTAGATAGCCAACTTGACTGCCTTCCTAGATCACAAGACATTTTCCAGGGCTGAATTAGCGCCGCACACCTGCATGCATAACAATCATATCATGCAATATTAGCCAGATTAGGAATTCACAGAGCGGGCTCGAATGGATAGCTGATATGAGAAACCAACGGCCAACAGCGAAATGTCTTAAAACTTAGACACTGAATTTATTTCACGTGTTTCTGTATTCTTGTATTTATTCTCGGGCCGCTCTCGACTGCCGAAGGCTCGTATCACTCCACACTGCCTCCACCCCGACAGAAACACTGCAACTCACTCGTTCTGTTGATATAAAACGATAACCGCCCCGAATCATGTAAATGTATGAAAAGGGCCACTTCGTTCATGGCACAAGAAACCGTCGGCCATGTAGTCGCGGCCCTTGCGGAGTCCTTCGCCGCCGGCCTGGAATGCTACGCTGGCTGGCGGCGGAGGCAACGGCAGCGCAACAACTATCAGATTCGTGGGAAGGCCGATGGTGCGGGGACCGGAATGTGTGCCGCGATCGCGTCGTTGGCGAATTCGAAACGAAAGATCGAGGAGGCATTCGGCAACGACGTGGATGTTCTCGGTGACGAGTTCGCGTCCGGTGACGGTAAGAATATCTAGCCTGAGATCCACCATTCTTTAGCGTCTTGGCTAATGTACAGTGAACTAGCGGATTGTCGTAACGTTCTGCTGGAGAATCTCGGGCGTCTGCAAGAGTGCATCGAAGGTCTGGAAAAAGCCGTTGGAGTCGAGGATCATCCACTACCGCTCGCCGACCTCATTCGCGTGTCCGAAGCCGTTCGCGTATCTAGCTTGGAGGCCCTGCATAAGCAGTACCAGCGAATCGTGGTCGGCCGTCTATCGCCCCAGATGTTGTCGTTACCATCAAAATCCGCACCCTCGTCTCCCTCTATAGATGATCACGACGTGAAAGAGACCTCGGAGGACATCGAGGCCGAGACATCGCCGACGCGAGGGGATCACTATTTGACGAGCCTAGAGGAGTGTTCTTGTAATAATAGTAATCATAATAATTGTGAGCCGCTATCTCCCCCTCCAACGCCAACCCGGCTCTCCAAAGAGCGGCCGGCTCGCGACGACGACACATCCATCTACTCCCCGTCCGCTGCAAGTTTCGACTACCAACCGCACAACAGCGTTTTCAGCGTCTTCTGCTCCGAGGCCGTGACATATCAGGTGGATGTAGAAAAGGCTTTGCCCGCTAAGGGGACGAGTTGCAGATGCGGCTATGATTGGAATCCCACCCGCTTTGTGCGGGATGGGCGGCCATGGTGATCAAGGATGGATTTCGGATCACTTCTAGGTTTCTGGGTAAATCACACTGCGAAGATGGGTTGGGGTGTGTCTTGTGCACGGTAAGTTCCTTCGTCCCACATTTTGCTTCATGGTCTTGTCGAATACCGGCAAACTGACCAATCGCCCAGTCCACCGGCGAGACAGAGACGTTTCGCAGCGTCGAGGATTTGAAAGCACATATCAACTCATCTCATACGAAATGGCAATTACTGCACGACAGAGACTTGGCTGGTCGTTGAAAGAAGCAAGTTGAGGTAATTATACTCCTTTTCCTATTTTAGGTAGCTGTTATGTAATTCTATGACCCAATAGCCGATTCCCAGGGTTCGTATCGGGTTAGAATTGTCAGCACACTGCCTTATTTCGGCCTCGACGAAGCCCTGTATGCATGATCACACCATAGAGCAGACGCATAGAGCATGATGAGGCCAATACCCACGTGGAAGCCATCCTAGTTCATCGCTTTGCCATGGCGCATTGGGTCGCCTGGGTCACCGAAACTGGCCCGATTAGGTTTCCACTTCTATATATAAAGAAGTTGGGTCGATATGATATAACCTTTCGTTTCTCTCGTCCTCACCGAATGGTTCGCGAGTATTGTGTCTCCGCTTTGTGGTGGGTATAATCAATGTCGACGGCCCACTGCAATATCAAGAGTTAGATAACTGCCTCCAATGGTAATGATCAACGATCTGGGTTCCGGGAATTACACTATTTGGAGCATACATCGCGGAATTCACAAAAGTGGTAAAAATAATTGTAGAAAATCACAAACCTTAATCTTATGGTTCTCTAAATCCGGGAAGGCTTCACGCAGCACCTGCGCCACGTACACAAAGCGTCGTTCTATGAGCTTCATGTTCTGCATCCACTCCCATTTGTCGGTTTTCTGCCCCTGAATAACTAAATCGTACGGCACGAATCCAAATTCATCGCGCGCTACCGTGGTATGGCCTGTAGAGCTGAGTTCACTGAGGCGGACGACGAGGGTGACCTCGGTAGGAGTCGTAGACGGCTTCGGGAAGTCGATGCTCGGGCCGTAAAATCGGCGCCACCCTTCGTATTTGCAGCTATCGTGAATCAGGATAGCCACGCGTTGAAGCTTGCCCGCAATCGGCCCATTACACGCCCTCCTGAGCATCTCGCAGTTCACATCCGCACCGTCGGTGAGGTAGAGCAGGTCGCTTCCCCAATTGATGTGAATGCCCGGTATGATCGTGTCCCGAGGCTTCCCACCCGGGTTCCTGACAAATTCGGCAAGGTCTGGACGGGACTGGAGGACCTTCTTCGTTAAGCTAACGCGGCGATCTGGATCTTCAGGATCGGCGAGGCCCTGAAGCTTGTCGTCGAATAAGTCCTTCACATGCTTGCTCGGCAGACCCATAAAATTCATGTGGACGAAATCGAAGGTCTTCTGGAACACCTCGAGCGCTTCGTGGTTTATAGCCGCGGCAGCAAACCGACGACTGGCGGGTATGTTGTGATTCGTCCGCGCCGTGAGGTCGGCATAAGCCAAAGGGGTTTCTTCAACGGCTTTTTGAGATTTCGACGTCCCTTGGTAAAGGACGTGTATTCTAGGAACGTCAAAATAGTATTCCCATATCTGTAGGCGAAGCTCCGTTGGTAGATCCGGGAAACGGTGGAAGGTTCGGTCGATTTGTTCCGATTCTGTCGTCGGTACATTCTCATAACTGGGAGAGAAGCGGTCTATAAGCCACCGCATAGCCATTGTGAAGTTTGTATTTAGTTGTTGGATTTTCGAAGTTGATATGAGGCAGTGTCTCCGCTCGGTCTGGCGTTTGGTATGAGAGACAGACAAAGACGAAGGGGTCAAGTTAGAGAAGAGGGGAATTGAGAAACAGTCAGATGCCGATATCAAGTGACAACTAGAGCTATGCTATCACTCCTCACTTACTGTTATCTAGCATATACAGAATACGTGGGTCAGCATAAGGCTTGTGATATGGTCACGACAGATGGCGCAACGTGGGAGGAGGAGGATGACATGCAAGACATTGGGGGTGATAAGAAGTAGATCTGTTATATATCTAACTTGCCCATCCATTTGTCAAATACTCAGCTTACCAGTACGAGACTAAACTAAGTTAAACGATATACAGCCGTTCGCAATCCTTTAGAATAGGAAGCTAATTGTATAGTTTACCTCCCAGACATGGTCGAGCCGTTGCCGAATATCCATCTCATTTGAATGATACCGGCAAGTACCATGGCTGACAAGGGCTGCCAGCAGCTGATAGCGGTCCCAACTGGTACCAGGGCCCCGTATTTCGTCTATTCCTGGCACTGTCACTGTAAGTAATTCCCACTAAGGGCCGAGACTAAGATGCCGGGTTACTTAGTGGTGCCACTGTCTTGGTACGGCGCGGATAAGAAGCACAGGGGGACGACAAGTTCCAGACTCAAGCCACCATCTGTACTAAGTGTCCATGTGCAAATCGCACCATTTGTTAGCGGAATGGTGACACCTTAGTGCTGAGCTCACTCCCTTCTTTCACAACAGAAACACAAACACTTCAAGAGAAATCGTTCATTCGCCATTCATCTTCAGGCCAATCCCTCAGGTCCATGTAATTAGCATTTCCCACGCACGTAGTTGGTGATGTCTCAAGTTCTCCGCTCGTGTCAAATTAACGGAGCTTACCGTTGGTGGGTACACAGATTACACGATATATTTTAAGCATCCCCACTTGGCATGAAATCCCCTTGACACTTTTGCTGTGCCTATTCTCTTACGGTAAATAAATCATACCAGGCTCTTGCTTTCGGCTTACCTAAGGGGCCACCAATGTCTATTTTTGTAAAGAATGGCTCTAGAATAAATCTTGACTCCCGTTTTAGGAATAGGGATGAGAAATGAGTGGCCAGCCATTCGTCAAGCAAGCCGTAAATCTCGGCCTCCTTTTTCCGGATTCCATTATGCGTGTGGTCTGTTGTTCAATGCTGGTTGTTAGCCACGTTTTGATTTTCGTCTTCTTCATGCTGCGCTCTTTTGCCCAAAGAGGCAATTCGGGACCTCATTGGCCACTACACAGTGATGAAACGCTCGGTTGCTGTACCTGTTGTGTAACTAGGTACTGGGGTAGCACCCATTGGAACACGAACTGTATATATTCCCCGACTTCTGTGCCGCTTCGGCTTGGCCGCTTCGTCCCAGCACCAGGGCGCTTAGGATATCGCACTAGTAATCTACTCGACTATTTACTATCACGAAAGCCACTATTTGGCACTTTGGTGTTAATTGCCATATCTGTGTTTAGCTCTACTGGAGTTGGAGAATCTAGAACTTCTTGTTGCAGGAGGGGATTCCACACTAGGCCTTCAAACACCATGGCCGGGACGCTTACACCGCCGTCATGTGACCATCCCCGGCAGGCGGTACTTTTGCCCATGATCTACCTAATCTCCGATAGGGTCCCACTCAAGATCGGATAGTCAGTAGGTACCTGAGCTGTCCCACGCTAGTTGTCGTTGAGCTTCCGAGCTGGGTATTGATCATAGTGTACAGGTACTTAAACCATTAACATGTGACTTTGCACACATACAGCAAGTGGTAAACGGTAAAATGGAGAATTGACGACGCCCACATATACCAGATACACTATCCTCAGAACGAGCGACCTACTGATTGACAGCATTTGATACTGGAAGTCATAATCGTCGTTCACAAAGATTGCAAAAAACGCTAGTGACGACGAAGCGCGGCAATGCTGCGGCAGCTTAACGCTTCCGGCAAGATCTTATTGGGGCGGTGGGCAAGGTTATTGCTACTGTCACCTTCATCGGTCCCGAACATTGGGCATTAGCTCAGCGGTTTTCAGCCGCTTTTGTGTTACCAGCCATCGAAGAATTAACGCGATCGGATCGGCGATCGAGAAACTGAGATCTGTATTCGCTTACGTCAATCAAAGACTTTCTAGACTTAGGATATAAGGTTCACCCACAACACTTTGAATCTACAGTAAGTCGATGGGTAACCTCGGCAATATTTCACCCTAAACGCATTTTAGGTATGACAAAGCCACCTGTAGTAGTAGTGTTTAGGCAAAGATATACGAGCGCCGATCTAGTCTTGTCCTCGTAACTGAGTCAATTAAAAAAAAGGAGCGAGAAGGTCGATGATACTATAAAGGCTGATCTTCTAGTGTATACCCGAGTGTATATATCCCCGAAGCTACCTGCTCGCGAGGGTGAGCGAATTAACCGAATATTTCTAAGGTCACACTAAGTAAAGGTGATGATCATAACTAATTGTTATAATCCCAATAGTCGATCCACGTCTTTTGCTCCAGTTGAGCTTTCTCTTCATCGTGTTTAATTGTTCCGAGATTGGTTTTCTTATGCTGAGAAACATTCAGGTGTGCAAGCTCCGAGGTTTAGCCATAGGCGTAGACTGCTTTGTGAGTGATCAGGCACACGGGTTACCTAATAGTAGTACCAAGTCTATAGATCTAGTGTCACGGGCTATCTTGCCGGAAGGCAGAATTTGTGCGGTGCTCGTGTATGTACCTGAGTATGCTGTCTTGGCCTCCTCTTTATGTGCCTATTTAGTGTGAATTCGTGGGGATTGCCGCTCCTGACTCTTCAAATGACATATCTCCGATTACATTGCTACTGACCTACCTCTCATTCTTAGCCCATAAGGCCAGCTTGCTCTTTCTTACGTAGGTAAGTGTGTAAGTATCATTAAAATGTATCAATGCTAAACCTGTCAAAGTCAAGCCTTCGTAGTATGCCGAAGAAACTCACTGACTCGTCGCTTCTGTTCACCGTCAATAGCTGGTCAAGCTCGATCTGGTGTGCAGAAAATAGCGCACACATCGCAATGCCCACGTGACAGGTCTCCCTTTGTTGTATTGGTTTCGATGCGACGCTGGCTGTCATTCGGGTTCATTCGCCTTTATAAGATATAAGAAAGAATGCTGATATTAGGCATCATGGACAGTATTCATGACGGGATTCAAAAAGCTATGATACTCGACACCTAGGTTTTAGAACCTGTGGCTTGTTGTCACCTACCTCGTAGTTTTTCAGTATCGGAACAGTCAGCTATTCGCAATTTCTTGGTGCTAAACCTAAATTAAATTCGCGATGGCTATACCTAGTGCACGTAAGTATGTAGTCTTGCCCCGCAGTGTTGCATGCCCAGTACACTAAGATGCGGATGCGCCCGTTAAGTGTGGTATGACAAGAACTAAGAACGGCATCCTTCGCTCTGGGTCGAGATATCGCGTGGTTGACGATCCAGCGCCCTGTGAATTAGAAGACTCATAAAACGTTAAATATCGATGTATAATAATCAAGTAGTTACCGCCAGAGTCCGTAGTATTTAGAATGTGCCATTCCACGAGCTGACGGTGCTGGGGTTTGTTGCTACAATAACTCTGGCCTGAGCCCTCATGAGGACTACTAGCGTAGAGTTTTCGGGGGCTACGATATGCTCCATCTATCGCCTACTGAAGTGTATTGAGAGATTGTGATGATAAAGACGCGCGAGCTGCAAATAGGACTTGAGGGCTCGCAATACTTAAGGTTTAAGTGGGTAAAGGCTACCTAGGTAGCTCCAACACGGCTCTTTAAATACATACATAATCGAAAATTGCTTAACCTAAATAGGTATTGTTTTAGGGATATTCATATCAGACCACCTTATTTATAGTACCTTAATCGGTAAGTACAGTGGTGTCTAATCACGCGCACCTGCGTATTGAAAGTCTTTGTCTCCCCGCGCTATGGTACGTATCCACCCAAGCGAGGTAACCGGGCGATCACTGCGCGTCGCCCTATTTTGCTATTCTGGGCACCGCGCATTACGTCGACTGATGCAACATCGAGCCTTACTATCTATGCTTGCAGCCTTCTTTCTAACTCTTACCTACTCCCCACAAGCAAAGCCTTTTTCTCATTGAAAACCACTGTGTCAACCCACATCTTCGCATCGTCGCCATCGGATATAGTCGCTGCTACATCCTGGTAGGTCCGGCTTAAATTCTGTGTGGACGCGTCAAAGCTTGCTGCTGGAGACTGTGCGCGGCCTGTGCGCGGCCTGCGAAGGGATATCCTAAGGGATAACTTTTGTCGGATGGGAGGACATATAAACGACCCACGCTGCTCGACCATGGTTCCATCGCACACATAGAAGGATCTACTCCCTCGACACCCACATGTCCCACATGTACATGTACGCGCATCCGTCGTCGAAATGTCCGCAGGGCCTCCGACGGCCACGACCTTGGTCGCACGCTCCCGATCAGACCCGAACCCCACCGCCCATCGTGTTCCATCTGCGGCAACCCAACGATAAAGCGGACTTGTGATTATTGTGAGACACCATACTGCTCTCCAGCGTGCTTGAGGGCAGACTGCCCAACCGCATAGAGGTACTAACCAACTAGCAGGCACATTTGCCGAGCAGCACCGGGCTCTCATGGGCGGCGGAGCATCTCACCTTAAATATGAGCCCGGCCAGCCTGATCAACGGGGTCTGGGTGACCCACGCCGTTCACATGCAAACCAACACCTGGCTCCCATGGGCTCTATAGCATCCCACCTTAAAAATGAACCCGACCAATATGACCTGGCTGCCCCGCGCCGTCTATATGTAGAGCAGAACCAAGCTCCCATGAGTGCTGCAGCACCGCCCTTTCTTAAACATGAACCCTACCAGTTTGGCCAGCATGGTCTGGATCCTCGCTACGCCGACTTCCCACCATATTCCGACCCAGGAGATTTATACAGCCAAAGGGAGCAAGATGCCATACGGAATCTCCTGGACGTGCCTGCTGTAGAAATTCCCGTGTCGCATCGCCAGAGGGAACCCACTGCTCTCGATAAAACACTGATGCCACATCAACATATCGGCCTGACTTGGCTGCTCAACCAGGAGAAGAGCGCTCTACGAGGCGGCATTCTAGCCGACGATATGGGCTTAGGCAAGACCATTCAAGCCATTGCCTTAATGCTATGCCATCCGCCACAAGATGGTACCCGCAAGACTACGCTTATCGTCGTCCCGACTTCATTGCTCCGCCAATGGGAACGGAGATCGACGACAAGGTGAAGGCTAGCCACAAGCTCAAGACAATCATTTACCATAGTGTGAAAAAGAGGACTATGACGGTGGCGAAGTTGATGTCGTACGATGTTGTTCTGACAACTTACGGCACCCTTGCCTTCGAGTGGAAGCAAGTGTTCGACAACCGCAACCCAGAGGCGGCTAGGCTACTAGCGTCCCATGCCGTATTCCATCGCGTCATTCTTGATGAAGCCCATAATATAAAGAACCGGAACTCGCAGGCCTCCAAGGCTGTAGATCGACTACACGCAACCTATCGGCTTTGCATGACTGGAACGCCTCTGATGAACCGGCTCGAAGAAATCTATCCTCTTATTCGCTTCCTTCGTGTCGAGCCATACCGAGAATGGCATCAGTTCAAGCAACGTCTCATGGGAACCCAGGGAGTGGGACGAGATCTATGACGCAACTTCACGTCCTTCTCGGCCGTATGCTCCTACGTCGAACTGAGAAAACTATTGTGGATGGGAACCCTATTCTGAACCTACCAGAATTGACGGTCCACACCGTCGAGGCCGCTTTCGATAAAGACCAACTGGAATATTACAAGGCCCTCGAACAACGCTCACAGATACGAATGAACCGGTATCTCAAGGAGGGCACAGTTACTCGCAATTATTGGTACATTCTCCTTCTGATTCTCCGGCTGCGCCAGTGCTGTTGTCATCCCACCTTATCAAAGATCATACCATTCCAGAAGGAGTAGACATGACGCCCGAGGAGATGAACAAGCTGGCGCATAAGCTGACAAAGCCTATCGTTGACCGGATCAGGCGTCAGAGAAGCTTCGAATGCCCAATGTGTCACGAGAAGACCGAAAGCCCCGTCATCATCTATCCCTGCGGGCATCATGTTTGCGGAGACTGTATCACAAACATGGTATCAGTAAGAGAGCCAGGTCTGGAGTTTGAGGATGACGAAGGCGGCGACCTAATGGGCAATGTCCTACCGAGGGATGCACGAAATCTGTCGATTCTAAACAGGTTATTTGTTACAGATATTTTAGCGAGGTGCACACGCCCATTGATGAGGTAAGTCGTGGATCAGACACGGTGGACGAAGACGATTCAGACGAAGACGATGCGGATGAGGAGGGAAATCTCAAAGATTTCGTCGTCTCAGACAATCACGATAGTAGCGACTCGGAGAAGCCTAACGTTGCGCCCCTCCTCGCCGGCGAACCCAGCATCAAAAATAGGTTGGATTCTGCTCGCCCTGAAACAGGGAGTGACAGCGATGATTCTGAGGATTCTTTGCCACCCATTGACTCGTACTTTTCCCACATAAAAAAGAAGACAGAGCCTACCAAGAGCATTCGGAACATGCCAAGTGCACAACCTCAAAACATAAAACATCAGAAAAGCGACGAATTCGAGCGTTTCTCAACTGTAAAGCAAACGAGAGATGCTACGAATTATAGCAGTGACATCGAGCGCAATGTCTCAAATGAAGATGGTAGCATCGCTTCGGGCCAGAAGCGAAAGATATCCCTTGGGAAAGCTGTAGCTAAACCGAGAAAGAAACTGAAGGGGGCAAGAAGCAAAGAACCGAACTCACACTTAGCGCCCTCAAAAAGTCGGGCTCGAATAGTGTTGCTGCTAAGAAACGATATTTCGATGGACTGAGGAAAGACTGGGAGACCAGTGCCAAGATCGATAAGGCCATGGAGTTATTAGGAATGATACGACGAGACTTCCCAAACGAGAAAACACTTGTCTTTAGCCAGTTCACGTCATTTCTCGACCTAATGGAGGTCCCCATCTCAGACGATGGATACAATTATCGACGTTACGATGGAAGCATGCCGAATGGCGACAGAGAAGCGGCCGTCGATGATTTCATGAAGAAAGACGAGGTGAAGATCATGCTAATCAGCCTGAGATGCGGTAATGCAGGCTTAAATCTTTACGCTGCGACTCGGGTTATCATGCTTGATCCATTCTGGAACCCGTCAGTCGAGGATCAGGCCATCAAGCGGGCTCACCGGATGGGCCAGAACAATCCTGTCATTGCATATCGTGTACTTGTCAAGGAGACGGTGGAGGATCGTATCCTTGCATTGCAGGAGAGTAAAAGGCAGCTCGTTAGCGATGTCCTCAATCCCGAAGCTCGCAAAGGTGTGAGTCGTTTGACCGTAGCACAAATTGCCGGCCTATTGGTATCAACTGGAGAGGTTGAGCGAGCACGGCTGTGTCGGGGTCTGAGGCAGGGTTTCTCATCTAAGTGGAAGGGATCTTTCTCTTTGCAAATGACGTGTAATGTGGCGTTCGGAGGATAGTATCCATTAGGGTTCACTGTTTGCTTCGCACATGCGGTAGATTTACAGTATCGGCAACCTTCGCAGGTTTGGTACTTCGTTGTATTACTAGCCTAGTGTTTCGGCGTATAGCTCAGGATGTCTAGCTGCTTTAGGACCACAAGATGGTTTATTTACCGCAGAGTGTATTCGGTAACACTATTTTCTGACTGGGTGGACGTGACTAAGTACTCATACTAACAATTCTCCTATTCCGTCAACCGAAAGAACCAAGTTCAAGTCTTGGGTAAAGTTAACAAAGGCTATCGTCCTTCTTCCATAGACCCTCATCGCTCCGCAACCTGGCGAACCTCAACAGCGTGCTCCGACTAACGCATCTAGCTGGGCCGTGATATCAACAAGCGGGAACGAAGTCCTATTCCCCGCCGTCGTCCCGGGCACCAGCGGATCCGTGAACCACTCCTCAACCATGAACACGCTCCCGGCGATCTCGACGGCGGCCGTCACAACACCGCCGGCAGCTGCGACCTCGGGTGCGTTCGGGATGCGGCCTAGAAACTCGGCGCTGTGCCATTTACCCTTCCCATCCCCCTTCCGCGAGCGAAGCACCGAGACGCCCGCATCGTGCTCCGTGATCAGGAGGACCTCGTTATGATACTTGGACGGGAGGTAGATGGCATCGGCGGGGCGGATGACGTCTTCGGTCCCGTTCCCGGGATACGAGATGGGGACGGGCGTCGGCGTGCCTTTGCTGGCGCTCATGTCGAACCTATACACGGCGCCGCCGTCCACGCTGTTGTTCCGCGCGTCGCCGACGAGGAGCGTGGATCCGTCGACGGCCGCGAGACCCGTGTAGCCCATCACTGCGTGGTCGATGACGCCGCTGGCGCTGTTGGGCGCGGGCACGTACCACTCATCCACGGCGCTGCCGTCGCCCGCCACGCGCATGAGCGTGCCCGGGTACGTGCCCATCACGTAGATGTTCCCCGCGTCGTCGTGCTCGATGTCCTGGGGACCCCCGTAGCGCCCGAGGCTCACGGCCGTCAGGTTCACGGACCAGAGGGTCTCTTGCGTCGTTGCCGAGTAGCGCAGGATGTAGTTGTCGCCGGACACGTCGCGGCCTGCGGTCTCGCTTCGATTGGGGTTAGGAAGACTTGTTTAAGGGAGAGATTATAGGGGAACAGTGCTTACTGCGCTGGTGCTGCGTCGACGAGGATCGTGATTTCGTCTGATGAACTGTTTCTCTTGCGCCTGCTGTTGTAGGGGTCCCACTGCGATGCACACGGAATCAGTTTCATTTCAAATGAGTATTTTAAAAGTGGCATGAAGCTTCTTTGATACGAATATGCTTCGGAAAGGTCCTTGAACGAAGAAATTGATTCTAAGACGTTACTTACTGCGACGCCACCAATGTGGAAGGGCACGGTCCGCGTTATGTTGGGGTACTCGATCGTTGATACCACGGCTGCCTTGTAGGGATCGTAGACGACGACTGATGCATTGTAGAGGGAGCCGATGTCTACAAGCGAGCGGCTCTCAGCATCAGTAACGTTTTTACAGACTGTTTCTCCAGAGAATGTTTCTCCGGTTGTTAGTACTTACTGTGGACGTGTTAGCTATGATCTCCGCGTTGGGGTAGGGTTTCTCCAATTCTGCTCGCGCACGTACCAGAGAAGACAGGATTGTTCGTCAAAGTCGACGTTCTCGGATATAGCTGGTAAGAAGCGATATCGACCGTGCCATTGCCGAAGGGCGGGCATGATCCCCTCAGATACGGTAGGTGCGGATGGCTCGAGGCTGTGGCCAGGAGCCATGATATAGAAGCAAGAGGGCGAACATGGCGCTCTACTAACAGCAATTGAAAGTTCAATATGCGTATCTTTATCAAAGATGTAGCTACTAAAAAAAAAAAAAAAGAGCGTGGGCGCTGCGGGAGTTGGCAACGTGATCGTTCCGTATAATTCTCCTCGCCTTTATTATTGTTATTATGTATGAGGGCCAGCCCTTATTATTCTTATTTATATACAGTCTGCCATGCCGTCTGTCGCTCATTGCCCGCCTCGGCTAAAGAGGAAATTGGGGTCGAACCTTCGTAGCTGCCTGCTGCTGAGGAGTATGAGGAGCTGGACGGAGGTATGTGGGATAGCGGCCAAGGGCTTATGGAATGACTAAGGGCTTATGGAATGGCTGAGCGCCTGTGGGATGGCCGAGCGCCTGTGGGATGCCCGAACTCTTTGAATCATCGCATTCATAAGCCGGCTGTCTTGTATAATTGGAATCAACATACCTTCATACCGTTAGAAGCAAGGTGTCGAGTGCTTAGCGTGCTGCCTTAGTGATATGTTGTTGTATTACTTGGGTTAGGGAACGGCTCAAGGAGGCATGCCGGTCTCCAACAATTCTAGGTACAGGTAAAAACCCTAGCTCCGTACGGGGCCGGGACGAAAACATCCTGTACTAACGCTGGCCGCCCACCCCTCCGTTCTTGTCAATCTCTACTACAGTAAGTCGGTAGTAGCCCTGCCCCGTCGTACCGGAAGGTAGCCCCATTGGTGATTCTTTGTTCCGTGGGGGTAGTGGGCTAGTACGTGCTGCTGCCTTGGTGATATTTTCATACTATATTGATATTGGAGAATATGAGCGGCTGAATGACGTACGCAATCGAATCTCTCATCGTATCGATACCCTTAACAAAGGTTCAGAGCAAATCATAACATAACCTAGTGGATGCGATGAATGGTTTTGGATATATCATATACTTTGATCCCTAATCTGTATTTACCCTCATCTACGGATATCCTTTCATGGCTTATAACTCCACTTGCTTAAGTTTGTTAAAGTTGTTTGCAGCATGTCTAGGCTATATTACGGATCTTATGCTATATCTCCGAAAAGGGGTAACCTTAGTAAGTAAGCCGATCCCGCCCATTTAGCTTTGGCTTAACTCCAAACTTTTTTCAAAATATTACGGTTAACGCTCTTCACGTAAAGACCACTTGCTAAAACAAATAACATATCCTTTTACGTGTTGAATTGTAGGTTCTCACTTGTAAAACGTCACTCGGGACCTTTAAATCAGGTGTTTGCAAAATCGAACGCTAACTCATCAATTTAGATATTATATACGTGAATCCAAGCTATATACTGTTCGACATATCAACACACGTCCCAGTCGTCACTGCTCCTAAATACGGGAGGGAGCATTTCCTGACGAGGGCACCTCGTACAGCGAAATATGTGCCCAATCGGGTGACCGCTGACGGCCTGGTTCGCCGATGACGAGATAGTAGTTCCGCTGGTAGAAACGATGATGTTCTTGGCACCAATCGCCACAATGTTTTGCAGTCGGTTGTTGTTATAGTTGTCGTCAACTAGCCATAGGGACTTCTGGCAGGTGTGCACGTCAATGCAGTCCTGGGTGTAGCTGCTGAACCATGAGTAGGTTCCGGCCGCGCTGACGTGGATGTTCTGGGACTTCTTCAGGACCACGGCCCAAGACTCGTCGCATCCGTCGGCGTCGCTGCCGTTGCAAGAGTAGTCTGGGTCACCTGCAACAGCGCCGACAGCGTTTTCAAACGGAGCGGGCGCCTTGGGAGTCGGCTGGTAGTAAGCTGACTCGGTTTGTAAGAAGGTGGTGAAGACATTCTCGGCCGCGTTGAAGTTGTACTGGTACATGACGCTGTGTTCCGCGGCCGTGCCGTATAGCCAAGTGGCCTTCTTGCTCTCAATGAGCATACCACGAGCGCTGTACACCGAGACCTGGGGCAGGTCATTGGTGACACTGGAGAGATCGGCGTCGTCGACCATGTGGTCGGCTACCCACAGCCACATGTTCTCGAAGTAGCCCGAGGCTCCGTCCGTGACGTGGAGGATGGTGCTGGCGACCTGGCAGCTAGCAGGGGTGCCGGTCGTGATGGCGGGACACTCGGACGGCGTGAGCTCAGTGCCGGTAGCACCTCCGAGACGAGCATGGACATCCCACAAGGCGGCGGCGCCGGGGCTGCTGGCCTGGACATTCCACTCCATCAAGATCGCTCCAGGCGTAGGGCCCTTGCTTGTCAGGATGAGGTCCTGCATCTCAACGGTACCGACGTCGCCGCTGACCGACCTTCAACATGGCGACGGGCTTGGTGGCGTCCGAAAACTTGTTACCGTTGGCAACGAATTGAGACCAGGTTTCACCGACCAGCTTGGTATCTTTGGGGATTGTGACCGTGTCCGTTAGGATGTACGAGCCGGCGTCCACATAGATAATCTTGCTGCCATCTCCGTACTTGTTGAAGGCGGCTTGCACCGCCGCCGTGTCGTCTGTCACACCGTCACCTTTGGCGCCCTCGTCCTTGAGATTCACAAAGTCCGAGGCAGACTTGTCCGTGTACTGGTTCTTCTTCCTCTCGAAGTATGGGGCAACCTGAAGTCCCGAAACCGAGGCTCCCAGAAGCGTGGGCTCACGCGTGTAGTCCACGGCTCCAGTCGAATATGAGCGTTGGTTGTTCTGGTATAGTGGACCCAATACATGCTTTTAAATATGTCAGCTGTTGTTCGTCTTTCCTGCGAACTGAGTTGAACTTACGTTCTTATAGTAACCCGCATTCAGGATCACCGCTGAAGTGAAGTGGTCAATGACGTTTCCGTCAAGATTGACATTGTCCAAGATCAGCCCGGTGAAGCCAGCGTCTTCCTTATCAACAGGCGACGACATCTCAATGGAGGAGCCCTTGGTGCCAGAAAAGGTAGAGTCGACGAGAGTTACAGAGCCAGTGACGGTTTTATCACCATCGTTGTAAAAACGGAAGCCGACCTGGGCGTTGTTCACTGTGATGCTCTTCCACACCCAGCCCAGTCCCAGATGAGTTGGACCGCGGTATTGCAGCCGTTGAAGGTCATGCGAGCCGCACTGAACTGTTGGCTACCACCGTCTGGATCTCTAGTTAGACGGTCTCCTTCGGCAAGAGGACGACGAGTTAGACTTACAGATACCAAAGTTGCCACCGGTAAAGGTGATATCGGACAGGACACCTCCACTTCCGTTCTCGGCGTAGATACCTTGCTGGGTCTATATAGCTAACTGTTAGCAGGTTCAACTCTCAGAGCTATGTGTGTCACATGGCCTGAGACAAGAAGTTAAGACCTACCGTGGCCGAGTTGGCAATAATCTCAATGTTCTCAAGAGTGGTGGCCTGGCCCACTTGGTAGTGGATGGCAGCAACGGCCGCGTTGGCGTCAGTTGCAGTGATGTCAATCTTGATGTTGCGGATCTGGCTGTAAAATCGTGCAGTATTGATATACCATTCGATCGGGTTTCCGTCGGCGTCGTTCTGGCCGATGTAGACATCGGTTGACAAGACTCCTAGACCAACGAAACTTCCCGCAGCCACGATCGTGGGCCAGTTGTTGGCGTCACCGACGATCTGAGTACCGAAGTAGACGGCGATAGAACTAGACACCAGGTAACGACCAGGAGGGAAGTACAAGATGGCGTTTTTGGTGGTTGAGCCGTTGCATGCCGCTCCGCACCGCTTGCCATCATCCATCGCTTTTTGAATCGCAGCCGTTGAGTCCTATAGTAATTCATCATGAGCGCGCGTCCTTGCTAGGAGTGCCTTGCTGTTTCACTTTCAACTTACCGTCGCGCCACTAGGATCAGCACCGTAGTCGGTGACAACATTTCGGAACACCTAAACTCGAGAAATTAGCAATCCCATCGCTTCTTGGGCGTCAACATCGGAAAATATTAACCTTGTATGAGGCATCATTTCCCCACGGCACTGAACCTTGATGCTTGATGTCTCCCATCCAGAAGTCCCCAGCCCGTTTTTCAACAGGAGAGGTCGCCTTGACATCGGCGTCGAGCTCAGCCACTAAAGCAGCTGCTCGGGCAATCTCAGGCGTGATATTTAGCAACTCGGAGTCTTGCTATCGCGCTTCGCCGTCTTGGTGCCAGGCTTGAGGTTCCAGTTGTTACGGTGCGGCTGTGCAAGGCGCGCCTTGTTGAGGACGGTCATCTTGGCGATGGAATCCTTGACGATCGCCCGCGCCGCTTCAACGTCGCTGGAAGACGCATTTTCGGCGGTCACGAAGGTGGATAGCGTGGGTTGCCGAGAGGTGATAGGGCTGGCGGATGCGCCGAGGAGGCACGCCCCCAAGAGCAAAACTTGAGAGATGGCCCGCATCTTGTTGGGAGAGAAGCACCAAAGCTGGTGACCAATGCCAAAGGCGAGGAAGTTTAATCTCAAGCTCTCTAGACGCCCCAAAAATTGGACAGGCGACCACTCCTTGCTGGCACAACTGAACGAGACGAGAGGATATTCGATCACTATATATAAGTCAACCCATGTTGGATTTCTTGGTGTAGCTGCATCGCGAAAGGGACTATAAAGTTGTTGTTGCTTATTCTCTAGGAACCCCCTAAACTCTTACCTAGTCTGGAATGAGCCTCATGCTAGAAAAAGGACCGAGTCTTCAAAACGTGGGGGATGGTAGGTAGCTAGAATAGGAAGGTTGTGATGTTTTTCTGGATCTAAAATCCCAACGGACGCAACTAGGGTGTCGACACTTAAAAGTCGCGTAGTTTGTGTTGTTAGCCGTTGAATCATTTGAAAGACATTCCATTCCAAGTGTCACTCTCGTGCACCCTTTCGTCCTGGGCATGTCTGAGTACTCCAAATATTTTTAGAACGGATGTTTTCTTATATTGCTATCTATTTACGCTATGTTTTGAAGACATTGGCGGCGTGCGGATAGCTTAAGCTCATCGACGCCAACGCTATCATGTGGTTATTGCAAATGGTATATGTCTGCATCTATGTATTGGGTTTGTATGTTTCGGTGAGCATTCTCTTGACGATTTTGAGCATTCTAGGTTACTTTCTTAGTATAGTCAACGTGCCCGCATGATTGCCGATCCTTCCATTTAGGTGGCCGCCTTAAATTAATACCATGACGACGCCACACATGTCGGTACGTGCACAATGTAACTACAGCTAAAGCCGCAGCGGGAGTATCACGTGTCGGTATATGCCGACGACGGCACCGGATTGGTGGCTCTACCTAAAAGGGTAGGAGGTTCCTATCCCTCACCAACCTTTTGCATACCACGAGACTGTGATCTGAGACACTAGTCATCTGAGCTAGCCACGATCTAGATAAGCCAGTCAAGCGCACCGTTAGACTGCCTACATCTTGCGGGAATAGGCACTCGTGGGGATTTTGTCATTAAAGGCGGGGATCCGCCTCTGTCGACAACACGTTTTGTTGCGCCGGGAAGCTCTGCGGACCGACTCGGAGCGACCGGCTCCAGCTTCGAATAGGACGACTTTTCCGACTACCCCGGCCAAGCTCCTTTATGTCAAGGCCAATCAACTCCCCATTCTACTCGTTGCAGCGCTTAGGCAAACTTGCTGATCGTTGTTGAATCAAGGCAATGACGACGCTGTGCATTTAAGCTCATCTTAAGGCCAACGTCCTCCGCTTTCTAGCTCTCGGAAATACTAGCCATTATCATCGAAGTGGCAGGAGGGCTGCAGTCAGTCCAGGGGCTATATCAGGAATTAGAAACAGACGAGAAGCATGAGTGATGATAAAGCCTTGCACTCGGCCTGATTGCCGATCGCCCCATTAATTACTTTTTTTTATGTGACCCGGACCTGCGTCTGCATGCCAACACAACAGGGCATGATCCGCCCCAGTAAACATCGTCGCATGTAGTTGATGGGATATTTGGGTTGGGAGATGACATTCTGAATGCAATTGCCATAGGTATTACGCTGGGGCTGTCCGGGACCGAGATGTGATTATTACGTATCGACGGCGACTAAAGCTGTTCGCGTCCGATTTATTTTGAAGGATGTTACGGTTAGCCTCTAGATTATATTGCGGGAAGAATACGGCTATAACGATAATGCATAGCGGTCGCGGGATTTCTATCTCGATAGGTACAAGGGCCGGGCTCGGCGTCTCTCTCGGACTTCTACCTGGAGTCAAGTGTGACGAAGGATTTGGTCGAACTTGTGAGGGTCCGGGGAAGCCTAGTATAAACCTTGTAACTAATAGTGATATGAATGTGAGATCCCCATCGGCTCTCCACCGGCTATTACTAGCCGAGTTGACATGGTCTAGCAAAACGGTTGCTACAATGGTTGACAGTGGGTATCGAGATACCTCATATTGCTAGGCGCCAGTATCTATTCAAAAGATTCGACACTTGAAAACGCACTTTGTTGTCGAGAGAAGGTCAGATTAACATTTTGCAAGAAGATTAAGGGGAAATTGATCGAGGTTCCCTGGGCGATATGTATGTGTGCATTGGGACTTCGGTCTAAGGGGCTGCTTGTCTGCTCGAAACATAGGCAGCGGTGAACAACAACTATGTGCTTTGACCTACCCATGAGTATTTTCATTGATGCACCATTCATATGTCCCAGTCTCGGGACACCTCACATACCTGACAACGAGGCTTAGATTACTGAGCATGAACTTAGAAGTGTGTTTATAGGAAGTAGGAATTGCCGGTGGTTTTGGTTCGTTATATGACATTATATCTAGTATTGGTTTGAGTATTGGCATGTGGTTGCTGAAGTTGGTGCGAATTTGAAACTTGTTGACTTTGCGCAAGTCGTCGAACTACGGCACCGTACCACGACCAATGCGATCTTCCAGCTACGCCCCTGAGTGCATTTCCGATCTAGAACCTAATTGTACTCCGAGCGTCATCGGACTCTGGCGGTAACGATAGCCGTGACAGGGAGCCCGGACTCTCCTTGCTATGGTGGGTACAGTTAATGTCCGATCACCAACCGTTAGCCAACAATCTACCGGAGTTTTCCATCTTTTCAAAGTGGCAACACTGGCGCAAAAGCCTTCCCAGATGGAGGGCTAGATAAGTAGCCATGACCAACCACATAGGCACCGCATCAACGACATATACAAATACGTTGTGAGCCATTACGAAGCCGTCCTCTCCCCTGTAGGTACTCGATCGTGCGAATGATACTGTGAACAATTATCAAAAGCGTGACTAGTATGACGGCCCTGAAGTGATTTTTCCAGTTGACCGTCGTATCACTTAACATGATTTGAGTGGGAGAGCGCTTGATCCGTTGCTTCACGAGAAAGGTGATGAGAATGAAAATAGTCAAGGCCGCAAGCTGAGCTATCAAGCCTCCCAGCATGATCGTTTTACTCAGCTCGATTGCTGACGGCTCCCTGAGGCAGGGAGGACAGAGCCGGCGAGTTGAGTCGCGAGGGTGCCGATATCGATGAGGACATACGGCGGCGTTAACAACTTGGGGCTGACCGGCAAGTAGCTACGAGCACCTACGGCCGTCGCTATACGCCCGAGCGTCATGTACACCGAGGCGGCGAGTAACGGATGCGCCGCGATGATTAACAGGTTTTGAAGGATCCAGGGGCCGACAACATCTGGTTCCTGGTCCGACAAGGCGCGACCGTAATAACCGAAAAGCTCCGCTACGTAAAGAAACCAGTCAGCACTTCAGCGAGCCGACCGTGTTCCGAAACAGAATTGTAGTGACGCTTACCAAGACTACCAAGTATGAACGGAATAAAGGACCATGCCCGAAGCCAGAATAGGCAGATGATGTGCCCAAGAACAACAAGCCCGAATAATGCTACGAACGCGAACGCTGCTTCTCAATTCGGTCGGTACTCGTAAAAGACGACAACCATTGTCCCGTTCACAACGCGGCCAAATGGGCCTTTGTCCCCCATTTTTTGTATGCTCGAATCTCGTCTCTTATCAGCGTTGGGGTTATGGCAATATTTTTTTGAACTTCGAAAAGCGCACGATCACAAAGATCTAACAAAGGGTATGGTAAGTAAGTTGGACAATATTCTAAACGACGTAGCTTTAGAAACCATCAAGATTATATAGTAGTGGAAATACATCTTGTTAATCGACACTGCCTCAACCCGAATTGTATGCTAGTATGCTTCTATTTACGAGATGCCTCCTTCTTAGTGCCAGTTGCCGAATCGATACGCTCTACTTTCAATCTGGTTTCGGGAACTAAAGTTAAAGCGCGGTGAGCTTTTCGTACCTGAATGCGAAAAAAATATATATAAAAAACGACAGCCAATCAATTGTGTTAGTGCACCCATTTTTGGTAGGTAACCTAGGGCCGAGGATGGGGAAGTCGACGCGTTTCCAGGGACAGGGCAGGGACATGAGAGATGATATGACGGTACTTTATAGGCTGGCATAGTAGATTAGAATTGTACGAATAATCGCGTTTTACTTACAGCTATTATGCGCTTCTATCTTGTTACCAAGTAGATCAAGGGCCACCTATAGTAGTCTAGCCCAGATGCGAATTTTTCGTATACTCGCAACACGTCATATCAGCCGTCATGCCGAACGAAGAAAGGAAGGCTAAGAGAGAACGGCATCGGAAATCGAGAAGTGGACGCACAAATTGCAAGCGTCGTAAAGTAAAGGTGGTGCTACGTTGGACAGTTGAGTAGTGTTGTTGTTAATAATTCCTAACTGAGCATTGCCGTGTGATGAGTCGCGGCCAGAATGTGCCAGATGTGTCCTATTTGGTCTGCGTTGCAGATTTCCAGGCAATGTTGCGGGTTCTGAATCACCCAATTCCGGGTTATCGCGGCTTACTCTAGACTACGAGCCGTTTCGACCTCGGGGCCATGGAATTCGAGACGCTAACATGTAAGGAGACAATATTGTCATTTATTACGACTGCGTCCGAGCCGACAACACCCACTTCTTTAGATAGATTGTCTAAATATCGACGAAGCCGAGCTTCTGCTACATTTCGCACAAGTTACCGCTCACACATTGGCTGATAATACGACGGAGATTAATCCCATGCTTCAATTCTGGTCGTATAATCTTCCGCGGATCGGCCTCACCTCTCAATTCGTACTACATCTGGCTTACGCTCTCGCCGCATATCACATAGCACACGACAATGTCTCTGACGGCCCAAAGAACCTGAAGTATAGGCGTACGGCCAAGCACCATGCGTCATTAGGTTTGCGTCAACTTACTGTAACCTTGGCTCGCATGGACAAAGACAACTGCGGTGCTACCTACATCGCCGCTACACTTCTGTGTAATTGTGCTTTTGCCGCTAGAACTACAGGTCCTGGCGATCTCCTCGCGTGTAACTTGGATATCACGCATGACGTAGGATGGTTTCCTCTCATTTACGGGGTGCGAGGTGAGTAACATTCGGGCCTGTCTTTGCGAGGAATTTGACGAAGATGTACTATTCTCGGGGCTTATGGAGCCGTTTCACTCGAAAATATGGCAGCAGGAACCCGACACGTCGTCGATAGAGATCCGACGAGCGAGGTGCTATCGAGAAGGCTTTAAACGTCTAGATTGGGAGGAGCGCTTGCGAGAATTTCAAGAGTTCGTGGCTTCTCAGACATTTGAAAATGCCGAGGCTTGTCTTCATGGGCTCGATAGTATGGTATTGGTTTATGGGGCCACGTACGGCGACGGAGATGCAAATTTCGACGGGTTATCGGAGAAACAGTTTGTTTTGGAATGGTTATATCGGCTGGAGAAGCCTTTTATTACCTGCCTGCAACGGAGGAATCCAACTGCCTTAACCATGCTGGCATACTGCGCCGTGTTGCTTAGGACGGCGGAGAATTTGTGGTTCATGAATGGGTGGTCGAGCCATCTTCTAGCGACGGTGAAAAGCCTCATAGAAGATGACTATGATGTATGGCTTGGGCGGCCGGCCGAGTCGCTGCAGATGGGAAAACCTGTTCTTGTTCGGTGAGGCGATTGAATGCGCAAGATGCCTAATGGTATTTTCGATGACTCGGGCAACTCTTTCCTCAAGCTATTAGACGGGCGCTTTTCTATGCCTCCCTAGTCGAAAACACACTTTTAAGCCTAAGCGCGAGTCAAGTTTTGTAGATCACAGCCAATGTCTATGGCATATACTTGGGACTCATGGCGATGTCTGGCTCGGGATGCCGAAAATAGTATGTAAATCGCCAGTTGCTGAAGGGTACTGGAGTTGCTGAAGGGTAGCCGCCCAATTGGTCGCTAATGAGACACAAGGGGATTACATGGGGTAACTTGGTTTTGTTGATGGCGGGTCGCCAAGGTACAATATATCAGCTCACGACAAGGCGGTGATGAATGAAGTTCGTAGTAGGCGCTTAAGGAAGGGCCTATAGTGTATGGGGTGGTGTAAGTGATAGGGATAATTTGATGAGTCTGTTGTGTTGTGTGATGAAGGTGAGATGGCGCTTTGAGTTCGAGGTCAATCAAACTCACAAGTTGCAATCGTCAAGGACCCCTGAATGGCGTTTTGCTCGTCTCGCTACACGTGCAAGGCGTCAAGGGGTCCAGGTTAGATGGCGCTTCCCAATCTGTTACCCCAATCTCGGAATGCTCCGTAAGGAGCTCGTCCTTGTAAGCGATTATCTACACTACAATACCAAGTAGTGTAGAGATAAGGTTTGAATGCTGGATGCTTTATTAAGGTTATCTCTATAGCTATCTTGTGTCAGAACATACTAATGAGTTACAGCTTTAACTACCCTTTAAAGGTAAATTAATGAATGATTAAAGGGTGGCTTGCTTATTATTCGGGTATAGTGTACGGAGACGAGAAAAGGGTCTCTTCATAACCCTTCTCCACGCTAGTGTAAAGTCGGACATCAGGGTCTGAGAATATTTTCTGTCGTGTTGTCCCAGGGGTTCCTATTACCAGATTTGTAAAAGTCACCGAATGCGAAGACTGCAATGCCATACCGCTCTAGGTCTGCAGTTGCATATTTATTTTGCTTGACCAAACGAATAGGGAATAAGACTACTAGATCATGTCGAAGGTCTGCCAAGCGATATCTCAAAGATCGTTGTAGAGCCTCTCCATCAACGTGATCGCATGTCGGTATTATCCTTGTCAGTTGCAAGTAATAACTCTAATAATTCCCAACCGCAGCGCCACCATCTATCTATCTAGCGTGCCTGTAGATCATAAACACGGAATAGAATAAACATAAGCTGATTTTTGGTGAAGAGAACGGATTGACGGGATCGTAGCCGAAGCAAGAGAGCGTTCCAGAGAACACGGTCTTGGGTTTGGGTCTGGTCAGGGACCCTGCAGCACATCCATGACTATTGCGAGACAGCATGGGACCAAGTGGCCATCAATATCTACCGGGTCACGTTATCTCTGGAGCGGTTGGTGAAGCACCAAACCAGCAACATGAGACGAAACCTGAGATTTTCGCTGTTGATGGGCCTAATAGCGCCGTCTCATATCGTTCTCGTCTATTGTATGGTGATCGACACTGGAGCCTCACTGACGCCTATCGTTAGCTGATAGACACCCTGACATGGTCTCGCATCTGACGTGCATTCTATCGCGACGTATATATCTACCACTACATCTATGTGAATATGTTTTTTCTTCATCAACTCAGCCTCAGTTCTCTCTTTGAAACCTACTTGTTTTTCTCTCTACAGTTCTGTGAACTCTTCAGTTCTTCACGTTCTTTCTTGAACATTCTTTTTCGCATCACCGCCAGCCGGTTTTAACGTACTTTCACTTCTTTATCTTGTTATTCAGCAGCAACCGTATATTGCCTCTTATCATATCCTATCAACGACATCATCAACATGTATACAAACGTCGCTCTCGCTTCTATCCTGTTGGCCGTGGCCGAGGCCCGATTCTCCCAGGACAGATTCCAGTCGCCGGTATCCAGGCCCTAGGTAATTTCGGCCAGCCTGGCGAGGCCGACCTAGCTGGTGCGGTTCCCGGTGTTCTCCTCGCTGCTGCGGACCCTGCGCCAAGCTGTCCCTCGCGGACCAGATCGTGTCGACCCTCGCAACGACCCAGGTCATCTCGGCGGCACAAAGCTCGTAGCTGCTGAGCAAAACTTCAACCCCTTCGTCGTCAGCGTCCCTGCTATTTGTGGCGACACTTCGCTTCCCGCCACCGCGGAGCTTCGAGGCATCGTCCCCTGGTCGATCCCGCTGTTACCGGCTCTGATGCCGAGAACGCCAACTCTGCGAGCTCACTCCAGTCTCCCTTCAGTGCCACTGGTCTTAGTGTAGCCGATGTAATGATCGCCCAGGGGTTTTCTAACTTCACAGTAATGGAGCCGCAGCTGGTGGTGCCAGTAATAACACCGGCAATGGAAACGCAGGTAGCAACAACAATGGCAACAACAGCAACAACAACAGTGGTGCTAGCACAACTACCAGTGCTGCTTCTGCGACGACGACCACCCCCGTATTTAACTGCGGTGCTTCCCGCACGACATCTGCCGCGGCCGCCACAACTACTGCTGCCTCTGGAAACAGCGGTAACACTGGGAACAATGGCAATGCTGGAAACGCTGGCAACACTTCAGGAACCGGCGCCGCAGCCGGCGCCGGCGCAGTGACCAACGCCGTGACCGGAAACTTCCCCGGTTCCAAGCCTCGTCGCTCGGCCTCGACTTCGGCACCTGCACGCCGACGGTCAAGTTCGAGGAGTCGCTGAACGGGCGCAAGGCGGGCGAGTTCACCTTCCAGGCGCAGGACCCCGTCGTCAACAAGGGCCAGCAGGAGGCTCTGAACCCCAACATCATCTTCAACCGCATCTGCGACCAGCTGGTCAACGTCTGCAGTGCCGCTGACGACGCCGTCACCGCTTGCAGGAGCGCGCAGGCCTCTCTCGGAGGTGGTGCCAAGGACGCCTCGACCGCCGATGCGTGGAACACAGCGCTCGGTTTCGACGGTGCTGATATCAACCCCGACAACGCTCCCCAGGCTGGACTTGTTGGACACACCTAAGCCAGTTATTTTGCTGATTGTAGGCCTTGGTTGACGAATGATGGGGAGAGCAGAGTGGCATTTTGTATAACAAGCAAAGGGCGGCTAGCTACTATTGCTAAGTGCGAACAAGCATAGCAAAGGGCGTTTTGGATTTTAAGTATGATATCACGCAATATGTGGTTCTGTGGTGTACATGATACATTAGGAGACTGAATATAAATCTTGAGAATGGTGACTTTCCGAGACCCAATCCTACCTAGGTAGTCATGTCAACTCGTATGTGAATTAAGTAATGTTCTGCTTGTCTTCAGATTTCTGGGCCACCCTCCAATCTAGAGTATGAAAAAGAGCATGTCTAGTCCGTTGCAAGTTATTAAGCATTTCTATTAAGAGTACAAAGAGTAAGTATGTCTGCTATCCTCACCATGCATACAGGATACAGCCCCCAAACTCCAAAAACCCAAATTACATAAACCAACCCGACATCAAAGCCACTCAAAACACCATAATTTTTAGTCTAGGAGACAAAGAGAGAATGAAAAGAACTGCTTTACATATAGAGAATCTGCCACCGGTCGCCCTTCCCACTCTTACTCGGCAGCCCGTTCACGGGTAAGAACGTATTCTCATTCTTATCCCCTCCAATAGCGACACTCCCCTTCCCCAACCAAGACATCGGGATTATCGCGATACGCGACGCCCAAGCACTCATGCAGCAGCCCGTGGTCGGCCTTCAGGATAGCCTCGCGCTCACACATCTCCAGACACCCGCGATGTCCCTCCGTCACCCTCCTGTACTCGGTCCCGCTATCGAGGTCGGGGAACACGGGCGCCGGGCCCTCGGGCAGGTCGGCGTCGCACCGCACGCGGAACTCGTGCACGACCGTCTCCTCCGCTTCCGTTTGCGTGGTACCGTGATGCTGGGCCAGGTCCATCCCGACGAGGTGCAGATACTGGTCGTAGGAGTTTCGGTTTACGTCTGAAATGTCCGATACGTTGATGCTGGTGTATGCCGACTCGCAGGGGTCGGGTACATCTACTGGAGCTGGGGGGGGGAGGGGGGGGAGGGTAGGTTGTCGCCGGCGGTAGTAGTGGGGGGTCCTCGGGGTGTGAAGGTGGATCAGGGCCTGCTGGTGGTGAAGGCTTAGGAGGGTCATCTTGTGGAAATCGAACTGGAGCCGTGGGTGTAGGCGAAGGTGACGATGAAGTCGTAGATGAAGACGAAGATGAATGCGAAGACGAATGCGAAGATGAGGGTGGTGGTATAAGTGATGAGCTGCTAAGCACCTTGGTTAATGTTGGAAGTTGGGGCTCGCTCGATGGTGTAGTTGTAGGTAAAGGCCGAGATGAAGACGGCGACGAAGTTGGTGATGGCGATGGCGTTGAAGAGAGTGATGAAGATAGATGACGGGAACTCGTCAAAACACTACTGCTATTACCTCCTATACCGACAGGCGGCGCCAGTGGCCGATAAACAGTCGGAGGGGTAGGAGTAGGAGTAAGAGTGGTGAGAGGAGGCTGTGGTACACCCGGCCTCTCCTGAACAGGTCCCTTAGGTAGTGGCTCGATCTGGCCCGGATCATTTGGCATAGGGACAGCTACGAAATCACCATCATTGCATTCATCCTCGACCACATCTTCCAAGACTCTAGGTGAGCCCTTCGTCCGCCATGGCGATATCTGGACCTCATTCGTCGGCGGACGCGCGGGATGCGGGTCTTTGATCCCAGACGGCTTCGGCTCCGCGGCGTGGGCGCGATACATATGGAGTCGAAGTACTGCTCGATGACGTCTTGTGGTTTTAAGCGAATCTCGATTGAGCTGCAGATGCTCAAGGCCGGGGCGACTGCCGGCAGATCTATGACACACGCACCCGTGCTGGATATATACTGCACCAGGATCTGTGCTATCGCCTGGGCGTTTGGGGCACAAGGCCCGCCATGTGTCTGATTGGGTGGTGTTGTTGATATGATAATTCCTAAAGGGGGGTACGGATATGTAAAGTTATCCGACGATGGGAGCTTTATGTGTTGGTGGCTGTTGTGATTGAGAAGGTTGACGAAAGATGATACGAAACATTTAAATAAGGAGAGAGACGAGAATGATAGATGGCGGACAACTGAATATACTCGCGACACGAGTTCGATCTAGTGCATCATTGCGAACTGGAGGAACTTATTAATGATAGGTGTGGTTAAGAAGTCCCTGGTTATTGTGTAGTCTTATAACAATTTTTGGAGGAAAGGGAGCCACCCCGTTTGCAGGGACAGTCAATATTGAAGTCATCATTTCTAGCTCCTGGAGCATAACCCTTGAAAACTATCCCAGGGCCAAATTTGAGAGCAAATATAATGATGAAACCCAGCCACTCAGAGTTGCTTAGTTTTCCCTTTTCCCCTAAGACAACTATAGACATGAACGTTACTGGCTAAGTAGGCCAAATAGGCTTGAGACATTGTGTCTCATGGCTATAATTATTTACGCATTCTTCTCACAGTAGGGACATGCAGGGACTTATCTGAGACGAAGGGCATGCGGGAATGACAAAGTAATGGATTTAATTCAATTCATCTGGGCTACCCAGTCAAATGATACTGGACCTCCATAAACGCCCGGCCTTATGGTGTAATGGCGCATACATACAATGAACAAAGCAACCCAAAGAACTCCATGATGTGTGCATTCAGTCCGATACACCACGCCTAACTCATTACATGCTTCGTTGCGTTCCCCAACCGGCAGCCTCGAAGCTGCTTAATCGCGACAAACTCCAGTAATTCATCTGGTTACATCTGTCGCAATCCACATTCTGGCAAGATATTCCTGCGCATGAATTTCATGAGGTTACAACCGTTCTAGAACCCGCCGACGCTAGCGGCAGGTTTATTGGCCCTGCGTCCTAGTAATGTTGCGCCATCGAGATTAAGCTCAAAAGCGCCTCGTTGCCTGTTGCGGTCCTTGACTTGTTGACGAGCAGCTTGCGCAACGGTAGCGCTATGCTGACCGTAGCCTCGCGGTTCTCTATCACCTTGTCGGGCACGCTCACGACCACGTTCTTGTTCCTTACCCAAGCTCGTGTTGCGCATGCCTTGTTCTAATTGCTGGGCATCCTGAGAATTGACCTTAGTCTCATCTTCCGAAGATTCTTCATGTAGGTTAGTTAAACGAGATGGGCCTCCAGCTTTGGGTCCAACTTGTTTCCTCCGCTTCGCTTCTTCTTCTTGTCTGTGGACAGAGTATCCGACGTCAAAGATCTCACGCAGATTCACAGCGCCCGGAGACCGGAAATCCATACGCTTCCCCCCATCTACCAATCTCGAGGCATCGAATGCGCGTAGACGTTCGGGTTCTTGTAATTTCTTTTCGTCTCGGGGCGTCGGACCAGATGCTTGGACCCATGGATGATTTAAAATTCTTTGATGGAATAGCGCTTGTCAGGGTCAACGGTCAAAAGATGACTAATTAAGTCTTGCGCAGACTTCGAAATATCATCCCACCAGGGGGAAAGAAAAGTAAACTGGCCCTTGGCCACCTTTTCCGTCAAGACTTCGATACTCTCGTCATAGAACGGAGGGAAACCGCAGAGCAGCGTGTAGAGTACGCAACGAGAGCCCACATATCGACCGACTTTGAATACTTTTCATCCTTGACTATTTCTGGAGCGGTGTAGCCGACGGTGCCGCAGGGTGTCATCGTCTGTTTATCCCATACAATCTTCGATAATCCAAAATCAGCGATCTGAATTTGGCCAATCTCTCCGGCCCGACGCCAGGAATAAATTCGCCTTCGTCAACCTTATCCTCATCTCCCGGTTGCTTGGGCTTGGGAACTTTTGAAGGCACAAAAGGAATTGGACGGAAGAGGATATTCTCCGGCTTGATATCTCTATAGCGCAATCAGAATATGATACAATGGATAAAGCGAGAACGAAGGAATAGATGGCAGCTAGAATCAGCATAAAAATTGATGCTGTCTATCCTGACATAAAACCGACACAGTGGGCGAGTACACCGGGTAGGAATTCTTACCGGTGAACAACACCCATTTCTTCGTGTAAGTACTCTAGAGCTTTGGCCACTTGCACAATGACATGTCTCGAGAGGTCTTCGCTGAAATATGTAAGGCGGACGATCTGATGGAACAATTCGCCACCAGGGGCAAGTTGGAGTATGATGTAGTAGTACTGTCGCGACTCGGCAAAATCGACGAGCTTAATAATGTTGGGGTGGTCTAGTTGGCGCATAATTTGAACTTCCTTCAAGATATTTGCTCGCTGTTGTACCTATTAGTTTCTGAACCCAGTGGCCGGCTTCAATTTTCTTCGTAGATTTTGATGAACACAAACAATAGGCCGGAATCATGGTCAACAGTCAAGTAAAAGGTAATATAGCATATAGGAACGAGGAGATTCTGACAAAGGAAAAGATAATTTCGCACCTCAACAGCTTTTGGGACCTTCTTAAAATCCGGATGTAGATGCTTTTGGCCCTATAGTATGACGGCCCGGTTGGTAAAGAAAACGAGATTGAGAAATGGCAACAGCCGAAAAGAAAATAACTGGTCCAAGACAAGCAGAAATCATTCGCAAGACACTAACCTGCATGTTGTTCATTTCGAATTTGCGGACGACCTTGATGGCAACTTCACCAGCATCTCCCTGACGATCCCTCGCCCGATACACGTTGCTGAAGGCGCCGTCTCCCATCTTCTCCATTAGTTCCCATCGTTCTAAACCGGGATATTTAGGAAATTTGGACCGGCTTTCGTTTCTCTTGGATTATCTTAGCTATGTGCGGATCATTCTTGTTGCTCCGGGAGCGTGAGGATGCGTGCTGGTTAGCCTCAGCATGATGAGCAGCTACGCCATCGGCTTGAGCAACACGATTTTGGGGTCGCCGGGCTGAACAGAGTAGGCTTCGGGTAAGGGAGCATGATGTTCCTTGGCAGAAACGTGGCCTGGGTCTGTAGGGTTTGCCATGACTTTCTGTGCAGCAGGTGGAGGAGATTGCTCATGTTTCTTTGAAGAGTCGTCGTAGTTCGCCCGAGCCTGCTTGCCTATTTGGGGAATCAGCCAAATGATGTCAATCAGCGCACAAGGGCAAACAGAAGCCGGGAGGCTGCAGATCCACAACCCAGATGTGGCAACATCACATGGATTGCATGAATGTGAAATGACGAGCAGCGGGGAAGCGAGACATGGGTAGCGTGTAAATAGAACGTGGAGAGAAATTGAGCGACAAGTGGAGAGGGAAAAGAAAAAAACAAATACAATAAAATAAAGATAAAATAAAATAAAAGTCAAGTAGTCATAAAAGATACCAATAGTAAAAAATAGCGTGCATACCATGTCGGATGAAGTTCTTTAGCTGCTGGATTGTAGACATTGTGTTGGATTAAGACGTCACCTAGGGCGACGGGGAGCTCTCGGGGTGATTGATGGTAGGCGAGGTTACGTTAGGACGTCACCGGGTGCAGCAGCCAGGCCACTGAGGCTCAAGTGTTGTTTCTCTGCTCTGTATCCTCCGCGTCCTCCGTACCTACTGCGAGGAGAAGATTAAGAGCTCGTGCGTAGGGACGTTACAGCACGGGCGGCTAGCTACTTCGGCAGTGTTATATGTCTCTTTCCTCGTCCGGTGGTGAGCAACCCAAGATGTCGAAGCAGGATGCGGCTGGACGGGCGTTGGGAGTGGTGTGCTTTCCTCGTCACCGTAAACTACCTAAATTGAGGCAGCGTGAAAGGAGGGCTAAAAGCTATTATGCCGGTATGTTGATGCTTCGTTGATTACTTCCTGTTGGGGAGGGATGTTTGGGGATTCAACGCCTTTAACTAAGGGAAGCAGTACGCAGTGACGAAGATGATGGAGATATGGGTCTACAAGAACAAATAAAGCCTGGGTGTGACGCTGAATCGTAATACGTTGCAGGGGGTTTCGGATTAGAAATCGAGGAAAAAGAAGAGAGAAAGAAAGCAGGGAAAATGGACGGTGTTGTGCAAGTGGGATGGGGGGGTATACTTGGGGACTTCAGTTGGGCTGGTCGAGGCGAGTTTAGGTGATGATGTAGTGCTTTCAGCGCCTGCACGGGATGGCATTAGGCGCATTTGGGTGGGAGCGTTAGGTCATAACCGTGCTTTTAAGGGCCTTGCTAGCGCGTCATCGTCGCCAGCCGGTGCCAATCAACCATTGCGATTCAGATGTACCTCTCAGGCTGTAGGTTGGATATAGGTATTCATAAGGAGTCAGGTAATGCGCGCTTGCCACACCCGATGACAGCAAGCCCTTCGTGAGATAGAAACATAGTTAAAGAGGAATGTCTACATGTGTTCTATAGGTCACAACCCTGGTCAAAAAGAACCCAGCTTTCATCAGATCCGTATGCTATATAGATAGACAGCAGTGCCCCCACGCCATCTAAGCGATCCCAACTTACAGTACCCTTCATGTTATAAAAATGCCTAGCCGTAAAGCGTGTTTCTTGGCAGTGTAGTTGACAGGTCGACCGTTCTGTAGCATAGGAACCGCGACATTACACGACTCAACTACCAGTGCCATGACCCAGCCCCACGCTGATATGCCCAAAACTTGGCCTTACCCAGAGAGAAATGCAGACCAACTCTACCTAAAACAACTAGGTACATGACAGCGCTTGTATGAATTCGGACACTATTGTTTCGAAGCGTCATGTTAGTAGTATGACGTCGTGGACTCTAGTATTCCCCCTAGATCTCCAGATAGTGAAGTAGTCTGAATATAGAATCAAAATAACAGAGCCTCCGAATCTCGGCCTTCTAGGATTAGCACCTAGGTTAGGTGAGTGCGTTCTCGTTGGCTATCATGCCAACGAACAAGACACCTAGATTACCTTATGATTCGTACAATACTAGCTACTGTAGAAGCCCTCCATACACACACGAAAGGAGATTGACGTTCGCGGGGTAAATCCACAAATTCATGTTGTTGAAGTCAACGTGGCTAGATAATATGAGGGTTAGGTGCAGTACAGAATGGGCCAGATCTGGCTTAGCCATCGCCCAGTTTAGTTGCGTGTGTTGATATCGACAATCACAATTGCCAATTGGGCCCCGAAGTTCATGAAATGGAAAATACAACAGAAGAGATACTCAGCTGTGGGACCCATAAAAAAGAAGGGGATGATGCATGACTGTCTCGTTAGTGCAAAGAACAGCTGGGATTATGACGTGACCCTACGTCATGATCCCGGCTCCGCCATTAGACCCTGAAAGCGCATTTGTTGGGTTTTGAGATGCACCGGTCCATGATAGTTAGGTAGGTAGGTACTTGCCCGTACCCATAAAGGCGCTTGTTCCAAGCTTAAACAAATGGTCCTACGGCAATGCAATGGATACCATTTCATGAATACATCAACTATTCTGATAGCCTGAGTGTGTCTACTGAGATCGTGCCCGGTAAACGTGGTGTAATTGTGAGAAACCTGGCCGCGGCTATTGTTAAGCGAGCTCCGCGCCACAATTCACACCAAGTTATTTATCTAACCTACTTAGGGCAAGGTATGTAGGTTAGATGATATGTAGGTATATACATAGATGCAAATTCTATATTATTAGATCTGCCACTGCTTGGTGTTGAAGCATATCCAGTAGGTACAGTAGGTAGGTAGTTGTAAAACCCGGCAACCCGAAGCGACTCCACCAGTGAACACGTGCACCGGTGCCCCAAACATTCAAACAGGACCGTTTTTCTTAGCCCCAGCGTTAGAATCAATCGTACGATTCTCGTAGGTGGTTTCCATGCCAAGAGGGGTTCGGAATCAATCCTTTGGAACTGCCTTGGTACTATGTCGGTATCTACGTAGATAGAAATCACGAATGTGAGTGGAAGCTCTAAACAAAGCTAATAATTGATACCTGCCGAGTTATCAAGGAAATGCTACCCAATTATCAACTTCGGATACGCATGTTGCAGACAAGCTTTAGCCCCCCCAAAAGTCCTACTTTTCACTTTTCTTACTCTTTTCCTACTGGGCTTTCTAAAGAGCTCAGCTCCAAGTTTCCGAGCCGTTGAGCCAAGTTGTGGAACGTGGTCTTGTAAAATAGAAATGCGAACGTCCGCGGACGGGTAACAATGTTTCAATATATTCTCAAAGCGGTCTTTTCAACCGTGTTTCGCACCCAAACACGACATACAAGCACGTCATGCTTATCAATGACGCAGTGCGGGAGTTGTATCGGTACCGCGCTCGGTCGACCTGAACAGCCACCTACATACTTATGTACCTTGGATGAATTCCCGGGAGTCTGCATGATGATCTTAGCGCTAACCATAAAGCACCTGCGCTAGGTACTATAGATCTCTACCATACAACGGTTACATCCAATTGCATCTAATTAATCGGAATACATGTTCGGCTGGCAGCTTGGTAGGATTGGAAACAAATGTTCTACGGTGAGAAACAGCAAGAAACAGTAATGATCCACGTATAAATCTTACTTAGTTCTGCTCTGCTATACCCATTTTTGTGATGCCGATCGAATGCCGAATGCCAAGCGATGAAAGATCAGGTATAATACGGAGTATTCAAAGTATAATAAGAACAGGCTTCATGGCCGTGTATGTACGAGAAACAAAACAACAGTAACTCTATCAGCCATTCGTTAACGCGTCATGGCTGATTGGTAGTAACCGCACTTCGAGAATAACAAACGAAGGTTAAGGTATTCTTTATCCTGACGCTTCTAGCGCTAGTCGCCAAAAGGGCCTAATTTACCTGGGCACATCTCAGAGGTCCTTGGCCAGCTGCGGCATCGCTCGTGATCACCTAACAGCCAATCAATTATCCACCCATCGCTTTCCTAGGGTATGAAAATCTCGGATTGGTGGAGATGCCTATAAAAAAGAACGACCATCGAGATTTCACATCGCACAAGAACGCCGTAGTCGTAATAAGCTTGTGGCTGGTGGCCAGTATCGGGAACTAATGGGAATCTTTTTTTTTTTCGCTACCACACTTCTAAAACCCTGGCCACTCGCTTCCGTACCTTGCAGTAAACCGGATTGAATCCTCCGGATAAGACGGCACTAGGTAGGTATTCAGGTTCGATATCCAGGGCCTAGACCCCATCCCATACCTGAATCTTCGATCTTAAAGGCTTGCTTAAGTAATTGGGCCGGACATCGCAAGTTGTATCACATTCGTCCGTATTGTCCTCATGCGTGTGAGGCGCCTCAATATGTATAATCCGCCACGCTGGATCAAAGTACCGTTAGATGGCAGCTCACTTGCATCCGCATGCAGCGCCGTGGCACCTCGCTACAGCCAGATTAGCACCGCCTCGCTACTCGCAACAGTCACACTAGCGGCGCCATCCGCAACAATCACCGTCTCGGTATCCTGCCGGACATTTTTGACCTCCTTCCCAAGACTGTCGTACGTCCATTGGCTGCCGCCATACGTGATGGTATCAGCCGCTGCGCCGGCGCCCAAGGGCGAGTTCAGGTGGTACACGGTAAGCTGCGTTGCATCATCAGGAACCTCAAAGTCCAAAGTGAGGCTGCCACGCACCTCGGTCGATGAGGTCTGGTTCCAGTAGTTCATGTTCACCACTGCGATCCGCTTGGGTATGCCGTCTTCGTAGGCGACGTAGGCTGCGACATTACTAGCATCGACCTGGAGTTGCGTAACGCGCGTCTTCCCCGAATTTCCCTAACGTGTGTCAACATGCCATTTTAAAGGCAACGTTTTTTTGTTCTTTTTGCTGGAATTAACTGTATCTTTGGAGGCCTTGAAAAGATTCAACTTACTGCGAAAAATGTTAGTCTATGCATCGATGAGCCATTTGATGATATACTGGCCTGAGACCCGAACAAGGTATTGATATTGTTACGCACCTATAAAGTCCGCAAGGAATGGTTGCGAGTAGTAGTTTGAGAATACCTGCGCCGGCATTTCCGCACTGGCGACAGGGAGCCACATGTTATAACCCGCATCTTTTTCACCATCAAAGTTAGCACCTCCTATCTTTCCTGTATATCTTTAGCCCACGCGCACCAGCCCTACTGCCAACGATAAGGGAGGAAAGGGAGGACAAGAGATGATGGTCGATATCACTTACGCATGATCTGCTGGTAATTGATACGCGCGACGCCAATAGCCATGCTGTAAAGATAGAAATCAACTTGCCACAGGGCGGAGCCCAGCCTTGCTTGATAAGTGTACGTATTTTGTGGTTGGAGTGAATTACCAACTTCGGACAACACTACAATATTCTTGGTCAGCAATCTCCGTCTGAGCGTAATTAAATAACTGCTTTTCTAACGTAGGAAAGCTGAAGTCGAAACTAAGACCCATTTAAGAGAACCCGTAGCTCCCAGGGTGACTGAAAGGGGGCGGGCGAGAATCCCTTACCAAAAGGCACGTCCGGCTTGTTGGCACGTAACCAGTCGATCCGCACTTTGAACTGGTCGAGATGGGTGTGAGTGATCGTGAGGTTCATGAGCGTGCTGCTAAGCGTGGCGGCCGTGCCAGCATTTCCTTGATAGTAATGGGCCGCGACTTCCTTCACGACATCATCGGCATCGATGCCCAGGTCGAAACATCTGTCGACCGCGAATATATACTGATTGGCTGCCACGTCGGCATCAAAATGCGCAGCGGTGTCGAAGGCTGTAAAGTAGCGCTCCGACGGTACTTTGGGCACCGCATCTTTGATTGCTAATACATACTTCGTCCAGTTCCCGACATATGTCTCGTTGTTGAGGTTTCCTTGATACTCCGGGGGTGTAGCTGAATGCCGTTCACACCTGTGAAGGTGTCCGTGTACAGGTCTGCTTCGTTTCCAGGCTGAATTGAAAATATTTTGTCCAAGCCTATGGCATCAACTGCTGATTGGGCCCAGGCAACGGGCTCACTGATGTTCGTCGTGGCAAGTGGTACTTGGATAATATATACAGCATCGGGGAAGTTCTTCGTAAGTTGCCAGTATGGTGGCCCGATGGTGGTGTGCCCGATATCTTGGTAATTGTCTTGCTCAGCTACTGGTAATGCTGGCTCAACTTGCCCCGGAAGATACCTCCCATAATCTGGAGATGTCCCACCAAGCCTAATGTTTGGTTTTCCGCCCGTCCTTGAGTAGATGGCGTCCATTAAGTTGGTCGAGAAGACATTGATGCTACCTTCATCATTCTGTGCATAGCGTGCGAATGAGGCCTGCTCGAAGGCTAGTCCTAGAAAATCGGCATCTATCTCAGGTGAAGCCTCCGCTGAGATAGCTGCTGAAACTTGAACAGAGATCAATGGCCTGGGTATGTAGGCTGTCAGCACAGGTTTCCCAGGTGCTAGTATGAGCCATATAGGCTTAAGAGTCTTATAAAACATATTGATGTCAATGTGCGCTTTCTATAGACCTCCACTGCATCTTCAGCCAGAATGAAAAGAATGGCAGGAATCTCAACGCACTCGACTAAGGCCCGCCGGGGCCTTTATAGAGAAGCCATGCATGCCAAGTGCGAAGAAATGGCTTCTGCGTTGCGTACCATCGCATGCCGGATAGCGTAATGCTGTGACCAGGGACGGTATGGCCCGGTGTGGCCCGGTACGAGCCCGGGAGGTCACGTTCGCAGGTTGGTACGGGATTCCTGGCAGTTGTTGGACGGAGCGATGTCGTGCTTCGAGATATTGCATCGGCTCTCGGGGACAATTGACTGCGATTGGATCACTCTCATAGCTCTCAGTCAGGGCGGGGTGTTATAGCGTTCCTACTTCAAATCTTGGCCTCTACAATCGGATTAGCAATTTCGCTGTTTCGACGTTGAACGATATTATGCCGGGCTTCTGGGCAAGTCGTCACAAACGGAGCTTCGATGTTTCTCCCACAGCACTAGGCATCGGTCGTCATTGTTGGAGAAAGTTGTGAAAACGCCCCCGAGCCTAGCATGTCTAGAAGGGCAATTGATCTACTTGCACCTGTATTGCTGAAATAGCTAAAAATTATGCGCATCAGGTTGTCATTCAAAAATCGTCTACAGAGAACTACTCTATCATTACCTAAGTAATTTACACGAATCTAAATGGATCGTGCCTGAAGCTAATTAAGGCTTCACATAATTTCTCTAAGTTTAGCCTGTTTTCTCATCTTCATTGGTGGCCCTCTTAAAACTTGGCACATATCATGAAAGGTTGGTCTGGAATTCTACCTGTCTAGACCGCGTGAATACACATGCCTCATTTCTCTAAAGGCATTTACATGCGGTACCCTTATACCCTTCCATTAACGCTCTAGCCTTTTCTTAATATTTCTGATTATCATTTCCATCGTAGCTAATTCTTTACGTAAAGATAGCTAAAGCGATAGATGTCAACTTGTGATCGTATCGTTGAGATACCTGGCAAACTTGATGACATCGGTATAGGATTGGAGTGGTGGCTTGCAACTCGAAAAAAGCCCAACATCTTAATTAGGCACGACGTTTTTAATAGTAATTCAAGTTATACTGTCGTTACTGTTAAAACCTCTCTGAAATCAAATAAATAGAATCACAATTCAGTACCTGTCGCGTAGAAGGGTCTCAACATGCTGCTAAGTGGTTCCCTGCGCCCCGCCCCACATGCTAAGGTCTGGCCTGGATATAGTTACCTGCACCCCCACCAATAGGGCACTACGTAACACCACTAAAGCACCCCTAGTTCAGCCCCTCCAGAGATCCGGTTCGGACCGCTGAGGATACGCCAGGTTTCTATCGGGATGTAAGTTGAGTTGGGCAAGTAACCATGTAAATCGAAAAGACATTTGATTGTTTTTGAGCTGTAAGTGCAAGGTTTGAACTACGTAGAGTTCAATCTTCAGAAAGCACTCGGAAACCTTCCCTAGCGTCTTACGAGGCGTACACGTGTCTATGCCATGAATATAATTTGCCCCTCCCAACTCGGGCATCACTCTGGAATTTCGACTTTTCTCGCCTTGCCTTGCCTTGTCTTACCTTGGTTGCCTACGCCTCATGCAGTGGATGCAAGCCTGGTCAATCACGTCTTGGCCAACCAGTCCGCTGCCTCCATAATCCGAAATAGTGTGAAGTCATAGTCCTTCTCCTATCCCCATTCCTACATTCCTAAGCACGCCGAATCCGCCAGCATGGCTACAACAGCTGTGTCAGTTCCCCTACCCGACGACTGGGAGTATATCGACGACGATACATTCTCAATTATATCTCTACAATCTGAGGACGACACCCCGGAACCGCCCCGAGATCGGTCGATTGCTCATGTGGAGAGCAGTCCTGCTGGCGATCTCGTCCAGCCTCAGTGCGAGAGTCCTACGCGTAATCACCCCCAATCTTCCGATGCGGATAAAGAACCCGACATTGCTCAAGTTGTTGAGAGTTGTGGTACTGGTGTGACTAGTATCGCTGTCGATTCAAGTGTCCCACCTTTCGGAGGGAAAGCCATGACAGATGAACTTGCTGTCTTTTATCAAGTGGTCATCTTTCTGAGAAGAAAGTTGCATATAATACTGTCTAGATCCAGCTCGCCTGATCAAGCGCCTTGCATCGATCCCCGTTTCAAGGCCAATTGTGAGTTTCTGGTCGTGCAACTCGATTGGATCTTAAAATTGTTGGTTGGGCATGCATCCCAGGACTCCAAGGCTAAACTCCCAGTCGGTATTTCTGAATGGGCGCGCAATCTCGAGACGGAGCTAGCAAAAGTCAAGGAAATTTCTAATGGCCATAGAGTCCATCATCCGGTTGCTGCCCAGGAGTGCTATCAACGGATTGAGGACTTACGAATGCAGATGGACCGGACAACGAATGCGTTTTTTAAGTCAGTAAGCCCGGCGCTCTATATAACGGCCAATCATGCTAATCCTATAAACCAGTGATTTCCTGAAACTCCGCTTGCCTCTAAAGCCGGCATCTCATGGGAACTCGCCCATAGCAAATGAGAAAGCGATGGAGCGCACGTTTGGCTTCATAGCATCCGAAAGCAATCGGAACCACTGGCCTCATCTTCGTCGAGAGCTGTACAAGTTGAGAGATTCGATCGTGGCATGTCTCGGCGAAATTCATTCCTGCACGCACCGTGGATTCTATGACCCAGATCAAAGTAAGATGATGGCGACCTTGACTCTCAGCTACCAAAATACCAAGGAATCACTGGAAAAAATGCTATCAAATCCAGCACCCGGTACCAACTCAAGCGGGCCCACGAAGTTCCTTCCGCTACACGCACATACTGTTAGCTCCTTGGTTCGCCAGCTCAAGCAAGCGACAGACATTCTATGGGCCTACCGGACCCAAATATATGTCTGTCACTATAAAGATGGTCATCGCGAGCATCCAAAACTGAGAATCGATGCAGCCGGCATCGACATGCTGCGCATGATAGATGAAAGACTTATCTCGATTCTGTGTATTCCAACTCGCTAATGAGTTTGATCGAGGAACCAGGTTGAGAAAAGTAACTCAGTCCTGGGGGATAATTGGACAGGAGATGGTTGCGCATCGGTGGAACGGGAAGGATATGTGCGGTTTTCAGACGAGTAAGAAATGGTCATGGCGACAACATGATGGTTTAATTTCCTCGCATGGGAATCTTCATCATACAAATGGGGGGGCTTCTCCACTTCGCCCCTTTGACCTTGAGAAAGAAATTATTTCACCCGCCGCACATCGTCCACCTACGGACTTCATCTCTACGGCCGATGATTAGCTAGCCTTTGTAATTCTAGGCTACTTAATGGCATCGTGTGCGGTGTTTATACTCACAGTTGAGCAAAATAATAGGATTAATTGTCTTACGCACGCTTGCTCTAATAAGGAATTACTGCATCAGGAAATTGGAGCCTGCTGCGGAGACGGAGCATTATTACTGAAGTAACACGGAGGGCTCATCCTTGTTAACCGGCAGTTAAGAACTCGCAACTTTGCACTAGTAATTGCGCTACTGGTGCCTGAATACGTTGTTGGTGTTCATATACGTTTCATGTTTTGCGGGTGTGTGAAATCGTTGGTAAGAAAGGACCAATTATGATTGGACTATTCCTTCCCGGCCTATCGTTACAGCTCATCCACTCGAAGGAGGCACTACACGCGATACGAGGTTTTGCAGTCGGCCGTCTCGATGTTCTTCTCATGTACGGCATAGCTTCCCCAACTGCGCTGACCAGGTGGCACATTACAGCTGGAGGATCTAGGCTCTTCCAGCTTCTCCAATTGGGGACTCGTTGTTGCACGTTTGCGGTGTGTTGGTGGCACGTTTGTGTTAGACGTATGCAGGCCCAAGACCGATCGGCAATGTGACCGCCCGCCCATCCTACTATTTGGTACTCGATGTCACGTAATGTGCTGCGAAGCTGACCGGACACCGAAAATCTGTCCACTCATTACCATCAATAATATTTATCCGTCGCTTATATAAAAAAGGTCTTCTCTCGTGTGTTTTGCGCTTTGCTCACTCGTTTCTACTTTGATACACCTCCTCGTCTTATACTCGCATCACAAGACCTAACCTTCTTCCTCTATCAAAATACACGCAAACCTAATTCATAATGGTAAACCAAATTTTTACACTCTCGAGCCTCTTAGCCGTGTCGTGTTCCACATCCTTAGTGGGAGCTCAAAGAACAGGCCCCATTCGGCTTTCACATCGCGCGAGTGATTACGTCTGGACTGTCACATGGACGGGCCCAACAACGTGCACCTCCTGGCCATGCGGTTATTGTAAGTATCAGGCACATCGCCTACTATTACCCATGATGAATGTGTATGCAGGCTCCGTGTAGCTAACGCGATCTGTAAAGCATACGAGGTCTCAGGTCCGACACATGCCGCCGCCGAGGGCTCGGTTCCTTTCTTCGATGCTACGTGTCAGGGCACAGTCGACCAGCCGCTACAAACCTGCTCTCTTGTCTCGACGCAAGCGGCAGGCGCAGCCCCAATAACAATATCAGGCAACTTTAGCACGTTTGAGACAAGTGGTGTTGGCAATGGCTTGATCGACATCGAGGCGACGTGGTTTGATCAGGCGTCGTGAGTTATTCCTGACCCTTGCGTTCTGCAGCACGCTAACTAACCCCGTGAAGTCGTGCGGATAGAACGCTTACGGGCGTTACTCCTATGCAAGCTACCACCGCGAACCACAATGCGTGGACGGTTGACCCGGAAGGTTGTCCGATTACGGACTGCGCCGCAGCGAATGCGACGAAGGCTGTGAAACGAGGTTCGCTAGGAAACTGGGTGTGACGGCATTGACATTCCCGACAGCTTGATCTAGCTTATGAAAAGGGATGAATGATATAGTTTCGCCGGCAATCGGATCCCGGTAATGGTAGGGGAACTCGTCTCCGCACTAATAGGAAGCTGAAAACGCCGCACAAAATGATAGCATAAGCTAGTTAAGACAAATTAATAAATAATCCAATTAACTTCGACATTGGCGCTGGTTTCAGCTCCTCGATGCAGTCGTGGTCGGTGTAGGATACATATGCACGTATACCGGCTGGATAAGGCCGGAGTCATCGTACTACTCGGGTTCAACTTAGGTAATACTTGTACTTAGGTAATACCTCTGCATTTGGGGAATTTATTTACCGGCCGTTCTCTTCGTTACTGTTTCGTATCTTTTGCAGTATAATACGACTTGGTTAGGTATTCAACAGGCAACATAAATCGTAAACAATTCCATGGCTCTGTTCGACTTGGGCAACCTTGACCGAGAATGTGAAGGGTCGTTTGACTTGATCGTCAGTTAGGCTCCATTGGGCGATAATTCATCTAGCTAGGAATAGAGATAGCTAGGGTAAGAGTGTTGGCCATACCATGTAGTTCGGGAAAGACGGACGAGGCAATTTGAAGGAGTTCCTTTTTTTGGATTCTTTGATAGAAATTGGGGGCCAAGATAAGAGACAAGGAAGGAATTGGCGCTCGGGCCATTGGGGGGTCCATTTCAACCCTGCTAGCCGTCTAACTAGCCACATGCGGCTCGTCTAGGACTCGCCAGCCACACTTCTTATTCGCCCCGCTGTTGCCTACCAGGACCCACGGTTTGGAGGCCTGTGACCAATCAGCCCAGAAAAAGTCCTACTAAACAACCTCACTTCGTCCCCCTGTCCTACACACGACGTTGCCTCGTCTGGATAATCCTTTTAATATCAACTTGACTTATTAGGCGACTATCAGAAATTTGCCTCGATGGGCATTATGTCCAAAACTGCTCTTCTCGCACAGTTACCAGTACCCAAAGTATCATCCTAGGCCCAAGAACTACAGCCTAACTATTTCCCTATTCCTAGCCTAGTCCTACCCCATGCCCTAAACGCCTCGTACCCAATTCGTACACCTAACAGACTGTGCCTAGGAAACTCGACCCGCCTGCTTTTACAATCAGGCTTCTGTAATCAATCGCTCGCTCATTGTCACTCGTGATATGTAAGCTCTGGCATGATCAACTGCAATTGGTTAGTTTCAACTCACACACGCGTGGATAGGAGTGTTATTACCTTGCTTGTCCATCTTGGCCTTTCCGTTTCTCCAGTGCCCACATTCGTCTTCATCTCTGTCATCTGAGCTACAGCAACGGCAAAAGTCATATTTGGCTAAGCCTAACTCGTAGTCGGATGTCGAGTCGAGATCTGGGGTGGGGAGTCTTGGGATGATAGGCGCCGCAGGTACATAACTTTGTTGCCTCTCACTAGCCCGCGATCGCTTAGGCAGGGCTTTTCGGTACCCTCCTCGGTCCTGAAACTCGCCGGTCACTTTTCCGTTGCCTGGCGCCCTAACCAATTTGCCTGCAGACTGCCCCTTCGGAGAATCCTCTTGGTGCCCTACGGCGCCAAGGAGTCTACCTGGTAGGGTAGCGTCCCGGTAGACATCATCACTGAACCTTACCATCTTCTCAAATTCCCGTTGAGATTTTGGTAAGCTGGAGCTTTTTGGGACTCCGGTCTACTTGACAAGAGATGTCTAGGTGTCTCCACCCAGCTCTTCTGTACTCGAGTATTCTCCTCATAGGCTTTAGCTTTACGCCCGCCGGATCTCCTCGTCTCAGTAGAGACGAGCTCAAATGAAGATCCAGACCTATGAGTGGTAGATCCACTACGCAGGCTTGAACCTTCCCGTTGACTCCTCCAAGATGGGTAGTCAACCATTTGTGAAGGCCTGTGTTTCCTCTCATGATGCGCCGAACGCTCGTAAGGCGCAATATTCACATCTACAATTTATTAGATAGCGAAAAAACACCGATAACGTACATATTTAAGAGCAAGGTCCTACCTGAAGTCCTTAATTTCGAGAAGTTGCCCTGCTCTCCTAGGACACGATACTTGGCCGAGCCCTGATCCTCATATCGTGGGCGGAGGGCCTCTCGCCGTATTCCCAGGCTCTCTGTTAAGATGGTCAGTCTTGCTATAGAGCATGCCATCTCACAAAGGGTATGCTCACGACATGAGGCGGACATAGCGGGTTAGAAGGTATGTACGGGCCCCCTTTTGTTTCTCGATGATGAACCCGATGGATCTGGGTTTTCTTGGGTGGGTTTTTAATGACTTATTGATGGATTATATTTTTGTTGATGAAGAAGAAAGAGTGTGGTAATATCTGTAGGAGGAGGAAGATGGGCTTTTATGGGTAGGTGTGAGGCAGGGTACGAGTTTGCCCACTCAACCTCGATTACCCCTCACGGACCAATCAAATGACAGCTCTCCTGACTTATACCCTGCACGCAACCACCTCTCAACTACCACATTACCTCCGATCGACACCCGGTACTGTAATTTTCTTTCCTGTTGCCCATTCTACGTGCTGCCATGTCTTTAGGAGAGTCAACTTCCTTGTCCAGCTGATGCAACCCAAGGCCAGTCCCTTTGAGGTCCCCAGTGTCATCTATGATACGTATTACAGCCGACACAACCCAAACCCCTCGGTGGCACGCTCAATCCCTCCCAAGTCATTGACTCCAAATTTCGTTTTATCTTCAAGCTTATATTCTGCATTAATCTCGATGCATCACGTCAACTTTTCCTTGCAACACCCCCTTAGGGCGTGCATCGTCTCCTCTCTCCAACACGAAGCATTTTTCTGGCATTAGTCTTCTTCATCTCCCCACACAGCCAACTTCACCTGCATCTGTTCTGTTTCTTCATCTTTTTTCATTTCCTTCCCCATGCTATCATACCATTCGCCGCAACCCCTGCCATCCCAACCTCATGCCATGCTACTATCGTTCTTTCAAGACACCAGTTAGTCATCTATTTCGCAGATCCTGCTTAAGGATACTCTTCCTTTACACACAAGCCTATGCACACACTATGTTGTGAATGACACATTTCTTTTCAACTTCGATTGATATATGCTACACTAACTAAAACTTTCTCCATGTCTTTTATGCATATTTTCACTGTGCTCATAAGTGAAGGAGATACCTCTTGGTAGCTCTTGCGAATATACCGCTCTATATCATATAGAATGAATAGCTAAGGTCCTAGGTCATTTAATTGACTGTTCACCTAGAATACCCTTACATCCCAATCACTCATTGACGGTCTAGCCTGCTTGCGAGTCCTAGGGGTATTGCTTAGAAGTGATCTTTAGAGATAGACTCTATTAGTTACTTCTATGCTAATAGGAAGCGGCACTTTCGCTGTTAGGGTCAATTGTTAGGTCGCCTGTATCAGTAGTTTCAGTTGATTTTAGGTGTAAGTTGAATGTGACGAGAGATCGAGGAATTTAGGGACGGGGGGAGGTTTCGTTCAAGCTTAGCAGGTCTTTAGTTGCGCTACGTTGTGTTCGTTGGCCAATCAATTTAGCTAGAAAGTGCGCCCTCTTGCCCTTCTTAGCTTACCACGTGACCAAGAGAACGACTGAAATTTCGTGCACGAGCCATGTTGGTAGCCAACGCCCCACCATTGGAACCTAAATGATTGGAGTTGCTGCATTAAGGCCCCCATTGCGGCACCAGGCCCACTACCCTACCTAATCATTCATTGCGTGCCAAGAAGAACGCCCATAAATTAGTTAAGATCCATGATTGCCAAACTTTGCCTTCAAAGGCCTAATTTCGAGAGGGCAGGGCTCACAGAATTTAGATTACAACTTCTGACATTCTCAAAAAGAACCTATGCCGGCAATATCTCATTTCTGTAGCCAGATTACTGTTTATACGCTTCCTATCTGCCCTGAAACGGTACAAGCTAGCAAATGGCATCCTTCAGCTACTACAGGAATTTCTTCGCCACATTTGCGGCAAGTGGTCGGCTAAGGGATTATTAAAATCTTTCTTCTTTCAAACTTTAATGTTTTTATATTATTCGCTATTCATATGAATGCGCCTTGTGTACACCCCACGATCATTGGCGGCACAGATCCCTGGTCTTATTCTACTTTCTTTGTCTCACTTCGGCCTCCTTTATACACCCAGAAAGCCTTATGGGACGTTACAAGGCTAAAACTAGCGATAAAGCCTCATTGGTCAGATATCGGATGATGCTGCGCTTAAACCCTTGTCGCTACCTACCTACGTCATAGTTAAAGCCTGGGTGTTTTATGAAGGTACAAAACTTAGCGTCAGTTCAACTCAGACCCAATATACTCTGACAAACAGACCTTATCGCATTATATCGAGAATCTCTGGCATTATTTATAGGTATTTGACGGGATTATATCAGGGCTTCCGTCCCCAAGCCCGTATCACTGGGAAATGGCACCTCCTTGCCCCTCTTATATCTTCTTCTAGTCTCACTACAAGTTCATCTAAGTCCTCTTGTGTCCTCATCCCATCCACACCGCCCTTGGTCAGAATGCCTGCTAGCATTCTCTTAAACGTGTCGAGAACCTCGAAATGTTCCCTGGCGAGCCAGTCGGAGCCTTTGGCACCGAATAATACGGAGCCACTGTTATAACTTCGGTCATCGCATTCCACCAGGCCGGCTTGCCTCATGTAGCTGGCCATAGCCAACGGGAGGCTGCTTCAGTATGAGCAGATAAATCGAGCACGTATACGCAGCATAGATACGGCCACTCACTTTGTGTCGTTTGCTACATCTAAGTAGTCATAGTATATCTTTTGGAACAGAAACATCGCCTCGCTAGGTGGCTGAGCACAAGCTAGAACCGGACCAGACTCGACCCAGACCAGCCAGCCCCCGGGCCGAAGGAGTGAGAGTAAGTTTTGTGCTAGGAAGACACCGTGATCTTTCTTCGCGGCAACATGGAAGTGGCGCAAATGCACGACGTCGAAGCGACCCCGATAATCCTCCGGAAAAGGCTCGTAAACGTTTCCAAAGCCTAACTTGATGTTCGGGGAGCGCCTCCGGCCCTGGAAACTTGGACGTGTCAAAGTCGAGGCCGACTAGCTCGGCCGATAGAGGTAAGGTCTTGGCGAGTTCCGTTAACCAGATAGCTGAGCCCGTGGCGACGTCGCAGACACGCGGCGACGGGTTGGCTGCTAATTTACCGGTGATGTGCGGGGTAGTAGCTCGTTATTCATCATATCGTCAAAGAAGTGGTGCTGGAAATCCAGACGGTAAGTTTCTTGTTCGATGTCATGTTTGGTAGAACGATTTAGTAGATACGGCGAGCCGTCGGCCATTTTCGCTCTACCTCTATTGTTCCAGACTGTTTCTGCGACACTCAATGATGGAGTGGTACTTTGAAGTTCATGTGGTGGATGGCGGGGTCGACAATACTTTCTACGGCAAATCATTCACCTTCCCCCAACGCCCAACGCAGTAGGGTAGTAGCGGAAGTGTATCCCACAACGGGACATCCTTCTCCGATACACATCACGAAGGGTTTAACGAGTGCGGGTTTCTTGGTATTCTAGGGGTTCTAGTTAATAAACGTGGAGATGGGGTTCACTCAACCCTTCATCACGAAGGGCCTTCATTCCGAGCGCTTATGTAATCGCCAGTTTATCCCTTGCTTCTAACAGTAAATAAGAGTGCCTGGTCGCAACCCTTGTCCGTTGTAAGGGACGATTGCAGACTTAACTCAGCTCCCTTGATATCATATTTGCCTATAAACAAGGCAATGGCAGGGAGTATTTAGGTGTTGCCATTCCCTTTTGTGCAGTCATTTATCAACCCTCTTGAATGCCAATCTTGCTATCGCACCCTCGTCACAATCTATTCACATTGGTACGATAAGCCCAACCCAAGGCCGCTAAAATATCTATGATTGGTAATAACGACGATATCCCATCTTGTAGGGTACCAAAATGTCAGCCTCAAGAACCACGTCCGCCTCATTCCCCCGGTTCTCAAACCTGCCGACGGAGATTCGGTGCATGGTCTGGAGACAGTTCGCTCTGCCTGAAAAAATTTACCGTAAGCATTTCGCACTCTCCTACATCCTACCTACCAAATTTCACTTCATACTTCGGTGTGCATACTGGAGAATGATATATATTGATGTAATACGTCATTTAAGACATGCTGTTCGGACAGGAACCAATCACAGAAGTCATCTTTACCGACCCAGCAGGAGCTAGGCAGCGTATGGACATCAGGCGACTTATGCAAGTTAATAGTGAAGCCAGACGTGAGGTTCTACGGGGACATCAGCTTATAAGTTGGTGTAAACCCCGGGATTGCCAAGGGCGCCCGCAGCAGAGAGGATCATTCTCCTTTGTGAATTGGGAACTAGATCTATTTTCAATAGAGCTCCTTTACTTCTATCTGAGTGGGAATGATAACCCCTGGGTCAAGGCTCTCCGCCCAATACAAAACCTCGCGCTCGGAATCGCAGGTGGCTTTTTTGATCCCCACGACTCTGCATGGTATTGGGTTGCGGAAGACAACTGCCGCCAAACCGGTCCCGAGGTTTATGAATCGAACAATGGGTTGGAATCAGTGAAGCTGATAGTCCTCGTCCTACCACGTAGTACTATGTGGAAAGGAATGCACCACATGCCGCAGGCGCAGGGTTTCCTCCCTAATGTCGACTTCATCAGCGACCGGAAGGGCTACACGAGCAAGTCATACTGCGAGGACGTGGGTATAGGGGACGAGCGACCCATTCACCTCTTTGAATGTTCGGCAGAGAGAGTTGCGGTTCCCGACCTGGAAGGCACATTTCATGATGACCGAGACGTGCAGATTAACGAGTATGGGTTGCACACTGTTATTGACCCGGCAAATAGCATTTACCGCGACTCCACCGTTCTTTTCTCTGATTGGGCTCAGATGGCAGTCCCACAGGCCAAAAAACAGGTTACCAAAGGCGAGCGTGACGTCGAGTGCCAGATAATGGTAGATTACCTTGGATATCGCGCTCAGTTCAGAAAGCATAGAGGATTTTGAGATCCGTAAATCAGACCTGCTATTCAAGTTAGCTGGCTAGGAGCAACGGTTATACTGGGTATTTCAACTGCAGCAGCCTAGAATGGGGTGAAAGAATAACACAATATTGTACCACTCTCAACTAGGTCCATAACTATTGCAGTAACATTGTGACTTTTGTTTGGAATGAAGTATCCGGGAGTATTCTTCTACCTCTCCTTAGTATTACGGAGTTCGTAGATCTGCGCGTTTGATGTGTGAGTGTTGAAGCCGAGATTGAGGCTCATTGATGATGTTGATCTTGCGTTGTTCTACTGCACAAACTGTTCCGGAGAAAGGGCTGCAGCCGAGACATGCGGGTAACGCGAGTTATAGGGCAAGAACGTTATAAAGCTCAGGAGGATGACCAAATGTTTTGACGGGTTCAATGTAGTTATTGTAGCATGCAGTTCTGTACTTGCAAGGGTGATTACCTAATCAAGAGTGGATGCGATATGCACAGCCACAGAACACATGCCACTGGACCCATGTGGCTTGAAGCTGCTGATTTCAACTTGTCCTGCTCGTCGCGAACGTCAACGCATGGTCTCTACTATATGTACTCCATCCTGCTGTTCGCCTCGCACGCCCTCCTTTTGAGTTTGCATCACAACACTCAGTACTCCAACCCCAACGACCGTGCTACTACGTGCGTTCAATTATCCCACACGATTTAATCCAGGATGGGAGGGAAGAAGCGCAAACACCCTGATGTCGAGGAGCTCCTCAACCGCCCTTTGGTGCTACTACTGTACGCGTTTCTCGCCGCTCGCGTGTTGTGGACAGGATGCTAACCGCGCCGTAGGCGAGAGAGATTTCGAAGATTTGAAGTTGTTAATATCACATCAGAAAGCGAAGCATTTCAAGTGCGACAGGTGTGGCCGGCGCCTGAATACGGCTGGAGGTATGGCCCGATCCACCTAGATTTATCGCGTTGGCCAGCCAACAATTGAAGTCGTGAGAGCAATGAGCTGACACTACTTCCTCTATAGGTCTCTCTGTCCATATGAACCAAGTCCACAAAGAGTCGCTGTCGTCCGTCGAAAATGCGCTCCCCAATAGACAGGGCCTCGATGTCGAAATCTTTGGTATGGAAGGTATTCCCGAAGATATCGTCCAGCAGCATAACCAGCGGATCATACAAAACTTCTACCAGGCGCAAGCCGAGAGGTTCGCCGCCACAGGCAACCCACCGCCGGTCAGAATGATAAGCGGCCCGCCAAGAAGGTCAAGGCTGAGACGGCCGATGATATCAAAAAACGTCTAGCTGAGCATCGAGCACGGATAGCCGCGCAGAAGGGTACCAATGGAGGTGGCGCTACGCATACACCACCCACAACCCTGCCTGATGGGCATAGCCCTGCGCAGAGCGCATCGCCTAGTGCATTTGTACGTGACTATAGGTATCGATATGCTGTGCTGATATTAACTGCGTCGATAGAATTCACCGTTCCACCCACCCGGTGCTCAATACCCCGGATACCCGAACCAACCCCAGTACCCCACGCGTACCCTCCATCGAGTCTTCCATCACGGCCGGGAAGCAATGTGCCGGCTGCGTCGGGACTCCCTCCACGACCTGGACAGCCTGGGTGGCCGGCCAATGCTCCAGCGGCCGAGGAACACGCATCAAATGTCGCGCCACAGCAGGCGACGACATTGACCAGCTGATCAGAATGGCTGAGGCGGGTATCAGACCACCGAAGAAATCAGAAGCCCCCGCCGCCACCGAGGAAGCCGCGCCGGAGAAGAAGTCAAAGAAGGAGAAGGACAAGAATGTGCAGATGATATACGAGGACGAGCTCAGCCCGGAGGAGAGGATGGCTATGATGCCGAGGTATGCTTTCATCCCGGAGGCCGTAACCGCTTAGATTCTGTAGTGGTTACGGTAGAATAGCGTGCGGTGGATGGATCGGTCTCCAGGTGTGTTTATAATATTAGCCTAGCACCCTAGGTGTACGACTTGCCTGGCGGAGCGTTGTAGTGTAAAACTGGCGCGTAAGGGGCTGATGGTCCTCAATACCTTGACGTATCAGTCACGAAATGAAAATCATAGTTTTTACTTTCTGTAATGGTAGTTCATTATGTTCTGAGTGCGAGTAGTCGCCTAGTCTAACCTCCAACAGCTAGCTCTTCCTAGTTAACGTCTTTGAAAGCAGGGTGTTGTGATGCTTGGTCCATTTATGTAATAGTCTTCCTATTTCTACCAGACATCATTATCATACAAGGGAGGTGAGACGCTCTGGTGTTTTTTTCAAGTCTGAGTAGCTACAGAGTCTAGAGTAGCATTTTAGGACTGCTGTTCTAACGAGGTTGATAAAAGCGTCAAGTAATTAGCTGACCTAGGATCCGTATGGCTTATGTAGGCGCTTGTATGGGCGATATGATCAGTATACTGGTGAGGTAGATATTGGAAATCTTAGTTTATGCTACCTATTTACTTAAAACATCGGTAGACCTCATTATGAAGAGCTTCTTATAGAGGAATTACCTATTGGTTGAACTGCGACTACTGTTCAACTAACTATGCGTTCTATGCTGTGGCACTATACCATAGGCCTCTTGATCGTTCGGGAGTTGTAGGTAGTCTAATGAGTGTCGCTTATATCTTAAGCGCTTGAATCTAAGTATCATAAACCGTACCGAACCCAATCGGAGTTTATATGGTAATCATGTTGCATGCGTCGATCGTCTCGTATGGCATTTGCTAAACACTAAAACACAATTGACTATGCAAAAGGAGGTAGCAATCACCACCTCGGCAACCACATCCCGTAAAGGATATACCATCGCGCATGGTATTCTATACTAGGTAATTAATTATGGCCCTTGGGGAAATGATATGAGATTGGCTCGGATTGGGCCGCGGTTCTGTACTCTGGGCTCAATGCTACTTTGTGACGTTGCTGTACCGCTGCTTGCAAGAGCCGTTGCATGAGCCCACCAAGCTGCGCATCATTAATCCTACCTTATGCTTTTATGGAGGGGCACTAAGCAACGTGTGGCTCTACACGTGTGCTTCGCTATAGTGCATCACATGCATGATGCATTCGGCTCTAGAGAGAAAAAAAAGATTTGAAGCATCGTGTTCATCGAAACGGTGTCAAAGCTGTGGATCGTTTTATGGGCCTTGTTTGACGGGCACCACTTAATTTTATAAGTTTTTGACGGCATCGTGCATGTGACTGCCGAGGCAAGAAAGAAGTCAATTGAAAGACCTGGTGTAACATGTTCCAAGTTTAAACCTAATGTAATGGCAATGTAAAGATAGGTATGCTGATTATCAACACTCAGACTCATACTCTCTCATGCGGCTCGGTTTGCCACGGTGTTAGGCATTACCGGATCCCGGGTCGTGGTCAAAAGACAGGTCACAGGTTGTCTTGTTGCGGCTGTTCGGTTCAACAGTTGTATCGTTAGATAATTGTCTCATCAATTATTGGTGCCGGTTGGGCCAATTGGGACTGGCGTAGGACCTCATGTGGTACGGGGCATGGCCTGGATCATGACGCCCTGCAGCAGGTCATTAATGCACAAGTTACCTGGGCACTGGGACGGAGCGGGACCTGCTGCCAGGCAGCTACCTACCTACACTTGTGTTCCAAGTGTTATACATATACTACACATATGAGCTACCTAGGTAGCTAAGAGAAAGCACCTTAAGGTTACCTAAGACGTTCACACCATGATTGTGTTGATGTGTCAAGGTCCCGCCTGGACTTTCTATTTTCAACCAACCTAAGTAGCTTAAAGCTATACTTAATTACTACATTGAGGAACGAGTGTTTCCGTTCAATCCCATTGTGGTACAGAACCTTTGCATCTGTGCATGTGGTCTAGATTTAGTTCATCTTGACCATCAAAACCCATGAGATACTTCCTTTTTAGGACAAGCGTGCTGCAGCGACCCTAGGTCCTCTACGTCACAATTGCCTGTAGATGGTGAACCGGGAAACCCCAGCAAAAAAAGGCATTTGGGGTTTGCCGTAGGCGCTTCGATTGATTGCTGACAAGCTTCTTCTGGCACCCTAGGTCAGACGTCTGACTTCTTCTCGACACGAGCTTGTTTAAAACGAGCGTCCTTATTCCTTTGCTGCGCAATCCTCCATTCCTCAGCTCGAGAGACTCATTTCCTCAATCCTCAACAACAATGCAACAATGCAACAATGCTGCCGGGCTTGCACATGAACACTAATTTGTTTATTTTGCCCACCTACACCACAGCTGCTATACCGCTAATACGCTACGCTACCGACCGCTAATCTGAGCGTATCGTATTTCGGTCCAGCACCCCACGGCCCCATCCCGCCCCAACAATTCCTGGGTACCTCGAAGTCCTTACATCCATAACCTCAAGACACTAGGTAGACATAACTTGAGCGTCTGTATATCATACTGTACATACTTAGTACCTACCTACCTGTAATACGAACACTACATTACATTGCCGGCGCACTCTTCATTCTTCGAGCTCATCTGGTCGCGCTTCCGCATCACCACTTGGTCTCGCGGCCACCCTCTCTTTCCCTTTCTCTACCTTCTACTCCCGTCTCCTCGTCTCCTCGCCTCTCATAGTTGTTGACCTCCGTCGCTTGCGCATTCTCGAACGATGCAGTACGTCAGGAACATCAGCGATTCAGTTTCCACCGCCTGGAATTCTATCAATCCCGCCACGCTGAGCGGTGCCATCGATGTGATAGTAGTCGAGCAGGAGAATGGCGACCTATGTTGTTCTCCGTTTCACGTTCGCTTCGGCAAATTCTCGCTTTTGCGCCCTTACGAGAAGAAGGTCGAATTTAAGGTCAATGGCGCCAAACAGGAATATGCCATGAAACTGGGCGAGGGGGAGAAGCCTTCTTCATCTTCGAGACCTCGGACAAGATCCCCCAGAGCTTGCAGACCTCGCCCCTCGTATCCCCCGAGACCAGTCCAACCCTCGCTCCCGCCGAACGGTCAGGTGCGCACGGCAGCCTTCAGGAACCAGACCTTCTGCAGCTCGACGGTAGCAATGCTAGGCGGAGGGATCGGCTGTAATACGGCCAGGCATTAATGTTCTGCCGGCCCACCAGCTTCGCTCAGGTTCGTTACAACTGACTAGGAGTGGGAGGGATTGAAAACATTACTAACGTTTATGGCATAGGGGTATCAGCACCTGCTGCGTCTTCTCCCGAATTAGATTTGGGACGTCCGAGTTCCAGAGCATGGCTTGATGTGCCTAACCGACACAGCGTTTCTACCGACTCAGTGCTCCCCTCCGAATCGCGCGGTATTGTTGATCAGGACGAGTCAAATGACGAATCGTATGAAAATAGCCCAACGCCTTCTCAAAGGTCACGTAGCCCACCTCCTCTCGCTCCCGTCGAAGCCATACAGCGTGCCATGGCTCTCTCTCAGGAGTTGTCGGCCGTAAATATCCCAACTCGCGTGACCGAGACAGGAGATCTGATGCTGGACATGGCTTCGTATAAAGGTAGCGAGGAAGACGCAATCAAAGCAGAAATACTCGCGCGCAAGATTTTGTCCGAAGAGCTGCAAGGTGACTATGACATTGGCGCACTATTTGGGATGGACGAGGAGGGTAATCTTTGGATTTACAGTAGTGAAGAGGCGAAGGAGGCAGCTATGAAGAAGACCGTCGCATCACTTCGACCGACGCCTACGATGGCCATTGATGCCGTTTCTGACCCTGGGTACGCAAGTGACGACTCAACAACATCTTCGCGAGGACCTCTTCACCGTCGCAGCGAATCCGACGTTGGCCAAGGTTCGGTGCACACTCCACCTACCACTCCGGGTTCACTGTCGACGACTGGCAACCACCTAAGGAACTACGCCAAAACTCTTCGGCTGATAGTGATCAGTTGAAGGCTCTTGACTTGAAACCGGCGAGAACTCTATGAGCTTTACCGTGAATCGGGCAACCTGCAACGCTAACATGTTTCTATGGCGACATGATATTCCGGTAGTAATCTCAGATATCGATGGTACGATTACCAAATCCGATGCCCTCGGTCACGTTTTAAACATGATTGGGCGTGACTGGACACACACAGGTGTTGCGAAGCTGTACAGTGATATAGCAGCAAACGGATACAATATTATGTATCTGACGAGTCGATCAGTCGGACAGTCTGATACGACGAGAGCCTATCTTAATGGCATCGTCCAAGACGGCTACCGCCTGCCAAAAGGCCCAACCATCCTCTCCCCAGATAGGACAATGGCTGCATTGCGACGCGAGATCTATTTGAGGAAGCCCCACGTGTTCAAGATGGCCACCCTTCGCGATATTCGAAGCTTGTATGGACCTGAAAACCAATGCTTTTACGCAGGGTTCGGAAATCGTCTAACGGACCAGATCTCATATCGGACCGTTGACGTCCCGCGGAATCGCATCTTCACCATCAACTCAAACGCAGAAGTCTCTTTGGACTTGTTGAGCCTCAACAAGCTGAAGCTCAGTTACGTGAACATGGGAGGGTCGTAGATCACTACTTCCCGCCAGTTAGCACTTTAGTCAAGGGCGGCGGGGTGGAATATACCGACTTCACGTACTGGCGAGATACGCCGTTGGAATTAGACGAGTTCTCGGCTAGCGGTTCAGACAAGGATAACTCCGACGACGAAGAAGAAGACGAAGACGAGGACGAGGATGTGGGACAGATGGGCGACAGCTTCCTGTCCCGAGGAGACGATGACGACGCGTATGCGCGCGAGAGCGTCCGAAGTGGCGAGTACGAGGACGAGGAGGATATGATGGGCTCGGTCGTCTACAGCAGACCTGATGACGCCGATGATGAAGAGGACGAAGAAGGGGATGACATCGACGACGACGGAGGTGAAGAATACAGTGAGGACGAAAACGACACTACGGAAATTCAGCGGCCTTCGGTGAAGCAGGTCGTCACAGACGTGAATGCTGAGCTGATAACTGGGATGGAAAATCTAAATGTCCAGAAGAGACGGTAAAAAGCTCGACTGGAAAGCGGGTCTAAGATTCGATAAAGTCACTCGTCACATCATATCGCGAAGGGAATCATCAACTGCTGGTATTATGCGGTGTCGGTTATGCGTCTTTTCATTAGAATTATCCGTCTACTCTAGACCCTCATTACCAAGTCCGAGTTGAGCTGATGCCTCCCTCCTTCTTTCCGGGGTATCGCTCGCTGGCTTGGCTTGGTTCCTGCTCTCCATCCAAATTCTGCATAGCGCAAGGCGTTTGTGTTTTTTCTCTGGGAACTTCAACAAATTCTCTCTTGTTGAGTTGGGTACGTCGCGTCCTGGCCGGGAATACATAGCCGGGAAGCGGAAATTTTTATAGAAACATAACGTGGAAGGCGAAGAAAATGAGCATGCCTCCTTGCCTCTTCCATATCGTGTATTATTTTGTTCTCGTTCGTGTGTCGTGACATGAGTGATATGCAATTAGAGTAAAGGGTGTAGTTTGTCGGAGTGTAGTATGTAAGTGTTTGTCTGCTATCACTGCCTGAGAAACGGAGCAAGTCGAATCGAATTGAGTCTTCGTTGTGGGTTACGTTTCTTTTTGTGTTTTTTTGTATGTTTTAAGCCGTAGAAAGAGAGGGAAAAGTTCAATCCCCAACATTATCGTAGATGCCCTTCTGAACGCCAAACGCCAGTTCCACCAAAGCCTGAAACCATTGGCGTCGAGATACTCTAAGAAGAAAGAAATGGCGGGAAATCATGTGAAGAGTCATCGGCATCTTGCACAAATGACAATCTCCAAGAACGATTGTGCGAGATGTATACCGCAGGACATTACTCAATGTCCTCCATATCCTCATCGGCCATGTCGTCGCCAAGGAACTCATCGAGTCCACCGCCGTCCTCCTCGCCTTCCTTTTTCCCATCCTTGTCCGTCTGATTTTCTAATCCCTCCATGGCGTCAGAGACATCGTCGTCGTCCTCCTCGCTATCAGGGCCGCCCTCGACACCCCACTGATCGCCCAGTCCCCAGCCCTGCCCGCTGAGCACGAACCGCTCGTTGGGGAGCCGTACACCCCATTCATTGGCCAAGATGCGTGGTAGGGCGACCTTGTTGCGTCGAGCCATCTCCTGCAGCCACTCCTTGCTAGAGCCGCCTCCGCCCACCCCGCCTCCGACCCCGCCGCCGCCTGAGCCCCCACGGAACTGGTAGGTCTGCCGGCTGGCGATGGCAATGTGTATGGCGTTGGTGCTCACTGTGGCGTCGCCGCCTGGCGGTGCCGTGGGCACGGCACCGCTCGATCCGCTTGGTTTCGCACCCGCGTGGGTGGCGTATGGTCACCCGACAGGTGAAGCGCGTCGTTCAGAATGCTAGAAGTATGTCTGTAGGCGAAGTCGAGGAGAAGGAGTGGCACGCGATTATCGAAGGATGTCACGCCTTGGGAAGTCAGGAGTAGCTCGATGGTGCGCGCGTCACGGGGACGCGGCTCCGCTGTTGTGGCTGTCGGTGATGAGGGCGCGCCGCCGGGCGCTTGTGCTGGCCCTGCTGATGTGATCGTTGTTTGTGTGTTTGGCACGGTTGTGCTGCCGCTTGTTATGGTGTTTTGGGTCGGCTGTGATTGAGGCTGCGTCTGAGATTGTGATGGGCCGGCTGAAGAGCTCGGCGGCACGCCGTTCGTTTGTGCCGTGGTCGCCATGGCTGTGACGATTTGATTGTAGAGAGATCGAGCTGTTTTTTTTTAAAGATGGTGGGGGTTTTATGGCAGATGGTAGAGGTCGTAGAGATGGCTAACGAGAGCTGCGCGTTCGGTCGGAATCGCTGCGTGTCGGCGGCAAGGTTGGTGACACGCTGAGATCGGGAGATAACTGGCGGTTTCTCTCGGAACTTGGAGGCGTAATGTTTTCAAGGCGCGATGCGAGGATCGCGGGCGAATTCTATTTCGGGAGTAGAATTGATTTGGTTATGGAATTTGGTGCTGTGGAAAGGATGGAGTTCATGAGTTGAGAGATTGATGTTATGGTACTTTGGTAGGTAATGAGCTATGGCGATTGTTCCTGCAGCTAGCCTTAACTTATCATGCTTCTTATCGGCTTTACGCACAGGCCACGCCTTATCCGTTGACCTGCATAAGACATGCATGGAGGGGCATATTTAACCCCACCATCGTTAGCAAAAGATTCAGCGGGAAGGCCGATCTAGGAACTGTGTTGCATCATAGGGTACCTCACTCAACATCCAAAGCCCTCTTTTAGCAAATTTTGAGTCACCTATTCTTTTTTCCTTTTTTCTATTTTTTTTTGGGCCGGCTATCTCATAAAAAATACTCTCCGCCAATCTTGCGGGCCAATTGACATGGAGACAATACTTCCATTACCTTTCCTCATCTCTGTAGCTATCCCGCCGGGCTAGCTTCGAGTGAAGGTTTAAGCCGGGATGAAGTATCGTGCCTGGGTTGTGTCTTTTTTGATGCGACTCCGGGAAATCTAAGCGCTCTCATAAAGCTTTTAGGACAGCATAACTCCGAGTTCCAGACCTTTTTTGACGTCACGGCCCTGGAATCCCAGGATGACATTATCTCGCTCTTGGATCACGGCGCCCGCAGAGTCTTCGTGCAACCTAAAAGGTTACTTGACTTCTCGGAATATGGAGACAGGGTGGCCCCTGCTTTTACAAAGCTAAATGAGATCACTGGCGCGGAGAAACAGTTGCTCCTCAAGGAGTTTGACCAGAGGAACTGCGATGTCGCTGGCTTCTTGAAGTCAAGCAACTTAGAAAAGTTCCCACTCATATTCATCAAGCCAGTGTCCGATACTAATTATGAACACTTCGTGGACATTTTCTCCCTTACCAACACCATTCCGATCATACCATCTACGCAGTTGACTACTAAAAAGGATGAAGCTGATAAGAAACTATATATTCCAAAGTTATTCTCGACATCTTGGAAAACGGACAGGGATGATAAGTTATTGCCCACAGTCGTCTGTGATGAGCGGGGGGTGGTACTGGGCCTGGTGTACAGCAGCGAAGAAAGCGTAGCCGAGTCTTTGAGAACACAGACCGGCGTCTACCAAAGCCGAAAGCGTGGTTTGTGGTACAAGGGTGCTACTTCTGGAGATACTCAAGAGTTGGTCAGGGTATCGATGGATTGCGATAACGATGCATTAAAATTTGTAGTACGGCAGAAGGGGAGGTTTTGCCACTTGGAGCAGTTTGGCTGCTTCGGAGAACTCAAGGGCATCTCGAAGCTGGAACAGACACTCTTGTCAAGAAAACAATCCGCACCGGAAGGATCGTATACTAAAAGACTGTTCTCTGACGAGAGGCTATTACGGGCCAAGATCATGGAGGAAGCCGAAGAGCTTTGCAACGCGAAAACGCCTGATGAAGTCGCCTTCGAAGCTGCCGATCTTATCTACTTCGCTTTGACCAAAGCTATCGGCGCTGGCGTCAGCCTTGTCGATATCGAGAAGAACTTAGATGCTAAGAGCTTGAAGATCAAAAGGAGACCTGGTAATGCGAAGGGCGAATGGGCTAAAAAGGAGGGTATCGCTGTCGCTCCGGCTGAGAAAGCAGAGGAGGCCGCCAAGAAATCATCAATACCGTTGACATCAGCCCCAGCAACGGATAGTCACACGGCACCAAATGCTGAGAGGATCACTATGAAGCGAGTTGATGTTACCAAGGTTAGCGAATCTGAGGTCAACGATACGTTGAGGCGGCCGTCTCAGAAGTCTGCGGAAACGATCATGGGCATCGTTACGCCTATCATAAATGACGTACGACAGAATGGCGACAAGGCGCTGCTATCGTACACGCACAAGTTCGAAAAGGCTACATCGTTGAAATCACCTGTCATCAAGGCTCCATTCACCCAAGAGTTAATGAACCTCGCGCCTGAGACTATTGAGGCGATTGACATCTCTTTTGAGAATATTAGAAAGTTTCATGCAGCACAAAAGGAGGAGAAGCCACTTCAAGTTGAAACGATGCCAGGAGTCGTGTGCAGCAGGTTCTCGCGTCCCATAGAGAGGGTAGGCTTATATGTGCCCGGTGGTACGGCCGTACTACCTAGCACCGCACTCATGTTGGGTGTACCAGCAATGGTTGCGGGGTGCAAGAAGATCGTGTTCGCTTCTCCACCACGAGCAGACGGAAGCATAACTCCTGAAATCGTGTACGCGGCTCACAAAGTCGGGGCAGAGAGTATCGTCTTAGCCGGTGGCGCACAAGCCGTTGCTGCCATGGCATACGGTACTGAGAGTGTAAGCAAAGTGGACAAGATCCTAGGCCCAGGCAATCAGTTCGTCACGGCCGCAAAGATGCATGTAAGTAATGACACCAATGCCGGTGTCAGTATCGACATGCCGGCGGGCCCGTCCGAAGTCCTGGTGATTGCGGACAAGGACGCGAATCCGGCCTTCGTGGCCTCGGATCTGCTGTCGCAGGCTGAACACGGCGTCGACAGTCAGGTCGTTTGTATCGCTGTAGATCTTGACGAAGCCCATCTGAAAGCGATAGAAGACGAGGTGCACAAGCAGGCCATGGCGCTACCGCGCGTGGACATTGTCAGGGGCGCCATCAACCACTCCGTGACCGTCCTTGTTAGAGATATAGATGAGGCTATGAAGATCAGCAATGACTACGCGCCCGAACACCTTATCCTACAGATCAAAGATCCAGAGAAGGCCGTCGACAAGGTCATGAATGCGGGCAGCGTGTTCATCGGGCAGTGGACGCCGGAGAGCGTCGGCGATTACTCGGCTGGCGTGAACCACTCGCTGCGTAAGTTTTATCCAATTCTCTCTCCCATTTCGGCCTTCCCGTTTTGCTTTTCACCAGCTAACCTATATCGTAAAGCCACCTATGGTTATGCGAAGCAGTACTCGGGCGTCAACCTTGGGTCTTTCGTCAAGCACATCACTAGCTCAAACCTCACGGCCGAGGGTCTAAGAAATGTCGGGGGCGCCGTCATGCAACTGGCCAAAGTCGAGGAGCTCGAGGCGCATAGGCGTGCTGTTGAAATTAGGCTCAAGACCCTCGAGGGTTAGGGGGTGTAACTCGGAGAGAAAAGTCAAAAGGGGGTAATTGGCCGGGGGGGGGGGGGTGGATAATTAATTATTAGAATATATCCTTTTGGAATTCGGTCTCGCAGCCGGGCTTTGGATGGCGACGGTAACGCTAAGCTTGTATTTCCTAATCCTGTGAATAAGAACCAATATTGATGAAGTCGCTGTCCTGTTCGTTAAGGCTGTAAGTGATAACTACCGCTCAATTGGGATAATGAGGTAACTGGCAGGAAAATTTCCCTGCACTGGAGCCAGGGCCGTAAGGCATTCAAGGGTTTTCCGATCATCTAAAGGGATGTCGAGTATAGCTCTGTGATTCTTTTTTTGAGGTTGACTGTCGATTCAGACCGAGTGCTTTCTTTTCCCACTCTCTTCCTTCCACTTTTCTGCTTTTAGACTCTGTGCGGTTCTGTTACTGTCCATCATATACACACATTCGCGAATCTCATCGAGTATTTAAATAAACTTTTGTATTTTTTTTCCTCCCCCGCTGAACTAGTGTAGACTATAAAGACAATCATTGAACGCTAGAAGCAAGGGGTATCATTTTTTGCTCGTACCGAAATCATGCTGTTTATGTACATTTACATCCATCTATGTGCAAAGAACCCTGGATCTATATCTCACAGAAGTCGTGTCGTCCGTCTACTACCGGCCCCAGACGCCTTGGTGCTTCGTCTGCAGGGCGTAGGCCTCGGCGTATACGCCGAACGGCGGCTGTACGGGCTCGCCGAATTGTTGTGGTCCTCCCCCTCCGTCGGGCCGATTGTACATCTGCTGTCCGTAATACGGCCGGCCGTCGTAGACGCACACATGCGGAGGGATTGGCTGTAGTTGGTAGTCTGTGACCATAGTTGTCGAAGTGTGGACTTCGGTCGAGACGATGAGCGCCGTGTTAGAGCCGGATGTCTTCCGGTCCGGCCCATCCCCCACGACGATATACTGCGAGGTAGCGCGGTTCGTTCGGTTTCCCGTCGGGTCTGATGCGTAGTTCTCTAGGCTCGTCTTCACGCTGGGTTTTAGGATCTTGGACCATAGGACCCGTAGTGAGGGCACGCAGCCTACTATTAGTGCGACGGAGCACTCTGTGGATCTGTATATGATTATTAATATCGGGATGAAGAGAAAAATGGGAGGCGCAATGGATCTTACGTTGCTAATATTGATAAGGCGAGGGATGTCTCTGGTGATTTTAGCGACACAGCCTTGAAGAATAAGGATATAATGCTCGCGGCGATGGCACTATTCAGAGTTGCGTGTAAGCTTGACGAAAGTTTGACTAATATGGAGAGGGTGGGAATACGAACAAGAGACCGCTGAGAAATAGGAAGATGAGTCCGACTCTGCTCTTGATGAGGAGCTTGAGCCCGAAGACGACGGGCAAAGGCAGCACGAGAATAATAACGTCGGCCAACACGGACACGCTGCCGAGGTACACGTTGATCATTCTCGTACGGGTCTGGCAGCCACTGATGAACTCATCGGACAAGTTAGGCGTGCGCGGGCACACGCCGGCGGGATGGCAACGATTCCCGAGGCATATACTGCTGCCGTAAAGGCTAGTGTCGTATATGACGTGATTCGTAGCCATTTCTTGACACCGAAGAGGCGGAGGTAGAGGAATAGAATCGGCGCCTTGCATGTCCACAATGCCAATGGTGTTACGACTGATATACCTACGGCGAGCTGGATTATGTGTCAGTACTTCCAATCTTAAGAACCGTTATAGTAGTATCGTACCTGAGCGACCGTATATGGTGGCACAGTCGGATCATGAAAGCCTATCCAAATATTAGTGTTACACTCCCAGCCAGAGTATAGAGGCTATTTCTACCATTTCCAGCGAGATCGCTAAGAACCGCAACGGCGATTAAGAAAGGTATAGCAGATATCGAGATATCTAGTGAAACAGGTCAGTCTTCAGATCTAGCGGCCCATTCAGAGAAGTTGCTAGACTCACAGTCATCGATTAAAAGTTTCCGATTATATTTCCAGTTGGCGAGCAGTCGTAGCGAGACGGCTATAAATGCCAAGGCAACGAACAACGCCTTTAAGGCATCTATGACCCCCTTCGATAGGCCATGTTGGTCCATCGGCGCCGTATACCTAGGCTCTGGTCTCGAGTGTTACAAACTGGGAACAAGAATGTGTAAACTTGTGTCCATGGCTCCGAGTGGTTCCAGGGGATATATTAAATGTAAGAGTGAATGCCCGGTCGCGATGTGATGTAACGTGGTTCGGAGACTTGGTAATCTGGATTAGAAGCCACAGTGTTTTTAGTAGGCCAGAAAGTCGAGCGGAATTAGTTACCGCGGTGGCTATTGACTCTGAAGGGACTCCAAACCTGGGGCTGATGCGAATTTTTTCTCACTTCTCCCAAACTAAGTCAGGGGATATTGATTTGGTCGTTAGACGATAGATGGGATGACTACGGGTGCAAGCCACGTTCTTGGAAGCCAAGGGGTTTATTAGAATTCGAAATGGGAGTCCCAAGGCCCTGCCATGATAACCTGTATGGGCATGGGAGCCGCGAAATTGGCCGAGAATCTCAGGACGACTAGGATACCCAGCGTTCTTCGGCTGCGGCAAGCAAATCATCTATGCTCTTTTGGTTATGGTATGATAGATAGTGTATGTAGTTCCCATAAACGGTACATATTCCCACTGGGGATCCCAGATAGAGGCGATGACGCATGGAATTCAGACTGAAGTTTCAAGAGGTCGTTGGCTGGCCCTTGAACGGTAGTAAGCACTCCTTGACAAATCCGCTCATCCATCGCTCATGCATGTATCCTCTACCCTATTCTTAGCAGTATCCTTTACTTTGGCCAAGCTTTTCAGCTCGTGGCTAGCTTCGTTGCCTTGCATGAGATCGCAACTCGACCCCATATTCGATAGTCGAGGCCGAGAGGAGAGAGAGTCAGCATATCAGAAGATTAATCTGTGTTAAAAGACTCGATACCTTACCAGTCAAATACAGAGCCTCTACAGCATCCAAGAGACGCCCAGCTCATACTTCTGCGAAGATGAGCAATACTAACGATACATAGCAGGTAGCCAACGGACCGGCTGGGGTGGAGTGCCATGCAGAGGTAGCGCCGAGAAGGTGGCATGCTCAGGATTCAGCTAGTAGAATCGCGGCGGCTCAGGAACCGAATCCTCGGGTGAGCAGGTAAAGAAAAGAATAGTACTGTAGGGTGGATTGGATCTAATTGGAGAGAGTCGCGAACGCCAACCTCGATGAGGCAAGCCCTAGCTTCGGGTAACTATCAGTTAGCAAACAAGGGGCCCGAGGACGATCAAACCCACATGGCAAACATAGTAGATCACCAGCCTCCAGCCAATCAATAGAGGCATTTCTCGTCCGTAGTATAATCAATTGTCCCTCCATCTCCATCATAGTCTGGCATACTATCAAACTTGTGATTGATTGTCTTTCCCTCGGATCCGCTAACTGCGAAAGGTGTTATCCCCGGCAAATAATCACGAGCTTTCTGGAAATTCTTGGCCAGTCACAACTGAGTAAAGCACAACTAATAATACCTAGGTAATCTTTTAGTGTGCCCTCACGAATTCAGCTGTAGCCATTCCTCTACCTAGTGTGCTCTGCCCAGACATGATATGACGGGCCTGCCTTGATAGGTCTAGCGGGTCCCTATGCCGAGGAATCGACTTTCCGTGTTGAGCTCTATCCAATGACAATCGTGATGGCGCGTGACACAAAAATGGCATGTAGCTTGCGATTGGCAGTACGACAGACTTCAAGGAGAGTTTGGGGTTTCGATGCTCTACGACTCTACTATACATTTCATCCTTTGCCCCTGCGTCACACGTGCTGCTGCATCTCCTTCTTTTACACCTCGGCACCTGGTAATAGCGCGGCAGTGGATGTGTAAGACGGAAGACGAAGAAGGGCTGCGGTGTGCTTAGTAGGTAGGCATCTAACTATAAGAGCTAAGAGCGCCACCCCAAACTTGAGGCACATAAATCGAGACCCTGCTGTTCGAGATCCTCTCGGTTCTCTGCTGACTGATGCCATGAGGGAAGCGAGTAAGGCATGTCCTCATAACGCACCAACACGTGTTTTTGGAATTTTGTGATTGCGACGTTGCGCTGTCCGGAAGATGGAGCGTGAAGGACCGATAATGTGGCATTTTCAATGCCCTGAAGGATTGAATCGCATTCAAGCGGCGGCTGAGTCTCTTCGCGACTACGCTTCGTGCGACATTGCAGGCGCCCTCATTAAATTATCATAAAAACAAGAAATAGTCGTAGTGAGTGGCATCGTGGATAGAGTAGGATAGTTGACCTAGGATTTATCACGAGGGGCCCTTATAAACCCCCTCGTACCTTTCCGAATTTGTTCATCTAGAGCGCCGCTATACTTTTTTGTTTTCAATTTTTCCTACTTATATTTCCGAGCGAGTTTCGCTTTGATTGATGAAGTGAAACCAAATAATCTCGGAATCGACCGGCTTTCTAGCGATAGCCAACCTAGTGTAGTTTGCTGACTAGGATGGAAGTGTATGGGGGTGTTCTAGAACAATAGATCGGGTAGCCGTAAGCGATCTCGCGGCATCATAGTGCAGGGGTCCGATCGAATAATCCGCTCAAAAGCTCAGATGGTGTCTTGCATCATAAAACATCAGCCTTCGCTCTTCTTCATTTACGCGGGGTAAGTTCATCAAGTCCATGCCCTCACCACATGCTATATACATCATAGTCAAATACGCTCACTGCCTAGATACCGACTTTATGTTGCCCGTTGGGTTACTACAGCATTCAGGACCCGTTGCCATGGGTGGAAGTTGTGGCGTCGCCAAGCGTCACATACGCCGTAATTAAGGGGTCCCCAACTTCTGCACCGAGAATCCTGAAGCCACGAGTTTTAAAACGGCGTATACTACACTAGTGAGGGTTCCCTACCTACCTTAGTCGAAGTAAAAAAAGGTTTACTTCCATCGCCGGGTTTCGGTCCCGCCCGACCGCGCGCCTGGGTTCACGATCCTTCGATGCGTTTACTATGCACGCTATCGAGTGTTGGGTGCACCTTCGGGAGCTATTGAATTGGGTTACTTGGTATAGGCACGCCTTTTACTTAAGTACTCATAGTATGTATCACCGGGTCTGCTTCCGGCCGGATGGTGCGATCGATTTGCAGACCTCTCTTGGCGGGGGAATTCTCGGATCAGATCGGTGATATCCGATCTAGTCGAGGCTTAAGTAGCACATCATATAACCTATGCCTACCAACCCAGGTCGATAATAGGGGTTGCATATATACTCCTCTCCCAATGGCCCGGGTCGGGCTAAAAGATAAAGCGACACCCGTAATTAAATGTTCCCAACAAGCAGCATCCGAAGGCGTCACCCTCTCACAATAGCAGCCCTGGGGCATCAGCAAGTCGTCTCGTGGCACAGAAGAGGGGAAAAGATGAAACAGCGTCCCGATGAACGGTATGGATGTCGGCTCTAGAAGCCATCGCAACATACGCTACGATGCACGCGTTACTGTGATTAAGATAATCCGGCCATCGACTGCCCTTGCCGCTCTACAAGATAAAATAAGCCCCTCCTGCATGGGGTGACATGAGGCGATACTCCGAATGTTTGCGCGTCAATACACCTTCGGTAACGCGGTTGCGCGGCACAGCCTGTGGTCAGCGTGGGTGAAGACGGAACATGTTGAACATACTTAGATATCGAACCTGGAGGGAGAGCCTCGTTAAGGTAGGATACTGTTTGTTGGAGAAAATCGGTTCCTAGAGTTAAGGAAACATTATTCGTGGTCTGCTTTACCGGCCGCTGCTGCAATTGCTATTTATTGCTATGATTGGTAGTTACTTGGTAAATATATAGCTAGCTTCTGCTAGCTATGTTCGATATATAGTATGTGACGAGGATGGCATGGTACATGTCTATCACATCTACAATACACTGCATGCTTAACCGATACCTAATTTTTGCTGCTGCCTTGGATGCTTGGGTCTTTTGTACAAACTGGGTCTTATATTTGCAGATTCAAGATAACTGCTTAAAAGGGTATGGAACAATCCCATCGTCTCTTGCAGCTGATGGAAATCGGGGCACGGTTAGTTGTTATCATAGGGACTGTTGTATCTTGCGCGAGATCTTCTAAACTACCTAGGTAGATATAGCTACTATCACTACTCGCTATCTAGGAGTTGCATACCAAAGCCTCTAAGATGACTAGGAAATATTTCCTCCTGTCACGAAGTCACTATAGATATTAACAGCATTAGTATAACAGGTGATTAGGCAATAGCATCTCGAGCGGCAGATAGTTTAGAGTGCTATGTCCGGCATCCCGCCTGTCTTCAGGGGTATGGACACTATAGCCGAAGTCGACCAGCTTCAGCTCGCCACGAAACTTGTTAGGCACACCGCTTCGGCAATATTATCGTCACCTTTGTGGATCGCTAGTACTGCCTCGCTGGGAATATCTGGGGATAAAGGGATTATGGGCTATGTATATAGTTACAGTAGCTCCTAGAGAGATTACTTAGGACCTTCGCGCAATAATCAACGTCGTACCATACCCTAGCTAGTTCGCACGAATGTCCTGACTGGGCCCAAGGAGGGTATTCCCGGACTTGATGTCGCGGTGCATGATATGTTATTTGCGAAGGTATAATAAGGCGAGCGCGACTTGACTTGTTACGCATTTATCGGATCTACGTACGTGGCCAATATCCAATTCTAGTTCTCGAACACAGCCTTGCCACGTACAATATAGATTTCCCTCCCCCACATATCCACGCCGAGGTCCTCTCGAACTCGCTTATAGAAACACGGGGATGAACAACATCGGCATTCGGCAACAAAAAGCTCCCCCGAGAGACACCTCTTGCCTCACGTATACCAGACCGGGATCACACGTATTTGATGTACACGTCGAACATACAAAACATCTGAGACACGATGCCGGCTGCCGAATACGACGAATGTATGACAAAACTTCGATAGATATGGCAGAACAAAACGAAATATATGTATATGATCATATAGAGAGCGTACATAGGTATAGCTGACGAGGTTGGATCAGGATATTACCTTGACTTAGATGTGTTCCAACTATGCGATAACGAAATTCGGTTCTCGTTTATTTTGGTTGGGTATAGATCTCCTAGGCCGGCCCGCTCCGGCCGGAACGAGGGACGAGTGTTGTGTCTCCTACGGTAGTGTAATGTAGTATATTGCGAAGACGCAAAGGATTTACTACATCACAACATATCACCACATATCGCACCGGATGAGACATATGTGACATCAATTGTTTGTAATGTCATACAAATTATGATTTATACAGATATAAACAGGTAGCGCTCTTCCTCCCACATGCCATTGAAATCCAACGCCATGCTATGGTATCATTATCATTAAATAGTTATTAGTTCTTCAGTTCATCTCATCTCTTCTTCTCATATTTGATTATTGGGCTTCGGGTATATTCTTTATGCGTGAAATCATCACGACTCGTCCGTGAACGGGGTAGGTCGTCGCAAGGGGTGTGCTTCGGTATTAAAGACGAACTCGTCTAGGTTTATCAGATCTGGTGGTGAGAATACCAGGTAGAAATACCGCAGAGTCTCGGACAGCCAGAAACTCTACGCGGGAATTAGTAAGTCGACCATTATAAGTGAGAGATATATCTGCTCAAGAGTGTACTAACCTCCATTGAATCATCCTTGATGGTATCAGTCACTCTGACGGACTGAATGGATGAGAACGCCAGATCAGTTTCCGTCGCCTTACGAATCGCCTGGAACATCGTCCATGCCATCTCCTGATAATCTGTGTTGCCCGTCATACGGTACATGAGGAAGACGCTCTCAATGGCTTCGGGCCGGAGGAGATAACGCGCGTCTGGCACGTTTGTGAAGCCGGGCTTCAGTTCTGTATTTCCGACGATCTCCCATTCCTCCTCGTTCCACTCGCACGGGTCCAAGGTCTCGCAATCGAGCAGGCCAAAAACCTCGGGCATGATGCCGGCCGGCATGGCATCATATGCCCACACGCAGCCCTTTGTGAGCTTTTCGCCGATCGCGACGTGCTCTGGAATTTGAAAGAGCTTGCCACCCAGCCCGAACATGCCGCCGGCGAAGCATGATAGATGCTGTGACTGAGCCGTCAGGGTCGCTCCTTGGTCCGTGACCCAAACGTTGCCCGGGAACAAAATGTCCGCTTGGTCAGGTAGCTTTGGCCTAAATAAGATGTGCTCGATTATCGTGTCCATCGCCCCGCGGTACAACTTTTCGTACACTGGATCGAGGCCACCAAGTATAGCAAATGTTTTAGGAAGATATTCGTAAAGGCTATCAGCAAGTGCGCCTATCGTGAAGCTATTGTCGTAATTCAATTCCATATCACGCAAGTCGAAATAAGTTGGCCACATTCCGGGAAGGTTCGTTCGGTTCTGCCAGTCATCTAATACCTTTGTCACTCTACTGATCGCGTCATAGTATTTATTGTTACCAGTCAGTTGTGACAGGCGACTGAATTCGAGGGACGACGAAGTAAGAGCAGCCGATGAATCGTGGGTCCCAGCCAACTGTTTCCCCGTTTTGGCATCTTGGAAATCCAACCAGAAGCCAGGCATGCGATTCGGAGTATCGTACGCCATATAAAGCATGTCACCAAGTTCAACAGCCTTTTCCAGCAGCGCCGTTTCCTTGCTCATATCGTATGCGCCGAGCAATCCCCCGAGGTGCCGTATGGTGGTCTCGAAGTAGTTGCAAGAGGTGTCCCGTGTCTTGGAATAATCTATAGTGACGGCGGCGGCGGCGGCTTCATAAAACTCATCCTTCAGATCCATTATCCAAAGCGTCGACAAAGAATCGACGAGAGTAGCCCCCCATCCACCGAAGCCAGGTACGTCGTAGCCCTTTCCAGACACAGGCAGGAGCTCATCATATCCGAAGCCGACGTTTTGATAGCTCTTCCAACTCTTCATAAACGCTTCCTTCACCTCGCTGCGTCGTGATGCCAGAACGGCCTCTCGCGCGACGCCCTCGGGCTCTTGTCCTCCTTGAAATCATATTGTACTGGAGGCAGCGATCGGGGCTGGCCGGCCGGTAAGGGCGTATATTCGGATACGGGGAAGAATAACTTCTGCTTGGACCAGTCGTAGCTCTGGTGGACGAAGGTGAAGCCCCAGAGGACGTCGTGATTTTCGGGAATGAGACCGACGAGTAGGTACAACAGCACTATCAGGACCAGCGTGACTGCGATACGCGACTTGCGACGGAGGATAGGGGTCATAACGTTGAGAGGGTGGTTTTGGATCTGCCGTGCGACATCTTCGGCGAGCATCGAATTGGCCGCGGCCGGTCGCGGAATCCTTGGGAAGTATTCTTGTGCCTACTTCTGCGCCTCCGCCTGTTCCTCCCACAACGTCGTATCGAATACTTGGAGATGAATGTTGCGCGTGCATCGAATGTTGAATACTGTGATTATGATATTTCTGAATGATGCGAATAGGATACTTTGGACGATGATCTTCTGGAATACGGGCGCATTCCTACACCAACGGGTAGTGTGAGCGCATATAAAAAGACGATGCCAAGAAAAATAAGTCGGGATGGAAGAAGCTGGTTGGGTGGCCAAGACTTGAGAGATAGGGTCTGACAGGGAGAGCCCCAGTGGCAGCGTTAGGCTATCTCTGTTTGCTCTAGCGTATGGTGGGACTTATAAACAACCTCCTACCTCTGTAATAAAATATACGCCAAAATATGTCGAAGAGATGGAATAGAAAATTCCCATTGGGCCATTCTTCCTGAATATCATACGAGGTCCTTCGCTCTCACATACTCTCATACATCTGTTGTAGGAGAATTGCCTTGGTAGTACTATGTTGTAGCTCTGTCGCTAGTGTTTGCGGGGATAATACGGGGTTTCTTCCTGCCCTGTGGATCACGGATAGATCGGTACGAGATCAATTGCGGCAAAAGAATGGTCTTGCGATTTGTTCAAGAGGTATTAGAGAATACGCCGTCCCACAAAGCATGAATGTGATTGTCATTAAAAACGGGATAAAGATAGTTAAAATGATAAAATGATAGGTACACATTTACGGTTTCAATAGAGTGCACATATAATGAGACTTAGGAAACCGTTCATTAATGTCGGGGCGAATGGTCTAGGGGTATGATACTCCCTTCGCATGTCTAAAACTTTAGAATATTGTGTCTGGGAGGGGTCCGGGGTTCAATTCCCCGTTCGTCCAAGGTATTATATTATCTTATTATTTTTATTTTTTATAGTGTTTTTTGTCTATAGTCTCGTCTTCATTGCTAATGTTTGTCACAATCACTTGCCTGGCTTAGCTTAAATCAGTTTTCTTCCTATCCCACTAAGAATAAAGAATGACCTAAGACTTAATTGATCCCTATCTGTCGTCAAACCCTTAAACATGTTAGCATGTAGTGGCCATACATATTGCCCAAGTGATGGGTACACTTATGCACTCCGCCAGTTATGTGTTGAAATCAGACAGCAAAAAGCATCAGAGACGGACCGAGCGACTCGTCTCAAAATAAAGACCTAGGAGGTGTGTACGTATGTCAAGTGGTATGACAATCGACAAGTCTTTCATTATAGCTAGTCATGGGGGGTTATGCCGAGCCATTATCTTACGGAACATTATGTTCAGGGGTTCTTGTGTGTTTGACGTATCTGGGTTTAACAGATTGGAGGATGGATATGTTACGAGGTGTAGGTGTGGTGGCATTACTGGACACGAGGCGCCTTCTGCTTTGATGATACCTTTTCAACTGATTAACTGACTAATTATGTGTATCAAGTGTGAGGAAACTCGCCAAGTATGAACTCCACAAGTTGTTAGTTGTACTTCATCTCTGTAGGTAGACGAGGGGTTCTAGGAGAAGCATTCAAGTTTCGAATTTCGACTCATCTCAACAATCCGGTTCCTAATTAGAGTATTTCCCAGGCAATCAGGGAATTAAATTGTGTACATATTGAAATCGACTACGAAATATCAAATTAACCGAGGTAAAATAATGCGATGTAGAAATAGGAGAGAGGTAAATTAGAATTTCACGCATGCGGCGTCTATTTGCATCACCGCCGTAGACCGAATCGCTTTACTCTCTCAAGAGCCTGCCTCCATGAGCTCGCATGTTCTTCCTCTCTCGTAGCATTCTCTAGAACCCATTGTACAGCAGCGAGAACTTCGTCCGGGCGGTCTCGAATAACATGGTGTCCGCAATCCGGCAAGTGCACGAATCGACTCTTCCTCGAGAGACCGAGCTGTCTGCGCTTAAGCCGTTCGTCCTCGGCGTCAATACGTAGGAGCATTTCCCGCTCGGCTGCCAGCATTTGTCTCCGCGCTGTGATGTCTCCAATTTCGGCTTCGGAATGGTTCACAGCGTTCTCGCGCTCCTCCAGTGCTCTCCATTTCCCAATGAGACTATTGCCCCTTATGACGCAGACGGGGCGACTGCCCATGATCGTGCGGCGGAGCTGCAGCTCGTCGAGCGCCGGCTCGAGGCCGCCTTCTTGTCCGGTCTCCGCGAGTACGAGCCCCAGCACCCTGTTCGCCGAGCTGCGTCTATGGCGCTGTCGTGAGAGCAAATATTCGTGCTGTATGAACGCGCGCACGAAAGCGCCGCCATAGGAGTGCGCGATGAGCAGATAGGGCCCATCTAACTTGGCTTCGTCGCGGTCTCTAGTGTCATCTCTAAGAGTCTCAGCTCCCCTGACATAATCCCACATTTGCGCAGCGACGTCCGTAGCCCGCAAGTTCCCGGGCCCACGATCATAGAGCAATACGCGACAGTGCGTCTGCGCTACGAGTTTCGTGGCGAGATCATCCCAGGTCGGCGAGCATGTTTCACCCGAGCCGTGGAAGCAGATTATTAGCGGGCTTCTAGTCCCTTCGCTTGAGCCATAGCCACCCGTAGATGTATCGTGTGGTAGCAGAAGTCTGGGTGCAGAATCTCGCGTTGTGGGGTGATCCTGGGACGGCAAGGGTGGAGAAGTGGCCATGGCTCAACGATCTGGCCATCTTTTCCTGGTAGCACTACGCAAGGTACTCTGTATAGACTGGGTAGCGCCAATACTTGTAAAGAAAGATATCCCGATGAGAATAATATCTTTAGGGTAGTCCTGTTGTGGCGTTACATGGCGTTGTCACTAAATAGTGATTGGGGAGGGTTTGATCACCGCGGCTTACATAAGCTGCAAGGCCTCTTTTGAGGCTTGGATAATATCGAAATAGGGCTTTGCGAGAGGTTAACAGCGGGTTTGATAGTCCAAAACCTTAAAATATATTGAAGGCTATCTCCTTGAGGCCTTTGAAAGGTTTTTAGTTTAATATCCTGGTAGTCTGGTATGGCTGTAATGCAGTAAAAGCCATACATACCTAGGTACTCATTTGCTAACTCTTACGCACTTCCCTAAGCTCGTCAAGTCGGGAAACACTTATCGAAGTAAGTACTCACTTACCTACATACCTTTTCATCTACTAATATTATATCCCAGAGACCATATATTCCATCATACGCTGTATTAAATTCTTCAGTTATAACCTCAGCCCGTGGATATCCATATACCTACTTGCCTACAAATATGCTTTCACGATGACGTTAGTAATGCCTGCTCCTACATCCGATGTGATGCTTGTTACTTTGAAACGAGTACTTGACATTGATGTAAAAATCTGCTCATACAATCATTATATCATTCCTATTAGATAACATTTCACCCCTTATTATGTGTTTACTCAAGGGGGGCCGTAACCTTCGGGCCCAGCGTTTCCTGGTCCAGGCGCTGTAATAGAGTCTGTCCCAGACATTACGTGGGCTTGCATGCTTCCTCCTTCTCCCCCGTGCTGCACGTTACTAGGGTTATAGGGCGACTGTCCCTGGTAGTATTGCCGTGGTACGGGATTTCCCCTCTGCAAGTTAGATTGCTGGTATTGTCTCGGGTCGATTTGCCCTTGTCGATTCTCCAGGTGCGTGTAGCCATAACCCTGCGGGCTTTCATATCTGTCATACCTGTTGTAGCTGCCGCCCGGTCTCATTTGTCCCGGGCCGTGAAGGCCATATGTTTGATCACCGGGCCCACCAGCTCTGGTCTGGCTTGGAAAGGGGTTGAAAGGATCACTCTGACTACCGCCCTGAGAGCGACGGCTATACTCATTGTTATACTCATTGCCGTACTCGACTGATACGGAGCTTAAGTGGTGGTTATCCTGTGAACCGTTTGAAGGAGCTGTCGAGAAGCGACTAGGGGTGGTCTGATAGGGCGTTGACGATTTTGCGCGGAAGCCATAATCGATAGCACGGCGGTCGCCCTGCGTACCACGAATATCACCAAGGTAGCGGCCAAAGTCGAGATATGCTGTCTGCACAGATTGGAAGTGTTTAAGCTGTAGCTTCACCTCGATTTTCGAATCTACCTCAGCTTGGATCTTGCCGTCATGTGCGTCGAACTCCGCCAGGGCCAATGCCGTCTGGCACGCGTTACGGATCTGCCGTCCGTTCCACCGGCTATAAGGGTGCTCGTTAAAGTGCTTCTTGGCAAAGTCCTCAATCGACGATACATCGTACGTGATCTTACGCCCCTGCTTGTCGAACCGTTCCTGGATCAGGCTGAGGTTAAGCTTGAAGATCTTTGTCGTCTTGGGTTCATCGAGTTCGGGGTAGTATAGGCTCATGTGAATACGAGAAGCAAAAGCTTCGTCGAAGTCACCGACGCGGTTGGTGGTGAGGAAGAGGATGCCGGTGTAGTACTCCATTACGCGGAGGAAGACTTGACAATAATCATGTTAGTTAGTGTGACGAGAATGTCTGTGGCGCGTGATGCTTTACCTGCGACTAAGCCGTTCCGTTCGAAATCCTTACGCTCACGAGCAGATAGGAAGACATCGGCCTCGTCAAGAAGCAAAACGCATCCCCACCGACTTGCCAAGGCAAAGTTTTTCTCGAGCTCTTTCTCGACCTCCCGAGCAGTCGTCCCAAGATCGCCTATAGGCACTTAATCTCACTACTTTAGAGTTGAAAGGGGATTCTATTGACTTACCGCAAGTTATCTGGAATAATGGTTTTTGGAACAATTCTGCTATACCTTCTGTAGGGACGTTAATGCTTGATCTCTTAGAGTGGGCTGTCTGTGCTTTACGGACCAGCAGTTGTAGTTTTACCGACGCCAGGAGCGCCGTGGAGGAGCATGATGAGCCCTTTGCCTAGAAGCGCATCGTTAGCGACAATAAGGAGAAAGGATTAGTTGGAGGATGATGAACCCACCCTTCCCTTTGACTAGGTCAGTCTGGTCGTCTTTTGTGAACCCAGTTTGTCTGTCCCGAAAATGCTGTGTGACCAATGACTTGACCATCTCGCGGTGGCCATATGGAAGCTCGAGTCGGTCAAACGCACTGAGAGCTGAGTTCCGAAGATCGGTATTTTCGTATTTCAAAAAGGTGAGGTCAAGCTGGGCTGTGAATATGGATACAGTTAGAGAATGGCATGCCTTATCGCCAATGACAAATCGACTTACCCCATTTACGGCTCCGTAGCACAAATCCAAACACCCGATATGTCATGATGACAAACTCATCATCTGTCGGCGCGTCATCTGTGCCGGGTAAGGCCTCCTCTAGCGGGCGTGGTGAGAGAATCAATGACGAGTTGCGGAACGAGAAATCGGCAACTAAACTCTTGACGAAATCTTCTGTCAGCTTCAAGTCGACGTAATCCTCCCTATATATCCTTTGATTTTCACAGCAAGGGGCGGAGCAGCGTGTACTCTGGATATCATCGGGGCCGAAACTCAGTGACTCGATAGTGGGCCTCCACTCCTTGTGCTTCTCATCAACAAGGGCCTCGCTAAAGTCAACGACTACCTGGCTGTCGATCTCATCGCGCGTGTCGAGAGTGAGACCCATGTAGTACATGGGTTTAAACTTAGCAATGTTGAGCAGCATCTTGCCCCGTGTTATGAGGTTGTTGCGTAGGTTGCAGTCCTTGGCGAATCTTAGCGGGTAGATGGGCAGCAACTTAATATCCCTGAGCCCTCCGAACGGCGGGATGCTGAACTTGACCGATACAGGGCCTAGCTGCTTCCCATCAAAGTCGATGTAGGCGCATTGTATCCTCATAGGCGTTTCGTCATTCTGTTCATCCTTATCGTTCGGCGCCTTGCGGTGCCACCGCTGCCAGGGGTGTGTGACTCTGTGTTGCGGGGTTTGAACACGAACGACGCGATATGCTTGCTTCTCAGTTTGGTCAACAACCTCGTCTCCCGGTTTGAAAAAATGCCACAAGTCCTGGAAGAGAATCCTGCGATACTGGTTGCTTTCCAAGTGCCTGAGCTTGGGTTTGATCTCGTCGTCGATAAACTTCATTAGGCAACGCAGGTGAAGCAGGGCGGTGATGGAGTTTTGAGGCATCTCATCCCCATATTCGTCAGTCTCGCCCACAGTGTTGTTTTCTTCAGGCCCAAGAGAAGTCCTCTCACTTTCCCCTTCTTTTACTATTGCTTCCTGAATACTATCTGTGCTGAATGAAGTTGTCTTCGGACCTCCGCCTTTCTTAGGTATCTTCTCAGTCCCATCCCAATTGTTGAAGCGCTTCTCGAGTTCGTCTAAATTGTATCGTATATTCTTCTCACGATAAATAAACGCCTTAAACGGACGGAGGAACGTGATGGCTTCGTCAGGTAAAAAGTTCAAGATATTGCTTGCCACTAAGTTAAGCGAGAGCGCAGAGGAGTTAATCCTAATTCTCTCGGGAAGCAGCGTCTGTTCCAAGTCGGTGCTAGTGCGAGTGCCGTAGGAGTTGTCTTCTGCTACGGGGTCAGAGCTTTGTAAAGCGCTCGAGGTGAGCTGAAGCATGAGCTGCTCTGGCTCGCCGATCACGGCGTCAATCGGGCTCAGGATAGAGTTTTCGGACTCCGTTTTCCCGTGATAGAAACGGCCCAATGCATCCAAGTGACGATAGCGGGCTCTGAATTGAGGAACGCCGTCGTGCTAGCCTGACGTACCGATTCCTGCTTGGCTTTGTCGGCGCGATCCCTAGCCCGATTCCTGACCAGCTTTGATTCATGCCTGCGGGCTGCTCTATCGCGCTGTATACGTTTATGCGAGACTCGAGCGCTGTGCAAAAAAAAAGCCGCGTCCGAGAAGAACTCTATCTCGGAAAATGGTACCAAGCTATCATCTGATTCCTCCGAGCTAGAGTCACTATCTTCCTCTTCTGCCTCCTCCGTCAGCCCTTTAAGACCGAAGATGTCGCTAACCGCGGTAATCTTCGACTCGATCGCGGTGAATCGTTTGCGAAGGTCCTCAATGTCTACAACTTCGCTACTGGGTGGGGTGTTGGCTGATGTTGGTGTGATGCCAGGATGCACATCGTTAGGTGGCTCTGAAGATGCGTCCTTCTTCTCGGGCTCCATGTTGTTCTTAGATGCGGTATTTTCCCGTATTTTTCGCAGCCCACGGTACTTACTAGTGGAATCTGGGGAAAATACTATTTGCGACAGAGCAACAATCAACCCAAATCAAGTACGACCGGCCTTATTTTCGTTTTGATAGACCAATCTTAGAGTAAACTAAGAATAAGGATAACAAGAATGAGTATGATCAACTAAGAATGACACGCAAACAGTTCTGAAACTTAATACTTTCGTGATGGGGTGTGTATTTTATCTTCGCAGCTTTAGATAAAACTGCCCTTTAGGCGAACTGGTGCGTTGGTTGTTTAAGTATTTCGTCTGGTGTCATGGACCAGAACTGAAAGTGCTTCCCCGCACGCACGCACGCACGCGGCCCATTATCGGGCTGCCTTGCGAGAGAACGCCTCCTCAAATTACATTGGTGATAAGAAATTTATGACCAGTGGCTGAGGGGGTTTGGGGGCTGGAGAGGGGTCAGTCCTACGTTGTGAAGTAAGCACCTCAGAGCCTCGTTCTCATCGCGCATTTCAAATTAAATCAGTCGCCTTGAACAAAGAATTCATTTTCACCAACTAGTCAAGGAACAATGAACGATTTCAAATGTCGGATGAAGGTTGCCAAGCATCTCGGGGCTGTCTGCCAACATTCGCCATCCATACTCCGGCGGTAGACTTTATCGAGAACAGGATGTCCGAGTACCATCCCGCCTTCGACGTAAGCGGATTCCGCTACAGCCCTACTGAGAGCCAGTTTGTCCCCATCATGGTTCAACTACTGTCACACATGTCGCTGGCCCGTCGGCCTTGCCGCCTCCACCCGCCGCCCCTATACCTCCCCAGCCTCGGCCGACTCCCGGCTCTATAACAACATGGACTTTTGGACTGAGGTCTTTCCTGCGGCCAGTACGTAACTCCCGGGGCCATTTCTTCCTGTTTTGGCAACTCTCAGAGCATGATATCTCCTTTTGGGATGTGATGATGTCTTAAAGCTCCGGACACCTTCTATAAACAGCGATAACTAACTCCGAGTAGTGAACCGGTTAAACCAGGAACCGCCGCCGGATAACGAAGCTTACCAGCGATGGTGGGGTATCCGGCACCTCTCCGTGTGGCCCGATGTTCAGGCAAAGCTCGATATGGCACAGAAGGAGTACGACTTTCACAACGGCCAACAGCAAGTTGGGAAGTTTAGAAGAAAGTTACGCCTCGTTATGGATAGGGTTACGGTCCCTCTTCAGCAGGGGATGAAGTTGATTCCTGATATCGACGTGATGTCACCGGTTGTTAGCGTGATGAACCTCCTTCTTGATGTCAGTTTCTGCTGCAGGTCGTATGGATTTGAAGAGCTAAGTTGATTTAAAGGCATACCGCCAAGCAGCTGAGGTCCGTGAGACTGTTAACTCCGGGTTCGATGACCTACCAGAAGTTTTTGCAAGAATGGACTTTTACTTCAAGTCATATCCTAAAGATCAGAACATATTAATGGCTTCTGTAGATCTTGTTCTTGCCACTTTTAAGGCAATCGAGGAGGCGGTTAGATTTTACACTAGCGCTCAAGGTAAGTAGGTGAAACTGTGAAGGGATGATGTATCACATGCGGCTGTCAAGGGATCTAACTTGGGGATCCACAGCTAAACATGCTGGTCGAGTGATACTCGCCGGCGAGCAGTATCAACAAAAGTTACTAAAGAGTTTAAGTGAAATAAGTGCATGCTCTGACAGGCTGGAGAAGCAAGCGCACACGTCATTCACGCATCGTATGTTATTAGGTGTGTACAATTGCATTGATACCAATATTTGGAACGATAATTAATGACGTTGGCTGATACTGTCCCTGTTAGATAGCAACGAAACTCGCAAGTCCCAAGCTGCTATGACACAAGACAATTGGGCAACTCACCAAGCCCTTGGGGCAATCCTCCAGCAGGAGCTAGTGGGACAAGCTGAAAGAGCCTGGATAGGCAGTCTGCTAAACCATGTATTAGGTTTTCTTGATGATCGAGAGAGTGAGTCCAATATTATCTCCCTAGTATGCTTTTGCGGCAAGTTCTGTGTATATATTATTAATACTCAAGGGGTATTGATGACTCTGTTATCCCTTCTTTACCCCCTTATTATATCCTTCAACGCAGTGTTTGTTACAGATGCTTATACCACCATCCGTAGGAAACTGGTTACCAGCCTCGCCCGATCCTTCTCGTCCACTTACTCCGGCTGGACTTCTGTTCCCGATGGATTCTGTTCCTCTTCCCTGGACACCGCGCGAGCTGTGGTCGCGCCTACATATTCCTAACTTCGATGAGTCGGATCTCCACCATATACTACACAACGCAGGTGAGACTATCCTTGAAGATCGCGGCCGCGCCGAACATGTCCTAGCTACACCACACTTCCGCGCCTGGATGAAAAGCTATAGTTCCACCAAGCTGCTCGTGCATGGCGATTTTGTGAACACCGCTGCCGCGGACCGGCTCGTATCGCCCTTCTCAGTGCTATGTGCCACCATAGTCAAGGGTATGCGGCTATCAGTGGCAGAGGGTAACGTTATCAGCCTGGTCTTTTTCTGCGGACGCCACCTTGCGGATAACGAGTACAATGGTGGCGGGGCCATGATACGATCTCTCATTGCGCAACTTTTGAGACAGTTTACCGCGACGAGCATTGAACCCGACCCAAGGATATTAATGCAGGATATTGAAAGGGGGATCTGACGCAGCTCTGTAGGCTGTTTGTGTATTTAGTGTGGTGGCTGCCATCGAGGATAACGGTATTTTGTCTTATTGATGGCATCAATAAGTATGAGAGTGAGGAGTATCTACATACGATGGATGAAGTTGTCCTAGCGTTGCTTGGATTGGTGAATGGAAGCACTAGCTCAAGGGCGAAGTTCAAGCTGTTGCTCTTGAGTCCGCAGCCGACAGTCGAGGTCCGGCAGGTGTTTGACCAGGAGCCGGGGGCATTACTACACATGGCGCAGCTACCAATGCTTGAGGCCGGAGTTAGCTTCACAAGGATCCAGGAACAGTTGGGGTTGCGCCAAACGTACGAAGGGGTTGGGGAGAGATGGAGTGATGAATAAGTGATATAAATCTTGACTCCGATTGTCAAGACCTCACAAGCTAGGGCATAGGGTCTGTATTCATATCTGTTGTTGCGCGAAGAGTCTAGGAGTGTCATGAAACAGACTTGCAGCCCTGTAACATTATACAATGGAGTCAGGGTCAAACGTTTACTAACGATAGCCAATTGATATTTTTCCAGTAATACAACTTGGCCACATGGGCTTCTGCTGGTTTCAATCAAAATTAATTATCCATAAGGCTGCCAGGTGTTGTGTTTGCATAACGGCAGAAGCCGTAGTGTGTTTGTCTTGGGTCGATTCATCCTGTTATGCCTATATAACAGTTATAGGCAATGTAATTCTTTTGACGCTATACTACTGCCTTAGAAAATGTGCACAGAAATAGGGCATCTGGACAAGTATGGGACGGTTTGGTTGAGATTCTCCTTCGCTTAACGGAGCCGGCACAAAATAACCCAAGTTCTACCTTGGTAATACACCGCTAGAAATTGTATGTGTTCTGGTTTCTCAGTGAAGTCATTTCCTGGGTATTTGCAGGTTTGTGTCTAAAGATAGGCATCAAGTACGACATAACTACTGCAGCTAGCCATTCATGAAGATACAGCTAGATTTTATTCATCTATGTAGAGCTGTTTTGTCTAAACTTCCTGAATACCGTAGGAAATCGAGATCGAATCTCCGGTCTAAAAGCTGACTACCTAGGTACATACTAACTGACCTTCATCATCGAGACATTTAGCATTGAGAGGTATCCTCGGCGCAACAAGTTAGTATATGCGAGGCCCCTAGTAAACATTTAGAAGATTCCCAAGCCACCTAGTGTAATGAAAGACGCACAGCCTCATGCTGAGAAACCGTATGTAACCACACTCCGCCATCGTGACCTGCATTGATCTTTGTTGGTGTTTTTGTTGCCTTGCCCTCTTGAACTATGTATGGTGGCAAGAATGGCGCGCCATTTCCTCTGCGGCAGATCTTACAGCAAGGACACAACAATCAATCAGCTAGCAGCCAGGTGCTATTTTGGACATGTACGTTGGGAACAATAAAAAATTAATATGAATTATATGAACCGCATCTATTTTCAGAGATGCAGTGACACTTAGGTGGTGATACTGACAACTAATTATCTTTCAGCCAAAGAAGAGCCTTATTAATAAACGAGCAGTCCTATTAAATCAATTCTTATAGGTAGCCTATATCGAGATACGGGCTGCCAGGGACCTTGTACAAGTAGAGTATAGGCATCCATTGTTGCACGAAGGCTTGAAGCTATTTACGCGAGCACTATCTGGCTATATGGCCACATACGTGTAGTCTCTTTGCTCCTGTGTGCCTATGTCCGTGTCCTTGGCACGGGCGAAAGGTTCGGCTGGCTGTGCTGTAATCACAGCTTTCTGGAGACTTGAAACGACATATATAATCATCCCCTACACTCGCTTGAGTCTCTGTCGTCCAGTTGCTTCTCAGATCCTCAAGCTCTTTGTCGACGATTTATCAATATCTACGAAGACCTTGCACATCATATCAACGAAACTCGGCAGCTACGAGAAAACCTCTTCAGCCATGGGTTCGTCACAATATAGCCCGCCACCAGAGAACTCCGGTAAGTCGACAGACACCGGTTTTGAATCCCTTACACGTGAGAGCATCTTCTAAATACATTGCAGGTGATAAGCACAAGAGTCTAGCACCGCTATTTTGCCTCTCACTTGCTCTTTGGCTTGGCGTCCTGGCCATTGGCGGTGACTACCTCCTTCAACTGCTCACCCCAACACGAGCTGATCAAATCCCTAGTCGTGATCGGCCTCGGTTGCGTCTTCAATGACGGCCTATATATCGTCCGGCTTAGCTCGAACCAGTCAAGCCCCATCGTAGTAAGCCTCGGGTATGCTGGTAAGAAGCCTCACATGCACCCGCGTATACTCAGCGTATACTGACGGCTCTGAATAGGGACGTGCGTGAAGACTACCAATGCGTCTGTTTGCGTGAGTACCTCTCGGAATGGATTCAGTACCTACATATTTCCAAAAGCTTCCAGAATTGGGCCAAATGGTCACAACTAACTCTGACTGTTGCAGATAGCCCACGTCGCGTATGAAAGCGACGACACCGAGTCAATCGCGGAACAATTCCAACGTGAACTGGGGGCCACCCAGAGCAGCAACAGCGACAACAACAGCAACAACAACAATAACATCACAGGGACCGGAATAAACCCACCCACCAACATCACAAGCAGACACTCTTTCAAAAATGCACTCACGTCTCGAAACACCACCACCACATTCCTAGACATGCCAACCTCACCACTCTGCTGAGCATAACCACCAACCTCCAAAACAATGTCTTCCCCTCGGCGCGCCCCTAACTTTCCTAATCCTCTTCATACCCAGCACTCTGATCCTCTGGTGTCTGCTCCCCTCGCCCGCGAACACACGGCTCTACAAGGGCGTGCTAGCCGTCGGGATCCTGCTCAACAGCTACGGGCTAACGCTCGGCTTCATGGTCGCGCTCGCGACACGGCAGGCGTGCGCAGGCCTCATCGTGCCACGCACGGGGGTCGTCGGCGTCCTCGATACCGCGACGAACATCTACGTCGCCGAGGGCGAGGCCCTGCAGGCGCTGCAGTGGGTCGTCGTGACCGTCGCCGCCGCGGCGCAGGGGTGCGTGGCCTGGCTGTTCGTGCAGCGGCGGGCGGCGGGCGACGACGTGCAGGTCTCGGTCCTGCCTACCGTCGTGAACAACATCTCCCTCACCAAGACGCGGAGGCGCTGCTGCTGCTGCTTCTGAAGCTATGCGGGAAAGGCAGAGAGCTGTGTTGAGGACCGAGTTGTTATCCTTGCCTTTTCCACGTAACTTGCCCCGAGCGCCTGACCACCAGACAAGGGGGGAAAATAGGCAGTGGAGAGAGGTAAGATCGACAGCAGCATGGCGACGACGGTAGTTACTGATCAATAACTGTCCCTCCGTCGCGCGATGGGCGGAAAATAGAAGAACTTTACGGGACAATTCTCCATACTTGTAGTACACATCTTCCTGGATTTAGATAGCTTTTTGCAACAAGGATGAAATATGCCACCTCTTCCGATCACCTTACCCTTGAGGTGCTGTCGGAAGCATGGGATAGATTGAACACCATCTTTCGTTTTACCGATGCTCTAGTCTATGTCATATTCTAGCCAGCATAAACTGAGGCTACCATCAGAGGCACCGACATAGACGAGGTGTTGGGCAACAGATATGCCGTGCCAGACACTGCCGTTATTACATTGCGGCAGCTTAATTATGCATCTCAATATTGCTTCGATGTCATTTGGAGTAGTGAATGAATGTAGTCGTAGACGATTTGTTGACCTGTACGCCAAGAATTCAAGTAGCCGTATCGGTACCGACCTGCTCCGAAGCCAGAGTCCCACAGCACGAAAGCGTCAAGTTCCGAGACTTCTTCGGTTATGGGGATACGGAGTAATTTATGCAGTGTTGTATCCGCGCCGGTTACCCCTCATGATGACGAGGCCTTCCATCTAAATCTATCTAAACTGGGTAGGTGGGTGACTCGGGAAATGATAAAAATATGGCTATATTTTCTAACGGTATGATTATGTATGCATTTAAATCGTGGGGGTATATCCAAACCAATGCGCCTTTTATAAAACACAGCCCGTCGTTTGATCGAGGGGGAATCTTCAAACGCCCAATGTTCGCTTTTCCCAAACCAGTCCAAGCGCATACCGGAGCGCTTCATGCCGAATCACGACGCCGAACCAATGCTAAACCCGCTAACCGCCACCTATATTGAACTCATTCCGTCGCTAAGGCCCAAGCCGATTCACGCAAATCAAGAGAAGCCGGGAAATAAAGTCCGCGCCGCACGACGCCCTGAAAGAAGGTTAGATGACTCGGGACTGTAGCAAGATGATGGTGGGGGAAAGCTTACATGGGGGACGTCCATCGTCACTGTTCGTCTCATCTATGGGCATGACTAACTCCTGCATCCGTTCTCTTGTGTTAGTTCGCGCGTCAGGCGGCGTGTGCGAATGAACCGGGGTGGTGAGCTCTGTTGAGGTCGACACTGGCCCGTGCATAGGCCGATTCTCAGGACCGTTTCTGGTTATCAACCGTCGCCATCCACCACTGAAACTAAAATAAAAAGGGCCGCGATACCTGAGTTTCCTAGTACTCAGCTCTCTTCGAACCATCGAATTTGTGATTCTGGACAGTGTCCCCGAGGATACATCGACGTCTTGCAGAGGGGGCACAGGGAGCTCATCTCGCTCAAGAATTCATCGATACATTCGGGATGGAATATGTGACCGCAAGGTAATTCGCGAATGATGGTTACCTTCGTTTCGAAGTTGTCCAAGCAAATCAGACAGGTAGGTTGATAATCTAACCGGTCGCTCTGGTTTCTTCGGTTTTGATTGGACGGAGAAGCGGATTCAAAGGAGACTTTAGTGGGAGATTTCAGGTGGCTTGGAGAACTCGGTGATGAAAACGCTGGGGGATTATAGTTATACGTGAACAGGGGTAGGTTTGGACATGGTCAGAAGGTACAGTAAGTCGTTTGATCCCCAAGGCCTCTAAATTTATCTCGCCGTTCTGGACGCGACGGCGAAGAGAGGCCCGTCGGCGGTTCTGGACGTAGTGCATGAGCAACGATATTCCGCCCACAACACTAAGAATTACAGCCAGTATAATCAGTACTAGGGCCCAAATGGCCAGTAGCGAAGGTTCGGGGACCACAGACAACTGTGTCCAAACCCGCACGTAGTCGGCGGGGTTTGGAGAATACGTCCTGTTGATCTCATCGGCGAAAGGTACTTCGGAGAGCGTCCCAGAGTATAGACTAAGTTGTTGCATCATCCGTCCTCCAAAATCACTGGAAACGGCATAGATAGGGAAGTGGTTGTTCTGCTTCCACCTACTCCCCAAATTCCATAGATCTGACCCAGCATCGGGCGGTGGACCGTCGTCGTCGTCTGGGCGGTATACAAGCATGGCATGCAAGGGGTCCATGGCTGCGGCCGCCAAAAACGACTTGGTGCAGTTGACATTGATCCATGGTACTAGGGCGATGAGGATGTAATCAGTGGGTGGGAGGTCGGCTTGCCTTGTGGCATTCTCCGGGACATATTGGTTTGATAAATCAAAGCATGAGTCGTCGTCGTCAATATCTGGCACGTATAAAAGACCTTGGATGGTCCCCTTGGTTGTTGGTATAGCATTGGTGGAGAGAGTAGTGATGTTTTCGATGATGGTGTCCGAATATGCTATTTGGCTCTAATCAAGACTCCGGTTAGGCTTGGGAGAGTTTTCCAAAGTACCTCCTAGAACATACCGAGAGAGCAGTTATATTTCTAACAATGGTGCTAGGGACAGTATGGCCGTTGGACCGCGTGGGATTGCTGAACAACAAACTGTCGTGTGGTTAGCAAGAGAAAAGAGATAGAGTAAGTAGCATGATGAAAAGCGGTATGCCGTTAGATAACCACTCAGGATGCCGGCGGCGTGAAGGGATCCGTGACAGCTACATCAAGAATGGGCCGACACGGTCTGTACAATGGCCTCTTAGGCAAAGGTTCACGGTCGCCACGATGCTATTACCCGTCATTCACAAACAATACTTGGCCTTGGCAATGACGACACCGGCCCAACGGCGCGATGGTACCTCAACCCAAGGGTTCGGTTCGGGTAGTAGTTAAGCTTTTCCAAGATGTTGCACGACGGGCATAATCGGCAACGAGGCGTGGGCGGGAGACAAAAGAAGCTTTGCTTGGCAACCTACACGACATTCCGAACGGCTTGAAGTGCTGTGGGATAACGTCAGTCGTGCTGTGCCAAGGAGGCTTAAAAAGAGGGCTGGGTTGGCGCCAAGAGGTTTGATCAATGACTATGGTCAATCATTGGCGCGCGGACCCGAACGGCGAGGCGAGCGACGCTGGGCTAAGAATAAGAACAACGACACTCGTCCAAGTCGTATTCCCGGCCCTGGCCCGGCACGGACGGGAGCACGGGAGAGGGAGGAGAGCCAAGACATGCTGGGCAGACATACACATGCTCCTGAATCATCATTCATACCAGTCGCTGAGACACCGACAACGACAATCGGCAGGGCAGGGCAGAGGTGTGGAGAGGGAGGCAGAGAGAGGCAAGACAGACTCGCACTCGCACTCGCACACGCATATACAGTAGTAAGTATACGGGGAGGTGGGGAGATGCGGGAACGCGCAACAGGCAGGACCTCGATAAATCGGCTCCTAGTTGACACAATTCAGGAGCGCAACAATTAGGGAGGCCGAGAGAGAGAAAGGGCGAAAATGTTGTTCTTGGCAAGTTGGGGTTTATTGGGGGCCTGCCAGCAGAGGCGAGGTGCCATGCTAATAATCCTTCAGGGATTCCAGGTGATCGCGAGCACGACGGGGGGGCGTTGTGGGGGATGATGGACGACGACCTGGGCTGTGTGCGAGCTGTGTGAGACGTCGAGTCAAGACCAGTTCCTCATTTACAGGGGCACCGTGTATTGGCTAGAGGGGAAGGGGGGGGGGGGGACAGAAGCGGTTAAGTAATTATCTGGTACTAGTGTAGTGTACTGTAGGCGGTAGCCTGCAGTCTAGACTAGATGTCCGCTGCGTGCTGTGTGCTGCATGGTAAATGATGGATGGGCCGATGGATGGACGGATGGGGATTAGGTACTGGGATTGGTGCCATGCGACACTAGAGCAGGCCGTTCAGCTGAAAATGCGACGCGTACGGAGGTTTGTGTCACAATAGATCATCATCCTTGGCAGCGGATCACAGTGCAGGGAAATCAAAGTACACTAATTTCGAAAAGCCCTACAATACCCCTCCTGCTCCAATTCCTACCTAATTTATATAAATATAACAGTATACCCTAAAATATTCTATTTTTTAAAATAAATAACTAAAAAAAAAGTTATACTTATAAAAAATATAATATTTTTAACTAAATTTTAAGTTCTAAAATTTATAAAGCTATTATACGTTATATATTACTTTTTATAGTTAAATTATATAATAAAAAGCGCTAAATTTACTAATTTATAATAGTTACTATAATAGTCGCTACTACTAATATTACTATAAAAGTTAAATTATAATAATTATAGCTTTTAATTTTACTACTTTACTAAAATAGCAGAATTTTTAATTAAAAAAGCGGTAAAATTATATGCAAACTTTTAAACAATAATAAAAATAGCAAAAATAGCGTTTTTAAATAATTTAAACTATATAAAGCTTAATAAACTAATAAATAAGCGATTTAATATTTATAAAACTTTTAATAGCCCGATTTTAACGTTATATAATTACTAATAAATTATTAATAAATTAATAAACTATAAAGCTTTTATTTATTATTAAAATTTATTTTGCTATTTAATTCTATTTAATTTATTATTTTTATTTTTAATACTTTTTTATTATTTAACGTTTTAATTGTTCGAAAAACTATTTTATATTTTAATAATTTTATATTATATTTTTAAAACTAATTTTTTGCTTTTTATATTTATTCGGTTTTTAATTCGTTATTAAATTTTTTAAATTTCGAACTATTTAATAATTAAATACTTTTTTATAGTAATTTTTACTTATAAAATAAATTATTTATTATATATTGCCGCATATTTTATTAATTAAATATTTATATTTTTTATTAAAATAAACTTCTTATTTTTTTTTTATATTTTTTTATTTTTTAACGCTTTTAGTTTAAATAACTTTTTTTTTAATTTTTATTACAAACTACGCCTGCTTAATCGTAAAAAAATCTAAAAAGTTTAATAGTTATACTAAAATAATAAATTTTACTTTTTTTTACTTATATTAATACTATTTTAAAATATAGCTAAATATATTATTTTTTTAAACAATAAAAATAAGCTTTAAATGCTTTTTATATAATTTTTTAAAATAAAATATAAATTTAAGCTTTAAAACTTTTTATAATAATATATTTAATTAATTTTACTTATTTTTAATTTTTTATTTAAATATTTATTTATTTATTAAACCGTTATACTAGCTTATAACTTTTATAGTTTTAAAAACTTAACTTTATTATTTTAATTTCTAACTTTTATTTCGCTTTAGCTACTAGTTCTATTTTTGCGTTATATTTTATTATTTTTTTATATTTTGTTTTTTATACCGCGGTTTACGCCGGCTATATATATAAAAACCCTATTAAAAACTAATAAAAGTAGCCCTAAAACATAAAAGTTTTAAAGCTTTTAAACCGCTTTTATACTATTTAATTATTAAACGTTTTATTTATGTAACAGCACGAAATCTAGAGTAGCCTGCTAGACCTGCCGGGTGCGCACACCTAACCAATTGGGGCATCCAACCACTGCAAAAGGGATCAGAATAACCAAGGTGGCAGCCTTGGTTACTAAGCTACTGTATATAGTCCACAGCTATATGCCCGCAGTGCTATAGCTGTGACAACCCCCGCGTCACTAAGGCTTCGTCCCGAAGACCTTGAACCCCTGCCGCACGGGGCTTAAGCGAGCATATCTTGGGAACCTTAGAGGGGGCCTGGCTTCTTTCGTACGCCAGTATATACCACTAATCCGGAAAAGCGCAGGTGCCGCTTTTGCCAAGCCTGGGGCTCGAACACCAGACCTATAGGTACCTTGGTTATTGTGACAGCACGAAATCTAGAGTAGCCTGCTAGACCTGCCGGGTGCGCACACCTAACCAATTGGGGCATCCAACCACTGCAAAAGGGATCAGAATAACCAAGGTGGCAGCCTTGGTTACTAAGCTACTGTATATAGTCCACAGCTATATGCCCGCAGTGCTATAGCTGTGACAATTTATATATTTTTAAACTTTATTATAGCTTTTAAATACGTTAATAATAACAAAAATCTTATTACTTTAAACGATTAGTTTTTATTTATTAAAAATTTAATTTTTAACTATTAAATATTATTTTAAACGCTTAATTAAATTATATTTTTAAAACTAAATTTAATAATATATTTAACTTTTTTAAACTTTTTTACGTTTAATAGCTTAATTACTATTTTTTTAAAAACCTATATATTTTTTATATTTTTTTTATTAAATTTATTAACTAACTATTATATAAAAAATTTATAAAATATTTTTTCAGTAATTAAAATTTTAACGATTTTACGTTTTTACTAGTTAGTTAAAACTAACTTTTAACTTTTATTAATTTTATTATTAATAATTTGTAAAAAATTAAGCTATTTTTAGGCTTATAACTATACTTTTTTGCTATAGCAAACAAACTATTAAAACTATTAATATTATATCCCGTTTTTTCTATTATATTTTTATATAAATAGCCCTTAAAATATAAAATTAAAGCTTAAAATCGTTTACTAAAGTTAAATTCTTTTACTATATTAAATTTTAGCTAATTTTGCTTAATACTATAATATATTTAAAAAAAAAAAAAAAAATCAACAAAAACTATATCTTTAATTATATTTAAATAATAACTTAAGCACTAATTAATAGTTTAAGTTTAGCGCCTAAATAATATTTAGCGTATTTAATTTATACGTTACTCTAACGCTAAGGATAATAATCCATTATAATAAACCTCCGTACATAATACTACAAGTATATAAGTACTTGCAGTCGGGTACATATATATCCAAAGGTGGCTGAGTAGGACCCGTCTTCGACTTGTGCTATATACCTCCCGTGACAAGCGAGCGAGTCGAGGTATAAGAAGTAAGCACGGGCAAAAAAGGAAGTTCGTGGGTACCTTAGGTAAGTAGTTAGCGCCACGGCGGCGAGGTATCCCTAAAGTAGGCACTTAATAGGTACTTACCTAGCCTGGAGGTTAGGGAGCCCGCTATTAGAAACAATCTTAAGGGGCGCCATGGCCTGCACACTTGGTGTCTGCCAGTCTTGTCTTTCTCTCCCGCTATTATACATGTAAGTGCCTATATCATGGCCATTTCGGCTTCGATATTCTTATTCCTTAACTTTTTATACCCGAGTCCCAACCTATCTCATATCTTACTACTGGTATATACAACCAAACAATGTCTATGGATGCTATGGAATTTGCCTCCAGTCTAACCCCTTGGCTTTTAGTGGAACAAGTCAGGCAGAAGGCTCCACTCAGGGCTGTAGTGTAGTGTATCGCGACAACTCCCAAGTAAATGCTGCAGTTGTGTGCTGTCCTGTTCTTTTACATCCATCTCACAACTCGCTTAATTTTGATACATCACCACTACACTAGTACGGAGGTTTGATTGTTCTTAATCTTAAGTTTTAGTCATTTATTGATAGGTACCCGAGTCATGTCTTATACCCGGAGTGCGTGATCCATGCCACGTCATGTTTTAGGAACTATTATAAGCTTCTCGCCGCGTCGACACTAATAATACCGTCTCATAGGCTATCCGGAGGGCACGGACCTAGCGGTATATGGGGTCAATGTTCTGTACACACTCAATCTAGTATATGTTTTGTTTTGTTTTATTTTCAAAGGGGCTTTGGTTACGAGACTCTCGGTTCAGTGTTATCCGCTAGTCGTCGAGCTACCTACGGTAAGTTGCAGGAAGAGACATCACGATGCTCCCTCTCGCAGGAGCCAGAGCCTGGTCTACCGAGTTGTTGGGATTTTCAGATACTACCTAAGTACCGGGAGGTACAGTATTTATCCTAGTACACACAGTTCCCCATGCAAGATGCCACCCCACTTTCCTATCCAGTACTTAAACGCCGATGCGGAGCCCTGTACCGGTGCGGCGCAGATCGATGTACTTGTATTGCACAGCGTGCTAAGTATGTAGTTGGTAGTGTATCCATTAGCAAGATTTATTGGCCGCTAGGGAAGGGGACGGAAGCGCCTGGCGCTATTTGACAAAATTTCTCAACTCCGCGGCAGCTAGTCTGGGTAACGAATGATGGGTTGGTTGATGGGGAGGGGGGTATCCTTTATGCCGAGCTGCTGGCTGCTGCTGCTGGCTGTGGTTGTTGGTTGTTGGTTGTTGACGGCAGGGCATGGCAGGGCACCGCTAATGCGGGCGATGGACGACAGTCGAATCACACAAAGTGGTGCATCTCGTTCATGATACACAACATGACACCAAAATGTGATGGCTGCCCCTGGTCTCGGCATCGCGATAAGTGGGCCGGTCTGGGCTTCTTGGCAGCGGAAGCCCCAAAGCTTGTCTTGTTAGGCACGTTCGATGAAATGCGACTGTTACCAACGTCATGTCATGTGTCTACACTACATGCATACTGCATTAGGTACGAAGCCAGATACAATACAATAGTCCAACCCTTCCAGCCATTCACCTTCGAAACACTGAAGCCACACAATCTTACGAGAAAACACGCTCTATACACTTCCAAAATCACAATGGAGCTAGGTGGTTGGGGAAACGATAATGGTTGACAAGATACAAGAAGCGACAATTCACTCGAATTCTAGAGACGCGCAGCATTCCCCTTTAGGAGGGCATTGATATCTCACGTCTATCAACCCACGACATAAGCTGGAATATTCTCCGACGAGAAAGCTGCGTCTCTCGCGTTGGGTAGAATGCTGCATTTCACCGGTTGGACGGCGGCGGCCGGCAAGGATAAGTGTGGGGCCCTCCCTAGACCCCCAAATTTGTGTAAATCGACACATCTTACATCTTACCGGTGACCCGGCTAAGATCACAAAACCCATGTCACTTGCTGTCATTATCAAACACACTCGCCTACCAGACCCTGTCTAACCGGTCAGCTTCGTGGGGGTTCAATTTCCTTGAATTAGATGCCTTCAATACACCCAAAGTCTGGGAAAGCATCCGATTCTCCCTCTGTTGAGTATCTAGTAGACAGACATAAGACCTGACACGATGCAATGCATCATTCTCGACTGGGATATCCCCGTCGGGCAAATCGGCGAAATTCAACGTAAGCATCGTCACACGCTACCAATGCACTAAACACTGCAAGCAACAGGGTGCAGAGGAAATCATGAGGAGAGCAGCTATTCGCTCGAATGTGCAGTTGGGAAGCAACTCTTGTCGTGTCGAACCACTTAAGACCTCGATCCTGACCCCTCTTCGACCACACCACACATTGGCGTGTGCTCAGATCTCCAAAACCTGTTTAAGGGGGCAGATAGTTATACTAACTTGACTAACGACATCCATCTCCTTCTATCCTACCGTGCTTCAACGAGGCAGGCATGTGACAACACCACTTCACTATTACCGCGCCAAACATACCTACGCATCGCGGAAGGGCGTGGTCGGGTTCGGGGTGATTGCAAATGCCGACCGGATTGTACCAGGACCGCCTTCTTTGGTTCTAACTAAATCGCCGTCGTGTAACAGCTGCAACCACCAAAGTAATTCCCGCAACGACCATTCCAGTGGGTTGGGAGGCATATATCTATCCTAAATACCATCAAGAGGTGTAGGAGTAAAGCGGTGTGATAGGCACCATTGGGCATTTACTATTATGATCGGCGGGTTGAGCCCTGGGTGGTAAGCTATCGGCCATTGCCCCGGTATGGGTCTAATATGCAGGTGTAAGAAACGCCACACTTGATCCATGCCTCCGCTCCGGCGGAACAAGATCGAGCATCTTGGGCATGATTGTGCGTTGGTCGAGCCGGATCAAAGGGAAAGAAAAGTCTAGAGGGCAATTATGTAATTTGCAAATGAGCTCGGGTTGGTGTACAAGGCCGGCTAAGCTTACAAAATTGTTGAACCAAGGCTTTCATTCGTTGGAGGAGGGTGAAAAGCCGGCTTTGGCATCATATCATGCTGAATGATTTCTGCTTGCGGTCTAGAAAAAGCCGAACTGTCCTTTATTGTCGCCTTGCTGCATTGATCTTCAGGCGATGGTACGGATCTCTACGCTGAAAACTACTGAAAAGTAAATATCAGTTCATCGAATAATTATGTAATCACTTTTCTACGCCGATCAATTTCGAGCAGGCCATGGAATTGCCTGTTTCTGGTTTCCCAGCTGCGCTAAACCGTTCGGTGCTCGAGGAAGCTCACTATACCTCCCTAGACCTTCATAACTACCTCGTATGTAGTTGAAATACGTGCAGAATAGTATTTCTCTCTCTGTTAACTGCATGTAGAATTATCTATACGTAAATGGAGGTGACGGATGATCCGGAATGTCATTCATTACATTACGTGGCTTGGTACTTCTCTCATTTCTATGTTCTTCTACATGTAGTACTAGTTTCCCCATTACTAATCGTGCCAGGATGTGTATTGAGACCTTCATGTTCCAGCACGTTCTAACATGAATCGCTTAGAGTTGAACTTAATCGTGATATATTCACACGTTCATGTTTGAAACTGTCTTTGAATATAGACTGGCCCAGCCCACCCACATGTTTGGAAGTCCTCCATGCTACGACGAATGTCTAAGACATATCCCCCGCGGTAATAATGAAGGGGCTTCCCGACACAGAGAGGTCAACGGTCGCCGAGTGAATACTACTCTCCTTATTTTGTAAAAGGGGTAAGATATATCTCAGTCCGAGATACCCACCAAAACCAGCCAGTCACCGTCGGCAAGGCTCTGTAGCCATACGAGTGACTCAGTTAGGCATCAATTAGATTTTATCACAAGACATGGAGAGTCGTCTGTCTGTCTGGCTGGTTCGTACTACGCCGTTCTGAATCGCACCCGTTTAATCTTATCGTTCGGGTGGAACCAGTAGTGATGAAATGGCGGTTATTCCCGCTCCCCGTCACGGCAAGGGAGATTGCCCCTCCTCGGTAGATAAGCCGAATAGAACGACGTAATCTTATGAGCAGATAGATATGTTCCCAACAGGAGCTTGCTGCGAGTGGTCTATTCTGGTCCCCTTATCTCTCTGACACGTTTCCACGTGGGCTGGCACGAAAGGGTGCCCCGATGAACCAAACAAACACTTGCACGTACTTGTATTCTGGCAATTGGACTGGAGGGTTATTCATGAAGTAATCTAGCATGTGGAGTCCAACCCCGTGCTATATCCCGAGAGGCCGTTTGTGCGGGTGAAGTGGCTAGTGTATGCCACAGCCACCAGCTGACCCGTTGATCCGTAACTCCTATTACACAGTGCTTATTTGAAAGGTCAACATGAGGGAGACACATTCATCTAGTATGAACTACCTGAATCAACCCTCACATATGATGACAACCTAATGTTCCAAGGGTAAGAGGATTGCTTGAATTGTTACTAGTAACAAGCTGGTTAAGCCAAATACGAAAGTCAGAGAATGCTTTCTTTCATCTCTGTGTTATAAACACAAATGACATTTTTCTTAATGAGATAAGTCGAATGCCTCGTGAAATGTTTGATAGCCGTAGATTTCGAAAGTCTTGCAAGTCAAAAAAGGAAAGAAAAAAAAGGAGGGGGGAAGCATCAACAAAGCTGCGAGGGGCGTCAATCCATCGAATCATATTGCTCATAGTGTCTACTGATGATACACACGCTCTTGTTTGATTAGTTTAGGTATTGTGAAGCATGTAAGTTGAAAGGATACCTGGGCAAGGGGAGCAGTAGCTTAGGCCTCTGCCTTGAACGTGCAAAGGTAAACAAGAATCCCATGAAGAGATATCAGCCGATACAGATTGGACAATGCCCTGAAAAAGCTGTTCAACGAAAAGAAATATAAGCTAGATGTTAGAGGTTACCTAGTATTCACAATGTTCTAAATATTTGACATGGATTTGGTAGATGCGGCGGAATCAGTGCGCTAATCGTTCGCAAGAAGAAATATCGAGTTGCTACTACTGGCGATTCCCGGAAGGATCAGACTGTAGGGGTCGTTGATAGGCCGACGAAGAGGGGTAAATGCTTTTTTCTCATCGAGTGAAGCGTTGAGCCTTCGTCGGAATCCTCGCTTACCTAGGTACAACGTTACTAGGCCGTCCCCCCCTCTGGAACAACAGTGCCAGGATCTCTGTATGGGGATTGGGGGGGGGGGGGGGGGGGGACATGATACTTGCTGTCATGCAAAGGGTTCAAAATCCCATGTGCCATAGGCTAGTCACCTATCTCTAGTTATATACACACTCCTTCTTTGTCCCAGATGGGCCGGGAGGACGGCATCATGGCAAACAGAGAGTAATCTTGTCACAAAGTTCTTAATGCCGGCTGCTCCAGTATTAGTTTTTTATTATTGAGCAAGGAAGAAAAGGCCTAAAGCATCTACTGAGGTAGTTCCAATGGAACTTGAGTGTTGTCAAACACTAAGGGGTAGGATTACGTGTATGAAGGAGCTAAAGTCTTCAATACAATACAAAGATAGAGCAGTTCCGCTTTCGACATGATCTCGGCTAGCCCTAGCAGATTACTAATCCCGCACCTCTATTGTAGCCTCATTGACAGAAAAGTCCAAAGTCGTCTCCGTGTTCCAGGGGCAATCCTGAAGGTAAGACCCTTCCCCTCTATGATCCACCAATATCTCATCCCTCGTCATCGGAGTCCATAGACATCCACGGAGAGCTTCCATGTTAAGAGCTACAGAATATGTATGGCCGGGTTCGAGACCATCTACTCCGGTAGCTTGAACGGAGCGGCGAATTTTCCGCTCGTTGCCATGCTCATCCCGTTCCCAGCCGCGCTCCACAACTGCTCGCGGGTCCGGCTTAATACCCCCACCTCCGCGACCGAAACCTAGATCCCACCAATTAGTAAAAATGTCCTCCATTCTTGTCACAGGACGGAATGAGCCTTTTGCAATAAAGGTTGTCTTAATGCGAGAAGCTCTGTTTTTGCGCTGGGCTCGACGTCGCCCAGAAGAATAGGGGCTGCTACATACCTGTTGATAATTCGACCGTATCGTTCGGTCGCAAGGTGAGGAAGAATTGGTCATCGGGGCCGCCTCTTACCCTCAATTGTGGCCCTCTGTTGATCATGATATGGGTTGTTTTCACCTGATTTCCTGTCGCCAGATCGGTGATGATGTATCCATTACTGGTAAGGGCCCCTTTTGGGTCTAGAGGTCGGCGCCAGGTGTACAGGGTAATCGGATATTGGGCCCGCGAGGTGGCTCTGATGAAGATTTTGGGTGGTTCAGGTTGCGAATAAGAATGTGTTGGCCTGTCAAAAGAGACTTCAATGTCAATCCGTGGGCCACGCGTAGGTTGTGTGTCTGAGTCCGGTCGATTGCTCGAAGCTTCAGTCTTCAGTCCCGATATATCTTCGTTTAATGAAGCCATGAGTGTTTGGGAGCCACAGCGGATTTGGCGACCTTTCCCGCATAAGCGATAGATGTAGATGGGTGATTGTTCGAATGACAGCAGGTTCGCGATATACCTAACTCTACCTTTATGTTTCAATGATAGGGATAAGTTTTAGATAAGCTCAATTTATCGTTGGTCGATAAAATTAGCAAAGCGACAGAAATAGTAGGCGAGGTTGTCATAGGCAAAACTCAGTACCTAAGTAGTGTGTGCAGTTAGAAGTTGCGCCGTGTGGTTAAGTGCATGTGGCAATGTAGCCCTCTATTTACGTCATGCGTACCCAATTCTATTCTACGTAGGAAGTAGTACAGCGAGGGGCTAAACCTATTGTCAGCTTACCATCTCACCTCAGCCTCCTGAGCCTCAATGCAACTTCACAAGTACACATGCGGTCGATCGATCTCATCGTCTAATGACGGCCGACGGTTAGCTTTTTTGGCGGAAAAGAGTTACCACGCACCATGCAAATTCGCTAAGCTATTCATATTGATGCTACCAGTAATCAAGCAAGTTAATGAACACCCTCAGGCAATGCAGACTCTTATTTCTGGATTGTTTTCTCAATTTAAATAATTCACGATTACAACCTTTTATTTACTCTGACTGACATCGGATGACCTTTTAACTTGTTGGATTTTGTTGACGAAGATGTACAATGTCACGACGGCCCTGGATGTCATGGCCCCAAAACCGATCTGCATGTCGATCATCTGGACAGCCAAGACTCCAAGGAGTACCAGTAAGCTCACCATCGGACCGCTTCCTCATGGACAAAACCATTCGTCTTTGCTCTGAGCTGTTCCGAGATTGATATCAGATGCTGACAATATATGGCCTTGGGAGCACATCAATCTCCTAAAAATATATTTTTAGTTATACACATGAACCGATCTCTGAGTACCGTTCGAGGCTGAGCTATATGACTTAGAATACGACGCAAAATGGTGAAACCTCACTAAGATGCGAGGTTGACAGGGCTTTGCTAATTAGGAACACCTTAAATATAAATACTGCTAGTTCAACTATTCAAGAATGACCTTGGACTTCAATCAGCTCAGTGCCTTTATCAGTCTTTCTATTCAGCTATCGTATTATTCCTTTTAACTGACCATGCGTTCTGAGATCGCCTTGATATTAGCTGCATCCTTTGACTTGGGTGCGGCCTGGCCCACTAGCGATGTTCGATCAAAACTACAGTCCCGCCGAGGCGTACCTGTCTTTGAGCCCACGAAGCTCTACAGGCGTGGAGAGCCGGAGACTGGCGACGATCTCCCAGATTCTCCCAATCATCCCAATCAGCTCGATCAAGTCGAAACCGCTTTCAATGATGCGATAGAGCTTGCATCGTATGTTCTAGACTTCATTGATACGGACAATGATGTCTTGCCACATTACTTCGACCCTGGTGATCGCGCCGAGGTCAAGCGCATTTTCGGAGTGATTAGCAATGGCGAGAAGGGCAGTGATATGCTCGGAGACCTCCTTGTCCAGACCACCGATTCCAACAACGAGTGTGGCGGCAGTACCCTATCCTATCTAAAGAATGGCGAGAAAGATGCCAAGGAGACACCTTACATTGTCTTGTGCCCCAATGCCTTCAAAAAGAAGGCGGTGACTGAGCTGAAGGGGAAAAACCCTCAGGATAAGGATGCGTTCAAGTATTATGCCGCATGCAAGCAAGACGGTGGCGACATCGACGATAACGTTAGTTATGTAAGTGTAAATTGGGTGAACTTACGTCGTCGAGTAAATGATGTGTTGACAATCTGTATTAGGTAATGAACACGCTCGGTATGACGCTTCTTCACGAGTACATGCACTATGACAAGATGATTAGCTCGTCGTAAGTAATTAACGGGAAACCACAAATGAATGTATCTAGGATTTTTAACCTATTCTCTAGCTTTGGCCCAATTACGGACAATCCAGAGGACAAGCCCGGTTACGGCCCAGTCAACGTCTACGACAAGCTGGAAAAGAGGTTGGCTCGGGTTAATGCAGACAGCTATGCCTACTACGCCTCTGTAAGTCGGGGAATCTGCAGCGCCAATATTGATAAACGCTGACTCTCCATAATAGCAAGTTCTTTGGACTACGTTGTGCCAGACGAAAGATTTCGAGGCACCTCGTCCAGGTATAGATGACAAGGACCCGGATTGTGGTGGCGATGCATGTCAAGACTAAGTAAGCCGGTGAGATGATGAGCCACCGGAACCACTTGATTAAAGGGCACCGTCGTCAAGGCTTCTATAGACAGCTCCTAGTGGACTGGGCTGGGTAACTTCATTTAGATGAGTCTTAACGCATCGATTTATCGCCATATATACATGCATTTACAGTGTAGCCTCTAGATATTATATATGTTGTATTAGACATCATGTGATTACTAAGTTGGGTTAGACTGGTGCCGGGTTATCAAAACGCAATGCTCTCGAAAGGCCGTACTGTTGTCTAACTAGTGATTTATGTTGGTATTCCAGAGGTTCATAATGCCATATGCATGAGCCATATAGCCATATAGCCATAGAATCCTCCTCCTGAGGCCAATATACATATCTAGAGATAAGGATTTATTGTCCGCGTAGATTATTGTGACAAGGGCCTGTGCTCAGGTGCTTGGAATAAAGAGTTCAATTCAGCTAATAATCTCTTTGGGGCTCTAGGGGCTCTGGTTTCCTAATTCTGACTTCAATGTAACCTCGCCCATGCCCTTAATTTATAGACGAATCCTCAGGTCCTCTGCCTCCTCGCAGACCTCCGAAAGCCTGACTCCTCGAGAGGGGTCGAGGCTATTCAACCAATACGAGTATACAAATATAATGTCTCAGCCCACGATAATGCCTCGGAGCGATACCTCGGAGCGATGCCGGTCTTCCAGGTCCTTCCAGGACCTTCCATGAGTTTCCAGGAGTCTGTGTGGCTTCTGTGGCTAGGTCCTGTGGCTGGCCCTAGGGTGGTCCGTGTGACAATTATAAAGCGTGGCGCATCGCGAAGAAGGCTTACAATGGAGGCCGAGCCGGAAGAGAAGACCTAGAAGGCTTTTCCCTCATATTGCTTACCCATTACATTGTAAGTTCCTTCACAAAAATCTTGGCTTAAAATTTTGTTTATTTAAGGAGTTGCAGTAGCTCTAACTTGACTTTTCGAGCCAATCCACAAACAATCAAGTCGAAAGAGCATGATGAAAGCTAGAAGTTATGTTACTTATCAAGCTAGGAAGCAGAGTGTTAAAATTTAGATTTGGACCTAAGTAAGGGATAACTCTTTATAATTTTGGACTTATATCTGCTAACTATTGTGTTACCGAGGTATTTTATAGGGGATGGGTGAAAGTAACGTGACTATGAGAGCTGCCTCATAAACATTATTTGTCGGCTATTGTGTCTCCACATTATTTGACGATGAACACAGGTGAGAGTTGCAGAGATCCATTGCAATAGTCTTCGCGGGTAGTCCGCTTGAAAACTCAAAGCCACCAGTGAACCTCCAATAGATGATATCACTGCAGTTTTATCTTCCAGACATCTAGCAAAGCGAAGTTAGCGAAGGATGCACAAATTTCTTCAAAACCTGATATCGGGTAGAAGAGGAAGGCCTAATTGATATATGTTGACTTACCTAGACAGCAGCACAGAGAGCTGCAACGGCTGGAACAACTTCACTATCGCCGCCTCTTCGCCGCAAGCAGCAACAACGCACGCCTCTGCTTCGGGCTCGACTACATCTTGGGAAGCACCTAGATAAGTAATTGTCAGCTTTGGGTCTTCGTCTTACGTGCATTAATAGAGAACCACAACCGACTGTACTACAACCAAACATGATTATGTAGCACATGTCTCGGCTAGTGTGTTCTCATATAATGTCTAACGTACAAATGCAAGCATAATCAGTAGAAGCGCAATCGGTGGTGGCGGCTGCAGCATCGAGAATGCATGGTTGGGCACAAGCTGGGATGTCAGCCCAAGTCTGGGCTGAGGTAGCAGTGACGAAAGCGATGATAGCAAGAGTGATCTTCATGATGACGATAACTTGGATAAGTAGACTGAGTGTTTGAGGTGTTGCTTAATAGTCAAGAGATAGATAATATTGAGCCTTAATTGAAGAACAATTGATGTTTCTAGCAACATGTAGACTGTCAAGCACCTCATCAAGCTTATATACTCGTCTTGCTTTTCAGCGCACACCTCAATGCTGATCGACTATAAGGCTAAATAGGACAAAGGCCAATCTCCTACCCAAGAACACTCGATATACAACGTTGTGCTTTGATTTTGGAAGCATTGTAACCTTCCGTGGCCTCATCTAGACTATTCTAGCGCTGAGATAGGATGAGATATTTGCATCAGAGTTACAATTTTCATGCGGTGGCAAGTGGCGAGCATATGAACTGTCAAATCACAGATGGGAAAGTTATTTACGAGCGCTTGGCATCACAGTCCGCAGCAGTCGACGGAGCGATAAGCATGGCACAGAAGATAGACTGAAACAACCTCACATTCATTACCTTACGATATGCCTCGCATTTAGATTCAGAATGTGACATCATACAGGCGTTGTCTTCTATCCTTCGAGTATGGATTATAATATGTAACATAGCTTTCACTGTAATTAGACGAATCGGTGAGAACTTTTTGATATAAATGGGCGACATAGAATTGTGAGTTACTGGATCCCATCTTATTTTGCCACACCTATATTTGCGCAGATCTGGCACGCATTCGGAGAATTGAAGGAATGAAGGACCCGCGGCTACTACCCCAAACTTGCTATAAACCAAGATAATTGTGAATATGGAACTCCGTTCTCTCCACTCGATAGCTAATCATACACTTTTCCAGCAATTTAGCCATTTCAAGAGTGAGACAATAGCAGCCCCCAAGGCACTTTCCTTCAATTGCAGTGACATGGGAAACTCAAATCACATTGCTTGTGGCCCACACGCCATAATTACAAACTCTGCTGAAAGGTTAAAGAAACTCTGGGTCGGGTGCGTTGTTTGACTGTACTGTGAACATTTCCCTTTTCTCATAGCCGAACCGGAGGCCGTGCGATATGACCCCCGGTCGCCCTCGGCTTGGCACCGTCACGGAACAGGTCCCAGCTTACAATTGGCTATTTCTAGCAAGAAGTTCGCATGACTATCTTGATTATAATAAACGTTAAGGGGGGGCTTGGCTTCAATGTAAGGTTCAATTTCAACAACTCGCAACGCTTATCATTTCTGAGAGCTCGATTACAACCCATTTTACCAAACGCCTATCGACGGGATCTAGGATCATCGTAACAAGTATGGTTAATTGCCTACCAGGGTCGTATCGTACCAAAAAACCTCTTACCGTTTACATAATCTCGTAAATTAATACCTCTACTATAAAAAGCTACGCTCTTCTCTTGGCTAATCTTCGGCAGAGATATCAGCACCCACTTCTATTGTCATAATCTCAATTTCTGTCGTCTGAGTATTCTCGTGCTTCCAAAATAGGAGTTCCATCGAACCGATTAATTTTATAGCCAGGGGGGTCTTGAGTAGGATGAAGAGTGTTAGATATATACTAAGTAAAGTGGGTAGGCCACGGGCCGACCCCTTACGGGCCACCTAACACGTAAATCACTACAATTGAACGAAGTCTTTTTTTATAGCAAATATAGCCACGATAACCTAGTTTTTAGTGTTTTTGACCTTAATACACTCTTCTGCTTCTATTAGGTCCTTAAGAATGACCCCCCCTGCCCTAGCACCTCGAAATCGCTATTTTTATTTTCGTATACTACTTTTTTCGCAAGCGACGTAAAGCCTTTTATATATTGCTTATTTTATAAGCTATAACCTTATAGAAAGTTTAACTTTTTAGCGATAAATAAGCTTTTTTTTGCGGCTTTTAGTTTTTAAAACGTCGATTTTTCGCTATAAGTTCGCTAGTTTTTTAACTTGCCGGTTAAAAGCTTTTAAAGCTTTTTTAAATAGCTATTATACTAGCGTTATAAATTATTATATATTAGTTAGTTTTTTATTTATATTAAATAGTTTTTAACTGCTTAAAAATATAAAAATAGCGTTTTTAATAACGATTTTTATAAAATTTAATGTTTTAAAACGTTTTTTAAGTAAGTTTGCCCTAACTTTTACCCGGGTTATACTTTTTAATTTTAATATTATAAATTTTAATAATAACGTTTTTATAAAATTATATAAAATAATTTTAATAGCTTTTTAAGCATTTTTAATATTTTTAACGTTTAAAATATCGTTTTTAGTTTGCTAAAAAGCTATTAAAAAGTTAAATTTTAAAAGTTTAAGCTTTAGCTTTATAAAATCTAAAGATTTAAAGTAGAATTTTAATCTTTTTTTTAGTAGGCTAAAAATTTCTATATTTAATAGTTATAATATATAACTATAATATAGTTCGTAAAATATAAGCTATATTTTATTAATTAAACATTATTATAAAAAGTTATTATTTATATAAATTATAGCTATTATATATTAAAACTATTTATATATTACTATAATAAGTTTTTTATAAAAATAAATAGCTCGTAAAACTAAAATAACGCAATTTTATTATTCGTTTACTTATTAGAACTTATATAAAACTATTAATTATTTTATAGTTTAAATTTTATTTTAAAAACTATTAATTTTATATATAAATACTTTTAAAAATAATAAATAATAAAAAGGCTTCGCTATTATTATAAATATATTTTAAAAAAATAATCTATTTTTTTCGATCTACGTTTTTTTTAATAGCTTTGCGAATATTATATTTAGCTATTATATATATAATTATTACTAACTTTTTAACTATAACCGATTTTATTGCTATTATAAATATAGCAAAAAAGTATATCGTAAACTTTAAAAACTTTTATCTAAATAAAAAAAAACCGGATATTATAAACTATAGCCTTATTAACCTTTAAATAGTTAATTATATTAGTTCGAACAGTTTTAATAATTAGATTACGCGTTAAAAAATAATAATACTATTATTAGCCGAATGTTTTTATACTACTAAAAATATATATATAAGCTTTAAATAATAGACTAAAACTTTATAAAGCTTAGCGTATAGCTTAGCCTAGCTTTAATAATCGCTTAGTTCGATAACTATAATTTTAAATAAAATATAAAGCTTAAAAATTACAATTTAACTATTTTTTAATCGGAATTTTTTAAAAACGGCGTACTATATATAATCGGGGAACTATTTATTTTTTATTATAACTATTTAGATAAGCATACTAAGCTTAACGTTACAAATTATAGCTTTTGCGCGCTTTTTAATTTTATAGCTAGTATTATTAAAAAAAGCAAAAAAAACAAATCTAATAATAAAAAGAATTCAATTATAGGAATAAAAATAATAGAGATATTATAATATACGCGTAGGAGATTAGTCTTTAAAAAGGCGCGTAATTAGGTGGTTGGGTGGCCCACAAGGGGTCGGCCCATGGCCTACCCACTTTACTTACTCTCTTCCCTAGCTCCAGAGCGCTTTAAATAGACGTGGCTATTCTCTTTTAAGTAGCTAATGGAGGTGTTTCTCCTGAATACATTAGGCCACAACAAGTTTAGCAAGTCGTTTGACGAGTTACTTCATAAGTCTACTAACAGCCTTACTTTTGCTCCTAGTCCAACAAAGAGATTCCCCATTGGGCTGGTGTTATTTTCTTTAATTATAGCTCAAGTTATACCGCATCTAAAAATACTTTATGTTTATAATAACTTTACCACCACGGAACAAAATAACATAGGGCTCAAGTATACGGTTTGGGAGATCCGAAAGAAACATGAATATAAGCACTCATATTACAGCCTCATGCCCTATTTGACCATTACCATAAATTCAACATTTTGGAAACTGCAGGCATAGATCCGACTCTATCCTGTAGCCTGTAGTCATTCAAGGTTTAAAGAATCTCGGCACTTCAAGCAAGCTTTTAGCGCTACAGCTTTAGAGGAAGCAACGCGCACTATTCCGCGCGATTTAAAGCCTCCCTTTCTTTACTCACGAGCGGCGAGTTTATTCGCGAACAGGTGTAAGCTTTTAAGATATACGTTAATAATGGCGGCGGATTCGTTGATATTTGTTGGTATTATCAACGAGTTATGTTAGAAGTCATTACTGTAGCACTTCTATGATACGTTCTGTCTGATAAAATCATCTCTTATTGTGCCGTCGTAGCGGTCCTGTATAACGATTCTTATCTCCTGAGGTTTCTCAAGACCTCCAAGCCTAACTTGAAGTTATATGCAGTAAGTCTCTTTGTTGTAGCTTCGTGACTACCCATAGGTTTTGAAAATGGTACATTAGTAAGAATCAACTTGATAGAACAGTTTCTAACATAGTTATTGTTCCTAGTTTCTGATATTAACTCCAACTTTGGCTGACTTCTTGGAAACTGAACGTCTTGCACTTACCTAAGTTGCCATTATCCATGGCAAGTTCCCAATACTGTCTCTCGTGACTACGTATTAGACGACATAACGAAGATTACAAGTCATGAGATTTCGTGGAAGATAGATGAGAGTGCATAGACGGTGCATAGGCACGTAAGTACGGACTGCCAAGGGATTTAACCATCAACCCCGCCGCTTTGGCTGCATCGAAGAACTCCTCGATGGTGTACTCATCAGGCGTACCCATCAGGTGTTAAATTCATTTCTCAATAATTTGAAGTTCCAACGTGTACGAGTGCATTCGCCGGCGATAAAATCAACGTAATGGCGCTTAGTGCAATATTAGGACTCGGTGATGAGTTTTCTCGAGACTTCCTCTAGGCCGTGACGTTCGGAGCCTCGTTTGTGATCCAATTGCTGACGGAAGATCTTACAGATCGCTAACCTGAAGCCTGCAGCAAATCTGCAATGCTACTTACCACACCATGCTAATTACTGGTTGGATTGGCTCTGTCGCCGCCGATGATCACATACAAAACAGCGGATTTCCACATGAGCCGTACTGACCGAACGCAGTGCTGACCACGGACCTGTCGTTTTACCCCTCACGGAGCCGCAATGCGAGGCACAGTATATTACGCGATGGACTTTATTCTCCCCTTTAATCCTTGAACAAAATTTCTCACTCCTCACCGTTCCTTAGGATTTCTGGCTTACAATTTCCTGAGTAATCCTCTATATTTTCCCATCAAACTTTGACGTATTTGCCTCGCCTCTATCTATGAGCAGTACCTACGATGCCATTGTTCGCAATTCAGTCTTGGTTCTTCGCCTGGCTTGGTTTTCCTAGCAGGCCCAACATCAAAACACAAGCCACCGAAGGCCGGGCAACGCTGAAGAAGGAGAGGACGAAATATTGAGCGAAGACGACAGAGCAAACGACGAAATGAACGACGAAGGAGTGGTTCAAGACGAGGGGGTGGCGGTTGACGTAAAAGCTATCAAAGGCGACGCAGCAGGACCTGTGACTGAGCCCTGCATCACAGGCCACAAACAGGTGATTGAAGACGATGAGATGAATACAATACAATGTACGTTGCAGCCCTGCTATGCGACACAACTCAGATATATCAAGCTGAGACATACAGCACCCCTTCCCGCTTGGTTTCTAGAGAACTGTGTGAAGACTGCAAAAGAACTACAGGATGCGAATCTTCGCATAGCTGTGAGAGGCGCTTTTGATGTCCAGCGGAAGAGGACAGGAAAGACGACGTCTTTGAAATAGAGCCTGTGATGTATAACCATCTGCATAGCGTTTTGTCCGACCATAAAAATAGATCTGGGAGCGACAAGACGCAGACGTTCACTATAACGAGATTGCTCCTAGACGCATCCCACGATGGGAGTGAGAATGGAACCTCGGACTTCTTAGACAACGTTGTGCAGCTTCTTGCGAAGGACATCGACGCTAATCTGATCACTTTCTCGTTCGATGATATCGAGGATCTGGCACAATACCACGGTCACTTTTTGAAAAAAATTGGGTCTCCATCCGAAAATCTTAGGACTTACGTGGGGGAAAGGCAAACTAATAAAACCGACGATCAAGATTCACTCACAGACTCATCTTCCAGCCAACACGATGGACAGCTTGACTCGCTAATCGACCCAACATATGACCCTCCATTGAACAGGATATTCGATTCGCTAGTTGAGAAGTCACCAGACGACGAGCATGAACTAGCTGAGAAGCTATTGATTATACATATACGCGAGATTCACCAGTTTAATCGACCGACTAAAGACATCCACGTCAAGATTCTAGATTCTTTGGCAAATACAGCCTCTTCGAGAGACAAAGAACGCAGGAAAACCCTTCTTGTACTTTCCAGTGCTACAATGAGATTATACCCACCCTGGAGTCGGACTTTGGCAGAACTAGTATCGTTCGACGGAAATCGCATCAAGGTTCTGCCTGTCCGCTCTGAACACCAACTCCGTAATTTATATGCCGGCTTCCCGGAACTAATGCCCTGCTAAGTCATAATGCTAGAATGCTTCGTCGGGGCATACGAGAGATTACTGGGGATTTTGAGGCTTGTGAGATTCAACCCTATACCGCTTGGGCGTTTCTTGCGGATGCCGAAGGTAGAGAAACGATTGAAGGAAGAGCTCTCTCGCCAAGCGAGGTAGCACAGCTGGCCTCTCTGATTGGGAAAAACTACCAGGAAGATCACATCATCCAGGTTCTAGTGAATAGTCAAAGCCGGATAGATCTATTGGCCAAATGGAACGACACGAAATCGAACAGATGGTCAAGCTTCCCCGCGGCGTCCAAGCGAAGATCCGTGAAATCGAGTCCGGAGGCGAGGACTTCAAGTGGGAAAAACGATTTCTCGACCTTTTAGTTATGCCCGGTAAGTTTCCGAACTCGCCTTGCTGCCTCGAGCTCTGTTTTCTCCTGTCACTGATAAACTTACTGCAGACAAACTCACACAGGGTTGGAACGATATTGTCTTGGACGTGGACACTAAAGATGCCATTATCCAGATTTTGAATAACCCTAAGTCCTCGAAGATTAATGCTACCTCGATCCTGAGAAAATCGCACTCAAAGGGAGCGTTGCTTTATGGGCCTCCGGGGACAGGAAAAACTCAACTGGCACGAGTTGTGGCGCGCGAGTGCCTGGCTTCGATGATATGTGTTTCAGCTGCCGATATTTTGAGTAAATGGGTTGGCGAGAATGAAAAGGCGATACAGGGTCTTTTCAAACTTGGGCGGTATTTGTCTCCTGCTATATATTCGTCGACGAGGCCGATACTCTGTTCCGCGCCCGACAACTCGACGACAGATCGTGGGAGCGTGCCATAGTCAATCAGTTACTTGGCGAGATGGACGGACTTACAAAATCGGACGATGCGCCATTCGTCCTGTTGGCTACCAATTTCCCTCAAAGCCTTGACGCTGCCGTCTTACGTCGTGTTTCGGGATTTTTCCATATCGGACTACCTGATTCACTTGCGAGGGCTAAGATATTAGAGATCAGTCTGCGTGGGGAAATCCACACTGAGGTCAACATCCAGATGCTCGTGGAGAAGACACAGGGGTATTCTGGGGCGGATATCCAAAGGCTTTGTTATCAAGCCGCTTTGGCATGCGAATCGACCTCTTCCATAGACAATGGACGCTTGGTCCTTCGGAATGAGCATTTTGATAAGGCACTACGCAGATGTCGACGGACAGTGACCCAAAAATGCCTAAATGGCATCCAACAATTCATCAAAAACTACCCCGAAGATACAAGAGTCTTCCTATGATTCAAACCAAAAGCCTACTGTAGTGGGACGCGGCATCAACGCTCACCCTGCGAGCCCAGTGGTGTCAGATCTGCGTCTTCAAACTTCGACTTCTACAGGACAGAATCCTCTCAAGCCGAAGAATCGGACAATCCCGCAGTTACTCAACGCTGAAGAGACAACGGCTCTCGGAGAGGCTAGTGTGCCCATCGATTATGCTCCCTTGAGTGCCAGTCAGATACGAGTCTTGTCTCTTGACCCATACACAGGGGAATCTAGGACAACCTCATCTGAGCCTCACATACTGTCTTGTCGTCTCGACACGGTGAGCCTAGATGATAAAACATTCGAATATAAACTGACGGCTGCGGACCGATCCGGTAACTCTTCAGATACCAACGGTCATGGGCTACGAGATACTCCCCCCTGGTGGGTAACCCAAGCTCTTATGGATCAAGCACTTCTATCATTCAAAGGAGAGGGCATAATCAACTCGCCAGAAGACTGCCCGGGCGTTGCAGGTGACCAAATTCCATCTGCTCTGGGGCCCTTTAAACATAAGTCATTGGATGAAATTCTCAAAACGAGGCCACGCTTTAATTGGGGAGATTATATTGCCATGAGCTACGTTTGGGTGACCCGAACGGAACAAAACCATCCTGGTGAATGGGAAGAAAACAGCTGTCACCACCTCCCTCCATGTTGTTCTACAGCGGCTGACACAATCAATGGAAGTCCGGGAGAGGCAGTTGAAGATTTGGATAGACGGCCTGTCTATCAATCAAGATGACGTCACGAAAAGGAGCGGGAGATTCCGAAAATGCATCTGATATATACCGAGGCTCTTGCTGTCAGAGCTTGGTTGGGCGACGCTCCTCCAATTAGACTCACAAGCAAGAATGGTCAGAACGGTATTAAACAAGACCGCGGATTTGATATTTTCGGGACAGAAAACACATATATGATGTACAAATCTGTGTCATCGTCTCTGCCAAAGGATATCACCGACTGTGCTTGGGCAATGTACCAAGATTTACTCAGGGTGACCTTCTGGTACGCATTTGGACCATGCAAGAATGCATGATGGCAACGTCTCTGCTCTATTGGTATGGACCATGGGAGCTAAGTTCGACGACCGATCACATTACTCTCGAATTTGCTCAACCATGGAAGGATAGACTACTCACTTCGCTTAACATCCAGAGACAACGAGCTGGCTGAGAGCCTACCCAGACAAGATGTTATGCTAACCAGGAACCGGAACTGGAAGAAATATTCTATAGACCTCCCACATACTCTGATATTGTGCAAGAAGTCCACGCAACGGACTTACGGGATAAGGTATATGGCGTGCTTGGTATTCTTCCACATCAAGTGGCACAGCAAATCAAGCCAGATTACAGCAAGGATTACAATTTCTGGGATGCTTACAGGGACCTTTCTAAAGCTATCATAAGTCAAGATAACGGTCTTTCTACCCGTTCTGTATGGTCTCTGCAGGTGTGCGACGAATATCATGGTCCTCTAGCTTCCTTCCTGGGCATTTGATCTTTCAACACCATGCCAGACCATTATCGGTATTCAGAAGTATAAAAATGGACTCGGATGGTCAGAGTTCCGGAAGGCTTCCTTTCAACGCTAACAGATGGTCAAAGTCGATCCCAAAATTCGTTGAATCCATCATGAAATGTGAGGGTATGTTCATTGAGGTGATACTCAACGCCACGCATGAGTTCAGGTACAACGGGCCTCGCGTAAAAGATGTATTCTGCCCTGATTTGAACGCTGAAGCCATCATTATCTCGGAAACATCAAAATTGGCACTTGCTCGTGCGTTACACCTCAATTGCAACATTGAACTATCAGAAGAGAGATGCGTATTGAGTAAGATGATATTAAACCCTAACGACCCATTCAACCCTATCGACCGCTCGATGGAAACGCTGATGCATTTGGGCTCCGGACTATTACCAAATCCCTTCAGCTGATTCTGGAACAGAACGCGCTCTTTCACATTCGAGGAGCTCCTCTATGGTCATACTTTACATCGGGCCCACCTGGGTTTCCCACAAACATCCACGAAGCTTTCCAGTGGTATGAAGTAATTATCAGACTGACGCACTGTCGGTTGTTTACAACCAAAACCGGGTCTGTGGGGATGGCTCCGCTGCACAGCCGCCCAGGCGACAGGATTGCCGTTCTCTTGGCTAGCAGCATGCCCGTCGTATTGCGACAAGTCGGGGATCAATACCACTTTATCGGCGGTTGCTTCATCGATGGATGGATGCAGGGAGAGGCTATCAATGCCTTTGAGAGGGGAGAGCTTGAGAAAGAGGATATCTTGATAACATGATGAACGGCTGTGGGACAATTCTCGTGACAGGAAGTCCTTTACTATGAGAAACAGGTGTGTTGACTTAGAGCAGCTTTTTGACCAACAACAGTCTATAAAGTTTGATCCCCCAAATGCACTTGAGCAACACAAATCTAAGATCTTGCCTGGGTAGTTGAGAGTTCTTGTAGGTTGAGGATCAGCGATCTTTAGCGGGACCCGAGGAGGCTCTGCTGCCTCTCTCTATCAATTATTATAGATATTGCCTCTTCCACCTCTTCTGAGGCTATAGATATTACGGCTATTTGTAAGTTTAGAGGATATTAACGGCATCGAGTAGATGGAACGTTTGAGGGCGTTAGGAAAATTGTATTTTTTAATATAATAACGTTATGATAAAAACTAAAAGTTGAGGACCGGGTATATATAATAGGAAGTAAGAATAAAAAGGTTCCCAATTCGGGTAAAAGAATTTCCTATTTAAAACATAAAAAACAATAAAAAATTTTATCGACAAGAAAACCTTCCTCTCACTCAGTCGTACCTCCTTCATAAAACTCAAGCACTGAAACTTGCACGCAGGAGGAAAGGAGTTCACGGACTGAGACTAGCTTGTAGATTTTGGACAAACGGAAGATGCCGCTGAATATCGCGCAGAGTGATACCACATGCAACAGTCCGCCAGCCTTGACACCATCTGATCAGCTAGTTCAAATCACGAAAGCATGGTACATCTTCCAGATCGGTCACGTACCCGTCTTTCCCGCAGTTGGCATCATGGAAGCGGAAGTATCCGCTGCAGGTTGATACGTTGTTGAACTAGAAAGTCAAATATGAATCTCAATAGATCTCAATACATTTCAATAGATCCGGTGTGGGGACGGTATGTTGCTCGAATGGGAATAGTCTTTTTCATTTGACAGCGGTGACAACGGCAGCGATGATTAGGGTCCGTTGACGGCTCTAGAGCCGTCTAGCCTGCTGCATATGCGGGTATGTAGCAGGGGTTAGCGCGACCTCGAGATCTCTCGAGCACTCGCGACATACTTCTAGGTGTCTTCCCTAAGCTGTTGTGCATTCAGTCGAGTTGACGGCACGACGCCTTGGTGGAAACATCTCTAACCTAGTGCTTCATAGTTCCTGTGTAAAAATCGATAGTTCCTCCGTCACAAGTACAGTACGTGTGTGCAAACATCAACTAGCGCTTGATGCTAATGCGCAAGACAATAGCACCATTCAAGTACAGTCATCCACGGGAGAAAAATGGCGAAGAGAGATATTTGGCGTGCGCGAAGATCTCAGATGAGCTGGGTTTGCACTGACGAGATCAAGGTGTTTATCTTTCGGCGGTGAAATGAAGTGGATGTCATTACTGGGCATAATAGAACAGTCACGAGATGGTATATAAATATGTTGGAATATCACCTAAGATCTGAGCTCGAGAAATCATTCTCACCCCGAGAGCAGTTTCTTTCACAGTTCTTTTGAGGCCCAAACAACTTAAATATGCACGCCAATGTCCTTGGCTCACTGCTGGCGGGCGCGGCGGTTGCTGTGGCCCAGCAAATTGACTTCAGCCTAGCCGGAACCCCGGTGCTGGTCGACGTCCCATCCACCGGTAGCGAAATTATCACGTTCGACGTTCAGTCTGCCGTGGACAAGGTTTCGTCTTCGGCCCAATCGGGCGACAACAAAACCGACATCTCAAACTCGCTTTCCTCCTCATCCACTGTTTCGTCGTCCAAACGCAGCCCAGTCCGCCGCGCAGCTTGTGACCCCCAGCCTTCCGGCGCTGGTCCTACGCCGAACCCAGACACGCCGGAAGCGTTCTCCAGCGACTCATATTTCAGCTCGGCGGCCAAGGGCGCGCCTGTGCCGCACGGCTATGTTCAGACATTCCAAAACCTGAACGCGTCCAACAACGCAAACGGGTACATGGGATACACATTGCTCTCGTCGTATGACGCAGCAGCATGCGCGGCGCAATGCGACTCTATCTACGGGTGCGAGTCCGTCAACATCTACTTCGAGCGTGATCCGACTGTCGAGCCCGGCGATGGCTGCTCGAACCCTGCGAGCACGACTAACATCAAGTGCGTGTTTTGGGGCGGGCCAGTGTCTAAGGACAATGCAAACAACTATGGACAATGGCGCGACGACTTTGACGTGGTCATCGCTGGGTCCAACGGCTATGTCAACCACACCATTGCCCCGGCTACTGGCTACGGGGGACCCGAGTTCTTGGGCAATGTGGCGATTGATGCGCCGTTGGGCTGTGGGCATATCGATACGCACGTTGATACTAGCGTATTCCTTGGTGGTCCTTGTAAGTCATCGATTCTTTATCTCCCTGCTTCCTTTGAGTCACACGATGCCTTTTTGTGCCGATACCAATTTGTTGATCTCTTGATGCTGTGCCATGACCTTGAGTTATTTGAGACTGATGTCAGCGCCCCCCTTTTCCAGTCGATGCGACCCTCTGTGCAACTGCTTGCGACGTCAAACGGAAGCTAGCTGCCGCTGCCAGCCCTCTTCTGGGTCTGAAGACGTGTAACTTCTTCAACACGTACCTTCTGAACAAAAACGGCCTCAGTGTTGGACAATACTGCGTCTTGTACTCGGCAGCTTGGGGTTAAACAGTATGCGACTAACGCCGGCGGCAAGAACGGATCTGATACGTTCTCGGTTTCGGCCAGCTATAGCTTCACCTTTGGGTCGTATTCCCCTACTGCTTGTTAAGGTGTCAAGCAAAGGTCGAACTCGGCTAGGAGACATTCAGAAGTTGAACGGAAGTACTAAGTCGAGGGTATCTAGTCCATTATAATATATCCTACGAGAAAATAAAGCTGCTAGGTATTTGTTCCAGATAATAGATATGTATATTTATAACATAGCAACAATTCACCTAAATCCCGATAATTCTCCGGATACTCGCGTTGCTTGAAATGTGCCTTTAGTACTGTCAGAAATAAGCGATGCTATCGTTATATCCGACGGGCATCCGTTATTGCATGTGGCCTCTGGGCCGTGACCTGCCGATGGTAGCTTACCCAAGCTCACGTAAGTGAGGAATGTATGTGGTGGCTCCCAGTTGCCAATTAACACTCGCATATTTTCGTGTCCAAATAAAAAAATCTTTATCCCCATCATACAAGCGACTTTTTTGTGTTTCCGGACCTTTCACAATTAACAAATATCAATTCGACTAAATTACATACCAGTCATCCAACGCCATGTGTCAGCACAGAGACTCATCGCCTAATAGCGACCAACTGGGTCGAAGGGTTCCTGTCATAAACTTTCCTGATGATTGGAATCAGAATGGTGGTCGATCATCTCCAGAAGTTTGTAAAGTTTGCAAATGGGCCGGTGATGCTAGCTCCCTCTTCCACTGGCAGATGCACAGAACCATGGGACCGTATGAAAGTGCAAGGGCGAGTAGCTGTATATCTTGTCAATTCAGCTCGTGCTGTCCTGGAAAGCTGCGTCTTTCTTGCCTTCAACACGAACCCCAATCCAAAGTCCACGCTAGTAATGAATTCCACTATAAAAGACGACAACAAATTTCAAGTATTGTCAGGAAGGGCATGCTAGACTGTTCCCCAATGCTGAGTGTCTTCATGCCCTCGGAGATATCTGCAGATAAAGGTACATCACCTCCTCTGGGAATACCGCAACGCCGATCAGATATCGATACCTCTTCGCATCGAACCTCATCATGGGCACATGACCAGATTTCACAGTGCTTACAGACCCACTCCAGCTGTGCCGACTTCACGGGTGCAACAGGAACCTTCCTACCTACGCGCCTAATTGACCTGGAGCATTTCCACTCCTCCAAGGATGTTGTCCTTATAGAAAGCACGGATCTCCGATAGACACACGATACGTAGCTCTGAGTTATTGCTGGGGAAAGGATCAGGCTCAATGCCAGACGACAAGGGCTACGCTGGAAGAACGTAAGCAGCGGATACCCTGGTCGAGCCTACCACAGACTTTCAAAGATGCCTGTTCGCTTCGCTCGATCTCTCCACACTCGATATCTATGGATTGATGGTGTCTGCATCATACAGGGAGATGCAGCAGACTGGAACTACGAGTCGGGAAAGATGTTCGATGTCTACAGGAACGCATACGTGACGCTAGCGGCTGTTTGGGGAGATAGCAGCACATCAGGATTATTCCTACGTCTCAGGGTAAATTGGTGGCCGAACTGACATTTAAAAACCACAGTTGGCCATTACATGCCTTCAAATCCCATTCTCAATACCCCTATTGGGCACCTGATGCAGACAAATTGGAAGAACCATCCTCCTTGTTCAAACGTGCCTGGGCTTTCCAAGAACGTCTAATTTCTCCAAGGGTGTTATTCTTCACCAAGCACGATTTGTACTTTGAATGTTTCAGTCATATGGCCTGCGATTGTGGTTATATGCAGAACACATTTTCCATATGGTTGGCAGGCCTTGACACGGAGAAGCATACTTTTTTCCGAGTATTAACCGATCGCACTGGACACTCGGATGCTGAGAATGACGGACCGCAAATTGAATGTCGGCGAAGACCCTGATGAATCTGACAACGCCTGGTCAGACTGCTCGCCTTACGGAAGCGAATCTGACTTTTCCTTGTCAGACTACTCGGTTTCCCGAAGCGAACCAAATCAGCTACGAACAATTGAATCATTCTGGAGAGAAACAGTCGGTAAATTTTCCATGTTACAAATAAGCTTTGAGTCCGATAGACTACCTGCCATCGGGGCTATAGCTCAAGAGTTCTCTCGGCGTCGCCCTAATGAGTTGTACCTAGCTGGTCTCTGGTCAGGTTCTCTTCTCCACGATTTGCTGTGGCACAGAGAGGTAGAAGACAATCCTGGTCCCTTATCCGCTCGAAGGCCGGGGACACATACAAATCCAGGAATGTCTCAAGATGCGCCATCTTGGTCTTGGGCTTTTTGTGGCGCCGAGGTTGACTGGTCACGTCACGGGTCCGGCTTCAACCTCGTTGGTGCGAACAAAGCCGAAATAATCGAAGCCAAATGTTGGTACAAAACAACAATCCTTTTGGAAGCCTAGACAAGGCTTCACTGATGCTACGCAGCGAGCTGTTTCCATGTTGGATGACACGAAAGTCAAAAAATCCTGAAGCGGAAGACTATATGGTGCTACACTGTTGCTCTGGGTATAAGTTACGCCTGTTACGTCTTAGCCAATGCTACATAGATATGCCTAACGAAAGGTATGTCCAAGAGCATCCTTTGGGGTTTAGCTACAGAGTTTATATATTTTTCGTTGGAGAGAATATTTCAGCCGGGAGTAGGAACAGTGAGCTTCGAACCAAGTTCTACCTGTTGCTGCGTTCTGTAGACCGCCAGAAAAATATATTTAGGCGACTAGGCGTGTTATACTGGGAACAAGATACCGACGAGGAATACGACAGAGTACCAAAGGCGCAGTGAAGCACAACTCTGACCAACACGAGAAGATCGGGGAAGAAGCAACCGTTGTCAGTAATCATTTGATTCGCAAGCGAAGGGAGGGGATCGAAACGGTTTGGGCTAGACTCGATAGGGCCGATATTTCAAGAATTCCCAAAGGAAATAGCAATGCTTGAAACTATAACAATCATATAATAAAGGGTCTGTTACGAAGTCACTACGGCCACGCTCAAGGGCCACCAAACTAGAACCGATAGAGACTCAGTCCGATATAGCGCCACCACCGGAGTCGAGGACTGGTTAAAGTAGGCGGTAATCAAAAATCTCGGGCTTGCTTAATTATAATCAATTTTTGCTGAACACCTAAGTTAGTTAAATATCTTAACCTAAATTTGGAAACTTTTAAGGTTATTCAACTATTATTATATACTTCTATACTGGGATTAGGCCGAGTGCTACCAATGCAAAATGACTATCTACCTTCTTGTACTGCATTTTGAGCCTCGGAAGGAGGCTGTTATTAATGCTCTGTAATTCCTAATCATTGGGTTTGGCAGATCCAGATCACCATTACTTAGCTTCAGACGAAAACATCATGTCCTTGTTACCTATTCAAATTAATTCTTTCCCACTATTATGTATACCAGAGTACGCCAATTCATGTTCGTCAGCATGTTTTTTACTTTGTTTCGACAGCCATAGGCCTCGAGGCTTCCGCATCCTTAGCGGGCTGGGTTCAACCTGTCTGAGCTGAAGAGACTCGTGCTCCTCTCTAGAGACTCTGACGGTTATCCTATCTGCCAGTTCCCGCATTCCGCGGTCGGTCGTGAGGTCGATCTCTCTTTTTAACTTCGCATTTACAGCTACAAGGTTTGGGTCAACCCAATCCATGCCCCGGCCCATGGAACAGGAATGTGAGGGGTGACCCTTTCCAGACAGGTAACCTTTGTCGGTACGTTGAGAGGACCGTGAGCAGGAAGAAGACCAATGTCAGACCCGTGAGCACAGCGGGCAGAGAACCCAGTCCCAGTTCACTTTGACGCAAATGGCGTAGTGGTATTCTTGACCGACAGCTCGCTCACTGTGGCTGCATACCCGTGCGTGCGGATCCAAAGGGTCATCGCGTCTGCGAGCCTACCCATAGCACCATTGATTGTTGTTTCGTTAACACGTGAGGAATCGAACAAGGAGAGAAGCTGGGTTGGACCCAAATAGCTAGGGTGGGTGGAACCATCCGGGTACTCACGCTGAACGACCCCAGTGATAAACTGGTTCAAGATATACGTCCATATATCATTCCCGAAAGACGCATCGATAGTGTATAGGCACTTATGTGCCAATAGCGACTCTGGAATGCGGCATTTTGGGGTGTCAACACCGGGTTGAATGTCAGGTTATATGGCATCCAACGAGTGTTGTTGTCGACTTTGTAACCCGCTGCGATAAGCCCCTTTTTCTCTTCATCGTTGGTACACTTCACGTCCACGAGCCGAGAAAAGCCTGCAAGACAACCAGTCCACTTATCGACGCCGATTCACCATACCCCCATGTCATATTTGCCTCAGATTGTCCAACTAGTGTCTCCGTTAGCCGTCCACCGTCCACATTGGCGGTATAGCTGCGAACACACGGCTGGAGTGAGCAAGTAGCCGCACCCCATTGCCGACACCACAAGTGTTGTTCGATGCCGCATTATCACAGCCTGTTCGGTTTCCGAGCCCATTTGGGTCGTAAGGTGTAAGTGAGACATCTGACTTCGCGAAGATCAGGCCCATATCGTTGCCCAGGCTGATGGAACTGATAGTATTTTGAGGGGCAGACGTAGCCAGGTTCCTAGGAATCTTACCGACCCCGAAAACATTCTGCCTCGGTGTAGTTACCGTGAAGTTGTCCGTATCAATCCCATAGTGAAAATTCAGCGACAGGGGCGTACTGGTCGAGGTCAATATGGTGGTCAGGTTCCAGTCAGCTATAGCCGAATCATAACAGCTTCCTAGTTCGATTTTCCATCTTGGTATACCATGCATTGCTCTTGGATCTCTACATTGTCCGATTGGTCCTCACAGATACTACAGTATGCTAGGCTACTGTATTCTGTGTTGAACGTGCAATTACCTGTGCCGCATGTGAAGTCCGACAGGTTTTGGGGTGTGTAGTATCCGGAGGCAAGGGATCCTAAAAGATCCGACGGGAAAGAATTAATGTCGTAGCTCAAATAATTTGTACGGGCACTGATGCTGGTAGGCCTTTGTTCTCGAACCGCTTGCAGTCTACAGGCTTGACCAACTGCTGAATGAACGGATCAACTGCGACAGCGGTGATAATGATCAAAGCTGCCAATGCAGTCAGGGGCTGGCGAACATGGTGCTTATAGAGCCAAGAAAGAGATCCCATGGGCCCTTGCGCAGCCTCACGATACCCGACCATGTCTTTCAACGGCCGTGGCTGGAGGAACCAACTCCACTGAAGCTGACCAATCCCGGAAGTTAATATCAGTAGCATGCTTGCTTTCATTACCACCGCATATATAGAGAGTAGAGCGTTGATGGTAATTGAAAATGGCCATTGAGGCAGTGGCTGCCCATCGTGAGGGTAGAGTGTTGCCAAGATAGCGAATAGGGAAATTAAAAGCAGGCAGCAGTTTGCTATCTCCCATTTCCAGGGACTCCAATGCTTTCGGTTCCTCTCGGGATGCGTCGTCGATTCCTGAATAGGCTGGATAGTGGAACTTGCGTTCTTGAGGGAGTCGTCAATCGGAACTTCATCATACTCTTGAGGCATGCCAGGTTGAGTGTAATATTCGGCTCCCATATAAGGGAAATGAGAGTCTAGTTGGAAGGCGTACTGCTCGAATTGTTCGTTTTCTGAGAGAGGAGATGGTGTCCATCGTTGGGCATGATGTTGCCCACCCGGTATAGTTGACTCCATCAGAGAAGTAGCCAAGGCAACATTGAGTTGCCAGATTCTAGACTAGGTCATGATCAACGTCTTGATCCGAGGGATGCGAACTTGGCCTTATTTATTGGTCTCTTGAGTCCCTAGGCTACTCGGCAAGCCTTAAGGAATTCTCGGGCTTTATGAACAGCCCATAGCAGTACTTATAACTTACATATGATGCGCATTGTGCAGTAAATCTTACCCGCCGCCCACTAACCGATCTCGATCTTATCGTCTTTTTTTAACCCTGGTCCGAGAGTCGTAGTGTCACGATAATCACGGAGATCTATAAGTAAAGTGGGTAGGCCATGGGCCGACCCCTGCGGGCCACCCCAACCACCTTAATTACGCGCTTTTTTAAAGATTAATCTCTTACGCGTGTATTATAATATTTTTATTATTTTTACTCTTATAATTGAATTTTTTTTATTATTAGATTCGTTTTTTTTTGCTTTTTTTAACGATGCCGGCTATAGATTATAAAAGCGCGCAAAAGCTATAATTTATAACGTTAAACTTAGTATACTTATCCGAACAGCTATAAAAAAGTAATAATCCCTTAATTGTATATAGTACGCTGTTTTTAAGGGATTCTAACTAAAAAATAGTTAAATCGCGACTTTTAAGCTTTATTATTTTATTTAAAATTATAGTTATTAAACTAAGCGATTATTTAAGCTAAGCTAAGCTATATGCCGAGCTTTATAAAGTTTTAGTCCGTTGTTTAAAACTTATTACGTATTTTTAATAGTATAAAAATATTTAGCTAATAATAATATCGTTATTTTTTAACGCGTAATTTAGCTATTAAAACTGTTTAAACTAATATAATTAATTATTTAAGGGTTAATAGGGCTATAGTTTATAATATCTAGCTTTTTTTTATTTAAATAAAAGCTTTTAAAGTTTACGATATATTTTTTATTATATTTATAATAGCAATAAAATTAGTTATAGTTAAAAGGTTAATAATAATTATTATATAATAGCCGAGTGCGATTTTATAAAGCTATTAAAAAAAACATAAATTAAAAGGAATAGATTATTTTTTTAAAGTATATTTATAATAATAGCGAAGCTTTTCTGCTATTTATTATTTTTTAAAGGCATTTATATATAAAGTTAATAGTTTTTAAAACAAAATTTAAAGCTATAAAATAATTAGTAATTTTATATAAGTTTTAATAAATAAATAAATAATAAAATTATATTGTTTTAGCTTTATAAGCTGTTTATTTTTTATAAAAAAGCTTATTATAACAATATATAAATAGTTTTAGTATATAATAGCTACAATTTATATATAAATAATAATTTTTTATAATAATATTTAATTAATAAAATATAGCTTATATTTTATAAATTATATTATAATTATATATTATAACCGTTAAATGTAGGAGTTTTTAACTTATTAAAAAAAAAATTAAAATTTTATTTTAAATTTTTAGATTTTATAGGGCTAAGGCTTAAACTTTCGAAATTTAACTTTTTAATAATTTTCCGGCAAGCTAAAAACGATATTTTAAACATTAAAAACATTAAAAATGCTTAAAAAGCTACTAAGATTATTCTATATAATTTTACGAAAATATTATTATTAAAATTTATAATATTAGAGTTAAAAAGTATAGCTTAAATAAAAGTTAAAGCAAACTTACCTAAAAAGCGTTCTAAAATATTAAATTTTACGGAAATTATTATCGAAAATATTATTTTTATATTTTTAAGCAGTTAAAAACTATTTAATATAAATAAAAAACTAACTAAATATAATAATAACCTATAAATATTAGTATAATAGTTATTATTTAAAAAAGCCTCGAAAACTTTTAACCAGTAAGTTAAAAAATTAGCGAACTTATAGCGAAAAATCGACGTTTTAAAAACTAAAAGCTGCAAAAAAAAGCTTATTTATCGCTAAAGAGTTAAGCTTTTTATAAAGTTACAGCTCGTAAAAATAAGCAATATATAAAAAGCTTTACGTCGCTTATAAAAGAAGGTAATATACGAAAATAAAAACAGCGATTTCGAAGTGCCAGGGCAAGGGGGGGTTATTCCTAAGGACCTAACAGAAATAGAAGAATATATTAAGGTCAAAAACACTAAAAACTAGGTTATCGTGGCTATATTTGCTATAAAAAAAAACTTCGTTCAATTGCAGTGATTTACGTGTTAGGTGGCCCGTAAGGGGTCGGCCCGTGGCCTACCCACTTTACTTAAATAGATATCCAGGCTTAGGACATGGCAATTCTGGTTACGCCTTGTGACAAGGGCCTGTGCTCAGGTGCTTGGATTTTAGAGTTCAATTCAGCTAATAATCTCTTTGGGGTCTCTAGGGGGCTCTGATTTCCTCATTCTGACTTCAATGTAACCTCGCCCAAAGCCCTCAATTTATAGACGAATTCCCATGTCCTCTGCCTCCTCGCAGGCCTCCTCCGAAAGCCTGACTCCTCGAGAGGGGTCGAGGCTATTTTAACCAATACGATTATACCAATATATTATGTCTCAGCCCACGATAATGCCTCGGAGCGGTGCCGGTCTTCCAGGACCTTCCAGGACCTTCCAGGAGTTTCCAGGAGTCTGTGTGGCTTCTGCGGCTAGGTCCTATGGCTGGGCCCTAGGGTGGTCCGTGTGACACGCCTTCATTCCATGTATCACTAGGTAACGCGCGTGAGATGGTTTCATTCAATTATCTTGACAAAAACCTCCGCACTCGATCGCCGTTTAAGGACGCAACTAAAAGACTAAAATGGGCAACTTTAAATATGGCCTTTTAGATAATCGTAGGGACATCAATGCTAACCTTTGAGCTCTGCTCGGTATAGTAAATACCGAAAAAGATAGGGGCCGTGCAGCAAAGCACACATTCTAACTCGTGGTATAAGGGTCCCACATACCAACTACCGAGATCGTACGTACCGCGCATATAATCATGTAAGTGCAACCCCTGTACGTACGAAGTCCCAGCTACACATGTAATTCCTGTTCTATTCCGAGACGGTGACACAAAAGTAAGAGGGCGGAGCAACTAAAAATGAGGCTGTTCAGGCATGTGATTGAGAGGTCTCCCATCCGTACGGAGGCAAGAGCTTGGCTCCCTAGAAGCCTATGGCGATATTGAAACGTTCCTCCTGAACCCTTGAGGAAAGCCCTTGCCACAGCCAAATATACTTCACTTTGATATACTAGTTTATGAATAGTATCTGAGCCTTTCTCGTCGGACACTATTTCACGCCCTACGATAGATGATATAGTGGCTAAAGGATTGATAATACGTGCGTGAAGAGGCTAGCGCCCTGAAGGATTGCGTTCCGCCATGAATCTCTGTGTTTGAGCCGGAATCAAATCTAAGTTGTGTAAACAATTCTAGTGGCATCAAATACCATAGGAGATAGATTAGAGCCAAAAAGCCCTAGGTTATTTGGTTTACTCTATGCTGGAAACAGGCATTGTATAAAACGAATTCGTGACGTATTATAGACGTATTATTTATGAGCCTGAAAGTTGACGTCGAAATCGAATTAAGGTGTCGTAGTCGAATATAACATAAAGAAGAAAAGTCTGCCTGCCCACCTAATCAAGTACTCGTCAAGCGAGTTTGTCAGTGGAGATGTATCAGTATCAATATGATAAAAAGTGACTCAGGCCAAGCCATTGTCTCAAGGTCCTCGCGAGGTTCGAACTTGTGCGAATTAACACGAGATTATTTATTCCGTGGAGATCCCTAATCTGCTGTTTTATCCTATTTGAGCTGCTTCATTGATCTCCCACTATCTAAAAGTTGCAGCAATCATCAAAACACCATGCTTTGCCCCCTATTGACAATTGCCTTCGCGGTAGCTCTTCATAGTGAATATGCCCAGGCAGCAAAATTTACAGTTCTGGCAACTCTCGACACTCATGAAAATATCTGGAAAAGCAGGAGTCTTCATCCGACGGCGCAATATCGACTGAAGGTCAAGCAAGCTGAGCGGACATTATGTATGAAGAGTTCAAGGAGCGGGCATCTCGAGTCACTAATTTTGAGACACTTGCCTGAATGTGAGTAGTCTGTATTGCCGCTGCTATGACTGGGTCCAATTTTGAAAAGAAAATCGCACGAAGATATCAAATCAATATTTCCCGTTGCAGACGAAGTCTCTTGTCATGAAATCCTAGGTTGATTTTGAATGATCTCCCTTATAAAGCGGCGCCTTCCAACAACCCCTCGCGGACTTTGATCCCAAGACTGCAGACAACCACTTATCCTTAACATTGAGCGTAGGTCACCATTCATTGAAGCAGAACTTGCTGTAATTCAACTGTTAGAATTGATTATTTGGCGGTGCAGCGCTTGCGGCAGTAATTGAAACTCATCTAAACGTCGCTTTCGCGTAATAATCGAGCCAAGCGCATTCTCTTGATACTTCAACGCTTCGACTTCGCCAGCGCATCAAAAGAAGAAACGAATCTGGTGCGCAGTTACAGCACAAACATACCTGTTGCTCTGGAGAGATTGAATCTACCTAATGCAATACTATACTTGGATGTCGGCCATAGCAACTCTCTAGACTGGTTCTGGCACCGGCTTGGGGGCCCGGCAGGACGCGGCGACGGGTAACGACACGCTCGATGCATTTGTTTGGGTTAAACGCCCCGGCGAGTCGGATGGTGTGAGCAGCGAACGAGGCAGAGACGAGGTGGGATGCGCTGCGAAGTCTGCGATGAGGCCTGCGCCGGAGCGGGATGTTTGGTTTCGGGGGTTCTTTGACGTGTTGGTGCGGAATGCGTATCTAAAGCTTTGAGAATGGAGAATAGTGCGCCAGTTTAGTAAAATGCAACGCTTCACCATCCTGAGTGCATGTGCGAAGGTCCCGTAACTGTGGTTGTAATTACCCGATCGCGTCTATGGAGTCATGCTCCCTCTATTGTTTATTATCTATCATCTATGGTCTAGTATCTCTGCTTGTCTATAACGCGTGCGCAATGCTCTAAGATCATGCAAAATGCTGTCTTGGGCTCTAAAAAAGATATCATCCACCAGACATCAGCCGTGCCCTAGGAAGCCCAACCGATTTTAAAAAGGCGATATTCACTTTCGTCTCCACGTCCTATACCACTTGGTCGCGCAAAACGCTCCTCGTCGAGTATAGCCAGCGCACGGCCCTGTGAGTTTCGCAACCCATCGCGTCCATTGAACGACGCGTGCACCGTCCCGCTGATGCCTTCGAATTTGCCCGTCGTCCGCACCGTTAGCATCAACCAAAAGACGCCGTCCGGCTTCAGCATGCGCGCCGTACAATCTCGAAGCCATACAGCGTGCTCCGAGTCGTAAATTACATCCGTCGCGACGAGCACGTCGGCTTGCTCGTTCAAAGGTCGAGAGAGATCAGGAGTCTCCCAATCAAGTGGTGCAGCTTGAATGTGAACCGACGACGGCATCTCTTGACCTTGATTGGGGAAATTCTTGATTATATTTGCTCGTAGGTTCGCGAGAACGGTCGGATGAAAGTCTGTTGCAATTATTGTCGGCGTCGACACACCAAGGCGCGGTAAAATCTTGCCCAGCGCAATCCCCACGAGCCCAGTGCCAGCACCTAGCTCGATGATGCGTGGTGTGGAACCTAATGATTGTTTCGTGAATTCAGATGGGCGGGAGTTGCACACATCAATTCAGTAAAAATGAAAGCGGCGCCCCAGCTTTGTAGGCCGACATCAGTATGATCGGTATCATCTTTGCCAGCTAGGCCATCGGTGACTTGCACGGTGATGGTTTCGGTTTGGCTGCTTTTCCCGTTCTCTCCAGCTTCGTAAGAGTCTAGATTCAGCGTGAAGTGATAGTCCCTTGTGATTTCGGTGTCCTCATCTTCATCCTCACCCTGGCTAAAGAATGAAGCCAAGATGCACGATGCCTCATCGATAGCGCGTTGTCGCGAGTCATCGCCCTCAAAACAAATGAGCTCCTCTGCGCGACCCAAGAACCCTGTCAGCCAGCGCTCGGCAAAGGCACGCTCGTAAGGGTCATCGCGAAGCTCGAAACCCTCTTCATCCTTGTCATTGCCTTCATCATTGTCAGATGCATAACCGGAATCTGCCGCTGCAGGTAGACCCTTCGGCGCCGAGCTCGTCTGAAAGCCAGTGATGTCGGCAACGGACAGTAGATGGCGTGAAGGCCACCTAACGCATCCAAGATGCAAGACTCGGTCCGGGTGTTAAGCGAGCGTAGAGCAGGCAAGCTGCTCGACGGAGGCAGCGGGCGCCTCGCCGGGCTCATTTGAAGCCGAGTGCCCTTCCTGTAAAGCTAAACGATGCAACAATGGACCCTGAATTAAAGGAGAGAAACTCAAAGGAGAGTTTGGGCTCCGATCGGTAGTAGTCGTTTTGAGAGTTGTGAAAGGGGCTTATCTTAGTCCCGGACCAGTCGAAATGAAGCTATCGTGAACGTGGTTAATAAAAAAAATTTAAGCCCCGGATTTCCAATTGTGGATTTGTCAAAGTCGCGGGTCTAGACTAATCTCACCCGCCCACCACACCAACGGCATTGCTACCTATGGATGTATTATCCGGAAGTCAGATCTGGGCAGGAAGGTGGTTACACAGATAACGTAGTGTTCACACTGAAATGACTGGAAAATCCAGGTAAACCTGTGCTTTCGGGCTAATTAATAGCGATTTCCTAGGAGCTTATCGTGGATCTGACATCTGCACATGTTGAGGGCTCGCTTGGGGTCTGGTTTACGTCAGGCTTTGAGTAAGCCTATTGTGAAGTATTGTATACTAGACACGTTAGAGCTTTTCGAATTGTCGTTCAAACATTAGATCCAACCGCACGGTAAACTTTTCGCCATGCTTCACTTCCTGCCCAGAATGCCACAACATCCTCTGTTGAAAAACCAGAGCTCTGCCTACCTTTGGCTTGACATCGAGAAATGGGGCCTCTTTTTCCTCTCCCGTCTCATGTCCCAATTCAGCTGCTTTCTGTCGTTTGCCGACCTGGCTTGCCCAGAATCGCGTCTCGCCTCCGCCACTTGATTCCCCATTAGCACCCTCGGGCGCATCGTTGAGGTAGATCTGACATGTCAAGAAGCTTTTCTCGTCCTTTCCCGGGCGCGCATAGAGCGCATCGCAGTGCGGCTTGAAATAGTGGCCTGCCTGGTAGCGCAAGAAACTCAGACGCTCATTGGCTTCTTTGATGCGCCAAACAGTCTTCCTGGCGCCCATGCTCGCCTTGAGATGCGAAGGGCCAGCAATAACCTTGGCCAGCTCATCACCCTTTCGGAGAGCTTTGACTTCTTCTGGAAGGTGGGCAACAATCCGATCATAGAGCGCTGACGCCCATTCCGGGGAGAAGACAAGAATGTTTTGGCATTCTCGAAAGGAATTTCCTTTGCTCAGAATTTGCCAATCATCCCCGGCGGCGCTCTGAAGTTGAGCACATTCGTCAGGGCTCAGCAAATTGTCGATGGTCAAGGCGAAGAAAGTGCTATACTCCTCTGCTAGAGGCGAGTTGGCAAAATCAATGGGCGTAGTATTGACAACCAACCCCTCAGGACTGGAGGGGTCGATCAGGGGCCCATGGCCCTGGGATTTGAGGACTCCATGGCGAGGGTTGCAAAGGCCAGCGGCTGGTGTATTACGCATACTGAACTGGATAGGCTTTGTGTAGATAATCAAAAGAATTACATGTGAGTTGGAGGCATCTTGTTACCGGATGAGAATTTCTTGCATGGCTGGCGTTAGCTCTTATAAAGTCGAAAGACAAAGTGTGACTCAAAGCATGACGACACAGCCTCATACCAACATCCTATGGCATACCTGCGGAGGGGTCTACTGAAGTACCTAGTTTATGGTACCGGTATGGAATGGGAGGTATGTACCAAATAGCTGCCAATACCTATTTGAACCTCACGATGCTGTTGATCTTGCTCGGTAACCGGTCAGTGATTTAACTTGAGCTTAGAATAATTTATATACATAAATATAAATGTTAACCCAGGCATCAATCACAATACCTAGGTAGGTACCTAGGTAGGTGTCTTTGTTAAAAGCTGGCACAGTGAAGTATACAGTGTTCATAGCGCAGTATGCGTATATCAGGGCGGTTCTCTTACTGTGTGCAACCCAAGTCTCCCCTTGCACTTTCGGATTCCTGGCGCCCACTGCAGAAATCCGCCGTTTCGTAAAAAAAGCGAACGAGTTTGAAAACCTACATTATACCAACCTGCTTGGCGTGCGACGAATCGCAAAGACGACGTGACGATCAACAACTGCATTCCACCCCGAACAAGTCCGACTCTGCCTGGCGCAAAGTCCCCTTCTCCTTTATAATCTGTTCCCCCGCGACACTCGTCACTTTCGGGCAACGATTCGTTCAGCCCTTGCGATCAGCACTCTGTCACGGCGTCTTGAGATATCCTGGGAAGCCGCCTGTCACATTACAGAACCTATCGCATACGTAGGTTGCGATTACTGCCCATACAACGTGCCGCACCTTCTTTGAAAAATAGGGCTCTCTGCCTGCCGCTTGAGGCAACGACGAATCGTCTCACTCTTGACTACCTTACCTACCTACCTAGTGCCCCTCCCCCTCCTTCCGCACTTCGCCCTCCATCTCTCCAACCTCGATCAACAGCGGACCAACATACTTGTCTCACCCTACCATCGACTTGCGATTCCATCCCACTCGTCTTGAGCCTCTCGCCTCTCGCTCTTCATACACCTAACGCCGTTCGCCTTCCACCTAACATTCAAGATGTCTGAGCAAGTGGATCTCACCACAATTCCCATCTCGCCCAATGGCGACAAGAACGGCGAGAAGGCCGACGCAGCCTCTGCCGACGAGCTTGTGACGGTTTTTCACGACAAAGATAATTTCAATGTCAAACACCCTCTACAAAATAAGTGGACGCTTTGGTTTACTAAGCCGTCGAGCGGCAAGGTGAGTCGGTTCCAGTTATCGCTACTTCTGCCGTATTACCATATTCGACTTGGCCATTCCAAATCCATACATTCTCAAGTGACATGCATCAAACTAACTTGCTCCCTTTTCTCTATCCTTAGGGCGACAACTGGAATGATCTTCTCAAGGAAGTCATCACCTTCGACTCGGTGGAAGAGTTCTGGGGTATCTACGTGAGTATTGGCCCAAGGGTCCTGCACGAGGATCATACTTCACCGCTTCTTGCGAGCCTATCAACTAACCAGTGTATCTATCCTTGATCCAACAGAACAACATCGCCCCCGTCTCCGAATTAGCCATGAAGTCCGACTACCACCTCTTCAAGGAGGGCGTACGACCTGAGTGGGAAGATATCCAGAATAAGCACGGCGGCAAGTGGTCTTATCAGTTTAAAGATAAGCGTAGCATCGACATCAATGATCTGTGGCTACAGACTATGATGGCAGCCATTGGTGAGACCCTCGAGGATGAAGACGACGGCGAGGTCATGGGTGTCGTTGTCAATGTCCGAAAAGCCTTCTTCCGTATTGGTGTCTGGACCCGCACCATCGGCAAGAGCATCCCCGGTCGCGGTGATGGCGATGTTGCTGGTGGTAAGGGGCGAACTCCTGAGAAGGGCCAGAAGGTCCTGCAATCTATTGGCAAGCGATTCAAGGAAACTCTCAACTTGCCTGCCTCTGAAAGCGTTGAGTTCTCAGGCCACACAGACTCAGCCCATTCTGGTAGCACCCGTGCTCGGGCTAAGTTTGTGGTTTAAACCTGGCCTACGGACGAGGATTTTCGGTAGGAACGGTGGCATGCGGCATGGCATAGGGTTTCTCTAGTAGACAGCTGTGGAAGGCATTACATTTGCTAGTGATCACTCGCTTGTATGTTAAGGGCTCAAGGGAACTGGCATGTATAATCCACCATATGGTGCTCGATACTTGCCTTGCGTTTCCGGTAATATCGCTTTCTGAAAGTGAAGTTGATGGATATTTCTATAGCTATCGCTAGACGAAAACGATCCATCTGACGTGGAACGAACTGAAAGTATAGCTACATGAGAAAACAAGAGCAAAAAAATAATCTCATAATATGTTCAAGCACGTTGTAGGATGACCGTCAAACCTGATTTCATCTAAAGCGTGAAGAATTAAGTATCCTACGTTCCATATCATCATTATTTGAGCAGTTTATATGTGGTGAGGCGTGTCTCGCACAGGCCAGTGCTATTCAGGTTTGAGCATAAACACGCAACGTACCTTTTCTGAGTCTATATATATATATGTATTTCCTGTCTGCCAGTCTCTGGCCATGATAATAAAATTCAAGCTAAATTGAGTGTGCCGGCAAAAAGTTTCCTTTCACCAAGTAGGCATAGCCATCTATTTACCTGATGATCATCTAGCAAGAAAGTCGATCCCACCGTGTCCTCTGTTGTGAAATATTGTATTTCGGCCTGCAAGTCTGTACGGGACATGGATGTTGATCAAGTTCAGCATGAAAACCTGATGATGACAAAGGGGTTACAGGGAAAGTAGATGGGTAAGCGCGGGAAGTTTAGGATTTTCCATCACTTGAAGGACCCGATATACACGTGAACCGAAACTGAGTAAAATAGAGTTATGTCAGTTTCATTTGGCACGCGCACATCTAACATTTCACGTAAGAAAGATAACTAGTGCGTATTCTACATACCGAGTTTAATGGTATAGTTTGAGTGTAGATTGGTTTTATGTACTGTTTAAGTCGCGATATCTCGCCTCGAGTAAAGTCGGGTGAGTCCATGTCTATATATAAGTACCGAATGTATGTAGATTCATGCCACCCAGTTTTCCAATGTAAACCTGTATACAAACGTACTTGAATGCTCCGGCCTCTATATAATGCTCCGCCCCATGAACGTGCTCATACAGCATGGATAATATGAGATGACGAAGCCGCTTTTGGTCTCTATTCTTTGTCATGTTGTTTCTGTCTTCTTTTGATAACTCACATCTCGTCTCCACTAAAGTCATCTAAGAACACCTGGCGAAGCAGGTTCTTCTTATTTATCTTACCCATCGCGTTCCTGGGGATGTGCTCAACGACTCTTAGAACTTGGGGTATCTTATAATTTGCCAGCCGGTCTTTCAGGGCCCGGCGCATGTCCATAGGCTTCCACCCTTGAGGGCAGATGGTACGATCGAGAATCACGACGGCCCCGACCTTCTGTCCCCATTTGCCTGACGGCACGGCTAGCACAGCTGTCTCGAGTACTTCCGGCAGTGACAGGAGCTCCCGCTCGACTTCTAGTGCGGATACCTTCTCACCACCCGATTTGATGATGTCGGCGCTCTGGCGTCCCAAGATAAATACATGGGACCCTGAGCCCACGTGCCACTTGTTCCGCTGGCGGCTGGCGCGGGTACGTTCCGGCGCACGGCAACATCGCCCGTCTTGAACCACGGCCCCTTACTGTCATCAGCGGGCACGAACTCCTTAGCAGTGGCTGTAGGGTTTGCCCAGTATTCGCGGAACACGTTTGCGCCACGTAGTTGGATCTCTCCCGATCGGTCAACCACATCCGATGGGATAATCTCATTTGTATCAGTATCGAAGAGACGCACTTCAACGCCTGGTAGCGGCCAGCCTACGCTACCATCCACACGATCTGCGAATTCCAGACCACAAGATAGCGCCATGCCAACTTCAGTCATACCGTAGCGTTCCAAGAGCACATTACCTCGGCTAAGGTCCTTCCAGGCCCGCTTCACCGGCGTCGGCAGTGCGGCGGAGCCCGAAATGGCAACGCGCATATGCTCAGGGCTTGCAGCAATGCAACCGGCCTCGGCGATTTCTGGAGACAATGTCTTATGTGTGGAAAGTAGGCGTGTGTAGACTGTTGGTACTACGGTGAAGAATGTTATTTTCTCGGTGCTCATTTTGGTGAATTTGGCTTCCGCTGCGTTGTTTACATTGCCGTTCATATGCGTTGATCTATTAGGTATTGGAATTGAGTTACTGCGGGCCACCTCGTTGAGGTCAGTAACTAGTTGACCGACTCTGGTAGTCTCCTGGGATGTTAAGACCGCACCGCCCATCTCGGGTGAGCCACCATGCCGGGACGCCAATTGCATGATACCATACAACTCCGCAGCAATTCTATTGATTGTAGCCGTATCCGACGGAGATAGAGCTGTGTCTGCGCTTACGGGGGTAGTAGCACCCGTGCTACACGCTTCTGAGGCGGTGCGGCTCACGGCGCATCTGAGGGTACTTGGAAGAGGCGTAGGGTTGTTTGTAATGCCATTGGGGACACCATTGGTCCTTACGGATTGGAGAAACGGGTTCGCAAACCGCCGCCACAGGGTGTCCGCGTTGAATGGGAAGAGAAACTCTATTGTACTTCCCGCAAACAGAGGGGCGATGATGGCATTGACGGTTCCGTGAATGTGGTGTAAAGGTAGGACATGAAGCAGCCTGTCCTGCGGAGTATATTTCCAGGCCTCGATCAAGGCGCGGCCTTGTGCTACGAGGGCGGTCTCTGGAATTAGAACGCCCTTCGGTCGTGCTGTCGTTCCCGAGGTATACAACATCATGCCTGCTCCCTCTGTATCGGTTTCATCCGTAATCGTAACCGTATCAAAGACAGTATTGTCCTGACCTAGCCCAAAACGCTTCGGCACTTCGACTACCTTGAGAGTGGGTTTTAACTCAGGATCTGTATTGGGCGAAGGTTCAGGCCATGGAGTTTTGAGTGTCTCTGTCGCTTTCGAGGCAAATTTGGTTGAATGAAGTAGCAATGACGCCTGGGATTGTGCGAGGATATACTGCAGCTCGGACGCAGGGAACGGGGGCGACAGGGGCAGCGCAATTGCGCGCGCGGCGAGAATAGCAAGGAATGTGACTATTTCGTATGAGTAAACCAATACATTGTATTTCTTGCGCAAATGTGCATTTTGGGCTGGATACGTTTCATACCGACATAATCATAGCTATTTTCTACGAGGAAGGCAATGCGCTCCCCACGAATATCGGTCTTCCCCGCTGCCCGGTATATGTGGTCGCGTGCCCGACAGATATCCGGAAGTAGCTCGCCATATTTGAACGACCGGCCCGAAAGACAATGCGCCACGGCAATGGAATCGGGGTCATGTCGTAATATGGCGTTAAAGAGAGGGAAGTTAGGCAAAGCGAGCGTGGAAGCCATTCTGAAGGAACCGAAGGACGTCTCAAGTTGAATCGCAAGAGGGGAGCGCCAAAAGCATGAGGAGGTGTTTGGCCGAGGTCTGGTTATATAAGTAGTGAATGCACGGCCAGGTACAACAGACCCAATATTACTATTCCTAGTAGCACGCGCACGGGAGGAAATTGTGGCGACGGACAGTGGGTGGAGAAACGAGCGTTGTGACCGGCAGATCATGTTGGTTTGAAGCAGTCAGCAACGAAGAGTTCGCAATACAGACAGACCATCAGACGCACTCCTCGCTGCCAGCCAACCGCAGTGACCCTGCACGGATCGGTGGTATTTTCAGGGGGCTTAAGATCTGATGTGGAGTACAATGCAGAGTAGGGATCAGGGAGACCAAGACAAAGTGTAGGTTGCATGACGAAAGAAGAAGTTTGTAGTAAGAGAGTAGTCATCCGCCTCCTGGAGGACAGACGGCCGAAGCCAGAATATCGATATTACGATTGTAACATTGATGTGATGTATGTGAAGTATCTAATATGATAATAATTAATATGGCGGCAGCATTGATGATGGCCAAGGACCCTTAGACTGGGATGATGATGAGGGAAGACGTAGTTTGGTGCGAATATGCTGCCCTTTCATGCTGCCAAGAGTGTTTAGCCTGCCAGGATTGGGGAAAATGGATGGATGGGCCGGCGAATGGCGAATGGCGAATGGGGGGGTCACCGATTAAAAAAGCAAGTAACATTAACCCGTCTAATCCATTTGATGGAGCCGACGGGAGATTCCCATTGCGTGGGTGGTGCTGCCGATCTTAAGGTTGTGTAGCACTTGATGAAGCATGCAATATGGGGCTGTTGGGAGTTTGTTGAGGCCCAGAATTTGGCAGGATTTTGGCATGTGGTGGGAAGTCTGAACAGAAGTCTGAATGCTAAGGTTGTTTTCAAATTCCAACTGGGCAGTCAGTCCACTGTCATCTGCATACTATGTAGAAGTTCGGCCGTAAAAAAATGTCCCTTGGGCTACAAAGCGTACTAAGCTAAGCTAGCACAGGCAGGCCTTACAGGGGGCTAGGCAGGGTATATCGGCACGGTTAGTCATCGGCCGCCAACCACGCCAACCAATCCAGGCGTAGCTCAATGATCGTACGGAGTCCGTCCACATAAGTATCTCAGAGCCTCACCCGGACATCAGAATTACGAACCACGAGGTTGCATTGATGTTGCGCCGAACCGCGGTTGCAGCTCTAGTACCGGCTGTGCCGATTCGGACACCATTGCCTGCACTATTGTTTTCGAGACGATTGCTATCCAGTGCGACAATGGCTTCCAACACCCGATGGAGGATGCTATCCGCACGAAGGTAGGATTTCTTTTCGTCTTATTTTCGTGGCGTTAGAACGCTGGCCGGGATTCCATGCACGAGTTCTATTATACCAATATTTTGGGATACTGGAGTATAAGAGCGAGAGATAGCCAGTAGATTTTATAAACATAATAATGACCTCGATACTAACAAACCATGGCGGCGAATAGGTCACTGAAGCACTCAGCCCATCGCGTCTCGAGATCTTCAATGACTCGCACAAGCGTAAGTCTATATAACTCTCTCCATATGTAGTATACTTCAACATACTTTTATTCGTTCCCCTCCCGCTTCTCTCTGAAATTTTATACATGTATACTCACACTATACCAGATGCCCACCACAAACCCATGCAAGGCAGCACATCAAGAGAGACACACTTCCGTATCGTTATCACATCCGATGCCTTCCAGTCTAAGATGCAGCCCGCCCGCCACCGCCTCGTATATGGTCTCTTGCGCGACGAGATGGCGGCCGATGGCGGCATTCATGCCCTGCAATTGCGGACTATGACCCCGGAGGAAGAGGAGCGGCAGAAGACGAAGGAAGACCCCTAAAGACTTAAGGATCAAGGTAAGGATCAGGGAGGCCGATGTGCTGTTCAGGGCGTTGATTTGTAAGACCAGATCTGTATGACTAAGTATGTGTTGGGGGGCACTAGACATTTAATGGCATCCGCTCAACTCCTCATATGACTGTGCTAATAGCTTGTTAAAACGTGACAACTTTATCGGTTAGACGTAGCAGGTTGAGAATAATCTAAGACAGACCTAGCTCTCTGTATAGACCCCTGAAGGCTAGGTTTGCACCCTAGTTAAGGTAAACGATAGGTAAGAAAGTTGCGTATTGCTTGAACATAATTACTGTATTTGTGCTCAACTGAGCTAAGGCGGGGGGTATCTGACTTTCTAACTAGCAATGAATATCATGTCGTCCATAAAACTCCATCTTAAGCGTACAATCCCATAACTACAACTATTCGCCGTACATAGTATTACTGCTTTTGTTTTTGCCCAGACGTAGGGGTGTTATTTATAGGAGCTGAGCTAGCGATACTCTCTCTTCCTACCATTCGCTTCTTGAAGTGTTTGGCGAGCCGGCGCCTTCGCCTTTCTGGGTCTTCGGCGGCTTTCGTGTCCTTTCGTCTCACAGTGGGTTCTGGGGCAAGGGAGTTTCGAGCGGTGTTCTTAGACCGTCCTGAATGGTTGCTCGCCGTACTGCCTGAGTCAGACCACATTCTGCCATGGGTGCCTGAGGTAAAGCCTAGAGATACTCGCTTAGGCCCCTCAGAACGGAGTTCGCTGGTTGCGATTCTCTTATGTGCAGTCGATTCCGACAGAGATCTTGTTAATACATCACGATGTACTGGCCGGCTTTCTATGCCACCAAAGGATTTATGGAATGGTATACGGTGATTGGCTGAGACAGACGGTAGTTTGGGCTTCGTAATTGGTGATAACCTGGATACTGCGCCTCCTCTTGCGCCCACTTCGACCGAGTTCCGGATCGGCTCCTTTTCTTTCAACTGTGTACCTGTGAGAGATTGAGAGGAGTTATGATTTGATTGATCTGCTTGGCTAGTAGAAACCGAATATATGTTTGGTCCTTGGCTAGATGCGATACCTAAAGATAATCGCGCCATGTCAAATTCGTTCGGATAGAAATTGAGTATTGACTGTATGTTTTGGCGGGTCACGACCCGTGAAGTAAACAAAGGGTCGTCGTCGATCTCATTGTACCATTCAATTGCTCTTAGCGCCTTTCGGGAAGGCTGCGCTTCATCGCAATCTTTAACGTAAGGTAGGTATCCCTCAACCCAAGCTCGGATGAAGTCATCATATAGAGATGTGCGAATCCTGCGGTATTGTAGCTGGATATAAATACATGCTGTCACAAAGTCCAGTATACTTCCAATATAGCTCGGATATGTTACGGTGTAATGGACAAAAGGAGCTTCCCAGCTTTTCGGCGCCGCAGCGGGTGGGCAGCAGGGTGAGCGAAGGGTGCGGGTGATCGAGGCAAATGAATAGCATGTGATGGCGAAACTAGCATTGGTGTAGGGGAGTGCTGTCTGGTTGCTGGAGGGCTATGGAGGTTTTCGGAGCTGAGGTTGGTGTCATACATTGGCATTTGATCGGGTCTAATGTCCCAGACTGCTGCGTGTTTTTCGCTCTCCGTAGTTTGGTCCTCTGTTGTTGATGGTATGACGGATGATGACGTGTTGTTGTTAGACAAAGAGCTTTCCGTGTAGGTATTTTGACCAAGCGCAGCTGCGACTTTGGTAGAGCTTACATTAGTATTCAGGTGTGATGACAAACCCCCTTGCTTGGGTCCGCGATATAGTTCTGGCACGCGGTTATATATGTGTTTCCGGGGCGGGGTTGCGGTTCAGGTTGCGGTGCCACTCTTGTCGAAGTACTTGTGGAGGTACTTTGTATCGACTGTTCAAGCGTGCAAGGAATGACTTGAGCCGATGGAGGTGTTGCTAGCATTGGCAGGGCTGATTTGTTAATAGGTTCAAGATTGTAGTCAAGTGCAGCTGGCACTTCGACTTCTAGCTCATCCTCGGTCCTTGACTGCTCTGTGGAAATGTAGTCAGATTGAGTTGTTGTGCTGGTGAGGTCGGGATGGTTGGCTTGGGCGGCGATTGCTCGGGTATTTGTGTAATAAACGGTTGACTTGGTTCCTGACTCTCAAACCTCTTTGGCCTCAAATGGGATTCAGGACTTATAGACCATTGGATCCGCTCATCAGGGCCCTCATCGTCGTCATCGCCAGCCTCGCCACTCCGCTCAACGGGGGTAGGGGTTGTTGGTTGGCTTCCGGATGGCTCAGGTACGCCTATACCACATTCTATATCATCTGTGGCATCAGCAGCTTCAACAGACTCGGTTGCCTGTTTTTTCCGTGCATACGAGGCTTTTAGTTGATCTAAAACCTGAGATGGTACATTGATAAAGCCATTAGACCGTTGACTCAGGAAGCTCGCCCAGGACTGAGGTAGATTTAAAAGCTCCTTCTGGGCGCTGGGAATTTTGACAAGTAGACGCCTGATTTTTGTGTCGCCTAGTATATCTGAAGGAGATGAGTCTAGTTCAGACGAGGTAACGCCAATAGCCAGCTCAATGTTGCGTTCCATGGCTGGCAGACGACGAATGTGAAGATCCGTTCTGTCACATAAACACGAAACTCCCTCCGTTAGAAATCACTTATCGTGTACATGACGCAAGCGGGGAATAAGGCTCAAACAAACATAATCATAAAAGCTCCTCGCCACAACTGGCATAGGAGTTACATAATGCGACCGTTTTGTGGCGAATCACGAGCAGTAGGTCGATTTTAGGTTTCTGACACTAGCAGACAGACGCGGCTGCAACGACGCGAGAAGAGCGATGGCGGGAATGCAAGGATGCGAAGTCACGTGGACACTTTGCTTGCCAGTTAACCCGAAAGCCCCACTATACTCGAAAGTCTCGCCAGACAACCACTACAATCACAGGTACCTCGCGGCGCTTCCAACAAGCGCCAATAAGCGGCCGTCCCACGGGTTTGGGCAGCTGCATCTGCTCACCACCTGCGTCACAATGCCTCTGCGGGCTTCTTTCTGTTTGTCTTACCTACAGCACTGTACTCTCTCTCAGTCCTTTATACCTTCCGCCCTCGCTTCTACCTAGGAGGGTTCCTCGCCATGTGCCTTACTTGAACATCACACCCGAGTAGGCTCTGTCTAGTTGTTAGATCTAGAGAGGCTACTTACATTTTATGGCTTTTCTCTAACTCCCTAGCACAGCTCTGCCTATCAAGCAATCACCTCCCACACCACCAAATAGGTATATAGGTATCATTATACGAGTTCCTGCAATGAGGCAACATCGAATACCGAACATGACCGTGTCGTGCTTTTGACCAAATCACCTTCGAGCTCCCATCGCGATACTTGATTGTTGTGCCCGCCCATACCCTTCAGTTAGCCAGCGAGTGGCGGCCCCTGTAGCCATGTCAGGGAAGAAACCTCTACCCTCGCCCTTGTCACCGCCGAACATTCTCCCTTCCAGTGAAAGATCCCGTCGTCCTTCCACGGCCTCTTCTATCGCTGCAGTCCCCCAGGTCGACAAGGAGCACCTTGCTCAAGCGCTCGACAGGATTCATACCTCATCTAAAGAGGAGGGCGTGCTTACCACCTTCAACGACCTGGCCCCGCCTCCCGAATCCGTCGCCGCGATCGAGAATAAGGGCTTCAGTGGGGATTTGGTTCAGAATGGCCTTAGTGGGCTATACTCTCGGTTCAAGGAGGCTGTAGGGGTTAGCGGGAAAGACAAGGACAAATCCACAGCTGCGACCGTGTCGGATCCCCAGAGACTCCTACAGATTCTACCCCGAGGGGCCAAGGCATAGCTCCAGGGCACTCGAAGAACGGTGCGCCCTCGTTGCCGAGAACTGATGCCAGCGTCACTGATTTAACCTTCAACTCATCAGTCTCGGAGGCTGTGGAGTCGAATGCCGCTACGTCGTCGGGGATTTTGACGAGTGAGAGCCAAACACAACAATACCTATCTACAAAGGCATCCTCCACTAGTAATCTTGCGAGCATAGCATCTTCAAAATCAGCCTCATCCAGCCGCCAGAGTATTCCCCATATGATCAAATCCACATCGAGTGTCGCGACCGCAAACATTAGTAATGTTAGTGTCTTCCGAGATGTGTCACGTCCGTCATCGTCTCGAACTGAAGACAGCTCTACTCGAAGCAGCCGCAGGATAAGCATCACTAAGGCGAATGATGGTCAAGTAGTTACGTCGCCGGTATATGGTGAATCCATGGATTCACCTCAGCTGGACAAAGCGTCGGTTTCTAGTCGCTCTCGTCGTGACGATGCGTACAGCATAGATGTAGCACGGACTCACCAGTCAGTCCCATCAAAAGTCCTCTTATGACTATTTCAAAGCCATCTCTTCCACAGACAGCACTACCCGACTCGATTCTATTAAGCACTCAAGCAAGGCCAACCGCTCCACCTACAACTCGAAGGCCAGCAGTGATCAACCGCATTAACCGTGCTCGGGCATCAGAAAGCAATTCAAGATCTTCGTCTTTGTCGCGCGGACAGCAGAAGCTAGCCCAGTGAACACGTCTGCCCATAACAATGTCCACCACGGATCTTTTAGCCAGGCAAGTCAACATCAGCGGATGAGATCAGGAGATTACAGGATACCAGGGACAACAGTAGATGAAGGTGCACCCGAAGTCGTGAGCGCCAAGCTTGAGTCGATGCGCAAACAAGTATTAAGTAAACAATTTTGGATGGCTGATGAAACTTGTAAAGAATGCTTCCTGTGTGGTTCTCCATTTACCGCTTTTCGCCGCAAGCATCACTGTAGGACTTGCGGCTGCATCTTTGATAGTAGATGCACGTCCATTATACCAGGTCAACCATTCGGTGTGCAAGGGACTCTACGCGTCTGCAAAACTTGCCTAGGTATCATTCTCCAGAGACAAGACGGAAACGGCTCGGACGAATCCGCCGACGATACATATCTACCTGCAATCTTTCGAGCAAACCAACCAAGGATTATCCTCCCCTCGCCCCCCATGAAGCATGGCCGTGACGAAGTGAGCTTGGAGCGAACGGACGACAATAATGATGATAGTAGATCGATGACAACGCCCATGATGGCTATTCCTGCAACGAAACGACTTGGGGAATCATCTAATCGTAACTCCGCAGTTCTGGAAATTGATACCCCACAGCTTAGTCGACCAGGCTCTTCAAGGTCTCTACGATCGATAAATTCCGGACGACCACAATCTAACCATAGACGTCAGCTCTCAAAGCACACCCTGTGGAACCGCTTGAAACCTCCGCCTGATGAGAGGGCTCCTTTTCGGAAGTCGGCAAGTGAAGAAGCAGCAAGAAGGCCTGGTCTTCCAGCTTTTCACGATGACAATGTCATCGACCCTGATCTCGCCCAATATATGTCTGATGAATCAAGCGAGGACGAGCAAATGAGTATTATGGGGACGATTGCCGGCGGTGACCATTCTGTTACTACCGATCATGACAAGTCTAATTTTGGCCCATATTTGGGAGTCGGGCGAAGAATGCGTAATAGAGTGCAAGCTGAGAAAAGCATTAGCGGGTTGAGTCATACAAGCCGTGGCATGGATGAATACTATCCTCGGTCGTCGAGGCGCCGAAATTTGAGTACAACTAGTGGGCATCAAGTGCACCTCATACGCTCGCCACGGCCAAGGACTGCAACAATCAAAGGACCTTCTGGTCGAATGAAACCCTCCCATACTTTGAGTTTGCCAACGCCTCCAGTGCAGCCCGTTTAACTCGAAGCTCGTCTATGAAAGGAGAGAAAGAGCCTCGCCTGGAACTCAATCCTGCGAGTATGATGCATGTCCGCAAACTCCTGCGACAACTCTTGGTGGATGCTGAGATTCGCAATGTAGCCGGTTGGGAGAAGGCCTTGATTCCGATTCTCCTCAAGTGCACCTCTTCTGTAGACCCCGATATAGATCGTGGAGATGACATTGATATTCGACATTACGTCAAGTTGAAAAAAATTCCTGGCGGTCGACCAAGCGATACCACGTACGTCCCGGGAGTCATATTTACGAAGAAACTTGCTCTCAAGACTATGCGCCGCCGAATGTCCAACCCACGAGTTGTCATAATATCGTTTCCAATCGAGTACCAACGGCATCAACATCACTTCATGAGCTTGCAGCCAGTCATTGAGCAAGAAAGGGAGTTCCTCAAGCAGCTAGTGAACAGAATTGTTGCTCTTCGACCACAGCTATTACTCACTGAGAAGAGTGTCTCTGGGCTCGCACTCCAATTTCTCGCTGAAGCAAATATTGCAGTCGCATATAATGTCAAACCGTCGGTTCTCTCTGCCGTGTCAAGATGTCTAGAAACTGAAATCATCTCATCAGTTGACATGCTCGCACTGCCTCCGAATCAATTCCAAACTGGCAAAAGCACCGGCTTTGAGGTCAAGACTTTCATCAATGGGGAAATTCCTGGAGGCAAAAAGACGTATATATTTCTCTCCAGTTATCAGGAGGAACTGGGCTGTACCATTGCCCTTCGAGGCGCATCAACACCCATACTCGCCAAACTGAAGCACATCACCGAATTCATGGTATATGTCGTTTACAATTTAAAATTAGAGTCATGCCTGATGCGCGATTCGCTTATCCAGCTCCCTACCACGGAAGATTTGAGTAGCAACCCTACACAGCAGTCCTCGGACGAAAACATGTCGGTGGTTGGTGCAACGGAAGTGGAGGGGTCTAAGCATCATCAAAGAACGTCCTCTATCATGGCATCAGAGGAACCCTTAGCAAGCCAAGCCAGCGACGGAACAGCATATGGCACTATTGAGTCTCAGGCTGGGGCCGGAACCGACGAACATTCTTCCCAGCCTAAAGACCTCGAACGGAAGTTAATATCTCTTCACGAAACGCATGTTAGGTCGTCTCATGAGAGTATTGTTCCCGAAGATGTTCCGATGCCTACCTTCTACAGCGATATGGTTGCGAAGTATGAGACAAAGTTCTCCGCGCGTCACCGTTTGATGAAAATTCGCCCAGCCCTATCTCCTGATGAATGCTAGGGAACAGGAACGCAGATTGTGCATCTCAAACGGCTTCGGGACCAAGACATCATTGAAGAACGTGGTGATGAAGAGAAACCAAAACCCCAGAAATTTCAACTCATCAAGCCAGAAATGGTACCAGATTGGTCAAAAGGCCCTCGCCATATTATGGAAGTACTACATGCTGTTCACGATGCAGAATATGACAAGCTCTTCACAATTATCAAACGCAAACGAGGTCATGGGAAATTATATCCAAGGTAACTTGACCTTTTCGATCCCTACGCACACCAAATATTGTGGTATTACATTCAGTAATATGTACCGAAACTAAAATCCCTTGCGTCGAGCCACAACTCATTGCGCTAGGCTTCTATGATGAGCATACGGACCATGGTAACAATATGGATCCGGACTGCACACTAGGGCAATATATTGAGGATGTTTGTTACGGCGCGGAGTCAACTTGTACGGCAAATGGGTGCGACCGCAAAATGTACGAACACCACAGGACCTACGTACATGGGGAAGCACGTATCACAGTTTTCATTGAACCGGAAGTAAATGGCAAGTCTCGAGGAGAGACCATCATGATGTGGAGCTATTGCAAAGTTTGTAAGCGGGAGACGCGTGAAATGGAAATGTCCAGATTTGCCTGGAAATATTCATTTGGAAAATACCTAGAATCATTCTGGAGCCGAGGCACTCATTTGGTCAGAGATGAGACCTTGGGAGGCTGGAATTGTCCCCGACCATCATCGCGACCATATTCGTTATTTTGGTCTGGAGGACAAAATCATCCGGGTACACTATGACCCAATCGATCTACTCGAGATTATCGTACTCGTGCCAGGATCACATGGAAAGTCGAACATGATCTGAATATGAAGAACGAGATCTTCGCCCATTGTCAGGACAGATGGACACGATTCACGGCCTCTGTGAAAGCAAGGGTCAAGGCTATAAGGCTAGATAACATTGTTCCAGAAAAGGCCGAGTTGCAAGACGGAAATTGAGCGACTAAACAAGAAAATCCAAGAAGAGCACACATCTCTCATCCGTAAATTACAAGAGAAATACATCAACTCGAGATATTACGAGGTCATCCCTTTCAACATTGTTCTCCGCGAGATGTTGGTCAAGGTAACTGAGTGGGATGCCGCCTTCGCCAAGTTTGAGGCCGACTTCCTCCCTTCAGACAAGGACATTAGAAGGCTTACTATAATTCAACTGCTCAAAATGTTCAAAGACGAGTCAAAAGAATCCCTAGCTAGCACCGAGGCTTCTACCGAGGGAATAGAACTGTCAGAGAAAAATAGTCAACCAACCATTCCGGATGGTGATTCAAAAGAGGAATCCCAACCTACAGAAACAAGCCCCGAGAATTCTCAGCCGGAAGGCATTGACGAGAGGTCAGTTCAGGCCGTCACACCTCAAGAGGCTACCCTCACGTCTGCACCTGATGCGACACTTGAGCGGATTGAGCCGTTGGATCTGGCGACCCCCAAATCCCCTGTACAGACTTTTCTTTCTCCCGACCAAGTCCGAGAAACCACAATTACCACTCCAGCGTCTATAACGGCCGGCGAGATGCCGGAATCACCTCTCACTCCCAAACCAACCCCTTCTAGCCCAACCACCAAGGCCCCGCACATGTCAGTAGCAGAGCAAATCGAACAATTACGCCGCAAGCAAAATACCGTGCAGCTTGAAATCGCTAATCGCGCCATTTCTAAGGATGGGACGCAACTGGGTGCTACTGCAACTCCCACAAGGGTAAGTGCAGACCACGGCTCTTCCCGTAGAATGGATTGAACGTGTCACCACCTATGATCCGTGCCATTTCACAGCCGGCAACTACACTACCTACCTGCCCCGTGTTAGTTCCGCAATAGGCAAGAAAGCGTTTAATGTCGCTAAGGACAAGGAGAAAGCGACGCCGACAGATGTTCCGATTGGGCACGAGCTCCGTAAACCTTCAACTAATGAGTCCCTTAAAAGCGAAAAGAAATTCTTCGGCATTAAACAACATCGCAAGACTACTCAATCTTCCATCCCGCGGTTCGTAGGGAAAAGGGATTCCACCAGAGTGTCCACTATCCGCAAACATTTCGAACAACTCAGCCGCGAATTCGAAAAGGAACGGGAGAAGGACAGAAAGAAGCGAGCAGTAAATATGTCTCATTCTCGGCCGTTTCTTCAACATTCTAAGACCAGGGCCACTGTTGAAGTTTATGAAGACGTTGCTGATGCGGTGAATGAACCTCTTCCGGTGGAAGATGATCAAACCGTCGAAGACCTCACCGAACAGAAGACATCTCACACAATAACGCCGAGTTCGCCCACAAGAGATAAAGCTGAAGTGACACAAGAGCCCGCTGTGGCTGAACCGACAAATAAAGCTCCTCAACACAACGAAGAGGGCATGGAGGCAGAAGCGGACGATCTAGCACAAAACGCCAGCCTCGGTCCCACTGATGACGAACAAGGTGATAGCGATACTGAGAACTCCATTATTGATGGAAGCACTCTAGAAGAGATTGCTGAATCTCTAGACTCAAACACTGAAATTCCTCTTGAGCTTCCCAAATGACAGAATGAACTTCATGAAGGCACTCTCAAATTTCTGGAACGAACGGTCGGCAAGCCTGTGGCCCCACTGGACTACCCCCTTAATGCTTCGGATCATATTTTCATAGACTCTGACATCATCGTCCGCGAATACGAGCCAAGTTCCGTCATTGCCTTCGCCTTAAGTTCTGAGGACTACAAAAGCAAGCTGCGTCGTTTCCATGGCCGACAACCTGGCCAGACTGCTCAACCACCATTAGACGTTGAGGGGACGAGCGACAGTAGCCCAGGTCTTGAGGAAGTTGTTACAGACGAGCGTCTGGAAACCAGCCTGGTTCACAACTCCAGTAGTCATTTTAAATATCAATTCGCTGAAGGAACGGCCAAGATGCTCAAAATCTTTTATGCGAGCAATTTGATGCACTTCGCCGTAAGTGCGGGGTAGCAGATCGCATAATTGAGTCACTGTCTCGATGTGTACCATGGGACTCGAAAGGTGGCAAGACCAAATCAGTGTTTCTCAAGACGCAAGATGATCGTTTAGTGATGAAGGTGAGCTAGATATGGTCATTCTAACTTGTTCGGCAGCTAACCAGAGGCCAGTCATTATCGCAAATCGAAACCCAGGCGTTTTTGAAATTCGCTCCAGCCTATTTTAGCATAATGGCAGAGGCGCTCTTTCATGAGTTGCCTTCGGTAATTGCCAAGATGCTCGGTTTCTTCCAAGTCGTCATCAAGAATCCGGTTACAAATACAGAGATCAAACTAGACCTTCTCGTGATGGAAAATCTGTTTTATGACCGAGAACCAACGCGCATCTTCGATCTGAAAGGATCCATGAGGAACAGAAAAATCCAGTCAACTGGAGAACAAAACGAGGTTCTTCTCGACGAGAACATGGTTGAGTATATCTATGAATCACCGCTCTTTGCGCGAGAACACTCGAAGAAGCTACTTAGAGCGTCTGTTTTCAACGATACCCTTTTCCTAGCCCGGCAGGACGTCATGGATTACTCACTGATGATTGCCGTTGACGAAGTGAAAAAGGAGCTTGTAGTGGGCATCATTGACTGCATCCGCACCTATACATGGGATAAAAAGCTTGAGAGCTGGATCAAAGATCGCGGGTTTGCTGGTGGCGGTCGAAATAGGCCGACCGTAACAAGTCCCAAAGAGTACAAATCACGCTTTCGAGAGGCAATGGCCAGGTGAGTTTTTTTGAGTTTTTTTTTCTTTCTATTTTAGTTTCCCATGCCTAGTATATTTGGAACCAAGGCTAAAGTTTAGTAGATACATACTTCAAGCACCCAACTGTTGGCACCAATTCAATGCGCCAGCCGGATTGGGTAGACAACGAAACGATGCGAACTTCGCTGGTGATGATAGTGCAATACATGAACACGGGATCTAAGCAACAGGAATGTCATAATAAATAATGATCAGTCATGAATGCAGAGGACCACTCGGGATGCTTCTTGGCCCAAATGATAGAGAGGGGGGTGAAGACGGAGCTGGCGTTGGGGAAGACTAAGTGGGACTGTGGTGATACGCGAACTCGATTACATGCCCTACATACTAGCATAAGATACCCATGTGGAGTTATATTATTTTATGAGATGTGTCGGCGGCGGTCTTGCTTGATTTTACGATCAATAGAGAGCTTGTCGCATTACCTATACCTAATTGGCATCTGAAAACGTAGGTACATCTACATCTAAGAATTCGCAACATAGGTACTTTCCTAGTCTCCACTCTTAAAAAAAGCCAAACCCACCTACTGAGTACACAGCGTCACTCTACATGTCTGATTTATTGACATCAAAGCGCCGATTTCACGTTTATAAAAACGTATCATGAGGAGTTAATAAACAATAAGAGCACTTGAAAAGACTTGTTCAATCAGTACTTATTTGTATGAGGAAATGAGCACAATATGTCGATAGATTTGAACTGGGATACGCTGACTGGTGGACCGGACGGCGCCGCTTGGCAGAAAGCATTCGTGACTTCATCCACGTCAAGTTCCAGGCTGTACCACTGCCCCGTTTCATCAAGTCCGTCACCGTGCACGAATTCGATTTTGGTAAAATCCCGCCGAGCATCATCCTCAAGGACATATGCGATCCTTTACCTGACTTCTACGAGGACGACTACGAACCGGATGACGAAGACGACGCCGAGGGAACGAAGAGGACGATGAGGGTGTGCCAGATGCGATACAAGCCGCAGAGCGGAGGCGCAAGGCTGAACAGCGAACTAGAAATGATGAGGGCGGCGGCGACGGTGCCGGTGCCAGTGCCGGTGCCGGCAAGGTGACCGGGGCGCCAGCGGAACCATTACACCGTTTAGTGAGGGTTTCTTCCCGCCACACGTTCACAGCGCCGGGCTTCGAAATGCCCCTGGGGCGCCCGATCTGGCCAATCCGTTCCTCGGCTTGGGCATGACAGGACATGGAATGCCCGGCTACTTCCAGTCGAAACTTGGCCCCGGATGGTCAGGAGCCCAGACACCGCTCGCTGCTGTTGCGGGGCACAACATCTGAACGGCTGGCTCGACACAACCGTACACTCACCATCACAATCAAGTCATAACTACCGCTCCAGCTCGAACTCGAGTCGTGGCAGGCATTTATCTCAGGGCTCGATTTCCGTCGAGAATTTCCCTACTTCGTTAGCGGCCCTCCCCATCCGCTGAGAGAAAAACATAGCGTCTCTACACTCGCACCAACCTCGTCGGCTGGGGCATCGCGACCGCCAACTCGTGAGAAGCCAGGGGCTAGCCGCTAATCGGTCCGTGGTTAACCAGGACTATGGCACCGAATCTTTCCAGGCGTTTTCCAAGTCCAAGGCAACAGTAGCAGTAGAAGACGAAGACGACGATGAGGCGCAAGAGTTCCATGAGGAATCCCGTACGGATGACATGCAGGCCGTGTTCCGCATCCGGTACGCGGGGGACGTGCGTCTCGAACTAACGGCCATGATCCTGCTCGACTACCCAATGCCGAGCTTCGTTGGGATCCCGCTCAAGCTTAACATCACGGGCCTCACGTTCGACGGAGTGGGCGTCATCGCGTATATCCGGAAGCGCGTGCATTTCTGCTTCTTAAGCCCGGAGGATGCGCTTACGGCCGTGGGGGATGATGAGGCCGATGAGGAAGATGAGCCCGGGGGGTTGCCATCATATAATCATGCCCGCGCCGGTCAGACGACACATGACGAGGATAGGATACACGGCTCGCCCGCACGACGGGGAAAGGGGAGAATGGGCGGCTTGCTTCAGGAGATCCGCGTCGAGAGCGAGATCGGACAGCGCGAGGGCAGCAAGCAGAGCCTAAAGAACGTCGGTAAGGTCGAGAAGTTCGTGCTTGAGCAGGTGCGACGCATTTTCGAGGAAGAGTTCGTGTATCCCAGCTTTTGGACCTTCTTGGTTTAGAGCATGTCTATGGTAATATGATGTGCCAACCAAGCCATATTTATCAAAATTAATGGCTTAATGAGCTTAAGTCTATGCTACTTCCCCTCAAGAACCTCGTCGATGTATGAGTATGGGAATAGACATTATCGAAGAGCAATTCACCCATGAAGCTATGTAACATATGATCTATATTATTAACTGACTGATTGTGTCTGTTTGGTTTCGAGGCTACTATTTTAAGTACATACTAGGAACGAAACCCGCCCAAACCGACTCAAACAAACAATATGCTGTGTACCAAAGTTGATACTTTGTGTCTCTAGAATGCTTACCACTGTGACGACACCGCCTCGGAAAACAATATGTTTACATATGGGTTAGATGTATGAGGATCATCCTTGGTACCACTCTTGACAACCCATTATTATGACTAATGTTAATCAAGTTCTGATACATGACAAGTATTCCTATTCACGACTATTCCCATCTTGTGTTTGCTAAGTCACTCAAGAAGCCTAAAAGCTTCATTCAGCCTCATGAATGATCAACCATATCAGGTGCTTACACATCCGAGTCCTTGACTAGGCAAGCCGGGTGTGTGGTTTCACGAACCCGGCTGATTATTCGTAGACGCTCACCGCCCACGACGCTTTGGCAATGTATTGCCCGTCGCCTCTTACTATTCAGCGGACCCAGTCGCAACACGAGGTGATCTGCAGCGGAGTTATCGCCCAAAACGGGTCGCCCAACAATACGACGTCTGGGCGTCGCCATGCCGTAGGCAACTCAATATCCGTGTACCAAGATATATATATAAGAGCCTCGGAAGACAACAGACTGACACGGAAAATTCCAAACTGTATTTTATCTACATTACAATCTCATCAGTCAAGCCTTTCCTCTCATTTACCGAGCTCATCGAAACCCACCGATTAGCTATCGCACCTATCGCCAACCATGCAAATCAACGCGCTCCTCGGTGCTCTCCTCGCAGCCACGGCCTCTGGCTCGGTTGTGGAGTCTCGGGCCGTCACCTACGCCGTATCCGGCTTTTCGGCAATGTGCACGCCTCACAGCGTCCAATGCGGGTGAGTTTTCTGATCCGCGACAGTCCCGGCTCTCGGTCAACCTATACCCTTACATTTGTGTAATATATCTATCACTCCGCTAACTTTCGCGCATAGATACGGCTTCAGAGTGATTCCTCTACGGCCGCACCCGGCAGCAACGGGACGATCTGCGGCAATCTGGTCAATGGCCCGGACAACCTTCCGCCCTTCCCCTGACGGGCTGCTTCGACCCGAGCTTCGCTTACGCCGTCGCCATCGCCGACGGCGGCTCACTGTGACGGTCACCTCGGCGCTTGATGCTAGCACCAACATCACCGGCTCGCGTAAGTTTGGGTTTCGGAGTCTGATTCTCATTCAAGATTCGCTTCCCTCTTGTAAGGAGGACTTCAACGCTTGCTAATACTTTTTTCTCATTAGACACTGCTCCCTCAGATCAGTTTACGTATCAAAACGGCGGTACTAGCATCTCGCAGATCTACGTCGGCCCTGCGAACTTTACTATTGACACCACGGAAGTTACTGTCTAATATACTCAGCGAGTTTGGACAAGTATGGAAACGGCTGTATTATGATCTCAGGTATCTTATTTTCATATAGATAGATAGATAGAGGTATTACTCGTTTTAGTTGCCCCGACTAGATTCCTAGTAAGAGATTAGAGTTAAGAGAAAAGTCATTGCATTATGAATCACAACCCCTCTGTGTCCATAGAGTCTGCATGGAGGGGATTTCAACGGCTGACGCCAGCAAGCTCCCCGGTCAGCGTTTCAAGTCGGTGTAGTCTGCCGGCGTCAATTCCTCCGCCAATCACCTATTTGCCGCGTTTCCATCTCAAGTATCCCTGCATCTTTCGAACTAGCGGGAAAGCACGTTTCGAGAAGCTCGCTCTTCCTGGAGAAAGTTGTCCCTCATGCTAAGAAAGCGACCATAGATGTTGGCCTTGCTACACCATGTGAAATGTAACGGCTCCAACGAATTATCATCGCTCTTCTATTTAATGCTGTCGCGTAGAAGTGAATACATATACCGTTAATACTCTTAGACTATTAACGGCGTCGTTTTTATTTTCGAGAGAAATGTCGTATCGACAAGGCTCTACATAGCTTTTGCTTTATGAGTGGTCCTTATTAGTTCTGCTCCCTTGTACGTACGGTATAAATCTTTACCGGAAACGTCCATAAAGGGCCACTCGGCTTTCGACACAAAGGATCTACAATACAGACAGACATATTATAGTTAATTTCCACTAAATGTGTTTAATTAAAAATAGAAACGAAATGGAAATCGAAAAAATCAACTGCTTTTAATGTTCATTAATACTGTGCAGTTTGACTCTATGAAATGGCGGGAAGCTTGGCTCCAGGACATAGTCGGTGCGTCTAATTTTATAGCGATAGTAAAACCTGGTTTGTATTACTCTATATCTGTAAAGCATCATCCTTAGTTTAGTAGCATAGAGACCGTCTCAGTCCAATACATGTTAGATCCGAAAATGACTAACCTACCCGACTTTCATAGGCACGACATTGCTAGTATCCAAGCCCTTCTCGACCCATATTTTAGACAAGATAAAGAACAACGCTTTGAACTAGAGGGTGTCATAGGGAGCGGAGAATTCGGTATAACATGGAAACTCAAGTACAAGGCATCTTCTGGCCCTATTGCCTCTGCGCAATCAGGCTCGGACCCGGCAAATGTGCCCGGAACTTCAGGACCTTCGCAACCCAGCTTTCGATATATTGTCTGTAGGTGGGGTTCGCTGTTCGAACTAGTATCCTCTCAGCCTAACTTTTCTAAGAGCCTTGTACAATTTAACTAATTAGTCCTGCTGCAGTGAAGACAGATTCCAGAACGATATAAATTTCCCCAGCACGTTCCCGAATGAGAAGGCGATGCTAGAGGTATGTTTTCCTGCAACCCCCTTTACTTTACGGCCTCAGGAACAGCACTTCTCACCGCAGCCCCCATGGTTGAAGGCTGGTGAGATGGAACAGTCGTTTAACTACGAGGCAGGTTCTACGATGGGCTAAGCATGTAGCTACCGGCGTGGAAATACCACATGACCCTTTATCCCAAACGTTCCCGGATACTCCCTGGCATCAGAGTGAGTAACCTATGGAGTAAACATCCTTACCCCAGCCCATCTTCTATACACAACAGCCACTATTACGCACAGTAAAATCGTACCTTAGAAATGCAATATCTTTAGTATCGACTTAATTATTGTAGCAACTCATATTAACCAGCTGTATCATAATAGTGCAGGTAGATACTTGGCTATATACTGAATGGATCGAGAAGTAATCAACTTTCAACCCTCGGCTTTAACGCTACACTAGGACTTACAAGTAGGCAGTGGGACTGTAGGGACATTTGTTCGTCGAGCCCACGAGCAACAAATTCAACTGCCGAACCGACTACTTTGGAGCTTTTTCATGTGCTGTACGTTCATTTACCATCCGGCAAAACGTTTGAGGGTCAGCAGACCATCTAACTGCAATACCACTGTATTAGTGGTTCGGATGGTTGTCGCGATGGGTTGGCCTCCGAGGAAGCCGAACGGAGAAAATCCTCAGCCAGTGTTAGAGGAGGTCAATGGGCCAGCTTACGGCGCCCTTGTGCATCGAGACCTCTTCCTTGATGATTTTTCTGTAGGGAACAGTGAGTAAACGGTCTTTAAGTCATATCAAATTGTCTAATTAAAAGCTCACTGAAACTTAACAGTTATGTTGGGAGACTTACTATCGGAAGACCCTGGGTCAGAACACGCGCGTAAGCAATACCTGAAGGATATATCCCCTTTTACCAACACAGCGACTCGAGGGAAGGTTTATAAGCATCCCCTCCTCATCGTTTACCTAGAAGGGTTCTTTAATAGGGAGCACTAATTTTATATTGTAGTTGCGCCAATTTTGCATCTAATTGACCTTGGGGAGATGGAAAAGTACGGAGATGATGCGTGAGTTAAACCTTACCTACTCATCTACCTCTAAACGGCCGCCCTCATTAGCTAACGTATTCCTTGTGAAATAGAGAGGCGAATCGTCGTGCCATTTGCTACAATCTCCACGAGGTAATAGGTTGCGTGCGTACTCCCCTCCCCTTTTATATGTTCCCACTAACTAACCCATCTCTTTCTTTCTGTCCAGGTCATGATCTTATTTATCACCCTTGATCATGATACCGCAGTCCTGATGTCTATTAATAAACAAATATCTAAGAACTTTCAAGAAAGTCCCGCATCGCCTAAATTCCGTACTTATGCGCATATCCTCATTGATGAGCAAGACGGAAATCACCCATTCCCTTGGTTGGACGGACGCTTGCGCGCCTTGATATGCGCTTGTCTTGCCGTTGATAATAAGGACCGACCTGAGCCGCAGGACTTGCTAGATATGACAAAAACTTATCTTAGGGAGAGAGACGAGCAGTATTATTCAAACCAGCCCGGCTACAACGGAACCTCCGAAAGCGACGACCGAATAAGCTCAGTTTTATCAGCGCTAGTCTTCAATGCTTGATACTTTAGCTTCAGGGCAGTAGTGGGATGGCCCGTTATATTCCCCAGTTCCTAATAGAGACACATCCCAAGAACAACGCACCGCCTGCAATCCAGTAGCTGGCGATGCTGGAAGCACCTTGGATGTCGCCCTTATAGATAGTCCTAATGAGCAAGAATATAAAGCTAGGTAGTATAAATAGCCCAAACATCAAGGACCAAATCGCAGGCCAGTTCCAGCTTTCTCGAAAATAGATTCCCCAGCCCTCCTCGGCGGAGTGAAAGCCCCTTTTAGCCTTCCGGACGTGCGCTTAGGCACCTGGGCAAGAGCCCATGTCTGCCTCGGGTCGATACAGGACGGGCTCAGGAAATAATGCGTCAGGAAATTCTCTCCGATAGGGGGTTGTACGGTGACGGTATAGGCTTGTAGTGGTATTCTGCCCCTGGGTCTTGTTCCATTTTGTCGAGTGGTGGGAGACAGATGCATGCCTTGGGGGCGTAGGCTTGCTCGTGCGTTTGAACGTCAACAAGGCTAGAACTGGAAAGTAGAAACTAAATGTTGTCAGCAAGCTATACATGAGGGGCACTGTCACAAGGGCTCTGATTGAGGGCTTGGAATAGGTTCAATTTGAGTAATAAACGACTATGGTGCCAAAGGGGCCATATAGATCTAGGTTTTCCGTCCCCTTCGGAGGGGAATTCGAGTCCTTTTATGCTCAGAATTCCCTTCCTTTCCTTGCCTTTCCTTTCCCTTCCTTTCCTCTCCGGCACCGAAAGGTAAGACCTCTGTAGCCGGTGAGGCGAGTGTTTCGGGTTCGAGTTCAGCTCGGTATCTGCTTCTGAGACTCACGATAACTTCGTACGACTGCCTCAGCCTCGTAGGGTAGTATTTCGCGAGCTCCGTATGGGACCCTGTGTGGCACTGTATTGCGCACTGACCAAGGTCCGTGTGACAGGCACTTTCTTGACATATGAACGTGCCCTCGCTCTTCTTAGCCTCCTCTGAATAGATCGAAGCAGACCGAAGCAGATTGAAAGAGTTCGACTCAAGGCGGTGTTGGTGGTAGTAGAAAGCGTCGAGAAACTCGAATAGTGATCGGTCTGTGTTGATGTTATATATAGTCTTTCCTGATGGAGGGTTGTATAAGAAAATACCTAACAAGTATATAGGGAGAAGAAAAACATTCAAAGGGTTTAAAAAATGAAAAGAATGGAGGGCAAAAAAAACAAAAGTTAATGATAGCCGATGAGGGAATCGAACCCCCAGGCTTAAGAATACAGAGTAAGGATGCAGATGACGGATTCTGTAATACCTAGCCATTACCCAAATAAGGCCAATAGTACGTATTATTGAAATTTCTTATATAGCTTGGGCTTAGCGGTGGGCAAAGATTCAGCTGGGGCTGGGGTGCTGCTCACTTTAGGTTTGGAGAGAGTTCAAGAACGCGTGTGTAGTCCCGGAGAGTACGCGCGGACCCATCTGGCCCATATCTGCCTTGCGGGAAACAGTATAGGAGGTAGATAAGCTTCCATGGGTCTGCAACGCTCTCCGCAGCAAGTCTGAGCTGTTCCTCTTTCTAGCTACCCAGTTCCCGTAAGTGAGAGAGTTCATTTTCGACAGTCTCAGAAACACCTATCCCAGTGCTAGGCTTTATCAGCAGCATGAATTTAGAACCAATGTTGTTGGCTCCATTATTCGGGAACGTAGTTGAAACGGGTGTTCCGGCTGTTTCAGCAAAGCTGGGGTTCAACCTCCTTTCGAGTTTATCTAGAGAGCTTTCTTCAAGTTCAATAAAATTATCAAATAGCGGATTTTGCAAGTATACTTCAAAAGTCCGTGTAAGGGCAAACTGCCACCTTACTAAAGCTAAGATTTCCAGAGGCCAAGACAACGATACTGTTTTAATGAGGCGGATTACGAGAAAAAATTAAGGAGGAGCGAAACGGATGTGGCTACCTGGCATATTGCTCAGAGTCTATTTAATACTATAACTGAGCATGGCTGTGCTACGTAAGGTAGACAGGCAAAACAAACACGATAGAATTGGCGAAGCAACTACCGGAAAGCCACATTACCACCTTGGATTCTTTACTCACTTATGAGACCACCTACTTCTCACACATAATAACTAACTCCTCATAAGCACTTTTTCACTTCAAAAGTGATTAGAATTACTATTGTGACGAGAACGCAGGCAAGTATGCTTATACTTGGCCAATCACTCCATGTTAATCCCAAATTGGAGATGCCTCGGCCCGCCTATCGTCCCCACCAATCAGTCTCCAATTCCCCAAACGGGAATGAATATCAAATAGAGCGTACTTCGCGTTTTCAAAACTCGCTTCTTCTAAGTATCCGTTGCTTACCGTAGTAGCTAATGGAGCAAGCATTGCCTTGGGCTGAGCCGGCGTGGCAAGGGTCATTAGAATCACCCTACTACAACGACTCGCACCGGAAGCTGCAAGCCTACGCGCGGCAGTACTTCGACGAACATGTCATTCCCCACATGCTAGAATGGGAAGAAAAGGGAGATTGCCCGGAATCAGCTAAGGTCTCGTACCTTAAGTCTGGCCTAGCGCTGCTCGACGTCCCGAAGGAATACCGACCGGCTGGGCTTGACACGATAGCTGGGATCCCGATCGATGAGCTAGATATATTTCATCGCATGATCCTGAGTGATGAGTCGTCGCGCGTCGAGGGCGGCGTATCGATCGCGCTTTCGCGAGGCGCAAATGTGATTGGTCTCCCGCCTATCCTCAACTATGGTTCGGAAGCCCAGAAGAAGCGCTGGGTGCCGGGGCTATTCACAGGACAGACAAACTTCTGCCTCGGGATCACGGAGCCGAGTGGAGGGAGCGACGTGAGTAATCTAAAAACGACGGCGAAACGGAGCGCCGACGGCGCGCACTACGTCGTGAACGGCACCAAGAAATGGATCACGGGGAGTCAATGGGCGACGCATATGACGACCGCCGTGAGGACAGGGGGCCCTGGCTTCGGCGGCATCTCGCTCCTCGCGATCCCGCTCTCGCTACCGGGCGTCTCGGTGCAGAAGATCCCGAACAGCGGACAGAACGCGGGCGGCGCGAGCTGGGTGCGGATGGAAAATGTCAAGGTTCCCTCCGACCACCTGATCGGCGCCGAGAACGCGGGTTTCATGTACATCATGAAAAACTTCAACAGCGAGCGCTTTGTATTGTCCATAGGGTGCAATCGCAAGGCGCGCACGTGTCTGACTACAGCCCTAGCTTACGCGTATGAGCGCGAGACGTTCGGGGTCCCGCTCATCAACCACCAAGTCATCCGGCATAAATTGATTAACATCGCCCGTGAGGTTGAGGCGCACTGGGCTCGCCTCGAGCAGATCGCTTACCATGTCCAGAAACACGGTTGGCAGAGTAGAGATATCGCTGGGCCGATTGCCATGGCCAAGATTTCGGGCGGGCGCATTCTTGAGCTTGCGGCCCGGGAGGCACAGCAGGTCATGGGCGGCGTTGCGTATCAGCGCGGTGGCCCCGGTGGTGGTGGGCGTGTTGAACAGATTAATCGGGACCTCAGGATGATGGTTGTCGGAGGCGGTTCGGAAGAGATTCTGGGAGATTTGGCGTTCAAGGAGGAGACTAAGACGGCGAAGGCCAAAGCAAAACCGACAGCTAAGTTATAAGCTGTGAATTGTCGCAAGAGCATAGAAGAAGGCGTGTACCACGCATGTACCACCATATAGAGCAAGGGAGGACTCATTTCGCTGTGCTCTGGAATATTTATTATTACATCTTTCCAAACACGGCTGATCAAGTATGATCAAGGGTGTAGCGCGGAAACGCTGTAACACAATTAGACCCAAGTATGACCCAAATAGTGAACCAATCGGCCGAATATGAGCCCCCCGCTGAATCTCGTTCTTCTTAATACCCCCTTCAGGGTCTCTCGAGGTCGTACCTCAAGACGAGGTATAGAGAGACGTGGTATGTTTGGGTACTTCTCAGATCTTGGCCTGCCTTCTATCGAGCGCGGCACCACTGGACTCAATATGCGAAGCAAGTAGCTTTCCCACCTTATCTGCGACGCCCCAGCTCAGCTCATACCCTCGTCCACCCAAGCCATATGCATGAATGATGCATTTATCACCCTGTGAAATCTCCTTCTCGAGTCGCATGCCACCCTTGCGAGTTGGCCGTCTACCAACGATATCCTTGATGACGGTAAATTTGCCGTCAGGCCCCAGAATATCAGGGTACATGGCGGCGAAGTTACTCAATAGCTTTTCTCTCAGCTCAAGAGAAGGATGAGGGTTCCAGTAGTTCGGAATCTTCGTCCCTCCAATGATGGTCCCGCCTTCGAAGTTTCGTGAAACATTAAAAGAACCCATTCCGGAGGCGTTTATTCTCGTGATCGTGACCGGGCAAGGATTAGCTACAAGGCATGTTTGTCCTATTTTTTAATAAGCGAAACGTCTTTCAGTATCGTATAAAGATATCCACTGACCTGTAGTAATAAAGACATCATGGTCACCGAAACCTATGCCTGAAGCATTGATGAGGACGTCAAAGGGGGCTAGATCGTTCATCTCGAAAACTTCAAGAGGATCCCTAATTTCTCTTTTGACTACAATAGTTTTAGTGCCTGAAGCTCGAATTCGGTAAAAGCTGGGCACCGTATTCATGCGCGCAAAGGGAAACTCGGAAACTCACCTATCTTACCACCCCTATAAGCGAACCTCCGCAGTAAGAACGCACAATAAACCATTGGGTTCAAACACCAAGTGTCATACTCATACCCCAGCTTTACCCCCTCAGGCAACTCTTCTTTCGTGTGAAATCTGAACCCTTTCATACCGAACTCATTGCGCGCCTTTTCCTCGGTGAGCGTAGTTTGAGCAGGCTCGGGCGCCTCGAAATAATCATAGGCCTTCATGAATGTGATGCCAGCTTCAGGGTGTTTATCATGCAATGCGCGCATTTCTTCCCATGTCAACAACGACATAGCATGCTCACGCGTCTCTTGGCTGTCGGCCGCTGCACCGGGGGGCGGTAGAATGAAACGATTATGTGCGCCGCCCCAAGGTGACGTGAAATTGATTTGTGTTGCGCTATCAATCGTCTCGAAACCACTGGGGAAGTCCTTGGCGACTATGGTCACGTTGTGACCAGCTTCTTGGACCCTCAGGGCGCAACTGAGGCCGGTGACACCAGCACTACCATCAGGCGTCAGTAACTACACTTAGTTAGGGGTGAATGAATGAGTTATATACCCTATCACGACAATTTTAGTCATCTTCTCATTTATGAAGAGAAAGTAGGGATTGATGAAAAGCCGATGTAAATATCAAATATTCAATCTCCACTAACATCAGCAGTAAGTCGGGAAACACGTCATTTCACACAAGACAACTTAGGCACCACGATGACACAGACATGTTTCCTAAACATATTTTCGCCGATGATACATATACGAGAGAACTCATTTACGTAATAAACGCCTTCATGAATTTATGAGTTACCTAGATCGGAGTCGGAGACTCCCAATCCACTTTGGGCATAAGAGGGGTCATCGGCATTCTCCGGTACATGGCCGATCGGAGCGTCCGCACCGACTCCGGCGGTTGTCCTCATAACTAGTGCGTCTTCATTCAAAGTTCTAAAGCATCTGTGTCAACTGGGCTATGCTTTGCTCCCATTGCTGAGGTAGCTCTATGACGTTGGCTAGTATATTGTAGTGTATGTTTTCTCGGCGCGACATGGACCAGAAAGAGGATGTATTAGGATGGGAGGGCAAGCCACCACAGCCACTTTTCCACGCCACATACCCATCAAAAACCCTGGCGGAACTTTCGGCTCAATTTATAACCAACGGCTCCAGAAATTTCCCCAACGGTGGTTTCGCACCCTCGAGAGTTCACGGGTTTCTTGGTGTAATTGGCTAGCACTGCGGATTCTGATTCCGCCAATCTGGGTTCGATTCCCAGGGAGACCTTTAGAAGTTTACTTATTTTTTTCGTAATTCCATATAAATCAATCCTCAATGATTACTTAACATTTTACTGCATCTCTAAGAAGGGTGTATACTTGCGCCATTTTACACGGACAAGCCGCAGAACATAACCAATACCAATCCAGAGTTATCAGAAACCGATACCTGCCGACCCCTCCCTTAAAGGCTAAGAGATGTAGAAGAGGTAGGATGGGTGTTGATTAATTAATGAAGCCTCATGCAGTACGGACTACTCTCGAGGAAGCCCAGGACCGGACGTGAGTCTGTCATAAGTAAAGGTTGAAGACGAGGTTACATTGAAGAGAGAAATATGAGACTAGAGACCTTACAGGCTCCTAAGAGGTTATCACTTAAACATAAGGGCTTGGTTCAAATAGCAGCGGAACCAAGGTGCTGGCTTTTGGCCACCGGGTCAGACCAAAAGAATGTGGTTCATGGGTTGTAACTAAAGAGTATAACCAAGTCAATAATTTAGTTAAGAAATTGGTGTGTGTATCCTTCATTGCAAGGGTTGTATGGCGTTCGCATGATCATGGATTACAACAAGTGCCTATAAGAAGCCAGAATATTGATCAATGGAGTCGAGCCGAAACATGACATGGGGCAACTTTCCATCCTCTAAAATAATGCGTAGCTGTTTGCTAGTGACTCGTTGCTTTATAAAATCACCATGTACGACTCTAATCGCCTATCTTGCCGTCTACAATAGCGGGTAGGTGACTCGATGGCCGAAGTCACACTTGTAACCCTGTCGAATGTCAGCTTTGCTATCAAACAACAATACGTGGAACCACTGCTTTAAATTCCGGTCAACAAACAGTCACAATGTGAATCCATGTTGTCGAGACAGGCAAACAAATATCTTGATCGCTACGGTATTGCGTATGAAGTCCAATGAGGAAGATGCGGAAGCCGCAAAGAAGGGTTTCTCAAAGGTGCGGGCTGTGTACCCCATTACACGTCGTTACACAGCTGCGGAAATCCGAAGATATAAAAGCGAGCCGCTTTCAATATGGCGGAAGCTCATTGTCAACTCACTAGACTGATATTGCTTGAGGTCAAACATATAAAACTAGGTCAGCAATATTAGACTGTTAACACTAGTTGTCCTCAGTCACCCGCATACAATGCTTCATATATTCCAATTATGGGGAAGATCGAGGTGTTCATCTCGGAGGCAAAAGGGAAAGGTGAGGGTCGGCGAATATTCTGTTCTTCTATACCAGATGCTAAGAGAGCTTGTCATAGACTAGAGCCAGGCGGGATGGCCCAACTCCTGTCAATGAGGATGGAAATAGCTACCAACGCGGACGTCGTCCTCCTCCACCCGTACCGACTCCTCCACCCGTGCTGACTCCTCCGCCCGCGTCGACTCCGCCGCCTCTCAACCACTTTTAAGGTGATTGACCCTTACTAAGAAGTGTGGCTATACGAGAGATGATGTTGGTGAGTGATGGTTTTAGTCGGCGATCATTTCGCATGCAGTTACCTCTCCTGAAGTATTAATATTAAGTAGAATTGCTACTCGAGTTATTTTTTTGCTGTTGAGTACGAGTGTTGTTCGACTATAAAGTTATAGAGTATGAGGCGAAAGAAGCGTTAGAAATGAATATGTGAGCTTTACAAACCCAAGAGGAAACATTGGGAAGGTATTTACCACCCTCTAGATATTAAACATAACTCCAACGAGGCTTAGTATGATGAGGCAATAATTAGTGCTTTAACCTACAACCTAATCTTTTATTTGACAGAGAATGTTGTCGATTATAGAGGGATTGTATCTTCTTCCGATTCTACACGGAGATCCCTAATTACAGGGGATGCCTGCAGGAAATAAGCATAAGCATGCTTTTGAGCACATGGCAAAAGGTTATATATAAGTAAGCTTACTCTAAGACGGTCTTAAGAAAGATTCGAGCTACTCTAGGCATCGTAAACTCAAATTCCCACTCGGATTCTTGAATTCGGTGTCGTTGGAATATTCGCGATACCATATATACATTGACCCGGACACTTTCAGCCAAGCTCCTATGCCCCATCCTCAATCCTGACTAATCCTGACTAATACCAATATCGCAGCTCTTTAGATTGAAACAATCCCAGTAGCAGCAGCAGGGGTCCAAGTGCTGGTACTGCTCGGTCCCGTAGGCGTCTCATCGATAGCATCGTTGTTGCGCGAGCAGCCGCTCTTAGCGACAAGGGCCGCGGGGCAGGCGACCTGCTTGAACGTGACGCCCGGGTTGTCCGCGCCACCGAACCAGTCGAAGCGCCAGTAGCAGCCGGCCTTGAGGGCCTCGGGGAAGGAATCGCACGCCTCTCGGGAGGTGACGCCGCCGTAACGCTCGCCCCAACCGTTTGGAGGGGCGCCGTATTGGTCGTGCATGCGTTGAATAGACCCACGCCGCCGCCGGGGATCTAAGTCGCGTTAGGATACTCGTATATGAGAGAAACTGGGTCATAGTTGGGAGGAGGTGGCTAGTGGGCAGCAGGATAGGGAGCAGTAAAAGAAAGGGACTGGAGCTTCCTGATACAAGACTCATCACGATAAGACTAGGAATAAGGAAGGAATGAAAGCCTAACATACCGCAAGATCGAAATGATTCTGTCCTAAGTCGCCACCAGTGTTGCTGGCCTGGACAATCATCTTCTTGCCACTAACAGGCCCGCTCGTGAAGGTGAGTTCGTAGCAGGCGCAGCACCACGTACTCTCCGTCTGCCCGGCAAGCTTCACGGCAGCCCAGCCGTAGCTCAGGTCCTCGCTGACGGCCCAGGGGCTCTGGTTCGAGCACATGTAGGCGGAGCCGCCGTTGTCGCAGCCCGACTTGGTCGCGCCGTTATCGTTGAGCGGCGAGTCCTGCTGCGAGCACGTCCCGATCAACTTCCCGCTATTCGTCTTCAGCGTCCACCCGCACGACGGCTACAACGCTCGGAATTAGTTTTTTGGCTGTTTGTAGCGTGAAATTTTGGGGGCTTCAGAAGCCTCAAGACATCATCTCGTCCCAAGAGGAAACGTCTTGCTCATAAAGGTGCCAAAGCAGGAAGAAAAGGATCCCGATAAATTACGTACTGTTTGTATAGAAACATGTTAGTCGAGGTACATAAGTTTCACATCATAGAACTTGCTAGATCATGCGAAACAAGAGGGGCTGACAGATTAGACACAGGGCTTCTTTATACACACCTTTACAGCAATCCCAGTAGCGAGTTGTCTGGCCTGAGCCCGAGGCTCCTTGCCCCGATACCAGTCCAGAGACGGAGGCGAGCGCGAGCGGGACATGCTTGAGCTGCATTTTCTAGACAATTTCCGTATAAATCTCTATGTTGTGATAGTGTTGTAAAAAGTCTTGTCACTATGTAACTCGGTCACGTCAATCGTTAGAGGTCTTTGATCTCATATATGAGAAATAGCGAATCTGCAACTAGACAAGTATTAAGGTGAGAACTCAGGCTTTAAGAACAGCCAGATTCCTATGGTACCGTTCTAATTAGGGTGCCAAGAATGGTGATCTATATCATCAACTTATCTCAAACATTACCAAACTACGCGGCTTAGTGGGAAACGTTCCGTCGTAATATCGGCTAGGACTTAACCAGGACTAGGACGAGCATGTTACAGCAGCTCATAAGCTCTACGCACTCAGCGCCGTCGAATCAAGAGCGATACTTTGAGGGCTGTCGGAGTAGATATACGCTCATCATATGGAGCTCTCCCATTTCTACTCCAGGTACCTACTTCTTGTGACGAGGGATATCGGGCCGGGCACTGTATCTTATGTGATCTGATCTTATGATGTAATATAGAGAGAATACGGGATCTGGCTGTTGGCAAAATTGGAGCATCTGGAAAAAGGCATAAATTGCTGTACCGCGAATCCGGGTATTGATATTCACGAGATTATATGAACGCAGGTGTGCAGTTCCATGTTATTGGTTGGAGAACATGTCTAACCTTATTCCCCGCCTCAATAAAGCTTGGCTACGGAGTCTTACCGCACTTGGACCTCCGGTGCGGCAACTAAGCATTGAGAAAGCTCGACTTACAGCTATTAGTATAGAGATTAGACCGTAAAGTAAGGAGGAGAAATGCAGAAGTCAATACTTTTTATTCATAAAGCGAAGATTGGAGAATCTCGCTAGTTTTGGAGCATTTTAGGTGTCGAGGAAACCTGTGTCCTTAATCTAACACTTTGAATCTCAAGTGTATCACACCTTGTTTGGGAGGATATGTATACTTAGGAACCCCAACCGTTGTCGTCGCGGCGTTGTCTGTTGTTGAACTCATCACCGACACGGTCGATAATTTGTCCTAGAAAGCCGCCACCGCCCGACTCCTCGCGGCTCTCCTCGCGGCTCTCCTCACGATCATAATCTCCGACGTCCATATTCCTGTCTCTCTTCACGGCCATACTCGTTTGATCGTCCATATTCTTGCCTTTCCTCGCGTTCATAACCACCAGACCGTTCGTTATCGGATCGCTCATATTCGGACCTTTCTTCACGATATCCATCGCCGCGTCCTCCGTAACTGTCTCCGTCATTGCGTCGTTGATTCCAACCGCTAGACTCTTGATAACTATCCTCGTTACTCTCGTATCGACGCTCGGTGCGCTCTTCGTAGCCGCCACCATAGGTGGGCCGTGTCTCAGACCGTTCTTGATAGCCGTACCCTCTACCACTATCGTCTTGTTCGTAGCGGCTGTACTCCACACGTTCGCCTCCACCAGAATAGCGAGTTTCGTTGATGTTAGCCTGTCCGTATCGATCTTCGGAGTGGCCATATTCGGTTCGGCTTTCAGTGTAAGAGCCGTCGTTATCTTGTCGCCTGCTCTCATACGACCGAGTATCCTCGTTCTTGAAGGCGCCTCCAAGTAGAGAGCTCCCGATTTGACCCAAAAGCCCCCCGCCGAGTGGTTCATCACCGCCCCTGTAATATTGGGGACCTTGCCACCTGTAAGTCCCTCAAAAATGGCCCCTGCGGCGGCGCCAGCAATACGGTCCTGAGCGCTTCCGCCGCTTTGATAATTCTTGTGCATACCGAGAGGCTTTCCGCAGCCGTGCCCAGAATCGTGTACTCCTTCCTTGTGGTTCTCACCACGTAGAACACCTTCACGAGAGAGCTTCTGACGATACTCATCTTGGGCATCTCCACCCATCTCGTTCCACCACTCCTCGACACTTCGGAACATCATCTGTCGGCCTTCTTCGGCACCATCTTCACCCATATTACGCTGGGCGGGGTGATGAAGAACACCGTTGATGATTCGGTTCAAAGTACGATCAACGTCAGCGTTCTCGTTATCCCAAAGCTCCATCAGCTGAGGGATAACCCAGGCTACAACCTTGCTCGCCGTCTTGCCCGCAATTTCGTTAAGGATCTTGTCTTGGTCAACATACATTTCCGACAAACAAAAGTAGTAAGCTTACGTTTGAAAAGTGGTCCTTGGACAACATAGAATGTGTAGGGTCGCTGCACTCATCATCGTTGAACACGATATGCTGTTCATTCTCACTGCTGGCAATAATCTCATTCGAACCAGTCGCAAGCTCGTTCTTGACTTGGCTGATGATAGGCAAGACGAAAGGCGCAATAATGGTAAACACCCACATCGATAACTGCTCCTCAAGCTGCTCGATGATTTCGGGTAAGATCGGAATATTCTCGATAGCTTTCGTGATGCTCTTCATAAGATCGTCATGAAATTCGATAGCAGGCATTATTTGTTGGAAGACTTGTTGCGCATAGCGAGTGAATTCTTCAGGTTCCCGAGAATGGAAGCGTTTTCCATCTGAGCAGCCTGGGCGTTGCTTTGGATGTCACTCATCTTTTGCTTCTTATCATCGCCACCAAAGACGCCATCTGGGATCTTGTCAAGGAGATCGGCTAAGATACTGGTATCATCCTGGGAATGCTGTTGTAGTGTGCCTTCGAGCTCTTGAATCTCGTTCTGGGTCAATTTATCCGAAACTGTTTTTTTGTGAGTCAGGCATCGTGTCAATAGTTTCATTTGATTGGGGTGTTTGTACCTTCGCCAGTGACGGAATGGAGAAAATCTACTCCACCAAAAGTTCCAGTAACAACCGGCCAGACTTCGTGTCTGACACCGGAGATTCGCACCTGGGTGCGACTGCCAACATGAGGGAACACATCGCGCTCGCCCATCTCGATCAGTGCGAGTTCGGTATAATTACTGTGAGCAAGATAATCTAAAGTGTTCAAGTTAGGACATGGGGTTTACAGGTATCTACCATTCTTGGTAGTGATAATAGCTTACCTTCGAGACAATGAAGGCCAGTTCCTAAGAGTCGTAGCGCCTCATAGAAGTCCTCCTTGTTTCGGTTATGCTGGTAGTTTCGAACAAGTTCGACGCATCCGCTGAACAGGCGTCGAATGTGGAGAGAGGAAGTCATGATGCCCACGCGGTCGTTTGCAATGTAGTTTTTCATGCCGGTCTCTTCGTCGAAAGCGAGCTCAACGCGCTCGTCAACGGGGCCACGTAATGCTCGGTGATACTGGCGAGCATCTTGGTTGTCGGCGTAGTTCTTAGGGTTATCGATGTGGTCTTCGGGGCGGTAGCAGCCCAAGCGCTTAGCAGTAACTTCAAATTCTTTTGAGCCATAACCGAAAGTCATAAAGCCGAGGACACAAAGAAGGAGACGTATCGCCTCGGCGGAAACCGCTTTAACGGTTCCCACGTCAATTGCTTGTGAATAATCGCGAAGCCAGTTTCCAAAGTAGACACGTGAGACCATCATCTTGTTGAACTTCTTGCCACCGACTGCTTGGGCCATAACGATGCTAAGGAGGGTGTCTTCGATATCGCCATGGCGCCCTAACACGATGTATGCGTTAGCATGTGTCTCGAGAAAGTGTTTGTCGAAAGAGTAGGGATCACGAACAGTTCTGGCCTTCGACCTTGGAAATGCCGGCGATATTGCCAGCACCAAAGGCAAGAGCTGGTCGGGCAAAGACCAGCAGGAAGGCCAACGCCAGGAGGCCCGGGTAGAGCTTCAAGGAGGCCATGTTGGTGGATCCCAGGTTTGTGCTACAGCGATCTAATGCTTTTGAAGATGTTGCTGAAGAACTTATAAGGAAGAAATATTAGATTATCTGAATGAGGAGTAATACAATTATGACTAGGGAGGAATACGAACTGCTTGAGGAGGGAGGGCTGGAGTAAAGCGCGAAGTTTTATATAGGTGTGATGTAGTGGAGGGAGAAAAGGGAGCGCCTTACAAACGCGGCAAAGGAGGGGGAGGGGCAGAGTCAATGCGAGCTCGATGCTCCTGTGCCACCAACCAACCATAAAGCTGTCTGTTTGTGCTGCTAGCTTGCGTGTTGTAACAGGTACTGGTATAAGATCACGGTTTCAATGCCGGAGGGGGTTTGGAGGGGCTACCCGAGGCCAAGATTGGCTGATCAAGGGCCTGCCAAGAGACGTGCCAAGTGGAGCGTGGATGGGAATAGACAAAGAGATATTCCCTCATTTGATCGCATGAAACCTGAACTCGTCCGCCACTGGGGACGTGATGGGACCTCTTGACATCATGTTCTGTGCGCATCAAAGCTGATGTTCAAGCAGAATGTAAGCACAAGTCTAGGTCAAGTAGTTTAGCTGCCGGCAATCTGAGCGTGCCATTTATACAACTACAGTGTATATGATGATATAGCAGCAACCCAAACACGGACTCAACTTATAGAGAAAGAATCCAGAGCTTTAAATACGACGTCATCATACATATAATCTCTCTTGATACCGTACAGTTCTCAGGGCAAATCGCGGGGTGTAAGAAATGGCGATTACGGTATATATTTACTTGGCTGACGGTGCCTACCTCTTCGCTCTTGGTGGGGAGCTACTGGAATCGTACATAGTAGATCTTGATAAGAACCCAGGGGTCTGGGTTAGCTCGGAAGTATCGAAACACGGCTGCTGAAACTTCGGCCAATGCAATGCAGGTACTCTGTGGAAGAACTTGAGGTAGAAGCAGAACAACAGAAAGAGGGGCACAGCGGATCAACTCGGCCCCAGCCGGGTCAGGTCGGGCATTTGGACGCTGCCTATTTAGGTACCTAGAGCCCTGTATGTTATGTTACCTAAGGTTAAGTAAGGTGGGGTAGCTGTCCATATATATGTACATAGTAGACGCGCCGCGTGTGCCCTGCCTATATGATTAAAGGCCATAGTATGACTCGAGGTTCCGATGACTCTGAAGCTATTGTTCCTGTTCCCTATGATTGCTACTAATCTCGAACATCTGTATAGCTTTCCTGTCTAAATCATGACTCAAGGCTGCGAGAAGAAATAACATATCTCTTGTCTTTAGCTCCAGGAAGACATACCTATGTACCTAGGTAGTGTAATAACATCTACAAGAGACTCGCTTAAAACTCTCTTAAATACAGCATTAAACAATACTCATGAAAATTATACTCACGGTCACTCAACTGCTATCATTATCATAAAGTACGTGGTCTTAGAAATAGAAAGCATGTGTATTTCCATAGCTTTGTTACCCACATGTCTTGTGAAAGACGGCGGGAAGCATTCCATCCGTTGTATCTATTTCCCATATAGTAGCGATTTGAGTTGAGCGCAGCGCTGGTGAATGTTTTCGATTTGTGCATACACGAAATATCATAGATCAAACAAACTAATTATGGTACATGATGGTCTCTAGTTGCATTCATATATCACCATGAGCTGCAACGCTTATAAGGCTTGCTTGATAATGAGTTTGGTTAAACTGAGTAATACCTAGGTATGAGATCAAGATATCATCCTCCCTGGATAGTCCATAGCCTCTAGGCACAAACCAAGACATACTACTATAGTGTAGGCTGTTTTTAGAATATGTTGAGAACTCTACGTTTCGCTTTGTACCTAAGAATTAAGGACAAAATGTGCCCCAAGAGTGTTGCTTGGACTGCTTTATGTATACCTGGTTGTACTGCATAGGTTGCAAGAGATACCTGCAAGCAATGTTTGAGTTGGATTGCTTGGGTATAATGCGAGGTGTCGACATTACCTCTGGTACCTAGGTAAGGACTATAGGTATATGAGAGTGGGAGGTAGGTACATATTTGTAGGTAGTTAGCAGTGGCTGTAGGTAATCCACTATCTGGATAGAGAAGAAAGAACAGAATGTTGAAGGCAAGGTACTGGGTAGTGTTGGTAGTGATCAAAATCCAACAAGCAAGTCCAAGCAGCAGCAGTGAAGGAATTTCAGGCATTGGGAAATGGGAGAAAGGGCACTGAAAATGGGCGTTAGAATTGAGCGGGGGATGCGTTTGACCCTGAAAGCAGCTGGGCGGGGGATGCCTAGGAGGGTTGACCGGGAATTGCCGCAGCTGTTTACTGGGCTGGCTGCTGGGGCACACAGTGACACTGATGATGCGAGTGTGCAATCATGCCGCGACCGATCCTCTGCACACTGATCCAGTCCAGTACACACCCTGCCACTGCGCTTCTGCATTGCTTTACCCCCGAAGTAGCCTGAACCAATCAACTGGCAGATGGCGCAGGCCTGGTGCAACACTAACACTTCGGGAGAGTGTCGACGCTGACATTGCTGTGATTAAAAGCACGGGCATGCTCAACTGCGTGTGCAGGTACTTCCACCCCAACACACTACGGGTACTGTATTTACCTCATTACAGCGGGCGCGTCCCAGACCAGAAATCCCCAATGCCTTTCAGCTTAATGGAGATACTAATAAGGCTTGCTACATAAAAACCAATAACAGCAATAAACATTACTTGCGCAATTCTAAATTAATTAGACAAATATTCAAGCAGTAAAGTAGCATAGGAAACAAGCTGGCTACAATTATAAGTGTGACCATAGGTAAGAAAAAAGGGAAGGCAAGGAGTTCTAGTGTTGCGCGGTACTAGACTGAGTGGATGCTCGGGACGCGCAGCGCACAATCAGTGAACGATTTTTTTTTTTACTGCAAGATATTTTCATTTTCATTTTATTACGGGGCCTTTAGTGGTGCGCTGCATCAGTTAAACATTGCCTGCGGCTCAAAGTCTCTTTACTTAGCCCCGAACTGTTACTTCAACCCAATTGCCCATTACTTCCACTCCAAATAAAGGAAGTAATCACTACGTACAGTAAATAATGATCATAGCAGCAATGCTAGTACAAACGCCTCAAGAGCTTTACTTTCACCCGCCTGTCAGCAGGCCTTTTTACAAGATACAGATTCTTATGAATACAAAAACAAAATGCCAGGCCACCCAAGAAAACTATCAACTCTTGCCTTGGAACTTGAACACAACCGTGCATGTTAGATGCGAGGAGGTATTGGGTACATTTCAACTTATTACTCCATCAGGCAATTAAAACCCAAGGCGCAATGTTACTTCACCACAGCGCGAGGGGTAGGTAAGGGTACAGTGCAAGCACCAATAATAGCAGATATTTAAGTGTCTCCTCAGGTATCTTAGGTACTTACCTAAAGGTAGCAGGGCAGAGTAAGCTAAGCCAGCAGGGGAAACCCACACCAATCACGCCCACAGCAACTGCCCACCCAAGTACGCGCACTAAGAGGGAGGTACCTAGGTACACTACCGACCTACCTCCTACTTAGCTGTACGCACACCTGTATCCCACCTGGGCGCCCGCACCCAGTGCACCCACCCATCAGTGATCTTGCAAAATCAGCCAGCCCGGACAGCGACCATATTTAGAGGGCAGCCCCTCCCACTGCAGCGCGTCGCCCCCGTAAACTTTCTTTTAGACTTCCTGTTCTTCGTCCCTCCCACCTCTGCGTTGCTTCCACATTTCGGCCACAGTGCTGCCATATACCTACTGCAGGCCATCCAGCCCTCAACCATCCCTATACCTCAATCAGACCGAAAACAATCAAGATCCATCCGCTAGCCACCACCAGTATTATACTGGGATCCAGTGTCCTTCTAAGACCCCCAACACCAGCGTTTGCTGCTCGTAAGACACGCCACAATCTCGCCTGGAATTCCCTGGCACCGCGACCGCGTGCACGACGCCAACCACAAGCACAAGCACACCCGAGCAAGCCCGCCCGCCCACCAGCGTTGCCTATAATAGTGGCCCCCCCCCCAAAGGTAAAGACGCGCCCTCTTGTCGCACTTAATGGCTCGCCCTAAGAAAGCCGACGGCCTGAAGCAGCCTGCACCAGTCGCCCCCGCGCCCGCCATGGTCCCAATGCCCACTATGCAGATGCAGCAACCACAGCATCAACAGCTCCAGCATCAGATGGTGCCTCAGCACCAGCTCCCCAGGCCATCGCCCAACAGCCTCCGATGCAGTCCATGCAGGGCGCTATCCCGCCTCAACAGCGTACTATCGGCATCGACGAGTTTATCAGAGTCCGGGACAGCGTAAGTGACCATACCTCTCTTTGTCCTCGCTCGTCGATATCCCTACCCAGCCCTGGCTCGGCATCTGCCCCTAATGCCGCCAGCTACCACCTCACCTAACCCCATCATGGATCGTACCATGGTCACACGTTCACCCTATTATACACTCATCAACTTGTACAAGTTGTGTGCGCGTGTAAAAGGCACAACGACAAAAGCGCCAGTATGGCGATTGTAATAGCATCAATGGCATGTGCCATTCGATTCGACTTACTGCCTCAATGAGATGGGCTACTATGAGCTTCAGTACCATGCTGCTTCTGCAAGCTACTTGTCGTCCTCAGTAGTGAACATCGGCCTTGCGTATGTCTGAAGGCATTCGACTACTGTTGTGCGGATTTCTTTGTCGGGATACATATTCTAGCCTCACATACAATTGATCAAATATTTGGGGGAAAAAGTCTAACAACGTCATCAGGTACATCAACGATTCAATACAATTACTGCTCTTATGAAAAACTTCGCCGATGACTTTGTTCGTCAAACCAACCTTCTCATCGGCGAGCCGGCTCCCTTTGATAATGGAGCCGGCGCGTCTATGCAATCTCTTGTTGCCTCGCTAGATGGAATCGGAGGCCAGCTCAGCGATCTTCTACCCCATGGAGAAGAGAAGAAGGAACGCAAGAAGCGAACTCATGATCCCAATGCTCCCAAGCGACCGTTGACCCCCTATTTCCTCTACATGCAAACGGCTCGCCCCATTATTGCAAACGACCTGGGCACCGATGCACCGAAGGGGCTGTTCAGGAAGAGGGCCAACGTCGATGGGCTTCGATGTCCCCCCAGGAGAAAGTGGTGAGTTTATATACTCGATCTAATAATTTATAGACTGCTAATCCAAATTATAGGCCTGGAACAATGCATACCAGTTCAACCCCCGCCTCTATAATGCGCGAGTTCACTCGTACAAGGCTGGAAATCCCGACGCAAGAAACATGTCAGATGGCGATGCTCTTAACTACGCTGACGCCAACGGCATTGCCCAAGCTGATGTGACGACTGACGAGGGCATGGCTCCTAACGATCAGGATGCCATTGCGGAGCAACTTCAAATGGCAACTCCCTCCATCACACAAGATGATGGCCTGAAGACCCCCAAGGGCAAAACAACTCGGAAGCGAAAGAGTATGGCCGGCGATGTTGATGACGGTGACAGTAGCGCTGCTAAGAACGCGACACCCGCCAGTCCCGACAAGAAGCGCAAGCGCCAGTCAACAAAACCCGATATTGAGGAACCCAAGAAGTCAGCCCGGAAGAAGAAGAACTAGTGATCTGTCCTAGTATTTTCGCTCACTTTTCTCGCGACTTTGTCTTCTTCGGCTTTGAGATACCTTGTCATGATTTCAGTTAAGGTTGTAGGAGCTGCTACTATGAGAAGGGGCTCGGTATATGTTGTAGTCGTATGCTCTCCTTTCTCCGCCCGGTGCCGTTCACTTGGACTTACGGCAGTTGTATGAGTTATGAACAATTCGCAGATGGGTCGGTTTCGCCAACCAGGTAGAACAAGGCAAATACTTGTCGAGAGGTTTCCCGGGTTGTTTGTAAGTAATGGCGGCGTTTCAGGTCTGGATGGGTCACATACGGTATTGCGGCTTTGTATTTAAATTAATCGCTTTGAGTAAAAAAGTGAGAATCTCTTGATGCATTATATTTCACGGTTTCAAGCTTCAAATTACGTTCCCCATGTGAAAACAAATGTGTTTTCCGTGGACAGACGGATCATGCCTAGCTGTCTACGGCTTAATAGAACACAGCTAGCCTCCTTCAAAGGGTGGTAGGCTATAACACCAAAGTATTATCATCCGAGAGCATGGAGAAATATAACACTTGCTAGCTAGACTTACCCAACGTCCTAGCCTAACTAATAGGTGAGCATGCTTCTTGTTACCGGCATTACCAGCCCTGTTACTCAGAAAGGCTTGTCTACATACCTTACAGCAGCACCTTTAGGCGACCAAGAGATAGTTGGGCTCCAGGCGATTTACGCTGTACACTACATCAGGTACCTACATACCTAGCTACCTCTTACCTGGTCCGAACAACCAAACGGTACCTAGCGAAGAGGTACCTACATCAAACAACCAACAGAGCATCCTGAGAACTATCTACGCTGTAAACGCCGCCTATCTGTTAGTTCTAGTACTTAAAATAGCGGTTAAAACCACCAGGTTTAACCCATCGTCGGAGCGCCTGCTCAGACAACGAACGTCAACCCCCGGCCAGCCAATCATCTTACATCCTTTTCGACTATTCGGCCAATAGTTCAACCACCACGTCCCGTCTACCTACCTACCTGTACAGCGGACTGACTCAGGCACATTAAACGCTACCTAAGTATATATGCTTTCCTCTGCTAGACCACCTCGCCTACCAGGTATGTACCTACTTTCGATACCTTGGACACCTATAATACAGTGACCTTTCCTAGAGGGCCTACATTTTTTACGTAGTGGTAGTGTCGACTTCTGCAATGTAATTCGAAGTGATTCTAGGTACATATACATCCTTATTACTCCCCTTACCCATAGGGCACAATCGGCCTGGGCGCCCAGCAAACGGAAGCCAGGACAGAACGTTCCTGCATGCGATTGATATCTTCGACTGCCTTAGGTACATTTAACTTGCAATAGGTACCAGGGCTCGACATTATACCCTCCCCGCCCAAAAGTTCAATGCCAACTAACAGAAAACCAACACCCCTACATCACTCGCAACTAATCACTAACATAAGACTTTGTATCTGCACTAGGCGATGAGATAATGACTAGATATCGAAATTCACATACACTACACACTGGGCATCGCTACATCCAAGAGCGAAACCATGGCTAAATAACCCAGGTTGACTTATAAGTCCCCAATCCTCATCCGATCTCATCCCTAATACAAGCCTACACTCAGCGCACCCATAACCAGTCCGGCAACGCATCTATCCAACCTAACCCAACCTAGTAAGCAAAATAATCCTGCGCCAGCGGCAGCGAGGTAGCTGGTTCCGCGGTACAGAGCGAGCCGTCGGCCTCGACGGTATACCGCTCCGGATCGACCCTCATGCGCGGCAGGGCGTCGTTGAACGCCATGTCCCTTTTGCTCACCGTGCGGCAGCCGCGGACGGCCTCGATGCGCTTCCGTAGCCCGTAGCTCGCGACCGTGCCGTTGGTGATGCTGGCTTGCGACACGAAGAGGACGCTGGTCTCCGGCACGAGGGGCGCGTACATGGGCGGGCGATTACTGGCTGGACTGTCGGGATGGAGGCGTTGGGATCGCCCTGGGTGGGTAGAGTGAGTATTTGCTGAGAGAGAATAATCGCAACGGGGGCGAAATAGGGAGTCGGAAATTGTGTGTATGAGATGGAGATAGGATTGGGCAGTCAACAGGGAAAATGGAAGGCAAGATGCAACGACAGAAAATAGGAAGGAATAGGGGGCAAAACGTACCATCTGCGCCCAAGCAATCAACCCGCTCTTCACAACCGTACTCGGCTTCGTGCCGAACCAAGCCGGATCCCAAACGACCAGATCCGCCAACTTACCGACCTCGACGCTCCCGATGAGGTGGGCCATGCCCTGGGCGCGGGCGGGGTTGACCGTGTACTTGCTGACGTACCGCTTGACGCGGAAGTTGTCGGCGCCGGAGTCCTCGTCCTCGGGCAGGGTGCCGCGCTGGACCTTGTTCTTGTGGGCCGTATTCCAGGTGCGCAGGACGACCTCGCCGCAGCGGCCCATAGCCTGCGAGTCGCTGGACATCATGCTGATGGCGCCGAGGTCGTGCAGCACGTCCTCGGCCGCGATCGTCTCGGCGCGGATCCGCGACTCGGCGAACGCCACGTCCTCGGGGATGTCGCGCGACAGGTGGTGGCACACCATCAGCATGTCGAGGTGCTCGTCCAGCGTGTTGCGCGTGTAGGGGCGTGTCGGGTTTGTGCTGCTCGGCAGCACGTTGGCGTGCTCGACCACCGAGATGATGTCGGGTGCATGTCCGCCTCCTGCGCCCTCAGTGTGGTATGTGTGGATCGTGCGGTTCTTGAACGCCGCGATCGTCGATTCCACGTACCCGGACTCGTTGAGCGTGTCCGTGTGGATCAGACACTGCACGTCCATATCGTCGCATACCTTCAGACATGCGTCGATGGCCGCTGGCGTTGTGCCCCAGTCCTCATGGAGCTTCAACCCATTGCCCCGCCATGATCTGCTCCCGGAGCGCGTCGGTTACGCTGTCGTTGCCTTTACCTGTGATGCCGACGTTCACGGGCAACTCGTCGCAAGCCTGCAGCATCTGTCGCGTGTAGTGAGCACCGGGTGTACAGGTAGTTGCGGAAGTGCCAGCGCTGTTTTATGTAGTCAGCTTAACCAACGAACGATACGTTCAGAACAATAAACGGATCGCATAGTAGAGTATAAACTCACCTAGGTCCCACGCCGCCACCCAGCAACGTAGTGACACCAGACGCAATAGACTCATACGCCTGCTGAGGGCAGATGAAGTGAATATGCGAGTCCATGCCACCGGCCGTGATAATCTTGCCCTCGCCAGCAATAACATCAGTGCAGCTACCGACCACCATGCCATCCGTGACGCCGTCCATGACATCCGGGTTACCCGCCTTTCCAATACCCACGATGACACCCTTCTTGACGCCAATGTCAGCTTTGTAGATGCCCGTGTAGTCTACAATCAGCGCGTTGGTGACGAAAGGTCGAGACTGTCGGCATCAGAACACCCGCTCATCTGCCCCATACCCTCACGCAGTGTCTTGCCGCCGCCAAACTTACACTCGTCACCATACACCGTCATGTCTTTCTCGACCTTGATCCACAAGTCTGTTGAGCCCAGCCTTACGCGATCGCCAGTCGTGGGACCGAACATAGCGCGATACGCCGCGCGATCCATGGTAAAAGGCTCGGTAGACTCTGGACCAGCCGTCGGCTGGGGCTCGTGCGCGAAACCCGCCTGCTGCAGGTTCGCGATAATCTCGTCAACGCGGTTCAGATCCACCTTCCCAGATGCGAGGTTATTCCACCATAGATGGCGCGATTGCCGCCGATCTCAACAAGCGTGACAGTCTTTGTGTCGCCCGGCTCGAACCGCACCGAGGTGCCAGCCGGGATGTCGAGGCGGCAACCATACGCCAGCTTGCGATCAAACGAGAGCTGGGGATTCGTCTCGATAAAGTGGTAGTGGCTGCCCACCTGGACGGGGCGATCCCCTTTGCTCGTGACGCGGACCCGGACGCGGCGGCGTCCCTCGTTGATGGGCACGCGCCCCTTGACGACGACGACGGCGCCGGGGGCGTTCTCGGCGTTGTACGCCGAGGCCGGGGGCCGCGGGAACAGGTCAGCCGAGGGCACGGGCAGGAAGCTGCCGTACAGGGCCTTGGCGAGGTCGCCGTGCTCGGTGGCGATGGGTTGTGCACGGTGACTAGGTACGTGCCGGTCGGGAAGGTGCCCTCGACCTGGATCTCGTGCAGCGTGCTCACGACCGAGGGGAGCACGTGGCGCCGCCCAGCATCGTCGAGCCGATGCACATGAGGTCCGCCACCGTGTGCTGGCCATCGCGGATCAGCTCCTGGAGGTTATTGGCGATGAGGGCCTGCGGGACGCATAAACAATCAGCACGGTGCGATTCGTTTCGCCTAGCTCGCTCATCTCATTCCATTTCACTGCACTTCATCTCGTTTCGTTTCTGATCTATATCTTGGTGCGAGGCCAAGACTCAGGCGGCGACATGGCGTCGTCGCAAGCATGATTATGTTGATGTTAGGTAATGCCAACAACTCACCGTCGCTTCTGTATGGTTCAACCTGACGCCTCGCGCGAGTCGTCTCTGGGCGAGGAAGCCAAGCTGCGAGATGACGAGCTTGTCGAGCTACAGATAAATGAAATAGTCCGCATTAGCTTTCTTTCTCATTCTCTTCTCTCTTCTCCTCTTCCCTTCCCCCCGTTGTTTTGTTTGTTCAATCATGATGCAGCTCAGCTCAAAATGAACTAAGAAGGCACATACATCATCTGGTGATGTGTATGTGTGTATAGCTTGGCAGTGTGGGACCAGTGATCGAAAAAGCGACAAACCTCTTTTGGAACGAGATGCATCCTGAGGCCCTCCAATCCTTTCTCGATTGTTGAAAACCTTCGCTATGGAGCGACAGTGACGCGTACACTCGAATTAGATATACTACGCGACATATATAGAATATGTAGCAGTCGTCGATTCGAGATTCATACCGACCCCAATGCGGCGGCGCCCATGCAGGCTTATCGCAAACCTCTGAGAGCCGACTACCCCGCAATGTCGAGATAAGGACCTTGACGTGTAAAAGCAATGGATAATCAATCCGTCATAAACAGGGGCACGGGTAGCTAGGTGAGTCTATCTCGATTTGAGCTTCCTATAAGTAAAAATAGTCTCTCATGGTTCCCAACTGCCTACCTTGAGTACTCTAGATAGGCATGAAATGACACACTCGATTATGATGGTGAACATGGTCCGTCGGATGAACTTGGTAGAGCCCAATTATCGATGTAAATAGCTAACATAGTTTGTAGAGTCATTCCATATGATATTTGGACGGTTTGAAAATCAAATGTTCCGGAACTTATGAAAAGCGAATTTCTTTGCTATGTATATACGTGACTCAATATGCAATCCTATTGACTCCTAGAACGCCGGCTTTGGTATCAAAAACCCACCAGCGCCGGTTGTGACCCTTTTCGGTATAACCATGTAACATGCCATTTCATAACGCATCGTAAAAGACTGAATTTTCATTCCTCCTCGAGGTCTTCGTCCCATGTCTGCCGCTCCTTCTTCATCAGATCAGCCATAGTATCGGGCTTGAAGATGGTGCTGTCAGGGTCAGAGATGCGAGGGACCTTGCCGAGATTCTCATCATCAAACACTGTTCCGATATTATCAATCCAGCGACGACGTCGCTCCATCAACGTCTTGGTCACGTCGCCAATTCCGGGCCGCGCCATACCAGCACCGGCACCTCCTGCTGGATGACTGCCACCGCCGGCACCCCCAGGACGTTTTGATTTCTTACTCTTGCCCATGGTTCGTGTCCGTTTAAGATATGCGCCCTGGACTTGGGTATCCAGATCTTCCAGGATAGTCTGATATTCTTGATGCGCCATCCTCTCCTTTACGAGTTCTGTGAGCCTGGCCTTGCGGGCGCCGTTGATGAGAATCTGCTGGCGTAGGCGTTCCTGAAGCAATCGGAGGCGTGCTGCCACTTCGTCGTCAAAGTGACCGTCGTAATCGCCGTCGAAACTGTCTTGTGGTAAAAAACCAATGTGACGAAGTTCTTGCTTGATACGCTCATCGACTTGGAGGTAGTCGAGCTTCGGATGCGTGGCTTTCTTCCATGCTTCGCCGGTCGACTCAGGCATGAAGGCTGCAGGGGGTTGCTCTTGCCCTCCTCTCCCGGGGCAGTTCCAGCGTCGCCGTTGACTTCTTCCTTCACCTCGGCATCGCCATTTACACCATTGGTCATGGGCTTATCTTCGTTCGGTTGTACGCGTGCTTCTGGGCGCATGGCCTGTAGAAGACGCGATAAGACAGGGCCAACTGAGAGCTTGTCTGTTTCCGCAACATCGTCATCCATATTGTCTATAGTGCCACGAGGTTGGTTAGGCGCCAGCTTATCCCTACCCTGGCCGTTCGAGTCGATGGCCATCGCGCCATCCTCCTCGGCCCAAACCTCGCTGTAGTGCTTCTTGCCCCGTTTCGGCATGACGAACGGCGTTACGCGGTCGCCCCGCTCCCGTAGGAAGGTCAGGTCCTCTTCCGCAAAAGGACGGAAATATGGTTCAACGTAGGTGGAAAAGGTGCTGAAACTGATCTGATTGGTCGGTTTTGCATTGCTGAAGTCCTTATCTGGGGGGTCGCCGGCAATCTGATCGGCCAGGTCGGTTTGAGGGAAAACGGCGACCGAGTATAGCTCTCGCAGTTCATCAGCAGGCATCCCTGGTTTAGAATCACGAATTTCGTAGACTGTGGGGTCGGGGAAGGTGGACGGATCTTCGCCAAAAGTTTGGAATTGGGGAGCTTCGCGAGCAGGTGGTGCAAACTCGTCCTCGGAGGACTCTCCCTCGTCCTCTTCTTGTCCAGCATCCTTGTCGAGTTTCATCTTGTCGTCAACCTCCATGGCGCTCGATGTAGGCTGGGCGGCAGGGGAAAGGGAAGAGCTGACTGAGTCGTTGTCGCGAGACGCTTTGCGAGGTTTGCCGCCGGGGTCGCGTAGAGGGGAGGAACGTTCTATAAGAGAGGAAATTAAAATGAGGGTTTAAAGATCGTAGTGGTAGCAGCTGTGTGCAAGGAAACCTCTTGCGCGCACACAACGAATGAAATTGAGGGCTTGTAAGTGGACGACATAGGAAATGGGCAGGCCAGGTAGTGTCATGTAAGGCATGGATTCGGCCAGCAGACACTAGTCGCCGAAATAAGCCAACTGGGCCCGACCGACACCGGTATTAGTAGTCTCTACAGCAACAACGGTTGCTCAAGGCTGCACGAGAATAATGTGTGTGCATATGCAATGTGAAGGCGTGGAACTGTGGTCGCGAATTCGCTGCCGGGGCAACTTACCGGTGTGCTGGTCTCCCGGCGCAAGACTGTCGTTTGCTTTTCTCTTCTTCTTGTTGGGCTTCTTGTCGCCCTCCTGCGCGGCACCCTCCTTGCGCGACTCGATCTTGCTGGGCGTCTGCAGCTCGGATGCGAGGTGACTCTTCTTCTCGGCAACAATCAGGCGCATGGCCTTATCGCACCAACTGCCGCGGCGTTCGATGAGGTCGTGCAGCTTCTCGAGTTTCAAGAGCAGGGCGTCGAGGGTCTTGGAGTCGGGATGACGGCATTGGACGTGGGCTGGTCGATGATGTCGTCGTGCTGGATGTTGCGCACATGTTCGTACTTGATGTCGAATAATTCGCTCTCGAGTGGCTCGACGGGCGGGATGCTAGCGGCAGCGGCGGCGGCGGCGCTGTTGCTGGTGCTGGTGCTGGAGCTGGTGGGCAGGCTGGACATGGGGGTCGTGTTGCGACTGCGCTGTGCTTTGCCGGAGCCCTTCTTGCCGGTCCCCTTCTGACCCGGCGCTGGAGGCATCGTGACGATGGCGTGGATGACGAGCACGGATCCGGACGATGTTTGATGTCTGTTGAGGTGGTATTCTCAATCAAGGACACTCACCAACGGGCAAGTGACATGGCCGAGCCACATCCGATAGATAGGACAAGCCGTCCACAAGCGCGCGTCCGCACTTAGCGTAATTCCGGATGGGGCGTCTGTTCTCCTGGAGCTTTGGCCTGGCTTGGCTAGCTTGGCTTTAGTGCTGTACAAGCCACAGGCCATCCGGGTTACAGTTACGCCACCGCTTAACCTCAACTGCTTACATATACAAAATACTACATACCGCAGATTGAAGGTCCATTCATTCATGCCTTCCTACCTATCCTTCCTTAGGCATGTTACACCATGATCAAGGCAGGAGATTACTCAAAGAAGTTAAGACCCGGCAACCCACACGAATTGGGGATTGGGGATTGGTGGCTTGACTTGGCTCACAGCCTCAGTTTGTTTCCGCCCCCGAATACCGCGCCACACTCACCTCCTTAGTCCTCCCGGCATATAAGTACACAGATCGGCAAGGCGACGCCCGTTTCTTCACGTCTGATGAAAATCTCAAAGACGTAACTATCTTCTTTTAGGAGAGGAAGATACGTCACCTTATGTCCACCGGCCGCGATTAGGCCTCACTCAAATCGATGACGTTTCATAGGTTTCAGTCATATCCGTTCGCCATCTTTTAACACAAATATCCATCACTCGAAAGAGTCGCCACTGATAAATTCCGCTCAGTTCAAAGCGCCCTGAACTTGAATCACATCTCTTCCGCATACATAATAAGCATGTATAGTGAGTTGCCAGCTAGTGTCAACGTAGTTCCTCGTGTTCCCTTGGCTGACGGTGCAACAATGAGCGTCAAGAATCATCACTGTTAACGACCTGACATAATAATAATACCATCAGCTATCATCATATCTTCCAAGTAGTATTCCACCCTTGTCTAATCACCGAAGAACACAAACACACGCTCTTGCTTCACCCGCTTATCTTTCTACCAAAACCCTGTATACCTGAATCTACCCGTAGCAGCGCTAATCCCTTTACGCCAGGAACAGCGAGTCACGGGGTCCGAAACTCGAATACGAGTTTACAAATACCACGTACGCGTCGTCTGAGATTATATATTCCATAACCATGATTAATACTACTATTGGTCCGTTAACCGATGTCAGACTAGACGATTGACGCGTGAGGGATGAAGCGCATTCATAGGTTCCAAGAGTTTCACGCCACCCAGCTACATAATTACTTCTTATAGAAATAGTGTTAAGCGTGGAGCAAAACACGTGGCAGTGTCGTCGGAGATTAGGGGTACCTGCTTGCATGGGGGTAGCGCAAGGCTGAGATGACACTGGGTGATCATCCTCTCACCGCACATTTACAAAGCTGTTCAGTTTATTCTAGACCCAAAGACCCTTGCTAAGTTGAAGCATTACATACAGTATCGGCAGATTTATAATACCCGTTCCTCTCTGCGGTCGATCCTCTTTTTTTTTGGTTATATGCCGGTATATAGTTTTGACGCACATTTTGCAGATTCGGGCCTTGGCAAGTTATGCGGTTCGATCGTCGGTGTCCGGAACATGGCCTACTTATGATGGCGCAAATTCGATTGCTATCTTTGCTGATTGGAAGCGATATTGTTAGTGCTGTACATGTATACTATGCAGATTTCGGAACTAAGAAAAGAAGATCGATTCCTCGCGCAGACATATAGTATCGAAATTATAAGCTGAATCGATAACACTAATGTAGACTATTTGAAATCATTTTGTTGCCTTGATATCCATGTAATATTTAGATGTATCTTTGCTAGTAGTCTACGTGGAGAAATGCTACATAACTAATATTAGCGGACTATGGTGATGGAAGAGGAATCACCTACTACTTTAGTTACACTATCAAAAGAAAATGTTTTATTCTTTTCACAAGCATAAAAGTAATGAAAGAAGGTATATTTAATACTATAACGCGTTAGTCGACTGCGGAAAACTTTTCATGCAGTCAGCCTGATAAGCGGTGCATAACTGAAATCTGACTACACAGGAATACAACTTCCGTCCTAGCACACCAGAAAACAAGGAATAATTAGTGAAATATGCATGGTGCCGTATGACAACGGTTTTCAAGCCTCATCTCTTCACATGTTCTCAAGATCTGTGGCGGATGGCTGATACAGGATGCTTTTAGGTATAACAGTTCGATATTCTAGAGTTATAAGAACTAGTTAATTCAATTAGTCGAAACAACGCTTAATCAAGATCGAGAATAACGTATTTCAAGATTAGTTGGTTTAAGGAACTTCAATTATCGTGTTTGTTTTCAACTTAATCCCCAAGACTCAGGTAGGAAGTCAGCTACGCACTTCTACTTAATATCTTAGTAGACCGATAGGAAAGAGATTGCTTGCGTATACTCCAATCTCAGGGTGACATTTATGCTCGTCAGATATGCAGGTGAATCTACCGATAGCCAAGTTTCGCTACATCTATCCCATTCTGGCCCTTTGTTTTAATCAAAGTGGCGTTAAGCCAGTCTACTTCAAGACCTACTAGTTATATTTGCTAAATAAATAGCAGGAAGAGTTCTGTATAGACAAAAGCTAGGTACAAACCTTTCAATATCCACATAGTTTCTACGTGGGCAATGTTCATGACGGCTGTTTCCTCATGTCATATCGAGTGGCGTGACGTACTTCCTTGCCACATAACAGCGTCTTCGGTTAGCCCGACCCCAGAACCGGCGTAGTTCATGAACACACCAGGCTAGCCACCTCATTCGTTTTGCCTCAAGCCGAGACCTGGGTTTGTCTCGGCCGATATGTATTTGTTGCACAGCCAATCCATGATCCTTTTCGATGCTGCTGAACTAATCATAGCGCAAGAATAGAACGTCTCGTAGGACCTCTTGAAGGAGGCTAACCCCTAGAAGCGCGGAAGAGTAAGGCTACGTTACTCGTCCTCAAGACCTATCGGCCGTGCCAAGCTCACCGCCGTTGCCTTGAAGCTGCCTGTTTAAGTAATCACAGGCCCTTTGCGGTCAGTTACACTATGGGTCCTGACGCAACTAAGATCAGCTAAGCAGTATTTTGGCATCTCTCCGCGCAATTCGAGAAGGAGTAGGATTGTATTTGCTGACACGTGCTAACAACCTAGGCAAGTTATCACGAGTAATATATGCTTGGCCTCTATCTAGATGTGCTGATATCAAGGGGCAAGGTACTGCGTCCGTTGACACTATACTTACACCCCGACATAATGACATAAAAACTCCGGACCTCAATGATTCTCGCAAGAGGCTCACCAAGCCTTCAAATAGAGTGGCCTCTCCCATCAGCTGGCTGAGAATGTATTATGTTCCACATTCACATAAACTCATTCTGTGCTCAACATCCTGAGGCAAAGGATGTGTTGATACAACTGCGCACAAACTCCATACCTACTCTCTACTTTTTCTATGAACATATTGAATCACGACTTGTTTCTATACCTATACCTGTGTATATCCATCAAATTTTCAATATGACGCCTACAAAAAGGTCTGTACTCACTACTCTTTACGAAACCCATCACTAATTAGTTTCAGCACAAGTAATACGCCGAGGCTGACGGCTTCAGCTCTTGTACGACACAACAACTCTTTCGGCATGAGTTCTGCGCGGAAGCACGGCCCGAAGCCTTACCATCCGGGGTACGCTGTCTTAGTAAGTTTTCTGACATCACTCATCAGAAGTGCCTCATAACAACCACTAATATATCCACCAGCACTAGCCAGAGAGACACCAAATGATCTAACGATGATGGCGGATCAGAGGAAGGCATGGGTGACGTCTCAGATCAAGGCCTTCGAAACCGCATTTCACATCGGCAAGGGCAGCAGCGGTGGTTAAACGAGCGTCACCCACTTTGTAATATCAAAAACCATCTCCCTCGTCAGAGGAATAACCGTGTAAATAAATCGGTACCGAGAGTCCGGGACAGAATCTATGGCTGGCCAATTTATGTGCATGACCGTACCTAGCTCTACAGTTTCTCGCTACCGAAACCATCTGGCTTACCAACATGTGGGGGGTGTTGTCTTACAATGAGGTATGACTGAGACTAAAGTACCTTGCATACAATCAACCCTCCTCGCACTGCTGTGACAATATCTACATTTTCTCGCTAGCGAAACTATCCAACTTACCAACATGTGGGGGTGTTGTCTTCCAACGAGGTATGGCTGAGACTAAAGTACCTTGCATTAATCCTCCTGGCATTGCCGTGACAATACCGAAGCACACGTGGTGTCACAACATACATAGGTCCCAAAACCTCTTACAAGAAAACAGAAGTCTAGTTAATACCTGCCTACCTCAACGACAGGGCCTACCCCTGGCACATGGAGTCGTATGGGAAAGTGTAACCGTGCCAAGCGCCGCAGGTACAACTCCATATACGATTTATGCACATAATTCCGCAGGATGAGACCGACTGCACGTGGTAGGTACATATATGTATGTATGCGTGGATGTATGTAGGTGCGTGGCGGTTTTAAAATTCTCTCCACCATATATGTGCTTCTGTTTTGTTTGTGTAACCTGACATGGGAATTATCTATTAATAGCGTTTGGTGATGTATCCGGACACCATCGACTACCTCACGCGGCGAGGCCCTGTCTCGATAAAAACTTGTTTTCATGACTTTATGGCCCCTGAAGAATACGAATTCCATACAAACAAGGTGACATTCGTCGTTTTACGAAGCATGTCGTCTATACCACAAATAGGGGAGATAATATATGCATTCCCCCTTCGCCACTTAATCAACATCATCGTCGCCCCCCGCAGTAGTAGTAGGAGCAGCCCCCGCCTCGTTTCCATCGGCATCATCCCCATCCGCGATCTTCCCCGCCTCCTTCGCCATCTCCTTGTCCTTATGCGTGGCTTCCAGTGCTGCCGGCTTCAGCGATCCATCCTCGTTGACGTCTTCCTTCAAATAAAGGGTGAACAGGATGACGAGGTACGTGTCGCCTGTGGTGCGGTTCCGAAGCACGTATCTAAGGGTGTGTGAGCGCTTGGGGTTGGTCCTGTTATTGTGAAGAACGGATGAGATACCGCTAGCAAAAAGGGAAGGAGGAGATGGAGGACGGAAAATGACATCGGCGAAACGGAGCAAAAGGGGTAAATAAAGAGCCCAAACGCTTACCTGAGGCCCTGGCCATCCCAGTATTTCATGATCGGCAGCGTAAACCCGGGCAGCCGCAGCGAAAAGTCACTGAAGTCGAGGTACGGGTTGAAGAAGTCGACACAGTACGTCTTGCCGTACTCGAACACCCACTTATCCTTGCTATCCTCGTTAAGCGCCCATTTCTTGCGCTCCTTGGGGCCGTCCGGGGCGCCGATCGCCCGGCGCGCTTCTATGCCCGCCTCGTCGCCTCCTTCCTCGAAAAACAACCCCCCCTTGTTGGGGTCGTGCTCTCCCGCGCCGACGTGGATGCTGTTAAACGAAGAGAGCCCCGGGCCGTACAGGTACGGCATGTCGGCGTATGGATCGCCGTCCAGCCCGGGTCGATCCACCATTTGACTATATTCATGGCGTAGCTGAAGCCTGGCGGCAGCCGATCCCTGATCGGATGATCAAAGTCATTACCGAATTGCAGATCATGGCCCGAGATACCCGTCTTGGCTAGGGATGCGCCCCCTGCCCCGCTATCTCTGAACCCTCCAATGCTTGTGAAGGTATTTCGTCTTTTGATGATGACCCATTAGAGTCCTGGTTATCGTGCGAAGATGATTGAGGTGTGGCTGTGGACGAAGGGTCCTTTCGCCGAGTTGTGACAGGCCTTTTAGGTGTAAAACGGATAGCGAGACTATATTGGTCGTCGTTGGTTGTGTGAGGTTCTAGGGAAAAGTATGGAGAAGTTGTGGGCGAATTACGCGGCAGACCACCATAGTTCTGAACACGCACATTTATCTCGGCATCTATGAGATCGTTGCTGACTTTAACTATTTCATGCGAGTTGACCGGTATCACAACGTGACTGTCGACGTTATAGTCGGATCCGGCCGTCACTCGAATGATATACTTCTCCGCCATTCGAAGAGAATCTCGTCAACTCGAGCCAAGAAAACAATTCTAGTATTAAGATGTATGTGTTTTAGGGGTTTGCGGGGATAATGGCTAGATTCGAGTTAATAATTTGATATGATCATGCGCGAGTGGCATTATGTCGTATGAATTTCTACTTGGCTTAGCCGGCAGAGAAAATTGAATGACGTCGGCTATAAAGACCCGGGTCAGCAGGGATGTGCACTGGCCAACAGCTTAGCTTGTTTGGACTTGGTATACAGTGCATATACAGTAAGATTAATTGTATCAATGACCCAAAGGGTCTACACGGATATTGAACTCGACCGCAGCACATTTAAGTGTATTATAAACTTATGTAGCACGTCGGTTCTCTTTTATATGCAAGTATCTAAAAGTGACGAAATGGGCACTTAAGAATGAGTGTCTAAACGGATGCTAGTGCTGAAGCTACATCATAGCCTAAGGCTCGCCTTTGGGAATATACTTGTTGTATATGAGTAACTAAATTGCTTGTGTAGTTAGGCTGCGAGAATTAAATTATGCGCTGACGTTCATTATTCTCATAACATTGATAAAATTATGACGGGACAAGTAATTGGTCGATATCAACCCTCTCAAAGAAGCTAATGTGTCCGAAGTCGACCCAATACTGAGCCAATCGATTATGAGAGATGAGATTAGCCTTGACTCAATATACTTGTCTATAAATATTGTCAGTTTCATTCCAGAAGCATCAATTGGAGTGTCTTACCGTCTCGGAAGCCAATACGAGCAATATGACCTTTGCTTTTCACAATTCTGGCACCTTGAAAAGGGGTCCCATGAGCAAAGCCGACGAAACCATCTTCCCCTAGATCATCCACTAAGAATGTATACTCGCCCCTGGGTACATTTGGATCGCCTGTGAGCTTGATGGCATCTAATCGTCCTTGATAGACTCTTTCTGATAGGAGACGTGCTTGGAATTCTTCCTCGCTCTCGCTCTTCAGCTTTGTGAGAGGTACTTGGTAGTCTATTCCGTCAACGTCGGGCTGGTTTATAAGAAGAAACTCGCAGCCATGCACACTATAGTCGCCAACCCAGATACCTCTCCAGGGTCTTTCAGGTGTTGGGGTGCTGTAGAATTCGGGGTTAGGCGCCGAATAAGTTTCACGAGCGTTTTGGGCAATGGAGAAGAGCTCAGGGCCATTGGTCTCAAAGGAATTCTCCTCTTCGCAAGGATACTGAATTGGAGAAATGTAATGCAAAGAATTACTTACTAGAATACCGGATCAATTGTTGAGTATGTCACAATCTCTTCGCCAACATGAAACCCCATCGTTGGCGGACCTAGCTCCATCCATTGACGGATTCGAAAGGTCATATCAGAAACCTCCGAGCGATTAAAGGGCCGGCACTTAGGCGAGGTTATTAAGTCATTTAAGTCATCAGTTTGGCTCCCTGCAATGTCGGTGGGATGGCCAATAACTCGTTGAGACGCGGGGACGGCGGGCGGCGGCCAAACGAGGTCGTATGGGAAACGGCCGTATGGGAAACGGCTGTATGGGGAACGTCCCTGTAAATCGGGTTCTTCGAGAGCCTTCGTGAACATGAATGTGCTAAATCTCGGATCTGACCCGTGGTTATACCGCATAGGGTGCTCTGGGAAGAAACGGCGTGCGGGTCGTGCGGCTGAACTCGCGAACAACCTGTGCATGATATTTTCCAAGCTGACCACATCAAATTGAAGAACTGGCTTATCAAGATGCAGCTTCACGTCGGGCTCAAAGTAGTGAATATGAACAGTAGGATCAGCGATCCAGGGCTCGCTCCCTTCCCGGGATCGCGTTGCTAGAAGCTGGTAGCCCTCGATACAGCCACGCCGTGCGTCAAACCTGGCAATCACCATCTGACCGGCCAATGAGCGGTCACCAAACCATAGCTTGTGTTTGGTTAGGAACCAGTGTTGATTGTGGGCAATAAAAAGCTCACGCCAGGTCTTGCACGGATACGGCGAGTTTATTTTATTTCCTGGCAAGTTCGATAACACGTGCCGCTGCCAATGCATATCATCGATGGTATGATTGAGGAGCTTGTGGCATACTAAAGCTAGCCGAACAAGTTCAAACGGATTGAGATATGAAATAATTGTGTCAATTATCTCCGTTGGTAGCGCGAGCAACTCGAGACGAGGATGCGGGATGGGCGAAGATGAAGTGTAAGCAAAGGTTGGGCCTGAAAGAGGTACACAGGCATTAGTAGAGTCCTTGGCTGAGTGAAGTCGATTGATCGTTTAAGGAGATGAGAGCGCTAGTGAGTGATATTGGGGACATCATAGTAACACATATTGATGACTTGCCAGTAGTATAGTTCTCCATCTTGAAACAATTCAACGACTTTAGGTTCTCACAGCCAATCTCATAAAATGGTGATGGAAAGATGAAATAGTTTCCCCCTTTGAGTTGCGCTGGCCGTGATTAAAAGCGGAATCGGAAGGATTTAGAGCGGTCTACTTAGACGACTCTCGTCCTCGACAGAGATTCAACGCTGCAGGCCAGACACCGCAACCAATGACAAGGGCATTCGCCTGAAGGAAGTTCGGAGAATGCGGGTAGGATATGCCAGTTCGGTACAACTTCATCCTAGACGAGTATGGCGTATGATACTGGCGAAATGCAACTTGGCCCGAATGGTGCTGATTGGTTATGGGCTAATCGAGAGACGTGGCAGACCACGATCTACCTCTATCAACGCGGTATCGGAGAGAAGCCCAGTGCTCTCGATGGCAGTAGACGGCCTCGGGACCGGGGAGTGAGTCGCCAATTGATTATCTGGGCAATGTGAGAGCTGCGGCTTGAACTGGCAGGTGGCAAGCCCTCTCAAGCACGACGAACCGACACGACGAATCGGGAGACACCTCTGAGGCTTGTGTAATCAATAGGTTCCCGTGTGCATCGAATCCTACTGAGGGTTGAACACGGATGAGTGCCCGGGCAATCAGAATAATAATTACCTCAGAAGTAATATTCGGGAGGTAGATAAGTAGGTACCTAGAGGTAGGTAGTCGTAGACTAAAAGGACCCGAGGAGAGAGGGGGGTGGCGGGGAGAAAGCACAAGTAACTCTAAAAGCTGGCGGGGTTGTAAGTAACACGCATGGAAGGAAGGGAAGGAAGGTGCTGGGAGAAGTTACCTACGTGGTAAGGTAGCCAGCTCCTTGTCATGGGACAACCTTGAACCTTTTCAGCATTTAAAAGTGCCGTACAGGAGCTACCTAGATAGGAGCACTTACCTATGTACCTGTCTACCTCTCGATGGAGGGGTTCGTGATACAAGCAGAAGCAGGTGGACAGCTTTCGCTTTCGCACTCGGCAGCAGTGCTTTAAGGTTGATTAGGTAGGTCAGTCCCTTCGAATAGTGGAATAGTGGAGAATACCCACCTCCCTAGGTAGCCAAGTCTTCTTAAAGCTCCGAGGAATCTGTCGACTTTCTCTACCTTCCAATTCTATGTTCACCTAAGCAAGTTATCATAACACTATAACTGGATCCAGTAGGTAGGCGTTTATTTGTAAGAGGTAGCCCTTGACTTCAAGCTTGGTCTGCGCGGCTCTGGACAACACTCGACTTTTACTAACTTACGCAGATAGGGGCGTTGGATTTATTTCATATCCATGGAAAGCAGTGCGTTCATGATCTAGGATAGCCTAGAATTCATTGACCATGCACCATGCATGCATGTTATGAGTGTTGTGTCTACAGTCTTGTCCAGTTAACCTACTTCTTGCTAGGTGAGGGTCACGCACTTGAGGAATTTCAATCTGTCACATGCCACATAACTACCATGATGCTGAGGTAGCAATGGGGTACAGTGTGCAGCCGCGCAGGTAGCATACATATTATACATGCACCGGGAAAAGATCTAATATATCGCTAATGCGCTCGTATCGACGCTAAACTCGGATACCGGAAGGTGATGAACAGAGATCGGAGGGCGGCTTCATCTGGTTGCAGTAATGCCGGCAGCTCACCGGGGACTAAAGCCAGGGCCATCCTAGACATCAACATGCTAAGGCTAGACCTCGCTGTTGAGCCGAGCACTTCCTTGATTAGGTAGGTAAGTTTGTCATCCATCACCGTAGCTGTAGTATACACGTGACTCTGGTAGGGCTATTGAAGACGACACAGTGGCATTTAAGGAATGGATGTGATACAAATGCCACCCTACCTTGATATCTTGTTTTCGTTGTTGCGTCGTAGGAGGGTTGTGTATGAGATGGGCCGCTTGAACAGGATGCAGTGTACCCGCAGGGTACTCGGTTTAAGCCATTATTCTGCCCGTTGATACAAGAAGGAGAGTAATAATGCGTTGTTAAGAGTGTTTCATGGATATTGTCTCTTAGTTGGTGAGTTAGAAATCTCATATCTATCCGTTCACATAATGATTGGATCGTGACTACTGGAAGTTGGAGTGGTGAGGCGAAGGAAATACTAGTGGCGATGGACACGCGCCAGTGAACGAGAAGTTTGAATGCACAGACCACACGCATGCCTCCTTCGGGTGACCTTAGCGTCGGTGGCGGTAATTGGGCCTCCCTTTGGCGACCAAAACCTATGATGCTCACTTTGATCCATGTTTATCGTGCTAAAAACAACTGTATGCGGACCGGGTTTACCTACAATAAGCTGTGAGGCGGCCTTTATCAATTCTATATTCACAATGTCTTCTTTATTCTCATTGCTACCGGACATCTTACCGATGATCATGCCATCCACCATCACGGTCGTCAAAGGCACGGAGCTTGAGACCCAAAGAAAGCAGTCGGAAGATTCCCCTATGATGATACGTCAAGGTGCCATTATCGGCAAAAGCGATAGGATGTGTGCGACCGGTGAGCATGCTATTCTAGGATCGGTTTTGCTATGAATGAATATGCGCTAATACTGGCTTGTAGTGATGCGGGCAAAGCCTCACTGTTCTTCAGCAGTACACCATCATGGTGAACAGGGTATGTCTTGTTACAGTATTCATAATTTATATCCTGATTTGGAACGATGTAGAAACGATCATTTACGCGGCATCCGGTAGGGGTGTGCTGGTGACAAACACTGGCGGCGGTGAGGATCAGCTGAAACGTCATGAACTATCAGCTGGTGATTTTGCATTGATACCTCCTTGGACCGAACACCAAGAAATAAACGACACTGATGAGGATGTTGTGTGGATCCTCATTCGAAGTGGTCCCGAACCTGTTGTCGTTTATCTGACGGGATGGGATGGTGACCGAGCCAAAGCAGACTAAGTGAAGCGTAAAATATGCGGCAGTCTACTTACCTGTAAGAAGAGATGTTAACTCTAGGTATGACCGTATCTGATTATTGCATATGTTTTATTCTCACAGTTAAAAATCAAGTACCGTCTTTTTTTTTTTTTTTTTGTGCTAACCCGCGCACAAGAATCGCGTGTCATAGTCGCGAGACGGGCTGTAGCCTCCTTCCTATCAAAGACCTGCGCATGGTCCAATTTATTAAACCATGCCACCTCGATGCCATTATGCTCGAAGCAATCTCCATGATGCATAAATACGGGCTGTTTTGTACCATTAGAGGTATTCTCTTTGGGGCACTGTCTGCGGCTACCCAATCCTCATCGTTGAGGAGGTATTGCAGCACAATCGGGGTGTTGACAATCAAATCTCGTTCCGCAAGACAGACAGCTACCTTCCGTGCCCTCGGTTTCTTCGACTGAGCAGTTTTATTCATCCCTGTGTCCCCGTTGCTTAGTGGATTCTCTGCAAAATGTATCAAGTCTTCTTTCCAGGCGATATTATTCTTCCAAAAGAAATGACGGGCTAGGCAGTGTGCTACACCGGGATCCATGCTTGCGAAGTACCATAGCAAATACTCATTAGCTTTGCGCGGCTTACGCCTCGTGAAGTTGTAGGCGACGTCCGGCAGATGCAGTAAGAGACAGACGGGATCAATTAACATAACTGATTGAATGCGTGGGCCTAAACCAAATGATTTCGCCATGTGGGCAGCTAACACTGTCCCATACGAGTGGCCAAGGACGGCAAATTGATCCCATCCGTGTGCATCTAAGAGAAGTGTGACCTGGGCAAGAAATTCGGTCTGGCTCAAGGGCGCGTCGGTAAATCGCGTTGACAATGGGAGGTATTCTACTGCGATGATGCCGATTTGCTCATCTTCGTCAAAAGCTTGGTTGATACACGACAAGTATTGCGTATATGGCCAGAGTCCAATGCCAATTCCACTGTTTTATGCTGGGGTTAGAAATCACCTTAAAGAGTAAAGATTTGAGCAATGTTTCGGGAGCATGGAGGAGCAATGAGGCCCGAAACCTGCCAAAGGGGGAAATAAATGACATTAGGGAACTAACTGAAGAAACACAATTGGGACCTTGTCCTTTGCCGTGTGCGGTCTGTACCAGTAGCTCAACTGGGAAACCGATCGCTTCTCAGCGAGCAACGACTGTAGGCGCAGAGGTATTACGGAGTGGGAATGTGCGTAGTACTGGAACTTCCTACGGGATAGTTGGAAGTGGGTGGCGAGGTCGACTATCCCAACAATGATATACCACACCACGCTTCTATATCGCACTTCGATTTTGTCGAGTGTTAGGCGGAGACTCTTCGCTTGGCCTCTTCCTGGTTCCAGTTCGTACCCAATACGGCGTTCGATCCTGGCAACATATTCGTCGAGTTCCTCTAGCTCTGCGGAGGTTTCACTGCCCATATGTCTGTCAAAGAAAGCCCACGAGAGGAACTCCCGTAAATTATCCTTTCGAATTTCGGATTTGTTGGCCTGAAGGAACCAGGTCCGCAAGTAGCTATCAACGTCGGGGTATTATTGAGACATCGTATGAATAGCTCGCGTCGCTCGGCGTGAGGAGGTAGAGGCGGATGCTCAGCCGCCTGCTTGAGACGACGATTGTATGGGTAGTAGAGAAAAATCGCATATAGAGCATCAAAAATGCTATATCCTATCACCGCTTTACTAGTCCATGATGATATTTCTTCCGTCCCTTTAAGGATGACTAAAGCGAGCAAATATGCTAGGCATAATGGCGTTGTATATTGTAGAAAAAAAATGCTTATCCGGATGAAGATGAGTTCTGGTATTGAATTGCCAATCATCCTCAAAAAATGATGAGGCGAAGGCGGACTTGCCCGAAAGCAGCCAGCGAATGTGGTTAAAGAGCGTGGCTATTGGCGTAAGGTGATACTATAGTATCATGGGAAATCCTAAAGGATATCCAGATAATCAAAGAACGGACAATAATAAGGTTTAGCTTGTTAAACCTGGTTTTGAGATAGAAACAGACACCTGCAGCTACCTAAGGCAGGGGTGGCGTTGTGGTATAGCGAAACGACGCCTACCCGGATCTGCCTAGATACCCTAACGTAGCATTTGTGGCTTAGCAACTGATCTACACGCCAATACAACAAGCCAACCTTTTGCTTCATTGTCACTTGTCTGTTGGTTTACGGCGTAACATAAAACTATACTATTCATAACCGAAACTTCCCGGGGAAACGACTTGATTTCGATGGCTCCTAAAATCGAGAAAATGATGGTGCTGACTGTGAACAGATATCATATCGCTGCAAGAAGTAAAATGGACCTCCTAAGCCTTCGTAAACTGGAGAGGGCCTCAAGAACCTTTTGCAACGCTAATGCAAGTGCAATGTACCATTTAAGGTTTGGGGCCCTAACATCAACTCTATCCTCCTTTGCTAAGGACTTTCAAGTACCTAGGTAGCAGCAATGTTGAAAGGCTTTTTTTGCCTCCGGGCCCATCCGTGTCATAGTGGGGAGTGTCGTTAGGAAAGTGTTGGCTGGCTTACCAGCCAATGTCGCTACTAGGTAACAAATTTAAACCTGTCGCTCATATTATAATGGGCCATCTATTTATCATCATAGCGTCTAGGCTTTCGGCATCGCAGCAATCAACTAGATGCCAAGTACCGTGTGATAACCCGAGGGATTCGTGTAGTTCAGAAAGTCGAGGGAGATCTTCAAATAATGGCGCGGCCTGAAGTTAGTTTCATCACAGAACTAGAATTATGCGTTATAATCCTGGCGCCCGTACCATACGCGGAAGACATTAATGCACATATCTCTTGACAACTTTAGACAAGCTGTATTCCTATTCACGCCTTATCCACACCATCCACACCATTCACCGTGGCTGGTTGGCAAAAGACTTAGCCTCATGCCCGAGAGCAAGGCGGCGTCGAATAGGTAGTATGAGGTAAGGAGGAGTATGGGCATGGCGATGATAAAGCGTGTGTATTTCGAGGCAGTCTGCTTATAGGCCGTACTAGATGTGTCGACTCGAGGGGGTGTAGGAGTCCTCAAGCGTGATGCTGGAGTGTTGAGTCTGTTGGGGACACGAGGTTTTGTGTGTTCCGCCATTTGAAAATCGGTATTTAGGTTCGGGTCTGTCGAATGAATCGGGATGAAATCTATTGTACACGTTCAATTCGGGAGCGAGGAACTTTTCACAGAGGACGAAGAATGTTGATCAATCTAAATAGGGCCTATCTCATTATCACGTTAGCTCAGCGGGACTTGAAAAGTGGCTGGGGTTCTGGTAAGCCACAGGCACAGTAGTATTGAGCTTGGGGGTGAAATTGATGTTGTATTGGGTGTGTGTGCAGATATTTGGAGGAAATACCTAGCTATTTAGTATTCGTGCACGGACCACCTATCACAGTACCTAGATTATCCCCTCTCGGTATGAAGCAATGAGCAAGTCACGAAGGACAAGGGTACAAATCTTGTCAGGGCCTATCAAATAGCCCGTTAGACAACAGTACCTACCTACCTACCTAAAGCTTTGGATGGCAGCGATGGCAAGTAGGTTAATTAATTCCAGTCACTATACCTAAGTACCAGGTTACACGGCCTTAGGACCTAGCCGTCGCGTTATTTTGGGGCCGTAAACGGAGCTTCCTCCCTTATCGATAGCAATCACACCCCACCATCCCACCTTGTCTGACTTGGCGGGGCAACACCTCGCTACCAGCAACAAAAAAAAGTAGGGGTTTGACTAGTGAAGCCTTTTTACATGAGCAGACCTCCTGCATGTCATAGACGATCATCCGACTGACCTTGAGGTCAGAAATCTGTTCGATACCTTGAGCCACCAGCGTTGGCCGCTTTACGCGTCGCAATGCCTTACGAGGTCATCGTTGGACAGCCATGCTTTGCTGTGTGGCAGTCCCGGAAGCTGCTGAATGGCATTGCTAAGGTTAGCGAAGCGAAAGTGAAAAGCATCACAGGGTCATGGGTGTATTATATCCACCTCAATAACTCTATAAATATCGGCGAGATCAGGTCGTTCCTCGGTATCTCGGACTCGCATGAAGATTCTCCAGAAACGGCCGAGACTACGGATGTCTACATCACCCCCGAACCATCTCACCTTGGAGCTCGCAGGCCACAGCAATTGCCCAAGTCTGCGGATTGCGAGATGTCTTGCGTGTAGAGAGGGGTCGTTTGGTCAAAATCGAGTTCGATGGTCAATCTGGGAAGGAAATTGCTCCCTTCGTGGATGTGCTCTATGACCGGATGACAGAAACATATAGCGCAACTCAGCCACACCCAGAGAGCACCGTATTTGCCGAAGGCGCTCGTAGCCCACTTGTTGTTGTAGACATCTTCGGGGATTCTCGTGGCCCTATTGCGGCCTTGACGGAATATAGTAAGGAGAACGGATTGGGCCTCGATGACAGCGAAATCCAGTATCTAATTGAGGTGTTCCAAAACCTCGGACGTCCACCAAACGACATCGAGCTGTTTATGTTTGGCCAAGTGAACTCTGAGTAGGTTTCCAAATGTCTGCTCACGCTTATTGTCTCTAATGAGTTGGCCCGCAGGCACTGTCGCCACAAAGTCTTCAATGCGAACTGGACAATCGACGACAAACGTCAGATTGGGAGCCTCTTCGAGATGATTAAGAACACGCACAAGAAGACACCTGACTTTACTGTCTCAGCTTATAGTGATAACGCTGCCGTGTTGCAGGGAGAGATGGCCGCCTACTGGGCCCCTGACTACCAAACTGGCACTTGGAGACTAACAAAGGAGGTGCTGCACTTGCTCGCCAAAGTAGAGACACATAATCATCCTACTGCCATTTCGCCTTTCCCAGGAGCGGCAACTGGATCTGGAGGTATGTCATTAGGCCGAAATGGTGTTCTTCCCTATCCTGGGGTTTTTTTCGGTGAACCTGCCGGTAGTTGTCGCTCCCGTTAAAGAATTGTCTAACATAATTTATAATACAGGTGAAATTCGCGATGAAGCAGCTGTGGGTCGGGGTTCTACTACAAAAGCAGGTTTATCCGGATTCTTCGTTTCTGATCTTCGAATACCTGGACATGAACAACCATGGGAAGCCGATATTGGCAAGCCGTTTCAGGTAAGTGTATAGTCATTCCCTCTTATCACTGGAAAATTAGAAGTGTACTAACTGCTGTTAGTGAGTGATCACCTAGAACCAATCACCAGATGATCATTGCAATAATAATGCTAACAACAAGTAGCTACGCAAGTAGTCTGGATATTATGCTTGAAGCTCCTATTGGATCAGCGCGATATAACAATGAATTTGGCCGACCTGCTTTAACTGGAGTTTTCCGTACTCTGTTGACAGATGTCGATAATGACTGGAGAGGTTACCATAAACCTATCATGCTTGCCGGTGGCCTCGGATCGGTTCGACCGCAACATGCCCTAAAGAGCCCCGACGATGTTCATGATGGAGCCCACGTCATTGTCCTTGGTGGCCCTGCAATGCTTATTGGTCTTGGTGGTGGCGCTGCGTCAAGCAGTAATTCGAGTGAAGCCACAGCCGAACTAGATTTCAACAGTGTCCAACGCGGTAACCCCGAAGTGGAACGTCGAGTGCAGGTGCGTGATAAAAACTCTGCTTCTTTTGCTATAAGTGCATCATTACATCGCTGGATTAAATCTTTAAAGGCCGCACAAAAAGCCTCATCTAATCAAGGACAATCCGCTAATACTACGCTAGATGGTCATCAACACCTGCGTTGCCCTTGGTGAAGAAAACCCAATCGCTATGATTCATGATGTAGGAGCAGGTGGATTATCCAATGCTCTGCCAGAACTAGTCAAAGACGCCTTGGGCGGAGGTAAATTCGAATTACGTCAAGTTGCAAGCGCTGACAACAGCATGAGTCCCCTTCAGATCTGGTCAGTATCTCGAACATCATATCACTCTATCTCGCTTGTTTTAGTTTTTTCGATTATGAGTGGGGACCTACTACTGACTTTTTATCAGGTGCTGTGAGGCCCAGGAGAGATACGTACTTCTAATCAATAAGGACCGGATCAATCGTTTCATGAGTATCTGCAATCGAGAACGATGCGGCTTCTCTAACGTAGGAACATACACTAGAAATGCGGATGGAGGTGCTCGGTTGATTGTACAAGACAGAGAGACCCCATCTCAGCCGTTGCCAATTGACCTACCCATGGACGCCCTTTTCCCTCCAGGTCGGAAGCAGGAACGAGTTGACAAGACAGCTAATAGAACTCTGGAAGTATTTGATTCTGCCTTGAGCCTGAAGGAAAAACATGGCGTCTCGAACTTGACAGAAATGATTACACAGGCCACGCGTCTTGTCTTCTCTCTGCCATCAGTTGGTTCTAGATGTTTCTCATCACTATTGCGGATCGAACGGTCGGGGGCCAGGTAACACGGGACCAACTCGTTGGACCCTGGCAAGTACCTGTGGCAGACGTTGCTGTTACTCTAACTTCCTTCGGTATTGATGAGCAGACCCGATATGGAGAAGCGATGGCGATGGGCGAAAAAGCATCTCTGGCGCTGATTTCCCCCGCCGCATCGGCGCGAATGGCGGTTGTAGAAAGTTTACTTAACCTCGCCGCAGCTCACATCAAGAATGATCCGAAGGTCCGAGGCGACTTGCGCCGTGTCAAGCTTTCAGCCAACTGGATGGCTGCCGTCAACCATCCTGGCGAAGGCGCTCTATATGAAGCAGTTCAAGCTATTGGTGTCGATTTGTGCCCCAAGTTGGGTGTGGCTATCCCTGTTGGCAAGGATTCCACCTCGATGAAGGCTTCGTGGAAAGACAGGGAGACGGGCGCATCGAAGAGTGTAACTGCTCCAGTTACAGTTGCGATATCCGCATTTCCCTCGTTGAAGATGCACGAAACACCTGGACGCCACAGCTTCGACGCGTTGAAGACGTTGGCGAGTCTGTTCTAATCTTTGTCGATCTTGCTCGAGGATTCAAAGCCATGGGTGGATCAGCTCTTGCCCAAAGTCTTGGACAACTTGGCCACGAGGCGCCAGACGTTCGAGATATAGAACTTATTACAGACTATTTCGATGCTGTATCTCAGCTGCATGAGGAAGGCATTGTTCTTGCATATCATGATCGATCAGATGGTGGCCTGCTGACCACAGTCGCCGAGATGATATTTGCCGGTCGCTGTGCGGCCGAAATTTACATTGATGAACTAGTTACATCCAACTCGGAGGCGAACATCTTAGATGCATTATTTAATGAGGAACTTGGCGCAGTGTTCCAGGTGCGAAAATCGGACGAGGCCCGCTTCAGACGATGCTTCGCGACTTGCGGACCGCCTCCTGGGCTCCTCAAGCGAATTGGATTCACTCGATCAGCCGCAAAGCAATCACTGACTATTCGTTATCAAGGCAAAGCGCTCGTCGATCTTGACAGAGCCGAAATGCAGCATTGGTGGTCAGCAACTTCGTTCCAGATGCAAAAGGCACGAGATAATCCTGAGTGTGCGGAACAAGAGTATGCCGCGATTCTTGATAACAAGGACCCGGGCATCTCATTTAATTTGAGGTTCAATCCTGCTGACGATGGCCTGTCTGTTTTCGCCAGCTTGAAGGGCTTGGTCGCCTCAAGACCGCGAGTCGCCATCCTCCGAGAGCAGGGCGTGAACGGCTATGCAGAGATGGCCTTTGCATTTCGTGCAGCAGGCTTTGAAGCAGTTGACGTTATGATGACTGATATCATCGATGGCCGCACTCTAGATGATTTCAGTGGCCTTGCCGCCTGTGGTGGCTTCTCCTTTGGTGATGTTCTGGAAGCGGGTCGCGGATGGGCGCTTTCTATCTCCAAGAACGAGAAAGCTAGGGAAACTTTCGAGACCTTCTTTAAGCGACCCAAGACGTTCACTCTTGGTGTATGTAACGGCTGCCAGATGCTTGCTCGGCTCAACGAGTATAATCCTGGCTTGATACCGGGAGCAGAGAATTGGCCCACCTTTGTCCAAAATAAGAGCCAGCAATTTGAAGGCCGCTATTCTATGGTGAAGATCGGTAAAGGCGCCCAGAATTCGATATTCTTCGATAGTATGGAAGGCTCGTCATTGCCAATTGCTATCTCCCACGGTGAAGGCAGGGCTGTATTTTCATCGCCCAGCAAATTACAGTCCACCATCGATGAAGGATTGGCCCCTCTAAGATACATCGACAACTATGGAGCAGTCACAGAGACTTACCCATCTAATCCTAATGGCAGCCCTCAGGGAATTGCTGGTGTCACCAGTCGCGATGGTCGTGTACTTGCATTGATGCCACACCCTGAACGGACAATAATGGCGGATGCTGCGAGCTATATTCCTCAAAAGCAGCTGAAGGAGTTTGGGCAGTATGGGCCATGGATCAAAATGTTCCGAAATGCGAGGAAATGGATCGGGTAGAAGAATGTAGTTAGAAACTAGAGACGAAAAACATTCCCGGCGTTTAAAGGTTGTATATTATTTGTTTATGCGGTTTAGTCATAAATTGACCAAGATGTTGTTTTATTTGTCGTCGCACAAACATTTTAAGCTCTTTTTGGATCTGCTGATAACGAGATGGCAGATCGAGTCCTGTTAACCAGCCACTGACCACAACCAAAGGGACCACAACAAAAAGATACCACCAACCTTCTACTGAGGACGACGCAGCGATGTCCCACCTCCTCCATGACCTGCGCAATAGCTTCGACCTGCATACTGTATCACTCTCAAAGCGCATTAGCGCAACATCCTCTAAGATGCAGCCCGGCAACCCACAGGAACCAGAGTCGGTGCTACGTGGGAGGCGGACCGGCAGTTTCGCGCGTTTCATAAAGAAAACATGCTCACTATCTAAGAAGGAAAACGAGTCGATATCATTAGACAAGGCCTCGAATGCCAGTACCCCAGTCTACACCAGACCACGCCGCAATCACAACCCCACGGCGGAAGATTTAAACCACCAAGCACAAGCGTTGCAGGCAGCGCTGGACGATACCTGGCCACGCCGTCACCACAGCCGATACCGCAACGCCCGTGCACTTCTCGTGTGCTGGGCAGACGGCAGCTCGTCGGATGCATCGATCGCTATGAATCGAGACAGCTCTTCCTCACTGCCTGGATCCAGTCCATCCCCTTCGTTTAGATTGAGCTCTGGACCCAACGAAGATACCTTAGCTGGGGTGCCTTCTGTAGACGGCATGATAACCTCCCGGACAAGTATCGGACAAGACACTAGACCGAGTCAAGGACCATTCATCCCTGCAGCCCACCAGCTCGCCGATGTTTTGGACCGTCGCTATGGGATCCAGTCCCAAGTATGGATGATTCCTTCCCTGAAGAGTCCCAGGACATGCTTGTAGGGAAGGTCAAGCAGTTTGTTGAGGAATATGGCGGCCCAGATAACCTCTTGATCTTTTGGTACGGCGGACATGCTGAGTTTGCCGGTGCCCTCCCTAACGAGGGCGCACTGGGAGGTGACAGGATTGCTGGAGATATTATCTGGTATGGGCTGTAAGTTTTGCTTTTTTCTGTTCCATCTTATCATCCATTCATCATGTTAACCGTACTGTCAAAACACAGACGAGATGAGCTTGGGATATCCGCGAGAACAATCTCCAAAACACTCGGCCTCGCACGCGCCGATGTCCTCATGCTCAATGACAGCCCATTCGCACAGGTGCGTAATTCCCGGGACAGTTTGCTTTGGCGTTAGCGAGATGAGAGGACGAGATTTCATTGATGCAACAGGAGAGACTAGAAACTTCCGAAACCCTCCTGAATTGACACCAAATGGCGATAACTGACCCTGAGTGTGCAGAACGTATACGCGAGCCGTATTTGCGGACCAGGGACCTTCGAACTCCTCGGCTCCGGATCCACGACCCCAAGCAACGCCGAGCCCAACCCTGCACGAGAGGGATCGTTCACGCGCACCCTCGCTTTAATGCTGGACTCCCGTTCCTAGCAGCTAGCGGTGTCTCCGTGCTGGAGCTACACCGCAAACTCCTCGACATGATGAGTCCCAGCCGCCCCAGCGTCGACACAACAAGTACCAAACGCACCTTGTCCAGCCCTCCCATCTCCCCCACGAACACCGAGACCGAGCGACGGAATACCACCAGTACCCGTCACCGTCCTACATCATCCCTCATCGCCGCCAGAGCGCCGACCGCGATGCAAGGCCCATCGTACCCGGTCTATTGTCAGATATCACAATCCACGCCGCTCGAACGCGAGGCGCGGCGGAACATCGTGATCTCCCGCCTCGACACCTCGCTCGCTGCCGAAACCAACTATGCGAGACCGGTGGGCGAGCCGAAAGTCAAGCTCGAAATCAGGCTCCAGCGGCCCTATCTTGACGTGCGGAGGTGGAAGGAGTGGGTTCTGCGAGCCCCGACCGATGCCGAGGGGGTTACTCTGCAGTTTTGCGCTCAGTAGGGAATCAGAGATTTACTCGTCCTATGAAATACTGCTTGGGAAGGGATACCCTGTTCTCGAGCTGGTCTCTGGGCCAAGAAAGGCTAAGAAAAGCAGTGTTACCTCAGGTGCACTAACGAGTGTCCAATGGGTGAGTTCATCTACATGGAAGGTACCGGGACGTTCCAAACAAGTGTACATATATCAAATACGTCATACAGCGAGTCTACTCCCTAGATAATGGTCCACACAAGGCCATTTGGAGCAGGCTATGGTTACATTCAATAACCCCCGTTGAGGGCTAAATGGAAAAGCAGTGCCTATGCATGTCCCGCGCGCATGAGATCGCCCGATCAGCCACAACCTGGAACATAGCGTTATCTAGGCAAATGGAAAGAAACGTGGATTTTTTCAACTGAATTGTGTATAATTTAATAAGAAGCGTAATGATTATCAATTCTATGGTATCATTTAATGGACTGTGAGAAGGGTTGCCCACGTAAGACGCCATCGACCAGACTACAAGACATCGCTTATAAAGGTCTGGTAGGAGAATGCCTGAAACGCAGCGTAAATGCAAAGCGGAATCCTGGGTGCGTAATCCGATCCTTGCATGTGCCGAGGGGCGGTTGTTTGAACGACGGATCAAATCAGCACGAAAGTTCTGTGATATACTCAGACGCGGAGTTTTATTCCGCTCATAATCTCTTCGGGATCATTAGTTTTCTATTTCTCTCCCTGAAATAACTTTGTCATTCTCTCTTGATTTGTAGATAGATCTAGAGGCCACGTCCTTTGGTAAGGCCTCCGATTATAGGCCTTTTGAGAGGGGTTCGTACGACATGAGGCTGTTGGGGTCGGAGGTCGTTCGGCCTTAGCTTGTTGTATGGCACATTCGCTAGCCGATTTATCTCTCTATATCGCTTTCTCACTGTTGATAGGTATCATTTCATTACCTACCTAAGGTATCCAACCTAACCCTTGAGGTCAGTCCTCCTACAAGGTCTTAATAGACACGGTGCAATGCAATTACCTAGGTACCTAGGAAACTTGATAAGAGTGGGGTCATAAGGTAGCCAATACGAAGAGTTGTTTGCTACGTATATACCTACTTAACAACCATCCCTCCCAGCCTTCTCCGCTCTGCAGGTGCTCCGGCACTTTGCAGGTAATGGATGACTCAATGGTTAGAGAAAAACTCGTTCGAGGGTTTTTCGGTACCCGCCTTGTAACTTACAGCCAGTGTAGGGTCAAGGAGAGTTCCTTTTTTTTTTTTTTTTCAAAAGGGTTTTTATTACAACCATCATTCTTCTATAAACAGAGACAACCACACATATCAAGTTAAGTTACGAAAGTTGAGAAAGGCTAGAGAGAAATCATACGGTGCATGGCTTGTTACTCCCGAGAGCGCTTCACAGAGTAATTAGTGTAGAGGTATGGCGATAGTCAGAGCATAGATTCTTTATCATGTTATTACTCAACACCTACTTGGTATGGCGATAGTCAGAGCATAGATTCTTTACCATGTTATTACTCAACACCTACTTGCCACTAGGTTATAGGGGGTGCAAATTCAGCTAATCTACTGCACACTACTGGCTTTGGCGACTGGCATGTCAAAGAACCATATAATACACTAAATGTTGGGTGGCTAGGGGGTACGATATCGTACGTAACAATAGGTAAAATAAATACTAGTATATATCGATCTATTTTTTTTAACTATTCGTACGAAAGCTAGGCCTTCGTGCGGAGAATTTTTTATACGAAAAGAATTTTGCTGCAATATATTATATAACCGAATCGGGCGGATATATTAGCCCGATTTTATTATACGAACAATTAATATTATAGTTAATAATTAGCTATTATACGTAATTAATACCGATATATTAACTTTATACGTAAACTAAAATATAATATTAGCTTTTTTTTTTTTAGCTATAACGTGTTTTTATACGATTATTTTTTTTAAATAAAAAATCTAAACGTAAAAAAATATTAAATATATCGTATAGCAAATATATAAATAAAAAAACGCCCGATAGTATATTAAATTGCTATTTTTTTAAAATGTTTAATATTAATAACTATATATAAAAAAAAAAGTTAGCAATAAAATAAAAAAACTAACTTATATATAACTATTATATAAATTTTTTTATTTAATTTGTTTAAATATTTTAAAAAATTAAATAATACGTTGTTTTTATATTTGCTGCTATTATATATAAGTTAGGTTATTTTTGTACTACTTTTCTGTTTTTTTTTTTTTTTTCTTTTTTTACGTACGTATATTTATACTTATATATATATATATATATATATACGTATATATATATTTCGTACGTATGCTTTAATTAATTTTATAAATTTATATAATATTAAATTTAATAATTGTTATATAACAAGCGTAATATTAATAATAATATTAATAATAATACTAGTAATATTAGCAATATTAGCAGCAATATTATTATTATTACTATTAATTATTATACGTAAAACTTTTTAAGTTTTTTTAAATATATATTAATAAATAATTAAAGTAAAATTGCTATTATTATTAATAATAGCTACTGTAAAACCTACTAATTTTATCGAGGTTTTTATTTATATTTATACTTTTACTTTTAATAGTATTATATAGTTTTAAAATTTTATACGCTTAAAAAATAGCAGCACTACTAAAATCTATAGCTTTTTTATTAAAAGTTAAGCCTATAAAACTTTTATACTAATATTATATATAATATATATATTTTTATTTATTTATTATACGAATAATTTTTAATATACGTTTTAGCTAATTTATTTTATCGTATAATAAAATAAAAAAATACAATTGTTTTAGCTTTTTATATAATATTATTTTCTAAATATTATTAACTATTATTTTCGCTAATATATAAGCAAAATTATACGTTAAAAAAAATATTTCCGTACGATTTTTATTTAAAATTGCAGCTAAATCGTTATTTATATTAAAAAATCCGTATAATAATTATATTAATTATTAAAATATTCTGTTTAATTAATATTATATAATGCTAAGTTTTTAAAATAGCGCTTATAGCGCTTATATATAGCGATCGTATAATGTTGTTATTTTTATATATATAGTTTAAGTTTAAAAAAAAAAGAAAAAAAAAAAAAAATAAAAAATTAATTATACGCGTTATTTTTTAGGGTATAAATTTTAGTCGTTATTTTTACTATAATTTTTAACTTTTTACTATTTATATATAATATCCGCTTTTTTAAATGCTTATATATAATATATCGCTTTTATATATATCCGGCCGCTATTTATCGTATAAACATACTTTTTATAGTTTTTTAATAAATATTTTAATTTATATAAATAGTTTATTTATAAAAACTAAAGTTTTTAATATTTAGTTTAATATACGTTTAATAAATATATTAGTTAGGTTATTTTTATTATTAATTTATTATACTTTAAAGATTTTTTTTTTTATATAACTTTTAAAAAAACATAATATTTATTATAATTTTTTTTTTAAGTTATTTTAGTTTAACTAAATAATATTAATAATTTAAAATCTAAGTATAAAAGTAAATATTAAAAATAAATTAAATATTTTTATAACTTTTTAAAATATTATATAAAAAACAATAATACTATTAAAACTACTAATTATACTATATAATCGCTAACTAGAATATTTTATATAACTTTTTTATATTTGTTCGAATTTTAATATATAATATTACTTTCGATTTTAAAATCTAAGTTTATATATTTTTTGTATAAGCTTTAATTATAAATATAATAATAAATCTAAGCTATAAAATTATATTTATTTATTTATAAATAATTTGTTTATAAAAATAAAAAGCTTTATATAATAAAATCGAAAAAAATAAATATAAGCTTTTTTAACGGTTATTTTTTATTATTTAATCCGCTTATTTAATACTTTAATATTATATAATTATAGCTTAATAACTTAAGCTATAATAGCAAAATTATATAGCTTTAATTAAATATATATTAATATATTTTTTTAATTTATTAAAAATATAAGCTTAAGCAAATCTTTTTATATAAAAGTTAACTTTAGCTAAATCTTTAGTTTAGCTTTTTAAGTTATTATAATATTTATTTATATAAAAAAATCTTTTACTATTAAATTTAAATAAATATTTAAAAAAAAATCTTTTTAAGCTTTATGCGAAGTTTCGTTTGTTTAAGTTTTTTTTTCGCGTAACAAAAATCTAGCGTAATAAAGCTTAATATATTATCCGTTTATTTTGTTATCCTAAAATATTTAAACTATTATATATAACTAATAAATATAAATTATATAAATATTTATATTTTAAATTTTTTTAATAATATTAATATATTTTAAACTAATATAGCTTAAATTCGGCTAAGCTATATAAAAATTATACGATATATAAAATAATTTTTAAAAAATATTTTTTTTTTAGCTTTAAAAAAATAAATAAATAAATTATATAATAGTTTATTTTTAACTAAATATAAGCTTAAATAATTTTTAAGTTTATATAAAATTTTAAAGTTTTATATAAAAATAAAACTAAATATTAAAATTAGCTATTAATTTATCCGTTAAATCGTTAAACGATTAAATTAAAATAATGTTTTTTTAATATTATTATATTTTTATATAATAAATTAAACTTTTTATATAACTTTATAGTTTTTTTTTTTAATTTTTTATACAAAATAAACTTAAAATATATTTTTTTTTATAAATATCTAAGTTATATATAATAAATTTAAAAACGTTTCATATAATAAATTTATTAATTTTTATTATATTTGATTTTTTAAACAATTTATTAAAAATTATAATAATTTTATTTATATATAGTTTAGTTACTAACTTAAAAGCTTATTTTTTTTTTATTAAAAAAATCTATAATATTTAAATATTATATAATAAATATATTTAAACGTTATATAATAATAAAGCTAAATTTTCTTTTTTTAGCTAATTATATTTTTTTTTAATAACTATTAGCTATATAAATTATACGTTATCCTAGTTTAAATTATCCGCTTAAATATTTTTTATATAATAATATAGCTTAACTTATATATATTAAAAATATATTAATTTATTAATCGAAACTATAATTATATTTAATTTTTTAATTGTTTAATTTTATATAATTTTTTTTATTTTATTTTTTTTTTTATATTAAAACTTTGCTTCGAAAAAAAATATAAATATATTATATAAAAATAATCTATTTCGTTTATTAATTATATAACTAATTTTAACTTTTATATAGTTTTTACGTAGCATTTTTATTATTTTTTAAATAGTTACTACTTTTATATAATAAAAAAAAATAAAAAAACTTTTTATTAATATAAAAATAAGCTTTAAAAATAAAAAAAATTAATATAAAATATTAAGCCTAGCAATATTATTTAATATTTTTATTATTATTTATAAAATTAATTTATTATTTATATATATATTAATTTTTTCCCGAAAAATATTATATATACGTTTAAATAGCTTATATATTTGTTTTATTTTATTTATTACTTAGTATACTTTAATAAACATTTCGTAATATTATATATTAATTATTTTTATATATCCTTTAAATTTATTCGATAAAAAATTTATTTTAAAGTTATATATAATATTATTAAAAAGTTTTTAATAAATATTAATTTAATATTTATATAATATTTTTTATATATTTATATAAATATTAATTTTAAAAAAATCGCCGCTTAAAACAATATAATAGCATTAATAATATATAATTATTTTAATTGCTTATTTATATAACGTTTATAACTATTTTAGTTAAATTTATAATTATTTTTAATAAAATTTAAATCGCCGTAAAGCTTTATTATACGTTTAATAATAATAAAAATTTTTAAATTTTTTTAAAATAAATTGTTCGATTTTATATTTTACATAAAATAATATTTTATATAATTTTTCCGTACAAAAATATTTAAACCGTTATATAAGCAGCATAGCTTAGTTTTTATAAAATAACTAGCTATTTCGTATAAACTAATATTAAAAAATAAATAGCTTTATTTATATATAATAAAAATATTACTTTTATTTTTTATACGATAATATTTTTTATATTATTAAAATATATTTTAAATAGTTTATATTTTTTAAAAAAATAAAAATAAAATAAAAATATCTAAAATATAAAATATTATATAGCTAATTTAATTATTAATTTTTATTATATTAACTAAAATTATTATATAATTTCTATTAAAGCTTATTTTAGTTATTTTTAAAAGTTTAAATAATTTTAGCTTTTAGGTTTTTTTATATATAAACTTTTACTTATAGTTTTTTTATAATAAAAAATTTTAAAGCTTTTATATCTTAAATAATACTTTAATATTTTATATAGTATTAATTATTAAATATAAATAAATTAAACAATTAATTTATAATTATCGATTAAATGTTTTTTTTAGTATATAATATATAAATATATTATTTTAATGCTTAAGTTTTATAAAAGAAGTACGACTAAATAAAAGAAGGTTTTTTTTATCGATAAAAAATTTTTTTATCCGGCTTTATATCTTAAATAGGAAATTCTTTTATTTTAATTAAGAACTACCCTATTACTTAAAGCTTTTTTTTACTTTTTATGTTTAATGTATAACCTAGCATTTAAAGTTTTATACTTTACGTTTTTTATTTTTTATTTAATATTAATAATTTGGGCAACTTTTTAGAAAATATTTACTTATTTACTTATAACTATTTATATATTTTAATATTAAAAGTAATATAGATCTAAAATTTATAACTTTATTTATTACTAATTACTAATTACTGATTAGCTATTTAAGCTTTATTTAATTTATTTTATTCTGAAGTTTTGTTTTATTATATTTTATTTTGCTTTTTAAAGCTTTTTTTAAAGATTTATTTAAGCTTATTAGTATTATTTTAGCTAAGTTTATTTTTTTCGATAATAAATAATTTTTATTTGTTTTTAAGTATAACTTATTAATAAATATTTATTTTTTTTTATTTATTTGTTATTTTTTTCGTATATTTTTTTTATTTATAAATACTACTTATTTATTTATAAATTTAGCCGTTAACTATATTTTTAGTTTTAACTATTTTATTATAATATAAATATTTATTTATTTTATTATTATTATTATTTTAAATATTACTTTTTATTAAATAGTAATCTAATTTATTATATATATTAAACGTTATAATTAAATAATAGCTAAATAATTATATATTAATTAATAGTTTATTATATTTTATTTTTGTTTATTTTATTATTATAGTTTATTATAATCGATTATTTTATAGTTAGTTTTATAATATAAATATTTTAAAAACTATAAGAAAGATTATTTATAAATAATTTTTTAAATTATAAAGTTATATTTTATAACCGGGAATTTTTTTTTCGAAAAAATAACGTTTAATATTATAGTTATATATTATAAAAATATAATAAATAAAACTATCGATAATAAGCCCGTTAAAATCGAATAAAATATAGCTTATATTAATAAAAACTATTATATAAAAGTTTTATACAATATTATTAAAAAATATAATATAAGGTTATATAAAAGTTAAGCTATATTATATAATATTTTTATAACTGCTAAATAGTTTTTTTTACTAATATTTTATATAAGCTATTGTTTATAAATATATTCCGAATTTAACAATTTTAATACCGGTTTATCGAATATAATAACGAATTAGGTTTTAAAAGCTGCTATTTTATTTTTAACTTTATATATAAACAATAAACTAATAAAATAGCATAAATTATTTAAAATATTAGTTATTTATTAAGCTATTTTGCTTAATAAAAAGTAATTATTGCTTTTATTTTATATTCGAAAAGGGGTTACTAAATATATGTTATATTTAAAAATATATAAAATATATTTATTTTATTACTACTAAATTTTTATTATATTATTTATTTAAAATATGGATAAAAAAAAAGATCGATTTTTAAAAAAAAATAATATTTTATATTTAGCAAAAGTTTAAAAAAAAATATAAATAAAAAATATAACTTTATTATATAATAATAATATATAAAAAAATTATTATAAAGGGACTAAATATTATTTACTAGTTATTATTTTATTAAAATATATATTATTATTATAGCGAAAAAATCGAATAAATCTTATAGTTTTTTATAAAGCGATAATATAGCTTTAGTATATATTATTATTATCGATAAAACAGGCAAATATTATTAATATAGTTACGTAAGAAAAAAAGCTGCTATAAATTAAAGCAAAACAATAAAGCGCGTTAAAAACAACTTATTCGGAAAAACTACGCCGATATAGCTGGTAACCCTAACTTACTAGGGTATACTTATAAATCCTAAAAACTTAAGTTTCTTTGCCCCTAACTTAAAGGGCCTTTAATATATTATATAACGTTTTTATTTTATATATTTAAATTTTCTTTTTTTTTTTATTATATATATTTAAATAGCTTTTATATTTAATTAAATAAGTTAGAAATTTTTCGAAGGTTAATTTATTTTTAAATATTATTTCGTATATATTAAAATATTAGTTTTTTATATAAAACTTTTTTTAAAAATATAATTAATTAACTAATATTTTTTTTTTTAGCAAATAAAATATTTTTTATTCGTATATAAGTTCTTTAAAAAATAGCTATTTATACAATTTTAGCTAGTATATTATTTCTAAAAATTTTTAAAATATTATATAATACTTTTATATTATATAAAATAATAATTAATTTAGTTATATTATTAATTTATATAATAAAAATTTTTTATTTTTTATACGAAATATTAAATTATTAGGTTTTTTTAACTTAAAAATATAAACAAAAGTCTAAAAAAAATCTTTTATATATAAGTTTTTAAAAAATAAATATTATTTTAAATTTTAAAATATTTTATATATATATATAATAGTTATATTTAAATAAATTTCTTTTAAATATTTTATTTTAAATATTTTTTAAGTTTTAAATAGCTTATTAATTATAACTTTTAATATTTTATATAAAAATAGGTTTTTTTTTATTTATATATTTATACGAAAATAATATTAGTTTAATTAATCTAATATTAATTATAGTTTATAATTATATTAAAATATAAATTTATAATATTATACGTTTTTTTTACGTATAATTAAAGCCGATATAATATATATAAAATTTTTCGTATAATTAATTAATATTATAAAAATATAATATAAAACTAATTTTTATAATTTTAAGCTTATAATAATAATTAACGAACTATTATTTTTATTATAAAATAAATTATATAGTTTTTTAAAATAATTTTTTTTTTTTGCTAAGTTTTTAAAAAAATTTAATATTTCGCGGATAAAATAGCTTTATTTTAAATATTATACGTAAAAAAGATTTAAATCCTAAATAAAAATATTTTTATATTTAATATTATATAATAAATAATTATTTTAAAGTTTAAAAAAGATTTTAAAAAACTAAGTATTTTATTATACGTTAAAAATATAATATATTTCTTGCTTATATAAAAGGTATATTATTAACTAAAATAAATAATAAATAACGTTTAATAGTTATAAAAAGTTTTTAAAACTTTATTTTTAATATTTTATTTTTATATAATATTCTATTAATTTAAAGTTAAAAAGCTAGCTTTAATTATATATAAAATTATTTTATAGCTATTTTTTATTTATTTTTTTATTTTTTTTTTTATTTGTTTTTTTATTTAAAAAAAAAAAATCGTAAGGTTGTTTTATTATATAAAAAAACTTTACTAACTTTAAAATATATTAATTAGCATAAAAAACGTAAATATTATTTAAAATAGTTATATAAAGATTTAAAATCTATACGTTAAAATATATTTATTTTTTATAAGTTATATAATATAGTTTTTTTTAATTATTTTATAAGTTTTTAATTTAAAACGCTTTTTATATAAAAAATATTATAAATTTTTTTAATAATTTAAGTATTAATTTTATTAAATATTTTAGGTTTTATTATTTTAAGGTTTTTTATTAATATTTTTTAAAAATTTTTTATATAAAATATAACTATACTTTATATATAAATATGCTATTTATTATAATTGTAGTATTATTTACGTATAGAATTAATATATTAATATTAACTACGTACGATAGCTAATTATTAATTATAGTATTAGCTAATCGTATAATAAAATTAGGCTAGTATGTCCGCCCGATTTAGTTATATAGTATACTGCGGCAAAATTTTTTTTATATAAAAGAATTCTTTGCACGAAGGCCTAGTTTTTATACGAATAGTTAAAAAAGATAGATCGATATATATAAATATTTATCTTACTTATTGTTACGTATAATATTGTACCCCTAGCCACCTAACACTATTTATATATTAATTTATTTTATAATAACTATTTTAAAGTTTTATAAATATTTTTATACGTATAAAAGTTAATAGTTTTTATATAAAACTTAAAAATATACTAGTTTTTTAAGCGATTTTTTCGGCTATACTATTATATAAAATATTAGCTAAAAAAATAAAAAATTATTTTAGTTGCTTTTTTAAAAGTATAACGTTTTTATACGTTTAATTATATTAGCTATTATATAATTAATTATTTTTTTATTATATTCGAAAATATTATAGACGAAAAAATTATTAAGTTATATTACGAACTTTTATATAGTTTATATAATAATAATTAAAAAGTAATATAATTATACGCTATTAATTAAATTTTTATACGAAAATATAGTACTAAAGTACATTAAAATAATTAATTTTTTTTTATTAGTATAATATTAAAAAAACTAAAATAATATAAAAAACGCGGCTTATATAACTAAGTTTAAATTTTGTTTTTATTTTTGCTAATTTATATTTTTTAGCTAAAAATACTAATTAATATTAAATAGCTAAAAAGTATAATATTGTATAATAATAAATAAAATAAATATTAGTATATATCGATTTATTTTTTTTAACTAAAAGCCCTTTAATTTAGGGGCAAAAATGCTTAAGTTTTTAAGAACTATATATTTAGGTTAATAAATAAATTATAGTTATTAGTTATGCTAGTTTGCTTTTTTTTAATAAATTATATATAATAGAACTTGCTATTTTATTTTAATTTATTAACTATAATATTTTGTTTTTTTGCGTAACTATATAATTACGTTATAAAAATATTCGGCTATTAATTAATAGCAGCAATAGATTTACTTATAAATATAAACGTTAGTATACGGTATTTTTTATATATTTGTTTTATTAATAGTAATATATACGCTAAAATTATATTGTTATTTATAATTAAACTACGATTTTAAACTATAAAGCAAAATTAAAGAGTTAAATATTATAGCGAATAATTAATTTTTATTTTAGGTAAAAAAAACTTACTACAATATTAAAATTTTTAAAACGATTTTTAACCCAGGTAAAATTAAAAAAGTTTTCCAGTAAGTATAAATTATTATTTTAAATCTTAAATATAATTACGAGCTATTTTTAATTTTAAATATAATTATAAGCTATTTTTAATTTTAAATATAACTACGAACTTTATATTTTAAGTAATAACGCTATTATAAAGTATACTAATTTTATAACGTATTAAATTTTTATCTTTTTTAAAAAAAACTTAAGCTTGCTAATAAGTTTAAAAAAAACTTTATAAATTAGCTAAAATATTTAAAAAAAAGAACTTTTTAAAAAAAGCCTAAGCTTACTAATAAGTCCGAAAAAATTTTATAAGCTAGCTAAAACGTCTAAAAAAAAAACTTTTCAAAAAAAGCCTAAGCTTGCTAATAAGTTAAAAAAAATTTTATAAGCTAGCTAAAACGTTTAAAAAAAAAAACTCGAAAACTTAAAAAGCATTTATTACAATTAATCTAAAGCTTTAAAGTTTTCAAAAACTTAAAACTACGCTTAAAACATTATAATAAAAGCAAAAAAAAATAAAAAAGTTATAAACGAACATTCTATAAAAAATACTGCTATATTTATTACGCTAATATAACAGCTAATTTTATAACAACCGTAGTTTTTTTAAAAAATAGCTTAATAAAAGTTATATTTAAGCAAAGTTTATAATAATAATATTAATTTATAACCTAAAAATAATAAATATTTAAATTAATATTAAATTAAAAAAATAAAAAAATAAAATAACTATAAGTATAATTAAACGAATAATATTAAATAATTATATTTAATACAACGTATAACTATTAAATAATCGGGTTTAATAAAACGTATATATTATTAAATAATTAAATTTAATATAAAATTAAATTTAGTATAATTATAATAAAAAAAAATTAAAAATAAAATTTATAATTTATTTATATTATATTATTATTTTTAATATAAGTATTTAACTTTAAATTATTTTATTAAATTTATAGTTATTTATATAATAAATGCTAAGGACCAAGTATATACGATGGTAGGTAAAAACAGAGGGGTTCCCAATTCGGGTAAAAGAATTTCTTATTTAGGATATAAGAGACAAAAAATTTTTTTATCGACAAGAAAACCTTCCTTTCACTTAGTCGTACCTCCTTCATAAAACTCAAGCACTATTTGTACAAAAGCTAGGCTTTCGTACGGAGAATTTTTTTATACGAAAAGAATTCTACTGTAGCATACCGTACGACCGAATCGGGCGGACATACTAGCTTAACTCTATTATACGAACAGCTAATGCTGCAGTTAATAATTAGCTATCGTACGCAGTTAACACCGATATATTAACTCCGTACGTAGATAATACTGCAATTGCAACACTAAATGTATTAACTAGTCGTATGCTGCTGTCTACTTCGTGCGAAATTCTATAATTGTCGAGTATCACCATATAGGAAGACTGGGGCCAGGGGTATATCAATTTTGTATTTCATTATCTCGCGATTCATGATTTACTGTTGGCCTCGATAAGTTCAACCAACCTATGAGCTATGTTTTTGGCCCATGTCGAATCATTAATATCGGCATCGACCTCCTTGACGGTAATGCCACTACCATCAAGCCGACCCTTGATCGCCTCAAACAGGGCGTCATCGGCCTTCCTATCGTGAAAAGCCTGTCCATCGACCGCGATAGCTGATATCCCCTTAAGCGGGAGCCAGACTTCGGTCGCACCAGGGTTGGTGCAGTTGTCCCGCAGTCTGCTCGCCACCCTCTTTCCGAGCTCTTGGCATTCTTCAGGTGTGGTACGTACGAGCGTCACCGATGGATTATGTTCGAATATGTTCCTATCTTGGAATTTCTCCGGCAGCGTGTCCTTTGGCCCAAAGTTGACCATGTCTAGAGCTCCGACGCTCACGATCTGCGGCACGCCGGCCTTGGCGGCGGCTGTGAGTCGGTCTTTGCCGGCGCTGAATACACCGCCTCCCAATTCATCGGCAAGTTCGGTCGTCGTTAGATCGAGGACGCCGTCTAGCTGCTTCTCGCGGATCAAGCGTTCCACTTCTTTCGTGTTAGTATATCTACTTCCTGACAAGTTTAGAAACTAGAAGGATGGGAGCCCTCGTTGTAAAATCGGAAAAGGGGAGCTCTAGTGAAAATGGTATGATTCCCGAGGAAGGAAGAAATCGCCTCCCAGAAAGTACACTCACTCGCTCGGCCACCCGCGCCCGTGGCGTGGAAAACGTAGACCTCAAATCCCTGGGCATCAAGCTCGCGCCGCGCAACGTCAACAGCCGGGGTAGTGACGCCAAACATAGTGACCCTATGGCTTTCTTTCTCGGCTTGCTTCCATTCGATGTCTGGCCCGCCGCACTCCTAGAAGCGTAACTCTGCGCCATACCCGCGATGGCCGCCGCAGCGTTGGCGACCACGGCCCTCAACACCCCGTTCAGCCCGCGATGTCCACCACGCTATACATCATGGTGATGTCCGTCTCGCCGACGTACGAGCTTGTATCGCCAGATGCGACCGTCGAGACGATGAGCTTTGGTAGGGTTACGGGCAGCCCTTGCATGACTGCTGCAGCGATACTTGTGCCGCCGCTACCCCGAGTGAAATGATGCCGTGCACGCTGCCTTTCTCAAATAAGTCTTTGATCACGCTTGTCGCGCCTTTGATCATGGTCTTGATGACCTCGCCCCGTGGGAGCGATTGTAGAGAGCCGTCATGGCCGCTACGCCTGTGGACTTCGGATTGAGTGACTGTGATGGCCTCATCGTGTGTCTCGGAGCGGCCCGCGTCGACTAAGATCACGTTGGTCGAGGGGTTGGTTTCCAGGATCTGGGATCGGAGATATAGGTGCTCAGCGAGTTTAGTGTCGAGGGTGCCGAGCACGACAACGTTGACAGCTTGTGCTACCATTTTTTGCTGAGTATAGGTTATTTGAGGGCCGTTAAATCAGTATTTCCGAGTTTTCTTTATCTTTAATTCAAATAATAGTATCCTCATTTTGTCTCGTAGTTTGAGCACTTTTTATGATGCGGATGAGCCCCAAGGTGGGGAAGCTGAGGAGCTGAGACATGAACACATAATTTACGTAGTTGTCTAGTCGTATATGTGTGTACTTAATCAATCCCCTCCCCTCCTATCAATTCGCCTCAACGCCTATAACATCATACCATCCGCAGGAAATTCGTCGAAAGAGAAATCAGACGAAGAAGAAAACCTACCATGGCCCCAATCCCACGAGCCGAGATCCTCCAGCGCTTCCGCGACGCCATAGCCGCCAAGCAGCCCATCATCGGCGCCGGCGCCGGCATCGGCCTGTCCGCCAAATTTGCCGAGGCCGGCGGGGCCGACCTGATCATCATCTACAACTCGGGGCGGTTCCGGATGGCGGGCCGGGGCTCGCTGGCGGGGATGATGCCGTACGGCGACGCGAACGCCATCGTCGTCGACATGGCTAAGGAGGTGCTGCCCGTCGTGAAGCGCGCCCCCGTGCTGGCGGGCGTGTGCGGCACGGACCCGTTCCGGGACATGCGGACCTTCCTGCGCCAGCTGAAAGATCTCGGGTTCAGCGGCGTGCAGAACTTCCCCACCGTCGGCCTGATCGACGGCGCCTTCCGCGCGAACCTCGAGGAGACGGAGATGGGGTACGGCCTCGAGGTCGAGATGGTGCGGCTGGCGGCGCAGATGGATCTCCTCACCTCGCCGTACGTGTTCAACGTCGACGAGGGCGTGGCGATGACAGAGGCGGGCGCTGATATTATTGTTGCGCATATGGGACTCACTACGAGCAAGGGGATTGGCGGGAAGACGGGGAAGAGCCTGGATGACTGCGTCAAGCTGATCCAGGAGATCCGCGACGCGGCGGTCAAGGTCCGAGAGGATGTTATCGTGCTGTGTCACGGTGGCCCCATCGCTGAGGTCAAGGATGCGGAATATGTCCTCTCGCGGACGAAAGGGTTCATGGGTTTTTTGGCGCTAGTAGTATGGAGAGAATACCAGTTGAGGTTGCTATTACGGATAACACGAAGCGGTTTAAGGATATTCGTATTGAGAATTAAGTGCATCACCCTTTACGAGGTAGAGGCTACTTTAGTTACTCGAAGAAACCCATTTTCATTCACTTTTCCCTTTAGATTGGTTTTTGTCTCTACCAAAGCTTGGGTCAGTCCCCCGCGTTGATGTCGCAAACTCAAACCCGCCTAGTCGATTTGTCAGGCAGGTAGACCTGCTTTTGAACACACGCAGGTGACCGCCATCTATAGTTCATAGACAAGTAAATCCAAAGCTTGGGAAGTCTGCCGCCGCCGTACGGCATCTTTCTCGCGCGCATATGCATACCGGAAAATAACCCCACAGTAATGTAGCTACTTCAATGTTGCCGATGATCCGTTTGGCTGACCTCAGCCATACCTACTCCCTCAAGACCAAGATATAGCTGTTGCTATATGAGCAATGCCGTTGAAACAAGCGTTGTGTAGATATACTTGGTGTTACAAAACGATGTGTCGAATAAGGTTAAGCTAGTCTAGCCGTAATGAGTGCTCTATGGCTAATAAGGCTGCGAGTCATGTATAGAATGAAACGTATGTGGTTATATATCTTGTTATCGTAACTAAGAATAAACCCGGTACTCATAGAATTACGACGAAAGCTACAATGGCCAGGATATAACGCCAGGCATGGACGAATCAAGGGTTCTTGAGTTCAGCCAACCCTAGACTCAGCTTCCACAGTTTCTCCTCGTTCACGGGATTATTTGCATGAGGGTCATCTACCACTAATAGTAGAAGCTGCGCCTGACGAGGGCTCGGCGATCTTCGAGTCATCGAGGTACTTGCCCCCCTTTCCTTCTCAAACAGGAGCCGTCGCAGCCCAAACCTGCATGGAGGCATCCGGCGCAGTGGAATTGATCTGCCTCATGTCCTCGTTGTCCGCCAAGAACATGTCTATCTACTTGGGCGTCAAGTACTTGAGAGGTTGATCTGGATCCCGCCAGGATGCAGAGACAGGGAGCGCACCCCATGAAGGCTATAGGTGCGGTCCATATATTTAGATGCTCAGATCATTGCCGTCTTAGACTAGCCGTACGCAACCCAGGGCTCGTAGCGGTCCAAGATGCCGACGTCGTCTCAGTCTAGAGCGCAGTTGTTGTGGCGGTGGGCGGAAGAAGAAACCCACATCACGCGAGAAAATTGAATGTAGGCGAGCTGTTAGACAGCAACTTGAACATTCGCGGTATCACGAACTATGACGAAGATGCGGGCACCGGTAGTATAAATGGCTCGTATAGTTTCAATATCAATCCCCGATGTTGCACCAGTGACCAGCACGACCTTATCAGACCATGCTTGAATGAGCTTGTTATCCGCGAGGACCTATATGGCGGTAGGCCGTTGCTCTCCGGGACCTTAAACGTCTTGGTGTAGTTCGGTGTATGAGTCGAAAGACATTTTGCGTCAAGACGGAGGGAAAAATTTCGGTGTAAATTGTTATCTGGGATATCGATGAAGAAAAATGCTGATATAAATAAAAGAGGCGCTGATGGCTTTTTTATTCTTCTTTGCAATGATGAATAACACAAGGAGTGAGTATGATCGGACTGAAGTCGGATCCGCCAGTCGTTAGCCCCTAAATCCACTGCATGATAGTGATGACAATGTATGCGACAAATCTTGAACTAGTCGGAAAAACCACTCAATTCTTCATAGCTAGCCCTATCAAGTTTCTAAGAAGCTCGAAAGGGCTTCGGATCCCGCTTGAGCGCTTGTGTGCCAAGACAATGCCCAGAGATCCAAGAAGCGGGCTGACAAGTAGAACTAGGAGCCCTCGCGTTAAGACCTGACGCTGATGCTGGCTCTTTGCTATCACCTCGGAATATCTCTCGTTTCCAAAGCTCACCCTTGAATACTGGGTATGCCATCCCAAGCTCGGGACGTGAACGGACAAGAACTCCTCTAGGAACTTCCGCACACGATACACAGGTGAAAGCACCGACGCTCGCATCTCGACGTAGTTCTGAAGGGCTAGATCATTGATGGCATGAGCATCCGCAACACGGACCGTAGAGTACTCGCTCAGGGCTGTAGCTCTATTGAATGCACTATTGATGGCCGTATGATGATTGGGGTCGTTGCTCTCAGCCGTCGCGTGTTTATCGAGGATCGAGAATAGAATGCGCACATCTTCAAGACCAGCATTCATGCCTTGGCCATAAAATGGTACCATGGCGTGGGCTGCATCCCCAACAATCACAACACAGCTAGAGAAATGATATGGCTGACATTTGATGCTAATTAGAGGAAGATGGGGTTGGTCTGGAACGACGAGATGAGCTCCTCTGGTGTTATGAGTGATGTGACGCCGGGGAAATACGAGTCGAAAAAAGCAGGCAACTTGGACGGGTCGGCCTCGAGTGTGGCGAATTTGGTGCCTGGCATGAACAGGGTGCACGTGAATGAGCCGTCCTTTCTTACGTCAGTAGGATAACAATTTCAGAGGAAGCGAAGTATCACGTACATCACTTGGAATGGCAATAAACATGAATTCTTTTCCTGGCCATATATGTAAATGGTTGGGTGAGATACGGAACTTTGATGCAATGCCTTGGTCGTTTGAAGCTTTTCTGGTTGGATTTGGAATTCGCACCATAGTGTATCGATATATTCCTGGTTGTAGTTCATCCGGATATACTTCATCAGGTGATATCTTACGGCGGAATGTGCGCCGTCTGCCCCAATCATGAAGTCAAAATCAATTTCAATTTCAGCTGGGCGACTCGAGGTTGTGCTTTGGTCTCGGGACTCAAACCAGGCCTTTCGTGTCTTGAAATCTGCACCGGTGAGTTTATGATTAAAGAAGAATGTCACGTTTGGCATGTCGTCTAGGATATCAAGCAATCGTTTATTGAGACCAGCTCTGTCTACGGCGTAAATGGTCTGCATCGCAGTTAACAATCGGTCCGGAACGAGTTTTTACTGTTGCGGAGGGCGTGCATACCCTCCCGTGAATATCATAATCCTGAGCTGCTTCGTAGAGCGAGCCATCAGGACTTCTCCCATGAATCATGCGCCCGCGCATGGGAATAGTGGCTGCGAAGACATGTTGGATCAACTTTTCTTGGTCGGCATGGCGCATAGCATTGATGCCTCGCTCTGAGAGGGCAAGATTAATAGACTTCGTAAAATTCAATGGCGTGGTCGAGGGATCACGAAGATCTGCAACTCAATTAGTCGTAGGACATGGGACCGTAAACGGCAGGAGACCAAAGTCTGTTTAGTAGGCAGTGGTGGCTTGCTGGTTGCATAACGTCGCCCGAATGGTCGTGCATTATGCACGACATCTCGCTCCATGGAGCATGGAGTTGTGCAGACGACTCAACTTTATTCAGCACTTACCACTTCTTAATTCGTAGATCTCAACCTGGTAACCTCTTTTGGCAGCGTATAAAGCAGCCAGTGAACCGACGGGACCCGCACCAACCACGACGTACTTCTGGCTGGAATTCTCCATGATTGTATTGCTATATTGAGATGATTGATGGTCGCTGAGGTCGGTGCAGATGCCGGCATTTGCAAGATTTTTAAAATTGTTCAAGTGAGTAATATATTCTCGTCCGACTTACAAAGAACTTGGAATGAATGATGACAACCCCATCCCATCTACCCGGCGCTAAGTATTAATCCGCTTAAGCTCGGTATAATCTTATGCCAAGGGTTTGCATGGATTCAAGGTTCAAGCTTCAAGGTTGTTTAGATAGGTACCGGGCAGCGAAACGGAAGAACTCATCATCTGCTCAACATCGATTATGAAACGTTTCTATCACATACTACGAAACTTCAAGCTGACAAGGGCTGTACATGAATGGACTGGAATATCCTACCAGCCCCGATAAGTCGCTTCAAATCCGCCTGGGGTGGAAGCGTTGTGATATGCATATAAACGTTGAAATGGGTAACCTCACATGTGCAAGTCGGCGGGAATCTCGGACATGCACCCCCACCAACGAAACAGCCCACTTCATGGCTGAAGTGTGGGGCAGCCATTGTGCTGGAAAAAAGAGACAACAGTACCTAGGTAGCTACCCAAATATGTAATAACCTTGAAGTGTTGGCTCGTGGAGCAACAAATAATACATAGCACCCGCTTGCGCCTCGACGTACATCTCGTCGCATTGCTCTTCTAAGCCCTACCTGCTCAAACCCGAGAAGCTATCACTAGCGCCACGCGGCAGAGAGCTACTGATACAATCGATTCGTACGTTTCCTTACGATGTCTGCGGCGCCCGAGCCCCAGGCGAAACTGAAATGCCTGGGGAAAGACTGCGAGAATGATGCCGGGTCTCTACAGTGTCCGACATGTCTAAAGCTGGGGATTAAAGACAGTTTCTTTTGCTCCCAGGATTGCTTCAAGAAGAACTGGGTTCGTACTGCATATACCACGCCCGCTTTGCCTCCCGTGGCGGCTCATCATGGATTGTGCGACTAACTGTTTCCCACACAGGGCGATCATAAGGCCCTGCACAAAATTGCCTCGGGCAAAACAGCGAACGGTATTCTTGATCGTATCAGAACTCCCAAAGTCGTATCTAAACCCGATCCAGCCACAGGTCTTTACAACCCCTTTCCCTCGTATGCCTACACCGGATCGCTCCGGCCCGTCTATCCACTGTCAGAAAAGCGAACTGTGCCGAAAGATATTCCATGGCCAGACTATGCAGAATCAGGCTATCCGAAAAGCGAGATGTACCTGAACAGGAACAAGTTCGACATCTTAGACGCGAAAGGGCAAGAGGCCATGCGGAAGGTCTGCAAGATAGGACGGGAGGTTCTGGATATCATAGCGGCCGAGATCAGGCCCGGCGTAACTACCGATTATCTCGATGAGATCTGCCATAAAGCTACGGTAGAACGAAAGGTGTGCTGCGCTTTTTGCCCACCGGTGTCGTGGGGCTTCCGCGGATATGCTGACACATTCTAGTCATATCCTTCGCCCTTAAATTATAACCACTTTCCTAAGTCGTTCTGCACTTCTGTGAACGAAGTGATCTGCCACGGAATTCCAGATCAGAGAGTGTTACTCGACGGCGATATTATAAACCTTGATGTCTCGGTATACCACGGCGGATACCACGCGGACCTGAACGAGACCTACTACGTTGGCGACAAAGCAAAGGCTGACCCCGATTCGGTTCGAGTAGTCGAAGCGGCGCGAGAGTGCTTGGATGAAGCGTCCAAGCTGATCAAGCCGGGGACGTTGATACGCGAATTCGGAAATGCGATCGAGAAACACGCTAAGTCTAAGAACTGTAGCGTTATTAGGACGTATTGTGGTCACGGCGTAAATACACACTTCCATTCGCCGCCGAATATTCCGCATTATGCGAAGAACAAGGCCGTTGGAGAGTGCAAGCCCGGCATGACATTTACCATCGAACCAATGATTGCCTTGGGCAAGTACCGCGACGTCACATGGCCGGACAACTGGACAAGTACTACCATCGATGGGAAGAAGACGGCTCAGTTCGGTAGGTTGAATGCATGCTGTTCGGGTACCCTGTGCCAATTATTAACATCATCACAGAGCACACGTTCCTAGTAACAGAAACCGGAGTCGAGGTATTGACGGCACGGTTACCAACCTCACCTGGAGGACCGGTCCCAATGCCCGTAGTCGAGAATGCCGTAAATGGAAGTACATAGTCCTGACCTATAATATATGAGAATGCATGAGTTTACATGAATGTCTCTGAGAGTAAAAAATTGCCAGCGCAAGCCGATGGCCGATTATTATCCTGCCATCCAACCTTAAAAGGGTGCAGAATGGCCAACCAGGTATCCACACCCTAGCAAGCACGTAGCAACGCAGCGTGTTGAGCAGCTCCTACCTTGGGACAGCATGGTGTACCGTTATCGAGTAACATTCCATATCACCTATTCACATGTAACTACCTAGGTAGCACCTATGATGTCTACTACCGCGAGGTAGCTAAGGACAATTGCGGCTCCTGCTAGGGTAGGTGGCGCAAATACGGGGACTCTCCACCAAAGTCTTAAACCGGCAGCTGGTGGAGCCGTCAGACACTTACTTTTACAACGGTGAATCAAGAGTGCAGCTGGAGTCGGCATTGTTCCACCCACTTATCCACCTACCAGGTATCCAGCTATCTGCCTATCTGCCAGTTTTCTCCTCTTCGAAGCTCGGACAAGCCTGAACCTCATGGCCGAAAAGCCCTGTGATTAGTAGCTTGGGGCAACGAGCCGCTTTCATACATCCCACACTGGACCACGACACGCACGAGAACAATATCCACCACCACCAACATCCAACAAAGGCATCGATAGGCTTTGTGCTTTGTGCGCCCAACCTCCAACCTAAACTTCGGTAGCGCCGTGTCATACCTGCCAGACAAACCCAATCCGAGTCTCATCCTTGGACCAACACCCCCGTTCCCTCGTCGCAGCCTTCGCCCGCACCGCAGCGCTTTGCTCTGCTCTGCTGTGCCATCCGATCCTATCCGGCCGCTCAACCAACCAACCCCCATCCCGATATTCGGACCCTAACGACACGTCGCGGCTACTAAACCGAGAGCGACGGTTTTCGTTTTTATTTGCGGCAAACTCGTCCGCTTTGTTCCTCTCGATTCTATTATTATCCGTCTACAAGAATAAACCCTCCCGGCCCGCCAATTCCAGCAGCTATCTGTCACGATGTCGGGCGAAGCGTGGTTATACCTCTTCGCCGTGCTGATAAATGCCGTCAACCTGTTCCTCCAAGTCTTCTTCACTATTATGTACAGCGATCTCGAATGGTACGTGTCTGCGCGACTTTGCACCGGCGAGTCGAAACTCCGCACCTTGCTCCATTTTCATCAGCGACGTCATTTATACTAGTGATCGGCCATGCTAACAACTTCGCCCTATACAGTGACTACATCAACCCTATCGACCTCTGCAACGTCTCAATACTACACATCATCCCCGAGGCTGCTGTACACGGCGCTTTGACACTTCTGTTCCTCATCAATGGCTACTGGGTTGCGCTAGTACTGAACCTTCCGCTCCTTGTCTGGAACGTCAAAAAGTAGGCTCCGTCGCCACATATCTTATAGACTTCAAGTATGCCTTAGTGCCCAGGCTAATATTTTACCGCAGAATTCTCGAGAACACCCACCTCCTGGATGCAACCGAGATCTTTAGGAAGCTAAACGTTCATAAGAAGGCAAGAAATCCTCCAGGCTCGTCCGCCAAGTTGAGAACTTCCATTAACATTGTATAGGAATCGTTTTTCAAGCTTGGTTTCCACTTGATTATGTTTTTCTTCTACCTATACAGCATGATTGTTGCCCTCATCAAAGATGAGAAGGCATAAGCGACCCAGACATTGCGCACAATATGCCACATAACCAACAAGCATCGCGGATGCTCCGGGCCTACCAGAAGCAAGTCGGGAAAGTCATGGCAGCTTTCTGGTAACCTTGAACAACCAACCGGGAATGTTTTGGACACAGCGGTCATGGCAGCCAAATTAGCCAAGAATAAGGTATGGGAAGATCTGAATGTGTATTTCTAAAATTCATACAAAGGTCGGAACATGAAAGAGCGGGTTTCTTTTAATGATAGAAGGTGTATATGAACCGGATGAGTGGTACGCGGACGGTTTGGAGGGGCAAGGGGGGAGGGGTTCAATGATGCTGGGTGGGAGCGATTGGCGCTGGTCTTTACGGCGCAGATTTGTTCACGTGCAGTTCAGCATGATGAAAATACAGATAATACCCAAGTTTTCCGTTAAAACCCAACAGTCGCCTCTCTCAGATGCTCCTTCGTGAATAACAACGCAAGATGCAAAGCCTCGTTGAATAGATTGGGTAATGTGCGGGTGTAATCCGAGGTCGCCTTCCAGGATTGCATGTGAATGTGTGAGCTTATGTAATTATGTTAGGAAGATTGATTAGCGATAACGAGCTAATGCTGGGGTGCTTTAGTGGAGAAATACTAGTGGCTCTAAGCCTTAGCCCAGCGGCCTGAGGCAACATCAGGAGCAAGCAAACGCGACGTCTACGCTAACCTCAATTCAGCTAACGCGAAGATGAATACCTTGAGCCATGCTTAGAGCTTAAATGTGTCGGAGAGCCAACAAACCTCATCTTTAGACAACACTGATCGCGCGTCTTGTTCATCACCAAATAGCAGAAACATAAAGATGGCCGACAGCTTTGGTGAATACCCGCCGAACATGGCGCCGCAAGACGCCCTCGTCGTTCGGAGCACGACGCCGAACCAAACCACGCCGTGGTGCCCTACACCGGCGAAGAGCTTGCCAGACCAACATTTGGGCCTCTAAATCCCTTCAAAGACCAGGCGAACGCGTTAAAACGAAAGAATGTGCTGACGGGCACCGCACAAGAAACCTTTATTTCCGAACACAGCTTCAGATCGAAGCACAGGGCCATCGAAGGCAAGGGTGGCCCGGAGAGGGAATACAGGTCGGGCACAGATGTCAAAAACGAAGCTGCGATGATAAGAGCTGGGCGGCAAAAGAAAGGCGACGCGACAATCGCCGATGGCGAGGGCGCATACGTCGGTCCTTGGGCCTCGTATAAGAAACCAGAATGGGAAGAGGTCGACGAGGACGTAGAGCTCGCGAGTGATGAGGAAGTCGAGTATGTTTACGAAGACGACGAAGGCGACGATGTTGTAGAGAGTGGTGCTGTCGTCTCGGCACCGGCTGCCGCATTGGCAAGGCGGAAAGAGGTGGAGGAAATGGGAGAAGAGACGACTGTATTCCACGGCTTCTGAGCAGTTTGACTACCAGGGACGGACATAGTAAGTGACCTCGCGCCGTATCTGCTTTATTTCCTCGCCATGGTAAGGGATTACTGACACTTGATGCTGCAGTATGCACATACCGCAAGACCTCGATATCGACCTCCAGAAAGAACCTGGAACTTTCACGAATTACATCCCGAAAAAGCTTATCCATACGTGGAAGCATCACAACAAAGCTGTTACGGCGCTTCGCTTCTATCCCACGTCCGGCCATCTTTTGCTGTCTGCTAGTGCTGATACGACAGTAAAAATCTTCGACGTTTACCATAACAGGGAGCTTCTACGATCGTACTGTGGACATACCAAGGCCATTTCCGATATCAGCTTCACCCGTGATGGCACCCAATTCATTTCTGGCTCCTACGACCGGTCTATGAAGCTTTGGGATACTGAAACCGGACAATGTCTCAGTAAATTTACAACCGGCAAGACGCCTAATGTCCTTCGGTTCAACCCGTCCCTGGAACACCAAAACGAGTTCTTAGCTGGGTTGTCGGATAATAAGATCGTTCAATATGACTCGAAGTGGCGAACTGGTTCAAGAATACGACCACCACCTCGGACCTATCAACACAATAACTTTCGTGGATGACAATAGACGCTTCATGACCACCTCGGATGATAAATCGATCCGTTGCTGGGATTACAACATACCAGTACCCATAAGTAAGTGTCGGACTAGAAAAAAACACGCTTTTTTGGGTGAGATTCACTGACATATGGCATTAGTATATCGCCGAGCCGCATCTCTATCCAGTCACTCGTACTGCGTTACACCCCTCACAAAAATATCTGGCTTGTCAGAGCTCAGACAACCAGGTGCTAGTGTATGGTGCGACAGACAAATTCCGGCAAAATAGAAAGAAGAGCTTCCGGGGACATAATAACGCTGGCACGGCTATCGATTTGGCCTTTAGTCCGATGGCCAGTTCTAGCCAGCGGAGATACAGGATTCGTCGTCTTTTGTAAGTTTTCTATGTTACTACTGCTTTGCGCAGTTAATAGACCGAATACTAACTGTGATCGCAGGGATGGAAGACTTGCAGATGTACCATAAGCTACCGGCTGGGGACCAGGCCATAACCGCGCTACTTTGGCATCCCCAAGAAACAAGTAAAGTAGTTGCCGCAGGACTAGATGGTGTCATCCGGTATTGGGATTAAAAAACCTCCACCGACCCTGAAGTCATGGAGCTATTTTAGAGTTATGGGCGCTAGCACGATCCCATACAAGGTGGAATGGCGTAAAAAGTTCTCAAGCTTGAGTTGAAAGAATTTTTTCGGGCCTCTAGTCTGTTAGGAAACAACTATCAAGCCATCTACGACCCCCGACTCAACCTAGGGAACGCTTCTTCACAACTCTTTGTATACTGCCCGACAATTACTATTAATACACTATTTAACGCCATCATCATTATTTCGCATATCAACAAGCCCTGAGCTCCTTTCAAAGGTTGTGCGGACGACTCGGCTCGTTTAAAACTATCGCAGTCTCCTAGCTACGCCGCTCTGCGATTTAACCTAGCGCGTCGAGGTTCGTGATGATACGTGGCCGATGGGCATCCTCAAATGCCTGGTGAATCTCTGTTGCAACAAAGATTCCCCGTCCCTGCCTCCATCCTCGGGTTCAGGCGAAGACGCTTCTCTGGCTTGAGGACTGGAATTCATTTCGTGTAGCTCAATCCATCCAGCCAGTGCTTCGTGTGGTCATCTTCTGTCTCTTGCATCCCTAAACTGACTCTCGAACCCGGACGCGAGTGTCGGAGTGTGTCTCGGAGGGCTTGCCAGCTATTCCGATCTCCTACTTTCCTGGGGCGGATTAAATGCCGAGCTTTGTTGCATTGGCTTACAAACCTTGCCATAAACGCTCGTTCTCTCCGTCCCATTGTCTCTACACCTCCAGGCCTGGGTATCGACGCACCCCATACCCCTGGGTTGTTCCACCCTACCCTTGCTGCAGTTGCCAGTCTCCTGGGTGACTTGCCTCCCCGACGAGGGTAATGACAGTGGTAGATCCTCAGAACCTCCACCTATCTCCTTTTCCACGTCGTGTTCCATGTCTTGAGGGACCGGTCTGAGCAGAATGTAGATGATTGGTAAAGTAGCGACCGAAGTAGCGAATAATACTTCAACTGATCCCCATCCTATTCTGTTCTGGAGAATGTCGATGAATGACTCTCCTTGTATTACGCGTATCATCACGACTATACCCCAGATCACCCAAAGTCCCAAAATAGAAAGCTTGAGTCGTTCCTGCTTTGGGGTCTTTCGTTTGAAGAGTAGAAAGATGAGAATAAATCCGATCGTGTAATCTATCGTGATGTTGCTTATTTCTGCAGGTAGTGGTCAGCACACGATCAGATTATATCCTTCAGTCCACGGAATACCTACCGTAAGTCATTATCCAGGCAGTACAAACGAGCTACCGATACGTTAGCCTTCCCACTAGCAACATCATTTATCAGTCTCACCATTTGACAACATCAGGGAGCAACATCCAGTTGAGTCTCAGTGGCTGGCACTCGATGAAGGCGGCCAAGATAGTTACGAAGAATGTCAAAGCCAGCACGGTGTATATCGACCAAAATAGCTGCTGCTTGTTCTCACATTTCCGCAACAATGGTACGAAGCAAATCCAGCACTGCCATATTCAAACTCCATATCCTATCAGTATCGTCAGTAATCGTTGAGGCGCCAATATGCCACTCTCAATCTTTATGTTACCAATGTTGATAAGGAGGGATGGTTACGTACACGACGGTAATCGATACACGTGTCGGGATCAAAAGCTTGCCCGTCAAAACAAGGCCATTGGCTTCGTCCGGCGTCACCTCGAGGTCCAACGACGCAGCTTCTTCTGGCGATACTATAGGGGTGTCAAATCGAGTTAGCTTGGTCCCGTTCGCCCCTACCGTGCAAAAGACGCGACAGCACAACTCCTTGTGCGATGAGGTTTTCAATGACCTACGCGTTGCAAGGTAGACGGAATAGCTCAGCGGCGTCCCGTACTTGTCGATATGGTAGTCTCCGACCATGCGCATGGCGTTGAAGGCCAGCGCCACGGCGAGCCAGCAGTCGCTCATCGTAAAGGCTAGCTTTCTCCATTTCCGCAGCCCGAAAACCGCCAGGATCAGGCATGTCGCGACCCGTTGCAGAGCCAGAGGGCGAGCTTTCCGGATGCCATTCTTCGTGGAGTGGATGGGACCTTCGATGGCTGATTGCGCGCGTGGGACACCACTTGCAGCGGACTCCCCTATAGCCAGTCCGAGCTCGTACGTGGAACTGAGATTTTGACGCAAGCTTCGATGGTCTGGTTGATGTTATCGCGACAAGCCTCCGTTTCTAGGCTTTGATATCTTCAATACAAACTAATCAAGCACTTCCATCGTGAAACAACGGTATTAAGTGGTTTATCGGTGTGGTAGACAGCAAGCCTTGAAAAATCCGGGCAGGGAGGCATATTCAATTCAGGGCCGATGGCATGCAGCTCCAAAGTTACTACTGGATACGCATCGATTATTTGCCTGTTTTCTGGTTCTGACAGCATGTTTCGTATCTGTGAATTATGCATTTATGCATAATGATACAAGCGTGATGTGCTTGATCTTCCCGAGACGAATTAGAGATGTAGTGATAGTTAGCTCTCGCATTACTCAAACACTGACACCAATGAAGCTCGCGAAATACTCTTTTTACGTACAACTACTGATATCGAGTTTGATTGGTCAAGTCATATATATCCTCGATCTATAAATATGACGGTGAACTATAACCCCTTCTAAAGCACCAATTTCCACAAGATTGCCCCAGATCTCATCGATCTTTTCTTTTTTTAAAAAAAAAAGAAATATCTGAGAGTGGTAAAAGTGAAGATGAGGGGTGGGGGGGTAACTGGTGTTTTACTTCTAGTTCGATCCTTGAACATAAGCTTCCTAAGCGTCATACTTGAAGGGCAAGATGATAATTTTATTGTCAATGAACTCGTCAGACTCGCTCCGCTTCTCGTTCGCCTCGTACTGAAGGGTAAGATGATGATTTTGTTGTCAATGAATTCATCAGACTCGCTCCTCTTCTGGACATCATGACCGGCCTCGCGCTTTTCCTCGGCCTCATACTTGAAGGGCAGGATGATGATCTTGTTATCGATGAACTCGTCGGGGTTGTTCCTCTTTATGGCATCGTAGACAAAGGGCTTGATCTTGTTGTCGATGAATTCATCGGACAGCTCCCGCTTCTCCTTTGCGTCGTACTTGAAGGGGAGGATGATGATCTTGTTGTCAATGAACTCATCGGACTCGCTCCGCTTCGAGTTCTCCTCGTATTTGAAGGGCAGGATGATTATTTTGTTGTCGATGAACTCGTCAGGCTCGCTCCTCTTGCCGTCATAGACAAAGGGTTTGATCTTGTTGTCGATGAAGGCATCTACATAGTGGCGATGTTAACGGCATTCGAGTTCCATTACGTGTGACAGAAAATTAAATGAACGGGGGGAAGTCTTGCTTTGGCTTACCGTCAACAGCTCTGCTATCCTTCTCGACCGGAAGGGCGGCTGCCAACACGGTGAGGGTTAGGAGTAGGAGTTTGGAAAGAGCCATTTGGGGACTGGTTTTGAACTGTCAAGCCTAGGCAATAGTTTATAGATGATGGGATGGGATGAGATCTCAGATCTAAGGGCCTTAGTGGTAGAGACAAGAGAGTGTCCAAAGTTCACGAGCATTACTGCCCTTTATAGCCGTCACGCAAATATATTTGTCAGTACAAACCTTCTCTATGGCACGTAACATAGCAGCATGTATGTAACAAACTACCTGATGAGGGTGTTTGGATCTCTTCGAGCAATCTCTACAGCCTGCATACACCAAATAGTTGACTCGACGAGGTCCTGACACTCCACATCGCATGGCCAACGAGACCCCGGTACTCAGGTCCGTAATCTCGCAGCCGTCCTCGTTTATTACCCCGTGGAACATCATATCTTAGTAACCTACTGCATCAGGACATTCGTATACTGTGATTGCCGAAGACTCTACCGACATGCACTCTCCCTATGACTAGTCGCTGGGTATGGCGAATTGTTGAAGTGTGTTGTGATCACACCACTCCGCTAATATGCATGCACGCCTCCTGGACCATTCGCGCCGAGGGCGTCGCCTAAGACAGGTCTCACGAAGTCGCGAATAGGATCGTAGGAGTATTGACCCGGCAGTGCAGCTAAAGGCCATGCCTCATCGTAAGCCTACCTTAGAGAACTGCCGGTAATCGGCGTTCAATTTTACTGCAAGTACGCCTCTCTCATTCTAGATAGCTTAAACCCCTTTTCTATGTCGCAAATCAGTAGCATATGTTCAGTTAGTATTGCAGTCTAAGCCTTACAACTCGATAAAGATATGAGTGAAAAGATAGAATGTCGTTGCACTACATTTGTAATTACGTGATCCATGTCAAGCAAATAGGCCCGGTTGTTTGGCGGACAAAGCTTGTCTCCGTTGCCAAGTCTTGATGCCGGCCGCTTGGCCCTTGGCCGATGTGGTAGGGCTTTCGCTAACCGAAGCACTCCAAGCCCATGGTTAGTTTTGTGGTCGTGCAGCTTGCCGAGCTTCAGCGCGGGTTTAGTCAGAAATATATATTGCCATATTGCAGGGTGCATTAGCTCACTCACGATGCAAACAGATTTGGAATGAATGTATGCATCTTATCACGACGTCCTATGCTGACAGAAATGTCATATTTCGATCGTACTTTTCCATGCAATGACGCCTTATTCCCTAAGTCGAACTCGGAAAGTGTTCCGATCGAGAGGAAAGTTTGCTTGGATCCGGTCATATGTGTTCAACCTCGCGTAAGGGAACATAGACTCGACCAGGTACGTCTGTTCGCCAAGATACTCTAGGTATGAAGAGGAAATGACCTAACGGATAGTTAGATTCGTTATCCGGGAAACAAAACGATTTAAAAACAATATCCAACGGTGTTCCGAGTTGGCTTTGCATCATTAGATTCACAATTCCATCATGTTTGACACAGAGTCGTCCGACTATCTGCACCCTGAGTCGCCTGGCGAGTCGTCCCTAGTAGACGAAGAAAGCCTCAGTTTCATAGATGGTAAACAGCTCTGCTGTCAAAAATGCCATCGTTCAGTTGAACCCATATCCAGGTGTCACATTTTTGTTCCTCATCTATCTATTGATTCCATGGATAATAGCTGCAATAAGTCTGGGACTCTTCGCGCGTCAGTGGTCGACAGATCTCTACGAACTGGCGTGCGCGCGATCGCTCAGCTCATATTGTGAGGAGACACATAATAAATTCACTAACAACTTGACTAACTAATTGTAAAGCCCCTCTTTTCGAAGATAATGCTGTTGAATATCGACATATCACCTATAATAACATCTTTGGAGAAAAGATAGAGCTAGGCGGCCACCAACGATCGAGTTAGAACACCGATGGAGAAGCTTGTGGGATCGTACGCTCTCTATTTCACGAATGGTACCCTTTACTAAAGAGGATACTAACCCCTGCATAGACGGAAACATTGAGCTTAAGAAAGAAGATATGATCGACTGGGGAAATCAACAGAAGGTCTCTTGCACGCCGGCGGCAATGACCCGAAAAGGGCTATGTTGCGAACCTCGAGGTCTTTCATTACCTACACTGTCTTGTGAGTACACCCCTCTAATATCAAATAACGGACAGCCTCAATCTAATTTCGATTAGAATCAAATACGCCAGTTCACCTATAAGGAACATTACGCCACTCACATGTCAGAGTGGATCGAGAAGGATCACCGCACCATGGTCGACATGAACGTCACGGATCCCAACAATGCCCTCGATCGCACTCATGTTGACCACTGTATCGATGCGTTACGCCAGCAGCTTATGTGCTCGGCTGACGTGGTGCCTCTGCTCGTGATGGTAGACGAAGGAAGCAAGTCGCGGGTACAAGACTGATTTTAATGTCAACATGAAGTGCCGTAACTACGACAAGATCCTTGAATGGCAGTACGCTCATGCTTTGGCTGAGAATCTGTAGGTGGCTAGTTCAAAAATTGCAATAGAGTAAAACATTTGATTTGTCAAGTCATTTAATTTCTTATGAAACAGAGTCTTCCGCTCACTGTGAAGCGCCTATATCCGCATTATTAATTGAAAGATGAGCATTGAGATGTTAAGTTTAACATGTTGTATTGGTGAACTCGCGTAGCGAAAGTTGAATATTATAACTACGCAGATCTTTGTTTATGATGATCAGATGTCCGATCAAGGTTATCAACAGGCAATAATGGGTTTGAAAACGACATAAAGATCCAGGTTTATACCAATAGTAGAGTATTAATTAAAACATAAATGTAACACTCTCCTCATCACATTTCAACAACCCAACCCCATCCTTCACTCGCAGTCATAAAGAAGCCGATTACTTCTCGCCCAAGACCTTGCGAGGATCCGCCGCATCAACAAAATTCTTATATGGACTGATGCTCAGAAACTTTGCGTGTTCTATAAGAAATCGAGATTAACACGAAATCATAAGCTTTGAGTTTTATTGATGATTATTTGCCTACCTTCGGCACTAGTAAGAGCGACGGCTGGCGCACCAAGCGCACCTGCCGTGAGGAAGGCGAAAATAATATCAAGAGATTTCATCTTGACTATTGTGTGTGAATCTTGACTGATTGAAGAGGTGTCGACGGAGATTAGGTAGTAGTGGACAGGCTCCAGAATGTGCTTGACGGCCTCGTTTTCGGATAAACGTACTTGTTATTCTTCCTAATATTTTCTTCTAACACCCCCCCTAATCGCCACGGGATTCGTACTTTTCGACTATAATGATGCGTTGTATCGTCTGTGCGTTATGTGCATCCATCATCCTGAACGTCTTGCCGGCCCGATATCGCTTCGATGGTCGCATCTCAGAGCTCGCTATCTTCGGACAGCGAACAGAAACATGCAGCACTCGGCAGCATACCTACATGTTTGGGACCGAGTCTAGAGCAGCACAGTGACTAATACTATCATAGGCAAGGCTTGTTTGAATTGATAAATTCTTGGCATGCAGTCTCCTCACTCCTATTCTGGCGTGTTTGTGAGACTGCATGCGACTTCTGATTCTCATGATGGGAATCTAGACTAGATCCTGTACTTTAGATCCGGTTCTGCAAGTCGCCCAACCCCCATTGGATAGCCCTTGAGCGTTGAGCAGGCGAATTTTAGCAGAGAAATGCAATGCAACAAAAGAACACCGCATTCTATTATTTAGTTCTGATTATTTAATGGCCGCGGCTGCATCCATCCGGGCCGGCACTGCCTTGGGTTTGCCGATTGTTGACGGCGTAATATCGCACCGTCGTCGTGAGATGGCGCTAGAATTCATGCATTACTATCACAGGATTTCTGTGACAAGGGTAAGAGCTGCAGTTAATACTTACTCAGGAAGCTCGAGAGCTCGCTGGGGTAGCCCAGTCGCAATTGTGGCATCAGTGTCATCTGAGTAAATCTTGACTACCTTGTTGTCAAAAGTTGTCGCGGAGAAACTTAAGCATACTCACGCCAAAAGGACGCACTTTTTATGTTGCTTTCTTTTCCTACTGGTCTCACCAATCAACATGAATGCCCTTAGGACTAAATGGAATACGAGTTGGAGAACCTACGAAAAGGTCGACTCTTCGGAAGAACTGCTTGGGAAATCTGGCCAAGAACTGGATAGTCATCATGAAAATCATAATATAGCTATTCTCCTGTCATATCGAAAAGTCATAGCCTTTCAATGGGGCGTCATCATATTTCTTCTCCTTTCCGCATCTGCGCTCCTCATAGCACTCGATCTAAAGAGACCAAGCGACAAACAATGTGGCATCCAAACTTCGGTCTGGTGTAAGTAATGCTGGGCAGCTCCTTGGCTTGAAAAGACTAATCACGTCCTCCATATAGCTCCTGCCAATGAGGCGATTGAATACGAGAATATAGAGATCGAAAACGGCTTCGGGCATGAGTCCCAATACCGCGGTCCGCCAAGTCCAGAGCTTGAGGCAGCATGGGAGAAGCTTTGGCGATGTATGTTAAAGCCATAGCTTCGAAGGAGTACCCACAAATGCTAAACCTGCTGGTAGATGGGGATTATAGATTCCCAGAGAAACAACTCCCCTTGATTAATCGTACTGTTGATCTAGGGGATAACAAAACTCTGAAGCCCTGGCATGACGGGAAAGGTGGATTTCAGTACGCTATTTTCTACCCTCCTCTTACCCCTTAAAGTACTGAAAGCCGGTACTTCTGTTAAGGAGATGCGTTTCCGGCCATTATCGAGGAGAAGTAATTTTGACTGAGATTATTGTAGTGGTCAATTGGAAGTCTTCCACCAGCTACACTGCCTCGTAAGCTATCACACGTCCGAGACTCGTATGTAGACTCCTAATCAACTATATTAGAACCTCGTTCGCCAGTATACGTGGCGGAATTGGTATCTCCGCCATCCCGACATCGTACAAATACCTGGAGATATGGCCGCATCTGACGTAGAAGCGCGCATGCATACGGACCATTGCATCGAAGCAGTGAGGCTGGCGCTCATGTGCCATGGGGATACGACACCAGCTATCACAGTGCTGAATCCGGATGCGCCGCGCGGAGAAATGTCTGATTTTAGCCCGGCGAAAAAATGTCGCAACTTCGAGAAGTTGCAGGAGTGGTCGGTTCAGAACGCGTTAAATCATCCTCCACCTTGGGACTGGCAGCCGAGGAAGAAAGCTGGCGACGGGCATGAGGCAAATAGAATCGATTCAGAATAAGGGGGTTGTAGCAATATTACAAATCATGAGTAGAAAAGCATGTCAATCATTCTGCCTACTGAAGACAAAATATATTCAAATTTCGAAGCTTCTCAATTTTTCCTATATGGTTTTAGCATGCCCAAGAACGAAGTAAGCCTACTTCCGAGACGATCGCGTAAACACTTAACGTGCCCTCCGGCCCCTTCGTCTCCCACCTCTCACAATAATCCTTTTTTCTTCAGCCCTCAAATTGGCCAGTTGAGTTTCCAGCTCGTCCACCCTGTTTTCTGCCTCAATTCTATTCTCCTCCACCTCATTCATCTGCTCAATCCTATTTTCCATCATTTCCGCTACATCGTCCATCACCCTGCTCATCTCACCGACCTCATCTTCGACCTCTGATATCATAGCCCTGATGTCAGCTCGTTCTGCCTTCCCCATAACAGAGTGATTCTGATTGTCTCCTGTTCGTTTGTCCAGTATAATTTTCTCAACGCTAAGAATCTTCTCCGATGTGCCATCCGCTTTCTTCTGTACTTCAACAACCCCTTCATCGCCTCATCTGCGATCTGCTCTGTCAATGCATTTTGGTAAAATTCGTAGAGCTTCGTCGACGGGATTTCGAGCGGCACATCTTCGAAGTCCCAGAATTTACCCATCCTCTTCGCGCATATGAAATCTTTTAGAGAGAGCGATAACTTGCAATTGCTAATGACCTTACCCTTTTCATCGACAAACATCTGCAGGCTATCAGAAAATCTCCCCTAAACTGACATGTCGGGAGACTTATGTATCTTACCTTATTGTCGACGAGGGTAGTTGGCCACCACTCATCTCCATCCTGCACGGCTTCCCATACTGAAAAGGAGGCGCAGCGTCCACCACGGTAAATTCTATTCATGTTTAATCTGACAACCGTTCGTACTGCACCATTCGTTCCATGAATAAATCGTATGACTCTGTCTAGAGAGTTCAGATTGCTGTCAGACCATGCTATCTCAACCACCATATCAGCAGTCATGCAGTTAGTGCAAGTGAAAGAAAGATCAGGTGCTAGCCGATCGTCGCCGCATTCCACAGGCTTAGTAAGAGCAGACATGATTTCGGTCGCGATTCTCATAGTCCCTACTTTAGTGCTTTCAACTTTGCAAAGCTCCCGTCTGCTATTTTTGCAAGCCACGTGATGACTGTGGCGTTGAATTCTCTAGCCATGGCGCGGCGAAACGCCGAAGGCTTATGAATCACTAATTGCTTATCCTCTTCAAAGGGGCGACGCATATAATCGAAACTGACATATCATTAGCCCGTCGAAGTCGTGAGTTCTTAAAGCACCCTCACTGTATCTGATCCTTAACATCTGCTAGGAGCTCCTGGTTTTCTGCCTTCGCTAACTCCTCTAATAAGAGTTTATAACCGGAATAGTGGAGCGTTCGTTGTACCAAGTATTTCCCGCCTCGGCCGCCTTTCTTGATACTATGCGTCCCATTCCTAACCTGTCTTATTGTTCGTAGCACTCGGTTTACATCTACCACGTCTTTTCGTCGTGTTGGGGCTCTAGAAGCCCGAGCGTGAGTTATATCAGAGCTCATGATGTTGGTATCTTGAGAAGACACTGAGACACTTCTATCAAATGGGCAGCCTAGTTGTGCCTCCGTCAGACACTAGGGAAAACAAGAACCAGCTTGCCGGAGGAGGAACACCGTCGGTACTCAAAGCGTGAGGCGATTTATTTATTCGAATTCAAATAAGGCTTGGAGCAAGACAGGACGTGTTTGCGGGCAAACAAGAAGGCTGTCGGCGAAGGATGAACTGAAGTCGAATCTTTCGGTTAGTAGAAGCAGGTTCTGACTAGAAGACTCTGTTTGGACTGTGAGCCGAATGAAGCATTCACTGCGCTCTAAGACCATATGAGTTGTAGCTCAGTCGATCTGGAAGAAAAGCGAAAAGCGAAAATTGTTTGATGGTCGCGTCTTTTGGGAGGTTACTCGTTTGAAGGACGGAAGGAAAGCCTGGCGTTCGTTGCCGTAGCTTTGCGAGGACTTCTACTTTACTTCAGTAAAGCCTGAGCGAGGAAGCGGGGTGACAGATAGAAAAGAGAGCTGGAAATGATTCACAACAAAACAGTTCGGGTGTCACAAGAGTGGTCCGCCAACTACTACCTGTAGGGGAAGTAGGACGTTACTCAAGGGAGCGTTCGATGGGGTCGCGGTTTTGCATATAGTATCCCTTGGCGCGTCGAGTTTGCTGCTTGTGATGCACTTAATGGAGACATGTTTACCTAATATATTGCTAGAGTTTGGTATGATTGTTCGTCTAAACATGCCTGTATGGCCTTGAATAGGCATATCTAGCATAAAGCTTTATATTGTAGGTATAAATCGGTTCTTGTACCTACGCTTAGTAAGTTGGCTAAATTGTACACCCTACGCCTACTGTCCTATCAGCGACGACTTGGTCAAACGATGGCTCCGCCCACGCTAAGATTGTGGCAGCACAACTGGCAAAGGCACATAAGAATCTCGACAACCAATTGTTTGACGCGCTGACTGGACACTGGCGGTTATCCAGCCCCCATTGCAACTCACTTCTGTGCCATAAACGAGATCCTCATTGGCTCAACACTAGTGCTACCGAAGATCTGATTTCATATGATGTTAAATAAGCTATTAATAGATCAGTGCCGTGCTTGGATGATGTCAGGAAATTGGGATTTCGAATGTAACCGCCCTGCCCCTATTCAAAAGACCTTCTCCAACCATATAGAGACTCTCCGGCTAGCTACTCAAGTAAGATAAAACAACGTATGCATATGAGAAACGGCTGCGTATAGGATATACAGCAAGATAAGTAGGAAGACTCCTCTCACCACTGGCTAGTGCGTGTTTGTTGTCCTTTTTTACAAGGAGGAGGAGACAATTCCGCCCCTATTTTTACTCCATCACTTTATCTTCAATATCACAGTTCTTACTCCTCTTAGGGATTATATCAATACACCTCATCAATTGAATCTTTGTCACCTCTATTACTTTGATTCCTCATAAGTAGGTTCACTACCACGATTCTGACCCGGACACACACTCTCTCCTTGTATTGTTGTACGGAGCATGAGGATGACGAGCCAGAATTCTCAAGCAATCTCTTCCGCATCCGCCTTTTTATTTGATGCTCTAAATGTGTCACCTCCTGAGCCAGTTACTTCCTCGCACAACGAGCAGGAATACGATCAATATGATGATAATGTGGTCTTTGTGGAAGAGGGAAATCCTAGCGAGCCTCCGTTAGAGCATATTGTGGCAAAGCGCGCCCGTCAGACAGGATTCCACTGCATCGGTAAACTCCGCACCGCGATTTTATCCTTCTCTATGATATCATCTATCGCTGCATTATTCTTCCTTTACTGGCTATGGAATGGTAACCAGATGATCCAGCTCCAATATGGGGTAGACTCGTTGACGGCCAATGGGTTGCTCAATCTATTACTGTCGTAGCTTTTTTAATTCGTACGGCGATCTCAGCCCAAGCAATCGTCGCAACTTCGATGTTGGCAGCAATTCTACTAGAAACCAATGGTGTACGTCTACAAGACGCCGCCGAGTTTTCAATATTGAGGTTCTCGAATCCTGGCCCGCTTCTGAGCTTACAGATATTTCTTCGGAACAATCGTGGCGTCAAGAACTGGCCCATTTTCACCTTAATACTCTCTTTGGCCCTAATGACTACGGTACTGCAGTTTATCTCTACTATCCTACTAACAGATGTTCGAGGAAGTCTATTCCTTGGCCCTCGAAAATCTAGTATTCGATGGAGTGGGACGAGATATCTAAATAAATCAGACATCGACTATTGGACACTCGATCCCATCTCTACTGCCCATATTCTCGAATATTCCGAGCCGGCGATACCGCGAAACAATGTCGCCGATACCGGTGTTTCGGTGCGCGGCTTTCTTCCAATTCTGAACGAGACTGAGAGGAGCCAATTACGATACTACGAAGGAATGGCAGCCTTGTTCGACACTCGAGTCGTTTGCTCACGTCCAAGTGTTAACTTGACGGAGTTTGGATTTATAAATGACGGCATACCAGACACTGATCAGATAGCACGGCCATTGCGGCTTCGAGGAACCGTGCAGGGAAATCTTATGTTACCAGAACTGATGCATAATATTACTGAACAAGTTGTCGGATTTGATTGTTCAGCAAACAAGGGGGATTATGCGCTTATGCATCTCTGTTCGCTTGCTTCTGGGTCCCCTGGCGATACATACCAGCCCTTCATGGGGCTTGCTTCGAGACTTCTTCCCAGCGTTCCCCCAGCTCCAAAGACGGTAATGTCACGTGGCCACGCATGGCTCTTGTGGGATTTCCCGAGATCGTGCTATGATAATCCACGAACGAATTGTCTTTTGAAACAGACCAAAACCCCTGTAGAGCAATCGGGGCCGTGGCAGAGTTTCAATGCCGCCGACTTACCCAGTAGCAACGAAGTAGTTCGAGTGTCACTTTGCTATGATGCGTTGTGAGTCAATCAAATCAAAGTTTGTGCCCTCTTTACGTTGTGACTGACCCAACTAGAGACTCCTTGAGGCCATATGCATGGCCAGTCCCCTACGATTACAACGTGTATTTCAACACTTCCACTCAGCTTCCTCCGGAGCCAGTGTTCGCCACTAATCGCAGCTCTCATCCCGTAGACACAACAAATCTTAGAAGACCTTTAGGTGCTACTAAAGACTCTGCTCTGCTTTCTGTCTTGGAGCGAGATGTCATGTATTTTGACATCAAGCCCATTGACGAACAGATAAGTACTGCAAGCATGAAGGGCTTGGATCCGGCTCAATCCACGACGTATCCGTTCCTATGGGGGAGAATATGGACACATAATACGCCGCTCTTTGATACAACCAGCTACAACTTTCGGCTGCTATTCAGTTATTTAGTTTGCAATGGAGTCCTAGTGGGTATGTTTCTCGACACACTGGAGGAAACGAGAAACCCAGCTATCGCTCTCCAAGCCCTATTCACAACCGTTCTACGCAGCGCCTATTACGATGCGGTCCCATACTTTGATTATAGCCAGGAAACCGTCATGCGTTTGGTCAGCTTAAAGCCGTTACCAACCGGCCATAGCGGTCTTAGTGCTGTCACGGTGCTAGTAGGTCTGCACTTAGCGTTGGTGCTGGCTGTGATAACGCTGTTTGTTCTTAGAGGGAAAGCCGTAAATCTCCATAACCCCTGGGCTGTGATTATGGAGATGTGGGCGCCAGAAGGCCGAGAGTTCTTGGACGATGATGGAGGCATTGCAATGATATCCATTGTGGATGAGGATGGTAGTAGAATTGTGAGGTTATCTTTGGAACCTACCAGCAGTGATTAGTATCTCATAATAAAATTAAGCATATCTCCCAGTAGGTACATGAGTGTCCGTGTTGATTATCTAAATAAATGACACTCTCTGTTCCCGTCACTTTGGCATCCTACTATTACTGATGAAATCACAAAGCCTTGTCGTATCACATGATGCTTTCAAAGCCACCAAGGAAAGCTCGGAGGACGTGGGACTTCACGAGGATCAGTCTGAAGCCTTAAGAGTTAGACTAAAGAAACACGGAAACAAGCCTCTTGAGTTTCCCATCATGGAAGTTGAGAATCGTGACAAGGGCCTGTGTTCAAATGCTTGAAATTTGGAGTTCAATTCAGCTAATAATCTCTTTAATGTCTCTAGGGGCTCTAATTTCCTAAGTCTAACTTCAATATAACCTCGCCCAAGCCCTCAATTTATGTCCAATATACGTGTGTCTCAGTCCACGAAAATGATCGGAGTGATATCGGCCTGTGTGGCTCCTGTGGCTATGCCCTGTAGCTGGTCCATGTGAAAAGAATGAAGAGGGCCTGGATTAAATATCTCCCCGTCATTAAAAGTAAAGGGGGAAGTCAGCCGCATAGGCGAAAGGGAGGCGACTAGTGATGCAAAACGCCTCGCTCCCAAGTAATTTCTCAAGGATTTCATCCCAGTTCGGAACCATGTAATGGGTCCGATAGCTGGATGATGTTGTCCCAAGTCCAGTCCGTATATAGTCAACTACAGACGGTCAAGCGCTCGACTTGACAACGTTCTACTTTTGTACTGTTACGGTATAGTACTACTTTTGTTACTAGCATAAATAAAATAGGGGTAGCGCGCTGTGACGAGTTAAGTGAGAAGGCGAAGTGTGCATGCGCCTCTGGACGAGTGGAGCTAAGGGTAGGAGTCTCCTCCGTGAATTTCTTTACGGATGATGAAGTGGTGCTAATTATCTTGACTGTCTTGAATGGTGACTCTTTATAAGGTAACCGATCTTATATATTGCCGTCTCAGGCCTATCACAGGCCTCGGTATGAAACCTCTTTCTCACTTTCGCTTCGACCGTCCCAACACATAATATTGACTTCGTATTCAGTAACTACAAGGCCTCCATCCCAATTAATAAAGTCGGTTGCAGAAATTCTTATCAAATCCATGTCTCAAAGCTCAGCCTTTGAATCTTCTTCGCTTTCCAAATTCTTTGTCTCTTCCTGCGAGATCTTCTCTAGAAGTTTCTCAAAATCTTTACTGAACGGTTTCAAGTTTTCGACAAGCTGAGCGTCGTTCAGGACCGAACCGACCACTTTCAGGTCGTTCTCCATACGTTCCGCTTTCGTTGTTCCATCGAGGATTTGTACATTACCAAGAGATAATACAAGTAGATAGACAGCGAGAGCTTTCTCCACTTTCAGCTTGTCAGCCAAGGCAGCAACTACCTCGGAATTAATAATGTCATCGTTGTTTTTCAAACACTGAAGGACTGGTACACCAGGCCATGCTTCTTGCAGAGGGCTCTGACGTCCAGGTCGAAGGCGTTCGCCCGGATGAAGGGGTTCTGTACAATGACGGGCTTGATATTGGCTGTGTTGATCAGCTTCTCAAGTAGTGGAGCTCCGAAGTTCGAACATCCTAGCAGGCGGGCCTTGGTAGGAACGAAGCTTTCCAACGTCTTCCAGGCAATGAAATTATCTTCCTCCTTCTTGAAAGGAATATGAAGGATCAAGGCGTCCAGATAGTCGACTTTCAAGTTGCGCAGAGTCTGCTGGACGGACTCCACGATCTGGCCATGGATATCCTTGTGTTCATCAAACGGGATTTTGTCGGGATCGTGCGCCCATATAGGGCAGTACTTTGACTGGATCTATCGTCCGTTCCCGTAAGCGACAGCAGCATAGATCACCTAATATTACTAGACTGAGGCGTTTACATACGAACAAGTCTTTGCGATTGAGGCCAGATGTTAGAGCCCGTGCAATACCCTCGCCAATTAAAGGTTCATCATAGGCAGTAGGGTAGTTGGCAGAATCGACACCTCTAAAGCCCTTGTTAAGTGCCTCCTCAGTGAGATCTGCCGTCACCTCGTCTTTCCACGCAGTGCCGTACAGGAGATGCAGGGATCCCGACCCGAAGCCCAGTTCTGATATCGGTAGCTCTGGCATAACGGCAGCAATGACGCTTAGCTGCGAACGGAGGCTTGTAAAAAATATTCGCAAACTGAAAAAGGGACGTGGGAGAAGGCACAGTGAAGGAAAGTTTTGAAAGTTCAATGACGATAACTCGAGTGTGTGGATTGGCGACGAAACTTATATGTGAAAGATTGGATGAGTGAGCCAGAAATGATTAAGAATACCTAGTCGCAAACACAGGAGCGGGGAGTTCGTAATCTTGGATATAGGTACACCGCCTCGTACAAACACCCTTAATACAACCTGTAGAAATGCGACTGTACTTGACTATGATTTACTGCATGCTTCAGGGCTCCTTGTAGGATGTACATTATATCGCATGTGGGATCTCCTCTTAGCCCTCTCTGTAATGCCTTGGATACAGACATGCATCTACCCCAACTACCTACCTAGTTAGGAAAATAAGAAAGAAATAAATAAAAAAGACCAACCTGCCTATATTTCGTAATTATTTAAATCCAATTCTAAATGTATGCGAAAGAATGTGGGTGACTGAAGTTAACTTCTTCTCGAGTCATTACTGCTACAAAGTACCAATGGCTGTCGTAGGCTGGTTTGTGGGTCATGCAGGCAGATCGAATGCACTCTTTAAGTAGAAAAGTGAGGCTGTAGGTGTTGCCAAGGAGTACTTATACCCCCCAGGTACTTACTCCTGTTAGAAATGAGGGGTTAGGAGGTGTGTGATTTCCGGCGAATGTACCAAGTGGTTGTAGCAATGTGTGTAGCCCCGAAGGACAAGGGTGCATATTCTATTTGGGCCTATGGGTACCATCCACTCCTACACAAAATGAAAAAAAAAAAAAGGTTTCATTAGGGTACTTACTTAATATAGCAAAATGTATGTAGCGCAACTAGCAATTATAAAAACAAACGCATATTTATACTTTTTAAGTGAGGTTGTGTACCTGCGGGAATACCGCCATCACTTTAGTATTCTCGGTTATTGGGAGGCACTTCACGCAGTAGCCAAAAGGGGCACTCCAGACAGGTCGTGTCGCCAGGTAGGTACGGATATATATATGCTACTTTTGCAAAGTCAAGGGGACGAAGAAAAATATAACCTTTAAAGCAGGCTTCAGTTTAAGCTTGAGATTGGATATGGGGATTTGAGGACGGTCGTCGTATCCTCATCGTGAAAAGACAGAGGGCCTCGGCTCGGGGGAAATCGATGTGGAGTAGGGGCTTTCGAAGTCCCCGAAAATTGAGGCTCTGCCCAACCTGTATGCTTTGTAATATAGATAAACGGGGAGTCGAACAGATGAGCGACTTCTGCCTACGGAAAACGCGGCTTAGACCTTCTTCGTCGTCATTCAAGCCGGGCGACTTGGAGAGAGCAGGGGTATGGATTTAAAACCGGACGCTAACCAACCAACGCCACATACGTGCAGTGTACTGCGCGTTGCTGCGCGTACCATATCCGAATCTAGCGGCTTGCATTGAAGTCTGCCGGCAATCCAGAGGGGCAGGCAGCCCTGCTAGGCACATCGGCCGCGAGCAGCCTAACCGCCCACTACCTCGATGAAGGCAAGATGTGGCCTGGCTTGCTGACTTGGGCTCGGTGAGGCAAAGCCAGAGTGAACAAGCTTAGCCATTGAGATGCTGAGTGGAAAATACGGTCATATATCAAATGCATATAAAACATATAGATATGTGGAACTTCCAAAATATCACATATAAAACCTCCTCTGTTGGTACTAGTTCTAGCGCCGCATTGATATTTGCTCTCCTCCCATTTCACACAACTCCAAATTTGCATAAAAGCCTTTACTGAAATCTATTCCCAACATCTTAGTAGGCAGTGCCCTAAGGCGTTACGACGTGACTGAGTGGTGTGTGTACCAAGTTAGTCAAGACCGGGACACCAAACACAGCTGCGCAAAGGTGGTGATGCATACCAAAGGGTGTTCTCCGAACGAGTCATAGTAGTAGCCTGAACTTAGCCGCTGCCATTAAGTCGCAGCTTGGGCATTGCCAGAACAAGTGGTGCTCTGGTCATCGTCCTTAGAGTGAAAACCCAGACCGACCTCAACTGGGTTAAGATGGGCCAACCAAGGCTGCGTTTGGCCTGGGAGTGCTGGTGCATGAGACAACTGGGGCGGCGATTGAGCCAAGCTGATGCCGGCAGTGTCTTGTAGTTGCTTGTCTTTCATATTGATCCGGGAAGCAAGGTACGAAGGCGTGTTGACAAAGGTAATGAACTTCTGTCGGGGGAAAAAAGGTCTCCAAATAAGTTCTGCTTTTTAATAGTTGATAATCTGAAGAGGAGCAAAGTTCGGCTGCACACACTCAGACTAGCAGGTTCCTCGACCTATTTATGGAATATTTATTCTTCAGCATTAGCATTTCTAGCTCTCGGAAACGTGTGATCCGAGCATGGCAGTAATGACAGAGGAGCATGATGGTTTGGACAGAAGCAGGTCATTGCGATCTAATCCAGTTCGAACGGATGATAACTAGACAGCCACAGCATGCAGCGACTGGGGGGAAGTCGACTCGTGATGCACCGGCACAATATCTATTGGACAGTATTCATGCACGGGGCATGTAGTCTCTGCAGAGCCGTAGCATCGTATAGTCCATAGTGGTGGCGATATAGTGTGTGCCAGGAGGGGGGTTTTCAGACACTTGCTCATACACCGGACCACCGTTAATAATCGTCAAGGAAGTTGAAGCGGTCGTCCTATAAGTTCCGGTATAGATATAGCATGATTGACGACGCTGGGCTTGATGACTTAACTATTGAGTGGGGTGTCCTTGAATACTATGCTGACTGCCCATCCTCCTCGTACACGCGTTGTGAGGTGTTCTTTACTCGAGAAAATGCCCCAACGTCCCTCGCATTTATTTCCCTTGTTTTCCTTTTTTGCCTTTCTTTGAATCGGTTATTTGTGAAATATCACAGCTTTGACAGTCCAAGGCATTGCCATGGAACAAGAGGTCGAGGTTAATCTGGAGTTCCTCAAGCCTCTGGAAAAGTACAAAACTGAGAAGCCTTATAGACTTTTCGTCGGTCTTCCAGACGCTTCTCATGGTTTCCCTGTCTCTAACGCTGAAACTGAGAACGTTCGCGTTCATCTTCACAACATACGGGGTAGAGAGGATGAGTACGACGTCGACGAGCACGGGTTCCAGTGCATCCGCCATACACATGAATTTTCCTCCTGGGACGATGCCGAAGCGATAGACAAGAAATATTTGCCCCAAGTGGAGAAGAGCATCCGAGAGAATGTTGCTGACGCCCAGAGAGTGGTTGTGTATAATTGGCGGGTAAATAAATATCCTCTCAGACTAACAACTTCAATTAAATGAGATGCCTAGCCTTGGCTAACACCCCAAGGTCAGATCCGGGCAGACATGAAGGACGTGGATCCGGAATCACTCATATCACCCCGTCAAATTCAAGATAAGAGTTTCACATTGCTCCCAGCGCAAATTGTGCATACTGGTCAGAAGATTGATGCGTTCCGAAATTCAGTGCCTAGTTCAACATGGTTGACAATATCCTAGACTGCACAGATTATAGTCTTCGAAACAGGACTCATAAATTTCTGGGAGCTGAGGCGGAAACTCTTCTAAAGGGCCGCGTGAGGATGGTCAGGTAGGAAAACTCGTAAATTTCATTACTTAGGATAAAATGTCTTAGGGCATCCGAAACGTGGCACTAAGTTGAAGTTAGCTTTTGGCGATCACTCGAGCACGAGGTATACGACCGTCCTATGGTCTTCTGTGATGGAAGGTCCGTTAGGTGGGACAATATGGTGGCAGTGGATCAAGTCTTTCGAGGCAATGTTGCTGAAGTTTACTATCCCACGTATCACCCAACCTTTAAGTGGCATTATTGGAACAGAATGTCGAAAGAAGATGCGTTGCTGTTGAAAAGTTGGGACACATCCAACAACTATCCGAGCAGAGGTGAGTACGGAGATACCCTCTTAAGTCCAGTCCCTATAACTAACAAAAGCGCCCTTCACCAGCATGCCCCCATGCCTCTTGCTATATGCCCGCTGAGGTACTTCCTGAGCACTACCATCCACGGCGAAGCATTGAGTGCAGGGCCTTAATATTTTCCTAATGCCTCTGGCAGGGAGAGAGAGCACATCAGCCCCAGACTTAGATTGTCGAATTCTTGATTCATATTCATCCAACTCGTCGTCTTCACACAAATAAACCCCTGGAAAGTGGCAAAAGATTCGACAAGGCTTCAGCGCTTAACCTTACATTGGCTTTTTCACAAGGCAGACCACGTCACCATTGTATGGCTTTGTCTGGTCGACCTGCAGAAACTTCGAGCCATATCCGAACCCCCATAAATGGCTACTTTACATCGTATCTAACCCAATACATTTGTGGTAGTGATACTAGGAGTTGCTACAAGTACTCTACCAAGGCACAAAGCATCCGTCGTGTATATTAACAGGTCATCTCACCTACCCTAACATAGGTAGTCAAGTAGCTGAATAGTACGCTCGTATACCTTCCACTTCACTAACAGTACATATAACTAGTATATGTAAGTACAGGACCTCTATAGATTAACATTAGGTTTCCTATTCCCTTGCTACGTAAGAAAAAGCCCTCTGGCGATAGGTAAGGAACAATAATAACCCGGAGTAGAAGGAACGTTCTTTCTGAACTGGCCTATAGGGGTCATCTTATAGTAGCCAATTTTACACCCTTATTTCTAACACCATTCATGAGGTTTGCATAGGCCGATTCAAGAAACACTGCCCGAAACATAAATCCTGTGTACGTAGCGAGACTTTCCAAATACATATACATTAGAGGGGCTGTCCGATTCATGCTACTTTACAGTGATTATCGGCCTCTGACCCCTGCCAGCTACTTCTAGACATCTTGGCAAATGTACGAAAGAACCATTTAAAAGACTATGCGTCTAACCTCTGCAGATTCAAGAATCACTGGTATCTTTCAACTGACAGGGGGAATACTCTTTAGATACTGCCTCTGCGCACAGCCCTTGACCGTCACCAGGTTATGTCTATCGGGCAAGACCTCACATGGACCGGTGTAGAGTTGCCGTTACATATAATGCGCCCGGCAATAATGACGATCCTTCCAAAAAGCTCCGCCCCCTATCCCCTTGCGGCCAGATTCGCCGACCATAGCTACTTACATATAAGCGATTATCCTGGGACACTACCTACCTATGGGCTCTGCCTACGGTGCTGCCTGCCTGCTTGCAATGGTTTTGAGGCATTCTGTACACCTCCTCCATGATCTTAAGAGTAAATGGAGTGGGAAAAAACAAGGTTTAGGAGGTTTGGTACTTCATAAAACGCGAGCTATCCACCAAAGTTAAAGTACCGAGCCGGGGGTTTCGGTGACTGCCTAGGGACCCATGTAGATTTTCCCCGGTCTGTATGTAAATCGATGCCTTATCTAGTAGAATATGGATCCAAACTCCACTTACTTTTTAAGATCTTTGGGGAGGTGTACACGGAAGTGCCCAGTTTCCGCCTCATGACCAAGTTCCCTCGTTACATTTCAGGCATAAATAGTGCACCTCTTCTTACCTACCTACCTACGGACGTATTTGCACATGCCGGACCAGCAAGGAAAACCCTTTGGTATCTATCAATGCAACTTTGAGCCACTCAGATAACCCACGTAAAAGTAGCATGCAGAAGTGGTCGGTCGACCCATTTACCATGGCCGGTAAATTATATTCAAACATGGGGCAGAAACCTGACCGAGTTTGCCTCGTTCTCTTGTTGTAAACTTGAGGCATTCGTGTTGATTCGCTTTCACATAGCTCTCGGGGCTGTAGGATTCAAGTCCCTGACGTTACATACATACTATTTGAAGTTTTTCGCTATAGGTCTTTGATACCACTAATCTTCTTCCAGGCCCCATGATGCTGCATACGGATTCAGAGGCAGTCATTATACAAGGCGCGTTGCCTCGGCGTGTCTTGTGTGAATTTGGCTGTCCAGAACGTCCAAAATGCCGTCTTCAAAAGCAACAAGCGATGTGTGAGTCTGACTGCGCTGCACAGTGCTTTCATTGTTTGGTCCTACAGCTAATGGCAGGTTAGGACAAACGATGTGTGGGCCGAGGCACTTGCTGTCGCGCGGAGAGAATTGGGAGACAAGCAGTTAGAGAAGCTATCTGGAAAGCATAGCTACGAATCGTGTACCAAAGCCCTGCAGACAGAAAAGGAACGGATGGTCAAGACTTGGTCAAAATTCGAAGCTGTCATAGGCCCGACCCTTAATGTGCTAAGAGCCTCGATCGGGCCATCTCACAGCCGTTAATAGCAATCCCCAGATCGCGGCTCTGATATGGGGCAGCGTGCAAGCGTTGTTGATGGTCAATATCACTTCTCTATACAGATATGGTCTTCATGTTGAAGCTTTCAGGCTGATGTTTCCGCCAGATTTCCTCCAAGTTTGCAAACTGCCTATCCAGCATCGGAACCATGTTGGAGGCTGTTACAAAGGAGATGCCTCGGTTTGATGAATATCTGACATTCTTTCCCTCACATGAGCGTCTCCCGGCTAAGACTCGTGGATGTTTATCAAGTTTTCATTACGTTCTGTGCCCGCGCCCTGCGGTTCCTCATGGCGAACAAGCTAAGTACGTGACCGGCTATCTAAGCTTTTCCCGCTATATAAGCATGTAAAAGAAGACGCACGCCAAGCTGACCACTCTTGCCGCCCCCTAGTATTATGGGCAAAGGTGATATGGAGGTCGCTTGATTCATCTTTCCAAACAGTGTGATCGCTCTTCGAGAAAATACTGCAAGGCTTGAGAAGGAGGCCCGCGCCGCCAATATCAAAGAAGGGTTCAATCGAGAACAGGCGCTAAGCAGCGACATCAGGAGGTGATGCTCAGACTGCCCAGAATCCCCACAACCGCGTCAACAGACCGACAAAAAATCATTGATATTCCTTTTCAGCCATACGATCGTTTTCAGGGACGACAGACCGAGCTCCGGAAAATGCACGACTTTCTCGACACCACATCCGCGATTGAGCCTGGTTGAGAGTACTTATCATTCGAGGCCTAGGTGGTTCAGGAAAGACACAACTTGCTCTGAAGTACACATCGGAGAGCCGCAAATCCCGCGTTGACCCCTAACAAAGTCATTTTTTGGTTCCGCGCTGAAGATCCAACAATTCTTCAACAAGACGTCGCGAAACTAGGAAGGATGCTAGATCCCGACTCCGCCACCTCGCCGGATCAACTTAAAGCGTTCAAGTTGCGAAGGACTTCATGTCCACCACAAGTAGATTCCAAACTGTCTATCATGATATGGTTCAAGCTCTGAGTTGTTTTTGGTTTCATGGTTTCATGGTTCAATTGTCTAACTTTTCTTCAGCGGAACACTATCTTGTCGTCTTCGACAATGTGGACAACGCCGACGATATTCGCGAATACTGGCCAAATTCGGGCACTGGTTCGATCCTCGGACGACCCGCGACCTGATGTTGCCGATACTCTATCCAGAACGCAGGTAGAGCTTGGAGGGTTCGATACAGATGAAGGATTGTTACTTCTAAACAGCCACATTGATCCAATCGCCTCACATCAGTCCAGCCACACCGAGAGCGTGGCTCGGAAGATCGTCGACGAAGTTGGAGGCTTACCGCTCGCAATCTGTCAGATGGGCAGCTACATCCGCCAGACGAATTGCAGACTTGACGAGTTGCTCGACAACTTGCAAAAGCGAACTAAGTCTCGCCGTCTTTACTCAGACAATTTAAGCGCCAAGACCTTGCCGTACTCCAATACGTTGGCGACGTGTTGCGATCTGTCCATCAACTTATTGACTCCTAAGGAGAACACCTCCTGAGCGTTATTGCATTCCTCCAAACCGATGAGGTGGAGGAAGTATTGATTACCGAGGGCTCCCGAGGTGTTCCTGATTTGCGTGACATCAGCCAGAACATGGATTGGAACGACACTATCCGGAATCTGGCACGACATGGCCTTCTCACCCGTTATCAGAAACCCTCCGGTTCAACTTTGTTCATGCATAGGGTCATCAAAAACCATACTCTTGGCCTGCTGGATGAGGGCGACGAGCACACCCACTCGCGCGCATTCAGAAACGCGGTGAGCCTGTTGCACCAGATGTTCCCCTCCAGGCCTTCCAACGGCGGAACAATGACAAAGCAGTTGCCTGAGTGTGAGAGATGGCTTCCCCACGTTCTCAGTCTTCGGAATGCCTTGAAGTCCTCGGAACGTCAGTTACCCAGTCTCCCTTGGGTCTACGCTGACCTCCTTTCGAGTTGCTCCCACTATATGTACGAACGTGGGCCTAAAGACGCCAGGAGTTCATCACGGAGGCCGTCCACACGTGCGAGATGATCCTAGGGCCAGAGCCCACAGACTCGCTTTTCTCAGACATCTGCACTTACCTTGGCGTCTTGAAAATGGTCAACTACTCGACCAGAAGAGAGTGCATCGCCATATTCCAAAGGGCACTCCAAGTCTGTCAACGTCAGCTAGTGGGGTTTGCTGGCCTTCCTAGTGAAACAGACGAGATTCGCTTGGCAACATGCTTAACAACGTTGGAATTGGTCACCTCGCTCTAGAAGACTATGCCGAGGCACTTATCATGCTGGAGAAGTCGATGGAGATCAAGAAGCGGGTACTAGACGAGCAAAGTTCCCCGTACATGTTCTCAATATGTCTTTACAACATCTGTCGCGTAGATGAGGGCCTTCATAGGCTGCCGGAAGCTCTGAGCAAGTCTCGAGGGCATTGGAACTTGCCGAAGCCGAAAACGGTCCGGATGACTTCCGCGTAAACCAGTTTCGGTTCACATATGCGGATCTCCTCGTAGCTACTGGTAGTCTGAATGCCGGGCTCACCGTCCACGAAGAGACACTCGAGATCCGAAAAGAGTCATGGGCGAGGAGCACAACGATACGGCTGTCAGTTACTACGGGCTCAGCGTTGCGCATCAATGCATGAAGAACCTAGAAAAGGCCATGTAAGTCCGGCCCAGCCCCCTTCCACCTGGGGCGCAGCGACTAATGACAATGATGAGCTGACTGGTGACTACTTGAAAGACACTATATAGATCTTGCTATACGCATCTTCTCTAAGGTATCCGGCGCACAGGACAGACTGGCCCGTTCGTATTATCGAAAATACATCATTTGCTAGATGCTGGAAGCGCCACCGCTGCAGAGGTCGCGCTGACCAAGGCGCAGAAACTACGCGCGACGCTGACAGGACAAGAGGACCGAAGTGCGCACTCGGTCGCCGAGTACGATTCTTTGGTGGCTTACTACAATAAATAACCACTTTTACATATCAAAATATGGAGGACGAAGGCTGTGGGCTCTTTGACGTTTTCTCATTTCGTACAAATATATACATAGCGAGATTCCAGGTACCTATAGGAAGGTTATTCGTACGCAGCAATATTCCACCTTGCAATGTACCATGCATGAAAAAAAGCTTAAGAAAGCACTTGTTCATATCCAGAATTTTCTTCTCAGTGAATATCTTCGGGGCCTGCGGAGTCTGCCGATTGTTGGGGAGGAGTGCTAAAGCGCGATATAGTAGGCCATGGCTGATGTTGCACTCGACCCTGCAGATCCGTAACTCCTGAAGTGCACTAGAATATTATTGGCTCAAGGGCCCAAAGTTGGCCCTCACTAGAATCTAAAGAACGTCACGATATCCTCCGGTACTCGTTACACTAACAGGTCTGTCCTAGCGAAAAGGTATCCTTGTCACGGAAAAGCGGATGTTGTAGCCAAATGAAGCTATTTCCGAGGAGTATATGGGACCTAAATGGGATCTTTGGAGGTTAGATCACCTGCTGCTGTACATGTAGAGGGCATAGAGCAGGCAGACTGCCCTGCGCCCACACACATAAAATAGATCGTTATGGACCCCTGCAGATTGTCGTAAGAATTCTGTCAAGCCCAAGCGTATGTCGTCACAGCAGACTGATACCATGCCATAAATGGTCTTGTCTTTTCCGTAAGAACCGATAGTATAAGAAAATCTTCGAAAGCTGACAAGCAGGGACCGGCAATGTCTACTTGACTCTGGGTGTAGCAGAAATGGCTAAAAGAGTCATACAAACCATTTTCTGCCCGGTGATGCCCGAAGCTAGAACAACGATCGTGACTTTGATTATCATAAACGACTTTAAGAACAGATTTTACCATGGAGCCAACACTCTAATTGCTTACGTCTACTATAACTATGAATGTCAAAACAAGCAGACTACTAAATACTTATATTGCGTTTTTCCTCAGTGGTGTATTGGCCAGTCACAACAACCTTGCCGTTGCATCAGTGGGGTCGCGATGAATCCTGAGGACATGGGGTCTCCATCTGCGATTGGATGCTCAGCGTCTGAATTGCAACCTTCACATTGGGATTTTAGTGGCAGAACCTTGAAGTGAAACGGATTCATAAGGGTTTCGACTGATCTCCGGTGTACGGTTGTAAAAGGGGTTCTTGGTATGCACCTTCAATCAACGCGCTTGGTTCCCCTAGTCTTTCTCATGGCCATGCTAAACTTGACTTACATCCTTCCATTTCTCTCTCGATTTTGCGGAGCTGGTGGACTAGTTGGTATGAAATGACTGCAATACATCATGGGAGTCACAGTCCAAGCTTCTGCAAGCGCCAGTGTGAGCGATGATCCACAACTGAGCGACACGGTATCGTGGCCGGTCCGCTCACGACCGTCTTCACGCCACCGCCTGAGTGCAAGACACCATTTGCGTTTGACCCCAATTGCTATGATCAGTTCGAATGCGATGGCTCTTATATGCCGTTTCTGTATATTCCCAACTCCGGAAGCCCAGGCGGAACTTCCACAATACAATGTTATCCCGTGGTCACTACATTCGGCAACGGCTTTGTTGATGCCATCTACGCGTACAGTCCAGGATTGTTCTGCCCCGATGGCATGACCACAGCTACCAGCAGCTTGGATGCCTTTATTTGCTGCTCTAGGTGTGTCATTCTTTGGTGACTGACATGGCTCTACATTCTAATATCCATGCGTCAGTGGTCTGACTTATAATGGAGGAGATTGGTGTAGTGCGACCATCACGACGGGAGCGGCGTTTATAGGGTCGTCGCAACAGAATTCAGCACTTGTATTAAGCACGACTAATCTCTCGTCTGCAAATAGCATGACGCTTTACGCGTCAGCTATTCCTGTTTACCTCACTGCTATCAGATCCAGCACTTTTGGTAATGTTCCAAGTCAGTCTACACCACCAGTCTCTGGGGATTCATCTGCCACAACCCCGGAGGAGCTACCTACTACAGCGACATCAACAACGGCCACAGCGTCTTCAGAAATATCTAGTAGTAACAGTTCCGGATGCCGGGCAGGCAATTGCCAATCAACTACTTCGACACAACTCAGTACAGGAGGGGAGTCTACCCCAGCCACATCAAACCCGCCTAACTCTGATGGCTCAAAGTCATCAGACCGAACAGGTGTAAAGATCGGTATAGGCGTAGGTGTGAAGCGTAGGTGGCGTAATCGCACTCGCGCTGCTCGTACTTGGCTTCATGCTGCTACGCCGCTACCGCCGACTACTCAAGCAGCATCAACTCCTAATCTCTCCTCGGGCGGGACCGGACGGGAGTGGGAGCGGGAGCGAGGGTGGAGGGCAAGAAGTACAGCACATATATCAGGAGAAACTTCCACCCGAGCTTCCAGTGCCTGAATCGCGGGCCGAACTCGAGGGGACACAAGTCGACAACCATGGATCGGGATATACGTGTGGAAACCTGAGCTCGAAGGCACGGCTGGAATCTCGGGCGTCAAGGGCATATTCGTCAAGGCAAAGTCTGAGTTAGAGACCAAGTATAAGGTTGCAGCTCATTTCTACTCTAAACCCCGGAGTAGTGACATACCCTGAATCACCAATCACTGGCGTTGTTTACCAGTCAGAGATACCCTAGGCCGACGGCTGGAGTTGTTCAAACATAATCCTAGACTCACCTTCACATCGGACAAGTTCCCGTCCCAAGGTCACGATATTTAGTAATGATGAGATGTACCATGATACAATATTTTGGGACCTGTTGGGACTAGATGAGCATAACATGGATTCATTGGTAGTGGAATTTCATGGATTATATATTGGTAGATAATTCAACTTAGGTATATTATACAAAAACAGATGGAAGTTCATATAAACTAAGCATCCCGACCAAAATAATCGGTAATCATAGCCTAAGGGGCAATTTTCTAGCAAAAGGCAAAGGCTAGACGGAAATCGATGACAAAAAAGTCGTTAGTATCGTGATGTCATCTTTCACCCACCACATCCGCCGCACTACGAGTTAATTAGCAACCTCCACCGCCGCCACACTAATATGAAGAGCTTCTGTTAGAATAGCTCGTTAAAAAGAATGGATGGAGGGAAAGACTTACACCGCCGCCACCACACGCCACCTCCACAGCCGCCGCCGCCGCCGCCCGAACCACCTCCGCAAGCCGCGCCACTTGAAGAGCCACACTAGAACGTTGGGTTAGCGTCGAATTAATCTTCACATGTGTTTGGAGTGTGTGTATATGGATCTTGACGACTCACACTAACACCACCACATCCACCGCCGCCTCCGCCTCCACAAGCCCCGGCAGCGACGGAACCACCGCATGTACCAGCAGCACAGGCACCGGAGTAACCACTTCCAGCCATCACGGTCGCCGTATCATAATAGATGGGACAGACGTAATAGGCGGATAGACATAGGGCCATACAGCAAGTAGGGGCGCCCCAGTAGGAATAGTAATAAGCGTCTCTAGGAGGCAGTCACGACCCTTTCGCTTTGCGCGTTTCCGGGCCTTCTCGTAATTGTCCTCTAGCCGTTTCTGATGACGTAGATGTAACATTTGTTGTATCTTAGAGCGCTTAGGGTCGTTATCTACGACACGCACCGAGTTGTGTGCTGAGATATGTGCACTGTTGTCGGGAGGGCAGAGCGCGGCGCGACCAGAATCATAGAAAGTGTCGGGTGCTAAACATAAACAAGGATGTCTGTTAGTGATAATGAGGATATAATATGTATGAGTTATAGTCCTTACCTTTGTCCTTCTCTCTTTGCAGGATGGGCAGCTTGTTAACTATGCTGGAAACATGGCTGGTTCGGACAGACTCGCAATACCAGCAAGTGCATTCGGAGTAGACTTCGCCATACTGCTCTTGGTATACCTTACTCGTCCATGCAAACGAGGTAGAGAGCTTGTTCTCATCGATCTTGTCGTCGTGGTCAATGAATCTCCCCGTTGTCGAGCATGTCCACTGATAATAGCTAGCAGGGCTAAGTTGATGGGTGTGCCACGCGAGGTCGACGTCTAGAGTAGGACAGCGACTTGATTTGGGTGTTTACCCATTATCGCAGTGAAACGCTCATACTTCGTAATGAGACGACTCATCGTGTCACGTCCAGCCGGACTATGAAGCCAGTCCATCTATAGACAATTAGGTGAGGTCAGGCTTCAAACGAGACATATCGATAGTAACAAGCATACCTTATACATCTTCTCTGTGAAGATCCCCTGTCGTAATACAGCGCCCCCTAGCTCCAGAGCAAAAGGAGAGCTGTTACCCCAATATCTTGACATCATCTTCCTCACATGAACACGGGCCTCCTGACCAAGACGGTATCTCTTTCTTTCATCCGCGCCAGTTACAAACTCGACTTGTTTGATTATAGCAGAGTCGGCAATTGCCGACTCAAAGATTCGGCGAACCTCATCCATTGATTCAGGTAGAGGTTGATACAGTCGAGTTCGAAGGTTATACCGAATGAGCCGATTTGGGAATGTGCGCTGGAATCGATCCTTCTTGACCCCGTCCTTTGGAGCTGTTTCGTCATCCCGGTCTTGTTATCAAGCACGGTACCTGGCATCGGATACTCGCGTGATAGAAGGTCTTTCACATCACGCCGAATTTGGAAACCTCAAGGTACTCTCGTTTGAGCACCATGTCACAGCCGGTACATATTATCTGAAAGTCGGCATCTCCATAACCGTCCCCGGCGATTGAAGGGGCTTCACCGTGTGAGTCTTCAGGCATTCCACACGTAGACCAAAGAACATTGTTCGTTGTACCACATGCAGGACACGGCGGAAGTATCTTCGAGAACGGATCTTTTTCATTCTCCCACTTTCTTCCAGCCATTTTCGCCCATGTAGCGCTGTGTGCTGGCGACACCTGATAGTTGAAGTTCGTATCGATCGCTTCGTTGACCAGCTGCCACGGCATCCCTGATGCCACAGATGGCCGAGGCCGTGTCGCATACAGTCCTCGAGATAAGCTCTAGGGTTCAGCATATGTGCGTGCCATACAAGGAGCATCTTTAAAGAAGTTAGCAAATGCCCATCGATCAATCCCAAATGCTCTTACCGAGTGGCGGCAACACGATGCTCTCCCGGGAGGGTTTCGCAAGACTCGAGGGAGGGTTCGTGACAAAGTAAGTGTACTTTGAAGTGTCTTCGCACATATCGCTTTCGGTGAGAGGGGACTTAGGGAAGCTGTTCCACCAGGCCTCGTATCGATCGACGGCTCTAGCAACATAGATCGCCCATCGCTTTTCTCGAAGCAAAGTTAGGTTCTTCTGGGTCTCGTCGTCAAGCCTCTCGTTTTCTTGCAGAACCCCGGCGCCCCTCCTATCAGGGAACAGTCGGCTATCGTAAATTTCCCACAGGCCATCTTTATATCCAATGGACTCCTTTAGGTTCTGAAAGGCAAAGAGTAGTTTAAGGTGGGCCAAGCATGTGTCTACCGTGACCCGATCAGCAACCAAAGGAACATCGAGAGATTGAAATGCTGAGGTAAGTTGCTCGACGTCTTCAGGAGATATGCTCGTAGTGGCGGCAGCATTGTAGCTGGGTGCAGCATCATCGTTGGATTGCACCGTATTGGCTAGAGCCTCCTCCTTCTCCAGCTTACCCATGACGATAGGAAGTGGTATAATAGCGATTCGACTGAGAAAAGCTTGTTGTCAATTAATCTATGTTCGAAGTTAAAATCTTTGAAATCTTTTCTGTGTATTCTGCGGTGCTATCCTTGCGTTTTATACTTTTGATTGACCAGGGGTGGGAAGGGAAGCCTTGAAGGCAAACTCATGAAGGATGTTTCCGAATTCGATCACCGACAGGCACCCTGCAATACCAATAGATACACAGGTCTCGCGCACGCGCAGTTGTCTGGACACAAGGTAGGTGGTCTCCTCGTACACCAGACATATATGAATACCGAATTAAAAGCAGCGCAACCCCAATTTGAGGCGAGGTTTCGAAACCACGTCAATGAAAGTCAACACAGGCTAAAACATATCGGGTATTTTAATGCGAACATTACGCCGTATCTTGGTGTTGCGAGGTTACGTGCCTTGCCATGATGCATGACAATCCCGCAGCGTAGTGTAGTGGCTGTGGCCGGAGACGGGTTGACAGCGACTGCGGAACCCATCCTGGCGCTAGAATTGTTCCATAGCTTCTACTGCTTATTTTCTGAGTCTAAAAAATACGCCTTGCGCCTTTCAGCCGCAGCAGGTGATCACTCGCTTGCATTAGCTGTTCCTGGTCCTCCAAACGTCGATAATAAACGCTAGCAGACCCGCCTATATTAGATATGTACCTTACCTAGCCTAGTTTACTGACCGAGCACTGCCATCTTTGAGACAGCCGCATTAAACGTCATAATGTAGCTGGCTATGTTAGACATGTACTAACCGTTTTACGTTAGTGATAACCCCGGACGGGTAAATTCTTGGCGGTCACTCATGCTACCTTATTTAGATTTACTCGCCCACGTCTGCCAGCTAGAGGGTCTAATGCGCACCTTCTCAGGAGCGTCGTCATCAACGTGGCTTGACAGGTCTAGACGATACCTGACTTTCTAATCAGAAATACGACGATCAGTAATCATTTTTAACATCAGCTATCCTGGAACATATCACTCAAACAGACATATGGACTTTTTAATGACTTCCTCTATAGTTTTTATCTGTGTTTCATCCTGATTAGTTGCTCTCATTTGATTATGTTGCGCGATTCGTTATATAATATAAATGCCAACGTTGCCATATAAAAACGAAAAGACATAGGAGGGGCGACTCTGGCAGAGCTTGTGTCCGAGTTCAACCTTACGTAGCCCATCTATCAATCGACAGGTCATACGGAGTCCAAGTTCCTCCGAGTATGCGTGGCCCTAGCCGCGAGCACCCTATAGCCATCGGAGAGGCGCTCTATAACTATCAAGCATGTCCAGCTACGTTCCGAAGATACGTTTCAGAGATTTCCTTACTCATAGCACGCTCATCTTTACACGGATAACTTGGACATGGTGATAAAGTAACTTTCACTGCTTGTCTGTGGCTTCTCGTTGCTTGACAGCGCCCCGCACGCAGGCTCTTTTTTATACTGATCTGTCACAAAATTGCTTTACCATGTCCCTCACTCTTGGAGCCTTCGCCTCCGCCAAGGTGCCCTCTAGAAACATTTTTTGAAGAGGCCAGTGTAACCAATATTTGTAACTGCTTAACGATGCGGATTCCGGTCCACTCGCACTGAAACCTGCTTCTCCCCAACTCTATACATCCTTCATACTCGCTTCCCAACCGTCTAGGAGATAGAAATGCGCCTCACATTCCCATCAGCCTTACAAGAGGTAGTAGCGAGTAGGGCTATAGGCGAAGCCTATTTCATTTCATACGCATTGTCATAAAGCACACGAGTACGCAAGACACACACATGTAGATAAAGAGATACCCTGACATATTCCAGTAGCTTTCACAAGAATAGTTCTAGAGACTTTTATGTAGCGCCGAGTACCCATGACCTAATACGAGCACAGAGTCCCTGATGTGTACTCAAGTCGAAGTTAAAAGAGGACCGCGAATCCTTAAACTCAGCAACTTAGCACTGCTGCTTCCCGCAGGAACTCGAGCTATCAGTACAAAGCCTGTGAGAACTAAGCGAGCCAATTGGACGGGTGACTCTACAATATTCCGTCCCTAGTTGCCTAGTTCAAGGGGCTAATGGCTCACATCGCGTCAGCCAAACTTCGGGTCCTTTTCGAAGTCTAGGTAGATGAGATCGTCGCATATACTGATTATTTCGGGAAAAACATCAATATGTACGGCTAGTTACAGACAGTAGAATTGCGAATGGAGTCTAAGAGCGCTTCTCTCGTGCTTGTCGAGGAGAAGGGAGCGGCTATCGTTATCGCCCCAGGATCATGTTATGGTGTGTCAAGGGCCACGTATACGTAGGGTATACATAACTATTGTTGTACAAATGCCTAATCCGATCTCTTTATACTAGCGTGCCTAAACTCTCGTTCCTGGCATGGTGGCGTCTAAGATAAGCGGGAGCCTCCAATTATCGGCCATCAGCCCCCGTCGCATTCGTTGGTAAAGCTATAAGTTCTAATAAAACCTCAGTCATCGGCAAACTCAGAGCTGCCCCTTTTTTTTGCTTTAGGTTAAGGGTGCTGGGCGAGAGTCTTCAGATGATGAGTAACGTAGGCTTAGAAGAGAAAGGAGGCCATGATGACAGCATTATATGTGGGCCGTTAAAAAAAAACTATCAAACCTTGGTGAATTTTAGTAGCACTGTGTAAGGCTGTGGTTACCAAGCACGCGGCTTTTAGTAATCTAAAGTATATATTCTGTTATAAATTTGAACCTGGTGGTATTTAGACCTCATCCCATTTGGTACTTAAGGTTCAGCGACTTAAGTGAGGCGAATACTGCGGGCAAAATGGTAGAAATGGCCAGAGTGATATTGAGGAAATGGCGATACCTCAAATGGCTATCGGATGAGAGTACGCTGGTTTTTCTGGGTGAGTGAGCTCAAATATTCAAATACCATATTACTGCCAAGAATCTTTGCATGGCCCTAACAAACCAGACTAGACAATAAATGACACACATGTCGTAGGACACCTAAATTCAACCAGCTTGAACATCAATAATACCAATTACTATATTTCGTAAAGAAAATGAGAAATTTTGGTATATAAGACAAAGCGGATTAGTCTGCTCAGGATATTGTTTTACCTTTGAACAAATTTTATTTGGCGTTTTCATGAGCTTTAGAGTAGCAGAGTTTGAGGAGTATAGAGTATGTGTATGATTTCTTGGCCATATAGCTCAGACCCCAAAGTGGAGTGCAGCTTTATGTATGTAGTAAATACATTATGACGAAGTATTTTGCCCATATAGCTTCGCAGCCTTAGCTCTACACGAGATTGGGCGTCTGAGAAGAGATTCGTCGAGAAAAAAAAAGCTTGCTTGCTCACAGTGTCACCTGTGATACACATTGTCCCCGTGGGTGGCATGCTGGGGTTTGAAAATATACAGAAAAATGGATGTTTGGAAATTCAAGGCAACTATACCCGTAGTCACGAGTCTCGGTCGGTACCTTGTGCCCCTATTTACTACCGCACGGGGAGCATCTCGATTTACTTATAGGCGATGTAAAGCTAGGGCCTGGCCGTAACCGCGGAAACTTAGACAAGTGTGAGGACCTGCCTAAAGTGCCGAATAAAGTGGATCGCGTATCCTAATCATCCGATATAATTAATTCCAAACCTTCGACGTGGGAGGAGTTAGCTTGGGAGGAGGTAGCTTTGGGAGGGGGGAGTGGAGGAGCGAGAGGGTCACCTATAGTCGGTCTTACCATCATTTGCTGTTCAGGATCTCAATTTCGCCACACCACCAACATGTATCACGGCAATCACTCACACCGCTCGTTGCGCTTCTGCTACTAGCAACCATATGTGAGAAAATGCACTGATTTAAAATCGGCAGTGACAGTTCTCCCAGTCCCAAGCCCTCGGGTCAAAGGGATACCCGAGCGACTGGATCCCACCTGGCTAAGACCTATTTCGGTTGCCTGCAGGAGCGCAGAACAGGGGGCCCAAGCACTACTAGCAAAAGATGGATTGAACCAGCGGTATTGAGATGTAGAAGAGATGGAGGGCCTAGTACAGGGGTGCCGCCCAGATTTCCTTTTGCAGCCATAGCAGGTCTCAATGTATGTACGCTAATCGCTTACCGACTTAGCTCCATCCCGCGGGTAGACCACTCATTCCCGCGCCTAGCAGGGGGTGCCAGACCGTCGGGCCCCAGGGCACTGCGCGGCCACGTCGATACCCACACCCACCCCCTCCCCGTTGCAGGGACGTACACGCAGTATTCCAATAAATATACGCACATCGCATCATGAATGGAACCTGTGAATGGAACCATGGCACCCAGTTTTACCAGGGGTCTTACCAGACTCCACTCGACCAGCGCGGTTCCATGTCATCGGATTCCTGTCCCAAGCCCTCGGTTCTGTACTTGCGAGATGCTGCGAGTCGAGGGAGGCAGCTGGTTCGCGGATCGAGTCTGAGATTGTTTAGGATCCTGCTATATTATGACTACCATACCCATCAAACTCTCTAGACCGCCGATGCTCATTCTAGGCTTTCCAACTCTTCTATTTTCACTTTTTCCTTCAAAGCCTTCTGCACGATTCAAGCTAGACATGGAAGGGTCTAGGGACATTGACTATAAAGGCATTGGGGAGGGATTGTCGACTGCTTTCCGTAGGGATTCATCGCCAAGCGAGTCAACCGTTAGCTTGAGTGACGACTGGCAAACGCTGTGAGACGCCTTCTCCTTTCCCCTATATGTTGCTGATTAGTAGGAGGACTCTGCATGAAGCAATTCCATGTGCGCGCTATTCCACCACACCGATGCCAAAGCCCATCTCAGCTTCCGAGCCCAATCATAAGAAATGTGAAAAGACATCTCTCTCTTCAATTCAGGGATCCCAGCTTGTGGTCCTGACGAACTTGAATCACTCACGGCAGAGTTTAACACCACTTGAGAGATACTGCTACTATGCTGAAACCCACGAACAGCTCGCAGTGGGTCAGATAGGGATCGATCGATCTTTGACACATCTCAAAGAGCTCAGTGATTCGCTGGATACTCCAACAAAACTTCTCGGTGGGGTTGCACTCCAAACCTCAGCGTCTTCATGGTCGATTATTAGTTCACTGGGCGGAGATACCAACATGATACCTGCCCGTGAGCTCGATAACCTCATTCTCACGAGTGACTCGTCAGAGCGGCAGGCTGTGACGCAAGAAGAACAAGGAAAGAATCTGCGCAGAATGTAGGCAGAAGCTCACGAGTCCGTCGTAAAATATTGCTGACTGAGATTTTGTCTCCGTGTAGCGCCAAGCAAAGAAGACGCATCAAGGAGGAAGGCAATCCACGAAAGATGAAGTCAGCGCGTGTCCGCAAGAGGAGCAAGAACAGCAATGTGTCCAATGAGACTATGGATCACAATATCCTTTAAAATAAAGCGGAAAGGCATCTGTCTACCTGCAAGCCTTTCGGCAATCGATAAATAGGTGTCGTAGAGCATGGTTTTACACTGAAGCATTGAAACCTGGCCGCCCAAAGGCAATTCTGACCTTGCTTCTTACTTGACTCGACGAAAGCTCAGAGAACTGTCAGCATAAGGACATATGGTATTTGTTTGGCGTGAGATCATGTATGTAGCAAATTAAGCCTCATATGCGAGGAGTGCAGATAAGTGGTAGCTTGCCTTGTAGAAGCAGGCTTTGGGTTGATCTTACCGGACGATGTGCCGCGTCGATGCATTACTGCTCTACACTAATTAGTAGATCATGATCAATGATAGTGTAATGACAATTTATTACTTATGTAGCACTCACAGGGTCCCATTGCGTGCACCAGGTGCCCGCAGGAGAGGCGATCACCGCTATGTCATCTATATCCTTTAGAGGCATGTCCTCAATAATGCGATATCTATCTGCCGAGATACGCACCTCTTAGCCTATCCAGGTCTGACGGACTGGGGCCATCGTCATCGCTGACCAGTTCTCAGTTAGTACAAATTTAGTATGCAACTGTCGCGCAACAGCATCACCCATGATCTTATTATTCACGTGCCCGCTGTCTGCGGAGCAGCAGCAGCACAAGTAGCAGCACCGACAGCTAGTCGCCAAACTAGGCAATTAAGATGCTGTCACAAAATCGGCGTTTGCGGCATCTTCACGGAATCTACCTACGCAATCTAAGCTTCACCAAACCGCAGGGCCGCGCTTCCGACGACCTCGATGCCGATCTCCCTTCCAACAGACCACAAGACGCCCATCTCCAGCACCAAAACCAGCTTCACCATGCCCGCTCCTCCGAGAGCCTGCGACCGCGTGCCAATGCCCGCAGGCGCAGTACCACGCTCGCCAACACCACCCCGGTCACGCGCCATAAACAACTGGAGTACACGGTCGAGAGTAGGGCTGCCGACGTGTTCTTCTCGCTACATTGCGAAGAGGGGACGGATCCTGTCTATATCAGCGAGCTCGTCCAGCGATCTATGAATTTTGACTTCCGATTCTTCGACCTGTCGAGCGCCGGCCCATCCGTTACGCGCCTGTCAGGGATAAAGATAAGGTTATGGGCCAAACGACGCGATTCGTGGAGTCTGTTGTTGTCCCAAGACATCGACCTTCGCTCATTACATTATCTGGGCAGCCTGCGCAACCAACACTTCCCTCCCAATTGCCTCATCTTCCACCTTGAAGATGGGATGTACTCGCTGGACCTCGGCAGCAAACGCCCCGAGCCAAAGCAGACTTCGCCGCTCCCAAGCTGCTCCTACAATGTACTTATGAAGTTAGCCAATCTCAATAACTCTATCCAGGATGCTCTAGCTACTCGCGAAACCCTCACCGCCCAAATCAATTCTTTACTTGAACGCACACCCGATGACAAAGTCCCACAAGCCCAGGAATCCGCTCGTCTTGTCTCCAAATACCTCTCGACCCAGAAGCGCAGTCTTCGTGCTGCTCAGACACGACGAGATGACCTAAAAACTTCTATCCAAGCCCGACGTGATGCTATCAAAGAGGGACGTTCTGCACAATCGAGAGCGGCAGACCACGTTGAACATGCGCAATCTAGATTGCCAGCCTCACAGGCCTTGATCGCAACTACACGCGAGAGCATTCATGGCCAACGACGCCGGATATGTGAGGATCTCGCGCACATCTTCCCCATTACTCCTTCTCCTTCGGGTGCGCCTCTTTCTTTTAGCATCTGTGGCATGTCGCTACCAAACTCCGATTACGATCCAACCTCGTCATCGTCCACTGAGGAATCACTCGCCGCAGCCCTAGGCTACGTCGCGCAGCTGACTTATACTCTACAATTTTATCTGTCTGTGCCACTCTCATACCCAATAACGCCCTTTGGCTCGCGAAGCAGTATCCGCGATAACATCTCGCTGCTACCTGATTCACAGCGCGACTTCCCATTATTTTTACGGGGTGGCGCTACGGCCCAATATCGATTTGACTACGGCTGGTTCTTGCTGAACAAGGATATAGAGGCTCTCTGCGTGTCCGCTGGGCTTAAGATTGTCGATATTCGGCACACGCTGCCGAATTTGAAATATCTCCTGTACGTCTGCAGCGCCGGTAGCGACGAGGTACCGGAACGAAAACGTGGTGGCATTCGGGGTTATGGGCTGGGCGCATGAAAGGAAGAGTTGGTGTGGGTAGTTCGCTCGCCAGCACCGATGATGGCGCCAGTAGCACTGGTGGTAGTCGTCGTGGCAGTATGGATAGCGAGATATTGAGCGGGAAACAGAGGGAGACGCTGAATCGCGCCCTTGGTCGGGAGAATGGCCCCGGCAGCGGAAATAATTCTCGACAGAGCAGTGTTGGTGATGCAGGTAGACAACGACAGCAATCGCCTGTGCGTCTGCCGTTCGATGAGGGAGCTGTCAAGCTCTCGTTGCGGACGAAGGGGCTGAGGGAGAACGTTGGCGCACATGCTTGAGATACCCAGCTAGAATCATGGAAGAATATAGTATCGCGTTTATGTTTATGTTTTGCTTGCTATTGGCTTCTATGTTTAACTCTGTTTAGCTATTCCTTAGCACGAGATCGCGAATTGGCAGATCATCTCAGCTAAGATGGAACATTATGGTCGATCAACAGGGCGTCATTAACTAGGCGCTACAGCAAGCTCAGCGAACTGATACGGAAGGCCCAGGACATTATGTCATCTTAAGGCCGGCGGGCGAAAGCCCCTAGCCAGCCCATGGTTATCCCAAACATGAGGGTTACGACGACCCGGGTTTATCATGGACTCACGATGATTGGATTGAGACTGCTGATCCAAGGAGAATAACGACAGGTAGCCAACCTAATCTCCGAGACCATGGGGACAAGAGCGGGAGCAATTAGTAGGCACTTAGTTATATAAGCCAACCAACTACCCAGATTCGTATCCCTATATGGCGGACTAGAATTCAGTTATGTATTGCCGTCGGGGCTTTCACACCACCGTAACGCAAGCGCTTATGATCGGAGTTAAATGCACAAGGATGGGACCATCGCCGGACAGTTGGAGATGGGCCATCTAAAGCTGAGAACCTAACACTATATGATACTCTCGGAACTTTCTAGCGTAGTCGGAAGTCACCGTTGCTTTCGGCTAAATGCAAAGGTATAATAGCACCTTCACCTGTACCACTTGCTCCATCTTGTGAGACTAAACCCAACTCAGAGGCCTTCTTGATTGCTTTTTGTATCTGAGTGGGTGAGCCAAGACGGGTGGTGTATTGAACATAGACATAGGTAAGCCACCCCGGCTGTACGGGATGACTGCCGTCTCACCAACACGCGAGGGCACTCCCCGCAACATCTCATCCTTCCTGACGTATGCGGGGGTTTATCGTCGTATTTCCCAACCTCTGCGGAAGCTACCCCTATTACCCGGCATCCAGGCTCCGCTCAGCGCAACCTTCCCAAGCCTGCCATTCGTCCTAGTGCGGAGAACGTTGTAATGCCAACCGGAGCGCAATGTTGGTTCAGATATCTAGATACATCTCGTGGCAAAAAAATATCCGCAGTCTGGCCACTTGCCTAAGCGGCCAAATTGATCACAATGTGCTCCTTTATCGCCATGTACCCGAATTGGTGGTACAATATAAGGGGCGAGGACCCCGGCTTCGGTGAGTGACCGTAGGCAATAGCCAACTTCGCACACCTCGCCCCTACATATTTCTCAGGCAATCGTTATCCATGAATTCGCTCCTATGGTTAGTGATAGCCGTTTGGGCGTTACTCGTCGCAGCCCTCGGGCAGAAGCCCCTTGTGAGCTTCACGCAATCCCCGGGAGCTTTTCAAGTCGGCGGCGGCAAAATATCGAAGCCTCAGATACTCGTTTCGAGTGATGACAACTGGGGCGTAATTCGGGCGGCGGGAGATCTGGCAAAAGACTTCGGTCGCGTTACGGGAACTAATTTTCACGCTGAGCAATGGTGAGGCGGGGCAAAGCCGGCTACTTACGAGTATCATCCTGTAGCGCGAATTTACGCATGTAAGTCATAGTCCTCTCTCGACAATTCTCGCGCCAGTCGTTTGCGAGCTTGGAAACTGATCTGGAGAAGTTCATGTTCTCACGACTACGTCAGCCAACTGGAATAATAACTGATCCGTCTCTCTGGCAGTACTCTACCAACGGCACGCAGTATTTCCCTGGACCAGAGTATTCTGACCCCTCAGCCTCAAATACAGTAATCATCGCCGGAACCCTTGGCCGGTCCAAAATAATTGATGATTTAGTTAAAGCTGGCAAGTTGGACGTAGCTGAAATCGAGGCAAATGGGAGTCATTCGTAACCCAAATCGTCGAAACCCCGATACCCGACTGTCCCAGGGCTGTCATCATAGCGGGCAGCGACCCTCGCGGCGCCATTTTCGGCATCTACGATATCAGCGAACAGATTGGCGTGAGCCCTTGGTACGGTGGGCGGACGTCCCGATTAAGAAGAGCAAGGAAATCTTTATCTTACCCGATGGGAAAGTCCAAGGACCCCCGTCTGTCAAGTATCGCGGCATCTTCTTGAACGACGAACAACCGGGCTATCGGGCTGGGTTCAGCAGAATTATGAGGACACGCCGTACGGGGTCGGGTACAACCACCACTTCTACTCGAACGTCTTCGAGCTTCTCCTTCGACTGCGCGCGAACTACCTCTGGCCGGCCATCTGGGGCTCCATGCTAGAGTGGACGACCCTGCAATCAGCCGTTGGCGGATGCGTGGAGATCGTGCTGGGTAGCTCGCACACGGAACCGATGAGAGAGCGCAGAATGAGTTCGGCACATTTTACACAAAAAGGGCTCGGCCTTGGCCTATGACCAAAATAATAAGACGATGACGAGTACTTCGTTACGGCGCGGAGCGAGCGAAGCCATACGCAATAATAGCTTGTGGACAATGGGCATGAGAGGTAGTGGGGATACGGCCATTGAAGGCTTGGTGTCGAGGCTATTGTCAGCTTACTTGAGGCTGTGGTTCATAGCCAAAGGAGTGTCATTGAGGATGTGCTAGTTTAAGGCGACTGACGTCCCCCAAATGTGGGTCTCGTGAGTTACTTCCCTCCTAATTTATCCACCTCGAGTGATTGTAGGCGCAATCATAGTTGAGAAATCGAAAGCGACAACTAACATCCAGTATTATAGTACAAGGAGGTGATGTCATACATTCAAGAGGGGCTACAATTCCCGAAATATCACCCTGCTGTGGGCTGATGACAATTGGGGCAATGTGCGGAGAGTGCCCATCGATGATGAGAAGACACGAGCAGGCGGCGCTGGCGTATACTATCATTTTGACTACGTCGGAGACACCAGGAACTACAATGGATCAATACTATCAGCTAGAGAAGACAGCCGAACAAATGCAGCTGGCCTATGCTCACGGAGCCGACAGGATCTGGATTGTCAATGTGGGACCTGAAGCCTTAGAGGTTCCGATAAGTCATTTCTTGGACATGGCCTACGACACTAAGCAATGGGGAGTAGGTTGATTGGAAATTGGACCACTGCTTGGGCGACTCGTGAGTTCGGCCGGAACAGCAACAAAAATCACCGACATCATGACACGGTATGGTATGTACGCGCACGAAGAAAGTTCGAGCTGATTGAGCCCTACGTCTACTCAGTTGTGAATTACAACGAAGGCGATACTATTCTCCAACAATGGCAGGCTTTAGTGGACAATGCCCAAAATGTTTATGATAAACTCGACGAGGCCTATCAACCAGCGTTCTTCGAAATGATATTGCACCCGATTCTGGGAGGTCAAATTGTGCATCAAGTCCACATCGGTGCTGAGAAAACGCATATATGCGAACCAGCACAGGAATTCGGCGAATGACATGATCACCGATGTGTTGGGCCGTTTCCAGGCTGACGGAGAACTCACGGCCAGATGGGATGACCTCCTGGGTGGGAAATGGAGACGCATGCTTGATCGTAAGTGTGGGAGGCACTGCTGCTCGTTCGTTTAGCTGATCTGGGATCTAGAAACACATTTTGGATATGACGGGTACTGGCAGCAGCCCATGCGCAACGTTTTGCCCGCGATGTCGTACGTCCAGAGCGCCGTATCCTCTATCGCAGGTAATGTCGGGATTGCTGTTGAAGGACTTAATGCCAGCATTCCTGGAGATGACAAGTATCACGGAAACTCAGGCAATACTCTTGTGCTTCCGCCCCTCGACCCATATGGACCAGCGACGCGTTGGTTTGATGTTTTCTCTCGGGCACGATGGATTGTGACTGGTCCGCCCCAGTTGACCTACCATGGGTGAAGCTGTCGCAGACCAAGGGAATAGTTGGGCCAAGTAACGGAACAGACTCGCGTGTTCTAGTGTCAGTTGACTGGTCCACCGCGCCTCAAGTTGTCAACACTACGACGGCTAACATCAAATTCAAGGCGGGATGTGGGAAAGAAGGCTTCGCCAGCTGGTTCAGCTCGCCCGTCGTCCAAGTGCCGGTGAATCTGAGAAAACCCTCGAGCTTCACCTCGGGATATGTGGAGTCTGATAAGACTGTGGCTATCGAAGCTCCAAACTACCAACGCATACATAGTCCATCTAACATGACAGTCTCAAACATAACATACCTTACCCTTGAAAACTATGGACGGACCAAGGGGGAGTCACACTATGGCCACAAACAACGCCTCCCAGACACCTACCACAGCGCCTGCATTAGAGTATGACGTATACCTATTCACTAATGTGTCTAAAGTGAATGTGACACTTTATCTCTCGCCCACGCAAAACTACCTCTCAGATAAGACGCCACTAGAGTTCGCCGTCTCGCTATTCCCAGCAGGCGGGCACAGGCACAGCCGCAGGTAATACGCTTCGTACCGGCAGCATCGGACCGGACCTACCTGTAGGCTGGGCCAAATCCATCGCCGACTCGGTGTGGGGGCTCGATCCGGGCCACAACACGACGACGCGGTGGGACGTGGCGAAAGAAGGCGCATATACATTGCGCGTCTGGGGGCTAGCGCCAAGTGTCATCGTCCAAAAGATTGTTATGGACTTGGGCGGCGTCCGGCCAGCTACCTTGGTCCACTGAAAGCTTCCTTGTTGGCAGAGACGAGTACGGCGCCAATAAGCGGACCAGCTTTGCCAGAGTAAATAAAGCGTTATAGGGAAAATTAGATAATATTATTATTATACACTGCGTCTCCATTAATGTCAACAGAATGACTTTTTATGTGGGGATAGATCTATGGAGGACCTGTGCTAACAGGCTCCGCCAGTGCATGCATGCATGTTGTTGCCGGAAACCTTGTTTTGCGGCATTCTTGTTGTTTGAATTGTTGTTTGCTAACCATTGGCCAAGAAAAGCTTGAAACGGCGCAGAACGGGTAGGCAGTGGAGTCAAAAGCCTGGGGAGTCCCATGCGCACACCATGGGTCACTGTACAGGGTGCTAAATGGCCCCACTTGGACCCTGTAATTTCCATTTAGAGAGGTTAATGCAGCTCCTCGTTGCTACGGTGATGCTTTTGTGTTTAACCAACAATCAACAAGCGCCTGCGCCAAGGGCCCCATCAGTTTAATAATGCCATCTCCTGAATGACGATATTTGTGCACCACTGTGTCATCCTTCCCCATCATTGCTACAACAACAAGTGTTGAATTGTCGGCCATCTCTATCTACAGAATCCGACGTTATCGCAAGTCTGCAATCGTTTGCAAGAGATAAAAGATCACTTATTGTATTTTTTTGCTTTTTTTTCGGTTTGTCTTGTTTATGTCGCTTCAACCTACCTCAGGTGAGCTTGAGCGCATCCAAGGAGGTCACAGATCAACTCGCGCAATACAACCCATTCAAGACACAGCATGACTGCCTTAGATCCAGGAGCGTCATCCATTACTGTCGCAGGTAGGAGGCTCATATGCCACTATTTTTTATGTTTGCTAAATCGCAGTTCAGTTCGAGTGCGACCATTCACGATCAGAGAAGCCGCCCAACTGTAGGTCTCAGCCCCGACAACACACCACAGACCCCGACGGAAGCTTACATGTAGACACAGACAGAGACACAACGATGGAACAGTATTCCTGGGCGACGGCTCACTGGCTGGTGCCCCAGCACCGAAACTGAAGCAGAGCGGAATTCGACCCGTCATCAGAGTTATCGACGACAAGTGCCTGTGCGTATACCTCTTCCCAATGCGATAAATTTATGCAGTATCTGACACCTTAGACAACAGAGTATTCGATCCGCCCGAAGACAACCCCATCCATAAGTTCTCGAGATCTGTCGTACCCAACGGTAAGAAGGTCAAAGATCAAACATTTGGGTTCGACCGCGTATTCGACGAAAACACAACACAAACAGAAGTGTACGAGGCCACGACCAAGGGGTTGTTGGATAGTGTCCTAGACGGCTACAATGCCACAGTTTTCGCATACGGCGCAACAGATGCGGCAAAACACACACCATCACAGGCACAACACAGATGCCCGGCATCATATTCCTAACGATGCAGGAGCTTTTCGAGAGGATAAACGACATCAGTGACGAGAAACACACCGAAGTATCACTTTCGTATCTGGAGATCTACAACGAGACGATCCGCGACCTACTCCTCCCTGGTGGAAGCAAGCAAGCCTGATGCTACGGGAGGACTCGAACCAGGCTGTCACCGTGCAGGGCCTGAGCAGCCACCATCCCAAAAATGTTCAGGACGTCATGGACATGATTGTCTTGGGTAACGAAAACCGCACGGTATCGCCGACCGACGCGAACGCGACATCATCACGGTCACACGCAGTACTCCAAATCAATATTGCTATGAAAGACAGAAACGCCGCCGTCAACGAACCGCACACTATGGCCACATTAAGCATTATCGATCTTGCCGGCAGCGAAAGGGCGAGCGCGACGAAAAACCGAGGAGAACGTCTTATTGAAGGTGCGAATATCAATAAGTCCTTGTTGGCGTTAGGCGGTTGCATCAATGCACTCTGCGACCCCCGAAAGAAATCCCACGTACCATACCGAAACAGCAAGCTCACTCGACTACTAAAATTCTCCCTTGTGGCAACTGCAAGACCGTCATGATTGTATGTGTCAGTCCGTCGAGCGTCCACTTCGACGAAACTCAGAACACCCTTCGATACGCAAACCGAGCCAAGAACATTCAGACTAAGGTGACGAGAAACGTGTTTAACGTGAACCGTCATGTGAAGGATTTCCTAGTCAAGATCGACGAGCAAATGACACTTATCAACGAACTCAACCCAGCAGAAGAATGCAGAACGAACATTCTTCGCCAAATTCCAAAAACAAATAGAGAAGAAGGAAGCTTCGGTGCGAGAAGGCGTCCAGAGGATTCGTGCCGCCTACGAGAACTCATCAAACGAGCGCCAAGACAGGGTTGCTCACATGAAGAAGCTACGAGGTGTTGAGCGACGCATTGGCTTGCTCTCCTCGTGGATCGCCGCATTTGACACCGTTTGCGATAATCACGAAGACGAGGAAAAATGCCTGCACCCTGTCGGCAATGCGCAAGACGGCCCACGGCATCCTTATCGAATTGGAGAATAGTAGACACCACCTTCACCAGAAACTAACAATACAAAATGGAGCGCGCTATTGACGGTGCTCTCCAACACAGTATTAGTCAGCTTCCTACCGGAGATGGACTCGCTGACGCCGGCGAGATCGCCAGTTTGACCATGGAAGCCAAACTCCTCAAGTCCAACTTCGCCCGTGAACCTATCGAGAGTGTTAGAGCAGATAAGGTGGGCGATGCAGCCAGCATACAAGTCTGCTAACTGCTCAATTCGAGATACTTACATCACTCTCCAAACTATTCAGATGAGTGAAGAGGAAGCAGTCGCACACGCCAAAGATATTATCAACCGCTTGTTAGAGACTGGTTTCTCCGCCGCATCTCAAGTCGTCAAGCCGACGGTGCAAAGATAGCAACAGAGGCATTCCCCCCTACAAAGCGCGGAACTCCCAAGCGGAGGAGGACATCAGCCCTACCTAAGGATATGGTCAAGCCGATTCCTAATCCTGCCTTGGCTGCTTTGGCGTCATCTGAACCAATGCAAGTTTTCCTTTCGCCCATGAAGGGCTCGCCTCGGCGCCGTAAGGCGGTCAATCCGCGCAAAGCAATTGCCTTCTCTCCAGCTAAAAAGCGATCCCCTTCGAAACGTTCGGTGCGATGGCGGGATGACGATGGCGAGTCTGGTACTCTAGCCGACTTCGAGAAGACACCCAAGAAACTCGTGTTTACGCCGGAACGCGCTTCGCCTGAAAAGCCCCTGCCAGAATCGCGGAAGGTCTTTCTCCGGTAAAAGAAAGCAGCTCCATCGAAGTGTCTAGTCCATCATTACCGGTGCCTGAGGTGACAAGCCTGCCTGTTTCGAAAGCCTAGCAGGTTCCAGGCCGGATTCTTGTCGAAATCTAAACCATCACAGAGCGGCGGCTCTCCAGTGGCGCCTACTGTGTCGGTCAACCTTGCCTCTTCGTCGAATGCTGACGACCGCGCAAGCCCGCTACGCAACCTGGACCCATCACGTGCTGCTAACAGCAGCATCCCAGGCCGGCGGTATATGTCCCTCAGCCCTCGAGCCAGCCCTCCTTCATTCCCTTCTTCTTTGCCTGCGCCATCCCCTTCATCGGGAGACGAAAACCACCCTCCTTCCTCTGATTCGGAAGGTTCGTCCCTTATAGACAGCTCGAAGCTGCGTTCCGCGATACACGCCAACAAAAAACCGAGGCGTATTTCATCGCTCGCATCCATCGGCCAATGAACCCTAATGTGAGGCGCGTGTCCTCTATCGGTTCATTCGGCGGCCATCGGCCCAGCATCGGGCCTTCGCTATCTTCGAGCACGAACGGCATCTCCAGGCTGCGACGCGGTAGTGCCGAGCGACGTAGGAGCCCTCCCATCAGCTGCGCGCCGCTAGATCTCGACCCATCGTCGAAGACCTCCTCGTTCACGCCCGGACAGGCGAGGCGAATGAACCTCGGAAGCGCCATGAGACCATCCGGATTGGGAAGCCCTCAGGAACCAACCGACAAGCCACAACCAGCCTCGCGACGCATTACTATTGGTAGTGCGGCGATGGGAGGTATTCCGAAGAAGGATAAAAATGGGTTGACATGGCGATGATTGATGATGACGATGACATTCTAATGAGTACAAATGCGCAAGATTGAGAAATCACTCACTCACACACTCACTTACTCAATTAACTTGAAACACCCCCTTCCCCCATGTTCTATATACATGGTGAGAGAAAGACAGAAAGCATCGGTCGGCGTTTGGTTGCTCCAATCCCTAAATAAATTGTGGATCATGATGTTCATCCCTGGTGGGCGTTATATAGGAGTTTTTCTTTCCGCGGCTCTGCAGCTTCGCATTGTGTAAAAAACCTTCTTTTCCTGTATCAAGTTTCGTTAATTCCCAGGCACCTAGGCCCCAAATTTGGAGCTCGTCTGGACACTAGAGTATGATAATATGACTTCTATCACTTTTAATGTGTGTCTCTTCGTGTGATACGGTGCATCAGGCTGGATGCTGGGGTTTCAGTCCTGGCCTGCTCTTTGTCATGTCTTTCCGTTGTGATGTCTGATTTATATTGGGTGTGTTACCTGTCTTCAGGTCATGCCGATACTTTAAGTGATATGTCTATCCGTATTCCCTGGTCGTACTTTGTCAGTTTGTATGCCACGTATTTCTCTCGTAAGACCTCATCTACCGGCTGCCAACTCTAGTGCAACAGCTCTAAAACATGTCATGAACAGTGCCCTGCTTTGTCATGGCCTGTTCGCTAGTTATCTCCTTTACCGCCGAGTCTGCACCTCGAAACCTTCCATGCGTTACTAATTCGCTGTGCACAAGGTGTCCCTTAACATAAATACTGAACCATGACCTTACACATAGTAAAGGAGGCCGTGTTATATCATGGCCATGTGGCATAAACAGTTTTAACGAATGAGGGACGGCCCGTTATCTATTATGGCGAATAAGGCATCCTCGATTTAAGGTAAATCCCGGGAAGCTGGTATTATAATGCAAGCTGCACATCTGCACGTGCCATGATATTTTATATAAGCCTTGGATATCTGCCATTTATCTCCCCAGTTCCTTTTGTGCCTTTTAAATTAGTCACTGGTAAAGCTCAGCCATATCCTACGTCTCTCACCGCTGCCAACCCTACCTCACCCTTCTGTACTAGTCCCTGTTGTCCTAATAGCCCTCTCAGTCATCCATCTGCGATTATGAGAGTCACTACCGTGGCGATTCTCGCCAGTATCGTGGCGGCCGTCGAATGCTTGAGCCCTAGCTGGAGCTTCGCGTCCACCGTCACCATTACGGACAAGGACCCTACTTGGTATACCATCAGTACCCCGTTCGTAACAACAATCAAGACGAACATATCGTGCGTCCCTGATGTCCCTGCTGTCCCTCTTTTCCTGTACTTGGTGCTGATCTCTGCAACTGGCCTCTTCGGGCAGCATTGTGCTCAGTCCTAGTTTACAAAGACTAACATCTGATACTACACAGAGGAACAGTCGAGACTATTACAACAACCAAGATATCCATCTCCATAGGTAGAGATCGCCCAAGCACCATCCCGTCGATTCCCTCCCCTACCAGCAACTCTTGTGACGATCAAATCTCTCACAAGGCGGTTTCGGCACGGGCTCGCGAAGTCCGAGCTGTAGAGGCTAGTTCGTCGTCGACGGTAAGCATACCAAGCAATATATCTACTTGAGGGATATGTGTCTATGTAATAACTCTAACCTCTGGCAAATAGTCTGCAGAAGGACTGGTCACGCACACTCACTCTCATACACAGTCAAGCACAATTGATGACTCGGATATTGTGCCGACAACTCAGCTACTACTATGAGGAGGATTTCGCCATCTCAACTGTGACTATAGACTTCAAGCCTACCTCGACTATAGCTTAGTTATAGCGATGGGGACGAAGACATACTCTACAACGTCCGTTGACGAAGCCACGGGAAACATACTTACAACTACAATAGACAGCACAATTTCTACTTTTACAAGCTCGACGTACAACACGCAGTATTATACTTCCAGTGCTCTAGCATCTACCGTCACAAGCAGCTCCGCCATTGTCACGACTAGGGTCGTGACTGTGACTAGATTCTTAACCACGTCAGCCCGACTTGACTACAGACCAACGACTAACACGATTTCATCGACGTTCATATCGACAGGTTCAACTACCAGACTGACGACTTCGGCGTATTACTACACAGCAACACGACAGCCACACTCCACATCCTCGTCAGTCAGTTCCGTAGCCGTTTAGCACGAGTCCCATGACATCTTCTAACCTGACCTCGTCCAGCATAAGGATTCCGACACTACCGATGCCCACATTTAAGATACCCACGACCTGGATCCCAGATACCCACCAACCCCAGAACCACGTTCACCACGCGAACGGTTTCAAGCACAGCGGCAACGACTACCTCCAACATCTTCAGCACATCCACAAACACTCCGGCAACGTCAACTTCATCGAGCGCTACAACTTCATCTATCGTACCAGGACAGACAATCACGGACAAATCACTTCCCGCTCCCGCGCCCACGCCGATGAGCAAGGCACCGTATAACCCGGTCTGGTCATGGGGGCATGAGATGGAGACTCCCACTCCGCCGGCAGCTGACGAGGAGCCTCCCATCCAGACCTTGGTTTTCCCTTCGGTATCCTCATACACGTCATAGAGGTCATTGGACGCCGCGGCTGAGTAACTGTGTTGGAGGGAGTTTTGTTAGGATATGGCCGGAATGTTAATGAGCTTTTGATTAGTGATGGTTGATTAATGAATTAAGAAAACACGAAGAACATAGATACGTAGAATATGACCAGTATGATAAGATGTTGGAAGATTGTGTGTTGTCACATTTGCAGTTCGAAGTCACGGTACGGTGGCATGAGATGAAAAGTTTGGACAATCGAAGTACCAATGGATATTCCAAACAGTAAACGTGGCTTAGGATATTCAGATTGTAAGCATCTTCTAGAAGTCCATGAAGCCATGAAGGTCTTGTTCTCCTCCATGGGGAATATCTAGAATTCATATGTCTGACCCTCACCTCCGGTTATATTACTCTCGCATCCTCTACCCCCTTCACCCTAACATAGCTGGGTCAGGGAGTACACGGGTAGATGAGGAGCCAACACCTCGTATAGAGTAATACTTATATGATTATATACTAGGTACGTGCGGCGGGTTCCCGGCCTTAGATGGAATCCAGTCCTTCAGTAAGTATGATGCAATACTAGCACCAGCTTCTTGGGATATGAATGCGACTTCGTTCGAAACTGAGCTGCGATTAGAAATAATATCTGCAGAGATGCGAGGGTCGGGGGTTATTACAGACGTGAAGCTAGGTGGTTTCTCACACCACCATATATACAAAATAAAATGGCATTCAAAAGGGGAAACACACTCCATCAGCAGGAAATCCCGTACTTGAACCAACAACATACCCGATCATATCCGTCAACTTTTGATACCAAGACACCGATATTCCCCCAAACCCGGCGCCAAAATCTCCTCTTGGCTTTGTGGCCAGCCTAAATACCACTGAGCTCACAGGCGCCCCTAATGCGGTCCAACTTCTGCGCCTCAGGCAACTGCACCGCCCCCATCCCCGCTATTCATGAGCGGACCGGGGTGGTCGGTAGGTTGATCCAGGGACTCTTGCATACTACCATAGTCTGACTCGGTAGGCTCCTCTGAGTGCGATTCTGAGCCCTCGGGGATAGGTACCATGGCGGATTTCGTCCAGATGTGGATGGCGGTGTCCCAGTCGAGGCCTTCGATGCAGCCTCCTTTTACGGAGACGACGTTTTTACCCTGGGGTGTTGGGTCAGTATTCCGGGTTGAGGGTCCAGTGAGGAGTTTAGGATGGCACTTTGGATAAAGCGGATAGATACCTATAGTTATTAAAAGCAGGGTATTAGAACTTACCGGAGTCGTATGGATGAGCCGCGTGCCACACCTTTGGCAGAAATAACTGATGTCTTGTCAGCAGCATATCTCGCATTGGCAGATCCAGCTAGCTTCCCAACTAAGCATAGAGATACAAAACAAGTAGCAACCTGACATACCAATACAAAGTATGGCCCGAATGCGTAGGTCGTCTACGAACCCAAATCCCAGGTTAGTGTTGAAGCTGACATAAGACCTCAACCCCGCATCGCGGGGTCCAACGACGGAGACGCAGGCGCGAACCTAAACTCACGTGTAGCAGGACAGCAATTCGGTCTTGGGCATCTCGAAGCGGGGGAAGATGGCCGAGGTGCCGAAGGCGGAGCTCGACTGGCGGCGACACTCGGCGCAGTGGCAGATGTACAGCGCCAGCGGCTTCGGGAGCGGCGTCGTGAACCGGACCGCCCCGCATTGGCACTGGGCTTCCATGGCCGCCTTTTTTTTCCCTTCCTTTCACTCTTCTTTTCTTTTCACCTTCTTTCAATTTTCACTTGAGTTCGTTTGAATTGAGTGGACGGGAAAGATATTGTTTCAAAAAAAAAAAAAAAAAGCGAATAAAGGCGTTATGTAGAAAATGAAAAATCGAGTTATAAAATCGCATAAGCTAAGCTAGTCAGTCAGTTCTGTCGACTTTTGAGCTGGCTCTGTTTCCCACCCGCGAGCCGGAACTTGTCCCAATTAAGAAGCTTCGGTGATTTCCGAATTGGGAGAAAGCGCGGCAACAATCGCGACTTGTCTCTTCGTAACAATTGAATTGTTATGCTGAGGAATATTCTCTATTCATCTCAGGGAAATGAATGATTACATAAGAACGAAACACCCTTTAGCGTGACTCATCCGTGCGACGCCAAGCTGACGCGGTATCATGTGCATTAATACCATCCTTGCCTGACCCATGTTGATGACGCCATCGGTAGGCTCCAGCGAGCCCGCGAGAAATGAAAGTCACCTAGGAATTCGTGCAAATATCATGAACAGGAGGCTCACATAAAGAAATTTAGAAGATACAGCAACAAACAGGAAGTTAGTGTAGACGAGGGGATAAAAGATATATCATGGAGAATCACGTCGACCACATTCGATCCAATTATTCGGCAAAAATATTGAATTTTTTCCCTTGAAGGATGCTAAGAAATAACACTGAACTCCTGAATGCATGTCTCATGCCTCAACTCCTCACGATTTCCCTTGTTTCCTTAGACCAGTTACCACATACCGGCCTTTTTTCCTTTTGAGACCGGACGATCCATTCCAATAATAACAGTACAAACCATGCGCATGACAATACAGGCCAACAGACAATCTGAGAACGCTCATCAAATATCCCTTCGTTGTGGCTAAAGGGCTAACGAAACCCGTATTCCATCCTCCAAACCTGTGCTTTACAGACGTGATGGTGAGCTTCAACGATTATTTGAGCCGGAGCCATTGCCGGAGCCAGCTGGGCCGAGCCGTACGTATCCCGTTTCGCTCTGCCAGTAATATCTTGCCAAGTAGCGCCGAATCGACGTCCTGTGCTGGCAAGCAAGCCTTCCTCTTCGTCGGCCTCGGCTTCCTCATCAATCTCACTAAGATTCAACTTGGGAGTCCGGAAGAGTGCCGTCACGAAGACAATGAGGAATACGCCGAGGAATGCGAACTGGGCCCAGAAGTCAATGGCTCCGAAAACGGGCCAAATGAGTGTAATGCGGTTGAGGAATGTCGACATCATGGTCGGGGTGCAGACTCGGGTAGCCGAGCTATGCGAATTGACCCACTCGGAGCACGGCTTGACAGCTTCGGGTTTTTACTGCAGTCGGGTAATTCATCCGGATGATGCGGCGGCAGATCGCAAAATGTTTGTGTGCCGTAGCTTGCGTACTGGGGCGCGACCAACATAGCTACGGCATAATTGATGGCAAGCGTGATGAGAGCGAGCATGACAGTAGCCATAAGCATGGCCTGTGGTGCCGTTCGGCCCTTGCGAATCTGGAATATTCGCAACCACAAGAAGCGAATGCCAATGGAAGCGATGCCCGAGATCGAACTGCTGAAAAAAGTAAGATGAGGAGTGCCATCATCACGTAATCGACTGGGAAGGCGTGAGCGGCCTTGACAAATATCCAGTTAATCGGCTGGAACACATTTATATGAGCTAGAATGTAGCCGCAGTGCTGTTTGCAGACAGAGTTGGCTGCTTTGTCGATGCCGGTAATCAGCATTGACACCCATATGAGAAGAGAGAGGAGAACAAGCAAAATGCCTCCAATTAGTTTGATGGGTCGGAAAACTGCACAAATCTTGGACCACATGCGCACAACGAAGGTCTTGCCCTGGCCTTGCGCTTCGGCAGCCAACCGCTCTCGGCGAACCAGGGTTCGCTCCTCACGTGCGAGAGCCTCGAGTTCGCGCCTGTCTTTGGCAGGCATGCCATCTGCGTGGCCAGCATTGCGCAACTCCAATAGCCTTTGTCTTTCTCTATTCTGCTCGAGTTGTGAAGTAGTGCTTTCATACAGTTGAGGCGCTGAGATGGAAGGCGCTGACTTGATAAAGGAAATGGGGAGAAGCGCGAGGCCCGCCCCGGTATAGAGTATATAAAGGAGAGTACCGAGCGTAATCAGAAGACCTAGACCGAAATTTAAAGCTTTCTCCCCATGGTTCTCATCGAGGAGTCGCTTGAAAAAGTCAAGATCGAGATGTTTACCCTCATGGCTACCAGCAGCGGGCACGAGGAAACCAATCAATAATATAATGACGGTCAGGAGTATGAATGCGATAGTGTACTTGAAAGCCCCCAGAGCCGACTTCCGAAGGTCTGGTTTCCTTCCTGTTCCTCCACCTCGTCATACTCTTCGTACCAAAAGTAAGAGAAGGGAATGACGACCAAACAGAGCAACGCGTCGAAGCTATACAAGGAGTAATAGACAATTTTGAGGGTAACGAGTATATTGTGAATTCGGTTCGGGTAGCCCACTCTTTCTTTGTGCCGAGCGCGGTCGAGGTCGTCGATGAGACCAATGCGATATCGACGGGGAGTAGGAAGACGGTGGCAAGTAACGCGGTGATGCTGATGATGGTGACAGTGCTGACAATGGCCGATCGGTCGCGGGGGGTTTGCCAGGTGAAGGTCGTGATGGCAGCGGCAATCAAGGCCAGCACCACCGCAACAGCGTACGTGACCCAGATGAGCGAGGTTTGAACATAGCCGGCGGCAGCCATCTTGAGCATCAAGTGGAGTTTGGACAAATGGCAGCCTAGCCTATTGGGATTGGGATTGGGATTGGATGAGTCGGGCCAAGTTGGCCATAGACAGAAAGATGTTGTGATGAGCCAGCTTTGCCCCGCGATGCAAATGTTGGAATGTTTCTTGTTGACTGACGACGTTGTTGAGTTTCAGTTGCCAAAGAGATTAGGTACCTTGGGTCCTGGAATATGGAGCGCGCATAATGACGTAACCAGGTGTGGTGCGTAGCCTTTTAAATTCATAAGCCTTATACCTAATCAGTTAGACATGCCCATATCGGGGTAATTCAAACAACGAATGCCTCAGTTAACGCCTATTTAGGGCGATAAGGTAGGTAACGATTCTCATAATCAAAGGTACCTAGGTATCTCTTCACAGATTTAACCTTTTGTTGCCAAAATATCATCAATCAGCTCGAGTGAAGTAGGTATTGTGCTATTATTCCATACAGTGCCGGAGAGGGTAAAACCTTCATCATATCCAGCACATGCGAACCGCCCCTATTGTACGGTCTTCAAAGCAAGTAAAGACCGTGTATCATGTCAAATCATCAAACATAGACAGTACAATGCTATCAAGATTAGCGCAATCAGTTGAGCCATAAGCTTCGGCGAGAAACTGGCTGTCAAATCTGCCATCAAAGGGGCTCCAAGGAGGTGGCCAGATAAAACTATCAACCATGTCCGGCTGCAAGGTAGACGATGCAAAGTCGCTCTCCGCTGTTGGTATGTAATCCATTGAAGGTTGGCCGAGCTGTTCGGGTCTTTCCGCCCGGCGCTTCTTCAACAACCACCTACTTATAGGGCCGGCCAGTTCGTCCAATATGTCCCGGCTTCTCTTGGCTCCTGAGTAGTGTTCGCCAACTGCGCCAAGGACACTGAGACCGGCCCTGACATTGCTCATAAAATCTTCTACCTCCAGTGTTGTTGCTATACTTGGCACCGACAAGATGCAGTAAAACATGGTGATGGTGCTGAGCACGGCGCTATGGAATGTGATCCAATTATGCACGAGCAGGTTCTTCTTATACAGCTCGTTAAACAGTCGAATCGATTCTTCGGCGCTAGAATAGCAATGCCGAAGAGCCTGTTGATCAGGTCGGGGGATATTCGGGCTCGGGCGAAGTAGAAGCATCCTCACAGAATGATACCGCAAGAGAAGGATGGTTTTGCTATAACCACTCGCGTCTTGTGCTACTGGGGCACTTCTGGCCCATTCGTCGAGCTGTGAGACAACCCCTTTCTGCCAGGCGTTAATGTCAATGATAGCTGGATATGCGTAGTTTGGTGCATCCGTATTCACGCTGTTCGCAACGTATTTGATTTCCGAGTTGATCTTCGCGAGCTTGAATAGATGAATTGCATACGACATATGAGTGGGAGTGCCCGAACTCGAAGTTGGAATTCCTTCACTTTCAAGTTCCGTGTCAGACAAGTCTGCCGGCATCTGTCCAACATACGTAAGTACAATTGCTTGAATTAGCAGCGTGTTTCGTACATACCCGAAAGTCGCAGGCCTCATCGCGCAACCCTATTGGCCGACCCATCATAGTTGCAATGGTCCGGTCAAGGGTGTAAACTACCCAGAAGATACGGGTTCTCATCTCCTGATCAAGCCTGGAGATGCCGCTGCTGGTTGTCACCGCTCGCTGTAGCCCTAAGTCTAATACCGAGGCTATGCATTGGTAGTTTAGACACCAAACATCAAGTTGAACGGTCGAGCTGTGCATGGCGAATATGAGTAACAGCAATATGCATTGCAGGCCTTGAACAGAGCTTTCTATCTGGATCTTTTCGAAATACTGCATAGCAGTCATGTAGTACCTCTCCCCGGAAAGAGGTATCTTGTGAAGCCTTGATACTATCTTTGCAGAAATCGCTAATACCATGTATATCTGAAAGCCAGCCATGTGCTCCTGAGCATTGTCCTCGAAAAACCGTTGAAGCAAGCGGAGGAAAGTAGGATAATGCAAAAATGGATATTGCACGTGGATAATGTCGAAGTAAGTCTGGCAGAGGTTGATGGCCCGGTCTTTGGTGATAGATATAGGCCCTTGTGTTTCAACAACAAGTTCTCTGAGATACGGCGCAACAGATGGGATCGAATTGTCGACAGTTCTTGTCAACTTGCCTGCTCTGCTCGACGCGGCGAGCATGAGCTTGCAGAAAACATATCCACTTGATGGCCCTATATATCGTGGGTCTCGGTTTGCTCCCAGCGAGACTAGGCCGATTTCATGAGAGAGTCCTATGTTGGATGGGATTGCTGAAGTTTCGGCACTGGTTGCTGGAAATTCTGTAGCCGCAGCTTCGGGCCGTCCTATACGGATCGTATCCTCATTGTTATCCAGCACGGATACGTCTGGCTGTATCAACGGCAGCTCATTCAAAGGTCGATCAGGGGTTGCAACATTGACATTATCTTCATGTTCGTCCCCAGTACCACCACGATTCAGAGGCGCATCCACAACCTGTGGCCCATCACATTCTAGATCGATGTCCGGACAGCGGATGTGAACGATAGATTCAAGCCACTGTATTCTGCTACATAGGCTGCTCACATAACTATTTTAGAAGTGAATTTGTCAGCCGACGTGTAAATAGCAGATTAGGGGTAATTACGCTCGTGGTAGCGCGCGAGCCTTCAAGCTTTCTCCATCTTCACAGTCAACGCCGACTTTTGCGCAATTATGGCACCGCGGCAGTTCCCCGTTACACTCAAATGAAGTCAATCAACTGCTATCATCTATAACCCCGGCGCTTTCGTTCAACTCACTCGTATTTTCCGTTTTTGGCAGCGACGGCAGCTCAATCCAGTCTTCGGAGTATTCCGCTCACTGCGGAGGACGCGCCTCGGCCCGCGCCTCGACCCGCGGTCATTATTATCCTCTCTGGAATTCGGTCATTTCCCATGTGTGTTCCGTTTTCTTGAATGCAAGATTTCCCATCTAGTCGAGAAATCTGAGTTTATGCGAATTGTGTCATGCGTAGGCGGAGTTTCTCCGCACCTAGCCTAACTAATGGTTGGGTCTATGACACGGAGAAAACCCGACGTCGGACGAACCCAATCTATAAGTATACTAACAACCTCACAACAAATATCGTTGACCCAAATTAATTATTATGAAGATAGGGGTATCGACTTGAGCACCAGCAAGTATCAGTCATATCATATTTTCAGAGGCCCCGTCATGGAAGAAACCGCCGGTGCCAAATTCTACGTTGATGCATCCGATGCCCGGAAATTTGTTGAAGATGTGCTTGTGGGCAACGGTGTACCAGCATCGAACGCAGAGATCGTCGCAAGATGCCTTATAGCAGCGGACCTCCGGGGGGTGGACACACATGGCATGAACCGCATTCCATCCTACATGACCCGGGTGCGGCAGGGCGTTCTCGACGCAACAGTTAGTCCTGAGTTGACCCAAGTCACGCCGGTCGTTGCTCAAGTAGACGGGCGGAACGGTTTCGGGTTTCTAGCCGCCTCAAAAGGGATGGCGGCCGCCGTGGACATGGCGCGCGTGTTCGGAATCGGGATGGTGAGCATCAAGCATTCGAATCATTTCGGAATGTCGGCGTGGATCGTGCAGCAGGCTATAGACGCCGGCATGATGAGCCTCGTCTTTACAAATTCCAGTCCTGCGTTACCTCCGTTTGGTGGAAAGGGAAAGCGCCTAGGAGTGTCACCCATCGCGTGCGGTGCGCCTGGTGGTAAGGAGAAGCCCTTCATACTGGATATGGCCCCTTCTGTTGCCGCACGAGGGAAGATTTACAAAGCAAAGCGACGTGGCGAGAAGATCCCGCTAGATTGGGCACTGGACTCAGAAGGTCGGCCGACCGATGATCCGGAAGCGGCACTTGGGGTGTAATGCAGCCTATGGGTGGTCCAAAGGGGTCGGGGTTAGCCATCATGATGGACGTATTCTCAGGCGTGCTGTCGGGTAAGTCAATCACTCTAGATCCAGGCAACAAGTTAATTAGGACCTAGGCTCTGCATTTGCTGGACACGTAACCGGACCCTATGACCCAAGCAAGCCATCTGATGTTGGCCATTTTCTTGTAGCTATCAAGCCAGACCTGTTCATGAGCCTGGAAGATTTCCGTGAACGTATGGATTATCTATACCAGCGCGTTGTTGGGACGGATAAGGCGGCCGGAGTCGACCGAATCTACTTCCCAGGAGAAATCGAACTGTTAAGGAAGGAAGAAAGGGAGAAGACGGGCATTCCTCTCGTTCAAGCCGAGATCGATGCATTAAATGAGGAGGCGAAGAGGGCAGGGAAACCTTCATTGGTAGTGAAGGGGCAATAAGTGAAGCTGACATGCAGATCTTTTTGCGTGGACGGTCTAAAGTAGTGATGATGAATAGCTCTTATTGTTAATACATATTTCCACCACCTTAAGGTTTTTTGGCCTGTCTTGGTCTATCCGACTTTCTAATAACCATCGCTCTATAGAATTATCTAATTGACTACTGACCATCGCTTGCAACTGCAATCTACAAGACGCAATACATCCAGCTCAACCTAAACTTATCATTCCTTATTTCCATCATCCAGCAAACTTTCAAACGGCAATATCACATTTTCATCCTCTCCGTCAACTTCAAAATCAAAGCGAATGACGTCCTCTTTAAAAGGCCAAAGGTACTTGCTCGTGACCCTACGTCGTATCAACCAATCTATTCTTGCGTAAAGTCGCAGCACACAACTTACCTATGATGTTCGTCGCTAGCCTGGTATGCTTCAAGTGCCTGCCTATCCTTATGATAACTCAGGAGAGCAAACTGAAACCCTTGGCTACGTGCGATGGGATCAGTGATAGAGGGCCCACCAACCACAAGTCTCGAGTTCATGACGCAAGGTAGGTTTTTCAATTTTCGTAGCTCCATGACGAATGTGTCTTTGTGGCCATCTGAGACATCTGCACGGAATCTGAAGAGAACTGGATGACACCGTTAGTATACGGCCGTGGTTAATCCACCACGGAAAACTAGCTCACCTATATGGATGACGGTCATGGCTAATCAAGGTTGGCAAGTAGGAAGGTCAAACGACACAGGATAAGAGGAGTAAGAATCAGTAACTCGGTGTGAGATAGAATATTCGGCATGACTACTACGATTACTGACTCTAATATAGGGACACGATACTATGAAGGAAGGGTTACGATGCTGTAGTTAAGTGCCCCTAGCGTCGTGCGGACTTTTCCCGTGACCACAGAATAGAGGCTAAGGCTTTGCTTTATCCACTCGGCAGAGACGAGCTCAATAAACATAGAAATCTATCAAACTACAAACATTGGCAAGAACTACACTTGTCGCAATTATGTGTTTCGACATCTCGACCAACTATTATAGCTTGCTATTCGGTGAATATAGTCTATGAGCTATCTCTACTCTGCCTCCAAAATTCTCGTAGCTAGGAGCCTCTCCTAAATCTTCTGGAATCTACACTTAGAAATTAAATCATCTCCGAAAGACTTAGCGATAATCCTGTAACCAATGTGCCCCGTCATGATGGCGGGCCAGCGGCAGTAAGGAACTCAAAGTCAGCACCCTGATCAGCCTGATTCACCTCCCTCATATACAAGCCCCTATACCTCTCATGCTATGTCTCGCCACCCAGGGGTCCTCACGCTCCTGCTTTCCATCCAAATTCTTCCCGCTCTGTTCCATCTCCTCCTTCCTCTCAGCGATCCTCCTCTCCAGCTCTTCATCACTAATCTCCACCCTGAGCGACCTCTTTTCCACATCTACCGTAACTATGTCCCCATTCCGCACAACACCTAACGCGGACTCGGGTCCGCCGCCTCGGGCGCGACGTGCAATACAATCGTGCCGCCTGCCGTGCCGCTCATCCGGCCGTCTGAGACCCGGAGCATATCCTGGACGCCGCGCGCGGCAAGCTTCCGCGGGATAGGGACTATAAGAAACCATGTTAGAAATTACCGCGCAGAGTAAATCCAGCTTAGTGTAGGGGCTTAGGGGTTATCAGGAGCCTGTAAAAGCAAAATGCCGACAGAAATAAGTTATAGAATTTAGAAACGCGTACTCAGTCCAGCCTCGGGCATCCCCGGATTCCCCACGGGACCGATGTTCTGCAACACAAGGACGCTATCGGGCGTAACGTCGAGGCTCTCATCATCAATTCGCCGCGCCAGGTCCGCGGACCCGGAGAACACAACAGCCGGCCCGGAATGCGACAGCAGCGCCCGATTCTTCGACGCGCTGGCCTTCATCACCGCGCCCCTAGGCGCCAGGTTCCCGCGCAACACGACGAGCGACGAGGCCGGGTACAGCGGATCGCCGAACGGCGCGATGCAGGACAGTTCTCTAGGTATCGGTATCGTCGGCTCAGCATCGAGGACCTCGCCGAGCGTCTTCCCCGATATCGTCATAGCGTTCAGATAAAGTAGCGGTTTTAGCTCACGCAGCAGTGCCGCCATACCCCCCGAGTTATGAAAGTCCGTCATGTAATTCGACCCGCTCGGTTTAAGGTCCACGAGCAAGGGCGTCTTACGCCCTATCTCGTCGACTGTGTCCAGCGTGATCGATCCCGCGACGTGCGGGTGGCGGTTGATAATCGCCATAAGGTGGACGACGGCGTTTGTCGAGCCGCCGATGGCTTGCAGTACCGTGATGGCATTTAGGAAGGACTCGCGCGTGAGTAGGGCTTGTGGTTTGAGCGAGTCTCCCGCCTTGATCATTGAAACGGCCGTTGCGCCGGTTTCCTCGGCGATTCGTAGACGTGCGGATGAGACGGCTGGTGCTGAGGCTCCTTTAAGTGGCATCATTCCTAATGCCACGAGTATACATGCCATTGTGCTAGCTGTGCCCATTACTCCGCAAGTGCCAGCCTTAGAGATCGGTGAGTAAGGATTAATGCAGATATTGCGTCCAGGCCCTCTATCAGGGTGCTCGTTGGAGAAACAAAAGTGACTGGAAAGTTTTCACCCGGGAAAACTTACAGTTGGCGCAAGCTCCTCGTTGATCATTCCGATTTCCTCTATATCCATAACTCCAGCCCTATAGCTAGCCCAATTGTTCCGGCAATCTGTACAAGCTCCTATGCGGGCGCCGCGGTGGCTTCCAGGCATCATCGGTCCCGTCACGAGGTGTAGAATCGGCTTGTTGGCCGAAATACCACCCATAAGCTGAGCAGGCGTAGTCTTGTCGCAACCTGACTCTTCTTAACAAACACTTCCACAATCAATGTCTAACGCACGGAAACAACATACCCCCGATAAGCACGACCGCATCAACGGGCTGGGCGCGAATCATCTCTTCCGTATCCATACTCATGAGATTCCTCAAGAACATGCTGGTGGGCGCAGCGAAGGATTCATGAAGACTAATAGTCGGGAAGTCGATCGCCAAACCACCAGCAAGCTGCACGCCTCGTTTCACGGCGTCGATGAGCTGCGGGATATTGGCGTGGCACGGGTTGAAGCTGGAGTACGTGTTGACGATGCCCACAATGGGCCGAGATAGCGCGTCCTCGCTATACCCCAGCGCCTTGATGAACACTTTCCGCAGAAACAGCGAGAAGTGCGCGTCTCCGTACGACGTCAAGCCTTGCCGCATACCCTGCGCGGGCCCGACCGGACGGCTGAGGTCGTAGTCTTCCATTTCTGCCCCTTTTCTTGGTTTTTGTTCACCTTGGATGGATGAGATTCGTGAGCGAGTTATGGATGTTATGAGTACACCAGTGTGTTTCCCAGCAAATCAAGCATCTAATAGGAACTACTGCCTTCATTGACTAGGAAGAGTAAGTGACGGCTTCCCTGAATAACTCGCAAACTCAAAAGTCCAGTTCCCCGCCAATCCTCTCGGTAGCATAATTCCCGAACAATACTCCAGAGACAGTCGGGAAGATTACCCTATCTCGAGATGCGGGGGATTTCTCCGCCTCCACGGGGGTCGTCTCCGCCTGCTCGCTCTAGTAGACGGAACCATCTATTAAAATCGGCGGAGAAGGTCCGGAAATCTAGAACCTGAACGAAGCTATATGTCACTACAGGTTGCCGTGTCTACGATGGAAATAACCTCTAAATCTTTATATTGTCGCAACCAATCTGATTTTAATCCGACATATCGTTATGTAGCTTCATTCGTTATTTAGTGCAAGACCTGAGACTAGTTTTTAAGCGTCATAATAGGTAGATACTCGATGAGAGAACATATCGTAGCCTGAGTAGCTGTGACTCTAATCAACATCTCCCTGTCCTATAAGTATCCCTGAAGCCCAGGTTTAAACCTATTCTGAAACAAATAGAGTCTTAGAACACACATCGACACTAGAAGCATACTGTCATCCAGTCTTTAAACAAAGTCATATCAACTCTTTAGCTCATTGAGCTACCAAGATAAATCGTAAAATATCTCACTTAAAATCACATTCCTTGTAGTTGTCAAAATATCCAGTGCTTTAGCGTATCGATTAGTAACATTATTCATATTCATCTGCCAGACGAGTTGTTGTTCTTGTCTCCCCTGCCAATCACAAATTTCACGTAAACTCTCGAGGTTTATACACCAACAATTCCGCTGGACGCCGGTCATATTCCGATGTATTAGCTTTATACGGAGATGTGCGGACTCCTCTTCAAAGTACTTCCACCTAACCCCCAAAACCCAGTTAATATACATAAAAACCCTTGTCTACCAATGCGCCTGTGATGACATGTAGGCATACCATTCCCTCAATGCAGAAGTTTCCTCCTAATTGACGGTGCAAGTTCATTAAGCCATACCAGCAGATCCATTCCAGGACTACTGTTACCTTGATCCAAGGGTTGCTACACCCTTGTACTTCAAGTATCCCCTAGTGCCCTGTTAAAGGCGAATCTGCCGAAATGAAGCCGGTGATATTGGGAGGTCTCAAATCCAGATATCACGTTATTTCTTCGTACCAGTGCGCTCGCATCCCCGAAGCTATTCTCAAGCCAGGCAGAGCAAATAACTTGCGGATGCAGCTTTTGGAATCTCGCGACTGTACACTTGGCCCACCAGGCCACTGCGTTTCGTGCCCTCCTTGAAGTACGGCTCGATGGAATGGTAAATCTCCTGTTCGGAAAAGGGACCTACACGCTCTGAGGGTACACGCTTGCTGGCTGCGAAGAGTGTGTTAGAGGTATTAATAACAAAGTTGCAAGAGAATTGTACATACCGGGCTGTTGAGCATATTGTTGCGCTTGTTTCTGCCCTTCTTAATATGACTTTTCAATGCAGAAGAATCAAGCGGTTTGAGCAGCTCGAAACTGCAAAGAAGCTCTGCCGAGACAGACATAACAGCGCCCCAATTGTCAAATTCGCCGCAATACTAAAGAGTTCTGTCAGTACGGGTCCTTGGGCAGTTTATTAGCTATACGTACATTTGGTGCGCTAAAGACAGTAACCAGAACCCTGTCGTTGAAGAATTCATAGCCGTCTTCTACCACCATGTGTGCACGACACACGAGATCAAAATCGTGTGTAGCGAGAAAGTCTGTTATGACCTTCTTCCCGAAACAATAGCTTACTCCCCTCTCGTTGGCCTCCCAATCGGCTTCCATGTCGGCAGGATCAGACCAAAGTAAGTCGTTGAGTAACCCATAGTCGGGGACGTCTGTTGGACGGGCAATATTTCGGATATCGTCCATATGACTTAGTGCCGGCGATAAGCCACCATGGACGCAAAATATCTTCCCAGCAACTATGGAAGCGATAGGTAATGTATTGAAACAATCAACAAATGTCTTCCAAATTTTGACATTGCATCGTCGCTTGCATTCATCATAGAACCCGTAAACACGGGTGACATTGGCGCACTCGTGATTTCCGCGGAGAAGAAAAAAGTTTTCCGGGTACTTGAGCTTGTAACATAATAGAAGCAGAATCGTTTCAAGAGATTGCTTTCCTCGGTCAACGTAATCGCCAAGGAAAAGGAAGTTAGCGCTGGGAGGAAACCCGCACATCTCGAACATGCGGATTAAGTCGGTATACTGCCCGTGAACGTCGCCAACGATTTTGACAGGTGCATCGAGCTCCAGTAGTGCTGGTTGGGAAAGAAACACTTCTCGCGCCCTTTGACATATCGCTACAATTTCAGCGTTCTTTAAGCAGACGCTTTTGGTAACTTTGCCAGCATAGGCGGCGTCAAGGAGACGCTTGATGAAATCATCAAGGTCAATGTCATTGATCTCGCCCATCGCCACGCTACTCGGCTGTTCCTCCGGGGGACCATTTTGTATTAGATTTGTTGTATTCTCTCTTTTCACTAGGATCGAAGCACCGGGTTGTTGCTGCAATTGTGGGTTCGGGTTAGCAGCACCAGATGGTGGTTGATCCGAAACGTGGTCCACTTCGCCAGAGGCTTGGGCAGCACTGATATCTCCATGGCCTGTTTTCATCGATGCAGACTGTATGGGAGACGGTGGTGGCTGCGCATCGTCAAACACGGACGCTGTAGGTTCCGGTGATTGAGGACTTGCCATAGAGTCGATGCGGCTGGACTTGGACACCCCCGACTTGCTGCTTCGTCCGGATCGCACGGACGCGACATCGGATTTATCTACGAGCGTCTCGCCATTGGAGAGGATTGTGGAACTTCGCGGGCTGTCCGTCTTCCCACTCCCGGGAATCTTAGATCGGAGCGCCTTGAACGAACGCGATGAGTCCTTCGTATCAGACTTCCCAAAGGAAGGGTATGATTGGAGACCATCAGATCGATCTGTAGCCGCGGCGGCGACAGCTGAACCTTTTGGGCCTCCACCTTCTTTCGAGTTTTGGTTCCCCATGCTATCGGCTAATATTTTGAGAATTGTACTAACAAGAATGTCCGAGCCTCGTGCCTCGCAGAAGAAGTCCAACCAAGGAAACGAGTGCCCAGACGCCCACCGTCCGGTAATGGTGTATACAGATGCTATTATTCTCGTCGTTGTATTTACTGCTAGGGAGGGTGAAATAGCTGTACCAGGATGGCGAGGAGGAGAACGGAGGAGGTTTGGGAAGCCGTTGTGGCGTCCGTCTTTGTGATTCGAGGCGTGAGACTGCCTGCAAAGGGATTCGGAAACAAGCGCTGTATGGGAAGTCCCGAAGGTCTCAAGCCCTCGCGTCGGCGTTGGAACGGGGATATCGGAGGTACAGAGGTGAAGGTGCGCGTGGTGCGTGTGGTGTTGATCTATGACGAGAGCGCAGGTGGGTACCTATAGGCTATTCATCTATCTGGGTGGGCAACATCAGCTCACATCGCTCACTTCATCTGCTGTACTGAGCGCACTAGCGGTGCGCTGGAAGGAGACTTCAAAGGGGCTGGGCAATTGGCATCTGAGGTTGGCGTGAAAAATGAAGTAAATAGAAGCGATATTGAAAGATAGAGATGGCGAACGATGGAAATGCGGGGAGAAGTTTCCGTCAGGTAAGCGCTTGCGTCCTGGCGTATGCTGTGTGTGCGTATGTATGTATATGTATGTGTGTGTATGTTGTTAGTAGAGGAGCAGTCCACCTGTGCACTCGTACCGTATTGTGGGAGCTTTGACAAAGAGGCGGAAGAAGCGGCGACAAACACGGCTAGCGGGGAATACGAGTGAAAGGCATAGAGGAAAAGGAGGAAGACGTACCACACCATACCATACTCGACTGACAGCGGTCACAGGTGATAGATAGGTAGGGGAGGCGGAAAGCAGCTGCAGGCGCTAGGTATTGTCGAAGAAACCAGACAGGCCAGGACTCGGCTGCAGCACGGCGTGGCGCCAAGTATACGATGGTTGAGACTAAGCGTAGTGGACGCTATCAGCAAGGTTTCGCCGATTGAAGCTGGTCTGGGCAGAAACTGAGCTAGTCGAAGGCCCTCGGCTCTGTCATTGGTAGGTGCACGTGGGTGTTGGTTTCTAGTGGAAAGTCATGCGATCGAATCGAGTCGAGTCTGCCGATGACGATAGACAGGCAAAGGAGGCAGGCAGGCCGGCAGACAGGCAGGCAGGCAGGCAGGCAGGCAGATGGGGAGGGAGGGCAGACAAGGGACTAGTACTTGACACTATCTGCTTTCGATCACGGGCGAACAAACGAACGAACGCGCGAGCGAGCGAGCGAACGATACACGGGCGTAGTATAGGCGCCCCAGATTACAGGTAGCACCCAATATATTGGGAAGTACGAGTACGGATAGTATGTATGTAAGGTGGTAGACCGCCAAGATGCTGTGACTGTAACCGCGCACGAGGCTTGGTACGGGTTGAGTCTCAGGCTGCCGCGTTGCTTTTGCTGGTGGCGCAAATGTGCTGAATAAGGCTTGGGCCGTCGACTTGGTGGACTGGCGGACTGGTACAAATGCAGAGGTGAGACGCGATGGGTGTACCAACCAACGGTTAGACGGCGCCAAGGCGTCGAGGTCAACTTGGCGGTATTCGAATATCTGGATCTGAAAGGCTTGGGCCGTATTTGTGTATCTTGTGTATCTTGTGTATCTTGGGTATCTACTAAGTGTATCTGAGGGATGAGAAGATGCTGTTGTGTGCCTGCACGCTGCGGAGGGCGTGCGCCGTGGCAGTGATAGATGGCGTCGAAGGCGAGGGGACAATAAATATTTATTTTTTTCCCTAGGTATGATGATGTAGGTGAGAGACGAGCCGGCGACTGGCTGGATGGATGTATGTGGCCGTTAGGGTAGCACAGAGCACAGAGACCATTTACCTATCTCCAGTGCATGTACTAATGCCACCTATAGTAACCCTCCAGGCTGGGTTCCCACATGTGCACCGGAGCGAAGGCGCAGGGGATGTCTGGAGGGTTCCGTACCGTCCCCCGCCAATGCAATGCTGCTGGTACCCTAGTCCTGCCCTAGCATGAGAATGCGGCGGAACACTTGCCCAGTGGCTGGCCGTCTTCGTCTTGTGACGGGATACAGTAATAATTACCACTTGAAGGTCTCCGACTCTTGGGCAACTTGAAATCTTCAGATTCCCATCGCCTACATCGGCCTGGGCATTTGGGCGTCTGCGTCGTGGCTTTTATGCCTACCTTCAGGTAGCTAGCTTAGGTAGCTGTCAGTACCTTACTGGTGAGTTGGGCCTCTAATTATATGGGGCCATCACTTACTTACACGAGGCAAAGCGACAATGTCTCGGCTCACCTCCTCGCTAAAGTATCGTCGTCGTCTTCGTTGTCCATACATCTTCTTCTACGCTAGAACTTCTGGATCAGTCAAACAGCCTATTTTCTGGGGCACGCACAAAATATTGGAGACATATGAACCATCTACCCACTTGCAGGTTCCGAGTATACACGTGCAAGGAAGCACCTTGGAGCCTCGGTTGTACATAGGCAAGCAAGCAGGATTAGAGTGCGCAACGTGATACTGCTTGGTACCGGTAGTCTCAAGTGACGCGGTGCTTTGCAGGCTAATCAAAACTGTCATATTAATTTGTATTTGCGAGTCCCGTCGTTTCTTCGTTGTTGTCACGTCGCCACGACTCAGCTTCCAATCACGAGCCCTCAGGTCGTAAATCAGAAGGCTTCCATCCCACCTACGAAAATAAATAGATTCGATATCTTCCGGATGGCATAGTTTCTGTATCGGTGTCCTCTGAATGAGAGCCTGATCGCTCCAAGGTCGCATTAGCGTGGAGGAAACTTCCGCTACTATGCAGTCTGCTATAGGTAGAGGGAGTTGTCGGGACCTCGCAGACCCGTCGTGAAACGTAACGCCGGCGACACAGATAGGAGTTAACCACTTTTTAGGTAGCACATAACGGTATTTGTATTAAAGATATGCGAAGGAGAGTCCTCAATGCTACAGATATTTAAGTAGCTGCACCCTTTTGGACGATGTGCTCAAGGTGGAAGTTCAAAATCCGTTGGAGACGCCTACCTATTCCGAGATACGCTGAATATTTTGAAGCCTCGAGATTGCGCGAGGTCCGATGGGCACACCAGCAATATATGAGGTCTGCGAGGTGTACGTCCTTGGCCGTCGCTTGGCACAAGATCCAGAGATTAAGAAGAGCCGTTACCAGTCGTACGGGTCGTGTACTGGCAGTCGAACAATCTTGGCTACAACATCAATATCATTAGCCAAACGTAACAGGCAGGCCTGGGGTTCCTGCTTAGGCTTCACCTCACGCCAAGTACTCCTAGCATCTACCAACCACCTAATCAAGAAGAGGCCTCCCACCCAAAGTCGGCAAATCAGTGGCCATGTTTAATTAGATAATTTTTGGTGCTTGGGTATGTAATGGCGGTTGTAGTTGTTGATGTTGAATCAGCACCAACACCAAGTTAGTACAACGTCGAAAAGATATATCCTATGAAGCGCTGTCTTTAGCTTGCGGCAATGGCGGCCCTGGCGTTGCAATTGCGAAATAAAGCATGGAAATCGAAAACATGAAAATTATTCATGTACAACGACCATACTTTTCAATTGCCCAACTTTTAACTATATCTACGTATATGATTGCCCCAGCGCTGACCACAAGCTCAGCCTTACGCCGTATATATAAAACACCCCGAAAGGAAAGCTTACTCCATATCGGGTAATTTCGCTAAGGCTGGGGCCGGTCGTGCTAGGATTCTATCCCATCTCCAACTCACGCTTCATGTTATCGATAGTTTTGCGTATCCATTGTTTGTAGGTGTGCCTTGGGCGCACTTAAAGTTGATATTGATTTCAAAGTCCTCGATTAGATCCGGTAAAGATGCGGATGAAAATTTACACAGCAAGCATATTGTATCGCCTGGTGTTCATAATGATATACACTATGAAACACACACACACGACGTCGGTAGTGCTAGTGGTCCTAGTCCTGGTCCTGGTCCGTCCTGGCTGGGCTACTAGTCCAGGACTTTGCGTTTATTTTTAGATAATTACGGAGTCGTGAGTTTGCTCAGCGAGCGGGCCAGGTTTTTAGTCACGCCAGTTCGACATGCGCCACAATGATGCAGCTGGATGCTATCTCTTTAATTAGCGTTTCGGCACCAGTACATAAAAAATGGAAAACCGGGGCTATATAGATAGACAGATCTATCCAATCGGATTTCTATTCATATAAACGGATATATTTAATTCGATGATATGGTTATTTACATGCTGTTGATCAGCCCCAGTCTGTGCATGCTTGTCAACCTATATTAAATAACCTACAGGGCCTTTACTATTACGGTTTAGGCTATATAGATTAGGTCTCAATATACTAGGTTGTTAGTTAAATAAAAGTTAAGTCTAGTTTTTATAGTGGCTAAATACTTATAGCTATAGGTAGGGCTAGCTTATAATGCCCGCTAGGGCTTTACTAGTTGTTACTTTAAACTATAACTATTTTTTTTTTTAAATAACTGCTTTTAGTTATTTATTTTAACTAATATTTTATAATAAAACTATTTATAATTTATTATTTTATTATTGCTTTTAACGCTTTTAATTCGTTTTTTAGTATTATTTAGCTAGTATTATAAGCTCCGTATAAAATAGCTATTATTTTATACGTAAAAAATAAATTAGTTTTATTATATTTGCTTAATAGTTAAATTTAAAAGCTTTATAACTTATAAATATTATTATAATAATAACTTTTATAGCTTATAGTTTATTATAAAAAAGTTTTTATTATTACGCTAGTATATTTATAATATTTAGTTTTTAAGTACGTAAGTTTAAATTAATTTTTTTTTTTTATAAATAAGCTTTAATTTATTTTTAAAAGCTTTTAAACTATTAAAATAATTTTTATTATAAATATTTTAATTTTTTATTAAGCTTTATTAAAATTTAACTTTTTTTTTTTAGTTAGTTTTTATATATTTAAAAACTTTAATAAATAATTATTATTAAAAAAATTAAATACTAAATAAAAAAAAATAATTACTATAGTTATTTAGTTTTATATTAATTATAAATATTTATAGCTATTTATAATAAAATAGCTACGTTAAAATATTTATATATTAAACTTTTTATAATATAATTGCTTAAAGTTTTTGTTTGTTTTTTATTTTTATTATTTTTAGTTTTTTAATATAATAAACTTAATTATAATTTTTTGCTTTAATACTATTAAATTGTTTTATTATTTACGAACGCGTTTTTATTATTAATTTATTTTTTCGAGTATTTAAAAGTTTCCCGATTTTAATAATTAATAATATTATATTTAAAAATAATATATTCGAATATTATAGCTATTTTTATTTATATTATAATATATTTATATATATTAATATTTTTATTATATATAAATATATAATTTATTATTTAACGCGTTAATAATAATAATAATATTATAAGTTATAAGTTTAATAATATTATTAATAGTAGCTTTATTAACTAATATTGTTTATATTTTATTATAGTTTATTATATTATTAATATAATTTGGTATTAATATTATTTATTAATTTATATATTAAAGTATTAACTATAACGTGCTTTAAATTAATATATATATTTTTAACTTTTTATAATAATTTTAATATTTTAAAATCTTTAAAAGTATTACTGCTTAATATACTGTTTTTATAAAATATAAAAGGTTTTTAAAATTTGTTAATATTAAGCTATTTTATATAGTTTTTTTTATATATAATAAAATATTTAAATATTTATTAAGCTTTTAAATTTAATAATAATTTGCTATTAAATTTTAAAAACTTAAATATAGTTATAAGTTTATATAGTTTAGCTATTATAATAGTTTAACTAATTATTTTTTTATATTTATAATATTTACGTTTTAAATTATTTTTTATTAAAAAAATGTTTTAAAAATTTAATAGCTAATTAGCTAATACGTTTAATTTGCTTATATAATATATAATTTGTATATTATAATATTCGATATATTTAAAAATTAAACTATTTATATTAGTTGTTTTAATTTTTTTTATTATAAATAATAATTTATAATCGGTATATATAATTATTTTTTTTTTTATTTAATGCTTTTAATATTATAATATTAATATAATATTAAAAGCTTTTGTTTTTATATTAAATAATACGTTTAATAGTTATTTACTTTTTAAAAAAATATATTATTAAATAAATATTATTTTTTTTTATAAAAATATAGCTATATTAAATATATTTTAATATATAGTTAGCTAAAATTTATATTTATTATAAAAAGTAATTTTTAATTAAATATTTTAATTATTAATATTATAATTATTATATTTTTAATCGTTTGCTAGCTTTTTAAGCTTTTATATTTATAACTAGTTTTTTCGGTTTTTTTATTAATGCTATAAATAATACTATATTACGAATATTTATTAATTAAATTTTAAAATACTTTATATTTATAAATCGTATATTTTAATATTATTTTTAATATCGGTTTTTTTTTATTATAGCTATTTTTGTTAAGTTTATTTTAATTTTTTTTTAAAATATATAAAATTTTAAAAATATATTTTAATTAATAAATATTAAATTTTCGTAAAGTTAATTATTATATTATATTACGTTAGTTATTCGAATAATATATATACTATTAATATAGTTTTTTTTTATTTTTTTTAAATATAAATATTGTTAAATAAGCTTACTAGCTATTTTTTAAAAAGCTTTACGATTTTTTTTATTAAAGCTTAAAAATAGCTAGTATGTTATAAAGTTTAAAAAGTATAATTAGCTATTTATATATCCCGAAAATATTATAAATATTATTTTTTTAATAAAAGCTATATATTTTTATATATTAATATATTTTTTTAAAATCTATAAAAATATATTATTTATAACTTAGCTTTTTATATTTATCGTAGTGTTTAATAATAATAAGCTTTTTTTTATAATTTTATTTAGTTTTTATAATTATAGTAAAATTACTATATAATATTTTTTAATTATTAAATTAAACTTAATAGTTTTGCTAGGTTGTTTTTTGGGTTAATAATATTAGCGCGTTTATAGTTTTATATTTTTTTAATATAAATATTTAAATATATTTTAACGAATTTTTTATAGCTTTTTTTATATAGCTATATTTATAAAATAATAGCTTTATTAATAAGCTATTTATATTAATATATATTTTATATATATAATATTAATACGTTGTTTAGCTAGATTAAATAAACCGAAGAATTATTTTATTAGTTTTGTTTATTTGTTTATTATTTAAAAGTTTTTTATATTTTTATATTAAGTTATTTTTATTTTTTTTATTTTTTTATGTTATAAGTTATTTTTATAGCTATACTAGCTAATAATTGTTTTAAAAGTTCGATTAAAAATGCTTGTTAAATTTTAGTTTAATTATTTTAGTATTTTTTATATAGCGAAAACGTTGCTTTATTTATAAAATATACGTTTTTTTAAAGTTATTATTAAAAAATATAGTTTAATATAACGTTTTTAATTACGGTTTAAAGTTTTATAATATTTTTTATCGTTATAAATTAATTATAATTTTATAGTTTTTTATAACTATTAGTTTAATTTCTTTAATATTATATATAATATTTTATTTTTATAATTTATAGCTAAAGCTTTAAAGCTAATAATTATAAAATATAATAGTTTATATAACTATAATTTAAAATATTATAAATATATTATTTTTTAGTTGGCTTAAAATAAATTATAATAGTTATTATAACTATATTTTAATTTATTTTTTTTAAAGTTATTTTATTTTTTTATTTAATTTAATTATAAAATAAAGCTATTTTAAGCTTTATTAAACAAATTTTCTAGTTTTTAGTTAAGTTGTTTTTTAAGCGTTTTATAGCATTTTGTTCGAGTTTTTCGGGGTTTTTATTATTATTTTTATAAAATATATTTATTTTTATAGTTTATTTTTAAAAAACTTATATTTAGTTTTAAATTTTTTAAACTTATTAGTTAATTATTATAATATAGTATGCTTTAATTGTAATAAATTAGCCGGACTAGCTTTATAGTTTTATTATTTTAAATTATTATATTTTTTTATAGCAGTTTTAGCTAATAGTTAGTTTATTATAATTAAAATATATATTATTTGCTATTTTTATCGTATTTATTATTTAAGTTTATTATTATTATTATTAACTTTAGTAATACGGCTAATTTCCGGCTATTATATAAGTTTAAAATAGTAAACATTAGTATTTTCGGGGTTATTTTTATATTATTAACTAGCTAATCTAGCTTATAGTAAGTTTGCTTATTATATTTCTAGTAATATTATAATTATAATAAAATATTATATACTTTAAAATTATATAGTAATTTTAAAAATATTATAAATTTTCGGTTTTATAAAAATTATAATAATTATTTTTAATATTTATATTGTTTTTTTTATAATTTAGCTTATATTTTATTTTTTGCTAAAACGCTTTATATTAAACTAAATATTTAAAGCATATATAATAAGCTTATTAATTATAACGTTATATATTTATTAAATATTTCGAATATTTTTTAATAGTTAATAAAAAGCTTTTTGTAGTTTTTAAAAATAGCTTATATATATTTCGTTTTAAGCTAATAATAGTCTATAAATATTATTAAAAACTATATAATACGTTATAAATATTTATACTTAAATTATTATTTTTAAAAAGTTAATTTAAATAGCTGCTATATTGTTATTTTTAATAAATACGCTACTTATTAAAAATTACTTATTAATTTAAGCATAACTTTTTTAATCTATAGTTTAAAAGTATTAAAGCTTATATTAGTTATACTTAATTTAGCGTATTTTATTTAATATAATATAATTAGCTCGAATTAAATATAAATTAAATAATATAATTATTTTATTTTTATTTTTATATTTGCTTAGTTTAATAATATTATTTGTTAAAAATATGTTAAAAAAAATAGCTTAAATTTGCTATTTTTATTAGGTTTAAATAAAATTTAAGCTTTTATTTTTTATAAATTTAATAAAAATTTTTTAATCGTTTTTAATTAGTTATGCTATTAATTATTATATATATACTTTATTTATTTTTTTAATATTTATAAATATATAAAAAGTTTATTATAATACTTGCTAATATATTTATTAAAACTAATAGCGCTAAGTTATTATTTAGTTTTATTTTTATTTATTAGTATAATTATAGTATTATATTTTTAGTTTTATAAACTTAGTTTTCGGAAACTTTTTTTTATTTTTATTAATATAGCTTTAAATTAAATTATTTTCGTTTTTAATTAGTCGATTTGTTTAACTATATTAATTTAACGCGTTAATATAAATATTATAGCTTATTATATTTATAGCTAATAAACGTTTATTAGGTTATTTAACGCTAACTATTTATATCCGTTATAAAGCTATTTTTTATTTCGAAATAAGCTCTGTAAAATCTGCTATTATATATAAAATAAATATTAAAAGTATACTTTTTAAAATAGTTTCGAAAAATTTAATTAGTATAATCGCAAGTTAAATTTTTATAAGTTAATTAGCTATAAAGTTATTTATAATCGCGCAACTAGTTTAAATAAAAAGCTATAAAGCTATGTAAATAGCTATTTATACGTACTTATTAACTATATTAAATAACCTATAAAGCTTTTACTATTATAGTTTAAGCTATATAAATCAGGTCTTAATATACTAAGTTAGTTATTAAATAAAAAGCTAAGTCTAGTTTCTATAGTAGGCTAAATACTTATAGCTAGGGTGGGGCTGGCTTGCAGTGCCCGCCAGGGCTTTGCCAGTCGCACCCTGGAGCTACAAGTCTTCCATTTTTTATGTACTGGTGCCGAAACGCTAATTAAAGAGATAGCAATAGAAGCAACTGCCGCAGGCCGAACCTGATAACGATACCTTGGGTATGCGTGGTAATATTGCGTATGTGTTAATATGCGACAATATACTGTCTTGCTCTGGCACCTTGTGACGACGACATACATCACATATCTACTACTACTTACGTATCCGACTCCGATGGTGTATGCAACCGACTGACGTCTTCGGATTGCGGCCAATGACCTAGTTATTCTTGGCGGAAAAGACGACGCGGCCAGTCCCATAAATTTCTTTTGTTGATCTGGCAATTCGCTACACCATGAGCGTTGGCTAGTCTCTAGTTGCTGACTCGCGGTTTTATTTTGGTGTCGTGGAATTCTGCTGCGGACATATCCTAATAGCATCACCTTATGATCTTCAGGTCTATGAATATTTTGTCGGTCTGCTAGGTACTGTAATTGCGATTGATCCTACTGCAGGGCATTTGGTAAGCACTTGGAAGGGCTGATGCCGCAATTAATTTGAGACGGCAGAGTATACGGCAAAGTACAAAGAACATTCGATAACTCTTTTGAGTAATTCAAGGGTCACCCCGCATTGACGAAATGAAAGCAGTTCTGCGCATTTTGGCAGAAACAGGGGACTTTCGCTGGTTAGTATTCGGGGGGCTGAGTTTGTGCTAACAAAGCCATTGTCAGCCAGGCTGAAAGGACCTGAGCAGTAGCCTGGACCTGGCGTGCACCAAGCCCTGCAAGTTTCCTGGTTCATCGGCCGCATCGCCCACCAACGTGGCCACGATTGTGGGCCCTCTTTGTCAGGGGTCTCCAGAGCAAACACCTATAAATCCTGCGGAAAGTACCTCAAATCATTGAAATACTAATAAAAGCACCCACTAAAAGCCCGAAGCTAGGTATCGCACCTAGCATAGATACATCTGTGTTTCACAGCACTACAACCTCGGACACGATACTGCGCCACGCTAAACACGTTAGGATCTGCGCCCATCCTACATAGCTACGAAATACAAAAGAATCCCTTCCTCCGAAATCCTGTATTCAGAATTCTCTCATCATTTTCTCGCGTTCGTCATTGTCGACTCTGAATCATTTAATCCTGAAGTAGTCGTTTTTCTATCAATAACGCCTATTTGCGACCGCGACACAACACATTCGACTCAACTCTCGTTTTTGCCACAACAGATCCATTTCTGTACAAAGCTATTACATCATTCCTAACTCCTAGTACCAATCACCCTAGGACACCGACTTGAACATCTGAGGAAACAGTAGAAAAACTAGTCAACAGCTTCGGTCGTCATCAAGAAGCGCAAGAATATGGGTGTAGGGCGGTATTTCTGCGTGGCTCTGCCATTTATTCTCACAGTCGCGAGTATTATCGCTGCACTTATCGTTGGCTTGACCGGCGTGAGCAGCAACGATCTATATCTCTTCCGCATCGACGTTACAAATTTATCCATCGATGCCTCGCAATTACAAGACATAGTAAACAACGCCAGCTCGCTCGTCTCAGGTACTAAAGTGGAGGATCTTACCGACCAGATTACCGACAAAGTGGATGATGCTGGTGACGATATCACCAACAAAATTAAGGAAATCGTCGACCGCTCGCCTCTCGAGTGGCATGATACCGCCCTTTTGACCGCCAGAGATGAGAGCGCCACCGATGTGATCAACAACGTGGCCGATGCACTTAGCGGGACCGTCATTAAGGCCTCCGATCTTGGCCTGGCCAACAAGTACGACTTCACTCTTTGGGCTATTGCACCACCCCACAGGAGGGCAAGAGAAACTGCACCAAGGCGGAATTTGATTGGGCTTCTAAGGAGCTTGATTTGAGCTGGGTACAACGACTTACCGAGTGGCTGGGCTCAATGTCACTCTTCCAAGGAGCTTAACGATGGCCTAAACGCGTACAAGACCATTACCAAGTGGACCGAGGTCGTGTTCATTATCGCCATCGTCGCACTAGGTCTAGAACTTCTGGTCGGCCTTTTCACAGCATGCTCACGTGCTGTTTCATGTATTACCTGGATCATTTCTGGTTTCGCCACCGCTGCTATTATTGCGACTGCTGTCCTATTGACCGTCACGGGCTCCACCGTTATTGGTGTGGTTTTGGCTGTCTCCAAGCACTACGGAGTCAAGGCCAGTCTCAATACCAGCTTCTTAGCCGTTGTCTGGATCAGTGTCGCCTTCGCTATCGGCGCCGGTCTTTTCTGGCTGTTCTCCGTTTGCTGCTGCAAGCCGGAGAACCGCCCTTACGGCAAGCGCTCGCGTCACTTGGACGCCGAAAAGCACGCCCCAACTGGCTCTTACGCTCCTATTGGCGACAACCACAACTCTGCGTACGGTGGTTACAACTACGGCGCCCCTCAACGTGGTGGCGCTCGATCCGATCTGGCTTACGAGCCGTATTCTCATGCCCGAGTCTGAGTGGGATGTTGACAAACCTAATAACGAACGCTTGTCGTATGAGATTAGATTAAAGGTTCTATTTCATGAGTTTGCATTTGCCGGCGCTTGGTTGGGTTATGATGGGTTGGATGACCAGAGTGTGCCTGGGGGTTGCAAGAGAGTCAATATGTGCCCAAGGGAATACCCAGGGAAATTCGATAAATTCGATACCGTAATGAAATACATGATCACTTCTTACATCAGATTCAATTTTGTATTGTAGGCATTGAGTGAACCTCGTTAGTCGTAGCGAAAGCTTCAATAGCGCTAATCACGTGTTTGCGTTTTCGATACATAAGAAAGGCCCATTTGTAGAAACCATAGCCCTATCAACAACTTTTTCATAGACAAGCCATTCCTCCACGCAATACCCCTTGAAGCTACCGTTATGAAGATACTGAAGTAATGTCTCATGAGGTAAGTCCGCTTTTCCTCCGTTTAGAAAAAAAATCAACCTCTGTTCCAAGGCCCCACACCATGAGTCCCACCAAATACCTGGAAAATCAAGGATAATAAGACGCAGCGTAAAAGCTATCGCGCATGAGAGAGTATAGCTGTTCATTCATATGTCACACTCATTAACTTTTACACATTGTAGGCGGCACCTCCTGGCCGACTCCGCCGCGAGTATGTGCTAAGTCCGATCACGGCACTCGCGTTCTTGACGCTGGGTGAGAAGCAATACCTACTCGCGGCCGAAGACACAGATATAAAGGTCTACGACGTCGCTACCTCGCAGCTCTACGGTACATTACCCATCTTCCAGGCACAGCCTATCCACGGGATTTCCGTGCCTCCACCTGCTGGGGAGGACCACGACGGCTCCAGTGCTTCCAGGAGCCCCTCCCAGATCCTGGTCTGGGTGGCCATGCTGTCAAAGTACTACCTACTTGCGTCGTAGAGGATCTGGTTTTCACGCGCTCTGGAAATGTCGATGGCGGTATTCTCGAGACAACTAACTTGGTGGATAAGGTGCTCTCTGTACCAGAAGCGATAGCTCCCGATTGGATATTCGACGGCCGTATTTCGCCCTTTGAGGATGGTTGCGTCGTCTTACTCACGGCGCATAATGAGGTCATCCAGGGGCATGTGAGCACAGACCAGAAGACGCTTGTTTTAGGACGAGTACAGTCCCCTTCGCGGCCGATTTTATACTCGGGAAACTTCTTCTGGGTCGACAAGGACTGCGTGCTCGTGGCTGCCGGAACTGTGTTTGGTGAGATCGTGGTTTGGAAGTGCCATCTCAATTCTAATGCTAGCACGGATCGCTGCGATCACGGTGCTGGGGTAGGTCTTGCACAGGAAAGGAGACAAACGGCAGGCTGCGAGGTGCTGTTCGTGTTCTCGGGTCACGAAGGTTCGATTTTCGGCGTTCACATCTCACCCGAAATTGTCACGGCTTCTGGGGAAACGATAAGATTGCTCGCGAGCTGTAGCGACGATAGAACGATACGGATTTGGGATATTACAGAACGAAGTGATGAAGCTACGAACGGCGACAACGAGTACGGGGCGCAAATCTCAGACGCGAGACAGACTGGGTATGGTGATTCTATAGTCGGCTCGATAGGGCTAGTCAACAGCCATTCGAGGTGCGTGGCGATGGCTATGGGCCATATATCGAGGATATGGCAAGTTGAGATCAAAAGCCCTGGTGTCCTTTCCAGAGAAGACTTGGTTGAGGTTTATTCATTTGGGGAAGATAGTACGATGCAGAAGTGGCATCTCCAACTCAACATAGGGGCAGAGGTGGATTCAATAACGCCTGAAAGGGGGGCATCAAACAGCTCCAGTCGACCTCCCTCTAAATTAACACACCATGAGACCTTTTCTAATCACAGCGGGAAGCAAATTTGGTCGCGCGCTATCGTTGCTACTAAAAACGGCCTTTTGATCGCTACTGGCGGAGGGGATGGCAAGGTCGCCCTGATCGACGCCGGCCATTGCCCCGGTCAACTGAAGAACTTGACGTATCTCCGATGTCTCTTATTGAAAGCTGCCAACAACAAAACCACGGAAACACCCCTTCTCTCTCAACCTATAAACATGGAAATGGAAAAGAGCTGTTTCAAAGCTTTACGTTTATCACAGATGACAAACTACTCATCACGACAAGGTCAGGTCGCGTATTTCTCGGAAGCTTTGACAGCAGCAGAAGAGAGTGGAAAGAACTCACGATCCCTGATGACATTCGAAAGACTATCCAATCATACACCATCCTTAGAAGTTCAAGAAGAGCCGAGACAGCTTTCATTGGAGCCCCAACGGCGAGCTATTTTATTATAATGAAGCTCGTAATGATTCACTTCAGTCATTCCACAAAGCAGAACGAAAGATTACGGAGATTATCTGTCTTTCTGATACCTCGGCATCGGCCCCTCATACGGGTCACGACTCTGTCGGAGGACTCGATAGATATGTCGAACTCTTTGTTACAGTGTTCGGGAGTATGGAGGCGGAACTTCTCCGTCTTGACCAAAATTACACTTTGGTAGAACGAACAGAAATCACTGTACCCGATAAATTCATTGTAACGAGCGCCGCGTGGTGTCATGACTACCTCATCCTCGGATCTAGGAATGGAAGCATGACTGTTTTTGACCTGGCCACCAATGGGAGTCATTCTCCTATTCTAACCATGGAAGTTAAAATCGGCGACAAGATCACCTCTATTCTTCCCTTGCCGCGGCAGTCAGAGTACTCGCCACTCCATTTCCTCACGACCGCCCGCGACGGGAAGTACAGAGTCTACGAGATCCTCAACACGACATGTACCTTCCAACTCCGCCTACTGCACGAGACGAAGCCGCCATTCGGACCCCTGATCGAAGGGGCATGGCTATTCGACGAGCCAGGCGGGCAACGCGACCTCATGCTCAGCGGATTCCGCGGTAAGTACTTTGTCGTCTGGAACGCGACGCAGCAGCGCGAAGTCGCGACATCGACTGCGGCGGCGCCATCGCGTGTTCGACCAGGTGCAGATCGGGGAAACCCCGAAGGTTTCAGGTTCGCCTGCACCAAGGCGTCGCAGATGAAGATCTTCTCGCAGACGCGCGCGCCGCATCTCCCGCTGAAGGTTGGCGGGCACGGCCGCGAGATCAAGGCCGTCTCGGTATCGGGAAGTATGTCGCTACGGGTGCCGAAGACACCATGATTCGCCTATGGGAGCTCCGTGGGAGGAACCGATGTCTGGGACAGCCGAAGTTGGGCTGCGTGCTTGCCTTGGAGAAGCATAATACGGGCATCCAGAAACTGAAGTGGGCCAACGATCAATATCTCTTCAGCAGCGGTGGTAACGAGGAATTCTTCGTCTGGCGCGTCACGGCGCTGGAGAGCAATATCTGTCCGCTTGGTGTCGTCTGCGAAGCCGTATTCCCCGATCGTACCGAAGTAGGCGATTTACGGATTACGGACTTCGACGTGCAGTGCTTGGGCCATGATGTTAGCACCGATGATGAAGCTAGAGGCACCGACATCAAACCAGGGAAGCCGCGGACGGAGCCGAGGTTCTGTATCACTATGACACTCTCAAATTCTACGGCACAGAGTTATATTTACTCCGTGCAAACAGGATTCCAGCTGTTGGGCAGACGGATGTATACCGGCGCATGTCCTACGCAACTTAGACACCTAAATTTCACGGACGGATATTACCGCAGGTCCTGACGGCCGCCACGGATGGCCACCTTGCCATATTTACAGACATCCTTCCCTAAGGATGAAAGTGAGGATTCGAAAGATATACTCGTCACGAAACTCCACCAAAGCACCGTAAAATCACTCGACATGCGCAGCATCGCCACAGATGACGGGACGTCGTATCTAGTTGTCACAGGGGTGACGATGATGCAATTGGAGTAGTACATCTCTGTCGTCCCGCGGCAAAAGGAAGTCAGTATGAGATCCGCAACAAATCGATCGTGCGCTCAGCGCACGCCGCCGCAGTGACTGGCCTGGGAATAGTGCGGTTCGAGAATGGAGACCGGGATGCGGTGGTCGTCACCACTAGCAACGATCAGCGCGTCAAGACGTGGCGACTAGTTAACTGGCAATCTGCCTCCTTACGGATTCAACTGCTTGATGATAGATATAGTGGTGTTGCGGACGCAGGGGACTTAGAGGCCGTGGGGAGTACTATATAGAGGAGGACGGAAGTCACCCAGATAAAAAATATGGAGCGAGGGTCTTAGTTGCTGGGGTTGGTATCGAGGCCTGGGATATTTCTGGATAGTATTAAGGAATGTGACCCTGCTTTAAATAAAAAAGTCTTGTTACTACTTATACCAACGACTAAAGATATGCTATATTTCTAGTAAGGCAATACGCATGTGCGATTTGGAGTTCAATAGTAGCTACTGTAAATGTTGAAATACTAAGATAAGGATTAGATAGACATGAACGAATTTCTAGCAATCTCTTCGCTGAAGAAAGCTTTTATATATCGGTGTTGTTGTGTCGAGTTTTGGCCGTCATATCTATTATGGTGGTGAGCCAGTCGAGTTTGGAGATCCACCCCCTCTATATGCTAACTCCTTAGCAATGTCTAATACTCGCGCAACGGAAACTTTAATCGTAGTTTTCATGACCTAAGTTGAGTAGGTTACTTGCTTCACAAATCATGAAGTTCACAGAGGATCGGGCGAGAACATTTGTACTTGTCCTCTGGTAGTTTTGTTCAACATGAAGTTGTTCTTTTTTGGTCTGCCCTCTTTCGCGGGGTATTCTCGTAGTCTAAGGAGCTTACCTTATCATCGGCTTTATATGCTTATCGATAAGCTAATCAAGCTTAAATATGGAGCACCAGACTTATCGTTAGTTCGTACTGCATGGTGCCACAGCAGTTGGGGAAGAGGGGAGCTCCAAGCACCCCAAAACCTTCAGAAAAGCGTCTCAAAATGAGTAACGCAGCAGCCCGAGCTTTGCTTCGTCAAGGACTTGCGCGGTCTCAGGTGGGAGAACGTAAGTCTGCTCAATTGGCCAATTGATCCCTCAAATTACCTCGCTCAGCCTCGTGACAGTAGCTACGACGTAGCACGTGCAAGCATCCTGAACACCCGACCGACATGTGAGCTATCAACTCCCCGACCACCACTGCAGAGTCGTCGCCATATCTCTTGCAGGGCACGAGGGCGTTTCACGCATCTCCCACATCCCATAAAAAGAAGAAAGAAGAGACCCAGAAGCCGGGCGCGGGAAGACGGCAGAGAAACCCGCCAAGGGCGCCAAGAACAGTAGCAGCGGCGACGTCGACGCAGACGATGGGCCGAAACACCCCCAGCCGGACCCCGAGGAGCCCTCGACTTCGCCGACGTCGAGTCCCGTCTCCAGAAGCATAGCGAGCACTTCAAGGCGTCGCTGAAGAAGATGCACACGGGCGGGCGGTTCGACCCGGACATCATCGGCTTGCTCCCCGTGACGGTCGACAAGAAGACGGGGGAGTCGTACCAGCTGTGGGAGCTGGCGATGGTGGTGCCGCGCGGGGGCGGACGGTGTCACTGCTAGTACACGAGAGCATCTACGTGAAGCCCATCATGAGCGCGGTGCAGGCGAGCCCGGACTACAACCAGCAGCCGCAGCGCGACCCGGAAAACGAGTTAGAGCTGATCCTCAAGATCGAGCCGAGAAGCCCGAGGACCTCGTCAAGAGGATCAAGGCCGTCGCCCACGAGTGGCGCGAGCGCATACGCGCCGTCCGCCAGAAGAGGAGCAAGCAGCATGTCACCTGGGGAAGGAGGGCCTGGTGCTCGCCGATGTTAGGAAGACGGCTGATAAGGAGCTCGAGAAGATCATCAAGGCTGCTGTTTCTGAGGTTGATGAGGCCGAGAAGAGCACTCTCAAGCTCGCCGAATCGAAATAGAGTGGTGGGTTTATGCACTCGTCGTGCACATTCTAGAAAGATAGGGGCTTAGTTGTATAGCATTGTGTTGCCTGGAAGCAATATTGCGCTAGAGACGATATAAATCGGATACCAGACGTGTTAGTGTACTTTACATTGTATGGTTGCTCCTTTATAAACATGGTATCCTACAGATAGGTGTCAGAGTCTTGATCGAGTTGTCTCATGAACACATCCATCCTCGGTGTCTCGCATCGTCATTGTTCATTCCATCAAAGGTGCTGTCTTCGCATCTTATGTCTTTGCCCTTGCTCCAGCGGCAACTTGCGCAGGCCCCGTGTTACCACCAGGCAATAAACTCCTAATCTTCTCCTCGATACGTCGTTGTGCATCCGTATTCCACGTCCCATCCTTCCTGACGTAGTTCCGCACAGTACCAAGTGTAGCCTCAGCGAACGTAGCCTTGCCAACCGAATCTATGAGTTCCACATACTCCGGACCTTGGTATGTGCCGAGCAGTGCATCTTGTAGAACCGCATCTTTGGTCTCCTTGGGGACCGGCGCGAAAGCTTCCAGCCCCATCACGTCCGCCGATAATTTCTTCATTTCCTCGGTCGGGAAGAATACGCCAGTGTCCGCTTTGTATCGCGTCCACATGTCGTCCGAATTGAGGGTATTGAGCGGGTGGAACGGCTGACCGCCACCGAGGATGCGTGCCTGGCGTATCACTGTCTCGTCTTTCGCGACTCTCGAGTTGGCCGTCGCCACGGCGGGGCCCCAGCCCGCGAGGTCGCCTATCGAGATCGAAGGGTCGAACTGGTACAGCTCACCCATCGCCTTAGCCTCCCGCATGGCGATGACATCTTCAGACCAGTCCATCCACGAAGTATCTCTTCCGTTGTCCTTTTTGTCGTCTCCCGACCTCTACCACGGCCGCCTCGTCCCCGCCCCTCGCGCCGCCGCCCCGTCCACCCCGTCCACCTCGTCCACCACCGCGCATGAAGCCACCACCGCGCATAAAACCGCCTCTGCCCCCAAAACCACCCCGCAGTCCGCCACGGATGATGTTAGGACCGCCGGGGGAGGACGAGATGGAGGCGGAGTCGGACCGCAGATCGAGCTTTCTGAAGATGGTATTTGATTGCTGGGGGCGTTTTTGTGGTATGGTATCATTGTTCATCTCCACGAGGTCAGAAAAGGCAGCGGCGGCGCGTTGCCTCCCCGTCATCCGCGGGCCGTTGCCATTGTCGTTGTCTGGGAGTGGCGCTGCGAGTTGCTGGGCGGTGGAGAATGCGCGCAGAGACGCCGCGATTCCGTCGGTGACTCGGCTGAGATCAGCTCTCGGGCGGCCGATTGCCGACTTGAGGGGTTGGCGTATCATCGGCTTAATTGGTGTGGTTTGTGAATTTGGGCGCTGCTTGAGCTGCCGTTGGAAATTTTGAGGATTCACCTACCTTAGAGCCGCTCGCATAGGTGGACCGATTCTGGGCTGCGTATGCACTAAAACGAGTATGCCATGTAATGAGGTCACTCCCACGACCTCCATTGGACCCTGGGGCTACACAACATTGAAGCAAACACTTATAAACCAACTTAGGCATTGCAAGGACATTAGACAGTAACAAGAATGTAGACTTCATGTAATATCATTTTCAAGCTATTTTTAAGGTATCATTTCTTCGTAATATTTCCCTTGGTACCGAGTTTGTCTCTAACTCTGCAGCGGCTTGCCCATGCCACCATACGTGATCATCTTGATATGCTGGTATTCTTCTATGCCGTACCTAGATCCCTCCCTGCCAAAGCCAGACTGCTTGACACCACCAAATGGCGCGGCTGCGTCAGAGATGAGACCCGTGTTAACGCCTACCATGCCAACCTCCAGCGTTTCTGCTACGCGATTTATCCTCTCCAGATCCCTGGAGAAGAAGTAACCAGCCAACCCAACCTCGGCAGCGTTTGCCAGGTCAACGACCTCCTGCTCGGTTTCAAAGGGGAAGAGGCCGGCAACAGGGCCGAACGTCTCTTCGCACGCGATAGCCATGTCTTTTGTCATGTTTACGATGACAGTAGGTTGGTAAAAGTTCGACCCGAGTTCTGGCATCTTCTGGCCGCCCACGACGACTTTGCCGCCTTTCTGCTCTGCATCTTTCACGTGAGATTCGACCTTGGAAATAGCCCGTTCGTGGATCAATGGACCGGGTAACGCCTTCGTCGAAACCGTGGCCCACCTTGAAGCTCTTAACCTTCTCGGCGAATTTCCTGGCGAACTCGTCGTAGATGCCGCTCTGGACGTAGATCCGGTTCGCGCAAACGCATGTCTGACCCGAGGAACGGAACTTGGACGCGACAGCGCCAGCAACCGCGGCATCGACGTCGGCATCATCAAATACAATGAATGGTGCATTTCCACCCAACTCCATAGATAAGATTTTCAGAGTCGATGACGCCTGCTTCACCAAAAGCTTCCCAACGCCCGTAGAACCCGTGAAAGAGATCTTCTGGATTGTAGGGTGCGTCGTTAGAGTCTCACCCACTTCGGGGTATTTTTGTGCGCAGTCACAATGTTCACGACACCTTTCGGTATCCCAGCTCGGTGAGCAAGCTCCGCTAGCGCCAGAGATGTGAACGGGGTCTCGCCGGGGGCCTTGCACACTGTCGTGCAACCAGCGGCGAGAGCAGGGCCAATCTTGCGCGTGATCATCGCGGCGGGGAAGTTCCACGGCGTTATCAGCCCGCACACCCACAGGCTGCTTCAACGTCACCACTCTGTTGCCGGGCACGGTGGCCGGTATCGTGTCGCCGTACGACCTCGGAGCCTCTTCGCTGAACCATTCGAAGAACTGCGCGGCGTAGTTAACCTCGCCCTTGGCATCCGCAAAAGGCTTGCCGTTCTCTAGAGTGATTAACCTCGCCAGGTCCTCCGAGTTCTCCATCACCAGGTCGTACCATTTCCGCAATAACTTCGACCGCTCGCGGCCGGTCTGGGTACGGAAGGACTTGAATGCCTCGGCGGCCGCGGCGATGGCCTTCTCTGTGTCATTCGCGCCGAATTCGGGGCAAGTTCCGATGAGCTTTCCCGTCGCGGGGTCGTGGACCTCGAAAGTCTTGCCCGAGGAGGCTTTCACCCATTCGCCATTCACGTAGCACACGTCTGTCTTGAATAAAGAGGGGTCGTTGAGCTAGAGCGGTCAATTGATGAGTTAATTCTTTTTCTATACTGATGCGAAGTACTTATGACTTAGGAACGCTCACCTTTGGGGGTATTGTGGAAGCTAATCTCGAAGCTACTAACGGAAGACTGCTTCTCTGGAACTGTGATCTGATTGCAAGCCGCGTGGCATATGCGCCGCTCTTTGTAGAGAGCGTATCAACGCCATGATGAGCAATTAACACGCCAAGTGATATTGGCGGGTATATTTCGAGAGAGGGAAGATCTGGTCTGGATAAGGGATAAATACAAATGTATCGTATCCAGATCGCTACCCAGAACGAATTGGTCCAGTGAATAGTGTGTTATCGAAACTAAATTCGATGGGAGCTCACAAGCTTATCCCGAATAATGACGTTTTTTCTACCCCAGCCGCATCTAACGACATCGGCACGGGCTCGGCTATCGAGGGCTGAATTTTGTACTATACCCCTTACAGTCGAGGGAGTCTCGGAGTTAAACAGAGCTCTTCAGCGAATAGTGCTTATGCATAACATTCAATCCTCCGTTCATCCCATGAGGCTTGTTTCACTTTAAGCCGTGAACAGTGTGTACATGGATTTAAAACTTCAATTGAGAGTTAAGAAAGAAGGCTGGAATATAAGTACATATCTACATCTCCTTACAAGTAACGCCAAAAATGCAAACGCTCATTGCAATGAGTCTAGACAGAGTGAGCTGTGCTGCACCGGTATACCAAATAGATATATTCCCCGAGTTACTACCGGGACCTTCCCCCATAGATCTCGGCACTGATAGGTCTGGTGTAGATCCACGACGCGGCATGCTAAGCTTATGTCGGAAATCTTCTGTTCCCCGCATCCTATCCCGCCGGCGTGCCGCCATCGAGAGTGCATGATGCTACCCCAATAGGGAAGCTCGTGTCACTACATCGCTACATCTCTGTGCGACTCTATCATGGGTCGGGAAACAAGGCAAGGTCGGAAGAGAATTCAGTCCAGGGATGGGTAAGTGAACATGGGGGCCCACGAACCTGGCTTCTCATAATAAGGCCTGGTGTATAACTGTTCGCAGCAATCTCCATCCAGTAGTTCTCCGGCCCCTTTGTCGTACTGCATCGACCCTCGACACCTCAACAGTAGTCAGAAAAGCCAGGTGGTTGAATTACGAATGCAAACTCTTACCATAGAACGGTAGAACTCGACGGCATCATGGCTGCACTCATCTGCCTGCTGGCGCTGTCCGGGTCGCGGCGACGGCAAAAGATTGTATCGGATGCGTCGCTGCACCCGTCGATAGCTGCCGACATTACGTGGGCGAACCGCTCGACGGATTCGTGAGTTTCTCGATCGAATTTGCATCGTTTCCCGACTTGCAGGCAGGTCATTTTCTACACCGTTTTCCCGGAACTCTCATGGCTTACATGTAGCAGGAAACTCATCAAACCCAAATAAGTTTTCAAACAACTTGCTTAACAACTTAGGCTATCTCACCGGAACAAAACCGTACATCCGGGTGGAAACACGCAGGACTATGCGATATACAATGCGAATCTAACGATTGCGCTGAACGGCACGGTCAATGCGACGCGATCGCCAGACTACCCGACCACGATTGAGATCGGGCCTTCATTCTTCGAGTCTTACACAACATGGCCGAACGTGAAATATAGCCATGGTTTCAACATGGGAGGTAACCACGACGATAGGCAGTGGGCAACATTGATACAGACGGCGGCGATCGCCTGCAAGACGCTGGGGAGGGACAAGTTAATATTGGTGGGAGTATGCAATGAGCCGGATCTCTTTGGAACGAGCGCGCAGGGACCGGGCGGCCGGCGAACTACAACGAATCCGATTATGTGACGGAGTGGCTGGCTGCCACTCGAGCTATCAAGGGTGTTCTCTCCGAAACTTGCCCTGACTTGTTGGGCAACGACACGTACGGATACCTCGCGCCTTCGTTCGCGGGTATTGGGAATAGTTTAAAGGCACCGCGTGCATGGGCGGATGGCCTCAACTCGGATGGAACTGTGCGATACTTTTCCACGCACAAGTGAGTTGTCCTTCTCCCTTATAACCGCGAGTGGTCTAGCACCTATATTCCTCCAATATGTCCAGAATTCGAGCCGAGACGGTTAACTAACGGCTTCGCCAGCTACATATCGGGAGCGACCTCGCCAGGCGTGACGTTACAAGAACATGATGAATCACACACGCACACGTTCGAGCGTGGACGCCCACGTCGACGAATTCGCTCAGATCTCAGCCACCGCGCCGGGCCTGCGGCAGATCATGGGCGACGAACTCGCTCTATAACCAGGGAAGCCGGGGCTGTCCAACTCCTTCGGCGCCGCGCTCTGGGGCATCGACTTCAACCTATACTGCGCCAGCGTCGGGATCGGGCGCGTGCACATGCATATGGGCACGAACTACCGGTACGCCTCGTGGCAGCCGGTCACCACGGACCTCGCGGTCGCGGGGACCAAGGCGCCGTACTACGGCAACGTCGCCGTGGCCGCGTTCCTGGGAAACCTGCGGATCGAGCCCGTGCGCGTCGCGCACCTGGACCTCGGGCGCGCGGGCGGCGGGAACGCCACGGAGCCCGCCGTCGGCGTGCAGGACGCCGCGTACGGGCGTACGTCGACGACGCGCTGACGCGCATCATGGTCATCAACATGCGCGCGTACAACTACACCCTCAACGGCACGGGCGAGCTCGACGCGCCGAACCGGCGCCGCGCAAGGTCCGCACGTACAGCTTCGGCGTCGACGGCTTCGCGGACGGGCGCTCGGCGCTCGTGCGTAGGTTGTATGCCAACGGGAGCGATGCGATCACGGCATCACGTGGGATGGCGTTAGCTATAACTATGAGTTGGATCTGGGCAAGCCCGTGCGCTTGCGGAACGTCACGACGGGGAGAAGGTCTTGGTCAAGAATGGCGTTGTCGAGGTCACTGTTCCGGACTCGCAGGCTGTGGTGCTGGATTTGGGGCCGTTTGAGTCTGTGACGAGGTGTAAAAAATATGTATTTAGCTAGATAGCATAGTGGCCATTGTCTTAATTAAATAACTTGAACACCGAAACTTGATGATATCAGTGATAGAAAAATCCGTAGCGAAACATGCATCGGACACCCATCTTATGTACATTCCTGATTCCATTGTCTACGCACTCGTTTTGGCAACAGTTATGGGTGCGTTCTCTCAACAGGAGACAGCAGGTAGTGATCTTCTGACTTTGTTGAATCAATAGACTATACCCAGTAGCTGGTATACATTTATATAGGGAACGCGCGCCAAAACTCCGTCCTAGAATCTTCTCCGGTAGATATCCGTACAAGTCCCACGCAAAGCCCACCGCTAATCGTCATCATCAACATTAATCAAAAATGTGGTATCCAAAATATCATCGCCTCTCATCCATTGTCTCACTACCGAGACATGTTCTTCTCTTCATCTTTCGTTGTTTATTCGAATTTTTTTTCTTGCGGAGTTATTGTTGCTGGCGCGCAGGATTCTTCCTGTCTAGGGTATTGAATGCCGTCGTCCGCGGGTGTACGGCATGAGGCCCGTTCGCGGGGTCGCGGGATCGACTGCATCTCCCAAGACGAGCCCTTCCTATTTCCGCCGCGAGCGGCTCGTCGTCTTCGTCGTCGGAATCCCAGTCTCTCGTGTCACGCTCGTTCGGCACCATGGCCCAGATGGTGAGGCCGAGGTTGACGAGGGTTACCACGCTGTTTTTTAGGCATTGTTAGAAAATTGAAGGAATGGCTAGGTAGGTTCGGCCGAGCTATTCCGGCTGTGGGGAAGACTTACAACATGAGTGAAAAGGCGGCAAATGTGCCTTTTGCGGTAGTGCAATACCCCTGGATCTCAACATTCGTGGCGACGCTACATGGCTTCGCGATGTACCAGGCCACGCGGCTCGGGCGGGTGGGATCTAGTAGTCTGGGCCTGCCTGTCCGCCGAGGCTGGTGGCATTAGGGCCACGAATGCGATGTTGATGGCAGGATGATGATGGGGAACCAGAAGTCCATGATGATGCCGATCAGCCTCGTGATGAGGAAGAAAAGGCTGATGATGGCGATCGCGACATTGTAGTCGGTTAATCTGGGTGGCGGCAAAAGTTAGGATTGGCGCTTATAAGGAAGGAATCGGGAAACTCACGTGCTTGACCATACGAAGGGAATCTTGGGCGGCGCTCGTCCGTTGGCGTAGGCGAACTGGATGAGTGAGGGTTCGAGTTGAAGCCCAGCTGGTAGCCCGCCCTCCATAACTTGGTGCGGTTGCATCTGGTTGGGCGAGCGCGGTGAGGACCAGGAGAGTGACGGTCAGCGCAAGCTCGACGATCATCATGATCCACATGGCAGCCGTTGAAGGCCATTTTCTCTTCAGTATCCTATACGCCATGGTGAAAAGGATGATGTGCGATATGTTTCGCCTCAGGACATTGATCGTCTGAAAGTAATGGTGAATGTCGCGACTGAGCTTCGCGATACTTTTCGAATCTCCTCCCTCAATTCACAACCTGACGTGAGGGGTCTCCGGACGTCTTCGGGGCCAATATCGTTGACCTATCACTTGCGTCGTTCACATCAACTCGCTAAATTGACAACTTTCTCAGTGATATCAATTATGTCGTCGGTAACAAAAGATCAGTCGTCGGTCATTCAGTCAGTCAGTCAATCTGACCTTCAGAAAGATAGGGTCGAGGCCGACCGACCTCCAACTTTGGGGGTCACCCATTTTAAGAAATGGCGGCCGGCGGCATAGGCCAAGCACCAGCACCAGCAAAGGCGTGCAGGTTAATCACAGACTTCTGGGGTGGTGATATGTTGGAGGTGGGCCAATGAGAGTAGACGGCGATGAGGTTAGGAGGACTTGTACAGCCATAAGCGCCGAGCTGTGGTCTATTGGTGAACCCAGGGACCACACAATGGCGCTTCGCTCTCGACGCCCCGGTCTGCCGTCTCGGGATTGGTCCTCGTCGACCGGGGACACGAACACAGATTCACCAATCATCGCCCGACTTACGAGACCGAGCTATCTTGACCGGGATGACTATTCGTTGGTTCTAACCAACCTCTTGAGAGAGCTGTGATACTTGCTCAAGCCAGAGACTTAAGCACCCCTCGTCCCCTGTAGATCGTCCCGCACTCGGCTCTCGTTAGCTCAATTGATGTTAAATCATTATCGCTTTCTAATTCCTCATCTATCGCGCTGAAAACGACCAACCTATCGATCAATGCAATAGCCGTCGATTGACCCAAATATTTGTGTACTTCTGGATAATACCAACTTCTTGTTTGTCTCAGCAAGGTGAGTAATATTCTAGGCATCGTTCTTCGAGACTATCCACGTTCGCCAGAGTATGTGCATAAGCAGCTTACACTATGTCGCACACCCCCAATCTCTATAATTAGCCGGCCTATTGAACTGCATACCTACACTACAAGTCGGTAGGCTAGATGTGCATAGTAAATGTAGCGCAGCTATCTTGCAAAGACATTGAGCCACGGCGCACTCGGCAAGAGTCGCAAACAACACCATGCATTTTTGCGAATTTGTATCGTTGTGTTGGGCAATGGTACTCATCGCGCCTCATGCCCTTTAGTTGCTAGACTTAGCTCCCTCGACCATGTGTTATTTTCCTTTGCTAGCAAGCAAGTTGGTCCTAGGGCCGTCTACTCCTCCTGTCTCTTCTTATAGCAGCTATCTTTGCCATGGCGAAGTCGATTGACCACCTACGCACAGGTAGTAAGCAGCTATGATAGCCTCATGTGTGTTGTGGCTTCTAAATACTTGTTTAGTTCTGTGTAGTATACACAACCCCCCTGTTAACTAATATAGGCGAAAATGAAGAATAACTGGATACAGATAACTTTACGATTACGAGCCAGAGAATGTTTGCTTTAGCGTAGAAATTCGTATTAACCTGGTTATTAGACCTAGGATGTCTATATATCATGAGTCGACTTATGGGAAGAGTTCGTCGTCATTGAGGTACTTATAAAATGAATGGCTTCAGTCTTGGGCCGGATATAGCACGGTCGTAGTTATGGTAAGAAGCAATTTATTTCTTCAGCGTCCCGGATCCTCGGTACTGGGGTCCCATGTCAATCGTTTCTAATAGTAACAGCGTTAACTACGCCCATCTTATGTGTATTCAGGAGTTCGAGGTATCGCGAGGACTTAATACCTGAGTTACTTAACAGATCCTCAAAAATTCTCTAGCCTAGGGAGTAGCTAAGGATCAATTAAAACCTGCGGCAGACTTGGTCGCCCTAGGCATCGACATCAGATGATTTTCTATTTAGCCTACATCTACTACTGCAGCTAACACTACACTACTATTATTCTACGTTAACACGCTAGCATTTCTGTCGGCTTCTCGACATGTGCATATACTACGAAATTTCTTAGGTAGATATTAGCCAGCCTAGTGGTAGGAAGGGACACCATTATTTTCTGTCAATAAACTAAGTGTGTGAGAGGCTGTGAGAATTTTTTTTTCGTAGTCAGCACGAAATGTCAGTTGCCAGTAAACTCTCGAATTGATTTGTTTATTCAAGGCTACATTTATCATGGGTCTGAAGGTGCCTGAGGACTACTGGACAATTAATTGCGGGGCTATAGTTTGTTTTCCCATCAAGTGTATCCATAACTATTCAACTCATCAACCTATCTTGTTTTGCTCTCCTCGAGCAGGTCGTAGCGGCTTTCAGCGATTTCGACAGCACGTGTTGTAACAATGAAGATCGGTCGATATGCAAGGCTCGTTAGATAGAATGGATGACAGCTTAGCTCCATTATAAATCTCGTCTGTGCCAACTTATTTGTATGACGCATTTTCAGCCCAAGTGGCAGTTTCAAAGCGGACCGATTTGTTGACTGGAAGCAACATGACTGCTGCGCAGGATCGGTCGATCCCTTTCCCCATATGGTCCGTAGTGGTCTTACGGGCACTGTTACGGGAACGGGATTCTTACTTGCGCAGCCCGACTTTCGGTTACCTTTGTGGTCGTCTAATGGGCAGACTCAACGCCTTGTGCCAAATTCGATCGCTCTAGACTCGGGGATCAACTAGAACTTATGGGGCAGGGCGGACAAGTTCGTGTCACACGGCATTTGTTCCAGACAAGCCATATTCTTCGTCACAAAACCACGCACGCACTATAAAGAGACACGCAGGCGCCAAAAAATGAAGCATTGATGGTACTAATTGCCGGAGAGAGCTGGGGGTTGTGTTGCTGTTGATGTTGGTATTGTTGTTGTTGCTGGTGCCGCTGTTGGACTATACTACACTACAATGCGATGGATGGATGTATTGAAATGCGGTTTTAAAAATCGCATGGGATATGTCTCGGGAAGGATGCGAATTCACAAGCTTACGAAAATCAGGTGAGTCGGCTATGGTATTCCCGCCTATCCCATCCTACACGTGTACTTACTAGGTAGTTGGATGCCGAGAAAATATTGGGGACCCCCTATCAAGTGCTTATTACATGCACCCTACAGAGGATCTGGTGTGCTCTGAGGTACAGGGCTCTGTTTATCTACCTACCTGGGTAAAGCACTGGCATGTTATCACGATCATTATAGTGTATCTCTACTGTATACTAGTACATATTACATATTATTGCGTCGCGGAACATTGTTGGAAAAGTTCGCGCTGTTTCTCTACCCTGGTTACAGGGCGTGAAGTCGGATTGGCTTGTTGCCAATTTCAAATCTTCAAACAAGAAGCTGAACGCTTCCCGAGCGAAAGGGAGTTAGGTGTATAATGTAGTGTATGTTATGGGTTCGTCGCCATCAAGCACACCTTGCACGAAAGTAAACACCCACTAGGAATAGCATGACTTTAGATTGGCTAGGCGGCGAATACCTACATAGTAAGTCGGGCTTCGTCTCAACACAACTTTGGCTTATTATCTGAAACCTATCCGGAATACGATGGCGAGCACGTACAGAGCAACAGTGGAGAGTGAGCCCAAACATTGTTCTCTATTATCAACCACAATAGCCTGTGCGTGAGGGGAAGTGATCTGATGGCCCAGCAGCTATCATGAATAGTGTACAATACTTGGTAGCCAAGAACTTAAGTGGGATTGGGCTCATGGCGCTCTTTGATGACTTCTATCCTACCAAGGTTCTTGTGAATAGAGCGGCGCTTTAAACACCACGAGTGTGTACTGGGTCCCTGTGATGTCTAGTAGATCATTCTATTAAGAAAGCTGTCTCTATACAGGACAGACGAACTATAATATAAACACACTTTATCTAAGATATTATTACTAGGTACATACCTGTTAAGGACCTTGTTAGCATTAATCGTGGGAGGAGCTTTGTGTCCATCCCATGTGCACTGCGACAAGGTGGTAGGTGTATTGGATAACGTTACAGGTACTATGCAGATGACAGGCCCGCCTAAGTGGTCCGGTATACAGTAAGGTGTGTACTGTAGGGTGTCTTTGCACGGTACCTGTTTATTAAGTGGGGTGGCTCGAACAACACCTTTAACCTGTCTTCTTAGTGAGGAGGTCTAGATAGATGCGACCATGACTTCTGCTGCAAACATTCGACCACTATGACGTCGCTATCTGCTGCATGGTACGTATCTGCAACTCGTGGGCTGTAGCTTTTCTTACACGGTAGGATTTTTACCTACATGTAGCAGAGCTTTCGCTGCACCCGACGTTGAGATATATAGGTAAGCTTGCGTTGCGGGTGGATAGCGGACGTGGTCGCTTTAAGCCTATACTGAAGTTGACAAGCGATAGGCGATCATTTATATACTTGTAGTCTAGTCTGCTGCAAATAATCACCGGTGATCATCGATCGATTGTCGCACAAAAACGACTTCTGTCACGCCAAGACCACACACCTGGGAGGCTTTCTCAGCGGGCACTGACAGAACCACTAACAGAACCACTGACAAAAGAGCATGCTAGAAAACCAAATTGTTACCTACGGCACGGTCTGGTAGGTATCCTCTTTTACTACATGGTACAGCATATACCTATAATGGGCTAACCTGGCGAAAATTTAATGCGCCTATGTCGCTAGAAACCCCCACAACATACATACCGTGACGAGTTAAGCTTAGAGCTGTTGGTGATCAGCAAGCGACGGCACCCTGTCTTGGCTAGTCCTGCCTGGCTGAGCGATGATCAACCCCACGACTTTCCTAACCACCCCCGTCCTGCCTGGATCCGCACCGCCTTGCAGGGTTCGCTAGGGTTGCCCATCAGGTTGAGAGGGTCTATTCTGGGTCTGGAACACACCACGTCCTGCGGACCCTGGCGTCTTCATTTCGATTCGGGTTCTCTGCATCCTCTGACTGTCCGATAACTGTGCCATCTCCGGCTGCGTTCTCATATTGATAATGGGTATACACTGCAGGTATAGCACATCTCTACCTATTCTTCACACTACCTGCTCGACTGAACCAAACCACCAACACACTCTGTCTCCTGGATACTGTATACTACTCTACTCTGCTCTACTCTGCTCTATTCCGCCCTGCTCTGTCCACGTTAGATAGCAAGCATCCCGTACAGATCCCGTACTCATCACCTACCTCTCTCTTCTGCACGACCAGGCCCTAGTCGTACTGCAACAGCGTACTGTATCGTACCGTACCTACCTACCTAATCTCACACACCACATCCATCGCAGCGCAGAGTTCCCCTCCGCCTCTCCACATATCTCTAGAGTACACTAAGGGTATACCGTACTACTACTACTGCTGCTAATGCTACTGGCTGGCAGACGACTGCTCGTCCACTTTTCCTGATTGTGCCCATTCCCCTGCCTTCCCATCCTCTGCCGCTCGTTTCGTAGCCCTATACTTCACTAGAAGGTAGTCAGTGTCTATCCACTGAAGCGGCTTCTGGAAACTCTTCCTTGCTATTCCTAGACTGCTCGCGAGGAACCGTCTCTCTTCGTAAGTGAAGCAAGTCAACCGAAGCCGCCTAACCTCGTACATCTCCGCTCGTAGCTTGGTTATTGGCGGGGAACCTCGTCCGCTACCACATATCATATTTTGCCATCATTCACGATAGTAGCAGACTTGACCTTGAAGAAAGAGGAGAGCCTGACTGTTCCTTGCTGATTAAGTGTCCCACACCCGTTGCTTGGATCTGTCAATGGCCACGGCCAAACGAAATCTGATCTCTTCAAACCTGCCAGATACGTAGGAAGGGACTGTGCTTAGGCTGGAGTCGGGAGCCTGGCGCATGGGGATCGACCAGACATCTAATAAGCAGGAAGACCACTTCATGACTCGAGAAACAAATCGCAACGCACCTCATCATCCAAAAATATTAGGCGACATCCCGGCGGCAGCTCCTCTTCACAAGAGCATCACGTCCGAATCCTCGCCTGTCGCCGTCTCAACTTGTCCACCAAAGCGATCCTGCGAGGTCAGTACGCACCAACTACCGATGCGAGTATACCTAGAACAGGAAGACCCGGGGAATTCGCGACGGGATTGGCCGTTATGGTTTGATGCCTGTCGTATCTGGCCTGCATACGCAAAATCAAAGCAACCAGACAAATCATTCGTTACAGGAGGCGGCTTGGGAGCAGGGGGATATTCCTACCACTACACAACAGTTGCCTCAACTTCATTCGGCGCAGACGAAACGTTTATCAGAACGAGAGGCTGGGGAAAGGGACAGCAGCCAGCCGCCTGTAAAGAAGCAACGGGTTCGCCTCTCGCCTCCTCGAAAAGATTGACTTAAGTAGTTTCACCAGGCCCACCCTTCCACCCAAGCTGGTGGACGGACTGACCTCCCCCTCTTTTTCTCCGCAGACAAAAGCCCGTACTTATCCGACAACTCGGCTTCACTGGGTCAGAAGCGACGACGATGTTAAGACGGTGCGGGATGGCACCGAGGTGGACAACTGACTGTAAACTAGACAGGTACCGTCAAGCGGCGAGTCCGGCAAGATCCTCGAGTACACCAGGCAGCTGGTCTTCGATCGAGGCAGCCACCTTGAACCGGAGCCCTGATACACAAACCTCAATTCCAAGTTTACAAGTGCTTCAGAGTGTTGGCATTTTAGAGTTGCTCGAACGCGACGACCGCCGACGTTTATCGTTGATAGCCTCAACCCCGTCAACAATACGCCTACAGGGCCTTTTTCGATCTTATATGCAAATCCTGCGCTTCATGTATCAGATGCCATCCGGCAACTAGTATATGGGGATTTCCACGATAATCCGGATGGGAAGACAGAGTTCCTTAACTTTAGAACCTGGGTTAAATCTTGCGGCAACGAGGCAGGGGAGTGGATACATACTTGCCATCATATCATTATGGTGGCATCAACTGGACTTGTTCTATACTCAGAAACAGGTTTCGGTTCGTCAGCGCCAATACTAGTGCGGCCTCGATCACGCACACTCCCGAGCCGCTGTTGGAACGCGAGACGAGCTTTGAATCACGGAGTCGAGGCTTGACACCAATCGCTCAACCTCAAACACCTAGCGATGTTGTTATCCACGATCGTGATTACTTTGGCGACGTCGGGGACATGAGCGTTGACGGCCAGGCCCCTCCAGGAATCGAAACGATAGGACCCGATGGTTATTCATCAGCCTCATTCTTTCATACCCGAAGCTCTCGTATCATTGCCTCAGCCATCATTGATTGAGGACTAGGATCCCCTTGACTCCCGAGTTGCCGGAGCATATTCATTTCGCCCGCACACGGGACTGGCATCCACCCCGCTTGGCCCCATTGATGAATGGTCGCCGGAGCTGCGCACTATATCCAATCTAGTGATGGGAAGCCCTCATCCTGCCAGCACTTTACTGGGGTCGAGAGTTTACTGTGATTTACAACGAGGCTTATGTCGCTCTGGCCGGACGGAAACATCCACAAACTGATGGGTTCAAGTATGGGAGGCTTGGGCTGATTTGGACGAGATTCGACCAATTTTTGACAGCGCGTGTGAGTCAGGTCACAACCATGAAAAATGATGACCGTTTCCTTCTGCGGCGAGATGGCTTCAACGAAGAGACATTTTTCTCCTGTCGATTGTACCATTAGTTGGAGAGGATGGGACTGTGGTTGGCCTTTATAATCCCGCGTTTGAAAACACACGACGAAAGATGGCCGAAAGGATGATGCTTACTCTACGTGAAGTTGGAGAGAAGAGTGCACTCGCCCGGGATATCAAGAGTTTTTGACCAAGTGAACAAGGGACTCGAGTATAATGAGGACGACGTTCCATTCAACCTAGTTTACTCTGTTGTTGAAGACCAGGAGAGCGATATTTGTTCCATGCATTCGGGTAGCTGGATGAACCCACCCCTACTGAACCTCGAGGCGTCCCTCGGTGTCCCAAAACCACCCCTGTCTGGTCGAGTCGTTGGATTTGAAACGATAATGAAGGTTTTGCGCCATACATGCGGGAATCTATGTCGAACCACGGCAGGCCGGTAATTCTGTCGTCAGAACAAGGAACTTTACCTGAGGGCCTTCTGGTCGGATTTGATGGCTTGGCAGAGGAGCCATGTCGCTCGATTGTCATATTCCCCGTTCACCCAACAACAGGCAGCGAGAGTGTTGTTGGCTTTATTGTGATGGGCATCAATCCCCGCAGGCCATATGACGAGGACTATCAGCTGTTCGTTAACCTGCTATCAAGGCAGTTGGCGACGTCTCTGCGTCAGTGGTTTTGTTTGAGGAAGAAATTCGGCGGGGTCAGAGAGCGGCCCAAATGGCATTGCAGACCGCCAAGAGCTTCGAGCAACTGCATATCCGCACACGAGAAGTTGAGGAGAGCGAACTTAATTCACACGAATGCCGAGTTTGTCCTGTCGCATGTTTATAGCCGATCATCATGGGCATATCACTATTTCTAACGACATGTGGTGGGACTTATCCAGACACAATAGTCAGAAAGTGTCAATAATTGGATGCAGAGTGTCAAAGATGAGGATCGCCCAGCTCTTGAAATAGTATGGCGGCGCCTTGTCTCTGAGAAAGTTGCTATCACCCACGAATTTAGGTTTAAATGTTCACGCCATGAAGGAGGTGTCATTATTGACACGTGGGTGCTAATGAGTGCTTACCCAGAAAAGGACTCCGAGGCGGAATCAAAGCATCTTCGGATGCATCACAAATATATCACAGCAGAAGTTGGCTGAGCAAATCCAGATGCACCGTCGAGAAGAAGCTGTTGAGCTTAAGCGCCAGCAGGAAAACTTCATCGATATAACGAGCCACGAAATGCGCAATCCACTGAGCGCAATTCTTCAATGTGCAGATGAGATAGCGGAAACCCTTGCATCGTTTGCGAAGGACGATGCTGTGAAGAGTGAGAGTTTACGGCTCGCTCTAACAGGCTGTCTCGAAGCGGCAAATACGATCACTCTATGTGCAAGCCACCAAAAGCGGATCGTTGACGATATTCTGACGTTGTCTAAACTGGACTCGCAGCTCCTTCTTGTTACCCCGGTTGACGTCCAGCCTTTGGCGGTTGTGCAGCGGGTCCTCAAGATGTTTGAAGGGGAACTGAACACGAACGGGATTGAGATGAAGTTCCAGGTCAAAAATCGATATATTGACATGGGCATCGACTGGGTCAAATTGGACCCTTCGCGGCTTCTTCAAGTGTTAATTAATTTGATGACCAACGCAATCAAGTTCACCAGTCTCACCGAAGCGGTCCATCGTGTTCTCGATGCATCTACCGATATTTCCGAGATGACTCAATCAGGTATCACATATTTTCAAAGTGATCGGTCGGACCAAGACGACCTCACGGACCACCTGACTGGGGCGTCGGTGAGAAGATCAACTTGCACTTCTCTGTTCAGGACACTGGAAGAGGCTTAGATGAGCATGAGCGGAAACTGCTTTTCCAGCGCTTCTCACAAGCGACGCCTCGCACCCATGTCCAGTATGGTGGATCTGGGTTAGGCTCTTTATTTCTAGAATATTGACAGAACTGCAAGGCGGCCAGATCGGTGTAACTTCTCAGAAAGGCGTTGGGAGTACGTTCTCCTTTTACATCAAAAGTCGCAAGATAGCTACTCCGCCATCCGATAATAAAGTACTTCCATCTGCTCCTCCTCTTACACGGGCGCCCGGTTCATCCACTACGGTTGAGACTCGACAGCCGAAAGCTAGCACCCAGAATACGCTGAATCGCCCCGCAAGGAGTGCGATCCCAGAACCAAGATTCTCTGAAGATGGCCGGCGATTATTCGACGTTCTTATTGTCGAAGATAACCTGGTAAATCAAAAAGTGCTTCAGAGGTCACTCCGCAACGTCGGGAACAATACCAAGGTGGCCAATCACGGGGGCGAAGCTCTTGAAGTGTTGAAAGGATCTCGATATTGGCAAGGGAACGAGTCTGCCGGCGAAGACATCTCTGTCATTTTGATGGATCTGGAAATGCCTGTCATGGACGGTATGACTTGCGCGCGTAAAATCCGGGAGCTTGAACGAGATGGCACTATCGTTAGTCACATTCCTATCATTGCGGTAACGGCATATGCACGGCCAGAACAGATCGAAAATGCCAAGGCCGCAGGAGTGGTAAGTTGATCTATGGAGCAACAATCATCATTTTGGAACAAGTGCTAATTTTTGTATAAAGGATGACGTCATTTCGAAACCGTTTCGAATTCCCGAATTAATTCCCCGAATAGAACAGTTAGTTGAGACAAACGCACATTACGCTGAAGCTGCTGCGGCGTAGTCAAGAACTATTGAAGAAAAAAAGAAAAAAAAAAACCCTGTCCTACCATGCATAGTAGAGGATTATTCACCTCATAATTCAGGACGCAACATGTCGCAGCAACCGTCTCTCACTTTTGCATTTTAGTTGAACGGTTACTCCGATGTGCGTTTCGCCACGCTAACATCTATCTGGTTCCGGTGAATATTTCGTACGGCGTTCTCGGATTTGGAAGGCACTGGTGCGAGGAGCTCAAAAAAATCGGGATATACGACACTGAGTGCGATGACTTTTTGGACCGGTTGTCGATTCTAGAACATGGGTGATGGCAGGCGTATTTGGCATTTGGCAGCATAGCCTACATTCGGAGTGGGCTGCTCGTTTTTTGCATAGCATACCCGGTTTTGCACTCTGATGCAGCCCATCATAGTTGGAAAGGAGACTATCCTAATGAGTTGTGGACAGGGTGGGAACGTACATACAGGCTTGAAGACAATGCCGATGACTAGCGATAAAATATATTCACAAGAAGTTTAATTTTAAACCATGCACTGATCATGCCAGAGGGCGAATTTCGGCTTTACGATACTATTCACAGAGCTAGGTGCGGGCCGCATGGCCGAACAATTCCCATTTGGGTTGGTATCGCGGATATTACCGGTATGTCTCAGCACGCCCGAGTATAACACCACGGATACCTTTGCTCGCTTGGTAGAGCACTCAGCCCTCCGGATACCGCACCGGGGGGGGATTGTGTAGGACAGTAGACCTGGGACGTTTTCTTCCATGCCTGGTAGTCTACTGGTGCAGTATTTCGCAGAGACGGCGTCATACACGATACCTGAGCTACACTAGCTACCTCTAAGCTCTGCTCTAAAAAATGCGTTAAGAGTAAAGTGGGGACTATCTGACGTATTGTACGGCACAGATGTTGTAGGACTATTTCATAATGGGATGAGTTAAGGTTCACAGCATCCAACTTCGCTTTCGCTTTCGTGAAGATCACCAGTGGATGATACCTACGTTCTCTGATCAATTCCATCAGGCTGGTGCAGCCAGAGAGAGCGGCTGTGAAATCAGAACCCAAGATAAATAAATACAACACCATGGGGTCTATCTATCTATTTATACATGTGATGTGATGTAGTGGAAGTTAGACCAAAGTAAGCATAAGCACAGATTCGGACATAGCTATATCCCGTTTCAGTCTCGCACCGGGTATGTACCTACCTCCCTGCCTACGATGCGGTATACCTACCTAGACTACCTGCACCAACAGCGCCTAGCGCGAGCTGATCCGGATGACTCAAGGGGTCCTGGACAGCACCTAGGTAGGTACCTGGCTACGATTGGCCTGCCAAGCTCTCCAAGCTGGGTCTTGGTAACGATTTGGTCCCGAGGACGCCAAGTCGATCAAATTCCACCATCTTATCTCTCCATCCCGTCTGTTCATGCCCCTCCACGCCTCCTAAACTAGATCTCTGTCGCTTACACATCACCTATACTTATACTTACCTTATACTGCTTAGGACAGCCAGAGTTGGTCAAGGTAAACGAGGTAGGAAGGGGAGCCATTGCCAGCAGCGGAAGAGTATTCACCCTCGTCCACGCTCCACGCATGCCGCAGCTTTTGGATGCGGCCGGTGATGAGAAATCAACAAACCTCCTCGGCGCAAGAGCGTGTCATGGTCCCAAGCTCCGAGACTAATAATAATAATATCTTCCGCCTCACAATTTACAATTAACCACGAACAACCTTGCACCTGACCGAGTCCACCCGCTGACACCCTGTATTGCATCGGTTCATGCCGTTTTCGTCCCGAGCCTTGAGCTGTTCTTGGTCTTGTCCTGTTTCTGTTTCATGAGCACGGCCGCTACGCATGACGGCCGCCTCGGCACTCCCCACGATGAATGCCTCTACGCCATCCACCATGGCGTCGGGCATGTCGCCACCCTCCCACTCCAATGAGTCGCCTCACCCATCGACGCCTCTGGAGCGTAGCCATGCACCCGTGACCAGTACGCCGCCCGTCAGCCAGCCACCAGTGTCTACCGTGCCCCCGTCCTTTATTACCGGGCCAATCACCCTTGACCCGTTCGCCACCCCGTCCGCGACCCTGAATCCCCGGAGCTGCGTGACATGTCGCCGCCGTAAAGTGCGTTGCGACAAGCACATGCCCTGTGGCAACTGCCGCAAGGCCCAGATCCAATGTGTCTTCCCAGCACCCGGCCGGGCCCCTCGACGGCCGCGTGTCAAGGACCCGAATGCGCCCCCGAAGCAGACGAGCGAGCGCGAGATGGAGCTATTGAAGCGGCTGCGGAAGCTGGAGGGCATTGTCGAGGACTTGAGCGGTCAGATCGAGTTCGAAACGTATAAGCATGGTGCCAATAGCGAGTCGCCTGAAGCGACGTCGGACACAGTACACGATAACGATCGCCGGAAAGCGACGGGCAGCCCGTCAGTCGACAACCAGTCCTCCACTAACAGCGTACCGCCCGGCCACTCTCTGCCGCGCCGAACCGGCACTGGCGGCTCGACGGCTAGTAGTAGCCTCGCGAATACGAAGAGTCAGCGCAGCGGCGATGCTAGCAAGGACTATGGCAAGCTCTTGTTGAGCGAAAAGGGCAAGGTTCGATACGTCAGTAATGCATTCTGGACTAAAATCAGCGAGGAGGTATCCGTCCCTGCCACAAACATGTTTGGCTTCTGCTAATTCGTGAGACAGATTGAGGCTCTCCGGTCCGAAAGTCGATGTCTCACAGACGAGTCTTCCGATTCGTCGGGTGACGAAGGCTCCCCCATTGTAGCCAATCCTCAGGCGGATCAACATATCGATCATCACGGTTTCATTTTTGGGTACAGCTCGTCTAACGTCGATTTGAGGTCACTCCACCCTTTACCGTCGCAAATGCATTTTTATTGGCAGGTCTATATGGAGAATGTTGACCCTATAGTCAAACTTCTCCATGTGCCGACCATGACCAACATGCTAAAGAACTTGCGACGCGACATGAGCACCATTACGCCCAGTGTTGAAGCTTTGTTGTTCTCTCTTTATTTTGCCGCTATTACCTCTATGGAGGAAGACGAGGTATGCGACGCTAAATAGCGATTTCTGTACCTTATTCTAACTTGTTAACAGGTCTCGACAAATTTTGCTACTGACAAGCGCCAATTAATTGTACGGTACCGCTTCGCTACTGAACAGGCTCTGGCTAGAGCGAATTGTGTAACGACCTCCGACATAGTCGTCCTACAGGCCTTTGTCCTATTCCTCATTCTTGTTCGCCGATACGACGATACCAAGTTTTCCTCGGCGCTCACTGGTTTAGTGGTGAAGATTGCCCAGTCGCTAGGGCTACACCGAGATGGGTCTCACTTCGATAACATAAGCCCATTCGATATCGAGATGCGACGAAGGCTATGGTGGGCTATCTGCGTTCTAGATCTTCGATCAGCAGAGGACCAGGGGTGCGACTTGACTGTTGTCGAGCGGTCGTTTGATACCCGATTCCCCCTAAATGTGAATGATACCGATATCAGCCCCGACATGACGGACTTCCCACCGGAGCGCATAGGCTCAACGGACATGACATTTTGCCTGATTCGCTATGAGATTTGCGCCTTGTCTAGGAAAGTACATACTGCATCAAGTAGCATGGCACCTTGTCCCAAGGATTCGCAGATCACCTTGGAGGAACACGAGGAGAGGCTTCTTGAGATGTACGAACACATCGACCAAAAGTACCTGAAACCGTGCCCAGCCAAAGAGGCTGACCTGCTCAATTGGGTGTCTGCTACAATGGCCAGGCTCATCATGTCCAAGATGAGCCTTGTTATCTACCAACCCTTGATGCCGTCTACAGGAACCAAGCTTCCCAGCGATGTTCGTGATCGGCTATTTATGGCATCGATAGAAGTCGTCGAATATAGTCGGGTTTTGAACTCAGAACCTAAGATCTGCCGGTGGCGGTGGCTTTTCCAGACGTACAATCAGTGGCACGCTGTCGCCTACCTTTTGCTGGAGGTTTGTCGACGGTCTTGGTCGCCCTCAGTCGAGCGCGGGTGGGTTGTATTGAATGCCACCTTTCAAGGTGATAAATATCTTGACTCTGCTAAACCCGCAATATGGGTACTATTACGAAAGCTCATGATTCAAGCGAAGAGGCATCGGGAAAGCGAGATTGCACGGTTGCGAGCTAATCCCCAAGCCGCCGAGGAGCTGGACATTGAAGAACACAATAAAGTGCCACCGGCTAGTTTCCAACACCTACCTAGCTCTGTGCGCAGCACGCTCGCACGAGAACGATGGCGGAAGCTAGTTGGTACGGGCAACCAGGATCAACCGAGGTCTATCAATTCCTGTCACAGCAATGGCGGCAGCAACAAAACAGTAGCAGCAATAATAGTGTGAGTGTTTCAGAAACGCCGTCGGCGGAACCCGACAGGAAAGACCGAAAGAGGAAGTACAGTTTAATGACCTCGACTGCGCCATGAACGAGCCGTTTTTCAGCCCCCAAGACCTCTTCCCCTTGGCCTTCGCAGGAGACCCGAGCGAGTTCGCGAGGCAGGCCATCTTAAACGGCGATGTCTTCGCCACAGCCACGCCAGCCTTCAAGCCAACCCCGGCCAACGTTCCCATCGAGACCTTCAATACGAGAGGCGGCAATGCACTTCCAGACCAGGCCGCGCTAAGAATGGGAGCGGGCAATGTGGAGATGGGAGAAGGCAACTCGGCGACCGCAATCACGGATGATCACCCTCCCCCGTGGCTCTGGAACGCCCAAGCCGTCCCCAATAATTTCGCTGGTTACAATAATATGGCCCTCAGTGACGACCAGGATGTCAATATGGACGCCGGCGAAGTGGTCAACTGGCAGAATTGGATGGACTCCGGGCTGGGTATCAACGGTGTGGGCTTCACAGGCGGCATATAAAGGAGGTATCCTCTCTCTCTATCTATCTTGTTATAATACGCAACTAGTTTATCCACCCAGGATATGTTCGTACCTAACTGTATGTAAGTACTTGGAAGCCGTATATACTTGGTGGCATGGTTAAATACTTTTTGGGACTGGGAGATATAGAAGGGATGAAGCGTCGCTCATTGCGAACTATATATATATATATATATATGATTGTGGGTTATATAGGAGTATAGGGTGATCTGAAACGAATATAATGAGAGAGCTGGGGAGTTGATATGAAAATGAGCCTGGGCGTGTTGAGCAATGTTTGAACTCTTTTTTTTCGAGCTGGGGGAAGGAGTTAGGGTGTTGAGTTGCGAAGCGCTGCTGAAATTTTATCGTCTTCCTCGATACCCTTGAAATTCCGAAGTCGCTCGTTTCTTTTCGAGTAATAAAAATAAAATAAAAAGCTTTTCCGGGTTTGAAATGTATTTTGTGTATCACTAACAGCCTAGGTACTATATATCCGTATCGTGATTCGTCGTGGCTTGGCGTTGAAATTGACACCCTGAGTGCTGTTGGGGAAAGGAAAAGGTACAGAAAAGTCACGCTAATAGCTATGTGAATACAATTTAAACTTTCCATCGCATATGTTTCTAGCCCGTTCTCTTTTACTCCTATGCCATCAAAGTCGTATGTATCGCCAAATTCGCACCGATTGCCCATTGAGATGCGGTGGCAAACAAGTCGCCAGTCTGGCTGGTGGTTATTAAATAGACTGAACTACCTTCACGCTCATGTTCGCGGATTGAGAGCTGTTTTTGGCCTGTATGACAATCCCAGAGCAGAATCTCGTCGCCCGAGCATTTGAGATCGCCCATTGAGCTTCAGAAGTGAGCCAACGCTGTCAAAAAAGGCTAAGTTTGTTAGAATACTCTTCATAGTAAAAGGTTGGTGTTTATTGACTGACTTGGTGAATATTACCCAGATTGATACGGCTTTCCACCTCAGGCCTTTGTGTGTGACGTTTCGAGGTCCTCAAGGTACCATATCCTAAGTTTATTGAAGCTAGCACCAACGAAATGGCGTCCGTTCGGTGAAAATGAAACCGCCTGAACCGCATCCAGGTAGTTACTCAAACCCCCCAAATTCATGAATTGGCTCGTATGGATATTCCATAGTTGTAACCTAAAGTTCTGCAAGCCGTCGTCCTTCCGACTTATAGCGATGAAGTTGCCATCCGGGAAATTCTATTTTCGTCGGTCGTATCTCATTTTGGTCCAAACTCAAAGCCGTCAGACTAGCCTGCGTATCGATATCCCACACTCGTATAGTGTTATCATAGTCTATGAATACAATGGTCTGATCATCACTAGCGAAGCTAAGCGAGGAGGTTCCACATTGGAGCCAAAGATTACGGTGGACAGTCCTGGTTCCAATGTCCCAGACCTATGAGGATCAGCTCTGGCAACGAAATATAGGGAAGGGACTTACTTGAATTGACTCTTCCCCTCCGGAAGCAAGGTAGTTCCGTCTGAGCTGAAGCAAACAGCGTTTACACTCCAAATCGCACCTCCTCTACAATCAAAGATACCGTGCCGCTCTCCTGAGGCTGTATATATTTCGACATGTAACGTTGCCCAACTGCCAGGTACTCCCCGCTGGGACTGAACTTAATACAAGTTACCGGGTCCTTACATCGCACATTATGCAACAATTCGACGTCAAGAGACAGTGGAATTGCAGAGTTAAAAGCAAGTGACCAGTCATCTCTCTCCCGTTTGTAATGGCTCGGCGCTTTCCAAACCAAAAATCGTCTACGGAATCACCATGGGATGACCTTGGCCAAGTTTAGCCATTGTCTGGTGCAATAGGTCAGCAATGACTTCATGACCCTGCCGGTATGCTGTTATTAGAATGTCCACGTTGAGTTGGCCGTGTGTCCCTGTTGCAAAAGATATTCTACAATAGGAAGATGCCCTTCACCACAAGCGTAACCGAATGTGTCTCGTCTCGAAGGGTAGACGCCATTACAGCACTCGGGTTGCTGGTTGGCCGTCGATCAATATCAATCTTCCCTGTTTCAACCAGTAGCTTCACAATGTCTAAATGGCCTAACGCACAGGCTTCACAAAACGGCGACCGCCCGTATCTGTCGGTTGGGTCCGGATAGCAGCCTTCGTAGTTAAAGCAAGTGCACGATGTCCAAATTGCCACTCGCCACCGCTGCAGTACAGCACGTCCATCCTGGCCAAACAATCGACATCGGCTCCTCTCCTTAACAGCATCTTACACATCTCAAAATAACCGGATTTTACTGCCAAGTATAATAGTGTCTCTCCCCCAATCTTTTTGCTCCGTTCGTTGACGTTGTTCCGGAATCTAGTAATGCGCCGACGCAGCTAAATTGCCTGCTTAGCAGCCGTCCAGAGATTTACTTTCTTCTTGGCTAAACTGTGGAATTCGAACTTCTATTTTCGGGTTCGGGATGATGACTTATTGTGTTGATCAAGTTTCGCGCGTGTGTCATATCCCAGTTGAAATGCAAAGCAGCTTTCGAGGGGGCAACGGAACGGGCGGTCATGACGATTTGTGTGTTGCTTACGATCTTCGGCGTTTTCGAACCCTACCGTGAAATATTCACACCATGGCTTTGTACATTTGAAGATCCAGTTCTTCCATGGAGGTTGTAAGGATCTCTTGTGCTGTATGATCCAAAGCTCGCTGATGAAGTGTTTCTATCATTTTCCGAATCATATTGTTCGGTGCTCTATGTCCAAGCACCTGTTTCTCTCATAGCTGTCTCTGGGAATTTCAGTAATGGCTTGCACAACTTCATTAGTGCCCATCGTATCATGTTGGTTTCCCATCTTCGACTGGAGTCCGTAAGATTGGAGAAAGGTTCTAGCACCAGACGTTAGCTGTAGGAGTTGATTGGGGTCTAATTTGTGGACACTACAGATTCTCGAAAATGTCAAACCAATACTGAACAGCGTAGTCTTGGTGAGAATAGTATCCCTTGACTGCATGTTCAACGATGTCTTCTTCGTTGATCCCATATGCGAATGGCGCGGACGTAAGGTATCTTGAACAGAAAATGGCAAGTCTAGCATGCTCAAAAGTGAGATCAAGCCACTTCCTTCGGAGAAGGTATCTTGGATTATTAGTTTGCGTTCGAATAATGGTAGGCCGAAGACTCACTCTCTCGCAGTTTCATGAACAATCTTGATAATGTTCTCAGGGCCAGTCGTATTACCAACATCAGTATGTCAATAAGAGATCCGCAAAGCTCCTTGCAAGTGACCATGAGCCTTCTTTCCGCGTAGTCAACATCCCCCTCAACTGGTCAATGCAGAAAAACGACTGGATTTCGCGCCAGCGTAGAAGTCGCCTGGCGCAGATAAACCAGCCCAAGATTTTCTTTACATCATTGCATTTAGTCGGTCGTAAATCATCGAATATGCGTACAGCCACCCTTTCGTATCTATCGTAAAAAATTGGTCAGTCTAGGTTTTGAAGCCCCTTTTATTTAGGATTGGTGTACTCAAGCCTCCTCGATTCCCTCGGGAAATGTACCCGGTTCAATCTCCTTTTTGAGACCGGACCGCCACGTTTGATTCCACAGGTTTTCCAAGACCACACGCACGCGTATAGAAACATGCTTGCGATCCCATTAGCACCTATAACTAGCACCTTGGAATTTTTACATACCTTGCGCCTCTTTCGTGACGTTGTTTACAGTTTCCTATTCTATTTTTGGCGTGATATCAAACTTTTGTATCCTCTCACCAAAATCCCGGCAATAATGACGAACCGTCCTCAATGTGCTCAGATGTCTCCAAGGAAAAAGAAAATTGACCAAATAGTAGCTTGTCCAGAGCACCATCTTGTTGGCCGCAGAATAGAACATGTAATATTGCATATTATATGTGTCCCCCGAGTCCTTTGGACTTGGATCTATCCTTTTTTATCATCCTGATTTAATACAATCTGTCTACTGCTATACTGCAAGTATATGTCTCCACTACCTTTTGACACCCGTACCATCCCATACTGTCAAGTCCATGATCCTTAGAATCACATCCCTCGTAACCAAGATGGAGAATATGCCAGACGTCAGAATCCTTCACGAAACAGTCAACCTCGCCCAGGCCGAAGCCAAAGCCGAAACGCAGAGAAACACACAAGCACTACAAGAAACAAAAAACAGCTAGAAAACACCAAAACAAAAATCAATGAATCTATCACAATAGCCAAAGAGGGCAAGATAGCCACACAAGAAGTAACAGAGATAGGGCGAACAGTCACAGCAATATTGAAATAGATAAAAACCACCAGTTTTCAAACCCGGACTGGCAGCCATACACTGTGTATGCACTTTGACAGTCATATTGTTTGTAAACAGACTAGAAACTATGAGACAAAATCCCCTGGTTGCTATAAACTCACTAGCTCCCCTATAACCTTCCTTTGCAAAAGTAGTGAAAATATGACTTCATTAAAGGATCGTGCCCTATCCTCATCAGGCGCATCGCGTAGGCAGACTGCAGGTAAGGCCATAATTAGGTAGTATGTTGACATATTCAATTGCTGCGGGAACTCGATCGATATATAAAACATCTTCAAATCTAAACCCAGATCAGCCCAACCCAACCTATGTTTCTGATTGCTTTAAGATTATGAATTCGTAATGTACGGTTTCAGGCGGCACTCAGATAAATTCTTCAAGCACTAGCAAGCCGCAACCGATGGTAATGATCCTACTATTTACAGATTTCGCCGGTTTAAAACTACGCCTCTCCTCAATCTCCGACTTCTTAAGGATAAAATCGCTGCATTAGACAGCGTGCTCTATCGAGCGGGCCTCAGCATCGGATACTCGCCGGCTAATCGGCTTAGATTAACGCATTATAAAAGAAAATGCAGAAACGCCTAACGTAGAAGCGACGATTATAAAAAGATTTGGTTCTAAAACTCCAGACTTTAGTTCATAGCGCTTATAAATGTTGAAGTGTTGGTATGGAAGCCTCTAAAACTGGGGGTTCTGGCATCCGAAACTGGAATCCCCCATACCACGTTTGCCCTATAGGGCGGAGACCTTCGAATGAGCTTTACCCGACGAAATTTGGACAAGATTATTGATTAAGGCTATTACCTAGGTATATGCTTAAAACATTTTATTAGATGCGGTATAACTCGAGCTATAATTAAAGAAGATAACATGCATTCCCCCCCTAACATACCATTGAGCCAAATAGCGCTGATGTACGAGGCAGCTTTCGCACTGCCCTTGTTGAGAAAGCAGCATAGGAGTGGTTAAAAAGCCGATTAATCCGATAAAACACAGGGTCCATGTAACGAACTCGCCATACATCATCTAAGAGGTATGGGTGGCACGTTGAGGGTACTTATCTAGGCGAGGAGGGACCCGAGCAATAAGAAGACTTTATTAGCGAATAGAGGGCTCTTTATAAGGATGATATCTGATACGTCTTACTGCAGTAGCGATATTGCGAATACCCCTTGCAGTTGGAACAATTTGGCAAGGTAGATGGGCTGAGCCAGAGGGCAAGGGTCTATAGGGGCCTGGAAGCCCCCCGAGTTGGAGTTTCTCAGGTTATTATTGTTTTGAACATACCCCTCATGGTCAGCAGGTATACTACTCTCTCTCTCTCTTTACTATCCAGCATTCTAGGCAAGATCGATATTGATCGCCTTTTTGAGATGTATTGCAAAGGCTGAGTCGCCCTGAATTATTCAGCTTGTGGAGCTCAAGCCGAGCTGTTATGTCGCTTTATTATAGCTCGAGTTGTACCATCTAGAAATGCCTCAAACCTACAATAGGTTCACCATCACAGAGTGGCACAACATAGTGCTCAGTTACACGGTTCAGGACATACAACCAAAACCTAGATGTAAGCCATTACATTGAAGCTTTATACCAGATTGTTATTATGGGTAGGATCAAGCACTACGCATGCAATTTTTATAGAATTTATTGAAGTGATCTCCAGAAGGGAGAAAAGAGGAAAACGAACCTAGCTACTTAGATCCTTTGATGTATGAGTCTCTTAGGAAAGGATAGGCAGCGGTAGCTATGAAAAACCTGAAAAGATTCCATCAAAGAGACAAAAATGGAAAAGTGGCCGGCACAGACCTTGCCAAGCCTGGAAAACAGACGGGCTTAGGCACGCAAGAATGCCGACTTTCCAGTGGTGACTATGCCATTAAACCAGAAGGACTTCGAGATAAGGCGAAGAAAGTGAATCGTGTGTGGGGGAAGAGCCGGGCCCGTAAAATATCAAAGAGGAATGACGTAGCAAGTTAAGAAACTCTGCGCTCCTCCATCAAACAACTCGCTCTTTTTCTTATCGTCGCTCCTGTGCGTTTTGGTACATTTGATAAAAGTGGGCATGATTGGTGTTAGTGGACGAATACGAGGTTGGATTGGCATATTCAACAACGTCGCCAAGCTTATGTGCAAATATGGGACTTTGGTCGACAGTCCATCGACTCCCCAGGGTTTTGCTCGCCGGCACGTTTTTGTAACTGTCGCCAACGTGACAATCCAAGCGCCCTTGAGGAGGTTGAATAGTAGACCCACTAATGTTCCATTGGGAGCCGATAGAGTGAGGTTGGGAGGGGGCAGGTGTGTAGCCAGAATCTGTGTTTGGAGGGGCGGTTGGGTTTTCACCCCGGTGAGAGTTAGGCGTGTGGTTGTGTGGGAAAGTGCCTGCTGAGTGAACTGCCATTGTATATTCTTGTGAACTCGGAACCCGTCTCGAACACTCGGCGTTGGTCGCTTCGTCATCAACGTCGAGAGCCGCTTCATCTCCAACGTCGAGCATCGCGTCGTCTCCAACGTCGAGAGCCGCTTCATCTCCAACGTCGAGCATCGCGTCGTCTCCAACGTCGAGCATCGCCCCTCTAGAGGAAGAATGGGAGTTTGAGCTGGAGATCCCACGGCTTCGATCCGCCTTTTTTTCTAGGGCAACGAAGTCAATATCGTCATAAAGTAATAGATGGTGGGAATAATGGGAAGCATGGTCTCTTAAACACAAATGGAAAAGTAGATACTCACTTCTACGTTCATGTGCGATTTTGATCTCCTGCTGCTTCATTTGATCCAGAATCTGCTCCATGGTGCGCCCTTGGATTACTGAAAGATGTAAGATAAGAGTGGTCTTGGCGCGTTCAAGGTTACCAAGACCTTCGATGATTTTGGTCTCGTTTTTATTATACTTGGCACCGTCCAGAAGCGTAAGAAAACTGCCGTTTTAGGTCGATTGCAGACCTTGTCTAGGAGCTTTTCTAATCCGTCAAGGTAATTTTTTACAAGTAACAGCAGCTCTAGGAAAGAGTCTGATACTGGTGGCTGGGAAGATTCGATAAGTTGCAGTATAGCTACCAGAGATGACAAGTCGGCAGTTCTCCGAATAGCGCGCGCAAACCCGTCTTTTGCCTCGTCGTAGATGCGATGGATGGTCTTGATAACTGAGGTAGCAAGCGATATGACCTGAATGATGCTGGCGGCAGCACCGAGGGCCTCCATCCCGTTATAATAGTACGTACCCTCTAATGATACCGAGGGGAATCAGTGCGAGATATGGCCCGATCACATCTATGACGTTGTCCCTCACCGAATTGGGCACAAATTTCTCAGTCTGCCTTGGCTGACATCCAATCGCACTGTGCAAGATTCTGCAGCCACATGCAGTAAGCTTATGCCGAGCCAAGCCCATGATGTCAGGTAATGCCATTGATGGTGTGTATTGTTGTTGTAGAGGTGATGGAGGGACCTAGTGCTCTAGCACTATGAGTACTCTATATTTTGACTTTAGACCTCAGAGGTCGGCGGTCTTTGCTGTTAATAGTATGTATTGTTGTTATAGAAGTGGTGGAGGGACCTAGTGCCCCAGCACTGTGAGTACTCTATATATACATGGTAGGCCATACCTCGCTCTTTCAACAGTTTTAACTACTGTAATTCTGTACTTATATACTGGTCTGCAGGCGTATAAGAGGGACTAACCGCACGACAAGGGCCCAGAGCCCCCAACCCCATTTAGCCTTAGTGTTGCCTGGGGTGCAAATGTTGTGGTTAGGTACATACTATGGTGCACAGACCACCTACCACACCCGGCCAGACCTCCCTCCCACGACCGCCTCACGTCCTGGCCCCTAACACTATGAGCCCATCAACCACGTGCACGTAATATAAATCGACCGTTTGACCATGCTATTGTTGCTCTAATCCTGGTATCTCAGTATACTTGATCAACAACGAATATCATAATAAATTCAATAATCAAAAGGAAATCTATGTAGTCTTTTTTTTTTAAACCGGGGTCTGGGAAAGCGACCGAACCAACATGCTCGAGCTGTTGGCGGGAATATCCTAACGTACAGGTACTATTCCTTTTTATACAAAGAATCTCCAAAGCAAACGTAGCTGTAGCGGCAAGCCGATTATTCAAGCCTTTCTAAAGTACCTAAACAACAAGGATAATCTGATTACGAACAGGGAAATTATTATTCAAAATAAAAAATCCATCGGAAGAATTAAATTTAGTGCTCTGCCGCGATAAAAAACCCCTAGGGGCACCCGCGTAAAGGGAAAACGAAAGCTACCTAAACTGCTATCGCTAAAATACTAAGCTTAGGGGTGTAAATATTGAAAAGCGAATGTTCCTAGATGCTGGGAGTTATTCTTCTATCTGAGACTGGCATTTTTTTGAGGGAATTCGATACAAATGGATCCTCAAGTTTGGGTACGAATCAAAAGATTGGTAGCAAACGCCTCACCATCATCTATATTAGCTACAAAGTTGCTTTATGATTTTAGAAAATGTGAAGAAGTGTTCCGCGGAGCTGTAATCCCCCACGGCATGAATTGTGTTGCTACTTCATGCACGTTTTCAGCTCTATATCCAGTTACAAAAAGCGCACCTATCGCAACCCTCCTATCTAAAAAAAAAAAACCAGTATTGAATGCTATTTCCTCCAACCTACTAAAAATATTTGCAACTATACTTAATATGACTAGTGTTACATCAAGGCGCAAAAGAGACCGTGATGACGCCGCAGTCTGGATGCGCCAAGTAGCATTTCCCTATATTGGTGTGCTTGAGGCACCTCCCACGCACTGGACCAAGGTCCGTACCTGTTGGATTTGTCCCAGATTCAACCGATATCCATGAGGTCTTTCCTTCTCGTCTCTCTCGAGTCCCACGCAAATCACTTCATTTCCGGCCACTGTTCATCTCTGTAGCCCATCCATTAGAAACCCCCCTATTATTACATTTCGTCATGCCAAACACACTCAATGTCTCAACCTGTGCCCAGTAGAACCACCGAGATCTCAGGCAGTTTTCTCCAGAGCGAACACGTCGGAGATAATGTTGAGCTTGGCAACCGTAACACGAGCAACAGCAACAGCAATCTTACCGTACACGTTCATACTTCAAGTGCTGCGGGGCACATATCATCGAGGTCTGGATATAAGTCGGGGGCGCCATCGAATCGGAGTGCTTTATCTAGATTCAGTGCCCTACTGAACCCGACTGTCGTGTCTGAATCCAGTACCTCGTCGCCCACATCACCAAGCTCAACTAAGAAGAGACGCATAAAAATCATCGCAATCAGCACTGTTTCAACTGTCGTCATAGTAAGCCATTTTAGTGGGATTGAAGACGACAGGCAAACTGTCTCCTCACACTGGAACTGATTTGTAAGTGCCTCAGGCAACGATAGACTATACCAAGCTATCGACTAATGAACATCCTGGGGGGCAGCATCCAGTCTACACCGCGGCGTCTTCAACCTCAACTCTAGGAAGCAGAGTGCCGTTACACCCACGACAACTCCAGGTAGCGGACTTCGACGAAGACATTATCCACCTACACCTCGTCGCAAACGACAAGCACACCTACACCGACATCTAACGACTCTATTCATCTTTTGGATTGTGTCGGCCCCGGAAATTACTCCTCTGTCTTGGTGTGTCTTATGCCCTTAAAGGATTAAAGCTCACTTGGAAATTATACTAACTTTTATCTCTTCTATATGTAGTATTGCGCGGATGACAACAACTGTCAGTTTGTGCCATCTGCGTCAAACATTGTACGAGTCAGTCTAGAAGTTACTACAACTGGAGCAACAAAACCAGACCGCTACTTTCACGACTGGAACGGTATTCACATGGTATATCGATAGCTATGCCCGCACTGCACCCGTCTACGATAGTGTTGGGTAAGTGTTGTTCGTACTTTTTATCCTGATTTGTTTATTTGTCGTCATTTCCCAGGGCTCGCGCGAGCTTTCTCTTTATGACGCAGCACGATTTGCTTTGATGTCCTTTGGAACTGCCTTCATGTCTCTGTTCAAATGTTATCCCGTTCACCAACCACATCTCTTCTTCAATCTTATTGTTAGCAATTAGAGGGAATATGATATCTAACATTGAGATACTACAGTTATGGCAATAATGGCTACCACAATTATGATTGTTTGAAAGATGATCACCACGTCATGTATAATGACGGTGAAGGTGATCAATGCGAAAGTGTATATTATTGTATTAGGTCAAATAATTAGGTGACAAAAAACCTTCATTTCACTCAGTCTTACGTCTTCATAAATCTCAAGCATGAATGTTTTTGGTGCTACGTACGCCTAGATGCTAATAGTTATAGATTACGGATAATACATTCAAGGGAAGGTGCTTGCAATCTATGCTACGGGCAGAGGACTTCGGTAACTCTTACGAGGAGTATGGGGCCGAACTTATTAAGAAAAAATGCACTAAGTCAACACCGGTAGTTATATCGTCAGCTCGTAGGTTAAGAGGTTATACATTAGATCGATCATCTGCCAACCACTCGTAGAGCTCATCGAAAGCTAGGTATCGGATACAAACGTAAGCACCAGCAGCCTGTCGCTTACCTAGGTAGATTTAAGTACTGATTCTGGTAGACACTTTTCGCCAGATATACTACGCATTGCTTGTTTTCATGGCCAAGACCAGCCTCGGGACCCCGAGGCTTTAAGGTCGGTTGACTTAATACTAACCATGTATGCAACACTGAGCGCGGACTATGCTCGTGAACGTACACTCGATAAAATGAAGTGGTATCGTGTGGTACTTGATGAAGGTATAGGCTCTTCGCATCTTATATGCTCATGCACTTCTTCTTTAACGGGGCGACCGAGTGACTAACTCAACTCTAGCTCATTGGATCCGAAACTCTAGTTCAAGCAATTTCGGGCGACAGCAAACCTCCACACAAAGGAGGTGGTGCCTTACGGGCACTCCCATCTGGAACAAAACTAGATGATCTAACCTCTCTTGCTCATTCCTTCGCCTTCCTCCTTGTCGACTAGGATAGCATTTCAGAAGCACATTCTGAGCCCTCTTCGGATGGCGGAGTGGACTTTTCGAAGCCTCTACGAGCATATATTGAAGCTTACTGTCTGCGTAGAAACCGAACATGCCTAACTCTACTTCTTTTAAACCAAACGACGTAACGCTTCAACTCTCGTTTCAAGAGCGGCAGCTTTACAACAAAATTTTAGACAAGACAAGATGGCAAATCGATTCCCTCGTCAGTAAGCGCCATAACACTGCTTGCGGTAAGCTTTTTATAGCGATGCTGAGGATGCGCATGCTTTGCAATCTTGGGACATTCCCGTGGACTGGAACCAGTAAGGGTGCTCTGGGGCGGCGTCACTTGGGGTCGGATGCGAACGTTGTTCAGCTACGGACGAAGACACCCTTATGCTATTAGAAAATTGCTCGTTCTGCCCGGATTGCGAAAGGCCATTGAGCCTGCCCAGTCCCCTCCCCGAACTGTCGATGACCAGGGCAGCGTCTTAGATCATAATCGTCCTGATGAAGACATGGCCTTAGATAATGTGGCTTGTCGTCTGACGGTGCGGAAGAATCCGTCCCACGAGACGGTTTCTCGACGAAGCTTAGTGCGGTCGTGCAGAACGTAATGTGCGGCGGCGCAGATGATAAGAGGTGAGCAATATGCATCTCGCTTTTGAACCTTTAACCGATGGCGGGCTAAGATGGCTAGCATTATTTTCTCCTACTGGGACCTCTACATTGGATCTTCTCTCTCAACTCCTCGGGCAAGCAAACATCGCATACCGTCAGGTTGACGGTCGGACGAGTTACATAGAGAGATCTAAAGCTCTCAAAGCCTTCAGGGAAGATCCTGAAGTACTTGTCTTGCTTATGTCTATTGAGACCGGTACTGTAGGGTATGTTCTTCCCAAGTAAGCATATATTAGTGTACATGTATACTTACCCCTTAATAGGCTAAACCTGACAGTCGCTAATAAGGTACATATCGTTGAGCCTCAGTGGAACCCGTCTATAGAAGAGCAGGCGATTGCGCGAGCCCTACGAATGGGCAAACTCGAGAAGTCACGATAATCCGATATATGATGGAGGACACAGTGGAACAGGTACTAGGCTTCATCATTAGCCTTGTTTAATATTAAGCTAACACATTGCTTCCAGAATGTTGTCAGCCTCCAGCAGAAGAAGAAACAACTTGCAAAGTTCACTCTCGACATAGGGACTGATTCCCCCTCAGACTTGCTTGAGGTAAGGCGCCTACGATGTTGGCGAGCTCATCTCGTGCTAATAGGGTTGCAGGATCTTCGATCAATATTTGACGCGGGTCTTAAATAGTGTACATTATGAAGAACATCGAAGGGATAGTTGTATTAGAGCGATATATTTGTGAACATAGTAAACATAGGGCAACTGAGTAGAGAACCAGCCCCCTCTTTTAATAGATATGGTGGCCTAGGACAGTCTTTATATAGAAATTCATTGCCTGCGTTGCTGGTAACAAGGACTCATGTGGAGGCTTGGAATAGAATCAATTGAACTGATAATCAACTATGCTGCCAGAGGTACCATGAAGATTTGTCTTCCCTGAATCTCCAGGAGGAACTTTCCGTGCCTTTTATGCTCTCGGAATAACCTCTTATCTATTCTATACCCTCGCAGACCTTCGTAGATTCGTGTAGCCGGGGTCTGCTTGTCTCGGTGATCGATCTCAGCTTTCGGTGAGACTCGCGATATTCATACGACTCCATATGCCTGCGCCCCAAGCATTTGAACACAAGCCCTCGGCGCTAAAGACTTTGGACGTCTTCTTGCAATCTTGGCTCGGCCCGGCCCGGCATGTTCCATAACCTTCTTCCCGGACTACGTACATATTCTAAACTCTATACAAACCTAAAGTAAATAGTCCAATCACAGGGCCAGTTCAAGCCCTTTCCCTCATTACTATATAAACTATTTCAACAGTAAGTATCAGTGGCCTTATGGGGACAATGGCCTAGCGATGTTAGCGTTTATATCTTTACTCCGCATCATTAGGCCCGGGGGTTCGATTCCCTCGTTGGCCAATACTTTCATTTATCATTTTGTACTTTTTCTTTTCTTCTCCTCCCCCCTTGTTTCCCTCTCTTAGCGAATACCTTGGGCATTAAGTAAAATCATAATCTTACGTGTCAAGACTAACAACTCCTTGCTAACAATTTGTTCAGCTTGACAATCGAGTAGCTCTGTCCCGCTCAAACATTCTCCAATCACTAAGTATCCCTCGACGAGCTGAAAATTAGACCCTCCGACAGTGCCCCTTGCAGCCCTACGCGAGTGTCTCCAATGGCGTCCTGTAAACCTGATGGGTGGCCTAGCGCGCTCGAAGTCATGACCTTAGTCCTCACGCTTTCATCCATGTCTGCAAAAGCCATTACCAGCACATTCGACTTCCACGGCTGAACGAGTTTCCGCTGTGTCTGGAAAATTGTAGCGCCTAGGAAGCGTATGACAAAAGTAAGACGACACTGGGTAGGGATATCCAATCTGCGATATTCGTCAGCGGCACAAGCACATCCAGGAGACGCCACAATACTTACACCATCGGATCTTGAAATAATTCTGAGTAGAAAAGACGGTCCCATCGTACTGAGCCGTCTCAGGTGCGGGCGAAACCGCCGCGATATTGTTCGTCAGCGCTTGAGCTAGGTTCAGTGTCCAGTTCTGTAGATTGTCGCTGTGTCGATAGACGCCTTCCAGCAGACCGATATTTGCCACGTGTGACGAGCCGAATCTGTAGAGGCTCGGCACTTGCCAATCTGCGGATACGTAGTTGTTATTGTACGTGATTATATTTCCCGCTGTTTACACTCTGGAGTTAGCAATCATCGTAACGGGTGAGATGTTAAGTAACGCTTGGGGCGCGTGTAGGAGGTACGAGGTCCGAAACATGCTATAGGGGGAATTAATGTCACGAGGGGACGGACCAGCTACTATTAACGAGTTTGTATCCTGGTAATTGGATATTCCGTAGTGGCCAGGATCGGAAACCGCCTCGCCGGTCTTCGAATCAACGAAGTTGAGCTGCCCACCGGCCGTGGTAATTTCGGTGTAGCTTTTTGTTACGTGATATGTCGTTGTCCCGTTCTTGACAGCAAGATCGTAGTAATTCAAGGCTTTCTTGCGTTAGTGTGAGCTCGAGGAGGCTTAAACGTATACATACACAACCATAACGCGCACTCGTGCGCTTGCATTGGCGGTAATGGCGGTTCTGATTGTCTTGAGCTATTGATGTACGGACCGGCTATGCTGGGTGGCAGACCAATAGCGGCAAATTTCAGGATATATTGGCGGTCTGTATCGTTATACGCGATCGAGGGGATGGTAGGATAACTGCCATTGTAGATAAGTCTAGTCGCGTTCCAGATGGCATAGAGATCATTTTCCTTGTCTATGTTGTCGCCTGGCTGGAACGTGAGAGATGGACCAGTGGGCAGCTTGTACTTGCACTACAACACAAGGAGTTAGTCGGTGTCTTTAAAAGCACGAATCGTGAGGGTTTCAGAAGCCTCGAGATATTATCAAGTCCTAAAAAGAATATTGTGCACTGAAACTTGCTGACACAGGAAGAAGATAGTTTCGAGAATTACGTACCGGCTTCCCAACCGCTCCACAGTCGCCAACGAGCACAGTGCCGTCCGGTTGAGGTTCGTTGCAAGTCTGCCTCTCCCAACTGCAAGAACCTTTGTTGTCTAGATGCTCCGTAACATCGGTACAACTACCATCAATAGCCAGTGACGGAATCTCCATGTTGTAGGTACAGTCTTGCGATGGACACTGTGCCTGCAAAGGCTGGGCAATGTTCCCTAGCCCGGCGCTGACGACTGTAGATAGTGTCGAGAAATCTGCTGCATATTGCGTTGTACCAAATTCGACACCACCATCATTCATCACAAGAGAAGCGTATCTTTGGCTGCGCGGGAAAGGTTTTGCGATGGCACTCGTGTCTTTCGTACTGTGTATATCCGAGGTGATCAACTGCTGGGTAAAGGTAGCGAACCCTAGATGGAGAATGGTGACTATAGCACCTAATGCTGCGACACTCCTTCAAAAGGGTAAGCATAGATGCATTATATGCCAGAGATTAGATAGAGAGGCGCCTACAGAGGTCCTTGCTTCCACAGCAGAGTCATACTACCCTTTGGGCCTCTCGAAGCATCCTGATATAGCTGAAGTTCCTGTGCTGGTCTGGTGGTCAAGCCACTGCTCGTTCGGAGCTGGCCAAAGTCATTCCACAGGTTCTGGCTCAGGGAAGCGCCCACTATTGCCGCAATCGAGCTGCCCATGACGGTAGTGAGCAGGGAGTTGATCGAGTTGAGCGTCAAAGGGCCCCAGTTGCGAACCGGCTCGCCATCCATGGCCGCAAGTATGCCAACCAGGGCGGCGAAAGCGATCACAGAGACGATCATCATGACAAGCTCCCATCGCCACCACTCCAAAACCGAAGGCCGCTCAACATCTGCCTTAGCTCCTACCCGGACGCTGGCGTTTTGGGCGGAGAGTCGAGTTTGTCCATCTCATGGCCAAGAAGACTGTCGCGATCGCGCTGGGGTTCGTGGGCCATCGCCAAGTATCATAAGAGCCGAGATCAGTAATAAAATGGTATCGGGAGCCCCGTGCGCCTCTAGGCGCCAAGAAGACATACTTATATAAACCGCGCTGGTTGGGGAGGCACCACGTCGCGACAGGATCCTTGCCAGATTCGGCCCTATGGATCTGGCATTGCTTGGGGGCGAAATCCTTAATCAACCAGTCACTCAATCAGCTGTGACTATACACCACATCGAAGTGTCTCACCCACTCACGCCCTGGTTATTCCGAATCAAAGGATCGTAGGATATCTCGTTTCGCAAATGCCGGAACAAATCATCCGCCACACTTGATCTTGTAGCTCTTTGAGGCTTGGCTTTAGGAAAGCTCTTATATGTTTGACGCCACGCTTCGACTCAGAGTACTATGTGATAGTGTATTATAAGTACTGTAACTTTGAAGGGAAGCGCCATACTGTACATTGAGATCTAGACTAGTCTTGGAACTATGAGAATACCCTGGTAAGGTGGCGGACCGATACAACGGTAACTAAGGAATTAATAACTTCAGCTTATCTAAAAGAAGCTAGTAAAGCGGCACAGCTGTGACAACGACCCAACCCTCTCTTCAGTCACAACAAGTTCCTCATTTCATTTTATTTTATATTTCGACTATATTTTCTATGAACTTAATTAATGAAGAGAGTTGTGATAGCGCCAGAAATCAACTAGGTATTTAACTCTAACTTTTGTGGGTGTAAGGGTCATGTACTCGAAGGAACCTGTGAAGCGACTAAAGCATGGGGGACTATTTTAGTCCCTGGTCCCTATCCTGTAGAGGCCGTTGTGCTAGCTTTCTATTATTCCTAAGCACACTGCATCTTGTCGTCGCCAGCCTCTCCTATTGGATGGATATGCAATATGTTAGTCGCATCGCGATCCATAGGCGTTCTTGTTGCATGCTCAAGATAACCCTTGCTATCGTGCCTGTATTTCTTTCCCGTCTGCTGGGTTCGGGATCTAATATACAAAGACGCTAGAGGACGGGGCGGCGCACGAGCCCCCATGCACTACTATCTCGCGTTAAAACTCCACCGTGTTCTCATTCTCATAGGCGACTGTTGACCTTCTTGGCTGATTCATGGAACTTCCGTAAGTCCATATAAGAGATGACGATGGTGGGTATAGGGGCCATGGCCGCAGTACTCCCACAACACTGTCGTTGACAGCGGTGTCTGCGGGTGGCGAACGCGCCGGTCGGTGGGAGTCCTGGCGAGGCAGGGGGTTGTGGCTTTATTCGTGGGCCGGGGCTCTTGTACAGCGACCATGCTTTACCTTGGTTCCGGTCTTGGGTTAGCCAGCTCACTGCGAGGCGACTCGGCCGTTTGTTTCTGTCGTTTCCGCAATAGCAAAGACTGGATGTAGTCAGGTATCAGGTATCTCGGCGCATCAGCTCGACGGGGCTGACATTCCGTCGGAGCTTTGGTTATACGTCCCAAGATGATGTGTCAGAGATGGGATCATTCGGGAAATTAATATGAGCAAGTAGGACTCACCACCTATTTCCGTATTCTTCTTCCTTCCTCATCCCTTATATATCCGCCGATTACTAGTTGCCGTACATTTGAGTTAACACATATCAGCTTATAGGCCTTGCTGGCAGAGTTTTGGGACTGAAACTAGGGTCAACATGCTCACCTTGAACGAGTTGATCTCCAATATATTTTGCATTGTCTTCCCCTGGTGGTCCTTCGTTGACCAGTGTGCCATAGCGTTGTGCATCGATGTGAACGGGTTTCGTCTTGGCTGGAAGTTACAGCGTGAGCAGTGCACAATCCAGAGAATGGAGCTGTGATGGGGGTATTCGAACATGAAAGCGTTCTTAACATTCTGGTTTGTGAATTGTCTTGGCCTCAGGGCGTCGGCGCTTCTTTGTCGCAGGTGATTCGGAGTGCCCTACTCCCGAAGGCTGCCCTTTTCTCTGTGGTGACGAATTGCAATCTCAGAGGGGGTTAAGGGTTTGTCGCTGGGGTCCGCCTACGCCTACAGGACCACAAGCCGGGATAGGACGAGAGCTTTGCTCGTCGGTTCGGTTCGAGAGTGACGCAGTCTTTTGCTCAAATTCTAATCAAATAGCAGCTTTGTTGGTAGCACTGTAGTTAATATTCTGCGTTTTAGTTCTCGTTGCTTCATTCGCTTGACGACGAAGCCGGAGACTATCACCTCGTCGTTCGTCTCTAGGGGCAACATGGCATCAATATCAGTAGCATGGTGGTTAAGAGGCGCGAGCTGGACTCCTATTTTATTTAAAGCCTTCTATTTGAGGGCGTTAAATTCACGACACTCTTCTTCGTATTGTTCTAACTTGGATTTAACCAAATCATTCATTCGCGGCCGCATGACGGCTTTGTCTGTGGCCAGGGTCATAATGCTGATGAGCTGTGTAGGTGTAATAATGAATGCGATGTCAATCATCATCAAGAGTCTAAGCTACATTTATCTGTGTCGTTTGCAGATTGGTGAAGCAAACGGTTTGGAGAAGAATTGAACGGGTGCTGGCAGAAGCCCTACGTTTCTCGGCCAGCTTCCATGCATTAATTGTCAGACGACGCCGGGATATACACTTCTTTACCATCATTCATTTCAATTCAAAATCTTTAGAGTCAGCGAACTGCCTCTACAACAACACACATCCAACGCATGGCTGCGGTTTAGTACTAAGTTGAGGGAAGTCCTAACATTCACTTTAATATTCTTGTCAGGACATATCGAACGATGCTGTGTACTTAGATAAAGTAACAGGGACTTATAAGACCGTTGGCATTGCCGATGGTCTTTTCGTATAGTCAAGGATTTAACCCTCATTTGGTCAAGTGGGAGATCTATAGACTGGTCTATGTGTCCGAATAGCGTCGCTTCTCTTAGCGTATTTCGGTCTCGCTCTCGTATAGGTGGCCATATAGGGAGCTAAAGACCAAAGCCGCGAAGCTTGCTCTCGTGTAATTATGTGTATGCGGAACAGTAGCTCCTCTTAATGTAAACACAAAGCTTGAGATCTGAAGCTCAACCACAGACACCGTCTCACAGCTCCTTTTCCACACGACGATAAAAAATGTGTGTAATGTGTCTCTGGGTAGCCGACACCAGATTCCACTATACTCTCTGATCAAACACTGGTTTTCTTAGGTTTTTTTTTTTAGTACAAAGTCCAGATCTACGCCGAATAGAACAACACCAGCTCATTCCCGAATGTTATTCGTGATCGCTATCGGCTCAAGAATTAGTCCATTTCCCCGATCCCGTAGTCACAAGCAGTGGCCGGCAGAACTTTAGAAATCCAAAGCGCTTGTCGGCCGTCCTCCATCGCCATCGGGGTAAATGGATGCTGAGGCCGGTTCTCTATAGCCTTTAGTAGTTCATCCGTCTCCCCACAAAAGAACATCAAGGTAGTATCAATCTACCCGACAATGATCTCTGGTTCATATAAGCTATGAATTACTAAGTCCGGGTAATAGATTCCCAATTAACAGCCCGGTCCATCACCTAATTGAGGCCCACCTCTTCCGCCTCTCAGTGTCATATAAGACCCGTAAGTACGATCGGGTCTTCCGGGGAGTATGTTAGTGGCATCACCCTCATCAACCAATCACAGTCGATCATTGTTCTCAACACAGCAATAGCCCCTCACTAAATCCAACCCCTGTTACTTGCCTCAATCCTCATCACGAACGTTGCTATGTCTCACAACATCTTAGTCACTGGCGGCTCTGGCTACCTAGGTGGTTCCCGTAAGTAAAACTCAGACTTGTCATGTTTCCAGGCTATTTTCCTATACTATTGCTATTCTCTCTTATAAGGCTCACATACAACAACATTACTCACTCATTTCAATGTTGTAGTGCTCGCGAGATGGAAGGAGGCAAACCTACCCGCTTACAACAAGCTATTCGCTCTCGTCCGCACGCCCAAGCAGGCCGAGGCCGTCAAGCAATACGGTGCCGAGCCTCTCATCTTCGATGCTTATGACGAAGGTGAGGTCCGGGCCGCAGTGGTCGACAATATCACCATCGTGTACCACCTGATCGCCCCCTGGCCCCATGTCTCACAGTCTTATTTCATCAAGGCCATGGCCGAAGTGAAAAAGAATACCGGACGCGATGTCCACTTCCTTCATGTAGGTATTCCAATGTTTGAAACGGCAGAATGCTGTCCTCTAATTGAGAGATCCTGCGGAACAGACCAGCGGCGCCAAGATATTCTCATCTCATGCAGGCGCTCCCACGGATAAGCCGCTACTCGATAACGATCCGAACCTTTACCAAGTTCAAAAGGGGCAAATCTCCCCAATCCCGTTGATGCAAGAAGTTAGTATTCACTTGACAAGGCAGTTCTTCAACTGCGACTAATCAACTTGCAGGCTATTGGCGTCAACAATTTCGTCATTGAGGAGGCAGAGAAGTACGGCATTCGTAGCTATGTCTTCGTGCCTGCATTGTGTGTAGGTGTCCCATATTAAGTACCAAGCCGTCGTCAAATCTTTAATACACAAGATTATGCTGATACTGTGCTTCATAGATGGCGAAGGCGAAGGCTTCGGCAATCGGATCTCAATTCAAACAGTTGCGATTGTCCGTGCTGCCGAAACTGTGAAGCGCGTGTATCGCGTTGATGCTGATCGACCGGTGAGTGAATCCTCCATTATTGCCGATCCTCATGAATACTGACGATGGCAGACTTGGCCTGTATGCCATATCAACGACAACACAAATCTGTACCTGGACCTCCTGCGCAAGATCTTGGCGGGAGAGAATCCGGCCATGGACAGAACGGTTACTATCTTGCGGCTTCCGGAAACGTTGCAGTAAGTCTCAATCTATTTACATGCTTTTTAAGATAGCTTGTTGATCCAAACTTAGTGGGACGACCTATACACTGCCATGGCTTCGGCGCTTGCCAAGCGTGGTGTTGTAGACGACGACACGGTCGTCGCGGCGGATGGGGAAAACCTTGAGGCCATGGGCAAGGGACTCGGATGCCCTGGAGCTCTAGTGCCCCTAATGTTAGGCGGAAAGTAAGTTTTATTATTGGTGCCGTGAACGAGAAGCGCGACCATTGCTAATATGATGCAACAGCTGCACCTTCACGGCAGATCGTGGGTCAAAGGAATTGGGTTGGAAGCCCCTTTATAAACCCGAGCATATCCTTGAGTACGCTGATGCCGAGGTTGACTTTATTCTGCGCAACAAGAACTGGTAGGTAAAATGGTCTGAATTTGGCGACCAAGGACAGACTCGAGATTGATGGTTAGTTTGATGATCTGGGATTTGTTCAAGTTGTATATAGAGTTGTAAGGCAGGTCTCGTGGGGTAATAAATTACAATTTATTGAGACGGCTACAAAATCACAGAAATCTCTAAGTAGGCAATCCACCACACACACACACCACTAACCGATACCTCATCGCGAGCACTCATCACGAGCACTCATCACGAGCACTCATCACGAGCACTCATCCCGTACCTCTGCTACTCTACACTCCCGTGTCACAGCGCAAGCGACACCCTAAGCCGAAGCCGTGTACCTTGACGATACTTTCCCCCAGGTAGATGTGATCCCGGAGCCACTCTCTAGGCTACTTGTGTAGTAGATCATTGTCCAGGGGCAGTTACATTAACCGCTCTCAGTCCCTCAGCGAGACGAACTCCGAAACCACGGACGTTTCCGTCTGCCTGGGCCCTACCGAATGCCTCGAGGAAGATCGGAAACTTGTAGAAGCACCATTTATCAAGCCATAGGAATGGCAAGGCAAAATAAGAGAAAAACTTTAGATTCCTGTCCTGGTATCGGAGGAGAAGTTCGATCAGAGTGAGCAAGATGGCAAAGATGGCCTGTAGCTTCAGGAAGGCATAGCGACCGTCGAGGAGAGACCATCCCATAGTCGTATCATGACGTAAGTGAAGACATCAAAGGCAATCCAACTGTTGCTTCTAAAGAAATACTTCTGCCATAGAGGATTATCATCTCCCTTATCAAAGGGCCCGAGATAAAACTCTAGGATACGCATCGTGGTGATGTAAATGAGCAAGCTGAGCCAGAACTTGTCGGTTCCCTCGGGCCACACCGGCCAGTGGGGCCAGTACCGGGACTGCCATTCTCATTCCAGTAGTATCGGAAGTACGGGAGGACACCAAATTTCATGCGGTCCGTGGCGATGGCGAGGAGGTGGTCGTCAAGTAGTTCACCGTCAGCCCCAACGGTCTTGTCGTGCACGAGGCCCTGGTAGTAGATGACCATGCCCGACAGAGTACTGAGATTTCCATGCCCTCACTCTTCATCAGCTCATCCCGCGAGGTCGCCTTGCGGGTGTCGAGGATGATGTTGCCGATGTTCTTGGCCGAGTACCGCGTCAGCTTGGGGAAGACGGAGTACATGACCTTGCCGCCGCGTCGCCGCTGGTGGTCCATCATGCGGTACTCGGCCTCGGTCGTCGGGAACGGCATGTAGAGCGTCGAGTCGACGTCGTCGGGCTCCGTCAGCTTGGCCACCATGGAGCTGTCCGACTTGGAGCTGAGCTCGGCCAGCACGCGCCAGCGATCCTCGTGGCTCTTGTGGAACGACTTGGAATGCTCGTAGATCTCCTGGTCGGCGTGCTTCCTCCTCCCACTGGAAGCGGGCGCCCGGCGTCGCCGACAGGATGTGGAAGATGCTGGGAGAGACGGCGGTGCAGACCTGGAAGTACCCGGCCATGGCGAGGAGCGTGTGGACTTCCTGGAAGAAGACTGCCCCTCGGCATGAGGTGTTCCGCGGGTAGCCATGCACATCAGCATGAACAGAGGCTTGAAGATAAGAACTGTTTGTCCAGCCAGGTCATCGACGGCGTCCCAGAAATTTTCGGGCACCAAGCCCCGCCGAGCGCAGCGCGCGCGATTTGACGACGGCCTTCCTTGCGGGTGAATCCTACGGGGCGAGTCAGCAGGATGCCCAGTTCATTTCTCGTTGTGTTGTGTGACTAGTTTGTAAACGCGGGAGACGAGAGAATGTAACTTACCTTCTGCAGCAAGCCAGCTATTATCATGCCTGTCCAATTCCTTCTCGTATTCTTTGGAAGCACCGAATAGCAGCTGGTTGAAAATCTTTCTCTCGAATATCTGAGAAAGGACAGCGACACACAACCATTTACGGTGCTTGGGGTCGCTCAAGATATCCTGCCATTCGACGTATCCCTTGTCCTCATGCGCCACACGCGCATATTGTATGAATTGTTCGGTCATAGGCACCTCCAGGTTGATATCTCCGGGGTATCGTCCCGTGAGTCCTCGAGGTGGACTCCCTGCCCAAACCACGACTCGGCAAAGTCACACACTTTGTCGTAGAGAGCCTTATAGTTGTCTTCATAAAATCATTATCGTAGTCCGCCGGATGCCTGTATCGCCCGTACCATTGAATGAAGTCGATCTGAGAGGGACTCCAGTCATCCTTGAATTTGGTTACCTCTTGCCAATCGTCATAGTTCATCGTCGTAGGCATAGAGGTAGAATTCGTACTCTGTTTGCTTTTTGGTTGCGGTGTAAGACTGGGAGCTGGGTCCCCGCCGGTGAGATTGTGGTAGAACCGCGCTATCACACCAGGTTTCGTTTGTGAGGCAGCTGGTATGCCATCCCAAATAGACCCCAAACTAAAGCCTTTCCAGTTGGCACTCTCCTTCCGCACAGCTCGGAACCTCTTGTAGAAGGGTCCCCAGATTAAATCCTCTTCAAATCCGGTGGTAACCTTGATAGCCTCTAGGAAGGAGTAAGGGTGAAAGGCAGGAGGCTTTCTGGTCCCTTTTCGATGCCTTTCGGCCACTACCGCTGGTAGGGACGGCTTAGTTGTGGTGCTGGTCATGATGCTTGTACTGCCTAGTGACCTATTAGATCTGTCGCGAAGTATATCCCAGCCGGATGGCCTTTACAGATGTAGAGCTGCGCAAACTTGGAAGATCGCTCGGTGCTGTAAATCGGTAGACTTGTAAGCTTAGGTTGTTGATAAGGCATGTCATTGAAAGAGATCGCGAACGTTGCGGCATCCGAAACACAAAGACTTTTGTAATAAAGAATCCAGACCCGACGCCTGGGCTCATCCTCGATTTCGCTCAGGCAACGGTCGTTTCCGTACTAGCATACCGCTTTCAGGTCAGTGTCTCTCCCTAAAGACATTTCAAAGATTTTGAACGACGCTAGACAAAGCCTATCACTTGTCTCAGATTCGAGCTTTCCAGTGACTTCACCGAAAGTTATTGATTCAATTAGGGGGTAGTGTTATATTATGATCTTACTACTGTGAAAGATGTTCGCTTTGTTTTGAGACCTTATCCATTCGATTACTATGTGCCGAATCGAGAAGGACGTACTGCTCGACATCTAATTATACAGTAGGAGGCCGCATTAGACAACCTTGTCTTAGCTGAATGCTGAGATGTTGTATACAACTTAAGTAAGCCTGCCAGCCCACAAGCATCGATTATGTCTTCCTATCATAGAAGCTATAATTATCCTAACTCGGAACATAGACTCTAGTAGCCCTGCTGCTGTTGTTGGGGGTGTTGTTGATAAGGTTGTTGTTGTTGTTGTTGTTGATAAGGCGGCTGCTGCTGCTGCTGCTGTTGCTGGTGGTATGGCTGTTGTGGCTGTTGTATCTCATGGACGTGACCTTGTTGAGGAGGGTAATATGTCTGGGGCTGCTGGGGTTGCATCTCAGAGGCGACTGGAGCACCTCCTACAGCTGGGGTGCCCATCGTAGGAGCAGAGCTGGACTTCCCAGGCATAGCACGAAGGCCGGCCTTTCTGTGGCGATGGAACGCGATGCTATGTAATATGAGAGCGACAAGGTAAATCACCCTAGTTCATATTAGTGAAGATCAAGACAGGTTTTGCATTCATTTATTTACCAATTGACGGCTCCCAGAGCGGCGCCTGCTGCAGCAATCGAACCCACGATAGCGTACCCATCATCATCATCAAAGCCGAGGTCATCATTGTAAGCGAAAAGATAGGCAGCCTGAGCGGCGAGAAGGCCGAATGAGACGAGCCAAAAGATGACGTGAAAAATGTCTAAGCCAAGGATTGCCCAATAATTATATGCTGTTGATGGTCCAAAATGCGCGACGAGGATGTAGATGCCGCTAATGAGGGTAACGATTGCCTATAGATATCAATTAGCTAGATGTGTTAAAGAGATGGGATCTGCTCCAAGACATACAGTAAACAGCATTAGTATTGCGCCGATTAAAGGCGCGACGGCCACGAGGTAGGCACTTAGGCCTAGGCATACTATGCCGAGCACCAACTGGATAATACGGACAGCAACAAAGCCCTTTGGGTAGATAGGTATGTGCTCTCGCCCGGCGGCACGTTCGCTTATGTAATTCGTCATCTTTCACGTAGCAGGCTCTATCCAGCGACAACCCAAATCCGGCGGCGACGAGGAACTGCGTGATGAGAGATATGGTATAGTATATGAAAGAAGGGAACTTGGGGCCCTGGGACTTGATGAGGACATCAGCTTCATATGAATATTTCCAGACAGACTAGCGCGGCCGGCCGGCACTTGAAAAGCAGCGGCGCAAAGGCTGCTTGACTTGATGGAGACCCATGACATGACTGCACTGCCTGTCGGAGGCACTCGGTACACCCTGATGCCTGCGAGCATCTAGTGTAGCCCATATTCTATAAAAAGAGACACTGGTAGATGATGTGGCGCTTGGGCTGGGGAAAAGTACTTATGCCATAGGTTGGTTCCTAAGCTCATTTCAAAATGTTTGCCGAAGACGTAGGTATAGTCTCATGTGTGAGGGGGTGGGGATGCAGATGATAGTATCAAGAGCGTTAGATACTGTTTGCCCAGGTGTTAGCGCAGATGCACAGCAAATAGTGTATAATACTATACTACATATGTAGGCGCGATCTGTTCGCCACCCTATCGGTCGGGGGTATGCCAACGGTTCGTTCCGTCAATAGTACTGAGGCATAGGCGCGTTGAGGAGATGGAAGAACAGAATATAAATAAGTTACTTTTCGTGTTTATGGTGTTTATGGCTCTTGTGAGCTGGTGGTTGCTATTTCTCGACCTACAATTGCATACATACCAACAGTCAGTACATACAGACACAAAACAAGGACAAGGAAGTATGCAGATGGACTGCGGCTGAAGATGGTGATCCAGGCACCCCTGGATGTGACTTGGCAGGCTCTGGGCTATGGGCCTACTATGAAGTAAGTACCTAACCTTTTGTTATGGGGCCATGCAACCCTACCTACCCCTGTCATATTCAACAACACAAGTGCGTGCACTGGATCTGCACTGGAGTCATGTCGTTTGTCTAACGTACTAATAAATATTGGAGGTACCTAGTAGTTATAGGTAGGTACCTCCAAGAGTGCCTACCACGCCTGTGAGTACCCTGGCCCACCTGAGGAGTTTGGTATGGCATGACAAGAGACCTGGTGTAAATAAATTACGTACTGATATACGAGGATAAAATTGTTTGTGTGCCAGTGTTTCTCTACGTACCTAACTCCCTGTACTACCTACTTACTTAGTTAACAGGTAGCAACTTGGGCTCCTCGCCCTCACATGCTTTATTTTAGGTAGGTACTTAAGTAGAAAACCAAATTCTGAAAAGGGAAATGCCTAATGCGTCATGTTAGGCGTTCTCGGGCGCGGCATCCATCTCTAATCCAATCACACGCCTGTACTATTCAAAATAAGAAGAGATAAGCGAGACATACTTTTAAGCTAGTATGAATTAAGTAAGTACCTTATTCAGCTCTGAAAATGCTGGCTAATGGATGATTGGCACAGCCATAGCGCAACTCTGGTGTGGACAGGCATCGTGTAAGACGGTCGAGAGACATGCCGCTACAATTAATAACCTCCTGATATCTCGCAAATTAGATGATTCTATTCAGCTCCATACAATGCGATCGCCATCGTACAATGGCCTACAGCTGTATCAGCCTCAATTTTGGTCTCGATAATATGCACCTACGTTTTCCACTAAATAACCGTACATCACGACCCTCATGATAGAGATAGATAACAGGTTGGATATGTTAATCCTCGTTTTCACGATTGCATCCCACCCATTCCATTCTTACGTCGAATTTACTGTCATATCGCACAACAAGAAAACAAATTAAGAAATGCACCAGGGTGGTTCTCGCCCTCCGAAACCCCACTTGCTAGACAAAGATACCACAGCCCTCCTATACTTACATCATAACTCCCAATTCGATGTAAGTACTTAAGTTTATATGCCCCTATTACGAAAGTATTTGGTCAACGTGCCTGAGGATCATTCCATCTAACATCAATCAGCGCTAGACTTGAGTCCTGTGGCTCAATGACTTCCGTCAGAGTAAATCTAGAGTCAGCGTCAGCAAGCAAAGACTGCCATTCGCCATATGTCCGCTCTCTGGCGTTTAAGAAAACCCCATCATCATGTCTACCTTCCTACAGCCATCAGTCAATCACCGTAATCTGTAGATCAAATATTTCTTGCGTCCTCTTACCTAGAAATCTTCTCTCTCCACAACGGAAGAACGCCTCGTTCTTTCATGCATGCGTCCATGATAATGACCCGAGATTCATGCTTCAATCCCGAGATCAAGGCCTGCAGGATGCGTACAGCGTACTTGTCCGTCCAGTTATGTAAGACCAAGCGCAGGAAGAATACATCCGCCGCAACAACTTGCGGTTTGAAGAAGTCGTGTGCCTCGAAACGTACTCTCCCCTTGAGATGCTCGGGGACCTTGCTATCAGCACCAGTAACAACACTCTCTACATCCTGAACCACGATCCTCAAGTTGTCGAAATGACTGGCCAACTGGATCCCAATATGGCCTTGTGAACCACCTACATCAACAACTGTTGCTATCCCCAGTGACCCCCAATTATAGTTATCAATAACATGCACGGCATTGTAGCCGTAGTCGGAAGCACTGATCTTTATGAAGTTGGCAAACCTTTGAACCCGTCTAGGGTCCAAAACAATCACATCGTACATGCTGGCGGTAGTGTTGTTCGCGAGAGAAAACCCTGAAGAGTTGGTCATTAGACATACGCGGTCGTCTGTGATGGTACGAGACGAATACTAAAAGTGTGCTAGCCTTACAGATTCATTAGGTTCCTGGATTTGGGCCATTTCTCGAGTGCACTGATTGTCTAGAGGCTTTTCAGCATCAATCCCTCATCTGTTGATCAAGCTACACCTACCTTGAGGGCGGAGGGCCATCCTTCTTCCGCATGGCAACCGAGCCAGTCATTCATTTGTGGGTCCATGAGAAGTCGGGAGACCTTTGTATGAGCTACCATCCCCGGCTCCGGCTCACGGAAAACACGTATTGCCATGGCCGCTTGGAGTAACCGTCGGAGCACGGGCTCGGCAAGGCAAGTTTGCCGGGCCATGTCCTCGTAGCTTGCCTGGCCGTTCTCGGGAATCATGCTAGCGATTCCGAAACGAGTTATAGCCTGAAAACAAATCATGTTTGTATGCTGTCATCGAGTGTTAGTCATGGTGAAACGAAATGCCGCGCTAGGTCAATGCGCACAGCGCCGTAGATATGAAGTAAACTTATTGGATCTAGAAGTAGATCGTGGAGTTCTGCCGCTGCATCAATGAGGACATCTTGCACGTTAGAGGCTTCCTTGGGCAGTTGGAAGGGCCCGTGCTCGTCAAATGAAGGAAACGGCGCGTTACGAGCCACCAGTATCTCTTGCAGCCGAGCCGCAGACAAGCTGATCGTCTGCGCTAGTTGGACGAAACGGGGTATATCTTGAGAAGTGGACATGGTATTGAAATAGACAAATTAGTCTATCTAGTTGTAAAATAACTCTTTCTCGGTTCTTTCTACGTTGATTTCCTTTCATACAGGTGAATGTGGTAGCAATAATATTAGCGAAAGCAGAGGTATTTCTAAGCCAAGTTACTCCGCAATCGGCATACAGTATCATAGAACCAGATAACGAAGAGAGAACCGTGCTGCGTGGCCTCGGGTAAATCAAGTGTCATCCCATTACGCGCACCACCCCAGCGCCGGCTATTTTAATCCTAACTTGCCTACTACGGATGAACTGAGTGAACGCCGACTGTGAAGACTTTCGATTGTTTAGATTGAAGGCGTGATGGTATTTAGGGGAAAGAATGACGAAGCGGGGGCTTCACATTAATACACAGCCTAGTTGAGGTATTGTTACACGAAAGTAAAACTCACCTTTGTTTGTAGATGTGGTAAGAACATGCAGCAAACCTCCGAAGTTTTAAAAAACACTTTCTGTATGATAAGAAGATTAATTTCACCCTTTGTGTCTGGCAATACACTACACCTGGCCCCTTGGCCAGGCTCCTCTTGGGTATTCTTTCATTTATGTTCGTAAATGAAACATCAGGGAGGAATGTGAATAGGAACAGGAGCCGAAGCTCACGATATATATTGAATAATAGAAAAAACAGCACAATCATGTGGACGATCGTGACTACTCGACACCTTCCAAGCTTAGGTAAAAACTGACATCACAGTTAAGCACTGCTACCTTTCCATGTAAATACTTGGTAGACTATCCAGGGTTGCCTTGATCTTTTGAACTGTTTACTTAAATACCTCAATGCCGAGTCAAGAAGTAGACAGCTACGAATTGCTGTATGGACTAGAATTCGAAACGCGTAGTTTGGTCACAACCTTTCCTTCAGTAGAGGTAGAGGTGATATTAACAAGTAGCTCTCTTTTATAGTGTAATAAAGCAGGCAGGGTAACTGAATAACAAGACTCTGAGAGTTAGTATTGCATATAATGTACGCTACGTTCGCAATAACCAGTCTTTCCCAAACAGCCAGAACCCCCTTTCAACCTGTGTAGTTAGGTACATAGAGTAATATCCCCAAGCAAACAGTTTAAGTACATCGGTACGTGACTGTGCCGTTTGCTTGCCCGTTTCGCGCCTGCAAGTCATTAGATACATCGGTACGTACTGATTATTACCTACGACTCCGGGCAACAACGCGTCCAGTGCCACAACAACCACATTAACTACGTTGACGCGTACCTACACGCTTCTATTATCAATCTATCTGGTAGGCGGTGTGTGTCTTTACTGCCGGTGCACTTTCTGGGTATTTAAGGTCCCCAATTCCCGCAAAGGCTGCACACCTTTCCTCCCACTCTTCACGCCTCTTCACCTTTCTTCTTCCTTTCCCCTCATCCACAACTGGCAGTGCCGATAACTTGAACCTACTTACATGTAGGCAAGCTATTGGCACTCGCCCTTCCAATCCATCCAAACTACTCGAGTTCGTACAGCATCTGTTGTGCCGCCTGGCTTTGGGCTACTGCTTGTTGTCCAAGGTAACATCAATTATCCTCCGCCCGGCTTGCGTGAAACTGACATACCAGCAGCTATCCAACAGTCTGCTCCCACGCCTCGATTACCACCGCGTCTTCTTTTTCTTCGGTATGTCTATTATATATCTGTGTTCAGCTTTTGCTTCTTCTTTCTTTTGCCCCAGCCCTCAAGGTGCTTCGTCGACCTTTCTATCTACATCATTCCCCTTTCCAGCAATGCACACCGGCCAACACTAAAGTCTTGTCGATTATTCTGCCAACCTTTTCTCGTCGTCGGCTCGTGTCTAACCACGCACCAATATTAATCCAACAACGTCTTACTTATCAGTGGCATAGTCCAACACATCCTTAGCACGAGCTGCTAAGGCGGGCCCCGCTGGCTGACGAGCACGAAGAACAAACAAAAGCTGCTTGCTATTTGTTCTTCTACACGAAAAGCGGCGCCAATGTTGGTCTTGGTCTCAGTCCGTTTAGACCTACTCTGATAGATATAAGTAGGTCTATAACCTTCTCGTCGTCCCATTTCTTCTTGGGAGGGCATCGTAGTAGCGCTTTGCACAGATGACTATACCAGCCAAATGAATTATATAATTACTTTGGCTGTATAGTCATCTGTGCAAAGCGCTACTACGATGCCCTCCCAAGAAGAAATGGGACGACGAGAAGGTTATAGACCTACTCATGTCAGTTAGAGTGGGTTTAAATGGCTTTGATCCCATAACCAAAGAGATGTGGGATCGAATCACCCGTGTTATGCAAATGACCGGGCACGTCGACGCGACCGTGAGTACTCCTTAGCATTATTTCCTTCTAGTTTTAGTTATTCTGTGAACATCCAGGCTCCTTTCTCGCGAGAGCCGTACTTTGAAAAGCATTTCTATGTTGCCAAACACACTCCTAGATCATAGAATGATGATAACTAACGCTAGGTGTTATAGTGGACTGGCTTGAGGTACGGTCATACATAGCCTCAGCTATAATTTGTGGTATGCTAACTGTAGTAACTGAACAGCCAGAGGTGGTCCAAGAACATCCAAAAAGATTTTCAGAACCGATACCCAGATGCCGTAGCCGTCGCTGGTGGCACAATCGCTCCTGGTGCTTCTCTTGCAGGCGCCTCCGCCATCCTGCTAGAAACCAAAAGGGTATTGAAGGGCATAGAAGGGAGGGTAGTAGTAGTTGTCACTCATTGTGAATGCCAAGGTCAACAGTCAACTGGGAGGAATAACCAATAACCACCCTGATGATGAGAACAATGAAAAGTGCTTCTTTTCGTTCTCGAGGGGTTGGTTAACGCCTTACGATGATGCGGTTGAACGGATGCTTTCTGTTCATCGCTCCGAAGGATCGCGAGGTTCATTCCGTCCCCTACCGGACGAGAAGACCAGGTTTCTGGTATGGTCGAAGTGCCAAGGGTAAGCCTCCCGTTCCATAACCAACCCTATTGGGGATTCTGACATTCATAATTCTCGACTAACTAGTTTTCCCACATTCAGGTCGACTATAACATCGCCAACGTTAGTCGCCGACTATTAGAATTAACTGGAGGTCGTCCTCGCTGTCTTCAGAGCGCCCTTAACACGATGAAGGCTAATTCAAACCATCCGTGGTATGCCGTATCAAGAAGACTCCTGTCCAGGTACCTGAGAGACGATGTTCCACCTCTCGTATAAGGCGCCGAGCAAATGATAAAAATAAAGAAAAATAATTTTCCCCAAAATCCAACTACAAAACGAGATCAACGACCGCTTTGTAACAGGCACTTAACAACAATAACAACAACAACCACCACCACCACTCTACAACATAACCACTAAGGAACCTCGCCATCATGATATACATACAGGTCATCATCTACTCGAAAGATCTGCAATGAACTCTTCTCGCAACCATCACACTATGCTCGCCATCACCAACCAGGAAAGCAATTTCCACCTCAACAACAACAATAACCACAACCACAACCACTACCCCTCACACCAACACACACACTAACTTACTTAATGTGTGACCTTACTCATATCATCAACTAATAATGGGTTGACATTGAAACGAGGAGGATTGGGCATGCTCTTAACGGGTTATAGTTTCGTTAGTAATAATCTAATGTAACAAGCCTACAAAACCATGCATTCGTCTTTCTTCTGCTGCTAATATGTGTCGCTCATCTGTTTGAACTCATTCATGAATAGTACAACCATTGTTTACCTGTCCATCTTTCTTCCAAAGCATCTTGTGCATAGTCAGCCACCACTAAGCACCATGATCTGTTACTATAATATTGGCCCTCTGGTCTAGTAATGCTCTACTTGCTATGGTAGCTACGCAAGACTTGGCACATGGGTTATTGTACCCTCTGAGTCCAATGCCACTGAACAGAACGGAACGTGAGGAGGCTGATTGCAGCTGTACAAAGATAATAACTTTATTTGGGCTTGAGTCAGAAAGAAAGTATTAGGGCAAGGCATCATAGTCATAAAAAGTCACAAAACCTCACTTCAAATAAAATAGCAAGCAGACGATGCGAATGATGATGATGATTTCTCATTGTGTACACGATACAACAGGCCCAATGACGTCCTCTGCGACATATCTATATACCTAACTGACTCCATGGTTAGCTTCTTAGACCATCATATTCTAACTCGTGCCTGGTTTCTCTCGCCAAGGTCATGCACACGTATCCGGTTGTGAGCCAGTTAGCAGACCTCTGACACCCATTACACACAAAATTCGAGGGCCGGAAAACCCCAATCACCTAGCACCCAATGCCCTACGCCTACTCGTTGCTTAATATTCAAACAAGTAGGTACCCAAGAAAGCCCAGGCTGCCCAAACACTGCTGGCAAAATGTGGCCACAATACAGGTACTCCATCTAGGATTGCTGGTACAGAGATAGAGGCAAAAGGGGTCGAACAATTAAGAATAAACATAAAGATTTCGTCGATCATAGTTATCGTACCAAAGCGACTGCGGCCGTAAGGAAGCAAGGCTGGAAAACTGAGACAGGGTAGTGCCTATCTCGACCCAGCCCCGGAAAGAACAACTGACGGGGTATCTATCTCATCGAGTATTGGAGAAACTCCGGAATGCTTGAAACCTTAAACCACGAAAATAGGAGCACGGGGTCAACCCAGCTCGTTTGGACTCTTTCTAGGAGAAATCTTCTCCGGCGGGCGACAATAGTCGATCAATACGTTGGACTAGCTCCTTTGTCTCACGGACGATCTCGAAAGCAATTGGTGGAAGGGTTTGAGTCCACATGCGCCATTCTCGATCATCCTCACCCAGGCCACGTGCTGCCAACTTCTTACCATGATCGCCGGCTTCAAGCAGTCGCTGCCGACAAGCGGAAAGACGTTCAAGCAGTTCGCCAGTATTCCTACTAGCTTCTGTTTCAGCTACGACTTTGTCTACGACCTCGGCGATTGAAGTAATCTCTTGGTTGATCTGTTGGATGGGCGCATTGCTACGAATGGACCCTACCAGGCCTTGTATGGTCTGGACCATGATGGCAGTCTGGTCTTCTAGATAGATCTTCAGATCTTCCAACTGTGTATCCTGCGCTCTATAGCTGTTTGGGGCTGCTGGCAGACCTTTACCTAGCCCATTATATGAAGCATTGCCGTTTCCATTAAGTTGGCCGTTGGGAAGAGCCGGAGATCTCCCCGAGTTGAGGGACTCTCTAGGTGAGTTGTAAGGGCTATACGCAGAAGAATTGGCACTATCACGGGTACCCGCCCGCAAGCCCTGGAATGAGGGTGGCGGAGCTAACGGTGATTCGGCTGCCGGCGGGTAGGCATCTGCTTGGGTTGCGGTCGTGCGGTTGGAAAAGTAGCCGGCAGATTCAACGGGTGTAACAGAGCCGTCATCGTCATCTTCAAGTTCTGCGGCAGGTGTAGCTCGAATCTTGACAGTCCGTAGAAGCTCTACGAGAGCGGCAACGAGGTGTGAGGCAGCTGCGTCAAGCAGCGAGACCGGAGAGAGACCAGCTGCTGATGCAAAGTTCTTGGAGGCAGTAATGAGGTTGTTGGCGGTAGCAGAGACGCGGTTCTTGAGCTTCTGCTGTTGCCGCACTATTTCTTGATCCTCAGGCTGTGCATCCTCAATGTCCTTCGTAATACGACGAACGTTGACAATGACCGACTTCATACCGTCGATTACTCGTTCAGGTTCGTCGGTACGCGCACGTCGCAACAACTCATCAATAGAGATCTGGAATTTGGTGACGTGTATATCCTTGACTAGGCCATTAACCTCCGTAAAGCCCTTTTCTCGTATGTAGTTTGCTGCATTTGTCTCAATGGTCAGGCCGATAGACGACGCACGCATGTTGCGGAGCTGGGTCTTTGTGCGGGCGTAACGACCTCTCCAATCATGAACTTCCTTCTCGAGCTGTTCAACCTTGCTCTCTAACTCGGTTTGCTTCTCCCATGATGGCATATGTTGCTGGGAAAGAGTCCTCATCTCTTCCAGGAACTGCCGCGCTTCACGGCGAGCTTCTTCAGTCACATGTTGCTGTTCTTGGAGGGCTATACGAAGCTCTTCATTTTCCCTCATGGTTTCTGAGTCGCCTACGCCACGACTGCTTTGATGGGCTTCTTCGAGCTCTTCACGTAGAGCTAGGTTTTCTGCGGCGTGCTCGTCCCTTAGACGGTCTAAGTCATCACGTAATGAGGTGTTCCGGGTTTCAGCATCAGCTAGTTTGCCTTCCAGATTCGTCCTCATTTCATCCCATTCTTTCTTCTCTTGGTTTGATGCGGTTGTCCTTGAGCGTTCCCCATCCTGCAGGGCAATAAGTTCCTCATCCTTTTTCCTTATCTCGGTTTCCATGCCTTCTATTTGTCCACGAAGTTCTTGAACTTGTTTTTGATAATCATTAATTATCTTCTTATCAACCTAACACAAGTCAGTTTTTAGCACATTAGGGTTTGTAGATTCGAAGGAGGCTTACCTCAGAGACAGGTCTCGATGTTACTTCCTTGCTATTGCGGCTACGAGGCGTGATTGCGTCGCTATTGCCATCGTTGGAACTGCTTCCGTCGTCATCTTCCTCAACCATTGTACTTTTATTTGGAACAATGGTATTGCTTTGAAACTGCTTGGGAAGTGGTCGATCAAAGTTCCCATTAGGCGGTAATACAGGCGAAGGTGGCACGGGGAAATCATTAGGAGGTCGCGGAGGACCGGCAGAGCGAATTGAGCTTGCATCGGATGGACGTCGCATACCACCATTTGGTCCCCTAGGTAGTCCCATGCCATTCACGGGCGTGCCAGTCCTGCTCGGAGGTGCCCCAGGCGGCATGCCGGGAGTGCTTCTTCGCGGAGTAACGCTCGCGACGAATGCTGGTATACGCCTCTCCAACTCACAGAAGACATCAGTAGCCAGGTCTCTAAATCTCGGAGAACCAAGCGTCGAAAGTTTTTGGCGCGCCTGATTGCGCTTAGGATGGAAATTGGGTTCGGGCATAAGGTACGGGGGCGGCCCAGCATTAGGAGGAGCACCCGGCGGCGGGCGTTTTATTTGTCGTCGCATCAACTCATCGAAAACATCTGTGGATAATTCTAGAAACTGGACAGACGATAGCCTGAGTAGTTTATCTCGCGCCTTGTTCGGGGGGGATTTGCTCTTCCATCCTTGGACGTGGAGGCCAAGTACCTCCTGAGTGCGACATAATGCTCTCCTAATATAGGCTCGGTATTCTCTTCGCGTATACTTCGTCCGCTTTCACTGCGCGCATAGGTACTAGAGGCCAACAGAGGGCGGAGGCGAAGGACCGCCAACACTCCTGGGCCGCCAGGAAAACCATTCATCATGCCGTTAGGGCTCCCCGAGTCTGGAGGGGAGACAAGACCGCGATTGTTGGGATAGAGGCCGTCGGCTTGATATTTCGAAGGACCGGACCACTCACTACCGCCACCTATAGAGACAGGTGAGAGCGGCGCATTGCGGGTGTTCATGATCGAAATAAAAGTCGAAGGTCGTTGTTGACCTAAACGAGAATGCGTGTTCGTCCGGCCGGAACAAAGGAGTTGATAGTGATACGACCCAAGGAGGATTGTGCGCCACGTGAGAAAGGGGCTTCGTGTCTCCAGGCCAGCCCTGCCGGTGCTGTGCGATCCTATGCAGCACCTTTCGGTATCCGATGTTTGTTCTACAGATCCACTGAGTTGGTTTCGTCCGTCCGTCTGTCCGTCACGTCGTGGTAGTCTGTTTCCCACTTTGTTTGTTGAATTGAGGTCGACGGGGGTTACCTAAACATAGAGAAGCGAATTGGAAATGGGCGACAATCGTGGTTCCGGGTTGTTATTACGTGTAGCAGGAAATGAATGTGGATTCGAGCTTCAGTTGGAATTATCAATTACAAGCGTAGGGTACTTCACAGGCTGAATGGAACAAGCGTTGTCCTGACAGGCCGGGTCGATCACTGTTGGAATGATGGTTGACGTAGTGTAGCTCGACAGGGGAAACAACAGATACTGGCAATGGAAAGCCTCGTCTGCTCGGGCGTTTGGGTCCACGTGCCAAAACCACAGAATGAGAAAGGATGTGTGCTGTTGTTAGTGAGTGAGTGAGTGGTGGTAGTTGGTGTTCTAAAGAGTGCCAGTCTCAGGTACCAAGTAAAAGGGATGTACAGCTAGCTGTATGTACTTTATGTACTTGTAAGCGGCACAACTCGCAACGATAGACTAGTTAAGGTAGAGAGTAGTAGATGGTGGATGATGTCTAGTGTGCTGGTTTAATCCACGGTAACCATCGGTATGAGGAGAATTAGAGGCGGCACAATGTTACCGACGAGAAGAAAGCCAAGCGGGAGAATGCATTGTCACTGACGAGAAGGCTGGTTGGCGGAGCAGGAGGAACGAGGATGGTTGGTTGGATGGAGTGGATGATGGATGATGGATGGATTGGGATGCGTCGAGTGCATCAGGTAGTAGCGCAGTCCGGAAGATGCATGAAACTGTGGTCAGGGGGTCTTGCCGGCGGTATCTACGGCGTACTAACAAGCTTTTGGCACATTGGACGGTTGGGAAAGGGGCAACTGTGCAGCCATTGTCCAATACAGATTGCGGGTGGCTGCTAAGCTAGCTGGTTTGGGTTTCCCCAGCGAAGGGCTTGCCATTATATTTCCCTCCTAATACTCGGTAGGATTAACGCACTGTGGTTGCCCATAGAGGAGCGCCACATACCTCAGAGCGACGTTTATATAGCGGTGCGCACATATATCTAGTAGATAAGGGTAGCTACCTACCATCTTTGGGTAATAAAATTCATCAAGGACGACGAAAAATACACGTTTCCAATCGACGTATCCTCCTTCGTCAGCGTCAAGTCAGGGCAAACACAAGTCATATACGCTGTTGTATTGTAAGTAGTGTACATAAATTCTGTGTTAAGCCTCTGACTGTGAAGGTAACATTCCCTCTGCAGGTAGTAAATGTTTAGTGAAATTATGGCTTCCTGCCCCATACTATCGCGGCCCCACTCCCATCTCTGTAAGATCACTCAACACAGGTACAATCTTAAAGATGGGCAACAGCCTTCCAGTTGGTATGATCAACAAGCTAATGTTTATTAGAAAATGGGGAATGGTACAGTAGATAGATACGCACCGATAGACCGGTTTAAAGATCGACAGAAAGCCCTATCCATCTCGATCTGAGAACCAAAACACGCGCAGATGAACAAGATCGTCCAGGCATCACGGATATATCGGGCTGCAATCTAGATCCGCAGGCAGCGGAGCTGGTTGTTCTCCCGCTCGTCACAATGCCAACTTCACTACACCATGTAGTGTATACATCACAGCAGCAAATTAAATAAGCCCTAGGATGGTAATTACTCGCGTGGGTTACGTACATGAGGAGAACCCCGAATTCCGATTTCTCATTCGTCTAGCCATCTGCACCACCTGAACGCCCAAAAACCGTCAGGGCGTCAAAGCCGATTCCTATTGGCCTGTCCGCCTTGTCTATTCGCGCGCGCCAACCATACTTGATCACGTTCAACAGTTCGTTACTTATCTACATCTTCAATTTTACTGTTATAAGTAGGCACGCACAGGTGACCGAGTAATAACGACACAAGTGTATAGCAGACAGCCTCTTACTGGGCAGTTCGTGAGCCTAAAATCTACCGGTTCAAGACGGATCTGTCAGGAACCCGCATCTACTAGAATTCAAATCCTACTTTAGTCTCCTTAGCTCGGACGCCTCCCTATTCTGGCATCGGCATACGTAACCTTAAAAGCGCGGCTTTAGGGACCCCTGGTTAGATCCTGATTATCCTGGTAGCCAGGGCAACTTTAGGGCCGGTTTACTTATTTTGAACGCCGTTTGTTGCAAACAGTCCTCTTCATTGTATTTTTCGTCAAAGTACGGAGTACTCGTCAAAAATTACTTCATGCTCGTTACTTATAGTAAAAGGTTAAAAAAAAAAGGCGAAGTTGGCAAGTCGGTACTTACAAGTAGTCGAAATACAATGTTCTAGAATTAGCCTCCTGATAAATCACAGTGCCGCATCCCTTGTCAGTACTGCCCTTGTATTATAATAACAAAAGCAGTACTTTTATACCGTAGAGTGGAATAAATGGCTAGTACAAGAGATGGACGTCCAAGAAACTGACGGTGAAAAAATTAACGTTGCTATATCATCGCCCTAAGTGGCGTATTCAGAAACCGTTCATTGTTTCCGTTGCGATCTGTCAATCACACCATTGCATGGGATGATGCTCGTCGCAGCCGTTGTCTCACACTGCGTTTGAGCCTCCTTTAGCACCGAGGTCGCTGCTCAGACCATCAGCCCATCAACAGCATCTGGTGGCACAGCACTTTGGTCGCTATTTAAGTTAGCCCGAGAAGTTAACTACCGGTATATTCGTTAATGTCATCCTACTCATCCTTCCAAGGAAGTCTTGCATGTTTCAATTTCCTATGAAACAGGCCGGGACATTGATGTGTTGTCGGGTGAATAAACAAATCCATGAGGAGCAATCCAGCAATGCTCGGTATCACATCAAATAGTAAATTCATTTGCTCGAAATGTATCGTGTTGAGTGCAGCCGGTATTCTTACTTCCCCCTCCTGTCATGAATTGTGTGTAGAGCATATCTAAGCGTCGGGCTGCGAGGCCATGGAACCATGGAATTAATGATTGTGCAGTCTCTCTTTATAGCCTGCTTGACCACCATCCGTATTCAATCCTATTATCATTAACATGGAACAACCCTGGTAGTTCCTGGTATCATAAAACAAATCAAGTCATTACATAATAGAAGGTTAAAACCAGGCCAGCGTCCATGTTGCTGGTAGGTTTGGCCACCTTTCCTGCCAATCGCCAATGACCTCAGGAACTCGCTCGTCAAATGACGTCCTGCTTGCAGCGCTGGCCATATCAAAAGCGGTAGCGCCAATGGCGTCTCGCTCCTCCCTAGCCGCCTTATTTAGCGAGTCTGCAAGATCTAATATGCCCTGTCCACCGATAGATGCTTCTTCATGGTTATCTTTAATATCAATGTTGATAACATGAACGGGGCGATTTAAGGGTGATCCTCGATTTAGTAAATCGTCGATGACGGCATCCCAGCACCTCTCTTCGCAAGTAAAGACAACATCTACCACACCACCTTCCGTACCGGCATGGCCACGGTCCTTTACTTGCTCGACTCTTGGGATGCCAATTTGCCAGTCTTGCCAGCGCTCAGGACCCCACTTAACTTGTCTATTTCTTCCCAGCATGTTTAGTAGGCCATTGGCTGTGTATAGTCGGTGATCCTTTCCGTCAAGTTCTTTGTACATTGTGTCGTAAGAGACTTTGTTGAATGAGTAGACATTGGGTTGGTGGATGGTAGGCCCAGGTAGGCGAACGAGAGACCCGGTTCCGAATGAGATGACGGGTAGTTTGCTTGCGAGAGTCGTAGGTGTGCTTCCATTGATCTGCTATGAGTTAGGTCATGTTGCAAGTGGCAGATTATCCATGGCTAGAGTCGTAAAGACACACCTGTTCTGATTGCTTGCGCAAACCGTGCAAAACTTCAATTTATATCCTCCTGCATCTTCTCGCTCGCCGTTGGTTGCGGGCGTAGCGGCGGCAGATGCTCCATTAGCAACCTCCATTGTGAGCAAGGCAGGTGTAAATTGTTCAAGTTTCCTGATTCGCCGATTTGCTGGGTGTAGTGTATCGTCAATTAAGACTCGATGGATTACCCTAAATCGCAAGGTGTTTGGGGAGCTCTGAGGAAACTCGGCTGTCTTGTTGAACAAGGTCAGCCGCGCACAAGAAAAATTCTACTGCAAATGACCAGACAATGCTCCTCCTAAGTATTCAGAATTGTTGCGTATGGTAATGTGTTGGGTGTCACCATGTGGAAATCAGACAGCTCCAATAAGAATTTCATCACGAAGAGGAATAAGAGTGTAGGTCAAAGAAGGGCAGTCATGTACAACATACCTCGGTTGTTGATACCAAATGTGTGCAAGATAGAAAAGTCCCGAGCACTGTTCAATTGACTAGCACATGGAAACTGGCAGAGATGAGCTGTCGCTGAAGTGCATCATGTCGAGTGCTGACAGACTAGAAACTCGGCGTTCTATCGGAGAAGAAAGAGGACGAAGGATCGGCAACAGGCCTCATGGCGTTGAGATGTATGATGTCGGTCTGCAACCTGCACAACCAAGAATTGGGGATGCTGGTTTTGGTGTGGATTACGTAATGTAAGATAGCCTATCACGGGTAAAGCGATGTATGCATTTCTAGGGTCTTGAGCCGCGATATAGAGATATATGATTCTAAAAAATACCAAGCCATTCCATATTCCAATAACAGATAGTAACGTACCCAACCCGCGTTCAATGTTGCGTCAGGGATAATTGGCGGCCAAAAATAGAACTGACCATCTAGGTACCCCTCCACACACCTGAACAAGCCTCATATCCTAAGTCTGCATCTTATATACGAATGGGTGGGTGATTGGAGGCTCTATGTAGGCTGCCTCATTATGCTCTCCCAATTACGCACTCACTTACTCGACCTCAGTAGGTAGGTACCTCGAGTAGCTTTTAGTTTGATGGTACCATAATTGTAAACATACCAAAGGTAAAAAGGGTAGCACCCAAAAAGTTATTTTAAGAAGTGTGGCTCTCCCCCAACTCCAGATGTCTTCTGTGTGCGGTACCGCGCGCTCTCCCCTATTCGCTCTTGGCGCTGCGGCGCTACACAATCTCGTCTCGGTCGAATCAGAAACCGCCAGCACAATGGTACATTCCATGCATGGAGTATCAGTTGCTCATCACGTGGCTTTCTTGCGTCAGTTGTTTCACATTTGCTGACCTGCATCAATGGTTGGTTCGCGCGTCTTTGGGCTGCATGGAAAAAAGCGGTGTTAGCTGCATGTTCTGTCATTCTCGGCCATTCCATCTACACTCATGATCTTCATGTCAAGCCGTCAAGTCCCGAGCCTGCCCGAGGAAATAAGGCAGATGTTATTGGCAATGGCATCTATATGAACTAAATAGAAGGCTGAGAAATAAATCACCTTGCAGATGGACCAAATCCCAACCCGAGGAACAGGTACCAGATCTCTGACCAACTATACATAGCCCTCGCTTTCAACACTACCTAGCACATACAAGAGTTATATCTGCTTTGTACCATACCTATTGTATATTGTATGTAGGTTAGATAGTTGTGTAGCAATTTTCTCGGGAGTACCTATTCGATCACAACTAACAATTATACCAAGTAGCTAGTAAGGTTTGGCACCCGGGAATCTATAATTGTGAGCGACTCGACTCTCGTCAACTGGTACTACCGACAGATATATGACCATGCATTATCATATCCAAGGCTTGACCCCGACAGTTCTGCTATTTAGATTGGCCGAAGCACTCATGAGCTGGCGATATGCGCTACCGCCCAAGATATGCAAGCTGCTGGTTTGGGGCGTATGATGGATTAATAATATGATATATCTCAGCAACGTTAAGATTTCCGATAGATCGCGATATACCGAACCCCCTACAGATGGTGGAGGGGTTCCTCCTCTTCTTATCGATATACTATACGCCTACCTAACATGTATAATAAACCGGCTACCTACCTGAAGACGGTACCCAACCTTCACGTAGGTGGGCAGTACTTAATTCATGGCCCGGGCCTTGTCCGTTTGTCCTGCCGATGTAACATCATCGCTGACCTACGTAAGTACTAGTAGCGGGGGCTCTGCATCAAACAAGCGCCGTCCAATGGTGGACGCTCCAGTGGTCCACCTACCGTTCAACTGAACAGGTCGGCTACTCACACATATGCACACATGAATTTCTTGCTCAGAAATATGGAAGTACACGTACTTCGATTTGTTTTTTACCCGGCACTCTGCTACCATGTAAAGTTTGCTTAAATGCTGGACCAACGTCTGAGCAAATCGTAACTCTTCACAGGGGCCGTTTCCAAACAAGGCTAGTTTGATGTTTGATGCGGCTCGTTCCAGTTTGTTGCTTTGTTGCATTCTTCAGGACGGACAGAAAAATACCTACTTTACATTCCTCGCCTGTACAGGTATACAGCACTCTGTAGCGTAGAGTGCCAATGACCTATCACCACACGGCCCACTCTCGCACATACATCCTTCCTCAAACTTCCCGTCTCGCGCTGGTGTTTCCTCGTTAATCTGCGGTATAGCCAGGTCCACCTACGCTTTTCCCCATTGCTCTTCCCCACCGCGTACAATCGCTTCAATTGCTGGCTACCTTACCTACTAGCCCAGTAACCTTTAGGTAGTTAATTTCTTTGGCCTTTGTCCTCTCGAGTCCGCCTCCGAGACTCGAACGTACAGCACTATATCCGAGAACCCACTGCGCCGCCACAGCACTCTCTCGGGGCCCTCTCCTGCCAGCTATGTCCACGGGCACGCTGTGCTAGGTGACCACGATCCTCGTTGCGCTGACCTGACCTCGCCTCGGCCCTCGTACGGTCTACCTGCCTGTATACAGTATTATATCCCTTCACCGAGCAAGCATTGTTGACCTCGATGCCTGGCTACACCTACATTCCATCCAATTCTATCGCGATAGAGCCTGGAACGGTCCCCCAAGTAGGTTCGAAGTTAGTATACACCTGAGTACTTACACAGGTAGGTAGCCCAAACTTTGGTCTTTGGTCTGTTACTAGGTAGGGTTTTACACCCCACCAGATGGGTTAGACCCTGTTGAACCCTGTCGATTCCGTCAACCGCCATCTCCGTCCGCCTTCCTGTCTGCCTGTCTGCCTGCCTGCCTGTCTCTACCTATACAACCGTGGAAGAAGCAGAAGCAGTGTTTGCCTACTCCCACGCCATTATTCTTTGTGCCGCTTGTGCTCGTGCTCGTGCTTGTGCTTCATTGTGTTCCCACCCGGGCGCTGACAAACAGCCTCAGCCAAGCCAAGCCACCCAACTCGACGACCTCGGCGTCTCCAGCCAACCACCCCCGTCACATCGTCGCAACCGACCGAAACGACCTGTCGGCATTCTGTATGCATCGAGACTATATATACGCACCCTCCACTACCCTACCGCCAGCTTGCGCCTCCCAGCAGTACTTGTGACAGCAACTGGTCGTCGTCGACGTCGGTGGACACGGCTTGCAGGACAAGACTGTGAGGCGGCAACCAGATTTGCTGCCCCGACGTCACACAATCTTTACCTCTACCTTTATCCGTGTCGCATTCGTACATACATATATACGATATATAAACAATTACATACGGGCATTACACCTATCCGTTTGGATATCGATCCCAGGGTACGCACACTAAAACACCACAAACTCCCGAGGTCTCTTCCTCTCGAAGGCTTCCATCATGTCCTCTGGCTCATCTCCGGCGACGTCGCCTCCAGCAGTAGTATTGTCGCATTCTCCTTCGGCGAACCCGAACCACCCCCACTTCCGCCCCTGATCACGTCGTCGCCGTCGCGCCGCTCTACAATTCCTCGTCCGATGTCGCACGTATCAAAGAACAGGCTGTCCCAGTATTCGGCGGGCTCCATCCCGTCGCGGTCACGGCCCGCATCTCACCTCTTCCCCATATTCCATTCTAGTCTTCCTTACACTATAGTCCGTGACTTCGCTTACCCTCCAGCGAATCCTATGCACTATGGCCCTCCGCCGGAGCCCTCTCGACCGCCGTCCGGGATGATTACCCCTGCCGGGGAATCTCGGCGTCTGTCTGATCCGCCACTATCATGGGATAGCAAGACATCTTGGGAATGGACGGCCGATGGCGGCTACGGAAAGAGTGGGGAATTGGCTCCGATTCACTTTGGCGATGGGCCTCCGTGGAGCGAGGATGAGGATCTTCATAGCCCTGTTGTTAGCTCTCGGCATAGAAAACACAAGTCTACCTCTGCGGCGATGGGCCACGGGAAGTCAAGGACCTCGAGGGAAGGCGACGGGTCCTCCGTGATTGGCGGAAGCCATTTCAACACCGACACAAGATATTACGTTAGCACAAGCGGTGATGGCAGTGAGAGATATTACGTGAGCCAAGGTGGAGAAGCGAACGGTCCAGGCGGAGAGTTTGTCACGTATCCGCCGGACCAAGCACGACACTCGACTGCAGGATATCGGTCCATCGACCAACAAACCCAACGCTTTGCCGAGAATAACTCAGGGTACCATTCCGAATCAGATGCATCAAGCGTAACATCCTCGCCCGGCTTCCATGCCTACGACGAGTCAAGATATTCCCGGGACTACCAATTCACTATTACCTCGCCCGACGAGGAAATGCACGGCAAGGCGGTTGCATTATTTGATTTTGAACGAGAAAACGAGAACGAACTCCCGCTTGTCGAAGGTCAAATTATTTGGGTATCTTACCGACACGGGCAAGGATGGCTGGTAGCGGAGGATCCCAAAACTCAAGAGAGCGGGCTCGTTCCTGAGGAGTACGTTCGTCTCCTTCGTGACATTGAAGGTGGTATGACGAGTTTGGTGGCACAGGCTGCTCCAGCCGAAGGCTCAGGAACACCCAACGAAGCAGGTACCCCGACACAAGCTGAGCATAGCGGCCAGGCTCTGCCTGCTGTGCAGTCTGGGCATACACCATCTTCAAGCACATCTAACGGGTACCATCAACCAATAGTGTCTACATTTTCAACCTCCAGCAAAGATCTAGATCCATACCCGCAACATTTGTTAGGCCAGCACGGGCAAGCCCCACAAGTCGTGCATTATCACGGTCAGCGGGGAGGCAGCCAAGCCAATACACCAACTGTACAAAACACGTTTGATACTGCACTGGGCCGGCGGGGCAGTTCGGATGTCAGGCGCAGCGATTCTATTTCCGCCAAACCTCAACAATCTTTGGAGACTTTGCCGGATGCGAGGTTGACGTCTACCACAGCTGATACTGAGCCGATCGAGGAAAAAGAACAGGGGCAGGCCCCACGGTGACACTCAATACCATGATTATCGACGAAATACCAAACTACGTGGGCTATGGAGGTTTCAAGCCTTCGTGCTAAGGCGTACGGTACTGACCCCGATCTGCCTGCGCCTGCTAATCAATGCATTCCACGAATAGCAGCTGTTTTATATCTACAGCCCGACCGCACAGCGATCATCACGCAAAGCGTACCTTGAGGGTATGGGGCTTCTCTAGAGCTTCCTATTCTCGACCTCAAGAGTCCCAAGGTATGAAATCCAGAGCGGGCTCGGAACACAGGGTGGGATGGATCCGAGACAGTGATACCAACGAGTCAATGAATAACGGTTTTGAAGCTAGACTGCTAGAAGCGTTGGGTTTGCACTGCATAGGAAGGGGAGATGATTCCTGAATAAGAGGGTACGATCTGTATGTTTGAGATAGAACGAACGAACTACGAAACTAACTAACTGAGATGATTTGCTAACAACTTCCTAATTATTGTTGTTTGCTGTGACTTGTGTGCTTGTCTCGTGCTTTTATTGTTGTGAGCTGAAGACTCTTGATGTGAAGCACGGAGTTACTGTTGTTGTTCCAGGTTTTGTTATTTGAGAGATGGTGTGCGTCAGTGTACATGAAATGTCTCGCTTACACTCGCTACATAGTAGTTCAGTAGAATATGTCTTTCCGTTTGTTGTCCGTACGAATAGGACATTCCATCATTCAGTTATGGAGTCTTATTGTCTATCGGTGTTTTATATATATGCACATCACCGATGTCTCGGCAGGTTGCCGTTCACATTTGTAATTTTTGTGCATACCAGTCTCATGCCACCAACAAATCGGAATTCCCAACTACGGATCGCGGGAATTAATGTTTGGCGGTACCTGTGTCCGGCATTTGTTGTTACGTGAGGAATGAGTCGCCGTAAGATATCTGGTTGCCTATTTGATGCCCCCTTTTGTCGGCTCAGGTTACCAATTAGTTTATTTTAGATGCATGCGTACAAACAAACATAACTTTGCTCCCTAGTATGTCAGAACGAAGCTTTCGTCATGGCTCAATATCATGTGAAGATAGGAAGATGCAGAAGTATAGCACATAGGCCATCATCGCCTGATCTCAGCTATGAACATATCTGTTATATCCCAAATTGCTACTTAGTAGGAGATACATGTACCGGTTGTTATATTCCTTATATCTCCACCCAACCTTTGTGATAAACATCGTAGTACTTGTGACTAGAAGTCATGATGCTGAACGCGAACTTAAATCACAGTAGTTCCTCGAGTTCGAAATCAGTATATGTAGATCTACGAAACGAACACCCCATCTCACAATGTGCACATAGAGTAAGATAGCATTAACTGAACAACACTGAGATGGTATCATGATATTGATAAAACGCTACAAAATAAGGGTATCGTATGTGTGCATGGTGCCCAGTTCCCTTTATTCCACCCACTGCATTCCAATCCTATTCGACTTAGGTATACGAGGGACCACCACTGCCTCCCAGACGCGCTGCATCATCAGTCTTCATGCTTTCCTCCAATGCACGTCTCAGCTCCTCGTCATCATCCTCTGCACCAGCGTCGGCATTGTTCCCTTTCGCGGCATTCCGGAACGCCGCCTCGGCGAGGCTCTGTTTCTTCACGTACTCCATGACAATGTCCTCTTCCGACCTCAGCGAATTGATCCGCGCCAGTTCTTCCTGGTGAGCTCTCTCTGACTCGGCAAGCGCGCGCTTTAGTTCCTCTTCATCGTCGGGCTGTTGTTGTTCTGCCTGTGAGGCCTCGATGGCTCGACGGAGTGCCTCTTCGTCATCCTCATCTTTGTGTTGCTTCCGAGTCGCGTGCTCCACCTGTGAGGCTTCAAGAGCTTTCTTGTATTCCTCGTCGTCCTGGCGGCTCGGTTCTTGAACTTGTGATTGCTCGAGAGCTCGCCTCATGTCTTCGTCACCCTCCTCGTCTTCTTCCTCGAGATCGTGCATGCGAATAGCCTCTTGATGGTTCTCCGTTATGCTCAGTTTGATGGCTTCTTCGATTAGAGACTGGTACTCCTCATCGGTGATGTTTTCTAGGTCGTCGGGTGAGAAGGGGTACTCCCTTCTCATCAGGAAATGGATGTTTGACATCGGGAACCCATCCGCTGTTTGAGTAACCTGAATTTGAAGACGCAAGGGAGCTCATAGTCGTTGACCGTCTCCTCATAGCTCTCACGCTGGACCGAATGACTTGCTCAATGCGAGCATCTTCGGCTGGATCACCCCTTGAGGTCTCTTGAACGGCGGCTTGAATAGCAGTCTCAAACTCATTGTCTAGTTCACGACTATTGGCGGTAGAATTGCTTCGAACGTCTTCTTCGACGAAAGGTCCCTGAGCCCGGTTCTTCTTCCATGCCCTCTTTTGTTCCTGTAGATTCCTCTTCTCCGCTGCACTAATATTCCTGTTCTGGAACCACCCAGTCTTCGGTGACTCGCCGAGGCTCTCAGTACTGGCTGAGGCATTCTCTACTGCTGAGGGTGACGCGTCTCTCGATTTACCCTTCTCTTTTTGTTTCAAGGCATAGAATCCCTTCATATTACCCTTCAGGTTAAGCCAGCGCGCTTCAATATCATCTCGTTCCTCGACTGAAGAGTCATTGTAATCCTGGTTGCCTTGAGAAATTCGTGACGCAACGATGTACTTCTGCGCACTTTGTGCAAACAAAGTACGAATTTCGGCATGAACGCCAGCCATAGCGTAAGCAGGCAAGCCCCAGAATCCTGTCAGAATATCAGCATACATCCATAACACTATTACAATTATACTTACCGGCGGCGGGCTTGAATATCAAACCACCGATACCTTTACCAAACCCTTTGATAAGTCCTGCGCCGCCTTCCTTTTCGGCGCCTTTGAGGGGCTGAGTTACCAATCCTGTGATGCCATCAAATAATCCATAACCAAATTCCTTTCCTGCCACCTTAAGACCGCTACTCAAGCTGGTGACTTTCTCCGTAGGCCGTACAGTGCTATCGTTGTAAAGGTTAGGTGCGTTTCTGAATCCTCTGGCAAGCCCTAAACAAAAGTTCATAGGGCTTTTAACTCCAGTAACTATGATATTGTTGATGCTCTTGCTAGAGTCCAATACTCTTTCCAGTTGTTGGTTAACATTATCAGATGACATCGACTCGGCTCTCGTGGGGCGTGCGCTATGTTGCTGACGAGGAGAGGCTGATGGCATCGATGTCGTAGTAGTGGTCGGCGTCAGGTTCACAGCACTGCTGTTAGCTGTACGCATACTAGCCGTATTCGAGAGAACGCTGGCTGAGTCTGAGTCCTTAGGCTCACTCGCATTTCCTGTGGCCACATCATCCTTCGAGATGTCAGAAGGCGTACCCTCCGCGGCGATATTTTCCGTAGACTTTGATTTCGGTGGCCCTACGGCTGCTTTGAAGAGATCTCGGGGAATATCTGTGGCAGACATGATAATGCTGCTGATATCGCCAACCAATGCTGAGGTACAGGCCGAAATCGGATCAGTGGGATAGTTTTCCGTGTCATACTCCTTTGCGCGGAAACTGTCAAGCTATGTCAACTAACATCCGATCCATCGAGCCTCATTCCAATTTACTTACAGCTTTAAGTCCGAGTATCGGAGGTAACCACTGTTCACGAGAGTGGCGGCTGCGAGTGCACTGAGATGGGTTTTAGTCCGCCTCACCCGCCAGACAGCTACTCGGCTTGGCGCGACGTCGCAACGAAGGGCGTCGACATTGAGGTGTTTATGAAAGCTTTGAGCCCCAAGATCAGCACCCTGTTCTTCGCGGATCCTCTCACCCAACTCTTTTGCCTTCTCCTGTGTTTCTGGCTTGAGAGCCATTCGTATGGCTTCTGAAAGTCCTTCTGAGGTGAGCTTCTTATATGGTATAGGATCCGGCCCTGCGCCAGCTCTCGCAACCATTGCACCCCAAAACGGTTGATCACCGAAGAAAGGTACGACGATGGTGGGTTTGCCAGCTTGGATTCCGGCAGCCGTAGTTCCAGCACCTCCGTGGTGGCATACGGCGGAAACATTCTTAAATAGCCAGTCATGCGGCACATTGCCGAGCATGAAAACACCGTCAGGTATACCCACAGAGTCGGCACCAAGGCCACCCCAACCTTTCGAGACGAGGGCGCGAACCCCGGTTTCGGCTACAGCATCAAAAATCATTCTGGTGAGATTGTTAGGATCATCGACAACGATAGAACCAAATCCAATATAAACAGGAGGTGGTCCAGCAGCAAGAAAGGCGGCGAGTTCGGGTTCCGGGGTGTAGGATGAGGCCAAATTCAAGAAAAAGAATCCGGCAATGTCAATGTGATTACCCCAATCATTGGGTTTAGGAATAAGCGCCGGAGACCTGGATCTTTTGATTAGATATACCATCATATAGTTGTTTCAAGCTATCTTACCAGCAGTATGTGTAGGGTATCCGTAAACGTGTCAGTACACCCGGCGCCCAGATCAAGGGGAGCGGGTCTAAATCAAGAACCTTAGTTCGAAAGCGGTTGATGACATCTCCCAGTCCCTGCCATGTCATCATCTCAACCATAGCATATGATAGGTAGTTGGTCGTTACTGGATCTGTGTTGGATGACTGGATATTCGCAAGAGGTTGTGGGAAGGCCCTTGTAGGAGACCAAGGCATACTAGGGGTCCTCATTAGCTTAGATTCGAGAGAGAATGTGACAGGGTTTCACTCACGTAAACATCAAGTGAAGAGGTACCCCAAGCTTTTCGGCAACGTGTATGTGCGCAAAGCTGGGGGGTTAGCAATGATGACGTCTGCGACGAATGGTTTGTGTCTCGAGTCACCCATCACAGGGGTCGCATCGGTAGGGACGTCCTCATCCCTGCGACTGAACCGTGGCGCGGGCCCAAGACCATCGCCGGTCTCGATGCAAGACCGCCAACAACCTATAACGATCTGCTCGATACCTTTTCTCCGTTTGGCAATCTCGCCGCTCTTCAGCGCATCGAGACCTGGCATTAGACCGGGGTTCTTGACCATGAAGGCCATGAGTTCAGCGGGGTCGCCCCCAATAGAGAAGAATTCCAAACCATTTTCTTCGACGAACTTCTCGAACGTGGCATGAGTAGCAACTCGGACGCGGTGGCCGTATGTGTTTTTCAATACCTGCCCGAGAGCGATGAAGGGCTGGACATCGCCCCGAGACCCCACGATCTGTATGACGACATTTAGCTGGGGCGGAGGTGTCTGACCAGGCCGGCCGCCCAGACTCGGGGGATATAAGGAGGTGGCAGAGGCTCTTCGACGTAGCTGAGGGCTTCCTCTTTGAGCTGGTTGCGTAGAGTGGGCGCTATCAAATCGGCGAGGTGTCTACTCGTTTGATTAATGTTGATGTTGACTCGACCATCATCTATCGGCACATTCCGTTAGCGGAGCGCACACGAGCAAGCAGTCGCAATAGGCATGGCCAACCTGTGACAGCAGCGCCGGCATCGAAGCCTGTCTGGTGGATATTTAGCTGGTCGTGGAATTCGCTGTAGGCTGGAGGAACGTCTTCTTGAGCGACTAGCTCAGGCGACTCGGGGAGGAAGCCATTGTTGTAGTTCTGGCTATCGTCGGTGATAATCAGACCCGGCGCTGCATCTGAGCTAGTCGTGGTCTGGGTGCGACTTCGATTTGGATTCCGCGATGGGAGATAAGGAGGGCTAACAGGTATAGGTGCCTGCTCAGCTCGATTATCTTCTGCCAACCGGGCGGCCTCGCTCACTCTCCTCTTCTCATCGAGGATCGCCATGGCCACAATGTTGTTTCGTCAGTCTTGGCCAGATAGCTGGTCAGAGAGCGTCTGCGGCGGGCAACGGGGATAGAGAGCTCAAGTAGGCGCCGTCCGACACATATCCTTCGCAAGTCTGATAGATGAATCGATACCCCGAGAACAAATGTTGGAGAGGACGCGTCACGCAATCACACAGAAGATGTGTAAGTATGTATACTGGTAACACCGGTGTCACGATATGGAAAGGATCTGGATATAGACTCGGGAAAATGTCGAAAGTCAATTACTCTTAATAGGAAAATGCTATCTGGTGTATACTGGCTGCCTAGCCAGCACATGCATGAGTTTGAGAAACGAGACTGAGGCGAGGCATGGCTAGAGCCCGGGTAGTGCTAGTGACGGTGCTAGCTGGAGCGATGACGTGTGGGGCGACAAGGCTGATTGATGATGAGGGAGGGGTTTGGGAGGGGCATGAGGCATGGGGGGGCATTGCTATCGGACACTAAAACTCGCACTGACACGCGAAAATCGGTCTTGAAGGTTTTTGTATGGCTCGACTGGGGGTTAGCTATCCCAGTCCTCGAATTCTCATTATTGACAAGCTACTAATAAATTTATTTAATTACCAGCCACACGGAGCTGCCCATGCCATAATCTTAAACCCCTTAGATTTTTGAAATCGTTTGATTTACGGATTACGTAACGAGAAACCTGCCCACAGACCTGCACACCTCTATATACCTATCTACCTAGGTGCTGTAGCTACAGACCTATTTATAGTATTTCTGTCGTCGCCCGTAGAGTCTATCACTCGAGGACGGCTCATCAAATTCGGGCCCAGTAATAGACCTGCATATTATTTTCCATGATATTTTGCAGCGGAGGCGCTTTTAAAAGGGAGTAGCTGAAAGATAGTTGTCGTCACAATTGTTTGATGTGCTGACGTTAACAGTGTGGCTGATTCCGCGATACGCGGGTTTTGAGCCAGAGCTGCCTAACTGTATTCAGATTTGACTTATCAGGCAACTCAGGACCGAATTCTACCAATAAAGTCGTCTCAAGTTAAGTGCAACCCCGTAATGGTCTCCAGTTGGGTCGAGAGGAGAAGGGCCGGCTGTTCACAGCTGCAGCGACCGATTTCCAGACATGTGGAAGAAGTTTCGAGCCATGATGAACACTGCATGTGATACAACAATGCGGCCAATAGCTTACCATCTCGTTTATACTGTAGATATATGGCAACCGCATTTCATCCGATGGTTGGCAACCCAGACACGCTGATCGTAAACCAAGACTCTTTTGTTCTTCCAAGCTCTATTGTTCCTACCAATCGATCACGAAAAAGATACTTGCTCCTGTTAAGGAGTCTACTATGTATGCCTACGCCTACCCGACCACAGGTAGCCACAATTGCGGCGGCAAGGACCTCCGTCCTTCGGGCCGAGAAATGGATCTTTCCACGATGGCTACGTAATAGGAAGAACGCGGGGCACGGGAAAGCATCGTTCGCAGTTTCACACCAAACAAGAGTGACGAGAGGGGAATACGACATTCATCCGTACTCCCCTCTCGCCGCTACTATAATCGTTAGGTAGCGCGCCAAATGTGCCGGCCCCAATGTCAACCTACGACGGGCGGGAGGGGAAGCGGTCGCAGAACAAGACCAACATCATGAGACCCATTTAACCTATATACTACGTACATTTCATAGGCACTACGCTGCATTACGTACGGCACCGCCGCATATGTCCTGGTGCTTATATGAGACAATAAGGCCACGAATGATTGGTGAAAACCATCTCTGGCTGCCTCTACCCGTCTTGCTTTTGCTTTGTTGCCCAAACACCGGGGCAAGAAATAGAGTTGTGGGTCGCCTCGGTACATAATATACTTCCACCACCACCGGCATCACTGACACCGTTCTTACCCCGTTTTCTTGTCCCATACTCGAAGTCTATCTAACCTATCATAGATTGGGGACTTTTCCGGTTTCTCGGTTTCCCTACTTGAGTCATGGTGATACAAGTACTTGCCGGGAAAGATATTTGGTGGGGTGTGACCCCCATCGACTGCTACCATACCCCCCAATATCACAATGATGGATTGATACCCCGTATACTTAAGTCGCTAGACTATGATATAGCATGACATTCCGTATGTTAGGTTACCTAGGCATGTCTCGCAAAGCTCATACCACCTACCTACTTGGATAAACGATCGTCACCTGACGAGGAATTCTCGTCTTTAACTATCCAGCCTGTTTCCGTCCCTTTCAACGGCTAGCTCTACTTCTAGATGAGCATGCTCTAAATAGACCAAAGCATTCGTTCCACTTAAAGCTCTCAGCCACGCACACTCCATCTTGTTCCCGCTTCGACGCCAAATCAAGGCCGCATTATGGCGACCGCACAGCTATCAAAAGACCTCCTACGAGCCCAATTCGTCGGGAAGACGCTCCATCAAGTTCCCACACCGCCGTGGTGCTAGATTTGGCCAAAGTGGAGGCGAACTGTAACCTGATGCTCGAGGCTGCTAAGAGACTTCAACTCAACTGGCGAGCACATATCAAAACTCACAAGGTCAGCTTGCTAGTTCAATAGCTAGTCTAATTCACTCATATAAGTCGGACATGCTGATATGAAATAAAAGACCGCTGAGCTGACAAGGCTCCAAGTGGGCAATGATGACTCCACTCCAGTGAACATCGTTGTATCGACCCTCATGGAGGCAGAGGGCGTGCTACCGCTGCTGAGAGAGTACCAGCTGCGCGGCCGGCCAGTCAATGTACGTCTTCTTTACATGCCCACATCTGGCCGGGTATTCAATTCACTGACACCCGTAAAAGATGCTCTACTCCTTCCCCGTATACCCGTCAAGCGTAGACCGACTAGCTACTATCTTAGCCCAGCTAGGCCCGGGTGCTGTGACTGTGATGGTAGACCACGTAGAGCAAGTCAAGCTGCTCACTCTCATCGCCTCAAAAGCAGGCACTCCTCCTTAGTATTCCTGAAAGTGAACATGGGCGGGAACCGCGCGGGCGTGGCGCCAGGGACGCCCGCGTGCGCGGCTTTGGTGCGTGAGCTCCTGCTCGCCGAGACGGTGGGCGCTTGTGTGTTCTGGGGTCTGTACAGCCACGCGGGACACTCGTACGCGTCGCGGCAGGACTGGGAGGCCATGGAATCTTAGGCGCCGAGTTTGCGGCCCTGCACGATGTCGCGCGCGCCGTGCACGCCGACCGGCCCGACCACCCCCTCGTGCTCTCCGTGGGGGCGACACCTACCGTGACGACACTGCATCACCCGGACTTCGCCAACGTCAACGGCGGGGAGCAGGAGGAGGAGGCGATGCTGATGACGACGGCGAGTAACGGTGCAGAAGGTGATGCCACCCAGCCCGCGGCCACTGGTCTGATTAAGGACATCATATCGCGAATGCGCCAAGACGGGCTAACGCTCGAGGTCCACGCGGGCGTGTACCCGACGCTGGACGTGCAGCAGCTGGCCGCGCACGCTTGCGACGCGACGTACCTGAACGCCTCAGCGATCGCCGTTAGTGTGCTAGCCGAGGTAGCCTCGCTGTACCGGGGCGCGGGGCCGGGGAGGCCACAGAGGCGATGGTGAACGCGGGATCGCTCGCGCTCGGCAGGGAGCCTTGCCAAGACATGGGGGAGGTGAAGGGGCAGCATTATAGCGGGTGGGGCATTGTGATGCCATGGGCGGGCGTCAGCAACGTCGTCCCCGGCCCACAATTTCCCGCTGTCCATGGCGGCTGGCAGGTCTCGCGTATCAGCCAGGAGCACGGCGTGTTGGCGTGGGTGGGAAATAAAGAAGAAGAGACGCCGCTGGCTGTAGGACAGCGTGTGCGTATCTGGCCGAACCATTCATGTATCACGGGTGCCGGGTACGCGTGGTATCTCATTGTTGATTCGCGAAATCAGGGTCGCGAGGACGAGGTAGTTGATGTCTGGTCGCGGTGGAATGGATGGTGAGGTGGTGCTCCTCTTGCGCTACCTGATATAGTCATCATCTCGAGGAATAGAGCTAGCTAGTCTTGGATATCAGCAAGAACCCGAGATTACGTTTCACGATGTTAGGCCTATCTCGATCAAGGCGCATTGGGTAATCACAAATCAAAATGAATAAAAGAAAAGACACGCCAGTTTGGAAGGCTGTGGAATTACGAATTGGTCAGGGTCAGATCAAATTGCTCATGTGAAGTGACAAGATAACCTCATTTACAACTTTACAAGCGCGGGTTTCCTTTTTTAACCCCAACAGTTTCTGTGCCCTGTTAACGCAGGATGAACTCAGACCAGCCTCAATGAGACGCTCTACATTTTTTCCATAAAACAACTCCATACGCCAACCCGCCTGGAAAAGCACAAGAGGCTAACTCATGCTTTCATATACCGTGATTCGGACCCGCAATTATGATATACCTCAGAGACGCGGGATACAATGAGTGGACGGAGAGAGAAGTGACAGTGAGGACAATTATTACTTGCAGCGCTTCTCGACGATACCGGCGCCGTTCTCCTCGTACTCCTTGCGGGAGATCCACATCTGGTGGAAGGTCCCGAGACTGGCGAGGATGCTGCCACCTATCCAGGCGCCGAAGCGACGCTCCGTCGTCAGGCCGGCGGCGTGCAGCTTGATCTTCATGCCCGGGTGCATGGCCATGAGCTCGTTGTTTAGGCGGTCGTTGAAGCCGTTCAGCAGGCTGGTGCCGCCGGTGACGACGACGTTGCCGAGCAGGTTGGGCCGCAGGTCGACGTCGACGGCGCCCAGGCACGCCTTGATCATCTCGGGGATCGTCTGCGCCTTGGTGCCGTCGGCGTTGGGCAGGCGGCGTTATCGTCCACATCCCCTCCGACACGCGGTAGCGCTGCTCCCGCCACATCTGGTTCGCGCCGTCCGGCATCTCGAAGACACGACCCGGCTGCGTCTTGACGAGCTCCTCGTTCCCGGGGTTGAGATATCGGCCCGGGCCCCGCCAAACTTCGACAACAGACTCCTTGAACTCGGTCAGGAGCCGCTCCTCTTCGTACGCGAGGTACGAGGGGTGACCTGGAAGGGGAATTTCCGGAGCTTGGCCTGCGCCGGAGCGCCAGCATCCACGGCAGTTTTGTTTTCAATCATGAAGTAGGGCACCACGTTGACCTTGGCTCGTTGGTATCCCACATGGTTCGTATTTGTTGCGATAGCCATAGACCGCCGACCTGCGACTTCTGAATCGACCGCTTAAGTATCATGCCGTCGTGTATGGCCGTGACACTCGTATTGGCGCCGCCGACGTCGATGACCAGCGCTGAGGCCTTGCCGGCGGCGAAGGCCGCGCACACGGGCGTCTTGGTCATCCAGAAGGCGGACAGCCCCAGTTCTCCATGGCGATCTCGATGGCCTTCTCACGAGCCTTACCCGTGTTCCAAGGCGCCTCGGTCATCAGGAGCGGGTTCTCGCACAGGGGCTTCTCGTGGTTCTCGACATCCTCCATGGCGACGTCGCCCTCGCCGTCGGCGGCCGAGTCGTTCAGGCCGTTCTTCGTCGGGGCTGTCTCGCGATCAGGTTGTAAACGCTTGATCAACATGTGTTCCCATAACTTGGTGGCTGCGTCCCAGTCCTCGACTACGCTCTCGCTACTCGACATGTAGTTCTTCACTTCGAATTCGCCACGAGGATAGAGGCATTCGTCGCCGAAGATGTCTTGGTATGTCGTCGTTGTCGAGTCTGTGTTGCTGCTCTTTAGGCTGCCGTAGAAGGAGGGCAGGACGGATTTAGGAACATCTTCGCCGGCAAAACCAGCGCGTGTGTGGCAATATCCGGCGTCCAGGACAAGCGCCGATACCTCGTCTGTGCGGCAGGTTAGCTATGCATTTGACATTCCTACAGCACAGTTCGGCACTTACCTCCGCCGTAGACATCTGACGGCGCCTGCGTATTCGGAAGGGGCTGTTGGCCCGCCATAGTAAGAGAATTAGAGGACAATTGGGGGGGGGATTGGGAAAAGGAAGGTGACAGGCCGTTAAGGCGGGGAGGGACTGGGATGAGTGGGTTGGTGGGTGTTGTCGCAAAGCTTCAATTGTGTTGACGAGTTTAAAGCTTCATGGTTGCGCGCGTGTGTGGCTGGTCTGGCTGGTGGATATTGGTGGGGGCTGGTCATCGAAGGTACGCAGGTACACGCCCAAGCTACCCAGTCGTTTTATTGTGGACATTTGGAGCTTTTAGCTCCCTTCCAATACGCCCGACTAACTACCTAAGCTTGGCGCCAGCACCACTTTTGTCCGGCGCTCCGTTTTATATCTACAGTCATTTATCAATGGCGAAGCGCATAACTAGTACGTAGAAATATCATACTTATTTGCTTTTAATAAATGAACTAACAAGTTTGGCATAACTGGCAAATATAGCATCACATGCAGTAAGTAATCCGACTATGTCTTGGTGGTGCTTCTAATGCGCTAAGTGCGGTGCCTCACTTCACAAGCAATAAACGTTTTGGGACCACCCAACATGCTGGCTGTGTGATCGTTCGGTTTAAATAATGAACATTATATGCGTAGTAATGTAACCAGAACATCAGCGCTATTTCTACTGATATTAGAATTGTTATCAAATTTGGAAGCTTTCCAGAGCTTTCAGTGCCCCTCCCAGTATTGACCAGGTCTTTAAAGCCATGCCCTAACTTTTGGAGTGGTTTGATCATCTATTATCCATGCAGATATAGGTTTCCCAAGCCTGTCCCATATTTCGCAGTATAAATTGTGCTATAAATGCCCTAATAGCTGCAGATACTTCTTATCTTAAAGCAGAACGTAATAGCCTAAGCCGAGAGTCCATTAAGAAGTTAAACAATTGTATCACTTAGCACCAGCCTAGACCTACCTCGATATAGACTTAGGTAGGATAGCAGTAATTTGGTTGTATTGCTAATTTAACTCCCATCTAATTGGAGTTGTAGTTGTAGGAATTGCGAATAGATGCAGTCTATGCGAGCTTGAATGTGGTATGCATTGCGGAACCTCCAGCCCTGGAAGCTTTCATACCAACCCTTCCACATTTATACGCAAAACCAAACTATTTTTGTTGCAGTAAATATAGGTTCTGCGGTACCCCGCCAGAGTTCTATCAAGAAGGCTGTTAGTTCCGATTGTATCGGGGCTCCTCCTATTTCTGCGGGGAGGAGTGGAATCGCTGTTTTGAACGGAATCGTGAGTTACTGAGAGGCAGAGTCCGAAAGAGGGATTTTAGACGTTTCCCACAAGCTCTACTCCCATGGATGGTCTGGTGTATGTAAATTTTGAACACAAAGGCCGAAGAGTCGGCATAAAAGCCTCCAAGAGTGGACATTTTGGGACCCGGAAATGGAAGCTTCTCTACCACCTATGTTTCACCGGAAACGGCAAGAAGCAATCATCCTAGTTCCAACCAACCAGATACACAAGATGTGTTTCTTACTTCAATTTTATTAGTTTTGTATTTTCATTGGAGAAGATATCATCTCGATCGGCCAATGTTCAGAACCCGTCTAGCCGGGAGCCCCCCTTATTTGGGGGTATACATGAGAATTGTTCATGAGAGCTAAGGCGCTGGAGCGCCAGACGAAACATGCCTTATCGAACTCGAGAACGTGGCATGTTGAGACTATGCTAGGCCACGGCAGTTTCGGTGTGACCTTGTTGGTGTTAGAGAGGAACCCTTTACGTTCTCGCCCTCCGAGAAGAATAGTACTCAAGTTGCCGTTGGAAGAGCCGTCCAGCTGGACCAGGAATTTGTCGATGAAGCGAAAATACTTGATGTAAGATATAGAATTCCGTATTATTACTGCGCTTGTTTTGTTAACCTAAGTCGCAAATCAGCTCATGCGCGGGCACATGCATATCGTTCAACAAATTGGTTACACCGACAACGTTTCAAGTTACCACCAGAGAGTTGGGAGAGTCAGGCGCACTTTACGCGCGTGTGGTGGCGCCATAAGAAGCCGCCCTGAGAACTTGTTTAGTTATTTGGGCCGTTTGAGTGGGAATGATTCCCCGGCACTACTATTGGAGTACCTAAAACGGGAACCTAAACAAAATATTGGAACAGGTATACCATCGCCGCGACCAATTGCCTAACCGACTCCTTTGGGCTTGGTATCACTGCTGTAAGATACATTCCCCTTCTCAGCTGACCGGCGAGGATCACGAATATAACGTGCTGACTAAAAGTAAGTGGTGAGCGCCTGTGTTGGGATGACATACACTAGGGGAGGTCTTCCAAACCTGCCTGTAGAGGAAGAGGTACCTCAGAGGGGTCGCGGTCGCGACCATCTACGACTTATTCACAACGATATTGCTCCCAGAAATATATGATTGGTGAACGCGACTCCGGGGTCCTGGCGCGTAAGTTTTCCCGACATCTATCGCCTCAGCTAGGGTACACGCGACCTATTTAAGAGATCATGACTACGGGTTTCTTTGCATCATCTAGGTGACAGGTTGCTAACTCTTTGACGCCTAAAAGACCGAGCAGTACCTAAACTAGCACTGATCGACTTCGGAATGGCTCGACAATTGGCTCCGCGTCGCGAAAGGGACGCTGAGAGAAGGAATTTACAGGATATCAATCTGGTAGGTTCTTATTCAGCAGTGCGTTTTGAAATCTCTTATTAACGAATAAAAATCACAGTTTATGTTAGACTTGATTAATCCAGCAATACAACACGATGGAGGTTTCTATGCGTATAATTCGCCCGGCCTCCGAACAATGGCAGCAGGCCTCTTGACGCAGTGCGACTTCGTTTACTAGATCCTGAACTACGAACACTACTAGCCCAATCTTTCAAGATCGGAAATAATGGGGAGGAAGTAGGACGGCCGACCCTAGCGGAAACATTCGAACGAACACGGCAGGGGATGCTAAAGCCTGCGAGCTCATATCGAGCTCGCATTCGGGAGAGTGACGATTATATCCGAGTGAAGTTACAACGATGTCTCTATGATGCTGATAATGGGTGGGGTGGTAGTGAAGTGATAAATTAAGCCACCCATTTAAGCCAGTCATGACCCCTGTTCAAAATTTGGTTATGTAGTATACCTATAAGGAAAAGGATACAGTGATGACCTTCGTTAGTTTTTTGGTTATCTTAAGCCCGGAGGATCATATATGCGCTAGGCATTAGTAATTAGCAATTGTAGATGTATTACAACATGTTATATATTTTAATATAGTATATTTCTATGCCACAGAGCTGGTTTTGGGAGTACCAAACCCACTCCTTGTCAGTTCTCATATGATCAATAGATGTAGATTTCAAAAGATTTTGTATGAAGGTTCGCTAGCTAAATACGTATGTATATACTAATACGGACTTCTTGGAATGTAAGAAAGACTGGGGTTCTATCTATTGTCAGATTTCAATTACGTAGCACTTAAGCTCTCAGCAATAGTTTCAGCTAGACCTGTCAGCGTCTTCTGGCCACTAAGGAGATCAAGAAAAGTGATGTCGACTTTGAATGTGCTCCATATCCATGTACGAAATTCAGCAGCAATCATACTATCGACACCGAACTTTGTCAGACTCCGGTCTATGTCGATCTGGTCAATGGCCATCAGGATCAAGGCGGAAAATCGTCTCCTCGTTAGCCCAAGAATAGCATCTACCAGAGAGGTAGCGTGAAATTCGAAACAAGAGCCTTGGTGACGACTGGTGAGATGCCTTGCACCCAAGACGGTGAATTCGCGATCTCAACCCCTGTATTACCTCGAACATTTCCTTTATCCATCATAGCAATTAACGAGGCAGACAAGACGGCAGATCGCGGATCGAGGACATTCCCGCTGCTCACGTCCCAACCTTGTTCCGCTAGTTTATGGAGAGCTTGTGACTCTAGTCCGGTAAGTATGTGCGCATCATTAGGGTCGAGCGTTCGCTCGCTACTGAGAGCGAGGTCGATCACCTGCAGATACTCCTCTTCGTTCAGGGGTTGGATACCCTTGCGCAACAAGAGCGATTCGATCTCCGGGTTTTCGTGGAGATAGCCAACCTCCGATATCATTCCCAACCCGACAGAGATCGCTTTCTTGCCTTGTGAACGGCGCCAGCGTGCCCAAGAATCGAGAAACCCGTTCGCTGCGCAATAGTTACTTTCGGTAGCCGTTGCAACGCTACCAGACACGGAAGACGTCAGAAGGAAAAAGTCAAGTGCATCTTCATGACCTTCCAGGGCGTAATGCAAGTTCCAGGTCCCTTTCCACTTTGGTTGAACGGCGGTATGCCAAGCTTCACTCGACATGCGACTAAACAGATCTTCTTTGAGACCTAGAGCAGCCTGAACAACACCGCCAATGGATCTACCCGTACTGAGCACGCTTGAACAACAACCCGCACATTCAAAACCGACACATCGCCGCGGGTGACGATAATGTTGGCGCCGTTGCTTGTGAGGTAGCCTAACAACTCTTTTGCGCTTGGTTTATCGTCGGCAGATCGGCCTAAATGCAAAGTGCCGGGCCCCCGTTTTAGCATCCATCGACTTAGGCTGCGCCCCAAACCACCGAGGCATCCAACTAGTAAATATACCTTCTCTGAATTAAATACAGTATGGTATTTTGCTGGTGCAACCTTCCTGATGTTAGTACACAGGTTCGCCCTAGAGTGATAGAACCGGAGATGCTTACGGGTATCTGACTGTTCTTGTTTCTAGGGAGACTACTATCTTGCCAATTCGGTCCTTGGCAGAAAAGGCACGGAATGCTTGAGAGATCTCAGAGACGTCATATCGAGTAATGGGACCGGGTTTGATGACTTCAGCTCGATATAAGTCTAGGTCTCTTTGTTTTGCTAACATTCTGTAAGTTCACTACGATACATATTTGGTTGCAGACCTTTTCAAGACTCACGCAGCCCATATATCCCTGTAGTACTTATTATCGTGATGGAAAAGCTCGCTCAAATCGAAAGCTGTGAAGGTCGTGTTCTTTAAGAACATATCCACTGACGGGTATTAGTATCGCTTATCATGGTGGAAACCAAGGAGCTTTCCGAGCTTACTTTGTAGCTTGCCCACATTGGTGAGCTCACGCTTTCCAACTTCAATGAAGCGACCGAAATTAGCAAGAATCTCCCAGCTCGCATGCATCAGATCCCCGACGAGGGAATTGATAACCATATCAACACCCCGCCCTCAGTAGCTCGCTTGATACCTTCAGCGAAGGAGACATCGCGGAGCTGAAGATGCGCTCAGCCGGGATCTTCAATTCTTCAGTCAGATACCGACACTTAGCCGGAGAACTACATGTCGTATATACCGTAGCTCCAATAATCTTAGCTACGTTTATCGCAGCGGTGCCAAAAGCACCGGCCCCGGCGGATTAGAACAGATTCGCCAGCGCGAAGATGTCCCCGGTCATGTAAAGCGTATAGAGCTGTGCTGTAAGCTACAGGTAGCGTGCAAAGGACATCGTGGTCTTCTCCTGGGAGCATCTTGTGAGCGGACCACACAGGTACGCGCTCAACGGTGGTAAAATGATTAGGCGCCATGACCACCACACGATCCCCTACATGGAGATCTCCGGCATCCGACCCAACGCTTCGAACAACCCCGCAGAACTCTAATGAGGACGTGCCACATTTCGTCTCGACGTGGCCGCTGATGTTGTAGATGTCTTTGGCGTTCAGACTTACAGCTTTGATCTCGACATCGATAAAAAACCAGTTGGAGGCATTGTCTCTGTTGTCCGAACTTGCTGAAAATGAAAGTGTATCGGTCACACCTGGTCTTGAAATGGAAAGACGAGCGGGTCCAGCTGTGGATAAACTTTCACCCTGAATGGGGTCCTCGAGCTTCATACGTCTCCGGAACAGGCTATTTATGTTGTCGTAAGGTAGAAAGCGACTAGTATATAGGATCCCATCAACCTGGACAAACTCCTTGTCATCTATCTGCGGAAATACAGTGAGTGCTCTTGGATGTTGTTAAAAGTAGAAGTTAGCTCTAGTTTTCCCAAGCCGCCGATATCCATAACACAAAACCTCAGGGATGGCTGTTCAAGCATCAACGACCGAGACAAACCACTTGAGAGCGTCAGATTCGGGTCTGGATTGCCCAAGATATTTGCGCCAGTAATCCACAGCAGGTCTAACACAACATCAGTGAGACATCGTAGAAGGTCCATGTCCTCTTGAGTCATTGTAGCAAGGAACTCATGTTCCAGCTCAAGTAAAGAAATGCACAGAGTTTCTCGTGAGACTGTGACAGTAGGTACATCGGCAAGTGATATGACTGCAACTTCAGCTGCGCCAATTCCTTTAAAGGTCTTTGAAAAAGACGCTGAAAAGTCTTCTGCTGCCAGTGAGTAAGTTCTATTATGCTGTAACACATTAGAACGCAACTCATCAAGGGCCAGAACCAACTTACAACGACAAGTACGTCCTTGCCCTGGACTCGTGATTCTGTATGTGCCCGTTTTATCGCTAGAATGAGCTCTTCTTCAATGTTGATAATAGTAATTGTGGGCAGCATCTAGGCTATCTATGGCAGTATCGGTCACTGGAGTGATTACGACGCCCGAATCACCGACAAGAGAAAGAACCTGATGTGATGCGTATTTTCCAGAGCCGATGTGACAGTTCTGTATTGGCGAGAACCACAGCATCGAAAGTCTCAGGTGCATCATTCTCAAGCTTCAGCGTGTCATTTTCTATCAAGGAAGCAGTATCCCAAGACCGGATGCAGGGAAGTGAAGCCTCCGGCTTCAGGAGAGACAGCAAATATCCCGAGGCGTCTTGGTGCCCTGCAGTGACTTCCAGGGCACGAAAATTTGGTTATTGTGCCCGACAAGGTCTAATACCGCTCCTATCACAGCTATAGGGCCAGAACTAGGAGGAGGAGCGTGACTGCCGCTATGTTGCCTAAATGCAGCGATATATTATTGAGGTGTCTTTGCGAACCTGAAGGAAGTCGGAGAATATCAGGCTTCCAACAAATACGGAGGGTGGGATGACGCTCGCCGTTCGGGTTCCTACTACCTTCTTCTTGGTTCATCCTGCCGAGTGGAGCGACAAGCGGACATCTTTCATGTCTACCACAATTTTGCCAGTAGTATCTACGAGAGTAGAATTGATTCTTTTAGTGCAAAAGCCAGTAGTCGTTGTGCTGGTATAAATGTAGCATCGTCATTACGGGCCGGGTCCAGGGCTTGAATTCTACATTCTTGAATGAAGGCTGGCATGAAGCCCTTCAGATCTCCAATATTGCCAGCAGTGCTTCCCATAATCGCGGCTTGGAGACACGCGTCTATGGTGACTGGATGTACAGGGTACACTGTATCAGTAGACGCAAACCCTTGTCTTGAGTGTAGTGTGGGCAATTGCTTCTGTACTCGTACGGTTCTTATCGGTTTCCAGGCTATTCAGAGATTGGAAGCTCGATCCGAAACAAAAACCTTCGTCGGCAAGCTTCTTGTACCATCTGTCCATAGCCCACCTGTCGAATTGCTCTGAGTTCCGGGTGCGAGCGGCTTCACTGGGCGATAAACTGATGGTGGCTAATCGAATGCTACCTGAACAATGTAGATTGGGCCTACCATCAATCCACGACGAAATTGAATAGTAAAACCAGCTTCCTGAAGTATCTGTGTTTGATATCTTCTGACGCGACAGGGTAGTGTGTATCTCAGTTTCCTTTGCCCCGGCACCCGCATCGTTTTGCACAATTAAAGCAGTATTGATAGTCACATTGCGGAACTCGAAAGCAATGTCGTGAAAGTTTTTGGAAACCCCATGAGTTTGTAAAATAGCCTCCATCGCGATGGCAGGTAGCCAGTGGCCGGAATATGACCTGGCCCTCGATCAAGTGATCTGAAAGCCACTCTGCTTCATGCAGTCGAAAGACGTTCCGCCAATTCCAGTCAATTCCATTGCCGCCTAATTGCGAGGAGCCTAAAAGTTCGTGGCGTGGATATTTTCGATTCCGCATTTCGACGCTGAGCCGTGATTCATACCAGTGCAAACCGACAGAGTAATCCCAGGGGTACGGTGCTAAGTCCATTCTTGCAACTTGGTCTTGCGAAGCTATATGGTTGACGAATTTCCATTGCAAATCGTGCCCATGGAGGTATAGAGACTTAACCAACCTCATAATGGCAAGTGCATCGTCCTGTCCTCGAATGAGTGTTGCGCTGTATGGGAACTGTCTAGCATCAAATTGACCAGCAGTGCAAACCTGTCGAATAGCCCCTTTAAGGGCGGAATGGGGTCCTATCTCGATTAGATGATACCCATCATGACTCTTGCCATCTTCCATGAGCAAGTCAAGAGCTCTACTGAATTGAACAGATCTCTCAAGGTTGTCGCGCCAGTATCGGGGTTCCTAGCTTGCTTTGGAAAAAGCTTGAACTGGCCTGTCTCGTACCCTACTGACGAATACATATTTACCCCCGAGGGACTGAGTAAATCAATATCTTGTAGACACGGCCTCACAGGTCTTCATACATCTGGCCAACTTGCTTGACCAAATGGGAGTGGTATGCTCGACCCCCGGTTGAGAGTTTCCGCCCAAATGTCTTCATCGCCTTTAATTCTTCGAGCAGGAGTTCCGCTGCACGCTCTGAACCGCTAAGGGTAACGCTGACAGGGGAGTTGACACAAGCACGCAGAGGTCTGCTTCGAGCCCAAGCTTCGATATGAGGAGGTCAGCTTCTTCAAGCCCCAACCCTGCTGCAACCATCCCGCCTTCTGCTTGAAGTTCTCCAACTGCAAGACCGCGAAAGTATGCTGTAAGCAAGGCCTGTTTAACATCGAGTAGACCAGCGGCGTACGCGGCCGCGATCTCGCCAGATGAATGGCCGACAACTGCAGAAGCATTCACACCCCAAGCTCGTAACAAATTGACCAAGCCAATCTGGACAGCGGTGCAAACCGGCTGACTACGAGTGACATCGTGAACCCTGCTGACATCGGGTGAATCTATAAGTGTCTGTTCTATTGTCCAAGAAGGGGCAGTAGCAGTTGGAAGGCTTCGAAGGATCGTGTCTAATTCGTGAATGGTACGTTGGAACAGTATGTTGCATTCAAATAACCTTTTGCCAACCTGGGGATACTGTGCACCCTGGCCAGTGAAAATAAAGGCAAATGGCAACCTTTTGAGTTCGGATCAATCACTGCGGTTTCTCCGTCCTCATCAAGGAGCTGTACGATACCAGTTCCATCAGTCTTAGCCAATAATACGTCCCTACAATGTAGATTCGGTCTCTTTTGCGTCATAGTGAACGTTAAGCTATTAGCAGCGCTGGCATCTGCATCTCGCAATAACGCCTTGGCCTGTTGTACACGGGTAGCTAATGAATTGCTAGACCCGGCAGATATCGGAATCGAGAGTATTGTGTTAAAGGGACATAGCTTGGGTTCGGGTATCCTCTCAAAGCTGCCTATGTAGCTCTCATAGGATTCAACAACAACATGGGCGTTTGCTCCCCCATATCCAAAGCTAAGAGATGTCAACAGGGCTTCGACACTGTTGGCAGCATAAACACTTACCTGTTGATGCTTGCTCGGCGCCTGAGATGTGGCCAATCTACAACTTCCGTGACGACATTCATATTTGCCTTTGAAAGATTGAGTTTTGGGTTCAATTTCCGTACACCATATGTTTGGTGGTATTTCCCCATTTCAAATGCCATAGCGACTTTGATTAGTGAAGTTAAACCACTTGCCGCTTCACTGTGTCCAAGGTTGGATTTGACGGATCCTATTCTCAGCGGCCGATGCCTCGGTGCAAAACACTCCTGCAAGGCCTGGACCTCGAGGGGGTCACCAACAGCCGTTCCAGTTCCGTGGCACTCAATATAGTCAGTGTCATCAAACTTCAAGCCCGCCGCATCATAGGCTTTTCGAATGACCTTCTCCTGCATTTTCACGCTGGGCTGGGTGATACCTAACGTTCTGCCATTTCTAGTATTCATATTAATAAGTTTTCACGGTTTAAGATCCTACAGCATGGAGCTACTAACGAATTGATGGCAGTGCCGTGAAGTACTGCCCAAATCTTATTCCATCTCTAAGTGCCGAGGAAAGTGGTTGGAGATAGACCGCATTTACCCCTCCGCTCGACCATATCCGTCAGCAGAGGCATCGAAGGTGTGGCACTCCGATGTTGGTGAAAGTACGCCACCCTTCATCGTTCCAAGATGCTGTTCCGGAGATGTGATTAAATTTGCCCCCGCGACGATTGCACTGTCACAGTCGCCGTTCCTGATAGCTAACAAAGCGCCATGTAAGCAGTAGATGGAAGATGAGCAGGCCGTATCGAGAGTCATGCTGGTGCTTTCATGTAACTTCAAGTTATTCAGCTCCTATCGGCTATGGTATCACTCACCTGGGACCATGTAAGTTAAACATATGACTAATTCGATTCGACACTGCGAAGTCGTATCAGTAATTGTAGTATCAGCTATGTTAAGCTAGATGAAACATAGTCTAGGTAATATTCACTAACTTACTAATTGCAGTACCCGAACCAGTTGCGTTATACCGATGCATATAGTCTGGATCCCGGGTTTGCATGGTCTGATAATCCACTGTAAAATTGCCAACATACACGCCAATATTTGCTCCAGATACATCATCCATAGACAGCCCAACACTTTCAAAACACTCATAAACAACTTCGAGTAGTTTTCGCTGTTGTGGATCCATGTATGTAGCTTCCATAGCATTAATGCCGAAGAATTCATTCTCGAAGAGACGAACGTCCTCGTTTAAGAAGTAGCCTCCATCAGCGTTCATCACACCAGCACGACTGCCATCCAGATGGTAGAACCCTTCCATATTGAATCTCTCTGGTGGTACTGGTCCCTGAGCCGACCTTTTACGAATTAAGAAATTCCAAAGGTCTAAAGGGGAACGAATATCCCCTGGCAAGCGGCATGCTAGACATATCTCAGTTCTGACATTTGCTTAGGTTGATTGAGAAAACTTACCCATGCCGACCAAACAGATGGGATCAGAGTCTGGTTTGGATTCAAAGGTGCCATTGCTTGTCGAATTACCGATATCATCATCTAAGCTTGAGACTGCCTCTATTTCTCGATCACAGTTAACCCGTTGACCCCATCGGTGCCGACACTAGGAGCCATGATTCACAACTTTGGTATTCACCAAGATTAGGAGATTAGTCCCAAGCTTGACAGAAGTATTCGGATTGTGATAGTTGATACCTTGCTGTATCCCTCAAAGAAGTATGCTCATAGCACGACACAATGGTACGCAGCAGTACATCATATCCTTCTCGTTTCGGACGCATCACGATGCCTACTCAATAAGACTATGCACGTTGCATGCACAGTACTTTCTGTGTAACGTCAACATTGGATGATTTCAAATCGTCTCGACTGCGGTACAGCATCCCTTTGGTTACTACTCTAATATGCTACTCTGCAAAGCTCATCTTTGACTATACAACCAATCATGTAGACTAATTACTACCATCGTCATAAGTAAGTCACCATACTACATGCAGTGTACCATGTTGAAGGGATATCTTGACCGGTAATGTGGATTGCATGAATGTGACGTATATACCTCTTGGTGGCGTATACAAGTACTATGGTAGGGCAACATCTCCTTCAACCGAATACTGCGAGGTCCTTGCATTGCAGGACGATCTAATTACGGTGACTAATATTTAGTGGTTCGTTGCTTTCCGATGAGTATTGTTATGTGCAGGTCTCCAGGATGATCATTCTTGAGCGCCACGCTAGGGCTTGTACAGGCAGGGGAATTTTCGGTAGGAAGTTCGCCATTTCTACTTGCTGAATAGGGGCTATGAAGTGGCAAAAAGGCTTCGAGACTTATCGGCGACTATTTCCTAAATCTAGTGGGAGGGGAGCTAAGTAATTATCATCCTTGTGACCTGTAATATTCGGTGCTTATGTGCAGGAGGGAAGCCGCATCTCACCCAGTCATGTTTCGCATATTATGTAGGCTTCCGCAAGCTGAAATTCAATATGCACGACAGGTACCTCCATACTCCGCTACTTCTGTTATACGCAATGCTTGAGACATATCGCCGGTCCACGGAGGTAAAAAACGCCGGTTCAATTGTATATTTATACGAGTGATGGCATAGAGATCTCATTGTGACATGAAGTCAAAGGATTTCACCAATGACCGAATGGTCATCTGGTCTCTATTTTTGGATATAAGTGTACTTTCCAACTACCACCGTAACACCTCAGCCTTGCCTCCTTTGTCTCTGTGTTTTACTCAAAAAGGTATAACCGTTTTGTCCATAGCATGGATAACTTTGCCGAGGGCATCCTCACGTGTAGTTTTCTCAACCTGGTTCGAAAGAGTAAGAATCCTTGTCTGCTATATTTGGTGAGAGCACTTACCGTCTCTATGACGGCGGCGGCAACTTGCTCACATGTGAAAGGAGCCTGTTCTTGGCCGAACTGTCTTGCGATCCAATTACCTGGCTCGCTTTGTGCATGTCTGTTTCTTATTAGCTTCGTTTTACTGATACTCTGATATTCGGAAACATGTTACCCAGGATGAATGTCAATTACAGTCAGCCACTCCTGTTGGCTAAATGCGAGTGCTCTAAAGGGTTCATTAGCAAACCATCACGGAGGTTATACGAAAGCTCTGTAGCGTACTGAGTCATCCAGTTCTGCGCGGCCTTGGCCATGCCATAGGCAGTCACAATGTAGGACTTCATCGGACCGATGAGACCGATAGAACCACCGGTACTAGTGATAGACGCCCATCTGGGTGATTTAGACTTTTGCAGCAAGTGTCTAAAGGCCTGGAATAAGACCAAGGGACCGCCCGCGTTAGTCTGGAACGCCCAGACAATGTCCTCATTGGAGATGGTCTCAATGGGAGAAATGGGGAAGCGAGCTCCTCCAGCGTTCGCAATTATAACGTCAACATGGTCGATACCGGCGGCTTCTACAACCTCGGCAGCTTTCTTAGGATCCTCAGGAGATGTGCTCTCGATGTGCACGAGGAGCAGCTTGGAGCCTTCGGCTGGTTGGAACTTCTTCAGTTCTGCGACTTCAGGTGTAGTGTCATCACGCACACTCCCGATGACAATGTGATTGGGCCGGGATAGGTATATCTCTACAATTCCTCTACCAATACCTAAACAAATTGTAAGTCTAGAGCAATACCTTTGAGGGACCACCATGAAGTTGAAGATCTTACCTTTATTAGCCCCGGTAATCAAGACTACCTTGGATTCAGCCATGTTGCTTAGTATGGAACGGCGTTTCGTCACAAAGGTTGAAGAATAGTGTTGCCGTTCTGATTGTATGAGCCTTGTGAATATTGAAGTAGTAGTTGGACAAGGGATTCAAGGTGAAAGCGGGGGTAAAGATGGTCCGATTTGCGACACAGGTAGACACTGTAGGCACCAATCTAACAATTGTGTGCTCGGGCACGGCGCCAATGGAACCCAGCCCCCAAGATGACATGCAAGAAATCGGTGCATAATTACGGAATGTAATAGTGTTCATCCAGAACTGCCACAGGAACATCGCAGTGAATGCATTCAGAAGTCAGTATTTAGAAGCTAATCCGATAACATGTAGGATTGACCGAAAATATCTATACAAGAAATCTGGCCTCATTGCGCCGCCCATGGGATTCTCCCTTGTTTGCTATCAAAAGGGATGTAAGAAAGCACCTGTCCATATCTGATGAACAGAAGTGAGACGAGAATTCCTTTCGCGAAGCTTTCAATATCAATCCAAGGCAGGACATAGGTATCCCAAATCCGATTGACCCCCGACTTCTTAGTCAGTTCACGTATTATCTTGTATCCTCGAGACCACACTACCTTACACTCGGTCTCACGGACACGTTGGTATCGCGCGAACGCCTCCCTGAGCTGCGCAGTCGAGTGGTTTTCTAGCTTTTGTATCTCATTAGCAAGAGCGGCGGCAGAATGTATACCGCAGTTCATTCCAAGGCCATTTACGCTTGTCGTTTTGTGTACCGCATCGCCCACCAAGACGATGCGGTTAGAAGACCAGCGTGTCAAAAAGCCTTCTTCCTGATTTACCATGATTGTCGTGGTTTTATCGGCATGTTTCCAGATATCTCCGAATGAAATTCCTGGACAAACATTCACGTCGGATATTGACCTCGCGTACGTGTCCATGTCTTCCTTTGTATATCGAGTACGAGCGACCTGTTGTGGCCGAGGGTAAGGCTCACGAAATGGATGTTGTCCTTCGTAGCCACACACTGTATTACGGTGCCTGCCCCTCGGGACCAAACAGGACTTCTCGCTCGATTTCGAGATCGGCGTTTGACGCCTGGCCAAATATACTATAGAAATCTTGATTCATGACATTTTGGTCGCCTATCGTATTGGGCTTTGGATCTGCCTTCTGCATCAGAGCCCTTGTCTGACTATGCACGCCATCCGCGCCAATGACGATTGAACCCTTGATAACAGTGCCATCTCTCAGCTTAACACTAACTGAAGACTCGTCGGAGTCAATGTCTATAACCTGTGCTTTCGTGATAATGCGAGCATTTCTGCCCTCAAAGTGTTCATAAAGATACGCACAACATCTCGGCGCAGTACTGTAGAAAGGGTACCCGTGACTGGTGTCCCGTTAGTCAATGGACAGTCTGTCTCCGCGGCGTCCTAAGAAAACACACTTCTCTCGCATGTTATCCCAGAAGTTGCTGCTAGTCATAACCCGACCAGTGATGCCACAGGTTCTTTTCTTCTTATGCAACTCAAGGGCCACCTCTTGCAATGGGCCCATCAAGCCAACCTGATCGAAGAGTCGGACCGTCTGCGGCCATATGAACAGAACCTGCCCTGCAAGGCTCAGAGGAGTACTATGCTGCTCAAGAATCACGAACTCGATAGCTGCCCTTTGCAGGGCGTGGCCATATACAGACCGACGGGGCCTGCGCCGACGATGATAACACGCGGGGGTTGCTCATCGCTGGATCTGAGATGGACGAGGTGATAGGAGATTGTCAAGGGGAAGTTACAAGGTCGGAGCAGTGGACGATTCTTACTACTGCAGCCATCTCTCGTCTACTTCTATTGCCATAAATTGGCCTAGAGTACGCCATCAGAGCTAACCAGACTATGATTTCTCTAGCTCGACTACACACTACAGAATCATACCACAATTTGAATCTTGAATGTCATTGGAAACGCTTTTGTCGTTGGAGGTATGTATGCCTGCCGTGATCCCATCTGCAACTAGTATAGCACCAAAGACGCTACTAACCATATCCTTCGCAGCCGGCGGGATCTGTAAGGCCTGTGCCCTGGCCTTTGCGAAGCAAGGGGCAAGGCGCATTATCGTGTCTGATGTGAATCTCGACTTGGCGAGAAGGGTTGCCGAACATTGCAAAGCCGTGGCTACGGCAGGGGGTTCAGAGCCGAAGGATTGGCGATCGATGTGGCGGACTAGGGGTCTGTGTCTAGGACTACTACACAAACTTCTCGTCGCATAGAATACTGCGTCAACGCAGCGGGCGTAAGTTCGCATCTCACCCTCACGTACTGGATGGATATGCCCCTAATAATACCTGCCTTATAGGTCAGCGTGCAACTACCCCGCGAAGTAGCGGAGGCTGGCATCGACGAGTTTCGCAACATGATGAAGGTGCATGTAATGGGCTCATTTCTGATCCTGTCAGCCACCATGAAAACGCATCAGGCTATCCCCATCGACCCAGTATCCCCGAGTCGTAGGGCAACCCGAGGCAGCATCCTCATGATAGGGTCGGCGTCGGCTTTCGTGGCTACGCCGAGAATGACACAGTATACAAGCAGCAAGTAAAGAATGCTGGTTCGTCACTCAATCCACATAAGTCCTCCGTGAATAGCATCGGGCGCGTCAGCCTGAATTTTAGAGGCTAAGTGTGCCGCCATTCAAGATCTGTGATGACAGTGTTACATTGTGTACATACAGCCCTCGATAATGCAGCTTACGGCATCCGAGTCAATGCTGTCTGTCCATCGTGACTCGACAAGCCATAAATAATGTGGAAGGTCTCGAGGCGACCATCAATGCAGCTGTGCCACTCGGCCACGTAGCACTCACCGATGGGGTTGCTAATGCAGCTATACTCCTGTACAGTCCTTTGCCAAGCTACGCGACCAGTATCAACATGATCTTGGATGGTGGCGCCACCCTTACCAGCCTTACATGATGGATTAATCGCCTCATTTACCCCTCAGTCACACCGATGCCCCTCGCTCGCTCGTATGCGGTGTTGATTTTGGGCTGTCTAGACCAGGAGCGATTGTCTATTTAGTAGTACCTGCAGAGCCTACAGTAACACGCGGCTCCGGTAATTATGTGCTGATGGTGATTTGACTTGGGCTGCTCCAAACCCCCTTCATTCTAGTCAAAGTGAAATTAATCTTGATAAACCTCAAGCCTTGCCGCTATTTGGGCGTAGTCACAAGTACCTGTAAACGAGACCCGTCAAATAGTCGAAGGATCACATTGTAGATAAGTGGCGTGCTGTTTACACATAACCTTCTCTCTCCTTAAAACTGCCAGCGGCCCAGAATCGCCAACCGAGTGAGCATGTCTGACAACGTATCTCCCGATGAGCCTGTCGTCGCGGGCAAAGGCTATGTCGGTAGCTTCCCTGCCCCCGGACTCCGCCAGATGTTTCGGCACATCACCGGCTACAATGAAAAAGGTGAATCGGTCTTCTTGAGCTCTGACCACGGCGACCACCACCGTATCATGGGCGAGCAGCAGGCCGTGGCCAACATCTTATACTCGACTCAGGAGACGCCGGTTGAGCTGAACGGCAATGTTGACATCGAAAAAGCTCGAGCTCAGGAGGTATAAACTCTCTAACCACCCCCCCCCCCCCCCCCCTTTTTTTTTCTTTCATCTATTAACCACTTCTAGCCCCCAATACATTATCACAACGGTTCCATTGTCCGCATGATTGATTTTGCTCCCGGCGTCGAGTCGCCAATGCACCGGGCAGTTTCTATAGACTATGGAATCGTGGTCGAGGGTGTTTTCGAATTGGTGCTTGACTCTGGGAGAAGCGAATCATGCGGCAAGGAGACGTGAGTATCAATCGTGCCGGGGCACACATGTGGAGGAACATCACGGGGAATGGTACGATGCCTGGCCGAATGATGTGGATTCTGCTTGACTGTAAGGATGTCTATGTAAATGGCAAGAAGATGGAAGGGTTCCTCGGAGACCTAGCAAAGGAATATGTTAGCCAAGGCGTCGCTAAGTGAAGGAGAATACTTGGGCCACACGGTTCCCATCTCATGCCTGTGTTCCTATGCTACATGATTATCCCCCAATTACCTTTTCAAGAAACACGTAAAATTCACGCATGGGCGTCCTATCAATGAGAAATGGCCCCAAGCCACTGAAGAGCATATTCGGATCACGGCTTGTGGAGAGCGTGCTATGTATACCTAAGTCCTGAGTACCCCTTTAGCTGTGATTTCAGACATGGTCTGCCAAGAAATCATTATAGGCAGCTTTTCCCTGTAAATGGGTTGGATACCTTCATCTGATTGGTTTTCCGACCTTGTCTAGCGTCTTGGCAGCCTGCAATTGAGATAACCGGTAACGGGATACATCTGTACCAAAACTTGTTGTACTTAAGTAATTAACAGTTGAACGACTATTCGTAGAATCTTTGATGTTAAAACGAGTTTAAAAGTTTAAATTTCGATAAACGGTGAATGAATTATTAATAGATAGACTATTGATCGTTGTTTCCACGTTTAAATCTCCTAGATGCTTGGAAAGAACAAATACGTGACAGACTACCTAGGTATACAACCAACGTTTGTTACTAGACTGATCAGAGAGTAGTGTAGATATGCTGACAGCTACTAGAATGTACCGTGTAAGATAGGGCAAAGAGTAGGATTTACGCGTCCTTGACAACAGGTGTGCGTATCAAGTTGTCCAATTACCAGGCGCAGTACGCAATGATCATGTAAAGAACAGCGGTGAAAAATGTTCACCAAGTATGGCCCGAAAGAAGAGTTGTAGTGATCACGAGCGTTTCAGCCGCCTTTCCCCATTATTGCCCTGCCGACATTTGCGCGCAGGCGGAGTACAGCCTGTATACTCCTGAACTGTTGGTAATATACAATGTTGAAGTACTACAATAGTACCCTGTAGCTGAGAGATCAAATCCTACCCTAATATTGCGCCTGTATGCATAGAGGCTTACAATGGGAGCTCATAACGCATAGTACAAATATTGTGTAAGAGACATTGCAGCATATTCCTTCTAAATCATGTTGCTGCGTAAGTAGGTAGGTTACTGTACAGAGTTAGGAGAGCCTTCACCCCCTCTGAACTCGTGGGCCAAGCATTTTGGTGAGTTGAAGGATTTCGGCGGCATCTGTTAGTATGCCTCGGATCTACCCGTATTGTAAGTAGTCCGCCAGTAGGGCTTAGATAGCAGGGGTTACAGGCGGAAAAATGGAGCAGCAAGTACATACTTAAGTACCTAGATACCTATAGTGGGGATTTAACTAAGACTTTTTATAATACTTACCTGTACGCACTGTTATCTACCACGGAGGGCACTGCTACCGTAAATATGCGTACGACTTTACCTAGGTACTTCTAAGACACCTGATAGTGTCTGGTCACTAATGTTAGGTAGGTGCGTACCTACCTAGTAAGTACCATCCTGCGCACGGCGGATTACAAGATCTGGTACGGGGCATAATTAAGGGATAGCTTTTTGTTGGAACAGATGTAGCACACTAGATTACAGTTCCTAATTCCATGCGCCTCCGTAGATTTGAATTTGTGAATTTCAGTGCAAGGATAAAGAACGGGGTATGAAGCAAATTTAAGGTGAGGAGTGTTGTTACAACGAGAAGGATGGTAGCTAGACTGGTCCAAATGCCGCTTCTTCACCCAGATAACCTCAACCATCACCTACATACAAAGAAAAAACAGCAGAAAATGAAAATTAAAGACAAATGCCCTTATAATACAATGAACCTGTGGGGCGTAGAAGTGTCTGTTTGGGTGTGTACACGGCAATAGAGCTGTTTGTCTATGATCACGTCGTCGTGCTTTGCTTCGTGAAGACACCTCTTCAGTTCATTCTATGTCGGAGACGGCTCACAAAAAAAAGGCATCTAGTCTCTGTGATTATTTACTTGTCACTGAGACTATCAATGATGCGGGCGGCTTCGGCAAAGGAAAGCTCATCCATTGTCTCTTCCAAAGTTGTTCGGCGATCTTGAGGCCCTTTGGCTGGTATACGATGGGTGCAAGTCTGTATGATCAAATGTTAGTGACAGAAAAAAATGAAGAATGAAATGGAAGGTCAAACAAAGTCTTGGGTCTCAACTTACGGTTGTAGCTTGCAGTCCTCCAAGTATTGACCGTGGGACTCTTGACCGTGTCTGACGGCTGCGTCGACAAGGGTGCGCGCTCCGAGTGATGCTGAGCGGCCGATGAGTTTCTTGACCATGTCAAACATGAACCCGCCAAATGTGCCGTCTGCCTCTCGCGAGAGGCTGGATATGCACAGGCCCGGTTGGGTGCGTTGATGACGGCTACGGTGGGTGTATGCGTTTGACGAGTTCGGAGAGGAAGAATTGGCACAGGAGTTTACTGGTGAAGTATCTGTCCTGGTTTTGGAAGTTGGACTCCTGGTCGAACGCGGGCAGCAACGGCACCGAATCCTTCTCCTTGAACTTAGGCCAAGACGCGACCTCGGAGTTGACCATGACCATGCGACCTGGACGATCGGGGTGTTCTTGGCTTTGAGAACTGGCAGAAGGAGGATGACTAGGAGGACGTGTGACAAGTAGTCCACCTGGATGGTTTCCTCGTGGTTCGTATTCTTGTTGAGCTCGAAGTTGAGCTTGGTGAGGCCGGCGTTGTTGATGAAGATGTCGAGCCGGTCGAGGGTCTCGGCGCGGTTTGCAAAAGACGTCACGGACTCGTAGCTAGAGAGGTCAAGAGGCCAGACCTCGACGGTCTGACTCTCGCCGCTCTTGCCGGCGAGAAGTTGCTTTTTAGCATCTTCGCCCTTGGTTTCGTTGCGCACAGCGAGAATGAGACGGCTGATGCCCAGGTCCAGAAGCTGTCGCGCGGCCTCGAAGCCAATACCGGTGTTGGACCCGGTGATGATGGCGGTTTTGCCTCTACATCCGCTTCGGCGCGCGTCACGGCCCGGCGTTACGAAGAGCTGGCGCTTCAAGAAGGCACGCTGAGTGGCGCGCTTCTCTGGCGTCACGTCGAAGTCTGGCATCTTGATCGGCGCGGCACGTTTGAATATCCTCGCAAGGTCAGATGGTGCCTTGAGGAAGACGAACGAGCTTAGGAATTGCCTGGCTAACTAGGTACCTAGGTAAGTAAGAAGTGTGTATTATAAGTTCCCGGTAGATAAGGGCACATGAGGCTGGGGGGGAGGGGGGAGGCAGCTTGCGAATACAACCTACCATACTCAAGGCAGATACCTAAGTACTCAAGTAAGGGAGGTAATCCATTATAGGTAAACGGCCCCCTGAAAATCCGTAGCGTCGGATTTTCGGTTTGTAGCAGAATAACCAACCTCGTTCATTTTGTTTATGATACTCAGGGGCCAAGACACATACCAATTGACTGGTAGGTAAATTTCTAGTTCACTTAGCTAAGGAGGTAGAGCCAGTGAACAAAAGAACTTAGAATTAAACCCCAGCTCACTGTAGGCCCCACTATCCAGGATGATAACTGTGTGACACGGCGCTATACAATTATCATCCTGGAGACCTATATATAGGACACTAATACGCTAGAACTGCCGACAGATCCCTAGCAGATGACTAGCAGGTAGCGTGGCACCTACTTAAGTACCTACGTCAAAGATTCATCATGCTATATACTTATTTATGAAATAGATGAATAATCTCGATCATGAACGCTATCTAAAAAAAGACTATTGTACAAGACAAACAATTTCGCTCGCTCTCTCGTACTACTACACAAGACGACCGCATCCGACATCTAGGGTATGATGTCGGTAAAGGATTCGAGTATCCAAACACATTATTCGGATCCCACTTTCGCTTAAGCTGGGCCAGCTTGGGCAGCTTATCAGCCCTATAGATCTGCTCGATGCCCTCGTCTCCATGCGCGTAGTTGACATAGACCGTCAGGTTATCATATCCGGAGGTCGCCGCCATGTCTCGTCGAAGCTCTAAGCCAAGCTTCGTGGACGGTGTCTCGACGGCGCTGTCGGCTTCATCCCACGTGAGTTGAAGTAGACTAGCGGCACGATTCGTTAGCCAGTGGTATTCGTTAAACATATTGACTGCGCGCTGAGAAACGTACATGTTGTATTTTGTATCCCGCCACGGATACGCAGTCTCGGCGTCTGCTGTGGCGAGGACCGCCTGGTTGGGAAAGGCTTCTAATGTCAGTGAAGTCCCTCGCCCGGCTGGGAACTGACGGTAGAAGTCCCCTATCTTCACCAGGGCGGATTGGAAGGTTTTCACGTCTAGGCGCTTCAGGTTCAGGCCATAGATATCGTAGATCTTGTTGCTCTCGCACAGGGAGGCGTCGAGCCCGAAGCCCGCCTGAGCCGTCAATGTGTTCCAGGGAAGCACGCTGGCATTGAGAAAGGTCGGTTTGAGGTCGAGAATTGGTTTGATGACCTGCTCCGCTTCCGCCGATGATCCCGCGTATACCCAGTTGGAAAGTATTTGTGGCTGTATCGAGTGTCAACCTCGTCCCTAGAATGTGACCACGACCTGCCCGTACTTACACCGCCGGTATTGTTGTCATACGTGATCGCAGTGGCCATCGATAGTTTAGCCGGTAGGGCGCTTGCCCGATCTTGCAGCGCCGAGATCGCCTTGAAATAGGACTCGTTCTTCTCCAGGGGGATAATCATATCATAGTTGGCAAACATACCGCGGTTCACAAGGGGCGAAAGCTTGAATGTGGCCGATGTGACAATGCCAAGGTTGGCCCCGGCACCCGAATTCCCCAGAACAAATCAGTGTTGCTCTGTTTTGAGACGGTTATAACGCGACCGTCGGCCGTCACCACACGCGCAGACAGCAGTTGGTCCATCAGCAAGCCATAGAGGCCCGAAAATCTGCCAATGCCCGCGCCAATGGTGGCTCCTATCATGCCGACGCAAGAGCAGCTTCCGGTCGCTGGAGCCTTGTTCTTCTCGTCCCTCTTTCTCTCTTTCTTCAAGGCACAAGTTTACTTACGGATCATGTATCCGGCGCGGAAAACCGGCTCGAAAATATCTTTAAAAAGAACCCCGGGCCCTACCGTCAAGGTCCCCGCTGTCTTGTCCACCGACACGGTTCTGAGCTTGCTGAGATCGAGAGCAAGACCGTTCTGGAGATTGCCCAACGTTGTGCCATATCCATGGCGGCCTCCAGTGCCAAGAACGGAATTCCGGTGTCCGTTGCCAGAAGAATCTACACTGAACTTAGTCTCGCAAACAAGAAGGTGGGGCTTTTATAAGGGCCAAAATACCGTATTCACGATGTCGTTCTCCGAGCTAGGAGATATCGCCGCTTGATAAGTTGGTGGCCGAAAGATCGTCCATCTCTGAGTAGCAGTTTCAAAGCCGGCATCCCAGGAAACGTGATGGAGGTGTTGGGTGACCATTTTACGTTCGTGTTAGTTAGTATCGTTTTGAGGTTTCTTGATGGTTTCTCTATTGCCTGACTGACCGCAGCGTTGATATCGAGAGCAAGCCAGGTGAACAGCAAAATTGCGCGAACCGGGAGCATGATGACTGGCGCTTCCAGTACGATGGTAATAAAAAAACAATCACAGTCGGTCACTCAATGATTCTCAATTTCAGTCGCGGAAACAGATATGGGAGAGGCACCTCCGCTCTATTATCAGACGTGCACCGGGGGGCAGTGGGTTGTCAAAATCTAGCTTCCCGCCCACATGGATTCTATCTTAGGAGCTCAGCGAAGGCATTCTCGACCGCTTATCATTGCCACATTGAAGTTTATAAGCCTTGCATGGCCAGAACTCGCCTTGTTTCAGCCCCGTTCACGGATGGTAATCATCGTGGGGTCTACATGAACCAACACATGGTTGGAGTATCGTCTGAATCGAATCCTACATTCCAACCTCAACAACTCCTAAATAGTAAAGGGTTGCGACGATATGGCGTGTGTCCTTGCACAATTAGACTCGTACCCTGCGGACCTGGGGGCTTGTTGTTGACAACGGTCAAAACGCCTCAATTCCAAATATAACCCTAGGCTTCAACGGTTGGGCGCTGGAATCCTCTGGGCGAACAAATCCTTCGGCACATCAATACCATACGGGGCCCGGACACGGGAACATTCGGCCTAGCGAACGCCGTCGACGTTACTACTGTAGGTAGTGCTGATGTTTTCAGCTAACCTGGCATATTTATAGTCAGTGATGCTGAGATAATACGGATCGCTACTGCGTGGTACTTCCTAGGTCAACTGCCTTCACTCCGGCGCCAGGGTCCACGCCACCCCGAGAAAACGCCTTGGCTAAGTATTTCAATCGACCTTCATTAAGGTTGAGTCAAGATTATTCCATCTCACCTGGGAAATGACTTGGGGGCGAAGTTGTTGAATACGTTGCGTTGATTATCCGTGTCAACGGATGCTGGGTTATAAGCGATGGCTACTTAAGTGCTCCGATGGCGTGTCTAATGTTGGACTCACTATAGTGACTGATTTAGTCATACAGAATAGCTCATTTCCTTCGTGTTGATATCTGACTCTCTTTATTCACTCATCTGCTCACTCATTCTCTATCTACCGTCCCTCTGTTTCGATCACTATGGTTCTATTCACATTCTTTGCGTCATTCGTTCTCACGCTTCTTCCCTCGTTGGCATTAGCCTCTCCATCAAACTGTCTCTATGGCGCGTGCGGCCCTACACAAAGAAGTGTGTCTCTGAATAGTGTTGCTTCAGAATTGGGACCACAGCTTTCCCATGCTTCAAGTATCTTCGGCCGACGAGACCCTCGTTGGACTAATACCACCGAGCGATTCCAGGCGTTGGCGCGACCTGATATCCAACTAGTAGTCCAACCAGGCCAAGAACGCGATGTGGCTACTATTGTGCGTTAGACGAGCCGTGTGTGTGTGTGTGTGTGTGAAGAACCTGGCTAACACTTGATTATAGGTGCGATATGCCAATAAAGCAGATATAGCTTTCATGGCGACGAACCGGAGACACGCATTGACATTGACTGTCGCCAAGTTTTCTGGCATCGAAATTGATTTAAGTCTCCTTAGGAATGTGTCTATCAATGAAGCAAGCAAGAGCGCGCTACTGCAAGGCGGCGCGTATGCCCAGGACGTCTGGACCGAGCTCTGGGACCAAGGTTACGTCACGAGTAAGGATATACCGCCATTCATTTTCTCCGGGGAAATAAATTTTCGCTGACACGTGTGCGATCTCAGCCTCCGGAAGTGCAGCTTGTGTCGGCCTCCTTGGTCCCGGTCTAGGAGGTGGTCACGGGCGCTGGCAGGGCTACTATGGATTAGTTAGTGACAACTTCATCAAGCTGAACGTCGTGTTGGCCAATGGTACTGCCGTCACTGCTTCGAGTGAAGCTAACCCGGACTTGTTCTGGGCCATGCAGGGCGCAGGTCATAATTTTGGCATCGTCACGAGTGTGGATATGAAGATTTATGATCGCGGCCGGATACATGGTATTACAAGATCTATATATGGAACCAAACGAAGATTGAATCTGTCTTCGATGCGTTGAACGACTTCCGAAAGGGTGGCACTCAGCCAAAGGAGATGGCCGTCAACTACGGCGCCTATACGATGGTTCCGGCGATCAGTAACACAGAGGTAAGTCGATTGCCCTCAGCGCTCATGATCTAACGCCGGCTGCACATGGGACTAACGCCTCGTGCTACACGGCAGCCTGTGCTATGGTGGTCGTTTGCATATCTCGGCTCGGCAGAAGATGCAAAGCCGTACTTGGAACCATTTGACGCGATAGAGGCATTCGACGTCGAGGACGGCAACGTCCCGTATCCTCAAATCGCCGACGTGACCATGACAGGGGCGTCGTCGGGCCTGTGCGTTCCCGGACTTGTTCACAACCACGCGACGGCGTACCTGAAAAACTGGAATTCCACAGCGCAGAGGCAGATTTATGACTTATTCCGGAAGAGAGTCAACGAGAACGCGCTGTGGTACAACTCCTCCGTCGTGATGGAGGACTATTCACACGAAGGCGTGGCAGCGGTCGACGCAGCATCGTCTGCATACCCGTGGCGCGAGTTTTCTCTCCTCAGGTACGCAGCGTCGTCACAGTTTCTTGGCTGCTCGCAGACAGAATACTAACGCTGGTGAGCAGTTATATTAACGTCAACTACGCCTATAACACGGGCCTCGACGCAAAGGCTCAGGTGTGGGCCGAGCAGACCAGGAGTCTTTGGAATGCAGGACAGGCTAACGAACCTGTAGCGACGTACGTGAACTACGCTCGTGGCCAGGAGTCCAGACTTCCATGTACGGGTATGATTCCTGGCGACTGGAGAAGCTTCGTGCTCTCAAGTCTCAGTACGATCCGAAGAACCGTTTTGGCTACTACAACGCCATCACTCTCTAGGGATTGGCCAGATAGCGGCCGGGCCAAAGAACTCTGTTATATAAGTAAATAGTGAACATAATCATAGAGAAGTATAATAAAGGGGTATCTGGGCTCCAAATCTACTACCCAACGTGCTCATAGCTATCGCGCGAGTATACAAATTGAAAAGGCTGAAAGCTCGTAACTGAACTACTGCCTAAGTAATCATCTCCAATGTCCTATGCAGCTACCTACTTAGATAGGTGCCAGTTGTGAAGCATATGAAAGCTGGATACTTAGCAGTCTTCAAGGTATAGTGCTGATCCATGACTTAGCTCGCTGATTCAAACAAAATATGATTGGTCAAAACGACTGAACTTCTGCTTTTAGAGCATGAGAATGCCACAATGGCGCAAAGGGGCCCTACGGTAGGGTTACTAAAATAGGGATGAGAGGTTTTTCATTCGTCATCTGTTCGCCCACAACCTTTCAAGCGAACCTTGCAATACAGCTCCTCTAGATCCGAGATTATGTTACGGTATGTAGCCGTAGATATGTACTCAGTACATAAGGTAATCATAATCGATGGGCCAACACTCCCAGTGCCGAGTGGCACTGCATATTATGGCTTAAGATTATACTATGTCCTCCAGTATCTAGCCGAGTACGGGATAAGATGCTGTCGGGATACCCTGTTCTAAGCAGACATGGTAAGATTTCTGTGCGACCATTACTTTGCCAAAATAATAGCAAAGCCGCAAGGTTTCATGGTGGCTTGATCGGAGGGGAAAGTCAATCGCCGTCCGACGTTGCGCCGTGGCTTTGGGCGGGGTTGGGTTTTCCTCTCCTAGCTAGTGTTAGTCACCGAGAATCAATCCATGGTCAGCATTCATTCAAGGGGCATCGAGATGAGTAGCAGATTTATCCTGCGATAGGTTGATGGCCACAGGCAAGGGATTGAATCCTCTCAGCCTCCCAAAGGTCAATACGCCGAAACCCACCTGGTGGCCAGTGGCTGATCCGCTTATGAAGTCCTAGTAGCTGAGCCTCTGGATCTTACCAGAGGTCGGATGTATTTGTAGTTAACTGGACGGCGTAGATGAGCAGTGGCCCCGCATGTCGCTTTTGTATGACGCTCATCGTCGTCCTGTCCTTCCTCTCTATCCGACAATATCAGACCTTTATTGTCTGTTTGTTTCTGACTAAGAGGTTGACTTCCATAATCAGGATGGCAGGCGTAGACTTCTATTCTCTCCCGCCCGAGCAGCAACAGGCCATCCTTAATGGACCTGCTGTGCCTCCACCAGATGGTGTTGAGCCCAATCTCATCAATCCCCAGAGTCAGAATACGGCGCCGCGCGTTATTCTAGGATTTTGTCTGGCACTTAACACGATCATCGTTGGCCTCCGCGTTTACGGCAGATTGTTCATCCTGAAGAAGACGACCCAAGCCGACTGTGAGTGTTGAGCCTCGGCCCCTTAACATTAAAGGACTCGGAATAGAATGCTTACGCAGATGCCTCTCGTGACTCGTAGATCTAATTGTACCAACTTATGTATCACGCCCCCTCCCGAGTACAGCATCCCGTCAATATCCCTCTAACTGGCATCCTAGGCTCTTTTCGTTGCCTTTATAAGCATCCTCTTCGTGCTCATCGAGGATTACGGGTATTTCATTCACACGTGGGACTACCAGGCGAAGAGCATACCACCTATCCTCTACGTAAGCCGACGGACGCCTCGTTTCTAATTTTTCGCAGTCACTAACCCCAGCCATCAAAAAGAACTATCTCAACTCCATCTGTCTCTATGCTGTGACTTTGGGGTTGATCAAAGTCGCCATCCTTCTCGAATGGCTTCATATCTTCGCATCCAGGGGCACTAGGAATTACTTTTTCTGGTGCGCTCATATCCTTCTATGGGTCAACGCGCTTTTCTACCTCTCTGCCGTCATTGTGCTCAATGTGAGCTGCGTACCCCGCGAGAAATACTGGAATCGACTACTACCCGGAAAATGCATTAATGACATCCGCTCGATATCGCGTCGGCCGTCATCAACTTCGCGGTAGACGTTGGCATCTTGCTGCTCCCGCAGGGGGTCATCTGGAAGTTGAACATGTCTTCGAAGAACCGGATAGGCGTGTCAGGTATTTTCGGGCTCGGTATTCTGTAGGTTACCCAGTTACTGAACTTAGTACCACTCTGATCGTGACACTAATGTCCGAGATGGCAGTGCTGTCGCAACAGCCGGTTACCGAGCCGTGTTCACGATCCAAAAGCGACATTCGATCGACACGACATGGGATTACTCGCTCATCAGTATCCTACTCGCGGTAGAGATAACCTGCGGTTTCGTCATCGTTTGCCTCCCATCGTGTCCCAAGGCATTGCATGCTATGGGGACTTTCAACTTATTTTCGAGAATCAGGTCTACTTTCGCCACGAGGACCTCGAAGAGTACTAGCAATAACTCTCAACGATTCGGATCAAATTCGTCTTGGCCGCGACTTAGGAATAAGGCTTCGCACAGCAGTGAGCAGCAGAATACACCCAAGGGAGACTTTGTTGCACTCGAGCCGTATGGTTCGAATACCGGCCTCAATAAACAGTCATTCCATACAGATGAGCTCAGGGCCGTGGTATAGCGTTGTGATGTATACGCGGCTTCTAATTCGCTAAAATAGGATAAATGTCCAAAGCGTAATGAATTTGGTAAAAGTTCGTGATGGAAGCCGCGATTTGCGATCACTAGCTTGGTCTGATGTGTTATGATATATAGGTCGTTTGATGTACTTGTAGTATAGAACTATCTTTTAAAAATATTCTTTAGAACCTTATATTCTTGTATGGTGCCTCTAGTCCTCGCCTTTTGGGTTGCCTAGAATTACTCCATTTCAACGTGCTGCAGCTCCCCTTCCCCCTTTTTATGACAAGAGTAACTGCTTGTTGTTTTCCGACCAGATCAACGCTTTGCAATAGCTACGTCAAAGAGCCTCCATCAGAAAAAATGATTAAGAAACAGTATATTTAAAGTGGTCAAGGAATAAAAGATGCATTTAAATACTTCTCTATAATTTAGATTGTCGCGGCCGCTAATCATAGAGTGGTTCTCTCTGGTATTGAAGTGTAACATAATTGCGTTTCCTCAATTTCTATCTTTTCTATCAAGTCTAAAAGGCTAGCTGCTTTATCTTCCCTTCAGGAGAACAGCTCGCGAACTTCCACCAGTTTGAGCGCCACAGGGGAACCCCCCTAGCCATGATGACCTTTGCTGGGCCCTTCCAAGCAGGAAAGACCCTTGCCACATGCCGCTTTCGAACTCAGCTGGATTCATGTTTAAGAAGAATACGGGCAGGATGTTGAAAAGAACGCTCGCGGTAATCTGCTTAGTGGCGGCCGTCTCCGCGATGCTAGCGATGTCAATTGGATTCTCAGGCGTGCTGTATTTCGAAAGCGCCACGATCATTGGGGGCTCTGCCTGAAGATGCGAGTGGAGATTATCTTTAAAGGAGTCCATGATCGTAAGTAGATGATCGGCCGAAAAGGCCGCGCCCTCCTTCTTCAGATATTCTTTAAAACGACCTAGGCCGTCATGGAATAGAGCTAGAGGGTGGGGGTTTCCAAGTAAGTCAATCGTATACCCGATGAAATGAAAAAAGGAAAAGGGCAATAATTATTACCATGTTCTTGAACTGCCACCTCCATAAGGCCAGTCATACCAGCAGCTTTATTAACGTTAGGGAAAAAGTCGGTCTCCTCATAGCTATGATGCGCTTCAATGCAGGCGTGCCAAGCAAGACAGTAGCCTACGAAATCGCTCTTGTAAGCGGGCGGCACACGCGGGGCCTGCTGATAGATGCTGTTGAAGCCCGGATGAAGGCATTATGGCTCAGAGCCATCTTAGACGCCTCAACGGTAAATGGATCGGTCTATTCAGAAGAACGTCAACCTCGGAAAAGATGACATACAGCCCCTTGCTATCTATCACTCACATTCCCCGTTTCGAATTGCGGCGTGTGCATCACAGCCAGCGGCGTGTCTGTGTACATGGGCGGTGTGTTTTCCGACATGCTGTGGTAATATCGAATGTTCGGGCTTCTTCGGACTGGTGAATACGAAAGAGCGCTGTGCTACACAAGGATAACGAAGAAATATCAATCACTCGACAGGCTCGGATCATCTAGGTGGTGAGGATTGTGAAGTCGTTGAGTGAAGTAGAGCATGTGTGCTGGATGCGCATCAGTCAGATTATTACAGTAGGTGGAATAGGACAGTGATGCAACCAAGCAGGGGTGTTAATTCCTGCAGGCTGGTCACAGCCCCTTTGTATCCTTCTTGCTAATGGTTGTAATACCAACCAAATGAAGCGGCTCCCTTGCATTTTGCACTCGGTATATGATGCCTCCGGTTCCCGACATTTAGCATTCCATCTTTGTTGTATCTCTTTAATCAGCGCTAAGTGCACTGCTGTCATTAACCATGAAGGTATCATCCACCAGCCACAACTTTAATATCTAAACGTGAATTGATGCTCTTCATCTTCTTACCAACAATTAGTTACTATTCAATAGATGTTTGATATATTGATATACAGTTTATTCACAGCAGTAGTCTTTCAGCGGCCCCCAAACATGACGGACAATACTGTTGTTTTCACCAGCGGTGGAAGTGGAGGTTTGTGATGGACTTTCCATCCAGGCTCAGTTTAGTGATGGCTCGCCTAGGCATTGGAAAGGCGTTGGCCGCAGCCTACATATCTTGTCCAAATCTCACGGTGATTGGAAGTATCCGCAAGTCCAGTTCTGCAGAGGAAGCAGTAGGACTCCAACTCTCGTCAACGGCTAGCAACTCGAGCACGTACCATACTAATGCCATCGGACCATTACGACTCTTCCAGGTCTTCAAGCCTCTCCTACAAAAGGCGAAGGCGCCAAAGTGGATTTAACAGTCTTCGATCGGTGGCCCAATCAACTCCGTGGCACAAACTGCATCCTGGATTGCTCTAGCATATAAAGCTTCAAGGGCTGCTTCAAATTGGATCACGTCGTGAGTGAAGACAACTCTTGACCATGACCTCTTGCTTAATGCTATATAGGGCTTTGCATTATACCAATCATTGGTTCATCGATGTACCGATCTATCCCGGTAGGCTTGCAACCTGCATTACTCCTTATGCTACGATCCTCAGCTGATGTATTACAGACTCATCCAGACCCCTTCCGGAAACTGGGTTGCTCGACAGATAGCAATAGAAGTAGCATCAGTCACTATCGAACTATGTGTTGAGCGGATCATAGCTTTTGTAGTATTTTTGTAAATCTAGTTGATATAGTTTCTGACTGTGCTATAGGTCGACGAAGCTACGCGAGACAACTGGACGTAGATTATATCCTGATCACTCCCAGAGGCCCAAGAGAGGAAGAACGCTAAAGTTGTCAACCATCACTCGTGATGGTGATTTCGCCTGTTGGTTTTTCCCCGCCAGAAATAGTGTACGCAAGGCCAACCTTCGCTCGGGAGACTGCCCACGAGCTTCCCTGAACCTGTGCGTTGGCGTCGAGCTCCGCTTTCACGGCATTCGGTACCTTGGCAGAATCATAGTCGCCGGTAGGGAGGTTACTAAAAGCCAAAAATAGACCCCACTATCGAACGCTGTTGCGCTCGCGTAGTTGCGCCAGACGCCAGAGGGATTGTATATGCTCACGAAGATGTCAGCCACTGGGCAGCGCCCTCCTTTCGCAGACTAAGCTTTCCGAACTCTGGGTCGATGAATAGGAGGGGTCTGACGTGGGATTGATCCTGGCCGTTGTGATCGGTGTTGAGAAGACGGAACAGCTTGAACTTCATAACACAATGCGGGCCATGGAAAACTGACAACACGCCAACGGAGCTGCGCTGTTGGTTGAGCCATACGGTGCCGTGTGTGCGAAACCCACCTGGGTGGAAGCTACCGCGCACGTCTTGGAGGACTAAGACGTGCCCAGGTTTTGTGAGATTTTGGATCTGAAAACTTATATTGTAGGAACAATACATCTCGGGTTGCGAATAGCCGTGGGCAGGATAGTGTGCAGTAAGCTTAGGAGGTTCTGCTGAAGGGTGAGTTGGATCGATGAAGGTTAAAGAAAGGGGAAGCCCGGTCTCCCGTATAAGGACGTCGAATTTTTTCTTGGCTTCTGTCCCGTCCTCCGACAAGAACACCAATGTCACTCGCGGATCTTCTCCGGGCGCGGTGAGTCTCGGCGCCACCTTTATGTGAAGCTTGGTACCCTGGTCCCATTTTTCCTAGAACCTGTCAGCCAGTCTGGTTGTATGGGCGAGATTACGGGGAAACTAGGATGACCAGCTTACACTCCCTTGTACAAGCCCCATTGAGAATCGTTACCAGCGCCTGCACGTTGCAGGTGAGCTTCGTCCTTATCTTGGGGGTGTATCGAAAACCTAGAACCGCGCAGGCTCCAGGAGCTAGTATTCCACCGCACGAACCCGAAAGCTGAGCTATATTCGGTTCGTCCTATCCGTTGCCCATCCTCGAGTGTACCATACCCTGTCCAGCCTTGTGCGTCTTGGATTTGAAGACAGCCTTCCTTGTCGGCGTGCTCAAGTCTGTACAGCGTTGGCCATTCTCTTTCAAGGTCGACGTTGCTGGCTCGCAGCAGAAGCTTGCAGGAGTCCCATTCCATTATGCCGTGTCCGTCTTCGTAAAGAACTTCCTCGTACTTTTTGATTCGGCGCTGAAGGTCCTCGTTATATCTCTTTATTGTTTTGACAACGGTATCCTGGTCATCGGCAAAGCCCTTGGGGTGGGTGGGTGAGCACCGGGATTCAACCAACTTGTAAAGCTGCTCCATGACCAGCAGGCTGTTACCCTTGATTTGGATTCCTTTCACATAGGTAAACCATTTCTTTATGTCCGTTTGATAGTCGACAATGTCGTAAAAGAAAGCTCTGTCGGTGTCGGTGATACGAGCTTGCAGAACATCGCGGAAGTGGTAAAGGAGGGGTTGATTGATCTCCTTATTGTCACTGTTCTTCATTCGTGGAGTCTTCTCGTTTCCTACCAGAATATTGTCCAACTTGGCAAGCTTGCTGTACATACCATTATCGCCCGCCTGGCCGATGTCTGCGATAATTTTGGCAAATTGTGAGGGGCTGTTAGTCTGTGATGTATTATCAGCAGCTATTCGTCGTCAAGGACTGATGAGCCTGGGGATAGGGGACAAAGGAAGGAGAGGGGGGAGGATGTTGTAGTCCGGCCCATAGAACCCGATACCTACCTCTTTGCGCAACATCAAATCCCGGCCTGAGCTGTCAATGGAGGTCTCGATCTCTTCTACCCTTTTCCATCTGCAGAGCAATTGATAAGATCAACTGCCTCTTTCACCTCCTTTCCCAAGACATCGACTTTTTTTGACAAATCATCAAGCTTCCCCTCAAGGATCTCCAGATCTTCTTTTGGTAGCTCGAGCGACTGTGCCAGAGCCCATTTGATGGCTGGTGCGAGGGCCCCAGCACCGGGCACTGTCTCCAGAAGCGTTGACGCCAATTTATCCGCGCCTCTCCTGCTACCCATAACACGGCTTGATTGAATCTTGATTTCGTAAGCAGAGGAGCCTCATAGGACGCGGCCTGTAATGCTCCTGTGCTCTGATCCGTGTGTGCTGCAGGAGCCTCCTCATCTTTGGATTTGATAGCTTCTAACAGATCCTGGTATTGTTCTTCAAGCAATTGCTGGGGCGTTTTCTCAGAAGACATGTGAGGCGATGCAACTACCAGAACTGAGGGCGGATGTAATGCGATGTGAATGAATGTCACTATATGTGGTGGCGATGTGTGTTAGGTAAAGTTGTACAGCCGAATGGAGAGGAAGTCCGGGTCCCCCAAGCTGACGGCAATTGCTGTCTCTATTTAATATCTCTAGAAGGCGATCTTTACCCCGTTTTGCTCGTTTTGCTCGTTTTGGCCCAACACTCCATTGAGGGCTCGAGAGTCCGAGATCTGGGCCTCTGATCCGGGATTGTAGGCTCGCCTCGCCGCTAAGTGAACGACCTACGCCCAACGAGACACATGGAGTCCGGGCTGGGAAATGTCTCCCTCCCTTCAGCTTCAGCTTCAGCTGAAAGGCGATCCGCTAGCGTAGACCATACGCTTCCTATAATCGCCACTAGCGCAAGTCGCTTGAGCGGCCTAGATTCTTAGACTTGGCACTACCCATCACTCACAACTGGAGACGAGATCGGGACGGGGAGCTGAACACGGCTTCTCCCATAGCTCAATTCACAGATCGCACGTGAGCGCTCCTAGCGATCGAGAAGAAGGAAATCTCTACTTGGAAAAGGGAAAAGGCGCGAATAATAAATCGGCGAAAAAAACATAGGGAGAAATCATTCGTTGCCTCCCTTTCAAACAACATCACGGATTTCGTTAAAACGACTGACTTGTAGACGCCTTTCGACGGCCCGAGCGAAGGAGAGAAAACAGTACTTCATACCTCCCCGATTTGGATATGGTGAAGAGTTTATATCTTTGGCAATTCATATGCATAGATTTTCTTATCGTTAGCAGCTTGAAGTTAACAATAGTACAGTCTATCATGATTCGAAGCTCGCCGAGTGTATGATGGTGTTAGAAGCAATGTCAATGTTGACTATTTTCTATCTAAGCTATTTCTAGCTGTGAATGAATATGATATGCTGCTATCTATTCATCATAACTCAAGGCCTCATAGCGCCCCAATACTCCGGCTGCCGCTCCAGGTACCGGCTTCATCCTCTTTAACAGACACGAAGGCGTGGTTCTCACTCTTCGCAGTAGCCTCCCACAGTTGGGCCATCTGGTGCTCCTCGGCGTGGAAGTACCGCTGCTCGAAGAAATTATTGACCAGTTGCTGGAGGCGGACGCGCATGTACCCCTGAATTCTAGATGTTCATTTTCCGAGAGCTGCAATCCTGTGTCTACAAAGTCAGGATCGACTGCCCAAACCCACATGTCATCGACAATGCCCATTGATACACGACGCTATCGATCGACTCATGATCAATGACTAGGAAAGTGTTGCGTAGAATGTTATCATCCAATCCTTCGCTCCGTGCATCCGCTCCCTGGCCGACTCTCCGCCTTTTCGGAGCTCGATCCACAAGGGACTTGAATTGGTGTCTCAACATGCCAAATCGATCACCAAACATCTGTCCTTGTTTCTCTGCGTCGGTTGGCCAGTCCAGTCTCTGCAGCTTCCATCTAGCACCGAGTGCCTCTCCGCAACAAATTGCACTTCTTGCATGGAAAAAAGCGGCATCTCTCTGCGATAGGTAGTCATCCATGTCTTCGCAGCCCGGCTCGATAAACACGGCATATCCCCACCTCTTACCAGGATCGTCCTTGATGTTTTCCCACAAGCTTCTGACCCACGGCTTCGCAATGGAAAGCTGGGCCTGGGCATCGTCTTGGGACCCATGGCGAGCGCGACTATACGTCTCCAGGCTTCGTTCTCGGCGTTTTCGAAGGCGGCCTCTTCGTTCTCTTCGTACAGAGGCTTCCGCATATTCTTTAGGCGCACTGTGGTGTCGACGAAGTGTTCCGGGGAGACGGTCATTAAAGCAGCACTGGCAGTTGAACGGGCCGCCAACTCAACGTGGGTGAGGTTGAGCCAGTAGCGGTCTTTTAGCAGGTCTACTTCGGCTTGAGTGAGCTGGCCAGGCGAACCCGCCGCTCGCTCTAACAAGGCTGACTTGGATAGTGAGGTGGTCGCCGCGATGTTGCGACTGCATCGCAGGCTCAGGAAAATCAAGAATTCGCCTCCTGTTTTCATCCGAGATCGAGGACGGGTTGGACACGCCACGTCTCAAGATCAGGGAAGGATTCGCAGAGATCATCGGCGCTGTCTATTTGCCGATGGACTCTGATAAATGACTTGATCAGACATCCATGGTTGGTATGTGAAGGTGAGTTTTGTATGGGCTCTTCTCTTTACTTTTGACCGGCTAGCTGGAGGAGGGAAGATTATGGTGTGATGTGAGAGACGCGGTTGGCGGATACTCGCCATCGTTTGCGTGCTGGTAAATAAACATCATATCGTGTGTGAATGTGTGTAACTAGACATGAATGAGCTGTGACCACTGACAACAACCAGCAGCAATACCAACAAAGGGATGAGCTTCATGCAACCAACCATTTATCGACAGGGATAAGGAATCTTCTTCATTGGGCTCCGAGTTGCTTCAGAAGCTGAGTGAGTGAGACATGCTTTAGACATGCTTTCCACAGGGTATGTATGTGCTGCTAGAATAATAAGTGAGATCTCTACGCTAGCTGGTGAGATTTCAACCTAGTACCTAAGTATACCTAGGCCAGGAAATAGTGGAGACATCCCTCTACATTTATATACTGGTTATATGAAATTCCGCATGTAAAAGCGGTACCTAGGTACCGTACCCAAGCTTCGGTGAGTCCCACGAAGCCAATCGAGCTGCTCCAAGATGCCACCGCACTTCATCACGATAGATTGAATACTCAGAATGCATCAGACTAGGCAGCAGAACAATTGTTCGATCAAATACCACATGACGCCCCTCCCCCTCCTCTAGCCGACGATGTCGTTACATTCCGAGGATGAGGAAATCGACATCCTCTCCGACAACCAATCCAACGCCTCGTCCTCGAGCGACGGCGACGAGCCATTCCCACCACCTCCGCTGAGCCAGAACTACTTCGCGCCGCCTTTTTACGGCCGGCCACCGACGCCATTACCCCCGTCGCCGTCCCTCACCTCTCTCCTCCGGCCCTCGCGACCCACGACACCGGACCCCTCCGATGATGACATCCAGCCGGTGCCGCGGGCGTCTCCCAAGGTGCCGACGTACGAGTACTACGGGTTCGTCGTATACCTGTTCTCGTCGCTCACCTTCCTGATCTACCTGCTCTGGGCATACCTGCCGTCGCCCTTCCTACACGCCCTGGGCATCTACTATTACCCGAACCGGTGGTGGGCGCTGGCGATCCCGTCCTTCATCACCATGTTGATCGTGTACATCTACGTCGCCCTGGCGCTATACAACACCGAGGTGCTCACGATGCCCCTGACCTCCATCGAGACCATCGTTGATGAGGCTGCTAAGATCGCCACGATCGACGGCAAGGGGCGCATCCGGATACGAGGGGACGGCGAGCGGAAGCCCATCACCGAGGAGATGGCGCGCCAGCTGGATTGGAAGAGCATCTGGAACAACGGCACGGATGCTGTCATGGACGTCCCGCTGGCCGGCGTCTGCGAGGTTTTATATGGTGATCTGGTTGACGAGGGCGAGGAGCACTGGCTTGATGGTTAGACGTGATGATACCCCGGGCTTAAATTGAGCGATATGGTAATGGCGTTATAATGACTATCATTGGGTTAGGCACTATGAGCTCGTAATAATACAACTTTCTTCAAATCCAATCAACTAGCTACAGGTTCTATTCTGTAGTAAACCAGCTTACTCCGTGATAAACTTACTTGCATTTGCCGTTGGATTTGGTGTTCAGTCACTGTCATCGTGCGTCCCACTTTGGCTTGCAACCTCATTGGATAAATTTGTCGCAAAACATCCTCTTCCACTTCAACGCTCTTATCACACTCTCAATTAATCGGAATCTGGATTATGGTATCTCGATAGGACCCGATTTCTTTTGTTGTCATTTTCGCAAGATCCTAGATGTATCTCTAATTACGGAGTCTCACTCACATTTCACGGCCACTTCGCAGCAGCATACCCTACCACGAAGTGGCTGGTTTCCTTACTCACTTATTCGACCAACAGCTACGAGAGAGGGTTGGTAGCATACAGCAAGAAAACTCAGCCCTTACACACAACAATCACCCATATATCATAGCAGACACATAGATAAGCACAATGGAAGAACTCCCCATGCGCCCTCGCGGCCTGCGATTCCAGCCAGACTTCATAACACCCGAGCACGAAGCAGAGCTCCTCCACATCTTCCGGCACGAGCTCGTGTGGCCAGAGGCCAAGAAGCCAGACTCCCGTCTCTCGCTTCACTACGGGTACACCTTTGACTACAAGACATTCGGGCTCGACCCGGATGTGCCCTACAAGCCATTTCCCGAATGGCTGCAGCCCCTGATCCCCAAACTCCCCACGGACAAGGATGGAGGAGAAGAGAGGTTACCAGACCAGGTCTGTCTCCAATACTACCCGCCCGGCGCCGGGATCCCGCCCCACGCGGACACGCACTCGGCATACGACGAGCTATACGCCTTATCGCTCGCTCCGCCGTGATGATGCAGTTCCGGCGACGCACCATGACCACCACCACCACCACGGGAGGAAAAGAGGGAGAAGAGACGGAGACGGAAAATGTGAACCTCGACCTCCCGCCCCGCAGCATGATGCAGATGTCCGGCGACTCGCGCCTGCACTGGGAGCACGGGATCAGGAAGCGGAAGAAGGACGTCCTCGCCGACGGCGCGGTGCGGGCGCGCAGCGAGCGCTGGAGTATCACGTATCGATGGCTGCGTCCCGGAGGGGTGTGCGAGTGCGGGAACGTGAGGCTGTGTGATACCGCGCAGAAGAGGGTGGGTGTGGAGAGGGAGTATCGCTGGAAACAGCAGCTGCCAACCGCGGAAGGGGAAAGGGAAGTGGTGCTACAGGAACAAGGGATGAAAGAGGAGGGCGCTGATGATGGCGATGACAAGAAGGTTGAGGAGCTTCCGAGGGGAAGTAAAGGGACAGAGCTTTTTCACAATGAGAATAGCAATATAGAATTCTCTGTTTCTTAGATCCTTTGCGATTTTATTATTTTCGTACTGTGATTCTGGCATCTAACATGGTAGACTAGCTCTGTGGTTAGGAGGGCCCTTGTTCTACAGCTTGCTTGCTCTTTTATCCTCCAACCTCAACAACCCCGAAGCCGCTCGTGAGGTCATCATAATCATTTCATCATCGAAGACGACTAACTATTTTTCAGCTGGCCAGCCCTGTCGGATCTGCTGCTGCCCATCCCAATATCAAGCCTCAACTCACAAATCGTAACACATTCGATCCCCCCTCGACGCCCTTCACATCTCCCACACTGCGCAATAACAACATCCAGATCCGGGATATCGCGTCCCCTCCGGCCCGTCTTCGTCCGCTCCATCTTCTCGACAACATTCATGCCATCGACGACCTTACCGAAGACGACATGCTTCCCATCCAGATGAGGCGTAGACACGGTGGTGATAAAAAATTGGCTGCCGTTCGTATTCGGGCCCGAGTTCTACAATCAAGTCAGCGGTCTAGCTCTCCCCCCCTCCTTTGAAAATATAGTGCAAGAGGAAGAAAAAAAAGCTTTTACTTACCGCCATGGAGAGCAATCCGCCCTGCGTATGCTTCGTGGTAAAGTTCTCGTCGGCGAAAGACTTGGTTCCGTAGATGCACTATTCATCCCAACAATGAGCCCCATCCTTATAGCCCTTTAATCGCCCTAGTTCTCCTCCCATCGGAGAATCATCATCAACTTACAGTGCTCCCGGTGCCGTCACCATTCAAGAAATCGCCTCCCTGGCACATGAACTGGCCAATCTGAGAACACAACGTCAGCACTCAAATTCAAAACTACCACAAGATGAAGATAAGGTAGGGGATAGGCTTACAACTCGATGGAATTTGCTCCCCTTATAACCCTGCGGCAGCCCGCGGCTGTTCTTGGACTCGCCGGTGCAGAACTGCCGGAAGTTCTCCGCCGTCCGGGGCACGGTGTCCTTGAAGAGCTCAAAGGTAATCCGGCCTAGGGGTTCACCTGGTAGTCATTCGCGACGGTTAGTCAGCTACCTCGTTAAGTAGTAATAAGCGAGGTAGGTATTAGGCGATAAAGTAACAGGGGCCAGCAAATAATCAGTGAGAACAACAGCAATAGGCGGGAGACGCATAATTCATGCTCCGGTTTTCACGAGTATCATTAACATACACACAAACCCAAATTGACAGAACCAACGCGACACAGAATCAGAGCAGATAATTCGCCGAATAACAGAATGCGACTTACCTCCGATAGTGATATCGAAGAAGACCCTGTAGGTAACTCGATGATGATTAGTACTACTTTTTCTTCCTCTGTTCAACTAAACATAGCCTGCGCATTTCTCTCAAAATTACACTGCTGCTATCCCGGACAGAAAGAGTAACTCACAAAGGGTTCCCCGACGCGGGGAGTTGTGTAGGCGGCATTCTGGATAGGTATTATTGAATGTTGAACTTGACAATTCTAGGCGTGTTTGCGGATGCGCAGTGGGATGATACTACCCGCAGGTCACTGACACCTGACAAGGAACGCTAACTGTTTGAGAGTTGAGCCGGCAGCAGCTGACAGCAAAATGAATGCCAACTTGCTACCTTATTATCCTTTGCGTAGTTCCACGCACCTTTCATGCAGACTACCTGGATGTTAGGCTGTTTTCACTGCATTTTTAGCCCCAAGAGAGGGAATAATAATATGTGATGTATTTTTTCTTTTGTATGATCGAATTGCTTTGTAAAGTAAAAAGTCGCAACCCTAGAGTCATGAAAAATATGAGGTAAACCCGTCAGGTGTCAGTTAATTATCTCAATACTACAACATCAACATCAAGTCTCCAATTGAATATTGATTAATTGAATGTTAGAACTAGATCATCAATACATATAGCTCCGAATATTTACAAGAATACCCTTCATCTAGCCGTCAATCGGACACCTATACTCCCTTTCACGGCCAAACTCGTCAACTGTCCTATGGTTTTCTCCTTCGCGTTGCTCTCGTAGCGCATCTAGACACCTTTGATGATAGATATGTCTGCACGCAAGCACTACGAGCGGGCCTAACGGCTGATTATTACGCGCGCCCACGGCATTCTCATTTACCCTTGGGCTGCTCTCTTCATGGGAGTTTTCGCCCTGGGCTGATGTCGCATCCCCTGAAGGTCCTTGCTGGGCCGCTGATTCGGTGCCCTTGCCTTTCCCCTTCCGTGAATATGTCTCTAGCTGTTGTGGCGTTTCTGCAATGGCTTTTCCACGTGCCGTGGATGACTCGAAGGTGGCGGCAGCGGCAGCAGACTTCTTTTCTACCCGTCTTGCCGTTTCGATAGCCTGCTTATCTTCCCAAGCTTCAAATACATTGCCTGAAACGCCGGGTCCCCATACTCGACGTCCACAAGCTTCGCAAGTTGATCCCTTCGGCCGCCATCCTCTCTGACGTAATACCACTGCTTGTTTCACGTTAACAAAGAGCTGCTGTTCCAGCAGCCGATTTGAAAGTTGTAAGATCGACTGCTCATAGGCGTACGCAGAGAAGATCGAAGACAAAACAGCTCTTAAATCGGCTAAATTTGGCGATGTGGCAGCTGCTCGTGTTAAAAAGGCGCGAAGAATACGTAAGAACGTTAAACTGCCGCCGGAAGAGGTGACTAATCGATCACTCGATTCCAGGGGCCCTTGAGCCGATGTCGCCGTGAGCAGGGCGGTAAATGTATGCTGAACTAGAGATCTTAGCAAAGCAACGAGCTTATCAGTATCCACTAGTTGTGAAGCAACTGCTTTCCCTGAAGCTGCATTTGGGTCAGAAGGATTGACTACAGTAGACAGTTTGCGGGTAATTTGAACCGTAGTGTCGATCATTTCCAGCCATAGTTTCTCATTAGAAGTGAGATCACTGGGGGCTGGCGAGCTTTGTCTTCGCTGGACGGTAGTAAGTTGTTTATATGTCTTCATCTGGCCTTGGCACAACCATATACCCACGTGGGTATACTTTTGCAGTGCCGTTAGAATTTCTTCAGCGACTTCTTGAGTGTCAACTTCTTCTTCATCGTTACTGGTTCCAGATAGCAAGCCTCGAAGAGTAGACTCTAGTGTATATAAATGCTTTGTCAACCGGTTCATGGCGTCCTGCACTTGTCCTTCTTGTGCCATAAGAATGACAGCGGCGTCGATAACACCGGTATCTTCCATTATTGGCAGCAACCTATCTAGCCTTAGGTTTGTCGCTTGAACTAGGCCAACATACCCAGACACATGAGTGGGATTATATCGGCACATAAGTTGTACATAAAGCTCGATAAAATCTCGGTCTAGACTATTCTCTGGTTGTCCTGTGGCTTCCGACTCGGGCTCCAAGAGTGCCTTCAGGTAAGTGTATTGTAGCCTCGAGCCATCCTCCAGAGACTCGAGGATAAAATTATGCAGCTCAGATGCGTATATGTTTAGCGTTTGAGCCGCTTTGTACGGGTCTAATTCTACTAGCTCCGTAGAATGCTCTTTGATAACATCATGAACATCTTGGACTTGCTTTTTAGTCAGGCCGGCTTGAGATTTAAGACAATCCGCAAGACAGCCAAAGACTCCCTCCTGGTCATCAGGGTCTTCAAAATAAGTTTGAACCAGCAAGCCATACCGCCTGTCGTTCTTGTATATCCGTTTCAAGATGCGAAAGAACCCAGCCTTCTGGAATAGGGGTATCATTGGATTCAAGTCTGGAGGTTGGTACACAGAGAGAAGATACTCCGCACTAAGCTGGGCATCATCTGCTAAATCTGCACCTGGGTAATTGCAGAGGCCGCCGATAATCTTGTCTAGTGCTGATCCTGGTATTATGAGGTACTGCCGAAATTTAGGCAGATTTCGGGCAATGAACATGTCAAGATATATAGTGTCTTCGGGCGCAAAATCGTCGGGGTTCATAATCTCCAACAAGATCGACACGATGTACTGGCGGTCGACAGTCATGCCAAATACTTGCTCTTCGGGGGAGATCCTTCCGGTGCCACCATTAAGCTGCTTTTCTTGGGATTCATTTAGAAAAGGGTCTTCAAAAGCTTCATTCAGTGCACTGAGGAAACTTGGGGCGTCAAACTTCAATATCATACGCAAATAAGGAAACGGCGGCTCTTGCATTCCGGCCGGACGAGTTAGGAACTCCTTCCTACTACCTTTCGGCCACTCAATGGAGTTTCCAGAGAAGAAACCAATAAAGCTCGGCCTTCGCTTTAGAAGCCAGTTCCTCTTCGATGAGCTCTCCCGTTGGGTAGATTCTACCAGTTAGAGTGTATGAGAGATACGGGAAGATTTGAGGGCATTAACGCCGAAGATCTCATCATCCATCATATTTCCAGACGATCCGTAATCGCCGCTTTGCATTAATGGCTTGAGCAGTTCAAGAGATCGATGAGGGCGTGACGTAATCATACAACGCTTGATTCCACACATAAACCAAGGCATCATACAGACCATGCTGTTTGCAAAGCAGCGTAATCTGGTCGATATCAAGAGTAGCGGTTTCCATGTGACATATCATCTCCTCTAGACGGCTTTCCCAGCCTTTGGCTCACGAAATGTGTTACCATGCCTTGACGACGGTTGGGGCACGCTCTGATTGTCTTTTCAAGAATATAGGGCTCAAGAACCTCGAGAAATACACCTTCGGCATCGCTTTCTTCATACCACTCATAAACTTCATCAAATAGGAAGTCGATGTCATCCACATTGTGGCATGCTACAAAGCAGGTTTCTGCTAGCTCTTGCAAATGGTGATCATCTGTTGAAGGTTTGTTCTTCTGACGTTGACCAAAGGCATACTTCAGCGATGCAGTCATGATCTCCATTAGTTTATCCTGTACTAATTGATGCCTCGAAACGCGTCTTCTGGTAGCCCGATTGTCAACTTATTTGCATCACCGGTATAGTACGAGGTTGCCAGTTGGATAGCCCCAACGTAGTCACCGTTCTCCATCAAGGCAATTAATCGATCGGCCCAATTCGAAAGCGAGCCGATCGAGAGGTCGTTGAATCCGAGTAAGAAGATCCGTCCCTTGTAGGTTTTAAGGCTCATATAGAAAGCGTCGGCAACAACACCGTGCATAGAGGTGTCCTCTTCATCAAGCTGTTCTACTAATGCGTGTAATTGCGTTGAGAAGATGTCGGCATGATAGATATACTTATGGATGAGATCGAAAGCCTCGGTCATCCTCATTGACGGTCCTCTAGTATAATCAGCCGCTGGCTGATAGTCAACACAGTCAACACGGACCGGCTCAACCATTGCACCGCAACAATAGCCTCTTCACATTTCCAACGACTCCGGGCTTTGAACTTGAGTATTGGTTGTTTATCCTTGTTTTCAGATGGATCTCGTCCAAGTCAAGAACGGTCAAAACATTCGACCAACAGTAGACAAGTTTGACTTTTGACATTGTACTACCCGTAGTGGGATCGGGATTTTTTAACTTGACGGCGGGAAACCATGCTAAACAGCCGCTCATTGCGCTATGTGGTGCAACATCCTTTGGCCTTGCTGATTTATGTTGAGTTTGTGCAATCGGCGTTGTAGATACAATGACCAACAAGTACGGCGTGAGCATTGCTGTGAGACCCATCGAATCTGTTGCACGTTCTACATTCCTAGTGGCAGGGGTGAGAATGCCAAAACTGTACTTGGTTTCAATGGCTTGCTCGTTGGCGCTGGCGTCTCCGGATAACGCCCAAGTATCCTCACTGTTTTGATCGTTCTACCAAGCGAGCCAGTTCCCCGGGTGGCTAGATGAGAGAAGGCCATGCCGCGATCGTCCGCCGAGACCAAAGCGGTGTGTCTCGTTCCCAGGAAACCGAGATGGGTAACAGCAACGTTAGGCATGTGACCATCCATTGACCGATGCTGCGTTTGAGATAGATCTAGATGAGGTATTTGTAGAAAAGGACGTGAGGCCCGACTCGTATCCCAAGTAAAGATGTTACCATTTGCGTGACCAGCCCTATTGTAGTATGATCAGCTGATATAGCTATGGCGGTAATCGGCCCAGATTCCACAGCTATGTAACATTAGTCAACGTCGAGCGAAATTTTATAGGTGAAAAAGAGATATCACCTTTGGTACCCGGCCCGATAATCATTTTAAGGTTCTGGTGGTAATCAAACATGAGAACTATGCCCTTGTGGTGCCAAAACAATTGAAGCAGAAACAGCTATGCAGGTGGGAGAACCAAACCCGCGCTTCCCGGCTTCTGAAAAAGCCTGTCCATTCAACTTCTTGAGTTTCGTCCATCGGACAACTTCCCATGGCGGCGAGGAGGTTTCGGTCTCGCCAAGGTCCAGAACGGGCTGACTACTCAAGGACACATTTCTACTATGACCCGCGAGGAAAGCAGGAGACGATGGGCGGGAGATAGAGCGGATGGAGAGGATATGCGCGACTGGAACCGTCGATCGAAGGGTCGGAAGGAAGGGGTTGGACTGTTGAGTCCCGGGCGCGACGCTATCGACGGGGGGACGCTGCTGCCAAGTGATGACAAAACGGATCCCTAAAGTCAAGTCAGTAACCTGCTGCACGATAGATTTTATTGCTCTTACTTGGACCGAGGGCGAATCATCGGGCACTGACAATAAAGAGTTTATGGGGCTGCCAGCTCGCCGGGGCAGGCCGTCCATCGATGAACCCTCGTCGGACACATCGGCTTGGTCTCGGAGTAGTTGATGGTACCGACTGACAACGACAGAGCCTTGGACGATGGACTGGGACTGGGGCTGGGACGAATTGGTCGCATCTTCATATAGCTCTTCCTCCACAACGTCAGCAATGTGCCCCTGATCCAAGTCCCCCTTGATCGTTTCCTCATCGCTTGACGCTGCATCCCCGTCTGGAGATAGATCAAGGTCTAGGCCCATGGCCCCATCTTCTCTCTCCAGTGACGGTGTGCTCATCGAGGCGGTTGTATGCGGCACATGGTTTCAAGATGGCGTCTTCTCTATGGGTGGGATGGGATGGGATGGGATACGGCGCTTTGGCACTCGGGCATGCGGCACGGGTTCGATTCCTATAGCTAATTCGGTAGCCTTCACGTCGAGAGCTGTTCTCCAAGCTCGTTAGCGCGCGTCAGGGTCGAGGCTGATAGATATCGCGCTGGGCGCAGATAATAAAGACGGCGGAGGGGGAGAGGCAATGTCGGAATTCGAAGTGGAATGCTTTGCACTTCGCTGTACGTCCGTGTAACCACAATTTGTCGCCTTCTTCGATCCTATGTCTATCAAATAACAAATTCAATCCATCTCGTCGCACTTTCCAGGTTCATAACCTACGTAGGTACCCATGCGCACCAAGGTACCTGGTACACTGGACAGAGTGGGACCGATAAGAAATGCAAGCTACGAAATGGAACCGTTTATCCAATGAGCTACCTAGGTATTGGAAGTCTCCGTTTCGTACGGTCTACAACAATGCAAAGTAATGCAAAGGATTATGCAAAAGCGGACCCTGCCTTAAATGCGATCGCAGTTCCAACAGCTCAAACCTATTATATAAATTGAACAACCTTCGCGGTTCTTTTTATGAAGTTCTTCATCTTTGCAATTTATTCCCAGTATGTATAAGACCTATCGGTAATTTAAATACATTCAAAATATCGACGCTAATTTTTGTTAATACGTGAAGTAACGGTTACCAGTGAATGTCTCACCAAGCCATGTTTCCATCTATACCGGCCATGCGTTTTTAACATTGTCATCCTTGATATAGTCGTTAGGGACAACTTGTTTACGTTCGTGTAGCCGTGAGTCTTTTCCTCCACTGCATTTTTTTGTATTTCACAGATACAGTAATATGAGAGTTGTCTTTCCTATAAGCACCACTAAATTACTTTTTAAAAGGCGGGGTTTAACAAGCAATTACTTACAGCCCGATGTTAAACAGAAATACCTAACAACCATCTTTAATACTACATCATCAATAATGACACCAAGTTATGGCAACATCGAATTGACATCGCTCCAGCCGTTCGCAGTCGACAGCGGCCGTATTTTCAGACAGTTTTCTTGGGATGCTCTATCACGTATCCTTCACTGGTTGCCATCACAGTCATTCCTTTGCACAACCTATACCTGTAGCTTTTGCCGGCGAGGCTCCCCCTATCAAAGAAGCGTTTACTGCATGGCTAGCAACACCTCCTCGTCGCACGAAGAGGATGTCTGTGTCCGTGAAATCGGCCTGGAAGATTTCGAAGATTACACATGTAGCGGCTATCATCCTGATAACATCGGGGACTCTTCCAACTATGGCCGATACGAGGCTGTCCATAAGCTCGGGTTCAATGGCTATTCAGCAATCTGGCTGGTCCGCGACAAACATATGTCTCATTGAAGATTCTAGTTGCCGGTGAATCTTCAAAAAGCACTGACGACACTATTCTCCGGCTGCTCTACAGCGGCAGTGACCTAACACACCCAAGACGCCAGTTCGTTCCACAACTGCTCGACGACTTTTTATCCGACAGCCTCAATAGACATCACGCTTGCCTTGTACAAGAACCAGCCAGCTACGACATCTCAGCGTCTAAAGAGAACTCAGTAAACTTCATATCTCCCGTCGAGACTGCAAAGTATATCGCCGTCCAAGTAATTATGGGTGCATCCTGCTTGGACTCGCGTGGAATATGTCATGGCGGTATGTTCCAGCCCCCCTTAATTGTCCATGTGCTTTGTAGCGAACCCGTTCTATCGTTCTCACACCATCTAAATCTACATTTGCCAAAATTTCTTCTTTGCGGCCCAGATCTTAACTACCTCAGCCCTGGCGAGCTCTCTTTGAAACATTGGGCTGAAACTGAGACGATTATAGCTGATATAGCTAGTACGCTTGGTCCGTCGCTCGCTCGTTGGTGGGACTAATAGGAAAGCCACAAGGAATTCTTCAAGACCGACGGATCGTCGGTCCGTAATATAAAAAGGGTCTACACACCTGCCTTCAGGCCATTGAATCAGCGCATGTGGGACATGGGACGCGCGGCACGCATGAAACGTGTCAGTGGGATGTGGAAAGGAGTGAAATGCGGGTTCTGGAGGAATTGCTGCGTGACATGATGGCGTTTGAGCCTGCCGAGAGGTTGACGGCGGAGCAACTCGTGAGGTCAGATTACATGGTGAAGTGGGCGATGCCGGCTTGGGCAAGGCAACGTGAGAGGTAGGGCGAGTGGCTCATAGTAACGACTTTTTGTTTACATGCCAGCTAATGGGAAGCACCCGAACACGCTATTACCAGCACAATAACCACGAGACGGTTACGGGTAGCTAGTGTGATCAGACTTTTGCTTGGATACGGACAAATCAATCAGTTCTAATAAATCTCTAAGCGATAAAACTGACCTCGATCAATCCAGGACGATAATACATTTCTTATTTGGACATGATTAAGGAGTCAGAGGGATGGTTGACGGAAAGACCTTCATAAAAGTCAAAGTTAATAACATCCATCCTAGGCAATCTAATCATTCAGATGATGTTCATGCATTTACGACACTTCAAACGTAGTAACAACGATCAGTCATCTCTCAATCGATAACCAATTGACCGTCTATCGAAATTTAAACATTTAAACTCATTTAACATAAAAACATTCTACGAATAGTTTGGCTATTTATTAAGTGCAGCAAGTTTTAGGTTAGTACGGTAGCTCAACCGTTTACTACTTAAAGCTGAACCGTTTGAACCACGCTCCCTTCACGTTTTGTATGGATAAATTTGCATAAATACTACGGCGTCAACGACAGGCTCCGCAGCTCAAAACATCAACGTCACTCCCACTTATCGACCTTATCGGCTCCAAATTATCGAGCTCCAAAACGCATCATCTCACTTTCCCCTTCACCAATACTCCGTCAGGCCCCAGGAACATCACAGCAGAACTTCTGTTCTATCCGAACCAACCATTACAAGCCATAAAGCCAATCAATATACATAGGTCGATTTACCTGTACGCTTAAATTTGAATCACGACGATGACCTCGATCGGGCCAACGTTACCACCTCACCTGACGAAACGCAAGCGTACGCCCGACGACGAAGCCTCCAGGGACTCACCCCCGACCAAAATCCGCGCCTCGGAGAACGCGCAACCCAACAAAGAGGAAATAGATCTAGAAAGCGACAGCGACGACGGGTATGGCCCTTCCGCCCCCGGCCCTACCACGCGCCCGTCAATAGGGCCATCTCTCCCTTCCTCGATAGGACCAACACCGCCTCCTCCAACAGTCTCAGCAGGACCGAGTCTCCCACAGAAGAACGCCGATGAGGTGGCATTAGACAGCGAAGATGAAGAAGAAGCAATTGGCCCTTCCGTGCCGCTACCGGCGTCTACAACAAACGGCTCAAAGCGGTCAATAGAGCCTACCATACCATCAACGAATACAGACGAAATTCCCTCGGCAGCGAAGACGAAGACGACGTGGGCCCAGCACCACCAGAACCCAAGCGCATCCACGGTCCTGCTCCTCCCCCGCAGCCCTCTCAGAACGGCCTTCCGGGCCCGCAGACTCAGATTCCGACTCAGACGACGACTACGGGCCCGCGCTCCCGACATCCAACTCCCACCAGCAGCGGCAGCCCGCGCCCTCGAAGCAGCTGAGGCCGAGGCAGCAGCGAACAAGGCGCCGAAGCGTGACGACTGGATGCTCGCGCCGCCGACCGCGGGCGGGTATCGCGCCGCCGACCCGACGAAGCTAAAGGCGCGCCGCTTCAACTCCGGGCCGCGCGCAAACGCGAGCGGCTCCGGCGGCGGCGGCGAGATCAGCAGCATCTGGACGGAGACGCCCGAGGAGAAGCGCAAGCGTCTCGAGAACGCCGTGCTGGGTCGAGACACGAGCTCCGGCCCGAACAGCGCACGACCGAAAGCCGCGACGAAAGAAGACGCCGAGCAGGCGGCGCGTATCCAAGGCTTCACGGAAGCGACGCGCGGCAGGAGTCTGTATGAGGAGCACCAAGCCGGCGCGGGCGCAGGGACCTTCGGCTCCTCGAGAAGCGCCGTCGGCGGCAAGAAAGCTGGGTCGACGAGGAAGACGACGACCCTAGCAAGCGCGCCTTCGACAAGGGAGAAGGACATGAAGCTCGGCGGACGCATCGGCGCCTCGCAGCGCCGCGAGCTGCTCAACAAGGCGGCCGACTTTGGCGGCCGATTCGCCAAGGGAAGTATTTGTAAATATACGTAGAAGACTGGATCTGGATCATTTATGGAATGATTGCTGTCTGTGTCTGGCGGCCTGTGAAGGCATGAGATACTCTAAATAGGCTAACCCATCTTCCTAGTCGGCACAGTAAGTTGATGTATCGAATATCTAGTCCCTTTATATGGCCACTCGCTTGTTCAACCATAATGAGCCTGTCCGAGGCAAATAGCAAGTGCAGCGCATCACGAATAATTAATGAATTGCAGAGCGGAGCGTAGTGACTCGGCGCCGATACTTTGAAATAGATCAACTGATAAAGACTCACAGACACTGCTGATGTAGATCATATAGTTGAAAGATATATATATAATACTTTGTGATCCGACCACCTGCCTAACCTACCCATATGCCCCCATAATCACTCGAGCTAGCTGACGAGCGGGAAAGAAAAACATGCTACTCCCCCTTTCCATCCCGTCTCGCAATAGTCTCTGAACTCCTACACTGATTTCGGAAAAGCAACATGCCATACTCCCCCTCTATGCTATTCGTCATTCGCCGGGTTCTTGTATCTTCGTTATTAGAATTCACTAAGAACGGCCGGGCGAGGAAGTTCGTTCGGTAACTCTCTTGCCCGGTAGACTACCCGCCGCTGAAAGATGCGTAAATGCTTACGCATCATAATTCATTACGTGGAACCTCAACGTTCTCGCTAGTCCCTCACACAACTTCTTCGTCATGCCATGCGTTCATGCTCTCCTATTATCAAGAGCTAATACTCTCAGCTTGTATGTGTGCTAGTTATGTACTCGCGAAGGGTGGTTGTGACTATGTTGCTCATTGGCCGATCAACGATCATCGTCTGCTAAAAATCGACAAGGGTATGTGCGCGTATGTGAGGCTCTGAGGATCCCGTGTGTTCATACAAACCGCTGAGGGTCAACGGGTGAAATATCATTTCGATTGTTTTGCTTATATATATATCAGGATACTGTAACTATTCAGTTCGGCTGAGTGGTAGGTGGTCGGACTCCCGCTTCAAGCTGAGAAGGTGTTGTCGAAGGAGGGGCAGTGCTCGTGTGGTTCGACCGAATTGTGCTTCGGCAGCCTGCACTTCCCGGTTCCTCCTCATAACTTGGTTTAATCTGAATGGTGGAAATCGATTCCTGAATCTTGTTACGGCGTTCCATCGCCTTCCTCTTGGGTATGTTGAGCCAGATTGGCCGTATTTCTACGCCCAGGTTGTGCCGGGTGCTGCCGTGATCTATAACGACGATCCATTTGGGCAGGATCACCCGGGTTATCATCAAAACGACTTGAAAACATCTGTCGAGGCGCATCGCGAAAGTGGCTCCAAGCAAACGATCGCACGGTGTTCGGGATAGTTCAAACGGCCATTATTCCTTGAAGGATCAGGCACAGTCATAGGTGCATTAGGATCCCGAGTTTCACCTTCGGTGGGCTGGGGGCGGGCCTTAGGTGTGTAGTAGTCGGCTTTACAAAGAGGCAGCAGCTCTCCTGTTTGTTAACCAAGGATCCAGGCAAACAGCATGGAATGCATGTCCGCAAGTTAGGCCACGAACGTCATCATTATCTTCAAGAGTATCAATGCAGATAGCACAAGTATCACCGGAGGATCCCATCATATCCGGGTCTAGAGCGGGGTTAATATGATCATCCTCGTCATCTTCATCGTCCTCGCTTGATCGATTGAGTGAATCTTTGGTTGGTGGAGTTTCCGTTTCCGCACCTGGGACGCCTGGTGCGTCGGTGGTGGTCGTTGAATCTTTGTCCGTGCTTTTAGTAATTGTAGTGGCCTTGGTTTCCTCACCAGGCATCTGCTCGTCTTTCACTAGTGATCTTGGCTGGTTCTGGTATTGCGATCGGGTTCGTGAGCAGCATTCGTGGTTGATTCATCAATGGAGTCGCGTAGATCAGAAGGTTGTTCCGGGATAATTCCGTCCACGCTACGTACGCTATTAGGCCGACTGGACGGTGCTGAATGCCGCCTGCAGTTGGTAACCCTCCCTTCTGCGCTCCAAGACCCAAGTCTTGTACTTGACCATTGGAAACTTTTCGTTCACCTCGTCCATAGTCATCAATTTCTTTTCGCGACGTCGTCGGTGTGGCCGTGCGGGCATGTTTTGCAAATCGATAGGTTCGCCATTCTCGTCCAGTCGTGCCATCGCGCGATTGCGAGCATTATATCGGAAGCAGTATTTCACACCAACAATAATCCTGCGCACGACATCAGCACATTGAACTCCAGGTATCAATTATTTGCTTACCATAAGTTAGTGAAGACAACGCCAAAGCCGAGAGCGACGAAAAATAACAACGGCGAGCTTGAGCCTCCTCCACCAGAGCCCGGGTCCTTGTTTTCGCTACTAGCGCTTGGGCTAGCGGCAGCATCCGTGGAACTGGTTATCGCGGACGACATAGAAGGAGCTGGCATCATAGAGGGAATTCCGGTAACAGACATGCTCGGCGAACCAGGCGACGCAACCGAAGTTGTGGCGGACTGTATAGCTGAAGTGGCAGCCTGCCTAACATGATATTCCACCACTCTTGCCACAACGTGGCGCCGTCCACGATGGCCCGATTGATATTTTCCATGTTGGAAGAACCCCCGGCAACGGCAAACGACCTCTAACAGAGCGGTTCGGGTTGATTAAGCCTTCAAAGACGAGGTCATAGGTGCTGTAGCATAACCATCAAACAGACAACAATGAAAGCCTTCACCCCGAGTGTGCAGGTTGCGATGGTCGAACCGCTTTGTACCTGTCAGGCCCCAATATTTTCTTTGGTTGTTCTTAGGTTTCAAATGAACAAAAGAAAGCTTGCACTATTAACAAGACTCCAATTAACAACGCAAGACCATTATTGAAATATCCCAAATGATCGAAAATGCACAAGGCAGGGTACTGTTCGTGACCGATCGCTCGATTGAATCGGGAGGGCTAGAACAGTCAGAATTGCTGGCATCAGTTAAAAATCACACAAAGACTTACTGAGTTCTGTCTCAACGGCGCCTATATGACGCCGGCGTTACTCGATTTGTACTTGACTCGGCTCAACTCGACTTTCGCAGTGCATGCTGCGTAGAGATGGCTGGTGGAGAAGAAGATGCGGACCAAGCACCTCGAAAGTGAAATGCGAGTGGAATGGGATGAAAGGGGAGTTTCGGGACATGGAGAGGAGATATGGTCGGTGGTTGGCTAGGTTCCAAGTACCGCAGTGACCAAGTAGCACAAGGTACGCTACCTGACATTGACTAGAGGATGCTACAGAGGGTCCAGGCCTGACGAGACACTGAGCGGGCGCTGCGCTGACGTGCTAGACAAGCCGGATTACAGCTGAGCTGGGTTTCTGGGTTGCTGGTCCTGCGAGCTGAGTACTTGTGTTCGGGGGGCAAATGTACTTTAGGTACTACCTTTGATAGACTAAGTCGATGATTATCTTGCACTAGTACTTATATGGTTAATTCAAGCCACCCCAGACGCCCTTTCTGTGCCGGGTAATAAGCTGCCGTGTGACAGGATTACTCAAATAACTCAGAACTAGCGGGGGCAGCCAATAAGCTTCTTTAAGAGGACTCCACTCCGGCATTGTTCTAGAGCAGATACAGTAAGTAACACCTTCTCGGTAAGTTTGATGGAAGTATGCACCGCATTGTACGGGAAGGTTTTCTATATGTATGTTGGCGTGAGCTCTTCGGGAACTTAAGGTTAGATAGAAATGGACAATGGTTATACAAATACGCGACCTTCATTTCAAGATTACCTAGCAATTCCGTAAGTCGTGTGCCAATAAGATGAGACAGAATCGTTAGTACCATTTTCAGTGACGTCCTATATTTAATAGTGTATTATTTACGCGTACTAGTACCGATTCCAAGAGTTCCTAACTGGGTTTACTGTACAAATTCCACTACACTAAAACGCAGATCGCCCTCACCAGAGACAGAACATCGGATTCTGGTTCAGATCAACCATGCATTGTAACAGTAAACTAAACTAAATGCAGTCGTCATCTGCTCACAGGTCATACTTAGATCACTCCTACATACGTATCCTTATCAGTTCATGAATGATAAGAGATACTCTACTTGACCACCACCACTGCGTTAGAATAACCAGAAAGAGCTAGTATATCAGGACTTTTGAGGTGTTGGTGGAAAGGTAAGACCTTGCAGGAGTTTCCTGCAAGCCGGAGAGTCCGAATGTTCAGTCGCGGTCGCAAATGCAGCTCTTATCAAGTTCTGAAACTGCTCAAGGTCCTAGCGTATGTTTCTTTACATGTCTTGATCGACGAGCCAACGGGCACTAGTGTTATGATAGCACGAACCAGAGTACAGAAATAGCACCGAAAATACACGATGGTCTCGGGGGATTCCTTCGTGCCTTCAGCCATACCTAGGGACAGATAGGGAGAAGATCAAACTGCGACGCGCCGCTGTGTCGGCATCGGAAGGGTCTGGCGCTTAATCGATTCATGCCGTGTACCTACTTCCAACAAGCACGAGGTACATGGTCACGATACTACCTCGATATCACCGAATCAGTATGATGTGCTACTCATTTAGATACAACACAACGCTGGTCGCCTTGCTATACGGAGGTTGTGTCACTATTGATCATTATCCTTGGCAATGGTGTAAAGTGCAAATGGGGGAGCTCACACACGGTGTGACGGCTTGGCAACCAGTGTTTCGGGCCGGCAGTAGTCTAGAAAGTCATAGACCACTAACTACGCTATACCGTTAGTGCAGATGGGACATATCAATCGTTAGCTAGAGCGGAGTTCAGGGCTTAGCCTAGTAGAGTAGATACCTAGCTAACTTTCTGTTGAGACTGTCGGGCTGCAAGCGGCCCGATGAACTGGTTGCCAAGCCGTCACACCGTAGGTGAGCTCCCCTATTTGCACTTTACACCATTGCCAAGGATAATGATCAATAGTGACACAAACCTCCGTACACTACTGTGTATTTACGAGGATGGTCCGGGACTTGGAACGCGTCGCAACAAATCCTTCGAACCGCAGTCAGCGCTCTGACATACAACCATCCTCTACCACGTATCTCAGCCCCTTCATGCGGCATAGCGTGTTGATGTGTTCGTGGTCTAGAATTGCAAGTTGAGACCTCAGCCCGCCAAGCACCATAGTGAGATTATTTCTCAGCTCCCTTATCGAGACAACGGGAGCCATCAATCAATCAATACGCCGCAGGAGAGTTTCCGTGCGTCTGCATCCAATTTGTATTCCATCAGCCTTATTGGAGCTCACCGGAACTGATACCACCCTCTTCTCATCTTAGTATAAGAGACATGCTGCTTATTTCAAATGCACACCAAACAGGGCTGTACCAACACTGTACCTTCTTTTCATCATTATTATCTGGAAATATAGCGTTTACAGTCTTCTATAGTCAACCTTATAGAAGGCACAGCGAAAGGCAGGATGGATGGATTACTATCGGGTTCCCCTCAACTAACAGTCATGGACCCGCGCCCAGTAGTTAATACGTCACTTTTCCATTTATTTTCGTTCATCACTCTGTCTAATGAATCCCTCAGCCCATTTGCTACACATTCCCGGTGACACGAATTAATTGCGCCCCGTCCCCTTCCGTCATTGCGCTTTGAGCCTGTTGCCATGCTTTGCCCAGCCTTGCCCAGCATCGAACACCAGTGGGATGTTATGTCGGCAGGAAGCAGATCAATCAAAACCTAGGTATCCTGGTCCAAGCCTGTCTACTACACCTACACGTGTCGCATTCTCCAACTTGTCATGCGAACCAAATGATTTGCGCTGTTGGGTTTTCAGCTCCAACGATCCTACTGGTAGAACGTGTTGGGTCGTTGCTTTGACCCTGCAACCCGGCCAGCGTATCAGGGCTTTTCGAAGCCATAACACCGACGTCACTGCGAAAATCGCCCCGAGCCCTGGTCCTTACACTCAAAACCCTCGCACCCTTGAGGTAGCGTGTAGATAAACTTTACTCTAAGGACGTTTGGTAGAAAAGGTATGATTACTAAAATTAGAGAATAAGAAGTATAGAAAATATATATTAAAGAAAATAGAGGATCTTTTACCCTATATATAGGCGAAATGCTATATATATTATAATTATACCTATTTAGTAAAAAAAAGTAATATATATTTTACTATAATATAATTTATTTTAGGGCTACTAATAAAGTAAGTATATTTTGTTTTTAGTTATTTTTAAAGCAAAAAAAGCCGCTTTTAATAATAAATTCTAATTATAAATATATATTAAAAAATAAAATAAAACTAGATTTTTATTAACGTTTTTATTATATTAATAATATAAAATTAACTATTTAAACTTTTATATATTTAACTATTAAAAAATTATAAAAATAATTAAAAAGAAAAAAAAAGTTTTTTGAATAGTTTTTTTATAGATTTTAAAAGTAGTCCGAACTATAATATTAGTCGAGAACGAAAAAATTTACTTTTTTATAAATAGTTTCGATATTTTAATTATATTTAATTTTTTTTTATATAAATAATTATAAATAGTTCGAACGTAATATTTAAAAATAGCTTATTATTTAGTAAAAAAGTTTAGCTTATATATAAGCTATTAGTATAATCGTTTAAAATAATTTTCGATATAATTTATTTTTTTTTTTTAGCAAAATAAATATAACTTATAGCGTTTAAAATAAACCGGCGTAAAACCGGAAAAAAAACTAAAGCGGTTTAAATAAAAAGCTAAACAAAAAGCTTAATAAATATAGTTTAAATTAATAATATATTAATTAAACTAGTTTAAAAATACGTAAAAATAAAAAATATTAAAAATTATAGTAGTTTTTAATAATCTAAAAAATTTGCAAAAAATCTAAAATTAAATAAAAATCTAATATTAAAAACTATACTAATAAATAAAATCGGAAATAAATATTAAAAACTAAATTAAAAATTATTTAATCGTTAAATTTCTAAAAACATCGAAAATAATATAATAGTTACGGATCTGCAGGCTCTGGTGGCTGTGCCCCCACTAGCCACAGCACCCGTAATCTCCACTTGCAATAACTGCCACTTGCAGTGAATGCGTGACTGCCATTCGTAGTGAATGCAGTGCAGTAAATAAAGGCAAGCACTAGCAGTGAATACAGCTACCCTACGCTAGTATTTAAGCAGCTACCTATACTATAGATTTAAACTTTCCTTCTTTTTTACTTTATCTATAGATTTTATTATAATATATTATATATACTAAAGCTTTATTTTTTCGAGTATATAAAGCGTAATTATTTATAAATTATTTAAAATATTATAAAATATTAAAACTATTTTTATAATATTTTTAATTAAACTAAACAATTAATTTAACTTAAAAATATTAAAATACTTTTTAAAAAAAAAAATAATAAGCGTATATAGCCGTACGTACTAAAGCTTTTATTAATATTTCGGACTTATTTGCTTCGAATATTTAAAATAATAAGCTTTTTATAATAAAACTTTAGTAAATAATAAAAAAATATATCTATTTTAGCTCTTTTAACTATATAAAAACTATAATAATAAGCTATAAAAGCTAACTATTTTTAATTAATTTAATATAGCAATTTTATAATATTATTAATAACTATATATTTAAAAAATAAAAATTCGATATAAATATTACTAGCTTTAATCGGATAGTTTAATATTTAGCTAATAATTATATAAAGCTATAAATAAAAAACGCTAAGCCTAGCTTTTATTTTAAACTAATAATATATATAGTAAAATAATCTAGCTTAGTTTTAATAAAAATATAAATTAAACTAATATAAATAATATATATAAAAACTTTATTACTATTTTTTAAAAAAATAAAAATACGCGTTTTTTTAATAATAGTTTATTATTATTTTATTACTAATTTATATATATTTGCTAAAAAATTAAATAAATAAAATAAAATTTTATTTAATTAGGCAAAAAAATAAAATAAAATTATTATTTTTACGATAAAGTATATATTATATTAATATATATTACCGACGTTTTTTAACTTATAACTAAAAATAATTTTAGCTAACGATAAACCGATTAATAAACTATTAATTAATTATTAAAAAACTATAAAAAATAATTAAATAATATAATTATATTTAAAATAACCTAAATATTTTAAACTAATAAATAATTAATTTATTAAATCGTTATAAAATAACTTTTGCTTTATTAAATAATAAAAAAAATAGCCAATATATAATTAAAATATTAATACTTACTTTTATATAATATAACTAAAAATAAACTTAAGTTTAAAATATAAATTTAAACTATATAAAATCGCTTTAAATTTAACGTTAATTAATTTTATAATAATATAATTAAAATAGCTAATATTAAAACTTATATTAAAAGCTATATAGCTAACGATTTTTTCTTTTATTTTTTATCCGATTATTTTAATATATTTATTAATTCGGAAGCTATTTTAAAACATTTTAAAAAAATTTATATTAATATTAACTACAATAAAAAAACTAAAGCCGATTTTTAATTATTTAGTTTTAATTAATATATATTAACTAAGTTTTTTAAGTTTTAAATTATTTTTGTCCGTTTAGCTAATAAAACTAAACTTAATAAAACTAAATAGAAAAAAAAATTTAAAAAAAATTATTTTTTCGATTAATAACCGAAGCTATATTAAAATATTTAAAAAAAAATATCGATTTTAATATTTACGCAAAGTATTATTTTTAAATAGCTTATTATTTAATAATAACTAATTATAAACGAAATAAAACTCGTAAAAAAAAATATAAAAATTTATTATTACGATTTTTATTTTTTTTTTTTTACTTTTGCTCGAATAATTTTTTGCTTTATTCTAAAACTAAATAATAATAATAATAATAATTTTACCCGATTATTTAAGCTTAACGCCGATAAAATATAATAATTAATTTTCGATAATAAATATTTTAATTATTGTTAATAAAAATATATTTCGAAAAAATACTTTTTAAAAAATTAAACTCTAATAAATAAAAAACTTGGGTTGCTATTATTTTAGCTATATATAATATATCGGATATTAAGCTAGCTAATATATAAAAAACAAACCTACAATAAATATAAAAAAAAAAAATAACTTTAAGAAAAATAGCTTTTTTTTAAAAGAAATATTTTTAAAAAATACTACTAGTTATAAAATAGATTTAATAAAAAAGTATTTAAGCGGAAAACTTTTATTATATATTTATACTTTATATAATAATAAACTTTTTTAACTACGGATAATTTTTTCGGAAATATAAAAATAAATATATATATAAATATAAACTAATAATTCGTAAAAAAAATTATTAAACTATTTAACTTTATCGTTATTATAAACTTTTTATTAAAAAAATTATAAATATAATAATAAAAATAAAAAAATATTAATTAAACTTTTTTATTATTATTAAAAATATAAAAAACTTTTAAAAATAAACTTATAACTATTATTAATTCGATTTATAATATTATTTTAAGCAAGCTATAGTTTAAATATTACGATATTTTACTAGATTATTAATAAAATTGCTTAATATTTTTATTTTAGCTACTTTTTAATTATAATATAAAATATTATTTAGTAATAAATAAAATAAATATATAACTATAATATTTAGCTTATTAATTTAACGCTAACCGATAAAACTATAACTTTAAGATCAAAAAAAATAACGTTAATAATAATAAAAAAAACGAAACAATATTTAAAAAATATAAAACCGAAAATATTTATTTTAAAATATAGCAATTTTATAAAAAAAACTTCGATAAAAAAAACAAGCAATATTTAATTAGCTTTTATTAAAACTTATTTTTAAAAAATATAAAACTTGTTTAAAGGATATAGCTTTAATTTTTATTTAAAAGTTTAATAAAAAAAGCTTATATTATATAAAATAAAATAGCATTAGTTAATATAAAAAAAAACTAATAATTAAAATATTTAGCTTAAATATTATTATTTTTAGTATAATAATAAAAAAAACCGAATAAAAAACGTTTATATTATTAGTATTAATAAAGTTAATAAAATAATTAAAAAATTAAAAAAAACAAAAATAACTTCTTAGAAAAAAAAATAAAAGCTAAAATAAAAAACATAAAAAAAATACTTAAAGAATACTAAAACTTAATACGTATTTTTAGCCGAATAAATTTTAATATATTACTATTATATTGCCCGTAAATAAACTATAAAATAAAATTCTTTAAAAATAAGTTTAAAGCTAATTTAAAATATAGTTTTTATATAAAATATTATTAAACGAATTAAAAGCTATATAAAAATTTTAATTAAAAATTTACATAAAAGTTTTATTAAACTTAATAATATTTTATATAGTATACTTATTTTATTTATAAAAAAAACAAATAATAAGTTTTATTTTTATATAAATTATCGTAAGCTAAATAAAATTACGAAAAAAAACCGGTATTTATTTTTTTTATAAAAAAACCTTAGCCCGTATTATTAAAGCGAAAATTTTTATTTAATTTAATATATAATAAATATTTAACTATATTTATATACTATTTAAAAACGAAAATTATATAACGTTTTATATAAAATATAGCACATATTATTTATTAATATTATTATTTAGCTTTATTAATAAACTTTCGACGTTTTAATAATATATAATATATATTATTTAATTTTTTAAATAACTTTTATAATATTTACGCTAATAACGTTATTATTTATTCGGAAATAATAAAAAATATATTATTTATATATATTATATGCTAAAATAATTAATTTAAGCAAGATTATAGATTAATTTAAAAAAATCTAAGTTTTACGTTATTAAAACTAAGTTTTTAAGCTATATTATTAATATTAAAAAAATTCGAATAAATTTTGCTAAAATTAACGCTATATTAAAATAAAAAACTTTATATTAATTAAAAACGTATAATTTTTTTTAAGATTTTATAATTTTTACTAAAACTTTATTAATATTTAAAGTTATATTATAGCGCTTTTAAACCGATTAACGTAAAAAGTATATTTTTCGAATGGACTAAAAAATATAAAAAATTATTTTATTAGTTTAAAAAAGCTTTAATAAAATTTTTTTGCTAAAATATTTTAATTACAATTTACTAATGAAAATTAAAACCGATATATTTAATAGTATAAGCTCTAGCGTATTATTATAACTATATAATAAAACCTAGTATTTTATAGCGTATTTTTCGAAAATATTTTATAATTAAACTAAACTATAATATTTATAATAAAAAATTATTAATAATCGTGCTATATTTTAAAAAATAAAAATTTAAATTAATTAATAGCTATAATAAGTTTTTTTTAGTATTTATTAATAATTAAACGTTAAAGTTTTTTAGTAAAAAATAATATTTTAACCTAAAATAAACCAGATAAGTTAACTTTTTTCGGAATATAATTTTTTAATATTATATTGCTTTAGCAAAAATAATATATTAGTTAACGTTTTATTATAAAAATAAAAAACTTAACGATATAAAAAGCTAAAAAAAAATATAACGCTATTTTATAATATTTTAGCTAGTAAATAATATAGTATAACTAATTTTTATATAAATAAAATTATACTAAATAAACTTTATTAAAATATATAACGAATTAAATATTTTTATAAAACTATAATTAATCGAACAAATTTTTAAAAAAAACTATAAAAATATAAGTATAAAAATTTATTATTAACGAACTAAAAATAATAAGCTAAAAAATTTATAAAAGTTAAAAAATAGATTAATTATGTTTTACGGACGTTTAGTTATTTTTAATTTTTTATATTTAAAAATATATTTTATTAAAAAAACATATTATAAAATACTTATTATATATTTAGCAAAAAAAATATATAAACTTATTACTAAATATTATTAATAGTTTAAATTAAATAAAAATTACGATCGTTATATAATAAACTATATAAAATATAAGCTTGCTAAAGTATTTAAAAATAAATTTTTAATAAATTTATATTTTTTTTAATATTTAAATATATATAGCGCTATTTTATTATTAATTTTAAATAAATATTTAAAAATAAATATAAATATAATAATATATTAGTTATAATAAACTATTTAAATAAATAAATATATATTTTATATTATAAAAATAACCGTAAAAAATACTGCTAAAATATACTATAAAAAACTTTTCTAAGTTTTTAAAGTATTTATAAATAACTTTAAACTATAAACTTTAATTTATTTTCGTTTTTATAATAAGCTATATAAACTAATATATATATGCTAGCTATTATAAAATATTATAAAACTATAAAATAAATAAAAATTATAAATAAATATATTAACTAAAAATTATAATTATATATAAATTATTATTAAAACGATTAATTTAAACGTATATTTACTATAAATTACGTTTAAGCGTTAATTTTTTACGTTTTAATAAAGTTATTATTTTACGAAATTAAAATAAGTTTTTTAATACTATTTAACTTTAACTAAAAAAATCGGACCATAAATAAAAAGCTATAAAAACTTTTTAAAAAAAAAAAGCGATTCGAATAAATATATAAAAAAATAAAAAAAATAGCATAGTTTATTAAATTAGCTAAAAAAAACCTAAAGTATATTTAAGAATATATAACTAACTAAGCTAATAAAAGCCGATAAAAACTTAACTTTAATATAAAAAACTATATATTAATTTTAAAAAAAAAATAGTTTTAAAAAATAAACCGTTTATTAAACAAGCTAAACTTCTTTATAATTTAATAAAAATTTAAAATACGCGAAAAAAATAAAAATATTTTATATTAAATATTTTATAATTTAAAAAATATTAAATCGTTATTATATAAATCGATTATAAAAATACTTTAATAATTTATTATTAAGCTAAAAAATAAAAAACTTAAAAAAAAAAATAATAAACTTAAAAATAAAAAAAGTTATTATCGAAAAAATATAAACATTTTAATTTTACTATTAAAAGTTATAATATTAAATAAATTAAAAAATTAAAACTTTAATAATATTAATATTTAATAAAAAACTTTAAAAATAATATAAAAATATTAAAAGATTTTTACGATATAAACTTTAATTTAGCCGGACTTTTAGTAAAATTGCAAATATAGCTAAAAACGGCGTAAAAAAACAAATTTAATAAGCTATATTTAAACGATAATAAAACTATAGTATAAAAGAAAAAGTAATATAAAAAAAGAACGTATAAATATTAAATATGTTTAAATATTATATTAAGTAAAAAAACTTTAAATAACGTATAAAAAAACTAATATAATAATTTAATAGTATAAAAGCTTTACGAAAAATTATATTAATAAAAACCCGAAGCGATTTTTTTTTTGCTAGAAAGTAATTGTAACTTTAACCCCGGTTAAATTATTCTTTTTTTTCGAAAGGGGGTAGTTATAGATCTGTAGGCTTTAGTAGCTATGCCTTACTATTAGCTATAGCACTTATAATCTCTACTTGTAGTAATTGCTACTTGTAGTAAATGTATGACTGCTATTCGTAGTAAATATAGTATAATAAATAAAAGCAAATATTAGTAGTAAATATAATTGCCTTACGCTGGTATTTAAGTAGCTGTTTATATTATAGATTTAAACCTTCTTTCTTTTTACTTTATCTATAGATTTTATATATAATACTATATATACTAGAGCTTTGTTTTTTAAGTGTGTAAAGCGTAATTATAATAAAAACGTTAAAAATAAAATTAAAACTAAAACTAAAAACAAAACTAAAAATAATATTAAAAATAATAAAAGCTATTAAAAAAAGTTTTAGTAGTTAAAAAAAGTTAATAAGTTATAGCTCTAGTAATATATAAATCGGATAAAGTCCCGATATATTAAACTTATAAACTAAATAAATATTATTTATATTTATTTATTAAATAATTTTTTCTTTATAAAACTAATAACTATAAAATAATATAATAGTTAATTTATTATAATTAACTTTTTTTAAATAAATATAATATTTTTTTTAATATATTTTTAAAAATATTATAGTATATTTTTTTTTTTTTAAATCGTTATAATAAAAAAAAAGTTAATTAAGTTCGCTAATATATAATATATTTTATAATTTATAATAAAATACGTTAGCCTTTTTTATCTTAAAAGTAGTTAATTAATAATTATTATAAGCTATTTATTTTATTATATTTATTAAATTTAAAATCTAAATATTTATCACAGCCCCACTCTTTTGACCCACTTATCTAGGGGCTATAGCTGCACTGTAGCTGCCCTACAGGGAATGTGTGGCAATACTAGGCTGGGCGGTGTGTAGCGGCAGTACTAGGCGGTGTAGGGCACACACTTACAAATACTTATTACTACCTGCAGGTTAATATACTAGTACTTTTTTCTTTTTTTTTAAATAAAATATTAGCTTTAATATAAAATAAATTAAATGCTTAAACTTTCTGCTTATATTATATTATTATAATATTTTACTTCGATTATACTATTATTTAAAAAAATAATAAATTCTTACGAAATAAAACGAAAAAAATTTAAATTAGTTAAGTTTAATTAACTTTATAATAAAATATTTAAAAAAGCACCCGATAAAAAAACAATCGCTATATTTTAGCGATCAGTATAGTTTAATATAAAATATATAGCTAAAAAATATCCGTATAAAATAAGCTTTATTAATAATAATATATTTAAACGCGATTTATTAAACAAATTTTGCTAATTTACCCCTAAAAAGCAAATAAAAATTAATTAAAAATATACTATAACTAAAAGCCGTAAAAAAAATAATAATTAACTAAACTTAAAACTTATATATTAGTATAATAAATATAATATTTATTTAATAATAAAACCGGAAAATATTACGAATAATTTATCGCCCTGATTATAAAAAAATAAATTTATACGTATAAACTATCCGAAATAAAAAAAAATATAAAAATAAAAATTAAAACATTTGCTAAATATTTATAATAAATAAAAAACTTATAGTATTTTTCTGCTATTATTATATTAAAACAAAAAGCGTAGTTTATTTTTAATTTAGTTATATTAGTTATTTAATTTGCTAAAATATTTAAAAAAACTTTAACGTTTTTTTAATAAATAAAAATTAAATCTTTTTTATTTACTATAAATAATAATATTATTAAAAACTTATATAATATTATAAAATTATAAACGTTATTATATAAAATATAAAATATTATTTCGATAAAATAGCTTGCTATTTTATTTAGGTCTAAAAAAAACTATAATTCGAATAAAACCGAATTTTAGCAAATAAAGCTATTATATATAATACCGCTTTAAAAAAAATAACCGAACTATTCCGCGTAAAAATATAAAAAAATAAAAAAACTATTAATATATTAAAAAAAATAATCCGATTAGCTGCTTTTATAAAACCTATAAAAGTTAAACTTATTATTAAACAACTTATAATTAGCCTTATTATAAATATTTTAAGCGTAAAAGTACCTTAATAATTATCCGCACTAAAGCAACTAATATAATAAAAATATCCGCAAATAAAAAAACCGATCTATAAAAATTAAGCACTTTTTTATTTTTATTTCTAACAAGCCTATAAATAATAAGCCCGAAGTTAAATTTAAGCACTAGCTTATACTATTAAAAAAAAAGCTTAAAAAAAAATTAATTATTAATTAAACAAAAAAAAATAAATTAATTATATTATTAGCTATATAAAAAAATTATATTTAAAAATTTAATATTATTTATATAAAACTATAACTTTAATAGCTTACTTATATTAATAACTTATAATAAAGTCCTAAAATATTTATATAATTAATATTATAACTTTAACGAATATAAAAAAGTTTATTTATAATATAAACATTTATAATAAAATTTTTAATAAGTTTTTTAAATTTAAAATTTAGTTCGCTTAATAAGCTAGCTTAATATAAATTAATAAAATTAAATATAAGCGTAATATATAATAATTGCTATAATATTTAAATAAACTTTATATTATTAAATTTAATAATCCGAATATATTTTTTTTAGAATATTATAATTATATTATATATAACTATTAATAGCAAAAAAACTTTTTAAAGTAATAATAAAATAAAAAAAAAAAAAATAAATCTATTAGTAAAATAAAAAAAAGCGCTATAATTAATATAGCACTAAAAACTTACTTTTAAAATAATAACTATTAAAAACTATACTTTAAATATTATAATATTTTTTAATAAAAACTACTAATAATAAATAAAAATAATATTAAACTTAATTTTAAATAAATAAAATTTTTAGTAGTAAAAATTAATGCTTTATTTATTATAAGTAAAATTATTGTAATAATATTTGTTTTATAAAAGCTAACTAAAAATAATTAAATATTATTTATATTAGTAAGATTGTTATAAAAGTTATAAAAAATATTTATTTGAACAAGCAGCTAAAAAATAACGCTTAAAATAATTAGTTTTTTTTTTAAGATAACTAAAATATTAGCGTTAAAAATAAAAAATATAAAAAAATTCTATATAATTTTTTAAAAAAGCTTTTAAAAAAGAACTTTTTATTTATAAAATATAAATAGCAAATAATAAAACTTATATTATTTATATTAGCTTTATTTAATATAAGAGCAAATATATATTTATTAATAAACGTAAACTTTATAGTATAAGTTATAAAATATTTAAAGCTAAAAAAATAACAAAGTTTTAGTTTAATATAATTATTAAATATAAAAAAAGCAACTTAAATTATAAACCTAGCTTTATAGTTATATTTTTGGGTTTAAAAACGTATTATATTTAATGCGCTGTTTTTAATAATAAATATAAAATATAATATAATTATAGAAAAAAATTTTTTAACTACTAAATATATTAGTAAATAATCGCCGAAAAAAATTATTATTTCTTTTAATTAAAAAGTTAAGTACTACTTAAAAAATATACCGATAAATAAAACAAAAAACTTAATCTAAAACTTTAGCTATTAATAAAATATAAATTATTAGAAACTATAAATAGCTAAAAGGTATAATATTATATATAATAATATAATAAATACTAGTATATATTAATCTATTTTTTTAACTATTCGTACGAAAACTAGGCTTTCGTGCAAAGAATTTTTTTATATAAAAAGAATTCTACTGTAATATATTATATAACCGAATTAAACAGATATATTAGCCTAATTTTATTATATAAACTAATATTATAGTTAATAATTAGTTATTATATATAATTAATACCGATATATTAACTTTGTACGTAAATAATATTGTAATTATAATAAAAATAAATAATAAAGCTTAAAGATAAACGCCGATATAATAGTTGCTTAAATTAAAAACGTTTATGTATAAAAAGCTATTAATACTGCTTTAAAACTGCAACTATTACTAATTATTAAAAATAAACTTAAAAAAAATACCTTACAAACTAATAAAATAAATAAAAACCTGCTATAATATACTTTTAAAAACTAAAAAGCTAAAAAAACACGTAAAATTTATACTTAAAATAATAGCATAGCTATAAACAAAATTATAAAATTAAAATAAAAAGCTAAAAAACTTTTAAAGAAGCTTTTACCGAAAGCCTACTACTTTAAAGCACTTATTATAATTTTATAACCTTTACGAGCTAACTTTAACTTAAAAAGCGACCGTACGTAATAAAAGGTTAATTATATAATAAAAATATTAGATAAAGATAACTATAAACTATTTATATAAAGTCTTTTTTATATAAAGTAATAAATAAACTTAAAAAAAAAGTTATTAAAAACGAATATAACTTATATATAATAAAATAGGATGCTTTTAGTTAATATAAACAAAAACTTGTATAAATCGCAACTATTAGCGCTTTTATTTTCGTTATAACTTTACGCTAAAATAATATAATTATATATAATATTACTTTATTATATAAAATCGAAAAAATTATCGATAAAAAAAAAAACGAGCTATTATTAAAAAACAAAGCAAAATTGCGCAAAAAAACTTACTGTAAAATATTTAAATAATATTATAAATACTTAAATATATTTAATAAAATAGCTTTAAACAAATTATTTCTTTAATAACTAAAAGTAAACTATAAAATTACGATTAAAAAAAACTAAAATTGCTAAAATATAGCGCTTTATATAAAATATTATTAAATAAAACTAAAGCTTGCCGAAAATATATATAAAAAACCTACTTAAAAATTTTATCGAGCTTATAAATATATTATAAACTGCTTTAATACTATTTGTTATAAAAAATAATAAATCGTTATAGTTTTATATAAACTATTGTAAACTAAATAATATTATTTAAAAAAATCGATACTTTTTACTATTAATAAAAAAAACGCTATTATAATTAACTAAAGCTAAAATTTATACTAAAATTAATATTTATTAAACTTTTTATTATATTTATATCGTAAAAAATAATAAATATTTAACCGCTTTTTATATACGATATAATATTTATTAGTTCAAAGTATTATTATTTAATTTTATTAATAAACTATTAATATTTAACGTTTTATTAATAATATTTTAAATAAATACTTAGATATTTTTTATATAATATATATTAATAATATTTTAATTTATTTTAATAACGAGCTAAAATATAAAATATATATAAATAAAATATTAGCCTGCTTTCGAAAAGCTAAATTATAAGCTAACTTAAAAAAATACGAATTTTCTATTATTTAAACTAAGTTTTTAAGCTTTATTATAAGAATAAAAAGTATAAAAATTAACTAAAATAAAGTAAAAATTATCCGATATTAATAACTACTGATTAAAAACGGAAAAGCTATACTATAAAAAATACGCTTTTTTTAAAATTCTATAACTTTTATAAACGTTTTATTAAAAAATACAGGCGTATTATTAAACTTTTAAATAAATTAATTATAATAAGCATAAACTTAACTTAAACCGAACAATATTAATAAATATTCGATATTTTAAAAAAAGCTTTAATATTAACTTTTATTTTTTAGTATTTTTTATATAAATTAAAAACCCGCATAAAAACTAATACGTTAGATAATATAATAATAAATATATTATTATAACGTAATAAGCTTAATAACTTTTAAAAGCTAGTTGTTTTTATTTAAAAACGCTATAAAAAAAAAAGCTTAATTATAATATTTTAATAAAAAATGCTTACTATTATAAAAAGCTTTTTATACTAAAAACTAAACTTATAAAGCTTTAAAAATAAAAGCTTTTTATTATAATTATTAACTATATTACGTTAAAATACTTTAATATAAAAAAAATCTTAAATTTATAATAAATAAAATAAGCTAAATTAATCGTTTAATATAATTTTATAATTATATACTAATTAAGGTTAAAAAATACTATAGCTAATATTTTATTCCGATTTTATAAAAATATAAAAATATAAAAATAAATCTAAAATAAATAACAAACGATAGCTTTATTTAAACTTATTATAAACGTATAACTATTAAAAAATATAATAATTTATATTTTTAAAAACTTTGAACTAGTACTGCTATTAAAAATAATACTAATTAATATTGTTTTAATAGCTAATTATAAAAATACTAGCTTTAATAAATATTAAATCTAAGCTTACGTTAATATATATTTAATTAGTTTATATTAAATAACTTATTTTTATATAAAAAAAAACTTATAGTATTAAAAATAAATAACTTAAAAATATGTATTATTAAAAAAGCTTACGTATAATTAGTAATAATATATTTAAATAAAAGTAAAACGCGCTATATAATTTCCTAAAAGTACTAGTAGCTAGGGCTATATAGCAATATTGAACGCTACGTTATAAACTATTATTATTGGCCGTTTAAAATATTATATAATAAAACCCCTGGCAAACTAATATTGCTAAAAATCCTAAAATACTTTTAATAATATTATTATTAACTTTAAAAGTTTTTTTAAAATAAATATAAAAATAATATAATTTTTATATTATTAATTAATTAATTAAGATTTTTTAAATAATTATATATAAAATAAAATTATTATTAAAAAAATAGCTAAAATATATTATTAAAGCCTGTATTAAATTTTCGGATAGTTAAAATTATTTATAAATAACTAAAAGTTATAATTTATAGCCGATTTTATAAATAAACTTTTTAAAATATATAAAATAAAGTTAAACTTTTTTTTATTAAATATAATAAACTATTAAATAAATTAAAATTATATACTATAAATAAACTAAAAGCTATAACTTTTTATAAGTTATTTTTAAAAAATTAATCGAAAATATTGCTTATTTTAAATATATATAAATATTTTATTTTATAAATTATTTAGTAGTTTAATATTAAAAAAGTTTTTATAAGCTAACTAATAAAAATAATATTTAATTAAAAGTTTAAAACTAAAAAGCTAGTTAATCGTTTAACTAAAAAAAGTTAAACAAAAAAAAGCCTAAATATTTATATAATATATATAAAATATATTAAAGTTATTAAATAAAACGTAAAAAAAGCATAGCAAAAAATAGTTATTTAAGCTAATAAGCATAAAAAAAATCTAAATTTTATTATTAAAAATTATATTTATATATTATGCAAAAAAAATAAACAAATTAATTGCCTTAGTAATAAACTAAATTATTTTATAATAAAAAATTATTATAAAATCGAAAAAATATAACTAAATAATTTTAATATTTTTTAGCTATAGCTGCTTAATAATTAGTATAAAAGCAAATAATTTTATGTTAATTGTTTATATAAATATTTAAATAATTTTTTATTAAAATAAAAATATAAACGACTAAAAAACAAAATAGTAAACTTTAGTTTTAAAAAAAAAAAATAAAAAGTTAAAAAAATATTATCCTTGCGTATTTATTACTATAAGCTATACTAAAATAGTAAAAAAATTAAGAGCATAATAATAAGTAATATTTAGCTACGAACTTATATAATTTTATAAAAAAACTAAAAAAATACTAAAATAAATTTAAATATAGTAGGTCCGCTATTACGATTAAACAACTAGCTAAAAACTATAAAAAAAATAAATTTATAGCAAAATATAAAAACGATAATAAGCTTGCAAAAATAAATATATAAAAATATAAAAAAAAATAAAAAACCTACGCAATAAATAATAAAGCTTATTAAATAGTATAATAGTTATATAATTGGTTATTTAAATAGCTAGTAATATAATAAAAAATATAAAAAGCTTTATAAATTTTATAGTTATTAAAGACCGAAGGGAACTTTTTAGCTTAAAAATATTAATTATAAAAACTTACTATTTAATTCCCTATATATAAAGCGAATAAACCTACGGTTTTAAAGCTTTGTATGTGCTAACGAACTTAGGTTAAGTTTTTTTAAAAAAAGAGGGTTATTATAGCCCTACTTTTTTAACCTATTTATTTAAAAACTATAGCTATATTATAGCTGCCTTATAAAGAATGTATAGTAATATTAAGCTAAGCAGTGTATAACGGCAGTATTAAGCGGTATAAGGTATATACCTATAAATATTTATTGCTACTTATAGGTTAATATACTAATATTTCCTTTTTTTCTTTAAATAAAATATTAGTTTTTAATATAAAATAAATTAAATACCTAGACTTTTTACCTGTGTTATATCCATTATAATATCTTTTATCTTAATTTTATAACGTTTAAAAAATTTAGTTTTTTGTTATAATTGTAGTATTATTTATATATAAAGTTAATATATTAGTATTAACTACGTATAATAGTTAATTATTAATTATAATATTAGCTGTTTATATAATAAAGTTAAGCTAATATATTTGCCCGATTTAGTTATATAATATATTATAGTAAAATTTTTTTATATAAAAAAATTCTCCGTATAAAAGCCTAGCTTTTATATAAATAGTTAAAAAAATAAATTAATATATATTAATATTTATTTTATTTATTATTATATATAATATTATATTTTTAGTTATTTAATATTAATTAATATTTTTAGCTAAAAAATATAAATTATAAAAATAAAAACGGAATTTAAATTTAATTATATAAGCTACGTTTTTTATATTATATTTTAGTTTTTTTAATATTATACTAATAAAAAAAAAAATTAATTATTTTAATATACTTTAATATTATATTTTTATATAAAAGTTTAATTAATAGCGTATAATTATATATTTTTTAATTATTATTATACGAATTATATAAAAGTTCGTAATATAATTTAATAATTTTTTCGTCCGTAATATTTTCGAATATAATAAAAAATAATAATTAATCGTATAATAATTAATATAGCTAAATAATATATAAAAATACTATATTTTAAAAAAATAGCTAAAATAACTTTTTATTTTTTTAGCTAATATTCTAATATAGTATAGCTAAAAAAATCGCCTAAAAAATTAATATATTTTTAAGTTTTATACGAAAAATTATTAACTTTTATATATATAAATATTTTATAAAACTTTAAAATAATTATTATAAAATAAATTAATATATAAATAGTATATTATATATAAAATATAGCTATATTTTATATAATTTAAAAGATTTTTAAAAAATATTAGCAAAAAACTTCGAAGCAATAAAATTTAAAATATTTAATAAAATCGATATTTAAATTATTAAAAAGATTTATAATGTTTTTATATAAAAAGCGTTTTAAATTAAAAACTTATAAAATAATTAAAAAAAACCGTATTATATAATTTATAAAAAATAAATATATTTTAACGTATAGATTTTAAATCTTTATATAATTATTTTAAATAATATTTATGTTTTTTATACTAAGTTAATAATTTTAAAGTTAATAAAGTTTTTTTATATAATAAAGTAATTTTATAATTTTTTTTTTTAAATAAAAAAAAAAAAAAAAAAAAACAAAAAACAAATAAAAAAATAGCTATAAAATAATTTATATATATAACTAAAAGCTAGCTTTTTAACTTTAAATAATAAAATATTATATAAAAATAAAATATTAAAAATAAATTTTAAGAATTTTTTATAACTATTAAACGTTATTTATTATTTATTTTAATTAATAATTTTTTTTTATACGAGTAAAAAATATGTTATATTTTTAACGTACGATAAAATATTTAGTTTTTTAAAATTTTTTTTAAACTTTAAAATAATTTATTTATTATATAATATTAAATATAAAAATATTTTATTTAAAATTTAAATCTTTTTTACGTATAATATTTAAAATAAAACTATTTTATTTGTAAAATATTAAATTTTTTTAAAAATTTAGTAAAAAAAAAAAACTATTTTAAAAAGCTATATAATTTATTTTATAATAAATACTAATAGTTTTATTATTATTATTAAAGCTCGAAATTATAAAAAATTAGTTTTATATTATATTTTTATAATAAAATATAATAATTAATTATATTAAAATTATTATTATAATTTTATTATTTATTATATATAAAAAAAAACGTTAATTATTATAAATTTATATTTAATAATATTATAAACTATAATTAATATTAAACTAATTAAATTAATATTATTTTTATATAAATATATAAATAAAAAAAAATTTATTTTATATAAAATATTAAAAGTTATAATTAATAAATTATTTAAAATTTAAAAAATATTTAAAATAAATATTTAAAAAAATTTATTTAAATATAATTATTATATACGCGTATAAAAATATTTTAAAATTTAAAACAATATTTATTTTTTAAAAACTTATATATAAAAGATTTTTTTTAAACTTTTATTTATATTTTTAAGTTAAAAAAACTTAATAATTTAATATTTTATATAAAAAATAAAAAATTTTTATTATATAAATCGATAGTATAATTAAATTAATTATTATTTTACGCAATATAAAAATTTATAATATTTTAAAAATTTTTAAAAATAATATATTAGCTAAAATTATATAAATAGTTATTTTTAAAAAACTTATATATAAATAAAAAATATTTTATTTATTAAAAAAAAAATACTAATTAATTAATTATATTTTTTAAAAAAGTTTTATATAAAAAACTAATATTTTAATATATATAAAATAATATTTAAAAATAAATTAACTTTTAAAAAGTTTTTAATTTATTTAATTAAATATAAAAACTATTTAAATATATATAATAAAAAAAAAAAAAAAAATTCGGATATATAAAATAAAATATTATATATATATAATAATAATATATTTATATATATATAATAAAAAAAAATATTTAGTTAATAATTATAAATTAATTATTTAATTTATTTATATTTAATAATTAATATTATATAAAATATTAAAGTATTATTTAAAATATAAAAGCTTTAAAATTTTTTATTATAAAAAACTATAAATAAAAACTTATATATAAAAAAACTTAAAAGCTAAAATTATTTAAACTTTTAAAATAGCTAAAATAAATTTAATAAAAACTATACGATAATTTTAATTAATATAATAAAATTAATAATTAAATTAGCTATATAATATTTTATATTTTAATATTTTTATTTTATTTTTATTTTTTTTAAAAAATATAAATTATTTAAAAATATATTTTAATAATATAAAAATATTATTATATAAAAAATAAAAATAATATTTTATTATATATAAATAAATATTTATTTTTTAATATTATTTATATAAAATAATTAATTATTTTATAAAAATTAAACTATACTATTTATATAAACAATTTAAATATTTTTATATAGAAAAATTATATAAAATATTATTATACGTAAAATATAAAATTAAATAATTTATTTTAAAAAAAATTTAAAAATTTTATTATTATTATTAAATATATAATAAAGTTTTACGGCAATTTAAATTTATAATTAAAAACGATTATAAATTTAATTATAAAATAGTTATAAATATTATATAAATAAATAATTAAAATATATTATATTATTAATATTATTATATTATTTTAAGTAGCGATTTTTTTAAAATTAATATTTATACGAAATATATAAAAAAATTATATAAATATTAAATTAATATTTATTAAGGACTTTTTAATAATATTATATATAATTTTAAAATAAATTTTTTATTAAACGAATTTAAAAAATATATAAAAATAATTAACATATAATATTATAAAATATTTATCGAATATATTAAATAATAAATAAAATAGAACAAATATATAAGCTATTTAAATATATATACGATATTTTTCGGGAAAAAATCGATATATATATAAATAATAAATTAATTTTATAAATAATAATAAAAATATTAAATAATATTATTAGATTTAATAGTTTTATATTAATTTTTTTATTTTTAAAGCTTATTTTTATATTAATAAAAAGTTTTTTTATTTTTTATTTATAAAAAGTAATAATTATTTAAAAAATATAAAATATTACGTAAAAACTATATAAAATTAAGATTAGTTATACGATTAATAAATAAAATAGATTATTTTTATATAATATATTTATATTTTTTTTTCGAAGCAAAGTTTTAGTATAAAAAAAAAAAATAAAATAAAAAAAACTATATAAAATTAAAACAATCGAAAAATTAAATATAATTATAGCTTCGATTTAATAAATTAATATATTTTTAATATATATAAATTAAGCTATATTATTATACGAAAATATTTAAACGGATAATTTAAATTAAAATAATATATAATTTATATAGTTAATAATTATTAAAAAAAAATATAACTAGCTAAAAAAAAAAACTTAGCTTTAATATTATATAATATTTAAATATATTATTATATAATATTTAAATACTATAGATTTTTTTAATAAAAAAAAAAAAACAAGCTTTTAAATTAATAATTAAACTATATATAAATAAAGTTATTATAACTTTTAATAAATTATTTAAAAAGTTAAATATAATAAAAATTAATAAATTTATTATATAAAGCGTTTTTAAATTTATTATATATAACTTAAATATTTATAAAAAAAATATATTTTTAAGTTTTATTTTATATAAAAATTAAAAAAAAAACTATAAAGCTATATAAAAAGTTTAAATTTATTATATAAAATAAATAATATTAAAAAAAATATTATTTTAATTTAATTACTAACGATTTAACGGATAAACTAATAGTTAATTTTAATATTTAGTTTTATTTTTATATAAAATTTTAGAATTTTATATAAGCTTAAAAATATTATTTAAACTTATATTTAATTAAAAAATAAACTATTATATAATATTTATATTTATTTATTTTTAAAGCTAAAAAAAAAATATTTTTTAAAGATTATTTTATATATTATATAATTTTTATATAGTTTAACCGAATTTAAGCTATATTAGTTTAAAATATATTATTAATATTATTAAAAAAAACTTAAAATATAAATATTTACGTATAATTTATATTTATTAATTATATATAATAGTTTAAATATTTTTAAAATAATTAAAATATAAATAAATAATATATTAATTTTATTATATTAGATTTTTTATTGCGCAAAAAAGAAAAATTTAAACGAGCGAAACTTTATACGAAGTTTAAAAAGATTTTATTTTTTAAATACTTTTTTAAATTTAATAATAAAAAAATTTTTTCGTACGAATAAAATATTATAATAATTTAAAAAAACTAAGCTAAAAATTTAGCTAAAATTAATTTTTATATAAAAAGATTTATTTAAGTTTATATTTTTTAATAAACTAAAAAAATATATATTAATAATATATATTAATTTAAAGCTACGTATAATTTTATTATTATAGCTTAAATTATTAAGCTATAATTATATAATATTAAAATATTAAATAAACGGATTAAATAGCAAAAAAATAATTTATTAAAAAAGCTTACGTTTATTTTTTTCGATTTTTATTATATAAAGTTTTTATTTTTATAAATAAATTATTTATAAATAATATAAATATAATTTTATAGTTTAAATTTATTATTATATTTATAATTAAAGCTTATATAAAAAATATAATAAACTTAAATTTTAAAATTAAAAATAATATTATATATTAAAATTTAAATAAATATAAAAAAGTTACGCGAAATATTTTAGCTAGCGAATTATATAATATAATTAGCAGTTTTAATAATATTATTATTTTATATAATATTTTAAAAAGTTATAAAAATATTTAATTTATTTTTAATATTAGCTATTTTATATTTAAATTTTAAATCGTTATATAATTGTTTAATTAAACTAAAATAACTTAAAAAAAAAGATTAATAATAAATATTATATTTTTTTAAAAATTATATAAAAAAAAAAAATTTTTAAAAAAATAAATTAATAATAAAATAATTTAGCTAATATATTTATTAAACGTACGTTAAACTAAATATTAAAAACTTTAGTTTTTACGAATAAGCTGTTTATATAAATTAAAGTATTTATTAAAAAACTATAAAAAATACGTTTATATAATAAATAACGGCTAAATATATATAAAAATAATATATTATATATAAATATTTAAAAAAATAAATATTATATATAAATAGTAAAAAAGTTAAAAAATTATAGTAAAAATAACGACTAAAATTTATATTTTAAAAAATAACGCGTATAATTAATCTTTTATTTTTTTTTTTTTTTTTTTTTAAATTTAAACTATATATAATAAAAATAATAAATATTTATAATTATTATATATAAACGTTATAAACGCTGCTTTAAAAACTTAATATTATATAATATTAGTTAAATAGAATATTTTAATAATTAATATAATTATTATATAAATTATTTTAATATAAAACGATAATTTAGTTATAATTTTAAACGAAAATTATATAGAAATATTTTTTTAACGTATAAATTTTATTTATATATTAATAAAATAATAATTAATAATACTTAGAAAATAATATTATATAAAAAGGCAAAAATAATTATACTTTTTTTGTTTTATTATATAATAAAATAAATTAATTAAAACGTATATTAAAAATTATTCGTATAAAATAAACAAATAAAATATATATACGTTTATATATAACGTTAATATAAAAGTTTTATAAGCCCGATTTTTAATAGAAAAGCTATAAATTTTAGTAGCGCTACTATTTTTTAAGCATATAAAGTTTTAGAATTATATAATATTATTAAAAGCAAAATATAAATATAAATAAAAAACCTCGATAAAGTTAATAAGTTTATAGTAGCTATTATTAATATTAATAGCGATTTTGCTTTAATTATTTATTAATATAATATTTAAAAGAACTTAAAAAGCTTTACGTATAATAATAATAATAGCAATAATAGCAATAATATTATTATTAATATTATTAAATTATTAATATTACTAGTATTATTATTATATTACTATTAATATTATATTTATTATAACGATTATTAAACTTAATATTATATAAGTTTATAAAATTAGTTAGAATATATACGAAATATATATATATACGTATATATATATATATATATATAAATATAAATATATAAACGTAAAAAAAAAAAAAAAAAAAAAAAAAAACAAAAAATAATATAAAAATAATTTAATTTATATAATAGCAATAAATATAAGGGTAACGTATTATTTAATTTTTTAGGATATTTAAATAAATTAAACAAAAAAATTATATATAATAGTTATATATAAGTTAGCTTTTTATTTATATTTATTAACTTTTTTTTTTATATATAATTATATAAGCATTAAATATTTTAAAAAAATAGCAATTCAATATATTATCGGGCGTTTTTTTATTTATATATTTATTATATAATATGTTTAATATTTTTTTTATGTTTAGATTTTTTATATTAAGTAAAGCAATCGTACGAAAATACGTTATAGCTAAAAAAAAAAAAACTAATATTATAATTATAATATTATTTACGTATAAAATTAATATATTAATATTAATTACGTATAATAGCTAATTATTAATTATAGTATTAGCTATTTATATAATAAAATTAAGCTAATATATTCGCTTAATTCGGTTATATAATATATTATAATAAAATTCTTTCGTATAAAAGAATTTTTTATACAAAGGCCTAGCTTTTATACAAATAGTTAAAAAAAATAAATCGATATATATTAATATTTATTTTATTTATTATTATATAATATTATACCTTTTAACTATTTAATATTTTCCGATAATATAAAATTATTTTTTTTTAGTAAGTTTAATAAAAAGGTTTATAAAAAGTTCGAAAAAAAAAAATAAAACTATATATTTTAAATAAAAAAAACTAAAAAAAAAAAAGTTTTTTTAACTATAAAACGTTTAGCAAATAATATTAAAATAGTAAATAAAACAACAAAAGCTATTAAAATAAAAGTTTAGTTAAATCTTTAAGCAAGCTAATTTAAAACTTTTATAATAAATATATTAAAATAATAAAAAACATATTAATATTTAATTTTATAAATTTTTTAAAATATAAAAAATAATATAAAAAATCTTTAGTTAGCTATGTTTTAGCTTTTTTAGCGAAATTAGTCGACGCAAAAAAATCTAAAAAAAAACGTTATAACTTTTAAAATATTTACTATTTTATTTTAAAAAGCAAAAAAACCTAAAAAATTTTATAAAAATATAAAAAAAATATAATTATTTAATATTATTTATAGCTTTAATAATAATTTAAATAAATTAATTATAAAATTTAATAGTTATAAATTTCTTTTTAAGTAAAAACTTAAATATATATAAAAATTAGCAAACTTAATATTTTAAATTTTAACTAAATTATTAAAAACAAAATACTTAATAACTAAAAATAGCCGTTTATTATAAAATAAATTAAATATATATTTTTTAAAATTTATAAAAAAATAAAATTATTTAAAATAATATAAATAATTTTTATTATTTATATAAGCTTTAAATATTTTAGCTAATTAAAAATAAAAAATAAAACTTTATTTTTTAAACTTAGCTATAATAAAAAGCGTAATAATTATAAAAAATTTTAAATAAAAAATAAAATCCGCTTTTTATTTTTTTTTAAAATATTTATAAGCTAATAAATTAATTTTATAATAAACTTAAAATATAAAAAATATTTTATTTATTTAAACGTAATATAGTTATATTTAAAAAACTAAATATATTTTAAAAATAAATCTAAAGTTAAAAAGTTATAAAAAACTAAAATATAATTAAACAAAAAACGTTTAAAAATAAAACTTATAAATTTTTTTAAAAATTTTAAAAAATAGCATAAATATTTACTTTTTAAAAAAAAAAACAACAACAAAAACTATTAAAAAAAATAAACAAATAAATAATAAAACTTTTTAAAATAGTACGGACTAATATTTATTTAAATTTTTTTAATATAAAAGAATAACCGAAAACATTATAAATAATCGCTTTTTAAAAACTTGAAAAATATTAAAATAATATATAGCTATATAAAGATTATTTATAGTTTAATAAAAACTTATATATAAAAACAAGTTTAAAATATAAACTTTTTTTAATTATTTTAATAATATTAAAATTATAAAAAGTTTATATTATTTTATTAAGATTATTTTTAGTATTTTTTTTTAAAAATATATACGTAAAAATAGTTTAAAAATTTAAATTAAAAAATAAAACTTTTATAAAGTTAAAAATTAAAAAAAAACTATAAAATTTTTAACGAACGTTTTTAAAAATATATTTAATAATTTTAATAATTTAAGCAAAAAAAATAAAAGCAAATATAATAACTAAAAGTTCTAAAAAAAAATAAACCGTTAAAATAATAAAAGCAAAAAAAAAAAAAACAAATAAATATTATAATTAATAATTTAATAATATAAAATATATTATTATATTATTTAAATAATTATTAATATAAATAAAAAAATTTTAAAAAAATAATTAAAAACAAAAATAATAATATATAAAAAAAAAGAAAAAAAAAGTTTATATAAATTAATAAAAAAAAAGTAGTTTTTATATTTAAAGCAATTAAATATATATTTACGTATTTTTTTTTTTTTTAATAAACGTTAAATAATAGTAAAAAAAATATTAAGCTTTTTTTATTTTTATATTTATTTGGCCTAAATATTTAAATATAAATATTATAACTTTTTTAATTGCTTAAGTAAATATATATATTAAATTTATTATTTTAAACAAACTAAAAAAAAAAACAAATTTTTAAGCTAAACTAATAAATAAAATATTAAGTTTTTATATTTTTATAACTTTAATTAGCTATAGCTATTTTTAATATTAAATATTAATATTTTTTTAGTTTAATAATAGCTTATAAAAATTAGTTTTAAAAACTATTAAAATAAAAATTAAATAATTTTTATAGTAAACTTAAAATAAAAAATAATTTAAAATATTTTTATTTAAAAAACTTATACTAATTTTAAAAAAAATATAACTTAAAATATAGCTAAACCGGTTTATAATTATAAAATAATTTAATAAAGCTTAACGTAATAATTTAAAATTATAATATATTATTTATACCGAATAAAAATTTAATTTTAATAGTATTAAATTTATTATAAAAGTTTATTTTATAAAAATTATAATAATAAAAAATAAAAATTCGATATTATAGTCTTTATATTAAATAAAAACTTAATATTAACGGTTGTTTTTAATAATTATTAATTTTAACTAAATTTTTAATATAAATTTTAATAAAGCTTTAAATTATTTTTATAAACTTATTTTAATCGAAAAATTAATAATTTTTAAATTAAAACCTTTAAATATAATTTTATATAAAATATTAAATTATTTTATCCTATTAATATTATAAACAAATATTTTAATTTTTTAGCAAACGTATATTTAAAAAATCCTAATAAATTATATTATTTTTTAAATAACTAAAAATATTATTTATAATAAGTTTTATATTTAAAGCAAGCTAATTTAAGTTTAGTTTAATATATTTTTTATAAATTTATAAATATTTAATAAACTATTAACTTAAAGCTAAAAAAAAAAAAAAAACAAATAAAAAAGACTAATAAGCTTATTTAACCTATAAAAAAAAAAATAATAATAAATAATATAATTATTTAAAATTCTAATAATTTTAAAAAATATAAAAAAAAAAATTAAATATAATTAATATTTTTTAACTAACTTTTAAATTAATTTTTATAATATAATTATTAAACTAAAACTAATTTATAATTAAAATAAAAATTTAATTTTATTTAAATAAATTATTTAATATTATATAATTTATTTAAATAAAAATACTAATATTTTTAATTATTAAAAATAACTTTTTTAAAAACAAATAACTTAAAAGAATTTTTATAATAAATATAAATAAAATACTAGTATTATTTAAATTATATATTTAAAATAAAGTTTATTTTTTTTAGCGTTAAATAATAAAAAAACTTTTTTATTTTAAAGCTAACTTTTTATGTTTTTTTTTTATAAAACTATATATAAATCCTTTAATAATAGATTAAACTTTTTTATAATATAAATATATTGCTTTTTTTTTTTTTAGCCGATATATTTTTATTTATATTTTTATAGCAGTACTAAATTTATAAAATATATTTTAATCGAAGCTTTTATAATTATTTAAAAAATAATAGTTTAAAAATATTATTAATTAAAGCCGTTTTTAATAAAAATATAATATTATTTAAATATATAAATTTAAATACTTTTATAAGCAAAGTTTTATAAAAAATCTTAAAAAACAAAAATCTTATTTTTTATATATATAAAAATTTATATATATAATAGCTTTTAGTAGCAAATTATTTTAATTTATTATAAAACTTATTTTAAAGCTAAATATATTCTATATATTAACTAGTTTAAATAAAATATTTTATAAAATTTTATAATATATTTTATTATATTTATTAATTTATAAAAACTTAAAAAATAGTTTATAATATTAGAACTAATTTATTTTATATAATTTTTTAGCTTTTTAAATATAAAAATATTTTTAAAATCTAAATAAAAATATAAAAAATAATATATAGCCGGTATTATTATTTTATTAATACCTAGATAAAAATTGCGGCTAAAATATTAAATATAAATATAGCTTATATAAATCTACTAAAATAATTTATTAATAATAAAAAGTATCGATTTTTTTTTAAAATAAACTTAAATAGCTTAATAAAATTTATAATTATAATTTAAAAAAATATATATATAATTATTAAAAAAAAAATAATTTAAATTTATTAAAAAACTTAATATATTAAAAATATTTTAAATAATATTCCCGAGCGTTTATAGCTATAATAAACTAATATATAAATTAATTTAGCCGATATAAAATTAAAATAAAAAAAAAATATTTAATTAGTTTATAAGCTTAATATAAAATATTTAAAACGTTATTTTTATATAAATAAAACTTTTAAAATTTTTTTAATAATATTTAAAGCGGTTATTAATTAATCGATAATTTTTAAATTTATTAATTAATAATTTAATATTAAATCGATTATAAAAGTTTTTTTAAATTTTAATAATAAATAAGCAGATTATATTAAAATATTATAGCTTTTTTAAATATTTTTTTTAGCTAAGCTTTAAAACTAAAATAATAGTTAAAAAATTAATAAATAAAAGCTTTATATATTTTTTAAATAAATATTATAATATTAAATCCGAAAATTTAAGCTTATTAGTTTAGATTAAAAAAAAAAACAAACTAAGTTAAAATTTAAAATTTTAACTAATTAATTTAAAAACAAAAAATTAGTTTATCGAAAAATTTTTTCGAAAAACTTTTTATATTTATTTGTTTTATTTTTTTATATTTATACTCCGTTTTTATTAGTTTTACTAAAAACTTTTAAATTTATATTATTTTTATAGTTTTCGTTAAAAAATATAGTTCGAAATAAAACATTTATTACTTTATTTTTTTTTTTTTTAATATATATAATTAAAATATTAGCTATATAAAGCTTAATTATTTAGCAAGCATATATTTTTTTATAATAAATAAAATTTATAAAAAAAATAAAAAGCTTATAATTTATATAAATAATAAATTAAATATTTAATAGTTTTATAAAATATTAAAAATATTTTCGGATAAACTTTATAATATAAAAAGCTTTTATTTATAAATATTATAATTTTTTTAACTTTTTATAAAAAAAAAGCTATTATATAAAAAAATATATTATATTTATTTTAAATTTAAATAATAATAAAACTAGTAATATAGCTAAAAATATCGGTATAAGCTTTATATAATAAATTATATCGGTATTTATAAATTTTTAATATTTTAAACATTAAAGTTTTAAATAATTTAAATAATAAATTTTATTTTTTTTATTTTTATAGAACTTTGCTAATAAAATATATAAAAAGTCGAACAATTTTTAAATAATTTTTAATTTATTTATAAATTAAGCTTATAATATTTATAAACGTTCGAATATTAATTTAATTTTTCGGGGTAAACTAATTTAAAAATTTATATTGTTTTTTAAGTTTAATTATAAATTTTTTATAAATATAATAAATAATTTTTAAAATAAAAATTTTTTTATAGCTTAATATAATTTTTTTAAAAATAATTTTAAAAAAGTTTAATTTAGTCGGAACAACAAACAATTATAAATAAATATTTATTATTTTTTAAAAGTTTTATATATAACGAAAATATTATTTATATAAAAATAATAAAAGTTATTTTATTAAAAGTTAAAAAAAAAAAAAAAATTCTTTTAAATAAAATATAAAAATAGTTTTATAATAATAGTTATTATTTTAATTATCGAAAATCTAGCTAACTATAAGCTTTAAAATATATAAGTTAATTATAGTTAAAAAAAGCTTAAAATATAAATATAAAAACTTTTTATTATTTAAATATAATAAAACTATTTAATAAATATATTTTAAATCGAAAAAAAATAAAATTTAACTTAAAAATCTAATAAATATTAATAAATATTTTTAATTAATATAATAAATATATTAAATATATTTTTTTAATATTTTAATAATTAAATATTAAACGGGGTTTTTTTATAAATTAAATTTTTAAAATTTTTATTAATTAATATTAGTTAGCTATATTAATTTAATAGTTTTTATTTATATAAATAATATTATATATACTATAGTAATTAAGCTTTTTTATACGAAATAATTAAACTAATATTTTTAAAAAATAAAACTAATATTTTATTTTAATTTGTTTTAAAAATTAATCTTTTTTTAATTTTTACGTAATAAATATAAAAACTATTATTTATATTTAAAATATTTATTATATTAAATTTTAATAAATATAAAAAGTTATATTATTTTATTTATTAAATAATTTAATATAAAAAGTTTTAATTATATTTTTAAATTTATAAACTAGTTTTTTATTACTTTTTAAAAAGTTTTAAATTTAAATATATAGCTTATAAACTTTAAAACGTTTTTAAATAAAAAAATAAATAAAACTTAATAAAAAAATCCTATTAAAAAAATTAAAGCAAAAAATTTTTATTTAAATAAAAAGTTTGTTTAACTTAAGTTAAATATTAGCTAATAAATAGTTTTTTTAAGTTTATAATAAAAAAAAAAAATAAGCTTTTATAAATATATTTTTTAATTATTTATATTTATTTAAAGTTTATAAATAAACTATTAGTTATAATTATAATAAATAAACTTTTTTAAAATCTTTAAAATTTTAATAAATATTAAATAAAATAAGATTTTATTAATATATATATAAATATATAGCTAATATTAAGCAGTTAATAACTTAACTAATTAGTTAAAATAATAATTTTAGTTTTCCGATTTTTATTATTAAATTTATATAATTTTTCGAGTTGTTTTTATTTTATTATTTTTTATTATTTATAAACTTAAAAAGCTTTATTTTTTAATTTTAATTTTATTAGCTTTATTTAAAACTGCTTTAAAATAAATTTAATATAAGTTTATTTTTATTAAAATAAAATAATATTTATTAAATAATAAAGCTATAAAAAGTCTAATAATAATAATTTGTTTTTTTTTTAAGATATTATATAATAATAATACTATTATAATATAAATAAAAAACATTTATATTTTATAACTAAAATAGCCCAATAACAAGCTTATATAGTTTTATTTATTAGCTATTAAAAAATTATTTAAATAATAATTTAAATAGTTTTTTATATATTTTTTTAATTTTTTTTAAAAATAAAACTTAATTACTTAAATAAATATTTTAATAAAATTTTAATATATATTAAAATAATTTTAAATTTAAAAAAACGTTTAATTAAAATAATAAATAATAAACTATTAAATAAAATATTAATATTTAATTTTTAGTTAGTTAAATATAATTTTTTAAAAAAAATAAATATAAATTTTTTATTAATTTAATATTTAATCGAAAAAATAAATCGGTAGGCTAATATAAAAATAAATAAATACCGAATTAAAAATTAAACTTAGTTTATTAATATTTGTTTCGAAATATATTTTTTTTTAGTATTTATAATTTTTAAACTTTTTTATATATTTTAGTAAATATTCGAATAGTTTATATATTTAAAGCGGAATAACTTTAAAGTTTATTTAAAATAAATTTATAAAACTAAATTAATTTCGATTTAATTAGTTAATTTTTTTTAATTAAATAAGTTTTTTTTTTATAATATAAATTTTTTTTAGTTTATATTTTTAACGAAAAAAAATATAATTTAATAAATAATATTAGCTCGTTTATTTTTAATATATTTAACTAAGTTTAATTAAAATTTAAAAAAAACTTAATAAAAAAATAAAACTTATTTTATTTTTATAATATTTAGTTAAACGTTTTATAGCTTTAGTAAATAAAGCTTTAAAAAAAAACTTAAAACTAAGCTTTATTAATAGTTTTTTTTTTTTTTTTTATTATTACTATAAATTTTAGTAATTTTATTATATTTTAAAGTATAACATATTATATTAAGCTATAATATTATTAAAAAAAGTCCTATTTTATAATTTTAAGTATAAATTTTTTAGTATTATGTTTAAACTATAATAAAATAAAAAAAAAAAGCGTTGATTTTTATAAATATTAAAAAAATTAAACTTAAAAACTAAAAGCAGAACTATTTTTATTTAAAAACCTATATTTAAAGCAAAAAAGTCCTTATATAATTAAACAAAATTAAAATTAAAAAGTAAATAATTAAAAATAAAATACTATTAATAAAAACTTATAGCTAATTTTTTTTTATAATATAATCGATTTTTTTTTTAACTTATAAATAAAACTTATATATTTTTTTAATTATAATTATAACAAATATATATTTATATTAAAATCTTGTTTTTATAATAATAAAATATTTTAAGTTTTCCCGAAATAAAAGTTAATTATATTAATATTTAAAGTATTATTTTATATAAAGCAAAAGTTATTAAAATAGAAATAAATAAAAAAAAGCTAGCTGTAAATTTTTATAAAACTTTTTTATAGCGCTAATATAGCTTTAAAAAACAAATCCTTTTATATAGCAGTATTAATAAAGTTTTTAGTTTTAAATAATATTTAAATATATTTATTAAAATATAATAAAGTTAAATATAAAAAAAAAAGTTCGAAACTTTAAAGTTAAATAAGCAGTATTTAGAACTTCCGCGGCTTTAAGTTAATTTTAGGACTAATAAATCTTTAAATAAAATATAATAAATTAAAAATTAAAGCTATAAATAAAACTTTAATTTAATAAAATAAAAAAACAAAAATCAAAATAAAATTAAGCTAAAGCTTAATAATAAATAAACTAATAAAAGCTTAAATAATTTTTTTTATTATTTATATTTTAAGCTTTTTATATAACGCTTTTTAGCGATAATTTTATTTTTAAATATTTTAATTTATTTTAATAATATTATAATATTTTTAAAAAAATTACTTTTAATATTTTTATTAATAGCTTTTAATTTAAAATCTTTATTATAAAAGCTATTAATAAAAAACTTATTATTATGTTTAAAATAAATAACTTAAAAAATAATATAAAAATATTTAAAAACAGTTTTAGCCCGAAAAATATTATAAATATTTATTTTGTTAAAAAAACTTATATATAAGTATAATAAGCTTAAAAAAACTTATCTAAGCTTTAAGCTAATATTAAAAGTTTTTATTAAAAAAAATTATTTAATTATTATAAAACGGGTAAAAATTATTTTTTTAAGGTATTTTTAATAATAAATAAGTTATATTTAAAATAAACTTAAATAATATATAACTTATAACTAATTAAATAATAGTTAAACTGTTTATAAATATAGCAATAATTTATATATAATATATTAATAGCTTTAATAATTTTAATAATATTTTTAATAGTATTTTTAAAGCTAATAAATAGAATTATATTTAATTTGCTATAACTATATAATAAGTTTTTTTTATTAAAGTTTTTAAATTTAAAAAGTTAAATATTTATTTAAAAATATTACTAAAATAAACTAATTTAGTAGTACTATTTATTATTTTATTAACTTCGCTTTTAGCAATAATAATAAAATTAATACTAAAAATAAACATAAAGTTTTAAAAAATAAAATATAATAAAAAAAAAAAGCTAATAAACTAAAGTATATTTAACAAAATGTATTTAAAATATAAAACAAAAAACTATAATATATATAAAGCTAGGCGTTTTATATTAGCTTAATATAATTAGTTATTAATATATAAGTTATATTAATTAATAGCTAATAAATAAACGGAATAAGTTCTAAAAACAAAAGTTTAATTAATTATAATTAATTAATAGTACGAATTAAATATTTAATATTAATAGATTAAAAATATAAAAATAAAAATATTTCGGAAAAAAGTTTATAAAATACTAAATTAAAAGATTTAGCAGCCCTATAAACGTAAAAAAAAAAAGCTATAAAAAAAATATAAAATAACAAAATAGTTTAAAAAAAAACTTAAAAGCTTATAATAAATTTTAAAATAAATAAATTAATTAAAAATATAGTAGAAACGTTAATAAGCTTTACCGAAAACACTAAAAAAAGTATAATTATTAAAATCAAAAAATAAAAAATATAAAAAAATATATTAAAAAAATAAAAAATCCTTTACCCTATATATAGGCAAAATACTATATATACTATAATTATACTTATTTAATAAAAGAAAATAGTATATACCTTACTATAATATAATTTATTTTAAGGCCACTAATAGGGTAAATATATCCTGCCCCTACTTTAGTTACTTATAGTCGTAAGTAAGCAAACGCTTTAAATAGCAGCATGGCCCGCTTTCTGTCCTGCATACATATGCAGCACATGTCCAGCACTTAAGGGCCGTAAAGTTGCATCAATGTCAGTCAGATGGCACACTTCTCACCCCAGTAAGTAATCAGCCCAATTTCCCATCTTACGAGATCAACAATACGTCACCGGCGCATCGAGGCATGTGCAACTGGAAATGTCAAAAGCATCGCTACTTATGCGTAAGTGGCAGCGGGGCACATACGTACAGGGTTATCGCTTACGTCGTCCTTGCATTAAGTACCTATCTAGGCAAGTCAGATAGGTTTGCGGCTGTGGCTGTGCTTAAACTGCGCATTATATGTTGCTTCGTATGTGTCGGTCAGCCGTTGGGTGGTACAGTATACTATATGTCAACAAATTGCGATACCTAGGAGCCTATCTAACCATCGCTTGACGAAGCGAAGAGTGGTTGTTGAGAAAACAATTTCGGTTCGGATTCTTAGTTCACCAACTCTGTAGCTCGATTTCGTCACAAAAGCAACATATTCTAACCGGATTCGTCTTCTCATCATTGAAGACGCTGCTAATCTCGGATAACCTTCACGTCGGACGTGCCGGAGTGGGGTTTTCGGGCCTGTCCGCCGGGCTTTGTACGGGCAGTCTCGGGATTGTTTCGGCTCGAACGATGTTCAAAACGTTCGTCACCTGACACAAAATACCTCAAAAAATAGACGTCAAGCCTGTGGTTTGCCTAACACCTCGGTCTATACGTGCGGATGCATCACCTGTCTTGTATGATGTGCATTCTCACGCACGACAGGATGAGTACAGTAAGTATTACTGGCAGCCGAGGTACATGGTTAGCCTCAAGAAGATTATAGTAGTAAAGCATCAGTCAGTTTAATATCAATATCTTGCCCGTTCTATACGGCATAATTGCAACTAATAACCCCCCTAAATATTGCGTTTGCATCTTCTATGTTCATCACAATACCTACATGTCTCTCGTTTCGCAATCTTTTATCCCGATCCGCTCGAATCATCGCGACATGGTCCTTTGCACCGGCCTATATTGATCGAAGGTATCTAATACCCCGTGTCACGAGGCACAAGAAAACAGACAAAGAGATGCTTGTATATACATATAGTCAAATGGCCTTCACGACGATGGTTCTAGACCCTCGTGCAACAACAAATGTCTATTACCTACCACATGCCAGATTCATGTCACCCGATGCCTACTCTCCCCTACGCGATTGTGCATTCCGCTCACTATATCAGAGTAAACTGAATATCTATATGTATGCATCTTAGGCATGAAAATCTCTGTGGATGCTTATGGAAGGTAGGCAGTAAGAGCTACTACATAAGTAGAAATTTACCTATTTCTTCCAACATGATTCGTGAGTCCCGTACGACAAGTTCTAGCCAGCAAATACTCGTAAGATATGTAACCCAAATCAGATGATGTTGTTTCAGATATGCTTGATTGTTTCTACGCTAGATAATAGCCGCGTAACTATCTCACGTAGTACGGAGTGTCTAGTATTCAATCACCTACCTAGCTCTTCGAGCTGTGTAAAACTAGTGTACCGGCGCTTTACGGCCCTACTATTCTTCACAATAACGAAGAAAGACACATTCCTAGCACGGGCATCGGTACTATGAATTGGCTAGCGAAAAGACTCCCCTCATCGCGAGCAAGTAGGTTATGAAAGCGAATCAGACGATAGGAAGCCTCTCCGAGTTAGTTAATGAGTATTTTGAGAAGGAACAGTATTATAGTTTTATGTCGTGTTCACGGTGTGATTGATCAATGTTTTTTATACGAGTGAGCTTAAAAGCCCTTAGTTGGAGTTGGCTAACTCTGCCCGCCTTAATATCCTCCTATCCGGTTCAACTACGTAGTACCATAAAGATTCTAGTCTTATTGGTAATGGTATGTATACCAAGAACTTGGATACTTGATTAGCTCGAGATAACTAATACCCTACGGTGCATGATAGTGTAATTAACTGTCACCCAGACTTTGCACAGTACCCTCGCCACGGCGGTGAGGTTGACCAGGCTTTAAGTTGTGAGAGAGCAGGATATATCTAATGAAGTGTTTACCGATCGAGTTGCGAAAGCGCTAGATACACTTCATCCAGGACAAAGTAAGAAGCGGATTGTAAGTATCTGAGCGTGCTAAATGAAGATAACTAATGAGTTGAACTAAAATACCTTGAATTTCAGCAAAGAGATTCTAGGGGAGTGAGAGACTTACTCCAAACTCGTAGTACCAAAGTTGAAAATGACCTTTATAGTTACTTGAATTTAAGCCATACTGGAACATAGATACTTACTATGCGCTAAGAGGCAGCATGATATAGTTGGTTTGATAGAGTTCATAAAAACTACCATCTGTCAGATAAAACCTGCATCATTCATTGTACGCGTAACCTTTAGAGCCAACTGATTCCTGCAATCTCAATACTGCATACGACACGCCGATACTCAGTGAAACGGTGCGAGCCCCGTTCTATGTCTTTCTCGGTATCCTTTAGCTTCCCAGACTTAAGCGTATCGCGACGTGGGTGATATCTATAAGATGAAGCCGTGATCTGAAAAGGTTAGATCTGCAGAGGAGCATGGCGATCACCACTCTATAAAGAATCGTGTTCTGATTTGGAGTCGATATTTGGCATGCTAGTCTTCCGTAATATCAGGGGTCAATGAAAATCTTGCTCGACCTCCTCCTTGGTCGGCGTGGAAGATCTACGGCTTACATACCCGAGTTGTCAGTTTTTCCTTGTCTCCTTGAATTCCGTATAGAAATAAAAGCTGTATCGGGAGCCTGATGGGGGCCGAGGGACCAGTAGAACTTTGTCTTCGGCTCGAAGGATAGATGTTCGTCCTATTGAAGTAGAAAGGGCTAAATCGTCGTTTGGAACCACTCATACTAAAGTCAGATTGTTATATCCTTGTTTTATACTATCTTCTACAACTACGAAATCGCTATGAATGCAAGCGGAGGGGATTGGAAAGGCTCTAGACTCCTATGTGTATGCGATATGGGGAAAGGGCATATAAAACATGTTTTGATATCAAGGTACAGGAGTAAATGAGTCAACTGGGGACGAACAAGTCTATTGAAACAGTAGAAAGGTAGATGCTGTGGTATATTGTGAACGCCATCGCCATGCGATTATAACAACATCTGATGAATAATGAAAATGCAAGGAAAGATGCCTCGTGTCGTATTTTATAACGTGGGGTGCATCCTCTACGTACTCGTAGGAGTACAATAGCGAAAGCGGGATGCCATAGTATGGGACCATGACCCCTTTCCTATCCTCGCGCAGGGTCTCGGTCCCATGAACGTAATAAACCTGGCCGCAGAACAACGTATCCGAGTGAACCATCGCAGAGCCACTGTACCTGGCATCCACTCGACACATGATCCCGCGGCAAGGCGGTGCCGGCTGCTGTCCTAATCTCGAAGTCGCCGAGCTCGGCTTCCATCTTGTGAAGCTGCAGCAGATTCTCCTGGCCAACCCAGTTATGATCAGGTCGCGATCCGCTTGAACCCGCTCGTGTGTCCGCCGCAATCGTCGGGCTGATATCCGCAGGATACGAATAGATAGCTGTGGATAAGCTCATGGATAAATGTGGATATGAGTAGACGTCTGTTGTATTTCTTGTTTTGTAAAATTTGTCTCGATAGGAAAATAAGGGTCTCGTAGCCTTGGCCGTCGGGCGCATCCCTCCAAGCAGTGGTGCCAATGAGATTGGTTGGAAGGTCTTCCCATGTCCAAGTCACCCTGCCCTTCAAGCTTCCCCTAAAGAAAATCTCATTGGCGGCGTAGAATATCCCTTGCAGCGCTTCGTCGTCAATCTCGAACTCGGCGCATAGTGCTTTAGGACTAATGAGGCTTTTTAGAATTCTTTCATGTTGAGATAGTCGCCTTCGTCTTCGATAGTCCGCTATATCTGCTACGACTACTCTCGCGGCCATGTCGTGGAGAGCATTGTCTTTCTTCTCTGGCGGCCGATCAACGGACGCGGGCTCCTTCTCGTCCCGCACACGAAAATCCTTGGTATCCATCCGTGCTGATACGTTGTTGTAATTATACTGATGCGCTGAGCTATTACGCATGGTTTCGTCGCATCCAAACAAGCCCAAATCACTGGTTTGCGTCGACCGACCGCCCTCTTTAAGGATGAAGAATGCAGGGACTGACCCATGATCACACCGAGTAACGGCGACCTCGTTGGAGTGGGTGTAAGCTCGAGGACGCTTCCATTCTCTTATTATCTGATAGTCGTCGGTTATTTCGAGTTGATGAATATGTTGGAACTGTCTTTTCCTCGCCAAAGGTACAGTATTGTCATAATTCCGAGATGGGGGAATAACCGAGTCGCTCAAGGAGCGTAACATCTCGGTGCCACCCACGTCCCAACCCATCATACATGCTCTGGGCCGGTTTTCTCCAAAATTTTGACACAGAGCGACGGCATGCGACGAGAAATTTAACCCTCGAGACTGCTGTCGAGGGATAATAACACCATGCGACTACTTTTACGCTCTCGTGATGTTATATTTGTTAGTAGCGACTGTGGACCTCGCCTGTTTCAAGGTTCTCCTTGTAGCTGGGTGATGGCCTGGGAAGATGGTAGACCGAAGGGAAGGATACCTGGACTTCGACTTTGGCGTTGTGGCGAATACAGGGAATGGTGTAGTTAATGTTAGCCTCATTTAAGAATGGCCGCGCGCTAAAGGGCCGAAGATAGGTGTGGATAGCCGAAAGATTAGAGCAACTGTCTCAAAATCTGCCACAAAAACAAAGCAGACGAAAAAAAAGTGTCGACACATGACCCGCAGTAATCATGGATGCAGCCCAGGGACTTCCTGGCCAGCGATTAGACTACTGAGCCGGCGACAGACTCCCAGTCCAGACAGCCCAGGAGTCACTCTGCGTAAGGTGCGGTATGGAAGGCGGTAAGACGAGAGTGTGAGGAGCCAACGCATAGAAGTGGAGAAACAGGGAATTACTATAGTCTGAAAAGCATGGAGAGTAGAAAGAACACGGCGGTGAAAGCATATAGGCGCGGCGCAGCGACAAGTAAAAGGGACAGGACGCAGTCATGAGTAAACAGCGATGATCTCGGCGTGCGGACGGACAGTCTAGAGGGGCTGTCGATGATCGACAGACCTACTAAAGGTTCCAGGCATACCTGCTAGTCAGTCCATAGCGCCTATAGAACGCCCATCCTGTCACAGCTGTGCCAGATAGCGCAGGTCACGGCGTGGCGAAACAAGGTGCAGCGATGCTGTGGCGGGTACAATTGTAGTAGGTATGTAAGTATGTACTGCTGTCTATGCAGGTGTATGGAGACGGGAGAGATGATACGCCGTCGCGTGTGCCAGCAGAACGAGGCATTCACTCCTTTTCAAGTCCTATTCAGGTATTGAAGAACAGCGCTAACAGTGCTGTTGTGGTGTGTCGACCGTCGATAGATTGCTGATTGCTCACCTGTGGCGTAACATAAGTTCGCGTTCCGTCCCGTCCGACAGTGAGTTTCACGATAGCTAATTCCCGGAGTCGTCCGATGGGATGGCCATCGATCCTTCCTACACTAGGTGCCAAGGGTGTGAGCAGGCCGATCGTGATTTGCATGTCTCAATATATTTGAGACATACATTAGGTCCGGGGAAGGCCAATGCCCTCACGACAATAACAAATGTCTCGTGTACGACCCGATACTGCAACTATAAACACAATGGTGCCTTTTTTCGTGTCTGGAGGTCAAGAAGCGGCCAAAGTTGGAGGGAGTACCTAAGCATGGGAAATGAGTCCGCGATTTCGGAACCACAACGGGAGCGGCACCTTCGGTTCGACTAAGCGAGCACAACCTAACATAGAAGTTTTACACTTGTCATAGCGCGAAATCCTAGCACGAATAAGGTGAGAAATGCCAATGGGGTTGGCTAGATATTATGCATAATTAGCCCTAATATCACTATGGCGTCCAAACTTCAACGTTTTTCATTCGCCAAAAAGTGTTTTGCTGAGGAATGACGGGTTCTTATTGGCCGCCTCATTTTCTGTGGTTGGTAACACATCCCACCCAACTATCTCTTGAGGCTGGTTCACGGAATGCCAACATGCCAACCCCTGGCCTGTGGTTGTAATTTGTGTACCGAGTGGGCAGCACAGTATCTACAGCAGACTGTCGGATGAGGCTATCAGAGTTGTACAACTCTGCAAACAAATTATTGACCATTACTATTGTATTTCATTCAAATATGCCTAGGCATTGATGAATTTACCCCAGACATCAAGCTAGGATCAGTGACCAGGGTATTTGACTAGGGAAATAGTAGTGTGGAAACTCACCAATTGTCCCCCGCCATGGGATATCACGCTTACATTACCATCTCAACCAACAGGCAGCCCCGTTTCGTTTACGGAGCACAACTTAAACCAGCAAAGACGTAGAGAGATGCTTGTATATTACAACTCCGTTCTGTATGCTCTACACCTTTCTTGCCTATCAACTGTCAATGTTACGTCGCTGTGCTTATCAACACGCAAATCAGTAATAATGGCGTGCAGGGCCGTTAATAACCAATTGCGGGCTAGAACGATGATCATCAAACAGCGCGATCTTAGCGCGATCTTCCGTGCAAGTTACAACATCCAGTTATACTTCCGGGGCAAACAACTGTGACCCCGACTCAGTCGTAAGGCATTCCAAGGCTTCGTACAAAATGCACTTCGTCCGCCTGTCGTTCTAATAAGAGCCTCATTCGTTTTGCGTAGGCACGTTCTTCTTCCAAGGCTGCTTCTTCTAGACCGTCATTTTCGACGAAGTCTTCAGGGAAAACGCTCGTCTTCGATGAGAAACTTACAAGCCCCAGGGCCTCCCCCGTCCAGAATAATATATCATCGTCATTGGCAGTGCTGCTTCCCACTTCCGTCCGCGTTGATAGGAGTTTTCGGGCAATGTCATCCGATCCGGGCATTGTACCGAACAAAGAGCGATGAGTGTCTTCCTTTTCTATTTTACCAATCTTGTGTCGCCGCACCTCTGTGAAACCGTCCCTTTCTATCCATTTCAAGTATCCCTGCCCATCGGAGAACACGATCCGGTTACCATGATTAATGACCGACAAAAGCTTCGCAGAAGAAGCGCTCTGCCGGTTCTTTGTAGTTGAATTATGAGAAACACGGGTTTGGTTTCTATCTTCAAGCTCAGACGACAACCCGTATATCTCGAGCGAGCCCTTCGTGTTGTATTCACCACAAGCTATCAGTGTCCTCCCACCGGCAGCATTCTTAGACTCGATGACTTGTTCTTCTGTCAGCTCAAGGCGTCGGCGGAGATCACTGTCGACGCTAGAAAATGGATAGGGCAGGGATGTGAGACTGCAGAGTTGGCCACCCGAGTGTAGTGAACCCTTGATAAATGGGAACCTGCGTCGATCATAGTGTAGTATGCTCGTGAATCGACCGGCGACAAAGATGTCGTCGGATAATTGACTAGGTTGTCCAGGGCGGTCCATATATGGATGCATTCAAGCGAAGCGTATGGCGGAACAGACCCCCAATCATCCAATTCCTGCCGTTCCTTGTGTGCTGCATTTCTGCTCCGGTAATCATGTAAATAGAGGCCATTGAAGGTGCCTATCGTCAACGGGATTGAAGTATTGGCTGCTGATATGGCCGTAATCATCGCTTCGAACGGCGTCGTCGTAACAACAGCCATGGTTTGGAGATCTATCTCTACGAGGTCTTACACATGGTGAGTATAACGTTCTGCGCCTCGGAGAGAGACGACTTACCATCTTCTAGAGCAAAGAATGCGGCATGTCTTTGATTGTCGACGCTCACACATTCGACAATTCCTCGATCGATCGATTTATGCACGTCATCTGGATTCCAGAGAAGCCCTGATTTGCTCTTTGCTAGTATTGAACCCTTTTTGGCCCTTGAGCCCTTTACATCCCATAAACAGACAGATCCATCGTCTAGTGGCGACACGGCGAAGAGTTGATTATCCACCTCAGAGGGCCTGTACAGTGCAACGCTACGGACATCAATAATGTTTGTTGTAGAGCCTTCTGATTGTGGTCGCTCAAACCAGTTGGTGATGACCGGTCCGTGCCTCTGAATATATTCGTCGTACCAGTTGGTCTTTTCCCCGGGGAACGTGGGGTCCCAATTGGCAGCGATTCGGGAGTATTCCTTTTGTCTTTTTCTAGTAGCCAGCATGCCTATTCTCTCTATCACGCTGTGGTGCTGAAGAGGGTGATTGTCTGTCGGCACCGCTCTGCTTAATGGTATCCCATCTTCATCGACCCAGTCTGACCCTCTTCGAAAAAGCGACACATGCTCGAGCGAGGCGGAAGCATGGAGACATCGCTCACGCCAATGGGGATTATCTCGGCATATTCCTAGTAACTTCTTGGAAGCAGATTGGAGCCTGACCGCGTCTTGAACGGCAAGAACTGCGCGCGACAAGGGCTTGATCAGCATGCATGTCACGAAAAGATCAGGCACAGGCAGCACAATATATGGAGGTGATGCAAGAGACAAGAGACGCAGACTTACACTTGATAATATGTAGCAAGATCTCGTCTGGAAGTGACATCAAGCCCGTCTTGCCGGCCATGGCGACGATATCCCGTGTCTTAAGCGCACGTGCAAGTTAGGCATATAAGGATAGGAATGCAATCGATTTTCTATTGAGCTCTCATCAAAACTTGTTAGCAGAGAAATATATAAAAGAGTGCCGGAAATGGATACGTAGCGTCGAGCAAAGACAAAAAGATAAGGTTGGAAGTAAGTCGGCATGGTCTTGTGTACCTGCTTAAGCTCCCGGGTTGATACCCCTCTAAGATCTCTCTATATCTTATCGCCGCACCCCACCTGACGGTCGCTAGACCACGCGACTCGGTGGGGGCGGGGGTAGAGATTTAGATTTCACATGCTTGGTTCCCGCATGATGTAGCCCTCTTTTCGGGCTGCACGTCATTAGATTAAACACTCTGTTCAAAAAGAATGACCAATTAAATATTCCACTACAAAAAAACTTAGTCGTAGTCGATAATGTACATAGTCATGTGATGCCAATAGCCTTCTGCCTTTCAATATTGAGCGCTTGGTACGAAGCCTTTGTGAATTGCGAAACACATTTGAAAAATATATAATAGGATAACAAAGGTTACCAAGTATTCAATATGCATGATATCACAGACTAGAAATCCCGGAGTTAATAACCCACGAGCTTAGTAATGTGAGAAATATCCCCGTCATATTCACATCGATTAGTGTACCACTGCCACTTGTCGACTCAGGAGTTGTAATTGAAGCTCCGCTGGAAATGTTGAGCCTGCTGGTCTGTCCGCTTGCGTCCTGGGTAAAATTACCCGCCAGAGTGGCATTAGCAACCCCAGGCACTGTGACGTCCCCGTACGCAGAACATGTGTTATTGGGAGCGAGCATGCAATCGGGGGCGATACAGATGGTCTGAAGCTGGGGCCCAGCAGATAACGGGATGATGGCTTCGGCGGATGCGCATCTCTTGTTGAATTTGTCGTTAAGCGTTACATTGACAAACTGCGCATCGGCATCGTTGAACCCAAAAGAGACGAGTCCCTTCACGGCCTGCTCTATGAAGTAGCCCATCTCGGCTGCGTTGAGGTCCATGTACCTATATGAGGGTGGGATTAATAAGACTTTAATTGATTACTAGGTCAGATACTCTGGGACACGGTAGAGTGAACCTACTTATGGACCTCGTACATAGAAGCCTTGCCTGTGTATGGGGGGAACTCTGTGTGTCCCAGCGTGGAACACCCAAGGAAAGTCCCAAAATAGGAGTAGACATGAGTGAAGAACATGCTAAATCATACTTAGCAATCATCAAATCGTAGTACTATGGCGGATGGGGTTACGAACTACTGATTAGATTGGGTATTTCCATTGCTAGGTTTGCTTTGCTGGGCTAGCGGCAGTCCACCGTCATCCAAAAAGTTCACGGCTTCACCATTCCCTTTGCCGGTATTCGTCGAGGCTAGGGCGCCGTTGAAGTATACACTGAGATCCACGTAAGATCTTTGATACTGCCTTGGGTACAACGCTCCCGTGAAGTCGTCCACAAGCGCTGTATTGTATTTGGAGTACGGCCCGAGAAGCGCGGAATGCAGGACCAAGGTCATCAACAACTTCTGGTTGGCCGGCGTGATTTCTCCAATTGTCTTATACGTATAGAAATCGCATATCGTAACGTTCTCGGGGCGGTCCGCGGCCGCAACTAGTCGATGCTCACAGAGCAACAATAGTGCTGCGGTGAGAGTAGAGAGCCTTAGAGTGAGATGCATTGCACTGTGATAATGTCAATTCGGCTTCAGATCTGTTCATACTTGGATGAGCTGGGAGTTCGACATCTCGAGCTTTGCGAACGCCTTTATAGTGTTTATAACTACTTAGCAGGTAATAACATAAGTGCCTTCGAAGACATCTGACAGGCGACAGAAGAAACGCAATACCCCAATGTAGAAGGCAATTGTGAGATTGTGTCTTCCATAAACGAGGTCTAAGTCCTACAACTAATTGTAGCATCGCCAAGGGACCAGGTTATTATCTAACACAGCTCGCGGAATCTAACCCGTTTCAGCTTGGTGACCAGGTGAGATACCGAAATAATCCATCCTCCTCCTTTTGAATCATTGCAATTGAAAAATGTGCTTTCCTCATTGGTTTCTAAGTATATGGCCTAGTAAACAAGGCTGGTCTTACATTACTCACAGAGCATGGGAACTGGTACGAAAGTAGTGATACTATATCCGTCACGCCGACCTGAAATTTCTGAGCTCGCAAGTCTAAACTCAATGAAGAAGCACACGCGAGGCGCTGATATCTTGGCAGCTAGGTTGGGTTGGATGGTACACTGGACCTTAGTTACTTGGATTGTCTTGACAGGGAACGCCAGATTCGTGCCCTGGCCACTTTCGAGATAAGAACAGTAGGAGAAAGGGATCAGCTGCGAGCAGAATATGTCTCTTTTGTACTGGGGACGGCCTCGGGTGCGAAATGACTGTTCTACTTGTTATATAAGAGCGCTGCTGCCACCTTTCATGGATGTTTTATTTTTATTTTTTTTTATCAACAATACCAAGACCTACATTTATCATACGGACACTATCTTCTGCTTCTATATTCTTTGCTTCCGACTTGTGAATAATGGCATCTCATCTGAGGACGCTTCTCAAGCTGTTCAAGCGCAAGAAGACACCTCCATTGGCTTGTCATATGACGCTGGACCAGGACGACAATCACGTACACACAGCGGCGTGTTTTCTCAGTGTCCAACCACTTGCTCTCGCGGAGATTTTCCAGTCTCAGGGTTGCAAAGCGTGCGCCCCCGCAATACCGACGATCCTCGAAGCGACCCAGAACCCCAACCTACAAGTTCTCACCTACAATGCGACCTTTTTCGATCACCTTGGCTGGGAAGATACGTATGCAAGTCCTCGGTGGGATGAGCGTCTGAAGCAATACGTCAAGAAATGGGGCCGCAACTCCCTCTACACACCCATGGTCGTCGTGAACGGAGTCGCAGATGGCGGGTCTGGCGGCGGCAGCAAGGAGGAGATTGAAGGTGTTGTCAAGCATGCGCGTGATGTGGCGCATACTATGGATTGGCATATCTACTTGGATGCGAATGACACGAATGTCAAGATCGACTCGGACAAATCGGAGATTGCGCGGCATGACGTTCTCGTCATTGTGTACGAGGACAAGACCGAGGTGGTCAAGATTGTAAGTGCGAAATACCCTCCCATCATTCTTTGCCACCGGTGTTGTATATAACCCCGTTGAGAGGTTATTGGACGCGGCTTGCTAATTCGCGAACCTCCTAATAGGGCAAAGGACCTAACAAAGGCAAGAAAGTTCCGCACAAGAACGTCGTCAAGGAAATTGTCAAGATTGGTGAGTGGACGGGCGGAGACATGATATACGACTTGCCTGTCACTCGCTCCCAAATGGCCCCGGGTACTGCGGCAGTAGCCATTGTTCAAGAGCCTGCGAGTGGGCCAATTGTGGCCGTTGCTAAGATTGCTTAGTTAACCTAAAGCCGTATTTTCTTTTCAAGATATACATGATGATAGTATGGTCAAGGTTATAAGAGTTCCTGCTTTCCAAGCCTCTGCTCGTATGATCTCGTTTTGATTGGTGCTATTATAGATAGGAATTTGGGGAGGATATCTAGCTCCTTGTGCTATTACCTCATCAATTAAACTTGTATAGCGACCGAAGCTCGGCGAATTAGCTCTAAGGAGCTCTGCACTAGGGTTTGTTATAAAACAAATGCGCACTGAATACCAACTCTTCCCAGTATTGGTTATGATGAAGAATCCGTCCGCCCTCGAAGAAGCAGTAGGTGGACTAAATTAGGATTAGGTATATCCTCGGAGCGCTCATCGTTTGCCAGCTCCCGTGTTACGTACCAGCCAAACCTTTGTAATTGATGTAATATCCCTGTCTCTCCTTCCTCTACGTTCTCAATCGCCGATGCGCGATCCATATTGCTCGTATGACGAAAACTACTATTATCTGTGGAATACCCTCCTCCGTAGTCTTTTGTGAGAGGATCTGCGCCAAGCATGGTCTGTATCCAATCGCGAGTCTCCGGCTCCGTGTCGAACACGCACAAAGCGAGGCCTATAGGGAATAAGTAGACAAAGTTCGTCTCCCAGGTGGTTGAGGCATGATTATGGCTCTGCCATTCAAACACTCGACAGATTTCAATGGCCGCGTTCCGAACGCTAATAGTCGATCCGATGTCCTTTAGTGGCCTAAATGAAGGTAGCTCTGGTAGGCTAGTTGCTGATTTGGGAAGAAAAGTAACGTCCTCGCTTTGCACGGCTATCATTGCTTGATACGCACAACTCTGAACGATAAAATCTGCTTTGAGTGGTTCCAGCTCAGTAACAAGAGCGAGTAACCACATGAGCACTGCATTATACAGCGCAATGTCAGCAGCGGCACCAGGGCGAGAGAACTGAAGTTTGCCGAGGCGGTTCACTGCTGAGTCATTTGTCAGGGTGAGAGGTTCGGCCGACGAACCCTGAATGCTGGACTCGGCACAGGCATCCGAGCCAAAGGCAACTTGCCATCGTAGCCGCCATATAAAGAGCGACTCTAGCTTCACTAAGACACGACTGATAAGATTGGGACGTGGCATTGCAATATCCTCGAAACTGGTGCCCCCTACATGGAGCGGTACGTTATCGGAGAGACGTGTCCCTATGGTGTGGGCATTGATGCTCTCGGTGAAATATGTTTGAGACCGGTCGCTTTGCATCATTTGTTCCGATTTATGATAATCTTCGAGGAACCCGGGCACTGATGTAAGGATATCGAGCAAGTGACTCTGAGGCGCCTTGGATTGAGGCTCTAATGCATACGGTTCGGTATGCCAGGAAGGGTTGTCTAGAAAAACTCGTTTGCGCATGACCAAGGATGCGATGACCTATTGCATATCTCAGCCATGTATTGAAATCAACTCGCATCAAGAACGTCCCTTACCATTGTTGCTCTCGCGGCCTCGAAAGCATCTCGAAGCGGTTGGTGCTGGAACATCTGTGGGCCGCAAGCAGAGAGGATCCGTGTCATAGCTTGTAAATGGAACATTGCAGCTGATCGGTCGGTCAGAGTAGTCTGTTATATCTGTTAGTTCATTTATAGAGGTTTCTGGCTCACAATTTTGATTACAGTATGCATAAGGAGGAGTAGGATAGGTACAACTAGTTCCCGAAGGTCGCTCTTCTTTTCGTCTCCAAGTCTCTGTATCATATAGCGCAAAGCTTTCCCGTACTTGAGGCGGCCTTGTATTTCAGTTTGATAGGATTTTTGTGAAGTGCCAAAACTGATCTCTGCTAATGCTTTTACAGAGTCAAAAGCAAGGTGACCTAGCAGCCCTTGTGTGGATTGGTGCATCCAAGAAGCGCCGTAGCCGCGCCATACAAAATTAGAAAAGATATAGGCAAAGCATAGGTCTCCTTGGAAAGCAACTAGGCTTATTTGCGTGGGTAGCATTGGCACTTTTGCTTGCGTGACAGTCCTGACCTTTGCTCCGCTGCCTGGCTCTTGACTCCTTGCCACTACAAGATGGCCTAGTGTGGAGTTTTCGGTCGAAGATGACTCTATAGTGAGGTGATGCCACACGCTCTCGCGTGTGTATCCGTGGCATGTAAATCCTCCTCTAATGCACCGGCTGCAGACGGGTTTTTCTTCGGTACATCTGACCCGGCGGTGGCGGCAGGTATTACAGCTGGTTTTGTTATTAGCCCCTTTGCGGATCTCGCTTGCGGCATTCAAGCTCACCCTTTACTCCGTCCCGGTACTCCAACCATGGTGGTTATCCGCTTTGTCCAATACTTTTGATCGTAAGTGTGAAAGAGAACGACTATGTAGCTTGCAATCTCATAACGGACTTGACTTGCGAATGAACATCACTCAGTTTTTTCATGATGCACACACGTTCATTCAGCTCGTGCATTGCTGCTATATTTAGAAACATCCCTAGGACTTTGCTATTACTGGTATGACTGGCCAGGTTACGATTACGCTGGCAAGATAACCTTTCGGAGCTCTACAATTGAGCTGCGATAACCAATCGCGAGAAGGAAAAATTGCCATTGTAGATATAATGCGCGCCGAGTTGAGCTACTGGTTGTAGAGGAATTAAACATCCCGAATGGAATTCTTCTGGTAGAGTTGTAAGGAGTGTTTCTAGGACAGAATAGGCTAGGCTACAAAAGGCGACCTTCTAAATTGGCTTATGCAAATATCCGTCTTTTAGGTACCTTTGTACCTGCTACCTACCTAGGTACCTGCCTTACCAGGCTTGTATATTTCTGCTAGGTGCATCGCCAGATCAAGAGAAACCTATTCCTCAAGGCGGCTATGTTGCAAGGAGCTTGTAGTCGAAGGATCCGTGGAAAATGAGGCTTGCACGGAATCTATTGTCTGCGATCCTAGTATGTGCAGTTTTGGGGAACTTGAGTTTTGCTTTTAAGGTAGCGCTAGATGTCAACTACCGTACCACGACTCGCTGGACCTAGTAAACTGTGAATAGACTGTCAATTGGTAGTTGAAAATCTTCAACGCGTTGGCCAAAATAAATACTTGAGCGACGATTTGCGAAAATAAACAGTTTAGTAGTATTAAACGTTAATACGCGCGTAAACGTTAAAGATTTTAAACGTTTGAAATCGCTAACGTTGAATTAATTTTAAACGTTAAAAATTTTAAGCGTTGATCAAGCGTTGAAAATGTCAAACGTTGAAGACCGCTATAGCCCACTGAAAAATTAGGGGCCGCAAGCACTATACGTATTTGCGGCTGTTCGTTCTATTGTACCTACTACGGCTGTTCGTTCTATTGTACCTACTACGGCTGTTCGTTCTATTGTACTATGGCTGTTTTATTGTACTACGGCTGTTCTACGGTACTACGGTTGTTTTTACGACAATTGAAAATTACGGTGTAGTGTGGGATTCGAACTGTATTAAATTCTAGCTACTTATCAAATTGGCTATTCGACTAAATGGTAGCTGTTGCGTTGTTTCAATTGAAATAGCCCGTACGAGGGCACGAAGGCACGAACGAAGGCATCGTGACTTCTGTGTGGGCTGCGTGGGCTGCGTGGGCTGTATTGGCTGCGTGGGCTGGGCTGTAGGGGCTGTAGGGGCTGTAGGGGCTGTAGGGGCTGTAGGGGCTGTAGGGGCTGTAGGGGCTGTAGGCTAGTGGTTGCAAACGTTGGCGTTGATAAGCGTTGATGTTGATAAGCGTTGATGTTGATAAGCGTTGATTAAGCGTTGATAGCGTTGATCAACCGTTGAAAGATTTTAAACGTTGAAAAAATTTAAGCGTCGAAAAGATTTCAAACGTTTAAAATTTTTAAACGTTTAAACGTAATAAACTATTTAATATATTAACGTTAATAATTTTAAACGCTTAAATAAATAAACTATCGATTAATTATTAAAATAAATTAACTATTGATCAACAGTTTACTGGACCCAGCTTATCCTGGTACGGTATCAGTGTGACATAGTGCTCAGCCTTTGAGCTTGATTGACTCCGTTGGGCGGATATCTGTTTCAGCGACAATGCTCCAAGTGGTGTTACGATTAGTATTTGCATCCTTAAAAGTATCTACTAGGTATGCTTCGACGGGTTATGACACTTCTGTCTCAGCTCAGGTCCTGGTGAATATTTTACTCGAGAAAACAATAGATTTAAACTCTGTGTAGATGGCAAGATGGCTTGGTAAGATTTCTCCTAACCAAGTATGAGGTCAATAGGTTGTGCCTCCTTGTACCTCTCCCACGCGTCCGCAACGACAAAACCTACCGCTTCTCTATATGCCACGCCCCTTTTCCAAAGTATGCTGAGAACGAAATAACAATCCTTTTTTTCGGCTCTGTGTTTTTTCCAGGTTTGAAAATCCTCATAATTCTCATATCCATGATCAAGCTCGTCACAATCTTTATCCTCGTCATACTCATCATGATCCCACAATCCTCACCTCTACAGTCTTTGCTATGATAATCCTCCCCGTAGTTGGTAACGCCCCACCTTACGAACAACATGCTTGGGCTGTATCCTTTAACAATACCCACCAACTCAAGTCTTTTATTTCTCTCAATCCACGATTCTCCGTAGGAATACCATAAGATTCCCACCGGATATCTACGACAGTTTCGAATCACAACATCCTTGCCATCTCTATCGAGCCCGCTTCAGATTAAGTCATCATCTAAGTATGTATCTTGGTATAAAAACGCACGGCTCGTTTTGCAGTAGAGATATTGCGTCTGAGGGTTCGGTTTGTTTTTCTTCTCTTCAGTACGTAGGGGCGTTAGCACCAGTACAGGATACCAATGATAATCGGGCTGTGAGATGTGCGAATATAAAAATGTTGGCAAACATCGGGGCAGTGTGCTAATCTTATAAGCATTGCCTTTCCATGAACTGAGTGAAAAGCTTTCTTGCTTCCATCCTTCGGGAAGCTGAGTAGGAGCTTGCTGCCGGAAGTCGCCCCATTGTGATCTGATTGCTCGGCGGCGTTCCGACGTCGGGAACTGCATGGTAAACCATTTCGTAACCGGGGAGGTAAAACCAAACCAGGTCTCATTCATGCTACCTCCCCTGGGTCTCAACTCTATGTCATCAAGAAATTCAAATTCCCCTTGCCATCCCATCCAGGACCAACTCGGCAAAAGCCACGGACTGCCAGACCCAGGCAGTCTCCTGTCCAAGTCTCTCATGTAGCGGGGCACCCAAATCAATGCAGTATCGAAGTAGATTCTGGGAGCCCATATAGAAGGCCATCTGGAAAGTTTCGCTGTTCTAACATGGTCTGTATGCCAGAGAAGGAAAAAAGTACGTCGGTAGGCTTCGTAAGCCCTCTTTTGTTAAATTGAGAGAGCATAACCCCAAAATCGGCTAGGTTTGGAATAAGAGACTTTATCGTATCACTCGGGTCGTAGTATTCATGGTCATAATTGTCCCCGCGGGATTCATGGATATGATCGTCTCCGGCGAAATGGCACCGAGAAATATACAAGTCTCGTTCGGGCAGGTCACCTCCAGGTTGAGAAGGCACATCATCGCGCCACTGGCGTTATTACACTGCCAAATAACGGGACTGCGCCCAAATATAAGCCGCCTTTTCGAAAAAATGTACTCTTGAAATGTCCACATACGCATGTGATAATCTTGTGGGTGGATTGAGTCGGTAGGTCCCTCGTAGAAGAATATAGTCTTATCGCCTCCTTGATCATTTTCGGGCTCGGTCATCCACCGAATACCTCTTATCCCATCATCGGCATGCCACCCATATTCCGCTATAATAGCTACGACTGCGCCCGAGTAAATGGAGTTCATGTGTCGTAAAGCTTCTTCTCTTGCTTCATAATCGTCCTGAACGATACACAAGTTGTCAACCCACAGAAAAGTCTCCCCAAGAAGTTTCGTTAGGTATATGGCATCACGTATGGTGTTCGCAAGCTGAGAGGCAACAGGTCCTGATAGAAGTACACCAGGGGCTTTAAGATCCTCCACATTGGCCATCGTTGTTTGGAACATAGTCCCTCGTCCATGTGCCCCCATACGTATGAGAGCGCCAATTACTGCTTTGGCGTGTCATTAGGTGTATTGTGAAAGAGGCAGCCACGAACAGTGTCTATCAGCAAGTCGGGCTGATATGTTCTTAGCCCCTCGACTATATATCTGTCACAGTCTTTACCATGATAGCGTCGGCATCGATTAAGCCAAGTTTTGATGTAATCTATGTATATAGATTCGAATTCTAGTGGCCGAAATTTCGTACCCTCCTGAATATCATCAACTCTAGAAGCAAGCTGGAGCAATGCTGTGGCGAGGGACGGACGTTCCTCTGGCTGGCCCTTGCATGTACATAGCCTTTCTATACGCACCTCCTTTGGATTATTTGTTTTCCTAACACGAAGGCGTCCCGATTCGCAAACGCAAGCGTAATCTATCAAGCCATCAGAGCGGAATCTGATTGTCCGTAACCATTTGGAGTGGGGGCAATCTGTATCAACGGCATCGGAAAAGGAGCCTAGGAATAGTTTATCTCCGACAGTCTCCAACAAGACTGAGAGAACTTTGGAACAAAAGCGACAAGACGAAAGATTGCCATAAAACATTGCGGTATTCAAGCTTTCGATGGCTGAAGACTCTGAAGGTAGTGGCATTTTGCTAGTGGAAGATGAGAGATTTGGGGAGGGCAGGGGGCGTTAGGCTTGTAGATCCCCTTAAACGTTCCGGTTGATAAGGGCTCTGGAAGGATGAGAAAGAAGGGTCTTGCAACGCCTGAGAAACATGTCCTATCATTGCTAACGTTTTAATTATGATAAGAGAGTCAATATATCCGCGCTCTTCCAGCTCATGGCTCGGGGTTCCAATGAACCCAACAAATTCCCACCCTAGGATTTTTGGCGTATCATGATATGATTGGGTTGGGAGAAGCGAGTGGCTTGCATGCGCCTTCATTATGTCGGTAATATCATGTCCTATCGCTTATTGACCGACATCTTTCGTATCGGCTGCCTCAGCTGGCTTAGGCTGCCACTTTTCTATGCTTATGAAGTCTGAGCGCTCTCCCTGGCAGCATGCACCAATCGAGGACAACTCCCTCTACGGCTTTTGAACCTATTTTAGCTTCTTTGAACTTTGTTTCTCTACCAATGTCTATACAATGCCACAGAAGAGACTGCGGAGTAGTATTTCTCCCTGATCTGGAGGTTTGGTGCCAGGGTCCCTGGACACAGGGTAGGCAGTGCTCACTTGTTGATGTATGAAGTCTTTGAAACGAGCTTCATAGGCCTGTCTGATAGGGAGGCTTTTTGTCTATACCTGTGTGCCTTGTGATATCCGGTATGCCTTTAGTAAGGCTTCGTTTAAGCATTGCCAGCATTATCGTTTTCTTTGACATCAACCAGACCCTGTTCATTGACCCATGACCTGATTTCCTGCGCCTCGCGGTCCGGTGCGTCAATCGCAATAGCGTGTCCACAATCCATCTTCACGTACTTCCAAGGACCTTTCACGAGGCCTCGAACTCGCTCCACATCCTCATCCGTTAGAGCGCCCATAAGGCGGTCGTCTTTCTTGAAGAAGTATCTTGCGTGTAGGAACAAAACAGGAATGTCGATGCGGGCGAGCGTTTCTGCGTGGTCGAAATCCGTGCCCATGCTTCCATCGACGAAAGCCCGCGAGAAATTACCGTCAAATTGCGACATGCCGCGAATCATTATGCGTCGTTCCGAGGGCATGAAACTGAAGTCGACTGGCTTTCCGGGGTTGCGCTTTTGCTGGAATGCGATGAGGCGGCTGACGAGATGCAGTAGGAACTTGGGCGGCGGCTTCTGCGACGACATAACTCGATCATCCGTCTTGGTCATGGCAGGAATGAGAAAATCGCGAAAGAGGGCAGAGAAGCCTCCTCCATCCGGTTCGTAGGCGCGTGAGAAGGCCACCCACAGGTCGTAGACACTCGTACTCTGGATGTTGGGGTAATCGCATCGAAACAGGGGCGGGTCTTCCAGCACGATCGCTTTGACGTGTTCTTTGGCGTTGGCGGCCAGCCAGCAAGCTAGCACCCCACCAGACGAATTGCCGACGACGATGGCGGGCTCACGCACCACCTCGCGTAGAAACGTAGTCATGTCCTTTCCAAGTGCATTAAATGTATACTGTCCAGGCGTGGAGCTCGATTTGCCGTGACCCCGCAGTGTGACAGCATAGACCGTGAAGTCGGGGCTCAGAATTGGCATAATGAAGGTATATTCCTCCCATGTCACGGTTTGGCCATGAATGAAGACCAGCGACGGCCCCTTGTTGGAGTGCGGGCCGGCAACATAGTTGAGGGTCACTTCGCCTGTATGAAAGTCCTTCTCCTCAAACCCTGCCTGTTGTAATTGCTTGTCCATTATCGGAACTCGATCGCCTGTCAAGTCAGAATGACTAAAAAAGCTCTACGCGCCGTTGGGATCCGAGTTGCTGAAGACTAAGTATCAATGTTAAATATCTAGACCCATTAGGGGTAGCATGATGAGTGTACGCGTCTACGGAGCTTTCCGTCAGATATGAAGGGGCATAAATTGGAGTAATTAGCAACAAAACATGCCAATCAACCTGGTAATCACTTGCTTATTTCAGACTTTCCCCCTGGCGCCCTATATTGCTAGGTACCAGGGTAGGAAACAAGAACTGGAGACTACCTGATTACTTAATCTGGGCTCCACGTTTCAACGTCGCGATTCTGAATCCCCTCATAGATGTTCTCGATGCATAACCTATAGGTTTTAAGTAGGGCGGTGCAAGTGGTATTTTTAGAATGAGTGCTGTGATAGACTAGGCTCAATAAAAATGACAAAAAGCAGTGCATCTAGCATGAATGTACGTCGCCCACAGTATGACTGTGATGACCGAGGCAATCACTACACGCGTGAAGGCAGTAGATCAAAACAAATGCATGTAGTGAATGAACTGTAGTGCGACTAGCAAGGTATGTGAATAGATATGAGCGATAAGTTAATGCTTCAAGGTATTATTCGGCCATTATCGTAAAGTCACAAAACCGACTAAACGCTCGCTGTTGCCATTAACTACCACTACTGCCATCCCAGTATTGAATGCCAGATTCAATGCCAGCACGTTTTGTTTTGGCCAAAGCAAACATTCTTTTCTGACCCTGTCACCCAATCACCTATCTTCCTACTCGTTGCCCATTTGCAACCCTTTCCTTCAACACCACTCCACCTCCCCAACCATCTACACCTGCGTTGGCGTCTGCATCTGCACCACGTATTCGTCTGCTTTTGTTGCATCGAACAGACGTATCTATTTAACACTGCAGTGTTATTAGGTATTGTTCCAAGTCATCGAGAAGCACACCAAAGCTAGGTAAGTCATCTTCAATTAGCCCGGCCAGCATAGCGATCGCTCTTTTCGCTATCGCCTCTATCACATCCCTCTTCTACTGTACCTCATGCTCCTTCCGTTGATGGTCGATCTCGTGCTTGCTGTGCAAAGCAGTGCGCTATTGACACCGTCGGTCGGTCGCTAGCCTTCGGCCCCATTGCATCTTTGCAGCTGTACGGCAAGCTCGATAGCTTGGTATATCGAGGCACAGCCGAGGGCCATTCGGTGGCAGTAAAGTTGTATCTGTACTTTCTAAATCTGTCTTTCGACCTAAATTCTCACTTCGCTGTGTGCGAAATCAGTCTCGTTTTGTTTCCCATCATTCCCCGCTACTTCCCATCCTTATCTAACCGTCTTGCGTAGAGCTCTCTTTCCACATCAGTTCAGTTACAGTATTCCGGTCACAGATCAGAACTCAGATTTGGCTTTTCAAGCCTATTACTGCTCTAAGACTTCCGGTTAGGCTTCACACCCGTCCTAGCTATTTTTTTTGCGTCATTGGTAGCAGTGACCAAATAACTAACCCATGTACATTCCTACTTTTCTCGATGGCTGACTATATTAGCTTTTTAGGTCAAATTGACCGACGAGGAGGATGGCCGCAAACAATGCCCGTGGGGAAGGCATTGGCCTCCCCGTCCCTGGGGATATATACACCGATATACCTTTATCGGATCTAGAACCTAATGCTGAGTCGTGGAATTCAATTCATGCCCGAGGCTCAGCTTCCGGTGGACCACACTCCAGTCGGCCGAGTGACGCAGACTTCGACATCTCTTCTCGCCTCGGACCCAATGATACGTTCCGTACGGTCGTTGGTCAATCTGCCCTGGCTGCTGTTACCTCAAGCCTGGATGGTCCTGCATCATCTCCTGTTTATGGCCTTCGACTTGTTAAATCCCAAAATGACCTCCAGGCCTCTGGATCCGCCGGGGTCGTGCCGAGTTCTACAAACACGGACCGTCAAACGGATTCTAATTCTGTTGAGTTTCTTGAAGATTTGTCGCCTATTATGGGTCGCAATGATAACGACCGCCTCAACCTCAGTGAAGAGATCAAATATGAGATGTTGAACGTGGGTCCTCAGTCCCTTGATACCACTGGCAGCACTATCGAGGGAATAGTGGCACACTACGATGGATGTTCACCCAGTCTCAAGGTCAAGCATAAATATCCACGAGAGGTACGATTTGTGAAGTAATTCTGTGACGTGTTCGTTCTAATTAGCTTACCGGGTTTTAGTATCGTGTGGATGTCGACTGGCCCCTTTATCAGCCTCCACAGCGCTCGCTTCCAGAACTTCCATCTACAGATCTACAACCTGTCGCTATGCAACAGAGTGAATACGATTCTCCAATTCCGGACTCGAGCATTACAAACTCGCAACATCTTCTAGACGCTGAGGCACAAGCTCATGAGCTAGGTGAGGCGCGACGAGCTCTTGTGCCATCGCCTTTGAAAATCAGTCAAGCCCGTTATGGAATAGATACTACGCGGGGACAGCAGTATGATGTTTATGATAACAGAAGCGACCGTATCATAGACGACAATCCTACCTACGCTAATGATTTAGAGGCGCATCAAAACGTTCAAGGTTACAAGATATATCTGCAGGCTCCCATGGAGCGAGACATTAGTCAAGGTCTGAGGCATCTGTGTGGTAATGGCGAACATAGCATTGGCACATTCCGCAGCTCAGACGTCAATGATTATGTCCCTCAACAAATCAAACCTCAAGGCAAGATCTTCAATCCAGCTAGGCTCCCAAAAGTTAGTGGGCAAAAGCAACTCCGCCATATCAATGTCATTCTCGGCACGGAGTCCGGGGCTGGCGAGGATACACAAGAGCCTTGTAATGCACAGGATGATGTCAAACCTGGCTGTGGCGACAGACAGTCCGAGGATAGCGATTGGGTGACCGAGTCAACAACTGACAGCCGCATTAGTGCTCTTCGATGTCCCTCAACTAAGCGTTTCAAGAGAACTGGGAGCAGCCTTGCTAATTACTCTGATGATGGAAATGAGGGTGCTATGGTCGGATTTGGATCGTGCGAAAGAATTATTGAGGACCCAGCAGATGGCGAACCCCCGAACGTTCTGAAATTCAACGACCGAATTCATCGAAGTTGGCGCTCTTGCTCCCGAGCCAACACAACGCATTTCTGAGAAATGACAACCGTGTTTTGGCCAGCACTACACAGCAAGTGTCAAATCCATTCCGTCCCCATGGCCTCAGTAAAAACACGAATTCGATCCGAGGTTTTGGCAGCCAACGTATGGTCTTTAACTTTAACGAGAATGCACCCCCGAAATATGAGTTCCGTGACTCCATTTCCGAGTATGAACCAACAAGAGCTAGTATTGGGGCAACGTATGGATCTTCGATACCTAAAATTGGGGGGGATCACCACAATGTCATAACGGATGCTCGTCTGGACCAATTCACCCAGCTTGATGGTGACGGGAATCCTTCTGATAATTATTCTCGACAGAGTAAGAGTCACAATATTCCTCATGACGACCAAGGTATGCAACCCAGCATCTATGCCACGGAACGAGAAAGACAGCGAAGAGAGCTTGAGCTACAGAATTTTGCCGCCGCTTCTTCTAATTACGACCCAACATCAGCAAGTTCAGCTAGATCTAAGTTCGATTTTGAACTAGTACCCCTTGAACAAGCCCGGTATCAAAACAAACTACAAAGGGACAGTGGCGAAACCAATGAAACCGAGTCTGCTAGAGCTAGGCTGAAGCGAAAGCAGAGCCCTATGTCTATCAATTCACCAACAAGTACTATTGAGCCCCCTCCTCGAGCTTTCTTCACTAGTCGCGAGCTCTCTAGCGAATTCTCGGCCCCAGATTGGCTGATTAATGGCCTAGACGGTAAGATTACAATTACTTCTCTATTTCAGAAAACTAACATTGCCTCCCAGCTCCGCCAGATACCCCGGCACCATTTTTGGTTGGTGAACCAGCCCAGACCATGTCTAACGATGCCAGTCAACATCAAAGGAGCTCCTCTCGTGAATCTGTGAACTCCATATACCCTTTTGGCATTCCTTCTACCACAAGATATCCTTGCAGCATTCCACCAACTTGGAATCGACGTCAACCCAAGCGACAGCGGCGTTTTGTTGCGCCAGACGATTATGTCTCCGATTGGGCCCATAAGACCCGTCGATCATTCTTCTACACTGTAGCCGTTCTTTCGATTATACCTGTTTTCGCTATTCTCGAATTATGTGGAGGCTTTAAGAAGGCTTATAAGTGGGCTACCTATAGTGAGGTAGACCGACTGACTGCTCGCCAGCGACATTTCATCAAATGGCTGCTCGCCATCGAGGCTGTGGTCTACATCGGCCTTACTGTAGGCTTCGTGACTTGGTGTGTCGAAAAAAACAAGAAGGGAACTAATCTCTTCATTCAGCCTAGTCACAAGCGCCATGATGGATCACTGTGACTGATTTCACAACCTTTCTGAAGAATTCGACGGGTTGTTACAGCAAGTAATTAGTAGCTGCCTCTCTTAGTTGTCAGCTACTACAATACCCTGCTTTTCTTTCTTCCTTTCTCCCACCGGCAGTGTTGACGACGACCATCACCGACATGGAACACGTTCAACACTTTTGCAGTTACTTCAACTTTGTTTCTCTGATCATTTACTTTGGAATCAAGTCGAACAAGTATTGCGTTTGGGCCGCCCAATCTCGCCTGCTCTTGAATCGACCCAAAGACCATGCTGCCACCTTGCCACCACTATTTGCAACCGCACGGAAAATTTGTACTGCGTTCTCAATTTGTTGTCGGAGGTCATGTCCTGGGCCCTCGAGAAGAGTCGCGTGTCGGTAGCGTGACAGAATTGGTTACGTTACTGTCAAACTTGATCTAGTTTCTAGGCAAGCTTGAATGCGCAAGAGGCTCAAGAATCTCGAGAGCAGCCAGGTCATGGTAGTACACCTCTAATGGTCAAATACTGAATTTTGACACATTTCATCACGAAATCACGGAAACATCAGATCCCCTCTAATAGTCCACAGAGATGTTGATGAAGCTTGGTTCCCGTCACCATTTACTTGGTAAAAGGAAACCTGGATATAGGGGTTTCGATTGAATGACAGGTTTTGTGATGATGAAACGGCTAAGATAGGCGATTGGACCGGATGATACGAAGCTAGGATGGTAATTCAGGTTTTTGAGAGGGTTTTGAAGCTTCTTCTCCGGTCCATGTATGTAGCCTATGCTAGGAAAAAGGAATCTCCCAAATATTTGGTGCTCTATGTACTCAACGTGACTTGCAAATTGTTCAAATAGGTCTTGCCCTGTGCTGCAAAAGCCTAAACATAGGTCTTAAGTTCACCGACAATCCTGAACACGCTTTCACAACATCGACTCCAAGTTTTCCTCAAGTTTACGGGTATCAAGAGGTCTGTGCTCAAGGTAGTAGACAACAAGTGTTGCCAGCACGAAAGTCTTCGAAAATGCCTTTGTGAAAGTAGTGTAGAAACTATTTGACCATATACAGGAATTTGTTTATCTCCATTTATGCGCCTTGCGTGCATGATGGCAAAGAGTAGGTACTTTCTCCGCTTTGTCCCGACCCAAAATAAATACTTGAATACATTAGGTACACATAGGTAACTTCTGGCAAGTCAAAGACAGAGGATTTACTGTGTATTAATATGTTATACTCACTGGGCCTCATGGTGTGCATGTAGCTACAAATATTGTGCAAGAACATATATCATGTTACCTCAGTGTTCTTGACACCCAGAATTTGATTCAACTAAGACAGGCAACTCAAAGTAGCCTAAAGTTATTCTTGCACCGGGATGGTAGGTTACCTACCTACTTATCCATATGAAACGGTTATACTAGGTAATAAGTGATAATTGCCCTTCGCAGTGCTCCTTCGTGCCTTCCGATTGAAGCTGTTAAAGCGGATAGAAGGTAACTCCCAAGGAGGTATCTGAATTAGGTACCTAGATACCTTTTTGAACTAGGCACTTACCATACCTACTTACCCAAGGTGCCTACTTACCTTCAATATTACTTATCTATGTACTTGCCTACCTAGTAGATCATATACATATTCATTGAGTACTGTTAAGGCCTTTAACACGTCTTCTCTCTTCTCTTGTACTAACACACTAAAAAACCCGTCAAAACTCTGTGCATTCATTTACCAGACAACGTCTTAATATTCGAACAATAAGCAACTCAGAAGATAGCAACTACAAAGCCTCTCTCAAAGATGTCCGACTCCGGTTACTCCTCTGGCTCTCCTGACTTTGACCCCTTTGACCTCGACCAGCTTATTGAAACAGTGATTGAAAAAGTGGTGGCGGATCAGAAATTGCACGAGTTGTCAACAATTCTTGCTCTATTGAGCGAAAGAGACGACTATAGTGGCTTGTCATTGCTAGTAAAGTCTCACAGTCACCATCGTTCTGTCTATGGTATCTGCTCATATATCTGGTTCATGATCGGTGAGTGGTTATGGCTGAGTGAGTGTGATATTACGTATATTTTACTCTAACCATTCATCTAGCCTGGAACACTCCTCCATGGCCAGTGCCAGCAGACCTTCCCCACGATACGACTATCATGGTGGCGAAAATCGGAGCCTGCCACTGGAATTCGGCGTTGTATCCCTCATCGCCGTGTTCGCCAGGGAATTCCCTATAGAGGCTTTACTGTTGTTGAGGCACAGCAAGTTTTCCACCGTTCGCGCTTTAATTCTCGAGACACTAGATGCGATAGACATGTCCGCGCTCCTGGCGAGATTGGCAAGTGATAGAACTTCAATCCAATCTGCGCTAGATGCAATGCTAACTCTTGCAATAGTTCAATGGCATGGCCAGATGGAGAACACCATTGCCCAAGTCGAGTCCGTTATCCATTACCGTCGTACCCACACCGATATTATTGGCGGCACAAATGAGACATTATCCATACTTGGGATTGGCTATGCCATTCTATTCATAGTCTTACACCTTGGTTCTGAGGGTTCGTTGCGGAAATTGCTTTTCTGTGCCGTTGCCCTCCTAGTCCTTAATTTTCTTTCAAACTGTCATCTTGAAAAGGCTCGTAGGTGGTTGCGCGCACGCATGAATAGGATATATTCCAAGCTCTTCAAGAGCAAGGGCATGCTTACAAGTTTAGAGGGTAGCGCTCGCTCGTTTGGTGAAACTCTACTTTAGTTAATTGTTAGGATGCATGCAACTTGGGAGGGAAAAGAAAAACAGCTGTCACCCTTTGAAAAGGGCTGTTTAAGATACAGCGCTATTGTTTATGCCACAAAGGCAGGCTGCAACAAAGGCATTGCAATTAGGATTATTGATTATATAGCGCGCAAATCCCAGCTTTATAATTGAACTAAAACGCCTTGAATCTCAGTTCACTCATCTCAAACACGAATTTGCGTGGAACTGCGAAATTAATACAAGTTAGCTCATCCATTCCGCTACACAATTTTATCAAGATGTCTGAGCAAACTCCCGCAACACAAATCCCGAGGGGATTAAATGTGTGTTCAATCCAATCAAAGAGAACCCAGCTGCAGCTGAGAGATTAGTACGCACAATTTCAAACATAACCAAATAATGTTGATCTTGTGGCGCTGAGTTAGCACCGCTTTACGGGCTCGGTCCCAACTCGAGCCAGGACCCCTAGCCCGAGCTAGAGCCCAGTCAGTATTCATGAGCCCTCAAATTACAGAGCCCCTTCGAGAATTTCTTCATTGCTATGTCAAAGATCAATGGGATCTCCCTATGGCAAGTTGGGATGCCACTTTGAACTTGGTAAGAGGTCATAGTGAAGACGAGCTATGGACCCGTAACCTGCACCCCCTAGTTCCCAACTCCGGTACCCCGAACAGCATTATGCTCGATTCATAATTCGCGTCTTAGATGGTTAGATAGCCCCTTCAGTACAGAAGGGGTTAGATGCTCCAATGGCTACGTGACGGTATGCGTCTTTCTCGGGCGATGATGTGTCGTGGATATTGTTCCACGTCTCATGTGCTTTCAGCTGAAGCGCATGGTTAAATAAACACCATGCCCCATGAAAACCGTCGTCGCGTATTACTTCCACAATTTCTTTAGAAATGTCTCGAGGCTTGTCTCGGCGAGGAACGGAATTGGCGAGGTAAGTCCTACAAACATAGAGCAGTAGGCGACGACTGCTGTCTAGGATCGTAAATTTCATTGTCTTCTCCTATGTCTTGGGCTTTGTAATGAAATACGGAATTAATTAAAAGTATACATTATTAATAGCAAATCTACTGATTACGTTCCTGAATTTGACTATTCTGAATTGTGACCTCTTTGATTTCAAAATTACTTCGTACTAACAGTATGTATTCTCAATAACTATCCAATAGCAATCGTATCAGCCTCATCGCTTGTTTAGGCGGCCGTTATCTAATCAATTGCAGCATCGAACACCCAGTACCAAACCATTTGCTGACTCATCATAGGGGTAAAGGGGTTGGACAGATTTTGCCACCCTTGACGCCTAGTTTTCTGGACGCTAGTTTTGCGATCCGTTAATGAATATACACACTGATTGACGCAAGCACGATTGTTAGCGCAAGCAAAGCGACTGGAATGACGGGTCGACTATAGCGTGACTGAACCAGGTTTGTGTTACCTTCAAGCAAAGTATAGATACATTGATGTGTACGCAAATATAATGATTATAAGGCAATCCACTATATGTTTTGCATAGACTTCATTCGGTTTGCACGCATTATGATGAGAAGCAAGCATTGCTGGTAGGAGAGGTTGTTTGACTTATTTGGCGTTGATCTATCAGTCAATCTTGTATATATACAGCTTCTCTAAAATAATGCAATGACCATGTACAATCCCCATGTGAATGAGACGCTAGTAGGCCTCCTACCGATTTGGTTGTCACTTAAATTAGCATAAGCCACTCGTTATCAAGCTTGTGCACTCAAAAAATCCATGATCTTTCCTTCAACGTGAGACCAGTAGGTGTCTGACCCTTGGAGTTGATACTGTTGAAAATTTGGCGGGATGACAATGATAATCAAGTGACGAGCAAAATCGAAGCCTCGATTTCATAGCTTTCAGAGAGCGGACACCTGTGGGCTTAGGATGGGTTGGACATGCTCATTGACGGGGCTACCTAAACACCAAAACTAGTATCGTGAACCGATTTCTCACATCGAAGCCGGCGTCGCCCCGCATTATCACCATTCTTCGGATTATCTTTATTCGAGGCGGTTCGCTCTGGCATGGCCCATGCACACTGAGGACACGCTGCCAAGCAACTATCGACACCCACCCCCCAACGTATTCTGGCGATACCTCAGGTGTTGGAATATACCCTCAACCTTTTGGTTGCCCCCGTGACCTTCTATCGCTCCAGGGCAACGCCCCGCAATCCCTGACTATATATTCTCTCCTCACACCTGCTTTTCCTTTCCTCCGTTCTTTCTGCAAGTCAGTTTCCTCTGCAACTGATCTAAAACAAACTACTTCACACGATTACAGCTCCCTTCCCAGAACCCTCATTTCAGCCACTGCTTCTGGTAAGTACCTTTCACTCCTACAACTTCACCTCCCCCACCTTCACTCCCACACCTTTACCCTACATCTTCACTCCCAACTGTCATTCCTACACCTTCATTCTTATACCTTTGCTCCCACACTTTTCATCACCGCTAATATCATCTAGTGACGGCCTTCATTCGAAGGTTAGCGTGCGCTCCGTAGTGGTTTTAGACTCTGCATTTTGCAGGGCTAAGATTGGCCAAATAGTCGGCTTGATCTTTGCACTGCCCAAAGACCAAGGACGCTTTTCAGCGTTCCCAAGCATCCTGGGATCTTGGGACAGTTCTATCTAGCCTTGCTCATCTCCGTACCGATCGGAGATAAGTGACACTACACAGAACAAACCCAAAACAGCCTGGGATCTTTGCGGATCTATTCGTTCAGAAAGATGTCTGCCAATGCGACTCTTCGGACGTCTAGTGAACACTTCACCAACCCTACAAACCCCTCCAGCACCAGCAGCTCGCGATCGCCAGACAGCGGTGCCGTAGCTGTCTTCAGCGAGGCAAGACCTCTGTGAAGCGATGCCTACAGTCACTAAAGCATCGCGCGAACAAAGATTCGCATCCAGAGAAGTCTTTCCCTGTCTCGGCCGCAGCTGCTGGCGCCATTGCTAGCGATCCCAGTACGGTGCCCGACTTCTCGGAGTTGAAAGGCGTCGAACTGGGAAAGCTCAATGGGGGTTTTCTTATGGGGTTGGAGAGGTGCTAAGGTGCCTCGCGAAGTGTTTCTGCTGTCTTCTGTGTGGTAGTGTTGGTTGCGTGGGCTGCATCATTGGTAGCGCGGTGAACTGTCTATGTTGCCCCGTTACCTGTGTAGTCAAGACGCTAGTGGTGATGGACTAATACTTTGTATTTTCTCCACACACTAAAAAGCCAACTCAAACACATAAAAGCTAGCCATTGTGCTATCCAAAAAGTAAGTGAAATACCCCCCCCCGATTTATCTCAAATGCTAACAGGTCCATGCCCCAGTGACTTGCTGATATTTGCCATGGCCTCGAGATTAACGGTTGCTATGACGCGGGGGAGTTTGGGAGAATGAGAAAGATTCACGTTCAAAGTGGCAGTGCTCGGCTTTCCCTATGATTAGCTCTACTGACTGGGAACGGGAATTGGGAGTTCTATACATAGCTTCATAATCGTAGGGCTGGCAAGATGAAGCCATGCTTATTAATATATGCTCCGTACAGACTATCTTGCTTTATCGTGTGAATGTGACAATTGCCTACGCAATCTCTGAGACGAACTTTGCAAGGGTAGTGTCAGGGACCTCGTAGTATGGGGTAGGTCATCTATACTTGTTGTTGCGCGAAGGTCTCCAAACCACCTCCGTAGGCGTAACTAGGCTATATACAGATGATCTCTTTGTTCCTAAAGTACTGTGGCCTTGTGGTAGTGTGGCTGGGGTAATGTGGCGTGACTTCATGACAGGTAGGGTGTAAACATCTGTTCTTAAACGGAGGATCAGTGAAGTCATCTCCGTGGGCTCTATGTGACTACTTGACTATATACAGAGAGTCGCTTTGTTCCGGTTGGATCCGTGTGCCTAGATCCCTGTTTCCTGGCAATCTCCGTGATTAGAACTGAAGATTGTCTCTTCTCACTTTTATTCATATTGTTTGTAAACGTAAACGTAAATAAGATATGAGCACACATTTGCCTACGTAGTAGCTTCTAGGCTGTTTGCGATAAATCAACTAAATACTTTGATTGCTACTTTAGAGATATTAGTAATTCGTTCTCTAGCTTATCCACGAAATATAAAGAAGCTACGCTGGAATCAGATTTAAGTTCTTCCTTTCTTGTTATATTATAGTACGTGAATGCCCGAATATATTATTGCCAGGGAATGCCATAGACCTCGCAGGGGTAGGGTGTAGACATCTGTTGTTGCATGGAGAACTAGTGAAGTTATCTCCGTGGGCTCTATGTGACTACATGACTATATACAGAGAGTCTCTTTGTCTGGTCTAATCTGTTTGTCTAGATGTCTAGTTCCATATTCCTGGCAGGGACCCTGTGATATATGGGGAAGGCCATCTATACCTGTTGTTGCGCGGAGCCCTACCAAGCAGCCCGCGAGCATCGCCGCGGCAACCATTTTTGCTTAGAGCCTGCCTCCCTCCCTATAAAGAGGCCTCACCCTAATTATTTCTTTTCCTTCCCTCCATTCCTTCTACATCTCAGTTTCTTCACAACTGATCAGCAGAAAAAAACTGCAACGCCAGAGTATCCGCCACTTTCCAGAAAATCCTCTTTAGCTGCAGCCTCATGTACGTAATTTTAACTCGCCCTGTTTCCCATCACTTCTAACATCATCTAGTAATAGCGCTCGCTACTTAGTGGTCTCACACTCGTGCTCGGGTCTGAGATTGGTTGTAAAGCCTTGCTTGCTTGGTACTATCCCAAGTCAAGTAACACTAAACCCCAAAACAAAATCTGGGATTTCGTATTTTTCTATTTGCGGAAGATGTCTGCCTCAGCGACTCTTCGGCCGTCTGGTGTTCAGTCCACAGGTCCTTCCAACGCCAGCATGACCGGTTCGCGATCTGCAAAGCAGCGCTGCCGGGATTGCCTGAAGCGATGCAAGGTCTCTGTGACGAAGCGCCTTCACTCCTCCAAACGAAGTGAGATGAAAGCCATGCAGGACACGGACCTCGATAACTCGCCAGATAAGACACCATCAAGAGCTTTTTTGGAGGCAATCGCGAGCGATCCTGCTACAGTTCCTAACTTTTCGGAGTTAGATGGAAAGCTAGGAGAACTCGAGGATGGCTGGCTCGATGTAGTTGTCGACGAGTTAAAGAGTGTTGCGAGTTGTATGTGCTGCCTCCTTTGCGGCAGTGTTGGTTGCGTCTGCGGCGCTATTGCTGCGATTATCAACTGCCTTTGCTGCCCTGTTGCAGTTTGTGGCGGCGTGATTGTCGCATTGGCGACCGACGGACAGGGAAAACGTCAGCCTTCTGACCTCTAAGAAGTAAGTAAAGTACCTCATTCCTGATTGATGTCAAAGTCTAATAGCTGCGTGCTCCAGTGACTCGCTACCAAGCACCATAGCTATAAGGCTATTTTGTGCTTGACGTTGGCTAGAGTGTATTTCTGCTACCTCCGTGATGGCTATCACGTTGAGGAATTTATAGGGAATAGGAATTGGGCTTTCTGTATACATGTTTATAGATGCAAGACTGGCAAGATAGAGCCGCTGCAGATTAATACATGCTTTGTACAGACTATTTCGCTTTATCGTGTGAATGTGATATGAATGTGACAAGTATCTAGGTAGTCTCCGTGATATAAACTACAGATTCCTCTTCTATTAGAATTATCTCTCTTGAAATAAAACTAAGGAAACATATACCACGACTTGGATCTCTAATCTTGTCTGGATATTATAACGTAACGATAACCCCGCCCCATGAGTAGAGCTGGAAGTTATATAGCTCACCACATATAAATTTCACGTCTGGAGCCGAGAGGACGTCATCGTACCAAATGGCAACGCTCACCCCTGTCCGACGTTCTAATATCTCGCACCAAATCCTCCACGGGACAGGAAAGTCTTGTTGAAACTTAAGATGTACCAGAACCCTAATCAAGTCACATCAATGGAGACATCAACGAGATACAAGCAAACATATGCGTACTCAATGACTTCCAGGTTATCTACGCTATTCTAGCTAAATACTTCTCAAGGAGCTGGCTTGGATTGGAGTCGAATTTAGCTATTCTAATCACGATGCGAACTGACTACTCGAGCTCTGACTCATATCGCTCTTTCCGTTGGGCTATATCTAGCTGAATTTACAGTACCGCCCCCTTTTCTTGCTTAGACCATATGTCCCATCTAAAATAATCCTCACCTGTCATGAAGCCACAATATTCAAGCCACAGTATTGCAAAGCCACAGTACTACGAAACAAAGAGATTCATCTGTATATAGCCCGGTTACGTCTACGAAGGTAGATTTAGAAACCTTTGCGCACAACAAGTATAGATAACCTACCCCATATATCACAGGATCCCTGATATCACCATTGCTAGTTCAAGATGATAACTTCATTGCGCCGCATCGCCAAGGGCCAGAACTCCTCAAATATATACGCAACCCAAGGCGCGACGAAACGCCCATGTGCCCCAACTGCACTCGTTTGTCGTTCGTGTCATCTTTTATCAGGCACAAGGCGTCTATCCATATGTATGTGGGCCCTAGCCTAGAACAACAGCTATCGCATCACTGATAGTCTGGGTATCACGTAGAGCCCCTGTCTTTTCCAGTGCGACGTGATTGTTCTTCTCCAGACAAAACTTCTGTGGCCCGCCCTAAACATAGCTCAATGCTGCATAGCGAAATGATCGGAGCTCGCGACTTCTAATTTCAACAACTTTCTTATCTTGCACGTCAATCAGCTGAAATAAGCTGAGTGGCCTGTTTTTAAGACAGGGTCAACATGAGTAAGTATTTGCGCCGAGCTGAATACCCACTGATCAGCCTTAAAAATTAGATATTGGACTTGTCATGAGAAGTCAAACAGTCTTCGAGCCATTTTTTGGCTAGTTCGAAATCCAAATCTCTCGTAATGGATCTTCCATTGAAAGGGGTTGTTGACTCCGGGCAGCCATTATTCTGGTCACTGACTTGGAATATGCCAAGGCAAACCCCCAAGGGCTTTGAAAAACCCCGACGACCATTTGTATTTGCAGCTAGCCCATAGGAATAAGACCCAGCTTTGTCAAGTCTTCACCGTATGGGGGAATTATCCAAAGTAAAGATAAGCGATAAACTGGATAAGAGCTGCGGCCATCCCATTTTACGCCTGCTCGCGGATGCAAGGTTGCCTTTTCATCCATTTTGCGATACATATAGCCCTATCGCGATCTTGGGGGGTCCACGTAGCCGTAATCCGTGGATGTTGAATCAGAACTTCGCATATCGCCTTACAAAGTGGAAATTCTTGCTCATGATCTATACGTGTCTGAAGACCAAGGCTCCATTGAGGGAGCGTTTGCCGCCTGGTTCATACTCAACATCGTTTTCTTTAAATGGGTAACAGTCTGATGCTGCGCAACCGTCGTTCAAGTCCCCTAGCTCCTTTCTCGTAGGGAGTCGAAGGATCGAGAAGTCAATGTTCGAGCAATGCACACTATCATGATACAGAACTGCACACCATACCACAACACTACAAAAGTAGAACGTTGTCAAGTCGAGCACTTGACTGCTTGCAGTTAACTATACGTATACTGGACTCGTGACACACACAAAGTAGTTCTTGGCTTTCCATGGCGTCTACGCTTCCTGTGCAGCATAGCTATCAGCTAAAGATAGGACAGGGCTGTTGACGATCGAAACCCCGAAGCTATGATGTAGCAGCGCCCCAACTGCGACAGCTTACACCCCAAACGGCAACGATCCGAGGGTGGTCGGGTGCGGCGGAATCAATGGAATGATCGTACCGCACCGCCATGATGAGCAATCAGTCAGCATTGCTTGGTGTTTGGTCCTTATCCCATATATCAGCGAGAATAAAACTGCCGTCAGTATCATAGAATAGTATTATACCCACACCGCAAGAACTTCGTGAATATGACCCGTTCTTATCTGCCGGAAGTTTTCCGCCTTCAAGACTTACGTAGCCCATGCCCGGGCTATACGAATCATCGTATTTCTAGCGGCCCGACCTAATATCCGCCATAAACAATGCGTGAGCGCCAAGGTGTGACCTGTTGTTTCGTATTGCTGGCTGATATTACTATCCCGGGAGAATTCGATGTTCTGCTAAATTGGTGGTTCCGTGTCCAATCTGTCCAATCAAGGGTCGGGTTCGCCCCGTATTTAGCCCAAACTGGATTCCCTCGTGGTTCTCATATCCTTCCGGCACTTATTAATTCTCCTTATTGCCCGTCAAAACAAGCACGATCAGCGTCGTGAGCCAATCACACCTGACCCAATTCAATCGCCCAAGGTGAGGCTTCAACTCCCGAAGTAAGCCTTATCCACTTGTTTTGCTTCATATTAAGTTGTTAGGTAAGGTTAAGGATGTGAGCAGGTTACTCCGCGTGTCCACCGCATGCCGTTCCCCAGATTCTGACCCGTCATACATTGCCGTCTTGCCGTGGCAACATGAAAAAAACTTTCTTGGCGTATAAGGAGACGGTTGCCTCCCCATCACCAATAAATCTATGATACATCTCAAAGATTTGATACCAAGTCCTTATTTCCTTAGGACTGCTAAAGAAGCCGTTGCGCTGACGAGATGATTTTTGCCAAGCGGGTTCTGTCGTACGCCCTGCTGGCCGTGTCCTTCCAAGGGCTGGCTCAGGGACAGACCTACAGCCAAGATGACATTATCTCTGGCAAAGCTCTTCAAGAGATAGGCAAGACCGCCTACGATACCGCATTGAAGCGCCTTGAAGGATCGACGGGGAACTGTACGAAGGACACCGTTCACGTACGCAAAGAATGGTGGGTGAGATGCGATTGGTCGTTATGAGATCAGAATGCTCATCATTGGTAATAGGAGAAAGATACCCGGTCCCGAGAGGACAGCTTTCGTGAAGGCTGTCGAGTGCCTTATGGAACAGCCGAACGTTTATCCGAACGTCACTGGTCCTAAGTAGGTAGTCGACCTCTGCCCATCATATTGACCCTGCATCAATCTGACGATACTTTCTTGCCCAGATCAATGTTTGATAGTTTCGGTGTGCTTCACTACCATCTCACGCCATACGTTCATAATTCTGTAAGTAAATTGGTAAAGCAACTGCAATATCAATATTAATGTAACCCAAGGCCTATTTTCTCCTCTTTCACCGCCTCTACATCTGGACATACGAGCAGAAGCTGCGAGATATGTGTGGCTACCAAGGAACATTTCCATACTGGGAGTGGGGTCTTGACGCCGGCGGTGTCGAGAAGTCGCCGCTCTTTGATGGCTCCGAGACCTCCATGGGCTCGAACGGCGCTAAAGTGAACAACACAGGAGGTGGTGGAGGCGGCGGCTTCCCAGGCGGTGGGTTTTTTGGTGGTGGCTCGGGTGGTGGTTGCGTGACAACCGGGCCGTTTAAGAACTACACGGTTAATTTCGGACCTAACACGGCTCGTGATCCTCTCGCGTACAACCCGCGATGCCTAAAGCGCGATCTGAATACCCCGATATGCGCTACCTATGCCTCTATCAAGAACACCACGGAGACGATTCTTGAAGGAGTAAATATCGAAAGCTTCCAGTCGAATATTCAAGGAGATTTCCGTTACCCTGCGGCACGAAAATGGGCATTTGCCGTACATGGAGGTGGCCATTTCACGATTGGTAAGCTGTCCTTTGCCCTTGCCATCGGACCTAAATGATCGAGCAAGAGAATGCTAACGATGTTTTAAAGCCGGTGACCCTGGTGGTGATTTCTACTTCTCGCCTCTCGAGCCCGTCTTCTACCTTCACCACGGTCAGATAGATAGAATGTATTTCATTTGGCAAAATCTCGATTGGGAGAATCGACAGGTAAGCTCGCTACTTGACACGTCCTGAATCTTGGTTAACCTGAAGCAGACTATGGCCGGCACCATCACCATGATGAACCAGCCTCCCAGTCGAAACGGCACGCTCGACGATGTGTTGGATATCAGCCCGGTCGGAACGTCTTTCAAATACCGCGAACTTCTCGACACAGTCGGAGACTCACCTTTCTGCTTCGTCTACGAATAAGCTCTTTTCTTTTCGGTACACCCAATGCCTCCTGGAACGCTCAGTACTGCTAGGTATGCAGTTGGGTTATTTTAGTATTATTCCAGCGTTGGGTGCGATGATTGTCTTTCCTTCAAAACTATGTATTGCGCATAGAGAAGTGTGAATACAGTTCAAGTATGTGCTTCACGTTTCGATGGGTAATTACTAGACCGGCAGTTTGATGGATGAGCTTCATAGTGAGTCACTTATCCTGACGTCACGTGTAGTCGCAAAGAGATGGGACCAGGTAGAAATGAGGCTCAAATAAAGTTGCATGAACGCCAATTTTTTCCACTGGGGGTTTGCCCTTCGACCAAAACTAAAATTTGGGATATCGTATCATTGGTCACGTAGAGGTAAGTCGGTACTTAAGTAAGCAGTAGGCCTTGTGATACTGCACGGTGTCAGAAATCTAGGTAGTTTCCAGCCAGCACCTCCCCAGTTCCAGATAGCAGCTTCCAGTCGGGAAGCCCAGAGCATCTAGGCGTAGAACTACAAACAATGCAGTTAGCTCCCCTCATTCACCGCGCGCAGTGAATACCACCCATAGAGGTGAATGAAGAACCATGTGCCTAGAGCCCTGACCAAGCTTTATAAATAATCCTACAACATCCAAGTTTCCTTTACTTATTCTCATCGGATTCCAAAACCAAAAATTCATCCTCAGCTCGAGCGAATCATAGTCTAAAAACTCATTACAATGCCAAACTATAAGACGAATATCTCCCTCTCTCTCCTGAGCCTCACCATCCCGTTGGCGAGCGCCCTGCCATCAGGTCACGATGCCCCCAACAGCGTCGCCGGCACGGTCACAGATCTCAGAGGAGCACAGAGCACATCATTCACTACCCCACACGAAATCAAGATGCATAAAAGAAACCTATTTGAGCACACCCCTGAAGAGATCCAGACCGGCAATTTTTTCAAAAGAGACCAGGATCATGGCACCGCGGACAAGAACCAAGATAACTCGGACGAGATGCGTCCATCTCTAGACGAACATCCGACAATGCAAAGTACTACAAGGAAGGCGGAGGCGTTCGTGGGCACAAGCGGCAGCAGCAACGGCAGTAGCAGTGAAAATGGCGGCGACCGTGGCAGTTCGCATTCTTCACGAGTTCATCAGGCATCACTTATGATGAGGATGGCAATGCTATAACGTACCTCTCGGCTCCGGGGACCAATTTACATGCCTTTCGGAGGCATCTACGACGTGCCAAGCCCGGCGAGCGTGCTCGATACGTATATCGTCATGAAGCGAGCAATGGTGTTCTCGGTCGCGACGACCCTGGCTGTGTACTGGATATTGTAGTTGTATGATCGATTGTACTGGAAGGTAGAATGGGCTGACAGGGAATGACTGATGGAGGCTCATATGGACGAATATAGGAGTTCTCAATGGAAGCAACACGCTGCTGCACTTCATGAATGAAGCCGATAATTTGGGCTTACGTATAGTATTTTAAAATAGGCACTGCACAATTCTGGTCTATGAAGGATGAGATGTATCCTATGATTAAAAATACATTATAAGACACACGTGGCTGGCGTAGATGTGATATACATGTTAAGGTCTGTGATTGGGTATCTAGCTTTTTACAGTTGAGTTACATGGTTTACCATTCAGCAACCTCACCAGGCTTGGGCGTTGAACTCGATGACTTTGTCGCAGTTAAGCAGACATTGTGGGTCCAGGGCTTGTTTAATCTTTTGACAAAGAGCATCTCGTTAGCAAAATGCTGGGGTATGAGGTCTAAGCAACCAACCTTTCTCATCAAGTCCACAGTAGTCTCACCGAGCTCGTGCGGGAGGTAGTCGCGCTTGACTAGACCGACACCGTGTTCGCCCTAATTGATGATGAACAAATGGGTCTAGAGGCCTAACATAGGGGCACTTACAGTCACAGTCCCCTCTAACTCAACGCTCTCTTGACCATGCGATGCACCAATTCTTCGCGTCATGTCGCTGTTGTTCATTGGATAAAAGAATGACTAGTGAGTGCGGTTAGTATGTTGACTAGGCAAGATTGTAGAATGCACGTACTGTGGAAGTTTCCGTCCGACGTGGCCGACAATAGTGCCGTACATTCCGCTCTTCTTCATATCATCTTGGTCTCTTCAATGAGCTGGGGCATTCTACTCATTGGAACTGCCACGTCCAGTCCAGACCTTATCCCGGGCTTCGCAACCGCCATCGTGCTCCAAAGCGCCTCTTTACGGGCACTCCAAAGCTCGGCTTGCTCTTGTTGAGATTTGGCAAATTCAAATCCAACGCTACCAGATTGCTTTGCGAGGTCTTTCACAATGCTTATCTGCTTTTGACACACGTTCGGTCCAGAAAACTTGAAGAAGAGGGTGGGCGCTTCTTTCCAGTCTTTGATGTCATACAGCTAAATTGATACATCTCATTTGCTCATCATCCAGGATTTCAACTGCGGCAACCGGTATGCCTGAACAACCTTGGAAACGCAGTCAGCTGCCTGTCGGATTGTACCAAAGCTGCAGCCACACTGGTGTTAGCGGGTTTGCTTGTGAGCTTCAGAGTGGCTCGGTGACCAGACCAGAGTCCCCTCGCTTCCGATGAAGAGCTTGGTTAGGTCGTAACCCGCAGAGCTCTTTCGTGGGCGTTGCCTCGTCTTAATTACAGTTCCGTCGCTAGGACGACGGTGAGAGAAAGGACCCATTCTCGCATGGTGCCGTATCGATAAGCATTCGTGCCGCTGCATCCAGTTCCAATCATGCCACCGATTTGAGCACCTGGACCCGGATCCGGGGGGAAGAGGGTTATCCTTGCTGAGCTCCTCGTCAAAAGCTCCCAGCCAACTGCGGGTGCACCAAACGTCCAAACCTCCTTGTGTAGACTGATGATCTTGTCCATTCTTCTAAAGTCGACACAGATGCCTCCTCTCGTGGGGGTGAAGTGTCCCTCCAGGCTAGTGCCTCCGCTATACCCGACCACAGGTATGCGTCGCATGTGGCATATCTTCATTATCTTGCTAACATCTTCGGTGGAGCCGGGGTAGACGACCGATGAACGGTTTCTGCGATTCCTCATTTCGGTAGCTCGACCAGTCCGAATTTGCATGCATGTGCAAATCATCTTCGACGGTGCTAACGTTCTCTTTGCCACGATGGAGGCGAAATCAGACCACGCTGCTTCCAGTTTGCTTTGTCGTTGTTGTGTTTGAGCTCTCGAGTTAGGGCAGCGGGAGGGTCGAGGCGGGGTCTAAGTCGCGAGGCGCTTTCGTACCCAGGTAGTAGGAGAAACCGGCAGCGAAGATAATGGCTAACATGGCCCATGATTAGCCTCATTTCAGAATGGGAGACAGCCACCAGCGAAAGGACAAGTACCAAAAGTTGTAGCCATCTTCTTGAGCCTGCTGACTCCAGCTTTGTTGGCAAACTTTTCCCGCTCTGCCTTTTCTCGAGCGATACGGGAAGTGATGCTTTCCAATATCTGACCTTGGAAGGATGGTTCAACGATTCTTTCCTATCCTTCTTGTCTGAGTAGGCCCGCAGAGCTTGATTTCTTGCGACGCATCGTAACGCGGTTCGACGGGAGCTCTGGATGCGGGGTGAGAAGCCTGCCCGGGCGAGACGAGTCGTGAGAGCGGACATGTTTGGGTGTTATTGCCTACAAGAAGCACGGGCGAAGCCACATGCGAGATCATGCTGGTCCCGAGGGCGTGTGATTGTTTTCCCTCGAATAACCAACCACGCTCGAGCGGGGAGATGCAGGTCGGGGGAGCTTGAAGCTGTCTAAGACCTCGGATTTATAGTGTTTCGTGATGCGATAACGATAGCTTCAGTCGAAGTACCTAGGTACCTACCTCATCTTTCTAGAATATTGAAGTCGATAGCATTAACCCATGTAGGTAATGTAACGGGTCATGAGCCATTAGGTGCATAACTTGCTAACTAATTTAATAGTGGAGCTCGACATTGGACGGGATTCTGCACACAGAGGCGCTCGCATTGCATTTGTGACACAATATGATGCATGAATCTGATGCATGAATCGACATCCTACAAATTGCAGGTGGCCAATCTGAAGTTCCAAAGTCATACAACATTCTGCACTATGGTTTTTGCTAGCTTGTTTAATTGTATCCTCCCAATTCCACAAAATGTATGCTCATGGCAGAAAAGGTATGATTATTAAAATTAGAGAATAAGAAGTGTAGAAAATGTGTGTTAGAGAAAATAGAGATCCTTTCTTTATATATGGGCGAGATACTATGTATCTATAATTATCTTATTTAGTAAAGGAAAGTAGTATATATTTTACTATAATATAATTTATTTTAGGGCTACTAATAAAGTAAATATATTTTGCTTTTTAGTTATTTTTAGGGCAAAAAAAACTGCTTTTAGCAATAAATTCTAATTATATAATATACTAAAAATAAAATAAAACTAGATTTTTTATATCTTTATTATATTAATAATATATAAATTAATTGTTTAAACTTTTGCGTATTTAACTATTAGAAAATTATAAAAATAATTAAAGGAAAAAAAAAAAATTTCTTAAATAGTTCTTTTTATAGATCTTAAAGTAGTCCGAACTATAATATTAATTAAAAACGAAAAAATTTATTTTTTTATAAATAGTTTTAATATTTTAATTATATTTAATTTTTTTTTATATAAATAAATTATAAATAGTTCGAATATAATATTAAAAATAGCTTATTATTCGGTAAAAAGTTTAATTTATATATAAGCTATTAGTATAATCGTTTAAAGCGATTTTTAATATAACTTGTTTTTTTTTTTTAATAAAATAAATATAATTTATAACGTTTAAAATAAACTAACGTAAACCGGAAAAAAAACTAAAACAGTTTAAACAAAAAGCTAAACAAAAAGTTTAATAAATATAGTTTAAATTAATAATATAGTTAATTAAACCGTTTAAAAATATATAAAAATAAAAAACATTAAAAGTTATAATAGTTTTTAATAATTTAAAAAGTTTATAAAAAAATCTAAAATTAAATAAAATTTAATATTAAAAGCTATACTAATAAATAAAGTTAGAAATAAATATTAAAAACTAAATTAAAAATTATTTAATTATTAAATTTCTAAAAGTATTAAAAATAATATAATAAAATATTAAAAATAAAATTAAAACTAAAACTAAAAGCAAAATTAAAATAATATTAAAAATAGTAAAAGCTATTAAAAAAAGTTCCGGTAGTTAAAAAAAGTTAATAAGTTATAGCTTTAATAATATATAAATTAAATAAAGTTTTAATATATTAAACTTATAAACTAAATAAATATTGTTTATATTTTTTATTAAATAATTTTTTTTATAAAACTAATAATTATAAAATAATATAATAGTTAATTTATTATAATTAACTTTTTTAAATAAATATAATATTTTTTTTAATATATTTTTTAAAAATGCTATAGTTTATTTTTTCTTTTTTAAATTATTATAATAAAAAAAAGTTAATTAAGTTCGCTAAATATATAATATTTTTATAATTTGTAATAAAATACGTTAGCTTTTTTATCCTTAAAAGTAATTAGTTAATAATTATTATAAACTATTTTATTTTTATTATATCCGTTAAATTTAAAATCTAAATATCTTTTATTTTAATTTTTATAACGTTTAAAAAATTTAGTTTTTCTAATAGTATAAAGTTGCTTTTTTTAGTAAGTTTAATAAAAAGGTTTATAAAAAGGTTCGGGAGGAAAAAAGTAAAATTATATATTTTAAATAAAAAAGAACTATAAAAAAAAGAAAAGTTTTTTTAACTATAAAACATTTAGCAAGCTATTAAATAATAAGCAAAATAGTAAAGCTATTAAAATAAAAGTTTAATTAAATTTCCGGGTAAACTAATTTAAAACTTTTATAATAAATATATTAAAACAATAAAAAACATATTAATATTTAGTTTTATAAATTTTTTAAAATATAAAAAATAATATAGAAAGTTTTTAGCTAGCTATGCTCTAGCTTTTTAGCGAAATTAATTAACGCAAAAAAATCTAAAAAAAAAACGTTATAGCTTTTAAAATATTTACTATTTTATTTAAAAAATAAAAAAATTATAAAAATTCTATAAAAATATAAAAAAATATAATTATTTAACGTTATTTATAGCTTTAATAATAGTTTAAATAACTAATTATAAAATTTAATAGTTATAAGTTTTTTTTCGGATAAAAGCTTAAATATATATAAAAATTAATAAACTTAGCATTTTAAGTTCTATGATAGAGCCCCCAAGGGTCTGTGTTGCCAGTGGCTTCCCTGCGCGGAGCGCAGGGGAAGCCACTAGCAACACCTATAACTAGATAAACAGCTGGCATACTGCTAGTTAGAGAATTTATTATTAGATCTACTATGTAGATCTAATAATAAATTCTCTTTTTTAATTAAGCTTTATTTTATAACCTATAATATTTTTTTTAAAGTAGTGCTTTATTACGTAGTTTTATTATAAACACCAAATTATACTAAAAACTATTTGTTTTAAATCTTTTAAGGTCGAAAAATATTAATTTTCCCAGCGGCAATTAACGCGTATAATTTATACGTATCTGTTAATTAAAGCAAATTTGCGCCTTAGCGTTGATTTATTTTATATTTTTATTTTTACTCTTTGTAAAGCTTCTAAATAAGCTAATTATTTAGCTTTAAAAAAGCTTAATAAAGCATTTTTATATTTTAGATGTACTAGTTTTTGCGGCGTAGCTAAAATTATTATAAAGTTATAGACGTTGCGGATTCTTATTAATTAATTGTTCTAATATTTTAATTTTACTATAAAATTTTAAACATTCTAGTTTATTATAAAGTTTATAAATATATTAGTTTTATTATTAAAATATAATTATAATTATATATATTTTATTTTATTTTATTTATATATAATTATTTTGTTCCCAAGTTATTTTATAAATATATATAAAACGATAAATTATAAAATTAATATAATAATAGTTTTTTTTATATATTTGGTTATTTATTGAATTAAACGTTAAATTTATTATTAGAAAATTTTTTTAAAGTTTTTTTTTTTTAATTTTTAGCGTAATAATTGTTAGAATAAATATTATTATTATTAGTATAAGCTTTATTAAAGATATTTATAGATTATCCGATAATATAATTTAAAAAGTTGAAATAAAACAAGAAAAATAAAGTTAGCGTAAAAGTAACTAAAGCCGATATTGATATTGATAGAGCTTAATTAGCGATAATAAGTTAAGAACTTGTAGGGTTTTGTTTAAAAGACTAAATTAATAGCTAAGATTTAACGCCGAAACTATAAATATATTTTTAAAATAATAGTAAAGTAGTAATTTTAAGTAAAATTAAATTAAACTAAATGTAAAAAAGCTATAAAAAGATATTAAATAATTAATAATAAATTGATTTAATTATATAAATAAATTAAAATTTTAGCGCTTTTATAGAGTTTTAAAAAAATTAATATTATATTTTTGTTAATGTTTTATTTTTAACTATATTAGACTAGTGAGCTTTTTGCGGTATAGCGATTAATTTTAATAATATAGCTATAAGTAAAGAAAGAATAATAATAATTTTTGCTTTTATTTCTGAATACGATAGGTTAGCAATAATGCCTTTGCTCCTGCTTTTTTTTGTTGTCCTAAAAATAATATAGGAAATATGGGAATATATTTTTTAATTGAGATAGGCAATGGTAATAGTAATGGTAATGGTAGTAGAAACAGTAACGGTGGAGCGGGTAACCCTGATAATAATCTAGATTTATTAGTAGTAAAGCCAGCTTTAGTAGCTATAGCTATAGCGATAAACGTTATTGTTACGAAATTTTGTTTTAATTATATTTATAATAAAAAGTATTTATAAGATTAAACGTAAAAACATTAGAGTTTTAAACCTTAATTAGGATAATTTAGAAAATAAAGGAGTTATTGTAGATAGGAAAAATATTATTTATACGGATATATATATTTTTTTGACGTATTTAAACTATATGCGAGCTTAATAATATAGAATTATTAAATAATAGCTAAATTTTAAAACTATTTGATTATTTTTTGTAGGTTCTGCTTTTTTATAATAGAACGATAAAGTTAAGCTTATTAATTATTATATTTAGCAGAAAATAAGCTTAAGCTTAGTATTTAAAAAGCTAGAAAAACGTTTTAAAATGCGCCCTAGGTACGCTATAAAAAAGTTTTTTAAAGGTAATTTTTTTTTATTCGATATAGCGTAGAATAAGAATATATTTATTTAATTTGTTTAATGTAAGCTATAATATATTTGCGGAAACAGAACTTTAGCATGAGATAATTCTAATTAGTAGGGTATTATAGAGAATATCCGCAATTAATAGGCCGAAGTGATTGTTGATTATATTTATTTATTAAAAAAAAAAATATATTAAATAAATATATAAAAAAGATCGATAAAACGCGCTACGGATTAGAATAAAAAGCAGAGTATAAATTTTTAACGTTAAATTTTTTACGACTATTTAAAAAATAGTAATAAAACTTTTAGAATTTACGTTTTAAATACGATAATTATAAATATTTTAATTATTATCGATTAAGAGGTAGATATTAATCTTATTATAAACGTTATTATTATTTTAATAGTAAGCGTAATAAATAATGTAATAACGATTGTAATAAAAATTGTAGCTATTATAAAGGAAGTAATAAAAAAGTGTTTATAAGGATAAAGAACGTAACGATAAAATAAAAAATGTAATAGTAGTTGTAACGGCAGTTGAGATTATAGCTGTAATTGTAACTATAGCTGCAACTGTAGCTGCGATTATAGCAGCGATTGTAAGCGTTATTACAATAAAAAACGTAATAGCTATTACGGCGTATATTAGGCTAATAATGTATGTTTAAATAGAGGAGAATCTAGGTATAATACTAACGGAGGATATTATAGCGGCGGTACTTTTATTATATACTTAGTTTAGTTTTTATTTATTATAAATATTATAAAAATATAAGTTATTTAATACTTTTGTTTTATATATATAGAAATATAAGCTATATATTTTATTAAAATATATAGCGCGTATTAATATTTTTTTACTTATTGTTTTTAAGCGACGTATATATAGATATTATATTTAAGTATTACTTTTACGAAATAAATTTTTCCGATATTTAAGCTAGTATAAATTAGCTAAAAAAGGTATAGTTAAAAAGCAAAGTATTTTTAATAATAATTTATTATTTATATAGGGTAAGTTAGATAAAATCTTTAAGTCGGAGATATTTATATTTAAGGCGCTAAATATAGACGCGTATATAAAGCTTTACGCTTAAGCTATATGTACTTTTGTTTTTGTACGCACGCTTTATTAACCGGTTAAAACGTGGAAGTGTATGCCGATTTAAATATAGGTAGGACTATAATTAGCGATAAATATTTTAATATGCTAGAGCATATAATAAAAAAACGTGAAGGCTAAATAATTATTATTGGAAATAAGCGTATAAAATAATGTATTAGGCTAAATTTAAGTTTTTTATTTAAAAAATTAATAGTAATAAACGGCCTAAAATTATAGAATATGAAAAAAAAGGTTAAGTTATAAATAAAAAATTATAACTAAGTATATTAATTAGTAACGACTTTTTTATTTTTATAAAGTTATTATTAATTATTTTAAAAGTATTATTATTTTTTATGATTTCGATGATTTTATTATTAATTTTAAAGTTTTGGTTCGTAGCTACAAGTATGTACGAAGAGTTATTAGTACGCGTACTATAATTATTATAGCTGGCGAAAGCGTATATTTATAGGTTAAATATAAACTATTATTTATTAACCGTAATTTTTGTTTTATAGTAGTATATAAAAATACAATAAATATTATAATAGACGTAAAAACTTTTAAAATTGTCCCAGTTATTAATACTGTAAGTACTTTAGTTAAAATAAGCAAAGGTATTAAACTAAGATAAATCCGCGAAAATTATAATAGTAACGTATATATTAGCTTATAGAAATTAGCTATAAAAACTTTAGCTATTGTAGCGGTTATTTTAGTAGTATTATTGGCTAAAATAGTTAGCTTGGGATTTCTAGCTATTTTAAATTTGTTTGTTGCTGTAAATACTAAATTCGATATAACGCTAATTATTATAGCTATTATAACTAATATAATATTAATAGAATTAATATTTATAGACAAACTAGCGAATTTTATAGTTGTTCTTATAGTAGCGCTTGGTAAAACTAGTAACTATACTACTAGTTTTACGTAAAAAATGGTATTTTTGCTTTTAGCTATTAATACTTGTAACGTTTAGTTTTTAAATATTTTTTTTATTAATGTGGTATATAACCTTATTATAAGCACTAGAACTACGCTGCTATTGGAAGAACTATATATATTAATACTAGAAAAGCTTTTTAAACCGAAGCTTTTAAAATATATTTTATTTTAGGCATTAAAAAGCTTATAAATTTTCCTGAAAATATAATTAATAATAATATTTATATTTATGCTAAAAAAGCTTTCGAAGCAGCTAAGTTTGCCGAAATTATTAAAGCTTACGATATTAAATAAATAAAAGTAAAATCGATATCTTTAAAGTAGAGCAGCTTAAGATTTTTTTTGTTAATAATTAGCAAAAATAAAACTAAATATAAAAGCTTATCCTTTTAATCGAAAAGATATAAAAGTTTTTAATAAAACTTATAATAGATTTTATAAAATAGGTCGTATAACTTAGATAAATAAAGCCATACTTTTTGCGTACTTTATATTTGTTACTTAGAGGAAGGTTTATAGCGTAGATAAAGGCTGAGTAGTCATTAATTTATAATAGTTTAATAAAGTTGCTATTCTTAATAGCTATCTTTTTTTTTTGTAGAATAAAATAATTAAAAACTTTTATAAAAAGGCCTACGTTATTTACGTTAACGCAACTGGTTTTTTTTATTAATTTCTAGTTTATTCTAACTATAAAAATAGGTTTATTATTAGTCCTTATAGTATAAAACAATCTAAGGTTGTATTAATAAAATATATAAATTCTCCTAGTTATATCTAAAAGTATATAAATAAGTCTTTTATTTTTATTTTTATTTTGTTGCTATTTTATCGATAATATTATCATTTTTCTGATATATTTAAGAAGTATATATAGTACTTAAATACTATTTTTAGCTTGTTTTAGTTAAAAAATATCGCTATATTATTAAAGAAATTTTTTATTAGTTACCTTTCTATTAAACTCTTTGGATTTTGTATTAATATTTTAAGAATATTTATTATTATTAAGCGTATATAAACGTTTAAATAGCTTATATTTCCTAAGAACTTTTAGGCTTTTAAGTAATATTTTAGCGCAAGTAAATTTTTCTACAACTTTTTCTTTTATTACGTATAATTAGCCGAACTTTTATAAAAACGTAAAATAGCTTTACTAGTTAAAAGTTATTAAGAAAAGAAAGTAGTAAATAGTAACCCGGGTTATTATAAGTATTACGTACGAACTATATTATAACCTTATACTAGCTAAAATAGCTTCTTTTAATGCTATTTAGGACGCTATTTATTCTAAAACCACGCTTTACTATTATAACCTAGATTATATCCTATATTTATAAGTTAATAGGTATCTCGAACGAAGTTTCGGTGTTATAATCTTTCACATTAAACCAGGTTTTAAATAAAAACCAGGCGAACCTATACCTTTTATATAAATATAACTAGTTATATATTTAAGTCAATACTTATTACAAGCTAAAACTAAGTACGGCCCTTCCGAACAAGAAATAACATATTTTATATAAACTATAAAAAGCTTTATATAATAATTTATTTAAATAAACACCGTATAATAGTCCTAATAGATTATTTAGCCACAAAAAGTATTATTAATTAAACTTTATTAAATACTTTTATTACTAATAAAACAAATAATCGGTTTATTAATTTATCCGTTTATCTATTGCAATATAGTTTCTAAGTTTTTTTATTTATTAAAACGTTTTAATTATATTCTAGATATGTTAAATCGACTTATTATAGTATAAAATACTATTAACCTAAAAAATAAGTTAAAGCGATTATAAAAACCTATAATGCTAAACTTTATATAAAATATGGTAGAATATACTGCGAAAATAATAATAGATAACGCGTTTAAACATAATTTCGAGCTAAGATATAAAGCAGACCTTTATTATAAGAAAATCCTGGACGAATTTTGCTAGGACTAATTTTATAAACTATATAATAATAAAAACGCTATTGTTTTTTCTAAAGCCAGGTACTTATTTTTTATCGCAAATAGTTTAATTTATAATAAATACGAAAAAGTTAAACGATTTTACGTTCCGCATATAATACGCGAATAAATATTATATATTATATACGATAAAAATATTACTTCGGACTTAACTAGATAATAAAAGCCTTAGAACTATATTCGATCTATAAAAAGTTGTAGTACGTTAAAAAATACTACAAATATTGTCTAAGATATAATATTAATTATAATAATAAACAAAAACTAATAAGTAGTTTACGTTTAATTAAACCCAAAATACGCTACTAATATAAATAATTATAATTAATTTTATTTTATTATTACTTTTAATTAAATTATAAAATATTTTATAGCAGCTAAAAGGTTTTAATATATACAATTATATAATAACAGTTTTTTATTATATATTTAAACGGACGTTTATAATCCCGGCAATATAAAATATATAGCCAAAAACTAAGCGATAGTTTTAATTAAACAATTATTCTTTAATAATTAGGGTATTTTTAAAAAAATTATCTCCGATCGCGATTATAAGTTTATTTCCGACTTTTAAAAAAGTATATAGAAAGCATTAAGTATTAAATTATTAATAACTACTATATTACCTATAAAAAAATAGTTTATCCAAAAAAAAAACTAAACGATTAAAATTATAATATACTTTTATAATTATATATACTTTAAGTCGAACTAGCTCGATATAGTTCCCGTTTTATAATAAAACTTTAACTCCGCGTTTTTATAAGCTATATAATTTATCCCGCACGAATAATTATTTAAATTTAAACTTCTTAGCCTTTTCGATATACTTATAAGCTAAGTAGATATACATAACTTTAAAAACGTAAAATTTTTACGTAACTACTTATAATAAAATACTAAGTTAGCTATAGATTTTATTGCTACTATAGCGAAAAAATACTTTAATAATAAGCACTAAATATTAGAATTTAAACTAAATAATAAAGTTTTCTTCCGCTTATATAACGGTTATTATTTACCCGGCAAGCTTTCTAAAAAATACTTATAGCAACATATTAAACTTTAAGTTATTAAACATAAGGTTAGCAACCTAGCTTATAAACTAGATTTCCTTAAATACTACTGTATATACCTTATTATTTCTATCGTATAGTTATAACTATACAAAAGTAATAAAAACTTTTTAAGCGAACAATATTATTACTAGGTCCTATCGAAGCCAACTAATACTCCGATAATAATAACGAAAGTAATATTTATAAAATCGAGGTTATATTTAAGCATTATTCTAACCAAAAAAAAGATAATTTTAACTATTTAATTAAATAGAAAAAATAAGGTTATAAGTATAACTGCTAATATTTAGCGCACTATTTTCAGCACTTGTAAAAACTTATTAATAAATACTGGGCTAAATATGGCCTCTGCTTTATACTGCTAAAAAGGAAGAAGTTTTTCGTAGAATTATTTATATTTGATTTTATGCTTAAAGCAACGGAGATAATAGCTAAACGTTTTTGTGGTAGATTACATAAGGTAATTTCTAATACTTTAATTTTAGAATCTAATTTTACGCTTAAAGTAACAAAAACGAAAGCTAAGCGTTCCTATAATAAGCTACGTAAAGTAATTATTAATGCCCTAACTCTGGAACTGATTCTAGCATTAATCTTTATCGTTATTCCTATTATTGCTAATACGCCCATGGATAGAATAGTAGAAGAGATGGAACAAGCTAAAGTATTACTTAATATTATATAAAAAGAACTATAATTATAATATAGCTTAGCTAAATCGATCTGCTAAAGTTAGCAGAGATTTTTTTATACCCCAGCATTTTAATAAAGCCCTTAAAAGGTCTGTATTACTAGTGGCTTCCCTGCGCGGAGCGCAAGGGGAAGCTACCTAGCAATACCTATAACTAAATAAACAGCTGGCATACTACTAGTTAGAAAATCTATTATTAGATCTATTACGTGGATCTAATAATAGATTCTCTTCCTTTAATTAAGCTTTACTTTACAACCTATAATATTCTTCTTATTCTAACTAAATTACTAAAAATAAATACTTAACAACTAAAAATAGCTATTTATTATAAATAAATTAAATATATATTTTTTAAAATTTATAAAAAAACAGGATTATTTAAAATAACGTAAACAATTTTATTATTTATATAAGCTTTAAATATTTTAACTAATTAAAAATAAAAAACAAAACTTTATTCTTTAAACTTAGCTATAATAAAAATATAATAATTATAAAAGTTTTTAAATAAAAAACTAAATCTGCTTTTTATTTCTTTTTAAAATATTTATAAACTAATAAATTAATTTTATAATAAACTTAAAATATAAAAAAATATTTTATTTATTTAAGCGTAATATAGTTATATTTAAAAAACTAAGTATATTTTAAAAATAAATCTGAAGTTAGAAAGTTATAAAAAGCTAAAATACGGTTAAATAAAAAAACGTTTAATAATAAAACTTATAGATTTTTTAAAAGTTTTAAAAAATAATATAAATATTTATTTCTTTAAAAAAAAAAAATAGCAAAAACTATTAAAAAAGCGGGCGAATAAATAATAAAAACTTTTTAAAATAATATAAACTAATATTTATTTAGATTTTTTTAAACATAAAAAAATAACCGAGGGTATTATAAATAGTTACTTTTTAAAAGCTTAAAAATATTAAAATAATATATAGCTATATAAAAAATTATTTATAGTTTAATAAAAAACTTATATATAAAATAGGTTTAAAATATAAACCTTTTTTAATTATTTTAATAATATTAAAGTTATAAAAAGTTTATATTATTTTATTAAAATTATTTTTAGTATTTTTTTTTAAAAATATATATATAAAAACAGTTTAAAAATTTAAACTAAAAAATAAAGCTTTTATAAAGTTAAAAATTAAAAAAAAACTATAAAATTTTTAACGAACGCTTTTAAAAACATACTTAATAATTTTAATAATTTAAGCAAAAAGGATAAAACAAATATAATAACTAAAAGTTCTAAAAAAAAATAAACTATTAAAATAGCAAAAGCAAAAAAAAAAAAATAAATAAATATTATAATTAATAACTTAATAATATAAAATATTTACGTATATTATTTAAATAGTTATTAATATAAAGTAAAAAAGTTTTAAAAAAAGTAATTAAAAACAAAAGTAATAATATATAAAAAAAAAGAAAAAAGAAAGTTTATATAAATTAATAAAAGAAAAAGTTTTTATATTTAAAGCAATTAAATATATATTTATGTTTTTTTTCTTTTTTAATAAACGTTAAATAAAAATATAAAAGAAAATATTAAGCTTTTTTACTTTTTATATTATTTAGCTTAAATATTTAAATATAAATATTATAATTTTTTTAACTGCTTAAGTAAATATATATATATTAAATTTATTATTTTAAATAAACTAAAAAAAAAAAAAAATTTTTAAATTAAATTAATAAATAAAATACTAAGCTTTTATACTTTTATAATTTTAATTAGCTATAGCTATTTTTAATATTAAATATTAATATTTTCTTAGTTTAATAATAGCTTATAAAAATCAGTTTTAAAAACTATTAAAATAAAAATTAAATAATTTTTACGGTAAGCTTGAAATAAAAATAACTTAGAATATTTTTATTTAAAAAACTTATATTAATTTTAAAAAAAATATAACCTAAAGTATAATTAAACTAGTTTATAGTTATAAAGCAATTTAATAAAGCTTAATATAATAATTTAAAGCTATAATATATTATTTATACCGAATAAAAACTTAATTTTAATAGTATAAATTTATTATAAAAATTTATTTTATAAAAATTATAATAATAAAAAACAAAATTCAATATTACGGATTTTATATTAAATAAAAATTTAATATTAACGGTTATTTTTAATAATTATTAATTTTAACTAAATTTTTAATATAAATTTTAATAAAGCTTTAAATTGTTTTTATAAATATATTTTAATCGAAAGATTAATAGTTTTTAAGTCGAAATTTTTAAATATAATTTTATAAAATATTAAGCTATTTTATTTTATTAATATTATAAATAAATATTTTAATTTTTTAGCAAATATATATTTAAAAAATCTTAATAAATTATATTATTTTTTAAATAATTAAAAATATTATTTATAATAAGTTTTATATTTAAAATAAGCCGATTTAAGTTTAGCTTAATATATTTTTTATAAAATTCGCAAACGTTTAATAAGCTATTAGTTTAAAGCTAAAAGAAAAAAAAAAAACAAATAAAAAAACTAATAAACTTGTTTAACTTATAAAAAAAAAATAATAATAAATAATATAACTGCCTAAAATTTTAATAATCTTAATAAATATAAAAAAAAAAATTAAATATAGTTAATATTTTTTAATTAATTTTTAAATCAACTTTTTAATATAATTATTAAACTAAAACTAATTTATAATTAAATTAAAAGTTTAATTTTGTTTAAATAAATTATTTAATATTATATAATTTGTTTAAACAAAAGTACTAATATTTTTAATTATTAAAAATAGTTTTTTAAAAAATAAATAATTTAAAGGAATTTTTATAATAAATATAAATAAAAATATTAATATTATTTAAATTATATATTTAAAATAAAATTTATTTTTTTTAACGTTAAATAATAAAAAGATTTTTTTATTTTAGGGCTAACTTTTTATGTTTTTTTTTATAGAACTATATATAAATTTTCTAGCAATAAATTAGATTTTTTATAGTATAAATATATTGCTTTTTTTTTTTTTAGCCGATATATTTTTTTTATATTTTATAGCAGTATTAAATTTATAAAACGTACTTTAATTAAAGCTCTTATAATTATTTAAAAAATAATAGCTTAAAAATATTATTAATTAAGGCCGTTTTTAATAAAAATATAATATTATTTAAATATATAAATTTAAGTACTTTTATAAATAAAGTTTTATAAAAATTTTAAAAAACAAAAACCTACTTTTTTATATAATAAGAATTTATATATATAATAGCTTTTAATAATAAATTATTTTAATTTGCTATAAAATTCGCTTTAAAGCTAAATATATTTATATATTAGCTAGTTTAAATAAAATATTTTATAAAATTTTATAATATATTTTATTATATTTATTAATTTATAAAAACTTAAAAAATAGTTTATAATATTAAAACTAATTTATTTTATAGTTTTTAGCTTTTTAAATATAAAAATATTTTTAAAGTTTAAATAAAATATAAAAAAATAATATATAGCTAATATTATTATTTATTAGCACTTAGATAAAAATCGCAGCTAAAATATTAAATATAAATATAGTTTATATAAATTTACTAAAATAATTTATTAATAGCAAAAAATATCGATTTTTTTTTAAAATAAACTTAAATAGCTTAATAAAATCTATAACTATAATTTAAAAAAATATATATATAATTATTAAAAAAAAAATAATTTAAATTTACTAAAATTAAACTTAATATATTAAAAATATTTTAAATAATATTTTTAAACGTTTATAACTATAATAAGCTAATATATAAATTAATTTAGCCGATATAAAATTAAAATAAAAAAAAATATCTAACTAGTTTATAAGCTTAATATAAAACATTTAAAACGTTATTTTATATAAACAAAACTTTTAAATATTTTTTAATAATATTTAAAATAATTATTAATTAATTAAGTTTTTAAATTTATTAATTAATAATTTAATATTAAATCGATTATAAAAGTTTTTTTAAATTTTAATAATAAATAAACAAATTATATTAAAATATTATAGTTTTTTTAAATATTTTTTTTAGCTAAGCTTTAAAACTAAAATAATAGCTAAAAAATTAACAAATAAAAGCTTTATATATTTTTTAAACAAACGTTATAATATTAAATCCGAAAATTTAAGCTTATTAGTTTAAATTAAAAAAAAAAAACGAATTAAGTTAGAATTTAAAATTTTAGCTAATTAATTTAAAAGCAGAAAGTTAATTTATTAAGAAATTTTTTCGAAAAACTTTTCGTATTTATTGCTTTATTTTTTATATTTATATTCTATTTTTATTAGCTTTATTAAAAGCTTTTAAGTTTATATTATTTTTATAATTTTCGTTAAAAATATAATTCGAAATAAAATATTTATTATTTTATTTTTTTTTTTTAATATATATAATTAAAATATTAGCTATATAAAGCTTAACTATTTAGCAAACGTATATTTTTTTATAATAAATAAAATTTATAAAAAAAATAAAAAGTTTATAATTTATATAAATAATAGATTAAATACCCGGTAGTTTTATAAAGTATTAAAAATATTTTTAAATAAACTTTATAATAATAAAAAGCTTTTATTTATAAATATTATAATTTTTTTAATTTTTTATAAAAAAAAACTATTATATAAAAAAGTATATTATATTTATTTTAAGTTTAAATAATAATAAAATTAATAATATAGCTAAAAATATCGATATAAGCTTTATATAATAAATTATATTAATATTTATAAATTTTTAATATTTTAAACGTTAAAGTTTTAAATAATTTAAATAATAAACTTTTATATTTTTTTATTTTTATAGAACTTTATTAATAAAACGTATAAAAATCGAACAATTTTTAAACAATTTTTAATTTATTTATAAATTAAGCTTATAATATTTATAAACGCTCGAATATTAATTTAATTTTTTAAAATAAATTAATTTAAAAGTTTATATTATTTTTTAAGTTTAATTATAAATTTTTTATAAATATAATAAATAATTTTTAAAATAAGGATTTTTTTATAGCTTAATATAACTTTTTTAAAAAATAATTTTAAAAAAGCTTAATTTAATCGAAATAATAAATAATTATAAATAAATATTTATTATTTTTAAAAGTTTTATATATAATAAAAATATTATTTATATAAAAAATAATAAAATTATTTTATTAAAAGTTAAAAAAAAAAAAAAAATTCTTTTAAATAAAATATAAAAATAACTTTTATAATAATAGTTATTATTTTAATTATTAAAAATCTAGCTAATTATAAACTTTAAAATATATAAATCGGTTATAATTAAAAAAAGCTTAAAATATAAAATATAAAAACTTTTTTATTATTTAAATATAATAAAATTATTTAATAAATATGCTTTAAATCGAAAAAAAAATAAAATTTAACTTAAAAATTTAATAAATATTAGTAAATATTTTTAATTAATATAATAAACGTACTAAATATTTTTTTTAATATTTTAATAATTAAATATTAAATAAAGTTTTTTTTATATTAAAATTTTTAAAATTTTTATTAATTAATATTAATTAACTATACTAGTTTAATAGTTTTTTATTTATATAAACAATAAATTTATATATATTAATATTAATATTTTTTTATATAAATAATTAAGCTAATATTTTTAAAAAATAAATTAATATTTTTATTTCGATTTGTTTTAAAAAGTTAATTTTTTTTAATTTTTATATAATAAATATAAAAATTTATTATTTTTATATTTAAAATATTTATTATTAAAATCTCGGTAAATATAAAAAGTTCGTATTATTTTATTTATTAAATTATTTAATATAAAAAACTTTAGTTATACTTTTAAACTTATAAACTAGTTTTTATTACTTTTTAAAAAGCTTTAAATTTAAATATAAGTTTATAAGTTTTAAAACGTTTTTAAATAAAAAATAAATAAAATTTAATAAAAAAATCCCGTTAAAAAAAATTAAAGCAAAAGTTTTTATCGAACAAAAAACTTGTTTAGTTTAAATTAAATATTAACTAATAAATAATTCTTTTAAGTTTATAATAAAAAAAAAAATAATAAGCTTTTATAAATATTATTTTTTTAATTATTTATATTTATTCGAAGTTTATAAATAAACTATTAGTTATAATTATAATAAATAAACTTTTTTAAAATTTTTAAGGACTTTAATAAATATTAAATAAAATAAAATTTTATTAATATATATATAAATATATAGTTAATATTAAACAGTTTAACGATTTAATTAGTTAATTAAAATAATAATTTTAATTTTTTAATTTTTTATTATTAAATTTATATAATTTTTTTAAGCTGTTTTTATTTTTATTATTTTTATTATTTATAAGCTTAAAAAACTCGATTTTTTTAATTTTAATTTTATTAGTTTTATTTAAAACCGCTTTAAAGTTAAGATTTAATATAAGTTTATTTTTTACTAGAATAAAATAATATTTATTAAATAATAAAGCTATAAAAAGTTTAATAATAATAATTCGTTTTTTTTTTTAAAATTTATTATTTATAATAATAATGCTATTATATATATAAATAAAAATATTTATATTTTATAGCTAAAATAGCTTTAATAGCAAATTTATATAGTTTTATTTATTAGCTATTAAAAAAATTATAATCGGATAATAGTTTAAATAGTTTTTTATATATTTTTTATTTTAACTTTAAAAATTATAAACTTAGTTATTTAAATAAATATTTTAATAAAAGTTTTAATATATATTAAAATAATTTTTAAGTTTTAAAATAAACGTTTAGTTAAAAATAATAAATAATATAAACTATTAAATAAAATATTAATATCCGATTTTTAGTTAGTTTAAGCGTAGTTTTTTAAAAAAAATAAATATAAATATTTTTATTAATTTAATATTTAATCGAAAAAATAAATCGGTAAGTTATAATAATAAAAATTATAATAAACGTTAAATTAAAAATTAAATTTAGTTTATTAATATTTGTTTTAAAATGTATTTTTTTTTTAGTATTTATAATTTTCTAAACTTTTTTATATATTTTAGCGGATATTTAAATAATTATATATTTAAAAGCAAAATAACTTTTAAAGCTTATTTAAAATAAATTTATAAAGCTAAATTTAATTTTAATTCGATTAATTAATTTTTTTTAATTAAATAGGTTTTTTTTTATAACTATAAATTTTTTTTAGCTTATATTTCCGATAAAAAAAAGTATAGTTTAAATAAATAATTTAGCTTGCTTACTTTTTAATATATTTAATTAAGTTTAATTAGGATTTAAAAAGATTTAATAAAAATAAAACTAGTTTTATTTTTATAACGTTTAATTAAGCGTTTTATAGTTTTAATAAATAAAGCTTTAAAAATAAAAACTTAAAACCAAGCTTTATTAGTAGTTTTTTTTTTTTTTTTATTTTTATTATTATTGTAAATTTTAATAATTTTATTATACTTTAAAATATAATTATATATTAAGCTATAATATTATTAAAAAAAGTCTTATTTTTATTAGTTTAAAATATAAATCTTCTAGTATTATTGCTTAAACTATAGTAGGATAAAAAAAAAAAGCATTAATTTTTATAAATATTAAAAAAGTTAAACTTTAAAACTAAAAGCAGAACTATTTTTATTTAAAAACTTATATTTAAAGCGGAAAAATCTTTAATATAATTAAATAAAATTAAAGTTAAAAATAACAAGTTAAAAATAAAATATTATTAAATAAAACTTATAATTAATTTTTTTTTATAATATAAGTCGATTTTTTTTTTTAATTTTATAAACAAAGCTTATATATTTTTTTAATTAATTATAATAAACATATATTTATATTTTAAATAGCTATTTTTATTAATAATAAAATGCTTTAAGTTTTTTTAAAGTAAAAGTTTCATTATATTAATGTTTAAAGTATTTTTATAAATAATAAAAACTATTAAAGTAAAAATAAATAAAAAAAAGCTAGCCGTAGATTTTTATAAAATTTTTTTATAGTATTAATATAGCTTTAAAAAATAAGTCCTTTTTATATAGCAATATTAGTACGAGTTTTAGTTTAAATAATATATTAAATATATTTTATTAAATATAATAGGGTTAAAAAAAAAAAAGTTCGAAGTTTTTAAAATTAAATAAGCAGTATTTAAAACTTTATAGCTTTAAGTTAATTTTAAGACTAATAAAATCTTTAAATAATAGCGTAATAAATTAAAAGTTAAAGCTATAAGTAAAACTTTAATCTAGTAAAGCAAAAAACAAAAGTTAAAATAAAATTAAACTAGGGCTTAATTAATAAATAAACTAATAAAAGCTTAAATAACTTTTTTTATTATTTATATTTTAAGTTTTTTATATAATACTTTTTAGCGATAATTTTATTTTTTAGGATATTTTAATTAGTTTTAATAATATTATATATTTTTAAAAAAATTACTTTTAGTAATATTTTTATTAATAATTTTTAATTTAAAGTTTTATTATAAAAGCTATTAACGAAAAATTTTATTATATTTAAAATAAATAATTTAAAAAATATAAAAGTATTTAAAATAGTTTTAGCTTAAAAAATATTATAAATATTTATTTTATTTAAAAAAACTTATATATAAATATAATAAATTTAAAAAACTTATTTAAGCTTTAAGCTAAATATTAAAAGTTTTTATTAAAAAAAGTTATTTAATTATTTATAAAACAAATAAAAAATTGTTTTTTTAAAATATTTTTAATAATAAATAAGTTTATATTTAAAATAGATTTAAATAATATATAATTTATAACTAATTAAATAATAGTTAAGCTATTTATAAATATAATAGTACGTTTTATATAATATATTAATAGTTTTAATAATTTTAATATTTTTAATAATATTTTTAAAGCTAATATAATAAAACTTATATTTAATTTGCTATAATTATTATATAATAGGTTTTTTTTTATTAAAGTTTTTATAATTTAAAAATTAGGCATTTATTTAAAAATATTACTAAAATAAGCTAGTTTAATAATATTATTTATTATTTTATTAATGTATTTTTAGTAATAATAATAATAAATTAATACCGAACGTAGATATAAGGTTTTAAAAAGCAATAAAATATAATAAAAAAGAATAAACTAATAAACTAAAATATATTTTAATAAGTAATATTTAAAGTATAAAATAAAAAACTATAGTATAATAAAGCTAAGCGTTTTATATTAGCCTAATATAATTAATTACTAATAATATAAATTATATTAATTAATAGCTAATAAAATAAACAAAATAAGTTTTAAAATAAAATAGTTTAATTAATTATAATTAATTAATAATATAAATTAAATATTTAATATTAATAAATTAAAAATATAAAATAAAAATATTTTAAAAAAAAAGTTTATAAAAATGTTAAATTAAAGGATTTAGCAGCTTATAATATAAAAAAAAAAAGCTATAAATTAAAAATGTAATAAATAATAAAATAGTTTAAAAAAAGATTTAAAAAGCTTATAATAATTTTTTAAAATAATAAATTAACTAAAAATATAATAAAAATATTAATATACTTTACCGAGAATACTAAAAAAAGTATAATTATTAAAATTAAAGAATAAAAAGTATAGAAAATATATATTAAAAAAAATAGAGGATCCTTTTTCCTACATGTGGGCGAGATGCTATGTATACTATAATATACCTATTTAGTAAAGGAAGGTAGTACACACCTCATTATGACATAATTTATTTTAGGGCCACTGATGGGGTAAGTGCATCCTGCCCCCAGCTATGGCAAGGTGCTGTAAGTTAAAGAATACTAGTACCGCTTACAGTAGGTACCGGTACATACCTAGTCGTCACGGCAGTCCCGTTTTGGCCCGTGGTTACATTCCGGAATGTCATTTGCGGGGCGTCAGCAGCCACTGCATCGGTTAACCGCCGATGGGGTTGAAGTCTGGTCTAGGTAAGTAGGTAATTTGATACATCGATCGACCACCTCGACGACCAACCCTGGACAACATGCGAAGTACGCACGATATGGCTCTAGAACTTGCAGAATACGCACAACGCCGGCAAATCTCCACAGCATATGGGAGCGCGTATAGACCTCCCCCGCTCAATATCCATGTAAGTTAATTGTTGGAGGTGGAGCTGTAACTCCTCATGAAAAACCAGATCAAATTCACATGACAAAAAAAACGGACAGGTATACCACCGACTTAGCATAGGAATAGACACAATATTATACGCGCATTATCTAAGAGAGGTATTGTGTTACGCGTAGGCTTCTTAGGAAACGCGGCATACTGTGATTTGCTAGAATATACATGGAGATATAGAACTCTCATAGAGGGCTATACATGTTGCTCCCCGAATGAGTATTATCTTGCGATAATCCCACACTCAAGAAAATGAAACCTTGGGCATTATTATCCCCAGGTATGTTGTGTCCGTCTGCACAGCATGATAGTCGCAACATAGTATTGGAGATGGGGGTTCAATGTTCCAGGCTTATGCAACACCTGGCGAAGTGATATCATGAGCTTCGACCCAATTAGCGTCTATGAATCATACTTACACTTGCAGCAAGAGACCCCGGTCGGGCTGTTCAACATGTCCGACGGCCGGTAATGAATTTATTTCCGCGTTATAAAGACTTGGCTTTGGTATTAATGCTCAAATGGCTCAATGATACTCCTGCCTTATATCTCTCCTCTTCGTATCCGAGTGAATTAAAGCTTCTAAGTGAGAGTTTTGAGTCGAGATGTCTTCACTTCCCGTGCCGGTGGGGTTTTATCCCCACCAATGCCCAGATGCAGCAATGCCTACTTCTCGCCGTCGCTCTCGTTGCGATATCTCTAGCCCATGCGGCTTGGAACAACTACACCCGCCAAAAGCCTCCAGTGATCAACCCACCGAATGTGTTTGATTTCACGGGTGGATCGACCAAAGTCGATTTCCTTCAACGAAGCTACGAGATGATCAACGACACTTCAAGAACAAGTTCTGACCGTCCGTATACTGTCTACTCGGATGTCGGACCTATGGTCGTACTACCTCCGAAATTTGCAGACGAGATAAAGAACAACCCAAATTTGAGCTTCCTGAAATCTATTGAAGATGTCAGCGGTTACTTACATGGTGTAATGATAAATGCTAATGCCTAGCCAGGATTTCCACAGCTCGACTCCCGGTTTTGAGACTTTCAAAGCCGATTCTGCAGTTGCAATTCTCGCACAAGTAGCAAAGAAGCAGTTGACCAAGTACCTAAGTATGTCCAACTATCTCGATTGGTACTCTACCCCGTTTAGTATTTGATCCGCTAACTTCTTTGCAGACAAGATTACTGGCCCCCTGAGCAAGGAAGCTGCTTTCTCTCTACGAACTATCCTAGGCGAATCCCCAGGTAGGTGCTCTGCCGGATTAATGTGGTCATCCAGATCCGGTATTAACAATGGATCATAGAATGGAAAGAATTCAGCCTCCCGGCCGTGAACCTGTCGCTCGTTGCCCGACTATCGTCTCGTGTGTTCTTAGGCGAAAAGCTATGCCGCGACCCTGGATGGCTAAAAATCACCACAGAACATCCTGTCAACGCGTTTATGGCCGCTTACACACTACGCTTGTATCCAAAAATCTTCCGACCTATTGTGCATTGGTTCTTGCCGCAATGTCAGCTTCTACGTCGCCAGTATGCGCAAGCGCGCGCCGTTATCCAGCCTGTAATCAATCAACGAATCGAGGAGAAACGCAAGGCACTGGAAGCAGGGTTGCCGGCCCCGACCTATGACGATGCTATCGACTGGGCTCAAGAGGAATCAAAGCAAACCCCATGGGACCCGGTCACCTTCCAACTCTCCATGGCGGATGCTGCTGTTCATACTACGACTGATCTCATCTCGCAGACAATCATCGAGCTTCTGACTCACCCAGAGCTCATACAGCCACTTCGGGACGAGGCCACAGAGGTATTACGTATTCACGGGTGGACTAAGGCCGGATTGTATAACATGAAACTCATGGACAGTATCCTAAAGGAGACTCAACGGGTAAAGCCTATCCAAATGGGTAAGTCGAGTTACCAAAATTTCCCACTCAAGTTAGCCGGTCAATTGACGTTTGACTGTCGTAGTCTCGATGCAGCGGATTGCGAGTGCGGATATCCGTCTGTCTGACGGGACCGTGCTACCCAAAGGCACCAAGTGCTCCGTGGCCAACACTTCGCGACTAGACGGAGGCTTATACGACCAACCCGAGAAGTTTGACGGCTATCGCTTTCTCAAGATGCGTAATGACCCCGCAAAGGAGCACTCGGCGCAATTCGTGACCACTGGTGCCGCCTCTCTTGGTTTCGGACATGGGCTTCACGCCTGTCCTGGGCGCTTTTTCGCCGCAAATGAGGTCAAGATTGCGCTATGTCACCTGCTCCTCAAGTACGACGTGGAATTAGGCGAAGGTGCTTTGTCCGACGTAACGTGGCACGGCTTCGCTTTAAATGTCAACAAGGACGCGAGGATTAGGGTGCGACGCCGAAAAGAGGAGATTGACATCGATAATCTATAAGCTGATAGTCATCTGCGCCTATACGCATAATTAGTTATAGCTAGCTATAAGACGATATTTCCTTGTGATATCTAATTCATTTAGCTCTTTGGCTTTCCTGCACGGTTTAATGTAGTTAACCATGTCTGTAATTGGGTATTTATTTTATGAGATAACAAATCTCAAAAAAGTAATTTACTTTCAATGTATATTATGCGCTTATTAGGGCCGAACTCCGTACTTGAACAAGATGGGATATAATTTGCGATTTAAATTCTATTTTCCCACGTTTCTATACTTTATTGCCAATGCCCTGTCGGTGTTATGTGATGTAGCTTGATCAAAAAACTTCATCAACGTGGTTGGTATTCCAATGAAGATCGATAAAGGCCCACTGCTCATAAAAGATGACCGTGAACGGTGGGACAAGGAGAGCACTCAGTTACTTCTACGCATTCTACAGCATCTACAAGCAAACCCTTCACGCCTATCCCCTTCTCCAAGCTATCAAACCCATTGATACATCCTCACTGCAAAAATAAGCGCAATACGCTGCTTTCAGTAACTTTATGGCTCCGTAGTTTGTACGAAGGTTCGTCAAACAGACATTTTAGGCCATTTGCCTCTAAGATATCGCAAAAATTATGTACCTGCACTGTCTCAAAAGTTCGAAATATTTTTTAAATGAACTAGATTGCATACTCTTCAATCCAGCGAAGTTCAGTGCTCTCTGGTCTCAGGCATTGCCCTTGGCTGTCCGCCGCACTTCAATTGGGTTTGGATTTGAGTTATTCTGGATTTGCAAGGGCCCCAACTTCTTAGGGTAATCTGGGCTCTGTACGGAAGGTTGTTTGCTGTCGTACAATTTGAGACTCAGCAGTTGAGGCTGTGACATCGCCAAAAACTGATTGCTGTTAGTGATTTAACACATGGTATCACAATGACTCGGTCATACGTAAGGTCTAAAAAGATACAAACTTAAAACACTCATTTTAGCCATATCCGAGCTATCATGGAACGTTATTTGTTGCACTCTGCACACTAAGAACCAGCACAACTCACTCTCGTCCATTGCAAGTCTTTCACCATCAATACCGTCTATATCGCCTAGTCTGGTCAACATGCCTTATTTTATCATGGCACTCTTGACACGGAAGCCGGGGTAACCCAGAGCAGTTCAGACTACTACACCGCCTCTCATCTACCCATGTTCCGTCAGCTAGTCGGCTCTCATTTCCCCGTTCGACACACGCAGAGATATATTCATCGCACCACGAGTCTAGACCCCAGAAATACACAGCGAAATCTAGGGACGCCGGCGAATGTCCTCGTCGGCAGCCAGACTGACTTTGATTACGACGTTGTCGTGATATTGGAGTTCAAAGACGCTGCGGCCTTCAAGGCCCACTGTGACTTTGTCCAGCAGACTGATATACTGGCCAAGATTACGGAGGATGAGAAGCGATTTCTTGACAGGAGCCGGACTCGGACTGTAGTCTTGGGCGAGATCATCGAGATGACAGCCCACTACACGAGCAGTGTACCTGTTGACAGTACTCGTACGGCTTTTTGAAAATCGCTTTGAAACAAGGAGATCCGTTTCTGTCACACGGATCTGTCTGAGTGCGCAATACAGTGCTACACAGGGTCCCACACGGAGCTCACTAGATACTACCCTACGAAGCTGAGGCAATCATACAAAGTTATCGTGAGTCTCGGAAGCAGATACCGAGCTGAACTCGAACACCGAGACACTCGCTTCTCCGGCTACACAGGTCTCTAGATAGGTTGGCGGAGGTCCGCGAAGGAAAGGAGAATTCTGAGCATAAAAGGGCACGAATCCTCCCTTCGAGAGGAAAGGGGAACTTAGATCTATATGGCCCCTTTGGCACCATAGTAGCTTATTACTCAATTGAACCATTGCAAGCCCTCTATCTGAGCCCTTGTGACAGTTTCTCTGCGAATAAACCTGAGAATCTCAACTTTATGACAGGTTGAGGAAGGCTTACGAGGTTCAGGTCGAGGTTCCATTAACATACACCCAAGAAAGGAAGAATAATTAGCGTGGCCACTGCCTAGTTATCATGTACTTATTTGCTCCTTTATAACATTGCTAAGGTTCAAGTGTTGTCTAAATCTGCATTGGGGGAGATTCGAATTTCTTAGCGCGCCTAAAAGCGGTAGCTACAGGGTAACCTCTAACGAAGAGCTCGTTCGCGAGCAACTCATTCTGGCTGCAGCACATAGCGCTGCCATGGAAGACAGGGATTGGACTGACGATATGTTCTCAGAAGAATGGCCGTAGGATGCTCGGTGGTGCTCTATAGAGTAGGCGTAGTGTATAGTACTTGGCTCTATAAAAGTCTGAGGTCTTTCTAGATAACTATAAAGGACCCGGGAATGAAATGTTTCCAAGTCCTTACCCTTACACTTCTATCACCCGTAACCCTACTCACCCGGAGCCCAATCTCATGGCAGTAAGTAGCTCAATTTAATTTTGTTTTCTATTTTAAATCGTGCACATTTCTCAGCCCTCAATCTATGGCACTTTGAATTTCAACACAGTAAAGCTCCAAATATGATCTGACTTCAACATTCTCCGCCACCTCACTTCCTCCCTGTCCTATACGTCTAAAATAATTTGTGCCATCTCATACGAGATCTTTCCTCATATAAACTCCTGAAACCGGCCATTCCTTGCCAGTGTCATCTGTTTCAACCCATGCAACTTCCTTCCGATAATAAATTTTATAACCACGTCGCGAATACCAATCCTGATTAGTTACCTTAAGATCGAATGTTAGTCTCATGTAAATTCAATGTCAAACCATAGAATGTCAACTTACGACTGGCGTTGGCCGCCTCATGGCGATTCGCCGAGGGCTATCTGGTCGGATTTCCTCGTTCGCGATGGTATCTAGAGTAATTGCCTTGGCGCCAAATTCCTCCTTTGCCATCCTACAAGCACATCAGTTTGCCGGATTCTTCATTTTGACATCTCACATAAGGCGATCAACTCACTTTTCGCAACACTCTAGTGCTACCCTGCCAAGCCCAAGGCCCTGCAATCCGGTCGAGATGTAAAAGTTGGAGAGCGATAGTACACCATTGGAGAGGCTAGTCTCTAGTTCGGGCTTAGAAGTAACAGCGTCAAGTGCTATGTGGCCAACGGGGTGAAAGAATGGAACAAGGGGATCGAGTTTGTGTGGACGACCCAGGATCATCGTGCTACTGTCTAGAAGAGCCTTGACTTCATCGGGATGGGCCGCGAAGTGTCTCTCAATCCGCGATGTGTCTGGATGATCCGGGTGAACAACCTACTGTCAGTTAGATCGGCTACGTACCATCTCTCGAATTATAGCTGAGAGCTTCAAGGTGCATCTTTGATTTGAGGCAATAGGTACATTCTGGTCATGCTTACCACCCAATGGAGCCCGATTTTCCCCTTTCTCTGTAGATTTTTCCAACCCTCTACCTCGTCAACTTTCCATCCACATGCAATACGTTGTAGTTTCATGCGATCAACGTGCTCTTGTGAATCTGGGTCCCACGGTATGAGGCATATAGGAGTAGGGCCCCTGACTGGCCTTATGACGTGGTTATCCACGGTCATGATTAGTTTCAACGAAGGACCTCAAGGTTGACCCGAGAAGTATGCTCTCTCTGGACTTTACCCGCTAACCACGCGACTTTAACTTATTCAAATGTTTGAGAGATTTTTGCGTTATGTCTTATGTCCCTACTACCAGATGTCCTAACTGTTATCAACAAACACATTCCTTGATGAGTCATGCCGATTTCTGCATGGATGTGCATGCTATGTGGAACCACACGCTTTGTTTCTCGCTTACAAATACCGTCGGAGTACGTCGGGAAGTTATTGAGCAAGTCAAGTCCTTAGCTCGTGCAATCCTTCCCAATGTTTGGGTATGCCCACTCTAAGCCAGAATAGGTACTTAAGGTATCGCGTCCACTTGAGATGAAAATCAACCAAGCACCAGCATAAGTTGCCATCTATTCAAAAGAATCATTATATTTAATAGTTGCCTTGACTAAATCTTGATACAGGCAAGTCGCAGGCTACTTGCAGCCCTTTTTCTAAGTCTCGCGACAAATTTATGGCTCCATCATTGTCCGAAAAGTCGCTATATGTTGTAGAGCTGCCACAGCAAAACATCACCTCAAGATCAACAACAATGATTATTATCACCACTTGCTCGCTCATTTGGCAGGTGTGCCTCATGTGAATGATATTGAAAACTCCGAGATGATTATTGACTACGTCTTTACGATCCATTCGCCTACATACGCAGAGGAGGATGCCGGGTCAAGGCACATCCTAATTGATTATATAAATTAATCTGAAATAATTTCAAACGTATATCCTAAACTTATTCTTTAAGTGCTATGACGAATCTAAAGAAGCCTATCTTCATATCAGTGTTTTATTGAGAGTGTACTTATAAATTAGCAAGTGTCTTGAATTCGTTTGAAATAATTCATGTCCAATGGCAACGAGGAGCACATTTGGCTCCTTTAAATCATAAGAAAATCAATTGCATTCCTATTTAAGCCAGGACGCAGAGACTAAGATAAATATATTAAGAATAAGAACGAAGTATGGGGTAACCCCATTTATTATCTATTATAGGGAGCTAGTGCCTTTGTTCAAAATTCAGGCATAATGAAGCGAAGGGGTTCTCTGAATAAAACTCAATCGTAAGCGTTATGAAGGAGCTAGTTACTTGCGAAGATCGGTCACCAAAGCAACTATCAGATACTTAAGCTAGTTTGGATGTAAGATATTCTTTCAGACGCCGTACAACAAATATAGTCTCTAATATAAAACAGTGCCAAACTCAATACAGTCTCAGGTTTATAGTGCGTAGAATTCAATCAGGATTTTTCTTCGTCTAATATGGTACTCGTGGTTACCGGCTATCATGTTGGATATTTTCCATTTTCGAGAACATATGTCAAGCTGGTGACCGTGGTGGTGATGGTCTCCTATTCGCCCCTTTCGTCCCCCTTTTCGCCCTGGAATTATCGATACTAAGCAAAGGCCAAAATTTCATGCTATCCATATTTTCCAAGCAAAAGCGTATTTTTCAGTTCAATTGTCCAATCCCAAGAAGACCCCAGGTCATGATTACACCAGCCGCCACGGAAATCAAAATCGGCGCCTAAATTACCTCTTTGTATCAACTTGCTGCAATAGTACATTCAAAAACACCGGCTGCAACCGCAATTTGGACCCAGTGATTCGAGGTAAATAGGCATATCACGACAAAGAGGCTCGTGCATAATTATAAATTATATTACCTAGTAAGTCAGAACCCCGCAGCCGCAGAGCCAAATTACTGTCGTGCAAGCAAACTTCTAATGACCGGTACCGCTGTCAAGCTTATCAAAGTCCGCGTGCAATACGACTATTGTTGTCGTCACTGTCGGTGTACGCCTTGGATTCAAGTTCGCATACGTCTCGTGTGGCAGACAACTCCAATGGTTTAGTTGCAGCTGATAACTCTGATGGATCTAACATGGCCTCACTAGGCAGCTCTGATGAATTTGAAATGGCTGCACTGGGATGCTGTTGTTCCGCCTATAGCGCCTTCTCACCAGCCAGAAAACCACCGAAATCAAAAGGGCAGCGCCGAGAGTACTGCCCACTCCTATGCCTACCAAAGCCCCGCGGGCAAGCCTTGAGGGTTCGTGACTGGGGGAGCAACACTCGAAACTGACGTCGGAAGTAATGAAGTTAATGAGGGACCGCGGCCGCAGTCGACCATGACGAGTCGGTGGCCAAGGAAGACTGGTCTATCTTATCCGAGGCGTGAAATGCTACTCTTATTGAATGGGCGTTCACCCGTGAACCGCAACCGGGGTGGAAGTGATTTCCCCAAAGTTGTTGGAGTAAGTGAGAGAGAGCGTCCGGGGCGAACCGTCACCGACGTGCTGGACGCACGACCAAGTGCCGGGGTCACAGATAAAATTACTGATACGTAGGCAGTCAGTCAAAATCTAGGGATGACCGGGGTTGAATTCCCGTATGAAGATCAAAACATACCTTGGACAACATGCGAACACCGTTTCACTTGCATCCGCTCTCGATTGTTTATCGATATCACACGCTGATGTGTATCCAGATGGGCAAATAGCCGGCGAAAAAGTGGTGCTCAGGTCTCGAGTTCCAGGCCAGCATAGTGGATCAGCTGGGTTACCGAGGAGAGCGCCTGCAAGTTGTTGTGGTCCTGTAGAAGGGAGGAGCCATGTTTGAGTAAGACAGGACCTTGGGATGGATAATTCAGTTACCATGGTCAAGAGAATCTGAAGAGACGGAGACGAGCCGTTGCGTTGAAAGGCCAGGGGGGGTACTTATTAATAAGACGAGAAAAGTAGCAACCTTGAAAGGAAATGTATCCGATTGCGCCGTGCCTGCCCACCACCTAAAATACCATCGTTAATATAAGATACTGCCTAGGGAAACATCTAATTTTGTATGTCGTTTAGATTACATCCTAACCTGATTCGTGGCCGTACGAAGTTAGTTGAGTAGGTAGTCAACAGAGCTGAGCGGCGCAGTCAGTGATATGAAACGATCCGAGGGACGAATCAAGTGAGCTTAGGTGAGATTCTACATAGAAATAACTTCAACAACAATAGCAACGCTACGTCGCATCGCTCCTATGATACAGCGATCGCTTTCCCTAGTAGTACTAGTGCTTATAGGTAGGCCGTGTAGATCGTCAAGTAACATGCATAGGTAATGACCTGTAATGGCCACTGGAACTTGCTTTATGTAGGTAGCATTGGTCTGCCTAAATGTGGCTGTCCTCGCTTACTATGTCCTTGTTGTAGTTAGAGTTGAAAGGCAGTGCTAGGCTTCATCTATTCAGAGCAGCATATGAGCCACACAGAAACCACTTATAGTATATTGCCTTTCGCCACAGCTGCACTTCGGGCTCGTCGTATCCTAGACTCCCCTTTGTAAAGGAAGTCTCTGAGTTTCTCCATGCAGAGCCAGACGATGATTGTGCGATGCTTTTCTGAGATCCACGTTGTGGAGGTCTAGTATCTCTCTGTACAGCCAATTGCCAAGAACCATCGAACACGGGCTGATAAGGACGCAACTCGATCGTACCACTACCTTGGTAGTCACATACAATTATCGCGCTGTTTGAGTATGGGACATAAAATCAGGGGAGTCTAGAATCGGTATAGCGGATATTGGCTCTAAGACTGGGTCACTGTCAATTCAAATGATAAGCGTGTTAGATCGACCAACTTGAGCGACTACAAACTAAAATGACAGACAGTATTGAGGCTATACAGAGAAGAAGGCGAAGGCCAGTTTGCCAGCTCGACCAGTCAGCCATGCCGCTTGATTCGCCATACCGGTATAGCTGCAATAGGATATAGACGACCCCAGAGTCTACCGCTCTATGATGAAACTCGAGAAATTAGTAAGTGCAAATATAAATGAGATACTTAGTGTCACACGAGTCTCTGTTATCCTTACCATACGAGGCTCACGAGTTTTCAGTATAGATCACCGAGACCCACAGACTCCAGCTACCCGAGCGTACGGAGGTTGGCGAGGCTGTAGAGTAGATTCGAGAGTATTTCGAGCTTGAAATGCACGAAATCCTCCTGCCTACAAAGACACATATTCATGGCACCTTTGGCAGCATAGTTAAATATTAGTCAAATTGGAACTATTATTACAAGCCCCTGACATAGGCTCTTGTAAGTAACACTTATGTACTATCTTCGAAGGGATAGTAATAATCATACTCTCGGAGGCCTGCGAGGAGGAAAGGCTCCTAGAATTCATCTATAATTTGAGGGCAAGGGCTGGGTTATTTTGAGAATTAGAATTAGGAAACTAGGGACCCATCAGAGATTATTAGCTGAATTGAACTCCAAACTCAAATCACTTGAGCACAAGCCTTGTCACATTGCTAGCTTGCCGGCGTTTGATACCAGGTATTTTGGAAAGTCGAACCAGCACTGTCGTTAGGATTGCCGTTAGCTCAGAAAGGCAGCTGGCGCACGGAACACTTTCAACCGTTATCGCCTTGCTTTGGAGGTAAAATAGAATATTATCGAGGTAATATCGGGACACGTGGGCTTCCTCCGATTTCTTCTTGAACAGTAAGGCTCATTCTTGACCCAGACAAGATGTCATCAAGGTTGAAGTCTTTATACTGACTGTTGTTTAGTTACGACCGTAATATATCTCGGTCAATACCCTCCTTATCTCTAGTTAGGTCGACTTTGCGACTCAGCCGTGTAACATCGATACAGTTCAGCCCCTTTTAGAAAGATGACACTACTGGCTGATTGGTGAAGTATCTTAGAAGTGTTTAGAGAGGGAGTGTGGCAGTTGATTGTGGTTGATGAATAAAATCTCGAAGAAAACAGTCCAAAAATGAAACGACGTAGTAATATTTAGTGAGAAGAAGTAAAGCGTAACTTGCTCCAAAAAGCTTGAATTGTAAGCTATAAAAATATGTGAGCCTAGGTAAGCTTTTAAACGAACTTTAATGACCATGGCATTACAACGTTGTATTATTATTAACGTAAAGTATCATGCCGCGAATTTCTGATTCAATAGTAAGTAGGGAAGTACCTAATGCTTATAAGTAGTTAAGAATTTATAAGTGGGAAGGCAACGGTAGTCCAGGTCCATCATAGTAATCATAACATAAAACCTCGAATTAACAACTGAAATATACCGCCAACCTATCATGATTAATTGTGACAGCACGAAATCTAGAGCAGCCTGCTAGACCTGCCGGGCACGGCCACCTGCCAGTTGGGTCATCCAAAAGGGATCAGAATAACCAAGGTGACAGCCTTGGTTACTAAGCTACTGTATATAGTCCACAGCTATAAGCCCGCAGTGCTGTAGGCTGTGACATTAATTCTTCTATTTACTCCAAAGTGAAATCAAAAGAAAGGGGATTGATATATTCATCAAATGGCACATGTTGACTTTGCCGTTCATTGACCTCTGCCGCAGGCCAGGTTATCAATGGCTGTGAGTCAGTTGCGCTGTGACCGTTTCCCTCAAGTTCCAAAGTCTTCATAATTTTGGTACTCTCTTGGCTACCTTCACTAGAGTGTGCCCTTTGGGATTGCTGAAAGTCCTGAAGGACCTTCGCACTCAGGCGTGGCAGCATGTCCACAACATGCGCACGAACACCATCAGCCGTTTTACAATCTGATATAGCAGCCAACTCACTAGCGACTAACGAAGGTAGTTGCTGCATCTGGTACTCCAGATAATCGTTTACCAAACGAGAATCGGCAGTGGAGATGCAGTGCCCACAGGACTCGTCGAAATCTACCGGAGTGTCAGCTAAGTTACACCAGGAGCTCAGCGGCACGTACAAGGGCTTGGAGTATGAGTATCGTCAGGAAACAGTATTTGATACATTGACTGCCACTTCGCTGCCGCAGTAGTGCCAGGATGACTCTTGGTCCGCGATCGCAATTTAGCCGCCTGCTCTTGGTTAATCGTCACAGGGGCATGAGCATCACCCAACTCGCATGGTGCCGAGGTCCTCTGGTGTGCGGCAAGGTCCGTGGCACTGCTGAGCCCTTGATTGCCCTGAGGCTTTGGCTGCATATGACGACGATAAATGTGTTCTCTTTTCCATGATGAGCAAGTATCCTGAATGATGCTAGCCCGTCATATCTTGCTCACTTACTTGACTCGGTGAAGCGCGTCCCAGCCTGGCCCCATACAGCCTTTCGAAATACCTGTGCTGTGCTTGTTTCTCTTGAAGAAGGGACAGGCGAGTTTTCTGTCGACTACAGAATTGTGACTTTCGGCATTAGGCTTCAGCCGTTTGGATGCATGGATTGGCTCTTCAGAGTTTTTTGCATTTTGTAAAGCCGTTTCAATGTCTTCGGACTTGCGCTTGACAATTTGTGGCGACGGCGGTTCGAAAACAGCACTTGGTATAGTTCCGTCGCCGCGTAATAGTAAGAGCCCAGAGGCTAGGAACTCGTTCTCTGCCATACTAAGATTGGGGCAAAATAATTGTGGGGATAATTAAAATGCGGCAAGGATATAAGTATTTAGAAGATCTACAGCACACTTTAGGGCATTTGTTTTGATAAAAAAAATACTAGTATTAGGGAAATATAAGTAGTACAAGCTAGTTTTCGATTAATAGTTGCGGCTTTAACGAGTTATATACGCCCCGTATACGCTTCGTAAAAGCTTCGAACATTAGCTTATACTTGCTTATACTAACTAAAAAATAAAAAACAAACAAAAAATAGCTAACTAACTAATTATTTAACTATTTAAAAAATAAAAATAATAAATAAAAAATAATATATTATATATATAGCTTAAATATACCGAAAATATAATATAAATAATAAAGTTATATAGTAAGCTTTATAAGCTTATAAAACTATTTATTTATAGTATATTTTAAAGTATTTATTTTAATAAAAAAAGTATTAATATTAAAGAAATATAAGCAATATAAGCTAGTTTTCGATTAATAGTTATAGCTTTAATAAATTATATACGTTTTATATACGCTTTATAAAAGCTTTAAATATTAGCTTATATTTATTTATATTTATGTTTATTTATTATTCGTAGTTTTTTTAATAATATAAAAAAAAATAGCAAATAAGTATAAGAAAATAGTATATAAAAATAATAAAGCTTTTTGTTAATAATATTTTAAATATAAATATCTTTTTTACTGTTTTTACTACTTTTTGTTTTATCGATTTTTACGCTTTTTTTTTTTTTTTTTTAAAATATAACCTAAATAATAAATTATTTTTAAAATATTAATAACTTATAAAACTAAGCTTTTTTTATTTTTAGCTATATATTGCTCTTATATATTAAACGTTTATTATTAACGTTTATTTAGTAAATTATAATTTTTATAAGTTTTATAAATTTATTATAAATTATAAACAAATCGCTAACGTATTATTAAAGCTTTTATTATAGCTTATTATAAAAACGCAGTTTAAGCCGTTTTTATTCCGCTTTTATTTTTATTACTTTTTTTTTTTAAAAAGAAATTTTAACTATTTAATAAACCTATAACTAATAATATATATTTTTATTTTTATAAATTATTTACGAATTATTTATAACTTATTAATAATTTATAAATATAGCGCTTTTAATTCGTTAACGGCTTATAAACTAAAAATTATTAAACTATAATAAAAAAAATATTATATATTATTATTATTTTAACTATATAACCTAAATAAATATATTAGTTTTATATTTTTATATAGCTTGCTAATAATTTATTAAACTTAAAATATAAATAAATTTTACGTTAAATTTACTTTTTTTATTTTTAAAAAATATATATAATATTATAAATTTTATAAAAATAATAAAAATAATAGCTATATTTTTATAAATTTTCTAAGTTTTATAAATCGATTATATTTTATTAATATATTAAGTTTATTTTATTAGCGTTTTATTAATGTTTTATTAAAAGTTTAAACTTAAATATAATAATATAAAAAATATTTATAAAAATTTTATTATTATTTATTTTACTACGCGTTTTAAATATAACCCGAAAACTAAACAAAAGTTTAAACGTATTATTAATAAATTTTACGATCGTTTTATAATCGTTTTTGTTTATATAATATATATAAACTAATCGTTAAAACATAAAACGTTTTTATTAAGCTATAAAAAAACCGATTTCGCGAAATAAAAATAATATAGCTATAATTTATAAAACCGCGATTATTATTTTAAATAACGCTAACTTAATAAAAGCATAAAAAGTTTAAAAATTAAAAATAGTATTATATATAGCGAAAATAAAAACAATAAATTAAATAATTTTAAAAATAAAACTATAATTAAAAAAATTATAAAACTTTAACTAGTTTTACGAATTACGTACGGTTTATTTTTAGGTTATTAAATATATTTATTTTTATAGCTTGTTTTTTTTCCGAATTATTTACGAATTAAAAAATCCTCGCGCGTAATTTATAAAACGCGCTTTTAGTTTATAAACTAGTTATTATTTTTTTTAGCTATAAGTTTTTATAGCTTTTATAAATCGATTTTAATTTATTAAACTAATAAAAATATTTTTTTTACGTTTAAGCTTTTAAGTTTTTTTAACTCGGCCGCTTTTTTATAGTTTTTACGAATCGATTTCGACTTATTAAACTAATAATAACTTGTTTTTTTATATAATAACTTTTAAGTTTTTTAAATTTCGCTATATTATTTATTTTATTATTTTATTATAAACTATTTTTATAGCTATAATAAGCTTATTAATAAAGATTTATAATAACGTTTTATTATATTAAATAATTATTTATTTAATAGTTTTATTTTTTTTTTATTTATATTAATATTATAAATATATTATATTACGTTTTTTTAAAAATTATAGCTCGAATATATATTTTTAAATATTTTAAAGTTCGTAACTAATTTTATAATATAGCTATTATTTTAATTTTTAAAAACGTTTTTAATTAAAAATAAAATAAAAGCGCGCTATTTATTATATACTAGTAGTTTTTATTTTAACCTAATAGCTTATTTATTTTTATATTAAATATAAATAGCTATTAATTATATTTAATATAATGTTTACTTTAATATAAGTTTTATTTATTTTACTTATATATAAAAAAAGCTTAAAATAATTACTTGTTTTTAATAATTATATATAAGATTTATAAGCTTTATAGCTTAGAATTTATATATATTAATAGTTTCGCAATTTATATAAATTATTTTTTTAAAGCGTAAAAATTTATGCTATATTACTAAAAATATTATGTTTATTATTACTATATTTTAAAGTTGTTTTTTTTTATAGCTTTAGAAAATAATAAACAGTTTAGTAAAAAAGCTAATATTAATTATTTTTTTAAGCTTTAAACTAAATATAAAAATAAATATATAGCTTTTTAAATAAAGCAATAAATATACGGACTTTCGAAAACTATTATTTTAAGCATTAAATTTATATAAACCGACTATAATATAAATATATATAATAAAAAATTAACCTTTGGATTTTTTTTTATATTTTTTAAATATTTTATTAAAAATATATTAAGCTAATATTATTTTTTTTGCTAGCTATAAATTAATTTTACGGACTTAATATTAGTTTTTATATTTTTTAATAGCTAATTTATATATTTAGTAAATTTATTTTATAATATTTATTTAAAATAACCGGATATAATCCGGATTATTTACATTTTTATTATTATTTATTATTAAAAACTTTAGTAAATATTTTATAAAAAGTTTTATTAGTATAAATATAAATTAATAACTATTTTAATATTAAACTATAATAAAATATTTATAAAATTATTTTTTAATAAAATTATATAATAAACTTAAAAATAAATATTTTTACTAGCTATTAAAATTAAAATCTTATATAATATTTTTAGCAATAATAAGTTTTACGTTAATACGTTAATAAATTTATTTTTAACTATTATATTATTTATATAAATAATAATAATATTTAACGTTTAAATATTTATTAATAATAAAATATAATTTAAATTATTATAATTTTAGCTATATTAATATACGTTAATAGCTTTTCGTTTTTTTAACGTTAGTTATATATTTAATTTTTTAAAACTAAAAAATTTTTAATTTAATTTTTTTCGGATAAAAAAGCTTTATATTAAAACTTTTAAGCTTTATATTTAACGTATTTATAAATAAATAAAATAATAGCTTATCCGAATTAATTAATAAAAATTTTTTATTAAATTTATTTAACGAATTATATTATTATTATAAATTTATTATTATATTTTATAATAATAAATAAAATAAAAAAAAGCTAAAATAAACTAATAAACTTTAAAAGTTTATTAAAATATTTTATTAAATAAAACTACTATTAAATAAAAGCTTAAATAGTTTATTATATATTTAATATTATAATAAAAATAAATAATATTTTTAATATTTTTTTATTAAACGGATTATTTTTTAAAGCTTAGTTTTAAATAATTTTATTATTATTATTTTTATATCGATTTCGGTTTTTAAAAGCTTAAAATATATATTTTTGCTATTTTTTTTTAAGTTTTAAATTATATTTAAAACGTCCGCTAAACAGCTATATTTAAAATATATATTTTTCGCTTAAAAAATTTTTTTCGGCAGAACAATAAATATAAAATTATTTAAATAATAAGCTATTTATACTAGCTATAATATAGTTTATAAAAGCTAATAAAAACTTTTTACAAAAAAATTAAATAAATATAGTATTATATATAAGCTAAATAATAAATAATTTTTATAATAGCGGATTTTTTTTATATAAATTTAAATAATTATTATTATAATATTATTACTAAAATAATCTAAAATATATTTTTAAATCTTTTTTAATTAAATATAAGCTTTGTTTTATTTTATAAACTATATTAAATAAATTTTAAACTATTATATATTTTAATATTTTAAATTTAAATTATATTTAATTATTAATTAATTTATTTATTAAATATAATAAATAATATATTTTTTATTAATTATTATTTAATTTTAAAACTAAACTTAATAAAAAGCTTAAAAGCTTTTTTTTAGCCTAATTATAATTATTTAATAAAAAGCTAAATTTTATTTAATTTAAACTTTAATTATTATATAGTTTATATTAATAAATTTTAAATTTAAAAAAGTTTTAAACTATAGTTTTAAATTATAGCTAATATATATACCGAACTAAAAAATATTTACTAATATTTATTTAAACTAAATAAATAGTTATATAATGCTTTTTTTATTTATTTGCTATTAAAAAAAATAAAATTATTTTAAAAAAAAGTTTTTTTCGCTAAAAACTTAAAAAAAAAAACAAATATTTTATTTTAGCTTTAAAAACAAGGCTATTTTTTACTATAACGCTAAAAAAATATTTAGTTAGTTTTTTTTTTAAGCTAGCGGTTATATTTTAAATATTATATAAACGTTACCTATTTTTCCGCTAGCTTTTATTTTTTATTTTTACATTTAATACGCCGGGCTTTTATATTTTTTAAAATTATATTTTATATATATATATTTATAATAATAACATTTAAGCTTATATTATAAATATAATTTAATTTATTTTAGTAATAATAAACTTTATTTATTTATTTTTTATTTTTTTATATTAAACGAATAGTTTTAACGGAACGTTTTTACTTTTTTTTAAATTAAAAGTATAAAAAAATCGATTTTTATAATTAGTTTTTTTTTATTTATAATTTAGCGCTATAAAAAATAATATTAAAAAGCTATATATAGTTTATTATAAACTAAAAAACTATTCGGATATTATATACTATAGCTAGCTTAAAAATTTAGCAAGCAAACTTATTTATTATATATATATATATAAATATTATTTAAATAAATATTTATAAATCGCTATATATATTATAAAACAATATATTTATAAGCTAATATTTAAACCGTATAATTTTAGCTTTACTACTAAAATAACTATTAATATTTAATTAATTATTTAGTTTATATATAGCTATAAAATTATTATTAATATATAATTATTTATTTATAATTTAATTAAATTTATTAAATTTAGCTTATTTTTATATATTACTAGAATATATTTTAATTTAACGCTAAAGAATTTTTTCGCTATTTTTATTATAATAAAAAAATATTTACGGATTTTTTAAAACTTAAAACTTAGCTTTATTAGCGCTTATTAGTCCGTTTAAGCGTCCGTTCTATAGCCGCTTTTTGCTTATAGTTTTTTTTCGGCTTTATTATTTTTAAAGCAATATAAATATATTGCTAATTTACGTTTTATATATTTTTTTCCGATAAAAATATTATTTTTACTATATTAGCTTTAGCCTGTTTTTCTAGCAAGTTTAATAAACTAACGCGCGTTTTTAAAAACATAGTATTTAAAATTACAATCGAATTTTTTACTTATTACTAGTCGCTACTTATTAGTAGTTAAACTAATAAGTTTTCCGACGCGTTTTCGGTGCTTAAATCGGTAAAAATAAGTTAAGTATAAAATTTTTCGCCGGGGTTTTTGTTTTCGTATTTTATACTAAAAGCATTTTTAAATAATCTTTTTATTACGTATTATATATTATAGTCGCTTAGTTTAAAACTAATATTTTTTTTTATTTATATAATAAATAAACGCGTAAAAATAACGTATTATATATATAGCTTAAATATACCGAAAATATAATATAAATAGTAAAGTTGTATAATAGGCCCTATAGGCCTGTAGAACTACTTATTTAAGCGGTTTTCTATGTTTTAAAGAACTATAGGGAAAAAATAAAAGCGAAGATAGAATTTTCCAGTCTAGACAAATTAATAGGAAATTCTTTGAAAATCAACTCCATTTTGCGAAATGCGCACTCTGCGAGCTTCTATAGCATTACAATAATTACTAACATAGTAGCCGAGCGGAGCCCGAATATAATGTCACGTGATTCGATCAGCGGGGGATATGTAAGCGAGGTATGATATAACACCAAGTTGCTCCGGTTAGCAACTCTAATGAATAGATACCTAGGTACCTAATAGGTATATTTATGCCTCTCTCATATTGAATTAGAGCGTAAAATTTTTCGAAGCATGCGAGAATTCAGTGGTCTCCTTGACCAAGTGAGCCTCGATACTTAGCGAAACGGTAGATTTTTAACACGCCTCCTCGTATCCCTCCTATTTTCCCGTGCACCTCCACTAAGCCTCTTCACTGCTTTCTCACATCAAGCGGATCTCTCCGTCTCTGTTGATCCTCCACATCCCCGGTATTGACAGTATCATTGCGCTCAATCATCAAGATCTGCGCGTTCTTAGCAACAGGGCGATGCCTGACACCCCTCGGTACGACGTAAACGTCTCCAATCTTCATGATCACTTCCTCGACCGTTTTAGTCTCGGTCTCTATCTCGAGAGTTAACTCTCCTGACAGGAGATAGAATAGCTCGTCCGAGTCTGGATGTGCGTGGAAGATGAATCCTCCATCGATCTTGGCGATTTTCACATGCTGATCATTGACGGCTGCTATTAGACGCGGTGACCACGTCTCGGTGAACGATGCAAATGTCGAGGGGATAGACACTGTAGTCATTTTTGAATGCGACGTCTGACGAGATATCGAGTATTGCGATAAAAGATATTGCAGGGTTTGTTATCGATTTAGGATGTTTGGCTATCTTGGTCGCAACTGGTGATGCAGTGAAGGGTAAAGGCCAGGCGATATCAAAGAATGGAAGACGAAAGAGACTGGCCCAATGGATTCATAGATAGATGTCGTTACATTATAAGTTGCTATGCACCTTCACTAAGACTGAGAGAATGGGGGGCGTTATAAACTCAGATGAGCCTCACTGTAGTCGCGAAGCTTGGCAGGGCGCGCCCTCCACTTCACATTAGCACGGCGCGATTTATCATAGGCATTCTTTGATAGGCATGGCTAGAAAACCTTCCAGATTCCACATCTTACAGATGCATGGAGATAGCGGGAGATAGCGCCTCTAATCGGTCCCACGGGCAAGGACATTAACGGTGATAAGGACATGAATTCAAGCCGTAGGCCACGCTAGAGTATGATTATCCCGTTTAACTCCATGCTTCACGCTAAATGTTAGTTTAGGTATGTTATGTAGGCTAAGACAAGGAAACAGATATATAGGGGGACATTCGTGAGTAGGTACTTGAGACTGCTGCCACACGGCGTGATTTCACGATAGAGACTTTGTACCTCAGTTTGTCATGATATTGACTAATGGGATATGGAAAGAAGTCTTACCATAGTACAGTAATATAGAAGACATCAAGCGAAACAAAAGGTATGACATCGAATTTGTGAGATATAACTAAAGATTGGTGAGTTTCGGGTTTGCGTGAGTGAGGCATGAAGACATTGGTCATCACATATAAGGAGCGCCAAGCATTTCAAGACGCGAAGTCGCGAGCAATACCCCGCTTTTCTAGGTGGCTTCCGTAATCGAGATCAGCTACTCTGTAGTACCCAGATGCCGCTAACCCTTACGAGAAACATCAGATGTCACTAAGCATGCCTGATGTCGTACCTAAGGCTGATGCTGATGGCTGATGGCTGATACCAGGCGCCGGGATAATGCGCTGTCAAGCATCGTAGAATCCGACGAGAGAACATAATTATGAGACTCTTAGTCCTCCATTAGCAATGCCCGTCACTCGGCCGTTTTGGCCGCTTGCTTCAGACCATGGTGCCGACCATGATGCAACTGCAACTGACAAAGCAACGCCACGATTTTCGCGTCTCGGATACCATGGTGTAGACTCTCTAAGGACTTTTCGAATGTAAGCAGTCAAGACGTAGTGTAACACGATGCTTCGATTATGGAGGGGGGCGTGTTGCGCAGATGAGAATCGAGATGCGGTATAAGATTCAGCGAACGTCGTCACCTTGAAGTCATCCAACTCTACTCATCACCACTACCCACAGCAAGCAACCAACCACAAAGCTCTATAGAAATTAACAAATCTCTTCATTCTTACATTCTCACAATATCAATAACCACACCACTCAAATAAAATGTCTGCGAAGAAGATCATCACCGTGTTCGGCGCTACTGGCAACCAGGGGGATCCATCGTGAAGCTGTTCCTTAACGATGCCCAGCTGAACAAGACCTGGGCTGTCCGCGGTGTGACCCGCGATGTCTCCAAGGACTCAGCCAAGAAACTGACTTCGCAGGGTGCTGAGGTGGTTGCCGTAAGTTGACCATTGCTGATGATCAGAGATCAATCTGAGCCGTAACTCATGCTTTCTTCACAGGCCGACCTCAACGATAAGAGCTCTCTCCTCAAGGCTATCACCGGCTCTGACACGGTCTTTGCGGTGACCAACTATTGGGAGAAGCTCGACATGGCGCTAGAGGAGCAGCAGGGCCGTAACATCGCCGACGCTTCCAAGGTACGTCGGAACTATAAACATTCACACAGCTACACCTACTAATCATTCGTACAGGAAGCCGGAGTGAAGCACCTCATCTGGAGCTCGCTTCTAGACATCACGAAATGTGTGTGCCAGACAAAATTATAGAAAGCGAAAATTACTAACATTCATTCTCAGTGAGCAACGGTAAACTCTCCCGCGTCTACCATTTCGACAGCAAGGCCCACGTGGAGGAGTACATCCGTCAAATCGGTATCCCAGCCACATTCTTCATGCCCGGCTTCTACATGTCCAACATCCCGGGCGGGATGTTCTCGAAGCAAGGCGAGAACTGGGTCTTCGGCCTCCCGATCACTTCAAGTTCGCCCATCCCCTGTACAACCCCGCCGACACGGGCAAGTACGTGAAGGCCATCGTAAACAACAAGGAGGCCCTTCTCGGTAAGCGCTTCACGGCCGCTACCGAATATCTCACCGGTCAGGGCGTGGTTGATACCTTCAAGCACGTGTTCCCCGAGGCCGGCAAGACTGCGGCATACTTTGAGACGCCCAAGGATGCCTTCTACGGCTTCATGAAGAGCACCGGCATGCCCGACTTCGCTGTCGACGAGATGTACGAGAATATGGTTCTCATGCAGGACTTCGGGTACTACGGTGGTCTACCACTTGATGAGTCTCTCGGGTTCGTGAAGGAGCCGCTCACGACCTGGGCCGAGTTTGTCAAGAACTCACCCGCTTTTGCTGGCCTGAAGTAAACACGGCAGCGGTATATATATCCGTGAAAGAAATAAGAAATTCACGTTTGTTTCTATTTGACGCGGTCCAGATTTATAACCAAGTCATTAATGAATATTCAATTCGTCAACTACAAAGTGATGGCATAGTTCTCTAGTTAATTAGAAGTGTGAAACCATAGAAGATGTGACTGTTTGGTAATGTCCTCCAACTATCCTCCAGCTGTTCTCCAGTTATCACCCCTGGACTCTACCCTCTGCTGCACGGGTCTTCCCGAAGAGATCGACCCGCAAACCAACCAACCACACTGACAGCATTGGAAAGATGGACATGGATCTACACGTGGAGCAAGTCCTTAGAGGTACCTTATTAGCCGGCAATAGCAAATGATCTGTAAGTCTGCATGGTGTAGCAGCAGGCGGAAGCCCCCCAAGATCGCCACTTTTTAAACAGGGGCAGAGTCATAGCCGCTACATCGGGCCAGGTACGACAGGCAGAGCGAAAAGATGTCGCTAGGTGCTGTAAGGTGTCACGGCATCGCCAAACAACTGTGGTTATGTTTGTGCGACCACATGCTTGGATTAGTATCTTAAAGCTTTTCAGCTCACCTAGTTCAAATATGCCTAGATAAAACAAAACTGTTCGTATAGCTGTGGCACCATCTTGGTGAGAAACCTAATTTCTCTTTTTGAAATTTTTGGATTTTAGATTTCGGCTATAACGTTGTCACTTTCTATAGGTGCATTCCCTAAACGAGACCGCAACTCTTCGCTCCAGAGAAGGGTTATCGCCAGATCCCAAAAGAAAGCCTCAAAAGAGCTCAAAATGGTGGTGGTGGCGGGAGATAGGAGGTTCGCTGCTCAGCATGATTAGCATTGGTCTAGTAGTCCCGGCTCTCAAGATGGTCGACGACAAGTCTTTAGAGGGATAGGGTTACTCGATCCGGCTAGATTCCTTTATTTCTGTTCTCACTACGATCTCGAAAAGCTCGATGGCAGTGGCGACTGCTTCGTGCCTCAGCTAGCTGAAGTAGGATGATTTTCAATACCGGCCAAACCCCCTAGATCACATCCAAATATACGATGACGCGAGCCGCGGGCACTGGGGTTCTTTCTTTCTCCTGTTTACTGGCCGTCTAAGGGTGGTTACGGCATGGGCACTCGCTCTAGTCACTCTGTTTGCCCTCGGCATAGAGCCCAGTGCTCATCAAATTCTTGAAACGTCGACCAGGCAGTCACACTATCCGGGGTCACTACTCAAATCGGGATTGCCAAGAACTACAGCTCAAACGGAATAGTTTCGGAATCGCAGGTTTACTGGGAGGAGTATGAGTTATCGAGGTTTAATCTTAGGGTATTTCATTTGATGCTAACCAGCTCATAAACAGATCTCAGCATCCCAACTGCCGGTTTATTCAGCCTTCAGACCGCTATCGCCGGTGGCATTGTCGGCTCTGTTCCACCACTAAACTTCTACTGTCCTCCTCCTTCTGCGCCATGTATCTAACCTCCATTTAGCACTCTCGCGGTCTGCTCGAACTTTAGTGATCTCATGAATATCATCAAGCTAGACTGTGCTACTAATAAGTACAATGGCACTACATGTAACTATAGGTCCCCCTCAGGCGCGGACATTTCTCTATCATCAGACTCATTCTGCTACGGCAGTAGTTTATTGTCCTATTCAGGGGATTTACAGTTCCCCAATGGCGTACCAGCACCGCGCCTCGATAGCGTCCGCAGGCCGTACACTGGCGACGTCATGTCTACAATATACAAGCATGATCCTCATCCATTTAGCATAACATAGAACTATTACATCAAGACCTACTCCAAGGTCCTTGAATTTTCCACTGGGGTCCATACGGTGGAGGGCACCTCGTTACCCCTTTTACGGAACGACAGCCTCCCTGCTGTGGAACAGCTAGGCGATCTGCTGTCCCAAGAATTGGTGGACTAGTTCATGCTGTACGCCGACCGGGCCAGCATGACGAAGAACATCGAAGAGACATTGTCGAATCAAATCAGAAGTTCCTTCCTGGTCGATAACGGCTGGGTCGAAATGTGGCCCGGACAAGCATTTTACGAAGAGACATATTGGCAAGTCCGTTGGTTCTGGATCCTACTCCAGGTGGCTGAGGTACTGCTGGCGGCTTCGCTTTTAGCCGTCCCCAACACGGTTTCGAGGCTCAGCCTTTGTTCAAATCTTCTGCCTTAGCTCTGTTGCGTGATGGTTTCAACACTATTGACTAGGACTCGGATTTACACGGTGATTAGGAGAATAATTTGGATGATTTAGAGAACATGGCAAAACATGTCGATGTCGAATTGAAGAAAGATTTAAATGGGAGCTTAAAGTTTATGTTAAAGTTTATGAAGGCTATACTCTAAGTCAAGCCCGAGCATAAGATAGACGAGAATACGCGATCAGATTATGTAAGTATATGTTACCAACTCGCTATACTTTTTGTCAAATGATGATAACATCAGAAAACTTCTACGTATTCCATTCTCTTTAAGCCAGTCTTCTGACGGGTCAACGAGGAATCGATAATTAAATCCTATACAGCCTTGGTCATACTTTCGGCTCTAACAATACGCCGCGGGCAATATTCCATTTTCCTTTCGTCTGGATAATAGTCACTTCTCAGGGGTTCTATAAGTCGCCTAGTCGAGTCGACTAAGTCGACTAACGTCGCCCCCCGCTTATAGTGTAGTACATATGGTGCTTTGCCCTTCCTCAGTAGCAAATTCTTGCTGTGCCTAAAAAGTACCACAATATAGACGAAGGGAATTGCGTCCGCAGTCATAGGTTTAGACACCTTCGCGCAACAATAAGTATAGATAACCTACAGGGTCCCTGACAAAAGGCACTCAGTCCCCCTCAGTTCCCAAAGTCAACAGTTATCGTAAGAACTATCCGGAGCCTAGAATTTCTTTTCTTTTACCGAACCTCGGATTATGCCTTCTTTGTATTCTAATCCGTCATTATCGCAGTGAATGGGTCGGCGCGTGTTGCCTACGCGTGGGCTATGGCCATACTTACTAAATTAGTCGTCATTAGACCCTGCATATGAAATATTACCTCAGGACGGGAAAGGCTTGCATTCACCATATACATATACAGTTAAAAAAACAAGACGGTTTCGCATCAGTATAAACTATATAGCCATACCCACAGTAAAGTAGGACTAATATCGCTTCTTCGACATGTTTTATGTTCAGAAAAAGTATTCAGTAGATAGGTTTCGGCCACGTGACTGGGTGAGCCGCGGAATCTTTCTCACATGCCGAGGTTCCCTCCCGCCCCATACAAATTGTAGTATAGTGTAGTATAGTGGTTGCCATCCCACCCACCTGCTTGGGCAATTGAATGCGGCGACAGTGCGACCAGTCCCACCCCGGACCAGCCTAAGCCCATCGCTCATCTCGTCCCTTATTCCAACCCATCTTCCATCTGCCATCTGCCATCTCCAGATTTTCATTTTGCCGGTATCTAACCATCGTCGCTTCATTCTGTATTATTTCGGCACCCCGTCGCCCTATTCAACAATCACAGCGACACTATTACTTAATCTGCATCAGGAACCCTGTCGCGCCACTCCGATCCGCCGAACATCGGATAAAGGCGTAATACAGGCCAGGTTCTTGCGCCTCACCCGTTCAATTCTGACTACCTACGAGTCCATCATCGCCCGCTGTGCTCACCACAGCCTAAGCGGGCGTAGCACCGACTGAACATAATGGCATCGCCGCCGAAACCCTGGGAACGCGCTGGTGCCGGAACTAGTATGTAACCTCCGGCTCTCTGATTGATTGTAATATTTATGTTCTGTAACTTACATCGTCTCTTCCGAACAGCTTCTATTGCGACGCCGACGGCAGCTACAAGTGGCGCCTCTCTTCCAACCACTTCGAACGCCATCACCGCGCCCTCATCAACAACCCCCACTGTCCCCCCTCGACCTGACTCGCTAGCCGCGGCAGTCAACCAGAACGCGTCGGCTTACAGCCGCCTTGGAACCAACCCTTACAACTCAACATACTCATCACCCTACGCGTCACCTTATAATCGGATGGGAGGGATGGGCGGGATGGGCGGCTACGGATATGGCAACTACGGCGGGTATGGTGGTGGTTATGGCGGGTATGGTAGCATGTACGGTGGCGGCATGTATGGAGGAATGCCAGGCATGATGCAGAATGACCCCAACAACCCGAACAGCTTGACGAGCCGCTTCGGCAACAGTACGCAGGCAACATTTCAGATGCTAGAGGGCGTTGTCGGCGCATTTGGAGGCTTCGCTCAGATGCTCGAGAGTACTTATATGGCGACGCACTCGAGCTTCTTTGGTACGTATATCATCGCAAAAGTGTTTTTCATCAATCCTGCACCCGGCTAACTGCTTACAGCCATGGTATCCGTGGCCGAACAATTCGGCAATCTGCGCGATACTTTAGGTTCCGTACTAGGGATATTTACCCTCATGCGATGGATCCGCACGTTAATCGCGAAAATTACCGGTCGTCCTCCGCCGGTAGATGCCACAGCCCTAACACCGGCGGCTTTCGCCCTCTTCGAGGGCCGACAATCCCCTGGCCCCAATGGCGCTCCGGGCCAACCCAAACCTAGCAAGAAGCCCCTGATATTTTTCCTCCTCGCGGCTTTCGGATTACCGTACCTGATGAGCAAAGCGATCCGGTCTATTGCGGCGTCTGCAGAGGAAGAAGAACGTAAGCGCATGGAAGCCATGGGCCAGAGCGCGTCATTGGACCCCAGCAAGCTCGAGTTCTGTCGAGTGCTCTACGATTTCACCCCCGAAGCAGGGAATGCGACACAGGGGGTCGATCTCGCCGTCAAGAAGGGCGACTTCATCGCAGTCTTGAGCAAGAGTGACCCGCTTGGTAATCCTAGCGAATGGTGGCGATGCAGAGCCAGGGATGGCCGCCTGGGTTATTTACCAGCCACTTTCCTCGAAGTCGCAAGGCGTCCGGGCCAACCAGTAGCGGCAATCAAGGCTGCCGCGAGCGAACCTACAACTTCGCGAACAAACTCTTTAACCAGCGCTAGCTCGCAGCCGCCAGTTCTCACCAGCAAGGCGGGAGACATCTCTCCCGAGAGTTTCCAGAAGTCCCAGTTCTACTCCTAGAAATAGCCAGGTGCTGTGTGTCGAGGATTCTCCATGATACCATGACCTTCAGCGACGCGCCACCATAGCAGTCCGGAATATCCTTGCTAGCGATGCCGCGCACCTGGCGCATGGTGGTTTTCCCTGTCATCATTATATATAACTTCCTATGTACAAAGTAAAAAGTCTCACAGAGCATGGCAGTTAGGCGTTTGAGGATATGAGGGAACACCCCCTTTTTGTAGAGTTGGTCTTGAAAATACTTGAGGTAGCTTTTTCTAATCCGGCTAGTCGACGATATCGCATTTCGTCTCGGGCCGTAGCGAGAGCAACATAATTATTATTGCGCGATGCGTGTTGTTACGATGTCTATGTCTTTCTGCTTGATGAGTATTCGAGTTATTTTGTAGACTTTTCTCGGAGTCTAGATCTGGGATTATAAAACTTGGTTAAGCTGCATTTCGATCGGGACATGTTGGTGATGCCGACGCGGAACCTAGTTCCCAGACTTATATTCTCCGGTTTCCGAGGCTTTTGCGGTCTTTAAAGGGAGAGTAGAACTTATAAGGAACGGGTGACCATTCCCATGTGCCCAACATCTAAGCTCTAGTGAGTCGCCTATGGTTATTCTACTCTCAAAAGCCGGAGCAGAGGGATGTCAGTGGCCATTTCCTATTAGCAATGAAACATGGCCGTACACGCTAGACTAAAATCTAAAAATATCCAAGTATCTTTTTCATACTCGCCATCATGTATGCGACAACAAAAGTCTATCTTTATTCGTTCAATAGAAGCTCCAACTTTTAGTTTCCGCATATACTACATGGATATAGGGGCGAACACGTTGATACAAGTCATATGTTACAAATCGAACCAGTCTTTAATCCAAAAGTGTTCACGCAGGGGCGGCGGTGTCCGACTCGGGCTCGGTGAAGAGATGATAGGTCTTCTTCTGAGCCTCTGTGATCTTGGACGGGCTGCCCACGAGCTGATCCGCTCCTTTGTTATTCTTAGGGAACGCGATGACGTCCCTCACGGAAGGGACGCCACAGATGATAGACATGAACCGATCGAAGCCGAACGCGAATCCGGCGTGGGGCGGACATCCGGCCCTGAGCGCCTCGAGTAGATGAGAGAACTGGCCGACGCCCTCGTCGGTCATCTTCAGGACGTCGCGCATGATGTACTCCTGCACCTCGGCAACGTGGATACGTCGGCTTCCGCCGCCAATCTCAACGCCGTTGAGCACGAGGTCGTACGTGTCGCTTAGAGCCCGGAGAGGGTCCGTTTTGCAAAGGTCGAGATCCTCTGGCGAAAGAGGCGAGGTAAAAGGGTGGTGTGTAGCGGAGAAACCTGCCGAACCGCCTTGTCCTGGATCGTCTTCGTTCGGAGAGAATAATGGGAAGTCCGTCACCCAGATGAAGTTGAATGAATCATCTTGGGGTAATAAACCCCTATCTACGGCGGCGTCATATATCAACTTTCGGAGTCTGCCAAGTTCCGTCACGGCTCCTGTGATTTGCTTGTCTTCCCGTGCATAGAAAATCATCACATCGCCATGCACACATCGAGCCCAATTCCTGTTGTTGAATGTAGCGAGACTGCCTGCTGCTTGCTGGCCAAGGGGTAATAAGCCTTGGAGTGGCTTTGTTTCATCAAAGATTAAGACGCCTGGCGTGCTGTTACGATCAGATGATTTGTGGGGGTATTCGGAAGCGTATCGAAAAATTCCTTGATAAATTTGGCGGACTCTTCAGGCGGGCACTCAAACCGAAATTTGCAGGCCTCTACAATGGGGTTTTGAATGTTGGAGATCGTGGTCTTGAAAAACGGAGAGATATGCCCCTTTACATGGAGTATCTTCTCTTCGTTAACTCAGGCCTTCTTAACACGTTGGAGACAATAGACTTACAGTTGATACATGTGGAGCTTTCATCCGGAGATCTGGTTTATCGGTACCAAACTGAACCATAGCCTGGCGGTAGCTTATTTTCGCAGGGTTTTTCTCGAGGATTGGAAGTCCCCAGCCCACGGATCTAATGGCGTTGAATTTATTCTGCAGAACTTGATCGTATAAAAAGTGACTGACGGAGCGCAAACAGCAAACTATCGTCCTTACATCTCGTCCATTGGCGAAAGCCATTTCGATATCGAGCTACTCCTACTTAGTAAGTATAATACGGGGAGATAGACAGGCAAGAAACACCAACCTGGGTGAATTCGGGTTGTCGGTCAGCGCGATGGTCTTCGTCTCGGAAGCATTTGGCGAATTGAAAATACCTTCTAACGCCACCAGCCATGAGAATCTGCTTGTATTGCTGCGGACTCTGTGGTAGTGCGTATGCAAGGCCTTTCCGTCGGGTTGGCACCAAGAACTCTCGAGCACCTTCCGGGGTCGACTTGAATAGTATCGGGGTTTCCACTTCGATGAAATGCCGAGCGTTGGACAGTTCTTGCCTGAGGACCGCGGCTACTTCGCTGCGGAGCCTCAATCGCTCGATTAGAAAAGGATCGAATCTCATCTGCAGATGGCGTGATTTGAGTGGCCATACAGCATCTTTGGAGACAACGATGTCCTTGGGGAATGCGTTTAGACACTGGATGGCCGTCAACCGTATGTCGTATGCGGCGTCAGGTTCGTCATTTTCACTACGCCTCAAATGAGGCATCGTAGTAACGGCTTTACGTGTGCCTTATAATACCGTGGACGGGGCTGTATGCCGGTACCGACTTCAGGCTGAGGTGGGCCGTATGTGCCCGCGAGTTTTCCTCCTCCAACTAGACACGATTTGAAGGTCAGGATCGTAATGAGAGGTTTTGAAATGGCAAAAGCTCAGATTTGCGCCCTGGTCTCGCCGTTTCCCAATGAAGCCATAGAAAACGACGTGCTGGCCTACCAAAAAGGTATATTGGGGCTTGAAATCAGAAATTTTGACTAGATGGATAGGATTCTTCAGTTTCGTTATGCTAGAGGAAACGGGTGCTCTGCAGCTTACGTGAATCCTTGAAAGCATCGAAGGGGTCGTTGCTCTTGAATAGGGACGTCGCCGTATACTCTGGCGCCTGATCTTCCGGTTCCGGTTTCGGTGCCGGTTCTAGTGGTGGTTTTGGGTTTGGGTTTAGTCTTGAGGTGAAGGTATGAGATTGAGGTTGGAGTGTCCGGAGTGACGCGTGGCTGCATCTGACGATCTCGAGGCGGCCCTCAGAAGAGGGTTTATGGGTGCTCTTATCATTTCGATTATCTATGAATTTAAACACATTGTGAAGTGTGTTTTGGTTTCTTTTGGTTCCAGAACCCAACCCCCGCGTGTTCAAGTTCGCTGTTTGTGTTTGATGCAAAAGTCCATCATTGAAGTCCATCATTGTTGAACATCCGATTGTCCATGTCGACGCCCCGTCAGCCACCTGCCCCACAGCTGCGCTTATCTTATCCTGCTAGACTAGTTAGCTATGCCTTGTACGGAGGTCTGTGCCAAAATTGACGATCATCCTTGGCAATGGTGTAAAGTGCAAATAGGGGAGCTTATATACGGTGTAACGGCTTGGCAACCAGTTCATCGGGCCGCTTACAGCCCGACAGTCTCAACAGACAGCTGGCTAGGTATCTACCCTACTAGGCTAAGCCCTGAACTCCGCTCTAGCTAGCGATTGATATGCCCCATCTGTACTAACGGTATAGCGTAGTTAGTGGTCTATGACTTTATAGACTACTGCCGGCCCGAAACACTGCTTGCCAAGCCGTCACACCGTATATAAGCTCCCCTATTTGCACTTTACACCATTGCCAAGGATGATCGTCAATTTTGGCACAGACCTCCGTATATCTTTGCTTCTGGTTGGTGGGGCTTCGGATTTTTTCTTTCCTTTCTTCTTCATCCTTCCAATTCAAATAAATGTGAGTCCCGAACGACACCCGCCCGCCCGACCGCTTCCTATTCAATTCAATGGATTGGTTACTAACCTTGCTCTATCTCGCAGATGATGAAAGCTGCGTGTATAGTATGATGTGTTCCGCTTCTCGGAGCTGTAGAACTCTCCTCTTCGGAGGCTCAAGTGGTTCTGCTGTAACGAGAGGGCCGGAATCATGATATAAGCGTTCGACACACCCGGACCTTGTTTATCATCGGACGCGAGAAGGCAACTCTGAAAAACATTTGAACACTGGAAGATGTGACGACGATATCCAATATCAGCTATGGGGATAGACGATCGACATTTGGTGGTGGTATGCGACGGTCGCTAATTCTCATCCAAGGTATCGGCACATGATATGATCACCATCTTGGCAACTAGCTAAAGCCTCAAGTGTGGCACATCAGCTTGCCTCTCGCCGGATGAAGTATATCTTAGGTTGGGTAGATAGAGGCAACAATGCTCTTCTCACTAATTGTTGGTATAGTATGACTATTGTACTAGTATCTATAGCTATCCGTTAGAGACTCACTTTAGATGAGTCTTGTAAATGTATCTAGTTGTTTAGGCGTGCATGTCTTTGGCGCTGCGCAAATTGGTGTCTTTCTGATTTCTTGATTACCTATGAATTCCTACTAATAACATTATATGTGAATGCTGTCTCCTTAAATTCTACCGTACTAAATAGGTAGTTACAACTGCAAAGGTAAGATGCGCGTCATCGTTTGTTCGGTAGTCCAAGCTCAGAAGTTTGGTATCTCCACTAATGCGCCAAACTACCTAAGCAAGTGGAGTCTGCGATGCGTCCATATCCGGCAAGATGACAGCATAAACTGGCACGTATGGGAGAAAGATAGTAGCGTAGTTTGCTAATTTGGTAACAGCCTAGAATATGGTTGTGCTGCAGTAACCCGTCTCGAGGCCTGGGTGGGTACAGGACGACGTGGGTAGGTATCGCAACTTGCGGCTGGCGTTTCTCGCTGCTGATCATCAATGGTGTTTTATCAAATGTTAGCCATTGACGAGTCAATATGCTGAATTTCCATGTTAGTAGTCTGCTACGGCATGCCAGTATTGCCATGGTTGCGAAAATATACACATCAGAGTACGTTAGCCTAACTATTTGAAGTTATAGGAAATGCATCGGAGAGGAACACTCTTCTTTTCGAGAGTGAGGAATTGTCATGCCCTAGTAGCGTGGATGAGACGAGGGAGCTAGACTATCACATCGACTGGTGTATGGGAGATATAAAAGTCACGTTTCTTTCCTTAGATGCCTCAACTTTAATCGGCTGGACTCAACCTTAAGTTCAGTGATTCACTCGTTCTAAGATGAAAACTCAAGTTTTGTTAGCCTCACTCGCCTCCCCCTCCCCCCTTCTTGGCAGTAAGCCGGAGCCAAAAGCACTAGGCCACCCACTCGATTTCGTCGACAGAATCTTTCAAGATCACGATGAAAAGCCTCAGCTCCCACCGGAGCACTTGCTATCGATGCTAGAAGCGGACAAGCTATGCGGCAGCCAATCAACGGTGACGCTCAAGGCACCCAGCAAGGGATTCCTGACGTTTTACGACGGCAGAATCTACGTACGGAATAGTAGTGACGACGGGTTACATATCCCGCTCGAGTGGACGCTGGCCACGCTGAGGGAAGACCCGGAGCACTTCGCCGTTTAATCGACGGATCTGTTTGGCAAGAATTATTATCTATACAGAGAGATAGTTTAGAATTCTGGGGACTGTCCAGTTCTAGCAACCAGCACCATGTAGCTTAAACCGTATTCAGCCCTGCAACTGTAAGGCGTCCGTGTGAACGAAGAATCTAACTCAACTTCAAGACAACGAAGGTACTGAATCATTGGCATCTGTAGATATGTACCCCCTGGGTCTTCTCGCTTTAGCTCCCCCCCCCCCCCCCCCCCCCAAAAGTTTTAAGGGCGAATTGGTGAATGGGAAAAGATTGCGGTGAGAACGCACGGCCTCTAGATTAATGATGAAGTTTCTCCTCGGCCTGACGCTCTCCCGTCTGAAATATTCTCGCTGATTCGATGTTGACAGTTGGTCTTAGGTTGAGTCTTGATGCTAGAATTCACTCCATCGCGTCCGAACTCCTATTTTGCTCCGAATAGTATATCGGTTCTCGACATCGAGATTCTCGGTTTGCCTATAGAATCGCTAATATAGCTCACTAGAAAACGGCTGCGGTGCTATTGCCGAACTATGACTATCTAGGGAAGCGAGCACCACCACTAAACTATTATGGCCGCGCTCTGCAGCATAGATAAGGGTTGTCTTCCCTTCAACATCTTGAATATTGTGGTCTACTCCGCCGTGGATCAGGGGAGCAGCCACAACAATTCACATGGCCCCCAGCTGCCGCATGGGATAGAGCAGCGAGGCAATTGTATCGCTACCGCTTTCGCATGCGCAGTAAAATGGAATCTGCCCAACTTTGTCAAGATGGTTGGGACTGAATATCTTAAAATATCATATTTCACGACATTCGTATGGCAGCCGGGGGCAGCATGGTGAAGCGGCGACATGCCTCCATTATCTTGAATATTAATATTTACTCCAGCCCAGAAGTCAGGATTCGGTAGCTCTACTGTTCTGTTGGTGTGTATCTCACACCAACACTGTTTTACCAGCGCCTAGATTTCCCAGTAGCAATAAACTATTTCTCCATCTCCCAATATCGTAGGTATAATTAATAGCTGGCTCGCACCACCTCTTGGATGCGGGAGGCGCGAATATCCAGTCGCCGGAGTCTTTGACCCTTAATTTTGATAGATGATCAAGAACCAATCCAACTAGTTCAGACCAAAGTAAATCCAGGAATTTGCGCGGCATTTCGGCTTCCGGGGAAAGTTCCTCACTAGGGAAAGTTGGAGACATCTTAAGATGGTCGCCTCAAGCCCTGAAGTACTGGGTTTCGTCGCTATGATATTAATCCCTAAATAGCAAGCTATTCTCGTCGAATGCCCCGTTCTATCGCCTTAGTGGTTACGGACCGTCACTCGTTATGATGCCATAGCGGAACTTGATCGCCTCCGACGTGTGATGCGAGAGTCTGAACACTGCGCCCTGAGCATGAGCCAGTCCTCCTCGCGTCATTAGCTTCTTTTCGTAGAATATATCTACAAGGAAGACATCATTAACCACTATAATGCTTTACGCCTCAACTATTTCTCTGCCTCTTGAGACATCCCACAAAGAACAAGGATAACGCCAGGGTAATAGTGGTCCCTTTGATGTGTGAGATCTGGAATATGTACGATTTTAGAACGCGAAATATTAGGCGAGAGATCGATTTTCGAATATTGGCAATTTGGGTGGCAGGCGCTCATTCGCATCATATGGCATTAGGTAAGCAGCTAGGAGGAGGAGACATTATGCCTTTGAAGTCATCTTAGCTACAAGCAGGCCCTCTAGTAAGGGATCAAGTGTGTAAACGTTATCGATGACCCTGCATAAGACCTTTCATGAACTTTAGATGGCAACAAAAGGGGGGACATTGATAGGCCCAAACAGCAGGGAAATTTCTAGATGTACGAATGAAGGGGCTGAGTCATCGGTTCGTGTCCTAAAACAGACTAAGAGAAGAGAAGTTGTACCAAGTGTAGCTCATAAGAGATTACAGCTTGACGTGGCTATTCAGCTGCCTCAGGGCTGCTATGGATGTTTACGTGTAGAAAGACATGATTGATAGGGCTTGTTTTATGTTATGAATCTATGACATGAGCTTGGAGATCATTGACAGTTGAGTTGAGAGGTAGTTATAGGTAATTAGGTACCTAGGTAGTTCCAGTTGAGAGTCCTACCCCTGTGAGACATCTGGATTGTCAGGAGCCAATGATGATGGCGTCAGCTTCCCGTTCAGGCTAGCCCCGGCTTACAGGCCCCCCGTAAATCGTAGTGTAAATCGTAGTGTACATCGCAGTGTACCAGCAAGCAACAGGACTACTGCACAGTGGCCCCACCGACGACGTATCTGCCCGACGTGCTATCAACCCAATTTCCCCAAAACCTGCCGGCCGCCGCTCGTCACGACGAACACGGACAACCACCACCGACGGCCTCTCGTCGAGATACCCCCGTGTGCCGCCGACCGATTCTCACTGGCCCATGTGAATAGATAATTGTATTAATTGTATTGTTAATGCAGCCCATATCACCTTCCTGACCACCGCGCGCCACCAGACACGATCACCGACACGGCCATGGAACGGCGCTGAATCTCCCGCTCCGTCCTCTTGTCCTCTCGACTAACGTTGATGCCCACCATCGCTCTCAGGCTTACAGGGCATCCACTACGATTCGCACGCTGTCCTCGGCTATCGAGAGCCTGTTGCTGTAACGTCGCACTCTCGCAGTCGTGGCTTGTAGCCCCTTGTCCTACCGTAACGACGTCGCATCGCTCCAACCAGCCATTACTGGTCTGCGTAACACGTGAGAAGAAACCCGGCCGACGACACCGATCACCGATTACCGATCACCTTGATTGCCTCTTCCGTACGCTTGCGCCCGATCCAAGCCTTCTCACCCAACTTGTGAGAAGAGATGTCGAGCTCCTTTGAGAAGTCCGTTAAGGGCGCAACCAAGATCAAGGCAAGTCGGAATGGTGATATTGCAATCCCGTTAGATCCGTTATCAGCACTGACCGAACTGGCTACTGTAGGCTGCCCCCCCGAAGACGAAGTATATCGAGCACATCCTGGTAGCTACGCACGCGGGCGAAGCTGGTGTTGGTGAAGTTTTTCGCGCATTGCAAAACCGGCTTCGAGACTCGACATGGACCGTCGTCTTCAAGAGTTTGATCACAGTGCACTTGATGATCCGAGAGGGCTCACCCGATGCCACATTATCGTACCTGGCTAGAAACCGTAACCAGTTGGCCATTAGCTCCTTCACCGATGGTCCGTCCGTCCTCCTTTAACCACGAAACATCTTGGGCTGATGTTTTTCTACTGTAGCGCAGATACAGGGTCGGAATATACGGCACTATGCCTCCTACCTGGCTGAGCGAGTACGCGCTTACAAAGATACTAAGATAGACTGGGTGCGTGCGAAGGAGACACGGCTTGAGAGTCTCTCGGTCGAAAAGGGCTCCTGCGCGAAACCGAATCAGTTCAGCGTCAACTAAGTGCTTTACTGAAATGTGATGTATGTGCATACGGCGCAGGTTTTTGACACGACGAAATGACTAATCTGCAGAAAGGTCTTGGACGAACCTGAAAACGAGATTACTATTACCGTATTTAGGCTTCTGGTTCTTGATCTCCTAAGCTTATTCCAGGTACTCAACCAAGGCATGATTAATATGCTAGGTAAGCCTGACAGCTGTCGTGCCCCTTTCTTATATCGAGACTGATAATTCCCAGGACACTTCTTCGAGATGTCAAAGGTGGATGCGGAGCGGGCTATGGACATCTACCGTCACTTCACTAAAACTACAGATGCCGTTGTACAGTATCTGACTGTGGCGCGACAATGGGAACCTCATACGAGGGTCGAGGTTCCTAAGTTGAAACACGCCCCGGTCAATCTACGGCGGCAGCTCGAAGATTATCTTAACGATCCCGATTTTGAGATAAATAGGAGGCAGTATATTGCTGAGCAGCAAGCAAAAAAGAAGGGTGGTCTTTCGAAAGGAGAAAAGAGTACGGGCATGTCAGAGGCCAAAGCAGAAGCCGTCAGGCTTTTCTCTGCACCGAATGTATCGTCTACATCCGCTCCGAAGCAACCTCAGGCCACCAAGGGTCCCGACCCCGATCTCATCGATTTCTTCGATTCGATAGAGCAGAATCAGACCACGATGAGCACCCAGCCCAATCCTCAGCCACCTCAGCAACAAGTCCAAATGCCGTTGATGAATACTGGTAACCCTGGCCATCGGAATGCAACAACCTGCCCAACTTCAAAGCAATGGTTTCGTACCCCAGGCCACAGGGTATCCGAATAATAACTCATTCCAACAACCAAATCTACTGGGTTTCCAGTTCCACAACAAATGGCCCCCAAATGCCCATTCAAATGCCCATCCAAATGCAGCCTAACTTTACAGGCGCTGGCGGCTTTGGTGGTTATACGCCACAGCTAAGCTTTAATCCTAATGGCCTAGGCTCAATACCACAAGATGCTGTTGCAACTTTCCCTACAGGGACTCTCTCGCCCCCCATGCAAACAGGCCAACAGACGACAAACCCATTCAGGGCATCGATGATGATGGCCAACCAGACCGGTATGCCTGCTAATGGGGCCGGTCCAAACACATTTCCCACGCCAACGAGCCCTCAGATCCAGCCGCCGAGTGCTCTCACCCGTCAACCTACAAATCCTTTTGCCAGATCATCGCCACAAGCTGCGCCGCCATTTGCCAGCCCCAATCTAATTCGCCCTTCCAGTCGCCACCGCCCACTCAGTCACCAGCAGCGCTACAGCCTGCGCCGACCGGTACTAACCCGTTCGCCAAAAACTTTCCACCTGCGGGCGCCCAAACACAGCAGCAACAGCCGCAGACGAGTGGGGTATCGCACCACAAGCCACCGGGGCTACCAACCCGTTCCGACAGGGCGCCTTCGTCAACCACCAAACGGGATGGGATGGCAGCATAACCAGATGCCTATCGGTGGCGGCCTGGACCAGCTGCCAACACAACCCATCTTCCCCAGGCCAACACAACAAACGCCGTGGCAGCAACAGCAGTAGCGACCAGCTGGTCACTACTCCGTCTCACGCTCGAGAACTTTTCAACTAGAGGATAAGAACCGTTGTAGGAATCACGACGTCTTGTAAGATGCAAGCATGGAAGGGCGTTTATTTCTCGTGTCATTCTTGAAGGCAGTTTCTGCTCATGGGAGGAATTGGTCTTTTTTTTCTTGCCCTCTTGTGGCTTTCTTCCTCCTAGGATGCGTGGCGTTTTCTTTTTTTGCTGCTCAGTCACGCTCGGCCACATGTAACTCTATAGTCGTCGAGGGCTTTTGGCCGAATCAAGTCGGGCCAGGTCAGGTAAATAGATGCAATACCTGCGCTACTGCTTTGCTACGAAAACGTCGCGAGCAGGCGTTCGCGGTAGATATAAATGAACGGAATCGATCCTCTGATTTGATTGGACTGTGGGTTCATGTGCTTCATGGTGTGTTTTGTAAGATGGTAAATCAGCAAATGAATGAATGGATACATTATGTAATTGTCTTGATTCTCATTTCATTTTATTTCGTTTCGTTAACTCGGTATTTATAGATTAGATGAAACCAGCCTGGATTCTCTCTTTCCGTCTTTCACCAATATATCATTCATGTATCCACCTCCCTAACGAACGTAACAGTTCGTGTCTAGCTATCTTTTGCCTATTCAGGTCTGATACATGATTTTGTACATCTCCGTGACTTGGTGATTCTATGCTTTAGTATAGTTTTCCGATGCCCCGCGCCATAAAATGAATCCTTTATATTCCCGTTCGTGTCACCCAGAGAGAGTAGTCCTGCTCCTGTCCTCTAATCCTAGAGCGTCGGTCTGTGCTTGGGAGAAAGAGCAAAAAAATAAACATGAAACGCCGGCGCTATGCATTGATGGTCGCGGTGATGAAGGCGTCGGTGGCCAAGTGAGAGGTGTAAGCTGTTCTTTCCACGCATTATTTTAGTTCTGATTACATACTTGTCTCCGTGAACAAGATGGTATGTTGATGGCTGTTGGTGGTGTTCATAGAATCGTTATACTGAATAAGGCCTGTGAGCTTTTCTGCCGTACGCCGGATCATAAGCCTTGACAACAGCGAAGAATGCCGCCACATATTGTAAGTTGCTGATAGTAGAATGGATGCCTCAGCAGCTTTCATCCAAATACATCGTCAACATTCACACGTCCCGATGTACGATTGGCAGCGGCCGCCTCAGCCGCCACCAACGTGCCAGGGCCGCGTGCAGAATCCTTCCGCTCATCGGCGATATTGACGCCCAGACCAGCAAACGCATCGAACATGGCGCGCGTGACGTACTCGGAAATGCTATATCCAGGGACGCGATGGTCATCATTGGTGCGAGCGGCATCAAGCCAGGGGTTCGGATACGGCTCGCGGAGCTCGTAGCGCGAGGGTTGCAGGGCTGGTCCGAGTCCCGCGAAGGGATCGTATGGTTTGCTGAGGTCCTCCTCTTCCTCCGAGATCTTCTTGGTCTTGAGCCCGCGGATCGACAGCGTGTTGCTGTTCCCGCTGGGCGCTCCAGAGTCTAGAAGACTTGTGAAGTGCGCACCAGAGATGGCCGCAACGCGCGCCCGGTTCTGCGCTACGATGCGCGCTTGGATCTCGGCGGCTGACCCCTGCTCTCCGCGTGCTAGGGCCTCCATGACTTCGGCGTTGATACTAGCCTCCTCGGCACGGGCGCGGGCATCCTCCCGCTGCTCCTCCAGTCGGCGTTGCCGGGCGGCCTCGGCTTCCGCTGCGTCGCGCTTCTGGCGGGAGAGCTCGGCCTCGCGGCCACGACGCTTGTTTCGCTCGATCTCGTCGCGGAACTCCTGCTCACGATTTAGCAGCTTCTGCTCGGCAGCGCGTCGGTCATCGTCGGCACCAGAGATCAGGTCGAATGTCAGGTCTTCGACATTCTGTAGATAGTTGTTGTAGTCGCGCAGGGTCTCGAAGTCGTCCTCGACCATATTGTAGGCAGCGGCCACCCGGCGGCGGATGTCAACCTCGCGTTCCACGGCCAGGTCGCCAAAGAAGGCGGACCGGAAGCCTCGGTGCCGTAATGTCTTGATGCAAGTAGCGTAGGGGCACTGCGCGGCCCCGACTTGAAGATGTTGGTCACGCAGTTGCTGCACATGGGGTGGTAGCACTCCGGGTTGATCAGAAACTCCATGTCGGTGTTGAGGTAGCGCACACGCTTGCATACGGGGCAGATATCGGACGGGAGCGCGGTTGTCGGGCCCGTGGGGAGCCTCACGACGGTCGAGCCGTTGGTGATAGGCTTTCGAGACATGGTGGTCGTGGTGGTGTAATCTCGTGACTTATGAGGCCGGTATGTCTATGTCCTTGATGGTGATGGGAGAGACACTGCGTGCAAAAGCTTCAGGTCTTTGTAGTTTGGGATGGGAGACCGGAGTGGCGCATTTGAGAGCACCGGACTCGCAGGAGGCGAGATGGCGGTTGCAATGTGTGATGGGAGCGGAATGAGTATGAGAAGTCGTTGTTCCATATAAAGGTCAAGTCAAGCACGGTAAAGGTCTTGAATAGTGATTGGTCCAAAGCTTGATAGGCACAGACCCTCTCTAGAGTACGCTAAGGTCATACAAGGATAGGGTGCCGACAGGGCTATTGGATAGGTATCAATGCAGGCAGGGGTGGCAGCTGCAGCTTGCCCCTCCATCGAACTTCGACGCCTTCGTTCGTCAGCCTTCTCGACTTTTCCATTGCAATACACAGCAAGCAACAGTACCAGAACACAGCTAGCAACCCATAACCATGGTAGACAAAGGTAATATTACTCATCACATACCAGGTTCACTTTATATTTGCCTAAATTACTCTTTATCAGCAACAACAATACCCCCACCTCATGCTTGATGAGCTATAACCCCACCATGAAGCTAATATGTCGTGATGCCCAGATCCCACACCCGAGCAAGAGGCAGCGGCCCGTGCGAAAGAAGCGGCCGAGCAAGCTGCTTTACCGTACAAATGGACCCAGACCATTGCCGAGCTCGAAATCCTCATAACTTCCATCCCGGGAAACCTAAAGGGCCGGGATCTAGTCGTCGAGCTCAAGAAGCAGAAGATCAAGGCGGGGATCAGGGCAGGAGCCTATCATCGAGGTATGTAGCCAGAGATACTGCAGCGTCATGAATATGAATAAGCTCCATCTAAATACACATCCTGAATAAAACAGGGCGACTCCGCACGCCATCCACACCGAGGAGTCGACCTGGACGCTGACGAGCGCGCCGGACGGACCAAGACGATCGAGATCCACCTGGACAAGGCGAACAAGATGGAGTGGTGGGCGCACGTAGTGACGACGGCGCCAAAATCGACGTGACCAAGATCCAGCCCGAGAAATCCAAGTTGTCCGACCTGGACGTGAGACACGCGGCATGGTCGAGAAGATGATGTACGACCAGCGCCAGAAGGAGATGGGGCTCCCCAGCTCGGAGGACCAGCGCAAGGCGACATCCAAGAAATTCGCCGCCCAGAACCCCGACATGGACTTTAGCAACGTCAAGATGAACTAGTCCGGCTTGAATAGTAGAGAAAGCAAGAAGAAAATGATACCCCTTATGGAATGTAGAGAGAATAAGTGAAGTAAAATGGGGATGCAAATGAGATGAGACGCCAGAGGAGAAAATGCTATGAAGCTACATAACATGATAAGCAGATATGTCGTACTATGGCGAGGCACTAATCACACGTTGTCGTCAATATGAGCTAGCAGTGGGCGAGGCATTCAAAATAGAGGACGAATAGTAATTACTTATGTATGAGACCGAAAAGCTACATAAGGTAAACTCCCAGACCAAGAGAAGCGGGTGCTGCGATAATGTCCAGGGTGAAACGAATAGCCCACTCCCATGGACGACAATTTGTCAAGGGTAGAGGCATCAGAGAGCCCTGATTTTGAATTGCTTTTGGAATCGCGAGTAATGTCATAGCAGATGAACGGCTGCTGTGCATCAATTGTCAGACAATCAAGCGTTCCGTTCTGGGTCGATTTCGCCATCGTGTATATATATATGTACCTACTTAGGTATGCCTACACATGTATGAACAGGCAAGCCTGAACATAATAGGAGAGCCTCACCCATACGGACATGCACACTTGATTAGACTCACCTTTTGGTTGGTGCCTGGTTTAGCTTACTTAGCATGAAGCCAAAGTTGATGGCAGATTTATGCTTTGGTTGGCAACCATGGATTGCGAACCTTGTACGTGGTTTGGTGTGGTACCATATGAATGAAATTCACGAATGCACCGTCAGCAATACACGCGAAGTTCACAGACAGCACCAAGTTCGGAATAGTAAACTCAACATAATTGAGCTACTACCACTCGTCGAATCTACGATTTGGCCAACCTTGCGGCCTTGAAGCGACTGACTCGCTTAGGGCCACCTTCCTCCTCTTCCAGCGGCTGAATGGGATCCGTATTCTCCTTAAGAAACCCGCCGTTCTGCCCGATCATCCGGTTACGCATCTTATAGTACTCCTCTGTCACTTGCTGGTGCAAGAGGTTGGCGTCCAGCTCGTCTGGTTCTTTGACATCGCCGGATGGCTCGTGTTCTAGGATATCGGACGCCAGAGTCTTGCCCTCCGGGCCCGAGGGCGCATATCTCGTGTTATCGGTAGGCTTTTCTGGTGCGATTGGTAGTGTTTGCGGCGCCGGCCCACCATTCGCTCGCTCCATCCGGAACTTAGACGGTTTTCGTCCAGATGTTGAAACTATTTTGGTTGCCCGTGAGGAGCTGCGCTCAACCACATCGGATAATGGATCAACGTCGGGTTGGTGGCGTTGCTCAGACCCTAGCTGAGCAGTTGATGGTGACGACTCAGCAATGTCGAGACTAGGAGCAAATTTGACACTCTTCTTCGCTTCATCTTTTGATATAGAGTCAGCGGCGACTCCGCTGGCCGTAGGAGACTCTAAGGCGTCCTGGGCCGAGTCAAGATTCTCACTCTTGACTGTGATGCGACCTATGCCTTCGGAAAGTTCCTCATCTTCGTCGTCGCCGGACGTTTTCTGTTCGCCAAACGTCTGCTGCTGAGGCGCTCTCAGCTGGCGTCTGTATTCATCATCTACAACTCCAGACGTTGACTTTCCCCATTGATCTTCATCGTCATCGTCCTCTTCGCTATCGTAATCCCAGTCATCGTCGTCGGCCGACCCTTCTTCGAGTTGCAACTCAGCGACGATAGGCGCCATCTCGTACATCATCGTTTCTTTATTGTACCGTATCATGTCCTCGCGCAACTCAGCATCCTCTGGTGATTCGTCTGCTGGCATGACAGGGTCTGATATGACCTGTTCTTGGTCCTTCGCCTGACGATACAACTCTTCCAGTCTTTGGGTCATATGAAGCGGCTTCTTTTCATCGGCCTGTTTCGTGTCTTCTGTGAACGTGACACTTTTCCTTTTTGACGCTTGTTTAGTTTTAGAAACGCCGGCTACTTTTCCTTCTTTTGATTGTAGTTGTTTTATTTCGGTGGGATTAGCGGATGGTGAATCAGAAGTGTGTTTCGGTGTATCGGACGTTGTTGCAGGTGCCGATTCATGGGAAGCGGAGGGTAGTTCCTTGATACCAGCCTTCTCTAGCGCCTCCATAAGTTGGGGTTGGCTGTCCCTGGTCGACGTAGGCTGTACGAGATGACATTACCGTCATCGTCTAGCTCTTCACTTATCTCGGTGATGGGTAAACCGTCATCGTCGGCGGCTTCGGGAAAGCTCACAACTCGCGTAGCCGCAAGTTTGTTCTCGGCTGCTTCGAGTTGTTTACTGAGGGTCGTTATATTCCTTGACACGTAATCTAGTCGGTTAGTGACAGTGCTGATGATCTGATCGCGTTTTCTGGAATCATTCCGGCCGAATATCTCGACGAGTTCTTTCTCATCCACTAACTCGCCCTTAAAGGCCTGTCGCGTCTCGATAAGAGCTGCGCGTGTGGCTGTCGGCGATAGCGCATGCACCTCTGTTTGCAAGGCCTCATATTCTTGTTTCCATTGTCGCCACTCGTCAAGCGCTAGTACAAGATTGTCGACCTGTTTTCCGAGTTGCTCGAGACGCCTCTCGAGATCGTCGGAGGGATCTCTAACTTGTGTCATTCTTGATGTAGGTCCCAGGAAGTGACATTAAAGATTCAAGGATGGTGGACGAAGAAAAAAGGTTTCTGGCTGGGCACGGATCCGTCTAGGCCAGCGGAGCCTAAGTGGAGCAGCGGCTGTAGCTTGTGCACGGCATCAGCGCCGCCTGGTTCAGCGCTCAATGGTACCTAAGGCACACAGGCACCTAGTTAATCTGGTTGGCCCTGCAGGTTGTGCATGCAGCACGACTAACAGCGTCGTGAACATGTATTACCGAGCAGTTCCTCAATCACAAACTCCTCTTCAGTCTACTTAGTAGGCTCAATGCCATTTACAACTAGATCCCCCAGAAGACTTGCTTCGTCATCGTAGAATATGACGCTAGTATTCTACTATCTTAGTAGTCTAGTATTCCATCACTACGCTCTTGGCCAAATGGCTTTCATCTAGGTTATCTACGCTCCTTCGGACGAGGCTATCAAAGGCATCAAATCCATGTTCCTCGCTGGCACAGCTACTGTAATCGGCAATGTTGGCTGGCGCCAAAAACTATCTACCTCTCTCTCCAAGTATTCAATCACGATCTTCAACCCATCCCGCTCAGGCTGGGATAGTACATGGCGTGAAAACATCACTTTTGATCTGTTTCATGAGCAGGTTTTGTGGAAACTCGACCGTCAAGAGATAGGCAATCTTGTTGTTGTTTATTTCCATCCTGCTACTCTCGCCCTGATGACTCTGCTCGATTTCGGTCTTGCTACGTATAATTTCGGCAAGGTTATCGCCATAGCCCCTGAGGGGTATCCAATGAGGGCCAACGTGCAGCTAGTTTGCCAGAAGTTTGGGATCCAATTCCTCGATCAATGAATATGTAATATTGTTGTTTTATGGAATGTGGGAGTGAGTTGTTGCCGTCTGTCAGACAGAATTTCGGAATATTTCCCGCCAAAATGAGAGTTGAGAGTGGTGTGCTCAAAGAAAGAGGCAATCGACTGGTCCTATCTATCACAGCAATTTGTCTTAGATAAACCTCTTCAAACAAACCTTCTACAAGCCAGATGCCTTCTCCAGATACGGACGGAGACGCCAAGAAAGACGAGGCAAAATACGACCCAACATACTATTTTATGACTAATGCTTTTGCGACGCCCTATAACGCTGGGCAATGAAACCCCGTTGCATGCAAGAATAATCATGAGATGTTACCCTTCTTCCAACCTAACTGCACAGGAACAAGCCCAGAATGCAAGCCATTGTTGCAATTGAAAAGGGCCTAGAACTATTCAAATCCGGAACTCTACAACGCGACCTATCGGGAAATCAATTTGGTTGGGCTGAGGGCTGGGGATTGGTGGAAAGTTGCCAGCGCTGTACGCACCAGCCTAACATGGAAATTTCCCCTTTCGACTGACCAGATTCGTTGTCTCTTCCTCTTTTTTTAACAGTGCAATGGACAACTTGATCAACCCTGGTCAACGTAGTTCCAGCTCACAAACCAGTCCATCAATGATCTGCGTGCCTCAGTTTTAATCCCAGGCAGCTCGGTGTCGGGATAGCTCTATGCGAAACAGAGTGATGACGAGTCACTCGCATCTTAAAATTGGTGATATACCTTATCCAATTACTGTTTCTACACTCCATCTCCGTGTACCCGGCTCAGAATTCGAAATCGGCAATCTAGGCCCGATTTTCATTCGGAGGATAACCTCCCACCACAAAATGGCAGCAGGGGCCTCCTCCCGTGGTTCAGTATACATAATGCGTAAGGTACCGATTCGAAGATCTCGTGAGGATTTGCATCTCAACGAACTTCGATGAGAGTGAGCAGATTCTATCTCTAGACCTGCCCGTCATGCTGTGGCCGACACTTTTCAGCTTCCTCTTCGCTTGGGCCGGCGTCGTTCGCGGCATCACCGTCACTTCATCAAGCTCGTCTTATGTTATTGACACTGCCAGCTCATACAACTTCATCGTGACAATCGATAGCTCCACATGTGATATCACGTCGCTAAAGTTTTATGGCACGGAATATCAGTACTCAGGCACCAAAAGTCATATCGCCTCAGGCCTTGGCAGCGGCACGTCTGTAAGTCGACAAGTCGTATGCCAAGTCTCTTGAAAGCAAATCTAACGCAATTACAAAGGTCTCCTATACAACCAGTCCATCAGGCGATACAGTTATCTTTGCTTGCACCCAGTCTAGCAGCTCGTTCGACTTGACGCACTATATGGTCTTCCGCGATGGCGCTGCCAACATCTGGATGGGCACTAGCATCAACTCCGAGCCGTCAGTCGGCGAGCTACGGTACATCTTCCGCTTGACCGGTCTGACCTCTGCCTACCCTTACGGAGATGTCTCGGCAACGGCCGGCGGCACCGCGATCGAGGGATCCGATGTCTACACTGTCAACGGCCAGACACGCAGCAAGTTCTACTCGTCCGAGCGCTTCATTGACGAGAAGGTGTACTGCGCCACTGATTCCGGCGCAACCGTCCACGCTTGCTTCTTGCGACCGAACCACCAAGCTACCGAGAAGAGCTCTGGCGGTCCCTTCTTCCGTGACATCAGCCTCAATTATGGTGGCGACTACCATTCCGTCACCTACTATATGAACTCTGGCCACGTCCAGACTGAGTCCTACCGCACGGGTTTCTACGGCCCTTATGTGTTCGCCATGAGCCGCAGCGGTATTCCTTCTGCTAGTTCCATCGACGTATCATTCTTCGACACTCTGGGCCTGAAGAATTACGTGCCTGTCTCCGGACAGCGTGGGTATGTCAAGGGTACCGCGAGTGGCGTGTCTTCCAGCTTTCCCGTCGTGGTTCACTGGTATAACAGTAACTACCAATTCTGGGTATATGCCAGCTCCAACGCTTACACATCGCCCCCGATGCCTGCCGGCTCCTACACTATGAAGCTATACCAAGACGAGTTCCTGGCCGCAACCCAGTCCGTCACCGTCTCAGCTGGCTCAACCGTGACATCGAACATCGCCGCCACAGCCGCGGCTCTAACGCAGTCTCGGACCACCATCTTCAAACTAGGAGACTACGACGGACAGCCAACCGGTTTCCTAAACGCCGCAAACCAGCTGCGTATGCATCCATCAGACAGCCGGTAAGAGCTTTCCACTAAAGTACATCCGCAATCTTTAGCTAACGCTCCCATGAGAATGTCAAACTGGTCGCCAGGTACTGTGGCAAGCACAGCTGCATCTTCGTGGCCGATGGCCATTTTCCAGAGTGTCAACAACGGGCAGAAGATCAGCTTCTCGCTCTCGAGCGCCGTGAGCTCCACCGCCACGCTTCGCATCGCCACAACACTGTCCTTCGCCGGCGGACGCCCACAAGCCATCGTCAACTCGTATACTTGCTCCGCCCCCGCTGCACCCACCAAGATTGACAGCCGTGGCGTCACCCGCGGCGCGTACCGCGGATACGGAGAGATCTATGAGTGCAGTATCCCCGCAGGAAACCTCGTGAGCGGTAGCAACTATCACTATCAATGTCATCTCTGGTTCCAGCGGTGACACTTACTTGAGCCCCAATGTGGTATGTGACTTGACTTATGACTTGTTAGACTTACTTTATGCTAATAAACTCGTTTTTAGATCTTCGATGCCATTGAGCTTTTCTATTAAGTAGGGACGCCAAGTTTAGCGGGGAGATTATTGTGAGGATTATGATGGGACAAATATAGTTTATGAAAGTAGTGCATCGAGGACTCCGTCCCTACCACTATGCTATCATCATTTTACTCCCTCCGATCAATATCACGAGCTGTTATTCTACGTAAATATAACTCGAGTTGTGCCGTATCTAGAAATGTCTCGGGTCTAGAATAGCTTCATTGCCACGGAGTAACACAACATAGGGCTCAGTAACATGGTTCAGGAGATGCGAAAGAAACAAGAATGTAAGCCCTTTGATTAGCATGGTATACCTCGAACGACATCGGCCTTATGAGTTATATGTACCGCGTCGCCTACAATTAAAAGACCGAGCTTCGTAGTGGGAGAGATGAATAGTTTCCGTAAACTCCCTCGAACACGTCTACTAGCTCTGTCTCGGGTAGAAGTGATAAGTAGGTGCACTATAAACCCCACAAACATCTCTCTTAAAGGATGCAATAGCTTATGTGTAATTAAGCGCCAAGAAGTATACACACTAGGTCGTGGTATATTCTCTGCGCATAGCAATGCCTATTGTATAAATCGGGGTATCTCGATCTCATGCAAGAGAACTTATGTACAGAATGGTTATGTGCTAGTTAGACGAAAGCTTAACAGTACCGCACATGTCACAGGACCACCATTGGCTTTCGCGTACCCTGCCGCAGAAGTGGCACGTCCAAGTCGGCGATGTAGAAGACTTAGACTGAGAAGGACCTTGCTTTGACTCCTTCGTCTTAGATGATGATGGTACGGAGGTAGATTGTGCCCCGTTGTTCATGCCGCGCCTATCTGGTCCGGTCAGATCGATTACCGCTCGCTGTTTTGGTGCCGATGTCTCGCCCTTTTCTGTGCCGCATGCGTCACAGCATAGATAATTTCCTGGGTTGTTCAGAGTGCATACACGGCATGTCCATGTATTATTACTAGCTCCCTTATCTCTTTGGGGGCCGCGCCGAGATGTCGATGGCTGTGATGCAACTCTCAAACTCTGGCCCCTTCCTTTCGAATCGAGATTATCCCTACTAGTGCTGCTGGTACCGCCGGGTGGCACGTAAGTATTCCCTTTCTTCGTCATTTCTTCTTCCTGTACGATCTCCCATAGCGCCTGCGCAATCGCGGCATCATTTGCGGCGTCTTCTTCGGCCTTGGTCCTGAAACCGTTCCTCGTCGCCGTATCCGCAATCTCGACAATTTCGTCTCGCGTTTGGTTGTCGTTGGCGCAGCCCCGTAGCGTCCGATTGCGTTGCTCAACCGTGTCGCCGATAACCTTTCGGATATCTTGTCCAGGTCGAGGGGCGGCGCCACCAAGTCGCTGTCCCGACCCGGCACCTAAAGTGCGTCGCCTCTCAGCGGCTATTCGAGCTAACCTTCGAGCTTCGTCCATCGGCATGGTTCCACCGCCAAGCCGGTGACCCTCGGACAAGAAGCCCTCCCAGTGTAACCCTTCAAGGTCAGTGACAAATGCTCGTCCCGAAGTTGATTCCACAGTGCATGAAATTTAGCGTCGTGAGGGCCGTGGACGTTGTGAGCAAGCTCGTGCAGCATGGTGTCGGCGATCTGCTCAAGAGGGAGAAACTGGTTCCGGTCCCCGGGATACCGGAGCCGTAGACAGATCCTCTTTCCGCGATCTACATTGAGTCCTGCCAATACTTATTTAGACGTCTTTACTTCTTCGAGGCTCATATAGGCGTCCTACCTAGCAGATTTTGCTGGCCAGGGTAGAACTCGGTAAGTTGGCCAACCTTCCACCCCCGTGCGCGCATGAGCGGCTTCACCAACGAAGCTACTTTCTTGAGTGTATGCAATGCATCAGCAGCACGTGGGAAGTCCGCGAGATGGGAGTATGAAAATATTAGGGGATCGACTTCAGGCATTCTCAAAGCGTATCCGGCGGTTCACAAGTAGTAAGAGTAAAGAAAGTACTGTCAATTTGCGCCTTCCGTCACCATTTATCAAGAAACTGTAATTGCATGAAGGGGGACACCAGGGATCTGGAGGACCAGATCGCCGGGGAGGTCGAAGTAAATGTTGGGCAGAAAAGTGAATAAAAGTGAGAAGGCGAGTCTGGTTAACTAGCTCATCGCTCTCGAAACAGATGGAATCTGGCCATGCTGCCAACGCGTAAGCCACCCGACTTATAGAAGTCGCCTGATGAGTTGGTGTACGTACGCACCCATGCCATACCGCCACCCAGCCCGAAATTGCCCCGCTATTTGGTAACTTGCATATTTTGCTGTCTAATTATGCTTAAAAGCCATACTCCCAACTATCGAAGTAACATTACCTGCATGTGTGTACCTAATTGGAACCTTCAGTGGCCATGTAGTATTAATTTTTCTATTTTTCTATTATTTTTTAAAAGCTGAATAAAAAATTAAAAACTGCCTCCATCAAGGTCGATAATGGACAATGATCTCGTAACAATAATGAGAAATGTAACGTGGAGAAAACGATTTCATACAAGAACCAATAAGTTTACTCAATTAGGCATATGACAAGAAATTCATAAGTGTCACAAGGTACAACAAGTGTCTATTACCTATCACACGTATACGATTTCTAATTGCCAGTATCAAATGAGTGTATTAAATGAGCATATCTAAAGAGTGGGAGACTAATTGAACTAGTCCTGAATATGTTCACTGAGGCAGACCAGTGCCAAAATAACTCCCTATCCTCAACGTGTGCTGATCAATAAAATGCAAACCAACCAAGCCCTAAAGTGACCAGCGCTTCTTTCGTTTTAAGATATCATAGTTAAGGGAATTCTATCGTCTTTGGCGCCAAATTGTGAAAGGAAAAAAGGTTGGATCGTAATTTAAGAAATATCATTACATGTAAAGGAGAAAAACTTATTTAGTTAAATAGAGAGTACGCTGTATATTTCAGCGTCCAAGAACACATTCATAGTTAATCTGGGGAGGTAAAGCGTTGAAGCACAAACGCCGTTACTACCCACGGGTTATTAACAGCGTTAGGTTTACCCCGTGACAGCAAATAGGTACCGATCCATAAGGTCGGACAGCACCGCTGAATGAAGATTGGCTAGGCCATGTTCTTCGTTTGGAATTCGCCATTCTAGTTCGCCTCGGGATGCCAAAAACTCGACAATCAAATTTGATCCATGGTCCATCCAGAAACTTTCCAGTGCCGACATTGTGATCTCAGTCTCTCTATCGACCAAGGGAGATTCGGGCCGAGCCCGCTCTGGAAATAGTACATCCCAAACTTCGTACCAGTCTTCATCTTTTAAAGGCTTCATTGAAGATCCCCCGAGGAGGATATGCAGCTGATTACTCTCCTCAATCGAAATTCCAGGGGGTGGAACCAATTCTGCCTTTGTACAAGACCGGTCTCGAATGTGGTTATTCCTGGTCCAAATATTCTGGAATGGAATTGAGCAGATTGGACAGTAAAGTGGTTGTCTGTGTATTGAATTTAGGTGCTCCATTAGCTCAATATTTGTCCTTATTCCAGGTTTTCTCATACAACTGTGGTATTTGTAGGCATTCATCTTCAGAAAAGGACAGGCGAACGAGGCAACCGGCGACGCTCCCTGGCTCAAGAGTCCATTTTCATTAGAGAATTCTGACAGCCAGTAAGGTTTATACACCTCGAAACATTTTGATGCGATGCCAAAAATCATGTGACGGAATGAAGCGAACGGCTTCGATTGGTTGTCTTGATGGTGTTTGCTACCATCCAAACTACTGGGCGGCCCTCCACACGGTTGAAAGTGGCTGAGTTGTCTGCGAGTAGAATGTCTTGATTTATCCCAGTAACGGATATTCTTGACAGCAAAGCAGTGGATTTCTTCTCTCCAATGGAATCCCGTCCTTGGTTATCGAACACCACAGTTCGCGCAGCTACCAGTTCTTGCAGCGTCCAGCCTCTGCTGAACCATCGACAGTTTTCAAGGAGTCCAGTTAGGCTATCCACCGTTACCGATGAAGGGAGATCCTGGAGATAGACCAGGCACTTGGTCGATGACTGATACCACTGATACATCGAGCTGGTTGCTTCTGATAGCTTTGCGCTGGATGATTTATCGATACAGCAGGTATCAATCCACACATACTGGAGCTGTTGGAAAGCGGTCATCCGACATATGAGGTTAAACTTCGTGAACCTGGCTTTTAGAGAGGCTTTTTGTAGGCCATGTGTGAAAGTAATCCCTTCTTCGCCCCAGGTATGAGATAGTATTGCGTAGGGTGGAAAGGGAGCGCAATCGAAATATTTGATGGCTAGGGTTTGCACGTTGAGCAATCGTATCATAAAGCCGCGCGGGGACTCTGAGAGCCATTCCAGCAGCCGGGGCAGGACTTTTTTTTTTTTCCCCCGGTTTGGTTAGCTACTTCACCGGCAGAACTCACGTTCTTGATATCCGAGCACATTTGTGCCCAAGAAATGGGTTTACCCACGTGGCGTTGGGGCCGCTGACCAAAGGAATTAGGCCTTCATTAAAACAACGTCGCATCAGCCCCAACTGCTGACAACAATCTTATGTCCTAGCTTCGAGGCCTATAATCTCTTTAGAGAAAGTCTCTCTTTAGAGCCATGTACGGAAATTATGTATGATAAATAACAGACATTTCCGTTTTGTATTTTCATTTCTGCGAGTTGCTTGGTGTGTCTATGCGGGGTAATATCTAGGCTGTGTAAACCCCGATCGATCTAGCCCCAACTTATACCAATTGTCATACCATCGAATTTATCCTATTACATGAACATAAACATTGAAATAGCTCTTTAGAATCGTAGTGATACAGTATCATCACTGCAAGCGACCAGACGTAACACATCCATCCCCTGCTACTCTATCCACACCATTTCCGATTGAATTCTTCAATGGCAATATTTGCCCTATCCACTCCTTTAGAAACGCGTGAATCCGACGACGCCCCGTGTAAGTGAGTGGTAATTGGCGAATCGGGATGTTTTCTCCAAGACTCTATTTGATTTGTCTTGGTTTCTCGATTGTTTTCAGAGAACTGAGAACTTTCGTGGGGTCAGTGACGTTCACAGTACCCAAATGCGTATAGATGAGAAGCTTTACCGTTTATGGTCATACACCCTGCAAGCAGGCGTTTCCGGTTTGCTTGGTTTAGGTTGCATACCGTTTAATTTTCCTTGCGTGTCGGAGCTTCAAGGTTTTTCTTTAGAAAAGAATAAAGTAGTCATATAGAAATGTCGTGGGTGCATCTGGAGATTCAAATGGAAACAAAGCACTAGCGAACATCAATGCTCATTTTCTTAGTAGAGGAAGACATCTTCTGGTAGCCCATTGTATGGGAATTGGCATATTTAATAACACAACCTCACACGAATACACTTGGTACAGCGGGTTGCGACAAGCTACAATTGTGACGATCACCCCAGTAGAGCGTTTCCCCAACAGTCAGTCACAAATGTGTCGTGGTCTTTATACTGCTCCTTTATGGAGCTGGTCCGTGCTACTATGATGCTAAGGTTAAGTTAAAATAGTCAATAAGTATTGTATGTGTAGCTGTGCGCATTGTCTTGGTAATGCCTATATCGTGGGTTAGGCAACACACCTGGGCGCTATCTCATCTTACTTCAAGGATCTGTGTGAATTCGACGAATCATGCCCGCAGGGGGCGGTCGGCGTTGTCGGGATACCGTAACTGGCCGCAGGTAACCCCTCACTCTACATGGACGCGCATTTCGTAGCTTTGCGATACTGATATGGGCACAATTGTGCCATGAGAGAGGGTACAGCTCAGCCTGGTCTGGCTCTCACACTGGGACCGGCCGACTAAGATGTGCCACAATCTGAAGTGTCGAGACCTATCAGATTGGACAAGGGATTATCTTTCTTTCACCACTTTCTTCCTGAGGCACTATCTTGACAACTGCATCACTGGCGGCAGAGACGACTTGATGGCAGCGGTCGCGGTGGAAGCTATACCAACCCACGGAGAAGACCTCCAGAGTCGAGTTCCTATCCCACGGCGATCAATCTCTGCTCAAGTTGCCTCCCCCGGAAGAGAGTTCAATTCTACCCTCCCCGACGACTCTCTTCATTCCGGACGTGCCCAGAACCGGCATTGCCATGACGATAACGCCCAGTCCGCCGAATCTTCATTGCCTCATATCAAGCTATACTGCGATAGGGGTGCAGCCTCTCCTGTATCCGGAACCTCAAGCTCTATGGCTAATGCTATCGATGCTAGTGTTCGTGGAGGCCAATCCCGTCAGTTTAAAGAGGAACCAACTGTATTGCCAACTGTTAAAGCGAGTGCTATACAACTGCAATGTACTAGTTCGGGACTTGTGTCTGAATGCCTTCCTGGCATTAAAAGTGTAAGTAATAACAGGTGTCGTAACACCTGAGTTAGCTAGCATACTAACGCGGTTGAGTAGACAGGGAAGCCTCCGCTTGCACCTCGCCCACCATGGCCAATGACCCTGAAGTCATCGCCAAATGCCGGCAATCAAACGGCCCGGTCCACGCCTGCAGCAACTGAGTACACTTCCACAGGCCTAGAACAAAGCTCAAAGACATCCGGGAGATACACCCGTGGCAAGGGGAAACGTGAGAGGCCGCAGAAAAGTGAACCCATCTCCGACTCCGACGATGCGCCAGAGCCTCCCGAAAAGCTGTCGAAGAAGGAGATGTGCGATACTCCTAGTGCGACTCCCAGATTAGCTTGCCCTTTTTTCATGCGTAGTCCGCATAAACACTTTAGGTGTGGGTCTAGTAGCTTTAAGAGGATCAGCCATGTTGCGCAGCACTTGGAGAGACAACACTATGAGAACGTGAAGTGTGATTGCCCGATTTGCGGCATCAATTTCGACACGCTGAGCGGTCGTAACACTCATCTCCGAGAACAGCGATGCCCAAAACGAAACCCCGGATTGTGTGCTATAACGACCGAGAGATGGGAAGAGATAAAATCTGTTTCAACTACTCGCTCGAAGACGCAGTGCGAGAAATGGGTCGACATATACAAGATAATTGTCGGGGATTCCACGCCAACGCCCCTACCCTGGTGCACTGACCCGTTGGAATACCTCTTGCGCCACTTTATAGGTTTCGTGGCTCGGTCCGGTGATCACAGCATCTTTAATGTTACGGATGATATCGAGGCCACAGTCAGACTCTCAGTAATTACTTGGCCGATGAACAAGAGTCGATTGAATCATCACGTCAACTTTCGGGACGAAACTCGAACTTTCCGGAGTTCTCCAGCCATGCTTTGATCTCTAGCATAACCGAAGGCGCGCCGATCTTCCAGCCATATCGCGCTACAATTTCAACGCCTATCTCCACCATCCCAGAGAGTCATGAGGCCAATATGACTGGGCTAGAAGTATTGTCTGACATTAATTCATATTCAATGGACCTGGGGGACTTTTCTGCTGATTTCTTAGACTTTTGTCAACACGACGGCGGAGCACTGTCTTGAATCAGCTAACACAACTAGCTCGTCCCTCTTACAACACAGGATATCAACTCATAAGCTACTTAGATGTGACAAGGGAATTTCTAATATTTTAGGCATTCCGCGAGTATCATGATTTTGTTTCAACGGTGCTGTCTAAGAGCCTCACTCTTGACAGCGGATATTCATTGCTATGGATCACTATGATGTGTCTGGTGCAATGTAAGTTCGTTAGGTCCCTATTGCAAACCAGCAACATAATAATTGAAGTTGCAGAAGTTGTTCGAGGGCTGGTCCGTAACATCCTTGCTGCTGACAGCCTTTGCAACGACCTGGCCGTTCCCGTTAAGCAGTTCGAGCAGCTGCGAGCCCGTCCTCAGACCCTCAATCGAGTTGTAACTCAACCCGCCCGGCACGGACTGGGTCGCGAGGACTTGCCCTCCACTAGTGATGCGAACCTGGTAACCCGAGCTGCCAGAAGGAAGAATGACGGCATAGACGAAGGTGTCGCGGGCACCGCCATTTCCACGAGGCGTGCCGTCGCCACCATTGTTGAGACATGACTTCGTAACGGTGTGGTACCACATGGCACCAGCGAAAGATGCTCCATTGGCGGGGACCATTGCGCTCGTGTCCGACGCGCCGTCCTTGTAGGCTTTGATGAAGGACGTGATCAGTGGCTGCCAAGCCGAGTGAGGGATCTGGTCGGTATCTCCGTATTGGAGGATTTCCGGCGTCACGGTTTCGGGCCAAGAGGGGCCGACGTTATGGCTTTCTCCGGCATCGTTCTAGCAGCGGGTTAGACCACAGATTGGGTCTTGGACTGGGTAGATGGAATTCGTGAAGAGGGAGGGGGCGATGAATGATGATGGTGGTTTGCTTACCCAGGTGATCACCTCAGTGAACTCTGGCTGTAGTTTCAGGATCTGATCCATGCGCTCCAGCAGAGTTGTCTCGCCGTCGCGGTACCACGAGTCGCCGCAGCAATGCTTGTATTGAAGTGCAGACAAACCTAAGACATATCAATCACATATGTTCAGAATAGCATCAAGAGCAACGCTGGCTTTCACATACCCATAACATAGCTCTTGCCTGCAGCGGAGGCAGCGTTTTTGACCGCCGTGTCGCGCGACGATGACACGTTGCCTGCAGGCGAGTCTGACACATCGGGCCAGCTCGTCTCCCAGCTGAGCACGCCGTCGATAGAATTACCCCAGTTCTGGAAGAACGCTGTAGGATTGTTATAGTAATTGCCATCCGATTCGGGGTTGGGATAAGGTAGACGTTATTCGTCGTCTTGAAGTTCCTCCAGGTGTCCGGGCCAAGACTACCGCCGCTATAGGAAGACACGACTGGCTGGTTGTTGTTACCGTAGTGCAAGTAGGACGAGCGACCTGCGTACTGCTGGTATAGCGTCTGGTGCTGGTTGATGTCGCCGTTTTGGTAGAAGTCGAAGCTGAAGAATAGCTTGAAGTCGCCCTTGAGTCGGCATAGTCGAAGAGCTGCTTCACTGCGCTCTGAAGCCAGTCTGCGCCGGGCGCGCCGACGTTGAGCGCGAAGGCATCGAAGCCCGCCGCGACCGCTTGCTGGATGTCTTGCTGGGCATGGTTGGAGTTGGGATCGATACCTCCGACCTGGATGTCGATTAGCGGGGATTCACAAGAAGTGGACGATTTGGACGGCAAGCAATTACCAAGTAATGGGCGAAGACTAGTTTAGCTTCCGCTCCAGTGCCGAATAGACCAGAGCTCGCGGCTAGCACCGCGAGGGCAGATTTCAAGGCGTTATGCATGGTAACTACCTACTTGCGGTCGTGTCGCCGAAGGAAAGATGTTATCTCACTGCGTCGTGACGAACTACCGAGAACCAAAAGAGCAATTCAATCGCGAAGTTTATATCCTTCAACCTAATAGGCCATTTTGAGGATCAACTCAGGAACCGTCTCGTGTATTCTCGATTCCTCCAAGGCTGAACGGAGTTAGACAAGGTATTCAATGACACCAAACTATGTAATTCGAGGCTATTCATACAGGTGCGTAGCAGCCCAATCCCTTTATTGCCTACATCATGTATTAGCATCGGCAGAAATCAACACTACATAACCCCATGGGGAAGCTCAGCGGGAGACCCTCGGCGGATTGTGATTTGAAACAAGTTAAGATCGGCAAGGCTAGTCAGCCAACCCTCTCCTACCACGATGTCCTCGTGGCAAGGCAAACTCGTAAATGAGATGATTCTATCTCTATCAATTTGTTTCAAAAACTTGAAAGGATTCCAACTAGAGACATACTACATTGGGGTCTCATGTGACGCTTGGGGCTAAGCTCATAGTATCGATGGCGCGAGCCCCTTTACCCCTGATCCTTCAATTTTACTACACTACCACTCTATTCGTTACGAGTAAGGAATATGCTACCTCAAGCAAGAAGATAATTATACACTCTCGTAGCAGCGATCCTGCGCCAGCTCGTCGTAGTATTTAGTAGGCTGAGCGTGAGATGTTGCAACAAGCGACAAGATATCCTAAGACACGATACTACCACTCGAAATAGATTGATTGATGCTACATAGTCGCCATAGACTTGAGAATAATCTTAGTATTATTTCCGAATGCCTAGCCACGTGGCTTGACATAACTTGAATATTTTAACATGAAACCCCCACGTTCATTTGGTGGGGGCTTAGCTCCTCCCAGAGGCGTTGAACGCTAAAACTTGAAGAGAAGGTCCTCTGCGTGGTCTCGTAACTCATTATCTCGTACTCGTATCAATGACCCCCATAATCAGCGTATAGGAACATTTCCGAATCAAAACGGACGGTGATCATCACGCTTTTTCCCTACAGCCGCGTCATCTTCTATGTTGAATTGTTGGCCAGTTTTGCCGTGATGCCTCCGAATGGCAACAGCGGCAGCAGCACACTTTGACAGACAGTAAGGCCGAATAAGACGTATAAGTAACCATGAGCTGCAGGCCAAGGCGTAACGAGACATGCCGTGTTTCCATGCTTGATCTAGATCCAGATCCTTTGTTGACGTCATGAAGATGTGACGGAAGTAGGAGACCACTGCCGAAGTATTTCACCGTCCTCCGCCCACACCTAATCCCCACCTCGAGCCGAGCGCTTCGGCTTCGGGTCCAAAGGATCGGGGCTTCCTGCGCTCCTACCAACCAGTAACTGGCACGACGAAGGCCACCCTGCTAGTGTACGGCGTAGGCAGAGAGCGGTGAACCAACGCGCGTGATCTGGTAAGACGAAAAGTCTCATCGCGTCTGGGCATCTGCCTAGCAAGGGAAGCCGCCGAATATCTTCGTAAGGGTACTGGAGTCTACGCTATGCCAAGACATGCGTTTTCCGATTCGCGCAATGCTCTGGCTGGCTTTGTTTCGCTTATGAGTTCGTGGTGTTGGTCGTTCGGGTTCTCGTTGGGGTTCCTGGTGGTACTCTTCTTCGACGAGTGTCTTTGCGCTTGCGATAGAGCTCACAGAGGCGCGCCTGGGTGTCGTCGTCGTGGATGGCATCTTCGAGCGCTAGTGAGAACACTAAATTGTCAGGATACGTGAAGATCAGTTGATGTGTTTGGCAGCCAAGATATCAATTCCCAAGACTGTGCGCTGGGCGACATCGTGCCCTTTAAGTCCCCAAAACCTGTGAAAGTAAGATTGGCAGTTATGCGTATGTCATGATGGCCTCGCGATGGATTGACTTCATTTGCCACTATTCGCGACCGTTTGGTTTCACGTAGACCAAAAGGGCATGAGAAGTAAGCTTAGGGTATACTAAATCAGCACTATAGTGTCCGAATTGGTGCAAACCCGACTAACCTGTTCCCATGAAGGGTATAGCATTTTATTATTATTAGTAATGTCTGAAATTGCTAAATTTCTAGAAGCCTTCAACCTAGGTCTAGTCTCCTAGTTGCCGGCGATCTGGCATGTTTTGCATATGATCGCGGCAGCATTGCGCGCCAAGACTCGAATAAGTTGAATCCTGATAGCTGACTTTATTTCCTAAAATAACACATTTTCAAATTATCATGGCAAATACTACACATCCAGTGACAACGTTGGGATGCATTTCGCCTTGAAAACAGCAACATCTACACGCGGTGTTGTGATGGATGTAGTAGGGTGAATATTGCGCTGCAACTGTTGATTGTATAATCTGAGAAAGATGCGATGCTGCAAATCCCAGGTGATGATTTGGAAGGAGAGAAAAAAGATGGTGCTTTGGTAGGAGTGATTATTACCCATATATGGCTGATCGATGGAATCTGTAAATCCCATCCCACAATTCTCACGGCGTCTTATTGACTTCGCTTCCAAGTAGTGGGAACGACGAACGGGCCCACTGCTGTCAGCCAGCCTTACAAACGTCAAGATCTATACGAAGTATAGCGTCTGAGCATTGGAAATTAGAAAGTTAGCTGTCGCACGTTTTGTTTCCTCGTCTATCTTACCTATCATTAATGGGAGGGACAAGCTAACAATCGCCAAGAGTTACTATAGTATACTGCACCTAAGCAGTGATGGCTGCGAAGTTAACGCAGTTGTACTGAACTGTTCGCGTGCGGGACCCAGTAAAATCTGTCACTATGGGTCGGAGAGGCACTAATTTGTTTCTGGAAGGCGGTGAGGACAAACTAGGTGGGGCGATGGGGATACAGGGGCTCCCAGCTCTCATCTAGCTGGCAGAATTAAAAAAAGTTGATGCTTTGAAGATCCGCTCACCTGAACTCGATTTGGTGGTATACCTCATAATCGAGCGACGAATATCCTGTTAAAACGCTATATCCTTTTGAGTCGAATATATCTATGGTTGGTTGAGGATTTACTTCGATTTTACAATACCGTCTCACCGTCGAGGTGGCGGCGCGCCTGGTTCAGTCGCGACAATGGATATTCATCGCATCAGATATGTACCTTACAACCCAGCGCCTATCAACTGCGTCGCCTTCTCCCAGTCTGTCGCTTCCAAGAAGTCTACGCCTATCCGCTTAGCTATTGGCCGTGCTTCCGGCGACATTGAGATCTGGAGTCCCCTCGGCGGGTCATGGCACCAAGAAACGATAATACGTGGAGGGAAAGACCGTACTGTCGGCAAGTCATCCGGTTCCTGCTGAAACGTCCATGCCCGACTAATACCAAAACAGATGGACTGGTCTGGGTGACAGAGCCTGAACAAACGCTTCAAGATGGTAAAAAGATCCCCGGCTGTCTGAGGCTGTTTAGCTTCGGCTACTCAAGCACCATCACGAGTGGGATCTCGAGAAAGGCCGCCCAAAACATCAATCAAGTGGCACTCATGGCGATATATGGTGTCTCGGAGTCCAACCATTTGTGGCGCCAGCAAAGGGCGGCGACAAGTCTAAAACCAAGACCTATTACACCGGTAAGAAGCTTGTCGCTGGCACTATGGATGGGAGCTTAGTTCTGTATGACATTGATGACGGTGAACTCCGTTACGATCGTGTTCTTGCAAGGGCTTCTTCCAAAAAGACCAAGATGGTGAGCATTGCATTCAAAGATCGCAATACCGTTGTGGTCGGCACTTCCCAAAGCTGTATTCTCGTGTATGACATGCGAAACGGTACACCACTCGCTAAGATGACATTGGGATCGGATCTTGCTGGCGGTGCCAAGGAAATAATTACCTGGTGTGTGAAGTGCCTCGATGGAGGAGATATAGTCTCTGGTGATTCAACCGGAGAACTTCGCATATGGGATGGAAGTACTTACACACAAGCTCAGAGGCTCAAAGCACATAGCTCCGATGTTCTCTCTCTCGTCACAAACGCTGATGGTTCAACCATTGTGACTGGAGGTATGGACCGTCGAACTGCCGTGTACAGAAAAACCGCAGGGTCTGGGTCAAGATGGGCCAAGATATTTCACAGGAGACTTCACCATCACGATGTTAAAACGATGGCCTCGTTTGAAGGCCATGGTATGAGTATCGTAGTTTCAGGAGGTGCGTAACTTTCCTTTTAGCATTAACGGGCATGTCACTAACTAGCATTCAGGCCCCGACGCCACTCCTATTGTGATGCCCTCGAAAAGGCCGGCCTGGAGAACCATCGAGCTTTATCCTCGCTACCTCAAGATCCTCCTCTACAGAGCGCATACAAGAGCCGACTAATCATTAGTTGGTGGGATCGCGAAGTATCCATTTGGCGACTTCCAAATTCATTAGCAGAACTAGCGAATAAGTCGAATGACGACCACGATGTAGCCAAGAACCGGAAGCTTCTGGCCCGTGTCTTGATAAAAGGCGAAGCAAATATCCACGGCGGCATCCATTAGTGCCGATGGGTCTTTGCTTGTAGTTTCTACCACGTCCGACATCAAAGCATTTCATTTAAAACCTCGCGATGGCGCTCGGTGGGATGAACTCAAGATATCGAAAGTGGAGTTGGAGGGAGCAATCGCAGCCCTCGGCGCTACGCGAGTCCTGATATCTCCGGATGGTCAGTGGGTGTGTTTGGTGCAGATTGGGAACACCGTGTCACTCTTGCGTGTCCAACAGCCTTCCGATTCGTCAGAGAAGCTCACAGTTCATCCGAAGTCCGTTCGGTTACAACGCCTTCGACGTCAGACACCTAAACACCATACTATGGGCGGCCTTAGACAGTACGATAGGACAATCACACAAGCAGCTTTCTCTCCAGACAGCCGGATGTTAGCCGTTGCGGATCTAGCTGGTTACATTGACACTTGGGTTCTTGGTCAAGAGCCCCACAAGTTACAGGACAAGGAAAACGGCGCATCTCATACTAATGAGAACGAAGCTTCAGATGATAGCTCAGACAGTGAAAATGAAGATGATACAGAGACAAGCGGTATTCGATGGAGGCGAAATCCCAATACCTCACTGATACCAAAACTACACGCTGCCCCCACGGTTCTGTCATTCTCTAACCATATCCCCCCCACAACCACAACAGCAGAGAAAGACGGGATAGAAGACTATACCTTGCTAGCAGTTACCTCTAAACCCCAGATTATCCTGATACACCCCACTTTCGGATCTCTCACCTCATGGTCTAGGCGTAACCCTATCTCTAGATTCCCTCCGGAATTCCGAGACATTCGGGATCTCGTTAAAGGGGCACTCTGGTCTGGCGACAAGGTGTGGCTGTACGGAAATACGTATCTCTTCATGATCGATACAACACAAGATTTAGCGGAACCCACTGCCGCCAGCCCGGTAACAGGGAGCGAATTAGCGGTGCAAGGAAGAAAACGAAAACGAGGCCCTGACAGCGGCGCCGGCAATAAGATGACAACTGGGGCTGCAGGCCCAACCAAGGTGCTCCGCCACATCCAGGGAGAAGAAATAGAAGAACTTCCAATTGACGGGCCCGTCTTCGATCCGATGGATGAGGATGAGGCGAGTCACGCGGGAGACAGCGAAAGCGACGAGTCAGACGACGAAGTCCTAGGTGAATTAGCAATTCTTCGGGGTCTCCAGGGCAAGTCTGATCAGGAGTCTCAACCAAGGCAGGGTCCTGCGTTCTGGTACACGTTTAAATATCGGCCGATTCTAGGTATCGTACCTTTAGGTGATGAGACAGAGGAGCAAAATGGAAATAATATGCAGGTCACATTGCACGCTGCCAGACCAAAGGCACTGGAAGTCGCTCTTGTGGAACGGCCACTTTTCGAAGTAGAATTGCCTGACAGGTATTCTGGGGAAGGCGAATTTGATCATTGACAGCCATAAGTTGAAGTTGTCAATATAAGTCTAATATTCTAACTGCCTTGTCTACTATTATGTGTCTGCTGTTGTAAAACACAGCGCTTCGTGCTAGCAAATCTCATCGCCCCGGTGCCCCCGAATGTTAAGCTCCTCCGGGTTAATACCCGATCGATATTTACCAACTACTATCATTATACCATATAGAAGCAGCATCTCCCATCCTATGGACACTTCGCTTGTGTCAGAACTTCGCAAGCCAGGGTGTAGGGTCTATGTGGACATCTATTAATGCGCGGAGGGTCTAGCAGTCTCCAAGGACTAGTCACTGGCTATGTTTAATTGAGGCCCATTTTTCCATGGGGTCCAGGGTTCCATGGGATAGGTCACTATGCTGCTCCTCACAAAGGAGTGTGTATATAGCTAGAGATGGGAGACTAATCTACGGCACAAGGGATTTTAGAGCCTTTGCGTAGCAACAAGTATCATATTACACCCGTATATGGAGATCTTGAAAGTGCCTAGGTGAAGCTTAGGCAATGAGGCCTATTGTGGTCCAGGCGAGGCATCGTGAGATCAGGTGGTGCCTTGTGACAACTTGCATGCATGTTTGCCAATGAACTTCTAATTGTTTATTATAAACCCCTATTCATTACCGAGACTCATTTGACCACTAGTACAGTGTAGCTTGTGTATATTAAGGCATGTAGTTGATTGCTAATTTCTATACTTGGATGTGAAAGTATTCACCGCCCATAAAGAATGAGCTGTAGATCGGAATTCGCTTTACACATTCACCATCACCTATACAATAGAGCCGACCCGTTATACAGATGAATTGCTAAGGCTTGTTCATACTTTCTCGAGGATTGAGCTTGTCTGTTTATGTTAGGAACCCCGTATTCTCTTGTAGTAGCCAATGGACCCTTCTCGTTGCACGAAGGTAACTATATATAGGAAATCTCTTTGTCCATGTCTGCGTGGCTATGCCCTATGGCAATTTGATTTCTTATATCTTAAAAATTGCCCGCCCTAAATTCCTACTCTCTGACCACACTTTTCCACCCGCTCCTTACTCTGCTCTTTGGAACACCTGACTGATCGGTTCCAGGGCGAGCAGCTCCAACCATGGCATCGCAAGTAGTGATCACGGAACAGAAGTGTGTCAACAACTACATTTGCAACAAGGATGGTTTATTTCCTTGCGAAGGATGCTACATTTCAATGGTTAGTCGTTCCCTAGTTAACTGATATGACTTTAGCTGATGAGCTTTGGTATGCTTTTAGTACTGCTCCAGCGTTTGCAAAGAGATGGATCGGGTCAATCACGAGAAAAAGTGTCATGTCTGGATCCTTATAGCATCTTTTGAGAGCGAGAAACGTCTGCCTACATGGGCTCCAAAGACCCTTTACGCTGATCTAATGAAGAAACATCGCAACATTGAACCTGAGGCCGAACCTCCGATTGGGCCTCAGGATCGTCTCAATTACCTTGAAGACGATCCTCCTACCAGTAAAGTTGAACTATTCGGTAGCTATCCAGCTATCGATGTTCTCCAACTAGTTAAGAATGAGGGGGTGTCAATGGGAACAACCCATCGATATTCTTTTCGTGCGTAAGTAAATGCCGTTCAGTATATATAGTCTGGAACTTGACTAATCGTCCGCCGAAGAACCTGCGGACCTTAGAGATGTGATCAAAACCCTCGTTGACTTGCCTGAGAACATATCTGCTCCCTCAACGTAGTTATTACCGACTCTAATAGCGTAAGAACCGTACGTAATCTCGTACTACTTTTCATAGCCCTCGAATCCCAAAACCCAGATATCACGGCCGAGTGCGCCGTTCCTTTCTGGTACGCAGCTTTCGTCCCCAAGTGGTGTCTCCCAGCGATCCGAGAACTCATTGGGCGGTTTTTCCAAGACTGCTACCCTAAAGATCAAAATTGGGCGGATAACCTTCAAGCTGGAATCATGAGACAGTGGTCATTTGGCCAAGCATCACTCGAAGTCCTCATGACTCAAGCTATGTTGGGCCGCGCTAGAGCCATTATTGATCCACGCACGGTCTTGAGTAACTCGCATATTAAAACCAAGCATCTTCGCTTCAAATAGCAGGAAGACTGCGCGAATCGGGATTATGATGAGAAGGCGATGATGGCTTTACCTACGATGCTACAACTTTCGAAACGCCTTTACGACGACACTACTCAGGTCACTCCTTTCCACAACCATCATGCCCCGACTAGTCAGCCGCTTGATTACAACGCGTAAGATTTTACCTTTGTGTCTTGCGTATGATTATTTTATTAATACTAATACACTCAAGGGGCTTCATCGATTGGGGCCCATGGCCCTTGAAGCATGGCGCAGATCCAATTCGGGGGTGGGAGCTCGCGGAAATCCTCAAGTTTCGAGGAACAGGTGACGCCCTCAATGACCTCTATGGCATGATGTTCTATTACGTGCGAGACCTATTCAAGCGTTTCATCCTCAAGCGCTACGCACTACCAAGGTTACTTTCCACGTGCTTCCTTATCGCGACAATCAGATTTCGCAAGAGATCGATTTGAAATTTGATCGTATCCAGGTGAGTCAGAATAACAATGTAAAAACCGCAAGTCACTAACACTTTGGCATAGGCTACCAACCCCACAGATGAAACCTCCGTAGGTATTCGCCAGATGGTTAGCAACTTGTCGCCACTTCTCAAGGCCCAGTCGAATAACCCTTTCGCGACTATGATCACGCTCCATACCGACATATTCGACAAGCTTCTCAACGCATCCCCGTGCACGAGGTGCAACCCGGATTGGGCCGAACGAATCAAGTGCGACCCGGATTGGGTCGATCGATTTAAGCAAGCACTGGAGCTCACGGCGGAAGAAAGAGCCCTGCTGGACGTTTACCTGCCCCTCGAGGACGCTGATCCCGTCGACTGGATCTTTACTGCGGTGGGCTGGAAGCGCCGAGAGGTTCGATGGCTATTCCGAGAACCATCAGCCGCGTGGGAGCTCTACAAGGACATCTACAGATTCAAGGATATCGCGGACAGAGCCGGCGTCATGATGCGGGAGACGCACCGAGTGGTCGATGAGTGGATCTTGCGCCTGGAGAATGCCGACGCACTCGACGAGGATGGAGATCCCATGCAGAGTGTCGGTTGGGAGTTCCATCGCCTGTTAATCAGACAGCAGACTAACGGATATCGATATGTCGAGTGGCGCAAGCTAAGCGTCGACGAGGAAATTGACCTGGCGTCCAAGGAGCAGATCGACGCGCGAGCGGGCCAGCAACTTGAGAGATGGGTGGGCAAAGATCAGTGTGAGAATTGGACACCCTACTGAAGGTGTCCAAGGTACTTCATGGAAATGGGATTAGGAAGACAGAATAAGATCAGATAGGAGTTGTTACGATGCCGTCTCATCCCCCAGGCTCTGTCACGGAACAGAACTGCAGCACTATACCACGACACTATCAAAGGATACGTGGTCAAGTCCGGAGGACTATCTGCAGTCACTTATATACGTACTGTGATAGCCTCCCCTGAGACAAAGCATATGAGTGTACGTAGCAGCCTAGCCTACGACGCAAGGGTTCTATATCCTTGCCATAACAAGTGCCATAGATATTATACGCGTATGCAGAGACCCTAACAGGAATAAGTTGCCATACGTCACCGATGTATGTTGATTACTGGGCTCTAACCTTTTAAATCAAGAGACTCACAACGCGTTCTCGCCCTTTTCGTAATGGAATGACCCACGTTTATACTGCTGTCTTGGTAGACGATTACGAGTACCTATATAGACTGGCCAGACCAATCTGATTGCTTGGAACCCCTTACACAGTGGTGTTTCTTTAAACTTACCTTAAGCTCGTAATCCACTCACGTACCACGCTTGGCCGTTACCTGTCACATCACCGAAGATGGTCGGTATCGAAACTACCAGAGAATCAGGATCCATCTCTCGACCAATTACTCACCTGATAACCTCATCCCTCCTTGGTGTCCTACAATAGTATGACCCTGAACAGCGTAATTAGTCTGGTTTCTACCTATTCGACTTTCCTGGATCTACGGTTCATAGGTGTGCTTCCCGTATATCGAGTGATTTAACAAACCTAACATTGCATATGCCATTATGAACTTTCATATGAGGAGCTGTTACGTGTACTGAATATGCTTACGTACAGGTACTGGACGACGTCTTCCTACGCGGAATAAAGCCCATACCTTAGCACAGGCATCAAAACCACGATATCCTTGCAACCCAACCGCCTCCCCTCGGCAGGAACATCACCTCCTACTGGCTTACCACCCGATATTCAGTCCCCATATCACGCAAAGTAGCAACAGCCCGCCAAGCGCGGCTACGCAACTCTAACACCCAGCACAACAACGTCGGTATCTCTATCCGCCCAAAATCCCCACTACCTATACCTAAATGTATAGTAAATATCTACCTAAGGTAGATAGATATCCCATCTCACCCCATCCCATCCAGTAACCCAAACATCGGGGTCCGGCACACCATCTGAGCCGCGTCTTGACCTATGCATCTACACTAGCTAGAAACCTAAAGTGGTGACGTTGACAGATTCGTATCTGTGCAGAAATGGACGTACGTCTAGAACGCCTCGCACGATCCCGGCACACCGGGACTTCCTTGGCACCATCCATGAATGCATACTTTATGTACAGACAGACAGACAGATAGATAGACCTCCTTCCCGCATTCAAGTAGGACGAATACGTATGTACACGACGAAGTTGGTTGCCCACGTACTCCAACAGCGCGATGTATGATATCAGCATCCCTTGCTACACTTGGGCGCAATCGAGAAGGAGAGCTACCAGTCGTGCTCTTGTTCAGGGAAGCGTGGCAAGAGAGAGAGAGAGAGAGAGAGAGACACGCGGTCCTGTGTAATGTGCTTGTTCCCCAAGAATGTGAGCCTGGACACTACCTACCTACCACACAGCTTCACTTACGGATTCTGTGTGTCTCGATATGACAGTAACAATGAAACAAATCACCCCAAACGCCATGAACACGACGTTGAAAAGTTAATTTACCGGTGTGTTCATGTAAATCAACGCACACACTCCTCCCCACGAGATAAGAGACTGAACAACAAGGTCACCACGTATCTAGACGATGTCAAAAATAAATAAATAAGAACACGTTCCGTTATCTCGTAGATTGCTGCACTTGATATATCCAAATGAGCCTCCTGCGGAACTATCGCAGATAAGCCCACGAAACCCCCCACGAACTGGTTATATGATGCTGCCGTTGGAGTGTGTTACAACCGGCGTAGCCGGTAGGCTTGGATCTAGTATCCTAGCAATACCCCCATCATTCTCCCATCCCGTCACTAACCCGGTCTCACACACGCCGTATTATGTCAGGCATGCCGCAGAATTGGACACCTGCAAGGTGGTAAACAGAACGTGAATCAATATACTGGTCTAATTCTGATATCGTGCGACAGCGATGAATGAATCGCAAGTTAGAGTTATCTCGGGAAATCACCCCCAAGACACGAACAACTACCTGCCGGCGTAGTTGTGTTCGAAGTGACCTTCGATCCTTTTAATAATGTTACACCATAATATGCAAAAACACCCACCCCCGCCGGTAGCAGACGTCGTCCATGAACGTCATCAGTCCGTCCATATTTTCCGCCCCATGCAGATATCCGGAACGCCAGGATGGCCAGGAGATCCCACTTTCTCCTCCATCCTACCCAAGCCCCCAAAATCAGAAAGACAATATGTACGATGCTGCCTCGCCCAGGATTCCTTCTCCATGACGCCGTTGATTTTGTTCAATGCATATATAGTGTCGAGTGTTATGCCATAACATTAATGGCTATGACAAATGAAACAGGTAAAAAGCGGTAAAAAGTAGGTATCGTAGTAGAAGGTACAAATAGTGCGCGAGGTTGCAGTACCCGGACAACAGGATGCGCTTGACTATAAAACAAACGAGAATAAGAGGTTTCGTGATAGGTAATTCGGTAATAAGGCCGTGGCTGGGTCGTTAAGTTCATGTGCCGAGGAGCTCGGGAACAGAGCCCTCAAAAAGCGAGGTAATTGTGACGGGATGTACCGTGAGAAGATGTTCGAGATAGGCCCAACCATAGTTGCTTTTGGCTCAACTGGGTGCAGATTCAGCGACGGAGCTGCTGTGTGTCGATTAGTATAGCCTAGGCGGGGACCATCGCGCATTGCTACTCCACCAGCTTGAGAAGATGTTCATGCTGGCGCACACACCGCTGCCGAGCTCTGATGGGACCATATTTGGCTCGGGTGGTAGAGTTCTTTAAAAGCGTGATGTTAATTGAGGGCGGGGTACAAATTCGAGACCTGCAATCGATCTGTTTGGGGCACCCAAAAAAATATCCTCGGCTTCCTTAATGCCCGGTGTCAGTATAGCAGCAAAAGGCGAGTTACTCTTTACTGATCGCCTTTCAGAAATCTCGTGGACGGTCTTCGCGACGAGCATGGGGGTCATGAGGTTGGTGTTGGTTACGTCGGCCATTCTCTCCGCGTGCAGTAACCCACTCAGCATTGCCGCTCTGTCGGCCAGGTTGTTCGGCGGGTAATTTCTGGTCGTCGTTGGTCCCAAACCGACTTGCTTCCCGTTGATTGCTGCTTGATGCTCTGGAGGAACCGGGTACCATTCTCGTGACGGCCTGTGTGATGGAATTTATAACGTAGCCTCTTAGCTCGCGATCTTCTTTAGAATCCTCCTTCTCTAATCTGAACCGATCTTCTTTGCTCAGATCGCCTCGTCGGAGGTTTTTTATTTCCTGCATGATATAAAGCATCACCTCTTCGGGGCATTTGTTTCGTTCGCGGGCGTGCTCACTCTTTCGTACATATCGGCGGGTAACATCGGTGGCGCCGTCTATGCTGAAGGCAATGCAATAGGACATTTGCTTGCCCCATCCCTCGGCGTAGAGACGTGGGTTATCCCAAGATTCTTCACAGGAATCAACATGGACCCATCGTTTGTTATGCTCCGAATAGACTTCGGTCCAGACATGGTCCTCGGCGTTCCATACCCATCGTACACGGCCACCAACGGCGCGACATAACATACTAAAGCAATTCGCCCATTCGCCACATCGGCCGCGTCTTGTTTGTAGCAAGCGCCATACATCGCTATATCGTGGGAATCGCTCGTAAGCTGTGCATGCCTGATTCGAACACTGGTATAGCTCAACCCTCATGGCGCCACAGGCACTTTCCTCCTGTGTCGGCTGGGTCATACCCTTCGCAACAGTTGGCGACATACAAACAGAGCACGGCGGATTGTTCACCCATGAGAAGAAAGTCCGCCTGAACCACCTATGATCAGATCCAGTTAGCACTTCGAACAGCTGTGTGTCGAGAAATAGTGTGAGGGCCAGGACATAGCAATACAAACCTTAGTAATGCCTTGATAACACAATCTTGATAACCCCATTCGGGTTTACGGCCATCACCCATACTCTCAGCTTCGGCTTGCAGGACCTGGGACTCCTCTTCGGCTTCGCTGTAAATCCTGTCTAGGGGTATTGTCTGTAAGGCCTCGTCTAATAACCCGGGATTCTCGTATTTAGTCGGGTCTGTGATAGTGCGAGAAGCAGACTACGAAACTTCTGAGATAGTTGGTCATGCGCCGCGGGCGCCGTGGGTATTAAGGGGAGATGGCGTAGAGACGAATATGACGGGAGTGTTGACGAGGCTTGGCCTTGGCCGTGGGATGTGGACGGCCTACCGGAGAGGGTCGAGGAAGATGGGCGGAGGTTTGAGGACGAAGCGCGTTCCCTGGGCGTGGGTGATTGAAGCCGAGCTCGTTGTGACCGAGACTGCTGGAAATCGTGTAGTCGTTTTGAGTTCATGAGCTGCTCGAATTGAAGGCGCAGATCGTGGGCCCATTCCTCGCCCAGGTCACTGCCGCCGGGGTGTTGGAGCGGCTCGTCATGATAGGTAGCTTACGGACTCGATCGAGAGCGAGCCGGACGCGGGTGCAACGGTCGGGAGGGGGTTGGGCAAATAATCGAGAGGCGATATGACTTGTGGTTGCGCAGTAGAGAGCAGGCGTCGTCGTCAGGCGAAGATGTCTGCTTGTTCAACTGCGTGGATTGCCCGAGGCAGCCAGCCAGTCACCCCTACCACTCAGGACGGGCGCGCGACGACATCCGTTGGCGTGGGTTCTTTCTCTTCTTCGCTTCGGGATTATGGACCTGTTGTTTTCTCGCTCGTTGTCAAGTAGTCGTCTCGCTTCGGGGAGAGAATCAATCAATTGGTCGGTCGAAAAGGAAGGCTGGTAAGTGGGAGAGGTCGTAATTGTGGATATAAAGCCGTAGCCACTCGTAGATGAGAGTCGAGGGTATAGTCAGATTAAGCGTAAAGCGTAAAGCGTATTTAGGTCTAGGCAGGCGGGTGTGGATAGGCGGCGCGGATAGGCGGCGACTAAGACTACGACTGCGATTGCGAACGACTATGACTATGACAACGACAACGACAACGACAACGACGACATCGAAGAGTCGGCAATGAGGGTGACTGCAATGGGTTGGGATTGGGACTGGGACTAGGACAAGGACAAGGCGGACTCCAGTCAGTCAGGGTTGGGAAGGGTAGGGGAGGGTAGTGTCGAGAAAGATGGGGCGGCGGAACGGAGAGGGGACGAGAGTACTCAGTCAGGACTCAGTCCAGCGTCAGGTAGTCTTACAGGGGGAGCGAGAATAGTGTAAGATGGTAGATGGTAAATGGCGAGTTTTGACGAGATAATGGACAATCGAGATGTCGAGACGGACGGGGATGGGGCCTTGATCTCTTGATCTGGCGTTCTGGGTGGACGACGCCGGTGGGGAAACGGCACAGGACAGGGTCTCGAGCGTCGTGCAGGTGTCGCAATGTACCGACTATCTCGTCTATCTGCACCGGCCTTCAGGCTACATACAGTGGTAATCGCAGCGCCAGGCACCAAAGCCAAGGCCAATACTGAGTATACGCGGTAAAACAGGTACCTAAGATTACGTACCAGGTAGTGCCAGTACGTACGCTACGCTACCTTAGGTACCTACCTTACTCTGAAATATGGGGCGGGCTACGTTGGCCGCTGGTCTGCGCAAGTGGTGTGCGCATGCGATGGACAGTGATGGGCCTTGCTGTCGTAGGCCTGCTGTAACCTCCTGCGCCATAACTCAGACCCTACCTAACTAAGTGAGTGCACTCGCCACTATAACACACTACGCTAGCATGTGCGGAAAGCCTCCACATGCCCCCCTCCCCTTTCGGCTTGATCTGGGTGACGCGCGTCTCTCTTGGACACTTTGTCCAATCATTGCCATCTACATCCACTTTGTTCTCTTCTTGGTCGGTATCTCGAACTACGACTATGCGCATGTACGTATATCCTGTTCCTGGTCTGTTTCACATACTACCTACACATAGGACGCCGTTATCGCGGTATTGATACGTATATACCCAAGGACGAGGGCCTAAGGACGAGAGCCCGCGCGTCAGCATCAATACGCATCGTCAAGAACGACGACGACGAGAGCTTACCCATCCACTCTAGCATACCTACAAGCACACTATATGTATGAGGCGCCACAACGCCACCAAACTTACAACATACACTGACTACTGTACAAACGGTAGATACCTTAGGTAGGCGAACAGTTCCACAAGCAATTTGTCACAACGCATGTCTTCTGAGATAGGAACAAGAGATGCCCATCTGGTTGGTCTAGTGGCAGTCCTAATCTTTTCAAGTAATCGTTAACATGCATAGCTCGATGTTCGCCATGCCTGTCTATGCAATTCGTGATAGTCCTCGTGGCGAGGTGAGGCGGTGAATGCAACGCCAGTGGCTGAGCCGTCCGCAAATATTCACAGAATGGCATAGCCCCTTACCGAAAGCTCCAAGCGGAAACAGCCAAGACTATCCCTCCACTCTATCTGCCCCCTGTTACTATTTTGCCTACAACTGCGCCGTACTCAGGCCCGTGCTATCGATGCCATGCCACGAGCAAATGCGAATCTCAGTCTACTTATCTGTCAATCATGGCAACATATTAGGAAGATGCTGCCGTCTCACGTGTGTAGATTCCATGAAGGCCGTCTTGCAGTCTTGCTATCTCGGTGAAGCAGCGCGTTTTTCAGAACTTATCGGATCGCATGTGACCCCGGGCAGGCCTGGGGTTTATCAGGCCCCTTTCTTACTATGTACTAGGCAGCTACCATATACGAAACGATAAAGAGTGCCGATCTGTAAACCAGCCCAATTCGTCTAAAGTTTTGTAAGATTCCACACGACACCGAGGCTGTAACACGACGACGCACATCACATTGCAATTAGCAAGTTGAGCTGACGATTGCTAGGTAGTCTACGCATACATCTACGCTTTCCACCGGCCCGATTACATACCTGTCAGACAATTCCTTGCGCTGCTGTCGTGTACCACTAAATTCTAACTACAGAGCCTCAACTTAAACTATCCGAACCAAATAGCGTCAATTTCTCTGTCCATCTGTCTTTCTGAGGAAATCAAGTAGCATTGCAATACTTTAAATACACTCGCTCATAGTGGTACACTGGCAGCTGAGCCCAACAATCTCGGAACAGAAAAAGCAGACAATCTAGCCAAATCCAGCACCCCATGTCGGGGTATTTCTGCACCCTGTCTTGGGTGATTACGCGGTATGACTTATATGTCACGTGGTTTTGGCCCGGCTTGCTAACTAGCGAGGCGTGTGGCCCTTCAGAGATGGCCGAAAAATTGCCCATGACGCGTCCCCCATCCCGGATGAGCAGAATCGATCCAGAGTTGTCTCGGTCTAGCCAATGGGACGCCGAGCCCACTCAATCCATCAAGGCCCTTTGCTACGTTGCCCGCATATCTCAACGTCAACTCAAAGGCTGATGGTGGTATCGCTAGTTATTGGTCTATGCTTTTTCTATTATATTTACTTATATGAGCTATCATTTAACTGAGAATCGCCACATGGTGGTCACACTACGCCATCTAAGTGCTGATCAGAGTCGCCAATGAAAGTGCTGAGTATTACTACTGACGAGTCCCCTCATCATGGCCCTACTCTCACTTTCATCAGGAGGATTCACTGATGATTAATGGGTGAGATCTCTAAATACCAACATTGCCGAACTATACCACCAGGCGTTTCCAGGATTCCCCTTGTGGCGCAATCCGGTCGACCCAGTTCAAGGATTCCAGGTCCGGAGATTCGCGCCACGCTGCCTACTTTTTCCAATTGTCCATATTTCTATACCGCGCTCTATTCTCAACATTGGAGGTCCCTTTCTTGTAGACGATGAAGATGAGCCTTGCGCATCTCATTGCCTTATAGGGAATATCGCTGCGTCACCATGCGCACTGACCATGCCGAGGGGGTGCCAATCTTAGTCCACGTGTACTACCTAAATGTTTAAATAGGTATGTGACAAGGCTGACACAACGGTATGAATGAAAACGGCCCTGTCAATAGAGGTACCGTACATGCTTTAATGTCGCTTGGGACGCAAGTGCACCCACCTAGGTATGTAATCTGGTCACACTTTGAAGAAAACCCGGTTCGCCATATACTTAGCGAAGAAATCACGGTGAGCCCTAGAAGTTGATGCTCGTTATATTGGACGCCTAAGCGAGCCCAGAGTGGGGGCGTCTAATAACAATGACTGCAATAGACGATATTGATGTATCATGTAAGGGAGCCTAGGAAAATGCCTAGGCCCTATTTGATTGAATGAATATAGTGTATGCACATGTGCGTCTGTACAGGAAGCGTTAAACTACATCGTCACGCACAGACTAGGCGGTTTTCACTGAAAAGCAGCATCAGTCACTTCAAGGTCAGATTGCGGATCGCGTGGGGAAAAAAACAATTAGGGTCGAGTAATGTGAGCAAATGTATCAAAGCTACTACCCGCTCCTGCATTAGGACTACATACACGATGGTCCCCACGTAGCGCAGGGCGACATATCCCTTTCGACTGACGGCTCATAATCTATCTCCGCGGGTCTCGTCGGTTCTTTCGCGAAGGGCGTCCGAGTTGATGATAATCCGGGCTCTTCCGGTAGGTGGCTAGGTAAGCATGTCGTTGCCTCTTCCTTTACCGCCAAAGGAGCCGTGGGCGCACCGAACCACGTAAGCTCTACCACACATGTCCAGGCCAAGACGGAGTCATATTATCAGGTTACAGATGACGATGATGGATGGTTGGTCGGGCTTGCGTGCGTTGGTCTCTTGGGATTTTGGCATCTTGGTTTAACGAACCGATGTTTGCCCGGCAAGATCCTGCGGTGAGTTGAGCTAGGGCCGGCTGGCTGGCTGGCTGGCTTGGTGCAATCTCGGCTTTTTCTAGGATCGGTTTTTTTTTTATTTTTTGGTCGTCTGTCTCATAAGGCCTCGTCATCGCGGACGGACCCTGCTTATATTATCTTACCTAGTCATTCCCGCGGGGACGGAAATATGGCGTCGACTAGCGACGGGCGAAGTTTGGTTCTGGTGGGCGGGCCGGGTTGCTTGCTTCCTTGCTTACACTGTTCAGCTAGACTAGAATAGAATAGTTTATAATGAGAGGATTCTTCTCAAAGATTCGAGATTCCGTTTTTTTATAGAACTAGAAACTCACGATCAATAATCAAGGCATTTTTGTTTTGTGAGTGGGCTCGAATCTGGTACATGCCGCTGCCTTGGGGTGTTGCGAGAAGTGTATTACCCCCAGCCGCGAACTAGGCAGGGTGGATAGGAAAACCTTCTCTTGCTCGCTCCCGGCCCTCGAGAACATGCAAGAATGGAGTGAGTTTCTTCCCACGTAGCGGGTGTGGAGCACGAGCTGACCTGGCCTTGGATATGACGACCCATGTAGGAACAGCGCTGGCACAAGAAAACTTCCGATCAGGTGATCATCAACGGTTGTACGTAGACCTTAACTGTAACGGAGGGCGCTATGTCTAACGTGTTTACTATCGTCGCGAAAACGGCCTTGTATGTACACTATTAGTTTATATGCACGGATGATCACAGTCAACGCTACTCCTCATCCATAACTACGCACGATCGTTGAAGGCAGTGAGACGGGCTTGGCGGCATGTAACTAAATACGTAGATGAGTGGTGAGGAGTCTATCACCACTCCCACATTAGTCAAAAGAGTCCGTTTGTCGTCAGAAAATCGCGCGTGGGCGTGTACATCATCGTCGCTGTCGTCGTCATCATAACTATCACATGGTGGAAGGCACCAGTCTACAGGATTGTCGGTGAGTGTTTGGAAAGAAGTGTTACGTATACGAGAGCTTGGCTTATCAGACGATTGGCCTTCGCCGAGGTTGGAGGGTGAAGGCGCATACGATAATCGGAGACTAGGCACGACGGTTATACTAGCTGAAGGAAGCTACTATCTATATATCGGAGATTTACTGTTAGTGTATACATATATATATACACGGGCTAAGGGCCCACGTCCAATATCCCGGTTTCAGAGAGTTATTCCGGAGCGTCCCGTGGCACTCGGAGACAGAGGCCCCAGAGGTTTTGTTGTTTAGTGGTATTGCCATCGAGGTCTCGTTAGACGGAATCTCAAGTCGCAAATAACCCTCTACGGGTTCAGTGAGGAGAAGTCGACCAGATGAACCCGAATTCGTTTAGGCCTGAAGCTATACTTATTAGCGTAACATTTGACTAAATTCTCCTGCCCGGACGCAGCACTATAGTTCGGGTCAGGACGTTGCTGGTATATTTTAGCATTGTCACCCTCACTGATCGTATAAGTTTAAGGCCATTGTTACAAAGGCTCAAATAGAGGGCCAGCCGTGAACATGACTCTCAACGCTGAAGTTTACACGGAAAATTGGCAACTTTTATCTTTATCCAAGTCCATTTCTTATATCTTATATGGCTATGATCGCTGGTGGTGATGCCCCCGCGTTCATAATTCTTTCTTCTTATTGTTTCATGTGTGATGTCTGTCTCAAAGCTGCCTGATTAGAGCTTAAGCTAGGTGTGGTAAAAATTCAGCTGTCATGAGGCACACAAGCTCACAACATAGACAACAGTACTCCCTACAATATATTTTGATAGCATGATACAATCTACGAAGACAGTTCTAGAGACCTTTGGGCAACAACAAATGCATATTATCTACTTAAAGTGCACGGCCCCTGGCACCACAAATGTTTGGTTTGGAGGTGTGCGTTAGATTGTAGCACGCTACGGTTGTGGATGGGTCTTAGTCGAATGATTTATTAATGTTATAGATAGTGATTGTGTACAGCGCATCAAAGAATGGAGTGAGACCGGCATGATATAATTGTAATGTTGTGTTGGCGATGAAAAGATGCCGATGACATCTTCCCCAAGGGTGCGACATTAGTTGAAGCTCAGTTACTACTACAAAAACTAACGTTGGTTCGAGGTACTTCTTACACAATCAAACATTTGTTGGACTCGATAAACTGGGCACCTGCTTGGCTTGGATAGGTAGTTATGAATGTTTGAAGCACCCAAACGCATATCGACGTAGACAAAAATCGTTTGTATATACCTAGCTAGTCAAATATCTCCGAAGGTGATTTCAAATATATTCGTGCAGCTGCAAGTACTGACGGTGTCACGAACCTTGCAAGGGTAGGGTGTAGACATCTGTTGTTGCACGGAGAACCAGTGAAATCACCTCCGTGGGCTCTATGTGTCACAAGGGCTCTGATTGAGGCTTGGAATAGGTTCAATTGAGTAATAAGCAACTATGGTGCCAAAGGGGCCATATAGATCCAAGTTCCTTATTTTCTCGAAGGGAGGATTCGTGCCCTTTTATGCTCAGAATTCTCCTTCTTTCCTACAGTCGCGGTCCTTTACGGGACCGAGATCTGGAGACCTGTGTAGCCGGAGAAGCGAGTGTCTCGGTGTTCGAGTTCAGCTCGGTATCTGCTTCTAAGACTTACGATAACTTCGTACGACTGCCTCAGCCTCGTAGGGTAGTATCTAGCGAACTCCGTATATAACCCTGTGTGTCACTGTATTGCGCACTCTGCCAAGGTCCGTGTGACACTATGTGACTACTTGACTATATACACAGAGTCTCTTTCTCTCGGTTTGATCCGTGTGTCTAGATCCCTGTTTCCTAACAGACGGTCTGCCTTATGTAGTACAGGGTCCTGATAATGGATGTTGATAATCGATACCCTCGTAGTTGTCAAGCTGATGAAGCCCATCACAAGGCAGAAGGCACAAGGTACAGCCGTGATTGCACAGCAATGACGTGTTTTTATCTAATTAGATCAATCTATGAAAGGAGTTTTAGAGGCCCTCGCGCAGCAATGAGCCCTAATTGCAGTAGAATCAACTCAACCTATTTAGTTAGAAGCTTCCGGCTGATTTTTTGAGATGGTTACGCACTCGTCTATACACGCAATCATCACGTTGTGAGTTGAGATGCTGCTAAGCGAGACATCAACACTAAAATTGGCCTATGCGGAGAGGTCGAGGTGTTCTTTCCTTAATGGCGCTCCTTCATTGTTACGTTAAAAGGAAGGATAGTAGACATACGTAAACCATGAATAGGGAACTTATCTACGGTTTCAAGGAGATCATACAACTATAATACTGCCTTTTATGGGATGTTTAGAATACAAACTTTGTAATTAATGCACTCTGCCGAGGAGGTCAAAGGCACTTTGTATGAACGGTTATGGACTAAGAACTATACATAGTATTGGCGTTACATATTAGTTGACTGGGTCGCGAAACTGAGACCGGGAAACTACCTATCATATACGTTGTTATACATGTGTGGCCTTCTGTATAAGGCGTCAGCTATTCAGCTGCCCGTGTGTTTCCTGACCTTGAAGATATGCTGTATGATAGTGAGCGAAAGCGTAGAGGCAATTTTAAGCAAGGCCGTTTCGACATGTAGGCTGGAGATCTTCTCCTTTGGGGAGCGAGGGGACAGACTTTCATAGCCTCCTTGACTCCTGGATGATTATTGTAATTTAAATGTACTTCCGAGCCCTTGAGCATGGGCCCTGATTATAGTTCGTTCTGAGATGTTGCTGTCACATTAAAGGGGTATGTTACATGTGTTAGGATGTTATAAATAGCACGAACTTCCAGGGGTGTGGGACAGTCGATCGATACATCTAAGATGTATGAGGCAACATAGCAATCGATTATAACATTTTAGCTTTATCGCTAATGGTGTCGTTGTGCAATAGTAAAGTCCGTGCCAGGAAATCGGGATCTAGGCACGCGGATCTGACCGGAACAAAGAGACTCTCTGTATATAGTCAAGTAGTCACATAAAGCCCACGGAGATGACTTCACTGGTCCTCTGTGCAACAACAGATGTTTACACCCTACCCCTTGCGAGGTTCGTGACAGTCCGGTAAAGGTGTTGGCTCACCACTTGGAAATATGTAAGAAGAAATTAGAGGTAACGAGACTCACGACTATACCTACAGGCTGTGTCACAAGGCACAACTTAATTTTACGATACTTCACCTGAACCCCAATTTGCTTCACTTTCTAAGCTATAGAAACCTGGAGATAAAAACCTGTGTACATATAGTTAGGGACTAGTCCTCGAAGACTCCTAGACTCTCCGTGCAACTCCAGATATCAACGTCAACCTTATACCCTTACTTGCGAGGCAATGACGGGTGCTTATACATATCGGTATACAATATATTGAAAGTTTCTGCATAAGCTCTAAAAACTTGTATTTCGGTACTATTCCGGGATGGAGCTTGGTTCTCTTCACATATACGCTCTAACTCTTATAGTGGTTACAGGTCCGTTTTTCCTTTTCGTTTTTAGTTATAGTTGCATGCCATGGAATGCTACGGAACAACTCTGGAAACTAGGAGCAGTAAATACGGGTTAGAAGCTCGCGTGTATATATACCAGCAACAAATCCTAACTAAATATGTAGATAAGGTTTACCTCCTACAACAATAATAAGTCAATACTGAAACTACTAGAAGCGAGAGCTCAGACATTAGATCCCGTTATTATACTTGGATCATGCTGAATCATTGTAATTCCTTATCGCATTTCAATCAACAGCAAACAAATTATCAGCTCGGCGATATTTCATCTTGGGACATAGCTGTCCCTTTTAGGACAATGCTGCGTTTTTTGGTGATGATGTTACAATTATGCAGAATATCTGACTTACTACTACAATATCGCTCAAGTTTCAGTAGCGTTGGACTGGTTGTGGTAGTTCATATAATTAGTGAGAATGATTTTATAAGTTACTACCTCTACTAACTAGAACCTTCATACCATGACTAATTGATGAAGCTCTTTTGTTCTTTAAGGTTAGTATCTCATTGTTGGAACGAACAATTCTTGTTGGAGTTACATTCGGCACATCTTGGCGCGGATACTACGATCAACGGCTTATTGTGTCTAAACAAGTAAAGATCGCCTTGATCAAATGCGGGCTGCCCATGTACCTAGAAACTCTGGCTACCTTTTCGTCCCGGTGACCTCCCTTGTCATATGTAGGGACTTTTATGCCATGGCATAGAATCCTGAAAGATACTCGGGCTTTTGCTTGGGTCTCATATTGTTTCGATGCCCATAGATGGTCTTAGCGAAATCTTCATGGCGCTGAATGACTTTATGCTGTAAGCTGTTATAATAACACTATGTAGGCAGATATCGCCTTGAACTTCTGGAAAATCAGCGTTTTTTTTTTCGGTTTCAAGTTAATTGAGATGCGGGATCCCGGGTAGTTGGTAAGACGGTGGTAAATAGTGAGTGAGATTGACAGCACATTGCAAATGCCAAGGTTGGAGGTCTGCACTCCACGTGGGCACATTAGGTCCAAACAAAAGTATCACGAGAGGAATAAGCACGCATAAGGCTACTGTTGCCATACTTTCGTTATGAAATCCTGGACGACAAAGATGTCGAGTGATAGCTAGCTACTTCGTCTCAGTTAAATTACCCAAATTGATTAGTTTTTGAAATAAGCTAAGTCTACCGCACGATCCTCATATTGGAAGTTCCTACCCGAAATGAGATTAGACGTAGATGCATGCGAAGCGTATTTACAATCTCCGTAAGGCTTGCCGATATAGAATGCTACTATTGAAGGCCACCGGCAATATGTCAGCGTTGAGGCCCTGGCCGCCGGCAGTCTCACGTGGGACTACACGTGTTCCCGAATTTACGGTATGCCCCGCACCCACCCCCAGGACTTATGTAACAGAAATTGGGTTTCCGCTCGGCTGGGTAGGATGACACTATACTACCCATGACCTCATATAAGGAGTCGAAAATGAGGGCATCTCGCATGAGATCGACATTCGCAGCATATCTCCTAATAGGTAAAGACATAATTCTCCTCGGCGGCTAACTCGGCTGAAGGAAAACAAGGCGCCCAACAGACAACCTTAAATCGCTCATTATAGGCCTCGCCTGGGTACACGATAATGTATATGTCTTTTGACGGCAAGATTGAGTTACGTTTGGGTAGTTATCGCTTCATTAGTCAGTTGATAGATGTTAAAGTCTATCTCAAGATGGTTAGTAACCCGTGGTCTTATTCGCGTATATATGTACATATTTGTATGCTACATACAATACTGGGTTCTTTCTTTTCATCTGCACTTGTCATCTCGTTCGCGAGTATGCGCTCCTTGGTCGTTCTATTGTCTCTAAAAAGAGAAGGATACGGAGGTTGGGGGCTGTTAGGAAGGCTAGTCGTTTTGAGAGACAGATTCGCTTAAAAATTGACTCTTGTACTACCAATACGAAGCCGTTTCGAACTCCGTTCCTTGCATGCGATTTTGCGTCAAGTAGTGTGATTCTGAGCGTAAGTAATGTCGTCCTAGAGCTTGAGATAAAGAAAGCTACTTAAATTACTTGGTCATCCGGCAACTCAACAAAGTATAATCGCCACCGATTTATACAGAAAGCTCTTAAAATTAAATCATCAAGCTTCTTGTGAACGCATTCATCAAGTATAACCAACTACAAACGACCAATTCTCCAACTTGACAACGTTCTACCTTTTGATAGTATTGTGGTACAGGCCTGCGGTTCTATTACGTGACACCACCACTCTATTCAATGCGAGCGTCGAAGTATCTGGATCTTACGTACGAACGCTACTTTTCAAGCACAAGCCGAGTTCCAGTGAAGCTTACGAGCGGGGAGCCATGTGCGTTTGAAATACACCACATCTCTTGTGGCCTGCGTGTGAGTTGTCGTGCTCTACTTTCCCATTTCAATGATCTGAGGAACTGAGACAAGATTTGTGAGCTCATGGTATGTATTTGATGGTGGTAAAAATAAGCTACATGGTCTTCTGCTCGCAGGGGGAAAAATACCTTTTCCTATTACCTGTAGTGATCCGTGTAATAGATCTTTTTGTCTCAGCGTTGTTTGTAGAAAGGAGAGTGAGCAAAATCACTTCTGTAGAATCACATATAGTGTATAGTGGCTGTAATTACACCAGAGCTCCGAATGGGTCCGGACGTCGGCCCTAGACGGAACCGCATATTTAGTGAGCTCGGTGACACACACAGCTGGGAGACTGCGAGTACGGCGCAAATGAATATTTCGGCCGAAGGACCTACCCTCCGTGGTCTTATGCATTAGTCTGTGGCGTAGGTTAAGGCATCTATGTCGGACAACGGATCTCTAATCCGAACCCGATGCATCTGAAACTCAGAGTATACTTCGAACGGAAAGTTGTAACGTTGCTAGTAAAAGTAGCTCTATTACTTAGAAACATGGTTGTGTCGAGAATTGCAGGGATTATATATGAGGTAGAAGGTCGAGGTTGTTTGTGAGTTCCTAAAGGTATTCTATGCGCTTCTGGCTACATTTTTAAAACACATCGAAGCAGTGCAAATAACATCTAGGATTTGTGGTAGAGTAAGGGGTGACGTTTTCATATATGGAAAGTTTACTTTAGAAGATAAGAGATTTCTATAGATTAGAGATGGCAGGGGTTGGAATACGTCCATCTTCAACCACTTCGCTACATAAGTAATCCTCCAAGTTGGTTGAATTCATAGTCATCCCGCCACCTCCGATCTTGAATTTCCCCATGCGTTTACTTAAAGGATCGTGCTTAGCCGCACAAGCGTGTGAGCGACCTCATCTGTGTGCCTAACTAAGGTCTAGCCGCCCCCTCTTAAGACACACCTACTAATTTGGGAAATTCGGTATCTTCCGTTGCTTCTTCTGTCCGCAAAAGTTTGCTAAGGCTTTATAGATAGTGTTTGGTTCTTTATAAGGCCGCGTCCGGCACCATGGCAAATCATCAAAACAGGAGAAATGTATGTCACAGAGACGCATGTTGGCTTACTGTATGGTATCTAGAAATGATAAGATATAAGCTAGAGGAAGGCTAGCTAAATTAAGAGAGAGTTAGCGTGCGTTAGCTGTCACAAAACCCTATCTAACCGTTGTTGATCCGGCACTTACCAGTACGATTTCAGGGCCGCATATCCGTTTTTGGCGGCACTTTCCAGTCTGATGTTGAGGCTGTCTATCTAACCATTGTTGTTCCTGGCAGTTGACAGTCCGGCTTCACGGCTATTAGTACCGACTATAGAGGTATACTAGTACTGCTAGCTTCCTAAACTGAACATTAGACCATAACTAACACGATCGACAAGAACCCGTCTGGGGATATCGGTCTGGACTTTCAGGGTGCTACATAATTTGAAATCTCCTTGCTTGTAATATTAGCTTGGGACGTGGTATAGCCTCCGTCAACAAGTTAATCAATTATCTTGCTTCACCTTCGTGAGCTAAGGGTTATAAGGGTCATGTGAAGAATTAAGCTTGTCGTGCAGGCTGCGGGTCGGCAGTGATATGGAGGCAGGTACTGTATGCAGGAGTCCATTTTGGGGTCTAGAAACTTCTAGTGCCAGAACTTGGCCGCGCAAGGAATTGCCTCAATTTCGCAACAAGGTTAAGTCAGGCTTGGCGATGGAAATGCACGATTTGACTAGGTGTAGCTTTGACGCAGTGCTATCCCTTTAGAGATCGCCTCGCACCAGGAATCGGGTATACATCCATTTCGCACGTGGCTTGCTACATCCAATATCAAGGCTCCTGTCCAAAAAAACCACATCTACTACCTATGATCCCTCCTTTCTACCAAGGTGCTTTAAAGCTAAATGGAACAGCCAATTCAAGTCTTAAAACAAGATGGTAAGCTAGAAGATTCGGGCTTGGTCCCATCTATAGCTCACATTTCTTGTCTCTCCATCTATCTATATCTGTACGTATACATGCGCGTATACATATTTTAAATCCTACTAAGTTGTAGTGTTGATGGTTAAAATAGGTAGTCGAGTTTAGGATGGCTATGGCATCATGTGTGTGTGTGGGTATTGGTCAACTGTCTCTTACTGGATGTAGCATTCGACACTATTTTGATTGGATGCATCTCTTACGCCAAGAATCTAAGTTCCGCTGCCCAACTTGTATGAACTGGTACCGGGACATGCTCTAATGGGTTATCCGGTGACCTTCGTATCTGACCCTCTCGACGTATCATGTATTGTTAGGAACAACTTGACCTTCTCGAATCGGTATCTTATCTCCTAGATCATGCTTGGTGACGAGAAGTATGAGGTCACGCGGTGCGACGACGTCTGCATCGCCGTGGCACGACATTGGACTTTAGCGTAGGTAAACTGTTGGTCAGTGTTGAGTTGGTTATATAAAGGCTGCAGTTATGCCTCTCTGTCAAGACCGACGTTAGCAATATACTCATCCAAGGATTCCTGTCTTGTTGAATCATCATCGTCAAGATGTTATTCTCGGTCTTTGCTATCGTTTCCGCCTTCGCTGCCCAGCCATTCGCGGCTGCTGCCGTTCTAGGCAAACGCTTAGGAGGTCAGGTCATCCAACAAAGCGGTGACAACGTCATCGATGGCCGGCGTATACATCCGCGTTACATCTGCTAGAGACGGCAGTCTCATCGCCGGCTACGCAGCACAGGATGGAAGCCAGCATGTCTTAAGGACGGCGAGGTCCACACGTGACGGTGCAACTCGTGCAACACCAGGGCGAAGTCTACCGGCAAACTCAAATAACTTCGACATCGACAATGCCTTTCCATTGCAGATCCAGGTGGCCGGATTCTCTACGCTTATCGAAACCACGACGCCCCAATGGAGTTTACTCATACTATCGGATCACCGTCGCTTACTCTGACGACAACGGTGTAACCTTCCAGTACCTATCTACAGTAGCTCAGCGTGCGGCTAATGGCTACAATGGGCTATGGAGCCTTTCCTACGCGTGGCCAACGATGGAACTCTGCAATGCTACTACTCGGCCGAGGACGGTGCCCCCGACCAAGATGGCTTCGTGATGTTTTCAAACGACGGAGGAGCGAGTGTGAGTACTTAATATCAACTATTACCCCTTAGTTGTTTCTCCTGTGAGGCAGAGGCTGTATCAGATGGTTATTTGTATGCCTTGGGTTGCAGCATTATGGTCTATATTTACAATTCTCGTTGAATGATACGTGATGAAAATTACTGACACGCCATGTTATAGTGGTTCGGCGCAACTCCAATGACCGTCTCCGGCTCCGGCGTAACATCCAGGGATGGAATGATTGGCGTTGCCCCTGTCGACGGAAATGGCAACCTAATGTAAGTCCTTTACCAGACCGACGTGTTATACCTAAATACAAAGCATACTAAGATTGCTACCATAGGGCTGTATTTGAGAATACTGAAGATAACGGCCGCTTTTCTATCGACTACGTCCGATCGCACGACGATGGACATACCTGGGGCGAGCGAGGACGGTTGTACACAGCCTCGAACGGTGGCCAAGCAATTGCGCCACAGATTATTAACGTTGGTGGCACTCTTGTGGCTTCATTCATGACGGACGAGAGTACCGGAGCCCACGGTGCCGACGGCGCCCAGATGAAAGTTGTTACCAGCACAGATGGTGGACGTTCATGGGGTGGCAGCGTAGTGACGGGCAATGTTGCTTCACATTGGCCAGGTCTATTCACTCGAGACGGTAACCACTTCCTGGCTTTGTACTCCAAAGATGGCCTTGGAGCTGTCAGTCAGCTTTACCAAGTTCAATAGTCTTTCACGGGCAACTTGGCCGCTTTGATAGATATCGAAGTCCGCAATACACGATGCAATTTAAGAAGTAAAACACTTAGTATGTCTTGGTGCATGTGCAGTGAAACCTCGGATGGATGATTGACAACTGTTGCCTTTTAATTACATACCTAGGCAGTCATTATCGAAGTGGGAGTGCGTGAATTGGTGTCACCCGTATCTGCACAGGTAGTGGCACCCATATAGGCAGAGGTCTCGGTCTCGGAGTCTGTGAGAGTATCCGAGTGTAACTCCCGTCCTGCCCTCCGAGAGAGGAATAGGAAATAAGAGACGAGGTCTTTCGGTATGCAGACTGAATTGTCTTGCTTCGAAGGAGACGACCGTCATGGTGCCCTTGAGCACATAGATGGTTCGATCATCATCTTAAGCCCTTACACAAGCCTTATTACACTTGGGCCTACACCTCCCAGTCGGACTGTTCCCTTTCCAGCACATATACTGTATAATTTGTAATAGTCCAGATTACAGATACCTGGCGTGCTAGCTTGTAATTTACTAATCACTCAATTTGACTATTATTTCAACTAGATGATTTTGCTATGTCTATACGAGCCACATCGCTAGAGTTGATGTTAAAAGTACCGTAACAAGGGGAATTAAACCCAGCTATTAGACTAGAGCGTATGAAATTCTATAGAACCACAAAAGCTCAGTCAGAGGAATTGATAAGGGAGGTGATGATGTTTAACTTCACAGCTTACTATCTAAGAATAGGAAACAGTGCAACGAAATGCGAATATTATCAATGGCGCCAGGAGGTCCTGTATAGGACGTCACCGTAAGAAGTTTGGCGGCATCCAACTCGTCGTTTGAGAAGTGTGTTCCAAAATCTTCGAATTGCTAATTTGAGTCTGCATAGACACGATAAGTAACATCCAAGCCCGTGGATAAGATGAAGGTTAGAATTTCTAAGGCAGGACAATTGAATTGACGCCTAAAAATACTAGAGTGGTGGCCACAGTCAAGTTGCGCCATGTCAGGACCTCTGTATGAGCCAACCGTAGCGTACAAGTATAGTATGGCACATATTGTTATGCAAAGATCCTAATACCCCTAATATCTACTCTAAGTTATAAATACAGACCTACATCCCTTCGTCTTTCCGACGGTTTTAGCGAGGCAGAACTAGCGATCCACAGAGGTAATTAGCAATAGTATCGCCGAAGAAATGCTATTAGTGTAGACATACGTCAGAATTAATTATCAGGTATCTTGTTGTTTGCTTGAAAATTTCGAAAATTTTTCGTCATGACTTTGTGGCTTATGGGAAGTGAGGGATACCGAAATGGGGGCCGAACACCCATTCCCGCCCCTTTTCCTTCCCCTTGCTAAACAACATAATTACCTTGTTTTAGTGGAAGTGATTATAATTAATATTATTCCATTATGGTTCGTATCTGACATCTAAGAGCTAAATCGAGCTCCGTAGGTAGACGGTGGGAATCGCCGGATATACGGATATCCGTAATATAGCGATTCGCAATGCTACCGCTTTTTGTCAGGCCACACCACCTTGCATCCAAGTAATATTATACTCGTGAGGTGTCCGCACCGGAGGAGCCAAGATCTGGCCTACATCTGAATGTTCATGTCCGACATACTAGGAGTATTCTATTACGGGGCCAGATCCCGCTCGATCAGCAGAAGGATATAACGTAATTTTTATCTCGGCAAGTAGCACCATTTTTCTATGACCCGCGGATTAGCTAGTATGGTCGTGTATACTTTGACCCTGCGTTACAGCATGATTGCGGGGAACATGCGGTCGCGTCTACGCGTCACGAAGCGAGCTGGCTTGACTTAATGGTTCTAAGGTAGCCTCCGCGGAGAAACCTTTATTGAGCTCTCTGGACGGTTGGATGTGACTCATTCTCTCCGAACACGCAAGTAAAGACAATGCCCTCTACGAGGTGAAGCTAATATTTTTATAAATAGAAGCAAATAGACCGGCAAAGAAATATCACCATGACTAGGGCAACTTTGATACACGGACAAAAGACCCAAAAGTCGAAAATGGCACCAACACCGGCCAATGCCTCCTCCACGCTTGACGCGTCGGAGCGAGTCAAAGCATTACTTCTTCGTCTGCACACCAACTCTCTCGCCCAAGAGGAAGAGCTGAACAAACCCGGCGGAAAACTGACAGAGCTCAATGCCTTGAGGAGAAAGTGCGCCGCAGACGACACCGCCGCACTGGCGGACTACCAGCGTCAATTCGACTTGATGCGGGATAAGATGATAGCCCTCGAAGAAGACAAGGCTCTTTTTACCATCTTTGCCGCTTCAGCTACGCGCATCGTCGAGGCAGGCACCAGTTTCGGCCTCAGCACCATCTATCTAGCCCTCGCGGTCGGACAGAATGCGTCGAGGTTGGACCCGGAGCAGAGAAAGGCCGCCAAGGTCATCGCAACGGAGTACGAGCCCAGCAAGATCGCCCTCGCGCGTCAGCACTGGAAAGAAGCAGGAGACGAGGTGGAGCCGTGGATCGAATTGCGCGAAGGCGACCTGCGAGAGAGATTGGCCTCTGATCTACCTAAAGAAATCGACTTTGTGCTGTTCGATAGTGAGTTTTCCCCCTTTATTTGGGCTCTCGTGTATCCTTCAGCGCCGCTGGCACATATTTACATGGATTATAAACAGTCTGGACTCCAATGGTCTTGCCGACTCTTCGCCTGCTGGAGCCCAATCTCAAAAAGGGTGCAGTGATCGTTTCGGATAACGTCAGGTCATCCTCGTATGAATACCGAGATTTTCACGATTATATCGAAACACATCGAAATGCTTACCGCACACTGGTACTGCCATACTCTGGCGGGCTTGAGTTCACTGTATATGATCTGTAAGATGAGCGATAAGATACAGTTAATTGTGTTGAAATACAGGTTTACTAAGAGGATAGGGGATGTTGAAGTTTCTGTTTTTATCAGGTTCAACACCACGTTGGTTGAAAAACGATTGAGCGACCTCAACCTATGACTAGTATACATGTAAACTAGCTCTCTTTCAACAACCTAGGTATATATTCAATAATTTCCCACTTTGATAGTAGAACTTGTGTTGAATTTATTTTTAACTCAACCATCATGGTTAGATACCTAGCCGGTTGTCACAACACATAAACCATCAAGCTACGTTAATTCTAAAAAGAAAAGGAGCGTCAATCTACTCCCCAGGTTCCACATTATAAGTAACGAACGACTCCAACGTTTCTCAAGGCCAACCCTTCACCCCATGACCTCCACGACAATCAGTGCATTCCCCGGTTGCCCACTTAATATCCACGAGACTCAGTTATATGCTTCTAGAACAATGAAATCAAGGTCGCGTCTCTCGTTCATACGCAGCTTCCTCCCACGCATCCTTTCCCGAACTACCACCTTTCTTCCCTCCGCGAGAGCCGGAGCCGCCCTTGCTGGAGCCACCTCCGCTACTTCCCTTGCCGCCACTGCCGCCGTTTTTGCCGCCTTGCTTTCCGCCCCCGTTGTTTTTGCCGCTGGAGGAGCCGCCTTTGGAGCTCCAGGCGCTGCCTTGTGGTTGGTATCCAGACATTTCTGAGATGTGACGGCTAAGAGTAGATGTTTGGTTTAATGCTGAGGCAAATTGATTGTGTGTATGTAGTGGTAACTGCTAGTGAGGGCGATGATGAGGTGTTGTTGGTAAGACTTGGTGTTGGACCTATTGGTCTAAGTATAGGTATAGGTATAGTTATGATTTCAAGCTGTCGTTTTGAGGGATAATGGATCTAGTATTGAGAGAAGCGTCATTATATATTCGTAGTTTCGCCCCCAAATTATGATGCAGAATTTTCGTATAACACAGTCAATCTAATGACCTGTCAAAGCGTTGCAAACAAGGGAGAGACCCGTAACCCCCTGGTTTTCTTCGTCCACAGAATCTTCAAATTCAACATCTCCATTTCTCAACAAAATATACGAAGAGGACTATGCAGGTATAGAGAACGTATCTCTAAACACACAAATAAACGTCAACACGACAATGAAATGTTACTGTTGTTGAGGCTTGTACACCATGCCCACCAATTACCTTACCCACCGAGAGTGTCCCTCGCGTGGTAGATAGACACTTTCCCGGAGTAAATAATGAATGTGCATCACAGTCATGTCCACAATCGCGGGTAGCGTAGCCCCCAAGCTAAGTGCATTTACGAACACACGTTTTCGAGCACCCAAACGCGTAGTTTGATTACGCTGTAACACACGTGGGTGAAATCAGCCACACTATGAGGTAACCTGGGGCGCCAATAACATGTTTATTTATTTATGGCTAAACTGAAGAGCAATGGTTCACTACAAATTGACTTGCGATGCTATAATGGTAAGATGATATAATCAATATATCACCATTCAACCCGATAAGAAACAGGTTTCAATTCATCATATTATTGATGATCGTCATTTCATGAGTTCCATCCATGTAGCTCACTAGCGTCACAGCAATGAACTGATTGCCCCCAAAGAGACTCACAATATTTACCGTGATAGACCCGGCATTGCGACGTATACTTGAGACAAAGCCTCGTTGCTGCCATCATGAAGTTGAGCCGAATGCATCTTCAAGATAGTTAGAAACTCGTTTTAGATCCCAATCAGCGATGTATGATCTTGCTATCCACGTCGACTTACCTTATAAGTATCAAAAGGGGTTATAGACCCCGAACTCCGTTGGGGGCGCAGTGATAATTGTTTAGCATCTGACAGAATGGGCCAAGAGGGAATCGCAACACCGCATACTCATCCCTTTCAAACTCTCCGAACCCTCATAGAAGCCTCCCATAGGAGTATAGTATGGCCAGTCTTCTGGATCTGGCTATGAACTTATACGTCTTTTGTTCCAGAGGGCGCGTGACTGGCAGCTTGCGCGAGACAGTACTTGACCCGCGGCCGTAATAACCACCAAAATCACATACTTTCATATAACCCCTTCTCTACTTATCTTGTTCATCTTCACCGATGTTCTGATACCGAGCACCCAGACAGGTCAGACTCCAGATACACGAACCGCAGTCGATTACCAGTAAATTGATATACTCCAAGCCCTCTGTACAAGACCTTGACATAGTAACTACTCGTTCAAACTAGGCTTTGATAGGCCTATAGACATGCCTAGTGATATTTATAAACCAATATAATTGCAAAAGATGTAGGAGTGTGGTCATCATCAACCCCCTAAAGAGTACCCGTGTCCTACAAGAAGTAGGTGATGCACAACCCCGATCCCAAGCGTCGATACTATTATATTCCAACAGCAATTATTCGAATTCAATCACATCCAATACGATAGCACAAGAATAAATTTAGTTTTATCTATACCAGCAGAATGTGCATAGCTATCTCGCGTTTCCTAAACCCCCTACGCCAGCCAAACGGCGTCCGTCCCATGACGTCATAATAAACAACGTGACAGATTGGAACATGCGAGTGAACACCAAAAAAAAGTTGTACACCAGAAAGGTTTTTCAATTAAAAGGATTTTAGTGTTAGAAGTTGTTGAACATTTTTGTGAAAGAAAGATAGAGGGGTATCTGGAAGGAAAGGTGTCCTAATGTAAGGAATGAATGCAGCGCCCATGAGTACACAAATATCCGGAGACGCAATCACACGATGAAAGCCAAGTTTTTTGAGCCGCAACCGAATGGCCGCAGGATCAAAGCCAAAGGAGCCACCGAACGATAGAGACGGTGCCCCGGCCCACACCGAGTACGATCCGCGTAATCATGACGATAAACCAGACATACCACATGAAGCCGACGAGGACCCATTCAACCGCCAACCAGCCGGCCCTACGTGCCCAGCGGAACCGACGACGTCGCCGCCTAAGCATCTTATCCATGGTGTCGAGGACGCTCTTGACCTTGAGTCGCTGATAATCCAGAATGTCATGGCTCGCCTCATCAGCTTCGTCGGCAGCACGGCGTGTCATGTCCATAAGATCAACGGCGACGCCATTGTAGATGGTATCTACTTGTTGTTGCAGACGTGGTGCCGTTTCCGCGGAGAATTCGGTGGCAGACTTTTCGAACGATTTGACAGAGCGATCAATGCTGCGTGACAAAATACGTGCCGTTGTCGGGAAAAGCTCTGCTTGCGACACGCGCAGATTGTGTTCTTCGTCTGGTGCGAGACGGCGCATCTCAGCCCATGGTAAACCCGTCGCCTTGTTACCTGGCTTGAAGAGGGGATGGGGCTCATTTGCGCGGCGGGAAATCTCCATGGCCTTGATACCAGAGCATAGGATTAATGCACGAAGACGCGCCACCTCGCGCCTGGAAATGAGAGTATGTTGGGACAGGGAAGCACGATCGGGAATGATCCAGCTTCGATGCTCAGATAATCTTGTTCTATCCTCCGTGCGAGACTCGGGGGAGTCATTGTCATGAATTGAGAGAATATTTTGAAGCTCCTTTGACGACTGCCTTGGCCTGCCTATGGGACGATTCGAGTCACGAAAGTGCGATTCGAGTTCAGACATATCGGAGTCTATAAAATTTTGGGAGGTAACCTCTTCGAGCTCAGATAAGTCTGGCGACGCTCTACGAATATCAATACGTGGCGGTTTGAGCTGATCAAAGCGCGGTGATCTGCTGGGAGGTCGGGACAAGACTGGGACAGAGGAGTCGCCTGTTTCCTGAGAGGTAGGCTTATCCCTGGGATCCACCGCCGATTTGAAGTTGGGCATAATATCCATATAGTTCTTGACTGGTCGACGACCTTCATTGTAGCGAGCTGAGCTTGTCGGTGATAATAAAGTTGATCCTGTAGGTCGACCTCTTCGGATTTCTGAATCGGAATCGTCATCCGTGGAGTCAGAATCAGAATCTTTCTTCCATATGAGATCTGTCACTTTCGAGACACCACCTCGTATCATATCATCGAGTTTTGAGCTTCCTCTAAATATTGTCTTCAGTCCGACTTGGTCATCAGGTTTCAGATTAAAACTTCCCATGCTTCGGTGTGATTTGTGGCTTTCGTGTGTTGCCCTTGTAATAAACTCTCGGGTAGAACTCCTGGACCTCGGGCGTCGGGGAGATTGAGTTACATCCTTGGTACGAGTAGATAGGCCAGCCGTCGCAATTGGATCGATGGGACTGGTTATCCTATCATCATTCTCACGATCTTCACGCTCCCGACTACGATCCCGAAATATACTCTTGACTTTCGAAAAAGGGTTCCGAGCTGGCGAGCTGGTGCGACTAGCTATTGGTGATAAATCCATCCCAATGACTGGTACGTACCCGTTTTGGTGTCCCTTTAATGCCACATCGGAGTGGACTGGTCGCGGCGAATCAAGGTCTATTGAAGACCTGTAGGGATGATTTGGTACCTCCAAACTCGCGCGTCCGGAATGAATCAGCGGGGTTGATTAAATAGAACCTTGTCGTTTGCGGTTTCTATATGGGAGTTTTTCCGACTATGGCCTGGGCGAGGAACTGGGGAAGTATGCTCGGGAGCAGTTATAGGTGCAGGTAACGGTTTAAGGTAGCCAGCCTTAATTTCTCTAGCAGAGTTTTCCTGTTCATCTTGAGATTCTTTTGCAAGCATTTCATTCATCTGCTTCTCCAGTAAATCTTTGCCACTAGCACTGATTGTACCAGTTCGAGCTCTTCTGCGGCGATCGCTTTCGTTGTCCGATGAATCTGACGAAGAACTACGCCTAAATTTGAGAAAGTCGTGGTGAGAGTAGATAGAATTACTGTGTTTATGGTGAAGCCCTCTCAGGTCCTGAAGCTTTTGGCGGGCACGATCTCTCGTGCTCGTTACTGCTGTCTCTACATCTGTTTTCAAGGATGGAGTAGAATCACGTTCAGGCATATCATGGCCGTCGTTGATTGAGTTTTCTTTAGGCGCTGGCGTAGCAATCGCAGGTTTGTTATGCTCAGTCACCTTGGCCGTCGGCTGAGATACCTCTGCCCTAGGGGCGTAGATCTTTGTATAGTGTCGATCCTCAATCAGAAACCTATTATCGTCCTGGTCCAGCCAGTATATATCTGCGAGCATATCTGCTGGGTCAATGCTCCACTCGAATCTTGGTCTCTTGGGCTTATTTGATGTTGGGACCGGCCGAGGAAGATTTGATGCTGGGAGTTGCTGTTTTGTGTATTCGTCTGCCGCCGAAAATGACGGTAATTTTGGAGATTCAAAAACTGGCGCCGCTGCCGTGGAAGTTGCTACGTCGTCGACCCAACTTGTGACCCTGGGCACATCCCCAAATCCTTGAGCTTCCCCGTCTATAGTTTGCCGTTCCCGAGTTCGGATCTTCCGATTTCGGATATATTGGAGTGGATCATACGCGCGACCCAGTGTTCGATTCTGAGAACCGGCAACGAGGCCTAGGGGTGTGCCTGCCGAGCTAGGACTCATCGTGAGGCTCGAGGTGGATGGTCGTGAGTGGGCATCTTGTTTCAGCGGAGGGAGAAATAAGAGAAGCCTTCTATATTGAGCCATAAGCTCTAGGTATTCCTTCGCTTTTTGGGCTCGATTGAGCGTCGAAGACGAAAAATGGTACGTGTAGCTACCGTCATGGTCAAAGGTGGGCTGTAAGGGACTGCTCATCCTTGGCGCCGATACAACCCTCGGAGACAGGTTCTTACTCGTCCGGGGCGAGATGTTCGCGAAGTTCGTCGCTGCTGCTGTAAGTGCTGCTGAAGACCGCGTCCAGGCGTGCTGTCGGGGAGTTGCGCGAGCCGAGGCGGGACGGGGTTCGAGATATTTCTCCTTGAAGCCAGCCTCCTAGACTCGCTCAAATCAAGGGCCATAGACACAATCTGGGTGGAATCGACGTCTAAAGGACTGAACTCGGCCGTGGTGACGGGATCCTCGATCTCCGCCTGTTGGCCATTTGGCTCCGTGGTCTATCGTCGAGGACATCGGCTTCACCAACAGAAAGGTGCGCCGGGTGTGTCGCAGCCCTTTCATGGTTATCTGGGGGGTCGTAGGAATCGGCCGATACTGACGGGTCAGAGTCCTCGGAAGACCTCAGTGGACGTTTCCCCTTGCGACTATCGACAGGAATACGGGATCTCCTCCGGCCATCGTCCCTTCTGTCAGACCCAGGTTTCGACGTCTCTTTCATGATACTGTTGGACAAAAGAAAGCCACTGCTCGGACGGGCTTGTGGGGTTGGCGTCTTCGGTGTACATCACGGTTCGCGTTGCGCTCTCCATGCTCAGCGGATCGTGAATCTGAGCTTGGTCCTCGGGGCTATAAGGCGATGATCGACCGAACGTCGCTCTGTCTATCGATGTGACGTGAGGCTGACCGGCTGCCGTGCTTGACTCGCCTGCGACATAGCTGCATGGCTGCCATGGCTGCTGGAGGACCGTGGAGGGAACTTCTAACGAGGGGTCGCGTCGGAGTGTTGGGGTTGAGTCGAGACAGGGAGTTTTCATTCTGGTCTGTCATAGCGGTCGGGGTGTCGGCACGGTACAGTACTATGAAGCAGCTCCCCTGCGCTATATGTACCGAGTTCAATAAAACTGGACGGTCAGGAGGCGAGGACGAAGGACGCAGGCATGGTGGAGTTCCATGGATTGGGAGATGGAGATTAGACGGTTGTTTGGGCTTCTCTACACGATATCTAGAGTAGGCTAATAGTAGGCTAATAGTAGGTCGCCGGTAATGCTAGCTGGAATACACTTCACGATTCTATGTCACATGGATGGATAAAGAAAGGGATGCCGAAACACATCCAAGCGTGTTGCGAAGTTGTACTAGTCAGGTAGTTTCCGTATGCCGGTGTGGAGCACAAGCCAGAGTGTATTGGGAGGGAGCTAACTGACCTTAGTCAAGCAGCCCCGCAGCCCGCGGGTACGCTTACGCAGTGCACGCCATAGTGCTACCTAATAGTGGATGCATGTGACAATGCCGAATCCCTATATGCATCTGCAGGTTGTACCAGAATGACGACGTCGCAAATTTCCGGGAACCTTTCCCGGTATCGTTATCGCTCCTGTTGATTCAAAAGTAAAAAGTAGGTTGATCAATATCCTCTCCTATGGCTTAAGTTGAGGAATACCTAAGTACGTAGTATGACATGACTCGGTACACTAGATAGGCTGATTATGCCATGTAATGCAGCTTGAGGCCTAGTAACAAATAACCACGTTTGGCTGATCTGTCCAGCCCGATAAGAACCATCCTCCCGATGCTGGACGATGACGTATAATCGAGGGGCAAACCGAATGAGGATTCTTCTCATTTAAAGCAAATATGTAATTGTCGTTGATCAACCCCGGGGGAAAAAAAGAGGATCGTGTCCGGGCTGCTCCGATCGATCACCCGGCACGGCCCGTATGGTCTAAGCACATTATATATTACTACATAGAACTTCACTCCTGGCAATAATATATCTGTTATTACCGGCATACCTACAACGGTGCTGAGATGCGTTGCGCATGAGGTAAACCTAGCTATTAGATCAATTCTATATTTATCCAAGTAACTAAACCTCATCAGAAGTGCAAACCCAAGCCAGCCAGCCAGAGTCACATCTCCCTATGACCTATTTAGGACCGCCAAGTTTCGATAACTTAATGCTCAATAGCAATCCTTCCAACCATTTCGGACTAGCTCAGCTTCGATAAGAGTCATATCGATGTTCAATCATACCTAATCATGCAGGTACAGCGGTTGATATCTCACTCACCCTGCCAGATCCAGGCTGCCGACGCCTAGGTAGGGAATAGAAGCGGCTGATACGCCGTATTTTCAAGCCGCTGGTAAAAAGAATGGAGGCTAGAATTGCGGCACAGCATGTGACGCATAAACAGTTTCTATATATCCCCCAAGATAAATACCCAGCTCATGTCTCTATGGTCCGAATCTCACGCGGCGCTCGTTCCTCAACTCTTTCACACGAAACCCAAAGCCTGTCGCGAATAAACCTAAACAGTAAACATGAGCACCGTCGGCGAGAAGGAAGATGGGGCCGCTGTTCAACAAGGAGCACCGGCCACTCATCCCAAGTAAGAACACCCCCTAGGAATCTCGAGCATAATACATATCTAATAACCGTGTAGCAACCCGCCCGCGATGAGCGCTCCGCCCAAAGAGTCCCCAGTCAAGAACGAGGTTACCACGCCCCGAAGAATCACGCCGCTACGCCAATTGCAGAGGGAAGCAGGGCCCGAGCCCGAATGGGTGAACTGTCCATTTTGCAAACAGACGACGACGATACGCAGGGTAGTCGAGCCATCAGATGAGTATAAGTACGTTTCCTCCCATTTCTCTCCTTTCACCCCTTTACAATCATGTTCACGTGCTAATTGTCGGGGCACAGGTGTTGCGTCGCCTGTTGCGGGCTACTAGGCCTCATCCTCAGGTGGGTTCCGGGCTCAAGCGAGTGGTGGGAGAACATCGACATCCACTGCGCATCGTGCGACAGGCACATTGCCACGCTTCCTCCCGACCAGGATATCCAGCTCGCCCCCGTCTCCAACCGACCACCGCTGCCTACACAGAAGCAGCAGCAGCAGCAGTCCACCACGACCTCTCCGGCCCAGAGGAAGTGAAAAGCGGGAAACATCACATAGGGAGAGAAAGGTTAGCTTGAGCACCAAGAGATAACAGCCACCCACCCATCTAGCTAGTACTAAGAATGAATTAGGACCTATTAAATCCTCCACCTGCCTACCAACCAGAAGGCCGAGAAGGCTTGATGAAGGGAAGTCACCAACATGATCTTTTGTGACCGGCTCTCCAGCTAAGAACATACTCTCTGCGAAGTGTCCATCCCCACGCGTACCATAAAGCTTGTGGATGCCATTTTCAGGGTGTCCGACAGCAGATACAAGTCAGTCTGTCAACGCGACTAACCACGTTCACCAGTGACAAGCTCCTCCAGGAGACTTCAGCTATTCTACAAAGGTTGGGAAATGTAGCCTACTCTAAAATAGCTGAGTAATGAGCCCGCCGTCCCATCGTGATATGACATCGACCTTCGTAGTCAGGCCCTGGGGCGCCCAAAAAACACTAGGTTCATCTCACTGCATCATTTCACCCTTTGTTCTAATCAAATCCTTACATGTGGAGAGGTGGAATTGGTCCTCCCTGTGGCCATTCATACCGCTATTTCCAATTAGTTGAATCATTCTTATCATATTTACCTTATCAGAAAATACCCGAGTATATCTGTTAACCAGTGTGGGAAATATTCGAAGCATGTATTAGTTATCCCATAAGAAGTTTTAGTCACTATATAGTTCAAGTGGAAAGAATGACAGCCTTGTGGCGAATAATTATGTGTTCAATTGGTTCGTACTTGGGTACGACTCTATTCTACCGTCCCTGATGCTTTCATTCATTCATTCATAGACGCCCCTGTGATTTTGTATGCATAAACCGAACAACAGGTTCTATCGCCTGGAACCGTAATCAACGAAGTACTCCCATCGCCCTGAACCATAAACGATCAATGTGTTCCGTCTGTAGGAACCGTAAAACAATTGACTCCATCTCTCGGAATCGTAAACGATCAATATGTTCCCTCTGTGGGAGCCGTAAGACGATTAGTTCCATCTCTCGGAACCATAAACGAACCGCGGCTTCCATCTTTTGGAACCGCAAACAAACAAGAACTCCGATAACCCACATCATAAACTCAAACAAGTCCCATCGCCGAGAGCCGTACACCAAACAAGTAGTTCCATCTGTTGGAACCGTAAAACAAACAAGTAGTCCCACCACTCCAAATTATAAACTCGAACAAGCCTCATCACCGAGAGCCGTACACCAAACGAAACGTTTCCATGTCTATCCATGATCGATAGTGGCAAACAGCCATACGCCAAACACAACGTTCACCATGTCCATCCAGATCGAGGGCGGCAGACAGCCAGAGAAAGCAAATAAAGTCAACCCAATACAATGATACAGTAGAATGCTTTTGATAGCGAGCGTGCAACCGTGAAATGCAAAATGTGTAGTAAGTGCAGATACAATCGATCAATAGAGTCCTAACCGGCGAAGGTAGGAATTGCAACGTCGAGGTGATGTCAAGTAATGTGAATACTGATAATTCACCAAGTCCCACTAATGAAAGTGGACTTGACAACATCGAGTGCAATGATTGTAAATGCAAATACTAATTCTTCCGTCAGATCCCACCGTGCGAGGGCGGGTTTGCTAGATCGGGGATGCGTTGCTCAAAACAAAAACATTTAATCCATCTGTTTCCATTGCTTCTTGAGGGGGCTGGCGACTTTGGGGGCGAACTGCATACTCTTTCGTCGTGCTGCCATGAGGCGCATCGCGATAGGATCCTGGTTGCGGCTTACGAAGCTTTCGCCGATGTTGGTAAGGCCGCTGGGTTTGGGAGGACAAGTCTGCATGAGAGGTTGATTGTTACCAGGCGTAAACGCGAAAGAACCAAGCGTAGGTGTCCAGGGCTAATATCCATAGCGAACTTGGCTACCATCTCGGGTGCTGGCGTTTGGGGGAAAGGTGTGAGGATAGGGGCATTGGTGCTCTCCCAGTCCATTTCGCTCGGTTCACTCGGTGCGTCTTCATCTTCATCGTGATCGGAGGGGCTGCGCATCCAAACGGTACTATCACGACGGCTCATGTAATTGTTAGGAACCGTCTGAGGTTCACGGGGGATGGCCGAATTGGCCTTCATGGGGTAACAAGGGTGCCGTTCGAATTGGCAATTGCCTTAGGCTCCATGCTCTTTCGTCTATTATGACCACCGCGTGGAATAAGCGCAGGGTCGACGCGATAGTCTTTCTCATTTACCCATCGGTTCTCCTTCTCGCAGCTGCAGATGTGTCAATTCCAATAAAACTCAAGTTAGAATCCAATGTGACTTACTCTAAGACCCAACTGACGCCAACGCATTCAACGGCGCCATTGCTCTCCATGACTTTTTCTAGTGTCCGCTTGCCTCCATCCTTGAACACTACGTGAGTGATGCCGATCTTGGAGACATCTACTTGGCCGTCTGTGGTGCTACTGGGGTTCCATGGCCAGCTCTTGACACACCGAGCGCCCATTTGATTCAAAACGTCGACAAAGATTCTACCAGCATCGGCGCCGTCGGTAGTATGAACATCGACAAATATGATAGCACCGCTAAGGAGCTTAGAGTCGAGATCTACTCGTGTTGTACGAGCTGGAGTGCCTAGGAGGGACCGGGGTGCAGGCTTAGAAGGAGTGACTAGGGGAAGTTGATCATCTTCATCTGTTTGCTCTTCCAGTCTAACCCGGGAAGAGCGCTGAGAGGGCACAGACACATTGCTGAATGGAGCAGGACGCTGAAGAGAAATTTTAGACACAGTAGAACAGTGTCTCTTAACGTCACGAGGAGGCGAATCGTCGCCACGTTTGAGGGGACCTTCGACACAGTATGAAATTCTCGGGATGAGAAGGTTCTCTTCGGAGGGGTCACCGGGTTATGGCCCTCGAGCTGAGCGTCCGTTCTGTTGCCGACCAAAGCAGGGTCGATTGGAATCGCATTCTCGTCGCCGTACTCTTGACTTGCCTCTGAAATGGATTTCTCCTGTGAGTATGACCGGTCAGCTCGTGGAGTATTGAAGGGCGACATTCCATCATCCGTGACAACTGAGATATCATCCATAAGGCCGAGATCATTGAAGTCGTGTTTGTCGAACTTAGCGGCAATGTCGGCCTCCAAAAGCGCTTCAATCTCAGCCTGGTTCTCCTCCATCTCGTCACGGATTCTCATCTCATCATCGAAATAGCCCTTAGCAGACGGAGTCTCAACAGCGAAAATTTTCTCCTGAAGTAAAGAGTTCTCCTCGAGTAATGAGTCCTCATCTTTGTCTTCTTCTGTTTGGGGGGCCGACTTTTGTTGAGTCTGGCGAGCCTTGAGAGGACTAGCAGCTCGCCATGAACCTAGCTGAACGGAGAACCCGAAGCTGGATACCTTCGAGACGGATCTGATAGCTCTGCTAGCTGCCCTAGCGGCACTCTCAGTTACCTTTCTTTCAGTGCCTTTAAACAAAGGCGCAGGTGTTGAGGGCTGGGGATCACTAGTTGATGTGGCATCCTGAAATTTAGTGATGGTCTTGTTACTAAAGGCAAGCTCATCTTCAGAGTTGGACACGCCATCTTCTTCCGGTTGCTTTCGCGCTGCTTTGGGAAGAGGAGTTTTTACTTGAAACAGTCGGTTCTTCAGTGTTAACTCGCACTTATCAGATCCAAGTTGGACACTTCCATGCCTTGCTCTTTGGACTCAATAGCGAATTGTTCATTGGCTTGCTCTCAGCCTCACACACGTCGTGAACTTCCTCGGATTTCTAGAGAGTAGTTAGATGTATCGACACATCCCTCCTCAGATCGAGCGGCATGCGTTTCAGTAGGCTGTCTCTCAGGAATGGCCTCGGAGCCGTCCATAGGCTCGTATGATGTCGCATTCGCATTAAACTCATGTTCAGCAGACTCGCTTGTTGAAATGGATCCCAATTTCTGAGATTCAGCGTTATTCGGCTGAGAGGAGTAGGCAGGAAGATCTGGAACAAGTATCGGGTTCTGTTTGAGTGCAGGGTCGGCATGTCTCGGCAAGACAGCCGAAAGACGGCCCGGAATGCGAGCTGTGGAGTATGGATCCAAGTTGCTTAAACTGAATGCTATCTTCATTGTCGACCTCCTGAATAGGTGACAGCGTCTTCTTCAACTGCTGCTTTCTCGTTCGGCGAGATCAATCCTATTTCCGCACGAATCTGATATTGCAGCTCTTCCTCGCTAATTTCTTCCATGAGAGTAGAGATATCCTCTTTTGTCTTTGTGGAGTCTGTGTTAACTCCTCTTCATGCGAGTGTGAGTACCGTCATCTTCTTCCATAGTAATATCAGCATCATCCCCTCTGTTGTAGTGGTATCAACATCACTTTCCTCTTCCATAGGAGTGTCTGGAGTCCCTGAGGTGCTTCTTGGGGCTTCTCTTCCATGCGCAGGACTGAAGAGCAGGTAGTTTCAAGGGCGCCGGACGCTTTGCAGGCGTACCAAGCAATGACATCTTCGCAGGGAGCGGGCAACGCCCACTTGTTCCTGGTTGAATTGGAAGGGCTGGAGAGACATGTGGGACGCTTAGCAGGCGATTGTAGGAGAGTTGGCTTAGATGGGGACTGAGCACCTTGCGTCTCAGTACTGGTCGATGGAAAGAGGAGCGAAGGGACTGCATCAACTCTCTTCGCTGGTGACTTCATTGTATCCTTGAAAGGAGACGGGGGTGGTCTACGAGCTGGCTCATGAGCACTGAAGGAAGAGTCGGCTCCAGTGTTGGTGGGAATCACCATCTTTCTCTTTCTCGAGGGGTGGGAGTTCGAGCTTTCTGACGGCAATGGGTGGTTTGATGGGACTCTTCATCAAGGGTTTAAGAGGAGTCTTTTCGTAAGTAGCAAGCTCGTCATCGGAGTCGACGTCCGCGTGACAGGGGCAGATTCTGACCATCCTTCTTAGGGCTGAGAGGTTTCTTCTCTGTCACATCTGTAGCAGCTGCGCGTGCACTGGCCCGAGTTGTTCTGCCTGAGGCGGGTTTGCGAACAGGCTTGGCGCTCATGCCCGTAGCAGTTGTCGTGCTGCTCTCAGGGTTGCCTTGGCTGTAGCTGGAGGTGGCAAGTTCTCTTCTCTGGCTCTTGGAAAGTCACTGTCTTCTTAAGAACACTGGCAGGCTTTGAGGCAGGGCGAGAAACAGCTGACTTAAGACCTGGAGTAGTTCGGTGGTGTAAGTCGTAGTGACGGTGCCAGCAGCACGACGGCACGCGTCTTGGGCGCTGGTTTAGCAGTTGTGGCAACATCATCTTTAGTAGTTGTACTTCGCGTTCGTTTACGGGAGGTTGTAGACGATGCTTCTGTCTTAGGAGCAGACGATGCGGCGGTGGCCGCTGTGGATCCCTTGGGTCGACCACGTGTGGCTCTGGTAGTACGAGCAGCAGTGCTCTGTTGAGGTTTGGGTTGAGGTTCAGATTCATGCTCTGACTCGGTTCGGGTTTAGGATCGACGGCCTTCTTGGCTGATCCCCGCAGCTTCTTTGCTGGTCGGTTCATGATAGGTTGTGTGTGTCTTCTTTCGACAGATCGTCCTCATCATCGTCATCATCAGATGCTCGGTCCTTGCGCTTCCTAGTAGTGGGGCGCGTGCTAGTCGTAGAGGTAGTAGCAGCTGCCTTTGTAGCTGTTTCGCGGCAGTCTTCTTCGCGCAGCAGGTTTTTAGCGGTGGTAGGTTTCTTCGCGGCGGCAGATTTCTTCGCGGCGGGTAGTTATTAATGGAAGCGGTAGCAGAGGCAGGAGCAGGAGTGGTGGCAGAGGTGGTAGCAGAGGTGGTACTAAGAGTAGAGGTGGCAGTTTCTTAGCTGCGATAGCCTTCTTCGCAGAAGCGACAGTGGCTTTGGTGGATGAGGTTGCTTTAGATGACTTGGTCACCTTGGCTGACTGGGTGCTCTTGGTACCGAGAGCGGTCGCAGTGGCAGAGGCCGCAGCCGCCCGAGCACGCGTCATGCGCTTCGGGGGGTGCAGACCCCATGGGGCGGAAGGATGGAAGTGATGGTGATGAGAAGTCAAGATGCAAATACGTGCAGTGCAATGGGTATGGAATCAGTGAATCAATGAATCAATCGAAAGGGGCAAGTTACATGCGAACTGAAGAAGTGTTGTCAGGCTGGATGCGTTGTCGAAAAGCTGAGTGCAATACGCGACTGACAGAAGTTGAAGTGGGTTGGGTCTGGGAGTAGGTCACGGTCCACGATAGATTCAATATGACCAGGCGTGCCGGCTTAAGGTTTCTTGCCGAGCGTGTTTTGTTTACAAGGCCGTAGCCCTTACTGCTTTTAGCGCGTTGCCCCTCCGACCACCCACAGCTGCGCTTGCCATTCACCAATTGCCCTTGCTTCCAGCTGCCCTCTTTTAGGTTTTTTAATAACCTACCTCTTTTAATAGGCGCCACACCGGCATAATACCATCACCTAATGGACGCAGGAACCTTGAACAGCATTAACAATACCTATCTAGGTAGGTACATGCTACCTAGAGCATCATATGTAGTCATAGTGCATGCACCTACTTTAGGTACTTAGGTACATACAAACTTACCTATAAGGTGTATAGATTAGGTAAATACCTACAGGTAGTCACGTCAAGGCTATCAAGTCTATGTATGTGGTACTACGTGACTGGAAACCTTGGACTACAAACAAATTACCTAAGTACATAGGTCCGAATAGACACACGCGTTTGTTTGCCAGACGTGTCTTGACAAATATCCAGGGTCCTTCGCGTTCTAGGTTAAGAGGGATCCTCACTACACGGGTAGCTAGACTAGGCCTAGGAGGTACGGGCCGCATCCACAACACAACAGAGCCTCAATGCAGGGGTGGGTGCAGCACAAAAATTACGAACAATTTTTCCAATGTTTACTCCAGGAGACAACAAGGGTACACGCGACTTGTCTAACTTGATATCTAATGTTGTTCGAAGTAGTAGTTCGATTTTATCTATTATAATTGTCTATCTGCAGCGTGCATATAACTTGATATCAGATATCATGGGAAGTCGTTTCATTCTATCTATTATGATTATCTATGTGCAGTGTACATGTATATCCGTAGTATTCATTCCTTAGCTGGACTTCTCACCTTCTGACGAAGGCTCGGGATCAGATTTCCTATTCTCTCTCTTGGCCAGATTTTGCAGACCAGTCTTATACTCAGTATGCTCCTTGCTCAATTTCCTCTGGCCGACAAAGGGACTGATAACAAGTCCGACAGCGGAAATGGCGGTAAAGACGATGAACATCTCCTGTAAGCTGTGCCAGTATGCGCCCCGTGCGACTCTGCCTTGTTCCCCTTGTAGTCCAGCAACTAGAGCCACGTTTGCGCCTGCGCTGCCACCCAGCCGATTCGCGAGCTCTGGGCCGAGTTCAGCGAGCAGCGTCGGTACTGCTTTTGCATGCCATTCTGAAACACGACCCCGCCGATGACGATGGAGATAGAGGTCGCCAGTTGACGGATAAATTGAAATGTACCTGTCCCAGCAGCAATGTCTTTGGGGTCAAGACCCGAGTGCAGCGCAATCAAAGGAGATTGAAAGTTCGGGCCGACACACATACCCGCGATGATTGGAAAATGACGATTTTGGCCCAACTGACCTCAGCGCCCAGATCGATGAATAAGCCGAAGCCTAGAGTTAAGAAAAGCATGCCAAAAATGATGGCCGGTAGGTATTGGCCCGTTTTCTTCATCCAGATGCCAATAAATGCAGACACAAACGATAGCGAGAGAGCATAAGCCAGCAGGTAGGCGCCGGACAAAAGGGACGAAGCTCCAACGACGGCTTGAAAGTACAATGGCAGGTAGTACGAACCCGAGATGAAGACGGCGCCATGCACGAAGCAAACGCCGAAGGCGGCAATATTTCGGCGCGACTTGAAGAGTCTTAGGGGGATGACGGGGTATTTGGCAACATATTTCTCAACCAATATCGCGACAGCAAAGGTAACAATGCTGAACACAATCAAGGCGATAACCGTAACCGACTTCCAGGGGTAGCTAACGCCACCAAATTCGAGACCGAAGAGAAGCTGGAGTGTCGCACCGATGATCAACAAACTTCCCAGCCAATCAATCGCGGCTAGGCCTTCGCGAACCGACGTCCTAGGATTATGTAGCTTGAGGACAAAAAACAAAACCACAAACCCCAGGCCGGAGATAGGCAAGTTGATCGAAACACACATCGCCAACTAGCCTGTTTTTGAATAACATAAGTTTTAGTCTCACGTGCAACATGACATTGAAATAATCAGGATAGACGCACCTTGGACGTGAAGACACCACCGAGAATCGGCCCAATGGCAGAAGCAAGCGCCCAAACTCCCCCAAAGATACCATAGTACTGGCCGCGCTTGCGCACCGAAACAAGGTCGCTGACGGCGATGTTGATGAGGACAACGATGCCTCCACCAGCGCCTCCTTGGATGGCTCTGGCAGCAATCAATTGACCGATGCTCTTGCTCAGGGCCGCAATCAGCGACCCAATCCAAAAGATTCCCACCGCGACGAGTAACACGGGTTTGCGCCCCCAGATATCGCTGACTTTCCCCAACTCGGCACGGTTGCCGAGCTGGCAAGCGTGTATGCCGCGCCGACCCACGTATATCCCGAGGGCGCGTCGAACTCGCCCACGATGGTGGGGATGGCTGTGGTGACGATAGTCGCATCCAATGCGGCGAGAAAGAGCGCTGCGCAGAGTGCTACCATGATGGCGGCCATTTCCAAGCCCGTGCGGCCGCCATTTGGAGAATCAGTAGCATTTCCCGCTGGTGTCGTCGCTACGCCATCCTTGGGAGTATCATTAATGCCTTCGGCAGTTGTGTCTGTGTTGTCATCGCTCGAAATCGGCGTAGTAGGTTTTTCGTTTGCGGTGAAGCCATCTCGCTCGAGATCGGCAGGCTTCTCGTCCGCCGTCGCCATGTTTTACTTGGTAGCAGGTTCTTACAGAATTTGCAACAAACTTCACAAAGTCACAACGTCACAAAGTACTACGAAGCACAGGAAGGGGGTATCGTTGGGGTTTTGTACATTTTGCCGATTGGGACCAGAGTTGCCACTACCCGTAAATCGGATAACATGCCTGCAATGCCGACCCTCATTCAGCGACCCATATTAGGTACCATGCGGCAGGTACTCCCTAACGGTATGGGCTCAGGGACTTACCCAGCAGGGACATCAAATCGCAGGAATCGGAGGCTCCCGCAATCTGCCCGCAGGTTGCAGGTCGCAGCTACTGCAATTCTTAGCAATTCTGGTGTCAACGGGCCTGTCAACGACGCAGAATGGCTCGGTGGCCACTTCCGCTTTCAGCCTGGTCGCGGTAACAACATGGTGCGCCGTGCTTTATCTCCGAGCAAGCTCGTAGACCGATCTTATTCAATGACACTTACATACACTAGTTTTAGTTACATAGTAGTGCACATGTCACCCTGTCTCAGCCGTTCAAGATCCAGTCCAAGTCTTTGATCCATCTACTATGTATGCAAAAAGGCTTATTATACCACTTCAAAGAATTTTTCCATGATTCAAGGGTACCTGGCTCAAAAGAAGGTGGTTGGCGGCGGTTATCAAAGGGGCCTTGCACATGCAACAATGTATTGGGCCTCATTTGAAGCGTCACATCGGAGATAGTGAGTCACCGTTGGCCGATGAGATCTTTCAACCTTCGCATATTTAATTGGGTCATCCTAGTTACTATTCCTTAGCGGTTAAGTGGGGTCATCGGGCTTCGGATAACTTAGTTGCGAAGGCATCCACGATATAACATCTATTTACCTGTACCAATCTCTATACCGTACTGGTGTTGTGCTAAGTCACGTCTGACATGCAGTAAAGTCATGGAAGGAATTCTGCTTAGAAACTAACAGTTGCTATTTCCGACGGATACCGGCAGACAGTTAGTTACTGTACAACTAACTAGATGGAGTTAAGGCGGCCGATATATGTCTCGGTAATGAGGAATATGACCTATATCGCATTACCAAGCAAACGCTTTCGTCACAGCCTGCAGATCGATAATGAACAGGCAACGATGTCAAAAGCTTTTCATGCGAGAATCCGAGCCCTGGGGGTTATCTGATGGATACCAACCAATCATTTTGCGGCGGGATAGTTGTCAGTCACATGAACCAGAAAAAGGGAGCAACCACAAACAGTCTCAAAATGGACTTGAATAACTCTTAACACTACAAAATAAATGTGTTCTGTAGGTGTGGGCGCGAACTGCCTAGGTACGTCGTTGGGAGCTGCTCGTCACTGACGAATCGGATTAATACCGGGTCAAGTATAGATAACTACACCACCACAACGTTTAGCATATAAGTATCCCTCTGCGGTTTTAGAAAAAAAACTGCTAGAATTTGTGTCCCATGCATAGTAGAAGTATAAGGATAATTGTATGTAGCAGGGAGGAGCTTGGCTAATAATTCGCCTATTTCTTCTCCTTGTGAATTGACAGCGCTTGAAAGTCCCTTGATAGGTAACATGGCTTAAAAGTGCTAACTTATTTGCCTATACCGGCGAGGTGAATTCTATCCCTTATTAGCTGCAATGTGTAACATGTCAAAACTAGAAATGTACAAGAAGGACTACAACTTTGAAAAAATAAGCTAACCGCTAGAGCCTAAGTAAAACGTAATACTATTTATAACAGTGTTAAGATTTCTAAGCACAGAAGATTACAACTTAAATATTGCAAGGTATAGCTCAGCTCTAATCAATAGGCTTATCCCGTAACAAGCGCAAACTATGTCTTCAAAGTCAACCGGGCATTGTTATACCGGAAGGTAAATACTGAGTATGCCGAATCATGGGAGCGTCCACTGACGTTTGAGGAGACAACATTGACGACTACTAGGTATTTCATTCTATAAATTACTTTCCGATTCCTATTACATATCGAAACCTAATATTTAACGTAAGCAGGTAATAGACACTTCTTGTTAGGCGAAGGCTTCAAAAAGCACTCTTATGGACTAATCTAACAACACGCAGAAGCCTCCTTTTTGTGCGTGTGCCTGGTGACATTACATAAGTATTTTCATAGAGAAAAAAAGAAAAACACCACGCCGAAAACACATTTTTTACATGAATTTTATATCTCTGTGAAGAAGAGTAATACAGTACATACAATGCCATCTACATGAGTTCAGAATACACAAAACTAGAAATATCAAACAGAGAAATCCAAAAGTATCACGAAAACATTTCCCACAAACAGCCCCTTACAAAAGAATCCGCCGCACAGCGACGACAGAAACGGGGTCGACGACTTCCGCGGTCGGCGTGGCAGCAGCAGCAGCAGCAGCGAAGTTCGTGATGGGCGTCGCCAGGCTCTGTAGGGTAATGGGATAGGCGGTGCGCCGTGCGTATGTGCGGGCGGCGACGGCGAAGGAACTGGGTGCTCCGAACCCGGGACCACCACCGCCATTACCACCTCCGTTACCGCCTCCGTTACCACCTCCATTACCCCCAGCGCCCTGCGAAGGGCCACCCTGTGGCGGCGACCCCCGCGACGTAGCGAGCGTAGTAGGCTTCGGGCCGCGGACGGGGCTGGAACGACGGGCCAGGCTTCGGCTTCGGCGTAGGCCGTCCGGAAGCCGGGGGTGGAACGAGCTAGGATGTGGGGTGGGCTTCGCGCTGGCGGAGTGTTGTTTCGCGGGGACTTGCTGGCGCTCTTGGGGGTTTCTTCGTCGAGGTCTTGGGCTTGGTCGTAGACTTGGACGTGCTGCTGGCCGACTTCAGACACGTGCTCGTGGAGGCGGCGAAGAGAGTCGTGGAGGCCTTGGGGTTGAGCTCCCCGAGGTCGATCCCGCGACGTCGGCGCCGACGTCGACGAAGACCCCGCGTTGATGTTCAGCTCGGCGGAAACGGGCACCGCGCATGTCTTGGCCGGGAGGGATGCGGTTTCTTTTAGGATTACCTCTGGGATTGCGAGGAAGGCGCCTGCTAGAGCCTTTGCTTCGATGATCTCCAGGTCTGGAAGCATTACGCCTGCTTGTACCTTAAGACGCAGGGCGATGGTCACGTCGGCGGGCAGGTCGACTTTTACGGGGAGTAGGGACGCTGATGCGCCGTTGCTTTAGGGGAGATTTGTTAGTTTGAATATTGCCTTCGACGACATAGTTGAAGATGCGTAGGGAAATATCGTGGTATTTTGTAAAAACTGCATACTAAGTAAGAGAGGGAGGGTAGTTACTCACAAATTAGCCACATTAGGCTTTGCATCGTTAAATGGGATCATGAACGATGAGCCATCTGGAATAGCGACTTTGAAGCCACCTTCCGTCTCAACCTTGCCACTTTCAAGACAAGATCTACGGCGAATACAACACCAATCTGGAACCCAGGGCCCTGTACAACGTAGGCTTGGTTAGTCGAATTCAACGAATAACTATCGTACTTCTCGTATAAATAAATATATGAGCGAAAAACTTACGGCAATACCAATTGGACTCTCCGTTTTCAGCAACGGCATGGAAAAGTCCCCAGACGCCGCCGCCGTGAGGTCCAGATCAATGGTCGCGCCAACACCGTTGAACGTAAGGCCGAGCATAGAGTCATCGAAGATGTCGCCGGGATGCGTGATGTCAATATCACTAATGTTTGGCAGCATGGCGGAGGCTGTGACTTGGCCGCTTGTCTTACAATCGATGCATTTCACCGTCAACTTGCCACCTGCGAAGTTTCTATGATAGAAGTTAGTTAGTTGCTATTAATAATCTTTAACAATGCCTTCGCCAATATCATTCATAAAAAGAGAAAGAAAAGAGGTTTTTTTTTCTCATATTTGAATGAAAGTAGGGAGTAGCCATACCCATTAAACAACACTTGATTCGTAACACCAAAGTTCAACGGGAAATTGGCATCATGAGTGCTTCGCTTCAGCACATCAGACTGAACATTATCAAAAGATCGCCGAAGTATTCTTCGTCGCGAGGCAGCGGTGGTTCCGGTAAGTCATAAAGCGCCGCCACGCCCCTAAGGGCGGAAAAGAGCGTGAGGAATCCTGCCTGGGCACGCATGGCTACCAGCAGCTACCATTAACCGAGTATAAAAACAAATTCAATATAAAATAAAGGAGCGAACGAGAGTTAGTGTCTCCCAAGGAAAGAACGAAAGTCGAGTTGCCGATACTAAAGACCTTAACCTCACGATGGCGTGCTTCGCCGTGGTATATAACCACTTGGCAGACACCCCTATCTAATAATATCACCCATTCGGCAGACTACCAAAAATCCCCTGCGCACGTCTCGGTATTGTGATAGACAACATAGCTTGACTCGTTATCTCCAGCTAGGCCCTCGAAGGATTTGGGGCTGGCAGTTCGATGCAATGCAGCCGGCCTCTCGGCATTGTCTCGAGAGCCGGGTGTCTTTCGGTAAGCGAAACCATGGTGGAGGCAGGGTCGACACTACATCACGAGGTCTCTCTTTGAAACAAGAGCGGAGAAGGCTGGCGATGGAGCAAATAGGCATTCTTAACTGGATTTTCCATTTCATATATTCTTGAGAACTTGGAGTCTTCACTGAATTCCTGTGAAGCTCGCTCTATAGAGCATAATTTTGGTTGCATTCCTGTGCTACCACTCGCATGTCTAACAAATTCGGTACAATTTATTGTAATGCCACAATATATAGGTATATACAGCACGAAGCCACCGTCAAAAATAAAACAGCGCAGCTATCCTATGAAGGAGATTATCAGTACAATAGGTGGCCGACAAGCGAGAAACACCTAATCGACCAGCGACGCGCACCGCAGAATAGGCGAGAAGACGGTGTTGCACCGGAGATCGAGACATTAATGCACCGACTACATAGTTATATAGTATTTTACGTTCTCCTGCAGTGTTAAAGAAAGCAGGGCGAAGATCTACGGTGCATCTGTAACAAGCTGAGCATTTGAGGCTGAAAGGGGGTTGTGGTCCGACGTAGTACTGAACGCATGCGTGGGAGATGAGTATTTGCGCCACGAAGCTTCATCTTTGCTACGCGTTGTAGCATGGAAGTTGCCGGCACGGGACCATGCCGTTGACTATGTGCAGGCGAAGTGAATTGATCTCGTATTACACGCAAAGAATGATTCTGATATATAACGGCTAGAGATGATTAGTGTTCGATGTCAAAACCTACGGCACCGAACCTAGTCAACTGAAAAGGACTTTGTTTACAAGAGCTGTTGACATGGTTGAGATGCTCGTGATTTCAAGTCTATTGTATCGTTAAGTTGCGCTACGGCGATGACCTCTATCTATAAACCCATACCACCTACTCCTGGAGGATGCCTTCTCTCCATTTCCGCTTTAATACACTGGCAGTCAATTGCCAAAGATATTACAAAAGAGAAGCGACGCTCGTGTTTATAATACATATCCGCTAGGGAAACTTATTCATGAGAAGCGTCTAAGTTTAGTTGTCAGCTTCTTTGTTTCCATCTTCTTGGAAGGCTCGGGCTGCTTCTTTGCCTGGGCCTGGTCAGCCTCTGCATCCACAGCCTCGCCAACTACATCTTTGTCGAGGCCTTGCTCTGAAGCAGCTTGCTGGCGGTCTTCCTTCTCATCGATGTCATCTACATCTTTAGGAGTAGCGAATCCCGTGTCTTGGCTTTCCTGCTCTTGCTCGTTCTCTTCCTCAATGAGTTCCTGTTGCTCCTTGAGCACGTCAAGACGTTGCTTATTCGTCGCAGCGCCTTCAGCGTTATGCACCTCGAGTTCGATCTCGTGGTACAGTTCTTCAGGAATAGACGAGAGCACACCAGTCAGAGCTTCGATTTGGCTATGGAAACCACCTTCCTCGGCTTTCTGGCCGTACATGTAGGCGTTGCTCAGAACTAGAAGCGTAGAGGGCACACCGTGCTTCAACCGCAGCTCAAGCCAGGATTGGAGATCATCTCGTAGCCTGCTCGGGGAGACAGTGTGTGTCTTGATACCTCGACTGGCACATGCGGTTTGCAATTCCAGGACATTGAGGCTGTCGACCCTCGAAACTGATGGCTTTGTCGTCTCTCTTGATCTGACGCATGCGGTGGCGGATTTGGTATCGGAGCATGGTATCCGTGCCAAACGTATTCAGGTTAAGATAGCGGCACATGGATACCAGTTGTGGCCTCGAAAGATTGTCTAGAGTGAGGTCATCCTTGAAGGCCTGGCAGACCTTGATGACATCATCCGTGCTGGGCTGCTCTCCAGTCGCCCGCAGCTTTCGGAAGAATGTAGCAAACTCCTCCTTTTGAGTGGTGCAGGGGACAATGGTAACCCGGTCTCCTTCATTGTCTCGCGTAGGAAAGAGCTAACCTCCTTACGGGTTGCTCTGAGCGTGGCAGCCTTCTTATCTTTAGATTGTTGGCCTTCGTAGGTGCTTGGTAGCAGATTAGGGAAAAGCCTGAGCGCAATTGGCAAAAGAGCCTCGGCAAAGGGGACGATGATAAAAACAGAGAAGGAACAAGGCGACCGAGATCCTGGACTGTTCGCTGAAGTTGCCGGTTCTCTCGTCGAGTCAATTCGTAGCCAGCAGTCATCTTCAGGGCCAATCGGCTACTGATTTTGATCTCGGTGGCTAGTAGCTTTGTGCCATCCCAGTAATGTTGAATCTCATGTTTTATCCGTTGGCCAATAGTCAATTTCTTCCCTTGCTGCTCCTCTTTCTTCTCGACATCATGTTCTTTTTTCGCAGCTAGTTCGGTTAATGATTTAGGTTCGGCGGAGGGTTCGGTTATTGAGGGCTCCGTTGATTGCGCTGTCACAGCACCATTCTCCGACTTTGCAGGTTTCTGCTCCGATGCCTTCTTTGTCGTTGCCGACGGCTCTTCCTTAGGGAGCGGTTTCTTGGCTTGCTCTGTGTTGAATCCGGGAGGGGGACCATTATGGCCGCCAACTGTGTGCCGTTCGGTTGATATGCTTCGAAGCGGGATCAGCAAGGCGCGCGTAGGTAGGTCGAGTTGTCGGGTTTGACGTCCAAGGTACGATGTTGGCAGTCCGAGCCCGGGCCGCGTTGCAATCCTACCCGCAAAGGGGTTCACTATGACGGCCCGTTGGGCAGCTCTGGTGGAAGCGCTCATCCTGAGCGAAGAGTCGATAAACGATTAATTAGATGATTACACAGGGCTCAAGATATACAAAACGATCGGATAATTATCGGGGTGTGAACGTGAATGAATGAAAAGTTATTTCGGACAAAATTGCGTACAAGAAAGTTGGTGGACAGGTTTTGGATGAGACCACCGAACCTGGACTGAGAGTGCCGGTAGGTGCCAATCTTTATCCGCTGCTCCCACTTTACTAATTCCTATCAATCCTATCTGGAATGCCCGCTAATTCCGACCCGCACTAGACTAGAGCCTGAGTCACGTGGTCCCAATCATTGCTCAACAACACTGCAATAACCGACCTGACTCGTCAGGTCATTTGAGGGGTATCTTACGGCCAGCACCAACCCATCTCCACACCTAGTACCAGGTAGCTAAGGCTAAAATGCGCTTGACAAGTAGAAGAGAATCGTCACGAAGAAAAGATAGGTAGTATCTCGAAATCTCGTTTGTCTATGGTGCATTTTGGGTATCTATTTCCAAAACAGGTGACTAACATTGTAATTCGAGTCTCTGACCACACGCCAATCAATGCTTTTACATGCCAAATGCTCTAAACCCAGTGCCATGCAAGAAACACAGTAGACAATTTGAATCAGACCAAAAAAAAAGTTAAAAGAAAATCCGTGATATGGACGCTCACTCGTTGTTGATGTTATTGTCATCGTGGCCTCGTGATGTTCGGACCCGTTCCTATGCCAGTCACTGTTCTTACCGCCCAGTGCAGCCAGCTCTCCTGCTCTAGTTGCATCTTCAGTTCGTCGGCTCTCTGTTCAACCTCCTCTACTTGAACCTCGAACTGGGCGGCGCTGTCTTCCACCTCTTGCACCCGCGATAGCAGTGCTGTTATCTCATATTCCAGCTTAGCTGCTTCTCCTTCGATTCGATTGAGCGCCTCGGTGAGATGCTCTTTGTGATCCGCAACTATACCTTGGTAGTCATGGTGCGCTCGTTGATATAGAGTGGACGATTCATGGTACATGGCTTGCAGTTCATCCATCTGGTGAGAGTACGTCTCGCTGGTCGCTTCAATAGCCTGTACCTTGCATTTAACCCAGGGCTCAATATGCGTTTTGATGTCGGCAACACTCAAATATATAGCTTGTGCAACCTTAAAAAGACGTGTCGAATGTCCTGCCGCCGTGGTGCTGTCGACAACTTCCGTGTCGGTAAGATCTACAACTTCCTCCCATTTGAGGACGGCTTCCTCGGCATCACCAAATGATAATCTTCGGGCCCAACGGCCTTCGGTTAATGAAGGATCGGGGTATGGCTGAGCGGTAGCGATGCTATGACGGCGAAGTAGACCTAAAAATGAGGTGGCGGAGCGAAATGTTGGTGTTGAGGTATGTTGAACCTCAACCTCAACCTCGCCTATATGCTCACCTGCAATGGACCCAGCAATGGACGTGCCTGCGGTGGTGGGATTGTCCTGAGTCTGTACTTGGGATGTTTGTTTCTTATCATGCGAGGCTAACTTCTGAATGACTTCATTAATCCGAGTGGGCATTCGCAGTTCACCAGTTGATGTCTCATCTGGAACTACCGCCCCAGGAGTAGGGACTACAGTAGAGATATCTTTCTCCTTCTTAATTGCGTTCAAATATTCCTCAGGCTTGTTCTTCCAGGTGAAGGACTTGCCAAGTTGCCCCGAGCCGGGGAGCTGGGCTGGGCTGCTGACAAAACCTGCCGAAGTACCAGACAGGAAGGAATGTTGAGAGCTATTAAAAGCAATCTCGGAAGATTCATCCCTCGATGGCCGACTTGCATGCCCTCGCAAGCCACCGCCGCTTGTCATCGCATCTTTGATTCGGCCAAGCCCAGATCGAGCGTCACGGGCAACATTCTTGAATACCCCACGGCGCAATGCATCTTTGTCGCCGGGACTATCGGTTACGCTAGCCGTAGAGCCAGGTGCAGGCGTCGCGTACACGGCTGGAGAATCCTCTCTTTGACGTTGGAAAGCGTCCTCTTCAAAAGAGGTCCGGAGGTCCTCCTTTCCGAGTAAATCATGTCAGGCCCAGATTTTTCGTGGTCGAGGGGCCGGTGTACGTTTAGGTTTTCCATGCCAGAGCCATTTTGCGCGTTCTCCGGCAACCAACCCAACAAATCGGTCGAGGTCAATTGTTTCAATATCACCAATACCACCCTTGTCACGACTACCAACCATTCCTAAGACTAATTCGCCTCGCTTGCCACCTATATCTGTGACTGTTGACTTCACGGCTTTCTGCACACCCCAGCCCTCGCCAGCTGCTGCCTTGGCGGTGAGAGTATGTAGTTTACGCATGGTTTGCCGGTCAAGCTTGCGAGTTCTCTCGAGTTTGTGGTATTTTTGGAAATGGATATGCCTCTTTCCATCGAGTCTATTTCAAACACGTCCTTGGGACTGGCGCACCCCAGTAACTCAGCCTATTTCTCGCTCCCCCAACAAGCCTAGTACCGCAGCCACAGTCGTAGGCCCAAGTATGCCGTCTGTAGGTTCTACGTTGAAATACTCAACTCCAAATTCTGTCCACCAGTCGCCAACGGAAGTTTCCGTTACATCACAGAGCAAGCCATCGATATAAACCTGGTCAAGCTTACCGAATAGGTAGAGAGCAACTTGGCAGAACTTGACTAACTCAATGACAGCTTCCTCAGTTGAGACTTTGTCGTTTGTTTTGTAGAGTTGGTGAAACTTTGCTTTGGCAGCAGGGACGGGTTCAGAAAGCGTTATGCCAGACCGCCCTGAACAACCTAATCTCTTGAGGTTTTCATTGACAATGAAGGTCCGCCGCTGATTCTTAATGTTTCCGCCGGGGACGGAGATGACGGTAAGAGCTGAAGGAAAGCTGCTGAGATTTGTCACCATCAACTCGCCTAAATCTGTATCTCGAGGTCGCGCATGGTATTGATGGATGGCCTTGAAATATATGCGGAGGCGTGGCGACCATGCTTTCTCGTCTGCAGGTACTGATAGCACGCCAACAACAACTACATGCTTCGCATCTCCGGTATACGTGACAATGACGAGAGTCGGCGACTGGCGGGAACAGGCCCATTGTTCGACTAGGTATAGTTCATATCCTTTCAGCTCGGCTTTCCGCTCGACAACTCTAACACTCTTGTCCTCCTCCAGATATCTATTGCCGTGAACATCAGCGATACTCTCGCCTACTGTTTTAGCAAAGCGACAAACCTAAAGGCAACGGGGTCCGGAATCACGACATTGCGCCGTTCAGAATTAGGGGAGGCTGGTCGGTCGGTAATAGGGGCTTGTTTCGAGGGGGACGGAGTTATTGGAGCATCGGTTCGAGATGCATGGCCGCCATTGTGGGATAATGCTCGCACAAGAGCGGCATCGTTGTCTCGGTGATGCGCGACTTCGTCATTGTAAGACACCATCTTCCTCGCTGACACAGCTTGCTCCTTGTATGACGGCCAGACGGATGGGCTCGATGGTTTACGGTACTCCGGGCATCATAGCAATGTAAGCGGCATACAATTGAGAGCTTGGCTTATATAAGGACTTCTATGTTGGTGTACTTGTGAGATGGATTACCTTGAAAAAGGATTGGCATGTGAGGTGGATGCTTGAAGTCTGAGGCCTCGGAATGTTGGGGAAGCTATCCGCTGTCCGCTGTCTAAAAAGGTAGCTAAAGAGGATGCGTCATTGCCCTCCCAAAACGGGTAACCGACAGATAGCTACCCTCGTCTGTCTTAGCGCTGTTAGCAGTGAAACAGTGGATAACTTAACCCCACTATTGATGCATTAATGGGCTGAGGAAGAGCTGGCCAGATGCCGACCTATCCTAAGTACTTATATAGTAGGTAGCTGGGGTCTTCGATGTGGATGAATGACCTCTGGTCCTGCTCTGGTCAGACTCTGGACCTCATTCCAACGCAATTCTCAACTGAGCTTCAACCACACTTCCGGTTTCTTTCCTCCAGATTATCCTGCTACAAGGCGTGGTGCATATCTCTCCGGCATATAGGAGATTTACTTTTCTGATATAGGACCACAGGGCGCCGGAGCGGCGTGTACACTAGCCGACGGGTCGCGGGGCACCCCATGTCGTGTGCATACTCGCCGTACCCATCTTACACGGTTCTCAAGCATTTGAGGGCGACTTAATGCTCACGGGATTAATGCCAACGGACGAACGATTCTCTTCCGTTATTTCGGCACTCCTCCTGCCACCTCCACACCAACAACAACGCTCCTTTGCTCGGGCTTCATCAACATCAGAACTAGATCAGAACCGGCCACGATGTCGCTGCTAGAACTTCAAAAGGAATTAAGGAAGTTTAATCAGGCGAGCAAGCTGACTGTGGCCGTTCAAGATGTAGACAGACTTCTTGACTTCCTTGTGAGTGCGAGGGAAGAGGTTGCCGCAGGTACTTTTTGTCCTCATCATCTCCCGAAGTCGATTGCACCTCGATATTGACACGCTGGTCTAGCCAACGACCCGCATACTACGAGTCTCACACTTACCAAACTCCAAAACCCTGTCAGTGCGCAATTAGAAACTATAAACAGCGATCTCGGCAAGGTGCACAAGAGTCAGAATGCATTCCACAAAGCCCTTGGCAGGGCCTTCAAGGAGACCAAGGGGACGTTACCGACCGACCATGACCCGATGGAGTCGCAGACGGCCCTCATCAACCGCGCCATTGCCATGCACCTGCTGCGCGAGGGGCAATTCGGAGTGGCGTCTACGTTTATAGGGGAGGCACAACCACAGAGCGATACATCCCAGCCGCCATCTCAAGATCGAGATCACACACCCGCGATAATGATATCACAGCCCGACGAGCCTCCCGACGCCATGATAACGGACGCAGATATCCCCTCGGACCTGACGGCCTTCCAATCCCAGAGACTGCAAGAGAAATTCACCGACATGTATTCGATTTTGAGTTCGCTCAAGCAGCACAACCTCTTCCCTGCTATCGCATGGGCCAGGGCGAATTCGACCGAGCTTGAAGCTCGAGGGTCGAACCTGGAGTTCGAACTATGCAAACTACAGTATATATGGCTTTTCAAAGGCCCGCAGGCGAACCAGCTCCCCGACACGAGGGAGAACGGGCTCTCAGGGGCGTTGGCATACGGACAAGAAAACTTTGGGCGTTTCCAAGAGAGGCATCTCGGCGAGATCCAGCGATTGAGCGCCGCCATGGTTTTCGCTCCGAACCTAGCAACCTCACCATATAGGACCATCTTCAACACGGACGTGGCTTTCGAGGAGGTGGCCTCGTCCTTCACGCGCGAGTTCTGTTCGCTGCTGGGTCTGTCGGCCGAGTCACCGCTATATGTCGCCGTGACGGCCGGCGCCCTGGCGCTGCCCAACCTCGTCAAGTATACCAGCATCAACAAGGCCAAGAACACCGAGTGGACCACGCAAAACGAGCTGGCCTTCGAGACCCCGCTGCCCAAGAGCATGCTCTACCACTCCATCTTCGTCTGCCCCGTTAGCAGGGGCCAGACTACCGACGCCAACCCCCCCTTTATCCTGCCGTGCGGCCACGTCCCTCGCGCGCGAGAGCTTGCAAAAGCTTGCCAAGGGCAGCCGGTACAAGTGTCCCTACTGCCCTAGTGAGGGTGTCGTTAAGGATGCCAAGGAGATCATTCTCTAAGTGTGGATGATAGTTTACTACCAACAAAGCACGATATACATGGTGACACATGTACATGACGGGAGAGTAAGCAAACGTTTGATTCGATAACGGATAATCAAGGTGGTCGTCAGTGCCTAACCTAAGTAGTTAGTTCTCTTGTCTATTTGTATGCAACCCAGGCGCTTGGAGTAGGCATGGGAATGCTGTCTTTTAAGCGAGTGAGTTCACGAACCCGGTTATTTCGGGTTCACGTATGCATGGTTTATCACTCTGCTCTTGTAATCCATGGATCATGGACTGAGTCATGTCATGCACGTTACATACAATACTAAATTAACGTTTTTTATCGACTTCCGGCCCCCCCGGCCAAGTTGTCGCCATTAGAAGAATACTCAAGGGAACTACTATATCACAAATAAGACGACACTTTAAGCTCGTGAGAGATTATATGTGAAGAAATGCTATCTTTGAACCACATTGGCCAGATGATTGAAGGACCGAAAGTTATTACATCATCGATGATGCGAAAAACAAAATCTATCCTGACCTCTCTCTCCTCCTCTTCCTTCATTTAAGCTTGATGCTTATAACATATAGCTCGATTTGTTCTTGCGATTCCTTTTCCATCGCCTGGACGGTATCCAGTCCGAGTCAGCGCACCGGGGTGGCCATAGTTATGTGTTTTTGGAAATGGAGAAACAAATCCAGCCATCAAAGGAAGGTGGGCAGGGCCAACGATAAGTAGTCGCCAGAACGCCCTGGGAAATGGTGATCAAGTTCGTTGTACGAGTTGGTCTCGGTGTCCTGATTCTGTGTAGCCTTTCACGGCCGGATATCTGAATAAATAGAAAGATGCTAGGAGAGTCGTATCAAATCGTGTCGCTTTTGTACATCTATATCAAAGCAAGGACTATCTCGAGAGAAGCAAGCTGAGCTTAATCGATCGTCATTCGACTAGGCATCTGGGGTTGCTTGACATCGTTCATCGAGTAACTGGCCTGGTCCTTGTCCATTTCTTGCCGCGATGGCTTGAGGAGATGTTGTTTTAGACCATGGCCAAAGTTAAACAAGCAAACCAACGCGTTGATAATCGTCAAGACGATGAGAATGATAGTGAGTACGGCGAACGCAGTTAAAGACTTCTGAACCGGTTTATAAGCCGTGACTTGGGACGGGTCGTAAATCCGGGCAAGCTTGTAGATGAAATATGTCAATCCTCCGAGATACAGAATCCCGACAACCCACATGCCCGCTCTCCACTCGCGACGGGCAGACCACGCAGCGCAGAGGAGGATGGCGATGGTGACGGGGATAGCAGCGGCAGTCAAACCGAACTCGACCTTGGACCGGCCACCCACCACCACGAGAAACTGAATTGTAAAGCCGACGAAGAAGAAGAAATCGAACTTCAACAGAGCGATGTAGATCTGCAACGTGAGTTAGCTGAAGTCTGCAGCAGAAAGTGGCTGCTACTACGTACCTGATAGTGCAGGAATCGTTTTTTCATCCTGTAGTCAGCTCCTATTTGCTTCAGGATATCCCAAGCGAACTCTTGATAGAGCTTCCAAGCCATAAAGCTTAGGATGAGCGTAATCAGTCCAATGATTGCCGGGATGGCAATCAGTTCGGCCTGAGTTTGAGTCCAGACATTCTGGTTTAGGAAAACATTCTTTTCCTGTAGAATACGGATGGCCACATGGATCTGGTCAATTTGGAGTGCGCCATATACAAGCAAGGCGAGGTTCGCGATGCATACTCCGATAATTTGAATTGTATTCTTCGCGATAAGCGCATCCCAGACGAGGACGACCTCGTATATGAAGCCCAAAATAAATAGACCAAGGAAAGTGGGAATCGTTTTCAGTTGTGCTTGGATTTCTGTGCCCTGGAATTGCATTCCTTGTGTATTCTTTAGGCCAGCCTGGAAGAGGCCAAATGTGTACCTGGATGAAGTAAGTTAGTGCGGCTTCGATGGGAGGCCATTGCCCAGACGCGTAGATAATACATACGCCTCAAACACCATACAGACGATAGCCTGAAGGATAATCGTTAAGAAGAACCATCGTGGCCACCTCCTCTTGAAAATGCCAATCGTCCCCTGTTTAAACACAGCCATCCGGCTAGGAGGAGCGGACGCCATGGGCGAGTTCAGGTTGTTGATATACTGGGGTTGGGCAGGAGAAGTCTGGTATTGGGGGTATTGTGCGTATTGCTGCTGATCGTACTCGGGCTGAGCGGGAAATTGGTCGATGGAATATCGTTGGTAGGATTGCGAAGAAGGGATCTGTTGAAAGCCGGCGTTGTCGCCAGCCGGAAAAGGCCGGTGTTGCTGATTGAAATCCAGCTTGGCGGCGAAGATGTGACTCCTCGAAAGGGAGGAGTCGACTTGTCAATCGAACTACCGCGGCAAAGAGATGTTTGTCGGGCCTTTGTTTCACTGGTACGAGCGTGAATACGGCGGTGCGGTGGTAGAAGGTGTCACGTTGGGTTGGCTGGACAAAAAGGGAGAAAGGGATGTGACAGCGGACGGGAGAGAAGAACGAGCGGGCAATGAAGAAGAATGGAGAATGGAGAATGGAGAGAAACAAGAAACGAGTGGCTAGAAGAGGTTGTCGATGATGACTTGGCGAACGACCGAGCGTGGTGAGATGCCGAACGAAGGAGTTGTTGAGTTTGTCGCAATTTGGGCCGGGGGATTGGCTGCACCACGTCGGGGCAGAGTTCGGGTTGGCTGGCTGGGGTCTGGCTGGGCTGGGCTGGGCGCTGGCGCTGGTGCTGGGCTGGTGCTATGAAAAGACCTGGCCCCGTCCGGCTTTGCGGTGTTGGGTTAGCTGAAACAGTCTGATGGGTTTGAGCTGTGACGGGGGGTGAAGCAGGGGCTAACCTTGGGTAGTTTGGTGTTTTGTCGAGAACAAGTTGTAGTAGGCAAGCAAGGCAGACTGAGTATGCTGCTGGGCAAAACAACAAAACAACAAAACAATAAAACCAGAATAAAACCAAGAGGATCTCCAGTCAACCAGGGAGGTTATTGCCATCCGTCCTCCAAGACGAACCACTATGTAAGTCGATGTCACTGGCAGGGGCGCCTAAGCCAATTTGGGGTGGTTGACAGCTCGGTCAGGTGGGAAAACACATGCAAGGCTGGTTAGCGAGAGGCAAACAATATGTGCACTCCTCGTATCACTGTCGGTTTAATGGCCTGGTGATGTAATTTTTAGCTTGGCAGGAGAATACTACCTAGGTATAGAGCAAAGATGGAAAATGGGCGCGTGAGTAATTAAATAAATGATGAGCTTCTAGTATGCTTCAATCACAACGGTTCATGAGAGAATAAAACTGGAACGAAGCTCAAGATCCGTCAGGAACCAAATTTAATTTACAGGGATAACGGAGGCTGCTGCTAGGCCTATGGTGCGTACCTAGACCTGATGCTAAAGGTTCGCGAAAAGACTACCTACTGGACCTAAGTAAGTGAAAAGAAAGTTCGGCATAAGCCACCAACAGGCTGTGCATCTACTACTTGTCGTCAAACAACAATAAAATCATGACATAATTATACCGTTATAGCTAGAAAGTATAGTATAATTTGTATGCGTAGTATCCAAAAGTATCCTAGCAACTACCTATATACATTTGGAAGGTAGTAAAGTCACTGGAGTGCTGGCGTAGCTTTTCGACTCGCTATAATGCCCAGCATATTTCTTTCAGGTATAGGCCCCACAAGGTGGTTAGCCTGAGAGGGAGCCTGTGTATCCACATGAAGGTTCTTGGGGTCTGCCCTGCGAAGAACACAGCCACTAAGATCTACTATGTACCGACGGCAACCCCCCTCGATTTATACCACGGAAATTATAACGAGATAAGTACGTCAAGTTGTAGTGTATTTCTAGCTACATTTATCAATCTTGTCTGATTGATTGTCAATCGACATCTCCTTTACGCATGAAGCTGCTCTCTTCTTGAGAGTCAGCATTTTGATCGGCGTCCACCGATGCCAAGGAAGGCTATGTGAGTTGGCTGAGCAAAGCTTGTATCACAGATCGTATTGATTAGAAGCGTTTACAAAAACCAGATAACCTGTCAAGCAGGTACTAACGTAATAGCCGGCATCTTTTGCTGACTTACATGCGGATTACCAATACGAAAGAGAAATATAAATGCACTTAATCATATGGCTTGTAGCGACAGCTTAAAGCCCACCGAAGAGGCTCTTCGCAAACCTCTCACAACGCTACCTAGGTACCCAGGACGTGAAGCTGAGAAAAAGAAAGCAACTTAAATACTGGCAGAGTCTGGGTAGTATGCCAGAAATTGAAACAGGTTGTTTTGATAGCGAATCGAGCCACACCCAATAGCTTGAACAGCGGATGGCGCTCAGGCGGGATGCCCCTATGTTTCAAAGAATGCAACGCAACAAATTCCCGGTGTTGTCACCTTCTAGGCGCATACACGATTCATGATGGTTTCCTCTCTCTACATGTGACACGGCAATTAAGAAGGGTGGTGCTGGAGGTAGGTACTTAAGGCAGAGGTATCGAGGTGGTAGGTAGGTACCAAGCTGCTATGGTTCAGGTCTGTTCGGGGAAGCTAAAGCGCCTGCACGTTGCACGGCCCCACCACATCCAATAATATTGCGTCGCTCTTGCTCGTCGCGTGGGCTCTCCTAGGTTACCTAAGTCTGTGTATTTCTGATAATCTGAAGCTTGAAGCTTGTCGCAAACCACCATCATCAAATCAGTTCTAGCTAATAATTCTAGCTCCTGTCGACTGCCACAATAGCCTCAATATGATGGAGATTGACGACGATGAGATCCTGCAGGCCCTCTCTGCAGGCCGTCCTATGGACTAGTGAGCTTCAATCCCTTCGTCTCAGATGCCAGCCAACCAATATCACAATATCAAAATATGCTGACCATTGTGGCCTCACCAGCTCTGCGTGGCCTGCTTTGCTGTCGCGTATAATCTCACGTATTGAGAAGGTCTGCCTCTCACCCTACCTGGCCACCTGACTACCTGGCATCATCCAAAGCCTAACATCTCGGAATAGATTGCCCTTGAGGAGTTCCCATACCCAATCTCCCACCACCGCCCCGCCACCACAGCCTTTCTCCTCGGCAACCACGATACCATCCTCTATCCCGCGCGACCCCGACTCGGACTTACCAGAAGGCTTCCTGGCGCCATTGCCGTCATCGCCCATCGAGCCCCGCCCATCGAGCCCGTCCTCGGACACAAATACAAATAAGGAGAACAATCCCGGTACACCACCGACAACAGCGCCCCCTCCTCCTGCTCCCACCCCGGCGATAACCACCGCCGCTCCGCTCCCGCCCGGCACTTTACCGCCGCAGCTTGCCTCTATGCTCGCTGATATTACATCACACCTCAAATCTACTTTTCCCACATACCCGCCGCATACTATCCAGCGTGTCGCAGAGCTCGTCTTAACCCAAAGCAGCAGCACTATCGTCGCTCACCAGCTACCTTCATGCCCTCGATCGTGTAGTTCGCGTGACATCAGGATTAAACATATATCCATTGCTTCAACTCATGCAGAAATTCCGGGCGGACTAGCAAACGGTGTGCTAGAAACGACTTCCCGCCCATCGCCATGGGCTTCGCCGGTAGTGACGAAGCGCTTGGAGGGCTCTGCTTACGCCCATCCCTTGGATTACACACAATCAACGGCCCATCCCAGGTCCCTCGACGCATACACAATTGCCGCAATCGCAGCAGCAGCAGCAGCAGCAGCAGCAGCAGCCGCAGCAGCAGCCGCAGTCGCAGTCTCCAACTTCCCCAAGACGTGCCGGCAGAATTGGAAGGAGAGGTTCGGACCGAGAGCACCGAGACCATTGACGGTCCTAATGGAGTTGGGAGCGTCGAGACGGTGTCTGTGTCAGTCAATGGCATCCCCTCGATGGAGCCCGAGGCGTTAGCGTAACCCAAGGTGAGTTATTACGACAGGAGCAGGAGGCAGGACTTGTCCCTATCAGCCAGCTCGTGCCTAGCCATCATATCCAAATGGGATCCAATGCAAGTGCCGTGGCACAGCAGCAGCAGCAGATTCAAGCCCGTATTCACCAGCAACGAGCACTAGCACAATCTCAAAACCAAGCCCGCACCCCATCCTCGCGGGATCCCCTGACTCACCGACTCCCGTCTCTAATGCCATGTCGACACCGTCTTCCGCAACTCTCGAGGGAGAGAGTGGACGCCGCTGCTGACAAGGTACTAGTGCCATAGGGTCCGTCCACAGCAACAATGCTGAAGACGAGGAAAAACCGCATGCACGTGGTCCTGAGGAGATTGGGGCAGGCGATCTGGGTCCCCAGACCGCGTCCTCATCAACTCGCCTCGCCTCGACTACAACAGGCAGCATGAGACAGGGAATTGACATCCAAGCAGCCGTTGGTCGTAAGCCTCTAGATACCCCAACTTCTTCAAAGAGCGATGAAGACGCCAAGGACGACCAAGACGACGATAAGATGGACATTGAGGAGAACGATCGGGAGTGCGGGCCCCGACTCCCAAAGAGACGCGGAGGATGAGCTCGACGGTTTGCCTAGCAAAAAGTTGAGAGAAGATCCGACCCGAATCCTACAGATGCGGCCCCAAAGTCTACCCAAACCGAACCCAAGGGCGAAGAGAACGGTCATGGGGATGCTATGGACAAGACTAGTATTCATGTGTGGTTTTCACGGTTCGATTTAGTATGACAGACACGCAAGCGCGGATAGGGATGCGAAACATGGATAGAGCAGGTCTAGAACGAAGAACAGACCTAAATGAAAGAGGGTAGAAGGCATCTCTTAATTATTTTATAACTCAACTGGGATCGGTTCGCGTGGTGGTGCCTCGGCGCAATGGGTATATCGATAGGTGTCTGGATGGTTAATAATTCAAAGCATCGCTGATGATGATTACCGCACGACGCGACGGCGTTGGGATGGCGAGGTCACTGGATACAGCAAATATATCAATTAGTTTGGGCTCGATGCCATCACATGGCTTGACTGGGCGTATAGGTACGTTGCAAGTGACCCGGAGCCGGAAGTGAGATTTTTTTGTCAATGCTGTTGTAAGCGTGACCAAGTTGCGGCCGTGTTAATTTTAAGGGTAGGCTGACATATTCGATTGGAACTGGAAGCTAAAAACTGATTAAATTATTAATGATAACTGCCAAAAAAGTTAAAGTGATGATGCAGAATCTTGGAATCATTTAGGTCAGTTTAGTATAGACTTCTAGTAGCTAGTTAACTACTTTCCAGAAGATAAGAGATGCTGGTTAGATCCGTGAGATAAATGTCTGACCAAAGTATCTATAGTGTAGTCATTTGAGAGGTGGTACATAGGAGTTTTTTTTAGATATGTTTAGTGTTACAAATATTAAGCGATACGGCAAAAAGAAAATTTGGAGAAAAAGAAATAATAAATATAATTACAATAACCGTGGTGGCTTTGACATCATAGTTCCACCACGCCGTATAATACTCCGATATATATAAATATACAATTTACGCATCTATCTGCCCTTGAGGTTAACCTGTGAGATTCCTTAAAAGATCTTGGAGTTAGCAACAGAATAACTAACTTGAACCTGATTCAGGATCAGTGGTATTAGATGATTGATTGGTGAGCATCACAAGTACGAAGTTAATACAAGAGAAGAATGTTAAAAGACAACTGGTCTATAGACATTTGTAAAATACTCCTCGCTCAGACATAGTAAACACTTTATAGCTTCAAATGCTTTGTAAAATTCTCAAGTTATGAGAACAACTCATCTATTTCTTCGAGACTTAGAATAAGTATAGTCAGGGCATGAATAAAGCTAGCCTGTAACTACTTTATCATCGAGCATCACATATCACCCCAAGATTCAATAATAGGGAACGGGAACAGAGTGAAACATCTTGATTAGGGGGTATATAAACCTACGAGCCTTGTTGCCGAACATAAGCAACCTAGTATCAAATATCTATGTATGGTAATATAACTACTAGTCGCCCCTCCCTCCCACGAGAGGCAAATGTCGAGCAATGTAGTAGACTATCGGTAAAAAGGGACCAAACGCCTTGCTTTGCTATCCTCTTACTAGTGAAACCCGGTATAAATCAGAACAAAATCAGATGAAATACAGCCATTAATTCCCAAACACCGAGGCTAAGCAGACTGCGCTTAAAGAATCGTAGCAATACTTTCCCGCTCGATGCGACTATTCTGCTTCTCATCGCGACTGACGCGCCAAAAGTCGTCACAGAAATCAGAGCAGCGCATGTGTCGAAAAAATCCTCGTCGTGCGTGATGACGATGAGCTGGAAGTTGCTCTGGAACGGCGGCCTGGATGATAGAATGCAGAGATTCGGCGAGAGACTTGATGTTGTCGCGGTCGAGATTAGTTGTAGGCTCATCAAGGGCGATGAGCCCACAGCCGATGCCGAATGACTCGGCGAGTGCAAGGATTATGATGGACGCGAGCACCTTCTGGCCGCTGAGCACCGTCTCGCATATCCATCTCTGTGTCCTGTTTTACCATGCACACACGATAGTTGTACGAGCTGCGCCCTCCTGTTGCCTCGCTGTCCGATTTGATCAAGATCGTGTCGATATCCGTGCCTTGGTATGTGCTCTGCCATAGCTCGCCAGCAATCCGATTCACTTCTTCCATCTTCATTGCGTGGTATTGCATGATGCGTTATTTAAAGCGGTGCTGTATCGTCCAAGATCCTCAATGGCTGCCTTGGTGGTCTCAACCATGATATGCGTCTCACGGTATCGCTCAGCCGCATATTTGTATTGGGTTTTCCACTCATTCATCAGGTTCGCGAGTTCATCATCTTTGGATTTCATAGTCCAATGACGGTTCCCTTGTTGGCATTGATCATATGATGTTGGGTGTCGAAATAGTCAGCCTCTTCCGCAAGTCGTTCATAATCCTCATGGGCCCTCCGAGATTCTAGCTCCACGACTGCCTGCTTGAGGCTGTCGACGTCACGCGCTGCCTTGCGATAGGTTAGGTTTTCCACGATATTCTTCTTTTTCCCGTCGCTGCTCGCCATCTCTTCCTTCATCTTGTTTGACAGGGCTGTCACAGCATTCATGTCGTCATCGATTCGTTTGATGGTCTTCTCAAGTGCTTCGATTGCCTGTTCGTTGTTCTGAGGTTTGATGGGCCACCACAATCTAGGTAGTTCTGGATATCACTGTCAATCATCTTCAGCTCGCTTACGGAGCTACCCAGGCCATCTCGCTCGCCGGCGACCTTCTTTTCTTTTTCGCGGCCTCTCTGTAGGATATCATCTCTAATAGCACGCGCTTTAGAGATCTCTGGCTCCACGGACTCCAAGTCTCTGTCAGCTTCTTGAATATTTCTTTTTGCTCCGCAATGTCATTTTTCTGAGCCTGGATCTGATCCTGGTACTCCTTCTTTCTCTCGAGCTGTCGAACCGCATGGCTCAATCTGTTTCGCAACTCGCTGCGCTCTAATTCTAGAGCATTAACTGTATCCCGCATGCGTTGTTTGTCATTCGTGAGCTTGTTAATCTTGTTCTTTACAGCTTTGAGTTGCTCTCCGCATGTATTTTGAAGCTCAGTGATTTCCTGGGTACTTCTGATAGTACCACTAAATTGCTGCTGGGACATGATCCGATCGACCTGGGCCTCGGCTTCTACGATGTCCTTCTGGGTTTGAGTAATATTGGTGACGATCTTACTCATGGATTCAAAATCCTGTCGTTCCTCTTGCTTCATACGGACGGTATCATCCATTCCTCCAAGCGACGAAGAGTGCTAGCTTCTGTGTTCTGCACGGCATGTTGTTCTTTATCAGATTCTCTTTCTCTGTGAGCAAGCGCATGTACGTCTCGCTCTGGGTCGGACGGCTCGGAGCTGACTCAAAAGCTGCTCACTCTCGTCTAATTCACGTTTCAACTCGTCTTTCCCAAACTCCTCGAGAACAGACCTAATCTTCGCGACCAGCCTCGATTATCAGCCGCATTGGTGAACGGTCGCTCGCAAAGTTCGCACTTATTTTTCTCGTTCATCACTTTCTTGCAGCCGGCATAATAGTTACTCAAAGCCGTAGACAATGACAAGTCGTTGTTCATGGTCAGAATGTCGCTCTCAAGTCGCTCAATCTCCGTAGAAGAGCATCAACGCCCAAATCCGCGTCCGGGTCTACGTTCTTGAGCCCGAACAACAGTGCTCTTACATTTCAAGATCTCCTCATCACGTTTCTTGGCCCTTTCTCTGATGCTTGCCAGATTCGCCTGTACCGTTTTAAGTTGCTGGAGAGCATCGTCACGTTGGCGAGAAGCTTCGTCAAACGCTTGAGTCTTGACTTGCAGGCCTTGTGGAACTCTCGTTCAAGTGTTGCGGGGTCCCACGTCCCACCAACGAGGGCAGACAGCTTCTGATTCCAGGTACTCTTCAATGTCGCCAGCCTCCGATTCTTCTCTGTCAGCTCATCCTTGCGAACTTCCAACTGTGCGCGGTCAGAGAGTAGTCTAGTCGATTCTACAAGCTCTTGGCCGAGCCTACTGCTTTCGCCCTCAAGTTGCTGCAGATGTGTCTCTTCTTGGTGCAATTTCTGGTCAAAATCTGAGTTCTGTAGTCTTGAGAAGCCTGCTGGAACCGCTGGTCTAGATCCTTGGACTCGGCATCGAGGATTGCCTTGGCCCTTCGTCGACCTCAACGGCGTTCAGTTCTCTCTGAAGAATGGTCATTTCTCTGACAAGCGGCAATTCTCTGCTTTGCGAAGACCCATTCTGAGTATATCTCGATTTTTGACTTTCTAATTCGGTTATACTAGTTGTCTGATCATCCATCTCACTCGCATTCTCAGCCTGCAGCGGTCAAGCTCCTGCTTCTTGTCCCAAGAGCCTTTGTATGCGCTCATAGAATGTTTGCACCTTCCGATCATCTAAGTCGCCTTCAAACCCGCGAATACTGTGTAGTTGTGCAGCTTGTTGCACAAGTTTGACCCGCGATTCGAGTTGGCGTTCGTACTTTGCCTTGTCGGATTGGTGCCTGCCTTGCTCAGCGAGTTTTTCGGACAGCTGTTGGCGAGACGCATCTAGATTGTCTTGTAATCTTATACTGAAGTCTATTCTCCTCGAGATCTTGCGCATATCGAGCTACGCGCTGTTCGTATTGCGCGAGCGCATCTCGTAACCATTCGTCGGATTCGCTTAGCTCCTCATCCATTCTGTTCCTGGACTCTTGAAGAGTTTCCTTGCGGATGCGAAGTTCGTCCGTCTTTGTTTCAAATCATTGACAATGGAAAGATAACTGTTGGCCGCCTCGCGCCGCTCTCTGCCCTGTTGGGCAGCATCGGACATCTGCTGGTCGAGGTTTTGTACCTCCTCTCTAAGTCCCTCGATCTCGTCTCGTAGCTGGACGCAACGCGCCTCTTTCTTCTCTGCCGTGTCCTTGTCCCTTTTCTCGCCGGGCTCCCTCTCCTTGAGCTTGGCCAGGGATTCTCCCTGCTTCTTCCGAAGCACCTTGAGATTCTCAATAGCCTTTGTGTACTTCATCGCCTCGAAGATCTCGTCGAATCGCTTCTTGAGAGCGGCCGGTTCGCTCATGGGCCATAGGGATTCTTCCTGGTGGCAGAAGATACGGCGTCGAGGACAGCGGGTGAGACGCCAAGGGTGTCAGAAATAAGCTTGTTTAGATTAGCCTCTTTGGAGGAGGACCGACATCTTTTCGCCATCGCGATTGCTGTACAGTGTGCCCTCGAGGTCTTTTGCGACCTCGCTGTCTTCTTTACGGTCAATTGGAGACTCCGGTAGCAACGTAACTTGTGTTGGGTGGGGTATTGTAGCGCAGTTTGACTTGGCGAAGACTTCGCGTTCGCCGCAGAGCTTAGGGTCGTGGATGAAGGCTCCTCCCTTACTGTTGGAGGAAGCTCGCGGTGGTGGCATATTTGAGACACTCGATGATGGTGGTCTTGCCAGACCCGTTGTAGCCGACGATGAGGGTCAGAGGAGTAAAGAATGAGAGGTTCTGCCGTTCGTGAACGTCAAAGGACCGAATGCCCTGGATAGACAATTTGTCGATCTTAGACATGATGACGGTTGAGTGGGATAACTCTCAGGCTAGGTCCTGCGTAGCCCCATAAGGATGAGGATGGGACCTTTTGTCCGAATGAGAGACGTCGCGATACCAGTGACAGGGTAGAGACGTCGTTTTGGCTAAACAATGAAATGAGAGACGGGCTCCTTTTGTTTGGGGTTTGTTGCTAGCTACTATGTAGGTATCGTAATAGACAGCAGGATAAGAGGTGAAAGTGTACAAGTGGAAGACGCGCGTGATGTAACTTTTTTAATGAGCAAGAGACGCCCTAAGATGAATTGACTAAGTAGTGGATTAGGGTGCCTGGGGAACGTAATGGTTGGCTAGGTGTACCTACCAGCGACCCGGGTCTCGTCCAGGCAGCAAGCAGCTCCAGCCGGGAGCACTCGCTGAACAACCCCTGGCGGGGTTGAAATGTAAGCCAAGATGCCGGGGGGAACTGGCCGGGAAGAACCCTAGGTTACCTAGATAGGACCCTGGAATATAGCACCGCCCCACCAAGGCACCCAAAGCACCTGCATTACGCTACTGCCGCACAGTAATATCAGCCGCAGCTACGCCCAGTAAAATATGTAAGTATTCCATATAATGTTGTAGACTGGACGGGGTTAGTATATTGCTTTGGTATACATCCCGTATCTTTTCATCTCGTTCTTAAATTTCTTACGTGATCAATCATGTAACGACTCATCAGTACAGTTACCTTGGTAAGGTAGGTAGGTTGTAGTGTGACGGGGAAAATAGTATTTCGCTTTGACATGAATAACCCTCGTTTGCAGTTGCCTCTCAAATATAGGCAATGAAGCTAGGGGTAGGTATGGCAGGGGGGACCAAATGCTCCGTAACCCACTCAAACACAAGGGCATTCGAACCTTAGTTTTGTCGAATTTAGCTACACTGCTATGTAGGTCATCAAAGTAGGCGTACTAAAGACTGCGCGCTTGTAACGACGAGACCCTGGATTAAACAAACATCGAAGTATCTGGTTCATCTACACTACCATATAGGTAGGGTGCCATGCCTACTTACCATGAGGGACGCGGCCAGCATTGGTATGACAGGTCACAACTGAAGCTGCCTCATGTTCAAGTGGACTGATAAACAAACCACCACGAGCAGTTAGAACTGCTTATAGGTTGCACTACGTCGGCCTAGTGTAGTTATAAGTGTTATAAGTGTCACTTAGGTAGGGCGACCCAATATGGCTCTGACGTACCTGCTGCACCATCCCATGAGCCATGAGTGAGATCCATTAGATCCCTTGCCGCCTTTTCCCGTCCCACGTCGCTTCCAAGTTTCCCGTTTCCCCCCTCTGATCGCCGTCCAATCATCCAATTCGCTGTTGGGGTCCAGAGCAGAGGCAATTTGCCTGATCCAATTTGACTATCGAAAATGAAAAATCCCATTCCCTACGCAAATCCGCCATTGCGAAACACTCATCCCCTCCCATCCAACTTATCGAACTTTTACCACGCCCTCTCCTACCGTCTGTGTCGCTGCTCCTTCAATGCCGGCTAGCTACCAGCAGCACACCTGACCTGTCAGATCGCCTGCCCAGTGCATTTGGTTCCAAGGTTCCATGCTATCGAGTTGGATCTGGCGTTGCACAGATACGAGGAAGGCCTAGACCCGAAGAGACGCTCGGCACCCAGATCTCGACCCTAGACCTTCCATCGCATGCGCAGTGAAACCCGGCGGCCTACATGTAGCAGATAACTAGGGGCTGCTGGACTGAGACCGTCGCAGCCGTTGCCGTTGCCGTCGTCGTTGTGGGAGTTGATTTACATACCTTACATACATACCTACCTGCCTACCTGCCTATACCTAGCGATAGACTTACTCGCGCTGTGCCCACACCGGAGTGCACTACACTGCTGCACTCTACCGCGCTGCACTGCACTGCGCTGCGCGGCACCGCACCGCACCCGGCCGAACCCGCTATCGATACTGGTCGCGGTCGCAATCATGGATCCCGGACAGCCAAATCCCATGTTCTTCGGCTTCCCAGCCCCAGGATCCATGCCCCAGTACGTCAATCTACCAATCTACCAATCTACCCACCTAGCTGAAGTCGCCCGTCAATACTACAAATATGTGTTCCCTTGAATCTCTTGTGTCCGTGGCGATGGCATCTTCAGTTTTGTAACGTCTTGACTTCTATTTCTTTTACCAATTGTTTGTCTATGAACCAATCCAAGTTTAGCCACACACGCTGATTTTCCCAATAGCTAGATGCGGATGCTCAGAATGATCTGATGGTCCGAATGACATGATGTCTATGTTCGATATGAGTGGCTTCGATAACGTACACATGAACCTCGAAGACATAGGGGAATTAACTCCTCCTCAAGACACAGCGTTCGCGCATAGCTCGAATCCGACCCGCCAAGTACCCTGGCTCCCAACGATGGTCCTTCGAGGTTCTCGTCAACCCAGATGACAGTCCAGTGGGGCATCAGCACCCCTGAACCCACGATTGGGGGGCATGATGCAGCAATCTGCACAGCCAGCACAACCTGCGCAGAGCGGGAGTGCATTGACCGAGTTCACCAAGCGTAGAAACTGGCCCGCCAAGGTCGTCGAGGAGCTCAAAGATGTGCTTTATATTCTCGATGCAAATGGCCGTATCAAATATGTGTCGCCTAGCGTATCTTCGCTTACTGGGTACGAAGCGGAAGAGCTTGTGGATATGTTTTTAAAGACATCGTCCACATAGACGATATCGGTACCTTCACGTCCGAGATGAATGAATGCATAGCTACGGGGAATCCCTTGCGGATGTTCTACCGTATGAAGAAGAAGGATCAGCAGTATGCTATATTTGAAGCTGTCGGCATGCACATATAGCTGCCGCCAAATTCGCACCCAACCCCAGCAACCGGTCACCCTTCTGCCAAGCCGTATTCCTCATGCGCGGCCTTACCCAACTAGAAACGCGTCATTACTAGACTCGTTTCTAGAACACAAGATCGAGAACGAAAGGTTGCGACGGCGCATTTCCGAACTACGTAGAGAAGAAGACGAAGAAGAGGCCTCTCAACAAAGCTGGGTTCAGGACACCCGCTCAGATGTGACACCATCAGATGATACCATGATGTCTAATACTATGGCCCCCATGTTCAAACAAGTAGCAGCTGACGGACACGCAATGCCTCCTCCCGAAAGGACGTTGAATGGAGGGTTAACAAGGGAGAATCTTGAGGGTGCCACTGCAAAAATAGACCGGATTCTATAGGGATAAGATGGCACGATATGAAGGAGCCTCTTACTCAGACCCATTAAATGTATACCGATATATGGCGGGTGAACGGAGCCGTGGTGTGACAACGGGAAGTCCCAGTCTAACGCTGGTTAAAGGTGATTGGGATAGCCATCCCAGTCGATAGAGATCCTAAGACTGGTGAAAAAAGAAGAAACTTAAAATGGCGGAAGAATACGTGTGCACAGATTGCGGTACGTTCCATGGCATAGTGGGTGGGCGACCTTTTTACTGATTTTGTGTATTCGTAGGTACACTGGATCACCCGAATGGAGAAAAGGTCCGAGCGACCCAAGACCCTATGCAATGCATGCGGTCTTCGTTGGGCTAAAAAACAAAAAAGGGGAATACCAACGGGTCAATGAACACAGCCGCAGCATCTCTATCTATGCCGACTGGTGATACATGATCAAGTCAGCATTCTTCTATATCCGTCTCGTTTCATGCTGGAGAATACGAGCTCTGAGCTGTCGGGGAGCTGCCTGGGATAAACAATACACGCTCCACTAGGTCTTGTCATTCTGTTGGCGATTATGCTGTAGGGCTTAAAATTACAAAGAGGGTGATGATCTCATTCTTACATTTGATTACGACAATTAACGTTTGATCTCGAGATATCTGGCTATGGTCTGTTTGGCTTTGTTTGGCTTGGCTGCATCTATGGCGAGGGTACGGACATCTCATACAGGCAACAATTTTAGGTTAAAATCTGCGGTTTTAAGATTACCTAGGTACCTAGGTAGCGATGATGTATTGTTAAACAGTCAAAGCAACAAGACTATTCCTCCCATGTATATGGATTTGACAGCATGTTACATGTATTTAATATTACTGCTGCTCATGATAACTATGTGCACTGCATCACACTAGTGGCAGGATGACAGCCACCTTAGGTACATGGCGCCAATCAGATCTTGGGCTTCAGGGCATTCTTGTCCTTCTCCTCTCCTCCCACCAGGCCAGGACGTAGGACGATCTTGTTCCCAGACAGCGTCGAATCTCGGCTCCCTCTTCTCGAGGAAACTACGAATCCCCTCGACGCTATCGCGGCCGCGAAGAGATCGAAGAATACGCGAGACTCGAGCAAGAAGGCCTCTTCTGGCGTCGCGGGGGCACCCTTGTACAACATATCCCTCATGACGCGAACAGAGACCCCGCTCGTCTTGTCGGCGATCTCCTGGGCGAGTTCCACGGCGCGCGGACGACGCGCTCAGGCGGGACGATCTCGGCGAAGAGTCACGCACGAGGGGGTCCGAGACGCCGTACACGGAGCCCGTCGTCAGGAGCGTCAGCGCGCGCCCGGCGCCGAGGATCCGCGCAGGAAGTACGACGAGCACGCCTCGGTGCTGATGCCGCGGCGGCTGAAGACGAAGCCGACGCGCGCGGCCCTCGCTCGCGATGCGGATGTTGGCCGGCAGCGTCATGGTGATGCCCACGCCCACGGCGTGGCCGTTGAGCGCCGCGATGACGGCTTGGCGCACCGGTAGATGGCGAGGCTCACCTGTGCCCCCCGTCCCGGTACGAGTCGCGCGCCGCGGCGATGTCGCCGCGTTCTCTTTCGAGCTGCCGAACCCAGACTCAGGCCGCCGCCGCCGCTCGATGATGAGGCCGAGGCTGCGTCGAGTCCATCCCTGGGCAGAACACGCGGTTGCGCGGGTCCGCGCCTGTGAATACGACGGCTTCACGCGCGCGTCGCTGGAGAGCAGGTCGAAGGCTGATACCACGGATGTCACCATGGTGTCTGTGAACGCGTTGTTCCTTTGGTCGGTCTAGACGCAGGATTATCACACTTGTTGCCGTCGGCGAGACGCTGGACGTGCTGGAAGCTAATCTCCGGCAACGCCGTGTAGGTTGCGTATGACTCTGGTGCTTGTGGTTAGCCATGTTGATGATGGTGATGATGATGTGTAACTGCACAAGTATATGATGGGTAACGATGATATTCAAGTTTCTATCAGCTGCAGCTGTAGGTCTAATTACAAAGAAAAGAACAAGAATTTGATGAGTGCTGTCGAATGTGGTTCTGGTACTTTATAATACAATATGACCTTCAAAACCTTCAATCTTTCACAGAAATCATATGTAGTCCATGATATGTCTATTGAGAGATCCACTTGAACCAAGGTAAGCTGGAACCGAGACTGGGCCACCGGGGTAGGCTAGAGCTATACCGAGGTTCCCCAGAATTATTCGATCAGTCTAACCTACTCTGTACAGTAAGATACCCGAAATATTCTGGTTGTTTTACTATCTTTGGCTCCTTGTTCATAATGGATGCAACGATGTACTTAGTCCTACTGTTTGTCTAGGTATGGTGTGTTGATGCAACATAAATCTCGGAATTTTACATATGCAATCCCTCATCTTGATGATCACGTAGATCTCGGAGTAGATCGCCAGACCTCTCACTGTGACTGACCAGGGTGTGTCTTTGAATAGTGTTTTCGGACTTAACGGTGACCCAAAGCCGACTATATCGCTAACGATTGTTAATAGTCTAGCCTCAGCCGTAGCGAGCTAGTTCTAAGCCTTATTACATGAACTTCGAAGCCAGCCCAGCAGGCCGGAAGCACCAGACGACTGCTGGCTTCCTTGCTCTTCATGTACATTTGAGCGCCATCTCACCGGCCTGCATGATGCCGACTCCTTGCTACTGTCACCTGAGACCTTGCCCTGCGAAGCCTTCTTGTCAAATAGCTACAAAAGGGAAATTTGATTAGCACACAAAATACTATCAACATCACCGGTAACCCCTCTACGTACCTTACTGGCTTCAGCCATAGCGAGACCTACGAAGGCACTCTGGCTGCTGGTTTTCTGCGCCCAAGTTAGTGTCATCTCTCTGAAAGAGTATGGACTCATAAGAGCTCGTGGAGACATACAGCAGTATTTCCGCTCTCGCCGCCGTGAACATCTTCAGAGCCTGCATAGCTGCCGCCGATCCCATGGACCGATCGTCGCATCTCTGTCGTCGTCTTCACCCTGGAAGTACTTCTTGTGGGTTCGAACGGCCTCTTTAGATACAAATTATTAGTATTGTTCCCAGGCTATGGTAGGCTTCGCATCCCCGCCAATGCTTGTGTCTATCATCCGTATAGAAATAGCCATGGAGATGGCCATAAGGGGTGACTAACCGTCCTCGTCGATGTCTTCCTCAGCCAGGCGCTGCTTCTTCTGTCCCAAGGCTCCGAGCAGGTTGGAGAATAAGTCGGTATCACCAGAATCGCCCGCATGTTGGCTGGCATGCTGGGCTGCGCCACTCCAGTCGTCGTCGTCGGCGCGGGACCACCAGCGGGATACGCACCGCCGTGTGTAGCTGGAATAGGGGCTGTCAGCACCCTCATCGTTCATGTTATTCGGCTCTCATTCCCTTTTGAATAACTCCTTACCATTGCCGCCAGCGCGCTGATGAAATCTATGTATATTGCATATTAGCATTCATTAACCTTCAGGACACCCTCGGTCTCTAATATCCGCCCAAAGTATAGCAATTGTGCACCTCACAGCTGAAGCGGGGTATGTAAGTGTGTTGCGGGTGTTTTAGGTGTACTAGAAGTATTTGTACCTTGCAACTTGTCCATTATTGGAGATTAGGTAGTCTGAATAGAATATCCGAAAGCGAAGAACCAATTGCGTAAGTTATATTTATCGCGGGGTATGTTGGGAAGAAGAAGCGCTCTTGAGATTGTAAGTTTGCTTTTCTAAAGTTTACCAGATGACGTGGCGGGGCAGTGCAGTGCAGCTTCTGAATGGATGTCTCTAATGGCCTGACTCCAGACAACCTACCAGCAGCTCCCTGCTCCTAGCTCCCGACTGACGCGTGTAACCTTTTCCAGGGGCAATACCTTAATAGGTACCTACCTGTTACGTTGCCCCTTATATCAAGTATACTTCATACCAAGGTAGCCCATCAAGGTACTTACTTATGGCAAGATACTTCCGTAGAGTAAGTAACCGAACTATTGTAAGGACCATAGCTAACGAGATGCTGGGTTATCGCTCATCCGCCTCTATATGGACCCCAAGAAGGTATCTACTATATATAATGTAACCATATGTAAGTAGGGGAGTAACAAATCGATTGTCACCCCAAGCGGAACATGCTCCAAAGGGGAATAATGCCGCAACAACAAGATAGCCAAGATTAACAGTAAGAAATATGTATTGTCGCTACGATCGATTAATCTCTCCAACTACCAATGACCCAAGATATCTTCAAGGAGCATAAATGACAGATACAGAACGTGTTGTAGACGTACTGGTGGTCGGCGCAGGCCCGGTAGGTCTGATAACAGCCTATCAGTTAGCCCGGTTCGGCGGCCTCTCGGTGCGTATCATCGAGAAGCATACCAAATCCATTCAAGACACGTATGGTCGAGCTATAACGCTTTTCCCGCGAACGAGCGAGCTTCTGGATCAGCTAGGCTTGGCAGACGAGCTACTGCAGGAGGCCTTCGCATGCCGAGAGACTGTAGCGTATAATTCACAGGGTGAAGAAGTGCACGGACGGGGCTGGAGTTTCATGAATCGGATGAAGGATACTGCCTTCGATTTTGCCCTCGTGCTGAGGCAGAAGTATCAAGAGGAAATATTCCGGAACGCCTTGAAGCGGTACGGAGTTGAGGTCGAAGCCCCTGTTGAGCTCATCGGGGTGGATATTCACGATGTGGGCAGCTCAAGCTCTTATGCTATTACCGCAACGGTACGAAGGAACGAGAAGGGTGATAATGAAGTTATGCGCTGCCGATATCTTGTCGGGGCCGACGGCGGGCGCTCGTCAGTTCGACGTTTGTTGGCCATCCCCTTCGAAGGCTCGATGAGCGAGGACAGGTGGAGGATAGATGGCCACGTTAAAACGAATTTGCCTAAGCCCCGCACATATTGCTCCATTGAGTCTCCTACTCATGGCAATGTGTTGTGGGTTGGCTTAGACCGTGGTGCAACTCGTATAGGTTACGCCTTTACTGATGATCGAGCTAACGCATATCCCGATTTCGACGAGCAAGCTGCCATTGCGGAAGCAATCGCCGCAGTGAAGCCGTTTACTCTCGAATTCGAGCAGGTTGACTGGTGGACTATATATACTGTAGGACAGCGGATTGCGAAGCATTTGTCTGTTGATGACCGTGTGTTCCTTGTCGGCGACGCTTGTCATACCCATTCGTCAGGGGCGGCGCAAGGTATGAATACAGGCATTCACGATGCAATCAACCTCGGGTGGAAGCTCTCATTAGTGCTTCGAGGGTTGGCATTCCCTGCATTGCTGAAAACCTACGAGATGGAGAGGCGGCCGAACGTCCAGAAACTCATCCAATATGACGCGGACATAAGTCGTCTTATGACGAACCGCTTGCCTGAGCATTGGCGAGGAGATCCGAACGCAGATGTTAACGAAGTACTTGGGAATATTATGGACGAGGCTGGGACTTTTAGCAGCGGCTTAGGCATCTCCTACGAACCACTGTTAGGTAACCCTCTCGTTCGTGCTGGTAGCTCACCTGGAATGCTCAAGTCGGGAATGAGAGCACCTGATATCTTCCTCTACGACCGGGAACGTTCGAGCGAACGCGTCTGATTCGAGAGACTCCTAATATCGGTTGTTTTTATGTGCTTTTCTTTACTGAGGAGAGCCCTCAAACGCTACCAGGGGCAGCTTTTCGAGGGGTTGAGCAATCAGGGCTCCTCCAAAGGTACATCAAAAGTAAGCATCAACCCTTTTTGGTCATCTGTGATGCGCTATGCTAATCTTCCTAAAGGCCACTACATTGCTTACCTAACTATCTTCGCAACAAAATTGCCATCAGTATATGGATCACTTGGACACGCTTACTTCGATACCGAAGGTAAGCTGGGCTACCAGAGATACGGGGTGGATCCAAATCAGGGCTGCGTCTTCGTGATACGCCCGGATGGATGGATCTGCGCCGTCATAACTGTCGATATGAATGTGACGTATCAGCTGGAAGCCATGTTTAGGGAAATATTCATCGATTTCTCACATCTAAAAAGATAATGAAAACATGCTGTCTGTAACATTGACCCTAAATAACTCCGATGATAATGCTGGTGGCTTCGTAAGGACGTCGAACTGCTTGTCACGAGGCCTTAGACTGCACAAGACGGCTTACTGTATATAGAATCCCTAGCGTATAGATGTGTTTTTGGACATCCTCCCAAGGCGATGGTCTCAGTTCAAATGAGAACTAATGATTATCGGTCTGTAAATGCCGAACCGGTGTAGCAGGGTCCTTCAGTCCTTCATATAAGACTTGCCCATCCATAACGTGGGGTGCCATGGCATCGCTCCTCTCTATGTCTATCGAAGTAGTGCGAGTGGCACTCGGTGTAGGAATAAGCCAATAAGGGTCAAGGGATCATTACGTGGGCACTTGGGGGTTGAAAACACCACATCTAACTACACACCCACACAACTACGAATTTTTAATTTCACCAATGATTCGCTTCACATGTTGGAACGATGTTCCTTGAAAAGAGATTTGTTTTCGTCGATCAGTTAGGTATCTGCATGTCTGAGTCAACACTCGAATTCTTATACGAGTTTAAAGGTGCCGTTAGCTCTGCTGCTCCCTAGTACAGATAATAAAATTGATCTATGATATTTTTGTTGCCTGGCGATCTGCTACTGATGTGTGATACCCCTAGAAAACGATTTATCTCGTCAATCGTTATAGCGGACTGAGCGCCTTAGTATTGATGGGTATTCTTAATCTTTAGTCCACAGTCATATCTATCATACATGCTATATTCCTCAGAGCGAAGCCTTTACCGGTGCTGCATGATGCTAATGTAATGTCTATCCCTAATTCTGCTAGCTCCAAAATTTGTCATTCATGTACAGAAAAGCCCCTAGGGTACCATGCATGAGCCTCACTTTACATATACACACATACACATACCTGGTCGAATTTAAGGCCTGAGATACTTACTATCTCGAGGAAAGCAACCTAGGGGAATAGTTCATAGTTTCGATTTTGTATATTGCTGAAATTGTGGCTCAGACATCATTCATGTTAGAGATTGATATTTTGCATTGCTGAACGATGCAATGAGAATTTTAGAAGAAGAAACCGTAAATTATTGGGCTACAAGTCGCACTGGCAAAAATTAGTAATCTAAGTTGACTTACTTGCATAGCATTCCCTCCAATTATTCGGATTCTAGGCCTCCTCAACCCCCACCTAGATATGTAGGCGTTTAAGTAATATATCAATTAAGAAGGGCCGATACTAGTCAGCAATTCAAAAACAGCTAGTGACATCATCGTGAATCTGTTAGTTGGCCATTTTTGTAGACTTGCATGTCTACGCCTCTGCCATTGTTGACGCGAAGGCGCCTGCTCGACAACAAAGCCTTACGCGGCCATCGGGGAACAACTTGGGATGGAGTGTATCTCGCATTATTACGACGTGGTCTTTGTGGTAATGCGAGGAATATTGCATTGAATGCTAGGCCGGGGTTATCAGAAGCTCCTCTTCCTATGGAATCGCTAGTTCATAGCGTCGTTGGACGTGGCATTAGAGGCGTAAATATTTAACGCAGGCATATCGACAACACGGACGTCCACCTCATTGCGAATCAAACAAGAGAAAACTGTGGCAGCCGCATACAGCTCCTTGATGTGATCCAGTGCAGAAATCACGAAGGCATGTAATTGCCTATTAAGTAAGCAGCGCTGACGGATTGCATGCTTGGTATTAGAACTGATCGGAGATTTACCCCAGATTTCGTTGTCATATTCCAATGAATGCCTTAACCCATGTCGCTCGTCAGGCATGCTATTGATGTGGCTCTCTTGTTCTTGGGTCGTAATACTGACACCTTATCCGTGCCATAGCGAGTAATAGGTTGTGTAGGGATGTGATTCCATCACTCCCGGGGTTGGGCAACGAAAATAATCATGACTTTTATTCCTCCTATAGAGCCGGCCGCGATGGATTGGCTATCTTACAACATGCATGAAACGTAACAGCCGTATCATAACTGTGGACCAAAAACAAGTTATCAGATTAAATATTCGCTGAGAAGTATCTATCTATTTAGAAAGCCTCACGACATACCTACCTCCCTCGGCGTCCTGTTAGGTAGCACATGTTAATATACATCCCTCGCTATATCTGATTGCTGTACATAATCTGCGGCCCCGAGGCGGGCTGCAGAGGTTGAGATCATGATGGTGTCACTTAGATCGTTCTGTTGCCATGGAATATCATTTTAAATGTCTACGATCGTCGTCGTTCAGCCCAGCCGTTAAAGTCGTCCGCATTCTAAGTAAAATTTCTCTTCTAATTCGCGTCGACTTCAAATAGACGCTCGATCTACATTGTCACAGCGACATCATCGAGGGCCTCTAGGTGTTAGACATGCTACAAACATGGCGCTTGAACTCAAAAGGCCATAATGAGACACACCAACAGCAGGCGTTTGATCCTCACACAGCCAGGCCAATCACACAGCAAGCCTGCGATAGCTGCCGTATTAAAAAAGTGGGTGAAGAAAATATTCTCTTCTAGATTAGCATCGTTTCCCCTTAAAGAGCATAATTCATTTACTAATACTTGGTATTATAGCTACGATGCTCTGGCGAGAAGTCTGGCTGCTTCCGCTGTCAAAACCTTTCTCAAGACTGCGTTTATGCCTCGAATAACACGAAGGGGTCAGCACGCACCCGCAAGAATAGAGAGTCTTTATCCAAAATCAACCGTAATGCCCGCAAATCATCAATCTCTACTAGTTCTGCTAGCTCTTCATCGAGCCCCTCTAAAAAGTTGCCTTCATCCAAGACGGCGTCGGCATCTCCTCACCCTGAGGCTTTGCCTGCTAACCCGAATGTACCAAATTCCAAGTTGCCAGCAGCTCTATCTCAGCCGGAAACTAAGCAAGGAGACATGGAAATATTCGATATCGACATAATGCTATCTGGAGCGCAGGATTACATGCTAATGGAAAGCCTCCCCACCACGCAAACGACCGGCCTCGGATCATATCAGATCAACGACACATGGCCATTATCATGGCCAGAGTCCACCCACGAAAACCGGCCAGCACCTGCTAAGGCAGCCTGGGAGGGAGCAGAAGTATCACACTCTCTACCGTCATTAGGAGGATGGGGGATTGGAATTCAAAGTTACGACGATACACCTTTAACGTCTGCGACGGGAATTCTAGTCTCAGAGCTAGTAGCACCGTTAACGCTCCCCCCTCAAACAACCACCAGCCAACATGGGGGGGATGATAATTATTGGCTACATTCTCAGACCCACGAGCCATGCCAGTGCCTCCAAAGGGTGGTCTTCCTACTCGAAGAGTTAGACGCAGAAACTGTTGACATGAATGTCAAGGAACTAGGCCCCTGGCTGTCGAGGCACAAAGAGGCGCTTCGTTGCAGCGAGGCATTGCTGATGTGTCCGCTCTGCCAAGCCAAACCGGAGCACATGACCATCCTCGCCTTCCTGACAGATAGACTAATAGCTATGTGCGACAACATCATCTCTGCGTATTTGATGACCCTGGCCGGCAGTGTCACTCCCAACTTGATGGGGCCTAAAGATAGGATCTGGGTTGGCGGCTTTGAGATCGATTCTCCGCATGAATGGAGTGCTGTCGTAAAAACGATGCTGGTCATGCAGCTGCGGGGGCTAGCGGCCTTAATGGTTCGTTTCAGGGATGCTTTGCGATCGATTGGTGGTGAAGGAGGGCGTAGAAAGGCAGATTCAACGGAAGAACGGATTGCCGTGTTGTTGGAAAAGCTGAACGCATCTCAACGAGATCTAAATGGATCTGTAGTCTCACTGCCGCTAACCACCGTAACGATTAAGGCAGCGGGGATCATGCAGACTCCCTTTGCATGAATCGACAGCCTCAGAATACGACGTTCTGATGTGCGTTTCTAAAGGAGCCAACCACAAACCACAGGAAGCGGCAAGCTCCGAATCATCTTCTCTCGCCTATCTGTGTCCATGCTGACCGAGCTAACGAAGAATTCCAGTTATAGGTAGATATTGAAGTAGTTCGGGTGGTATTTAGTTAGTTAATTTCAGCCGACGGGGCCAAGACTGTGTTGTACGTATAAACGAGTAATAAGACAATCATGAGCTTTGATCAGAAGACTCTACCACCTCGATCTTACACATTTTTCTTTGCTCAGCTACTTACCCTAATGTCATGAGCCCGGTACATAGTATGTAATAAATAATTGTTAATGCATGAAGATCTCCGAAGTCACTCTTCGTAGAGACTGTTAACTATCTAATTATACACAGGGTGTCTACGTTTGTGCGTCTATGGCTTGTGACACCTAGCTTTTCGTTAATTCTTATGAATCCCATTGCACATTTATTTGATTAAGATGTCCTCTAATTATTTAACTAGCCGAATCTATCCGCAATTGCATTGAAGTTGGCCTGCCTCCTTGGCTAAAGCTTGAAGATAGGAGGTATACACTTGAGCCATTCAATAGCCAAGCCAACAGGATGATTAAACCTGGATCCTAGCAGCGATGGGTGCACGGCGGTAATCATATTGCATTAAAGCATACTTCTGGTACCTATTATAATGGATAATACGCACGCCATCCATCCTATATATGTTGGTGGACTTATTTAGTTGAAAAAAGTCTCCCAGGGGTGTATATAATATTACGTAGCTAGAGGTTAAATTAGGCAGCTAATTAGTTAGTATCTTTCCTATTAGCCACGAGCTAAACCCTACAAAAGATACAGATCAGTTTCTTCGCGAAATAGCTATTTGGTTGGATACGCCATTTCAACTACATAGTATGTAGTATGTAGTACATACTATGTACGACATACCTACTTACCTAGTCTTGTGTGAACTGCCGAAACTAGCTCGATTGGGATATTTTCGACTACCAAAGACGATATCTATTGGTTCAATCACAAACAGGCATCCCTACATGGATATACACGTATCAAGTCACCATCGGCGATATCATGAGTCGGCGATGAAGAGGCTACCGAGACCCGGTCATCCTCTTAGCCGGGCGGCTTCAGGTGTTGGGGCTATAAACTTCGGCCCTCGTGTTGATATTCTTAAAAAGAGAACTAGGCAAAATCGACGTAGGGGGGGGGGGGGGGGCGACGGCCGTACCACGTGAGCAAAATAGCGACTCTGGGCCAACTATCGCGCATGCCAAGAGGGTTGAGGAAATTACAATAGCTATTCATTACGCCATTGGCGCTCATCTTTCCGACATTATTTGTTAAGCAATACGCAGAACCTGCATTCCCCAATCTATCTGCTAAAGTACCACCTCTCCAAGCCTCTTAGACCTAAATAAGTAATGGCCGTGAAAGAAAACGCGAGCTCAAAGCCAACATCTCCGCCAAACTCAACACCACAAAATCGGCCGATGGGACCAGTGAACCAAGCCTGCGCGGTGCCAAGCACAGCGCCGGCTACACCGGCACAAAAAGCGGTTATTGCTGCAAAGCCGGGCGGTAGCCTTTTCGGATTCGCGTAATCCTCAGCGCGGTACCCCTTGAACCCACGACGGAATGCAAAGTGCTCGGTAAGGGAGACACCTTCGTATATAGCGAGCCAATACCCGATAAGCAGCAGGAAATTCTCGAGCGCCGCCTCGAAGTGGTCATATCCCGGTATCGCAATCGCAACGTAAACAGCTGTGCCAACACCCGTCCAGATGAATCGAGGCACACGCTCCGTGGTATGTGCCAAGACCTGGAGGGACAACGACACGGAGTAGATGTTAGGACAGTTGTTGGCGATAATAGACAGCGCGAGGACCACAACGCAGAACTCCCCAAAACGGCCAAGGGTCGGCACGAGGACCTGTGCTAATAATCCGCCAACACCAGATGTGGCGTAGGCATCTCGATAGGCCAAGTTTGACGTTATTGCTGTTGCGATCGTAGCCCCTAGGAGCTCGGTGAAGATGAGAGGGAATAGCAGCCCCGCGAATGTCCAGAAGAAGACGGAAATGTGTGATCTGTCTGTGGGCTGATACACCGTATAGTCAGATGCATAAGCCGTCCAGCCAGTCGCAAAGCCAAAGACGGACGCTGCAAACGACAGCACAGCGCCAGCCTCCGCAGGGCCGGTGGCTAACGGAAGTCTGGCATCGAAATCGCCGGACTTTGCGAAAGTCCCAAGCACAATAAGAAATATAATAAAACTGGGTATCCATGACCAGCGTTCATACAAATGGACGAGCTTATATCCGAAAGCACATATAAATAGTGTCGACGAGGCAATCACGAGGATCCCGGCATATCCTGGTACATCACGGTTGATTGCATGGATAAGCTGCGCGCCGACAATGACATTCACGGCGGACCAGCCTACGCATGCCAGGGTGTTGAAACAAGCCACTACGGAGATTTTAGTGAGCATGCTGTTGACCGAAAAGTTGACTGACGTGTCTCACCTAACTTCACTCCGTAATAACCAAAGTAGAAACGTGAGAGAACCATCTGCCGCAATCCGAACTGGGGACCAAAGGTCGCGAAGAAGCAAACTGGCAAGATGCCGAGGATATTGACGAATATGATTGTGAGCGCGCTGTCGACATAGCCAAGGTCAAATATCGGGATAGCGAGAGCACCTATCGCGAATGATGAGACGACCATGTTCGCAGAAAGCCACTATACCTGATGTGAGTTGAGAGAAAAAAATACGAATAGGGTACTAGTAGAATGCGTACCAAGGTTCCTACCTGGCTCATGCTAGAGTCAGTTCTCTCGCTGCTTGGGACTCTCTCAATTCCTCGTTGTTCGACGCCGTACTTGCCCACAAAGGCTTGAAGACTAGCACAGAGCGACTTACCCTCCTTGGGGGCGTGGTTGGGTACAACATCGATATCGTCAATCACTTGTCCAGTTTCAATGTCTGTACCAACGGAATCCCACTGTTCCGCCTTCTCCTCGTCGTATCTAACACTTATAGACGCCATGTCTATAATCGATGGGATAAGTTCGACAAGACTAAATCATCTAGTAAATCTCATTCGAGTTGCCCCTTCATACGAAAGCCGTCAGCAATGGCTGAGGGCCGTGGCAACCCTCTCCAACTTTCGTGGGCCTACGCCGATCGTTCAAGTTATGAGCGTGTAGAGGAGCGCCGAAGTCAAAACTGGTGCTCGAGAAGAGACGGGAGATGCCAACTTTCTGGTATCATTGAGATTGGGAGGAGCCGCGATATAAGAAAAGTTAGCGTAGCCATAATTACTGATGTGGTTGAGGTACCTGTGAAGATGGGCAAGTTGACACGAGCACATGCAGGCAGTCTACCGCCTCCAACGCCCACGGTGGTCATTGGTCCGGGCTCTAAGATAAGGAGGCACAATGACGGGGATGACAATAGGAACCCATGCTTCGTCTTCCAAGCATAGCAGACCCGTATCTATCCGTAGAGCCCACTACGCACAGCAGCATGAACCTCTTCCCCTAGAATCAGCTTCTTGTGTACCCAAATATAACACAAAGATCATCCTCGCGCCGGATGCTGCAGCGAGCTTCTTTCGGCAGCTGAAAACTACCTAGGCAATAGAACATTTCGTTCTCGAACCTAATAGCTCCTTGCCGATCCAAAGCTGCTGTCTTCCAGTCAGGACAACACGCAATTAGATAAGGATGGCCTATCTAGCCCCAAGCTTGAGATAGTTCGTTATATACATTACAGCGAGGGCGAGGTTAATGATAATATCAGTCTAGCATACTTCCACATTAATCCTTTGCAAATACACTTCGTGTACAAGTAGCTTAGCTCAAAACTACCTGGGATATTTTCTACCCATAACTGAATGTTGCAATTTCGAGCTGCACATTAACGTTGCACCACATTCTTCACGGAGAATTGAGACGATCCTTGCATCATAAAAGAAACATGAATACTCGTGATTTAGCTAACTGTAGAACAATCAACAATAGGAATTGGCATTCACAAGGGTGTCAATAGCTACACATGCCACGAACGATGTCCGGAACAAGTTCCGCCAAGGTGCACCTGAATCGGGATCGCCCGCCTATGGTTCTCCAGAGTAGCAACTCCAACGGCACATGTTTATTGCATCTCCAGGGCTTCTCACCCCGGCATAGGTATTTGTACGCTCAATTAGGTAGATCTCCCAGTAGTGCTCCTGTCAGATCAACTTTTGCCTTGAAACCCCGTCTTAGCTTCCAACATCCCACCTTACTGTAAAACTTCCAAGCCTAAGACTTTAGCCCTGTGAATTGACGAGTCTTTAGCTATATACCTACTTGGTATATGAAACAATGCAATACAGACAAACGTCAATATATCAACGCCTTCCCAATCCATGACTCTGAATAAACTTAGCACTGCCCATGGGAGGTATCAAGACCCTGCGTCAACAACACGAAAATTCTCCGTCCTCTTGTGATCCCCCGACCTTCATTCCCAAGTTACAGCCGGAGCGGCAGTCAACTGCATGCCGACATGCTGTCGTGTCTCGGGAGTCTCCACGTGTACACAGTAGCTGGACCCGAAACCCCTGCTGTGACTTTTTGCGACGGGCGCGCGCAGGACACCTCACTCTATGGTTCACGCGTGGCTGAGGACACGAAACAGCGACCTACATATGGAGGCGGTCGGAAACCCGATTGGTGTTGTGAAGCTCCTCATTTTGGAAGACGACCAATGTTTGCCGTTCTGTATCCGTCGGGAACGCGGGGGAGGGTGGAACAGAAGGCAAACAAGGACTTGGGGCGCCTTGACGGATTTCTGCCCCTTTTCGGACTGCTCATCAATTTTATCGAACTAGATACATACAGAGGCGGTCGAATTGAAATCGCACAAGGGCATGTCGTACTCCGGCAACTGCTTAATTCGACTCGGAGTCCGGAAAAGCGGTGACGCTAGATACATTATAGTTCGAAGAGATGTTCTAGTCGATCAATTGGGATTGTGGTACAATCCCTATGAGGTACTTAACCGGCACCACAGGTGCGTAGTACTGATTAAATTTTCCGGCCAATTTCAATTCGTAGAGATGTAGAGTCGTGCATCAATGACAGAGCACTCACTCATAGCCAACGTCTACACACGTGGCAGCTAGATAAAGCACGCTGAAAACGTGAGGGGCCAGGTATGATGGGTACGGATAACCTCTTCCCGCTCGCCGGTCACAGACTGGCCGGATAAAGCGTACAGGTATCCCCTCAGTATGCCTGTTTAGTAGTTGCGCAGAAAGGATCAGCCTTGTGGCATATAAAGAAATTGCACATAGACGGCAGAGAGAGGTGTCGTAAGCCATGGGATACGCGCCCCAGCCTGCAGCAGTCCCTTCAGCCTCAAGAACAAACTCTAACCTAGCGTCGAACATCGTGGAACTCTGCGTTCCAGAACTTCCACGGCGCCTATCGGCCATCTTACTCTCTACCACGTAACCTATAATTTAGGGGGAAACGAAGGCGTCAGAGAATACGGCAGTGTTTCTTCGTACTACTCGAACGCTTCGCCATCATCTAAGTACACACTATTCCGCTCGATCGCTTACCTTAAACTTCAAGAAGCAATCAACGAGATAAAATGCTTCAGAGATTAGGATGGTAAAAGTGCCCATAGATAAAGCGATGTATGAATCTTCTAGCTACCTGTATCTTGAGTGTTCTGTTATGCGCGGTCCATTCAGTGTACATGGATGATATCGAATGCTAAGGACAGGAGGGGAGTGGCACTAACTCCAAGAAAAATATTCCCCTGAGGTGACTCGCACACCCTATTTGTGGATAATAATGCAAATTCCAACCTAGTGATGATGAGATAAATGTGTCAAGTTGGATATATATACGGAGTATAGCTTCTCTAGTTCCGGGAACTGAGAATAACCACAACCTGGCCAAACTCTTTCAATAACCAATCTAAACGGTGTCGCACACGCCTCGCAGCAGACTTTGCTCGGACGAGTTCGTTAGGCCTACAGGAGTCGAAACAATGAGAAAGGTTGATACCATTCTCTCGTAGCGCCAATGCGATAACATCAGAGTTGAGTAGAATTAGAGAAGCATATGGCGACATCTGAAGCGATACAAGTCCCCTTCCTAACGGCCACATCCTATGTACTCAATTTCTGGGCATCAATCTTTATCACCTGAAAAACTTCGGAGTACGGTCAAGGTTATATTTAAATTGACGAGTAGCCTTGGAAATATATCGCTACGCGCGGGTTATAGTTTTGACTCGCAGCCATGTGGCGTCTAAACCTGAATATCTGAGGAAAATCAAGTAATTAGGTACTCATAGTCAGTGCTTGCGAATCCATTAATCACCCCTCATCGAGAGGCCGATATTTCAATCCATTTACCTAACAGTCTTGCTAGTCGGGGGCCATTTAAAAATAAACCAGCGCTGCACCAGAGTACACTCATAAATAATACATTGCTCGTTCCTCCAGCTTGCCCATGTCATGTTGGTAGCGACTCATAGAACGTTAGCTCGAAACAAATCCAAGATGGACTATACCTATGATCATCCGTCCGTTAATACCGACAAGGAGTGGCTCTCAAAAGCCACTCCTCTTCTTACGGGCTATTTACAATCAAATGTCCCATTAAATGACAACATAGGGAGCTTACCCCCGGAGCTATGGGTCCAAATCGTCAAAGGGCTTGATATCTCGTCGGCAGTCCAGTTTAGTCGAGTCAGTCGGTGGGCTCGGCTTTTCACTTCGAAGATGTTTGAGTGCCACAAGATGGACGAGTACGCAACGCAGTGTTTGTTCGCGCTTATTCGAACGGGGTTGGCTGCTCATCTCAGCGTCGAGGCATTCTATTTTGTCCTTACAAAAATGTGTGAAGTGTAAGGAGTTCTCAGAGTCATGTTTCCCCTTTTCGAGACATGTTTTATCGCGCGCACTTGTCTTCAGGCCAGGATAGAGCCAGAAGCTTCTAAGTCTCTTATGATTCAGACTCAAAAATGATGGTAGCTGATGCTGATGTTCAGGTGTCCCTCCCTCAAAGATCACTTAATTTTACCGACTCTTTCACGTCGCTGTCTTATATGTTTCAACGGGAACAAGGCGACGGCGTATATTTAGCAGTCGCGTTAGATGGGGACTCCGTGCATGGACGACAGGATCGAACAGACTTCCCGTACTTGACGCCATGCCGCTAGGAAATTTGACCGACCCGACGTGGGTTTACCAACCCCTAGATCGAATGACTGCGCTGAAGCTACTCGCTCCGGGGCGCCCATGGCTCCAACATATTGGTCCTAATGTTCCATACAGCGAGTTTCTGCCAAAAAACCCATGGCGCGTCTATACTCTGAGGTTGAGCCGGGGGGTAGCTTCATAGAGGGTGTACGTGGTGATGATATGAGTGCTTGGCCCAGTTATCATCGAGGAGTTTCAGACCAGGCCGTCGAAGAGTTGAAAGACGATGAAGAATACGAGTATGCAGAAACAGAAGGCACATTGATCAATACGATCAAATGGACTACACGCTATCAAGTCAGAAGAGGAAACATCTACCGGAAGATAGTGTAGTATCGCACATAGTTCCTAAGATGCCACGACATAACCGAGGCCCCGGCTGGGTGACCCCGAACCCCGAATGGTATGAGATCTGTTGTTGCGCGAGGGTTCTAATACTTTTGGAAGCTAATTTTAGCCGTATACACAGCATGAAGATGAAGATCCTCCATTCGGAAAGCGACGTGATCTCAGCGACTTACAGTGGTGGCGATAGTATTGCTAGGGCGGTGTATCTGATGTCACTAATCGCTACGGAATGACTCTCGGGAACTAAGAGTTATGTTCGCGGGCCAGAAGCCCGTGCATATATACCAAGCAATCGAATCTCGATCTTGTTAAGTCACCCATTACTAAATGGTGATATGCATCTGCTGGAGCAAATGCCGAGTTCATGGTTCGCTTACGTCGGTGATGGATGGAAGTCAATCTGATGCTGAGGACGCAGAGTTATATCTACCATAGACCCTTATGACTTCAAACATATATATGTCCAAAACCCTTGCCATTCATACCACTCCTGCGTCTCCTATAAAAATACTAGATCAACAAGTATCAACTTGATTTCACAGATGTCGATTCATTTATCCAAAGGGTATTAGTTAATTCGAGCGTCATTTGCAGATTTGGGTTCGGCCTGATTTGTTTTTGACCTTCCTCAAATATCTCACTAGGCCAATACTAGACTTAGGTAAACATTGCCATTCGTCGTATCCGTAGAGTTTACCCACAGTCATTGGCGACTGCGTTGGGCGCGCATCGTCCGGCGAATCCTACACGAGCCCTTAGTCGACTACTATTATACTAGTAAGGAAAAGGGCAAGGGCAATTGCGATACGGGAGGAGCCTCAAGTCCATCCTCTTCGTCTTTGCCGACGCTAATTGATGTTAACCTGCCTAAAATGGCTGCTACAGTTGACACTGCCGTGCCACCCAATTTTGATACGTTAATTCACCATCCTCAGAGTGGTTCACGGCCTTACCTAGTCCGCTTGAAGCAGTGTAGTAGTTTCGTGATAAGACGACAAATCCCACTCGCTACAAGTATGTCGGTAGTTAGGGCTCGTAGATGTAGCGATCACACCTTGCCAGGTGGTCCTCTCGTTATAGGCGGTTTGGATATATGCACGATACCACCTCAAACGTTGAGACTCCAACCTCTTGGCCTCTTCCAATTATCTACATCTCTTAGCTCGCCAACATTATAATATGCTATCTACAGAGACACGACTTCAACTACGTGCTTTTCTGCTTCATTGCTAGGTGAACTCAAAGAAGTAAACAGCAAATATAGCCAACCCACACGTTCGAGAGTCAGACTCAGAAATCACCAATGGAGTTCAACTTCTTGGCATCAATCCTTACCATTATTCTATACCTAGCGGAACTAGGCTATACTTCGCCTATGCGCTGCCCGGACGTAGGTCTAGTTGACTACTCAACCCCAGCTAGATAGCTAACAATATCTAGCATAAGAGAGACGGGATCATGGCATACAGGTTGGCACCTGAGGAATGCTGCAGCTACGGCGTGTGTCTTAATGATGTCGTCGTCGCTATGAGTGTCGACGACGCTCTGGAGATGAAAGGGTCTGCGTTACGATATCCAGATCCTCGGGTGCCGAGGGAGGAGAGCCGACTTTGGCAACTTATTGACTCGTTACGTCGTCGTTGAATTATGCTTGTTCGTATCTTTTCCAGCAGGTATTTGGGTTTTGGGAGGACAGGATAGCAAGGCGCAATGATTAGGGAATTGATTACCAAATTCATCAAAACTCGACGATCTTTGCAGCATATAATCGTCTCGGACTATCATTGATGATAGAATGGGTATCAAGTCTTGCTGGAGTAGAATTTGACAAGCAACCGAGACGAATCGGATAACGTATTGAGCCGCCGGTCAGATCAAGGACTACCTCCGAACTTGAGCGGACCAATGAATACCAACCTTAACTTCCTCGACTGAGCATTTGTCGCCTTTTGCTTCCGCTTCGGTCTATTTATAACTCCGTCTAAAGGGCAACATCCTCCCATCCCTAAGCCGACTCCCCACCTCGCCCCGTAATATGTGCGTAATGCGGGGAAGGCAGGTCGATCGAACAGGCTATTTGATCATCTACCACTTGCGATAGCTTTCCGGGGGGAGCCTCAGTTTGCGGGGGGGGAACTAAGATTGTATTCAAACAACTTTCGCTCCTCGGGTTTGCAACGTTTAATCCGGCCTGCCCTTTCATGAACTACTAGGTTAGTCGATTACTCGACCGGGGGAGAATAACTGATGACGCACCTTTCCCCCGGATTCTGGGGTTCTGGCGAGGGGGCCAAGATGAGGGTAGTCATGATGCTGCGATCTAGATAGGCGATGTCTTAGACATAGATAATCTTGTGTCAGAGTAGATCTAGGAGCTAGAACCATCCCACCTCGTAGCTATGAACGTCATATCTTCATCGCGCCATAATTTAATAACCGATCGCCATGTCTACTACTGAGAGTACACTCGATATACCCAAGACGCACAAAGCATGCGTGTATGACAAGCCAGGCTCATGCTCTATCGCCATCCAGGATGTCCCGACGCCAGAACCGGGGCCAGGCGAGGTGTTGGTGAAGCTGACGCACTCGGGAATCTGCCACTCGGACTACGGAATAAGTAAGCTACTTTCAACTTCAATGTAACAAACGATAAGTTGTTATCCCTCGAACTCAAGCTAATCTGCTCTATGAAAGTGATGAACAGTGTACGCCGAATGACAACATGTTAATGGGAGCTCATCAGCTGACTAAGATAACTTGTCAAAGTGGAAACACCTCCCTTTCCCTACGCAACCGGGCCAAGTAGGAGGACATGAAGGTCTGGGCCATATAGTGAAGCTAGGCGAAGGTTCCGAAAGCGCGGGTGTGAACGTCGGCGACCGCGTCGGCATCAAATGGGTTTCTTCGGCGTGCTTGACCTGCCGTGCGTTTCCAGTCTCTTCCCTTATCTCGAGTTAAACAAAATGGAAACTTCGAGCTAATTCGTGCCTCCTCCCTTCCAGCGCCGTGTAATGAGGGTTTCGAGGGTCTCTGCTTCAAGCAGAAGATTAGCGGGTACTACACACCGGGCACATTTCAACAATACGTTCTCGGACCGCCAAGTGAGTATTTTACATTTTCACACCCTTTGCTCAGCTTCTCCTGAGAAGACGCTATCCTATGATCCGTAAGTAACCCTGTCTCTAATAGCTACGTGACCCCATCCCCGAGTCTCTCCGGGGGAGCTCGCGGCGCCTATGCTCTGCGCGGGCGTGACGACCTACGCAGCGCTCCAGAAGTGCGGCGCAAAGCCCGGCCAGTGGGTCGTGATCTCCGGCGCGGGCGGCGGTCTCGGGACGATAGCGACGAGCATCGCGGTAGGCGGGATGGGGTTCCGCGTCATCGGGATCGACATGCCGAGCAAGCGAGAGGACGTCTTGGGCGGCGGCGCGGAGCACTTCGTCGATCTGACGGCGTTCGACGACGAGGGCATCGGTAAGGAGATATGAGGCTCACGGGACTCGGCGCCGCGGCCGTGATCGTCTGCACCGCCAACAACAGGGCGTATGCGCAGGCCTTGGGATGCTTCAGTTCGCTGGCACGTTGGTCTGCGTGGCATGCCCGAGGGCGAGCAGGTGCCCATCGCTACCGCGTTCCCGACGTTCATGGTCAAGGGCCAGTATAAGATCGTCGGGTCGGCGTCGGGAACCGCCGTGAGGCGATCGAGACGCTCGAGATGGCCAGGCGTGGCGTCATAAAGATGCCTGTTCGCACCGCCCGGATGGGTGAGCTGCAGTCTATTTTTGAGGAGATGGGGCAGGGGAATATCATAGGACGAGTAGTATTGGATATATCCTCTCTATAAGTGTGATCGGGGTTGTATTTTTCATTTAAACCTGCCCGCCTATTTCGGATACGATCTTACTTTCTTGTAAAACCGCGAGTAATTGTTTATATAGTATGGGGTGGGATCTTGTACATGGAAAGACTACACAGCTCTTGTTGAAGCGTCGGATGGTACAGAGTGTACATTCATTACGGACACGGACAAACCTAATGACCTCTCTTAGAGTTGGTTTCCAAGTCAGTTAAGGCTCACATAATTGGACATATTATCATCGAGTATACATCTTCTTCTATCTAAGACAGCACGTATGGAACCTGGCTTTCGGCATCACTAGATGATAGCGGCTCTTCACCATCATCAATATGCAGGTGACCCGTCATTGGCCTCATGGTCTTCACCTGACAGTATCGCTGTCCGTACGTCGTAATTTGAGCTCGATACAGCCTCATCTGCAGGTGTGTCTACGCTTATAGATACCATCTATTCATGAACAAGATTCACAGCGCCGAGGCACACCTCCGAATTGTAAATACTAGATATTGAATCTCGTTTAGGGATACGAGGACTGAAAGATGATTTCCGAGACGCACCTATAACAATGCTGTACGGGGTATACGAAGGAAAAGTTTAGGAAAATATACATCAAGTCGAAGTCACCGTAACGAAATTAAATCGGCTAAGACAACAAATTGCACGTTTCATTCACCTAGGCGCCTGCTATAATCGTAAAACTCCAGAAGCCCACCCACATACCACTCGTATTATTTTCCATCCAAGGACGACCGAAGCCGCCAGCTCTCGGACGAACATTATCCATGGATCCGTATGTGCAGTGAGACAAGAATATGTGATGTTAGGTCTGTGACCTCTTCCCTTGTATTTTCGCTTCCCTCGCTTCCCTCGCTTAAGCGAACGACATCAAGCTGAAAAGGCTGGTGTCCTGCTCGTCAGTAACCATGGCCTGGACCTGCGCGGAGGTAAGGCTGGTGCTGAAGTCAAAGTCATCGAGGACCTTGATCGAGACAGCGGAGGAGCCGGCATCCATGACGACGGCGACCTTGATGGGCCACTGACCGGGCGGTCAATGTAGTGAGAGTCACCGACACCGTTGGCGAAGTGGAAGGGGATTGGCGCGGGTGTCGCCGGAGCTGAGGATCTCGACGACATCGAGCTCACCGCAACCACCCTGGAGAGGCTCTCGTTGTCACCTTCCAGCAGCTGCAGGAGGCGTACTGGGCGGTTCGGGGAATGGCGGCGTTGAGGAGCCAGTAGGCGGGCATGTTGAGGCCAGCGCCGGACTTGCGCTGTCAGGCATGCTGAATTCAACCACGAAGACCTTGGAAGCACCCTCGAATCCCTCTGTAGTCGGGTTAGATAATTGCGCAGGACTAGGAACATAATGGTTCACAACATACTGTAGCAACGGACTTGGGACGAGTGGTGCCGCAAGAAGCATCGCAAGGGGAATCGGAGAAGATGGCGATCTCCTGGGTATCGTCGAGGAGCTTGTCCTTCAGAACGTGGGAGGCAGCGGCGCTGGAACCCTCCTCGTTCACGTAGGCAAGACTGGAGCCCAGACACTGTGGTAGGAAGCGTTAGTAACCAACACATTGCTTGTATTTCAGCTGCAGATTAAACTCACGTGTCCAAGTGCCAGAAACACCAGGGCTGCCAACGTTGGCCAAGAAGACGGACATCAGCAGTGCCGTCAGCGGCGCTGTAGTAGGCAGATCGCACGAAATCACCAGTAATGGGAGTGCTGTCCGAGGGACCTTCTGGTTGTTACCGGTGGAAGAAGAAGAAGGCTTCTTCGTGGGATACGCATTGGCGGTCGGGTCTGCCGCAGCAGCGGTCGGGCAGGGAGCCGCATCGCGGCAGCAGCGTCGGGGGTTGCGCCGCGTAGGTGTTGAGCCAAGATACCACTTGGCCATCAATTGTCGCAACGACCATGTCACCGACATCTCGCTCCTCGTTCTGCTCCTGGTGCTTTTGTGTAGGTGCGGTGGCCATGGCGCTTGGAGTGGGCGGCCTTGGCGGCGCATCACGCTTGCTGTTGCCAGGAGTGTAGACGGCGACGTTGTTCAGGTGCAGGGGTCCACGGAAGTGAAGCGACAGCTATTCGAAGGGTTAGCGAAGGCCACGAGGTTTGGATTACACTTGCCGACTTACGCCCTCATCGTAGGGAGCATAGGACCGGAGTAGGCCTTGTCCTCGTACGTGCAAGTTCCGGTATTGTCCATGGTCGCGACGGCACGGTACTTGCCAGGAATATCCAACCCGTCATACTTGATCTGCTTCACACCACCCGGGCAAAAGAAGTTGCCGACCAGATCTTGAACTGAATCAGCGCAAAAGCACTGGCGGAGACCACCGAAGCGCACCGCCGACGAGGATGGCGGATGAGTATTTCATCTTGAACGAGTTTACGTAGTCGTATGCGAGTGGATTGAAACAGTAGGTCGCGCTTTTCGATGTTAGTAAAACGCCGTGTGAGGTCGCAAGGAGGATGAGTTGGAATGTGCTAGGACCATTCGTACCTTAAGGGTGCAAATACAATTGCAGGCGGTGAAATGAAGGTGGCAAGTCGACAATCCCAACAAGGAGAGAGTAGCCTCAAATTCAAATGACTTTAATGAGCGGCGTGGTGATAATTCACCAGAACAAGAGAGACAGTATTGGCTTCCGTGAGGAAGAAGGGTTCGCGACAAAGCGTCAGAGGCACAGGGTCAGGGTTAATGAGTTATACGGGAAGGGCTAGTAAGAGTAAAGGGGAAAAAAGGTGGATAATATTAAAAAAGAGCTTCACGCTACTTGGCGACAGGGAGGGACTACACTACACTACGAAACGGGGGCGGTTGACGATGTACGCCCCCCATTCTCATTCGAGGCTCGTCGTCCTATTAGTCCAACAAACAAGGGCCAGCATCAGAACCAGCTCAGATGAGATGAGCCATACCTCCCAAGGCGCCAAGGTACATTGTGTACATTATGTATATTATTCTGGCGATGCCACCAATGGATCAGGGCTAGCATCGTGTACCTGCGTCGGCCAGCGAGGAACGAGGCCAATGAAGGGCGCCGGCAATGATTTGCAGGATCAGGGCACACGCTAGAGTTGCATTCGGAAATGCGCTAAGAAAGGTACAACAATTAGGGGTGTCGCTTGCTCCAGCCTCTCAGAAGGGGACCATCTTGTCAGATAATGGATGGCTGGTGAACTTATAGGTACTTAAGTAGTGTACCTCGGCAGTGTAGACGCCTAGGTATCAAATCAAAGTGCTTGCTATAACCTAAGGACTTAGGTGAGAGACGAGAAACAAGACAACTGAGGTTGAAAAAGCGTTTGTGTGTGTACATGGTTATGTGTATGCGCACACCCCCTTATTCCAAAACCCAGTTCTAGTGCAAGTAATCAGGAAGATCCCTTGTTCTGGTTGGGCGCCTCAAGTGCGACCCTAAAAGAAGAATCAAGATTGGATCAAGGCCAAGATTACTCTACCGGGCGGAAAAGCTGTTCTGATCGGCACGCGGATCGGCCATGTGAATAGGTTAATGCATAACGATATTGATTTCCAGGAACGAGACCTGGCTTAAGTGACTGCCGGCACAGAATAATTACTTAAGTAGATCCACATCGATTTGCGATTCTCAAAAGATGTTTGCGTGCTAATTCCGATCGGTACGCTTAGCCTATTCCAGGTGAATAAGATGGAGAAGCGAAAGACGTGGTGGATGTTGATTTGTCTCCGTTTGTTGATATCACTATCACCAGCAGTCTAGCACGCAATAACGCCAACGATAAGTAAGTACCTAACGAGCGGTCAGGTTATAACTCACTTGCAATTACTGTACTTGACAGCATTAAAATGCTTGATTTACGTACGTAGACATTCTCGATATTATGTGCTGTGCGCAAGGTGATAACGACAACGCCGTTCACTGTAGTTACACTGGTTGTTGTGTAGGCCGCTGATTCGTCGCCATTTTCATGCTCGAATATATCTGCAACGTGGAGGCGTTGGCCCGCTGTTGAACAACAGGAATCTAATCCATCAATTTGAACTTGTTCTGTCTGGGTTAAATCGAAGAAAAAGAAACAGAAAAAGGTCGAACCACGTGCTGCATCTGTCCCTTACATATAAAACGGGCGCTCGGACACCAAAGCCAATAACCCAAAGACATGGATCGCGACGGTAGTTCTGATAGGGTTGACTACATCTCCCGGCGGCCAATTGTGGTCTTGTCCTACTAGACGTCATGGTTGACTCGAGCTTTCAAGGTCTGTCAAGAAGGTCGCACGAGCTTAATGTCTCAAAAATCGGCACGGGTCCGACCAATTTGACGGCCTGTCAGGCGCATGGATCATTAAGTGCCCCTACTGTCAAACTATATCACAGATTGTTTAGTATATATCAACCTTGGTCCCCCGACAAATTCAACGTCGTTCGATTTAGCCCAATCAGCCAATGGCCCTCCACGATCGCTTACCTGCACTTTGTTCTCTCAATCCTGACAATAATGTACCACGAATGTACATCGTGACCACGTGGCGATTATTATCGCGAGTAAGGCATGTCGCACATTGCACTTACTCATCCATGCATAGTCAGCCTCCTATATGATAATATATACTTATTTTATTCGTACCAGCAATTTGTTGTTTCTGTAACCGTCACCACGCCGCCGACTGAGGAATACGAATCCCAAGAGCCCAATATCGCCAAGATCCGCACGGCCCCCTGCTCCCCCCTTATCTCGATCTAGAACTAAAGCCGACGCAGACGAACCCCGGTCTTGGCACCGTCGCATCCTCTGCTCCGTCCCAACGCGAAAGCTCAGGCCTGCCTCGAAGCAGGTAGGGTAGTGTGAAACGTAATCAAATTATTCGATAACGCACACGCTTACGACGTGACGGCCAAATAATCACGAAGCGAGATATTTGGCACTTAATTGGTTGCTTCATTAATTCCAGACGTTGGAAGTCGACTATGATACCTTGGCCGAAATTAAATGTGAAGTCGCTGACCTTGTCGCAACTTAAATATTGAATGAAAAATACGGCCACAACATACTTAAGTCAGCTATCCCAGCACGGCATTTGATCAATTGCGGTGTTTGGGATTGCATATCGTGATACATAGGTCGGGCGGTTTAGGTTGATGCATTTGCATAGTTGTTCAATCTACCTACCTAGGCATGATCCAAAGCTGTACGCCAAAAAGGCATTCGCTGCAGGGCCTTCTGGATAAAACTTCACACGCATACTGTACTATAGCCCTAGGTTGTAAATTTATTATTTAAACCTTGAGCAGAATAACCAACATATATAAAGCAAGTAAATAAAAATTACAAAAAGAATAATCAAGGCTTAATCTTTAATCTATTTGTTGGTTTGTAGTGGTTTGTTTGAACACTTGCTAAACCTGAGGATGCTTTATCTAGCTTTCGTTTCCCGTGCACAGGCTCATCCGAAGTCTCAACTGGGCGCAGGGGGTCTGCCATGTGCGATATACAGATCCTTAAGGTTTCCTTCTGGTGTACGAGGTCCAAGCTGTAGTAATACTAACGGAAAGATTATTTGCTCGTAGATATTGGCTACTTAGCTAGGAGCGGAGAATTCGCGACTATAGAGTTTAAGGTTGTTTAAAGTAATGCGCGTGGCGTGAATCAGAAGGAAATATGTTATTGTGATTGAGCAGCTTGTCTTTGGGAGAGGTACCTAATGCAGCACACTACATTCAATACCTAAAGGACGGGAAACATGGGAAGGAGCAAGCCAATGTTCTCAACTCATATGAGATTCATTTACCCATCGAGGCAAGCACATTAGTGTCGGCATGCCGTCTCACCCAAAATAACTAGAGCAACTGACGACAAGCATCTGCCATTCAAATGATCTGCCATTCAAATGAGCTTTCCAATTCGCAGGACTCGAGGTAAATGTAGGGGTCGCCCATTTCGAGTCAATAGTGAACTGCATGTCAATGGAGGGAAAGCCTTCCCCAATCTATAGACTTGGGCCCAAACTCGCTTTGCGGTTCACAAAATTAAATCGGTCGGTGTGGCAATAGGCTATGGCAATGCAAAAAATGAGTTGTTAAGGTGCCGCTGCCTAAACGAATGCAGACACGGGCCAGTAAAAGGAAAGGTCTGATAGCAACTTCAGGAGATAAATGCAGGAAACCTGGCTCTCCAAGGTTTTAGAACGGTTCCATATCCTATCGGAACTGCTGTATGATATTACTGGGCACGAGTTACTGAAGTACGCTGAGAACATTAAAAATAACGGCACCCCTTTGAAGATACTACTGTAGCGATGCGACAGAGAGATACTTACATTGAAGATTACAAGCAAGCTAAACTTTTAATAGATTACATAAGAGTGGTGATGTATACACAGGTCAATCGCGCCCAAACGTAATCGCAGATACTGTGTTCGCGCCCCCACAAGAAGCCACCTCACTCCATCTCCCAAAATACAGCGGATGGTAATCATTTCGATGAATCATGCACCGAATAGGCTCTCCCAACTTAAGCCACCATCGCCTAACCCAAAACTCACCAAACCTTAAAAAGCGAGAGCCGCCCAGCCGCCGATGAGACAGAGCCCACCGAGAGGCGTAACCGGGCCGAGGAATCGGAAGCGCGCAGGGTCTAGAACCAGGGCGTATATGCTTCCACTGAACACTGGGGGAAACAGCCGCGTTAGACTCGTGACTCGTATCTCGTGTCACCGCATGGATGGGAGCCCGTAGGAGGACGTACTAGTCATTCCGGCAGTGAACAAGCCGGCTGCGAGCTTGTTCTCCGGTGCCGCGCGTGCTGCGACGAGGAGGGCCACGGAGTGGATGAGCTGGGGACTACGTGTTAGCTGATTTCGAAATTCGCATTTGCGATTGTATTCAATTCAACTCTTTGTTCTCTTATACCACTCTTGGAGATGGTATGATGGTTGACCGCAGAGATCATGATACCATGTCCAGGTAACTCTTCCGTGATCTCATGATGAGAACAATCCAATAATTTTCCCCTCCTTTTTTCCTCAAGCGTCATATGAAAGTAAGATTGAGCAAAGATACATAAACGGCGTTGAAAAATACTTCTAGAAGTAAACAAGACAAGCAATCCAATGTACGAACCTGGTAATGGGCGCCCGTGGCAAAGCTCGCGAGCTTCGCCGGGTCCGTGACGACCTTCTTCAGTCCGTGAGCCCCGAAAGCGCCGAAGGCCACGGCCGTTGCGCCGTAGATGCACCCTAATGTCCAATACATGTTCTTAGCCCTTCTCGATGTGGATGTTGAGGCAGGGATCAATGGGGCGGATTCATCAGACATTGTTTAAAGTAAACTGAAAGTTGAATCATCAACGGCAATGCAGAGCGAGATGCATCAAGAGGTTGATGGGACAAACCGCGGGATGGCAGAGGTTGCTGGGATAATGCTGTGTGTGGCGGTGCTGTGGCTTGCGCGTCAAGGTCCCCTGTTTAAGTTGCGCATTGTCATCAACTACAGAAGAAGGAGGCTATGACGGGCATAAACCATTACTTGGCAAGTAGCTATCACACTTTAAGATTTACTATATACTAAACAAATACATATGATGGCAGGCGGATTATGATCTTGACCAAAATGTTTCCCAATGTGGCGTGTCCAGTCCTCCCCGTCCCCAGCTATTACTAATGATCGTGGCTTTGACAAGATAAATTCGACGCCCGACTCCAAGACAGTTTACGAAATCGAGACGGGCAAGGCGATGCGAGAAATTCGTGTATGTAAGCCGTAGATCTCCCATCTCATCTTTGTGAAGAATGCCGACTCTTTAGGGCCCTCTAGGATTGTTATTGATTTGGATGTTCTCCTACGGCCTTATAGAGGGGCGCTCAGCACCGCCTTCGTGTGGGTCGCCATCTGGCCTAGCCGTGGGAGAGTCCTTGTTGGCCTGGACTGGGGTGGGACTAGGAGGTTTGAGGCAGATCTCCAATACGAGATCCTCGTCATCCCACAGAAAGCAGCAGGTGTCAGTCCGAATATAGTCGGACTTCGCCCGGCCCTTGAACTTCTTGAGCACGCGCCGGAGGAATAAGCACAATTCCCGGGTGCTCAAGCTGCATTTTGAGAATATAGGTTAGCTGACTGGGAGATTTTGGCATGATGTAGTGGGTGTACGTATGTAGCTTTTGATCCACAAGGTCTGGGGTGTAAGTCAAAGTGATGGAACTTGAGAAATGGAAAAGATATATCGAGAAGCGGCTGATATATCACTCCGTTCCCCATGCCCCCGGTATAAAATGGTATTCGGAACAATAAAAGGGGAAGACAGGCATCCTTAACTAAATGTCTATTCGGTAATTGAATGACAGGTAAACTTGAACGCCGTCTAGGCTGCGTTCTCTATATGCACTATTAGTCACCGCGCTTCAGATTGATATGGGAGTGTTTTGGGAGTTCGTAAGACTAAGAAGGAGAAAATAATTACTCACCCAAACTCTAACGCAAGTCTGGCCCAAGTCCTGTTGGCGGGTCGACAGCATTAAATCGCAGGACATAGTCATCCATCCCTTCTGCGCTCAGTCTGCTCTCAAGCCTTCGATAGAACCTAGTTCTATACATCTTGGCCAGCCGCCTTTTATCGATGTTGGTGATGGTAAGTTGTGGTCTGAGTCCATCGTGGATTTGGGACTTTATCGTATAGAATAACTGATAAATGTAAGACTGTATAATATAGTTGATAGGATAAGTGTATAAGGCTGTTCTATCATGAAATGATGCTAGTGGAATGATGAAGAGTGATATGCTGAGAGCGAGACATGCCCTTTATATATCCAAAAAAATCCAATCACTCGCAGACTACCTCTGATTTTGACTTACATCTCGACCTTTTAGTTTATAGGAAGTTTAATCATAGTGTTTCGAAGCGATTCGTTTGCCTACCAAAGTTCAGAGTCACCTACCAAATGTACAATATTGAAATAGAAATACACCTACCTCAACTTGCAACTCAGGTTTAGCTGCCGTAGAAACTACATATGATGGAACTCCGCGACCACTTTCAATCCTCAGATCTATTGTACTACGACTGACTCTATGAGTCCTGGGATTAATAGTGTTTTTGGATATGCTGCTTCCATGGGCAGGCTTACGTACCTTAGGTTCCTTTTGCCTGACCTATCCTAACCTCTTACACGTACTAAAGTTATAGACAAAGAGCAAACAGATGCTTCACCAAAAAAGAGTTTAGCCAGGAAAGCTTCCCCATAGCTACTATTACTCCAGTGAAAGGAATAACTCGATAGCATGGACCATGGCCACTGCGGAATTGCCGGGGTTAGACACGCTGGTGGTTTCACACGTCACCTAAAGCTGCAGAACTAAGGTTTCGAGTTTATAATAGCAAACAACCTAAACGCATATCCTATGAGTTGCGGGCTATGAAACTATCCTTGGACGAGGCTAGAGTTTTTTATATCTTCACCGAAAACCTTAGAATGGGCATGTGAAGACTGTAACTCCCTGCCTAACCAACACGCTTTAAGCAGCGACACTGGCAATGCCTTGCCTTGGCACCCTGTGCCTAGCTTTTTCAATCCGCGTAGTGTTCAATCTTGGCGCCGTTAAAATAAATCACAGTGTAGGAGGAATCTGCACCGACAACTTGAATAGAGTAAACGAGAAAATGCCGTCTGAACGTTGTTACTTCCCAAACGTAGGTACGATTGCCTCACGATGCATCCCTTGTATCTCATGAAGCCGGCCCTGGCTCCCCAAGTTCTAGTAATGAAAAATATGTAGGTATACGGCAAGAATTGCCACGTAGCCCATGAAGGGTATTAGGCCTCTCGCGCCAGCATACCCCATGCTTACGAATTCCGACACTGCTGTAAGTTATCAATCCAACTACAACATAATAACATGAAGGAGCTACAGATCCGATTCCTATCCTATAGTTATAAGTACCCTCCTGTTTGCGTAACTGCGACCTGTCACTACATCGAGAGTCGTTGCCGCTATTAGACCCCTGTTCGCTCTTTGCCGAACTCAATATTCCGTCTGCTTCCATCTAATAAGATAAGCTTTATCATAAACCTAATATATAGGGGAATGAACGCTTGTTGCCGCACAAGGCTCTAGATCTATCCTCGTGGAGGGCATCTGAGTATATGCAGGGATCTCTTTGTCTGTGTTTTGTGCTCGCGATGAGCCGATTCCCATTGATGAAACATTTAATTACTCAATTTATCGCTAAAACCTGCATTTTCAATTACGTCTGGAAAAAAGCGAGCTCCTAGCACCCTTGCGCCACAATATATATCATACTGTTACCCCTAGGCGAAGGTTCTGGCAGTGACTAATTTTCGAGTTATGCAAGGGACGACCGAAGGGATGAACGTTGGGATGTTTGCTCCGGTGGCGCAGCATTCATCTACCAGAGACCACAGAGAGGAAGTCGAGGACGGCATGGTATTTCAAAAGCAGCAGAGCGCCGAGAATGGGAATTAGAGTGACCTACGCTATTCACCCGCAACCACAAGCTATACATTTCCCTTCAAATAGGCATGCCCAGCAACTAAAAAACTTACATAGGTGACATAATCACTAAACTGAAAGCTAATGAAGGTATTCATCACACAAGCAAGGGGAATGAACAATGCCTATCGCATAGGCGAAAGAAATGAATGTGAGAAGGATGGGCGAGGGCGCAAAAAATAACATACATCTTGAGCCAAGGCACATTTGCGTTGGGGCCGTCGGCGTCCTGGGTGTACGAAGACAGCGTAAGTTTTTCTAGCACACGCCATAACGATTAGAAATCACACAAGCTTCCATGTTGGATAGACCTTTCTATGTAGAATCATAGACAGGAACTGCCATGAATTATTTCGTATTTTAATTAGGTGGGATTATTTTGTCCCTCTAGCTAGCGCACATAATAAACCAACAACCGCATAACCTACTGCTATGGTGAAATGTTCCGTAACGCCCAACCATGCAACCCAGGTCCGCGCTCTAAGGAATTATGAGATGCCTCGGCCCAGTGAATCTCAGTGGAGTGAAATGTCAGGCCTGAGTTTTGGCTTTACAGAAGACCGGTGCTTTCTATCAAGAAACGAAGTAGTGCTTGTCTCGTAGGGCTTTCTTTCCCCGTAGACTAGTTTGATTTCTTTTTTTTTTGGGTATAGAATGATCCAATCAAGATAAAGACCTCATGGGCCGTTTATTCTTCTTCATTATGCTCGATGAGAGTAATGATAGGTTTTTCGCCAAGTAGAGATGTACCTTTGAGGTTGATGATGTCAATCATGAAGAGATAGCCCATTATATGCGCCTCAGAAAGCTCAACAAGCTTCCCCGCAGCTGCGGCGGTGCCTCCTAGGATTAGAATTAGTATGCTGCGTCCGCAAAAGCCATTGACGCAAACAAATCAAGCATTCTACCCATGACGGGGCTTTCATGGGCTTCCTGTGACACGGGAAGATGGACAGGCATGGTACTTCCACCAAAAAGAAGCTTGTTCAAGTCTTCCTAGAAGCAGCCACTCGCCATTCTATTGTCTCAACACTGCTGGAACACTCTGCAAAAGAAATGAGGATTGCCTATTTCCGAGCCAACACACGGCACCTCCAAGACTAGGCTGTGACAGTGCTGTCCGATGTCCATTCGCAACACACATGAGTTTGAAGTAACCAGGCAAACGAACCAACCACGACACGAAGCATACATAATATGAAAAGAAGGACAACCAAAAAAAAAAAAACCATTCGAAAATTAATATGTGGCTTACCTGTAGCAATGATATCGTCCACAATTAAGCATTGCTGCCCAGGCTTAATGGCATCTGTCTGGACCTGAAACTCGTCCTTGCCATATTCTTTTGTGTATTTCGACAGTCCTACAGGCACCAGGCATCTTGCCCTTCTTTCGTATCGGTACAAAAGGACGGTTGAGACGCAGTGCGAGGGTAGGACCGAAGAGGAAGCCGCGGGCTTCCAGGCCGACAATGACATCTGGGACCAGGCTGCCGAAACGTTCTTGGATCAGGAGAACAAGAACATCGATAAGAGAGCTGAAGGCGCGGGGTTCTGGAATATAGGGAGTATGTCGATAAACTTAATACCGGGGATCGGGAAGTCGGGAACGAATCGAAGGTTGTCAATGACGAGCTTTTTAGCCACGATGAGCTTGTTTTGATCTTCAGGCAAGAGCAAGCTTAGCGGTTGACTGGCGAATTCGGTGGCACCGGCGGCGGCGGAGGCGGGCTGTCTTCGCGAGGCATCGAGAACAGTAGAGAATGTAATTCCTGGCTGGTACAGGTTGGCGGCCGAAGTGTCAACTTGGTTGCCGTCTGTGGGAACTGGAGCGCTCATGCTGAGGAGGAAGAAAGAAGAGGGGGCTTCGCGCGGGTGTGAGGGACGGCGCGAGCAATATCTGTGCAGCAGCAGCAGCAAGCAAGCACGCACGCACGCACGGGTAGCAGCGCAGAAAATTTTCGGGGGTGTGGCCCAAGCAACAAATGTGCGCAAGGGGAGGAGTGCAAAGTGTAAAGAGGAACAGGAACAGACAAGCCAAGTCAAGTAAGACAACAAGCTAGGCAGGCAGATTTGGGCTTGTTGACCAGGCCGCGTCCAGGGTGACCGCAGCCGAGCGAACGCACGAACGCACGCACAAGCACAGGGGAGCGGGCGTAGTGGGAGTGGAAGTGGAAGAGAAATGGGAGTGATGGTAGTAGTAGTAGTAATGGTAGTGGTAATAGTAGTAGTGCTAGTGGCAGCGGTAGTGGTTGTTAGAGGAGACGGTGAGAGAGAGGTCCAAGAGTGACAATGGTCCGTCTGCTGCTGTCTGCCTGACTGTTTGGGTACTTTGGGTGTTTCGTGGCCTTGTCTGACTGACAGTCGAAACGAGCCAGGGTATGCAATCAAATGCTGCAGCTCTGGCGAGTCTGTCTGGAGAGGGAGAGGGGCAGAGTCGCGGACAAGACCAGGCACGGCAGGACAGATATGGAAGAGAAACGGGAGATGCTGAGTGTCTAGCACAGACTAGTGGCAGCTAGAAACGAAAGCAGGACCAATTGAAAGCATCTGGGGAGGCTCGGTCGATAAGCACCAGACGACGAAAAGTAGAGGGAGCGAGAGCGCGAGTGGTGGTGTGTGTGTGTGCGTGTGTGTGTGTGTGTGTGTGAGTGAGAGTGGGATGGAGCGAGTGAGTCGACGGCCCTGGCAACAATTTTTCTTCCCCTCCTCCTATCGTCCCTCGGTTTGGCGGGGCTTTTTTTTTTATTTTAATGCTGGTCTCCGTCTGTTACACCACCTCCCCATAGTAGGTACTAGGTAGGTAGGAGGAGTAACGGTATCAGAGAATTTTTTTGCATGTCTCTGTTTTTGAAGGCTGTTGCATCTAGCCAAAATAGGTAACTCGCTCGTTCTAGCAGTTCTAGCAGCACATACCGAATCAGGAAGTTAGCATCCCTGTCCATGTTCACGGTTCTATAAAGAGCAGATTCCTATCAGTTATTTCGTAACTTGCAAGGGACCTCCAGGCCCTGCTGCCAGACACGCCGCGGTAAATCGACAATGTTAGGTATTTATCCTAATAAGACCTATCTGAAATCTAAAATAAGGCTCCCTAGCCAGGCCAAGTCGGGTCTATCACGGCAAGATACCTGCCCCGTGTGTATTAGTTGCTATATTGGCTTATGAGGGGGGAAGGCTTCATGCACTCAGAAATGAAAATCAGGTACCCCCCAGCTTAGATATGTGAGGCGTGTTGTGTTGTCTGGATTGGGGGTCTTCCAAACCCGCCAAGTTCCCGGGCTATCTAGTGTAAATGAATGAATAATAATAATACCAAGCTTACTTTTACGCCATCCCCATTCAACACAGTACAGGGCTTGACGTGATTCCGTTAGAACGAAGAGCAATATAACAATTATTGCTCCCACTCCACACTGTCCTTCTGGCCAGACACGCACAACCACTCATAACCACTCATATCTGAGCAAGTCTGGAATATCGTCTTGTCTAGCCTTCAGGGTGTCCATCGGTCGTCGCATGCCTACGTGTATGGCTACATCAGGACAGATGGTGACCCCTCGTGGGTGCAATTGGTGGACGTTGCAAGGAGACTCTCTGGCACCGTCCCATCACGGTCGGTCAACCCACCATGTCGCGATGCCACCATGCCGAACAAGAGTTAGAAGCCTGCAAGCCCGCCACGCTGTTGTGCTCGGCCGCATGGATCGCTGCTCAGTCTGTCGTCCCACTAGCCTAGCTGGTAGGACTTTGCGGCGCACCGGGTCTCTTGTTCGAGTTGGTCGGAAAGGCGGTAAGAGAAATCGTCAGCGTCTTATATCGTCTCGTTTCGTTTCGCGTCGTGACATACGCATAAGTACTCCCCAGACACGCCTGCAAAGTCCGACAATGGGGGATGCATGCGGGCCAATGCAGCGCAAGCGCAAGGCATTGTAGGCAGTAGGCAGACCGGCTGCCTGTGGTGTACAGTAGGTTGCTATGCAGATGCGATGCTAGCGAGGAACTCGACCAGGTCCGGTCAGGCCATGGTCCGGTAGGTATCATAATGGGAGCCGGCTGTGAGACCGGGTTCACCATGTTTCATCGGTCTGTACCTGTCAACCCATATACATATAGTATCGACAGGTTATATAAGGCACCATAAGACACCATAAGGTCCAATAGAATCGCAACGAAGCTCACCAGCTACAACACCTTCAATCAATTAACCCAGCCTATGCTTAACCCGGGGGGGGCTGGAAACTGCCCGGGCTGGATACCACCTCGTAGTCAGTATAACCGGGAACAGCGCCACTCTGTATATTATCGCTACCTAGGGAGTAAGGCCGAGGAAGCTACATATCTCGAGCTCCAGGCATCCAACTCGCCTTTTCGTACACCGCTCAGATGCCTGACGAATTGTTGGTGCTTATCAGCCTATGTGGTCGATTTCTAAAGCACCCAGTGCTCATTGGAGTGACCCGTCATCTTTGTTTATTGACCGGTGTCTTCCGTGAGTACCAACTGCTTTTAAGATTGAGACAAAATTCCTAGCTAGTACAGCGCGCCTATATATTTAGATAGTCCCCCACCAATCATGACCTAAATACTATAAAGGTGTGCATGTTCGATGGAAGACAGGTTTGTGAGATATCACATATGGCTCAAGGTAGCTGGTCTACTACTTACATGTAGAAGTGCCAGTCAAGTCAAACTCAACTTAAAAGAACCTTAGGTAGTATCTACATGTACAATAAGGAGGTTAAGTTTTGGACCCCACCCAAGCTTGCTCTTATACTCTCAGCTGTACTTGCACTTTACCTACTTGCCTACGATACATAAGGTACCTATTTAGGTAAAACCTATCCAGACACCTACACCCACACTGCCTACCTTGCACTTCACCCCACATCCCATCTCCACTACAACCCATTATCAGCATCACTATCAGCCAGTTCTTGTTCTTAGCTTACACATGGAATCCCAACGTGGCACGTCTATACACCCAGCTACAGATTCTTTTACGTCTTGTAATCGACGCTGCAGAGGCTCTCTCCACGGGCTAGAGCCTGCTCCCTGAGCTGGGTCTCACGGCGCCTCAGTGCTACCGCCCATTGGAAACGGGACCAGGGTACGGAAAGTGGTTGACCAACAGCCGTGCTACTCGGGATACGCTGTTCGTTTACGTGTATTCGTGTGCTCGCGTTGGTGATGGTTAGAACCCGGGAACTACAATTAGTAGCAACCGCTTTCTCTCGACCTAGATCTAATGTGCTCCACAGTCAAACAAGACGCGATGCTTTAGTAGAGCAGCTGAGGACAGGGCCGCCAGAGCCGGCCAGCTAGGTTCTCAATTTCACTCTGCCTGCCTACCAAGTAGGTACTTAGTATGATCTCTTGCAGGGTCCGAGCAAACCGACCCCCAAGGCCCGCGATCGTTCTTAGTACTCGCTGCACCACCGATCAACCGATTTATCTGGGTAACCGTACCTTATCCCTACGCATTGCAACCACACCTATACCGCCGTTGTTACTCATGCTGCCCCGTTCCCGGTTCTGGCAACCCGTGTCCCTTTTCGCCGGCACGGTCTTGTTCTCCTTGATAAGTCTCTCTTAGCATAAGCCATGCGGGCATGGGCATGAGGTGGACTCACCAAGCCTACTCACTAGCCTAGTGGCTGATAATTATACGTCTTTATCTTCGGAGTGCATGGCTCGTCTACCGTGGCCATAGATCCTAGCGCTCACTATCACGCTTACATGCTGAGCACGGCTGTCGACGACTAGTTCAACTACCGAGTTCTGACCGGGCAGTGAAATTCAGTAACCTCCATATCAAGGTCTATATGCTTGCATCTGCTTCGTCCATATGCGGCATACGTCATCGATCCAACGGATACAATTCCGCCACTAGACTCGGCAACACCCAGCTTTTGAGTAAACTCGGCACAACTATGCCATCCCCTTCACCCTTCCTCTGTTAGAAATATTCTACACGGAAACCCAGACAAGCTCAATGGCATTGATAATGTATGAATACATAAAACCCACCAATATTGGAGGTGGGACGTGAGTGTGGCCGACATCGGCAGCTGGCATCTAGTTGTCCATTAATCCGAGGTCAAACCAAGCTGCCTGCTTGTCTACATTATCAACAGCGTCCAACTTATATCCACCAAAAGACTAGACCTCACTAAGTACGCAGTAACCTTTTACGCTTTTAGTGGGCCTACGTCTTGTCGATTCAGCCCTTGCACATTGCGTGACATTCACCGAAATCTAGCCCTCGATTAGGTCTGAATATCTTCTCGCAAGCGTTTCAGAACTTATTCCATGCAGCGGCTATTTAGCCAGACATGAAATAGTCTGTAGGGACGCTCCTTCGCCTAGATTGGTATCATCATGATACTCGAACGTTGTGCCAAGGTGGCTTTACCCGTTCTATCCTCGTTGTTACTAGCAGTGTCGTCTTGGCTCTGTACTACCATTCCCTAAAGAAAGCTTACCCTGTTGGCCAGCCTTGTCGCATGATGACGTTCTAGCTGGCACCTGCGATTTGTCGATCTCCTCAACTTGAATCCGAATACCACTTCAGCCCCAAAGCCCTAGCAATTCTTGACTGGGAGTAACTTGGATCGGTTTGACCACCACGGATGATATGTCTCTTGAGTCTCTTGATTAAAACTCTCATTCGCGAAGAAGCAAGCCCCTTTTCCATAAGACGTGGCGCCTGCCCACATTACGAAATTGAACACATGTGCCGTACCCATTTGGAGATGGCAGGATACATACTAATTGGGCCATTTCCATAGGCCCGGGGGTAAGACATTGTAATTCTACGACCGAATCCGGCACATTGCAGAAGCCCGTTGAGCCTTCACATTGCTAACAATGGGTGTGATGCTACGACGATACAATGCCAATAGTCACGAGTTAAGCGCGTCCCAGTGTGCTTCTTTTCCCCTTCATCACGAACTTCGCTAAGATGCAGGATTTCATGCATAGTGCGTCGAAACCTCCACAGGAACTCCGCTCTGTTGCAGAGAAAGCCGGTTTTGCAAACTACATCAAACTTTTTGATGCTGCTATTTGGTATATTGATTTCAGCCTCCACTTGTCACCACTTGTCACTTGGCCCCGTTGTTACCTTCGTTGGGTCACAATCTGGCGCCCCAGGTTACTTTCCCTCACTCCCATTACCTGCAAACTATGCTCCGGATCTGCACTCGGGATGCAGATGTCAAGTTGCCGGCTGCACGCTTCTCTAAACTGCCTCCCGCCCGAATCATTAACCTGCAGTCGGGTGTTTCCGAAATATTTTTATTACGATTAGGGATATTAATTCTATATAAGCGATTCTAAAAGGGTATCATTGGCATCTCTGCAGCACATCACAAAGCCAAAGCAACAAGGCCAAATAACAAAAATGAATCAGGATATCAAGATAACGCCCGCCTTATCTTGCAGGGGACGACAGGGTAAGGCTGTAATACGATCACCAGATATTGTGATGGGGATTCGCCCTCTCTTACGACTTGATTGGCTGATGAGGATCGAACGAGATGGGAATCACCCAGCCGCGATAGGCTAAATTCACCAGATCTGGTGGACTACATGGTGTGACCATCAGCCGTCGTCTTTATTAATCCGTCGGTGCCTATGCTCTATCTCTCACTGGAAATGCAATCGAATGATCGAGAATAACATGTTCTGCAACACATGGAGCATAACCGCAACACTCGTGGGGAGTAGCTCAGGCCAAACTGCCAGATCCATCCGGCCCTCGATGTTGGTTGACACCGAAGATCCAGCGGATGAGGCCTCTAAGCACGATGCCGCGACTAGCTCGCACGCCCAAGTGACAGCAGACGCGCTAAGCGTGAGTTTGAAGTTGTACGGCTCGTCGGGGTCATCGAACGCAAAGTACGGGTAGACGTCCGTATTAGGTCCAAAGTGCAAGATCACAATGCTCCCCAAAAAGGTCAGCATGCTCACGTTCTCGGCGAGAAACCGGATGAACACGTTTCGCGTGCAAATCTTTTGGTATGAGCCATAAGATTGAGTCGTCAATCCTAAAATCGTGAGCGCTCGATGATATGTTTGCGTCATCGTTAGCGGGGTCAGGATGATGAGGAACCCCGAGGAGAGAGCCTGCAGCCAGATGAACTGCGTGGGCGAGCGCAGACGTGCGTACAGCGCTCGTACATAAGTTTGGTAGGTCAACATAAAGTATCTGTTGAAGGGGTATGTCAGTGAACTTTGTCAACCCTGCATAGCCACGACCGGTAGGTCTTTGGGCCCCAGAGAGAGGTAAAGCTTACAACTTGAATATCCAGCTCAAGGGATAGCTGCCTACACGCTCGCCTTCGTTGCCGCCGAGGATCCAGCCCGTAAGTAGATCCAGCAGATGAACAGTGACAACCCAGCTGTAGACGTAGACGATGGTCTCCCAACTGTTATGTGGGAGGTGCGCAGGTAGATCTCGGCATATGCCTCTCCTATAAGGTATGCGAGTAAGCTGATAATCAGGGCGAGGCAGAACCATACAAGCGCACAAAGCTCGCAGGGAGCCAATGACGCCGCTGCATAAAAGTGCTAATCTCCGGCGGCGGAGGCTCGGCGCCGACCTGCAAGACCTCGGCGTCAGGATCGAAGCCGCGCCCCCACAGCTGGGCTCGGCGCATGCGGTTGTGCTTCCGCATCGAACCGCCGGTCTCGCCGGTCCACCAAGAGCTCGTGAATATGCGCTGGGTCTCGGAGAGGGAGTGTCGGAGCCCCAGATGCCGCTCGTGCGTCATTAGGATACAGAAGGCAATCGCGACGGGCAACGCCATGATAATAAACGTCCAGCTGATCCACGCTGTATTATGAACCGTCAAGAATCGGGTTTCCGGGATTAGGTAGATGGGGATAGGCGCTGCGATGGAGAGAATCGCGATTAGAGTGATGGTGAGTGGGAAGCCCAGCATCGAAGGCCAGTTCAGTGAGTAGAGGTTAAACACCTTGGTGATCCATATTAAGGCCGTGAGGTTGTAGAACCCGTAGTAGACGAAGAGGAAAAACCAGAAGTTCACTTGCACACGTGCTTCGCCGTGACCGGGGGCGCGATGTCCGGGCGATGCTGGAGGACGGGCAGGGTCCCCGGCCCTGGCCGTGAATAAAGTGTCTATGAAGGTGTTTGGCCTCGAATGTGAGGCGTCCAGTGGATATTGTGGGAATGGAACTGCACACCACGCTACTGCCTGGGAAGACCACAAAGTTAGCCGGCAGAGTCCAATCATAAAAGCCAGGATTTGGGCTGAATCTGTCTTGTATCTTCGAACGTGGCCTGTGGTGATATATCCTTTTCTCCGGTGCATAAACAAACGAAAGGCACTCACCAGAATAGCAGGCAATATTACCAAGAGGCCCCAACGACTCCACCACGTCTCAACAACACGGCGTACAGCGCCGTGCCTCGGGGCAACCCAGAGATCCTCGACATTACGTCTCGTCTTCTTGGCAGCAGCACGCCATATCCTCCCCAAGCGAATCGTCTTGGACCCGTCGCCCGCATCGTCATCGTCATCATCATCATTAGAATCCCAATCCTGCTCCTCGTCATCGTCGTTTGCGAGCCCGCCGCGATCAGGGTGCCGTACCCGACATGTACGCTACCCCTGTAGAGAGTAGGTCTAAGCCCGCCGTCCCGGTATCCCGCTGCCGCCGTCGCGAGGAAAATATACTAGATGACGAGGGCGCCGTGCGCGGCGGGACGGCGCGGAAGCGGCCTAGTAGCGGCGATGCGGCGTCTGCGCTGTGGTAGCGCGAGGCAGATGGGCCCGTCTCCGTCCCTGGGATGAAGGGGAAGAATTCGGGCATGGTTGGTATAGTGAGGAGGCGAGATCAGGCGTTTCTCGAGACGTGTAGTGGATAAATGAGGTTGGTCGGTGGGTGGTTTCCCGGCCCTGCCGGTCCAGCTCTGAGCTGAACTCTCTGCTCCCTTTGTTTGGTATCGTGTTGCGGTGTGGTTTGGTGTGGTGAGTGGGGACGGTGGTGCACTTCGGACCCGGCAGGATGGGCTGATTCCCTTTACGCTCTTCGCTTCGGAGTGTCGCGGAGGAGATCGTTCAAGTGGTCGGAGGAGGATGTGGTGTTGTTGGCAGGTGAGTTGCGGAGTGGCTTCGTGGGCTGTGGACTACATGTCTGATTCTCCCCCCCTCCTTTACTTTTCCTTTTTGTGACGAGTATTATGAGCCACTCACTACTGCATCTGGATCGCAGACAACAAGAATTCCGCAGTCCCGAAACAAAAATCAAATAACAAATAATAAGTTCAAAGGCACAAGTTCATTATTCGGGTTGCTTCGTTTAGCTAAGGATCGGTGGGAAGCGAGGGGGCCCGGTTTAAACCTCTACCTAACCCAGGTACCTTATCTTGGATACGACCTGACGTGAGCTTGCTTCTGTGGATGAAAGTACTATGCATGGAAGGAAGGAAGGCTGAGAAGAGCAATAAGGAAAGATTTGATGATTCGACGGTGGATGCAGAAACTTTGGACTCCTCCCTTCGTCATCAGACGAGAGATCTGTTGTGGAACATAACACAGAGGATTATGGTAGCGTGCAGGAAAGGCGGGCGGTGGGTGAAGCTTAATTGAAGCTCGTGATGCCATTAGGTCATACTTTTAAGGGTCCCATCTTGGGGTGGGCTCGGAAGCATGGGATCCCATGTTACAAGGCATGACCCTGTCGAACCTGGGCATGTTACATGCCTAATTAGATATGCATTTATGCAGTAGTCGTGGTGGGGGTGGACCCTTGATTAGGTACCTAGGTACCTGGTGCCAGATGCCGAAAGAGGCGTTAAGCTGCCAAACGTTTCTTAGGTATACTTCCAATGACTATCACTGGTACTCGGAGTTCCTTGACCAACTCATTAATATCACCGTCAGACAACTGTAAGTATGTACAGTATGTCTCAGTCCGGGCCTCAAGGCTACTTCACTATATCAGAATGTCTAATGATCTGTTATTTCCTCCTATAACGATTGTGTACGCAGTGATTACTCTAGACTGCATTCGACGGCTGAAAGGTGTTGTCAGACAACTTTATTTGTCACTCAATTATGTTCAAAATGACCACCATCGCAAGTATTTCACAGAAGTGAATCGTATCTCATTTGGCCTCTGATAATGAACAATCCATGTGCTACATAGCACGTCGCGATCATGTTGAAAATGGGGTATATGCTATAGTGGTATCTCTCTAATTATGCTTGATGATGAAAAGTCAAAAGTTTGTAGTAGTGTTTGGATAGATCTATGTATGATGATGAACCTTCCCTTCCCGCCTGTAATAACCCTCAGCACTTGAGTCAAATTTGATAATGCGGTGACGGCGAGGGAACAAGCTACACCTCACAAACCCGAAATAGCTGGCGTCAGTCCCTGTGGTAGGAATGTAGATACCATTGGCGAGGTCGCCTGGTCGGACGGGTGATGGTAATTCAGCGGTATAGGTTGCAACTGCGAATCAAGAAATGAGCAGGGATCAAACCCAACGGTTGTTGATTCGAAAAAGGGGCACTGCTCATAGGATCGGCGAAGACGGTATTCCACCCATCCGAGTGTGCGCTTGACTGGTCTTTTGGGCCCAGGTACTCGTCGGCGACAGCTTGTATGTCCTCGGCAATTTTTTTAGACAATGGCCACGTTTCCCCGTGTATTTTGAGGATGCGTATGAGGGCATTGATCCTCTCACGAAAGATTGGCGAGTCTAATCCTAGAAATACGCATGCGTCCAAATATACGATAGCAACCCTCAATAAGCCTGGGATCATCTAAAGATTGAACGTTAGTGATTGCCCTTGGTAAGAAGACGATCTCTTTATTCGGGGTAAAATTGGCGTAGTGCGCCCTGAGAGGTTTCCGCCCCGGGGCCAAATGTTAGGGGAATCAACAACTCTGATATTTGGCTTACCATAGGTCGGAGACTCTTGATGGGAAAAGGGTACCGAAACAGATCACACACGCTATTAGCTGCTTGGATGTCGATAGAGTGCGGGCTCCAACCAAATTTGTTTACAGCCTGCCCCTTGTGGTTGGGTCCGCAACTAGGGCCTAGCGGGAAATATTGGCGGATATTGAGACCGTTTCGAAAACTGGATTGTCGAAGTCGAATTCGGCTTCTGTTGATGAAAGTTAGCGACCGATCGCCTGTTGCTTGGCGTATATTGTCTTGGCCTTACATGTGTGCCCACGCCACAGCACCAAATAGAACTTGGTCAGGTTTTCCGTCTGGATCAACTTCGTAGAGGATATGTCCAGTCAGTGATAGCTATTTCTAAAAGAAATCATGGGGAGACTCTTCGACATAAACACGCAGACAACTCACCAACATCCATTTTCCACCGTGGAATGCGGCGCAGGAAATCGCTGATTCTCGAGTCCGTTTGATTAATCAGTTCTGACCTTTTCTCATCTTCGTCGCCATCCTCATTACATAAGCGTGCTACATCGGTCTGCATGTGGCACATCTCGATTTGAAAAGCCAAAGACGAAAAGTCAGAACGACCATGATCAATATCTCTTTTGTACTGTAAAAGAGAGATAGGTAATGAAATTTCCTGGAAGCGTTGTTAATGATTTGGTCCCTAGGACTTTTAAGACATAGGGCGCCCCTTGAACGCATAGATAATCTCGGAGACAAGAAAACGTGGGATGTAGAAACTGACCCCTGATTGATACTCCCATTCTTCCGAGCAAGGTATATCCGCATCTGCGTCAACATCGTAGGCGTCGATTGTAGGCTCCGATTCGTTTACCCGCCGTATTGTGCTCTGGAATTTTATGTACCACCAAGTTCGTAGGCAACTCTCCGCCCATACCCGGTCCGAGATACGAACCGCGAAGGACCTGCGATGCATACCGAGATCCGTCGCCATCTCGCGGCTCCGGTTTGCAAAGCCAACATGATGAGTGAATTTACTTTCGCCAAATGCAATGATGGCCAGGAGATGTAGGCCTTGCACAGACTGGACTGTGAAGGGTAAGGGACCACAAGCCGCCGAATAAGCTGCTTCGCGTAATTCGTTCAACCGAGCATGCCCAACATACAAGGCGCCACAAAGATCGAGAACGGAGAGTAAAAAGTGATAGGGATTGGGTCCGACTCGATATACTTGAGAAAAAACCGTTTCGGTGGGAGAATGGGGTGGCCAGGATGGAAATGGTCGTAGAAAGCGCTCACGAGCGATTCATTTGTGTTGGTACCGGTTGGGCTCGAAGCTGTCCAACCATTCGGTAGGTGTTTCGAAATGTTGAATGGGATAATAGGTGCACACTTAGTTGTTGTGCTTATACGTTGCGGTGAAGGTATCGGTGGCAAGTCTGAAATCAAACTCCTCTTCTTCGGATCCCGAATACCTCGCCTTGATTTTGCATAATAGCATGGCTTTCCTTCCCCTATACATCTACCGCACGCCGGCTGCGTTGCATCACATTTTACACTGCGATAGGTTGTTTTTAGTCACTATCGCGTAGCAATAGATTGGAACCTGCGCAAGACGTGGGTGGGGGCAATTGGCTGGCAGAGATAATGGGTGCAATATATGGATGAGGGTTGGGAGTTCATAGCTAATGAACATACTGCTTGCTACGGCACTGAACACATGCCAACGATACACGGATGCCAGCTTTTGACCGGTTGCTTACGGATCTCGAATCAGCAGTGTCAAACTCGGTCGGGCTCCAGCGGTTCGCGTCATCCGTATCGTTCCTCTCGTCGTGGGCCATCGGGACAAGTCGAGGGTCTGATTCAGTTTGGGAGGACGAAACATGGATATGGTGCGACAATCCTAATGCGGATCAACTGTGCGATGTTGGGTCTTCGTAAGGAATCAGCTGGCATTGGAGTTGGTTTTCTAGTATGATAGATAATGCGTCCCTATGTCATAGGTAGGGCTGGAGCGATCATATATGAGCTGAGGGATCCATTCCTTCTCGTACTAGCAAGGATCGTCCTTATGCATATGCAGTACTCGGCAGCTTGGACGTTAAGGTAGAGTCTTCACGGGCCATTAAGCCCCTCACAAGGACGCGAGCCGCCAAGAAAGACGTTGCCAAGAGAGTCAATGTGTCTTTGCACCGGTATCCTTCCTCACCCAGGATATACTCAGCGAGGTTATTAGAATCGACAGCAGAGATATTAGACGACAAGTAACCTGACCAGGTACAGACAGGTCAAGAGCAGATTTTCTGTGGGATAGAGACTGCGAGCGGACAGGGTTCCCGTTCGGTTGGCACAAGGACGGCCGGCTTTGGTACGGTACAGTAGAGCGGTAGTATCTAATGTAACCTCACGGTGTCGGGTTGCTGACATTCCACTACCTTGCATCGTCTTACAGCATAGCGCCAGATTAGATAGATGCTAGGACTTGTTGGTCGCTGACTGAATTTCAATTTCAACCCAATACTGCGATAGATAGTGACCCCGGAGGATCACCAAGCCCCAATACCTGGAAAGGCGAATGCGAAAATAGAAATCCAGCGGGGCATGACAATGTTTAGACGAAGATCAACAGTTCTCTACCCCTAACTTACAGAAAGACAGACAACACGAATGAACCCAGAGCATAAGTCGGGGCTCCCAGCATCCGGTTGATCGATCGTATCTAGTTGTCAAGTTGTATCACGGGATATATGCTCCGGGGACTGAGTATTAGATCATCTCGCTGTTAGTAGCCATGATTCTAGAATTCTGTAGTTTTCGACGCGTTGTGGTCACGAATAAAGCTGTAGGCGCCGTGAGTTCATATGCGGAGATGTCGGTGTACAGGAAAAAGAAACGCTTCTGGGGGGCCAAGCACGGCAGCAGGGATAAGTCGGCGGCACCATGATTGGGCTATTTCCCGCAAGATGGGATTTGTTCCATACATAAGGTCGTTGACCCGACCAGGTTCCTGGCAGCGTGGTTCGTCCTGTATGGAGTGTGCGGTGTGTGGCTATTGTGGCTGATCTGGTCAGCCACCATTGCAGCTCTTGGCACAGACGGCGGCTGACATATTTGCCTAGTTGGGTAAGGCGCACTTGCCTAGTCGGTCGGCTAGTGTGACGTTAGGTTCCGAAAGAGGAGCGTCGGCAGGTGTCGCGCGTACCTCGGCGATTGAAAGCAGTCGGCATTCCCGGTTGAAGGGTGATTTCGTTCACCATCGTCGCGCGCAATAACCTCAGCTGGAGGAACTTTTTCCAATTTCATACAACGTTACGGCTACACATCTCTACACGTGTTGTCCATTAATCAATTTGATCGCGCCACTTGACCGCTTTTATCACCACACTTCTGTTCATGACAGTTAATTGCGTTGGCTGTGCTCTGACGCCCTGCTGCCCTGCTGCCCTGCTGCCCTGCCCGTCCAACATCGATCCCGAGCCCGACAGTCGGAGCTTGCCCGTGCTTTTGCTGGTACCGGCGCTGGTGCGCGTGATCGCATGCTGTGGCCACCAGTCCGACAATGACAGCATAGTGCATCATCTCTTCTAACGACACTACACCCATACCTACGCCACCGTCCGTCCCGTCAATCGATCGACCCGTATGAGCGCCACCAGCTTTGCCCAGGCCCAGCAGCGCCTGGCTGCGCGGCGACAGGCCGTGAACGAGAGGCTCAGGCACAACTCGCTGCCAACCGTGAGGCCTCGCGCGCCTGGTCGCAGGTCACCCGTCTGCCCTTCCCCTTCGACCGCCTTGGGTCGGCGTCCCTCTCTACTTGGGACCTCATCTCGTCGCGCGAAGGTACCAAGCCCGCCTTTCGAGTCGGACAGGTCGATGCCGAGCTGCTGGATGAAGACCTGGTGCAGCAACTACGCGATCAGGTTGGTGATGCTCTGAAATACCTGGGAACCAATCTCCGAGACGACTGGTCAGCCGAGATCCTCCTCGCTCTCGCGCGCTATACTATTTAAACTCACCGTCTGGGATCATGATGCTACCTACGGTGCTGCCTTGCAGAACCTCAAATACACCGATGCTCGCCGCAAAGGTCCCGTCCTGACACCCCCAAGCAGGTGGCAAAAGAGTCTGTATGGCCTAATGACGGTGGCGGGAAAATATAGCTGGACAAAGTGGGAGAATTGGCTTCTTGACCAAGACAATGGTTACGACGAGCCCTCGCCTCTAGTAAAGCGCTTGTCTGGGCTAACAACACGGATAACCACTGTATATTCGATGGCCGCCTTCGCCTCCTTTTTTGTATTTCTCCTCCAGGGGAGATACCGCACGATTCTTGACAGAGTATTGCGGATGCGCTTGGCGCCTCCCACCAGTCAAGTCAACCGTGAAGTCTCTTTCGAGTATTTGAATCGACAACTTGTCTGGCATGCATTTACTGAATTTCTTCTGTTTGTCTTGCCCCTGGTGGGAATTAATCGATGGCGGCGCTGGCTGAGCCGTACATGGAGGAAGACGAAGGAACTCATCCATGTCGAGTCCGAGGAACACGCAGGAGCCAAGAAGGGCGAATTTTCATTCTTGCCTGAACGCACCTGTGCCATATGCTACCAAGACCAGAACAGTGTAATGTCGGAGACGGAAGTCTTGGCAGCCGCTGCCTCAAGTGGCGTGGTGGGATCGGCGCAAACGGACATCACAAATCCATATGAGACGATTCCTTGCGGGTGTATCTACTGCTTCGTCTGCCTGGCGACGCGACTAGAGCGAGAAGAAGGCGAGGGCTGGACTTGCCTACGCTGTGGCGACCTCGTGAAGGAATGTAAGCCCTGGAGCGGCGATGTTCTAGAAAAACAGCCTAAGGCTTCCTCTCCCAGCACCAAGCATGTAGGGTTTGCCGACGACCAGGATGTTAGCCCCCGCTCAGACAAGGACGGCGAAATTAAGTTCCAAGATGCAGAGTCTGATGATCACGCACATGACAGTGCTCATGATACGGATTCCGAAATTTATGAAGAGGAAGCTGGAGTCAATGACGATTTCGAAGATTAATTATAGGCCCATATTCGGCCGAGCGACCCTTTATTGCTGCATTTCACGAATCATACAATTGAGTTCCCAGCATTGTCAAGAAATCTCTCTTCATTTCTTGTAGTCGGACAGTCATGTTCAAAGAGCTCAGTGGTGGTTATTCTTGCCCTTTGACCCGAAGTCACGAGAGGTTCACGATCTCTCGGCAAGTTAATGTAATATCTACTGTGCGAAGATCCGGAAAAATACTCGACCGATAGTTGGGATTCATCAGCTCTCTAGCACTGTATAAGAAATGTACCTGTCTACCTGCATTTCCAGGGCAGGCGCCGTCATGCTCTTAGCCATCGCTGGGTGTATGGAGCCCCTATGAAGCAAGGCTCCCAGATACAGGAGATAGGCTATTGACTTCGGGAGTGATTGGCTACTGAGGATGCCGATCTAATACAACCCAGCAAGACGATTGTTGGACGCAAAATGCATGCGATTCAGAGAAACACACCTGTTGCAACACTCGGCACCTTCCCCTCACAGCCATCCGCATAACACTTGCTGTAAACTGCAATATCAGGAGCCCTCCGATAGTTAGGGAATACCTCGGTCTCGGGGGTGGTCAATGTTAATTCATCGCTCGCCTATCCGTGTATCACCCCTTTGGTACATAATCTAGCGGCGCCATAGCCATAATAATATGTATATATCCTGACGATTTCATATCACACATCTACACTAAATCACGACACGAGAATATGTTCAATAGCGTGAAGGGAATTTACCCTGCTACGCCACTTTGGTCCAAACTACCTACACGAGCACCTTTCTCTTCATGTGTCATCCTATACGTTCCATGACAACAACGATCGTTACCCGGCGGACCACGTCAGCCACATACGTCTACAACCACCGGAACTACTTCAATGCTGACCACCTGATCGATCAGACGCAATAGCCGAAAGTGCCCAACCTATTACTCTTACATGGTTATCACATTGTCGAATTTATCGCTGTTTAGATTCACACACCACCTATGAGATACCAAACCAGATCCTTGCACTTTAATTCATATTACATTGCATTATACCACTTGCTCGCGTCTCGATGGATCGTGGAAGCTTAGACAGAAGTGAGGACCATACAAACACGGACCTGAACCATCTTGAGCACCATACTCGTACCACGTAGTTTACTCGGCACGGCAAAGACTTTCTTTCCCCCCTTCCGTTTGCTAGTTCCAGGCTTCATCTTATGCTTGCCAATGTTGCATTATATCATTATATCCACATCTTGCTACTGCTTCTAAATATACTAAGCTAACTTACCTAAGATTTTCTTATTGGATATGTGTAGCTTGTTAAGCGATACTTTGGGATTATCGCTCTTCAGCTAGCTCTACCACTTAACTTCTTATTTATTACCTATCTTCCAGCCAGAGCAGCACAAGTCTCCAACATTGTAGCCAGCATTCCATTTCAGGAATCATTTTTCATCGAGTACCCTGTCTACATTGTCGAGTAGGCATACGACCTGGTCACACGATGTTACATCACATATTCTCAGCTCGTAACGTCTACACTGTGGTGCCGACACTACAAACCGAAAGTACTCAAGTGACAAATAGAAAGCGGAAATGCCGCCAGCCTCGTCCTCACGGTCCCCTAGCCCATTCGAGAAATCTCTGCAGCAAAAATTGCTGCTATGAATACGAGGCACGAATTGCCTAGTCACGACCCCAAAAACCATAATACAATAGCGAATAAAAACCTCCGCGCCGATTCGGAAGTGATCAGACGTCGTTTCTCGGCCTACCACGGCAGCGACCCCTTATACATCATGCAGCTTCAACGACGATCCGCAACAAATCAGGAACTGAATATCCCTTAGTACCTTGTCACTAGATTGGCCCTCCAGATCAAGGACGGAAGCTTTCCGTAATTGCATCATAGCAGCAATAGCCTAGTTTCGGAGTTGACGCCGATCAGTACACCATCGAAGCCCAAACATCGGCCAACCCTTCCCAGGCCGAAGTAATGAATACGTCAGATTCGCAACGAATTTTTGCTGTGGCTCGTCAAAAGGGGTAAACGAGGTCATTACCGAGTCGATACTACCTCTCCGGATTCAATGGTCAACTAAAGTCTCTATTAGGCCGAGGCTGGACCACAGGGAGTCAACTTACTGCATTCAGGCACCCCTATTCCCTCGGGGGAAATAACTCATAGGGACCATGTCAAAAGACTGGCAAGAAAATGAAGTTATGGGAGATAAACTCCGCTGTCAGTTACCGAAGGCTACTTGGAAACATCTCATATCTTGAAAAACAGTAATGTTGATACGGCTTGAGCCTCAATCTCGCGTGGCCTCCCTAAATATAGTGGTCTCTGATCGACCCGTCCGTTGACAATCTTGTTGAGATTTTCTCCATTCTTAAGAGATAGAGTCTAGACTTCAAGTACTTACATCTAATATCTCAGAGGTCGTTCTACCTGAAGATTGGTCAACTTAAAATAATGCCCCTTCTAAACAAGGCCTTCCAGATTGGCTTCAAGTCTAATTCCTAAATGCTCAATACGTCATTGTCTACACAAGAACTCTAGAACAAAATATTCTTCTCTTTTGTGATCAACACTTAAGGACTATGATCATGTTATATTTGCTAAAGCCTGTTATTACGACTCTAAACGGGTAATCACAACAATGAGTCTGTATAAGAATGTCTCTTCACACACAAATTATATCCTTCTCAGGTGGCAAGGGAGACCCGGGTCCGATCGACAGAACCAACATTCGTCATATACTTTCTCTGTCACAGGGAATATAGAGACTACTCGCAGGGTACCCGTGGTGGCGTGACACTACACCTCCGGCCTCCCTAGTCTACCCGCCCCAGAATATGGCGAGGCAATGAAGATTGACGATGCCCAGCGTACTAACAAGAAAAGTCTAGCTCTAGAGAATCCAGACCGATTTTGGTTCGAGAGCAAGTCGACAGGCTCGGGTTTCATATCTAAGCTGATTTGATAATCTGGGCTGGTCTAGTCATCTGGAGAGTGTAAATTTCGGTACCTAGTAGGGCTGCTACTTCCCACCGTACCCGACCAGGCTAACTTGACTGCGAAAACTCCCCTCCTTTAACCTTCGTGCTACTAGAGCTCGTCACTCATCACCTGGTCACCAGCTTCCTCCTCTTGAGCACGGGGAATAGGCAACGGAGTCATTATTAACGAGTAAAGACCTCCAGACTGATAGAGGAAATTAATAACTTCTTTGGTGTATTCGCGGCGGTTAGGTCCTCAGCTGCATGTTTCTGACTTGCTTTTTTGTGAAGATGACGGTATTTGGTGTTAACTTCGTGGTATTCACAAGCTGTCTGATCAATAGAATATACGCAGTTGCCATAGGCACCTCCATGGAGTCTGCTAGAACGACACCCAAAGAACGGCCACATCTTTTACCAGGAGGACCCCTGCCTAACATACACAACGAATAACGAATAAACATTGATCGATAAGGATGGATTAACTGTTGTATACGCAAGTATTTGTGCTTATTGTTCTAAAGTAGGACGTGTATACGCATCGTAGTGTTTGTTTATTCAGCTCACAATCAAGCTTGCCTTGGCAATTCTAGCAATGGTGGATGTGGAAGTAGAGGCAACAGAGTACTTGCTGTTTGGCTCAGATTTGCGGGTTGGGCCAAGTCCGAATACTCAGAATGTGTTGAACCTAGTTCCGTACCATAAGTAGAATTGTTGCCGTTCTTCATATATGTCTCGAGTTGCGCCGGAACATTCGTAATACGACGCATTCAGTGCCCCGGTCAGGCAAGTCTGTGTAGCATATAGGCAACGCTACTATTGTGTGTGGTGGAACTAAGGTTGAAGGTCTTGAAGGAATTTTCGGTAGCCACTCATGAGGGCAGTTGAACCAGACTAGATGTTGGCGTTGGCTTGAGCATTGACATCAGCCTGAAAGTTGGCTCCAGCCTGTGTGTTGGCGTCAGCCATGGCGAATCTTGTGCTCTCGAGATGATACTGCACAGGTAGTGTTGTGGGTGTACGTCGACTGAGCCGCCAGCCAAGATCTCGGCAACGTCCCGTAGATACACCACGTGTACTACGTGACTCAAGGTCTTTTTACGTGGGTATCACAAGTTGCTTTGGGTGAGCAGGTGCACACGCATTCTTGGAACCGACACACACGATTTCGTCAAGAAGCCGCACGGAGGTCTCTGGAAGTTGGAATTTGATCTGAGGCAACGCAATAATGAGCTGGTCGATAAGTCTGATAATGGGTATGTGTTTTTGAGGACTCCAATCTGGGTGCCGGGCAAGTACTTCTGTGTGGCCGACTCCAAATGCGAGAGGGAAAATTCCAGGGAAGACTGGAGGAAAGGCCCTGGGGAAAGCTGAATTCGGGGAATACACAGAAATAACGGCTTTTCACCCGAGCGGACACCCGGGCAATAGCTCTAAGTGTTGGGTGGTGTGAGTTCTTGGCTCAGGATGGCTCAGAAAAAGGGTGTATTGTGGATGGCGAGCCGACGAAATCTCGCCTGGGGCCATTACAGGAATGAAGGCGACGGCCAATGTCACGAAGGCAACAGAGTACTTGTTGTTTGATTTGGACTTGCCGGTTAGGTCAAGCCTCTAGTATGTGTTGAACCGAGTTCCGGTCCATACGTGGAATCATTGCCGTTTCTGGGGTATGCCTCCAGCTGCGCCGGAACATCCATAAGTATTCCACTGTGGTGGAGGGTTGGTGCCAAATTATTATCGAAGCATTTTGAGAAATCATTATCCAACAAGATGTTTCGATATTCATGGGAGGGTTGGTGCCATATTATTGACGAAGTTTGAGGGATCTTGAGAATTCCAGGCAAGTCTAGTAGCGAAATCCATAGACGCAAGTAGCGAGCAACAGCTCAGCTTAATTGCCGTCTGTCAGGAACCCAGTATTTGTGAGAGGAAATAGATACCTGTTGTTGCACGAGTCTCTAGAAATACCGTTGGGGAGGCTACCTGACTATATACACAAGTCTCTTTGTCTACGTCTGTGTGGTTATGCCTTACGACAGTGTCAAATCTGACTGAGGCACATTGACAGAAACCCAAAGAAAAGCATGAATAATCCACATTTGAGAATTGCAGAAGTACATGCAGGTCTCGAAGCCCCACGAGACTAAAAGAATATTCTAGAAAGGGTACAGAGCCCTCTCTGATATGAGAAAGCAAAACACCTACTATCGGACGATTTGGCGGCACACAGAGCAGAATCCGCAGATAACACTACGATTCTTAATGCTACTTACACCCCAGTTATGGCATATATGTACTATTATTCCAGTACTGGGATCTTTGCAGATTGAGAGACAAATAGATAGATACCTAGGTAGCAAGTAGTTGGGTACACGATGTAGCGAGGATACAGACTCACTCCTGCTCACTTTCACGATTGATTTAGATCATGGTATCGGCACGCAAACTTCACTAAGAGACTGAAGCCGGTTATGCACCTACCTACCCAGATCAGTAGATCAGGGGGGAAAGGCAGATAGCTTTTGTTTACACACCAACCACAAAGCCGACAAAGGCAGGCGCCCAGTAACCCTCATCCTAAAAGCATCAAGAGGAGCAATCCAAGACAAAACAGTCGTTAGGAGTCCTACTCACAAGATCCTAACTCTGATCACTTATTTCAAAAGGCGGAATCACGTAAAACGTACGTTTTATTCCGTCACAAACCCAAACTACCACGCAATGTCCGTATTTTAAGTATGCCGTCACTCCCCACGACCAAATAACGCATCTTCGTCATACGCCGTGAAATGCTACAAAAAGACAGACTAATTTTCTTTTAGCTCTTCCCAAAGACAGTAGGCAACTAAAACCGGTGCCGTTGATTCAATCGCCAAGCATGGTATTTCCCTCAAACAGCCTCCAAACTTCGGAATCAAAAATCCACGCGGCCGTGCGTTCGTACCTCGTCATCATGATGCATCACCACGCTTTATGTAGTGTGTAGAGCAGATGATCTGTTCCCGAGATTCTGAAATCCGGCAAGTACATCCTTATCCACGTTGCCTAACCACTCCTGGAACGTCTGCTCGCCTACAATCTGCGCGAGACCTTGTAATCTCTCCTTGACAAATTCGTAAGAGATTATGGTTCTGACCGGGTCCGTAGCATACAGTTCGCGCTCTACAACGTCCTTAGGTGTATCCCACTCTGTAGGGGCCGGCTTTTCGGTGATATACAGTCCGTCGCAGCCAGGGCTATCGTCATCCCATATCTGGATTATGACACTAGTCCACATGGAAAGATAGTCTTGTAGCTTCTGTAGAACGAGGCCAACCATGGGTTGAGGAAGCTCAAGTAGGCGCGTGACGGCAAGAAGGTTTAGCTTAAGCCGATCCGGCTCTGCTATAATATCGAAGCTTGAGAACCACTCACTACTCAGCCAATCCCAAACGCCCTCGGTGGCCCCTAGGGCTCCTAGCATAGCCACAAACGTGGAAGGATCTATGACGGCGATGCGAGAGAGGATACAGAAGTAGCTTGCCAGGCTAAAGGTGGAAAGGTGGCTCTTTTTCTTCTTGGGTCCGGATGTCTGATGAGCTTCGTAGGCATTATGGACACCCTCGAGAAGACTTTTGAAAAATCCTACTTCCATTACGTCGCGCATCAACAATTGGAAGCCTGGTCTCCGCCGAGTTGATGAGATAGGCGCAGAGTTATGTCAATATACTTCGTAGTCATGTTCACCTGGTCAAGACCCTTCGCTTCCAAGGAAGCAGAAAGTGCCTTCAAAAACGGTTGACGATAAAGATCTCCAAGCAGTGTTTGAGGGGCCAAGGTTATATAAGAACCGATGATGGCGATACATGTGTTGGCGTGATCGTTTTGATCCCCAAGCTGTTTGATGGCAACACTTGCAAGATTGAGAAGTTCAGGAGATAAGGGAGATTGGCATTGCTGCAGAAGCTGGAGCCAAAGGTCCAACGCTTCATCGATAAGATAGACATAAGTCTCAGTATTCTCTTGTGTAGCTTCGGCGATCAATGGCAACACTAGATGATGATACCGTCGAGAGTCCGTTCTCATGGCGACGACGAGACTTAGCAAGATAGCCAAAACCGCTTGTTTCATCATAAAACCTAATTCGCCCGCTGAGCTCCAGATACTAGGTAGCGCATCCATTATAAGGTCGCTGTATTGAGTTATGCTGCTGTCCATACGTGAAATAAGACTCCGCAGTGTCTCGATAATGGCCAGTTTTGTCTCATCGACCTCTGCTGTCTGTATCAAGCTGATGAGTTCTCTTAGTACACTGGGCGCTTGGGGTGCGAAGGCGGCTTCGTCGAAGCCAAACTCATCTACCACAACTTTGAATTGTCTTGCAGCTGTAATCCGGACAACGATATCATTATTGGGGTCATTAGAATTGAGAAAATGTCTGAAGATCTCGTAAACCAACGGACGTGTCTCATCCGAGATCTGCACGGGCACCCACTGACTCAGGAGGATGGCAATACGCCGCCGGAGGATCTGGCACATAGGGATCGCTTGCACTGCATCAGTTGCAATTACTGATTTCAATACAGCACCAAAGTTAAAGTTGCTCTCTACCAAAGCGGCTGACAGGCCCATTGCCGTATAAACAGCCTCCTTGGCAGTAATACTGGCTTGTGGATCCTGAGCTGTTGCAAAGTAGGCCAGCAACGGCTTTAATAGAAGATCCTTGTAGTGCGTGAGAAGGTCTAAGAATAGCTTCTCGGCACATGGTCGGACCTCCCACTCATAGGCGTTACCCTGGCTCTCTTCACGTTGCTCCCATTCCTCAGGCTCCTCTTCCCAGGCTTCCATATCCGATTTTCTAAAAATTAAAAGACGAGTGATGATAGTATGCGCCATCTGGTTGATGAAACCATCTGGGAAGAGCTGCGACTTGATGTCTGCGATTGCTTGCTGTTGTTCTTCGGCGTCTCCCTTCGAACGATACGTGATCGACTGAATCGGGCGGTGGGTCATCCGGACACAAGCTCTCATGAGAAGTAGGCCTTTCAAGGCAAGCCTTTCAAGGAGGGGGCCCTCGGCCCTGGACTTAGTCCCGCTTGACGAACCATTCTGGCGGATGCCTTCTGATTGGTCGAATACTAGTGAAAATTCAGCAACAAGGTTCCAATAGGCACGAGCAAGCTCGACAGAGCCAGGGAGAGCAGCGAAGCTAGCTGGATGGGAAGATGCCATATCGATATGGAGTTTTGTGAATTGGAGGAGGTGCTTTCCTAGAGCTGGTACTTGTCATCGACCATGTTGAGCAATTGCCCGAGCTGTGTTTGGGAAAACGCCCAAATCTGGCGAACAACTTCCTCCCTGTGGGGGAATGCATATCCGAAAACGAGAAGGCGGCGGAGGGTTCTAAATGCCAGTAGACTATTCCCCATGGCCTTCGCAGCACTTTGCTCATCGCCTTGGCCACCAGTCAGAAAATTTAGCCATAGCCTCGTCTTCGTATCGTATATCTCTCCTAGAACCTGTACAAGCTCGGGGGCCGCAGCTTGCAGGGCCTTCTGGGACCTCAACAAGCGCGCAGTTCCTAATTCCTTCACGATCCGTAGCAGGATCAGCAGGGCGCCTCCAAGATGCTGATCGTCATCTCGCAGAGCCCGAAGCTGAGCAACAAGATTCTCTAACGCATCCGGCCACTCATTAGGAAAGTCAATGCGCACAATCTTTGCGACGACGAGGGCGTTGTATGAGGCAAGTTGCGGATCACGTTCTTCGATGGAGCCGCGGAACAGATTCGAGCGGATCAGCTGCTTCTCGGCGGGCTGAATAGCGTTCTTTATGGTATGGGCACGCCAGCAGCTGTCGATACCATTCTTCAGCTGGATGATGGCGAGCAAGCGGATCTCTCGAGGTAGGTCATTGTCGAGAAAAACTGACTATATCAAAATCGGTTAGTTGGCTTCGAAAACATAGTTGACAGGTCAGATTGAACAAGCTCTCTGATTAGAACAGAGCAGGAGAGGTTATCTAAAACATGATCACACCAGGTCTCTGGGTGTAACATGAAATGAAGCCCAAGCGCACCTGTAGAGTAGGGTAGTAATCTGCGTGGCCCTGCCAGGAATTTAATTGCTGGTCGGCGCGCTTGTCGTTTGTGGTGGTCCTGCGAGCTCGAAGCCGACTGTAGAGCACGGCACAGCTCGATACGGCTCAGAGGGTTTGCCGCGCCGGGCACCTCGATGCTAAAGTTCATGTTGTGGTGCTATGGGCAAGTAGGGGCTATATTGGTGATGTTATGAGGAGCTGGTGTTTGGTGTGGAAGACGAGGACTCTCATGGTTGCGTTCGAGTCACAGTTGCAGTCGCAATCGCCGTCGCGGTCACGGTTTGGTTTAGGTTGGGAAGATTTATGACATACCGGCAGCGGGGAATTGGGCTATTTGCATGTGTAGGCGGGGTGCTGCCTTAGGTACATACTTGGTACGTACCTCAGGTGCATATATAGAAGTAGGTGGTAGGTGTAAGTAGGTTAGGTACCTACCTCACGTAAGTAGTGACGTAAACTTAAACAGCAACAACACCGCTAATAACTGAATTTTTAATACAATTCAGAATACTAAACATTGTGTTGTGACTGTGATTATAGAATGCTTAACGGCGTGGCTACAACAGGTTACAAGGGAGCAATGTTGTGACCGTGCGACAGCTACATTGTAATGGCTTATAGGTATCTAGATCAAAGAGCGACGTCTTGTTAACGAATGTACATGTGCCCCGAAAATTATTATAGTAAGTTTAGAAAATTACAATTTACAAGTCAACAAGATATTCACGCTTATTTCACCACCACAACAACTCCAACACAAACAAATTCAATAGGATCATAAGCATAAATGTCTTCTAGACAGAAACAGGCAAAAGGACAAAATGCAACAACGTAGTGAGGCAAACATGTGTCTATTAGCTATTATAGATGGCTGAGGCCGGCCTGGTCACACCTTACGTGGCATGGCAGATGCACGACACACAGCGAGCATGGGAGAATTTCCTGACATCAAGGTGTACACCCAAGTCTGGATATCTTTCCGGATTTAGGTCAGCTTTACTGCATATTTTTATGGAATTTTGTGGCCCGACGGATTGAGGACCGGTCATCGACGAAAGAAGATTGCTTTCAGGGTATACTGGGTATCAGTAGAAGTAGGAAATGTTGAGTCGAAACGGAAGGCCTGTCTTGGTGCCTCGTCTGACCAAGCATGCAAAATCAAAAGCGAGTAAAACAAGTCATATGCCTCTCTTATCATAGCCCAGTCCATGCTTTGCCGGTGGTATTCGCTCGAAAGATGGATTGTCGAACCGTTGTAACGAGATGGGGTATCAGCTCAGAACCAATCTTGGTAGGGTATCTTGAAATGCAGATTCCGTCCCCGACAATCCTAACGAGATGGTGTATCTCTGTAATGAAAATCATGAGGTGCCATGACGACGAGTCCATGGTCACACGTATCGCATGCGCCCGCAGCGTCTCGCACCCTATGCGGCGGCGATAACAGGGGCAGTAACAGCGGCAGGCTTCTCCGCAGGGGCCTCCTCTACAGCAGGGGCGGCAGCGGGCTCCTCAACCTTGGTCTCCTCGGTCTTCGCATCGGCAGCCACCTCGGCTGTGGGTTCGGCGGCAGCAGCCTCGGAGCTCTCAGCAACCTTGTCCTCGGCAGGTGTCTCCTCTGTAGATTTCTCAGCCGGCTTCTCGGCGGGCTTGCTCTTCTTGACAGTTTGACGCAGCTTGGAGAAGAAAGGCGTAGATGACTTCTTCTCACCCTCCTCATCCGAGGTAGCCTTTTCCTTCTTGCCGAAGGCAAATGGCAGGGAAGATTTCCGCTTGTCACTCTTAACCTCCTTCTTGGTCTCACCGTTAGTTGCAGGAGTGATCTCGGTGGTCTCAGTTGGACAGTGGCGGGGGAAGCTACTTCAGCAGAAAGAGGCTCTGTTGTTTCAACAGCGGGGATGACTGGGGCTGTCTCAGCAACAGGCGCTTCAGCGATGGGAGCTTCTTCCTTCGCAGGAGTAGTGGGAGCAGACTCGCTCTCAGCCTTCTTCTTGCCAAACGAGAGACTGCCGAACAGGCTGGCGCGCTTGGTAGGGGCAGGCTTAGGAGCCTCCTTAGTCTCCTTGATCTCCTCGGCAGGGGCGGCCTCAGTGGCAGCCTCAGCGGGAGTGGCCTCAGCCTCGGTAGCCTGAATGATCTGCTCAATCGGGGTAGGCTCGGTAGCGGCAGCGGCCTGAGTCTCTGCAGGCTTGTCCTCAGCCGGAGTCTCCTTCTTCACCTCGTCCTTCTTGCCTAGGAGAGATCCGAAGATAGATTGTCGCTTGCGGCTAGCCGAGCGGCGCTTGGGTTCTTCTTTCTTCTCCTCCTTAGCCTCTTCCTTCTTCTCTTCCTCCTTGGTCTCCTTAGGCTCCTCAGCAGCAGCCTCTGTGACGGTCTCCTCCTTAGGGGTCTCTGCGGCGGCGGCGGCGGCAGGCTTCTCCTCCTTCTTGGCAGCGGGAGCGGGCTTCAAGGACTCAAGAGTCTGCTTGTAGGCCTCGGATTCCGTGACAGTTGTAGCTAGTTCCTTGGCCTCGGCAATCTTCAGCTTAATCTGCTCTACCCAGTTGTCACGGTCAGCGACAGTGGGAGCCTTGAATGTGTGCTTGTGACCCTTGGCTGTGAAGTGGAACTTGTTAGAGCCGTCGAGGGCAGGCTCAGAGGCTTCAGACTATAATATCCGTCAATTCATATTCTGCTAAACGTGTTGTTTTGACGTACCAGTTGAATGACGCCAACAGGGGTGCTCTTGTCAGATTCCTTGGCGTAAAATAGGAGACCCTTTCCGGTCTCGGGGCGGAGACGACGGGGGCTACGTCGCTTGTCTTCTCATTCTTAAGGTATGTAGTAAGCTTGTCCTTCTCGAGAGCGTCCGTTCCAAACCAGAAATGGTTCTTGGCATAAAGCAAGTTCCTGTAATTAACTAGTCAACATCGCGCAATATCCATGAATACACGTCAAGACCTACTTCGGGAAGTTAGCGGGCACCCTTGTGTTCAAGAGTACCAGCCTCGACAGGCTTGACCTCTTCCTTTGTCTCCTCAACAGGTGCAGCGGGCGTCTCCTCCGTCTTTGTCTCAGCAGGGACCTCGGCGGCAGGGGTCTCCTCAACGGGCTTCGTCTCGGCGACGGGCTCCACGACAGGTTCCACGACGGCAGGCGTTGTCTCAGGGACGGCGATAGGCTTCTGTTCCTCGGCCATTTTGTTGATGATGGGGTATCGAAAAGAGAAAAGTATCCGGTATCACAAGTGGGTATCTCAAAAAAAGAGGAAAAATTAAAGCAATTAGCAGTACTCTACCAAAGCTCAAAGTATTAGACTTTGTTTGACGAATCTAGCGTCGTTTGGCAGGTGACGGTGATTAATAGGGTCGACGATATAGTGACAAGACGAAAGGAGGTCTCGCTGTGTCTGTGTGGACGGAAGTGGGAGGAGGGAGGAGGAGAAGAGAGGGTTGCAGCTCCTACCGGGTCGTATTTATTTGTCTCGTGATTAAGAGCAGGGAGCCAGGCCGGACCAGAGGACAAGGGAGACTGGCCACCGTGAAAACCACACCACGGCAAGGCACTCACACTGGCAGTCCGCACCGAGCTTCAGGCGATGATGGAGGTGTGAACCACTGTCCCAGTGCCAGCCAGTGCCGTTGAAGCGCGCCAAGCAGATAGCAAATAGGTACATGCCTCAGTACAGTACCTACGGTAGGTACTTACGCTACCAAGGTGGGGAGCTCATACGAGCGCGCGCGCGGGAAGTTTAGCTAGTGCTGCAGGGATCCCAGCAGCAGTCTGGGCGGGGCGTTGGCGGGTCTCCCTGCCCTGATTGCCCTGGCCTGTCCCCCGACCCCTGCAATCAAAATTCAATCAAGCCTAACCCCACCAGAGCAATACCTCCACTACCTATCGCAGCCCAAGTGTATTTCCCGATGTGGAAGTTTCGCTTAAACACCACAAGAGAAAGGGGCGGCAAACCTCATTTCATGCATTTCTTTCTCCTCCGCTTCCCCCTTTTCCACTTTGTCTGCAGTGACTTACGTCGGCTCAGTGTCAGGAGGTCTATGCAGTCTAGCCCTGTTCCAAAAGCTCGACTACCGAAATCTCCACATCCTTTAACCTAAGTCCGACGCTTTGAAAGACTGTCCATTTCCTTCTCATTCTGTGTGCCTTTGTATACGCTTCCTGGGTAGCATTGAGGTCGATCACGGAACACTAGCCCCAGTCTCCTTTGCTTCCCATCCGAGCCATACATACACCGACTCATTTGCAAATTGCACTGATAAGCGATGTTCCTTATTATGAGGGGGTACCTGCGACAGCTTTCCTCAAAGATTCTTCGTTTTCAACCAAGCTCAGCACAAAGGGTAACCTCGACTCTTGCACTAGGGGGCCGTGGTGTGCACATGACAACAGCTTTATTCCTTGTACGGCGATGGGCAGCACTATTTAATCACCACCTGACTAAAACGCCATGTTCAAGTGAATATTAGGTGTCATGAATCGACCACGCTGCTAGCCTCAAGCGGTTGTAGTCCGGATATCTCACCAAGTAGACCCCAATTCTCCTCTATCATACCCCCCGCGGCATACTTATACTATGCAATGCAGTATCTTGATATTTTATATTTTTCGTGTAAACAAAAGTTGTGCGCCACGCGACCTAACCACCCCCTCCCCCTTTTTTTCTCTCCCGTTGTGCATGATGATATATGGTGTAGATGAATATGACCATTTTATGTGCTTCTTGGACACGCAATGCTGTTCCCAGGTCGTCCCATTTCCCATCGTTTGACCACCTGCATAGCGCACCCCAACCCTTGCAACGACCTATTACTAGGTTTTCAATAAACCTACGACGAAATTACGGTATGTTTAGCGTCCACCATGCCCAGATTTTACCGTGCCAAGGGGCGCGTAGTTGTCCTATCGCGCCACCGGAGATATTTTCGCCGCACATTTTCTGCCGTGTGAAGCGCTTCTTGCTTCTTGTTCTTGTAGGTAGACACCTATCTTCCCAGAACCGCACGGCAGATGTCCGAAACGTTTATGGTCGGATATACAAGCGGCGTACTACGAGACTCGGTAGGTAATAAATAATGTTGGTGATGGGAGAATAAGCTGGGTGGGACGATTACCGGCTCATATTAAATGTTTATGAAATGTTTCGCCTCTTCCCGAACCGTATCAAGCACCAGCCTCTAAGAGAACACAAAAGTAAGGGACCTACCACAGCATACTGTATGTACACTACTGCAGGGTCGCCGGCATGGCTCTTGGCAGGACTAAGCGTTGATGTTCCAGTTCGAATGGTCCAACAGGAACAAGCCTACCAGCTTGACATGGTCGATGTCATATAGTAGCTACCTAGTCTACCTAGTGTAGTGTTCGCTGACTGAGTCGCGGACAGCGAATGGGACACTGAGGCGCATAATCGCCTATATGCTGTCGGCAGTTTCAGGGGAGTATCATAGTTATTCGCGATAGTGGGTGTTATTGGCCGAGCAGACGAGTGTACGTAATGCGAGAGTATGCCCTCGGTATCCTGACGACCTGGGCGCTACCGCCAACAAGTACGTGGTATATAATTACTTACTACCCAGCTAGGCAGCGTTGCAGTACTGTATCCTCATCTCAGCTGAATTCTCAGTTGTGAGATGCACAATGTGCTCATACCGACTTGGTGTATTTGCGAATATGCATATTCTTGTTGCGACTTGGGGTCATCAGACTGGGGGTCGCGGTGCTAAGTCTATTGTAGCCTAGTGTATACGTCCGTCGGCATGAATGAGCGAAGCAAGGGCACCGGCTCTATAGCACACTAAGGTGGGCTAGCTTATTATTATCATTGGGCAACAATTCGGGTAAAATGTGGAAATTCCCAGCTACTGTACTTACTTAGGTACCCTGCAGAAAAAAGTACCGAAGCTTGACGACGGGCTTCGTATTGGCCGTTGGGGCCCACTGCAGCATACTATATGTATGAAAACCAAGTTGGGCAGTATTCCAAGGTTGAGGAGGTCCGGCCCTGACTTGCAGTTCTTTTAGTTGCATGACTGAAGAGGAGAAGGAGGTAAAAAAAAAAAAAACATTCTGAAATTTGACGCTAGCCAGATCTGCCTAAAATTAAAATGAGGGTTGCATACCAGGTGGATCCCTCCCATCCATCACCCACCCGGCTACTCAACCGTCGATCACCAGCACGAAATTAGGGGACCCTAAAAAATTGCCAGATTGCTACACTACAACATCAAACTTTGACACTATTTCCCTGCGAAATCGCAGGTGAGATAAAGATGTACACTAGTAGGGCGTATGATCTACTACACCAGTATATTAGGTGGCCACAGCCGCGTCTCACCGTTCGCTTTTTCGAGTCGCCCATCGATCTCGAATTTGGTCAACCATCGTATACTCCCTGTCCCAGTCGAACCAAGAACCAAGTGACATAGTGCAGATGCGAAGTCCTCTGAGTGGTGGGCCTATAGAGCTTGCACAACCGGTTCTTGGGCTAAATGGCTGGCGTCGTTCAGCCCTGAAGGCCCACTTTCATGATGGATGATAGGAATGATGGCTAAAGCCTTTGAGCACAAGCTTCCGGTTTACCCAACATCGATTTTCTGCAGTACTGTATGTTGGGATGGAGACCCAGCAAAACCCTTGGCGCATCTGAGTGCAGTGGTACTCGATGCTATGTAAGTATGTATGGCATTGCGGGAAGCTTACCTTTGAACAGGGTACCCAGGTCTCTCAAGAAGTTCGAACACTAAATACATGTCATGCAAACAAACTTGGAACTCATTTCTCAACTCGACCGCGGCGTCTTCCCCTCGTCCCCCATCATTCGATTCCCGTTTCAGCCATTACACAAACACAGCCAAGATATGCCGTGCAATGTACAGTTGAAATTGCTGGGTCTAGATGACTATCCAATGATGGTATATTGCGAGCAATCACCAAATCGTTGCTTGTCACATCCTTGCTCCTCTTCTCCGCCGCTAACGAAGATGGAGCATCCGATAGGCGGCGACCCATTGCCAAAATAATAGTGTACCATAATCCACTTAGGTACTGCTGGCGTCACGGCAACTGGACGGAGTCTGCTAGTACACTACTGTATGTGTCATGTCAATCAGCATACCAGTACCTAACAAATACGCAAATACGCACTCTGGCAGCCCTTTGTCAAGCCGCTGGCCGCTCCAGATCCGCGGCATGCTACTATTTACTCTCTACGCAGGCGTTGATACCCTATATCAGCTGAAGACAAATCAAGACTACCTCGTACTAGGTATTGCGATGCTTTACACTATGTTGTGCCTTATCACCCGCAGTCTTGGCCCAGATCCTATCATGCATTAGCAACTTACATCAACCATACAATAGTCGAATAGCAGCAGGTTCCAATTGGATTATCAAATTATAGGACGCTAAGCACTAGAAGTCAACGATCCAGCGGTACTCTGTACCTAGGTACATAGGTTGGTGCAGATTTGGCTTGATCAGAGATGTGACTGGCTGGTCACCTCCCGCTTTGTCACTTCGCCTCATCTACCATTCCTTATCCTTCGGGAGAATGATAGACGTAAGTACGCTGGGAGATATCCGTGGCGCCCAATGAAGCTTCATTCCAAAACTGGGGTAATTTGGTACAACAACTTATGGAACTTGACTGCATGTCTTAAATTCGTGTTACGTCCAGATTAGTAAGACATTGATGTTACTATCCCCTCTAGTGTACGCAAAAGCCTCTTTATGTAGAGCGAGACCGCGCACCATCGAACTTTTAAGACTTGCCTTCAGTACTAGCACGACATTATTTGTCGCCCCGATTCACAACTATAGCAGCCGTTAGCCACGTTTATTACAAAGGACCCACGGATAGACTACCTAGACTCCGAGAGCTAGCTTTGGCAAGCATTTGATCTGTACGCTACTACATACATACATGAGTCACGCAGCTCATTGTCGTCGATATCAAAACTCGGCTCAACTCGATAGCTCGGGGCGCGTGCAGACCATTGGCCGAGATTCGCGATAGCGTAATACGTTAGCCTGCGTCACAAGATCTGCGCAGCATCATAGTCTGACATTTCACGTGCATCACATGCGTCGTGGTAAACACTCCAAAAACCGTTATCGGTACTTGGCGAACGTAGAGTGTGTGTTGTGTGTGGCCTAGCCCACCTTCTACGAATTCGGCTGGCTCAAAGTTGACTCGCGGGCCAATACACCTTGGATCGTCGTCACTGTTCCATTCTACTGAGCGTCTCATCGCTAGCCCATCGTTGCCGGGGCCACTTAGATGGTCTCTTTTTCCATCGGACTTGTCGATATTCAAGGATTTGGAAATTCCAGACACCCCTCTCTACCTATCACTAATCTGTTTTTGGCATTTTAGAGCTCCCGTTCCACATCGACTAGACACATCCTCCAACATCCTCCATCACCAGTTATAGACCTCAAGTACCGATGCCAATGGTCAAATATATTGATAGTTGCAGGATGGATTCTGACGCGTGTGACAAGACGACGGCAACACCCTCTTTTTTGGCATGATCATCCACTCAGTCTTTGACGGCCCAGTCAGCGAGTGGTTGGCCGTCTAATAATATGAGTATCTAATCTACATCATGAGCACGCGACCAGATCCCGCTATCTTGCAGAACGCCACTGTCTTCTGCCCAACCAATCTCAGCATCGAGCGCATTGTGTTGTAGTGCGGTTTCGCTTCGCTTTTAGAGACCTTTTCACGACGGAAACGAATACATTAAGCTTGCAACATACGGTATGATCCCTTCGCAGTTAGACAGCCCGAAGCCCCGCGCCCTGCAGATCCCTGTTCTGAGCTTGGGAGCCCTGCCAACTGCTCCTCACCGGACGGACGACTGACCATCAAAGCCTTTTTGTTTGCCGCAAATGTGCGTGCCCTTTTGCATAATCAGCATTACATACAGTATAACACATGGTTCACCTAACCGAGTCAATACATGGTACCCGAGCATACAACACGCTCTTTCGTAGATAGGGAATTGCGACACTGAAATCTATCGATCCGCGCTCATCTCGATGAATTCCCATTTGAGAGTGGCGTCATAGGTCATGCGGTTCAGTGATCATTCCTCGGGATTCCAGAAACAACCTAAGAGAAGCAGGGCACTACCACATCCACATCTATACCGTATCATCGTGATGGGGGATTGGGGATGGGGGGGGTAACTCTGAAAGATCGACGACCGACGCAAAAGGCGGTAAGTTGCATGTCAAGTAAGAAGCATGCATAGTATCATGCCTTATTGGCCGGGATTTGCGTAGTTTCTGCTATGGTATGCTATGTTTATGCTCACCACCCTTCTTTTCGTTGCATCGGACGGCTCCGCGGCTACATGACTCTCGTCCTAGGCAAATGCTGTCCACCCGTTGCCGTTAGTTGAAGCGCTGCCCATACACACTAGGTAAGATTACCCACCAACATCGCTACGCTATCTACGGTACGTGACAAGAATACCACTCCTCCTGTTTCCACAACTGGCCCGATACGGGCTGCCTTCCCTTGAGACCTGTTCAGTTGGTGAGACATGCATCTACATCTAGTCACTGCACAAAACGGGAGTTCGCAGATGCTCCAGCATCGTCCTCTAGCCCTAGCATGGGAGGGAGATTGAGAATTGAGTTACGTAATCAATAGCTCCAGTTTTGACCTCCTCTTGCCTAATTCATCCTCAAATTCTCGGTGTGTGAGTATTAGATCCCTGTCGGGCTCGGGCTTGTATAGATAACTAGACCTTGACAGGATGTACCATATTCCGTAACTTTTAACAGAAACGATAGATCGTGCTCGGAGATACAGACCTTCTCCGACGCAACCACGATATAACTAGTTAAGCTCATTTAGTAGCCATATCCCGAAGATATAAAATCTCTTAGTAGCAATTATGATCTACATGACTGGTCTTTGCACCAATAGACTACATCGTCTCTTGTTTTTGATCGCATCTGAAATTTCTACCTATCTATTCTGATCTACTACAGCCTTCCCTAACATTAATCATTGTGCATAGCTCATATAGCTTTAAGGTCGTTGGAGTATCATAGAAAAGGAAGGCTATCTCTTTGTTCATTACCTAATAGTCTATCTGCGGTTTCCTGTCAATTAGTATGGTCGAGCTAACTACGCAAAACATAATACAAATTATGCGACGTGTTCGCGAGGTTAGATCAATGCGATATGTAATTTATCTATTACCGAATCCAACTTGACTTCATCTGCTTTTTCCCAAAGTACGTCACTCTCCTTCGACCGCGACTTCTCGGTTCGAAATACACTAGAAAGCTGTCGAGTTATTCCTCTGCAGAGTCTTGACAGCTTCCAATCGTCTCCCCGTTCCTCACCACAGCAGCGAGTATGTCTCGTCGTCTATCCAGAGAGATAATTTCACAATGATTTTATGAGGCATCTACAAAGCATAGTGATTACTATGCGGCAAACTGATTACTCTCTTCCCCCCATGAGCAACTCTGCCGAGATAATCAGCATCCTCTCCTTAAGCACTCGCCAGCAATTTCGACAGGCACTGAATACTGATATACAATTAATAAAAAATCGTCTTGTCCATTGCACGCCTGTCTCACTAAACCATCGAGCAAATCTACCTAACCAATTTAGTACCTGCACCTCCCGAGTGTTGGCACATCGAAGAAGACTACAGGAAGACAAGAAGTTAGATAGCTGTCTCTTATCCCCTCGATGGCCGGAACGGAGCTTGCTTTTGATCATAGCTTATTATGATATCGCTTAGGTAATGGCTTAGGCGTGTGTTTCATCAGCCGAATCTGATCCTTCAGTCTACTTCAAAGTTGTGCTACCCTCTTCCGGTAAGAATATCCATAGTAGCTGCCGAAGAAGACGACACCATTTTCAGCTGCGGGAATAGAATTTCATGCTCTCCTAACGTCATAGTATCCTAAGCATACGACTCACAGTCTTATTTACTGCTCTGCAGGCATCAGCTACGACTTAGCTTGATACCACAAACCGCAATCCGTCCCATCAAGGGTCCGAACCAATTTCCATGCCTCAAAGCTAACATGCTGGCTAGAAAGTAATGTTGCGAGAGAGGGTTCGTAGCGTCATCGAGCTTCTACAATAAGGGGTCAAGTTGCACTTAGGTAAGAGCGTTTTTGTCGACAAAGGGTCCACGTTAAGACTCGCACCAATGATTGGGGATTCGAGGTATTCACCATCTCGAGCAGCATCCACTTTGACAAATAACAAACACATTATACAGATCATTGATATCCCCACGATACCATTCACTCAAGGTGAGGCTAGTGCGGCTCTTGTCATTGCTTTCTTCCCTCTCATCATTGTCATTCACTCTCTTTTCCCCCGCTGCGGATTTGTTGACACTTCAGAGCTGCAAGACCTTCGACTATATCTTCTTACTCCCCCCCACAACTACCTCAATATAATCATGCTATCTCATCTCGTCGATTCCTTTCAGAAGTTTGCAATCATCACTTTCTTCGGAAACTTCGAGTAGATTCTCTCGATATCCTACATTCGCTGGAAGTCGCTGGAACTCCAAGCTCTGAATCATTCATGCCATTGACGTTGCATGGTAAGTCTACTCAATTCCTTACTCGTGCCCCTTACCCAGACCAATTCATACACCAAAATTATCACGATACCTCAGACTTCTACTTCCGTTTCATAGTCCTACCCTAGCATGATTTATCTCCCAATATGGAAATATTCCATCCCGGTCACAAACATACATCTACCTTCCAGCTGTTACTCTGCTACGCCCCTTGCTACGACTATGACTGAGCTTGAAGTTTCAGTTTGCTCTTACAAGCATGTGCCTGTCGAGCTCGGTAAGGGGTTACGTAATCTTCGTCTCTACTCTATCCCGTACAAACTTTTACACTTCCAATCTGCATGTGTTCCCTAGCCAACAGCTTATCGGTTCGAATGCGTCGGCTGAATGCTATTGTCTAACTTAACTTTGAGCTTGTGAGCAGAACCATAACACCGAACTACATATATTTCCTCACTCGTCGCGTTTTGTCCTAGATTCCTAACTTCCCCTTCCACACCGACATCTTCAATACCCAACTCAAGCCATTGGCCTCACCTCATCAATATTAATCGACAATCACTATTCATATCGTCTGTGTTTACTGCACATATACCATCTATTCCTTCTTTCTTTCATACCTCGATCATTACTGCGCCTTCTATCTCATACCTTATAACTGACCTCAAATTCAACCGTACAGACTAGCTATCATATTCCTTAGACCCTCGCACGACAATATCTAACTTATAATCGCCTTCTTGTCAAGTTCATAAAAATGTCTAAGGGTAAATCAGGCAGGCGGAAACGGATGAACAAACAGATCAACAATGTTTGCGCCGGCTTAGCGCGTCAGGGCGCTTGTAATACGTCGCAATCCCAGTCATCGACTGCTCCCGCTGCGGGGGTCGAGTGCCCCCTATTCCCCGAGACCTTACAACCGCCTCCGGGGTTCGGAAAATTGTCGGTTGTATACAACAAGGCACGATGGAAGACTCCGGAAGATGGAGTTCATCGTTTTGTTCAAGCCCGTTCAGGGGCTGCGGCCGGAAAAGCTGATTATGGCATTGACCGTAGCAAAGCCTACGAGAATAAGAAAAGCGAAAACGCACCCCTTCTTCACCCAGAGTATAAAGGACACTATAACTATGAAGGTCGCAAATTTGACAACCTCACCATTCAGGAGAAGAACCAATTAGAGATGGCGATCCACTACCCGAATATAAAGAACGGGACTATGAGGGTAAATGACCTCGCCAAATCCTTAAGCTTCATTATGTTCGTCTACTGACCATACTTGTAGGCCCCCTTATATTTCCGGAGTCGGCCCCTCGCTCAGCCCGAAGCAATTCAGCCCAAGCTTGTGAACCATATTTTCGGAACTCGAGAAATTTTCGAGAAGATTTTCGTTCACTTATACCACGGTATGAGGACTTAGCTAGCTTGTGTGGAACATCCCAGCTCATTGCACGCATGGTCCAGTCTTCATGGGTAAGGAATCAAAGTTGAGTTTTGTTCCTAGTATCATACTAACACATCCGCAGTTGCACATAGACACTACCAGCCTCCGGTTTTTCGGCTGGGATAAATATTGTTTGCAGGAGGTGCGGGAGTTGGAAGCGCAGGAAGAGAAACGTCGGGCGACGAACGGGAACCTCAAGAAGGTTCAGCCGCGGCCTTTTTCTCCGGCCATTATCATGTCGCCAATTCGTCCTGAAAACCAAGGGCCTATGCGGGAGATGGTTAGGAACAAAGCAGGCTACCCGATTAATTCCATCGTGCCGGCAGACGAGCCAACTAGCTTTGAGTTGAGCATGACCGCCCATTACAAGCTGCGTAAGTCCTACCACTTCTAACCAAGCATAACGAAGTGACTGCTAACGTATCTTAAGTACATTTCTCGTACCTCAATGGGGATGCCATCAAGCATTTGGTGCTTCATGGTATGCCATGGGTGAATGTTGCAACGTTGAAATGTATCGTTCCCTGTATGCCGAAACTAGAAGCTCTCGGTGTCCACCAGTGCTTCTTAATGACATTTTGCGATACCCAGCCATTTCTACACGCCATTAACGTCATCAACAAAGAGCGCACGGAGCTCAAGCCACCCCAGCCGCACATCGCGGCCGACTACAGCCCATTTTACTACAGGGGACCTCATTACAATGCCGATGGAAGCGGTCACGTGGGTGAGTACGGCATTGTTCCGGAGGAAATAGACTGGCTAGACAGCCAAAGGGCTGTCACTGCTCAACTGGTGGGGATATGGGATTCCTGCGAGAAAGGCAACCAAGACTTTTTCACCCCTGGCACAGGTTTCCGCGCATTCCTGGACCGAGTTCCTCTCCGGGGACTGCCGAAGATTTTGAGGGCTATTGCCGCGCTCCACGACTTTTATAACAAAAAGCATCATTCGGGGGTAGGCGTCCCTCACTGGTGCAAGAGTCATACCCACTACTCTGATGGCCCCGACAAGGCCCCTATCATTTCTCAAGATCTGAAGCACGCGATGGAGGTCACAGTATGGCATGATCTGATCATTGCTTGCAACGGCGAGTCCGTGGTCCAAGAGCGACTACATGATTGGCTCGTTCTCCGTGGCGAGGTGAAGCTCCACCGCTGCCGAGACTGTGAAATGTCCCTGCCTTCATACTTCTACTTGGCTACAATGCTACAGCGGCGAGAAGAAGATATGGTCTGCCACGGCTGCCAACTGGAAATACAACTTGCGACGAAGAACGAGTGGCGAATCTATAACCATCGGAGGGAGCTGGCCGAAAGTATATTCAGAACCAAAACCAACAAAGAGCTGTCCCTCTCCAAGGTTATACGGAGAATCGGTAAACCTGCTAGGGAAGCGGTCGAGGCCGGGCCGAAAAATGAGGCAATATCTGCGCGAGATGCTATTCCAGCCCTTCCCGGTGCTGTAGACATGAGGCTACTTGAGGGTGCGTGCGAGCTATGGGAATGGCTTATCATCGGAATCCCCAATCAAATCAGAGATGTTCGTGATAAAATCCAGACCATTGAGGAGACCTATGATTATCTATCATTTGACGATCGCCTCGAGAAGTCAGCGGAGAAGAACAAGCTCCTAGACAAAGAGCTGTGGCTGGAGTTCCAACAGGGTCTCACGCAACGCGGGACGAATAATGGAAGGCTGATGAAGAGTTGCGTTAGCTGGGAGCACCTAGTTCGAGAGCGCCGAGCCGAAATGGCCATCGAGAACGGAAAGTTCGTCAACAATGGCCCGAGGTTCATGCTTAATATCCGGGCTGAAGCCACCTCGATGTTGGGCTCCTCCGGCGGCCTGGACGAGTATTGGAATGACGAATCAGATGAAGAGCCCGTCTTAAAAGACAACTACCTACGCGGCTATGATGATACTGCTTCGGTCGGAATCGTATCTGAGGCACAGAATAGGCCCAGTATCTCAAGTTCGGAGCGCAGCAGTCCCGATAGTATGCTCGTTAGCGGGACCACTGCTGTCGACAACTTCATGACAACTTCGTTGGCCACCGACAGCCATTACGATAATTCAAACCGAGTAGAGAGGCCTGACAAACAACGACAGCCTACTGCGTGGACTCCTTCTGATCTACGTAATGGCACCCAAGGTTCCGTGCCAACTGCCACGAACATTCTCCGAACTCCAGTACCGAAAAGTATCTCATCAGACAGCAACGTCGCTGAACAAAAGCCGATGAGTTACGCGGTTGCGGCGTCGTCACATAACACCGGCCCTGGCCGGGGTCCTAAAACAACTGTCCAACCAAAAACGAAAGGTAAGGGCTCCCGCAAACAGGAATGGTAGGCGTCTCCCTAATCATCTAAAGGCCTTCTACCACATGAGCGGCGTCCGCAGTCAGACTCTGAGATAGTCGAAAACGACCAGACACCTGTACAAGAAACTTCTCAGTTACCAGAGAAACTTCTTCCACATCAACGACGAACACGAATAGCCCCTCAGGTAGTTGAAAACAACCCGAAACCTGTACAAGACAGCACCCAGTTGCCGAAGAAACTTCTTCCCCATCAAAGACGAACACGAATCGTCCCTCAGATGGCCCCAACAGAGCCAGCAGAAACATCACCAGACCAACAACAAGCACAGCCAACCGCGCAAACCAACAACACTTCCCCCGTCGTACGCTAACACTCGAAGAAGCCGACGCGGAATACTACGAGATCCTTAAGGAAACGATAGAAGCTAAAGCAGAATCCGACGCAGCCGCAACCGCGCGAACAGGCGTCCCGCCACCACCTCGCTGGCTGATCAACGCAGCGGCCGCGTCGCGGGACTCTCCGCATCAGGGGTGGACTCTGATGCTAGCTTCGTGGCATTCCGCGCATACTGGCGAGAGGTAGTTAGCTCAGTACTTTCTCGCATGTCGGATTTACCAACGAACTACTTCTTTACGACACTAGATTTCTCATTTCTTCGATCTGGAGCTTGAGATGTAGAGGAGTTCACAGCGACTCTGATGAGTGTTAAAGCGCTACGGCCAGTATTTCCTTTGTTTCCTGGCGTTTGGGTTGAGTTCACCAGTCTTTCCTACATTGTACGATAATTTGCGCGTGCGTCTTGCGTTGTTTTCTACACGGAATGTGAAACCAGCATGCATGCATGCATGCATATAATTTGATTTTACGACGAGTCTGCTCAAGGCATTGCGAATCGAGGCGTTCTTTTTTCTCAAGGGTATACTGAAGAAACGAGCCTTGCTGGGCGTAAGGTACTACGACACGGCATGGGGCATGAGCGGCGCACGAGACGATGGATTAATCTATGCGATGAATTTTTCCAAATCGAAGATCAATTTCATTCTTTATTTCTCTCGAATCTACTGCTGGACTTCGATGGGGACACAGTATTGCAGACAGATAGACGAATAGAGGACAGATGTACAACGGGATATCGTGTCGCAGGATGAGGGGCGGAAGCAGTGTTGTGTGTTGGACTAGGAGAGGAATTTGACAAAAATACCGAAAAAAAACCGCTAGCTTTCTGATGTGACCGTGACATGGTATGACCATTTTAAAATGATACCCTGTGCTAATAATCTTAAACAGTGCATTCTTTCAACTTTTTTATTCAAGGTCAGCTTTGTCTTCTAAGCTAGGATCATGGACACGTTGAGTTTATCCCATCTAATATATATCAAGGTCTCTGACATTGCAATAGGCGCAAATGGTATTTGGCTTTGATTAGAGCTAGAAGCTCAGACTTTGGCATACCTAGCATTGGCGGCATGGCGAGAAAAGGGGGAATAGTCAAGCAGATCGAGGCTCTAGCTAGAGATCAAAGGATACTGGAGATAGCTTTGATAAGAGGCCATATTATGCATGAGAGGTGTGCAAAGCGTCTTATAGCTATAGGGGTATCATTTCTAATGTACATATGGGAAAGTTACAGCATCCGACTGGGATTACAAGTCTTTGGCAGCTTGAGACAGCGAGACAACATTCTTGAGATTGCCAAAAGGAAGGGTATCGCTGATCCTCGTTGCGCCAGAAAGGGCCATGACGAGCCGGTCGATACCGCAACCCCATCCGCCGGTGGGTGGAAGCCCGTGTTCAAGGGCCTGAACGTAACTCTCGTCGATTTCAGCTGGCCCTTCGTCATCGGCAACTGTGCTGCCGCCCTTCGACTGTAACTGAAGCTCGAACTTCCGGCGCTGCTCAAACGGGTCGTTCTCCTCTTCGTACATGTTGGCCATCTCGCGACCCTCGATGAACAGCTCGGCGCGTGCGGACACGAGCTGGCCAGTTTTGGGACATGTGAAGGATTTTGACAAGGGGGACATGCAGGCTGGATGGTGAATAATAAACAATGGCTGGTGCAATGACTCATGCTCAAGGTGTGTTGCAGCTAGATGGTCTAAAAGCTTGTTGAGTGACATTCCTGGGACTACTAATGAAGCATGGCGCTCTGTGAGAAGGCTGGTAAGCTTCTCTAAAGCATTAGGCTTCGACAAATCGGGGAAACGGAAACCGAGAATATCTTCGAGGGCAGGTATGAACTCGACTTGCTTCCACTGCTCTTTTGGTATTGAGACTTTTGGTTTCTGAAGAGATGTAAGCCGGGTGGCTATCATTTCTTCGGCGTCGGCAAGTAGACGAGCGATGAGACTTTCGGTAAATTGAATCAAGTCGGCTAGATTGAAATATGCTGAATAGAATTCACATGTTGTGAATTCTGGATTGTGCGTTACATCAAGGCCTTCGTTTCGGAAGGATGACCCAATCTCAAATATCCTATCATTACCACCAACGACCAATCGCTTGAGCCAGAGCTCGGGAGCAATTCGCATTGCTAATTGCCTGTGTGAAAAGGCAGTTGAAGTGGTCAGGAATGGCCGAGCGGTTGCGCCACCAGCCGAGTCAGCTAGGATAGGAGTCTGAACTTCAAGAAAGTCTTGCTCGTGGAAAAAATCTCGCATTGACTTAATAATGTGAGAGCGGAGGCGGATGATGTCAGATGTTCGTCGATTCACAAGTAAGTCAACATGTCTATGCAAAATTTTGGTTTCTTCGTTGATTAATTTCTCCGGGAGAGGTGCAAGAGCTGGGCTTATGATGGTGGGAAGTTTGAGCGCCCCTAAGGTCAATTCACCCGCTTTTGTCCGCATAGCGGTACCCGAAACTGAGATGATATCTCCACGTCGCAATGGATGGAGAGCATTTTTGAATTCTTCGGTATCTAATGGAGGCGAGGTGAGACCACCCAGGTGTACCATGACCTGAATCTGTTGATATCCTCCTAGAATATGCAAGAACACCAGTTTAGACCCAGCCCGTCTTATAGACATGATCCTGCCTTCAAGAGTGATCTCCTCTGAGGCTGGGGTCGATGCTCCATCCTCAAACTTCTGACGGAATGCGGGTATAGTCATGCGGCCAGGCTTGTGGTCTAGCCTAGGGAACTGGAGCACATCGTATGCTCGAAGCTTTTGGACACGGCCTTCAACCGTGACCGCGCGAGCAGTTGCGGTGGCTAGTTCATCCTCTGAATTGCTAGAATTGGTGCTGGAGGATCTCTTCACTGCGGAAAGATGAAATGGTATCCTTTGTTCTACGCTACATGCCACAGTCTTGCCATTTGCCTTTGTGCGTGAGGCAGAGAAGATCCGAGTATATGCAGTGCTGTTAGCTGGTGGCAACCCGAATAGGTATGGGCGCAAGAATCGAAGAGAAGTGCTCTCCATGTCGATAATCTTTGACGAGTCAGCTTGGATGTTAAATTGGGAGTTTCAGTAAGCAGGATAGTTGACATAGTCAGACAGGGTGGCAGAAATAATCCTCCACCACAAATGTGGTGTAATACGCAGCGGTTCTCATACCAATTCATCATTTTGAAGCGGGGTACTAATGAAAGATTTCAACTCACTTTTGCCAGAAAACTGATAGGTGTTAACAGGGGTCCTGAATTGAAGCCTGACCTGTGACATTAGGGGTAAATTACAAGCAGGACTGTATTATCTATACTGGACAGTGGACAATAAAAAAAGAGAAAGTAACGCGTTTTGTGGTTGGTGTTTGCGCGTTACTGGATTGCCTCATTAAATAACTTTCAAGTTCTGTCTCTAGGAGAGGTACCTAAGTAGGTACCTAAGTTACTATCTTTTTCTGCCGACTCGGTGACCAATGGTACAACGATTATCCGATATACCGCCTTCCAATTACGGCGACACAGAGCTCCAAAAGTTGATGCAGCTTTGAACAAGTCCGACCAGGATTATATTGATTGCATCACATACGTTACAAAACCGCTGTCCACACAAGCCCAATCAATTCACCCAACTACACCGACAAGTTCCATCAATATGTCGTTCCTTGGACTCGGAAGACCACAGCCCTCGTCGGCCGAGAAGATCGCTGCCGTCGAGCGGAGATGAAGCTCCTCACCGAGATGGCCAACCGGTAAATCCCCGTCGCACGACCTGCCTAGCAATGCGCTGCCTTCCTCCTTCACCCCGACTGCAAGGGGATAATATACTCACATTGGTTGTTCAATAGTCTCACAAAAGCGTGCCAAAAGAAGTGTGTCCCCAACAACTACCTCGAGTCCGACCTGAACAAGGGCGAGAGCGTTTGTCTCGATCGTGTGCGCCAAGTTCTTCGATGTCCACATGAAGGTGTCCGAGCAGCTCCAGCAAGAATCACAACAAAGAAGCGGCGGTGGCGGTGGTGGTTTTGGTTTCGGGGGCTAAGTTGGTCCAGGGCTTAAGATCGTGCTATGCAACAGCGGCATGCCACACATAAAGACCTGGATATTCTGGGCGGGGACTCCCGCACCTCCAGAACTGTACCATCATAAGCGACTCCAGGGTATGCGATGACGAATTTACATATCTAATACCTACGGCCTTTGAGGGATTAGGGCACGCGGTTTGTTGGACACTTGAGCAATTTGTATTATGCATGGACTTGGGCACCTAGAATACCTAAGGCTTGTTGCATTGTAATGCAATGATTCCATGCATACGGCATTCATGAAGACGCTTATAGGCTCTAGACTAAGCCATAGACCAAACAAAGTAAAATAACATACAAGTCCCACATAATGTATACTTTGAACTGTTCATGATGCTTTTAGGATTCTGGTCATCAAAATTAGGTCCCCCAATCACAAGCAAATAGTAGATGGTCATGTTGGGGTTGCATCGAGGTTACAGATGTCTCAACTCTTAGGCGGGCCTCGGTCTATGGCAGAATATCGTGTGTCAACATGATGATCGGCAAAAGTCGGCTTTGCTATTCTGTTGCGAACCTATGCATTATATGGTCACAACTCAGACGCCTCCTTAGGGCCGTCGGATCAATGGTACGTGTACTAAGAAGGCTTAACAGGCACATGCTTCTTCTTGCGGCAGCCCACTATCTAGCCCATGCGGAACATGGATGTGTTAAGGTTTATCTAGCGTCTGATGTACCTAAAGTAGAGTGGGATAGCGTCTCACTGGTTTCTTGAAATGCTGATGCCCTCAGCAGTCTAATGTTTCCACTTACGTGTGTGTTGGTAGGTATGATTGCTATATAGTCTGGGCAATAATAAGTACCTAGGTAACATTAACGAATTTATCAACCAATACAACTATAGCCATCGACCATTCGGTCTGTTCCTTATTTACTTATTGCTGATTGGTAGATCCCGACAGTCTAGTGTTGGAGGGAGGCAGGTCCTTGAGTTCTCCAACGATTTTAGCGAGCAGCTGGGTGCATGAGACAACACCGACCATTTCCCTATTGGGCTTAGACTACTCCCCACCATTTCACTTCTCGGACTTCTCCATTCTGGATTTGGCGTGATTGACGGTCCCTTGCGTTTTCTCAACATTACTGTATCAATGTATGAGCAAAGAGCAGGACCGAGACGGGGTTTGGGTGCGAAGTCGACTATAATCCCACCACCATCGTACTATTGTATATTCACCTTCGACCCTCCTACCAAGCTGTGCCGCAGCTTATCAATCAATCATATTTTAATATTGATCGAGGCGCTTCTGACACGATGGACTTTGCTTAATGTCGTGCTTGAGATCCGCCTGGGTCCGTCTCTGCACCATTCCGCCGAGCCCTTGACGTATTCCCGTTAATCGCCGGGATCTGTGCCAGAAGACTATTCGACAACTCCGTGCATCTCGCATCGCTACCTACATAGCTCCTCGAACCAATATCGCTGCCACATTTTTTTTCGACTTCAAAAATAACGTCATACCAGTTCGGGTCACTTTCCGAGACCCCACGTTACCATCCCAGCGTCCCGAGCCCCGTCTACTTTGGTTTCGCATACTATGCGCCTTCGCCGAGCCGCCCGCGTGATCCTCGTCGGTGCGCCGGGGTAGGCAAAGGAACCCAGTCCGAACGCCTGCTCTCCCGCTTCCCCAGTTGTCCGCTATTTCGTCCGGCGACCTCCTCCGCCACAATGTCAAGAACCGCACGCCCCTCGGCATCAAGGTCGAGAAGACCATGAGGATGGTGGCCTGGTTCCCGATGAGATGATTCTCCGCTTGATCACCAACGAGCTTTCTCGGCGCGGGTGGCTGGCCGGTGGTCCGCCGAGCTTCATGACCATGGCATCCGCTGTCTCGGGTGAGGCTACGTCCGCCGCCGATATGGCTTCGGAATCATCTATTCCGGGTATAGATTCAGATCCGAACGCAGGTGCAAGTCTATCGCGCCAAGCATCCGACGACCCGTCGGCCTCATTCCTGCTTGACGGTTTCCCACGCACTGCGCTCCAGGCCGAGCGACTGGATGACATCGTGCCCATCAACTGGGTAGTGTCTCTCCAGACACCCTTCGAGGTGGTCATGGAGCGAATCTCGTCTCGTTGGGTCCACGAGCCGTCAGGCCGTGTATACAACACCAGTTTCAACGCTCCAAAGGTGCCCGGACGTGATGACATCACGGGCGAACCACTGGTGCAACGCGCTGATGATAGCGAGGAGGTCTATCGCACGCGTTTCCAGAAGTTCCGGGAGACCAGCGAGCCTTTACTAGAGCACTACGCCAAAAAGGGCGTCCTTTGGGAAGTCCATGGCCTGAGTAGTGACGAGATCAGTCCCAGCTATTTGGGGAATTTGAAAAAAGATTTCTATGAAGACGCCATGGGACGGGTTTGCTCCTTGGTTGGAGCTCATCAAAGCCGGGCGCGCATGTTTAAAACCAACGGCCATGTACATATTACGGGTGGGATGCATGATATGGGGAAATGTCGATGGATGACGAAATACCCAACGATAGGACGGAGTCTGGAGAAGCACATTGTGTAGTGATTGTATACTGACAAATCTTGTCATGTGAGCAGCCTTTGGTAGTCCGCACATGACGGACATCTTGGGTTAATAAATACAATTCCGGTCAAGCTTTATATTCCATATTTTCTTGAACAATTGTATTGCCGGCGCCTCTATACTACTCATATAGTACGATGCTTGGCGTACATGAAATCTATCGACCTGGTGACAAATCTTTTCTTCCGTTGATATAACTCAAGTTTAGTACCATGTTAGAACGAAGACCGGATGTAAGCCGTACGTAACAGCAAAAAAAAAAAAAAGACAACAAGGTCTTTTAACATTATTTCATAGGTTGGGAGCCAATTCTTATCCTCGGCTACTCTCTTATAAAATATATATCTACTATCGAGATAAAAATCTCCAGATCATTGACGTATATATACACCGTCTCTGCCACCGCAGGTTTTCTTTGTTAGGTCGAGGTGCAGTGTCGTCCCCTATTGTCACGAAAAGAGGACGCACGAGGGAAACAAATGCAGAACCACCGTGTACAAGACCATATAGGCAAAGTCATAGAAAATTGCATACAACAACAAACAGGCGACTCCCGCCCTCTAAGACAGCTCTCTAAGACCCTAAGTCATGATAAATCGTGAATCATTTATGCTATCAACGCCAATACCCCTTTAATGCAACCCCAAGACCGAGAAAACAAGACCTATCCTAATAACAACCATGGTATCTTATCCAAACACACAATCTGACCCGCCGAACGCCATCCTAAGGCATCCTCGCGATCTTCCAGTATGCCCTCAACAACCGAGCCCACCGCTCTGCGTCTCGACCGTACGGCGGCCGCGGTCATTCGGGTCCTCCACCATGGCCTGGCGCACCTGCTGCTGCTGTTTCCTCAGCGGGATCTGGCCGTACGACGTATATCGCATGTGCGGGAGAGGGGGAGGGGGAGTAGGAGTAGGCAGCGAGCTGCGCCACGTGGTGTCGGTGGGGATGCGTAATTGCGGTAGTCCGTGGCGTCCTCCTGTTTTCCTCGTCGGTGGTCGTCGGCCAGGGCCCGACCCAGTCGCCCATGAGCAGGCCCGCGGTCCACCACTGCCCGAAGCGCCCCGAGGCGTCGCGCGTCCCCATGGCCGCGTGCACGTTATGCGCGAGCCACCCGCTGTACGCCCTGCAGGCCTCGGCGTGGGATTTCTTCACCGCCGCGAATGCGCGGGTGTAGACTCGCTGCCCCGATTCCGGACCGGGGAGCTCGAGAGGCGCGCAGAAGGCGGTGAGGTGGTGAAAGAAGATCCCTGAAGGTTTGCAGATCCTGGCTCCCTGTCCCGCTTGCGTCACGCGCTCTTCCATGACGCCTAGACGTCCAGCCCGTGCCACCGTGGGAGCACACCCGCTTTGGCGCGCCGGAGGCTGTCGATTGGGCGGTCTGATACCAGGTCATAGCCTGTGGCCCTGATCACCTTCTGGATGAGATGATGGCCGTCAGAGAGGTACGAGGATGCACCCGTGGCGTCCCATAGCCCGCGCTGCCCTGTTAATATGACGCCTTGGTTGTACGAGTACACCATCTCGTCGCGGAGGTCGCATTGCGTGTTATTATTCTTCTCATCGAGATATCCGCTGATGTGGAAGCCGTCGACGATCAGGCCCTGGTCATTCGTCATGTTGGAGTTGCGGAGCCAGCGATAGCCCTCCACGGCGGCCTTCAAGTACCTTGCGTCCCGCGGTCCACTATACACATCCGAATCCGGGCTCTCGGAGTGAATCTACTGGTGCGGTTGTGAAATGGAGACTCGTTGTCATCGCCGGGAAATAGAGATACATTGATATTGACGCGGCGATGAAAAGCTCGTTGGTGATGGCGTTCTTGTATGGTTGTAGCTTAGGATTCCAGAGCATCCCTCCGTTGCACAGCTCCGTGTCCCAACCATGCGAACCGACGTCCAGAACACGCGCGCCCGATGGGCGAATGCCGGGATCCATACGGTTCCGTGGTATGGTTGATTGGGAATCATTGCGCAGCTGTGGAAGGCCTTATCGGTGATCCCTGGCGTGGCTTCGGAGAGCTCTGAACCATCATCGACGTAATATGAGTCGCTGTGAGTGTTGATGAACTTGATTGTTTCAAGCCAGCCCAGAACGACCCAGAGAATGTCGTCGTACGCTTCGTTTCTAATAGCAAAAGCATCCTGGCCAAAGTAATAGCCGATCATCTGGGCGAAGTAGTTGTCCACCAAGTTCGAAGCCCGCCTAAAATCAGAAGCGCTGTCCCATTTTGAGCGCAAGAAGACCAGATCTTCGGAGATGCTGCGAGTTGCCCCCGAAACGTGTGTCTACAATTCTTGAAGTTAGTTATCGTTGTTCGACGGAGCGTCACTGATCCGAAATGGGAACCTTGTCTTGGAAATGCTTACCCCTATCACGGCAGCTGTCCAGTCGATGGCATCTGGCCAGGTCCCTAGCCACGGAGCGAAGTATTCCGCTTGTGTCACATTCAGGGCGCTCAAAAGGTCTGCAAATACACTATTATCTGCAATGTGGGCTGTCCTGATTCTGGTAGCACTATTCATGGAAGCAGGGAGGAAGCTTGCTGGTGCAATCGGGTCACACAGCCTCTTTGACTCTGAGAAATAGGACACCTCTCATGAAGGTGGAATGCGGTGGTGGTCCATGCGAATAGGCTATATATAGGTATCATAAAGACAGATTTCAGGGGAGTAGCCATTTTGACGATAAGTAAGGGGATTGGTGAAATACAGGGAAACGATTTGAGGTATCTTAGCAAAACGAAGGAGATGATAAGTATAGCAATGCGAGGAGCTGCCACCAGAGCAGGTTTACACGTTAGGGTTCACCTCTAGACATTAGGACAGACAAAGGTTTGGAGTCGCAAAAATATAGGAAGAGGGAGAGGGCAAGGAGAATTCGCAAGGAGGAAAAATGTTATTCTATAGTATACATTTATATCCAAGCTGAAAAGTAGGCGCCCGCAAGCTATGAAACTTTAATACTGGACAGGGTTATAATGAGATGCAAGGTCACATAACATAAGATTGAAATAGTCGTTATCGAGGGACGTGCTAGATTTAATTTCATGCCAGATTGGCCGGAGATAAAATTTTCGACGCAAGCAGCTTGAAGCTGTTGGTTCGCGGCAGGAAGTTGGTTTGGTGGGATGAGGATGAAATGCTTAACTATGCCCCGCGCGTTCCAAGTTGGATCTTATTGGTAGCCCATTTGCTCGCCTGAGCTAGGGGTCAGCCCTGCAACTAATGATGACGCAAACTTAGCTGCTGCTGAGTGCCAAGGCGGTATATCACAGTCGATATGGTAGAAAGAACAGAGCCTGCGAATCACCATTAGGTAAGGTTAAGAGATAATTAAGTACGCGTATACGTTGGTATCATAAACAGAACTCAATACGCAGATAAAATGCATACATCAGGTAATCTTGTTGAGAAAATATATGTTCGTCGTGCCGAACCTCGACCTTGCTCATTTCATTCATTTCGCTTTATAAACCACCAACATCAACAACTCACTTACAACGCTAATCCCCATTGGCGTATCGAATTAACCAACCCGCATCTCAAATTCCACATGGGTTACACAAGTTTCCACCATTTACCGACTTGATGTTCCGAACAAGATGGCTATATGAAGCAGAATCAAACAATAGCAAGACATCCACCCACCAACAAACAACAAGCGTCGGAAGTGAGCTGGCCTCGTGGCCCAATGGCAAGGCGTCTGACTACGATAGAGGACAAAAACCACAAATCTGGTTTGAGATCTTCACGATAATCAGGAGATTCTGGGTTCGACCCCAGCGAGGTCAATAAATGCGATATGATTGAATTTTTGGTGGGATTGTGTGCTCTGCTTTTTCTCTTGTCTTTCTTTCCTTTTGGGATGAGTGCACCGCAGCGGATACACAAAGTTGGATTTTTTTTATTTTCTCTCGGACTACTTAAAACAACTTACCAGTGTTACCTGCCTGGATAGCTGGATGTGAACTTGATGAACAAATAATGTTGATTACATTAGGTGGACATTCCATTTTTCTTATCAACCTTGTAAGCAACTATTCTTACTACTCTAAGTCATTTTCATGTTCACCAAGGGAACTCGTGTGTCAGATGCATGATTGATAAATTCTAGCTTTACCTGACAGTGCGAAATATGATACAGTAGCATGTCCTATTGTTTACATATGTTCCCCTCGTACTCTTGACCCCCATGCGCCTTTCCTTGCCTAATTGCCTAGGAAATAAAATATCGACCGCTTTGCGGATGCCATCGAATAAAGAAACTGCCTGTCGAAGGACTTTGTAGTAGTTTTGCGAGGGTTGCGCAGGGTTGCTAAATACATCGCATCCCTGGGCATCGAGGATACCGAAATTTTTAGTTGTTCCGCCACTCATTTTCATTGTTCACACCAGGAGGCACATTCTTGTTCGAGTTTGTGTTTGACCCGATGGAGCATCGTCATCCTCGTCATCTTCATCATCAAGAGCTCGTGCTAGCTCATCAGGATCCTTCATCTTGGCATCTGGATCGACCGCACCAGAGATCTCATCATTCGGATCCTGGTGACGCTCATGCTCCAACGTCGTGTCATCGGCGCTAATCGAGATGCCTCGGGCACCCCACTTCGACCTCCGCTGCGATGAGGCGTTGCCGTCATCGTTGCCGTTTAAAGCTGGGGCGCTCTCCTCATCATCTGGTCGTTCTCGAAATGCTTGTTGCCAAAGATGCGGTTGAGAAGCCAGCCCCGTCGGATGTCATCGGCGTCGACGATGCCACCGTACCGGAGCTTAACTCGTTGTCTGGTGTAGTACACCCAGAAGAAATCGAAATAGAGAGCAGTTTGGATGATGCCGAAGATGACGGACACGGCGTTGGGTTTGCGGTCGTTGGGTCTAGCTCTCTCCAGATCCAGTTGAGGCAGTAGAGAGCGCGATACGCCCCTAGCGAAATGAGGTAGAAAGAGTCGATAACAGTCGGAACATTCGTTTGTCGGAGGAGAAGCAGCTGAGGCAAGACGCAGATCGATTCGAGAATTTGTGAGAAATCCAGACCCACTACCAATAAAATTAGAGCCGAGTCCGAGAGCCTTGGATAAAAGGGAGTACGAACCGTGAAGAAAGACCATTGGCTCTTGCCTTCGAAGATGAGCATTACGAACGGAGCGATGAGCAGAGAGCCGGCGAGAATACCAGCGCCCAGCTTCCAGGCAATCTCGCGCTCCCTCGTTCGTGCATAGACCCAGCGCATGATGGCGATGATGTAGATGGAGGACAGTATGTAGAACAGCTTAAAGAAGAGGTTCCATGTTGACGTCTCGGTGAAGATATCGGTGTATCTAGAGCAGAACACGACGGTATACAGGACTTGGGTGATCCATGAGACGCCTGGTAGTTCTGATTAGCTTATGCGACGCGTCGGGTCTTGTTCTCGAAGCCAAGGTACCTTCAGCACTGCGGTTGCGGTGGATGGCATAGATCAAGATGACTTTTGAGAGGAGGTGGGACACGTCTCCCAAGATGCGAAAGATCTATCACTCAAGTCAGAACATAGGGCGGAATGAGGGAGCCTTATGCGACAGAGAAAACACACGTTCCAGCCCATCTTTTCGGGATACTACAAGCGAGAGGAGGTGCCGCGATTCGAGTCTGTTCAAAATGGCCTATATGAAGGATAGCGGGCGAGGGAGACCAAATTCACATATCAAGATACGACGCGCGATACACTACAACATGTGGAGGTTATCACAGGCGATGCACCGTACTTGGCTGCCTATTGGAGTGGTTCAGGCGGTGGTTTCTCAAGTCTGAGGTCATAAGAGCTGAATGGGAAGCTCCGTATTCCGAGGTTGGATTACGTGGATGGATTCACAGGGGTTGCCCCAGCCGTCTTTATTCGGTCGGCCAATGTGGAGTACTCCGCTTTGCAGCATTGGATCTAGACTTTGTACCAAGTGGTTGTAGCAATAGTGTATAGTCCCTAAGGACAAGGGTGCATATTCTATTTGGGCCTATGAGTACTCCACACCCCTACCCGGCCAAACTCCCTCGCCGAAAGACCCGAAGGCGAAACCAATTGTTCTATTTGACACGATCCATATGCGTAGCTCCCTCCCGACTACCAATACCATTAACCACTACCGGGAATGGCGACCACTAACGGGTCTGGCCTGCGTTCGACGAGACTTTAGCATGCTCGATGTCGGAATTGAACCCTCGACTTTTCGCGTTCTTATAATTGTGGCGTAATTGAATGTGGCGTTGTGTGGGCCGCAGTGGGAAATCGGCGCGTTACGGTTCGAATCTGCAAGCTCTTTCCATTGTACCAAGTGGATGTAGCAATAGTGTATAGTCCCTAAGGACAAGGGTGCATATTCTATTTGGGCCTATGAGTACTCCACACCCCTACAACTTCCACCCAAACTTGCAGCTGGCTGTGCGGCAATGATGTGGCTGAACCACATGCAGTGGAGTAGATTAGATAGCATCAGCCACAATTTTGGTGGGATGGGTTCGGCGCGTATCGACAACGCGTCTTAAGATAGGTAAAGTGCAGTACACTACGTCAGTTCTTAATTAGCAATTTGGAGTTGTTGGTCCAATTCAACGTCCAGAAATGGTACTGCATTATAGACAACGGGACAAAGTATTTTCGTCACCGCCATGGCCGCTAGTAAGTCAAGAATCGGTTCGTTTCCGTACTGGTTCGGTTATCACTAACCCACCGTGACCAGGCCGAGAGGAGCGCATGCAGCAGCGCATGCGAGGAGCTGGGTACAGTTATTCCTTTTCTTTGCAACAAGACTACTCTAACATATACTCCATAGACGTCATGAAGTAGCCGACGACTCTTTTGGCTTCGTGCTCCCCGGTGCGCCCGTTGCCGAAGCCTCTCCCGATCCATCTCCGCCTCCGCCTCAACTACGATCGGAGCCTAACACGTCTGCGAAGCGACGGCGACTGAATATCGAGCCTGGATCAGCAACTTCACAAGCATCAAGCGCATCAGTTGCGACAAGGTCCTCGGCGCGGCTCAGCAGCGGCCAGAAACCCACCCCAGCCAATGCGGTCCAGCAAGACGTGGTGATGAGGTCTGGCTCGCTCCGGTCCAACTCTCCACCTACAACTACAAAACGGATTTCGGCCCATTTAAACACACTAAATTTAAACCAAGGCCGTACTCCCCAGGGGGGAGCCGATGGACGAAGACGATGACGAGCAGGTACAGGAACCCACGCCACGACGCACTTCTCGCGGATCAAGATTGTCTGATGTGTCCATGGTGGACTTTGAGGAGGAGGTGACAGAGAGCCCAATTGCAGCGCCTGGGAGCGGCCGTCGCCGTCGTGTCCAACCGACGGATGCCGTGACTCAAAGCACCAAGCTTCAAAGACTAGTCATGGCAGAAGAAGAAGCGGGGGCTACTGGCGAAGTCGTATCTTCGCCGTTGGCCCGGAAAACCAGGCAGAGCATGGCTACAGTGGGCACCCTATCTGCAAGGACTACAAGAGCTAGCTTAAGGAAAACACCGTCATCTCCACTCGAGGCACTTCATGGATCGTCGCCACTCACACGCAAAAGCAATAGCACGGCAGCTACGGACTCGGTGCGGTCGGTGCGGTCGGTGCGGTCAGTGCGGTCAGTGCGATCGATGCGGTCTACACGTAGTCAAAATCACCAAAGCACTCCTACTACCCTCGTCCACGATGCAGATGAACTTTCTTCGCCTCCAGATGCTGTGGGTACTGGTAGTCCAGAAAGCCTCAGCTGAGGAAGAAGTCGGTGATCATCCCTGAATCTCCTTACGATATTGATGAGAGCGAGTCGGAAAAACAACAAACTGAGGCAGCGGTTCAGCCGGTGGCCGAGCCCGAGATTGAGCCGGAGGTTGAAGCAGAGATAGACGCAGGGATAGAGGCAGAGGGAGGGGCCGAGGCAAATGATGAGGAAGCTGAGGAAGCTGAGACGTCGATGACCATGAAGCTGCCCGTCAAATTGGTCGGAAACGCACTCGAGTTAGCCCTCGGCAAAAACGGCCGCCGATGATGTGGGAGACGCAAACTCGCCGACAGCGTTGATAGAACGACCGATTAAAAAAGACGTCCAAAGCAAACGAAAGTGAGCCCAGTTAAACAAGCCAGCCCAAACCTGTCAAGGAGAAGAAAAAGCCTGTTGCAAGACGGAAAAGTGACGGCGAATCTATTCCTATCACTGTTCAAAGATACACAAAGCCGTTACGCCTAACGATGATAATACGGCTGATAATATTCTTAATGCTGACATACCTTTTACGACCATAAATCCCCCAACATCATCGATGTCTTGCTGCAGATGTGTGAGGAGTCCGTGGAGAAATATCTTTCCGCTTTACAAGAAGAAGCGAACCAGGCAGATGGGTCAGCGAACAGGAAGATATACAGGACAAAACTGCGAGCCGTGAAGCGTTTCAGGAGGAATTGCGAACACGACTACAGGGACAAGTAAGCACTTCCTCTACTTCAAACTAGGATGAATAAACTAACGGGTCTAGACCATCGCTCTCGACAATCTGCGAACGCTCAAGAAGCGAGTGCGGGCTGCGCAGAAGGAGAAGGTTTCCCTCCGTAATGAAATACTGAGAATCCGCGCCGAAAGGGAGCAAGTGAATCTCAGAATTGATGCTGTCAGGATGCGACATGAGACAGCTAATAAAGAGTCTCTAGTAAGTGTTTGTTACTGTTGGTGGTTAAAACGATATACTAACATAATTAGAATCAACTGGATTTATCTTCTACTATGGATGACATCGAATTGGCTATCGAAAACGGTAAAATGGCTCCTGAACTAAACCCCAGGGAACAAAAGAGAGCTGAGCTGGCGAACTTGGACTCTTGATTTCTCAGATCACGACCAAGTCAGCCCGGCGGGTGAAGGGGGTGGTACGCTAAAACAGATCAAAGACTTCAACATGTTTCTTGAACGTGTTGCCGCCGCTCTTGAAGGTAGATGAGGAAATATACGTTATGAGTTTCCAGCTAGCTATATGGTTAGATTATGAGAACGGGATACGAAAATGTTGGGATTCCAGAACAGTCATACTTTCACTACGGCGTTATAAGTATAGTACTGGAGAAGTGTTATATGTAGCAAGTTTTGCATTAAGGCACCCGTTAAACCTACTTGTTTCGAATCGATGCTGCAGCTCTATTTCTAGTCTTGTAGCGCGCCGTAAATCCAGCACAGTACGTACGGTCTATATGATTTAAAATGTTGAACAACTTCTGCAGCCGCATGTGTAACATTGGTAAATCCCATTTACTACCATGCAGAGACATTGACCCCTGGCGATTGATATCTGAATCGGTGCCGCCAAGGCTGGCAAGACAGGGCAGGGAGATGTAAAGACAATGTTGCCCCCCCTACCTACGCATTGGGGAAATTCTTTATCGCCGTCCCACCCGGGTCGTGAGTCAATACGCGTTCTCTTGGCAATATTGACCGTAGCTTCACGGCGCACAGAGTACCAACGTCACATAGCCAACATAGTAGGTAGTAGTTGCCGAACTGAGTGAGTTAGCGGTATTGTGGGCTTGTCTTAACTAACTACTTATACATGATAGATTGAAGCAGTGTCAATTAACCACTATTCGAGCGAGGTTCGGCGATAAGTCAGATCACAATCTGACCGAACCAGCCGAAATGCCTTCTACCCCAGAATATCCGTATAATCTGAGGCTCAACATCGCTGCCTGGGTCCTTCAACTCCTCGCGTGTTCGTTTTTCTTTCTCGTCTCGTTGTTGCGGCTATCGCTCGCCGGGATGGTTTTCAAGAATAGAGATGATCCTATGGGATTTATTATCAAGTACGTATCACGATGCATCCTAAACCACATCCCGCCTTTGCCAATATTCTCCTGCGCCGCAACGTGTAGTGGGCCTATAGCCTCGTTCTTGTCGTTGGGGATATGGCTAATCCTGATTCTTCAAATAGAGCAACTGCCTTATTCGATGTCTCGTCTAGCTTCTTCATAATCGTCATAGACATCGTCGAGATAGTGAAAATGGTGCGCAGGCGCATGTCATCGGCGCTATATCTCACGTCTGCAATTCTAAAGACCCTGATCTTCGTGATCAGCTTCCTAGCCGGGCTTTTCTTGGCTCGCCCGCAAACATCATCGTGGGCGGGGTCGTATCGTAAGTTTTTTTTCGTCTGTCTTTTTAAGATTCTTTTCCCTCCCCACTTGTCTCCGCTCCCGGGCCATCGCCGTGCACGAGATGAGGGTGTCTGCGCGTCCCAGACTTGATCGATTAGCAATACACACACTCACTCCTTACTCACTCACTCATCACGCTATTACAGGGTTACTTCCATTGTACAACTTGTCCACGGCGCGCGGATCGCCCGCAAGATGCGTAACGAGGCCATTAAAGATGGCGGTGAGTACGAGCTTGTCCCCAATCCCGCCGGCGCAGGCCACCTAGAGGCGGGCTATGACTAGCCAGAACTCCCGGCGTATGAGGCTGAGCGGTCGACGAGCTATGATGATGGCGCGTCCGCGAATTTCTCGCCGCCGAAACAGAACCGTTATTCTGGCCCTTAGGAAGGCCAAGCTACTGGTAATGGTAGCGGACGTAGGGGACACATACATGAATGTTGTATGATTCAAACAGATGACGAGAAAAAGAAAACAAATGAGGTGCTATGCTTAAGCATTACAACCTTGGTGGTTGATAGCTTTGAATGGCACTCATATGTAGGGAGGACCATACGGAAGCAAATACTTTTGTCGCCTGCCTACCTATTTTAAAGAACAAGCTTTGGATCTGCCATGATGAAAGATGGTGCGATTTCGACAGGTTGCGTGCGGGAAGTATGCACGAAGGGCGCAAGAATCCGGGGAAAGCTGGGGTATTCGGCCTATCCGCCCAACCTTAATCATGTAACTCTATTGCTACTACCTCACCTACTACCCAGTGTAGTTTAGCAGGTCTTAGATACCAAAAAAGGGGGCCACTTAGCTACATAGTAGATGTCGTCAATTGCTACCGATAGTGCGAAATAGAAATTTGTCTTGTCCATGGAAATTTCCCGAGCCATGGCATGCAAGCCAAGGAAAATCTTTTTACTTGGCAGCACGCTGCGATAGGGCTGAAGCGGGATAGTGGGATTGGGGATGGGAACTAAAAAGAATCAACAAGAGAAACAGCTCTGAAGTAAGCTAACTTAGTGTTACTGAAAATACAATTTCTGAAATATTAAGCTATTACTACTCACATTTCACCGCTATTAATTATAGTGCATTTGTAGAAGTTGCACCAGCTTCATATCCTTGACGAACGGCAGCGCAAGCTCCGTCCCCGGGCCAAGCCCCGTCGCATGCTGATATGCCTCTGTCTGGGGCAGATTCAGCATGACCGATACCCACGGTCACACACCGCATACCGTAAAGTTACGTCACTGGAAACGTGTACGGAGACACAGCTATGTAAGGTAGTATCGGGATCAGTCCCTTACACTAGTCAAGTTGTTAGTGCGAGATAGTACAGACCACTGGACCCTCAATCTAGGACCGTCACTACCAAGTACACTACTGTAGGTACCTGACGTGTCGAGGAGGATAGGATGGGATGGGATAGGATAGCTTCATTGAGTCGGGTGCGATAGGGATGATGGGGATGTGCAATGCAGGAGGCCTGCCGCTTGAGCGCTGGTCTGCACTGACATCCCAAAATGGGGCGATACGAGCCAGACGTAAGCTGTCGTCGACCCCCGTGGCGCCGGCAATGATTGGCCACGAGCCCCGTGCTAGCTCGGCCATTGGACACGCGCTACGCTACACGGCAAGGGCGCCTTGAAATCCTGACACTCACAACTCACATCACAATTCTCCAGAAGCCGGGAGGTGGGAAGAGGAAGAGTGAGCAAGGATGATGGGGGTGGGACGTGTTGGCCGATTGGGTCAGCTCAAGCTTTGTGGCTTAGATGGAGACCCTGCTGCATGTTTACGAGTGGATTCTGGTATTACCTGTAATCTAACTATACCTAACTACCTATAGTAGTAAGTAGTAAGTAGATAGTAGATGAATTGCATCCCTAGTATCGACACAACACAACACATCTTCTCAAGGTTCAGCTTCCAAGGTTGTTACCATTCATTCACCTCCTCACGTTCAATGACAACTGGCATCTATACCTGCCTATACTTACAAGTATACGTACTGAGGTGAGGTACAACTCGGAGATATCCGTGATTGGTATTTAATCTGCATCTAAATCATGCGTTGGTTGGTGTTGGGTGCACATCCCAAACCATTGTTTGCGTGGGAACGCAGGCGCAGGTGCTTATATGTACGTACCTTCATGTACATACCCAGCCCCAGGGTACATACCTAAGGCAGTAGAGTCCCCAGTTATATGCCTCCTTATTGGGCTGTTGCATGTTAGAGTCCGGCAACCTGAGCTATTGGTACATCTAGACCGCCCCAGGTGCAGTCTTGCCGTTGTAACCGTCTTTGTTAGGGCCGTCTAAGGTATAAAAAGGCTATCTCCATGCCATCATCCTCGTGCGTCTGACTTTCCATCCGGCCCTACATCATTCTCTCCACCAACATCTAGAGACATTTACAACTATCGAACATTACTCATCGCCTCAATCAACATAATCATCATGCCTGCCCCTCAAGAACCCCAGCAGCAAGCTCCCATGGAGGCCCTCTCAACGTCATCCACTGGCGTCGTCACTCAACAACCGGTATGTTTATCATTGTCACTCAATTGCTTACAGCGCAACTCGCCTCTTGCCTCCGCTCGCCCGTTGCACCATCTCTTCTTATTTTCTTCACCACAATCGTAGCATAGCCAACTTCAGCTCTCGTGAATACATGAATACACTAGAACAACCTGAGATCGCCGCTCGACTAACAAACTCTCTTTCTCGAATGAATAGGCCTCTGAACCCCAGCCCGACATGTCCCTGCGAGGTGGCGAGGAAGCAGGATGCGAGATCTGCTGTGGACTCTGCGCATGTGATGAGGGCTGCTGCTAGAACCGCAGATTAGACGACGGACTTAGGCTGTTTGTCAGCTTCCTGATCTGTCTATATTGGTGTCGTCGTGTATTATCATTACTGCGTGGGCGCCGAGAACGGCCTAGATCATCATCAATATCATTACCCAGCCATCCAGACCATCTACCTATTGTGCCCCTGATCCAAAAGCTGAAATTATACATCCTGTACCTCCTGTTCCGCCGGAGCCCGTACCTCATGGACTATTCAAGGCATTCGCGGCACAACGGCGATGTCGAATGAACACATTCAATGATTCCAGGCTAAGTGGAGGGTTCTTTAAATACCCACCGGTAGTCCCGCCTCCAATTCCCCGCCGGAAACTCTCTCAACGCCCTAGGATGACCCAGAGACATTTGCAAAGCTTCCGCCGATGGCCGGTTGGTTATCGGAGGTGCCGGGTAGACCACTATTCCCCCACCACCGTCTGCGGTGAAAATTGTGGAGGGTACTGGACCATTCCAGCGGCGCCAGGAAGAACCGCCTCGGGGAGGGAAGACTATGCCCATACCCATCAAGTACAAGAAAGGTCAGAATCCCAGAGCGCAGCCTCCACCGACTCCGCCGCCGTCATTGCCAGGCCCGCCTGTGCTGGCATCAGACTCAATTCTCGCAGGGATGAGTCCCACAACGTAAGCCATATCTGCTCACAATCTTGAATTTTCATAACTTCTTCCTTTCTTGGAGCCGTTCCCTCGAAACCTCCCGCCTGGTACCCACTTATATGAAAGGTATTTATAGTAGTGGTAGTAACTAAGAGAACTTCTCGTTAGGCGCCGTAAATACCTAGAGGTGAGACGAGCTCAAAGACAAGCTCAAAGACAAGCGGTATGGGCAGAATGGAGAGAGATGAGAGCGAAGAGGGCTGCACTAGAGAGAGAACGGATGGAAGCAGAACTGGAGAGACACAGGCTACAGCAGAACAATCTACAGAGAGAACAGCTTCAGAGAGAACAACTGGAGAGAGACCGGCTAGAGCAGGACAGGCTACAGAGAGAACAACTTCAGAGAGAAGAACTGGAGAGAGCAAGGGTAAGTCACCCCGACGAGGAAAGCAAAGAGCGTCAACAGACAACTCCGTCCCCGGATCAGCGCATAATCAGGCCACCCCCGGACTCGGATTTACTCCGCTGGCTCGCGGCACAGCTCTCGTCCCTTCACCGCTGGATACCGCAGAAAAATCACAAGAGGATGAGGATGAAGATGAGTATGAAGACGAGGATGAAGATGAGTATGAAGACGAGGATGAAGATGAGTATGAGGACGAGGACGAGGATGAGTCGGAGCCGGAGCCACAGCCGGTGCCAACTATAATGCTCCCTTTCCCCGAATCGATGCGGACCGTGAGAGCGATGTTTGAATACGGTGCTGAACCTACTTTTGCTGCGCCAATCGACGGTGCTCAACCTATTTTTGCTGCGCCATTCGTAAATGAGGGGGACCATCTCAGAATATATCACCCCCTTCCACGCCGCAGTCCGTAGATGAGGGAGGATCGTCAGAAGATTTGCCGTTCCCTTTCTCCCCGAGCCTTCTGTGCATGAGGAAGCTAATTCCTTCGAAACTCAAGATATTCATGCTTCCCTTCATGCCTTATCTATAGGAGACTCGCCTAAGCATACTGCTGTTCCCAGCGCGAACGAGAGTGTAGACCGGAACGAAGAAGAGGCGTCTAACTTTGATCATATACCGTCGTCTAATACTCCAACAGAAGCTCTAGATATCCAGGTTCCTATTGCTACCTTATCTATAGGAGACTTGCCTGAGCATAGTGCTGTTCCCAGCGCGAACGATCATATAGTGTCTAATTCTCCAACGGCGGCTCTAGATATCCAGGCTCCCATTTCTACCTTATCTGCAGAAGACTCGCCTGAGCATAGTGCTGTTCCTAACGAGAGCGTGGACCGGAACGAGGAAGAGGCTTCTGGCTCCGATCATATACCGTCTAATTCTCCAACAGCAGCTCTAGATATTCAGGTTCCCATTTCTACCGTACCGGTGGGGGGCTCGCCCAACCATAGCTCTATTCCTGGCGTGAACCAAAATGTGGACCAGAACAAGGAACACGAGGGAAATGATGGGACGAGAACAAGAGCACTGCTAAGGATCAGATTGTTCGTCCCGCCACTCTCGATTCTGTTTCTAACGCAAACACGAGCGTGGGCCAAAGCGAAGAGCCGTCTAACCTTAATCATGGGCCGTCTAATTCTCTAGAAACTCCACATGTTCAAGCTCCCTATCCTTCTTCGCCAGCGGAGACTTGCCTACGGAAGACTTGCCAACAGGAGACTTGCCTACGGAAAACTTGCCAACAGGAGACTTGCCAGCGGAAGACTTGCCAGTAGGAAACTCGCCTACGGAAAATATGCCAGCGGGAGACTTGCCAACAGGAGATTTGCCTACGGAAAACTTGCCAATAGGAGACTTGCCCGCGGAAGACTTGCCAGTAGGAAACTTGCCTACGAAAAATATGCCAGCGGGAGACTTGCCTACGGAGAATTGCCAACAGGAGACTTGCCTACGGAAAACTTACCGACAGGAGACTTGCCCGCGGAAGACTTGCCAGTAGGAAACTTGCCTACGAAAAATATGCCAGCGGGAGACTTGCCTACGGGAGAATTGCCAACAGGAGACTTGCCTACGGAAAACTTACCGACAGGAGACTTGCCCGCGGAAGACTTGCCAGTAGGAAACTTGCCTACGAAAAATATGCCAGCGGGAGACTTGCCTACGGGAGAATTGCCAACAGGAGACTTGCCTACGAAAAATATGCCAGCGGGAGACTTGCCTACGGGAGAATTGCCTGAACATGAATTACCTGAGCATGACTCTGTTTCCAACGCGAACGAGAGCAGAGATCAGAACGAGGAAGAGGAGGTGCGTGATGGGGACAAGGACCAGGATAAGGACACAGTGGAAGATCAAAGTACTTGTCCCGCTGCTCCCGAAAGCGGTTCAAACGACGAGACAACAGGGTTACTCTCGGATCAACCCGAAAACCAAGAGTAGTTCCGCCTTTCACCAGTTATACATCGCTCGACGCGGTTGTGGGAGAGTAATAATTTCACTGGCCCACGAGTGCTGTATTTCTCACTCATTTGTACCCTTCTTTGTTAGCGATAGTACTAGACTTACCATATAGCGATTCCTTTTCTTTTTTCTACATGAAGAAATACGAAGTTGTTTTCAAGCGGTAGCTTCTTGTCCTTCCCAAGACGTGAGGTTGAAGCAAACAGGCTAAGCTTTTGACCCCATCTCTTGGCGATCTCTTGGCTGGCGTCTTGGTCCTTGGCGTACGTGATTCTATTTCATCTCATTTCATTTCGTGTTTTCTTGGATTTCTCCACCGCTGATCTAGACTGCGGGATTTGTCTTAGGCAGGTCTTGGGCTAGATCAATATGGTATGGCCAAAAACCCAAAATGACTGGGGAGATACTCAATAATGTGATGTCATATTTTGGAACTTGATTGACGATTTCTGATGAAGTCTTTGTTCTGACTTATAGTCACAGCCTCGTGTCACGATAATAGCGGTGGTTGTGCCGTCGATATGCACCGAGGTAAGCTTATTTTCATGGTGGACCGGATGGGTCGGGTGACGGATTGATCTCGGTTGTAACACGATGTGTTGCATGATCCTCTTTCCATCGAAAATTTCCAAGTCAAGCGCTGATTGAGGATGATTCGGCTGATCCTTGCGTATAAGTCAAGTCGGCGGCTCTAGAGATTTCTATTTGTTTGATTTTGGCCGTCATTCTGGTGACTAATTCATGATTAATTGCCTCGCTTATATCGCCTTCGTCATTTCGTTTACAGCTTAGAGGTGTAATTGTGTAGATAGAGCTCTATACATAGCTTTCAGCCATCTCCGACCAAACCAATCGTTTCATCAATGTAATTAGCATGCATGTGTAGGATGATCGAGACTTACATATGTGCATTTTCAAAACGCCAACTAAGTTCAACTTGCTCATTTTCAGATTTACTGAAAATGTGAGCTAACCTGGTAGTCAATGCAATAGTCTGCCGTCTTGTGGGATAATACGCCACGTTTATGATGCCTACTAGCGAGATTGATTCATTTCGTCTTCGTAGATATCGTTATTTTGGAACTTGACGGGCCATGCTCTATATACAATATTATACAATCATTAGACCATACGCCCCGGGTTAAGTTCGCCTCTGGAAACATGTTAGGATATTTGGGGGGTTGCGCACGGTAGCCTCTCTCTTTTGTCGCTCCGCAGAACTCATCAGAACCGCAAGTATCTGGACAACCTCTGGTCAGATCGAGAGATGTTACGTTATTTCTTCTCCTCGTTATCGTTACTATTGTTGTTGCCCCCAAACGCGCCAGCGACCTTATCCCACAACGTCTCCTCGCCCTTCTGTTTGCGCATCTGCCGCTCGAGCTCCTGCTGCTTCCACAGGCCCTGGACCCTCGACGCGACCTCGGCCTTGGCGCGCATCTCGCCCTTAAAGGCCTCTTCTTCGGCGGCGCGGTCTTCCTCTGGCACCTTCTCCAGCTTGGCCTTCAGCGTCTCCTGTTGCTCGGGCGTCAGTTCGGGATCGGGTGTCGCGGCGGCGACCATGGGTCTCGGCACGAGTGGTGTGAATTTGGGTATCGGCCGTCCTTCTTTCTTGGCCGCTGCTATCTCGGCTTCTTGCTCCAGCATGCGGTGGTAGAGCGCGTCGGCGTGCATCTGAATGTCTTCTTCGATCTGGGAGTTTTGGTCGAGGCTCGAGAGGTATCCGAGGGCTTTGAGTAATCTCTGAAGGACATAGCGTTAGCGTTATTCTAATATAGCATGTGTTGACCGGTTTTGTCGGTGATATCGGTAGCATAACAGAAAGACGCACCGTTTGTGTCATATAGCATCGTTCAAACTTCTTGACCTGGTCTCGACACATGGTCAACCGCTCGGTCACGGACGGGTTCGACATGCAGGTGCGCCAGTCGACCTGTTCGAGCGCGCAGTTCTCCAGCGCGGCCCTGCCGATCTCCATCTTGCGCTCCTTATAGCCCTCCAGCACATCCATCAGCTTCTCGTGATCGCTCTTGGTCTCGGCCTCGATCTCGGCGAGCGGCCGATACGACTTCCACAGGTGTGCGTAGCGGCCATCCTGAAACTGGCTCTCCCGGGGCAATGCGGGGTTGCTACCTCTCTCCTCCGTCTCTGGTGTCGGTATCGTCGTCGTCGCCGTCGCCGTCGTCGGCCCGCTAGGCTTCTTCTGTGGTGTCGGGGGTTGCGCGCCGCTGGTATTGTATTTCACGGGCGACTCTTTCTCGAGGAATTCCCGGAGCTTCGGGTCCAGCTTCCGCAGCGGATCGTTGGCGCTCGTGCTCGAGGCCCAGAGGCTGTCCCACCATCCCATCTATGCCGATACAGAAGAGTTTCTCTCCCTCGATTTGTTCGATATGTATGATCTCTGAGACTGCTTTCGAGCTCCACACCTGGATGGCTTTAGGTATCCGTTCTATCGAAAAGTCGGGAATCTGGATTAGAAGCGGGATGGCACTTATCGATAAGGATGGCACGTATTACCTATATGGTAAATATATATTCGTAAATGTCGAATCACAAAATGCACCGAATAGCTACGAGCACTGAACTTTATAGTTTCAAGTGAACCAACAGGTATTCAACTATCTTGAACAATGGCTTATCGCTTTTAGGATAAATGGCAAATATATCTGGTTTTGTGCGCCGGACGTTGTCAAGTAAAAACTGCATCAACAAGTAGAGATGATTAACTACTCGCTACTCGTTGTGGCCTAACTAACCTCTCTATCCATGATAGACGCAGCTCAACAGGCCTGTGGACACCGTTGTTGTCCTAATTAGTGCACAGTTCATCTTCTCACGAACATAAACCTACATGCGCAATCCTAGACGTGTAAGATGGTGCTCCATCGATGTTCATTGCTCTACTATTTTGACGTGGTAATACTTGAAAACGGGATACGAGCGTGATCTGCGATGCTCGACGAGGAAGCGCTCAAATGTTGCAATTGCTTCTGAAAATTTAGAACTTGGCTACATGGTGATAGCATCACATTGGCGCGTCGAGAACGCCATAGTGGGACAATTCTCACTATTCCGGGAGTTGGCCCTGAAACTCATCAAGTCTTCTGGCCGCCATTCACATACAGCCAGTGCCGATTCAGCTCCTCATTTTCACCCATATGCCTCATCTTGGGCAAATACATCTCGTGGTGTGGTATTCTCTTTTTGCATTTCAGAACTACCGGCTGGCATTCTTCCGTGCCGCCGTTTAAGCCTATGGACCGCCCGTTCCGAAAATCTGTATCATGAACCGTGAAGCAACAACGCCATCGATGCCCGTAAGAGTGCCTAAACTTAGAACTTGCTGAACTTCTTGACCGCCTTGCCAGTTCGGGGAAGCACGCGGAGAACGTTGAATCGGACCGTCTTGCTCAGAGGTCGGCACTGACCGACGGTAACATGGTCACCCTCCTCGACACTGTAACATAGAGTCAGTCATTGCTATTCGGAGCCGATTGCCGAGGGTTTTGTGAGCTTTTAAAAGCTTTTAAACACTCGTTTATTTAAGACAGGAAATCTCATGCTCCGAAACATGCCAAAACAAGTAAAAAATTGTCCCGGGAATTGCTTACCGGAAAGCGGGCGAGCAGTGGGCGGCGATGTTCTTGTGTCGCTTCTCGTAACGAGAGTACCTATTACGCGATTACGTTAGTCAGAGCCTCGAGACTTCGCTCATGGAGGGTAAACTGACTTGCGGATAAAGTCTGTCGCAATAATTAGTCAACCATGATTTCATTATAGGTTTATGCATCCAAGAATCGAGATGCGAAAGCTCGAGTACTCACGGAGGTATTCACGTCGGATGATGATGGTTCTGTGCATCTTGGTCGAGACAACCTAGGAAGGGGTTAGTTGGCCGACGAATTAAACAATTCTGGAGCACCAAGCTTACAGTGCCAGTCAGGATTCTGCCACGGATGGAAACCATTCCAGTGAAGGGGCACTTCTTGTCTGTAAATCAAAATTAGTATCCCATGTCCAAGAGACCATCGCAGACCCCTCCCGCAGTGCGCCCGGTGCAGATATTGGATTCGTTCGGGATGAAGCGCTGTTTCGCCCTTCCTTTGCGGTCCGGGATATGACAGCCGCAACGTCATTCGCCGTAATCCGACCACATGCGACAAATTCTCGAGCGGGTATCGATTTGACATACCGATGTACGAGCCCTCAATGGCAGTCTTCGGGGTACCTTTTGAAGGATTAAGAGTTAGGAACTACCGTTTATACCAATTGGAGAACAAATAATTCAGAAATACTCACGGAAGCCCAGACCGACATCCTTGTACCATCTCTGTTCGACATGTAAGTTGCTGGCCTACTCGTTCGTCGCGGGCGTGTCACACACCTTTCCTGACTTGCCTGTACCAAAAATGTTAGCATGGACAGTCGGTCGCGCGCACTGTCGGGTTGGGAATTACCTGGGCGGGCCGACTTCGCCTTCGTCTTGCTGTTTTGGAAGATGTGAGGCTGCTTTTGGAAAGCACGCTGCGTTCAGTGTTAGTATAGGCGTTCAACATATCCATCTCATGTATTGAAAGCTGTCGTCGTCTCGATTTTGAGTCGCTGGAATCTACAAGGGTTCGTACCTCCGACTGGACGGTCAACTCTGCACAGAAACATGGTCAGTCAAGATCTCGAAGTCATGCATCATGAGAGGTTTAGATACTACGAAATACGAAGGCTAGGGGATTATGTATAGGAGATTTTATACATACCAGTGGCCATGGTTGCGAATGTTTGTCGACGTCGCAAGAAAGGTTGACTTCGGGATCGGTGTTGGTCGATTGAGATTGGCGGTTGGCGTCAGAATATCGCGGGACAGGTCGCAGGCAGTCAAAAAATGGAGGAGTGCAAAATCTAAAGAGTGTGTGGGCTGAATTTCGCTTGCGCACAACCACCTGTGGCGCAGGAGGATGATAACTACTGATAAAGTGTGGCTAGTGCCTAAAAGAAGCGGGTCTTCTCCCATCACTGATCCACTGTAATTTTTGGAGGATTGTGGCACCTTACACCCAAGCTGACGCTTAATGAAATCTTGAGATCTCGTCCACAATGCCATGCAGCAAGAACTCAATGCTAACAACCTGCAGATTATATATGCTGAGTTCTAACATTTTCACGAAAATAATTTGACTTCTTTTTGATGATGATTATTTGTTGCTATAATATTATTCTATTTCGTAAGATATTGGAGCTTTCTAGTAATGGAAGCCCTCTCCTCAGCTTTTAAGAGCGTGTTACTCAAGTTATCCTACGAGCTGGGAAGCACAGCTAGAGAGCCTATCAGCCAGTAACAGGGTCGATCGATCGAATATGCAATGACGGATGAATATAGGTTGGTGACCTCGCAAGATAGCTTCTTCCATGCAATATTCAAAAATGATTTCTCAGTTATGAGATGGCCCTCATCTTCGTTTCCCCTCTAATATCAAGCATGTCGAGGTACTTTGAGCATCTACCACACTGCTGCACGGATCCAGATCACAGACTTGGAATAAGGGTTTACACACAGTAGATCGTACGAGTCTCAAAGTCTTCACCGAAGACTTTCTCGGGCCTATACTGAGGGCCGAAATAGGACAGACTCTGAGAGCACAATTTTGTGGAGGTCCGCCAGGCTATGGGAATAGGTACATGTTGTCCGTGTAGAGACTCGTGCAGAACCGAGAAGCTGCCATTCATATTAAGATAACATAAAGCTATAGTAGCCTACAAAATAATAAGCGCCTCATAATAGATGTGTGCGAGACGTTTGTGAAATTAACAAACACGTGAGTGATTCCTTATTTATATGTATGCGCATATATAACCTCTCATTGTGAATGTTTGTATTAATTCATCGGAGGCACCTAGGTTCGGCGAATGTAAGTCCAGGTTCCAAAAAAAAAAAAAAAAAAAAAAAAAAACCTGTTGAGGGCGAGTTATATCATATCGTTCATGCTGCACAGAATGTTGCGTATAATCTTACGAAACAATAACTGCACAAATTCAGACAATAGGTCCGCGAGCGCTTTGGTAACAAGGTGTTGTTAGCTCTGAAGATAAAATCAAAATCTCTATCACCAGCCAGCCTATGTTGTTTTCGTCACTAAAGAAGTCCAGCAACTTGCACGATTGCGAGGCGATTTTTATTAATAACTCTCCAGTAATGGGGAGGGCGTCCTTAGCCAGTACAATGTAGCTATAGTACCTAAGTACCTAGGTGTGTGCCCCACGGTGCCCACTTACCTGATGTGGTGTAGTATAGCTGCCGGCAGGACGGTAATGAAGAACGTACCTGGTAACTACCCCCACCTGCATCATGTTTACAAACAATTCTCTTCCAGACGCGATCACCAACCAGACTAGGAATTGGCACGCACTCACATTTGCCTCCACCTCCCTGTATATACACCAATTCGTAGCCTCTCGTTTGTATTTGGGACCATTTTGCAACTGATCCCAGCCTACGAGCACCTAACATTTGCTATCGCATCTCCCAATCACTATGCGACGCGCCGTCTAAAGTCGGCATTATCTTAAATTCGTATTAAGAACGTCCGTTTGCGAGACTCTAAGACCTGCCTTTCACAACGTTGCTGTGATGTCTAGCCACACTGACGTGACGCTTCCGTCGACACGGCGACCGCGGAAATCAACAGGCCACTCGCCAGTTCGTAAAAGAATAGAAAAAGAAAACATCACCGTTGACTTGGCTAGCTCTCTGGCTGGTAATGCGAGCCGGAAGAAGTCGCGTAGTAAGAGCATGGGCCCTGGCGGTCTTGATATCTTAAAGGCGGGTTCTGGAAATCGGCGTGTTGGTATGCAATGCACAATGCACCTCACTTACCGGGAATTCGGGTTATTAATTGCCATCTAGTCGCTCGCCGCCACCTCCAGACCAGCGCCACGATCCATCCTCAAGCCCACGATGCCTCAGCTACAAGAATACCCCCGCACAAATCAAAAGGCTCTTCGAGAAAGTCCCCTCCATCGGGCACCGTTCAAGGCCTCGACAAGCTGCCGAACCCTTTCCAGAATGACGACCCATCTTCATCTGGCACCAAGGTCGCATTGCGCACCGAGGAGCAACAACAGGCGCTGCTCGAGAGCGTGAAGAAAAGGAGAGGAACAGCTAAAAAGGAGATTAAGGATCGACGCGAAGCACGGAGAAAGTCCCTCGCCAACCGACGGGTATCCTTTGCCGCTGAGGCTACTCTCCACACCTTCCACGAAATCGAGTACATGCAAGATTCAACCACGTCGAGTGACACTACAAGAACTTCATCGCAGCCGAGCGCCTTCGCCGAGGATACTGATCCTCCCTCTACACCTCCAGATAAAGTTGAAGAAGACTTGATTTCATATTCTCCCGAAGATCAGCGGGGCTTGCATCAGAAGAATCGACGTAGAAGCTCTGGAATATCCGCCAATGGCCATACCAACAACCACGATGACCTGACGTTGGCCTCTAGTGTCTATAGCTCGGATTCTGAAGCGACTGAGGTACATGAGGAAATTATTTCAGATTCTGGCAGTGACTCGGATGCTGAGGGGTGACTATGGATCTCGATGCTGATGAATGACTGGTACATCCTTTGCATCAGGCATCACAGCTCGCCCAGGCTTCTTGGATGATGATAACGACACTCTAGACAATACTCTCAGACTAGCTACTCGACGAGCTGAAACCCAAAGAATTGATGAAGAAGAGGAGATTATTCCTTCCTTTGGTTGGTTAAGAAACCTGTATCAAAGTCGACCAGTACTGCTCATGAGCAAGAAAATCAGCCAAGTCCAGCTCATGACGAAGGAGAGGATACGGCGCTTATGGATATGGACATTACGAGCTCTGTTGGAGGCATTATATCATCGCTAAACAATACCCAAAATGATTCCCAGGAAGAGAGATGTCTATGGATGTTACGAGAGTCCTTGGGGCATCCTCCCCTCATGGCATCAGACGAAGGCCCAGCAGCGGGCAATGACGACAGATTCGAGGATGTCTCGGTGGAAGATGCCACTATGGAGTTTACCACGGCAATTGGCGGTATAAGGAATGGCCTCCGGACAGCTGATCTTACCGATTATGAAGACGATGAAGATATGTCGATGGAGCTTACTACCGTCATGGGTGGTGTCGTGTCGACATCCAAATCAAATGCTGTCAAGCGGAGAATGTCTCTTGCTCGCCGCCACACTCTGGCGAAAGATGACGAAGTAACTATGGATATGACAGTCGGCCTCGGCCGCATCATACCGGCAGGCAACGATAATGAAGATGAGACAGATATGACGATGGGTATGGATATGACCACGGCGGTTGGCCGGATTATCAGAGATCCTTCTCCAGCCCAAAATCATACCCAGCCAGACAAATCATGGAACAAAAGTAGACGTACCAGACGGAGACGACATGCCAGTATCACCCTCGAAGGGCCATCTGCCTGAAATGAATGCAGCTAGAGATATCTCAGAATCTGAGAGCCCCGATAAACTTCCGCTTCGAGGGAAAGGACTTCGCCGCAGCAGTGATCGACGAGCTTCGGAAACTCTAAAAGGAAAGTCTCCTAAGCGCAATCTTTTCGCTTCCAAGCCCGCGAGCCCAGACGAATCAGATCTACCCAGTACTCTCTACAATCAAGTCCGATGAAACACCAACCTCACTACCATCACAAAGACGATCCTTCTCCTAAGAGAACAGCTCTGAATTTGGCTACCAAATCACCCAGGTCAGCTACTGTCCACAGAAACCGGTTATCAATCTTCCAACAAGATTCCGCCACCGGTATTAAACCCCTCAGATTGCTCACGCCGCAGAAGCGCAGGCTCTCCGGCATTGGTGCTGATCGCTCTGGTCTTGGATCACCGAAAGTCACCGAGCTCCTTGATCGGCGAGGCTCGATCGGTGATACCGCTAATCAGTTTATTCGCCGAGAGAATTTCAGAGCTGTCAGTTTCACAGAGCCACAGATCATGGCAAATGAACTTGACGGGGAGCGCCGAGAAGTTCAAGCTAAAGAGAATAGGAATAGTGCTCTCGATGGGCAAGCTGAGGAGGACGAGGAAATGGTACAGCTACGTTGAAAGACATGATCTCAAGTATGACTCCCAAGAAAAACCTCCTTAGAGCCGGAAGAGCCTACATGTTGGTAGCGCTGCTGGTCTTCTCGGGAAGCGGCCTGCCGAGCTTGACGAGGAAGATGACAATTATGATCGAGATGGCGTTAAACGGCTTAAGAATCATCAAAGCAGCCCCGTCAAAAACGTCCGATTAGGCGCGCCACCGTCGAAGGAGGAGACTACAGGTCGGTTCAATAGATCTACTACCAGAACATTGGAGTTTGGGACTGGAAGTATTATGGTTCCTCCCTCAGCACTCTCGCCAAGCAAGGGCCTTGATCTCGCCTCTTCGCCGCCGAGCAACAGCCGCTTCAAGAATATGCCATCAGATCAGCCCACCAATACATTTACCTTCCATGACATGGCTCCCTTATCAAATCCTGAGGTCAACGATGGAGAACATATTCATCTGCAGGACTTTCTAAACATGACCAGTATCAGGTTCATGGAACTAACCACTACAAAACGGAGGCACACCCAGGCACCCAACACCCAGAAGGACAACCTTCGAGATGAGGAGGATCTCTCTTTGGAACGCTGTGTCGTAGCTGGTGCCTGCACGGTCCCGATGCTAGAACTTTACCAGCATGTAAGTCAACCGTACACTAGAAGGGTAATATTATTGGCAAAGATATGCTAACTTCTGCCAGTCTTGTCGAGAGTTGAAAAAGTACATTTCAGAAGGCCGAAGGATTGTTCGAGAAATCGAGACGGAAACTTTTGAGGAGAACCCACCTCTTTTTAAAGAGTATATAACGGCAACTCCAGAGTTCAAGACCTTGATGGACAACCAATTCAAAAATGTCAAAACCCACGCACGGTTACTCAGCAAAGCTATGTGGTACGAGTGGCGCATGAAACTTCAGGATGACTCAAGGAAGGCCTTGACAATATTTTTGAGGGCATGGAGGCGGATAAGGAACTCTTGCAAAAACAGCAAACACTCCTTGATTCTATGTTGCCCCGCCTAGCTCAGCAGTTCGAGGCACTGACAACGCAGCGCGAAGATCTTGAATCCGTAGCACAGGAGCTCGCAGATTGCGACCCGCAGGGCCTACAATCCGCGCGCACAGAGCTTACCAATCTCGATTCAGAGATTGAGACGAAGAAACGGAAAATTGAGGAACTGCGAAAGGAGTTGACTGAAACGGAATCAGATGTTGACACAGCCACACAAAGGAAGAATAGTTGTGTTGTTGCATCGAAGAAGCTGAAAAGGTACGGGAGGAATGCAGAGATGGACATCTAATGAAATCAATTCTCTCAAAGGTAAGGACACACTACTTAGTAACTAATTTTCCGAATGGTATGACTAATTCCATAACAGCCAAAGTGGATGAGTTAGAGAGACGGCACGGCTGGGCCATTACAGGCCTGTCTGATACCACCATTTCGATGACGTTTCAGCGGGAAATTCAGCTTGTGTTTGACATCTCGTCATTTGGCAGAGTGGCAAATCTTCAGACTCACGGATTGACCTCTGGTACATTGCAGCCAACCGCGACCGCGATCCTGTGCCCACAATGCCTGAAAAGGATTTCTTTGTCCAATGTATCAGGGATCATGTACGCGGGATGGCTCAAGCGCGGAATAAGACCAAGATTCACGACATGCTGAGCGCGGTTAGTGGGCGTGAAGAAGGCAAATCAAGTGGCGGCAGAGATACGCCTCTTGAACTGCACGTTCCCACCACTGTCGCGCGCACCTCTGACTCCTCCATTGCTATCCGATCTGCGCTCCTCCTCGCTCCGCTGGAGACAAAGGTTGAGATTGAGCTTTCGCTTCACGTCGACACGCCCTGGATGACTTACAGGTATCGATAACTCCCCAAGCACGCGTCGTTATGGGAGCATTTTAAAATTGACAATGTTGTTGAGTACTTGGCGACTCGCATCGGGACTGTGGTCCGCACCGAAGAGACAGAGTCTTGGAGCGATGTTGTCGTCGAGTTGCACGAGAGGTTACTAGCTCGGGGCGGAAATGAATATGCCTACCCATGTGTCTCGGCATTCTAATGTTGTGATGAATTATGACTATAGGTTGTTCTCCGTGGTGCTGGAAGGGGTATTTGCCTGATTCTATGTTATTAAGATATCCCTCTCTATTAGAATATGCCTATTTGCGGAGTTGATGAATTACATACGCATGGCTCTCTTTTGCATCACTACCTGTGTGTTCTACTTGTGCTATTTCTACCTAATCTATTTGTGGCTAACTGATACCTACTCTGCTCTAGTGAATGCAGTGGTTAGTGACTTGCATAAGCGGAATTGCTCTTAAAGCTCCTGTTTTGTTTGCTTGTTCCAAAGCCGTCGTTTAGGAAGGCATAGCAAACAACTTACCTAAGGTAGGTAGGTAGTTTAAGATACCTAGGTACTTCAAAAATACTGGCAGTAGGTACGTAGGGTAGGTACTATATATAGCACTTAGGTATATAAATAAAGGTCACATCTAATCAATATATCGAAGTTTGCGTGGTATCTAAGTAATCGACAAAGGTACCTACTAGAGTAAAGCCAGCATATGGGTAGGTAATCAGCAACTTATAGATTAAGTTGTCTTTGCATCAGTCCAAATCTAATTGCACAAGCTCTACGTTCTTTAGGTAGTTGTAATGCTCATTAATTAATTTTCTATTGGATTATAACCACCTTTATATCCAGTAATCATGTAGGCCTCGAAGCAATTATAGAGGTTAAATCAATAGACCAATAGGAAAATACAAGGGGAACCTAAGTAGCCCATGTTCTCTACCTACTTAGGTGTTGTTGGATTTAGAGTGATGGTGTAACGACGGCATAGTCTGTATAACCTTGAAATCCGGTAACCACAACAACCTACCTCTTAGAACCACCCCCTCGAATAAGGTTCTAGTATTAGATCTGCATTACATACAGCTGTCACACAACTGCAGCTTAGCCGTCTCCCACGGTAGTGAATATCTGTCTCACCTTTCAGTCAATTTATTTCCCTCTCTTTCTTTCCAACCCAAGTATCACCTCGACTGCATTCTAGTTTTCGTCTGCACATGCACATGCACATGCACATGCATACGCAACCACGCGCATTCGTTACGATACGGTTTTCTCTCTCTCAATCTACATTCGCCTCAGTTGATTTCCTTTCTTTTCTCTCAAGAAAGCAAAGATGTTTAACCTCACCCTCCCCACCATTCTATCGCCATCGTGGCTTTGGCCGTCACCTTCGCCTCCTCGCCCAATGGGCCGAGAGTAAGTATTTTCCCGATTGACCACCCTTCCGTCGTTTCTCCTCAACTGGGACACCACTTGCGAGCTAGAACGTATATCTCCACACATGAAAGAATAATGCTAACATCAAGGGTCATAAGTGTTGCTCCCGTTCTTCGGAGCGGTGATGTCAACCATCGCCGTAGTGTACGGCTGGAACGTACACCAGCCGTTGGGGTCTGGATGTTTGTTGCCGCCGCCCTCGTCCTCTCACTCGTCTTCCTAGCTTCAGCTAGGTTGATTATAGCCGTCGCCATCTTGCAGTTCTTTTCGTTACCTACACGACTACGGTTGGTGGAGTTTCTGGCTGGGCCTGGCCAGTTACCGTTATTTGGTTTTCGGTTTCTACGTGGCTCTTTGGGTCATCCCCGAGAGTTCCATCTTGCTTTGGCTTAAGTGGTGCGGGCCGTTCTCCCAGGCGACCCGAGAACGCCCTAAGTTCCCTTCCCTTTCCGACTTCTGGCCATCCAATGTAGAATTGGATTGGATAAGTCCTGGATTCACGCGTGGGAGATGTGTGCTCACCCTACCGTCCAAGTAGTTTTGGGGGCCCTGCTTGGGCTTACCAACATGGCGATGAACGCCATATATGAGCAGGTCAAGACCAGTGAGTTACTATTGTCACTATTTCTTTTGTCTTTAGCAACTTTCGGAGTACTGGATTGCTTTTTTATCGGAGCGGCAAACGAGTGTCTAACGGCTGCGGGCCCTCGTTAACTATGCTCTAAATGACCATAACTGACTCCAAGTGTTGTAGTTATGTGGAATTATACGATGAGCTCCGCTTGTGTCCTGAATGGCGCTTCGCTGAGATCAAACTACAGGAGGAGATGCGGGCCAGATATCAACGGGAAAAGATACCCTATGACGTCCTTTGCCGCCAGAGAGAGGCGTCTCAGAAGAATTGGGAAGCCCAGCTCCGCCGCGAACGGCAACAGAGGGAGGCCTGTACCTCGATGTTCGCATATACGCTTCCGAAGAGTGCACGTCGGGCTTAGAGAGCCGACCGCACCCTCAGGGAGCAGACTTACCACGCATCCAACCATTCACCGAGACCTATATTTTCGGGAGCGGGAGCCCATATGGTCATGTAGGTTTTCTCCTTTGGGGTGTCTTGGTATGATATCTCGCTAACTCGAATGTATTTTCTAGTGAAAAAAGGGGAAATGAAGTTGTGATAGAACGTCGATTCAGGCCCACGCCTACAAAAGTTGTAGCGGAAACTTCCATGATTCCTTTTCATCAACCTCGCGAGCAGATCTCCGTCACAGAAAAGGCCCTGGAAGAACCTCTATCGTACCTTTGTCTCGGCATCTGCCCCAGCAGACCTCTCCCCTACAGAGGTCCAGTAGAGGCTTCTGTGGTTCCTATTTCCGTCACGGAAGAGGTTCTAGAAACGGAAGAGGTTCCAGAAAAAACCTCTATGATACCCTTCACTCAGCATCTGCCTCAGAAAATCTGCCCCTACAGATGTCCCGGCAGAAGTTTCTGCAGTTCCTTCCAGTCAACCTTCAAGCGCAGTCATCGTCTCATATGTACCCCCCCCGTTTCTCTTGCCAAAACATGCTGGAAGTTCAGAAGAGTGACGAATCTATCCCTATTACCAAACCTGACCTATCGGTTGTCGTTGCCCCCTTTCCTCCGAGACCACCGATCAAGTCACTGAGTCCGTGACCCAGCATGAACTGACGAAACTCGACGTTGAAGATTCGACAAGGTCATTGAAAGAGCTGGTAAATACATGCCATTCTGTGGACAAGTCATCAGACAATGGAATAGTGGACGAACTCGCCATCCTACTCGGTGCACTTAAATCAAGCCTGAGAACGAGCCGGCGGATATAAAATGCCCGCAGCACGGCTTGGGATGGATCGTGGGTGATTTCATTCCAGCGCCCCATCCTGCTCGATTTGTTCCTGAAGTATCACACCCCCTAAGCGCCACGTCCGTCCTGTTGATTTGGCTGCCCAGAATCATCCGCTTCTCTCTGCCCCCTTTTACATCGCCTGCGGCTGCTACTGATGTTACAAGCGTGAGACTTCCGCAAGTCCTGTCTCTAGTATCCCTACAAGCATGGAAGTTTGCCCTGCTGCTGATATTAATCCGGCATCATCGCTCCTGCTCTCCTCCTCCTATTGTATTGCTTACGGCTGCTGATGATGAAGATCCGAGTGTCGTTACGTCTGCTGGTTTCACATTCCCCGGCTCTGTACTTCTCGCTTCTCCTAACGCACCCACAGTACCTGCGGTGCCTACTGATTTGACGTTTTCAGGCGTATCTTCCTCCATGGAGCCCGAAGTTGGTGCTACCAAGGTCCTGAATGTTCCACAGCCGCTCCTTTTACCTTCTCCGGTCATACTCTTCCTCCGTACCCGATTTCAACTTTTTGGGTTATGATCTTCCCAGTATGCCTACAACTACTCATACAGGCAATGTTTTTACTTTAGGAAATACGTTTCCTTCTATCCCGTCGATGGTGCCTGAGCCTAGTGTTCTCACAGACCCGAAGATGACCGAGTCTAATCTCTTTGGTACAAACTTACCTTTCGTCTTTTCCGCCCCTGCTCCTTCACCGCTGGCACCAATAGTTAAACAGACTGATGAGCTGAATTCTAAAGAGGACGAGGCGATGGAGGTTCAGAGACAATCTCCTCCCTCAATCAGCGTGTTTACGCCGCCCTCTGACTTACCTATTATGCCCGCAACTGGTGCTTCCACGGGCTTCACTTTCAACCTTCCTGGCCAGAAATTGCCTTCTATATCTTTTCCGGATCCTCCTACTGCGCCAGGACCAGTAGTGCAGCAAGAAGTCGACTTGCCAGATGTGTCGGAGTCGGATTCTGAATTGACGGACTACGACGAGGAGAAGGCTCAGGGATTGTCTAATCCTACCTTTATAGATTTGGCCACGTATTTCAGACGTATCAATCCACAGAGCCTACAGCTGGGATCGCTGGCCAGAGCGTTGTCACCTCAAGGGCTTTCAATTTCTCGGGTCTTCCCGGCTTGGAAGTACCGTCGATCTCTTTCCCTGGCCCTGAGCCGCAACAGGAGGAGAACGAAGAAGAAACCGACGAAGAATTGGATTTCATCGACTGCGTGTATGAAGAAGATGGGATCCGGTTTTGCCCTTTGAGGTGAATGGTGACATGGAGCCGCAATGGGCAACATCAATGCCAGCAGAACTCCAGAGCATACCAGCTGCCTCAGTAGCAGATTTTGCGGATCTCAATGCAGCTGAGGCACTTCTGAACCTGTCACAAGTCGTGAATTTTTCAGGGCCCGAGGATCCATCAGGCGCAGTCGAGGAAGAGCAGGATGAAGACCAACTTCGACTGACAGATGCCGACAGACGGGAGCTGGACCGAATACTATTCGGTGATCATGATGACGATGAGGGGTATTCGGAATATTCTGAATCACCTGAGCAGGGAACCCCGGCTGCTCTGGAAGAAAAGGCGCCTCCGCCGTTTAGTGGCGAAGATGATGTCGAGCTGGATTACGAGGGATCCTCAGAACCACCTGAGAACGAAGCTCCGGCTGCTGCGGAAGAAGAGGCGCCTCCGCAGTACAGTGACAGCGAGGACGAGCCTAACCCTCGACCTGCGAAACGGCGTGGTTGATTATGTTTTTTGTTATTGATTTGTTTGCATATGCGGGTTTGCAAACAATTTTTTCTCGTACCAACGATGTTCACGGGACACGAGTTACGCCTTCTTGGTCGGCGTATGTCTGATCACTTACTGGTACTATGTGCCTGGATCGAAACGCAGTTGGAACATTGCGTCGCTCCAATTGTCATTCTTATTTTGGTAGAGGCAGAGACGTCTGCTAACTACTTGTATTACTGTCTGGATTAAAACGCCGTTGGAACGTGGCGTTGCTCTAATTCTATACGCTTATTTGGCTTGCGTATGCTATGTACATATATTGTAAAAAGTACAAACACGTCTCTAAAAGGCTGGAACTTTGGAACTCAATACATAGGATCATCGCATGATTGGCGATGCATGAAGATACCATCGATTTATACCCAACCTTCTTGCTGACCATACTATATAACGCCGTGAAAAAGTGACTTGTCTTATCTAGGCTTAATCTTCATCCACCCGTTGCTGCTCTTCTCTCCCTTCTCGCGATCCTTGCCATTAGCAGCTGTGCTGATGACGGTTGGAGGATGGTCGCCACTGCCACCACTTCTGACCGTATTGACGCTCATGTAACTGTCGAAGCCGAAACGGGCGCCCCGCTCACCGATCTTAGGCTTTGGCCTAGCTCCACCGACCAGCACCGCGTCGTCGGCATCATCCGGGGCCCAGGCATCATCTTCGAGGACCTCCCATTCCGGAATGCTGTTCTCTTGGTTGAGCTTGGATTTCAGCTTGTCCATGAGTTTGATGGGATTCGGCAGCTTGAAGTTCCGCGTCAGATCGTTCCGGTGGCGCTGCCTAGGAAGGTATGTCCGCTGCCGTGGGAGTACAATCCCATACGAGGCGCGGCTTTGCCGAGCTCGGTGGGCTCGCCCCCCTCGCTTCCGGCGATCTGCTTGCTGATGTCATCGGCGATCTGCTGCGGATTGCGCTGGAGAGACGAGTTGATGAGGAGGTTGTACATGTTCCGGCCGATACCGGCGAAGGCGTCGAAGTGGTTGGTGTTATCACCCACAGGGACGCCTTGCGTTCGGCATAGCCAGACAATGTCATAACCGAGAAGACAGACGGCCTCAAGAAATGCGTTGTACGTCGCTGGATCTTCTTTGGCAAGCGTCGTTAGGGGTTTATCGATGAATAAGGGCCTCGGGAAAGGAACGTTGGCGAACTGGCGATCCCGTGGATCCGGGGGTATCGGTGATGAACCGGGGAAGGCGACTTCGCCGTGTTGGTATGAGGAGCTTAATGAGAATATAGTGGGCCGAGGATAGTCATTATGGGGTGGGGTTATCTCGGCCGGCAGGCGAATAGCCAGGTAATGTGAAGCCAGAAATAGTAAATGTGTGATATGGCCGAGAGACGCTGACAAGAGCTCTGGCTGGACGCCTTTTCACAGTTAGCTTTGCCTCGGCAGCAGTTTAAAGGATGTCATACTATTCATGTTCTGTAGATCTACGATATCGATGCCTCCGATCTTGTACTCGAAACGTACCGGGTTCCCTCGCCGGACGCGTTGTAACCTGTAGAGCTTGGCTACTTCCATGCAAAGGCGGCTTTGTACTGGGTCATGGCCTCGTATTCCCTATCCCAGTTGTACTTCGTCATCTTGGTGACCTTTCTCGTCTCGTCCAACTCCCTGTTCCGGCGCGCGGGTATCCCCTGAGATGCGGTAGCAAGCCCCGACTTCTTGCGCGCGATGGCGGCCCGTCGCTCTTCGATTTCTTTCCTGGCGCCGCTACTTCGTCGCGAAGCCTGTCAGCCGCCGCAATTATGCGCTCTGTCGTATCTCGTGCCTTGTGTTCCTCGGAAGCGCAATTCTCAACGTAGGCGCGCGAAGGCGGGTGGGTTGCTGAAGTGCGGAAGCTAGCATGGCTGTCGGCCAGAAGCTTGTTGATTTGAGATTCGATGACCTCCTTCTCCATGAGGATCTTGGCGTTTGCGATGCGTCCTTCATATAGTTCATTTCTAGCATCGACGGCGCAGAGGAAGGGCAGGCGCTTCGGGTGATGCGCCCGCTCGCAGATATCACAATTCATCGTGGGCAAGCGGTTGATAGGGTGGTAGCTGTCGGCTGATGGCGAAAGCAGGGTAACGAATGCGTATGGTCGTTCTATGGATTCTATGGAGGACAGCTCGTTTCACTGATGGTGGTATATAACGAGCGATGAAAGCGAGTTGTAAGCTGCATATCTACGTATGACTGGATTAGAAGCCCGTGATAAGACGTCAGCCTAGGGAGTAGTTTATAGATGATGCGATTGTTCTGGCACGAGGCATGGGACATCAAGAGAAGAGGAGAGAAGAGTTGAGATGGGCTGAGAAAGACGACAGACAGTCAGAGGCGCAAGTCATAGGCATACAGGGTTCGTCCTTGTGACGTTCGAAAGTGGATTGGCTGGTGGATAGTTGAACCTCTGGTGGCGCCAGCCTATACCCGTCTCATCACTAGTGCGGCTGTGGCTCCAACTGTGCCTGTATGACGGACTGTGCTCATCTAATCTAGCGCCACTGTGTGTAAGGTTCCACTTTCAACTGCCTTATCGGCATTATCGGCTTACTTATATGTACCTTGTCAATGTTTACAGGGGAGCGTCGTGCCTTTGGAGTCGTGGATGCCAAGCTTCTCTCATTGGATGGCTTCATCGACTTCAGGCCGCTATGCTGTATTATGTATCTGCTCTGTTCAGATGTTAGGGGTTTCCTTTATCTCCCATTTTATTAATCAATTCATTCTTTTGAATTGTGAAATAGCTCACTCTCTGTGTACTACCTGACACGCATTTACGGGCCGGTTGGGCTGTTGGCCAGCCATTAATTGTAAACCGACTGAGGAGCAACTAAAACCAGTCAGGATGTCTACAACTCCCAGGTCTTTATCCCCAACCAAAATGCCTCACACCCCAGAACGCGCTGCCAGGGACCAGTCCATGATGGTCGAGCCACCCAGTGAGATGGAACACTCGGCCCAAACACCACAGGATGCCACCGTAAGACTAAACCCCCAAGGCCAACTTGATTCACCACCGCCCACCCAAATTCTCAATGTCGACGCAATTCCCAACGGACGACATCCCAGAGACCATCAACAGCGTCGTCGTCGAGCTCAGACCCCTGAGACACAGAAGCGCCGAAGCGATAGATCAGAAATGACCAGTCCCGGCCATCTCGCGGCCTTTGATTGGGAAGACTTCGAGGAGCGATATGAAAAAGCCCTCCAAGAAGCGGACGAGAAAGAAAAAGAATTACTCGAAGAGTTTGCGCAATTGGTCAAGGTGCGTACACCTGTCTTTGTGATGGCGATAGCGTGAACTGACCTCGCTGCTAGTACTTCAACGTCTGGGCTTCTACATCATCAACTCATGATAATGAACGGGCAGTAAAACGGTTCGTTCTCTGCGACTCACTTCAATCACTCCGAGAACCCCTTCTAAAACTGGTCTACCTATAGATTGCAGACGCGTGAGCGATACGTTGTGCTCTCCGAACAGTCATTAAATCAGAAGAAACAACATCGTAAGTTTTAGCTGTGCCCCACGCGATCCAATGGGAAACATAACTGCTAATATCGTCATTAGTTTCTGAGGTAGTGAAAGCTTTTCAGAGCGCGTTAGCCCTCCTCAGGGCAACGTGAATAGACATATAGTCTAGCTCGAAAAGCGGATATTGCTGTTCCATTGCCGTTCTGATCGGTTTCACTAAGCTCGACACTTGGCTTTGCACGCATATCTTCTCTCGCCATCTGGAAGATGTAGAGGGAGCGACTATAAAATTTCTCTGTCTACGGTGTGTTTTAATGCATTGCATTTAGTAAGATTGTTTGTTTCGGTTTTATTGGGCTTTGCTTGCCTGGCGATGAACATGAGGAGATGACTTATGATTGTATGAATTATGACACCTATGCGTGTAACTATATACGAATATATAATGTAGTGCTGCACTCGTTCCCTCTGTACGTATTTATTGTTTCTTGACTATTGGCCAATGTGTTACTACCTTACCTAGTACAGTTCATCATTTTAATACTCGGCCAGTTGTAACATTAGGTACCGTGTACTGACTGAGGGAAGTATCATGCGGGCACTATGGATGGAGAATGAGGGCCCCACCTAAGCTTTTTACCTTAGTCGGCTTAGACCATTTAAGTACCCTCCTACCTCGCATTTATTTACACCTACTCCATCCCTTTCATCAATGAGCGCGTGACCACTGCGCGATGTCCGCTGTTTTGCACGCTTCCGTCTTTCGAAGCACCGGAAGTATCGCAGGTATGTCCGCTTAAGATCCACACTCCGCTTCCTTCTTGCATACCTAACGCTAACAACTTGCAAGGCAGACATCGAAGCATTCCATGCGACGCACTTCTCCAACGATGCCATAGGTCTCTTCCACTCCCAGTTCCTGCGACCGGATTTCGCACATATTGGCGACGTCGGCAACTATCAATACGAAGAGGAGGAGGAAGATGATGGGCTGGGATACTATCCCGACGGGGTGAAGCGTACACTGACCGACGAACAAATTGCCATCTTCCGCCATTCCGAACTCGAAGCACTGCGTCGCGTCGAGAGAAAGGCTTTGAAGCCGGAAACAACAGAGAGCTCTCCCGCTCTGGATTCCGTCGGTGGGGAGGCAGTGCATACACCATTGGATAGTGGGCAGTCTCTCGCCAACTCTGACGCTATGGATGATACCGCAGAGGGCAGCGAAGATGGGGAGATTGAAACAGAGAAACCGGTCTTGACTAAAGCCGAGATGAGACGTCAAAAGAAGTTACGAGCTAGACAAAGAAGAAGGGATAACCCCAAGTTCCAGCCGGAAAAGAAGCCGGTGCGCACGTGGGATATCGTGGATGCTGGTATGGACAGTTTGCATTACGACGACCTCGGGATGTCGCAGGGGTCTGGCTCTGCGTCGACTACGCAACGGAAGCAGATATCTTACGATGATTGAATGCTGCCCGCATGGAAACATTTGGTCTTCTACGTTAGTTGGCTCTGTGAGAAATAAACACGAGTTCGCCTCAGATCCTAGGTCAGTTTTTTTTCTCTTTTATTTTGCGTATATTCACATGATGAAAACCTTTGTATCGTCATCCTTAGGCGGAAAAGCTAGTAGGACTCGCCTGATGTTGGCCTAGCTAACAGATGTCGGGTCGGAAAACTGGCGCATGTCGAGAAATTAATCTTCTCTCTGAAAGTGACCTTTACTCATAAACATACTTGAAATCTGTTGTTGAGTGATGAAACTAATTCCTATTAGACCGACCTTCGTGGCTACAAGCGGTTGCAACATGGTAACCACGAAGCTGCGCTATGACTGGCCGACAGGCGCCGATAGCAGGGACGGAGCAAGGGTGAAATATCCCTGCACTGATATAATGCTTGTGTTGGATCTGACCTTAGGATTGCGCCTTGATCATAAAATTACGGAGGAGCCTCTGGTGGCATTATGACTGCTAAGGTGATAAGATGATGGATAGAAACGAACTCTTTGACAGGCAGTCAAAATGCAAATAAGAATAAACCCATCTGCCTAAATGAGACGAAGTTGCAGGGCAATTACCCAAGCACGTATATAATTGTACACTGCCTGGTGGGTAGCATATACATTTGGTGGATTCGAACATAGGGTGAATTTAGCAGAGGTTTTGTCATTCAATGCCTAATTCCGAACTTGAGGAAATGATGCTCCTATTTTAGACGAGCGAGGAATGTGTGTATGTGTAAGATACCTCTGTCACTGTACTTTTCGACAGCGGGAGGTCCCGTCAATTGGAATGCGGGTGCTGTCTTCGGTACGGTCTGTTGCCGGACTTTCACCGCAAGCCCCACTTACCCCGCTGGCCGCTGACGCCTGCCCGTTTGCAGTTTGCTAGGTGTGGAGTTAGGCGGCAGAGATGGGCAGTAACGGACTTCTTGGCGTCTTCCCCATCCTCTCGCATTGTGGTTTGCATGCCAACCTGACTCCCGGCGCCCATTCGGGTACCTAGTCCACCCCAAGACCAGCATCATTCCGGAGAGCCTCGCAGGCTACTAGGTACCCTGCCCAGGTGCACTTTAGTGATTTTAGTGGGACTCGTCATTGCCGGGCCAGCTCTCATTACCTTAGGTACTCTCACTATCATTATCACTACCTATCTCTGTCTCTGCATCTTCTTCTCCTTCCCCACCATCCCAACCCGTCAGCCTGCCAGCCTTAGCCTCGCCCAGTTTGCATCGATCGATACGAACCCCCCAGCGGGATCAGCAACCATGGCGCGGGTCTACGCCGACGTCAACCAGAACATGCCCAGGAGCTATTGGGACTATGATTCCGTTAACATTAGTGAGTGCAGCGCCGACTCCACCCACTCACATGGCGACCGAGCTTATTCTCCGTACCCGTGTTCATGTCCCACCCCGTCCAGCAGACCCCTTGCCATACGTGCTCTAAACAGTGGCATCGTGCTAATCAGTATTTGCGTACAGGCTGGGGTGTATTGGAGAACTACGAGGTCGTTCGTAAAATCGGTACGTTGCGACGAGCCCGGCCATCGATCGGTTAGCGATACTAATGTGCCACGGCTACGAACTAGGTCGAGGCAAGTACTCGGAGGTATTTGAGGGCATTAACATTGTCAACTATCAAAAATGTGTAATCAAGGTTCTCAAGCCTGTTAAGAAGAAGAAGATCAAGCGAGAAATCAAGATTCTGCAGAACCTCTCGGGTGGACCCAACATCGTTGCCTTGCTAGATGTCGTCCGGGATAGCCAGGTATGTCCTTCCCTAGTCCTCAGTCACCCGAGTTTATACAAGACACGGGTATATGGAATGCGGGCACCACTAGAATACTGATATTTGCTACACAGAGTAAGACTCCCTCTCTGATATTCGAGTATGTCAACAATACCGACTTCCGGAGCCTCTACCCAAAGTTCAACGACATCGATGTTCGATACTACATCTACGAGCTCCTCAAAGGCCTCGACTACTGCCATAGCAAGGGCATTATGCACAGAGACGTAAAACCTCATAACGTTATGATCGACCATGAGAATAGAAAAGTATGTGGTCCCAGAGGCTCCAACGTAAACCCAGTTGCTCACACTACTGTAGTTACGTCTAATTGACTGGGGTCTGGCTGAGTTCTACCACCCCGGACCGAATATAATGTGCGCGTAAGTCATCAGTATAGCTCTTCTCTTTTGTTTGCAGGACCGTTACCCTCTGCGGTTGGCATGAAGTGTAATGGCTATGGCAAGGTACCAATCAGGATCGTCACCAAACACTACTGACTTGAGTTGACTAGGTTGCTTCGCGGTATTTCAAGGGACCAGAGCTGTTAGTAGATTTCCAAGAGTACGATTACAGTCTGGACATGTGGAGTCTTGGTGCTATGTTCGCATCCATGATCTTTCGAAAAGAGCCATTTTTCCACGGAAACAGCAACTCGGACCAGCTTGTCAAGATCGCTAAGGTCCTTGGTACGGACGATTTGTTTGATTACCTAGACAAGTACGAGATTGAGCTTGATCCCCAATACGATGAAATCCTCGGTCGTTTCCAGAAGAAGCCTTGGCATAGTTTTGTCAACTCTGAGAATCAACGATTTGTCAGCAACGAGGCGATTGACTTCCTCGATAAATTGTTGAGATACGATCACCAGGTTCGATTTTTTGCGCTGTTGCCTTCAACATGTCACTGATACAAATTTAGGAACGGCTTACGGCCAAAGAAGCCATGGCGCACCCTTACTTTGCGCCCATCCGTGACGAGGCAACACTCAAGCAGTATCTTGGTGGTGCAACCGTGAGTTCAGAAACGTGAGGAGGCATTAGATGGCACGTTCCAGTCTATTGTTGCCTTGTCAACTACGCTTCCTCTGCTTAAGATACCCGAGCCTACACTCATCTGCACACAAATGATGACTCTACCGATATCGAGTTAGATAAAGAAACGCTAAGGCGCTCATTTGAGGGAGATGGCGCTAGTTTGACCGTTTGGTGGCGAACCACAGGTCAACCAAGACTATGTTGATGTTAGCTAGTCTTCTCCCCATGTAGATACCTATTGCGGCATTCGCGTTGCCTACACTGGAACCGTTGATGAAATCATCTTGTCCTCACATACAGGGCACATAGATGACGTACAATACAAAGCGCTTCGAGCCGGCGAAGGAGATCTGAAAACGAAGCTTTTCTAATACATTTTCGAATCAGTCGGCTATCACATGTCTATTCAGCTCTGGAATTCTCTACTCGCGATCGTTGTGCCAGTGAAGCGTGGGTGGGCTAGTGATTGCACTGCTAGAGTCTTTAGGATTGGCACTCAGCGGGTAGTCACCAGCGAGCGGTTCATTCCTTGTTCCCTTCTTTCAGATCTTGTGGGTTTTGTGAGGACTATAGGATCTAATGGTGTTCGTTCTCTCTGTACCCCTTTACTATATTAGGTTTGCGCAGTGATTAGTTCATAAGTACCATTCAAAAGACCCAGTACGTTCTCGCAATAGAACCAATAGACGAGACAGGATTGATTGATATGCACATGATTAATATCTACCTATCTTGAAGTTTTGGGACAAGTAGAAAGTTGGTTAGGCGTATGTGGGTGCACATTGCTATTTCTTAAGTGATTGTATGGCACTCCACTCTTGGTAATCCTGCTCGAGAAGGCTAGATAGATGGTATTGGGACATAAGAGAGCTCTCTTCGAGCATCCCAGTTACAGCTACGCCTTGTAACTCCATACAATATATTGGACGACATATTCCCTCGTTCGCACCACAGCGATAATGTAGTACAATTATGGAAAATGGACGACCCCGGGTATATGGCATGTTTTTCATTCCGTACCAAGGTCTCTGGTGATACAATCACGCCCTGGGCCGATAAATCCTTCGAATTCTTAATTGCCTTCGGAGTGGACGCCGAGAATGGTGCCGTTAAAGCATTTGTGTGGACGGAGCAATGTGTGCTTTGGCCTGAGATTACCAAAATTATTTCGACTGTAGAGGAAGTATTCCTCTGGCCTAAAGTTTACGTTCTTCGCCAATTACTGCTGGACAAAGATCTGTTAGAAAAGAGAAGCTTCGGGCCAGAGAGACGTGTATTGCATTAGTTAAGTCACGAGATGAGACAGTGACGGATATACAGATTGCGTGGGAAAGGATCATGGTGTGACAAGAGCTTGGAATCAAGTAAATTTAAATAGTAATCATCTATGGAGTCAAAGGTGCCAGGAAGATCTATTTTACCTCCAGGCTCGAGGATCCCCGTAGACTCGTGTCTCCAGAATCCGACCTATCTTAGTGCTCAGTATCGGCCTTCGGTGAAGTTCCGAGACTCGTGATATTCGTACCACTCCCTCCGTCTCGTACTCCGTCAATCAAGCGAGGTCCGTGTGCCACATGGGTACCTGATCGATCTGGTACCATTCCACATGCCTACCAGAGAGTTCGGGAAAGCCCACGATCTCGGCTCCAATCGATCATAGTAAACTCTACGAAGCTGCAAATTTTGAGACACGCCTTGAAGTAGAGAGTAAAGAGATATACGAGGCCAAAGAAGAAAATAAATGTAATAATGGAAAGAGGACCGGATTAATCTAGCTTTAACACAATGGTGATGCTAACCCAAGGCAGCCTAATAATAGTATTACGCCCATCTCGCCTTATAACAACCGTTTTTTAAAGCAGCTTGAACTTAAAGCAGGATCGCCTTTTACCAGCAGTAATGAGTTAGTTATATTGTACAGCTTTTTAACCAGCAGTTACAAAATAACTAATAATAAATTCTCTGCCTATTCTCGACGTTCGACAAATTATTATTTTAACAGCTATATTATATTACGCTACCGCATTGTATTCTCATTAAACATATATCCTTATCTTATCAATAAAGCATTGCTTATATTTATTATCATATTCTCTATTTTGCCATCACGTTTAGAACGCCTAAATTGTTATTATTAGAAAAAAACAAGATACTCCTAGCTTAAGCAAGTTGTCCACTGCCAAGCCATCCTTCTGCTTAACTCTGCATTAGTAGAATCTATTGCCCCTCTCTATCTCAAACCCGAATCTTAGGACGATCGTTATAGCTAAGCGTAGTAGCGCCAATCTAGCGTCATAGATCAGGCACAGTCATGCAGATGAGAGGCATCCGGTATAACACTAGCGAGATAGATATTAACGACTCTCAACATATATATTAGTTCCAACGTAAAAAAGCACCCTCACGTGCATAATCTCTATTTAACCCAATTGTGATAACACCTAATCTGTTAGTCTCGTAACCATCTACATCGCCCAGCTGAAACTGACAAATGCACCAGTGGCGTCGCCCGCACGCTGCCAAGCGCCCAGCTTGTGGAAACAACAAAACATCGAACAAGTCACAAGTGGGAGGATCGGAACCGACGATAGTGTTTTCAGCTGAGATGCTAGCACTTGCCATACCTATGCCCGTTTGAGGGATCGTGGCTGGTCGCCAATTGGGTCTGGATTTGCGGCTGTCCTGGTGACCACTTTCCCCAGAGCCGTTATCGAGCCGCTACTTGCACGTCTAGAACAATCCGCTACGGTCATTCAGCCCTATTATATCCTAGTTGGGTTCTTTCGGTGCTGAAAGCGTGCCAGGGAGTGGAGGGGGAAAGGCTCCAAGCTTAGACATAGGCCCCAGCACAGCCTGGGACGTCGGAACGCTCCTAATCGCATAGAAATCGTGATTGGACCTTGGAGCGCAGCTCAGCTCTCTAGATCTAAGCGCAGTGAGGTCTACGGACTAGCCAATTGGTCGATGCCAGTTTAGCTAGCATGTTGAGTAGCTCCTCGTGGTATGTTTATTTACATCTCCTGAGCTGATCGCATACTTTCGTGCCCATCTAGGCGCAAGCCATAAGCGACTTAGGTAAGAATATAATTTACCGGAAAGGTTGGGGCCAGGCAAGAAGCGGCAGCAGACCGAGAGCGTTCTATCGATGATGGTAGGTAAAAGAGGAGAGGATGCGTAACTCTTTCTGCTCTTCTATAAATATCAAGTGTTCTCGCAACTCATCGACGACTTGTACTTCGCGAGACTCATCATCCCAATCTCAAACCACCAAGAACGCATCAACATGGTTGGCGGTAACGGAGGCCAGCCTTTTCGAGACGCTGAGCGTCAGTCAAACTTGCGACAGATTAACATACGATGTGCCGCCCGCGTCGACAGTCTGCAGTGCATCTACACAGACGGTAGCAGCGCATCAAAGCATGGTGGAAATGGCGGCAAAGATGAAATCTTCGCGCTCGATCCTGGTCAGTGCGATACGATACTCTCACGATGAACTGTACATTTTGCTGACGTGGTTAATGCCTGTAGACGAGGCAATCATTGTAATAGCTTTCCCATGATTCCAGTGATCAGACAGCAAGACTGACTATCTATCTCTAGACCGTCTGGATATGGTCCGGTTCTGAGATCGACGCCATCCAGTTTCAGACAACCAAGGGGCGACTATCCCCCAAATACGGCGGCAACGGCGGCGAGCCGACGATCTTCCGCGGCCACGACGGTACGCGGGAACGAGCTCTGATGGCCTTTGCAGGCCGCTCAGGGGATGTCCTTGATTCCTTGGAGGTAAGTCCAAGCCCTCGTGATATCCCAACGTGGTAGATGTGTATCTGACAGCAGATCCCCAGCCGATGTGGTCGAATACGCGCGAGCTGGACAGTGAACATGTCGCAGTGGGAGACCCCCAAGGTGGCGATGGGGGCAAGGCATTCGACAGTGCGTAATTCTCGGGGTTATTTTCTTCCTACTTTGGCAACTTTTAGAGCACGACATTTCCTTTTGGGACGTGATGATGTCTCGAAACTTCTGACGTCCTCACAACTCACGCTATAAATAGCAGTAACTGACCCTGTGTGTTGCAGTGCTCACCACCGTCAGCAACGCATTCCCCTTCGCCCTGAAGGCCATCCACATCCGCTCGGGCAGTACGATAGACGCGATCGAGGTGATTATTTCCCACCCCTGAACTATTCTCCCACCGGTCACCAATCATCCTTCGATGATCTGATGCTAATGGTGTTGATTCTAAAGTGTGTCTTCACCAATATCGAAGGTCGCGAAGTCCGAACGGGCCGTCAGGGAGGTGGCGGGGGTGACGCCCACGTCTTCACGCTGGAAAACAACGAGCGCATCATACGTGTCGAGGGTCGTGCTGCGAGACTCATCGATAGGTTGCAATTCTTCACGAACAAGGGCCGTACGTGTTCGCCCGATGCTATCCCTGTCAATGTTTACTGACTCCTTGTCCTCTAGGTGCCAGCGACAGATATGGTGGCGACGGAGGCCACGCGTTCGTCTGGAACCCTCCATTTTCCGGGAGTGACTCGGCCGCCGATGCCAACATGTCCTTGATGTGTTTCCAAGGCCGATCCGGTAGCCGTGTAGACCGCCTATCTCCGGTATGGTCCCCCGATCCGGCCGTCAACTTCGCCCTGAGCATCGACTGGTTCGAGGACATCGGCTCGGCCATCTCCAGCAACCCGGAGACGGCCTGGACAAGCGAGCAGAGCGCCGTGAACACCACGTTGGACAACATGTCGGCCAAGGTAGTGTGGGCCATGCAGGCGTCCAAGTCCTCGACCATCACGCTGGCCGACTCGAGCCGCAAGAAGATCGGCGGCAAGGTGGTCTTCGAGGTCACCGCCAAGGGCAAGCGCGGCATCCCGTACGTCGCCGAGGGCGAGGTTTCGGTCAAGGCCGGCGTCGAGGCCAGCGGCGAGAAGGAATGGGGCAGCACCGCGACGGATGGCAGGACTGTGTCGCGCACGTACACCGAGACTATTGAGCAGACCGTCACCGTGCGGCCCGGCATGCAGCTACAGGGCAAGGCCGTGGCGTACAAGATGGCTGTACAGGATCTCAAGTGGAGGGGCAAGGTCACTGTCACTTATGCTAGCGGTGGGAAGAGGACTATTGATGTCGATGGCACCTTTGACAGTGCTAGTGCGACTAAGTGCCATACCACCTACGAGACCAAGCCTCTATAGTTGCGCACTCATGCTTCGTCTTGTAAGAGATGCTTTGACAGAGAAGCTGTCAGATGTGCGGCATCCAGATGGTTGTTTGTCAAATGGAAGGATCTGAAAGGATGATCTGTAATAGATCTTGGAATTTACCTGTTTACATAATTCACAGTAATAGGAGAACGGAAACAGAATTCAACACACAATTGTAATCAATGGCTTGGATTTTATCCTGTGATCGAGTATACGACTGCGCCCCTGATGGAGCAGGGCGCGAAGATGAGGCAGGCCAGTCTGGAGAAGGTGAGTTTTGATTGGGTCTTAAAATAGTAACCATAACTAGAATATGGTCTTTGCTTATTGGTGCGTTTAAACGTACCCCCTTATTACAGCCACTTTTATTATTATTCCAGAATGAACATAATTTAATGAATTCCCCGTGTCTCTGCTAACACAAATTTAAAGAATCAAGCGGCGAAACCGAAAACCAAGGCTCATTGAGCGCATTCCATATTGACGCCAATCGTCAACGCTCAATGAGCATCATGAGCCGCTTCAATAATAACCCCAGCGGTAAAGTCCGGCTGGCTCAGAAAAGGACTATGGCCCGCTGTACAACGCCGAACCTTCATTGCTGGGATAGCTGCTACCATGTGTTCCTGACTTTGAATTGGGATCGCCATGTCTCCCTCACAAAGCAGGTATGTCATGGGAATTTGGATATCATTGGCGGAAAACTCCACGGGTTCTTCAAACGAGCGCTGCGACTGGTTCAGTAGCTTTCCAGACCACTCCCTAGCCTGCTCCAGCGGCAAGTCGTTATAGAATGGCTCATGTCCGGGAATAACTTTAATTGACGAGGGTGTCTACAGATATCGAGGTAAGTTAGCACTATGCTGACATAGTAGTTGCAGAGAGAAGTTAGCAAGCTGACATTTCTATCAAACGGCTGAGGTGCGATCATCCAATCGCTGGACACAACGTTAAATTCGGTCAGGAGAGAGCCACCCCGTCGAACAATGGGAATCCGCAGATATACACAACCGCACAAAAGCCTCCCTGGAGTCCGCGGGATCGTCGATTAGCGATGCTCTGGCCCTCGATTGATGCGGTGGCTACTATGCCGCCGTACGAATGGCCTACGATGACCACCCGACGGCCTTGGTTGAAAAGGGGGATGACAAGATCGTGCACTACTGCCACATCGGCGCGCCATGAGTAGCTAACTGGCTCAGGGCCAACCACCGTTAATTTTCTCGGTGCATAAACTTCGTAGCCGGCTGCCTCCAGCCGGGGTTTGACTTTGTTCCAAGCATCTGGAGAGTGCCAAGCGCCAGGAATCAGCACGATCACGGGCTTTAATGCAGACAAATCTTCCATGTCTCGAGGAATCTCAAGATGGATGAAGTGTTTCGAGTCTGCCTTTCGGCGGGTGGTTTAAGGAAGCAAGTAATTTGAAATGTGCCAGGTAATAGCACCGTCTGGGGGTTCCATCTGCTCACTTTTTGCGATGAAACTTACCAGTGCAGAAAAAGCAATTGGAACCCCTACTGCGTAGCTATGTCTCACCTTCAGACCAAGTTTGAGTAAGCATTTAGAGCTGCTTGGGTGGTACAGCGTCGCTGATATGACCAATCATTTATCCGTTGACTATCGCGTAGCCGTTTAGATGTCTCAGTTTTCTGCGGGAACAGCGGCTTACCCCTGGGATCCCTAGTATACCAGAGGTATTCGAGGATATCGTTATATACAGTAGATCATAGGAGTCTCAAAGCCTTCACCGAAGCCGACGTCGAAGGCTATACCAAAAGACAAGACAAGCTAGACTCCGGAAGCACAAGTTTACGAAGCTAAAGGAATAGGCATGGGGTTATGGGAGTAGATAGGAATATGGTGAACTAGGTATATAAAGTCCAGAAATTTCCTGCCTAGAGATGTAGAAAGATAGATCTTCATAGTGGCCTTAATTCCATAGCTATAAAGTTACCCCTCACCGAGGTCATCTCAGGTATTCCTACATCCTACAACTCGTGGCCAGTACCCCGCTCGACTACGCCTCATCCCACTAGCCACTAATACGTGCCAATAGTAGGAATCTATTTTTAGCTCTAAATCCTGCAACTTCAAACACGCCACGATGCCCTCCTTATAATCAATGGCATGGACCAAAAAAACAAGAACCTAGATCTTTTTGAAGAAGCAAATGCGCAGGTCTTAACTTTCGCACGATGGGTGAAATTCCAGTAGAATCCGCAACATCTTCACTGCTCGACTACAAGTATGAGGCGCTGCCCAAAAGCCAGAATGGCGAAAGATGGATCAGGGTCTTGGATTTATTTCCTAGCACCGACAGGGAGGAGCCCATCAGAGGTCACCTTCGGACTATACTCTTAGACGAGAATTCCCGTTACAACGCTGTTTCTTATGTCTGGGGGACGCGAGCGACACTGCGACAGTCTTGGTGAAAGACAATGGTATCCAGGTTATCCGAAACTATTAGAATACCTACCAAGTCATAAACCCGCTGATCTTTCTACAGACGCGCAGCCACAATTCTGCACCAAAAATGTACGAGATAACCTCATCGAGGGTCTCCGTGTCTTCCGCCTGGCGACTCGAGAACGCACACTCTGGGTAGATGCGCTCTGCATCAATCAGGAGGACAGCGACGAGCGCAGCCAGCAGGTAGGGCTGATGGGGATCTTCTGGTTAGCCGAAAGCGTGCTCATCTGGCTAGGCCGCGACGAGCGGCGGATCGCCGGCGGGGTGTTCAACTACATGCAGCCCATCTCGTGGGGGTATTTCCACTCCAAGGACCCAAAGCACAACAAGCCGCGCAGCGCGGCGGAGACCGCGGCGCTCGACGCCCATGCGTGGGGCGGCATCGGGGAACTCTACCGCAATCCCTGGTTCGAGCGCGTGTGGGTGCAGCAGGAAATCGGCCTGGCGAGAAAAGCCAGGTTCTTCTGGGCGAGGCGAATTGCTGCCATCACGACGTGCTCGGCTTCGATCTGTGGCTCGAGCAGGCGGGCCAGCTAGCTGTTGAGCGCTTTAATATAGACCGAGGCGTGCTCAGGGGCACTAGGAGTCATTGGATCAGCTACGGTCGGAGCACGCGCGAGGCGTGGGGAGACAACCGCACTAGTTTTATGACCCTCAGGCCGTTTCTCGTCACTCTGATCGAAGGCGCACGATGCAAGGCAACGGATCCCCGAGATCGTATTTATGCTTTTCTCGGCCACCCCTCGGCTCGGAGACAATATGCGTACCGGCCAGAGCAGCAAGTTAATTATCTCAAGTTAATCGAACAAGCGGGAGATACGTTAGTCAAGCCAGATTACAACAAGACGGTTGACGAGGTATATTTAGAAACAGCCATCGCGCTTTTCAATCAGCAACGTGACATGCGTGTACTCGGCGCCGTTCGTCACACGGAGGAATCGCTGGCGCGCGATTATCCAAGTTGGGTGCCCCGATGGGACGCAATCCGAGATCAGCGACCCATTGGAGCAATCCCTTTTGATTCGAGTCCTGCTGTAATATTGGAAGACTTCCCTGCAATCTGGGAGATTAATCGCCGCGCGCCGACGGATTGTATTCGCGCGAGCTGCGCGTTGTCGGGCGTGGTGTATCAGGTTATTGATAGATTGTTCGAATTCAACGATGGAAGCGCATGGATGCAGCAGCATATTTGCGGACGACGCTTCTTCCGAACCAAGAGCGAGCAAGATGGTCTAGCACCTAGCATTGCAAGACCGGGTGATATCATTGTGCTCCTGCTGGCGGCTTATGCTCCATGCATACTGCGACACGTAGAGGGTGAAGAGTATAAATTTATTGGAACTTGTCAGTACGTATTTCAAAAATTTTTTCGAACCTGGCTAGTTTTCCACCACACTGGCCCCCAAGAGTTTTGTATGAACGAGGTACTGGGATGTGCTCTAACTCTAGTATCTAAACAGTGTTTATGGAATTATGGATCGAATGAGTCAAATTGCGAACAACTATAAACAAGACATGCGCAAATTCATCTTAGTTTAGCTCCGGTTAGGGATCAGTGTCATGTGAACTTGTGCGACATTTAGAGAAATGGCAACATAATGAGTGACGTGGATAAATCAACCCCCCACGACAAGAATTGACCATAATCCAACTACAAAGCCCGTAATTGTACCCCGTCCACCTCGCTAGTCAACTTTACCATGAACTTATCCGAGTAGCGATTATACTGCTGCTCCTCGAATCTCAGGTATTGTCTGGTGCCGGCATCTAGGCCCCAAAGCAGGCTAGCAATCGTATCGCTCTTCATTATCTTCAACTCTAGACGATCAGATTCAACCACGGCACCTATCGTGAAGATATAACCAGATATCAGGACGATGACCGGGAAAATTATAAAGTTCCATCTCACGTGTATGAAGACAACCCACTGCTCCGAGAAACCCAGCGTTGTTGATCCATCTATCTCCCTCATTCGATATGTCAGGAGACGTGCGGCATTGTCAAACGTCTGTGTGACATTCGTCGTGTTCGATATAGCATACGTAATGCTCTCAAGCGTAACATTTTGGTATAAATTGTATGCCATCGTGACAATAGACTTTTGGGTAATGTTGAAAATTCGTGGAGAGCTTTTGAGATCTATATCGTCCGATAGGGTTACTTGTAGATCATAACGGGGTATGACTGAAGAGAAATCGGCCGAGTTTCCCAATTCGAATGCTTCGTTGCCACTTGATAGAAGGCTATAACCGAAATCCTGCTGGATATAGCCCCGGATCTCGGGACTGAGGTCTCCACTAGGACTGTACGAACTACCCACTCTCGCTGTCGATCTAGAAATGGTGGATTCTATCGGGAGTCCGTCTCTCATCCGCGCCTCATATGCCAACGCACAGAATTCCAACTTCTGTCGTGGCATGACGAGAAGATGCTCTCATCTGGCATACCGACGCTTCGCTCTTTGACAACTTGCTTTGTTACATCGAAGCAAGTATTACACATGCCAAGCGTTGTATAAAGGGGCCAGGTACAGTTTCCTGTTCGACAAGAAATTCCAGGTGGTTGTGTCGAACTGGACGTAGATGAATTAACGACCGCAATTAACATGGTCGATGAAAAACCAATATCTGGAAAAACTCAATATTCATTATAAACTGCAGGAGGAGAAGTTAGAAACAATCCTTCATAGCTTCCTCATGGCAGTTGTTCCAGGCGCAATAGACTCTATGAACGAAAGTTCGCCTGCGACGCAATCCACACAGATAGAATCGCTAAATAACAAATCTTTGAGCCTAATTGTGAATTGGATGGTTTGGCTAACCAAAAGAAAAGTCTCAGGTGTTACCTACCATTTTCGTTTCCGTGGTAATCCTCTGTCGCTACGCTCTCACCGTACCAATCCCCAACATCTAGCTCTCGAGATGTTAATATCGAAGAATCGTTATGTCCAGTAGAAACCAGTCTGCCGTCGTATTGGATTACCGCTTGCCAAAATGGGTCTACCCGAGCAGTAGTAAGGTGACCCAAGCACCCAAGGATGCCCAATGTCTGGCCGACTCTTGTCAATACCGATTCAGGCCGTTCAGTCGCTCAACAATACCTAAGGAGACTTACCTCGACTTCAGCCACCATAGCAGGGCAACACACCCAAGCGGGCCACGACTGGCGTCGTCAAAGGTGACAAACCCGGACAGTGGGCCGGATCGCTTCGTAAACCAGGACCACTTCCCCTGCCCCAGGCAAGAGCCGACGGCGAAAGCCAAGGGTGTCTTGATGACGATAGAAAGCGATGAAACAACCGTGTTGACTGAGAAAGGAAAATGCCAGGTTAATAAAGGTTGATTATCGACCTTTTTCAATACAATCAGAAGCGAGATAAAAGAAGCTAGCGTTAATAACAACCCAAACATCTCAAGCGACCATCCCCTCATCCGTGACCTCTTTCTTTCCAGTGCGCTAGTTTGATCGTCGCGGGATTTGTCCGACGCACAACTATCAGGTCTCATTGGTAACCCCCGATTGATCTCCTGGGATTCTCGAGACTCATACTGTGAAGGTAGATACATTTCTTCGTTGTGGATGGCATCATTGTGGTATATTCCTGGAGTGGTGGTCTCTCGGTTCCACTGGTGTCTTTGAGAAGATAGCGTTAATGTGTCTGAAGACTCTGTTAGACTCACATTGGCCCACGGCTCGCGCGACATTCTGGCAGGATTTCCGGATGCTGGAGGCAGATAGTCAAAGAGCAGAACAAGTCATGCCTTCCAAACCATGGCCTAAAAGGAATAACATATAAAAGACGCTTACTTCAGTAATTGTGCGTGGTGAGGCTCAGCTCTCTATGACACAACCCGGTTTACAAAAATAGGCGCATGTTGTGCGACATCTTTTCCCCGTCTACCAACCAGCGTTTGGTGGCGTGGAAGCAATAAGAAAGCCAACAGGTCCGTCATAACAGAGCCAATTATAACTACCTGCATATGTAGGTACCTAGGCAGGTCACACAGTGGCGCCACAGGCTATGCGGCGGCCACATCCTAAAAATGGCTTAAAGGTAGTAATATAGGGAAGGTACGAGCACATAACCTCTCAGTGTTCTTTCCTAGCAGTCCTAAGCTACTGGGCTATGACGACGTTGTGATTTATCGTAAGGGCTCAACCTATTTTGGAAGATAACCACATAATCGTGATACACAAGTCCAATCCCATACCTAGGTACTCCTTTCGCTCAGTCATGCAGATATTATGCACTGCGCCACACTCTCTGCGGTGCTTGTACTCTGATAGCATTGGCCACAGAGCACCAAATTCTCTGTACAATTGTACCTCGAGTGCAAACCTCAAGGTATTTGGGGTTGATGCGATTCCTTCCTCTAAGCCCTGAATTACGGATGAACGGGGGCGTTTCCCAAGGCATTCGCCTGTATTTCCCACACTTTCCTCCCCAACCTCACAAGCGTCGGCCCGAAATCCTCAAGGACCTGTTCGACAGGCGGCTCGAGCGACAGAGATAAACGGCAAAAGGCTTCCTCCGTATCGAATGTAGCAGACTTCCATAGCATCTTCCACGTATTCACAGCTCGGAGAGCGTCCTCGTGTCGTGGTTGGATGTTGGACGCGACCATATAGCACGACGAGCGTGTCGCGCGGGCCGAGGTCGGTTTAAAGAGCCGTACATTAGAAAACCCGCAGAAGGTACGTAGGAGTAGAATTGATCTCCAAGTATCGATTGTGTGCAGGAGAACTAGCATGGTCCCGCCCGGCTTAATGTGCTGGAGAGCGATGGCCAACTGCGTAAAACGCAACCGAGCAGACTCAGTTTTCTTCCTATATGCCGCTCGACCGTGGATTCTGAGCGCCTGTCCATCGCAGATGACGATATCAAAGGCGGCATCAGGGGAGAGGCTGCGGGGAAGAAAGTCTTGGGCCTCCGGATGCTCTTGAGGGATAGCGTCGAGACCCATGTCCGCCCCTAACATGTTAATATCGACGAAATGGATGGTGATGTTGGGGTGCTGCGGAATAAGAACTTTGTGTCCGCCTTTTTCAAGAGGAAGAGTAAAGGCATGAGCGTGGCCCCTGGATTATGCTCCATAGCGAGATCGAGGAAGGCTCCGGGTGCCATGCACATATCGAGGATCCTTGGCGGCCCGTCTCGTGGTGTTTTAATGTTGAAGACACCTGTCACGCGGCGAATCTCTGTACCAATACGTCCCATCACGCGGAAGAAGATACGGGCTTGTTTGTAGTGGTAGTAATCTGCCTGGGGTTGCTCTTGCGCAAAGTACGCATCGCCGGCGGGGTTGTTCGAGCCCTGTCGAGTGTAAGCGAGCCACTCCTCATGTAGTACTTCTCACGATTGTAAATACCTCGTCCCTCACTTCTTCCAACTCCCGAAACTCGGGAACTCTCTCCACAAGGTAGAGTTTGATTTGACGGTTGGCATCCGCGATTGGTTTGTTGATGATGTCCATCTGTGTCTCACCTCCGCCCGGTGAAGTTGTAGGCAGATGAGCTGATGTGTCGGCCATGTTTCCTTTGTTGAAGGTTCCGCTTTTCAACGTTGGTTTAGGATGGTGTTTACGACTTGATAAACTCACAAGGCTTTGGGGAGGGGTTGTTGAGAAGGGGGTCTATGCATGTGGCTTCACAATACGTAAGCTATCAGCAACTCGACATGTGTGGTAAGGTAAGAGATCATAGAAGCGCGGCTATCTGCAGCAATACAACTAAAGGTTATGTGCCCTATTCGGTATCAGTGACTAAATACCTAACGTAGCCTTGCAATGGTAGGCTAGTGCCTGTTACGAGTCTCTATGGCAACCATATATCTTTGCTGGGTAGTGCTTCATACCTATAAAACATATTATTGCACCAATAATACCGCTTCTCTCATGTGGCATCGTTATTCGCTAACTGGCTTCGGATAACTACAGTCAACTAAAAAATTGTTACTAGGAGACGCGCAACATCGAAGAAAAATAAGGCCCTCAGGAAACAAAACGACAGATCCCATTTTATAGAGATAGCATCACCAATCACGCCGGCAAGTGACTATAAGCACACAACGGCAAGCAGAATGAGAATCAACGTCGATTTCCGTCTAGAGAAGGTTTTCGAAGCGCTGTTCCAGGTGTGACCCCTGACTAACATTAATTGGCACAATTTGCTTTGACCAGCGCGAACCCCCAATTGGCGACGTCGCCAACAGAAAGATGTCTTCAAGCCTTATCCACTTCATTTATCCGCCTGTTACGGCGCTCGATTATGACTCGAGTTGTACCGCATCTGGAAATGTCTCAAGCCTATACTAGCTTCACCACCACAGAGTAGCACAACATAGGGCCCAGTTACACGGTTCAGGACACAAAAAAACGTAAATGTAAACACTTACACTCAGCCTCATAATTACCTATTGTTACGCCTTAAGAGGAATAACGAAGGTTAGGACAAACTCCAAGGGCAGGTTCCCAGGCTAACATAGCATTTAAAAGAACCCCATTGCAATGGCTGGCGCTTAATAAAGATGGTAAATGATAATTAGTCAAGATTATGGAATGTCAACGCCGCGCCACAATATCGAGTTTTCGATATCTTCCCATGTAGTCTAAACGAAAGCCATTAAACGCCAACTCTGGTATATGTAATGCCACAATACTCGACCAACGGCCAAAAACTAACGCCCATTTGCCAAATAGCTTACATTGCTCGCATGTGCAATGAGGAACTTACAACATGTTAACGCGAACTTGCACGCCTTCGTCCACCCTTCATCGTTGGTGATTCCCAACCTAATGCTAAAATGGCCAATCCTGTCGTCGCCAATCTTGTCACCTTCAATTTTGTAAGGCAAAACTAGAGGACTCGTGGGATATGCGTGGGTCCCGCTATCCACTTTGGTCTGCTCGTGTACAAAGACCCCCAGTTGCCTGACCAGTTCTAGGAAAGCCACCATACCTTTGTCGAAGCTCCTATTCCACAACATTTGTAAGGGAAGATCGCCTGTACAGTAGAGATCAAGCACGCTCTTCTTAGGGGCAGGCGGGGGCCCGCTTCTATGGGCACCCACTCGGCTCGAAGAAGGCGATATATGTTCGTACTTGATGATTTTTGACGCCGAGCCCATCGGTTGGGGCTCGTATCCATCAAACTTGTATCCGAGCTTATCGGCTACCGTGACGACCAGTAAGAGCGCTTGGCCCCAGGCCGCATTAATCTCGGGCCAATCTACAGGCTTTGACGATAACTTCCCCAACCTGAGACCGTTGATTGTGGCAAAATTACCATCGTGATGTATAGAGAAGGTATCGTTGTACACATTTGCACGTTGTAGTTTTGTCAGGAGTTGGGAATCATGATCGAATTTGGAGTTGATGCTGTCTCTCTCATTCTGAAACTCGCTGAGCTTCGAGCCAAAGGCATTGCGCTCCCGCCAGAACTGTTCTTCTTCGTCGTCTAATTTGTTAGACTCCTCTTCAAGGGCCATTATCTCTGCGTCCAGGGCTGCCTTTTCTCTCTCAAGCTCTTCTAATTCTTTCATGGCCTCCTGCTCCTCTTTCCCCGCCTCGGTCAGGCGACGTTCCGCTTCGGCGACTTCTTCCGCCGTAGGGACGTCGGCCTGGACTTGTTTCAAGTAGCTAGCGTAGGCGTCCCGTTCGCGTACGCTAGATTCGAGTCTCTTCTGAAGCCCATCCACGAGCATCTCAGCACATTCAACACAGACAGGGTGGTCAATATCAGACCGTGCAGACAGAATTTCGAATAGTCTGTTGACACGCTCTGCTTCGTGGGGCTGGGCTGTCCTGCCATCAGCGCGCTGGCCTGTAGTGAACGATGCTCGACGCTGTTGGCTGGGGCCTGGTTGTTCGTGGGGAGTCGTCAGCCTCGGTGGAGCAACTTGGGACTCTGTCAAAAGCACGAATGACATAGCGGAACTATCGCGAGGATGTCCATCACTGCGCACGCCACTACCTTGCTTCTTGAAAACCGGCGGGCCGGTGTTTTTCGCAACCCGGTCATATAGGGCTCGCCGTTCGGATTCGTGGGGATAAGAGGATCGTGCAGATTGAGAGCGTTTCGGTGGTTGTTGGGCTGACGAGGCTATGAGAGGAGCGCGCATGTGAGTTAGCAGACGTCAAGAGACTCGCAGGCGATGATGATGAGGGCGAAGACGAACCAACTAAGAGGTCAAAGGCGGCGGGATTCAGGTCGGCTAATGACCCATCTAGCTTTAGAGGATTCCGGCATTTTTGGCAATACATGGTTTGGAAAGTATGAGACTAGCAACGGGCAGAACCCCGTGCTACACATTTAGTTGGGGTGAAAAAGGTATGTTGCGTGGTAGAGCAACTGAAACGGAGTGCGCCTTGACATGCAGAGTCGAGTAGCTGTCGCATACAGGTAGTCAGCACCAGAGTCGGTATCGTAGGGGAAGCGAAGCAATGGAACCTACACCCTTCACGTGGGGAACTTTCTATACTGTTCCTACAACCTCTGGTTCCTGGCTTGGATATACAGCTCGAATTATTATCCAAGGTTGACGAAGAATACCTCAAGTTATGATGTTGAGACAGGTGCAGCACGCTCGCCCGTCGTACACTTGGGTACGTCATGTGCGAACCCGGGTCATCCCTTCCGCATGAAGCGGGTCAATGTGATATCTACATTATCGATAGCAGGTCTCCGACGCGGGGTCAGCTGCCGACGCGTCGAGATTATGTCCAGATATAGTTAGCGTCACTATACTGTAAAGGTAAGTCCAGAAGAATAGGGTTACCTAATCAGGTCCACCGCGCTTTGTGACACTTTAACACCAATACGGGAACTCAATGTTTCCGGACCGCGACAGTGCATGGCTGCTGTCGCATTGTCAACGCCGTCTCGCATTTGATGCCTCATGGGCGCATCTTCGCCCCTTTCATGGCTACCTATTGATAGGTAAATAGCAAACCTCTACGAAATTACGATGCGCACACTATCGCGACACAATCTAGAATGGAGCCCCCTTCAAAACGGCTGAGGCTCGACTCGTCTCTCCTCGGTGTCGACGATGATGACGAGGAAAACCAAGATGAGCTGTCTATGACCGCCGCCCAATTCGATGCGTCACAGGACCCCATGTACCAGCTCGACAAGGGCCGTGCCAAAGCTGCCACAAGGCTCAAATCCACTTTTGAAGACATTTTCGCAAAGTACGGCAAAGATTTCGACGGCGACGACGACGTCATCAACTTTTATACCGACGAGATCGAGGTAGACAATGGCCATGTTCAGTCGCTGGAGATGCAGAAGGATGGCGTCACTAAGGATTCCCCGTCCAGCGACGAAGAGGAGAGGATCTTGAGCGGGAAGTCGGGCGGTCGAGAGAAGAGGGAGAAGTCACAATCGAAGTCGCTCACACCCGCAAACCGCCCCAAGCACAGCCTGGACTCGAGTCGGCAGTTTAGTTCGCCATGGAACAGTACTCCTGGGCTAGGAACATATCGACTGTCATCACTTGCCTTCTCTTCCTCGCCCTACAATGCCTATCCCCCGTTCGATTTTGGTCCCAGTCCTTTCAAAAACGGCCCTATCGATCCGGTATGGCAAGCCCCCGATTTACCCGCCCAGCCCAATCGTCAACCGGCATCGCTTATTGGGGCAGCGAGGAATCAATTTGACTCTTTTGGTGCGCCGCCTCATCATGGTGCCAGAAAACTGGTGAGCGCTAAGTCTTTTCTTCTACGCGCCGCCTCTACTTCTAGACTAAATGATGACGACATGGAAGAAGGCGATATTCTGCTTAGTAGGAACAAGCAAGATAAGTTGCCTACTGCCGACTCACAAGTCCTCGAAAAGACTCAAATACCAATTACTTCCAACCCTGATTTAAATCTATCAAGCCAAAGGCCAGGTCTACATCCGCCATTTCTTGGAATTGGTCCCACAAAGGATAGTGTGGACAATCCGCCCGATGGCCTTGGAAATAAATCAATCCGGAATAAAAGTAAGAAACCCCGAACGACAAAACTTTCCTCGGCACCTCATCAAATAGCCGGAAGTTCCCGTAATTCATCACCTACACATCCCAAAAGAGGACGGCCGAAGAAATCAGAAACTCCTAGATCTACTACTATCACACTGAAGAGCCCAATATCGAAAACCGCTTACTTCAACCAAATGAAAGAAGAATTGAGATTATAATCCCGATGATGAAACGTTTGTCCCCGGTGGAAATGGAGCCAGAGCAGGCAGCTAAACAGACAACGCCAGTGATAGATGGGGTCCCGGAAGAGCTACACATAGAACAAAGGGTATCGTTTGATGAAAGCAGAGAAATACCACGCTTAGAGAGTAGCCCACCTACATCACCACCAATACGCAGTCATGAGAGTGCGGTGTTCCACCAATCTCGTCCAAATTCCACTGAAGAGCCGCGAGGATCCATCGTCAAGCATTCTATTCAAACGCCTAAAAGTCCAAACAACGCTCCTAAGCTTGTAGCATTGCAAGATTCACAAAAGCAGGAGCCGAAGAGAACACAGGAGCAGTTAGAATCGCCCCTTGCACATATTCCACCGAGCGATGAGCAAAATCTCGAAAATATAGGCATTGAGGCCAGACAGGAGCCAATGTCTTCACAAACCGTTGTGGACCATTCTACCACAAATTGTTTCATTACTAATAGCTCTCTTCAGATAGAGGAGGAGTTGGACTACGACAGTGAAAATGACAGAATGGCTCTCGACCAACAGGGTTCCTCGATCGCAGATGTGGGTAGAGGCGAAGAGCACACCACCAATCATACGAGCCTAGTACAGAATATAGAGACAATGTTAGTTGACGAGTGCAACCCCCCAACAACATCGTATCAATCGCCACCCCAGCAGAACCATCGCAGCAAGGTGCTGTAGATAGCACAATAGAGATATCTAGTCCAGCCACTCCAGGAGTGCCGGTTCCAGAAACTACCATATCAGAAGAGCTGGAGACCTTACCCCGCAAAACAGAAGATCTCCCTCGAGATGACTTAGGTCCTAAGTCGGTCGAATCCCATGGGGAAGAACTACTCCCCGTTCACCAACACACTCCAAACGACGATGCTCCGCGCTTTAATCTACAATTTAATGAAGTGCTTGGCACTTCGAGATTGTTGACTTCATACGAAGCCCGGATTTCCACACATGAGCGGGACATCGTGTCTTTAAGTCCTGAACTCTCCGCAGTTCGTGAAGCTGTACGGTCTGAGTCACACCTAAGTGCAGACTGTATACTCCCAAATTGCGAGGCACCAGGTACACGTGAGGATCGGGACCACGATTCTCCTAGCCAATTGTCTTCCAGCGTGCCTATCGCTGAAATTGATGGTCTTCAACTGGATTCAGATCCTGCATATCCCCAGCGAAGTCCCTCACCCCATAGCATAGAATTACCGGATCAAGACCTTTCCGTCTTTCCGACCGAATCTGATGATCATTCTATATCCGAGCTAACATCACGGCTATCAGCGTGTAGGACACGGACAGGCGCTCAACGTAATAATACCAGCACTGGCAGGTCCCCTAGTCCCGAGTTGGGGACACCTACCGGGCCCGAAATAATCTTAAGAGGCACTTCTCGAGCCGTAGACTCTCCAACCCCTACAACACCCACAAGGAAACAAGGCCGCTCCAAGGGAGCTAAACCTCGAAATAGCCGTCGCCTCAAGCCGTCAAGCAAGCGCTTTCCGCTTAGTTCCCTCTTACCCGGTGGCATTGATGACCAAAGCGACGACGAGCTCAGCATTGCGAGCTCGTTTTCCAGCACAGTGTCGAGGTTTCGCTCCCCGTTTTCTCGTGCCAGCACCGATGACAATACAAATCAACCACCACTATCCTCAATATCCAGCAAGACAACACGAAAATATGGTCTTCTAACGGGATCCCCCTCGTCTGCGCGGACACCGAATCGGATTCTCAGTTTCGACCACGGCGGAAGCATTCCTCCAGCAACGGACTTTCGTGCAGGCCGCATTCAGAATCGGCAAGCACGAAATAGTGCAGTTCATAGCTCACCTTTAGCCCGCACAGTCGCCGAACGCTTGCTCAGTAGCCCGGCGAAGAGGCACCGTGGAACTCCGCAACAGCCTCCAAGTTTAGTAGCTTCACCCCATGGGACTTTACGACGGTGCGGCGAAAACGGATTCGTATGTGAGCGGGATTTCTGCCTGACGTGCTGTAAGTAGATCAGAAAGATCTCTGGCGACATGGACATATTCCTCATCGGTACCACTTGACGAGGTGATATATTATTGAGCATTAGCGTTCTTTTGGTATCATCGCCCAGCTGCCTTTAATGCAATACATAATAGGGTCACTCAATTATTTCCAACCTTTGGTACAACTATAATTACTTAGGTAGGGATAACAGGGGTGGATGCACGTTGATATGTAAACGAACAATCAAGCTTAACATAATCGGCAGCAGGCCACCACTGAGCTCATGTATACTTTATGCGGGTTAGAGGACTAGACTAGGCTTCGTACAGAGGCCACTCTACTAACTAAATGGGGAGACACTCAATATATAATGATAAACATGGCCTTCTCGCTCTTCATCTGCCTTGTAACGAGAATACATTACCCTAACGAATTCAAGAGACTGTGTTCTAATTCTCAAGAAGTCTCCGTCATGGAGACTGAACTCACTACACGGTGTATAGCGTAGCATATAATTGCTTCAAAGGTACCCAAAATGAATAGGAAGGTAGCAAGGAAAGCAATTTAAGATGGCATACGGTTAGGTTAGGTAGGTAGTGACCGTCCCAAATAAGGTGCACACCACAAACCACCTCATCAGTATCATCAGACTCAGGCAAGAATCATCTCTGCTTCATTCTCAGAATCCATTCTAGACCCCATCAGTACGAGTGCATTGCTATACACAGTTGCCCAAGATGACAGTAATTGACTGCGAGGAGACGCGAAGGATGAATTGTCGTCTTGGCGAGAATCAACTCAACCAGCTAGCTCGTTGACAAACCGATCCCGGAGCTTACATTTGACTGCGGCGCACCTCTAAGGGTGTCCACACTGCCTGTTCGTCATCTCGCACTTCATTGGGCTCGAGGAAGTGCACTGTACACGTGCACTGAGACCCCTGCTCTCCCCCCTTTTCTTTGATGCATAGAGATAAATCGAGTCTTCAGAAGTTGAGAATGCAGGCTAGGCTGTTTCACACCTCACGACTATGGTATTTGATTACACTTGATCCTCGTCACTGAGGTGGCAATGGTACGGTTCCAACTGAAACATAAAACTACACAAAATCGGTGCTTCCAACCTGGCCTTCACGGGCATTGTCACGAACCTCGCAAGGGTAGGGTGTCAACATCTGTTGTTGCACGGAGGATCAGTGAAGTCATCTCCGTGGGCTCCATTTGACTACTTGACTATATGGAGAAAGTCTCTTTGTCTGTGTGCCTAGATCCCTGTTTCCTGGCAGGCATGGAGCAAATTCGTTGGATGGAAACTAAACATTGAGCCTTAGATATAGAGTGAGGTTAAAGTCTCTGTAACTCTAATAGTCAAAGGGCTTAGGTGAATTTGACAGGAACTGGTACTATAGGATCTACCGTGGGGGTTAATGCAGGCTGGGGACATTCAAGTACCTGGCTAATGCCACAGGCGTCGAAACCATTGACTCCGGTAGGTAGCAAGAGCATTCGTTATTTTTAGCAAGATGGACGTCTCTGGCTTGGGGGATGATAGGGATCGGTGCAAAACTATTTGATTAAAAGTAACGAAGGGTAGAGGTGAGGCTGTTGAATTATTTAAGTAGCCATGCGGGATCCTTAGCTTGGTGTTCAGGCCTTCAGCTATAATCTTCATAGTTAAAGCCTCACAAGATATACTACAGAATAGGCAAAAGTCTATGCGTAAGGGCCTGATCAGCAATAGCCACCATTAATACCCATACATTAGCCCTTGCCTTCTTAGCCCTTGCCTTGGGTCTCAAATGGCCATACCAGTCAATGGTTCGCTTAGTATTATCCCATCAATTGTGCCGATAATAGCAAGGTGTCTTGATATTTGAGCTACTTGGGATCCGTCAAAAGATCCCCCTATCGAGAAATTAATGTTGAGCCCATTTCGATGTGGCTCGTTACGTACTGAAGGGTTCTCTGCAAATACAGCTGGAGGTATACCACAAGTGACTTGTCCAAAGTGCTATCTTACTCTGGCTTTTGCAGATTGGTCCCTGCGTTACCAATTTTCTTCACAGTCATCATCATGCCATCCACAGGCCTTGCTGTGATCTGTCGTGTCTTTCCAAGAGTTGGTCAACGTTCTTTCCAATAAGATAATCCAATTGAATATAAAGCTTACATTGTACAAGTTTGATTTGACTTTATACCGCTCATCGTTACCAAGGATGGGGCAGCAATTTTCATCTAAGGCTAATTCGCCGAGATGAACCTTGGTGAACTCATATTGACGCGCAATGATGGCAATAATGACTCGAATCTCAATAGTCGCAAATTCCTGGCCGATGCAGCCGCGCGGCCCTCTCTCAAACGGTCTCCAAGCACTATGAGGAACCTGGGTGGCATTATGGTCCTGCTCGCCGTTCGACCTATTTTTATGCCACCAAGCCAGCGCTCGGGCATAAAACAGTCGGCAGAATGGCCATAAACGGTTGTGTCACGGTGGATAATTGAGTTGCAATTATAGATGATGAGGTTGTCGACGCACAGCCTATCGCCATCTGGCGTACGTATGGTGAATCCAGTCCCCGGTGCAGAATACCTTGCCGTAGACGCGGGTGTTTGCAGCCGCAAAGTTTCTTTAATCACAGCCAAAACGTATGACATTCGGCTCACAAGATCGGGGCCGGCTGGTGAAATTAGCTGAGCGCATATGGATTCCGGGTCTGTTTGAGGACCAAATATATCGTTAAGTTCATTACGGACAGCGGAGAGGACCCGTGGGTTACGCGAAAACTCATAGAAGATCCAGGCAATCGTCGCACTAGGAGTGTCGTGGCCCGCTAGAAGGAATGTTCTGAGCTGGTCACAAGTAAGGTTAAGGAGGCTTTGGGAGAGTATCGTCGTATCTTGCAGACTGAGGGACAGAATACTTCGCTTATGGTTATCATTCTTGCCTAAGTTTGCTTGCTGCTCCTCATACTTGCGTTTGATGATTGACTTTAATATTTTTTCGACGCGTTTCCCAAGTCTTCTGCGTCTCAACACCGTCCCAATTTTCAACCACCCTGGAATATGGATCTTATCATCCCAATAGGCATCCATAAGCTCAGTAAACGAGCGAACGAGCTCGCCTCGCTGAGATGGATCTATATGTTGGGCTTTGAGATCAACATCCATGATGACTGAGCCTATAATATCGAAAGTGAGATTCATCGCAAGAGACACAAGGGAAAACTCATTTTCATATTGTGACAATGTATCTAGATGGCTAACCAAAACCATTGTTTTGGCTGCCATTGTTGGAATGAGTTTTGTAAGGTGTTGCAAAGAGAAGCCATGATTAAATCTTTTGCGTAACAATTTCCATTCCTCTCCATGGGATGACAGGATGGAAGTCGGGCCAATAACGGATTCTAAATATGTGAGATCCACTTTTGGGGCGCTTGTAGGAAAAAGCTCAGTGGCCCTTGATATTTGCTCTGCCACTTCATGACAGGCAATGAAAATCGCAGGGCGACAGATCGGACGGTAATCCAGAAGAAAAACGGGCGGTCGCCCAAGATTCTGATAGATTTCATACAAGATATCATCTTTACAAGTTAGATATTGATGTAACGGAGCAGAGGACTTGGCATTACCGCAATCCCGATCCAACGGACCGTTCTTCATGAACTCATTGTAAACCTTGAGATGCCCAAAAAGAAGAGAGGCTGGCAACTGGGGGAGTTTGGCGTATTCCTTAAAGCGTTTATAGTATAGCTTGCGATAAACAAACAATAAGGTCAGCAATGTTGCTGCTAGAACGAAGAATACTGACATTCTTTCTAGATAAGAAATTACTGAGTCGGTGATTGGGTACCATACATTTTTCATAGCATATTCTGAAATCTGTTCGCACGCACGAAGAGCTTTAAGTACACGTATCAAGCGGCTACATCCTCTCCCCATACAGCAAGTTTGAGAAAGTTATCCATTTAGAAGCTCAGGTTCTTTTCTCTTGAGGGAATCTAGCAAGATCCTTCGATGTAACTAACTAGGAGTCTCAGAGTACGCCATGCAGCAATACTAAAGCCCCATATGTCAGAGTCTTAGATACTCTAGAGTGAGCTAATGTTCAATAATAAGGCAGGCTTCATCTGCAACACCCTTGTATTGCACTAGCGTGGGCCTTAGTATGCGTTGTTCATGTACCTTTTCTCTTGCTAGTTATAACAAGGCTTGGACTAGACGGATATAAAAAGCTTGGGTTACTTAGATAAACGCTTCCAATCAGCTTCTGGGAGATTGGTCGTATTCAAATGCAGTCTATAGGTTGCGGCAAAACTTGCTTGCATGACAAGCAAGGTGAACCTCAACATAAGCGGCCCCCACTCCCCAAGTGTATCGGACAAATCGCTGCCAACGGCAACGACCCACTACTGTATTATTTCTGGAAAATGAATGCTACACCAAGCAGGCAAGTACCAATACCCCAATACTTCACTTAGTACTTCTCGTTTGTAATTTCACCGTAGTAGAGGGGCGACTACTTTTGAGTGGCTCCTACTCTCGAATGAAAAGCGGCATTGTCTACCATGAATACTATCGTTATACGTACAATGTGACTATCACGGCTGTTGGAGGCGTTTGAGGTTTTGCGAGGTAACACAAGCTGCTGCATGGTGATTAAGCAACAGTGTTTACCGGAATCATCTCCCAGCAGTGGACTCATTGAGCACCATTAACACCATGTTGCTAATTTTAAAGCTGAAGAGTAGTAAAAGATAAGAACTTGTGGCATGTATTTCAATTTTGCTCCGTTCGCGTCCTCGTTTCGCTCTCAAGCAGCATTTCGGTCCTTATCCAAAGCCTACGACAAGATATAAAACAAGAAAATGTTCGATTCAGTCACCGCTCTCGATAGCACGATAAATACTGCAATCAATCTTTACTTTTGGGCCTCAATCATCGTATTTACTGTTCTGATCCATTCAGCAGTGTGGAGGCGAGCTAGTTTCATTAGATTTAACTTCGCATCAATCCTGTATGATATACGCTATCCTTTCCAACTGATAGAGTTCTGATTATTCATACAACTTGTCTTTGAAGTTTCTTGATTATTTCAGCCCTGGCTGCCTACTGGAAAGTTCAGATCATGCAGCGTGACCAAAGCGGCCGAGTTTCACAGGAAGGCGAAATGTAACATACTATCTACGAGGTAAGAATATCCCAGAGCTTTAAACACTAGCCTAGGATATCTGTCAAGCTTGAGATGTTAACTAAGTCTCGTTTACTGTCAACAGATATCTTCAAACATGAACAATTAAGCCCTCATGTAAAACACACATGTTTGATTTATAGAGTCGTCTATGGCAGCAGTGAGGGTGAAGGAAGGACTGTCTATATAATGATGAGCTTTTTCCTATGTAACTAGTCTGTCCTTACTTCACTATTCAATCTAAACCTATACCAAGTTCTTGGAACAGGAGAAGTATCTTTCCATGACGACCCTCAGTGGTAATTGCACAAGTCATACTTTGATTCACCACCCCAGAACATAAACCAATATCTGACTGCCTTACGAGTCTCGGTTCAATAAGCCATATCTTCAGCTTAGTGCTAACTGTACGACTCCCAGTATTGAGGATCGTTACACTAGGTCCTGAAATATGAATAACATCTATGTTCACATAAATGAGCAAAGCCTGGGCGATAACAAATCACTGTGGATTCAATAGAAACCCCCACGTAGGCTACATAGAATGAAACGTTCACAGCCATGAGAAAGATTCCAACCCTGGTCTCATCACATTTTGGCCACCAAGACAAAAGTCCAGTCTGAAGCTACTCTGCAGGGAGAAAGGCCCTCTCAAGTGACTAAATTGTCAGAATTGACTACCCTCCAGACCGGCGACGTGGATTATAAATAATAATACTATTCCTTCCAGTGCTGTAAAAAATAATATGGCTTTTCAGAAGATTCCGCAGTTTCCGTCCTGCAATGACTGCTGCCTGCAGGAGCACGGTGTAAGTGACAGCTGATTCTGCAACGAGGAGGTAGTGTACCTCCTGATGCAGCCTGCGATGCATTACCTTCTCCAAGAAATTTATGCCACTATTGCTTACGGAGACCGTATGTAACGCCGATGGTTGGCACTCCGAGACTCAATGATCTACAATAAAGGGCCGAGCCATGGAAGTAAAATGAACGCAAGGGCGGCGAAGCAGGCTGCGCATCCACATAGATGAATAATTAAAATCCATTCCTCCAACTGCAGGCTCTCGGGTCAAGATGAGGCGGCGAAGGGCCGATGCCAATTACCCCGAGAGCTTTCAAACAGGGTTACGAAGAGATAGATGATAACATCGACATCATTGGACACACGGATGTGGATAATCCTAGAGTCTCGAACAGGACATTCATACACACCAGCTTGATCTTGCAGCCAGGGAGCAACGTCGCATTCCTAAGAATATTTCTCAAATATGAAGCTAGACTAAGTGTTAGGAGTCGTTTGTACATAAGTAACTTGATTGAATCTACCGATATGAAACCTTGCCGTGAGCGCTAAGCGCGCCGACAAGCTAAATTCACTTTTCTTGTTGATACTAGCAGCCAATCATAAGTCATCCCAGATTAAGGCTGTCGGCTTCACCCAAAAGGGACATGGCCACATATCTTAGACATTAGAGAACATGGGTTTACATGTGTGTCTTGAGCCGAGCTAGCCCTGCAACCATAAATCTAACACTGGATCACGGACGTCTTCCATAGCTATAGCCACTGTGATGAGGGCCAATCGTAAGGCCTTGATTAGCCCATGTTAGATGGGGAAAATAGTAGCATTGACAGTCAAAGGACACTACTGAAAGCAAAAGCTTTGTCATACGGGGGAAAACAGAATGTAGTTTCTCGTGTGGTATGAAGACATAGAAGATAGGTGCTAAAATATGGTGGATGCTGCACACCAATATCGTCTCGGGTTATGTAAGGTGGAAGAGACCCAGGACGAACAACTATCTAATTAAGTCGGTTTTTGTCCGATGGCAGTGACGACCGTTCCTTGATGGACGACAACACCTTGCTCCGTCTCTCCAACTGCCTTGGAGAATAGATCAATCCATTCTTCGCGTGACATTGGTGCGTTTGGCACCTTCGACTTTGGCGGAAACAACACGGCAAGCTCCTCCCAGACCATCAAGTAGTCTTCAGTCCAGCCCTTGAAGTCTTGCTTCCTCTTCTGCTGTACATGCTGCTGCACATTCTGAAAGCCGAACTTGTCAAGATGTGTGTCCAAAACATCGACCCAGTCGCTTACTATGCCCTTGGCCTGAAGACCAGACTTGAGCACGTGCACAAGGTGTCACAATGAACTTTAGGTATCTGGGGCGAAGGCGACTCGACGACAAATCTGTCGCCTCGAGATTCGTCCCATTGTATATATCCACCAGGCTTCAGAAGCTCAAATGCAACGGAAAGCACGGGTGATAGGTCTGCGTTAGGGATAACACTCCGAGAGCCCGGATATGAACGATATCGTAAATACCAATCAATTCAGTAGGGAGAGGTTTCGCGAGAATATCAAGCTGTTTAAGGGACACGGTAGACGGGCAATAGGTTGCATGGGGAAGTAAATAGGGTTGACGTCAAAGCCGTCCAGCTGGGTAGTAATGTTGTTTAAAGCCAGATAGGAATGAAGCTCAGTAAGCCAAATACCGTTGCCACAAGCGAGGTCGGCAACCTTAAGTAGCTTGGCGTTAGCGACGGACTTTTCGATAGTTGGCTCAAGAAGGTAGCCAAGGGTGTTTTGAACGAGAAGATGTTGCAGGTGCAAGCGGGCTGAGGATCTGAAATTCCTCGCCGGAGCAGCCCAGTACTTGGACTGGTCATACTCATCTATGTGGGAAGATGATGTCGTCATATTGATGGCAGGCTCTTACGGGAGATACGATAATGTGTAGGAAATTGGAGCTCAAAAGAGGTCAGAGCGCTCACAAGTCAGTTTTGGGTCTCAGAGTGTACACCACCTCGATGAACGAACAGCAACTTGTTCATAGATCAGAGGGTCTCTAGAAAAGATAAAGAAAGAAAGAAAGGGGGGTGAGGGCTCTCTCTCTCTCTCTCTCTCTCTGTGCGTGTGTGTTAACAAAGACACTTGCCTTGCCATAGAGCCGGACGTAAGCGCGGTCAGACGTGGTGTAACCCAACGACAGCTACTGCGCCCCTAATAGGTCCATCGCCGAAATTGCAAGCGTCAAAACCTTTTGAGCAGATTGAGATTAGTTTCAACGGCCGGATGCCGCGCATCCAGGAGTTCTGCCTAGGTACCCTGGCATCAGTAGGTCATACGAATGCACGACTGTAAGTAAGGCAGAAGCGTACCTTCCGACGTATCACGTTCCACCCCTGCAGGCGCTCGATCTTGCCGTTTTGTGCCCCTCATTTTGTCGGGATCTCGCGGTTGGGGTGAGGGGCATTTGAGGCCCCCCGCAGTGAGGCTCAACAGGTAAGCCAATAAGAGAGAGAGAGCTATATGTTCTGTCAAAACGGAAGCAGGCTGTCTTCGTCTTGGGCAGGCTCTCAGCCCCCACCTCTGTAGCCTGCATAATCTAACATGAAAGCCAGGTAACAGTGTCATATCACACTGACGGCTAGACCCCTTCCCCTCCGATACAATGTCACATCATCCTACCCATCTATCGTTCCTTCTAGGCCACCCTATCTATGTTCAGTACTCAATAAGTCGGATCTGAAGCAGGCTACAGTACCCATAAGTACGCTAGCGGGGTCATGCTGTCAAGGTCCGACCTGTCTGTTTCACAGACCTATACAGGCTGTATCGCCATCTCACAGCCTGCATACATAGGGTAGCAATTGGAACTCATGTAATATCCACATAAAGCCAGTGCATAAGTAAAGGTACTTCGACAGACACTGCAATACATTCAAACTTTTGAAAAAGATCGTCGCCTCTTGTTGCCCTAATATGGGTATACCCACCCGGCTGCAAACCAACCTTAACCCTCGACCAAGGTGATTCACAGCCTGCATACCGAAGCTGAAATGCAGGCTTGGCTGACGGGTGACAGTAGCCCCCTCCCAGTGCTCTAGTCTAAGAAAATCGATATGGGGCGTGCCAAGCATATTACGTTACCATAACAACTGGCTCGACTGCTCCGTGGCACGCGCCATTCCTTGTCTGCAGGTCTGTCCAATGTAATCTTACAGTAGCCTCATCTACTCACCCCTGGCATGCCTTTCGATGATTCGCACACGACTGTTTACGGTACCTGATGTAAGCTTCTTAGGTAGGTTTATTGGTTGATTGAATTGATTTTTAACGTGGGGACCGTCCCCAGTTAGGGCAAGCCACGCCTCCCAGAGCCGTACATCGCAGGGTTATGGAGGATACTACATTCCACATTATATTCAATTTTTCAAAGCGAGAAGTACGGTGGTGTCGTTATATTGAACTATGTATTGACTATTTTGCAGTGAAGGAGTGGACACGTGATGAGCGGGGGGCCCATGTAAAGCGAGCGTAGGCGGAAAGCATACCGCCAGGCACGACTGGTGAAGCGATAAAAACCATACTCGAGCCAACGGTTACCAAACTTCCTAATTTGCTGTTTTGGAGGGAATTACAACATAATCGTAGAACAAGACGCATCAAGTAGACTAGATCAGCTTGAGAACCTTGGGATTCAATCTCTTTGGGTAGACACTTAAACGTCGCTCCTGGGTTTGATTAAGGACTTGGTACTTGCTGTATGCGAACCCTTTCTGAGGTGTGCATGATAGTCATAGTCCACGGATTGAAGTTCGAGGAATTCAGAGGTCCGTACGTCAGTCAGTGCCTCTGTACCTGAAGTTTGGGTCCGGCCGACCTTGCGAAAGATTGACTTCAGCCGGTTCAATGTGCCACTCGGAACTTGAGCGTCTATCGTTGGACGAGATGTCTCGTCCCTGTCGGCGTCATTGCTGCCATTTCCACTGCCGCGAGGGCTAAGTTGTTCCTTTAGATAAATGAAGCCATTTTCAGTCCTCTGCACGGCCGTCTTGAAGAGGATAAAGAAGACTGGAATACAGGCGCACAAGATTCCAATATTGAGCTCGGCGACGCTGAAGATGATTAGCGCACTGGTTTGGGAGTTGAAGAACACAGCGCTTACGTCAAGGCCTCAAACTGAATTGAAAGATATCGGTTGTCTTCAACATCGCTTTTTAAGTGGAGAGCACGATACCTAAATACCACCCCAGCGGTAGATGCCCCACAGGATCTAGATAGGTTCTAAGTTAGCAGTGCGCATAGCTTCGAACAACATGGGTAGACTTGCATGAGACCAGTCAGGAAAAGGCACGAAACTGCTATCTTCCTCCTAGTCGGTGTATGTAGATGGGCAACGACGAAAATAGGGATTGCGAGAACATAGTAGTCTGTAAAGGCGCTGAAGAAACCCTGTGTTAGGTCAATGACTCGAGACGGAACACCTGCGCGACGTGAGTAAGCGGAGGAGAGCCAGCCCCCATCGCCCTGATGGGGCAACAAGTAATACAAAAACGTCGCCGTAATCGTCAAGTACGCCACCGCGATGGAGACAATGCCGATCCAGATGAAAATTCGAGCCTGGCGGGATGTGTTGAAGATATGAAAATACAGAGTCAAAATCGATATCTTAGTAAACATTGCGCTGACGTTATAGAGACTTCCCGCTGTTACCGAATACTAATTGACAGCTCGTTAATCAGAAGCCCCTCTATCACCTCAAGCAAGTGGCGCATCTAGAGCTCTTACCTTGAAGAACGATGGTTGAATTGCAGAAAGCGGAATATTCCATGCATGGCGTCCCAAGACGTCGTTGAGGACTTTGACAAGTTATTTTCCAAGACATGTTTTGAATGGTATGTAATGACTACACACTGGTAGGAGAACGCCTGAGAAAGAAACGGCCGCTGCCTGCGACGAACGTATAGTTAAGATGAGATTCAGGTATAGATGTATGAGTCGCAGAGAATACGAACAACACCAAATACCAAAAAAACTTTGTAGACCAGGTTTTAGCATATCATTCTAGTAAGACACTCATAAGGGCTTCTGGAGTTCGTACGTACGATCGTCTATACCGAATTGACGCTTTTGGACGCGGACGTACAATCGCAAAATAAATGCGACAGCCATAATCGGCACAGTCAAGTAGATAGACAGCCTTCCCGCCCATGAAATCGATTCAGGATCGACGAAGTTAGTCACTTCTCCCGGCGGGGGCTTCGACAAAGGTACTTGGGACAGGTCCACGCCGGATAAGCCAGACGATGCCATTCTGGATGCCGTTGGATATGCTATATGAGAAAATCAGATGCAAAAGAGTAGTATCGTAGTCTTTTCGCGGAAAGTAAAAACTGGAAGAGTATTGTTAAGTTACGCAATGCTGGATGCTGGGGATTGAGATCAGAGGCAGCTGTGAGACTTTTTGTCTTTCTTTACGCGAGCCTTACTGTAATGAAATGACTAGCCTGCTTGTCAATGATCCATGGTAGGTGGTTTGTGATGTTCTTCCTAGGACTGGAATCAATTCCACGTCATGCAGTCTGACCCTCTTTACTGATCTACCCGACGACACCCGATCGCCTTTTTGGGGCGTTGTAACCCAGCTGCGGGCATCCCTCCAACGTGAGGGGCCGTATGTTTGGGCTATTTACAAAGCCACCTGCTGTTAGTACAGCCTACAGATGCAGGCAGCTATGGTTGTATTAACAATGGGGTCCACGGGGGCTTGTCGGCGTTGTGTCACGTTGTTACAGCATGCAGTACACACAAGTTCTTTCTCTTCAACCTACTTACTAGGTAGTTTAAACACGCCGGCCATATTGAGAATCCACCTGTCCTCGACACGGCATGATTAATAGGCATCCAGTATCCGATAGGCTTTGTTCCCCCACAATCATAATTTGTTATGACACTCTAGCTTTGGCCAATATCCTCAAGACGAAGTAGATTCCTAATACCTCGAAAACATGGTGTCAACATTCGTAGCCGGTTGTGTCACAATAGTGGTGGCGTATATACTTCTGAGGAGGTTGCTACACTCGACCCAAGGTGCCCAAGAACCACTACCCGTAGACACGTCTATACCATTCATCCAACCTATTCTTCGAATAAGCGCCTGGGTATCGATTACTGGATGATACAGCGGTTGGGCTATCTTTGGACCTATCGCTTTTGGATAACAGCTAACACAATTTGCCAGCAGCGGCCTCCCGATCTATACCGTTCGCTTACCTGGCACTCGTTTATATGTGGTTAATGATATCTCACTTATTTCGGGAGTGCAGCGCCATGTTCGGACCCTCTCCTTTTCTCCTATTTTGGGCCGCATCGCATCCAACTTGATTGCTGCCAGCGAACCTGGAGTAATGATCCTAAGTCAAGATGAGGAAGGTGGTTTCATACATAGATTTCATGATTTCAATCAAATGAACCTATCGCCAGGGGAAACCCTGGATGCCATTAAGAAGAGGTCATGGCAGATTACAGGATCTATCAGCACTCGTGAGTCGGTCCGAGCGCCCAGAAACGTACACATGTATGAATGGGTCTCCAAAGAGGTCATGATGGCAAGTACGGAAGCGATGTATGGTACCCGGAATCCGTTTCGAAACCCTGCTGTCAGAGCAGCCTGGGCGTAAGTATGCTGGTTCTACACATTATGTCGTGGGAAGTCTATAGGCTGATGAGTATCCAGGCAATATGAATCCGGCCTCACCCATCTCATGGCTGGGCTGAAACTATCCATTACGACAAGGAATTCTGTTCGTGCTCGCGAAAGCTTAGTGGAAGCACTCAAACAGTATTACGATGAGGGGCCCCGAGAAGACACGGAAACATCGCCGTATATAATGAATCAATATGAATGCTTCTGCAAGGCAGGCCTATCGAGTTCAGACATCGCACGAACTGCATCTGCATTTACCATTGCGCTTCTAAGCAACACGGTGCCAGCAGCATTCTGGACCCTGTATTATATCTTTTCAGATCCTATCATCCTTCAGGATTGCCGTAACGAGCTATTGGCGGCATTGAAGAAGGATCATAATGGCGGATACTCACTTGACCTCGCGTTAGTAGAGCTTTCATGCCCGATTCTACTATCTACATATACAGAAAGTCTTCGCCTTCACTCTACGGGTGTATCCGTCCGCAAAGTCATGGAAGATCAACTCATCAGCGGCCAATACCTTCTGAAAAAGGGGGCAATGGTCCTTATTCCTGCAGGCATCCAACATCGTGACCCATTTATATGGGGTCAAAATGTGAATGAATTCGACCATCTACGATTCCTCAACAAGAAGCGAAGACTCCGCACTTTCGGCGGCGGATGGACCCTATGCCCCGGCCGCCATCTTGCTACCTCAACGATCTTAGGTTTCGCAGCAAGTAGCATTCTGGCTTTCGATTTGCAACCACAGGGCGGCCAATGGGTGAAACCGACTGTCACGAAGTCTAGCTTAACCACTTCCATCAACAAACCTGATGAAGACTTTGAGATTAAGCTTAGCTGTCGAGATGACCAGAAATGGTTGCCTGTGTTTTCTGCAACGAGACAGAAACTTCAATTTGTGGCTGAGGACACAGATGAGCCAGATTCTAAGCTATAATTCTAAGTAGGAGAAGATGATATGGTACACGCCTTTCCGCCCATTTTGACTGCTATAATCATACAATATATATGTATAGTTTGGGAAGAAGAATTTGGGGTTTTTCTTTTTTCTTTTCTTTTTTTTTCCCCAAAAGAAGAAGAAAAAGTCACGCAAAAAAAACTGTCGAGCTTCCCTAAGAATCGTAAGCCACGCTCATTACTTTTGAATTTGAATTTTATCATTCGGAACGTGCTGCAATCATTGTAACTGTCTTGAAATGGACAGCGGGAATGTCTAAGAAAATTTCTATAAGATTAAGGTTACAATATTTCCGCCTGAGAGGGGCAGAAGAGTAAACCACATGATAGCCCTGTTGTCAAGAGTACCCTTCATCAACATACCGAACGAAGCCCTGAATCTCCAGCGCTAATTAAAGCCCGATGTAACCTCAATTTCAAAGTTTGTATAGCATTCGCTCGCTAGTAATCCAAGTGCACAGGCTGCATATACGGCATGCCATGCTTGGGGGCTGAAGGAAATACATCTGAATGTATCTGTGATAGAGGTATCAGACCCCCACCCAACCGCCCTTCTGTTTTTCCCCGGCTTCTTCATTCACCAAGTACCTACAACTCTTGCATCCCACAAAATGCAGCCCCCAAGGCGGATATAGGTAGCCAGCACCGTTTTTCTCCCTACACCCCTGGACATAGCTTGCCTGCCAATTTCCCTTCAACTTGGAAAATTGAGGCACCCCTCCCCGATTATATTGACCTGTTTCTGTTGGAGAACGTTTGATACTCTACCGGAGACCAGTTTATTCTCGAATCATTATGGAACAGCCAAATCAATCAACTAGCGCGACCAAGGACAATCTTGGTGTGAGGTCTGTACCAGATCCGACGCGAGGAAATGAGATCAAGAAGCACTCAAAGCTTCATATTGCAATCACATTTGCGAAACTGGGCGTACATGCTCCTGTCCTCAATGATCAGCACCACTATAGCATTTTGGATTATGTGCTCGCCGCCCCAAAACTTCTAGCCCGGTCCCTCAAGTCTCATGATACCACCAAAAAACAGATACTTCAAAGATTTGAGGGTGCAATCTATCCTGGAGAGATGCTTCTTGTCCTAGGACGGCCAGGTAGCGGGTGCTCGACCTTTCTCAAAACTTTAGCCGGAAATCTTGATGGGCTCAGGATAGATGGCGAGTCTCAAATCAACTACCAAGGTCATAAGGGCGGTTTCTTTGATTGTAACTTCTACTAACTCATGGTCTAGGCATCTCCTATTCTGAGTTTCATAAGAACTTCAAGGGAGAGCGAGTATACATTGCCGAGCTCGACGTCCATTTCCCCGAACTAACTCTCGGACAAACCCTTGACTTCGCGCTATCCACCAGGTCCCGACACCCCGATGCCCAAGTATACCGTGATATTGCTTCAGAGTTTGGTCTAAGCTCAGCTCTAGATACCCTTGTCGGTGATGCTACTACCAGAGGCCTCAGTGGCGGCGAGAAGCGACGAACAAGCATTGCCGAGGCCTACATAAGCGGTGCCCAACTCCAATGTTGGGATAATAGCACCCGTGGACTTGATAGCTCAACTGCACGACGGTTGATCAAATTCCTACGGAGTTCTACTGACGTGAATAAGTCTACTGTAGCCATGAGTCTTTACCAAGCATCCGAAGATATGTACGAAGTCAGTTACCCCCCAGAACCTTATCGCCCATACAGATCCTCAGTGAGTTAATAACATATCTCTCCAACAGGAGTTTGACAAGGTAATGGTTCTGTACGAGGGCCGTCAAATCTATTATGGACCAACAAGGGATGCTGTAGGCTACTTCGGAGATATGGGCTTCTTTAAACCGGAACGAGTCACGACTGCAGACTTCTTAACCGCTTTGACAAACCCACTTGAAGCTCAAAATTATTGCCACGATGTGAGACGTGTGCCACATCTACCTGATGAATTTGTGAATGTTTGGAGACATAGCACACAAGCTCGAAAGATAAACGCCGAGATCTTCGAACGCCAATCAGGTTTCCAAGACCAAGCGCCAACGGGGAGAGCCACGATGGACCAGCTAAGGTATTTCATCGGCACCTGATCCTGAATTAATTTATCTGACATCCAACCTTCTAGTCTCCGAAGGTCTACCTATCCACTCTCGATATCGCGCCAAACGGTCGTATGTCTGAAAAGGGCTCTTCTGAGAATGCGCCAGAACTTTTCTATTGATCTGACTACCGTCATTGCCAACTCTATCCTTGGCTTGTATTGGCAGTGTGTATTATAACTTGGATGAGACGACGGATAGTCTGCAGGCGCGATCCATCCTACTGTTCTTTGCTCTAATCTAAATGCCTTTGCACCAGCTTTCGGTAGGCGAGATTGTGTTGTACGGTCAGCCGGACTTCACTAATGTTGTATAGGTCCTCCTGCTCTGGCACAACGCCCGATAGTGGAGAAGCACCATCGATATGCCTTTTACCAGCCTTTCACGGAACGATGTGCCGCTTTTATCTGTGACATTCCAATCAAAGCTATTACTTGCTTTGGTATTCATATTCCTATCTACTTTTTGAGCAATCTGCGACGCGACGTATCGGCCTTCTTCCTATACTGGCTATTCATGCTAGTGAACCTTATTACTATGACCATGCTGTTTCGAATGCTCGGCTCTATCGCAAGAATAAGGACCATACACAAATACCTGTTTCATTCGCTATATTATTTTGCATCATCTATACCGGCTTCGTAGTGCCACCAGATTACATGGTACCGTGGTTCGGATGGTTCTGGCGAATCAACCCATTGGCGTATACGTACGAAAGCTTGATGCTCAATGAGGTATGATCCCTTTTTGCAACTACTAAACGTAGCTGATCCTTGAATAGATGCATAACCAGCTTTTTCAATGTGCGATGATGATCCCTTTCGGTCCAGCTTACGAGTCAACTCCCACCCGGCTGAAAATCTGTACAACAGTCGGCGGTCAGATAGGCAAGCCTTTCGTTGACGGCACGGACTACTTATCGGTCAAGTACGGATACACCTCAAATCATCTATGGAGGTAATCATGCTATTCTTCTTCTCTTGTTATTTTTCTTATGATGCTAAAAAGCCACCAGGAACTTTGGAATACTGCTAGCCATGATGACAATATTTTGTGCGATCCACCTTCTTGCCGCACAGTATATACCAGCACGACCCTCTCGAGGCGAGGTATTGACATATAGACGTTGGGCCTCTTCAAGAAACAGAATGGTAGAGGATGAAGAGAAAGTCGTTAACAACCGCAATATTAATCAAAAAAGCTCTATTCATCCTCTACCTGGTATTGGTTTCCAAAATATCGATGTGTCTACAGACAAGGTTCAAAATTCTCAGAAAGCCACTCCACTTCATTGGACTGAGGTCAATTATGACATCAGGGCCGCACTATTCTAGAGAAAGCTAACGGATGGATTCAACCCGGGACTCTGACTGTCTTAATGGTGAGTGACACCTATATCGTCCCAGAACTGCAAGCTGAGGCCTCATAGGGCGTTACCGGTGCCGGAAAGACCACTCTCCTTAATGTGCTAGCCGATCGTGTCACTACTGGTAGGGTGACGGGAGATATATTCGTTGGCGGTCGCCCTCGAAGCACTGGGTATCAACGAAAGCTAGGTTATGTTCAACAAGACGATATCCATTTACCAACCACCACAGTTCGAGAGGCTTTAGAGTTCAGTAGTTTACTAAGACAGGCGAAATCCAAAAGCAAAAAGGAGAAACTAGAATATGTCGACGAGATTTTAGATCTAATGGATATGCGGCCATATGCGGAGGCCATCGTCGGTGTTCCCGGCGAGGGGCTCAATCTGGAACAACGCAAACGCTTGACAATTGCTGTCGAGATGGTGGCACAACCAGAGCTCCTGTTATTCATCGGTACGTTTCTTTCCATGCACGATAATTTGCGCCCTTGCTTATGTTTTACCTTACATTCCATGTTCTTTACTGAGCTGAAACATGTAGATGAGCCAACTTCCGGTCTGGATAGCCAAACTGCATGGTCTATATGTACCCTCCTGCGCAAGCTTGCCGACAATGGACAGGCGATTCTCTGCACGATACATCAGCCGTCTTTCCAGCTTTTTACCATGTTTGATCGTTTATTGCTTCTTGGAAGCGGTGGCAAAACTCTCTACTTCGGGGAGATCGGACACAACGCATCTACTATGATTAATTATTTTGAAGACAATGGGGCTTCAAAATGCAAACCGGGCGACAACCCTGCGGAGTGGATGCTTGATATAACGAACATGAATGTTAAGTCAGATCTTCAAAATAAAATAATGTAGACTGGAATCAGAAATGGAATTCCAGCAACAAACAAGATCTCCTAAGCCACCTAGCTGGACTAAATATGACGACACATCCGGATACTCCAGAGAGCCTCGGGGCTCCCGAGGACGCCTATGCAACATCATTTGGTCAGCAGACATTGCTCGTCACAAAGCGCACGTTCATAGACCAATGGCGCAGCCTATCACCTCTCACCAAGATCGTTGTTCCCGTGGAACTGTAAGCTATTGCTTCATTTGTCGAAGTTTAGAACAGAGGACATCATTAACACATATTAGGCTCTTCTCAATGGACTCTCTTTCCTAAACACGTCTCTCAACTTGCAAGGCGTAGTGAGCATTCTTTTCTCAATCTTCTTTTCCACATATTTGTTTAGCTATCGTCCAAATGGTCGTGCTTTACTTTCACCGTGGAAGACAACTGTTTGAAACACGAGAGCGCGACTCAAAACCTACTCCTGGGTAAGTTTTCTGGTGGCCAATATCTTGGTCGAGATATGCTGGCAGACCTTATCTCGCTGTTGCCTTCTCAGCTTGGTATTACCCGACTGGCCTTAGCCGCAATGGGACGTTGTCTACGGGACCGCGGAGCGCGGCGCACTGACCTATGTTCTTCTCTGGCTGTTCATACTATGGACCAGCACCCTTTCACAGGCTTTAGCTGCGGGAATAAAGAACTCTGAAGTGGCAGTTCAAATAGGTATCTTGTTATACTGGTTGTCCCGTGTTTGCGGGTATGTTGACTTATCCGTCCTCTTCCCCCCAAACCCTTGAGTGTAACGCTTTATACTTGAGCTTTACTGAACACCCTACCAGTGTCTTAGTTCCGCCTTCACAGCTCCCAGGCTTCTGGACTTTCATGTACCGTGTTTCGCCGCTCACATATCTATTGGAAGGCCTTACAATTGCCGGCTTGGCTGATGCACGCATTCATTGTTCGGATATTGAGACACTTCTATTCCTTTACCATCATCGTCAACATCTGCTGTTAATGGCCATGCCACTACATGCGGTGATTATTTACAACGTTTCATCGAGGCAGCTGGAGGATATGTGGTCAACCCCTCCAACACAGAAGATTGTCAGTTTGCCCAGTATCAAATGTGAACACGTTATTGTGGAATTTGGAATGAACGTTACCATACTTGGCGCAACGTTGGGCTTTCTAGCATCTTACGTGGCATTAATGTGTTGCCACGTTTGGGCTTTTCTGGGCAGTGGGGGTTCCAAAGAGGTCAACGTTAGGCCTGCAGTTGTTCGGCAAGTTCCAGATGTCTCCAACGCACTTACCTTCAACACCTTTAGCGAAAGAAGCAGCAGGGTATCCAGTCCGGAAAGTAGGCCCTTATCTTAATCAAACACATTTACTAGGTAGTAATGTACTGACAGGGCCCAACAAGGGTAGCTACGCCGCGGTGTCTTAGGCAGTTGAGATGTTACATGATGTCATATAACATAATTATCCGGCTTAAGCGCACTCCCGATGATGACATCGCCGTAGACCACATGTTTCCACATTGCTGTCACACGGATTCTGACGAGTGCGCAATACAGTGCCACACAGGCTCCGTACACGGAGTTCGCTAAATATTACCTTACGAGGCTGAGGTAGTTGTACGAAGATATCGTGAGTCTCAGAGGCAGATACTGAGCTGAACTCGAACACCAAGACACTCGCTTCTCCGCCTACACAGGTCTCTAGACAAGTTGGCGGAGGTCCGAGAAGGAGAGGAGAATTCTGAGCATAAAGGGGCACGAATCCTCCCTTCGAGGGAAGAAGGAACTTAGATCGATATGGCCCCTTTGGCACTATAGTTGCTTATTACTCAAATTGAATCCATTCCAAGCCCTCAATCAGAGCCCTTGTGACAATTGCCAAAGCCATGACTGTGATCATCTGCTGACTCATGTGTTCCGGTATTAACTATGGGTGTATAGACATCGAATTATCTCATCATTTCAAAAATCTCTCGTGTACATATATATCCATAGCTGGCATGTATTCTGATCGTTTCAAAATCAAAACGATAAGAGCATGAGGTCTAACAGTTGATATAAACTGAGATCTCTGCGTGGTTGTGATATCCTGAGAGTTGGATAGAACACCTTAGTCCATATACGCAGTGTAGTATTTTCCTCGCGGCTGAATTATTCGTCAACAAGTGAGAATATTATTGGTCTAACATTAGTAATGGCAGAACCTAGCGTTATCTCACGGTGGCGTCTTCCGTTGTGACTAAGCATCGTAATGAGCCAACGAGTGAATCGAAACACGCGTGGCCGGTTGGACCGGCATTCTTTTACACCACTTGCAGGCTAGGTGCCGGGAATCCATAACGTTTTTCAAGAGCAGAGTTGGTGTGCCTAGGTGTGTGGTTATCCTTGCTTGAGTGGGCCATAAAAGTGATGTATTGTGGATGGAGAACTACAGATCAGAGTACAGATATCTGCTGGCCTGCGTGGCCAATATGAGCTACTTACTGTGAGATTCAGTGATGTGTGTGTATTGATCTATCTGTCTATGGCTGTCACGCTCGTTGGAGGCATTTCTAGTCCAAGGGTAATAAGTGGGTGCGTGAGCTACTGGTTAAGCCACCTTACACTGCCACGTATATTAAGTAAGGAGTGCAACAATCTAGTTGGTGATGTATCCATAGGTCGCTAGTTAGTGCATAATTCAACACGAGATGGGCGTAATACTAGGTATTAGGCTGCCCTAGGTTATCATTAGCATTGTGTTAAAGCTAAATTAATCCGGGTCCTCTTCCATTCTTATACTTAGTTTCTTGTTTGGCCTCGTACATCTCTTCACTCTCTACTTCAAGGCGTGTCTCAAATTTGCAGCTTCGTAGAGTTTGCTATGATCGATCGTGGCCGAGATTGTGGGCTTTCCCGGAGCAACTCCTTGGTAGGCATGTGCAATAGTACGGATTGCTGGTCAGCATGCCTCTACGACCATCCTACCAATGATATGTCGAAAAAGGTGATAGAGGGATAGTGGCGATGGCAACATTGTATAAAAGGGTAAAACTAAAGTTCAAAAACGTCGCATTGGAAGAAACTAAAAAATTGAAGACGAGGCTAGAAATGAAACGGGACATAATTACTCAACAACGAATGTTCATTCACCGTCTTGGTGAAGGCTAACTCTGACCATCCCATACATGTTTTCTGGTATCACAACTAGGAAGTATACAGCAACGACTTTTTTAACACTGTGTGACAAGGGCTTGTGCCCAAGTACTTATAATTTGGAGTTTAATTTAGCTAATAATCTCCTTGGGGTCTCCTGTTTATATATACGACGGATGTCTTATGCCCTTGTATAGTACCTATGGTAACTCCTTCACCTAGTATCACTTTAGCATGAAGCTTGATCATCAGCCCATATATCTAGGTAGCTAGATAGGTAATAGTATTGATTGTTCTTAACTCCTCTAGGATATAACTTGTGTTGGCCTATTTTTACAACGAGTATTATTTGCTACCTATCAAGATGGTTTTACTGCAGCATTATAGAGGAAGACAGAGAAGAACATTCCCAAGGTCAAACAACCGTCGAAATCTTGTAAGCCGCGACCAGCCCATTACTCGTAAGAACATGAAGAAAATAGCCATCAGCCCATAGTTGAGACACCGTAGATGAGGCATCACTAATGTCACTCGTACTGAGCATCTTTGTTGCTTTGTTATTGGATGCATCAAAGTGATAGACATCGCCGTCGCTAGTGGCATACCATGTATGACCACCGTCTTTGAACTTGTCCCCCGACTTTGCAATAGCGACGATCTTGGCCGACGCGGAAAAGGAGTTGAATGACGTAGTGGGGTTTCCCGTCGTCTTGATATCGATCCAGCCGATCGTCGGGTACTGCCGTCGCTACCATTGCTGCGCCAGACAATATAATCGTCGAAGCATACTATCGCCTCGGGGTGCGTGCTCGAACTCGCGAAATATGTTTCGGTGCTATCAGCCGTCTTCCACCACTTGATCCTCCGTGCCTCCGACGAACCGGATTTAGCTTCCATGAGCACCACGGGATAGGGTACAGCCCACCCGTGATGCCGATGTCCAGTATCACTCTCTGTAGTCTTTCGCTCGTGGGGAATGCGAAGCGATCGCCATGGCCGCTGATAATGCGGTAGTTGTCTTTTGCGTCACAAAGTGCGATTAGATTCCGCTTGGCACTTGGAGCAACCGTGAACGTCGGACTTTTGCCTCTGAAAGTTCGACAGCTTGTAATCCGAAAGGTTGGTATACTGAACATAGTCGACAGCCTCTCCAGAGGCTATCGCGTGAGTGTAAAGGATGGGATTTGCCGTTACTCTGTCGTATCCAAGGTAAAATGGGTATTGGGGTGGTAAGTCTGCGTCTTCTTATCGGGCGCGATGAGTTGAATTTCAGGCCATTCTCCGGCTGCTGCGGCGCCGGAGATGATATTCTTGAGGTAGAACTTGGAGTCATCGCTACCATTTTTGTCACGTCTGACGATCACGCCATAGCCGTCTTTATCGATTGTACTGCTGATTTGATCAGTCTTAAGCTTAGAGCCGAATGTGAATACTATATTTCAATGTTAACTATCAGTCCGCCTGGACCAATCTTAGATTGCCACCTCTTACCAGATTTTGGGCTCATTACGGTGGTAGTGCTAATACCTGATAATCTGTTTTGCCGAGTTGGAATTCTTCGGACGTGGTTCTAATCTCCTCATAGATAAGTCAACGCTATAGTTTAATTCAAAATGTCAGCTATAGGGAGTTTTAGATGTTTGGATTTTCTATTGATTGAGCGCCGTAATCTTGTCACGCTCATACGCGCTCATACACAGAGTACCCGGCATGTCGAAAACTATCGGCTATTGCCGAGTACGTCCTATTAGTGGGCTTCGGAAGGCAGACAGACAAGTTCCAGGTTAGGCCTCTTAGATCATCAGCTCCATCCAATAGTTCCTGCAACCAAATTCTGCGCTTGAAATGATTCGCGCTCGGGCACCTCGGATGTAGGAAGAACTATGCATATGCATGTTTGACACCTTTCAGCTGCCCTGATATAGGAGTGAGGGGGATGATTGAGGCTCAATAAAGACTATCGTGGGGGCACCCCAGGTACCCCAGTCACAGTGTGAACGAATTATGACTCAAATAGGCAGGTAACCATACGTTTGGTAGGTGTTAACCGGCATATATAATTTACTGGTAACATACTCAGTCAGGTTACTGGCCCTATAGCGGGACGTAGGCCTAACCTACACTTTTCAACATTGTATTTTAGTTCGTATAACGGGAGTTAACAAATGAATAGGATACAAGACAGATAAATAATAATGATACTACTAAATTACTTTCTATGTCTATAACTCAGTAGCTTTGAAGCCCCTTTCCCTCATAAACCATTTGACGCTTCAATGTAGGTATGTATGCGGCATCGCGAAGTGGGATGTAATGCCAGACAGATTCTTTCAGCGATTGGTTTGCCATCGTAACTACTATAGGTCTTATCCATGTGATAGGAGGAGGATGCAGGACTAATTGATTTGCCTACTAGGCAATGAATATTCCAATGTATTGTTACATGCATGGGGCGCGGTGACGATCCGGTAAGTGATGATTATGACGAGGCCATATCGTATTGGAATGACTGAGCCGATCTCTGAGGCTCCGACGTTCGATCGGAGTAATACGGACATGTCAATGTGGCAAGAACAGCCAAAAGAAGACCGAGTCGCTGTAGGGGTTCAGAGTGATATGGACCTTTTGTGCCTCATCCTATCGTAACGATCTGCAATCTACCTCGACTTTGACCTCCACACTGAATGAAAGAACTCCAAAGATATGTACCTAGTACAAGAAATGAAGGTAACTTGCTAGAATATGTTGGACCACTCGCTGTTAGCAAGGACTGCTATCAAAAACGCCCCATGATCTTGGAGTGGTATAGAGTATCAACTATTATCACCCTTATGGCATATTTTCTCTTTCGATAGCTACTTTATACGACTTAGCAAGCAAACATTTGACAACTCGCGATCTCCTCAAGTATTTTCAACAATTCTGGGTAAAAATGACTAGAGATTATCTTTCTGTCGATGAACTTGTGAAGCGAATGGCAAGGGGCACTCGCACGAGTGGGTGGGACGCCATCGTCAGCTACAGACTTGACCTCTTCAATTCTGCCCTCAAGACCGGTCTTGACACCAGCCAGATGGGACGGAAGAGCTACAGCGCTGATTTTGTGAAGGTATACGAGATGCGAGGGCACCAAAAAGTATTGGCATTTGATTGCGATTGGAAAATGACTATTGGTAAACCAAAAAAGCTAGAGTTCACCGCTGACGGTCAAGTGATACTCAAAATGTCAGTTACAGCGGTAACTCTGGTGAACCCAATAAGAGGGAGGTCGCGATACGACGACGTATACAGAAAGCTACAAAAGGGCTGGGCAATGACAATCAAGGCCCCAATTTCGTCTCTAAGTGCTTCTGAGTCTGGCCGCGGCCGGCCCAAGAAGGTAAGTGATGAGTTCTCAACAGCAACGCCAGTTTTATTAGAATAAGAATAACTTGAATAAACGAATATTGAAGAGTCTAACATTAAGTTGGATGTATTAGAGTCATGGAGCCATTGTCAACTTTCGAAAAAGCGGCCAAGTGAGTTCGGGTAAGATGGTATTTGATCTTGAGCTAAGGGACAACTGGTCGCTGTCATTCGACTGGGAAGGTGAAGAGGAGCTAACCGCAAACAAGCGGGCTCCAAAACCCCTCTTGGACTCTCTCAAGCGATCTTTGCGGAAGAACCTGGGCGGGATCTGGTTTCCAATATCCCTAACTGTGAATGACGACACCTCTGGCTCGACATTCTTAAGGCCGGAATACATCACATTCCAAATATACTCCCTTCCAACAGACAAGAAAGATGGCAGCATGAATGACTCACTCGCTTGCGTCAGTGCTTACATCAAGTCGAACGTGAGCTCTCTCGACCTCATTCCAGGCGACTTGAAACCGGATTTCTATCACCATAAGGAAGACGGCAAGATCAGCAAACTGTATCCCGTACCGCAAGGTTACAGCGCCAGCATCATTCTGAATAGGAGGACATTATTCGGGGGCCCGTGTCGGGAATCCATATGGCAGCCTATCAAGGACGTCAAAAACTCGAAGGGTACCCATGCATTCAGCGATATAGGGGATGATCTCAAGGAAGAGGTTGTAGATACCGGATTCGCACTGAAAATGACATGGAACGGTCAATACCCCGTCGGAGAAGCGGCTGAGTACACCTACTACGAAAATGCTAGCACTGGCAAGGGTACTGTCTACCTTGGTGACGTGGTAGATGCCGTCAACAAATCGAAGCCTGTACTGACTGTCCTCGACAAAGGAAAGATCACGTGGGAGTCTAAAATCAAAGTCCCTTTTACAATCAGGGCCGAATTTCTCTCGTACGGGTTGGTTTCTCAGCTCTATACGGATACTTACAAGTACACGGCCAAGGCGAGCAAAGAAGGGAAGTTTGAGGTCAACAATCTTACGCTCCAAGGGACTATGAGTCTGGGTTCATCTGATTGGACTAAGAGTTATGAGCGCGAGGGGACCGCTGCTACTGAATTCTTCGCGAAACCCTGTCTTGATCACCTTGTCTGGCCTACTTGGGACTGCAATCCCAAGAGGAACCTTACGGCTCTCACCAACTTTGCTAAACCTGAGACGAAAGATCTCCTCATCTTAAAGAAGGATGGTCTTAGAATTCCGCATGATCTCTTGCTAGTAGGAGAAGTGAAGAAATAGAGAATCGTCAAGCCAGGAGAGAGTGGCTACGAAATCTAGCGTTGCAAAACCCATTTTACTATCTCATTAGCATATGTTTGCGTTAGGTGCTTTCTACATCAGTTTTACTCGTCAAATTGAGGGCTTCTGGTTGGGTTATTATTTCATCAAGTCATTCACTACTATAATTCAGAGTCAACCCGTATGAACCCTTTAATTCAACGCGGAATCAGCCGCCTGTCTCAATCTTAGACAAGTATTCAAGTAACTGGTAATGGGGACGAGGTTAAAGCCTCTCAAAGAGTCTTTGCCCAACCAGTGAACTCCATCGTCACTTTCGTGATTTTCTCCCGATACTTCGTCGTCTTCGTCTCCAGATCGGGTTCTTGTTTTTTGCCAAGATGATATTCCATGTAGTAAACGGGCCCGCGCGAGCATACTCCCACCCTTCGCATCCGGGCTCTTGTACAAGTCGCCATCGGTCGTTATCTTTGGGTTTTTGCGGTCGAATGGGTGAGTATACTCAAATGTAAACTTGCGTTGGTTGTGATCGAAGCGGTGTGCATGCTTGCTCTTGTCCGCAATGGTCTCTAAACCAGGGTGGACCAAATCAACGCAAATCGTCTTATCTTTCATTTGCGTATCAAAATCGCTGTCGCCCTCGATTATGCACCTCATCTTTGTCAGGCGGACGTCGTACTTGCCCAGGAAGATGTTTTTGTCCTTAGTCGTCTGCGCCCAGGCGTTCGCCATGTTAACCGAAGTTTGCTCCTCATTATTTTGGAGATGCTTCAATTCCGCCGCTGACAAGGTGTATTTAAGCGGCGTGTTGGCACCATTTGTTTCCCCCAATCTCCGAACTTCTGGTACGCAGAAGTGGTATTTTCTAGAGCGGTGTTATAGGATTCTACGATCGCATCTGCGAGGTCTTTCAAATCCACATGTAGATTCCCGCTATCAATACCACCTTTCCGTATCTCGTCGAACTTTTTGAGGGGCTCTCCCAGACTCCAGAAGAGCAATGCACGCTCAGCCAAGTAGAGGACCCTAAAGATTCTGTCCACTGCAGCCTGGTAAGATTGTTTGACGAGCGATGCCACAGCCGTGAGATTGGGACCAACTTCATCAAGCTTCTTCTTCAGTAGTCGGTCGATGTCATCTTGGATCTGTTTGATAGTTAATTGATCCTGCCACAACGAAATGAGATACTGGTTGTACTGCAGAGCCCTGTCGTTACGTGCAACGACAGTGTCGATATAATCATCAAATTGCTCTTGGATATCCTTCCAGTCGTCTATCAGGCGCTTATACTTTTTGATCAGGTCGAACAACTTTTCCTTTTCGGCAACGAGCTTGGGCCCACCTGCATCTTCGGGTTTGATGCTGCCTGCTTTGATGAACTCAACGCCGTCCTTGAGGCTCTCTATGGTGCCATCCATCTCTTGTAGCTGATTTATGAGGAAGGTCTTTTTGACGACAGCACCAGAATCATCTTCGATACTAGACACGCCCTGCGCCAAGTCCCACAACGCTTGAGCAGATACAGCAGCACCCATTAATTTACTGGGAAGGAAACAGAAAGAGACGGCGGATTGGAGAAAGTCCTTGATGGGCACAACGAAGGTATCTTTTATCTTCGATTCCACCGTCTTGATTGAATCGAGAACAAGCTTCTTTTTCGGTGCTATCTCCTTGTTAAAACGTTCGATGGCCGGAATCACATCTTCGATTAAATCCTTCGTCTTGGTCTGGTGCCTTTCGGTTTTACCTTTCGCGATACGAGCATCTCCGATGGCTGATTCAACGTCGGCCTTGGTAATTGTTTCGTCCTTGTACCTTTTCATGCAGGCCGTGTACCTCGTTTCGATACCCTCGAAATGCTCCAAGAACTTGTCGACGTGGCCTTTGTAATGCTCGTAGCTTCCGACAGGGACCCATGTGTTCGTATGGCCGTAGATATCTTGGCCGCTGTTCAATTGCACCATGTACGCGACTGCTTGTGTGTATGTGCGCTGAAGAGAGTGTATTGTCGCAGGTATGCCATCGCTAGCAGTTGTCGACGGTAGAACGAGCATCGAAGATTCGTATCGTTTGAATGTTTTCCAGAGAGAAGAATTTGCTTTGCTAGTCGGGTTTTTCGGGTCGATCTCGTTTAGAAATCCGAGTCTATTTATGAGTTGACCAAGAATCAAGGCGCAGTTCTTGATCCCTGCGCGCTCCTACCACCAGCGCCTTGGAAATATTCGACGTAGGCATCCCGCAAGGTGAAGGCCATTTGCTCCGGATGGTACAGAAATATGTCCCTATCCCAGATCGTGCCGTAGTCCATGAAAGGGTGCGCCCAACGATCGCCTTTCTTGCCGTATATGCCCATTCCTCCGTATCGACCCGGTCTATCTTCATAGTTATTACCCCGGCCGGGGAAGCCACCATAGTTAGCCGCAGTACTCATCAGATCTGTGGCTAGCCCGTCGCCCGGCTTATGAAACTCCAGAGTGTTCCTCAAATTTGTCATCCCTTCTTTAACATCCTTCAGGGCCATAGTGATGTTCGAGCGACCGTGCGAATCTGTCTGATTCAATTGCTTGTAGAGATCTGCCATGGAATCAATGACGGCCTTATTATGCTCCTTATCAGATTCCATGAAGACGTGAACTACATTGACAAAGTCCCTGGCCGCTCGTTTTACCATGCGCTCCGTGTCCTCCGGATGATCTGAATCTTCCTGAGAGAGTACGTACTCGTACGCGATGTAGCCATTCATGGTCCGCTGGTAACTGTCCTCGTACATGATGTTGACTATACCGCCAGGGCCGCCATCGCCTCCACTGCCGCCTCCCTGGCCTGTGGCATCGAAGTAGCCGCGACCTCCATCCCCTCCTGTTGCATCAACCTTGAATCTGGACCTGTAATCCAAATCTGCAGACGAGAAGAAGAACGAATGCCCTTGATGGCCAGTCTCCCCGGTTCTGCTATCCTTGCTATGGTTTTCTGTAGAATCGCTTCCAGGGTCACGGCAATTTTGATTGTGGAACTCCGACGGTTTGGAACGAGCCTGTATGCAGATACAGGTCATTGGCCGTGATGTCTCCAGCGAGAACGCAATTTTGAGTGTAAATATAAGTCTCATCCTCACCGAAATCATTCAGCGGACTTAATCCTAGGTTTAGGGTCCCTCCGCAAATGATAATGCGCCTGGATGACGGCTTCTTGCCGATTGCAATGCTAGTATATGCCGACATGGTGGGGTTCAGGTGTCGGAATGCCTTACTTCTCTAAGACTGATCGAAGGCCTCTTGATTAATCTTTTCTCATTCAATTCACGAAGCTGTGAATGGCCGTGAGAGCGTAGGATGGTTACGAAAAGATAAGCCTCGAGCCCATGACAGCACTTAGTCTGAGACAGCAAGTGGAAAATGCTGCATTTATATGGGCGAGGCCGAAATATCAGCGAAGATCGCTGAAGCGATCTTATACGAATGGGATGCCATGCGCAGCGTTCACCCCAATCCAGCCATTACATCTAGAAATCTTCGCTCTGAACCAGCTTGAGGAACCCGAGACTCAAGCGGTAGTCTAAGCAGCTCACCCTGTCTCAGACCCCGAAGTCCTACCTACTGGCGCCGCTACATCAAGGAGCCGAGATGTATCTGGTAAATGGTACATGACACACTTGTACTCCGTTTGGGGTTGGTATTGCTGACATCGACTTCTGCATCGAGCTGTTAGGGGGTGGGGGCCGCACGACCGGCTCATCTAGACGCCCCATTCACACTGTGACCCGAGCGTAAGCTAGGTATCTAGTTTCTGGTATAGCTTCACGACCATGCCTGCTCGCATGGCATTCTTGCAGCACCTAGAACGGCGAAATTAGTATATAGATGTTTCGAAAGACTCGAAACTTGGGTCTGTATCAGGTCACTCTTTCATGGGTCTTCAACTCTTCTATCACCGATCACCATGTCGAGAACGTCTGCGCAGTTCATCCTAGATATCTCCTCGGGGGAGAAGATATACATGGATGTGTTTAAAGCCGCGTGTAGTTGGAACTTTGAAGCTGAGATGCAGAACATTGTAGACAACAGCGGCTATGACCTCTCCCCTGAGAACCTCAAAACCGCCTACGAAGCTCCCCCTAACTGGTCTCTGGCCTTATTCGGCGGCGAGTATTTCTTCAGTGAACCGGCAGACCTGAAGGACAAGTCCTTATTTGTGAATCCAACAACGGAGAAAGTCATAATGCTCGACGATATCCAGCAACCGGATTTGCAGGCTGGTAATGACCCGAAGTACAAATTTACCATCACGCCGCCTGATGCAGACACCAGTGAGACATACACAATCACTTTCGACGTGGGGTTCAAGATAAACGAGCTGCCAAGCTCCCACACCTGCCGAGGCACCAGGGAAAGTGATAACAAGACAGTCAAGGCGGCGCAAAAAGTTCCCGACATCAATAATAAAGACGCCTGTAAAATACCAAACCCAAAAGATACAGGAGACGATACGAATAACCCCGCCGTGATTGCTGCATGGGTCGGCTTGGGCGGCGCTGCGCTCGTGTCATTGGTGTTTGTTTTTGTCCTGTACAAGAAATTGCAAGCCGAAGCTGCTCAAGCTCAGACTGCCGCTGAAACCGCGTCGCCGAAGGATGAGGCCACGCTAAAAAAAAGGCCCAGAAAGCTAAAGCTGCTCTCATTAACGCCGCCTCCGAGCTAAAGACCAAAATTGCCCGTCACTGGAAGGCCAGGGAGACGTTCCAGTATATGAAACTGCAAGAAATGATGCACCCCGAGCTTGACGTCGAATATGCATCCCTCCAGAGGCCCGTGGACGCGGCAATCGAGTTGTACCTCGGCGAGTATTTGGCAAATCATTCGAAGATTGACCCCAATGATCTGAACACGAAAGATTACGCAAGCACGCTAGAAGAAATGCGACAAGAAGCAGCACAAGTAGCTAGGAAAACCTTCAAGAGTGGCTCCAAGGACATATGCAACGCGGAGTCGGACAGAAAGTACGGGGGACTAGCCGCGCTGTCGACACTCGATGACGGTGTTTACAACGATCCAGTCGCCTCGATGGCCGAGACCGTCGCTGAGCAGGATTTTGATGTGAGGGATGCGATTTTGAGGAGTTACACGCCCATCGTGCTCGACGGTTATATCCAAGTCGAAATCGCGAGACTCGCGGTCGAACGCGGAGATACGTATATTTCTGCGGCCAATGAAGCCAACCAGGCGGCGGACAAGGCCAAGTCTGACATGGCCGAGAAAGAAGACGCCAAGGAGAAGATCGAAGCACAACTAGAGGATGACAAGATTTCTGACGAGCGGAGGAAACAGTTAACAGAGGAACGGGACAAGTTGCAAAGAGAGATAAACGATCTCAAGGAGGAAGTGAAGAAGCAAGAGCAGCGGCGGGATGAGGAACAGGCCGAGGCGGATAAGGATACTGAAAAAGCTAAGGAGGCTGATAAGAAGGCAGCGGAAAAGAGGAAGGAGTCTAGCAAGCACGGAGAGAGGATATTTACCCCAAAAAAATGAAGGGATCAGGCGTTATTGTGGGGGTTTCGTGTTGATCGCGTGAAAAAGTGGCTATGGTGGCCGGGCCACACCCAAGTAGGTACTTTAGCTAATATTGCCCACGCCGGCCACTAGATATCGGGGTGATCTCCATCCTCAATGCATCACTTTTCTGGCCCACTCAAGCAACACTCAGGCACAAAAGCATGGTTTCAAAGGTACAGACGTATTTATGCCGGATTGGAAATAGATTTAGACAAGGAAGGGTGATTGGAGGGCTGGTGTGGCTTGTGGCCCTGTGGCTAGGGGTTTATGTGGCTTATCTACATCTCTAGTCCTCTGTTCTCCACCAACGAACCCCTTACCTCTAAGAAGTCGGACTTATAGATCGTCATCCGAGTCCTCCTCACGTGTTGCATCTACGCCCACAATGGTAGTTTAAAACTGAATTTGGAAACAAAAGGCTGAGCAAGTCAGAATCGAATGCCCGTGTTTTCGGCTTGGCCCCCGCGGGTGATCAGCGCCCGAGATGGCAATGCTGTTAAAGGAGTTGCAGGACTACCCGCTACCGAAAAGCATTACAGGCCGGAGAGGTGTGACATTTGATGCTTCCGATACTATCATCAGTGCCCTTATGGCTAGTGCTGGTTTCGGCCCTGGTCTTCACTTGAAGACTGCTTCCGCGACCGCCTGCAAGTAGCACTGGGTAGGGTTCGGAAATGGGTACCCAAAAAACCCACGCATACAAAAATTAGCAGCAAAAAAAATGTACTAATCTGAAATTTAAGAAATTATGTTCTTTTTGCTTTATATTCTTTTTAAACAATGTTAGTTTTATGGGTTTCTAATACCCATGGGTTTTTTAATACCCATGGGTTTTTTTTTACCCATGGCACCCACTTGGGCTTTTATGGGTGGTGGGTTATTGGGTTTTGGGTAAAAAGTCCAAACCCTAGCACTGGGCGAACCCAACGCAAACCCACATTTTCTGGGCTGGCTGGGAACGGCATTAGAGCACGTGTTCATGCGTTCGTTGAGCGTGGCCTATCGGCACAACTATCCGACTTGGAGTCTGACGAGGACAGGATCACTGTGCATGCAGACTTTAGTAAGTAGTTCAAGCGGCGTGAGACGTGACAAAATACTGGCGTCGGGCGCTGCTATAAGAACTATCAGTTGCTGAGATGGATTATATAGCTCCCGACAACTTGCTTTACAATCCTGTGACAGGCCGGATCACAGCTCTTCTCGACCACGATTTCCTAAGTATCCTATACCCGGCGTATGAGTTCTTTAGCTCCTTCGGCAACAGTGGTGGCCAGTTCATTGGCTAGACGGGCGATGCGACCCTAGAGGACTAGGAAGGCCTCACACCTCGAGAAGCTAGACTCATCGGCCGGTTTCCATCGCCTCTTCGGACCCCGGTGACGTCTGCCAACGGCCCGGAGGTAGATTGGGAACTCGGGCAAGCGTGAGAGGACGAGTTGCAGAAGCTGGTTGTAAGGCGACCCGGCACAATTCGGGACATTGACAAAACTGCCGATGTTGACGAACTTCTAAGCTCCTTGTCACCCTGGAGACTGGCTGTTGACGACTTCCTACAGATGAATCAAGATAAAGACCAAAAAGCTGCTCTACGACGCATGGTAGAGAGACAACTTGCGAATGTGACCTTATACCATACAACTGGGGTTCTGGATTGGGTGGATGAACGAAATAGTCATGGCAAGGGATTCCTGATGTTGAAATTAGGGGGCTGGTAATTCCGGTGGCTGGTACTTCGCCCCACACACATCTACCATATATACTGAGGTACCACCTCAGTACCCTGTACTTAGACTTGTTCCTTTACTCAACCAATATATATGACTTACTCGTCAATACTCATAATCTCAACACCTGAAGATCTTAGCGAGGATTATTAATATCTCGTTGAAGGTTGCTACGTGTAGAAATGGCAGAAATTTGAAGGCAGAACCTATAACAAGATAGGTCCCATCCTCTCCCAAGTTTGTACAATCTTCTTCACACCCTTAGCACGCCAAGGTATGCAATGAAAAAAGTGTGTATGTTTTCGGCACTTGGAGGCAGTGTAATACCAAGTGCCAGGAAACAGAGCCCTTGAGAACAAAAAATAAAGAAGTGCCTGTTGGCATGCAAGAAGAGGACTGCGAACAATGTCTCAGTAGTTTGTGATCTGTGAAAGTCAGCCGAGTACCAAAAGCCCGAAAAGAATGAGAACGCCAAAACGCCAAACGCCTGTAAATGCTCAAAAAATCAATGCCAACGCCAGAAAATGCAGATGGAAATGCACCCAAACGCCGAACGCCAAGCCCCCAAAAGACAAACAAAACGAAAGAAAATGCAAAGAATTGGAAATGCCCATAGCCCTATAGATGTTAGTCGGTGTTCCAAGTAAGGTATGATAGTTGCGCAAAAGAGATAACTAGGGGTGGGGTGAAGGTGTTGTTGTGGATGTTTGGCAAGGCAAACTCTGAATAGGCATGGTTTGAAAGAATAAAACGTAGTACGGGGAGGGGGATAGGAAGAAGTAGTCAGGCTACAGGTGTGGGTAGTGGCTATAGGAAGTGGACGGGTGTAGTGTGGTAGTGCAAGTGCCTATACTGGTGGTGATAGTGAAGGAGATAGATACAAATTGTGATGATGGGTGCGGCAAAGCAATGAGGTAAGGGTAGTTGAGTTGCCGAGAAAAGTGAGGAAGGGGGACGGAGAGAAGGGGACAGAAGTTGAGGGGAGGGCTGCAATTTATAGACGGGAGTTGAGGCTTCAGAGCCTAACCTTAGCACAATCAGCCTGCAGCGCAAGCTGTGATGTAAACATTCATTACTTGCGTCATTACCTAAAGCATAGGACGTCAATAACAATAGAGGGCAAGTGCTCGTAGATAATTAAGGTATAGGCGCGGAAGGCACACGCGTTGCTACTAAGGTACATAAGGTAGGTACATCATATAGTATAGCAATAATATTATATCTTACTACCTAAGTACCTAAGGTAGGTAGGTACCTGCCTTCTTTATATCAATGGACATAATTATTTCTATTACCTAGGTATATATTTGGGTCAGGCAACCCAGGCCAGTAAGTACTACCTCTTTATATCATTTCTCCCTTTTTCGTGCTATGTACTCTCACATCTTCCCACAACACCACAAGCCCTATCTCTCACATATCTTCTCTTTACATATCTGGACATAATCACCAAAGCTCCTCCTACATCACGAAAATCAACGATAGGCCTTCACAATGGCCAGACCTGGCACCTTCCCGAACGCGAACTTCCCATACGCGGGAAATGACAAGTTGACCGATGAGCAGCTTGAGTACTTTAGAGCTGAATACGCGAAAGCCAGTGCCAACGAAAAGGTCTATAACGGGAAATACGCAACACGATCCAGGAAATATAGTAGAATGGTTTTGTCAAAAAATCGCCTTGGAATTGATGAGACCCAGTTCAACAAATACCTCAACAATCCCGCTCAATACTGGAGAAAGGTCCTGGAACAGATTCCCCCCAGACCCTGGATGACTTACAGCAAGGTGTTGAAGTATCTGGCAGCTTGTCGTCCGAATGAAAAAGCTCTTAGACTCGGTTTATCGGCTAGGAAGATGTTAAATGTGTGGATTGGGGAAGTTATCCAAATCGGCAGAGACAACGACTGGACAGACACAGCTGAACTGGATCTTGACAATGTAGAAACGATTTTGAAATATCTGGCAGCTTGTCGTCCGAATCACAAAGCTCTCAGTCTCGATTGCTCGGCTGGGGATATCTTGTCTGTGTGTATCTGGCAAGCTCTACAAACCGGTAGAGAAGAGGACTGGACAGACATAGCTGAAATGGATCTTGGCAATGTAGAGCCCGAACTCTTTGAAGCCATCCGCATAGTGGGAGATCCTACTTGGGGCCTAGGCACCATGGATGAATCTATCATGGAATGGATGATGGATACGGGATTGGATTGGATCATGCACAACCCGGAAGATCGGGTGATCCCGCGATGCTTGGAAGTGGTTCGCAGATCGTCGAGAACACAAATACAAGAAGGCGCTCCCAACAATGGCGACATCTGACGACGACGAAGAGACAGTAACTACGAACCAGCCGACTATCGCCCTCTATGACGATGCTGTTATGCCGTTTGTTCAGATCGATCCCAAGGCAGCAGGCCGCGCAGAGAGACTCAAGGCGATGGAGGATACTCAATATGCCCGAGGAGTTGCAGAAGAAACAGCAAAAATGATTATCAAACAGGCTCTCTTTGGAGGACCAATCGAAGGTCATATTTGCTCAATCATCGCAGAAATATTCCGGAAAGCAGGCTTATCCAACGCCCAGCAACGAGATGCCTTAATTCACAGAATTTGTCTCCAAACCCTACGATCTGACGAGTACAAAGCCGGATCTAAGCTTCTTGATGCGGAGGAGATAGGAAAACAGATCAGAGAACTGAAGGATACAATTCATCATCTTCAAAACAAAAGTGATCAACAAGAAAAGAAATAATAGCTCTACAACGAGCTCTGGGCGCACTAAATTCATCTCTAGAACCACAATTACACTCTGCCGAACGAAGTCGAAATGTATTCGACGAATGAATGAGAACTTGTGTGATTGTCCAAAGGATTGAGGAGGACCAAATCTTGATTTCGTACATCTTTAAACTAAAACAAGATCAGACAGCCCTCGACAGACTCGCTGTGACAAGGGCCTGTGCTCAGGTGCTTGGAATAAAGAGTTCAATTCAGCTAATAATCTCTTTGGGGCTCTAGGGGCTCTGGTTTCCTAATTCTGACTTCAATGTAACCTCGCCCATGCCCTCAATTTATAGACGAATTCCCAGGTCCTCTGCCTCCTCGCAGGCCTCCGAAAGCCTGACTCCTCGAGAGGGTCGAGGCTATTCAACCAATACGAGTATACAAATATATTATGTCTCAGCCCACGATAATGCCTCGGAGCGATACCTCGGAGCGATGCCGGTCTTCCAGGTCCTTCCAGGACCCCATGAGTTTCCAGGAGTCTGTGTGGCTTCTGTGGCTAGGTCCTGTGGCTGGCCCTAGGGTGGTCCGTGTGACACTCGCCTACTAGTTGTATGTTGTGACCAATGGTCAAAACACAAGAATCTCTGGAAAATGTTGCTTTACTTGTACATTTGTCGAAATGATAGAGCAGTGCGAGGAAATTCCTGGCTAATGAAATCGAGGGATCACTTGTATGAATGAAATAGGGCGGAGGACATGGGAGTGTGTATAATGCTCACACGTACCAGAGAAGCTGAAAGCTTAATTAAGCCCTATAGTCAAACAGACTCATGTATTAAATCTGCTTTATAGTAACCAATCGAGGACATTTCGGGACCACAAGATTAAAAGTGCGTGTCGCTCGCCTGTGTTGTGTCACGTGGCATGGGCATATATACATAGATGAATAAGCATCCTGTACATAATCAAATAGACGCACAATGCACACAATGTCCCTAACACATTGCAGTGTTGTCAGTCAGTGAAGGGTGAGTCTAACTGCCACCGAAACAATATGAGCTAATCGTCAATCAAACCAGAACGCGTCTTATGAGCACACACGTGTTTTAAACCCCGTGTCGCAATCTGGGGCCTAATCTGGTAGCTGGCCAATTGGATATGGGTGAAGCTCAAAGGGCATAGGCCTGAAGATCTCGCACTTAAAGGAATTTGAGGGAATAGACTTGCATGACGTACTTTTTTGATAAGCTGTGAACCGGTACAATGATATTGCAACCAAGGCTGTCTCCCCCATTCTTGTTATACAAAAGAGACAGCATGAAGAACAGAGATATTGTGGTCTTTTATTCAAAGTCATTCAACAAACCCATTGTATGAGGGTCATAAGTCAAAGCGGCATTTGAACCTCTCAAGGTATATATGGATACGTGTTGTGTATACTCGAAGTTTAATTCATCCAGTTCTCATACCAGCACTTTATTGACCTACGCCACTTATCCAACATGTCATCAGTAGCCCTAATCATTACCGTTCTCACTGCATTCGCGGTCGCGGCCCCTGTAGCCCGCGATAATATTACAACCAGCCCCATGAATACGACAATGTACACAAACGTCATCCCACCAGCATTCAATTTAACCATGGCACCAGCTGTCTTTGGGTCCGCTCCAAGCTCATCCTCCCTCTCTACCAGTCAGATTATTGGTATTGTTTTGGAGCGTTGATAGGCTTCATGGCGTTAAGCTTCTTGATATGGTCTCTCCTTATCTGCTTAGGCTGCGTAGGGAAACAACGGAGCCGGGCGTTGCTCAATGTAGCATAGTTGTTGATTTCCCTTTGTACAATTTAGAAAACGTAAACAATAGAATAGAAATGAGTTGCGTGTAAAATACACACAAGAAGACATTTAAAAAGGGTCCAAGTGAGTTAAAATGATGCTATAGTACTGTGACAGCTACTATGCAGGGGCAGAATGCATCGCGAAGGTCATAGTATCACTTTCCCTAGTCTGGTCAATTCCGTCTCACTTTTCTTGTATTGTCTCATAATTTAGGTATATACATTATCTTTCCTTAACTCTCCAGAGTAGACAATAAATCACCTGACCAATTTCTTCCACCTTCTATAACTTTTAGACTTCGCGCTTCCCTCTTATCTTTCAGTTAACTGTTTCATATTCTCATCTTTTCATAGCAAACGCGGTAACAACATTTTGATTCACCGATGCCTGACTAGGCCAGACGAAATAGGAGAATATTGGGCGCCAATTCTTTACCCATTATAAGTATATCAGGTGCGATTGCAAGCAAGATCTTTGCAAAGACGGATTAGCTAGAACTGTGGCCGCACAACATACCGCACACGCACATACGAGCGACTGTAGATAGTGCATTTTTGTACGCAATCAACAGTAGTGTCCTTCGAGGAATAAAGTCTAGGACTGCTAGGAACAAGGATCTAGATACACTAGTGAGGCAAAGAGACTCTTTATATATAGCCATATAGTCACACAGAGAAAAACATAAACCATCGAGCCATAATCTTATGTTTATGCTTAATAAGCCTATTCTACTAAAACTACGAGACGAACGAGTGGATATAGCTTTTGCCTTATTTCGGAAACTCCCCTGCACTCGGCTTTTGTCGTATACACGCGACTACCGTCGGCCTAGCCAATAGCCTATACACAAAAATGCCAAGAACTAATAAATCTCAACAAATCAAACGACAGAATCGCGATGAACTGTCACAAGGCTCTGATTGAGGGCTTGGAATAGGTTCAAATTGAGTAATAAACGACTATGGTGCCAAAGGGCCATATAGATCTAGGTTCCCTTTTCCCTCGAGGGGAAATTCGAGCCCCTTTTATGCTCAGAATTCTCCTTCCTTTCCTTTCCTTCTTCTTCACGGGACCGAAAGGTAAGACCTCTGTAGCCGGTGAGGCGAGTGTTTCGGGTTCGAGTTCAGCTCGATATATGCTTCTGAGACTCACGATAACCTCGTACGACTGCCATAGCCTCGCAGGGTAGTATCTTGCGAACTCCGTGTGGGACCCTGTGTGGCACTGTATTGCGCACTGACCAGGGTCCGTGTGACATGAACACTGCCACCAGGCAGAACCGGGCACTGCCACTACCGGTACTCTTTACCAACTTTGGGTACGATGGGCGTAGAATACCACGTCTCGAGGTACACTCACCTCACTCCCTCATCCTGAGCAAGTTGGTCGTGCGTCAGCCCATTATGGAGCTTGTCGAGATACTTGTCAAACCGCCCGGCAACTTCGATTACATCCTTCAACCTGGCGTAGTTCAATTTCTCGCCCTTCCACTTGGCATACTGCCTTGCAGTCGTGAGGGCATTTCGGATCTGCCGCCCATTCATATCCTCCTTAGATAGCTCGTCCAGGTGATCGCGCAGATCGCCCGTCTCGACGGTGTCGTCTTGTAGCTTCTCGAACCTATCCAAAAAGTTCTGCCAGATTTGTAGCCGCTGATAAGGCCCAGAGTAGGATAGTGCAACGCAAGCTGTATCCGGGACTTGAAGGCCTCGTCGAAGGTGCTAACGCGATTCGTCGTCAGGATGAGGATGCCCTCGTAGTATTCTACTATGCGCAAAAAGGCCGACACGGGCGCGTTCCGTTCGAGGTCTTCTAGGCTACGCTGCTCTAAGAAGACGTCCGCTTCGTCGAGAAGGACTACGCACTGCCAGAGCTTGCCTAGATGCAGGATTGACTCCAGGTATTTCTCGGCGTCTTCGGCTTTAGTGCCTATGTCGGCGCAGGTCACTCTGTAGAGCGGCTTCTCTGCTATTTCAGCCACGCTCTCGGCCGTTAAGGTCTTCCCTGTGCCGGGGCTACCGTGCAGGAGGAGAATGAGCCCGTTACCTTTGCCCTCAATCAGATCAGCGCCGGCGGTGCTGGCCTCGACGGCCAGTTGGTTGCTCACGAGAGCCTGGATTAAGTCTTTCGCCTTATTGTTCATAACGACCTTCTGAAAGGCTCCTTTGTTCCATTCGACTTCCCTCACGCGCTCGGGCACGAGATCGTACCACTTCTTTCTCCGCATGTTGAAGCCCTTGATAGTGGCTGGTAGGAGGAACACGAATTTCTCGTCGGGTGGCTCGTCTCGGCCCATCGCCTCCGGCCCAATCTCGTCGACCAATCCCCTTCTGTACATGGCCTCTTCGTACTGGTTGTCTTTGTGCAGGCTGCGGTAAGCCTTTAGATCGATCATATAGCGTTCGGCGACCTATCAAGAAATCAGAAAAACCGAGTGCCTCAGTGAACGGGATATGAGCAATTCCCTAGGAATGATACTAACCTTTGTCTCTTGGTCCGTTAACTTCTCTTCGTAAGATACGAAGCCTTATTTCGACATTTCCAGAAAGTCTTCCCACGCATCTGAAGCTGTTTGATGATGTCCTCTGGGGCAAATCGCAACGGGTAGACACCTAGGGCTTGAATGGGCATTGTCTCATTTCCAGTATCAGATGCTGGGTCTGCAAGCCTCATGTTTCTCGACTCCTAGGAATTCGCGACCGTGTCTGTTATAACAGAGAACTCTAAGTCTTCGTTTCTTCTCTGGAAGTTGCCGTCAAATTCCCAATGCCACGCCGAGACCGACCACTTCTGCGCCCACAGTTTCTCGTTGCTCATGTTCGAAGCATCTTCGGTCCCGTACAAAGGAATCTGGGAGGCGCCGACTGTCATGCCCATAAGCTGTCTTCTCGTGGTTTTGTCGGTCTTGCCATGCCTCGCCCATGTCGTTGAAATCCAACCTAGGTACGAGCCTCCTTTCTTCTGGACTAACATGTCTCCCGACTTGAACAGATAGGGCACATACTTGGCGCTGATCTTGCCTTCGGATATGCAAGCGTCGGCAGCGGTGAACTCATCACCATAGTTCTGAATGATGTAGTCCCAGACCATGATCATCTGCTCTTGGGAGGAAGTCTCCATAGAGGCACGAATCCTTGCCAATCTGTGCGTTGGTGATAAACGAAGAGGTAAGGAGCGAGCAACTCGCCGGAGTTCATGAAAGTCTGCCACAGTTTTTCGTACTCGTGCTTCGATGTGAGCAAAATCTTAGCCGCCTCGATCAGCTCTTGGGTGATTGGTTTGATCGATTCGTTGATCTTGATTTTTGGCCTGTCTTCACTCTGCGTCATGATCCCTTGCTCCACAGGGATTGGTGCGACATACGTCTTGAAGACGATGAATGAAATGTTCTTGTTCTTCTCCAGGAACAGATCGAAGTTTTGAACGGGAACCTGGCATCGTAGGGTCCCTCCTCGGTTGGAACCTATCCACTCCGGAGGGTCAAAAAACGGAGCAGACAACACTCCTTCCGTGCCTTTTGCCTCGCGTGAAGATTTTGAATTCTTAGCCCAGCCTAAGATCCGGTAAAGAATGCGATAGGTGAGCGCTGGCTGTGATTTGGAGACGGCGGAGGCCCCGAGATCTCTTGCTCTTTGCTCCAATCTCGTGATATAGCCCTGTAGCTCATCCACGTTCAGTCCAAGTATCTCATCGTCAAGTTGCAACTGAGAATAAAGCCGCTTGCGGGAGTTATCCTGGTAATCAGCATCTTGAAGCGATATACTCCCGCTAGCTTGGGGCTGTAGATCGTCAAGTGCGGGTTTGCGCTGATCCATTAGCTGAGGTAGGTACTCCGAGGGCGAAGGGAGATTTAGAGCCTGCGAGAAACCTCTATCTAACAGGCTAGAAGCAGTTGGCTTCTTGGTGGTATGTAATGCTAGGTACTGTCGTTCTTCGACTTTGGCGGAGTTGCTGAAGTCATCCGAGATCGTGATGGAACTTGACTCTTGGACGTCAGAAGTCCTATCCGATCGATCAGCCGATTGGTTCAGCAATTCTCAATGCCAAAAACGGAGTTAACCTACCTAGCAAGCAAGGTACAGGCCTGGCTAGAAGACGTATATTTTGAATAAAGAGAGCTTCTGACTTTGTAATTGATTAGTCTCTCTTCACTATCGAGCTTCTCTTCGCTATCAAGCTCCTCTTCGCTATCGAGTTCCTCTTCGCTATCGAGCTCCTCTTCGCTACCAGATACTTGATCTGATACTTCGTCACTCAAACTTCTATCGACACTTATCGTCTCAAAGTTGACAGTAGTTTCCAACTTCAGGTTTGTGTCATCTAGCCTAGTCCTCTCCCCATCATCTGTTGACTCATCCAATAAATCGTCGTCGTCTCCACGGGTCGACGTTTCGGACGGCGTGTAATTTAGCGGCTTGCTTTCTCTGTTCTCTAACGTCTGATTCGAGGACTGCTCATATTCGACAATAGGCAGGCTCGGAATGTCGTGAAACGTGTCGGCCGATCCTCGCGATATCTCGTCTATTTCAGATTGTGGTAGACCACGTTTACCTAGAAGGACCCGAGTCAAAGGGAGGATCACACAACTGGGAAACATTCAATCCATAAGTGCCCGTACCTCTAATTTCAGAAGACCGGATCGAATGCTGTCCAAAGTACCGTTCCATGTGTCACCATATCTGTGACCAGCGACGATAATATCGGATTGGAAACTCAGGGATCAGCTGCTGTGTCTGGGGTCTTTCCTGTACACTTATTAATTGAACACGTCTGTTGATGATTATGGGCGAAAATGGAATTGGCAGCAGAGGCAGCCCGGCGATAATTGGAGCGCATATCAGAGCTGCAGCCGACAACTACCCGGGCATAAAGTGCCACTTAGGCGTTTTCGTTTGTTAACGACGACCGCCAAAGTCCACTGGAAGCCAAGCCTCGGGGCAGTGCGCATTTACTACGACTTCTGCGGCTTCTGGAATAGCCACGTCAAAGTCCAAGTATCGAATTTTCACATCTCCAGAGACTCATTGATTTGATTGCAATGAAGTATTGTTTCCGATGGATGTCACAGTCTCTTCGCCCGCCTGGGTGACTCGCGCATATGCCGGTGATAATTTGAATGCAGAGTAAGTAGAACCATATCAACTCTTCACGCTATGCTATTAATTTCAATCTGGTTCAATCATAGCGACCCGTTCGAGCTGGCGCGAGCAGCCTATACTGATGCGCTCATGATTTTTAAAGAGACATTGACCAAAGACCCGGTCAAAAAACACTTAGCCGAACGGATGTTGTCAATGTCTACGCTAGATGATGTTTTCAACGCCGTGCTGGAGGCGAAGAAGCAATCCGAAAAAACTTCTCAAGTGCCCAGACTCCGGGAATGTCGCGTGGTCCACTATGGCAACATAATGGACGTACTCGTGCAGCACCATCCCGAATTTGTATCACTGGCTTGGGGAGCTATGAGATTCATATTCGGGGCTGTGGTCGAGCACGAACGTACAGCGACCACTGTCGTAATGGCGCTAAGTGATATCGCCGATGCTCTTCCTTCCGTGGAAATTTCGCTCGCACTCTTCCCAACGCCTGTGATGAAGCATTGCGTATCATTGCTCTATGCACACATAGTGCGCTTTCTCGTCCGGGCTCTGCATTACTATCAAGAGAGCAGCATCATGCGCGCTATTCATACCGTCACAAGGCCCTCGGCTCTTCGATACGGCGACCTAGTCCAGTTGATCCGGCGCGACGTGGAAAAGATCAGGAGGCATGCGTCTACGAGTAGTCAGAGCGAGATACGTGCTCTACATCACAGCACCCGCGCATTAAGCTCGCAGCTTGAGAGGGAAAGCGACAAGGCCCAAGTCGAACGGATGGGGTTGCAAGCGCAAATGGCCACTTTCGGCGATTTCATGACCCAGATCCGTGTATCAACCAGTGAGGTCCAGGTGAGACAAGCTCTGTCGATGATTTCATCATAATGCAGTATCGACCATAAATCCGCTTTCCTATCAGCTATGCAAACGAGTCGAGCTCCCACCATGCACCAGAAACTCAAGTATAATGGCTTGGCATTCTGGATGTCGTCCCAAATGCAAGCTTGGAATCGAGCCGATACTTCAACGTCTATTCTCCTCAAGTCGACATTCTATCAGAGGAATCAGATTCGGAACTTTTGCGCCGAGGTTGTCGAAAAGTTACTTAGAGACAAAGTGGCAGTGTTCTGGATATTCGTGAGCAGAGACCAGGAGTACCCGCTCCTCGAGGCGTTAAAAAGCCTCGTGTTCCAAGCTCTCAGTCTCGATTACGCCTCCCACACGGACAGTAGCCTATCATTCGAGCTAAACCGATATGTTGGTGCGAACTTTGAAGAAGACTACCTGAATATTCTGGGGGATCTTATCCAGCGCCTTAAATATGTCTACATTATTCCCAATAGCGAGGCGATGTCTCCGAACACGGCAGCACAGTGTAGGACTTGCCTGAAAAGACTTTCCGCCATGCTTGCGGAACGTGGCTGCCAGACTGTTCTTAAGATCATCACCACATCTTACGGCCCAGCGGTATCGGATGAAGGTTCAATGGAAGACTTTGTGTTGAGGTTCGACGCGACAAAAACACGTTCGAACCACTTGAGGGCTAGGAAGCGGATGAGAAGGCGACAGGGGAGATGAAACGGCATGATTATGTCTGGTATGTTAAGAATATTTGCTTAACGCGAATAGTCTACAAAGACTTTAATGAGAGGTCCGCCGCAAACAGCATGAGTTTACGAATTCTCTTATTGCGTGCAGGAATCCTGCCGCACCAGGAGCCTTGACAAGAGCTATAGCTAGGACACTCAAGGCCGTAGGGAATCTCACAGCCCTCGAAGTCTATCATCACATCAAGACAATTGCGTATTGTTCTGCAGCTCGCCTAACGCTCGAGGTCTCGAGAAGCCTAGAGGTAATAACGCTCATTGCCATCTAGATTCCTCATCTTTCGTTAACAGTCATAAAGCAAGGTAGTTTAAAGAACCCGTCCTCCACCCCTATTACACACATGAAGCACTTAGGGCTATGGCGCGGTGCATAAACTAAAACCCCACAAACTACATAAAATACTACACAGCTAGTTGACAGCGTTTTAATATCTTCATACGAGCAATATTTATATTGAAGAACTATTAATGTTGGGCACTTAGAGTAAAATAGATCCGGCGCTTATAATCTAAGCTACAAATCGCGACTTAAAATCATCTTCTACAAGGGCTACAAACATCTGTAATGTTCTTTGTGCGACCTTTCGTAATCGGCGCAACAAGATCCTTTGATAGGAATAATATGAAGCATCGAGGTCATAATCATCTTTGTGCTTAAAGTTAACAAGCCCATTGTCTTGAACAGACGAGTGATTATAGCTTCGTCTCTGGGTATATATATACGTTTCTCAATCCTTGAGGCCTCGTTCATCCAATTCCAAATCGCTATCTCATCGACTCAATATGTCTTGTTCAATCACCCTACTAATCAGCTTCCTCAGCGCGCTCGCGCTCGGCGCCCCTGTGGCCCGTGATGTCATCACGATCAACCCGGCGAATAATATGACGATATATATCAACGCCCAGCCGCCGGCCTTTAACCTCACAATGTCGGGGGTACCTGGAGTCTTCCAGCCTGCTCCGAATTCAGAGTCACTGAGTCGGGACGATATCATTGGGCTCGTCGTAGGATTATTCGTTGTCCCGGCCATCTTTATACTAATTATTTTGTCTATACTAATTTCCATAGGTTGTTTAGGGAGGAAAAACACCAGAAGGCGTCGGTATTTTGATTTCCTAACTACTTTTCTATAATCTTTATTATCATTCTAAGTAAGTAAGAATATGAATTAAAAATAGACAGTTTTCTTTAGATCTATTTTGAGCTCCTTCGATTTATATATTAAATGCAGTGAATCGGAATGCCACACAAGTTGGAAACAGAATTTACCCCTAGAGCCCAACTATCGTCTTAAGGGGTTCTTTGCTCCTAGGTTGGTACTTTTAGACTTGGTAAACTCTTAGATGCCTCTAACACGACGGGTTATCGTACTTTGGTTCGTCATATAAATTCATTCAGAAGCATCTATGATGAAAGTGCTGAACAGATATTGAAACTTACAGCGTTCTAGGCATCTAAACCCCTACTTATTTGGTTCCTATAGTGGTAGTTAGTAGTTCAGTGACTTACGGATGTAGACTATAGATACCTGGTAACATCAGTCGATTGATATAGTATTAAGAAAACATCAAATTCTTTTATTCTCAGTTCATTATCAAACAGCTCAGCGAGTGATGTATAAATGATAGCATCGGATCGATTCGCTAGATTATGCGCACCGCTTATTTCCTAGAGTCAAGACATTAATAGGAGGTGATACAAATAAAGTTGTAGGGCTATGAGGGTACGGGGTATTTTCCTGTCTCCATTTCAGTTTCAGTTTTGCGACGGAAACTATCACGATGTTGAAGTTGAGCATGTTGAAGAAGGTTATTAATAAAATACTATGCAAACTACTTAATTCCAGGTCGCTTTTCCATTTACTCATGCCTTTTTGCAGAAGTCTTGATGACATAGGGCAAGGAAATAAAATTCAAGAGCACGATAGCAACGACACCGAAAGTGTCTCGCTGAATACGCGCGATGCAAACCCCTTACAAAGCAAGGTATGGCCTGCACACAAAGCCTCGAAAATGCTAGCACCTTATATGCACCTAATCCTTCCTTCCACATGAGCCAAACGCCTGCCTGTTTTTCCGGGGTATATTCCTTGGTGAATGCAAATCTACACCGCCGAGAACTGGTTAGGAAATCTTGAGTTTACGTGTTCCGATCGCAACACCTGAACCTGATTGTGTGCGTATCGTGAAATGCCGCCCGCTGATGCTTGAACAAAAGAAAGGCCTGTGACAGGAGCTATATGGCCTAAGAATATGTACACGAAGCGAAATCGAAAATGCTTTGGCAATGAGCCTGGTGGCTGGTAGGTCGTCTTGACTAGCATCAGTGGCGATAGAAGTCTCGTCGAGCATGGCCGGTAACGCGAGCGGCTCGAACCTTGAGAAATCCGTGCACAGATGTGACAGGAACGAAAGACGTGGGGAACGTAACCACAGCAGAGGACGTAACCACAGCAGAGGACGTAACCACAGCAGAGGACGTAACCACAGCAGAGGACGTAGCCACAGCAGACGACGTGGCCGCAGCGGAGGACGTAACAGCGGAGGTCACGGTTGTGGTAGGCACAGTAGTCACTGTGACTATCGTTGTCTCGGGGGTAGACGTCTGGGTAGTCGTAGTGTCTTCATCACCAGCGGTCTTGGTAACAGTGTAGAACTGAGTGACGGTCTCGGGCGCAGCGGTAACAGTGACGGTCTTGGTGTGGCCATGACCCTTACCTTTCGTGGTGGAGGTAGTGGCATCCGATGAGGTAGCAGCATCGGATGAAGTGGTGGCATCACTGCCGCCGGTGGGGCAGGGGACTGTTGGTACCAACGCCAGAGCGGTCGCCTCGATGAGCTTGTGCACCTGCGAAGAGATGGCTGCGCTTGCGATGTTATTGCTGTTACTAAATTTGATACCAGGATTCGCTGATGCGCCCTTGACTGAACCTTGAAGATCGATTTGGGCGCACGTGGTGTAAATCTCTGTCACATTATGCGAGTCGTCAATGATTCTCGGCCAATCCCAAACCCACATCAATGTGTACGTGCCTTGGAGGGCAGGTCGGCTGGCAATTGAATGTCGGTTTGACAGAATAGTTGGTCGACGCCGTATTTAGCCTTTCGCTGCTGTGCGATGGGATTCCCTGGGGCATCTTGGAAGCATTGGTCATCGTCAAAGTAGTGAGTGGCGAGCAGCTTGCCCTTTCCATTTCCACCTTTGCCATCGGCAGTCCAGGAATTCAATACGTCGTTGATCCCATCGGAATCTTGATGCTGCATAGTGCCATAGACATACACATTGCCGCCGCGATACGGTCTCAAGGTCAGATCTGGCTGTGTGACATGGCCGTTCTCTTGATATTGTAGCGCAATGTAGTCGCCAGCAGAGCCTTTTAGAGGAGGGTATTGGGTAGCGTCGCTAGATGACAGCGGCTTGCAGACGGCTGGGTTTGTCGTGGTGTCTAGTATCTTGTTCTGGTGCGCATCATCCGACACACCTTGACTTCTAGGGATGTAGCCGATGGGGTAACCCGGATCCCCTGTGAAGGAGCCGGTGGAACTGATGTGGTAGAGGAATTCAACCCAGGTGTGGGCATTGGCGGTCGGTGCTGCAGCCAGCAGCGAGATGGCGGCGGCAGTTACGCCTTTAGGACGCATCGTCGTAGAAAATGGAAGAAGAGAGGGATGTGAAGTTGAGGCCCGCCCGCGAGGCAGAGGCGAGGGGGAAAAATATGATGGGGAAAGGTGGTGTAACTTAATACCGTGATTGCTTCTGTCGGTGTTGAGATTCTCGAGTGACACGATATCGAGATGATGTGGGACAGTGCAACGTCTAGAAAGTAGATGATTGAAGAGGAGAAGGAAATTATTATGCGGCTTACGCCAAAGTGTATTAAAAATCGGTATGCGAGAAATAGAGTAGGAAGAATGTAGAAATGAACTGAAGGTGTTTGCGAATTAGACGCGCAGCGTCAGGCGTTTAGTTAGGCCCGCTAAATAATAGAAAAAGTTCTTTGTGTGGGTTTGGGGCTGTATAGCAATCTTGCCAAACAAGAGAAGTTTGTGAACGAGGAACAATGGCTGATCAAGAGACCTGTTTAGCGCTCTAGGCCGAGTCGAAGACAAGAGGCGTAGAAACAATGGCAGACGTGTCACTGGAAGAAAGAAGTGTGTAAGTGCGCTGTGTCTTGGCTTATAGTGTGTGCCAGCGCTTGTAAGTGAGTGGGTGGTGGGTGGTGGGACAGAGAGGTGGTGTATAGAACTGAGATGCCAAGAACAAGAGCTGCACAAGGATGCGAAGATGCTAGAGGTTATAGGGACTTGGCGATCAATCATGAAAATGGGAGCGGGATCTAGCTGCGGTGAGCCGGCTTCTTATTATCGGGGAGTCTAGAACTCTCTTCTAGGCTTGAATCCGGTTGCGGTCAACATGAGGCTAGTCTTCACCGTTATGTCCAGCCACTCCGACACATCTCGGAACAACAAGAAAATGACAAATTAAACAAATTAAGAGGCGCAAAATTAGATGGAGTCCATTCCGACGAAAGGCCAGAAGCCGGCCTTCTACGCCTCGGTTAGCTATATAGAATCAAAGCCATGACGCGTTGTGTTGCGGGTCTCGTCTCTACTAGGAACGGTATTCGCCAACATGATCACTCTCGTGATCTTTGGCCGGGGCTCGTCCCTCGGAAGTGGATGTGGCGGGGGATAGCGACAGCCTCTTTACCACAGTATCCTGTGCGGCCGGTGCGCGATGGGCTAAAAATGCTTCTTGGTGAGATGGGCTGTTTGAGGAGAATGGATATCGGCGCCAGCGGTTCGAGCTTGGGTCTATAGTTTTGGTGTTGTGAAGTTGTGAGTCTTTTGGTGGTGCATACGTGGGCTCGTCGTGTGGGAGACAAAGCCCAAATTCAGCCTTAAGGAGCGCTGATTGGCCACCGAGCGCCTGAGATGCAACACTTTGCAAGGGTCATCAGGGGCCCTGCGCGGGTAGCTTAAAGTACCTATGCGCGCATGGGCCCGTTTCTCTTGCACTTTATGTCACTTTCCCACTCAATTCTATCAAAGTATACATGTCCCACTCAGGTCACTAACCTGGTGCGCTTCAGTTGTACGTACCTGCATCTTCTCCATATTTAGCCTTCTCTAGTCCCGCTGCTAACCCCACCTTTAATTCCTTGTCGCGCCCGACTTATTCAACTCTTTTTCTCCGCCAACCATTTCTCGTCGTTACCCCTCGCTCGTAACCGCAAGTGAACCAGGCCGCTTAACGCCCATAGGCTTATGGCGGCTATTGCCCATGGCCAGATTTCACGACCGTCCCCGTCCCCCGTCTTAAATGCATCAAATTTCGCTGGACCCGCGCGATTATACTGGTTTGGAAGGTTAGACATTCTAACAGCTTGGCCGACTAGAGACGCATCCGAAACCCCAGAGCTATTCAGATCCGCGCGCCTACCTACGTCTATTGAAATATCAACTTAGCAAAGATGGCGATAGTCAGCTCTTGTTTCTTCATTTACTTTACCCCACTGAAGCGTCAATTAAAATAACGGCGCTTCTTGCCTCTTTTCTTTTCCAAGTGCAAGTATTTCCTCGTAATCACAAGACGGTCCGGCCGGAATCATTTCTTCCCATCAACAGGCCCAGCATTCTACCAGTCTCAAAGCAGGTCCTCCGGCCGCTTCTCGTCACTCTCTTTCATGCCCTCAGACACTCGGTCGCCTTTATAGCGAGCTTTATTGTCGATGTTGTTTCAAGACAGGCCCCGATTTAGGCTGATCGCATATCGTAGGGTTAGCACTCATTGATCGGTATCTGTCGTCTGATCTTCATTGCATCATCTGATGCAAACACATCCCATTTCCCATGGTGAACGTGCTCTAGATATCTTGGTAATGTCGCTATAGTTCATGCGATAAGCGATGTCGGATGCGACCGAACCAGATTAGATTCAGCCTTACCTCAGAGGTTGAATGACTCTTAAAACATTGTTCAATGAGCCAACTCAGTATACTGCCACTCAACAGGATATTCCCGCCATTTAGTGGAGGCTGGCGCATTTCTCTAACAGCAATTTCACTTACATTTTCGATTTGCTTTCATAGTCATTTCTTTTTCGATTTATTTCTAACCCCTCACCTCAATCAACTGCCCTTCGCCTTTGCGACACTTGTTGTTTCAGAATGACAGTGATCGCCACATGCTCCCCAGCCCTCATTCCTTGTCTGCATGCCTCCGTCAAGCCTCCCCCGGACGATCATTGTTTCTGGTAATTATTCCCTGCCACTCAATACGTCTTATCGATCCATCTCTAAACCTCGAGTGAGCGTGGGTTAGCCATGTCTGTCTGGACTACCTCAACATATGCATCACGCGATTGGAGTATTGTCGACACAGGGTGCAATCAGCAGCATTGCGTCCAGTTTACGGTCATTCGGTATTTTCGGATTTGAGTATTGTGTTCCTAGGTTTACGTCCCATCTACTTCGGGCCACGTTACCTTGCGATGCTTTTGATGGCAATAAGTGTTTCTTTGTAAATTTGACTTGCCAAACCTCTTAGAAGCATCTTTGTCGTAATCTCCGTCCTTTAGCCGACACTCTCATTCCTAACAAGATGTCCTCTCAATGCACCCTTTTAAGAATTTGCCTCTCCCGGTTCATACACGTTGAGACGAAAAAGCCTCACCTGATAAGACCTAACACAACGGAGCATCCAACAGTCGCCGAGTGTCGGGGGCGAAACCACCCACGTAGCATCATGCCAAATGGATCTCAATGTGAAGACCGCCCACGGCGCAAATTGTGTCTCTATGTGGAACGTCCAAATTTACCTACTTATTGACACTTTGGTATTCCTCTAGGAACTTATTTGGCATAACGACTTAATAAGTCAAAAGGAGGCCACATAAACAGACAGGTATGCCCAATTTAACAATGACTAGTACCTTAGATAATCGTATTATTCAGTGCATATATCCGTTTCTGCGGCCTCCTATTCCGCTTATAAAGTCCTAATCTCGAAAACGAGGATAAACCATGTACCTACGTTGGGCAAGTGCGCGCTGCTGGTTTATTGCAGCAACGAAGAAACATCCGAACATGGGTAACCGACTAGCGTTCATGCTAGGACTTTTGCTCATCGGCGCCATCATCGTAGAAATCAACAGAAAAGTCGATAGGGTTCCCAACCGGACGAACTCCACGTAGCGATCCATCTCGTTCGGGAGATTGGTCCTCAGACTTGACTCGGGGATATAGATCTTTCGGGGGAGATCGTCGGCCTCTTGGGAGTGGAAAGTGACCAGGAGACGGCTCATGTCCGCCCATAAGGTTACGGCGCTTGGAGTATGGTAAATCGCCGTTAAAACTTTGAGAACGGACCGTTTATACTCCTTACCGTTACCAGCTGAACGAATGGTAGATATACGTCCATCTTCTGGCGGATTAACCACTTCGTGCCGAGACCACGACTGTTGATCTAAGACTCTGGCCGCTTTCCATAGCGTAAGATTCGTTCTATCCGGCTCAGGGATTCGCCTCTTAGCTTCCTCTGATGGCTTCCCTACATGAGGATATCCCCAACGTTCAGGACGACGCTTTTGGGCTTCTTTTATCGCGAATTGGGCCGAGTATGGCAGTTCCATAACCTGTGACCCGCGCCAGCGCGTGCCGATTCGCGCGAGTTCATTATCGATGACCTTGCCCAATTTCAACGAGCTTTTGACGGGAGGCTTTCTCTGGCGATTGTACACTAGATAGACGAAGTCTTCCTCGCCTTTATTCCGTTGCGGGCACATTTCGTAGAGGTGTTTGGTACTGTCGCATTTTGGACAGGCCTCCATCCAACCACTTGCGCCTGGTTTGGCACAGAACGCTGCTTTGTGGTCTTGGACTCCACAATTCCCACAGACCTCAGGGTCCCTGAGGTCGGGCGTCCGTCTCTTCGACTTAGGACGTTCTTCATCGCCCGTGTTTCTCTTGGTGGTAGTAAGAGTTTTGAATGCGGTGGAGTTTTGCCTGAAGGACATATCAACGTGGGACTCAGACGACATGCGCCGAATGATGTCCACGACATCTCCTATAGGGCCCTTAATAATAATGGGGGTAGATTGGTCATTAGTATTATCGTAAAGTGACACGTCGGTATCAGCATCTGGCTGCATCATCTGGAGTATGCCCAGCACACGTTTTGTGTTGCCTCTGAGTTTCATAGGACCAGAGAAGTCGGAGTTCAAGTCAATAGACATGGTAATATGAGCATCTGGCGGTATCATCGGGAGTATGCCCATGACATATTCTCTTTTACCTTCGAGTATCGTAGGAGTAGACTGGCTATTGGTATTGGCGTCAAACCCTAGAGATCTATCATCAGTGCGATGACTTCGGCCATGGCCGCCACGATCAGAACGACCTCTGTGGTCTCCTCGCCCGCCAGAGCCATCACGACCTCTGGGGTTCATCGTTTCAGTTAATTGTGTCACGAGGCACACAAGACACGCAGGCGTAGACCAAGAGACTTCCTATATGTAGTTAGAAAGCGCCCACTGATATGGGTTGAGAGACCCATGCACAATAGTAAGCCTCTATTGCCTACCACAAGTAAAGGATGCCTGATAGATGGCCCTTATTCTTTGATGTGAAACTTGATATTTCACGATCAAAATGGTGCGCGTGGCTGCTGTCTATTGATAACAATCAGAGTGGTAAGCGTAAGGGTAAGAGAGATTTAAAGAGGAATTCAAGTTGCAGCATGGGGTTGCAATATTCTGCCAAACGCGTACATACCTAACTCACCTGTACGCGTGCTTGTACTGCGGTTAGGTACCTAGTGAGCTATAAGTCTCTTTGATCAACATAGCAGCAGAGAATTAGTGGTGTTAGGCAAGTATAGTAACCACTGACTACTGACCTAGGTACTTAAATTACCTAAGTAGGCGAACTGTTGTAGGTACACTTAGGTAGGTATTATTAGTACATCGGAACTGTATTACAATTGTATCAAAGTGGCTTATCGAATCTAGGTTTTGCTTCCTTCAAAGCAACCATGACTCAACAGAAAGACCACAGCAAAATTTCGATCAAGTCATAATATTCCTTTATTCGAATTAACTTCGCAATTGAGCTTTAGACCTTCAAAGACGGACACACTTGAAAGACTCAAAGAGTATAACCCAGTCCGGTTCTATAATCAACCAAGCGTGGTCGTATGATGTGAGTTACTAGTTTGTTAGAATGAAGTTTATGATTATCACACAGATCTCGCGCGGATCTCACTAAATACTACCCTACGATGCTGGCGGATTTATACAGAGTCGTATGAAGTTGTACGAATCTCGTGAGTCTCAGTCGTTTACCGAAAGCTGAGATAGAACACTGAGACATATAGACTCCGATTACACAGTTCTCTATTCAGGCCCACGGAGGTCCGCGAGGCTGTAGGAAGATGGGAAGAAATTCGAGCATAAAAGGGCACGGAGTCCTCCTACCTACAGAATAGAGACTTAGACTATCATGACACCTTGGTTGATTATGATTTAATGGAACCACTTCTAAGCCCTCTCGCCGAGCCCTTGTCACAATGAGTTAGTCTTTTTGAGGCCTGTGTTTTCGTTATAATAGAATCAGCAGCAATCAGTTTTCGACGAGTGAGCTAATAACGTAAGACATCATTCTCGGAGTGGGCAGGAATCCCAAGTGTAGCAAGGTACGCGATGCATTTCCCGGCTATGGCTCTAAATAATCGCTTTGGGGCTTTTATGTTCAAACATATTTTGGTCGATACTTCTCATGCTATAGTTATCCTAACAATCAATTAACTTTCACTTTATATGGTAGCCTCCAGCAAGTACACACATCCAAGCCCCCATGCCCTAAAACTCTCTGATGTGCATTGCCACACCTACACACATACTTCTCTTTCCAGATATTCGAGCTCATCATGAATCAGGAAGACAAAGAGCAGCAAAGTAGGTCGTTCGCGTCACCGAAAGCTCCTCAAGTGCCGAAAGAACCGGAATCTCTCGTTGCCCGAACCATTGTCACTCTCGCTACACCTGTCGTCGTCAGGCCCTATAGCCTCCGCCCCCTCGCGTTCCCGACACACCTAATACTCCCAGTGCTTCCGACGGCCCCGACACTTCCGAGCAAGCGCAAGAGAATGAGACAAAGTTATAGGCAATTTACCAGACCCATCGGCGACTTAGCAACTTTATAGTTTAATGATCAGGCGGAAGTTCAAGCAACCTGAGGAGCGCAGCATCGAGGTAGCGGTCGCCTTACTACAGCGCGCCAAGCCCCGACTCACTGACTACAACAGACATGAACCAAATCCAAGAACATTTGAGTTATATGTCGCCCATCTCGGATAGATGTGATAGCTACAATCATTCCCAACTCAGCGTCCCAAGAATAGTACGTCACGTCATGAGATGCCCTAATCAAGAGAATCTCAAGAGTTCATGGAGCTGTGGCGCAACGGTAGCGCGTTGGATTCCAGACCCAAAGGTTGTCCGTTCAAATCGGGCCAGCTTCATTCCTTCTTTTTTCTTCTTTTTATTATGATCTATAGATACATAAGTCTACTTATTCTCAGGTATCCAATCTCCGTACTTCTTGATGTCCTCAATTACCCGTACACTTTGGGTCCGTGTCCACGTATACTTGAGCGCCTGCTGTGCGATAAGACAATTAATGAGGTAGTGAGTGGTGAGAGAGAGGCTTATATGGGGGATGCACTTTATAATGCTTAAAGGATGAGTGGGTGGAAACGATTGAGAGGTAGAGTGAAAGTACGGCAAGATTGTAGAAGAACTTCACGAAGGGGCAAATTAGGTCAAGGAAAATTAGGGGTAATTGACAGGGGTGCTGGCATGTAAAATACTATTGTTATGTGACTGGGACCTGTGAGGGATGAGGCACAGGCACAATTCAACACCCATTCGTGTAGCTCACATATCATTAAACCCTCAACGACCTCCTGAAAACAAGTCAAGTGCATTTGACCATTGCGCCGATGCGCCATCTTTGATCTTACCACTCTTCGTAAGTAGCTTTCTCTGACCGGCAGTGGACAAAGGGATACTATCATCGTCGTTTTCTCGGATATAGTACGCCAAGTCCGCTGTCTTGTCGAGCTCCGTCTGCGAAAACCCATTACCTAGCCAGGCGAAGCGGTTACCAGCATAGGTGATCTCGAAGTCATCAAGACGTACATTTTTCATACACTCGACATAGTGTAATGTGCTACCGGGCCACAGGGCGAAGATGCGTCCGTCGTCTCGATTCTTGTACCACGACTGACAGGAATCTGTCCATACCGTCCGCTTCATGAAGTAGTCCTTGAATTTTACGAAGTCTTGGACGGCCTCCTCTTTCGGACTGAACATCTTAATATTGGTTGTTTGATAGAGATCGATGAACTTGCATATCCAGTCGACCTGGGTCTCTACGCCATAGAGCACAGGACCGTTACCGATCGGACTAGTAGGCCCTAAGATGGTGAAGTAGTTCGGGAACCCGGCAGCAGCTACGCCCAAGTATGACTGAGGATCTGTCGCCCACTTATCTTGAAGATTCTCTCCTTGATGCGAGACGATGGGGAATCGAGGTCGAAAATAGGTATCAAAACCTGTCGCGCAGATAAGCACGTCGACGGGATACTCCTTCCGTCGTCACACACACAACCAGACTCAGTGATGGAATTGATTTTTCCGATAACGACCTCAACGTTGGGCTTGGTCAGTGACTCAAGATAATCGATACCCGGAGTGAATCGGCGGCAGCCGACGCTGTATTCGGGATCAACTTCGACTCTAAATAGCCATCGCCAAGCTTTTGTTTCATCTGATCGCACATAAAGGCGAATGTGTCTTCTTGGAGCTTGTTGTCTCTTACGAAGATGCCGAATGATGCGTTCAGCCCAGCTTCGACCTTTGCTCGATATTCTAGGAGGGCACCAGGTTTGTTTGCGAAGTCGGACTTTTCCTCTTCGCTAAATGCGTGTTGCTCGAGACCCGTGGCGGGTGAAACCCACGTAGGGTTGCGAATGAAGGTGGTAACCCTGCTACATTTTTCTCGAATAGCGGGTAAGACTTGGATGGCCGATGATCCATTGCCGATGAGACCAACGCGCTTTCCTTCGAGCTGCACGCTTTCATCCCAATTTGCTGTATGTAAGAGTGTGCCCTCGTAATCGAACAAGCCGGGAATGTCAGGCCAGCGCCAATCATTAAGGACGCCACATGCATTAATCAAGATGTCGCAGTGATCAGTAACTACGAGATCGTTCGCGGTGTCTTTGATATTCATATCATACTCGCTCTTATCGTTATTCCAGTACGCACCGATCACTTCATAAACGGACGTATTAGATTGTACCTTTTAGCGAAGCCGTCAAAGTACTCGTATATCTCTTTAGATGAAGCGTACACAGAAGACCAATCTGGCTTGGGTTCAAAGCTCCACGTGTAGTTATGCGAGGGAACGTCACAAGCACATCTAGCACTTGTCAGTCCATTTGTATCATTCGTCATTGAGACACATCTTCTGAAGTAATGCCTACCCCGGATACCTATTCTCAAACCAGGTTCCTGATATCGAAGGATTCTTCTCGTAAATCGTTAAACTGAAGTTTTTGAAGTCTTTTTGAAGCTTGTAGGCCACGAGTAGGCCTGATGCTCCAGCGCCGATTACGACGATCCGTGTATGTCTCTCAGCATGTATGGGACCTTCTAACCTTTTGACAGTATCTCGACCTGCATTTGTGTCGTCGGATTGATGAATAAACTTATCTGCCATCGTGATTCGCAAGGAGACAGACCAAAAACTACTAACAACCAAGAAGTCACAATATACAGTTAGCAGACGGGCCAAGGAAATACGTATAAAACAGCCCGTCGCTTCAAGCTATATATGTGATCAACACTCCAACATGTATCGTAAGCACTACGTTATCACAATTATTATATACCAGGGACCTATACGTTGATCAATGTTTATACGAGAATTTGATGGCCCGATTTGTGCTCCCGTCAGAACGTCAACTGAACCGAAACCCTCCGAAGTGGGTGAGCCGACCTCTGATGCTGTCACGTCTCTGCTGAGTGGGCACCGTAAAAACACCGAGTCGCAAATACATACGAAAGGCTCGGGTGTTAGCCGATCGCAGTAAGTAAAGCCACCGTACGTTGCAATGTGCCAAAGAAGCATGCGAGCGAAGTGGTCAGATCCGGACCCCGCGAAACCCCGAACCTCACACCCTCGAAACCACGTCTTCTGATTAGTTATATCAAATGCATGATGTCCTCAATCTGTCTTGGAGTGCTTCCTACAGTTACCTTTTTCTGATTATTCGTGATTCATAGGTGGGTTTAAGCTTGTCCGACCAAAGAGGTCGATCAGATAGGACCGCCAAGATCTCCCACGTCGGGATAGAATGAAAGCTGCACGTAGTATAGGGCAATAATAGTCGAGTACTTGTAGCCAGCAAGAAACAGGTTCTAAATGAGAATATTGATCTTGGATTAAAGTTCAATCATTTGTTACAATGAAGCTTCGACCTCGTCCCGCCGTTTTATTTCAACGGTCCTCAGCGATGTGTTCCGTTCGCGCCCTTAATATGGGCTCTCGGTGAGCCAAGCTTCGTCGATAGTGTCAAGAATCACGACCATCCAATCATTTAAGTATGTCGAGTCAGCGAGAACAACTCCTAGTATAGACATCGATTCTTCCTTGACTCAGGATGCAGCCATCACTTCTATTATTTGATACAAAAACAAGGTCACCTAAGCTGGGGTAAGTGACTAGCACGCTGATTGGCTCGGAGCTCACTTGATAGCTGCAGCAGGGTTGCATGTAAGCCCATGCCATGACAATATTTGGTTGATGATGTAGGACTTGATGTAGATTAATTGAGGAATTGAGCAGCCCACCGTGAGGGGTCTTCATATGTGCTGTTACCTCATACTCTTTGTGCAATAGCCGGCATAGCCGAACTTGTCAGAGTTTTCAATCAACAATAAAACACGGTCGACATATTCATATTAGCGAACTCACACTGGGAGGCCTTATAAAAACAATTCAATTTAATCACTTAACGATAACCTCCATTGACCAGCATTCGTGGAGGACTTTCAAGACGCTATTCCTCCGCCGATAACCAATTATATGTCATGACTAAGTACGTAAAGGTCTAATACCCATGTAGCCTTATAATAAATCAGATAGTTTCGGATTGCTGGTGACTAATTGGTTTTTTCTTTTCTTTTTTGAGTCGGGGGGAGGTTTGGGGGTGTTGAGTGTTACGTTGACGACAAACCTCTGCCAAACCCCCCGTTCTTCTCGTCTTCAGGCCTATTCTAAGGGTTGTCGATATCGTTTGTCAAAAACAGTTGTTGGTGCTCGACATAAAATCCGGCCTACCATAATGCCATTTTTGTAGATGCAATAGCGAGCATCGCTAAATCACCATACATAATGACCACCGTCCCTCAACTGACCAGCCCACTCCCCCTGCCCGCGGGTTCTCTTGCAGCCATCGCACTGGCGCCTGATATTTCTATCGACCTCAGTAATACCCGAGCTACATTGTCCGAACTCGCGATACGCCATGCGTGCCTCCTTACACTTTTCCGCGATGTATCTCGCCGCGTACATTTCTGCCTCGCAGGTTCCGCAGACGACCTGTACCTTGATGCTATTACACATGGCAAATATGATGAATCCCGAAACGGAGGGGAGAGTCGGTTATATGGCTTATTTGACGAACTGGAAACCGGATAGTTTGGCTATAAGGGGACAGAGACGTGTAAGTAACAATCAACAAAAGATGAGGTAGAAGTTGTTAGAAGAATCAGCTTCCAGTATTGAATTATCTCACCTTTAGGTTTATGTACTCGTTGTTCGAGACACTATTTAATACCACACTTAAAAGTTACTGTACGTTCTTAACGGCGCCGTTAAGATGCTCTCGATTCAGGCAATCGGATACGAGTCAAGCCGTTGTGAACAACAAAGCTATCTCATCTTCAAGATACGTAACTACAGAGCAAAATATAGACGCATAAGAAGCTGGAGTCGCCATGTGATTTATAGACATCTCGGGTACCGAATGATTCACAGAGGGATATTCACAGTCAACCGCCCCGTTAAAAAGTGATGATACATTACTGTATTATTCGCGAAAGCCTAGAGAGCCTGTATCCGCTGCTCGTAATCAAACGAGGGACAGCGTTATTGTTTGCTAGTAGTACTAACGGGATGAAGATCCAGTATGTGAACACAATGGTTCGAGAGGTGAACGCATACGATTCTTATGTGTTACTCCGAACTGGCCGTAGTACTGACATAGTGCGAGTGGCACTCAGCGTAAGAACCAACCAGAAGCAGTCAAAAAGGATTATCTATAGTAAAGGCTTGAAGTGTCGATCGAGCCTGAGCAAATGCCTATTTCGATGTGAACGAATATGTATTTTGGTTTGGAGCTGTCCCAAATCGACGCTACCCGAATCAATCAATCGTCGAGACCATCCCACTCATTATCATTAGTTTCTTCTTGGGTATCATGGCCAGGCCCCTGCAACTTCCTCTTCTTGCTATTCTCGATGGCTTCACGTTTATTATTCTCCTTCCTTCTCTCCCTGCACTCTTAGTGGTGATCTTGGTCGTATTTCCACGTCGTGATTCGATTCCACGCTGCTTAAGTTTCTTCTTCTCTTCTTTACTAACTTCGCAGAGAATCGAGGACCACTTCGGTACAACCCTCGTCACCTGTCTTGCAGCTTGCTTTTCACTCAAGTGATAACGTTGGCAATACTCTTCAGGTAAGCGACGTCATCATTAGTGTAAAGTGTGTGCAGGCGGTCCCTTGTTCCCCCGCTCGGCCAGTTCGTCCCACTCGATGCACGTAAGCGGCGGCCGAAGTAGGAACGTCGTAATTTACAACCCCGGATACGCCCCGAAAATCGAGGCCCCTCATGAGAATATCGTCGTCACCAAAGCCCAAATCTCGCCGGACCTAAATCTTCGCACAATCTCCGAACGAGCAGAGTCGGACAGAGAGGAATGAAGCGCGGCAATTCGCGACGGTCCACCAGCTTCTAGCGGGAAGTCGAACTTCAGCTCACCGTGTAGAGCCGTAGCACGCTCAATTGTCTGCGTAAACACAAGAATTGGAAGGTTCATTTGAGGGACTGAGGACCTGATGACTGGGGATGTAGTATTTGCCGTAGAGCAAAGAGCTTTCCTCGTTCAGTTGCACAGTAGACCAGTTTGTGGCTGATGCTCGGAACTGCTGTATCTTTCAAAACCACACACAAGGCGTACGAGCGGAGTAGTACGACGGCGGCATTTCGTGTGCTCAGCTGATTTGAAATCAATTCTTCGACGTGTGCTCCATGGTGGCAGAAAAACACCTCAGTCGCAAGGAAGGGTTGGCACAAGCGACCATATCTGGAGAGTTTGCTCCAGGAATCGCTGCTCCAGAAGGACATCTGCCTCATCAAGAATTAATGATTGAACGGTGGGTAATTTTCTAGACTTTAGAAAATTTCCCAGCATTAGGGGTGTTGTGATAAGAAAATCGGCTTTCGTGAGCGGTTTCTGGTTCGCATCATCGTTTTCGTTGTGGTGACTGGTGTCAGAGTCGTCGTTGTCGTCGGTTTCCGAGCTTGATGCGTTGCTGTCATCCTCGTCCTCAGCTTGGCCATCGGTTGGTATTTTCATTCCCTTCCTCATCATCACAATCTTGACCCCAGTATTTTTCGTTATTTTTCGCCCTTCGTTAGCGATCTGCTCGGCCAGTTCTCTTGTAGGAACCACGACAATTGTTTCCAATACCCGATCTTTCGTGATTTCAGCCCTTCGTCGTAGCACGTCATTAATGGCGGGAATTAAAAATGCCAAGGTCTTCCCGCTCCCTGTCGGAGCCACTGCAAGAAAATGAATGCCGTCATTTGGTTCTATACCCAGCTCGGTGGCTGCTGTAGCAGGAATGGCCTTGTCGGGTTGGATCAGAAGGGGAAGGGATCCCAACTGTACCTCAGTAGGTATCCGATAGCCTTGACTCGACAAATTCTCTTCTAGCCGAGGCGACAATTTCCACGCAGTGCGCAATTGTGTGAAGGAGACTAAGGGTTGTGGAAAGAGGACCTTTTTCGCATCCTTTGATATGACCTTCGAGGCTTCCTTTTTCTTCTTCTTTGATTTTGTGACCTTTGCCTTCTGATCTTCGTGTTTGACAGCAGCGTAAACTTGAGACGGTGTGATCGTAAGACTTGCCGCACGTCCTCGTCGTCTAGAAGGGAAGGTTCGGGTTTAAGCTTCTCTTTGGACGGATCTGGGACTACGGTTGGTAGCACGGAGCGCTTAGGTTCCTTAGACTCTCGAGGGGCAAAGAAATCAAGCGATGGGTCCTCAACCTCATCATCGTCATGGCCCTGGCCAAATTGATCCTCTTCATTTCTCTTCCGCTTCAATCCCTTGTCGCGGTATAGCTGAGGGTTTTGTATCTTTTTCGGAGCTGATTTGAATTGGAAAGATTGCTGGAACTAGTCTTCTTAGCCCGCGCGATAGAATCTTAAGGACATCCATGACGGATGGCACACACGATAGAAAGTAGTGAGGGTGTTCAGGCGCAACAGGAAAATATAAGCTGCGCCGGTGATAAGATAAGAAAGGTACAAGTGCGATTGATTGAGCGGATTACAAACTTGGTAAGTGCATAGCTGCCCCGCATGCATAGATCGGGTCGGTGTAATTCTGCATGTCATAAGTACATATCGTGAGTCAGGTAAAACCTTGTCCTTCCTGTCAACCGGCGTTAGGTAAGCTGCGGCTCCCACCTGCAGGCAGACCTGGGTTCGTCACGTCAAGCTCAAAGGTACAGTCTCCACCCCGTAATACAGCTGTACCTACATTTATCGTCTACCTCGCAATTACAGCCTCTGGTCATCTTCACGACACTCACTACAAATCAAAAACCGCCCTTCCCCCGTATACCCATTGATACCGACCCATCATCAACCGTCTCTCCTATAACCTCCCCTGGCGCTCGATAGCTACGACCTGACACCGACGACATCCGCCCATCTACCAAAATGGATCGGTTGAACCGCATGCTCGCGGGTGCCACAGGCATGGTGGCCTCGGAGGAAATGCAGAACAGTATGCGCTCTCCGACTACGCCCTGGAATAAAAGACGCAGTAGTGTCAATTAAACCTTGGACAAGAAACTAACTTGGGTATTGAACAGGATACCAAACCCTAATTGATAACTCTGAGACTGTCTACATCTCCTCTTAGCGCTACTGAAGATGTTGCGACATGCCGAGCGGTGTTCCCATGGAAGTTATGGGTCTGATGCTGGGTGAGTTTGTCGATGACTTCACAGTTCGTGTAGTAGATGTGTTCGCCATGCCCAGAGCGGTACGGGTCAGTGTCGAGCTGTCGACCCAGTGTTCCAGCAGAAGATGATGGACATGTTAACACAGACCGGAAGGTAAGGATGCCCATCTACCCACCAGCTCATCACACCTGACGACACCTTTAGGCCCGAATCAGTCGTTGCTGTACCACTCCCATCCCGGTTTCGGATGTTGGCTCCTCCTCGGTTGATATCAACACCCAGCAGTCCTTCGAACACTGACCCCCGCGCTGTCGCCGTCGTCGTCGACCCTATACAGTCCGTCAAGGGCAAGGTCGTTATCGATGCTTTCCGACTCATCAACCCACAATCTCTGATGCTTGGTCAGGAGCCTAGACAAAGTACGTCTAACTTGGGTCACCTCAACAAGCCTTCCATACAGGCCCTCATCCACGGCCTAACCGACATTATTACGATCGGAATCAACTATAGGAAACGCTCTAGAGGAGAAATGCTCATGAATTTACACAAGCATGTTGGACTGAGGCTCTGCAGATGGAGGATTTCCGACCGAAGGCGAGCGCAACAAGGATCGTTTCAAGAGACTCGTCACATTAGCTGAGGGATACGAGAAGAGAGTCAAGGAGGAGACTGAGTTGACTAAGGATCAACTCAAGACTCGCTACGTTGGCAAACTCGACCCGAAGAAGCACTTAGAGGACGTTGGCCAGGAACGATCGAGGAAACATCGTTTCCGTGTCCCGACAATGATCGATAAGGACTACGATGCCTAAAAAGGACGGCGCTACCAATGGTCAAGCTAACGGCGACCACATGGACGAGGATGATGAGTTGTGATGCACATAGGCTGGGGAAATCGCATAACGATCTTGGGCCGGTGGTTATGTATCATAGGCGTTGGAACGGGCTAGCGGGATCTGGTTCTAAGGACAATGATGACGCTTTCAAGCTAAGTATAATTACCTAATAATGTCCAGAACATGCTACCTACGTATTTGTTATTCCGCATTTGCAATAGGCTACAATCAGGCGAATCGCAGGTACCAATTTTCTTCCTACTCGCCTTAGTGGCGGCATAGATCATCGGTAGGATGGCCATTGTTTAGTAAGAACTCGATCGGGATGCCTTGTCTTGACTGAAGGCATTAGTTTCGTTCTTTTACTAAATAAAGACATTGTTACTACAAGTGAATAAAGGGGAGCTTTATACAAGTAACCATCCTGTTCTCGAATTCTAATTTATAGTTTTGATCGACATATAAACGAGACCACCTTATCCAAGGGCATCAGAACCGGCCAAAAAAAATTAAAAAAAAGAATTGCCGACCTTTCTTCATTTACTCACGGAACCAACGCCAAAATTCTATCTCACATCATGACTTACAACCCGTTTTATTTCATCACGGACTGTTTTAGTGCTTGCTTTCCCGCAAAACGTCCCAAGCGCTCTAGTCCAACTCATCGTGCTAAATACTACAACGCACGGCTGAACGAGTTTTTACCGGAACCAATATCGCAACTTCCAGACCACCGCAAGGTGCCAGGGCACAATCTGGGGCATCCCAATATACTATCGGGCCTTCATCGACAGCTCACCCACGTATTACGTCACAGGACAGGTTCTCAGCACACGACGAAACATACAATGGGCGACATCTTATATGAGTGCTACGGAACTGACAGAGCTCTTCGAGCTTGTACACTCATCACTAGCACACGTGCCCTACGCAATTTGTGGACTGCCGCACTCATCGACCACGGCCTCACGAGTCGTCCGGCAAGTCGGATTTCCAAATATTCGCACGATCGTATAATAAAATATCATAGGGTGGGCTAAGACGCGCGGGTACGACGTCTACGCGGACTCGATCGGTGTGCCCACGCGGCGGGCTGGTTCGTCGCGTTCGCATGAAGTTCATCGGTCACGGCTTCGAGGCATTACAGCTCGTTCGCTCAAGCTTCAGCACGCTACCATCCTATCCCTCACCAGCCAGCTCGACCACGTGGCGGCCGGGTGGCTGGAGAGCAAGAAGCAGGGCGACGAGCGCGCTCTCCGCGTCATCGCGGGCGACGTATTCTTCTGTCTTGATCGCATCGCGGCGAGGCGGGAGGTCGTTGACCCAAAGTATTTGCCGACCTTTCTTGGGGCGGAGTTCTTCGTGGACTTTAGCTCGCGTCATCTCGAGGCACACGCCGAAATGACACGGCGGGCATCGATGTAAAAGCGGTTGTGGCTAGACACCGCGCCGCTACATCGTTGAGAGAACACGATGAGGTCCTTCAACGCTACGGAATGCAGGGCGATCCCGCGACGCCGGAACCTAGGGGCAGTTTGAGGATATCGCCATGAGCGTGTATACGGTCCGAGATAAAGATTCTCCGCCTAGGATGACGGTGTTACCGACATGCCGCAACCACCTCGACAGCTCACCACCGAGCTGGTGATGCATATTATAGCATCCACGACCCAGTTCGGAGGAAAGATGAGTCGACGTTGAGTAGCCTTGGCCGCAACCTCACGGCCCAGAGACAAAGAAACCTAAACCGGCAGAGAGGCCGGGTTCTAATTGGATCTAGATGTAATACAATTCTGCAATGTCTAGTAAAATAATATTAACTGAGTTAGTAACGCGCCGGTAAGTTTCAATTCCTCTCCTGGTGATAATGTGTTGATGACTGATCTTAACTGCGCGTATGTACCGGAAACGTTGGTTTAATTCTTTTAAACATTATTCGTAATCAATCTATAGTCTAAAATCATAATTACAAGAAAAATAACGGACCAAGTTTCACTCGGTGATTACATAGGTATGTATATAAATCACGACATCAGCGTGACCACGTCGCCAGAATTCTCTCCGCGCCTTTCTCCCCGGCTACCATCACGCCAAACTGCGGGTTGACAGTCAGGGGCGAGACGATGGACGCATCGACGACGTGGATATTAGCCGCGCCAATGACTTTCGTGTCCGCGTCAACACAGCTGCCTATCCGGCACGAGCTGGACCAATGCTGTACCGAACCGACGGCGTACGGTGACCAAGTTAATGTACTTATAGATCTCCTCCACCGTGGAGTGACGGGGATATTCAGCGGCGTGAGCCCAGTAGGCGATGGGCCTGGGGCGTTGAGCTGGGTAGGGACTCGAATAGGGAGTGGATGAACTTGGCGATGTTCATGCCGTCGGCGGGTGCGAGTAGTAGATACCCGGACCAGGGGTAGGGATGAATTTGCCGTCGGTGGAAAGTACCACACGGCCGGAGGAGAGCAGGCCCGAGGTCCCGTAGATGTTCATCGTTATCGTGTTCTTGCCGTTGTACTCACCGAACCCTGATGAGTCAATGGTTCCCTGGACTCCCGTCCGGGTACCGTCCGGGTTCGGAACGTATCCCCAGAGGACTGAGGTCTGCGACGCAAACGAGTAGGGTCCGCTGTGGTTCTTTAGGTATAGGTCTCGATCCGCTGGCACAGGGTTGCTGTAACTCTGTGTGTAGGACTGGACTTTCGGGCTCGAGAGCACGAGGAAGGTATTCGGGTTATCGAATAGACCTTCGCCTACGGCGGAGTTCACGACCCAAGTCGAAGAAGGTGGCCCACCAGCCGATGATAGGTTGGCTAGGACATCGCGTGGGCCAATACCGGAGTGCATGAGGAGACCTGGCGAGGCAACCGCGCCCGTGCTCACAATGACTCGGCCGCCTAGGGACAGCGAGACGTTGACGGTACGGTTGTTTACAGTAGCCTGAACGCCGGAAGCGACTCCGCGGATCTGGTTAATCTTTTGAACTCTCACGCCAGTCACGAGCTTGAAATTCTTGCGCTTTAACGCGTCTTGGAGGTGAGTGCGGACGGGTCCTCCACGTTGGCCATCGATATAGTTGTACGCCGGGTGACCGAAAACTCTTTCCTTGTTGTTCGGGACATCGTTGAAAGTGACGTCGGTGAATTTTGCCTGGTCGACGATCCACTCTCTAGCTGCGTTATAGCCACTCTGCAGGTAGTACTTGCCGTCAGGGGAGTATTTCGTGACGGACTTCTGCTTTGTCAGGAGCCTGTCTGTAGCAGCTTTCATGTCGACGCTCTTCCATCCCTTGGGGTGGTAGTCGTCCCAATCCGACGCAGGGGGCTGGAAGAATAAGCCGGCGTTGATGGCGCTGTTGCCACCGATTGTGCATGCCTGGTAGCTGTTCACGACGCCCGGCGGACAAAGGATCGTTTCGCTACCGTTAAATATGCTTTTGTCTAGTAAAAGAACAGTTAGCAAGCGACCTTTGTTAATCATCGTAGGATCCTCGTAGGGTGTAGTTACACAGTCCAGGGACATCGACACGGTTGAGTTTTGTTCCACGTAACCACGCGGGTTTCTCAGCGTCTCCCGTAACATCATAAGATGAGCCGCCGATCTCTAACAAGAGCGTCTTCTTCCCAGCTTCGCTCAGCCGGTCTGCCACGACAATACCGGCCGTACCGGCTCCGACGACGATGGCATCCCACTTCTCAGTTGTCCAATCCGTCGTCACCTGCAGCTGTATCGAAAGGGGAGTCGCAGATGCGAGCCCACATAAGGTAGCAGCAAGAAGCCAAGACGCCGGCGACTTCATTTTGATGTACAATTACGTAGGTTAAGGAACCGAGACTTCAAGGGGAACAAAGGTCTTTCGTCCCCCAAACTCTTTATATTAAGCACCCATTGCCGAAACCTGACTAGTAAACGCCTCCACGCTCGCTTTCGTCCGTGCGGCTATACCTCTGCCCTATGAGCAAGCTTTCCATGAATCGCGTTTCCGGACGCCTAACCTAGCTCTTATCCTAGACACCGCCTTATGACTTAGTAGAGCATCAGAAGTAGTATGTTAGGAACATCTCGTATTGGAGTGAGCATAAGCCGATCTTGGCCTAGTTCGTCCACCATACCCGCGGACTAGAAGTGCGCGATGCTTATTCTCAAATTAAAAAGTTAAATTAAAACATACGTGTTTTGATGCCGTCTTCCTTGCTATTTATTCTCCTCCTACCAGCTTCTCCCGATAGACGGATAGGTAGGAGATGACAACCGTGCTACCCATTATAAATCACGACTGCCGGACAAGGGCAAGGTCGAAAAATAAGGCGAGAAAAGGAAAAGAGCTACATGGCGTTGACAGCAAAAACGGCTTTTTACTGGGGCGTAGGGCGCGCTAGTCAGGCCTCCCTTGCTTCACACGTGCCGGACGGAAATGTCACGCCCTAACCTAGTCGTCTATTTCGAAACGCGGCATCGGCAACATTTTATTGCGACAATTCTAGAACAAAGACCCTTCGTTTCGGAACCGGTTAAGAATAAGTGCTGGCTTTATCTAGCTCTGCATAGTTAGCTCGACGTTTCATCCTGAATATAGTATTGGGACTCATCATATATCGAGGGGAATATGAAGTGTCAGTACTCTCCAAGCTTCGAGGTTAGTCTGGTTAGTACGTAAAGTAAAGGCAAATGACATACTGCAAGGCATCGGTACTTAGTCGTAAGCATACATAGTATTTGCGTCCGAAGACGAGCTGAATAGGAAAAGAAAGCAATCATCGTGTCATCTTGGTGCTGAGCGGCGCCACCACTGTTCTAGATGTTCGTTTGGCGTTTTCATATAGCCAATCGGGTCACGTAAGCAAGCCACTTGCCAACACAGAAGGTCACGATGTCGCCTATACACTGTAAACCAAATACCATGATCTCATGACGGTAAGAAAATTGACTACTAAGACGAATGGCGTATCCAAGACCGAACGAAGCAGAAACACCGCCCCCCAAATCCGTATGATGATCCATCCATCCCCTACCTACAAACCCGCATGCCTCCGATGCAGCGCCAAAATCTCCCCCTCCAACTCGGGCACCGGCCCACGGACCTCGACCAGCGGGGCAACATCTCGAATCGGCAACTGCTTAACCACCGCCTTATTCTCGGCCTCTCCCTTCTCCCTCCGAAAGCCCTCCCACCACGTGACAAGCTGCTCTGTGCTCGCGACATAGACGATCCGCCCCAGCCTCACGCGCGCGTGCGCGGCCGCGCACATGACGCAGTGTTCCCCCGACGTATACACCGTCGCGGCGGCGCGGTCCGCGGCCGTCATGTTCGTGGCGGCCCAGCGCGCGAGCTCGAATTCCGGGTGGCGCGTCCCGTCATTGAGTGTGATGGTGCGGTTGCGGTCTTCGGCGAGGACGTCTCCCGAGCCGGAAACGAGGACGGTGCCGAAGGGCGCGTCGCCTGCGTCTAGCGCCTCGGCGGCGAGGGCGATGGTTCGCCGGAGGTGTGTTAGGTCCGTCGGGGTAAATGATTGTGAGGTTGCCATTATGTACCAACGCCCTTCTTAAGATGAATATTCTTTTTATCACTTTAAAAGTATTGATGCTTTTGTATAAGATGACAGGTTTATTTAATTAAACGAAGTATGTACACGACTTGGATGGGTTGTTTGTTTTTATATGTGCGATCAGAGTGAGATGAGGAGAAGTGGCGAAGAGAACTTAGGGAGACTGAATCCCCACACGTTGTAGGGCGCGCCCAAGAGTCTTGTCGCCTAGCCGATCGAATAAGTTAGAAAGACTGACAGATAAGAATACTTGCTCCTCAATCATCACAATACATTAGATTAAGAAGCAGGTTTATGGTTTTCTACTATGGACATCTGATCTCGCGACTTGGAATCATAGTTTCCAAAATCGACTCTAGTCCAAGGCTCCATAAATCACATCCATCAAACTACCCCGCGATCATCGTCAGAAGGCCCAGCGAATTTGACACTTTTCCTGCGTTCTCTTTCAACTCCACCGGTCGCGAAAATTCCGTTACGTCCCGGGCTTGAGCTTAGTATCCCTGTAAGGCCGCCGTGCTTCTCGTTCTTCTCGTAAGCGTTGCCGCCGAGGACTTCGCGAACGCTCTCCACGGCTCGGCTTTGCGGGATTTCCAGCGTATCCCCTCGCACGCTACCTGCGGGTGTAGAAATAGCCGATGCGTCCCTGGCGAACTTTTGTTTATTATCAACCTTCTTAAGATCAGTAAGCACGCCGCGATATTGTTCTCGTACGGCGCGCCCCAGCTCCTCGGTTCGCGCGGTGCTGTATTCATTTCGCCATCTGCCTGGAAGGCAAGCGTGGCCACAACCATCAAAGGGGCAACAACCGTCGCTGTTCGTCTGCGGGAATCATCTTCGAATAGTTCCATTCTTGCCCGTTCTTGAAGCCCATTGGGTTGCGAGGATATGACGGGTGCGTGCCACTCCTGGAGGCAGCTGGCGTGCCCGCCGTGCGAGCATCCAGGGCAATACCACCAAGTCGAGAGAGTCGACTCCTCCGATTGGGATAACGCTGTGTTTAAGCCTATATTGATGGCGACCGATGGAAATTCCGAACCTAGCTCTCTGTGTCCACAGACTGCGCAAGGCGCTGCAACTGCCCGACAGCGCTCACATTTCCAGACTTCTGCGCTCTCAGGCGATGTACGGCTAACCTCTCGGGGCTTATGACATTGTGCACATGAAAATCCAACTACAACCCGTTCTTGGGCTGGTCGGAAGATGGCAGTATAATTATCCCCCCATGATTCAATACCAGGCCAACCACGGAGGCAAACATTGCGCAACATCGCAGCTTCAACAAAAAGTTTCATATTCATGAGTCGCCGATGGTGTTGCCTTAGTATAGCGGCAGCTTGATGCGGGTCAATTATGCTGTCTGGTACAAGGGGTTTGAGTAACAAAACCATAGCAGAGGCATTCAGAGCCGAACGCCTACTCTCAAATGCAATTGCCTTTGCTACTATTTCATATGGTTTAATGGGTGATAAATTGATTCCCGGATTAGCACTAGAGCTAGTGGGATATGGGTAAGGAGGGTCGTCTTCCCAAGGTAGAAAGTCTGTTTCTGTTATAGTCGGTGATGTGTCATCCTGTGGTCGGGGGGCACCTTGACCAAATCGAGAGACGGTGCTTTGAATGGTTGGTAGATTGGGCCTGAATTTGACGGAATGGTGGAGAGCTTCAATTTCGGGGGAATCACTCTCCATTGTATCAATGGTGGTTTGCGAGACCATGAAATCTTCGGTTAGGGTGTCTGACCCGTATCTTTCGAGAGCAGGTCTTCTTCCTGGAGGCCAATCACGGTGAATTGGTGATTCATCAATCTGCCGGCCTCGTATTCTACTAGCAAATTCAATCTCACTGCTATCATTTGATTCCTTCCGCTGAAACGGTATACTCCCTCTAGATGAGGTACCAAGGAGGGAAGCCTGCCGACTTGTATCCGATAACGAGAACATTTGACTGAAACTCTCATCTGAATCCAGTCTCACTGCAGGTTTTCGGCGGCCGTTGATTGGCGTCGGGTCTATAGGTTCAATTCTGAGTGGCGCTTTCTTCTTTGGCACATCAATTGCGATTGGTAAAGTCTCGACGGCCTCAACATCGTAGAAATCATAGCCTTCCGTGCTCGATATTTGACTGTCTTGACTAATGATAGATAATGAATTAGAATCAAGCCGTTGGCGGATACCGGGCCTTTCTGGGTGAACAGAAGGTGGCAGAGAGAGGTCTTCAACTTCGTGAACAGGAGTCAACTGTTTCGCAGTATTAGAGCCCTCCATGACAACTTGGTCATCTTCAACCGGTCGAGCAAGTGGAGTCGGCACGTTAGATTCACTATCAACTTCCTCTATAAGGCGCAGCCTTCCAGCAGTCGGACGGCTCTCTACAGATGATACGGACATAGGTGGTCTCGGGGTTTCTTCGGTATTATCTCGTAGATGAGAAGATGAATTAACCCTCTGGGACGAGAGTCTGGCACTATCGCCATAGTGTGACGGCGACCGGGTCCTCTCCGTATTAGTAAGACGGCGCTCGAGATGGTACTTCGACCTGCTAGTCAGAAGCAAGTTCATAGCATAAGACAGTATACGCCATGTTTGTGCTAACCGAAACTGGCTCACACTTTCGGCAGCTCGAGCATATTTACCCATAATGCTCAAGATTCTGGAATCAAGTGGCCTGATATTTCTGAGCTGGGAAGATCATTTCCAATAATCTCGAGATACTGCTGTGAGAGGACATGGTAAAGGTCAACTGACGTGGTGGCCGGGATACGTCCGATAGCCATGACCTGCTGGGGTTTGAAGGGCACGGTCAGCTTTATTGCTTGCTCTAATGAGATGACTTGATCGTCGACACTAGTTCCTGAGGGAGGAGTCGTGCTGAGTGATTGCGCGGGTCGATGTGAACCTCTTCGCTTGCTGTGACTTCGGCGCTTTGGGCCTAGGAAGCTACCAATGACATCTTCTTCGGAGTCACTCCGACTGATGCTAAGCATATGGCCATTAGGACTAGAGCTATATGAGGCTGTCGGCACTATACCATGAGCCGCTATCGTTGCTCGTGGTCTTGACATTTGAACTCTCTCTTCAAGGAACATAAGTGCTTCCCCACGAGGGGAAAAATCGAGACTCGAGAGGGGTCGGCGGTCCATGACCTTCGGAGCGAAAGCAACATCACATTGTGTGAAGCCGTCCTGCCCTACAGCCCAGAGCAAATCTTGATCATGCCATAAAAGGGCATTCGGCGAGGTCTCGAACATGTCAATCTCTTTGTACGGCATGGTCGGACGCGCGAGGTCCCAGATGTGTACAGAGCTGACGCCGTTCTTCAGGCCGCCACCTCCATCATAGGCTACGGCAACCTGGGCGGCGCGGCGTCCCTGGGCGGTAGCGGACCAGAGTCCAGGCCTCCACGAGACGGACGTTACAGGCGCTGGCGCATTGATAGACCATTTCGCCTTTTGTCTTTTCAGCATTCTTAGATAAATCCCACACGTAGCACTTCCCGTCAAGTCCCGCACTAATGACGTGATCACCATCAGGGTGCCATGAGATTGCAGAGACACCTTTTTGGGGATCGTGACCATTGATCCTGAGTAGAGGTGCCGAAGACTTGCGCACATCCCATTTCAATATGGCACCTGACTCGGTTCCACACGCAAACATCACCCCGTCCTTGGGTGCCCATTGCAGATCACGAACGGCGTCCAAGTTGCTCCGGAAAGTTTGGAATATTCGGAATGTCGGACCATTGCGACCCGTCACGGTGTCCTGACGTCGAAACAGCGGACGAAACCGTCTTGCCCCCGGACAACAACCAAGTTCCCCTATGAGGGTTGAAGGCGAGCTTGTTGACCTGTCTCGAGCCTTCGGATGACTGTACGAACTCCAAGCCGAGCCCGGCGGCCAAGCGGTTAACATCGTACATGAAAATTTTGCCGTTGGCGCATGCAGTGAAGATGGTGGGCTCGGCGCCGTGGGTAGTGGCTATCTTGACATCCTTGATGGACAGCTGTTCCGAGGCGAGGCTAGTAGCGCTGCCCTTATTCGCAAAATGGGATGTGATAGCAGCGCGCACGTCGAAGCCCTCTTTTATGTCAACCCCATCAATGCGGATGGTCTTGAGTACATGCCGCCCGGCCAGGACAGCAATGCGGCCATCGTGGGACCGATCGACGCAGGCCACGGGAGCGGCAGTGGGGTAGACGGCATTCTGCGAGGCATTTGGACGATAGGCCTGGGGATTGGGAGAGTCTGTCGAGCCGAGACCGGCGTCATTGGCGATGTCGGTGTTGGGGCGGCCAAGGAGCCGCTTGATGATCTTGCCTTGGTTATACATGGTGGTAGCAGCGTCGACGGCGCGGTTTGGCCAGTTGGGGGCACGGTCGAGATGGCGTCATGGTTCGGATGCGCTCGTTTCGGCCGGTCCTAGAAGCTGATGATGACAGCTTCGTCAATCGTCTATTATGAAGGATGACACCCGCCGATCGCGCGCAGACATGGTTGATGTATATAAGAGTCTATGTTTGGGTAATCGCAAGACAACGGAGGTGGTTCGGGGCCATTCCATTAGTCTGTAGGGCTGGTGGACTAGGCGCTCCACTTTGAAGCTTGCGCCTGCCTACCTACATTGTATACATTGTACCTTGAACCATTCCACCACATACATAGCACCAATATTTTTGAGAAGCGAAGGTCGCACTCACAATTTGAGGCAGTTCTGTTAACTACCTAAGACATGCCCCAGATTTTTCCGTGTTGCAATGTACAAGAACAGTAGGTACCTACTTCTATTCTGCATCTGAATGCAAGCCACACAACATCGTGATGTGGGTAAAAGGCATGCCGCTTCGGATCCCCATCCGACTCTCGTGCGGGACAACTCCGATTCAGCGAGATCGGCAAACTACCCGAGCTGTCGATGACCAAGAACTCGAAGTCGACGAATTTACATAAACTTTACATGCCGTTTCATAGTAATTAGGTTTTTGAATAGATATATGATAGAAAAGAAGAAAGTATTTTCAAATCTTTTCTTAAACTAAACAGCTAGCAACACAACACCTCTACTTCATAATCATGTCGTTCCCAAAGGTGCCGCCCAGCGGTATCTGGGCCCCCGCCATCACCTTCTTCGACCGCAAACAGACACACTGATCCCATCAGACCAAGGGAAATACTACTCATATCTCTCCAAGTCTGGGCTGGCGGGTCTCGTGATCCTCGGCACCAATGCAGAGACCTTCCTCCTGACGCGCGAGGAGCGTAAGCAGCTGGTGCAGATCGCGCGCGAGGCCTGCGGGCCCGAGTTCCCCATCATGGCAGGAGTTGGCGGACACTCAACGCGGCAGGTGCTGGAGTTCATCGGCGATGCCGCCGAGGCGGGCGCCAACTATGTGCTAGTTCTGCCGCCCGCATACTTCGGCAAGGCGACGACTGCCGCCGTGATTGATAGCTTCTTCGCCGACGTCGCGACCAAGAGCGCGCTACCCGTTGTAGTATACAACTTCCCTGGCGTTTGTAACGGTGTGGACCTCGACTCGGCGACCATCGCCCGCCTTGCAAAGCAGCACGACAACATTGTCGGCGTGAAGCTCACCTGCGGCTCCGTCGCCAAGATCACGCGCCTCGCAGGCGAGCTGCCACCGGAGCGTTTCGCGGTCTTTGGAGGCCAGTCCGACTTCCTGATCGGTGGCCTTAGTGTCGGTTCCGCGGGCTGTATCGCTGCCTTCGCGAATGTGTTCCCAAGATCCATCGTGCAGATTTACAAGCTGTACAAAGAGGGCAAGTACCAAGAGGCGCTTGCGCTGCACCAGAAGGCCGCGCTGGCCGAGCAGCCTTGCAAATCCGGCATTGCGGCCACCAAGTACGCCGCTGCGATCAACACGGCGAAGGCAGCGGGATTGAGGGCGCGGAGGAGAAGTTGAGGCCCAGACGCCCATACACTGAGCCGTCCGCGGCTGCCAAGCAGGACGTCGTTGCACAAATGGCCGAACTGGCTAAGATAGAGGAGAGCCTGAGATAGAATTTAGAGCGAAACTCGTAGATTAACCTATTAATCCCCGTTGTCTCACCTTTTTGGAGACTGGAATGCCTGACTTCTAAAATGCACATATTACTCTATAATCTGAGGCGCCGTTGATTGCGCATTGTCGTCACAATGCGACAAATTTTCCTCGTAGAACCAAACCTTAGCTTTCCTAATACGAACTCATAACTCCAGACCATGCTATGATTAGTTGATGACGCTCCGAACATTCCATTCCTTAGAGATGACAGCATTCGTCGTGGAAGCAGCCGGAACGTCATGACAGGCTAAGTTTTCAGTGCTGTCGAACACGCTAGTTAGCTGACTCGGTCGCTTTCGGCTACGAGGGTTCTGTAGCTTCGGCATCAGTCGCATCAACACGACCCATTTCCCCGTCATACTGCTCTCCATTCTTAGGCCAGCGTAGGTAACCTTTCGCATCGGCCGCCTTGACCGCTTCGGCCAGGAGATGGCCCATGATCTGATATCCTTGCTCCAGGGGATGCGAGCCGTCGGGGCCGATGTCTCCAACTTGGGGCATACCCGGAAGACCTTCCGAGGGGTGTAGCTCGGCCAGTACGACGGGCTTCTCGTCGTATTTTTTAAACACTTCGCGGAATTGGTGGTTGATGTCTAAAATCAAGGGCTCGCAATTCGGAACCGTGTTCGTCAATAGGGTACTTAGCACGACGGTGGATCGTGGCGACGCGTGAGGAGGTAATCGATGAAAGCCTCCATATCCTTGCCTGCGACGCCGACTTCCTTGCGTTGTAGGACGTTGTTCGTGCCGACGTTGATGACGAAGACATTCGGGGGAGCTTGGGTACGATTTTTTTCGCGTGTTCGTGTATCTGAGACACTCGATTACCACCATACGCCTCAAAATCATTGTCCGGCATGTCCCCATAGCGTTGCGTTCCCACCATGTTGATAGGAGCCCCCAGTCCTGCGAGTTCCGCGCGTAATATTTTCCGGAAGCCATTGCTATCGGGTGATGTTTCGCCCTTGACGATGGATGCACCTAGACACATGATCCGTAGAGGTGTGCCGTCTGCAATGCTGCTTGAGTTATCGGGCCGCCATGTACCAGGTGCTTCCGTTGGGTCTCCTTTGCCGTCATCACTATCGCCGCCGCCATCGCCGCCATCTCCACTAGCATTCCCGTTACCACTGCCGCTGGTGCTATTATTGTTGCTACCGCCATGTGTACCCTCGCCGTTACCACCCGTAGTGCCGTTGCTATTACTACTGTTACTGGGTGTATCACCGCCGGTATCGCCTCCAGTGTAACCGTCCGTGTTCCCATCACCGCTGCCACTACTGCTGCTTCCATTACTGCCAGAGAGATTGTTGCCAATAGGGTTGTGATTGGTCACGCCATTGTGACTCTGAGGAGTGAGCACATGGGTTGCGCCAAGAGCTAATCCATACTTCTTATCAGCGACCGCGTTTTGTGTAAGGGATGAAAACGTGGCAAAAAAGGGATAGAATTTTTACCAATCAGAACAACCGACACAACTATGAGTATAGTTAATAAAGCGATCGCACGCTTAGTCTTCAAAAAAGCAAGACGACCATGCCGTGGGGTGGATTTCCCGAATTCGCTCGTCATCTTCGACCAGATACGGAAAAGCGAAGGGATGGAAGCAGCATAGCAGCCGAAAACGAAAGTGGTAGAAGAAGAAGATGAAGATAGAAACGTATCTAACGAGTGACTGGTTTGGCAGAATAAATGAATATGCGGTGTCCGTTATTCGTACATACCAAGCCGGTTATGACGTATTTAAAGGTTCATTGCTGGCGTTCTACCAATACCAGAGCTTAGCTTCCAAGCTATCACTGTTTGTTTCACAGTTGCACACGCGCCGATGCAACGTCTCCGAGGCGCCTCTTCATATTGCTTGCTTGATTGCTGTGAGAATTGGTATTAGACTCGGCGAATCTGGGGCGATGCTCTCGGCATAGTTTGTTTGCCGGTGTCGGTCTCCGTTCCCGTAAGTTGCCCCCCACAAAGAGAAGTCCATGTTTTGAAACATGTCCATGTTTTTTACGGTGACCTATCATGTATCCGAATGGTCCTGTTCCGGCCCCATTCATACCATGCTCCAGCTTGATGGTTCCATTTTGACTGTTTTTGGAGTGTGCTTCGAAATAATGGTGAGGTCAACGACCAAGATCAGCGCCATTTATAAAAACTTCGCCTCCAGAATAATATCCCTTTAGGTTGGGTTACATCCGTGAAACGTTGACATGTTGAGGCGAATTCATTGCCAAATCCAATTAGGCGTAATGATCTACACAGCTACATACCTTGCAAAGGAGATACCAACCATTCTAGCCGGATACTTCGCGATCACAATAACTTAGGATTTAAGTCAGAATTCATATGATCGCTATAATCACTGGTTCTTCTAAATTTTAATGAAGGTCATTTTAGTGTTTGGGCATGGTTCTAGTGCCTGTGTAGGACTGCCACTGTTTGCTCCGGGACTAAAAGGCCTAAACCGTCACGTACTCAACTAAGCAAGCAATACATGAAAAGACATCATACAATCTTTAAGTGTCGCTTTATTTTACGCACTCTATAAACTTCAGATATTGGTGATTGTGAATCGATCGGTCTATTTTTTACCACCTCCTAAAGCACAACATCCTCCCTAATAGTGGAATGCGTGGCCAGCGCAGTTATGAACCTAGACAGACAGGTCTAGCTGGGGATGTTCCTTTATGAGATTCCGTATGGGCAGGAAACACTTCTGATCCGCCCGCTCCGCCGCCGTGTCATCATGATGCTCGCAGCGTTGCCGGACCTCATTCCAGCTCATCCATTCCCAGCCTTCGCACTTGTCTGGCTCCATGACCTGTGATGTTCATGTCAGCATAATCACGTCTATACTTATCTCGCTATAAATCACAAAAGTTGTAGCGCCAAAGGAAGATGGAGTGATCAACTCACCTTTGGCTGGGCCGCCTCATCTTGCCTAACGCACAGCACGAAATAGTGATGTAGTGCTTCGAGTCGTCAAACACATCGTTCGTCACGGCGACAACCTTGGTCCCCTTGACTTGTAGGCCGGTTTCCTCGAGGGTTTCCCGCTCGGCGCATTCGAAGAATGATTCACCCATTTCAAGGTGTCCGCCGGGGAAAGCCCACGATCCTATACTCTTCCATTAGCATCGCGTTATCCATTTCTGCAAGACATCCATCTCATTTGTTGAGGTGCGTATAAGTATGTGGGGTAGAGGGGTGCGGTGTAAGTAGAAGCGCAAAATGCACGCATACCGGCGCCGTGGCTGCCCGCCCGCTTGCCCATGATCAGCTCTCCTTTCGCGTTACATACAATGACTGCAATGCCCACGCGGGGGTTTAGAGGTGATGTCGAAGCCATAATGGTAAAGTTACTTGTTAAATATGCAGATCCTAGCTGATGGACGTATAAATTTGGTATGGAATGCAAGTTCTACTTATACCTAGCTCTTCGGACATGGAATCGGAACAGCCCCTAGAGCGGGGTCCGGTTCGGGGGCATTGCTACCCAGACTTAGCTTAGTGGGACGGCGCAATATAGGAGGCGACCTACGGGGTAAATTCCGCCTCCCCATTCTACCTTGTGAGGAAATCATGGATATAAGCAGGGAGTTATTACAAGGGATCACGGAAGTCTTCATTAATGACTTTGCGCGACCGAGATAATCGCAGTAAAATTTCGCGAAGGAAGGAGACAGGGCATCTGTCTCTAGATTCCCAAATGCAATATAGTCTACCTAGGTATGTACCCAGGTATGTGTACAATCAGTGTATCCATCATATACAACAGCCTTCGAGATAGCTTCCATTAAAACATTGAAATTCGCCGCACGGGAAGTCTACGCGACCCAGCCTACAAACTACGCACAACGTGACGCAAATCATAACTTCGACGCTGCGGCTTCTTTTGCCTTCGCGGCCTCTCTTTCCTCCGCAAGGACCTCTTCCCTCCCCCTTACCTCGACATTTCGCGGTCCTCCCTTACCGAACTTGACCAGCATGACTCTCTCCCAATCGCCACCTCGATCGCTGCCCTTGAGTTCGAGGCCCGGCTTATCGAGCAACACGATCGACCTCTGGTCATCGTGTCGCAAGCCAACCGTGGAAGGGCTGATGACCTTGTCTGCCAAGGGATCTGCGAAGAGGGGTGTTTCACAGCCTTGGGGTGCGTGGCCGTGGGCACGGCATGTAGGAACGTGCGTAGCTTCTCGCGTTGTGCACCGTAGTATGCCCTTGCTTCGGAGGCGTCAAGGGAGGCTGTCGTAGGCGCTCCTGTGAGGAACTCCGAGAGTAGGTAAAGTAGGAAATACTGCGGCGGGAAGAGGATGATCTCGCCTCGACCTGCCTTTGCGAGCCACGTCGACACGTCATCGAAGTGCGCCGTTGTGATCTCGGCCCCTCCATCCGGTGTCGGGATCAAGGCCTCGTTCTGCGCCGCTGATAATACTGGGTCTGAGCTCGTTTCTAATGGCAGCATGTACAAGTACATTTGTGTTGTGAAACGCTTCGGAGCCATGCCTGGCGGTGTTAACCAACGAGTAAACGGTATCAAGTTCTCTAGATCACGTCGTCAGTTTAACACATGTGTTGCGCGCCCGGAGCTCACTCCTCCACTTGGCGAGTAACTCATAGGTTTGGCTTACCCGTGTCAGCAATGCCACCGACGCTCTCAAGCCACTTTCCGAAGCTGATTTCATTCTCCCATATGGCCTTTCGCGCCCTGTCGCGCTCTGACGTAGGTAGGTTCAATAACGGCCCATCTTTGCTACCCTCTCGCGCAAGGAGAATCCCACTCTCCTCAAAGGTCTCTCTGATCGCGCCCAGCCTGTAAGCTAAAAGTCTTTGCCGCTGAAGATCGTTAGGTGGGGGATCTCTCCATCGTGAAAACTTGAAAGGTTTCCTCCTGGAAAGACGTGCGCCGATGCGAATGATGTCGAGGTCTTGACTCGATGGAGTAGCAAGACCTGGTTTTTCGGCGAGAGCAGTATGATACTTGAGCTAGGGCGGGGCTCAGGAGGTGTCTTGTCCTTCTTTGGGCCTGACGCCTCAGAGCTCGACGCTCGAGCTCCCTGCGGCATGGTAAATATAGTATGAAAAAACCGGTATTTTCTTTTTATTTATAACGGTGTTGAATTCGATTCGCTTTTGCAGCCGTCCTTGATACGTTGGCGCCGTCTGATAGTGAACAACCGTACCCGCTGAAACCTGTGGCCAATGTCCCGGATTCTTCAGTTGACCGATTTGTCGCGTATTAGTCCTAACCAAACAATTGAGCGTCGAAACGGAAGAATTTAACGATCGCATTCTTCGTATGTAACCGAACTAGCACACCGAGGTTATAGCATCAGCTCCATCAGCTTAGTGAGGCATGGGGAATGAGGTGAGAGCTGCCGAGGTTCGGCGGTCAGGTGGTGGTATAGCTGATCCAATTGGCGCTAATTAGGAATCCTTTGAGCTGGACTTTAACATCACCAAGTCCTCAATTATCTAATATCCTAGCCTAGAGGACTCCATCCTATATCCATTATTGCATTGAATTTGTTGGTCAATATCGTAGTAGAATCTACACTACTCGTTTCAGGAATCAGTACGTAAACAGACAGATCTAATGAGTCGTCCTTGCATTAATTAATACATAGTCTTTGCCAACCGCCCGCTGTTTATTCTTCTACTATTCTGTATTTTCGCAGAGAATCTCGCGGCCCTAGAACACAGTTGAGCCAAGTTCTCTGACAGTGAGACCTCAATCTAACCTAGTGGATAATCCACAAGAAGTGGTTACATCGCCTATGCCAGCGGGCTGTAAACCATGTTTCCCTCTCACAAGCGAAAATAGCAGCCCAAGAAGACGCACGAAGGGTATCTCGAGCATTGACATACCATACACCAAACCCTTAGACATGGAAATCAAGCAGTATCACGTCCAATTCCAGCCTTATACGCACTAAGCGCACGCCCCGACTCTCCTTATGCTCAACTATGGGTTTCGGGTAACCCGCCTTCTTCGCCTGGGCAGCAACTCCCCTACCATAGGGATCGTGGATCGCTTTCCCCTTAATATCCTTGAGCTCGGGGATCCATTTCCGTATATACTCACCGTCGGGGTCGAACTTCTCGCTCTGCAGTAGCGGGTTGAAGATGCGAAAGTATGGCTGCGGGTCAACGCCGACGCTTGCGCTGAAGCCCCAGCCCCCGTTGTTAGAGGCGAAGTCGCCGTCGACCAGGTGCTCCATGAAGAAGCGCTCGCCCATCCGCCAGTCGATAAGTAGGTCTTTTGATAGAAACGAAGCCACGATCATTCGGCATCGGTTGTGCATGTACCCCATGCTTCGGATTTGCCGCATCGCTGCGTCGACGATGGGAAAGCCCGTGCGCCCTTCGCACCACGCGCTGAAGTGAGAGGCGTTGTAGGACCATTCGATGTTTGAGTATTCGGGTTTGAACGGCTTATTCATACTGGCAAATAATGTCAGTGGATCAATTGTGATCTGGTGCGTACAACTTCGTAGTCGGTTACTTACCAGACATACGGCCAATTCACTAGCACGTGCTTGTAAAAGTCTCTCCAGGCCACCTCGCTAATCCAAGTCTGGATACCTTCATTCCCAGCATCGAGCTTCTTCGTCTTATTCCTATCCCTAGCTGTCCGAATCGCCGTTCGCGCGCTCAGAGTACCCGCTGCGAGGTGGACTGATATCGACGACGTGCCCATATGGGCGGGAAAATTCCTGCGTTTGCTGTACTGACCAATCCTCTCCTCGCAGAACTTGTCCAACCTCTCGAGCGCTTCGTGCTCGCCCGCCGGCCAAAAACCGTGATATCGTTTAGCGTCGTCTTCTGACAATCTCTTGTTCTCGGGCACGTCGGGGATGTCACAGTCAAAGAGCGCGGCTACTTTGTCTCGGGCGTCCGGCAAATTTTTGGACGGGGGTTCAAATGTAGAGAGGAGTTCCGGATTTGCATGTACGTGGGCAACCCATGTTCGATACCATGGTGTGTATACGGCGTATTGCTTTCCGCTACCTGATGTGAGTGCCCCCGGTGGCACGACACAAGTGTCATGGAATACCTCCACTGCCAGGCTTGGTGTGAGTTATGGTGTTTTTTGAAAGTGTTTTGGAGGGTTAAAAATCTTCCGAAGTATCATCTTCACGAATTACTTACTGGCCAATCCACGGTCCGCACACATCCTCACCATTTTGGCTTCCCTTCTCAGCTCATCGACTTCATATTCCATATTAGCAAAGAGGTGACTCGCATCCCATTCCTCCATGAAGTCAATAACCCTGTTAGGTATTTCCTTTCGTTTTTCCACCGTCGACATACAACGGAATATCGATGGCTGCCAGATCCTTTTTAAGGATGTGTAACGTGCGCATCATGAAATCCACTCGAACTGGCGCCGTCAGATGTGCTTCGAAGTCCTGCGGGCTCACGATATATATGCAGATCAAGGGAACTCCAGCTTCACGTGCTTTCTCACTAGCTTCCCACAGCGCGCGATTGTCCGTGATTCGCAAGTCCATCTTGAACCAATACACAACGGCACCTTCCACCTTCACCTTCCTCCGCGCTTCGCTTGTCTCTTCAAGGGCTGTCGTTAATTGTTCCATGGGACGTGGAATTTCATCGTTGTTGTAAGCCTGAGCTCGTGCATTGCTCATCTCGTGTGGATAATACTTGCGAAGCACGATCCCATTCTCCTCGGCTTCAGCAGAGAAGGTATGCGGCTTGCGTAAAGGGTCAGATGCGCCATTCTCTAGTTTGGGTTTCTTCTTATCGGGGCTATTTTCAGAAGTGCTGTTAGGTGTAGCTTCCCGCTTGACAGCTCTCTTAACAGGCATGGTATGGAAGACGCAGAGCTGTGGTGCGACGAGTCTGCCAATGTTACTATGCCTTATTATTTGGCGATGTTGGAACACAGATCGATGGGCGTGGGTGCGAAAATGTAGCACGATGGCTCCAGTTCTCAAGAGCATGGATGCACAACTAGAAGAATTGAAATAACAAGTCAATTGATTTCACATTGGTGCCTCTGCTTGACATAACTCAAGAGAGATGGAGAAACACGTCAAAATGCGATGTGGCGCGCATTCTTGCTACCGGCGATTGTCAAAGCGCCCTTTTTCGATGACGCAAAAGACATCTTGTTTTGTAGATCGAGCCGCCACGCGATATCGAGTGGCTTGGTACATAAGTCACGCTAGTAGAACTAGTGAGATCGCACGCGTAAAATAACTTACCATGGGTGTGGAAGTACAAATGTCATTCCAGATAATTATCCATTAGGTTTGATGTTGCAATGCTCACTTGATGTTGACCTTAGAGGTAGAGTCGCGTTGCGTTGCGCATGTGTAAATGTGGCTTAGTGCAATCGATTGTGGCTTGACCTCTCACCATCCCTAACACGCCACATTCTCTGCTCTACTCTCCCCAATGGCCAGTGCTTCAAATTTAAAATGTCGACGTAGTTATCATAAAGTTCACCTTTTCAGCGCGTTATCAGTCTTTCGTACACAAGGCGCATTTCCTCATCGTCGCAAGGAAGCTAGGGAATAAAAGAGGAATGGTATCCCGGTTGTTAGATAACACAGCATTCACCTTCTTCTCTCGTCATCCTCACTCACGTGACCATCCTTACTGCCTTGCTTATTCCGAAAAATGCACCTAGCAAGCTGAAATGTGACCCTATACATAATGGCGTTTTCTCCTTTCAATGGCTTCAATGGCAGTGTTTTGTATCTTGAATTAGTGCTGCAGACGCCATCATGTCGGGCCCGGCAACTGCGGAAGAGCCAATCCGAGCTTCACCATCGACTTAGCCAAGCCGCCTCGCGAGCGATACAATGAGCTTATAAACGTCTTCGGCTCCCGTATGCGTGGTCTGACAGGGCTATTCGACAATTTACTATCACTTTTCATCGCCTCTACGTGGCTGCGATCGATTGTGATAGGTCTGTCTAAAGTCTGCCTACGTCGGGTTTGTGATGAGGAGGAAAACGAGGAAGTCCGAGGCATCTCCGCCGCGTCAGGTGTGCCGTTGTACTTACTTGTCGCCCTGAATAACCTCTTGGATTGCCTGTTGGGCTGTACGTCTGGGGCTGTGCCCATTTCGTTCGGTAAGACATCGCAGAGCGCTGGTGATGATGGGCCAAGCCCTGCCCAGACAAGGCTTTTGCACTTTAGAACTCTGGACTGGGGTATGGATGAACTGCGAGACTTACTTGTCGTGCTCGAATTTGTGGATTCGTCGTCGGAACATCCAAACCGAGTTATTGCACGATCAATCACATATGCTGGATTTGTTGGCTGTTTGACAGCAGTTAAGTATGTGTCTGAGATAAGATGTAGACGAGAGTTGATCCCCTATTTCGCCTGGAGAAGCTCATATTTGCGGCAGGCCGGGACTTTCCATCTCCCTAAACCAACGAACATGTCATGACTGCCCTAGCAGAAAGCTTCGTTGGCATCAACTCCTGGTACTGCTTGGGAAGCGCAGATCCATCGGCTCAGTTATTCGGTCATTTAGTTGCACCCTTCCCGGCAAATTCATCAGGCGAAATGCAACCCTGATGGTCCAACTTCGCGGTTTACAGAACTAACGATGACCCTTCCCCCGATACCTAGCGCTCCATGTTACCTGACCCTCTGCGATGGTCGGAAGCCGCACTGATCGTTAAGGATTACAGAACAGGGAGTATCCGATCGACGCGAGGATTCATCGCTCAGACAAATCATGACCCCGAAGACCATGAAAAACACAGACCATATGCACGAAGTATCTCGACAAGATCGACGCGAAGTGATAACATCGTCATTTGGAGTAGAGGGCTGGATGGAAGAGTCGGTGGATAGATTACAATGTCTTCAAAATAACTGGGACCGTTTTGCGGCTAGGCATCGAGTGAAGACATCATCCGCACCAACGGAGCCGAGTATCACAGAAAGGACGCTACGGAAATGGATCTCCTACTACCCGACGTTGAATGAGTGCACCCATTTCGCAACCGTTATGGATCCTGCTGCGGGCAAGATTCGGTGGTTGATAAGGGGGCAACTGGAAGACTCTGAAGATTAATATTAAACATCAAGCACATTGCTATAGAATGCGCATCCGAACACGGATTGGCTCTGTTCACAGTGGATCACAATATGTTCGAAACCCCGAATAGAACCAAACTACGCAGATGGACAAGCAGACAAGCGCACGAGCAAGACAATGCACGATAGAGGTAGTTGATGTAAATGTATGGCCCGTATCTGTACCATGATGAACAGCTCGAGCACCACGGCTTTTTCAAGGCCACTACTCAATCTCCGGCACGGAGACTATCAAGGTAGCCCCAGACCCCTCGCCCATAGATTCACTCGGAGGTGGATGCGAGAAGACTTAGCCAGCCGGGAAAACCATTCGTCACTGCCAAATGGACACATGGCTGAAGCATCGGGTATTGGGTATGATTTTGTTCGTATTGTCATCGTATCCGGAGTCGCATTAAGACGGCCGTATCTCCTCATCGACTAAGCTGCAAATACCAGGTGCCTTGCCATGTCAACCTAACCACGAATTTCCCATGAACGCCGTTCCCTAAGTGACCTATGATTAGCAGTGTGTAAGGGCCCCGCTGATAGGTTGACATACCGCCAAAGGACATCCTCTATCGGTTGGGGCTCCAGACGCTCTTCATGAGACCATCCTTTTGAGTGATACGGTTGAAAGCATCATCGCTCTCACCCTTTTTGGAGTTAGTTAAGTGTAATATTATTTTGACAGCAGATCTGTGGGAAAGTACCATGGCACGAACGAATCCGCTGAGGGCGTAGCTATGGTTCTTGTCAGTTCACAAGTTCGCACAAGTAAATGTTCCCGGTGCTCGTACACATGGTTCTCGCCCTGGATTTGTCTGCCGTTCTCATCGAGTCTAGCGACCTTTATAATCCCGTCAGCTTTTGTCGGGACCTCGATTGGTAGTTCTAGAACTAACGCTGATTTGGACACTGGCGTGGTCGGTGGCCTTGATCACTGTTGCGTTCAATTGTCAGTGATTGTTGCTGGTGAAAAGCCGAGATTGTGGTTTTCGAATCGCCCACTCAAAACTCAAAATCGAGTGCAGAATAAGTGAAGAGGACAACTTACGACGGCCGGTCGCGCTGCACTTTCGCTGCAGAGATACTACTGTCAGCATCTCCCCAGAGATTCACAGAGAGGAGGAAGAGCTGCATACTGGCACGTAAAGATCGACGAGTTCTCCGCGGTCGTTCTCCATTTTGGCGGTTGGTGTGAATTGACAGGTACGGTGTCGGATGTGTCGTTGATGATGGATTTTTGTCGCGGACGAATTTCAGCAATTTTGACACGGCTGGCAGATGGTGGGCGGGATGAGTAGTGGGGGTTGTACCTTTGTATTCTTGGCTCGGCTAAGATCACGTGATAGGTCACATGCTTTCGAGATTGTTTCGCGTGCCCCTTTTGACCCTGGCTCTGTTATGTAAGCCCCGCAGCCCCACCTAACCTCCCTGGGCCTTGTGAACAAGGTACCTAACGTAGCCTGTAGCGTCGGCCAGCTGGGCTCGTATCAACATCACACGATAAAGCGCTGGTGGACGATGTGTTTTTAGCGATCCTTTCTTGCGGCATACAAAAACTTGATTCTCTCCCACCTAACTATGACTTTTGAGGTTGAGCGCTTCCACGCTACGACCATCTTTTACTAATTCAGCCTGTTTGTCCACCGTTTCTATTGCGCTAGGCGTGCACCGTTCTGCCTGCATCGTCTTGTCATGGCATCTACCGACGCTTCTATGTCTTCTCCGCACCGACCTCGCATTGTTGACCCGATTACGATATCTTCCTCTTCGCCACGTCTCCCTTCTCTCGATGAGATATTTCTCAAGAAGTGCCCTAAGGTGCCGGCATCCGTGGCAACTGGAAAGAACGCCGGAACTATACCAGCTAATGTCCGAACCACATTCACAAGCGCCGCCGATATTCTGCAAGAAACCCCCGAAATAGATATAGACACAGAAACAATCGCTAGCTCGCCCCCACGTAGATCCAAGGCACCGACTAAGGGCCACCGGAAGGCGCATCTACCTAATAACATACGCAACAATCAGAGTCCAACACAGCCGACTGTTGTGGTTGGTTCTTCATCACCAGGAGACAAGCCATGGCAAAATTCAAAACTAAATCCTCTAGGCAAGATGGCGATCAGTCTTTATCCCCTACTAAACCTAAAGCCCCTACCTCGAAATCACGACCTGCCAGGACTAGAGAGACTGTGTCCAGGCATTTTACGACAAAGGCAGGGCATTCGCTTCCAGAGGTCAATGTCAGGGGGGATAAAAGCAAGATCCATACACAAGAGTTAGTTGATGGAATATCTGCAAACGTTGAATTAGAACCTGCCCTCCCTCGTCGGGGTGACTGGACTCCTCCGAAAGCTGATGAACCGATTGTTTTTGATTCCGACTCTGATTCTCGAGAGCTTTTCTCATCATATGACAAAGTGTCAGTTTCAAAAGATGTATTTCAGACACTACATAGCCAGTATGGAAGACAAGACGTAGATGTATCGTCAGAACCCTGTCCACAACCCCAAGTTGAGTTTCTAAGGAAACGAAAGCGGATCGAAATGATATCTACTGGCCAAGAAGATAGGAATCAACAACTACCTGGAACAATTCCATCGAATGAGTTACTACGGCCAGGCGGGTCGAAGCAGCGGATGGGGCCCAAAGAACCAGCCCAGAGAAAGAAGACGAGGACGATTACTGAGCTGGCGATAGCTCCGTTCGCAGCACCACTTTCACCCAACTTGGAACTCGCGGGACCTGCAACTAAGGACTCGATGTTAGACTACTTTGATGCTGACGGTGCAGTGAAAGCTTTGGTTGAACATCAATCAGCCGTCATGTCTCAAAGGAAACCCAAGGCCAAAGAGACGAAGCAACCTCCGAAGACAAAACGTAAGAAGAAAGCTGGCACACAAGCGAACCCAATACTACTCTCTCCAAACTCTGCATTGAAACAGTCTTCCAATCAGGATTTCGTGTTTGGGACGTCAAGCCAACTCATGCGAGAAGATTCCCCAACGACGCTTAGGGACCTCCAGTCCGCTATTCGTGCATCGAATACCCTAAATTCGGACCCTTTCGATGAAAATGTGAGCCAACGTTTATGGCAGGCTGGCTCGCGGGATGAGGACGGAGAGTTAACAGGAATGGAATTTGTTGACCTGCAGGACAGCCCTACCATTCTTACGGAACCACACTTGGGCGCCACGCCCGGAAGTCGAAGCTTTGTTGATATTGATGATTTACTAGATTCGCCGCGGCCGGCGAGCCCAAACCCAATGGTTACTTCAGAACCCGGACAAGCAAGCTCCCATTTCTTTCAATCACAAAGTACGAATGATGCTTCAAGCGGCCAGTCTTCAGTGTTAGAAAGTTCAGCAAATGCAACAAATACTAAGCCTCGGCCGAATTACGAATTGTTTACGGATACCCAACTTAGTCAGCAAATTACGTCCTATGGCTTCAAACCAGTGAAGAAGCGCACCGCAATGATTGCATTGCTAGACCAATGCTGGACAAGTAAACACGAAGGTACATTAGATGGTTCGATACAACTTTTGTCAACATCGTCTTGCAACCCAGCCCCAGCACAACAGAAATCTACTAGTGATGCGACGAGTATAGCGTCTGCCAAACCTCGCGCGCGCGGACGACCAAAGAAAAGTGAAGATACCGCGACATTAGTTACCAAGCCAAATAGGTTGGATAAACCGAGTCCCAAACGCTCTCGTGGCATGTCAAACAAGGATAAGACTACTTCAGCGCCTACAGAAGAACCCCAGGTTTCCGTGTCAAGCCCTAAACGACCACGTAGCCGTGCGAGAAAGTCAAGCAATGCCTCCATTGAAATCCCAGACTCTGACAATGAAACGTCATCACCCGCATCATTACCCGACCCGATGTTTTCCTCACCTCCTCCGTTAGATCTTACAGTATCAGACGAGGATGATATGTCTTTGACATTATCGCCTACGGATCAACAGACAGAGTTATTTGAACACATTACCAAGGCCGTGACCTCTATACCCCGTTCACAGGACCCATCGAGCCCGTCGGGTATGAGAAGATGCTGCTTTATGATCCTATTATTATAGAAGATCTCACATCTTGGCTAAACGGTGGCGAATTAACACGTACAGGGTACGATGGGGAGGTTTCTCCCATCGACGTAAAGAAATGGTGCGAGAGCAAGAGTGTCAACGGTCTGTGGCGGCAGAATCTTAGAGGAAAGGAACGCAAACGATACTGATACGCTAGTCACGAACTAAATGTTGGAAACACTTGTTATAATGGATATGCCCTTTTTTACTGGCACAAGCAAGAATTAACGTGATCTATTTATGAAATTATTGCTACCGAAAACTTCCTGCCCCTATTTTTTGTTTCTTTTTTTTATTAACATTTTAGGTTGATGTACGAAGCTCTAAAAAGTCAATGCGTAGTTACTACCCAACAGGGCTACCAAAGGATGCTTATTATAGCTAATGGAGTATATCCATATCATAACCCATCTCTGAATTCAACATACTGGTGATAGTTGCTCTGTCCGTACCGATAGCTATCCTGTCGTTATTGGGCTCGGTTCAGCAAAATGCTAGTCTTGTTCAGCAGGCCCCCAGTCTTGTTTAGTAAACTGCTAATCCTTGAGCTTATAGATGCTTTTAGGCCTTGAGCTGGAATTTTGGATATTACGCCTAAAGAACCTTCATTTTTGCCTTTTCCCGCCTGGCTCGTGCTGCCCGTCTTTGACTCATCCTGCATTTGGCACAATACTTGAATCGCAAGCTTGAGTTTAGATCTCTGCCGCAAGCGCAGAGACCTTGGGCCAATCTATCTATCCAAATCTGCTGCCGCCTGTTTCTATAAGGCCAGCACACTTGATAAGCAGATTGGTCATCCAAAACCGCACCGCAACGGCATCGACCCGCGTCTCTTAACATTCTCTGGTGATCTTTATCCTTGCTCAGACATGCAGTGCATCGAAACCGGTTAGTGGCCGGCCTTGCGGCCGCAGATACAAAGGCCCTTAGCTTTTAGCCGTTGGTACTTTGATGGTGGTACACTCTCCTCCTGCTTCGTTTGGTGGAGTTGCGAATATAGCTCTACCTCGGCCGGAGGTTCTACGCACCCAGTTGCTCCGCAGGCCGTTGTTTTCTGCTGATAGGTCGATTCCGAACCCAAAAATTCGGATTCAGTAGTACTCTTGTGTTTCATCGTGATTACTTATTTGAAGGCGAATTGGGTCTGAATGTGAGGCTTACTCTGATCTTTTCGACGTTTTGCTTCTCGAAGAGGGAATTTATAATTATCTGTTGGCAGCCGAGCGCACGAAGCTCATTGTGATTACATTAATAGCATTGTTCAGATGCTGCCTTTGAGTAGAACTTGAACTCTTTCAACTAATAATTATCTAACTCTTTCAATATTGGAACAGAGGTGGGCTAGGTAATTATGAGGATGCTAAGAATAACATTATCATTCTACTACCGCAGATGTGGAAACAATGAAGCTTGGTATTTAGTCGCGCTCTTTTTAGGCTCTTGGGTTGATTATACTTGGTATTACAGCAACTGGAATGTCTAATACTCTACCATTCTATTTGGAACGATAACTGAACTTGATTTTCGCCCACATTTCGAACTGCTCGTCATGTAATGATAGATGGACAATGGATTGTAGCAATTCGACTACGAACACATTTACTATATTCTCTAAAACTTCGAATGCTGTACTTTGAATATTATAAAAGAGGACAATTTACTTGAATTGCTATCTCCAAAGAAAGGGGTCGCCTACGTGGTTCGTGAGGATATGCCTTCACGCACAACGAAATACACAATAATGAATAATTAAAATACATCATAGCGCTTGAGGTTGCAGATTGAAATATGAAATAGTGGAAAATTAGAACCAGAAAGTAAAAAGAAAAAAAATAAAAGCATAAAGAAACAGCAAAAGGTTGTTGATAGCTGCAGGATTCAAACCTGCGCGGTTTCCTATCGCGGAATTTATGGTAACTAAGGATAACTTCAGCAGGACCTAAACACGACGCCTTAATCACTCAGCCAAACTGCCGTAGTTTCGAGATATTACCTAATTTCTTCTCAGGCAGTGTATATATTCATCAGTGTTGTTTGCCGCTTACATGCACCGATCGGGTCGAAACAGGGTGTTTGCCTGGTTCAACATTCACTGTTGGTGCGCCGCCGCTACCCCCGCTATGAGACCCTCATTCGGAGATGACCGCGATCCAGATTATATCAGATAAGCCTGTCAGTTATAACGTTGGACCTTTGGACAAGTCAAACAATTGTTCAGGCAAACTTGTTATACCTAGTAACACAACTTTCGCAGCGAGGGCGCAGCAAGTCTTTCGGCATAAGGTTCTGTTTAGATTGCCTATGCATCTCGTATTACAGCAAGATGTGTGCTATATGCTTGATTATGTATAAAGAGAAATATGTAGGGATAGGTAAGTTGCGATGTGTTTACTTGCGATTTCTTGCGGTCCCGGATAGGGAATGTCTAGGCTATCGCCAGCCCCTTATTGTTGGGCGTTTATCAGGCAATATTTCAAGCATTATTCTAAATGCGCAATATGAATTGCTGTTCTGTACGTAATTATATCTATGCGTGTTACGAGCTTGATCTAAATAGACGGCAAGCTTTCTATTATAGGTGGCAAATATTGGTTTTAACTTTGGAATAATAGGTTATTGCACTATTTTATATCGCGTATGACCTTTGTAGTATAATAGAAAACAGCGCAAGATCGTGTTTAGCTATATAGGTAGCTCCGTTCTTTAACAATTGCTTAAATTTTGAGAAGCATGGCATACCCCAGGATTCTCGGGTCTTGTTGTATGTCTTAGGCTTGTTATTGTAAAGGAGTTCATCACAGAGGGTGTTGAATATCCCCAAGCAAAATTTATTTGCTATTTTCCCAAGTATTCTCCCGGATATATTGCCGTTCTTTCCTTATACGCCCATATGCAGATTTAAATTAACCTATAGTTAATTAAGGCGATTTTGTTAGGTCTATAACCTTTTTATTTCTGTTTATTTTAAGATAGACTTCCGCTTTTTCTTTATCGATCTATTATATAGTTAGTATTTATTTCTTTTTTCTACACTGCCTTCCTTTGAGGTACTTATGGACAGTAACATACTCTGGATCGCTTTCGGCTCCCCCTTTCGATTTGCATTATCTCCTCGTCGAGTTTCAAGAGCTCCTTTTCAGCGTCTTGGCTCTTTTTACGATGCGTGTCAACCTCCGATTGGAGCCGTTTACGACGTGATCCAATCTCCTCTAGCACCTCGCCGGCCGCCTTCTGGATCTTTGTGATGGGCCGCACACCAGAATTTATAAGGGCGTCTTCACTATTGGTCAGTGTGCGTGTAATAAATGCATAAAAACGGGATGAATAAACTAGGGCGACAAACCTTGCGAGCGATAGTGGAAATCGAATACTGCAAATGGTTGTTTGTGCTTGTCGAGAAAGTTGTCACAGTACTCCTGCTCCGGACTCTCGATTCTATGGCCCTCTTCTACCCTATAGAAGGTGTTAGGCGTTCCTAGTAAGGGTAGGGATATACGGCATGCATACGTTAAGTAGTGAGAGAGCTCCCGTCCATCTACAACCTTTTTGGCCATGACGCTCTCACATTCAATTCCTCCCATATCGTATTCTTGGCTGGTTCGAGGTTTGTGTTTTTCCATGTGGTAAACTCTCACTCGAATCGTACCTACATTGCTGGTCTTCGGGAATCCGAGATCTTCGCCTTCAACTATAGTGTGATTAGCGAAGGTAGGAACGTTGGTAACTTTGGTATACACTTACCCTGTGTGATTTCCTGGAAGCGAAACCGTAGAGCCTTCTGTTCTTGCGTAGTGCCTACTACCACGCTATCAACACTATCCTCCCAGTTCTCATAGATCGGACCTGGCGGTTGGTGGCGAATTTGGAGCACATCCATGTCGTCTAACTTGACGTCATAGGCCACATGATGCCCTTCGTCCTGAAAGCCAGAAGTTTTCAGAAATTGTACGCAAGGGTAGGTGCCAGACTCTACTTTGATGTACTTCGCAGCATACCCGTGGGAAATGTTTCGTTGCATAATGTCTGAAGCATGAAAATCCCACGTCCGGGCCTTTAGCGTCGGCCGTGGCTTTGCATCTTTTGAGTCTTCTGGTATGTCGTATTCATCGAGTCTTTCGCCGGCAACTTCAATGTAAACCTCTAGGCCTGGGATAGCCTTGATAATCGCCATTGCCGGTAGAGATATGTGAAAGCTCTATCTATGCCCTGTATATCAAGGAGACACTGGAAGTTCTATGTCGGTTTGATGAAAGCAGAGCGTTCAGATGAGAGATATACTTGAACACTTCCGGAGAGAAAGGAAGATGTGTCGAGTAGGCGTCGTGAGTAGTACGTGGTGAGACAGTAAGCGTCGAGATTGCTGGGTGGTAGGTGGTAGGTGGTAAGTGGTAAGTAAGAATGGTGGGAATTTAAATGCTAGCGTATATCATGGGTAAGAGAGTTTGAAGTGGAGGAAGGTTGGAACACCTGTAGCTTCGTCAACTTATAGGGGTTTATGAAGGGAAGAAATAGCTACCTCGGAATCCACATCAAATGATGGGGCTGTACTAGCGATAGAGATGCTGCCCAGTTTTCAGTTTGGAGAAAGTAAGTAAGTGCTTGTCACCCAGGTGAGGTTCTTCTCAATGTATCGAAATGAATAGAGTAGCGGTGTTGATAATGAAGTCTGTATGTTCTATAAGGAAAGGGGCGAAGGTCAGAGTTGGTTGGGTCCAAGTCTCGATCTAGGTCTAGGTCTTCAAGGGATGATGTGTAATGGTGTGGCAGCGACAACCTAGAAACATGCCTTGGTTGGTATTGATAGGTCGTTCAACTTGTTAGTAAAAGACTCATTAAAAGGCTACCGCTACGGCCTCTTGTACTTGTCGCCAAGTGAAGGCTCAACACTTGTTTATGAGAGAGCTTGAGAAGAATAGTGGCATTGTGGGTGTTGCAGGTTTTGAGTAAGTGCGTATTGTATGGATTACTCTTCGATTGAAAGATCGTTAAGTTTAGAATACGATTTATGAACAATGTCACGAGTCCAGTACACGTATAGTCAACTGCAGGCAGTCAAGTGCTCGACTTGACAACGTTCTACTTTTGTAGTGTTGTGGTATAGTGTGCAGTTCTGTATCATGACAAACAAGGAGAAGGTATGATCATGTTCTGGTGCTATTTGTCTATCTGCCCGATGCGAAACGTAGGAAAGAGTAAGTATAAGTTATAGAAGTTGCGACCCTGGCTTCATTAATTCACGTAGAAAAATAAGAAGAGCACCCAAATAGCACTTAATACAAATTAGAAAAATACATCATACACTTATTCAGTGTGAATCCTCCATAGCTCTCTGGGGTGATTGGTGCTAAAGGAAGTCCTAGTATGTAGCATTGCAAAATTGTCCGAGACAAGAATGTCCCCTCGTTCCAAGAGAACCGAAGGCAAACTCGACGATCGAATAATAAGTTGTCGACTAGTGGGATTAGACTCTGCGACCCGTTGTCGATGCTGATATCGGCGAAACCGTAAGTGGTTCGCCATCTTGGCCAAGGTTGATGCCAGCGAATGCATGGCGAGTTCCGGCTTGGGTGTCGAACAACTAGTGGAATGTCCTCCATAATATGTTCAAAGAACCCGTGACTACGGCATGTCCACTTAATCTTTTCAAGCTTGTTGATATTATATGCCTGGGGTAAGTACCGGGCGAATAGATCTGAAGATGCGAAAAGCGTATAGCCGTCTCCAGATTGAGCTGCGGATTGGGAGACGAAATATTGGAAGTGAGGGGGTCTGATACTTTCTTCTCCTTGCCCGTTTCTTCATCCTTGACCATAACGACTTTGAACATGCCGTCATAATGCATTGGCATTGCCTCGGCCGAAACCACTGCAACGCTCAAAGTTAGTGATCGAGGTTCGAGGTTGATTTTACGACTTCTAGAAAGGTGAAACATCTTGACAGCATATAAAAAAAACAAAAATGGAAAGTCGATAATCTTATAAAGGAAACAATAAAAGTAGAGTTGTTCTCGGAATAGCGTACCGCTGTTACTTCCAGGGTCATTGTTAGACTCATCTTTGACTTCTTGAATAACTCCCTCTTTCCATGGTAAAACTGGACCAAGATCATGTGCCTTGGCAATGAACGTGCGTCGATCTTTGGTATTTGAGAACCCTCTTAAAACCACAGGAGAGCAAGTCGTGGCAAGCGTCCGAACCTTCTGCATGTCCACCATAGATAGTGGATAATTAGAAGTTGGATTCGCTGGTCGAATAATGACACCACAAGGATACATGTACTCGAATGTGACTTCCATCGAAGGCCAGCTGAAAACGTCTGACTTCTCGCGAAAGTAGCTTGGGCGCCCATCAACGTATACAATGTCGTGTGTGATCGCGGGGACCAAGATCGCGTGCGACATTGAGACACGACCGTCAGCACCCCGCACTACGGCACCATGCCAAGGGGTCATGACAATATCGTTATCTTGAGGCAGCATGGTGATCGATACCTTGGATGTGTCATTTGAGGGGTGGATTGAAAGACGAACAAAATCTGGATATTTGGACTTTACAGTCTCCGCAAAGGCCTTGGCACACTTTAGTTTAAGCAGTCTTTATACGATTATTGGGTCCTGCTAACCTTTCCTCTGACTATCATTGCTTTGGCAATACCACTGTTTTCCTCTCGGTCTGAGAGCGGGAGCGGGGGCGTGACACGGTCATCACGCTCGATCGTTAGAAATTTCTTGTAACCCTTGTATGTGGTGGAGATATCGGGATCATTCGTGATTGAAGTCAACACATCGAAGCCACTAGGAGTGTTCGCTTCGAGTAGGCGGCGATATTCTGGCACCCTAGCAAGGTACAATGCCTCGTTAAGCTTGTCGGATTCGTGCTCAGCACCAACGAGGTCACAAATGCGTGAAAATCGGATATAATGGCAATCATTTTGCTCGGCCATTTTTCTCAAGTGCTGACCATATCGCCATACCTCTTCATCCGAGACGCCAAGTATATCTGATTTTAGGTTAGTAACTGTAATACAAAATAGATAAATGAATGAAATCAACTCTACCATTGTATGTGATCCCATCGGAAACAATAGTCAAAAATGTATCGGAATCCGTGGCATCCTTTATCGCGAGGCAGAGCCCGTTGAGATGTAGTAGTGAGATTCGTTCAGCTTCATCTGGGAGAGCCCCTAGGACCTTTTTCGAACGATTTGACGATTTGAATGGAATGCAGGAATCACAAGCTCAATTGGTGCCTCTCGCTCTAGGGCTTTCGCAATTTGAGTCTGCGCATGAAGAATCGATTCGGGATTTCCCAGTCGTTCTTATACTCAATGCGATACCGGTTCAGTATAATGGCAGCAGCCTTGGCTCTCTCGTGGATCGACTTTGGCGGAGGGGGGATCAGTGCGAGTGGCTTGATGTTGGGTTCAGGCTCGCTGATATGGCCATTGACACCATTGGTCTTCTGCGGCGAAGAGTCGCCTAAAGGACGGCTTAAGTCATTCTCCTGCTTCGCTCTGGGCGATAAATGAACTCTGCTTAATTGGTCACCAACCACTCGATCGAGGTGGTGCGAGATTGGAGTTGGGATCTGAATCGAAGCAACAGACATCTTAAATGTCGGAAGGGTATAAATGGGATAAATGAGAGTATTGGGGGAAAAGAAATGCCCTTGTATAGAAGTAAAGGGCCAGTTTGAGGCTTTGATGATCTTGCTTTATATTTGAAACGGACGTGGCAGTTCCTGCACCATTTATTTGCAGAGAACGGAAGTCGAGATTCGTTAGACGAACACCCCTCTACTTACCTAGGACCTCAGTTAGGTCATGAGAACGGAACGTTGCCATTTCCCCGGGCTATGCCGTATTCCGCGATATGAGGTACAAATGTACATCCCCCTGTTGCCTTGGCTCTTACTACACAAGATCAGGAGATTGTCATTTAGTTTACGGCGTAGGCGAACTATGATGATTATGACAAGGAAAAAGACCGTGTGGCTTATTCTAGAGTCAGGTTTTCCCACATCACGGTTATTACTTGTGGAAGATACTGACTGACAGGCCGAGCGGCTAGTCTCGGCTCCGAGAATAGGGATCGGTGCTTGATTTTCAAATCCGATTGAGTACAATTCTGCTGTGGAACTTCAATATTGCTTATCCCCTTCATCTGTATTTAATTGTACATCCTACCTTGGTAGGCTGGGTAGATGGCGGAGTTTGTGACCGGTAGAATAAGTCAGATACAAACTCGATGATTTATCCAGGTGGGATTCGACTTGATTGGGCACTCGGTTTTCACATGTATTAATTACGCGCTCATATTATTACCGGAACCAGAAGTCCAAATTGTGGCACAATGTTATTGCTTCAAGTACCAAACCAGCATTTGTAATGAGGTATACGTAAATGTGTTGAAGGATTTTAGGTAGTGTTAGTTCTGAGACATTGAACTTACCGCCCATCACACCCTAATCGTGTACAGGCTTGCGCCGCAAGAATAAAAGTTAAAGAAAGGTAGTTCGACTAAGTTTTACTCGCCTACTGTACAGCGTATAGCCTAATAACGCTACCTACCTAACCTAAGTTCAACTACCGACCTTCATTAATATCAGAAAGTGGGGAGCCTAGATGGCAATTGTCACGCGTCTTGGCATTACCCAACTTAGACCATGGGGGCAAACCACTCAATTGGGCAAAAACAATCGGCTAGGCTTACCAAATGGGGCAGCAGCCTTAACTCGCGGCTGGCATGTAACAATGGGAATAGTGATTGGATTGAAGCTAAAAAGAACGTGACAAATTGCTTATATGCGTGTGAATGATGCAGTCTAAACGTGGCACCCCTGTTGCGGCGCGGACATGCAGGGCACCGGCTCCGTCTCGGTGCTTACATGGGTTCCCCGGAACATTATCTAAGACGCGTGCGGCGTAGGTCACAGTGTCTATATGCTGTCGACAACACCGGTGATGATGCCGAATAAGTGTAGGTAGGGATTATTATAACGTTGTTACTCGAAACCTGAAGGAATACTGAGTGGGGGCTTAAAGGATTTCATCGTGCTCAACCAGTGACACTGGGTGACGCCATCACGATATCCATGAGGATTCCTAAACGTGCAAGTCCATTACCAGAGCCTTTTACTAAATTTGGCCATTACTCATCTCGGCAGCAAGTCACGATTGCATCTGACTGTATAGCAAATACGACCGTTAGAATACCAAGCATGAATGAACTAGCGCGTACTGTAAGAACATGCCGAGTAGTGACTTCTCGTGTTGATTTACAGGCTATAGCTATGTTGTGTGACTATACAAGTACGTCTATCGAGTATTGTGTCTGGTAGGTTAGGTAACATTCAACCTCTTCTCTTCCAACTTCGTTTCCTTCATTCTCTTGATCTGTTTCGTTCCCTCCTTTACGCATTTCGACTTGGAATTCTACTGTAAACTTCTCCAAGTATGCCTTACCTCAACGGACACACTCCAAACTATGGCCAACGCCTAATCGCTAATATCATCGACGATGTGGCTCAAGACGAGCCACTGAGAGTGTTTGCTTCGATCCCCGTTTCGGAAGATCTTAGCGATGGGTACATCGATGTTACTTATTCCACCATCGCGAAGGCCATCAATCGAGCCAGCTGGTGGCTATCCGAGAACCTTGGCCTGGCGAATACATCAGAAGTATTCTCTTACATAGGACCAAACGATCTTCGTTATGTCGTCTTCCTCGTGGCCGCAATTAAATGCGGATATCAGGTATGTTGAGTATTTGAATCGTTGTCTTGTCAGAATCTGATAGTGTCCGTAGATGATGATCCCGTCTCCCGGAATAGCAAAGAGTATCAAGTCGAGATTCTACAGCGATCAAATACCAAGACATTACTCTGCGCTCGGAGTCATACTAGACACATCGAAGTACTTCAAGATGAAGATAACCTTGATATCTTCTTCGCAGTCGTCCCAGAACTTTCCGAAATCTTGGAAGACAGTGAGGTGGCAGCATACCCGTTCAACAAGTCTTATTCCGAAATCCGCAAGGACAAATTCATGATCATGCATACCTCTGGATCTACGGGTGAGTGAAACTGTACAAATTAGTCTGAAATTTCTTGCTCATATATAATATAGGGCCACCAAAACCAATAAGTTTCTCGATTGAGGGCAGCACCACGGAAGATGCGCATCAATCACTTAATGACCCAACACATAAGCTGTGGTGGCGACTCTTCGCAAACCGACGGTATTTTCTAGGCATGCCGTTATTTCATGTAGGTCAATTTCAAGCGAGACCCGAAATCCGTCACTAATAAACGCTACAGTCTGCGGGAATATGGTTTGCCTTATTTCTACCTGTCTATTTTGGATCTACGGTCGTATACGGCCCGGCCAAAAGACCATTGACTAGCGAAATAGCCGCTAAGGGCATGGTATCTGGACAAATCGCGGTGGATTTTATCCCCATCCATTCTGGAAGATTTGTCAAAATCACCCTCAAATCTCGAAAAGATACAGAAGCTAGAGTTCATAGCCTATGGCGGCGGGGCACTTTCAAAAACCGCAGGCGACAAGCTTTCGCGCATCACTACACTTCACAATTTTATCGGATTCACGGAAGCTAGCGCACCGCCTAGGTTCGTCATGGACCCTGAAGACTGGAATTATTTCGAGTTTCACCCAGCATCTGGCTTCGTCGCCAGGCACCACTACGATGACCTCTACACAATGACATTCGAAAGAAACCCGAAGTATGAATCTACACAGGCTTGCTTCAGAGTTTTCCCGCATTTAATGGAATATTCACCAGGAGGTAAGTTTCGCCCCATCTCCTTCCTTATGCAACTGGCAGCTTCTAACTATTCATTTGCGTAGATCTCATTTCGAAGCACCCCGAGAAAGAAAATCTGTGGACACACAGAGGCCGCATGGATGACCTTGTTGTCCTTTCCAACGGCGAAAAGTTCAACCCCATACCTATAGAAGAGATACTAAGATCATGTCATTATGTCAAAGACGTGATTGTATCCGGCGAGGGAAGATTCCAGGCCTCACTGTTAGTCGAAAGAGACCCAGAGACTGCAATGAGTGCCTCTGATATCGATATCGTTGAGACGCTATGGCCTTTTGTCGAAAGGGCGAATAAGAATTCGTCTGCGCAGGCTAGAATCACGAAGCCCCTCATTTTCGTTGCACCAACGCAGAAGCCGTTCCATAGAGCTGCAAAAGGGACTTTGCAACGCAAAGCTACTATCAAAAGCTTCGAGGCTGAGCTTAACGAACTCTACGGTAGCTCTAAAGCTGTTTCTCACCACCTACCAATAGTGAAGAAGCCATCTTTGGCGATGCGTGTTATCGAGAATGGAGAAAAGAACCCAGTTTTTACGCAGCCAGAACCAGCGCCCCAAACGCCAAGACTGACCACTCCCACTATTCATCGAGGAGCTTCCCCAAAGTCTGCCAACACCATTTCAGTTAGTGTAATACGAGAACTCGTCGCTACTGTGTGCAACACTCGCCCTTCTTCAGATAGGAGGATCTATTTGAGCTAGGGATGGACTCCCTTCAAGCCACTGAACTGATCGATCAACTCAAGGAGATGTCAAGCTCATGGCCGCAAGATCGGGAAGCTGGCATCAACTTGCTATACGCCAATCCTTCGATTGAGGGTATCACAAGTACCATCCAATTACGTACTGATAGGGAAGAGGCCCACAAACTTGGTCCCTCGACGAAGCCGCCTGTGCATGCCGAAACGTACATGCCTGCGACAGGGAGCGTTAGCGTAGAGGGACTGGTTGAAAAGTACACAGCTGATTTGCTTCGGCGGTTCCCCAAGACAGTAGTCTTGACTGGCGCGACTGGGTCTCTGGGTGTTTTTCTTACTTGATCTCATCCGTGACCCTTCGATAGGCAGGATCATTTGTCTCCATCGTGGGCAAAACGGCCAGGAGAAGCAAGAGATTGCTAGCCGGAAACGGGGATTACCGCTTCACCCCGGCAAGACATCCGTCGACTTTTTTCAGATTGATCTATCCCGCAACGACCTAGGCCTCGAGCCAATCCAGCTTGCTGACATTCATGCCAACGCTGATGCTATCATTCACAATGCCTGGAACGTCGACTTCAATCAGCATCTCACATCATTCGAGACCCACATTGCTGGCGCATGTAATTTGGCGGAACTTGCCGCCCGTTCTCAGCGGCGGGCTAGATTCATCTTTGTCTCCTCTATTGCTAGCGTTCTCAACTGGGATACTAGCGCCGGGGAGGTGCCAGAAATGGTCCATACTGACTATTCTATTGCGGGTAATAGTGGATATGCTCAATCGAAACACGCTGCAGAGCAGATCCTTGAGAAATTTGCAGCGTCTGCAGGCTTGGCCTTATCAATCGTGCGGGTTGGGCAGATCGCCGGCCCCAAAGATTCGGCCGGCTCTTGGAGCGCTTCAGATTGGTTGCCAATGCTTGTCAAAAGCAGCAAAGCTCTAGGCGTACTGCCAAAATCGCTGGGAACCGGTGACAACATTGACTGGGTACCCATCGATGTGGTGGCCAAAGTCTTCATAGAATTGCTACATCATGAGCTTCGCCGTAATCATGATAATGGCTGTCCGGTTTACCATATCGTGAACCCACAGAAAACATCCTGGGGCATTACTACCGGCGACATCTCATGCGTTCGGTAGCTGTGTGGGTTTAGTCCCGTTCCACGACTGGGTGCACAAGCTGCAAGAGCAAGGGAACAAGGAATATGATCTTCAGAAATTCCCCGCTCTCAAGATCCTCCCCTTTTACAAGGCTATGATTGCTCCACCGGAGGCACAGATGCCAGTCCTTGACACTACACATACAGTCACGGTGTCTAAATCTCTCGCTAATCTAGAAGCAGTCCAAGGTGCCTGGATGGAACGTTGGATACCGGCATGGACTACATAGCTTCCTCATCATTACTACTGTACATCTTTTTTCATTAGCTCACACTGTACATTCTTTTTATTTTTTTACTCCTGTTCGTCTTCTCGGTCACTATCGGGCAAAATTACCTTCTTCCTCCATATTCCATATATACATGTACATTAGACCATAATCAACAAGCTCATTTGTACCAAGAAAACCATGTCTTTGTGAAATTGAGTACTTTGATTTGCATCCTCTGCCTTTTGGTGACAACCCAAGTTCCTAGCCTCTCAACAAAGTTAAAATACTAATAACTACTCGTGAAGCATGTAAATTGTTGGATACTCATGACAAAACCACAGCTGCCCCTTGCGCGTTTCGGTAGCCTACTAGCTCTAGGCAACCCAACCCAGCTAAACCGATGATAGACATTCTTGGCGTTATTTGCCTCGGCATAATAATCGTTAGATTGTGATTAGGTTCACTGCCGCGGTGTTTTCATCTAGGTAAAGTTCACCATCTAAGATATCACTTCGCCATCTACCATATTAAGGGTCATAGGCTATACTGAGAAAACTACTAGGATCGCTAAGAAGCCGAGCGACCCCAGTAAGCAAGGCGATCCTGGCTAGAAATAACCACTTAAAAGAGGTAGCAGTACGTAAACTGCCATTTTCAGTAAATCTTTACGACCCCTGACTAACTATAGGGCACAGCTATCTATAGTCATTCGCATAACTTGACCGAAGTCATGCTACCGTACGAAGGTAGTCCAGCGGAGTTGGAGTTTGAGCTAATTGGTGCCTAGTAACTTACTAATCACTCCGAGAAAACGGGCGACTTGCGGACAGACTGCTCACACTGTGTGACATAATCCTTCCAGACAGGGCAGTTCACTTGCTATCTCACCTCACTCAGCATCAAATATGGGTATTAGACGGAATTAGCTGCCGCTGTTGACAACCCTCGGACATAGCGATGATAAATCGGCTAATGATGTTTTTTAAAACTTACGAGAGTGCACCAACCGCCTTGTATTTGATAAACGTCCCGTAGTCCTGTGCCTCCTGTGCCTCCTGTGCCGCGCTTGGGGACTTGTGATTATAGTTTCATTATTTACAATGTTGCTGACTCCATATGATCTTGGCTTTCTCTTGAGAATTTGATATGGCTTGCATTAGATTCTTTATGACTATAGTTCTAGTTAAAGCTGGCCCAGTGAGCTTAAGTAGTTTCTTCTAACGTAACCTCATCAAATCAGCTTTTTAACCATCTTATACACCGAACGCCCTTTTTGACCTCAGATTCCATCAAGTCTTTCGCAAACAGAACATATTGGTGTATCTTTTCTTCGCCGACTAACATATCGTGAGCATTGCCATCGACATGCCTTTCTTTCCTCAACCCCAGAGCCGGAGGCGCTTGGCGTCCACCGAGTCATGTCGCCAACGGCTGGCATGCTAGTTAGTCCACTATGTCTTGGGACAATGGGTTTTGGCGACGCATGGTAGGCTGAGAACACCCCTTAGCTACACAAACAATGGACTGACATAGTGAAAATCTCAGGCCCGAGCTCCTTGGCGACTGCTCAAAAGAAGAAGCATTCAAGGTTCTCGACTACTTCAAAGAGCACGGCGGTAACTTCATTGACACCGCAAACAACTACCAAAACGAACTGTCCGAGACTTGGCTTGGAGAATGGCTGGAGTCGCGCAATGTTCGTGATGAGATGGTCATTGCAACAAAGTATAGCAATGGGTTCCGATTCTATGAAAAGGGCATAATCCAAGGCAGCTTCACTGGCAACTCGACGAAGAGTCTGCATACGTCTGTTAAAGCCTAGCTTGAAGAAGCTTAGGACAGACTACATTGACATCCTATATGTTCATTGGTTTGATTTCACAACCTCGGTAGAGGAGGTGATGCAGTCTCTCAACCAGCTGGTTCAGAGCGGCAAAGTCTTATACCTTGGTATCAGTGACACGCCTGCCTGGGTTGTGACCAAAGCCAACGAGTGTAAGTATCAGGGGTTTTGCTTAGCTCCCCTCCCCCACAAACACGCCTCTCCTCCGAGATGACTAATGAATTATCGCAGACGCTCGTCAAAATGGAATGCGTGGCTTTTCAATCTACCAGGGCCATTGGTCGTGTGCCGCGCGCGATTTCGAGCGTGATATCATCCCCATGTGTAAAGCGGAGGGCATGGCACTGGCACCTGGGGGGCACTGGGCGGTGGCTACTTCAAGACGGACGAAGAACGCGCGGCGCAGAAAGGGCCGCAATCAGGGCGCAACATTCCAGTCATGGATACCTCCAACCATGCCAAGGTAGGCAAGGTGCTCCAAGAAATCGGCCGGATCAAAGATGTTTCCATGACCACGGTTGCGCTAGCATATGTCATGCACAAGGCACCCTACGTGTTCCCGGTTGTGGGATGCCGCAAACTAGAGTACCTGAAGGCAAACTTGGAAGCCCTCAACCTAGAACTCACCCCGCAGGAGATGGAGATGATTGAAAATGCCGCACCATTTGACATTGGTTTCCCCATGTGGTTCAACGGTTGCGCCAATCCCGCCAACAACTTGTTACTACATAATACCGGACACTACGATTATGTGCAAGATCCCAAGGTTCGTCAACACCCTGTCATTTCAATCTCGCTATTGCCAAGTCACCACTAACTATAATGCTTTAAATAGCCGATTGCGCCAAGAAAGAAGCGGGAGGCCAAGGAGGGCAAATCAATCAATGGAAGCAATGGGGTCTAATAGTGTGGGTCGTAGGTAGACTGAGAGAGGTGGATTACGTAGCAGAGCACTCAAGGGACTAGAAAGTCAATGTTGTACGATTTATTCAATAAGCAAAGGTATTCTGAAATAAAAAAAATCAATCTTTTTGGACACAGGCAGTGCAGTCTCGCAATCGACTTTCTTACTTCCTTTCTAGAACTTAGTTGGCATTGAACATAGTTGCGAAACGGACGTTAAAATTATGTTGTGAGCAAGTAATAGTCACACATGGTTGTTATCAAATTCCATCAACGCGTCAAATGCCAAGACGCTGAAGGAACTTTGTTAGATAATCACTGTGTTAGATAATCTCTTGTGCCGCGCTCGGGCTCCGAATGGGATTCTTGATACGCTACCTAAATCTTGCCAAGTGAGGTTATATGAATACACTAACACGTGATCGTCTTAGTGTATCGGGGTCAATGGAGCTTACCTATCTAGGTATATCGGAACATGGCAAGCTAACTAACGATCCTACCCTTAGCGTTTTGCTGTGCCTTAAGCCCCACCCGCTTATGATGCCGGAAGTGTCAAAGAGCTGGGGGTTGGATAAGCTTACCCAAGTAACTCACATTCGACTGAGCATTGGTAAGGCTGATCAGCGGGTATGGGGATAGGCGGGTAAGCGGATTATATAATTCTCATGTGCCAAGATCAGCAATACGAAATGGCGACAATGGCGGGTCGATGTTCTACTGTGGAAAGACATCCGCGGATTGCTGAACAAACGCGTTTGAACTCCACATTCCTTTCTAAGCCGTTAACTACTAAATATATATAGTGGCTGCAAGCTAATTATGTAATTCACTCATATTGTAAAACACCCTTAGGTACCTGCAGTCTATAATATAGAGCTAAGAAAGCCCTGGCGTGAGAAGGGAGGTAGCGGCGGAAGCCGGTGCGGGGGGTGTGGCGTGGCCTTACGTTGCCGTGTGGGAATTAATGCCCAAAATGGAAACTATAGCGAAGACAACATTTTGTCGCACAGTGTTCTACAAGTGGCTGCTCAAGTAGGTAGCCAATTAGAGACAGGATGTCTATACCTGGGGTTCTACAACAAGACTAGGAGTCCGCGCGTTACGTCAGCTCGCCAGCTTGTAAGACACGCGCTATCACAACCTCGTGGTCCAGGCTGGTCTTACAAAACGTAATTTGGATTGAGGATATAGGCCGTAGTCTGTCAGCCTCAGGAATAGAGTGATCCTCTCTGCGGTTCACCTTCTTCATAGAGCTGAACGATTATCCCTCAATGTATACATGATCCTTGAACAATAAGTCCTAGGGAGGCATCTACACATTGATAGCCTATTTCCTAGACTCGTAGACCCCATGTAGGCTTGGCTTACTAGTGAACAAGAAGAAACACGCTACTACACAATGTGTAGAGAATAGAACTACTCTGGTTTCATACAAAGCGTGACTCCAGCGGGCGGAGAATCTGCCTGTCGCCAGAAGAATTATAGCGACCAAGGCATTCCGCTTAGGTGGCGTTGCTGACCACCCTATATTGTTACTTGCTTCTCCGGAGCTTCCAAATAGTTGCTGGACCTGGGAACACGCGATGTTGTAAAAGATATGCCCACTGGGAACAGCTGAACAGGCTGACGCGACCGTCGTTTGATACGACGCCTTGAGTTTTTAGGGCCATTGGCATTATATAGCAATGATATTGTAGTTGAAGTGACCTAGAACAACAGCGGCTATCGTTAAACCATATTATTACCTCTCCGTGAAAGAGTAATCCAATGACAATGGGTATTCTACTGGCTACGGCAGGAGCCATCTTCGTTGCCTTTGTGTATCTCTACTGGAGTGGGCTTGGCATGAGACCCAAGGACTTTCCACCAGGACCGCCAACTCTGCCAATCATTGGGAATATCCATCAAGTAAGTGAAGACCAGAATTTCAGTAGTTAGCATAGATGAATAGTCTATTAAGATGAGATATTAGCTCCCTACTTCCCAGCAACACAAGCAGTTCCAAAAATGGGCTGAAGAGTACGGGCCTGTGTTTAGCCTCATTCTTGGCACGCAAGTTTTGATAGTGCTCTCGAGCGACGTCGCTATCAAAGAGCTCCTCGATAAGAGGAGCGCGGTTTATAGCGACAGGCTCGAGATGTACATAGGTCAGAGTCTTTGTAGTGGTGGTTACCGCTTCCTAATGCTTGTAAGTATACCCTCGAGAAGACTTTGTGATAGTTACTAATGTTTATTAGAGATATGGAGACGACTGGAGAATGGTAAAAGCAGTCGCCCTGATTTGCATCACGCATGACTGACAGTCATTATTCTAGTTTCGCAAGCTGGGCCATCAGCTACTCAACGCCCATGCCTCCAGGATCTATGTCCCTTATCAATTGCTAGAAAGTAAGCAACTACTGTACGAGATGCTACATCAACCAGAGATGTTTCTTGAGAGCTTTCGTCGTTACTCTAATTCATTATCAACCCATATCATATACGGGTATGTAAATAACAAGTAGGCGTCGCAGATGAGTATCTAACGTGGCATAGCTGGCGAACTCCAGACCATGACGACCCGCGACTTCTTCAAGTGTTTGAGGGTTTTCACAACTTCGGGGTACTAGCTCAAACCGGTGCAGCCGCCTTCGCGGATTTCTTCCCCGTATTACGTTATCTGCCAGACTTCTTGATTCCGACAAAAGCGCGTGCCAAGGCGCTTCACCGAAAGGAAATGAAGATGTACTTAGATCTCTGGCTAGAAACAAAACGAAGTATCGAAGCAGGCACATGTAAAGAGTGTCTTGTCGTTGACATGGTCAAGCAGCAAGCAGTCGAAGGCTTTACTGACGAGCAGGCGGCATATGTCGCCGGCAGTTTTCTAGAAGCAGGTTCGGATACCACTGCGGCGGTATTATATGGATTCGTATGTGCGCTTCTTCTCTTCCCTGAGGTCCAGATGAAGGCACAAAAAGAGCTCGATGAAATAATCGGTTCTTCTCGTCTGCCAACTCTAGACGACGAGGCGTCACTTCCGTACATCCGCAGCTGCGTCAAGGAGTCGCTTCGCTGGATGCCAACGGCTGTGCCAGGGGGTGTGCCGCATGCCACGACTCGTGATGATGTATACCTCAACTATCGGATTCCGCGCGGCGCGGGAATCGTGCAAAATGTCTGGGCCATCCACATGGACGAGAGCCGATATCCCAATCCTCGAGTGTTTGATCCGGAGCGGTTCCATGGTGACACGCAGTCCGCTGCCGAAGCAGCCCGGAACCCTGACCCCAAGGCAAGAGATCAGTTTGTTTTTGGAAGTGGGCGACGCATCTGTCTCGGTATGCACATTGCCGAGCGGAGTCTGTTCATTGCGATTGCCCGCATGATGTGGGCGTTTGAATTCCATCCTGAGAAGGATAGTCAGGGAAATGATATTTTACCTGATGGGGAGACGATGACGGAGGGCCTGGCGGTGCACCCTCTGAGGTTCAAGGCACAAATTGTTCCGCGAGATGCCGCCAGGGCGCAGATGATTGAGAGTGGAATGAGATATGAATGACTCGGTATTATAGAAGTTGGCTGATTAATACTGTCGTAGCAGAGTGCAATAGTTAGTAATACTAGACAGCTAGGTTAGTAGTCAGTAATGATAAAGCTAGAACATTCTTCAAACTGATATAAATTACCTATAGATAATGCAATATTAAAGGGCGACTTCGTCGCTAACAAGGCAATAAAGGGGTTCTTGGAATAGTCATGCCTGAATGTAACGAGGGCTCCAGTAGAGGGCTTTGGATTGGATCAATTTAGCTGATGAATGACTATGAAGCCAAAGGTGCCATCAAGATCGATCTTCTCTACATCTCTAGGCTGGGGGTTTCCAGACCTTAAACACTCCCATAGCCTCGCGAGCTTCTGTATGCTCGTGTCTCCGGAGTCTAACCTGTCTCAGTACTCGGTATCGGCCATGGGTAAAGGTTTGAAACTCGAGAGATTTATGCGACTTCGTCAGCCTCGTATTCTAAGTCGATTGAGCTAGATCCGAGTTATGCTGCTTTTCGTTGACAACCCCCATAATGTGCAACAATGGTGACGATTCGGACTGTCAATGAGAGCTTGATTTAATAATATGCTTTGCATGATGATGACCTGGGGAGGTTTGACAAGGTTACAACCCTGTACTCCACTTCCTGAAAGCTGCTTCGGTGAAAGGACTTCCAGTTGTAATTCATCGAAGTCTGCCGTCACTAAGCGTTAAGAAGTACGACCTATCATTACTTAGATTCAAGCCCAGCGCCATGATGCGAGTACCTCATTATCTGACCCAAGGAACCGTAACAGCCCCAAAGGTCTCGGTTATACGCTCCTGATCGCTTTTGGGCAATGTGACTTCCGTTCGCCCCAAGCCGGACTTTCTCGACGGGGTTATCATTGCTAGAACTATCGACATAGTAGTCTGCACCGCCGGGCAGGGCCCAGACTGTGCGGCCACTTGCTGTACGCATGAAGTAGTACCCATTAGGCCCAAGGAGACGATGGCCATTGGATTGCAGTGCGGTACGGAGATCATGATAGTCCGGCGAGTAATCTGAGGCCGAGAATCAGTGATCAAACGAGAGTGTGAAAGTGAATGACCAGGATATACCCCAGTAGGTTTACCCAGTCCTCTATCAATGCACTTAAAAAAGCGGTTATTGCCTAGCCCCAATGCAACGAAGGTATGATACACGTGAGGTTCGTGCTCAGTGCCTCTCGAAACCTGGGGTTCGTGGCGCCACTGTTATGGTATTCAGCATCGGTCAAGTCTTGCCCACCCATAAGATAATATACCCAACGTTTCTGCCATTCGGCCCGCATAGGAAAAGGTTTCCTCCAACAAGTGAAATACTCCGTGCTCATGTTGATTTGAAGCAAAGGATAGCTCGAGTAAAGTTCTTGAGGTCAAGCATTGGAAAACTTTATGTGGCAGAAGATCAGACACTCGACGAGGTATGCGACTATCTAAAGAATCACACAGACATCCATGATGTAAAATACGTGGAATCATACATACACATACCCTTCTGTCTTTTCGACCGTCAACCCAGTAGCAGTTGTGCCTTTGAGGTCCTGCACTATTCTCAGTAGAACTACCTTTGACTGACGTTGAATGCGAGATAAGCAAACGAAAGCTTCGACTTCGTCTTAAAACTTGGGGTGTATCTAAAAAGGTGAAGAAAGCGAGGCGATTACCGCTCTACGCTACCTCGTCGATACGGGGACATCTTAGGAAGGAATCAATACTAACTCCCGCTTTGGATATAACCTCGAAACAGTGAGCTCGAAGCGAATCAAACAGTACTTTCACCGGAAGAATATACGGGACCCGTTCAATTGGCTGGCCACTCAGCCGCTGACTATGTCCAACTTGTGCCAGATGTGGCCTTCGTTCCTAGTTCTGGAACCAACCTCCCTTGGAGAAGAAGCCCAAGATGAGGAGTATGGGCCATCAGATATCGCCCAAGGAAACCCCGTTAGCTTAAAGCATGTCGTATCATTTGCGGCCGCAGAGAGTGCCAGGAACAGGGATCAGAGACCGGATTGGACAAAGAGACTCCTCGTATATAGCCAGATAGTCACGTAGAGCCCACGGAGATGACTTCACTGGTCCTCTGTGCAACAACAGATGTTTACACCTTACCCTGCAAGGATTGTGACAGAGAGAAATGCTTTCTGGTGGCCACTTGTCCTTGGCATAAGGACAGTACCACCTCCGCCTTCGTCCCGGAGCTGCGAACTAAGAGAGGGTTATTATGAATATTGCAGACTACTGCAGAAAATTACGCGGAACAACCGCGCCCCGGCTCTGACAGAGAACCTACCGTGCATTCGGTCACAAGCCACGGACGATTTGGCGGGACGGTATATTTCGGACTAGGCGACACGAGAATGCATTAATCGACCACGTCAAGGGGCTTTCATTTTCTTAGAGCACCTTGTTGAGCATGAGACCCGATGAAGCTCGGTCAAAACTTTGCTAGTGTTGCCGAGTTGTTTGGTTCAATGACATCAGATTCCATCGACAATGGAGCACGAGCAGCATTGAAGAATATTGCAGAATTGCTCTAAAGCAGCTCTGGGAGATGCCAAATATTGGTTTGGAAAGCTCTCAGCCGTTGATCAATATCTTTCAGATCTTGGTATTGGATTCTAACCAGAGAGACCACCTAGTCACCCAGGTAATGAAGAAGCGATACGCGGACTGTCTTTACCATGGTAGCTTTACTACTGAGCGGTACACTCTGTATTCCTAACTGCTTGAGATGCAGAGGACCTATTACGGCAAGGAAAAGAGCAGCATCATGTGGACACTTACTAACGTCGCGGATGATTGTCCTAATAAAAAAATAGACCGAAGAGGCACGGAGGTTATTCCGAGAGGGATATCACTGGCAGAACAACACCTCAAGGGTTATGCTTAGGCCAAGATAAGGTTTGCCTGCCTCGAGGGTCGTGGAAAAACCACCTTCTTAGAAATGAACGTCGCCACAAGAAAGGCGAGGGTGCACCTTGTGTGGCCGGTGCAATATCGAGGCTGGCGGAGCTGACCAAAGCACACGACTTCTTTGGCTCGGCGCAAGACGAGGCCATGGCTTGATTCCTTAGACAGGTACTTCGAACGGGCGCCAAGTAAAGGAGGCTTTAGGAAAGGAGATACTCGCCAGATGTAGGATACAAGGGGATGAGCCAAACTGAGTTATAAACAACAGCTTGATTTTTACTTGATATTTTCTTAAAGTAGGGAAGTTTCAAATGAGATACCACTCGTAGACTTTTCAACGTTACCTTGGTACAAGCTCAAGAGTGGATACCCGCCACAAATTTAAAAGCGGGCCGTGTTGGCTAGGTGTGGGCCGGCAAGTTGCGCACTGTACCTACTCAGGTACATACATAGTAGCAATTCTAACTGTGGCTCAACAATTGAAGCTGCAGACAAACATACAAACACCATCCAGCGCTCTGGATTGCGACGATATCTCACGACCAATACTAAGCACACAGGCTCCGTCATCAACAATACTGCCGTTGCGATGGATCCCGGACGACGGGCTATGATTTCTGGCCGTAAGTCTCCCCCCCGCCGCGACATCACATCTCCTAGACGTGATGCCAATACCAGGATCACGAAGCATCAACGCCCGACCCCAACCAACCCCTCGAGCGCCGCCCGACAAGCCTACCTGAGCCAAGACGAGCAGTCGCAGCGTTTCATCGCCGACGAAGACAAGTTCGTGCTCAAGCAGTCCAAGAAGAAGGCCGATATCCGCGTTCGCGAGGGCCGCGCCAAGCCGGTCGACCTCTTGGCCTTCAACCTCCGCTACATCGACGCTGACCGCGATGTCTTCGACGACAACGATGCCGATGTGCAAATCAACGTTCCTGCGCCGACGGCTGTCATAGAAGCCCTGGGCGAGACTGAGGCTGGCGAACTAGATGGTGAGATTGCATCGTACCATACCCTGGAGACGAATGCGCGGAACAGAGAGTATTGGACTTCTTTGCGAACCCTGCTCGCTCACCATAAGCTGCAATTAAAGCCCTTAGGACCAGAGGCGCGCGCCGTGAGCTCTGTCACTTCTGACGTTGACCGAATTCTGGGTCCAAAGAACATCGAGCAGCTGGAGAAGCTGGAGGGCCAGATTCAGGCGAAGTTACGTTCCGACGAGGTCATGGATACGGATTACTGGGAACAACTTCTTAAGAGCCTGCAGGTATACAAAGCGAAGGCAAAGCTCAAAAAATTTATGACACCATCCGGGAGAACCGCCTCAAACTACTGGCAGAAATTGATCCGGAGAACGCCACTGGACTCGCCGACGGCAACACTGCCGCACAGACCGCCACGAAGGATCAGTCTGCAGTTCCATCTGCCGTTTCCCGGCCCAATTCAACGATTTATTCCTCGTCTACCAGCAGTAATCCCTCCCGGCACGGCGAGGTTTGCATCCAGTGCGAACGAAGATTTCTCACAGGCTACCAAAGCTCTATATGAGCGCGAGGTGGCGCGAGGCGTCGACGAGGATGAGGAGATCTTCGCAGCGGAGGAATCAGTCTCGAGTATGACAAAACCCCAGTGGGCTGACAAATACCGACCACGGAAGCCACGTTATTTCAACCGCGTGCAGATGGGTTACGAATGGAACAAATATAATCAGACTCACTACGACCATGACAATCCACCCCCAAGGTCGTCCAAGGGTACAAATTCAACATATTCTATCCCGATCTCATCGACAAACCAAGGCACCTACGTTCAAGATTATTCGGGAGCACGGCAGGAGAAAGGGCGAATCACTTGCCCCGCGGGTGAGGAGGACACCTGTCTCATTCGCTTTATTGCCGGTCCGCCGTATGAAGACATCGCGTTTCGCATCGTCGACCGCGAGTGGGATTATAGTGCCAAGAAGGATCGTGGGTTCAAGAGTAGCTTTGATAAGGTATGTAGGTCCTGAGAGTGCTGCAGCTCGTTGTGATCTCTGGCAGGCGTTCCATGCGGCCAACTGCCCCCTTCTATCCCCCTGTCGCGAACTTCGTGATGAAGCACAATTTCCTTGCCTGCACTTGATTTAGATGACTGTCACGCTAGCTAGCCACATATGCTGTACAACCACGTACCGCATAGTTTCAGAGTCTAGCCCCTATCTCCTCCCCCCCTCATGTTCACTACGTCACATAATAATAATAGGACACTTGGCTGACGCTTATCCATAGGGTATCCTCCAACTTCATTTCCAATTCAAGAAGGTAGGCATTCCGTGTATAACTCTTCTACTGCTAGTCAGCATGCTAACACACTAGCTAGATTTATTACCGAAAGTAGACCGAGCTTCGCGACATTGGTACCGGTCGCATTACCAGGAAATCGGCGGAAACAAAAGACTTAAAGTAGATATCTACGGCGGCATATAACGGTCGGATAGTACAGTGCAAATAGATGTCTTGATGAGTGCCCGTTTTATCCATCATCTTTAAAGTGTGATTCGCCGGGGTTCAGTGACACAACGCCTGACAGATTACTGTAGCCAGGTAGTATCACGATCCATATTCGGTCGACTTGCCAAGTAGTGCTCGCGAACATATAGGACGACCGTTGGATCTAAGATCATACCAAAAATTGACTTGACTCTATGGTGCTCCCATATAAAGTTACTCGACCGGAGAGGCTGCTGGTTCAGATCCCGGGCCAGAATCCTTCGTGGTTGTTGTGATCTCGCTAGATTTGTAACGCCACCAACTGCACGGAAGCTTCTACATACCCCTGTCGTCCCACACTTAAGCTTCGTCTCTGCAAAATCACTGGGTCTCAATGTCGGTCCCTGGCTTCAAAGGCAGCTAGCCGATCCGCGAGATCTTCTAGAAGGCGTGGGAAGAAGGTAAAGACAATGGTATCCGCCATAACCCATGTCCCGCGTAGGCTCCGGGCCTAATTTAGGAGTAAGGCTGGAGGACAGTCGCCAGGGCGGCCGTGATGGTGTAACAGCGAATGAGGCGAGTTTTGGCGAGTTGGAAAGATCAGATACCGATTTTGGCTGCCAAAACCCACTGGCTCAATGCAGGTAACCGTACGCAGGAGGGCAACCCCGAGAGGGCTCTTATGTTGTGCCCTGTGGCCATTTAGTGTAGAAGAAAAGACCTGCATATGACTCTGCAGGACGAGGCCTGTCAAAGGTCGCATCACAATGACTTTGTTGCGGGCCCTGAGTCAATTGTTAAATTGGTCCACCTGAGACGGCCAGGCTTCTAGGTTATGATCATCTCAAGATCACAATAGTTCATTCGAAAGCCCATTCTCTTCACTAAACGCCATTGTAATGATCGCACAAGCTGTGAAGACAACTCTCGGGCTTTATAGTCGACGGAACACTTATTCTGGGCTGTACAGAAACCCACTTGCTGTTTGCACAATGAGCCGCCAGATACCCAGATAGGTGGTAACAGGCATGAAGAAAAGGTACAAACGCATGTACATCTAGACGCAGACACAGACACAGACACAGCACGCGCAGACGCATGCAACTCAGACACGTACAGAAGTATATGTCGGCGCTCAGGGGCAGACGCGGGCTGAGTGATATGTCACCAGGATCCATCGACAATCGTAACTACAGACGAGCAGGGTTGCCAAGACGCAAGGTTGACAACTTGAAGCTTAATAGGCGAAAAGGGTACATTGTAAGCATGCCCAGGGAACGAGACCGACCCACTGTAGAAGTGAGGTACTTTGTGCTCACCTGAAGCTCGACAGCCATGTCTATACCTCATTGGGGGTCGTGAGAGCGTAGGACAATTGCATCTAAGAATAATATAATTGCCTATTCAAGTAAGTAGAAGCATATAACAGGGTGGTATTTGAGGATATGCACCATATTGAGCATGCATATATAGGAAACCTATGCTGCGACGCCACGAAAATAATATATTTCGGACAACTCTACCTAGATAGCTACCTATACCCAAGACAAAGTAGATGTAAAGCTGAATCTCTGCAATATACACGGGATAATCCGGTAGTGTCTGGGTAGGTAGGTGTGTTTCATCGTTCCTAGCTCTAGTTCTAGGCCGTAATGCTTACCATGACGGGTTCATGATTTCCAGGGCACAAATCTCCATCTCTGTGCCACCTTGTGATGTGCTCTAAGAGTGGGCTAAAGAGGTCAAGGGAGAAGACTAGGAGATTAGTCTGTGTACCTGTCCAGCACCAAGGCAAAGTTGTGTTACCACAAGAGGTCAGAGTCACCACTTAGTGGTAGGTATTACCAACCAGGTAAGTAAACCTCCAGGTCGGTATAGAAACATAGGTAGGTAGGTAGGTACCTTTGGAAGCGCGTATGGCATTGTGACTGCTGTACCTAGGTACCAACATCCATGATACGTGATACGTGATACGTGCGAGTGCTGCTAAGATATTAGCGTACCCAATCAAGGCGTTTCCTTCCAATGGGTCCCATAAACACCGAATAAACATTTAGGTTCTAATGCCACGCCTTTACCATCTTTTGACAGCCTTGATTAACAGAGTCCCACAACCCGACTGAAGATAATTATATTACCTAAGGTACTACTAGGACAAGTACCGACGTAGATAGTAAGGGTCCCGTCTGGCTCTTGCACCGTACCCATAGTCACTACGAACACCCTCTTCTTTTCAGCCGACCAAAAATTCCACGATCTGGGGTACATTCACCAAGTATACATGCCCATGGCCACGCTCATGTCCATTAAACCATTCACACGGGCCCGCACAGACCTAGGTGGAGCAGTATAGCATCATCTATTCACTGTATATTTTACCTCAACGGGGGGATGGTGTTGAACTGCCCAGTCAAATGACCTAGCCTAAACTTTTCCGGGTCTCATTGACATTCACTGGAAGTAGAATGACAATGGCCCCGTATTACGAAACTAGGCATTAGATAATATGAAAACCCTGCATTCATTGATCGAGTCGATTACCTTAGGTAAGTTGGGGGAGGTAGTTACTGGAGTACCTACCTATGTACGTACCCACCTTCCACCTTCTATCTACCATACTTATATTTCTACTTCCACCCCCAACCTACATCTTCGATTCGTCTTCCGTCTCTTAGACATGCTTCGCATACTTAGTTTTATCCTGCGCTAGTAGCTATATTCTACTACAGGTCCAACTCCAACACCTCTGGTTGCGCACTCTGTTTCTATTCCGCGAAAATTGTTTCTCGCTTGCCCTCACCTTTGCGCACAATATAGGCAGAAGAAGCAAGCAAGTATACCTACGCCACATAACACGCCTGCATACGAGAAAGAAGACGAAGAAATCAAGGTATGCAAGCTTCTTCTCCCAAGCAATCAGTGCCTTTGACTGCACCGTATTGGTTTGCTCTCCATCTGGCTGGACTAGACACATACTTATCGGTACTTGCAGTCGCCTCCCCTCTTGGTATCGATAACTTGGCCCATTCTGGAGTGCGAGTTATATACCTTACGCTCCGCTGTTGTTGTTGTTGTTGTTGTCGTCGGCGTTGTTCTCGCTGTTGCCATATCTCGGAAAGAGCCACAGGAACATTTTTCTGCACCGACCCCGTAATGTCTCAAGAGACATACGACGGGCAGCCTGTTAGCTACGCCCAGAACAACGGCTCTGGCCACTCGTCGCAACTTCGCGGGCCACGGAGCTCTCAGAGCTACTTCTCACGCCAGACTCTGATCCGGTACAACTGACTCTCACAGGTGACTACTCGCAATACCTGTGTCATCAGCAGCAAGAGTCTGATATACCCGCTTCTCCATTCGACGACGGGTTTATAATACCTGACCTTAGCTTTTCATTACCGCTGCAAGGGACGGATAACCAGGACTTGACTGGCACTCCACACTGGCATTCCACGGGCCACCATCAATTCACGTGGAGCCCGTCCAGTGACCCAGACAGTCAGAATATGATGGCCGGTGGTACTCAGGTTGCCAGGCAACCTCCTCGTCAGATGGGGAGTGAAGTCTATGGAGGTCCGAGTTTCAAGGGGCAGAACGGAATGACACCAGTTTCTCCAGAAACTGATGAAAACATGGTTACCGTGCCAGGCTCCTCGGAGACAAACCCTGGCCTCCGCGGTCGTGAAGGATCAAGTTTCATGAATGCCGGTATCGACAACTTCCTGCCATCTGACAATGGTGCACAGCACACACTGCCAGCCCAGGCAGGCCAGCCAGAAGGACAGGGACAACGAAGCCGGACGAGCCCTATGCCAAGCTCATCTATAGAGCACTCTTGGGCGCCGACGATAACAAAATGGCGTTACAAGAGATCTATCAGTGGTTTCGCGACAATACTGGAAAAGCGAACAATGGGCGCGGAGGGTGGGAAAATAGCATTCGACACAACTTGAGTATGAATGCGGTAAGTTTTCCCGAGCAATTCACTGAGGTTAACTCTTAGCATCCCGCCGTACATATCTAACTTGAATGGAACTAACGACTTCCCCCTAGGCCTTCCAGAGGGTTGAACAAGAGAAAAAGCCCCCTGTGTGGAAGCTAGCACCCTTCGCTCTGATTGATGGTGTGCAGAGCACGACTCGCTACCGTAAAGGAAATCCAGCTCGACGCAACCCTACAACACAAAGTCGATCGCACAGGAATGCCTCAGGGCGGGTACCGTCTGGCCGCAGCGGTGGTGTAACCACTAGCAGGAATAGGCCCGCTAACGCAAGCCGCTCTGCTTTAACTCGGGCTACAAATTTGGAGTTGTTGCAAAGTCACGTCGACAGTGTTATTGGCACTCCGAATAGTCGGCAGCCAGCCTATGACTACGCGCCGAATCCCCCGACCGCGATCAACCACATGAATTGGATAAGTCCAATGGATCAGGCGGCGATACCCCCAGCGCCCAACAGCGGGTTCGCTCAATATACATATCATAGCGAACCCATGGATAGCTTCCCACAAGGGGGCTATCCTCAAGCTTTATACCCGGGAGCGGAGATCGCAGGTGGCTATGGAGGCCCTCCGATGTTCCCGTTCTCATATTCCTCGTCAGCACCAAGCTGCATCACCGGATTACGTTTCGGTTTTATCCACTCCCCACGAACAAATGGAGAGGGATTATTTCGCTTGGAATTGAGTACCCGAAGGAGGTAAAATATTGCCTTGACAGAGCAAAGTGGAGTGGATACCAACGACATGAATAACTGGTATATCTACAGACTGGGGCGACAAAAGCGTTGTTTACTTGCTAACTTAGCGACTAGCGTCTGGGACAAAATATTGATTTTTTCATTTCGACATTGTTTTCATATTCTATTTGGTTTACGCGCGGCGTTGTGGCCTTTCGTCTGGTTTCTCTCTTCTCGCGTTTTATTCACCAGCAACGTCCTCAAAAAGGATATCTCTCGATAGATTTGCATATTTGCACTCATGGTCGGGCACATGTTGCATTTTCGGGGCCAAGTACCTTGTCTTACAGCCATTATAATACCTTTTCATCATAGAAAATTTTCCATGATATTGAAGATGGAGCAGCATCACAATCTGGCAGGATAACCAGAACCGGCTGTATCTTGGGGAGGAGGGGAGAGGGGGAGAAAGCAGGGGCGCAAATGGAATGATCACGAAGTAACACGAAAAATGAGATGGATGCAATGGCGTGGTTGACGCTCGATCCAGGGCTGGGTGGATTTGACGTTGCAAGGACAATTTACTATACCCAATGAGTTACGCAGAATTGAAGTTATGCGATGAGACTGTCTCGTTATTCTTACTCCCTTCGACTTGGTCTCTGGTGATAATCCATGCATATCAGCTTCTTGAATCAAGTAAACCACTCAAATACCTGCGGCCACGGTCCGTGCCACACGACGCGCAAGGCACACGGACAGAGAAAGAGGGCTTGCTTCCTGTATAGGTATATCAGCTAGCGATGACGGAGATGGGTCGAGGCGTCCTTCGTGCAACCCCAACAGTCTATTGTCTATCCCAAGTATAGGGTTTTTGGATACTAGAGCCTATCATTGGCATCGAATGAATGAAGTGGGTAAGACATGGACGAAAGCACTTCACAAAAGTTCTTTCTCTGGTCCCACTCCCCACACGACACGATTTCCTGAGAACTCCTGTGTAACATGGTTCGTGCGCCATGCCGTGCCTCTCTAGCAACCAAGCTTTCACCAGGAAGCAAGGCTGATGCTCGGCAACTGGACCAACTGGACTGTTGAATGGTAGCGAGTTACGGGCCGGGCGGGGTGTGTGGTTCAGAACAGGCCTTCCAGACGTCCCAACCCCCTCCCCCTTGCGCAACGGTTTTTGATTGGGCGCTTACACTCGATCTTGATGGATGATGGACAGGGGGCAGGGAGGGAAGGCGGACGGGATCGCTACCGGGTTGGTGGGACAGGGTTAGCTAAAGTACTGTACCTATAGCCGAGCCAACCTTGTGTAGATCCTTCCAGGCCATGGCGCCAAAGAGGCGGAAAAAAAGTGGGAAACGATACAATATCCTTGCTCTCTCTCTTTAATTTTTTTTGGGTGGTGTTGTTCTGGTTCACAGGGACTAGGGCTCCGGGGTCTGAAAGAAAAAAAAAGAAAACTAAAAAAAAAAAAACGAACGAGCAGGGGAATTCAAAGATTGGAGGAGGATGGGACATGTATCATTGTCAATAGACTGTTACGGTCATCTAGGTATCGTTTCAAGTGGCTTAAGGGGCTTATAGTTGGGTCCTTTAGTCTTCTTTATTGCCGGTTGAAATCTTTTATTTCTTTTAATTTCTTAAGAAGAAACAATCTGGTGAACAGTGGCAGTGTGGCGTAGATTGGCATTCCCCCGCCCGCGACGGTCGGTTTCGGCCGGACGAGCCCTCACTTCAGGGGACGACCTAGATCTCTCCCAGTCGTTCATCTCTAGCCCCCCTTTCTTCGCCTGGTGAAACCAGATGTCCGGCTTCGTTAGCACGGAAGCTAGGGTAGGTAGACGGGCAGCGCGGGTAGGTAAGGTACGGAATAGTAGTTGGGTGGACGGTGAATGTGGCGAGGAGCTTAACCGGATTAGACAGGGATACCTAATCTCTTGAGGATATTGTTGTCGATGTTAACCGCCCGATGTAGAATGCTCCGCCTGCCAAGAGAAGATCGTATAGGTAATGTTATTCATGCCTTTAGTCACTGGTTTGTTTTTGTTACACATCAACACGTAGACGAATACCTGCACCGCTATGTCACCAGATTATTGCCGCCGTGAAGGGTCGGTATCGTCCTAATGTAAGCAAAGGTAGGGAGGCACTGTATTGGCAATTCTACTGGATGGTGTTCACGGATGTGGTTGCAGACACTCGTACAACGGGATAAACTTAACGAAGCTGTAAGCATAGCTATTCAGTTGCCGTGCAGGAGTGTCGTACTGATTAGAGTCAAAAGAATACTTATACGGTCATCGGTCTCAAGTATCGCCATACCCTAGCGAGAGCCGAAGTTTTAATGAATACTTTCAGTCTCTACATTTCTGTGGGAATTGGCTAAACTAGTTGTAGTAATGGGAAAAGCCGTGAGACAACTGTTTGCCACTCTCTCAGCCGTATCGCCTCGATATGAAGTTACCAATAACGTATTCGTATTTACTGCTTGACGGTGTAACTATTCTGAATCACCGGAGCTATCAGAGCGAGATACAGCACGGAAAAGGCACGCCCGAAGGATAAAATAGAAGGTTTCAGATACCGAAAAACCCGAGTAGGCATGGGAGTATCCTCGTTCGAATAAGCTTGTCACGAGGCACAAGCAGATAAACGGGGAGATTCCTGTGTAAAGTCGAGAGCCTCCACGAGGCTGGTTCTGGAGCCTCGTGCAACAACAAGTGTCTATTGTTTACTGTATACTTGGTTCATGGCCGAGCTAAGAATCACATTTTGGGTATGAACGACTATTCAGTTCGCGGTTCGAACTGGCTCTCGCGTCATCTTTGCCCCGGATATCTTCCCCTGATGCCATCACAGGACCCGTACTACCTAGGTATCTAGAAGTGGGAGAGAAACGTTACGTTTCGACGAGCCTCAAGAGAATGTTTGAAAGCTTGGACCTTCCAGCGGGGCGTGCTTCATTATCTGGGATTGTTGGTGTTTGGTTTTCAATCTCAGATGTGGGAACTGTGGGCTGGTCCCCGTTCTTTTATGCATGAAATGGCATCATTTAGCTCTAGTAACTACTTTTTTTCACGGCACATGCTATATCACAAGCTTCTGTGCTACGTGGTCTACCAAGTATGGTAATAGATAGTATGGATTTCCGGTAAATTGTATGGGGGTTGGAACCCCATCTCTGGAACGGTGATGTCTATTCAAAGTGTCTGTGCACGGAGTATGTGTGCCCTAGGGGCTGGTTTTCCGCATAATCAGTATATAACGCGAACTGGCCTAAGGTGATTGCCCCGTGGAGTCGAATGTAAAGTTATCACAAGCACAGGTAGTATCTCGAGGTGACAACTGCGACCTAAGCTCGTTTCATATCTCCTCGATCGCTACCCGACGCGATGCAACACCTTGGACTCTGCCGTGGCCCCGTCCCGTCGGACGTGACTCAAGAGCACACAAAACTCCAAGCAGGTATTCGAGAATTGGCACGCCCGCATAAAGGTCCGATGAGTGGAGCGATCGTTGGCAGACAAACTAAACTAGCTCTAGGATCTGCTGTCGATGGAAGCTAATCTGGAAACTATCACGAGATAATCTCGCTACTTGGGACGCACAGACAGACTTCTGTCCTTCTTCGGAGTCCTTGTACCAGCGAAGTATTTTAGATCGTTACATGGCATCGGTGGCGCCTTTCTTCGCTTCTAAAGTCGCATTCGAAACGGCTGCGTACATGAGATAAGCTTCCTGGTGCAGAATATAGTCCATATTCTTTCTGAAACAATTTCGGAAAGTTACAAAACGTCTGTATTGGCTGATGCCGGCTACGTACAGGACGGTTTCTTCATTCTAATTGGGAATCGACTTCCTCTACTCACTGTCTAGGCACGAAAACAAAATTCAAACTTCTCGATTTAGATAGATCAAATTTGCTTCGCTCTCATAGAGTTGGCCTTTGGCTGAGGGGTTTAAATAACCGCGAAAGGCGGATCATGAGACGTTGATTTCCTGAGATAATTAGCGATCGGAGAATTACTCGTGTCATGGTCGGCTGTGACATTACATGTGATATTGTCGGACCTTGTTACAATATAGCAGAAAAGAGCTTCGACATTCTATAACAAGTATATTAAAGGCGTACCAGATGTTGTTCTGTTTAAAAATATATAACGAACTAACGTATAGCACATCCATTAAACCCAAACTTTTGTCAGATTCAGTAATATATATATATTAATTTATCTATGTATCGCTACTAAGCTCAATTAAGGCATTTCTAGTATAAAGTGACTTAACGGGAGCACTAGCCACTAGTTAAGCCCGGCGCACTGCTATATATATTAAATAAATAACCAGGTAATTTATTTAATAATATATAAGTAGATTATTAATTAGTGCGTAATTTAATATACTTTTTAAAAAAGGTAGATTTAGTTGCTTTTTTTAAGTTTTAGTTAGTAAACGTATAATTTATATAAAGTATAATAATAAATCGTTTATTAATATATTATAATAATAAATGCTTTATAATATTATATTTAGTATAAATATTATAAAGCTAATTATTATTATATAACTAAATAAATATAAATAATTATATAGATAGTAATAATTAATTTATTATATAGTATTAGCCGCTTTTTTTTTTTTTTTTTTTTTTTTAGCTATTATAGTTTTAAAACTTATAAATAAACAGTTATATTATATATATATATACTTTTTAAATAATAACCGAAATTAATATTAATTTATATATAGTTTAATTAAATAATTATAAACTTTTAGTATATATTTAAATTATTTTTAATAGTATATAATATTAATAGCTATTAAGCTTAATATTAATATATATTTAGTTATTAATATATATAATAAAAACTTATATTATATTGCTATTTTTTTATAAATATTATTTATATATTTATATAATTTATTAAATAGCTCGGTAGTTTATTTTTATTTTTATTTTTATTTTTATTTTCGGGCAAAAAAAATATTTTTGCTTGCTGCTTTTTGTTGCTTTTAGCTTGCTTTAGCCGGCTAATCTAAATTATATTAAATATATAGCGCTTATAAAGCTTTATTATTATTTATTTTATATACTAGCTTATTAAGCTTTTAAGCTTATATTATTATAACTATTTTTTAAAGTTATTAATTTAACGTTAAGTTTTTTTAGTATTTTTATTAATTTAATTAAATAAATAATTTAAATAATATTAGTTTTTATTTTAGTTTTACTAAAGCGTTTATTTGTTATTATTATTATTATTATTATTATAGTTATTTTATTATTATTATTAGCCCGGCTTATTATTTATATAATTATAAAAATAATATAAATTATTATTATATTATTTTTTATTTTTAGCCGGAAATTTATTAGTTTGCTATAAAACTTTATATTTTTAGTATATTAAAAGCGTTTTATAGGTTATTTTAATAATAATTATATAAAAATAATTAATAAAACGTACTATTAATATTATATTTTTAAATATATTTATAAAAAGCTATAAATAATTTTTTATTTTAATAATTAATAGTTTATTTAATAATAGTTAGCTTTAAAAATATTAAACAAACTTTTTACGTTTTATATAATATTTAATCGAGCGTACTATTATTACTGCTGCTATTTTTGCTATACGTTTTTCCGCCAAGTTTATACGCCGGCTTGCTGCTTTATATACTATAATATATTTTATTTATTAAAGCTTTCTAGAGCAGCAAAAAAGGAAGAAAAAAAAAAAAAAAAAAAAAAAAAAAAAAAAAAGAAAAATAAGCCGGTTAAGATTAAGTTCCGGCTATTTAAGTAGCGAAATCGCGGGCTTTTTAGGCAGTTGTTTTTTTTTTTTTTTAAGTTATATTAATAGCTTTTAAAGCTTTAAATAAAATTAATTAATTTTTTTACTTATATTGTAAGCGCTTATAATTTAAATCTTAATATTTAATAAATAAAAAATAAAATATAATTAATTAGTAGTCTATTTAATACTAGCTTAATAAGTAGCTTAGCTAGCCCTAGTTATTAAAAAAGCATTACTTATTATTATAAATAAGGCTTTATAAAGCTATTAATATTTCGTTAATAGGCGTATATATTATTATTAAAGTTTTATTTTTAACCTTTTAACGTAACTAATAGTTATAAATATTAATATATTATAGCTTAATACGTAAAAAAGCTAATTTTTAATAATTAGCTTTATAATTTACTAATTATCGTATTAAATTTAAATATTATAAATATAAAGTTATATTAAGCTTAATAATAAGCTTATTAATATATATAGCTTTTTTAGCAGCTTAAGCTAGCGCTAATAATTCAGCTTTTATAATAAACGTTATAACTATATTTTTTATTAGTTTTTTAGTTTATAGTTTTACTAAAAAGCTTTATAATATAAGCTTAAAAGCTTTTTTTATTAATAGTATTATTAACAAATAACGTATTATTAGCTATTATAAAATTATTTTTATTGCTGAATTATATAATATAAATACTATATAAGTAATAAATATAAAAATATTTTATTTATAGCTTTATAATTTAAAAAAAAAGTTATAGTTAAATTATAATAGCTTAAAAATAACAAACGCTATATTTAAGCATATAATAATAGCTATATATAAAATCGAACCTATTTTTATTAATATATTATATGCTTAAAAATAAAACTATTTTTTTATATAAAAAATAATTTACCTGCTTTTATTAAGTAATAATATATATATAATATTTATATTTTAAAGCTTAGCGATTTTTTAATATAAAAGTTTAAAATAATTATAATAATTGTTTTTATTTATTTCGGATTATTTTACTTTTAAAAACTATTATAAGTTTTTATTTTTAGTTAATTTATATTAAAATTTTAATATAATAATTATTATTAACTAATTTAAAGCTTTTAAAAATATATATAACTATTATATTATTAACGTAAATAAAAATAAATATTTTATTTTTTAAAAATAATAAAATTTATAAAATTAATTTAAAACTAATTTCGTTTAATAATTTTAAAAGCTTTTTTTGCTATAATAAAAAAAACTCCTATAAGCTATAAAAAGCTCGCAATAGTTTAATTATATTATTTTTTTTATAGCTAAAAGCATATTATATAAACCTTTTTAATAAATTTTATATTAATAAAATATTTATAATATTATATTATTTAAATTCGAAATTAAATTTAGCAGCAATTATTATTAAAGTTTTAAATAATTTTTTTATTAAAATATTCGTATAAATATTTTTTTATTATAGTTTAGTTTTTAATTTTTATATATTATTAGCTAAGCTTTATATTTATTATAATATTTATATTTATTAAATTTATATATATATTTATATATAATCGAAAACTAGCTTATTTAAAATCGAATTTTTAAGTATTTTTTTTTAAGTTTTTATTTTTAATAGTTTTATAAATAAATATATTTTGTTTGTTTAAAATAATTTTTTAATAAATATAAATCGAGCTTTTTATACTATTTTAAAAATAAAAATAAATTTTAATAATATACGCTTTTTTTAAAATAATAGTTTTATAAATAAACTTTAAAATAATTTATTACTAGCTTAAAAGATTTTTTTTATTTAGTTCGTAAGCTTTTATAAAAAATTTTTTTTTTTATTTCGTTTAAAGCTTTATTAGTATTTAATATTTATAATTAAATAAATAATAAATAGTAAGCTTTTATAAAAGTATTTTTTTTTCGTTTTATTTAAAGCTTTTATTAATATTTAGTATTTATAATCGGGTAAATAATAATAATAAATTTTTATAAAAATATTTTTTTTTTTTTATTTAAAGCTTTTATTAATATTTAATATTTACGATTAAATAAATAATAAATCGTAAGCTTTTATAAAAATATTTTTTTATAAGTTAATATTATTTTTTTTTATATTTAATATTTAAACTTAAATATTATAATATTTAAAAAAACTTTTTAATAGTTTAATTTTTTATACTTTAATAGTTATTTTTTTATTTATAATAAATAATTTATATAATCGAGCTATATTAAAATATATAGTTTATAATTTAATAAATTAATTTAAAAATATAAGTTTATTTTAATTTTAGTATAAATAGCTAAATTAATTATAGTTTATATTTAAATTAATAAGTTTTAATTTATTATAGCTAAGCTAAAAATATAACTTTTAATTTTAATAATATAAATATATTAAAAAAAAATTTTAAATTAATATATAGGTAATTTTTCGGCGTATAATTTTTAAGTTGTTTTTTATAAACTTATTATTATTTAGATTAGCTTTTATTTAGTTTAATTTAATAATTTAATAGAGTTTTTAATAATAAATTTTTTAGTTTGTTATTTTTTTATTTATAAAAAACGTTAGTTATTATTTTAGCTATTTTAATAATTAATTTAGTTAATAAGTTTTTATAATTTTCTAGTTTATTTTTAAAAATTATTTTTAAATTTATTTTTATTATTATTAAAAAATTTATTTTCGTTAAAATAATATCTTTTATAATAATTATTTTATTTTCGCGTAATAACTAGATTTAATAAATATTAAAAATTAATATTTTACTAAATATTTTATTTAAGCTTAAAATTAAGCTTTTTATGTTTTTTTTTTTTACGTTTTATAATAATAGTTATAATAAAAGCTATATATTTATATATTACTAAATATAAAATATTCGGGGTTTATTTAAAGCTTATATAGCTTTATAAATTATTAAAATATAAATAGAACTTTTTATAAAAAGCTTTTTAGTTATTAATATAGTAAAAAGTTCGGTTATATAAATATATTATAGTACGAACTATTTTAAACTATAAAAAAACAAAAAGTTTATATTTATTTTTTATTAAGCTTATTTATTATTTAATAATAGATTTAATTTTTTATTTTTTTATTAAAATTTTAAATATATAATAAAAAATCGCAAATTTAATTTATAAATATTTTATATAAGTTTTGCTAATTAAATAGTTTTATTTATAATACTTGCTAGTTTATTATTATATTTTATATAATTATATTATTTTTATAATAAAGCTAAATATAGCATATATAGTTTTTAAAAGCTGCTTATATAGTGCTAACACGTTTATTATTAGCGTAATAATTCTATATATATTTAAATATTTATTAGTAATTAATATATTTTTTATAAGCGATTTATTTATATTAAAGTTATTAAATTCGTAAAAATTAATTATTAGCTAAGTATTAGTTTTAAAAACTTTAAATTAAGTTTTTTATATTATTTTTTAATAAGCTTTATAAATTATAATTAAATATTTTATAGTTTTAATTTTATTGTTTTTTCGAAAAATAATTATTATTTTTTAATTATATTAATAGTTGTTTAATAGTTTAGGATTTATATATTTTAAACGTTAATACTATTTATATATATTAGCTTATAATTAAAAACGCTTTATATAAAAATTTAAAAAGTTTTTTCGGGTATAAAAAGCGTGCTTTATTAAGCGTACTAAAAATACTTTATAATAAATTATTTAATATTTAGGTTAATAAATAAAGGCTTTTTTTATCGGTATTTTAAAAGATTTAAGTTAAGTTTATTTTTTAGTAAATATTTTACGATTAAAAACTTATAGCAAAATAAAATTAATAGCTATATTAAAATAAAAAGCTATATTATAAAGCTTATAAACTATAAGTTTTTTAGTTTTTTATTTTAATATTAATTTTTTATAGCTATATATTTAATCGCGCTATTGCTAGCTAATATTATATTTTTTAAGTTAATATTTTAAAGTTTAAAAAATAACTTATTTAATTAAAAATATATATATTAAATTTAAAGTTATTATAGCGTAATTTATAATATATATAATAGCAAGCTTTTATTAATTATAAAAAAGCTTATATATATATATTATTAACGGCTATATAAGTTAATTTTTATATTAATTTATAAATTAATTGTTAAATTTAATATGTTTTTTTTTTGCTAGTTTTTAGTACGTTTTATTGCTTTTTTAACGCTATTTTTAGTAATTATTCGTATACGAACAATATATTTAAAATAAATATTAGTTTTAAAGTTTTTAAAATAAAACTTTAAAAAAATAAACTAATAGTTTATAATTAAATATTTTTATAATAAACTATATAATCCGTTATATTAAAGTTTTTTTTTTTAGCTTTAGTTCGTATATTTATTTTAAAGCGCTTTATAAAATATTTAAAGAATTCTTTTTAAATTATTATATTAGCTATTTAATTAGTTTTAAGCTATTTAAAAATATACTTTTCGTTTTTAATAAGTTTATTTAAATCAATTTTCGTTAAATAAGCTAAATAATTTTTTATATTTTTATTTATTAGTTTTATAAATAATAAAAGCTTTTTTTTAACAATTTTATAAATATTTATATTATACTTAGTATAAAAGCTTTATATTAAAGTTTAATAATTATTATTTAATAATTTAAATATTATTTAAATTTTTATTATAAGTTTTTTTTAATAATATAGTTTAAAATAGATTAATATTACGTAAAACTTTTTTTAAATTAATTATAAGCTTAAATAATTTAATAATATTTAATTTTTTAATATTTGTTTTAATAATTTTATTTAATTATTTATTAGTTTATTTAGCAAAGTTTTTAATAGGTTTTTTTATTATAAAACTAATAAACGTTTTATATTCGCTATAATATTTATATTTAAAAACTCGGCTTATTATTTTGTTAAATTTTTTTAAATTATTTATTATTAATTAAAAGTTTAATAAGCTTTATATAAATTAACTTATAGTTCGAATTTATTTATATTTTTTATATTTATTTAAAAGCTTAATAATTTTATTTCGGTAAATATTATATTATTTTAAAATAATATTATAGCGTTATTAAATATTAGTATATAAGTTCGTCCGTTTATTATTAGATCTATCGGTATAATAATTATTAAATTAATATTCGTAAATATAAAAAAGTTAAATATATTCGGTACGCTTAGTTTTATAAACTAAAAAGATTACGTTTTTTTTAGTTATAAATATTTTTAAAAATTTTTTAAAATTATAACGTTATAAATCCTATTTTTATAGTAAGAAGTTTTTTAATAAGTTAAAAATTGTAGTAGTTATATAAATATAATAATAATTTTTCGGTACATATTTTTATAGCTTTATTTTTCGATAAAATATAAAAATATAATAAAATTTTTAATTATTAGATTTAATAATATATATATATTAATTTATTTATATATTGCTATAAGCTTAATTAAAATATTTTTAGTACAAAGTATTTAACGGGAACACTAGCTACTAGTTAAGCCTTAGCGCACTACTATATATATTAAGTAAGCAACCGGGTAATCTATTTAATAATATATAGGTAGATTACTAGTTGGTGCGTAATCTAACAACTTTGCCCTGGACCCCTATATAGATTTACCGGATGAGTAATATTTATTAGGCGGTATACCGGCCTTGACAATGCAGCTAGCCAGAGGGTATACTTCTAAGTAAAGTGGATATGCCACGGACCGTCCCCTTACGGACCACCTAGCCACCTCATTTACGCGACTTTTTAAGAGCTAATTTCCTACGCGTATATTATAATTCCTCTATTATTTTATTCCTATAATTAACTTTTTATTATTATTAAATTCGTTTTTTTTTGCTTTTTTAATAATACTATTTATGGATTAAAAAAAGCGCGTAAAGCTATAATTCGCGTAATAAAGCTTAGTATACCCGTTTAAACTATAGCAATAAAATAGCTAGTGCTATAATTATATTTAATATGCCGTTTTTAAAAAATTCCGACTAAAAAATAGCTAAATCGCGATTTTTAGTTTTTATTATTTTATTTAAAGTTATAATTATCGAATTAAACGATTAGCTAAGCTAAATTAAGTTATACGTTTAATATTATAAAATTTTAATTTATAGCTTAATATTATTTTACGTATTTAGTAATAAAATAATGCTTAGTTAATAATAATATTATTATTTTTTAAAGTAGAATTTAACTATAAATATTATATAAACTAATATTATTAATTATTTAAAAGTTAATAAAGCTATAGCTGTTACGCTTTACACACTTAAAGAGACAAGGCTCTAGTATATATGGTATATTATATATAAAATCTACAGATAAAGTTGTTAGATTTAGTAATATATGTATATTAATCTATTTATATATTGCTGCTAAGCTTAATTAAAGCATTTCTAGTATAAAGTACTTAACGGGAGCACTAGCTACTAGTTAAGCCCTAGCGCACTATATATATATTAAGTAAATAACCGGGTAATTTATCTAGTAATATATAAATAGATTATTAGTTAGTGCGTAATTTAATATATTTTTTTAAAAAAGCAGATTTAGTTGTTTTTTCTAGTTTTAATTAATAAACGTATAATTTATATAAAATATAATAAATAGATCGTTTATTAATATACTATAATAATAATACTTATAACCTATATTTAATATAAATATTATAAAGCTAATTATTATTATATAACTAAATAAATATAAATAATTATATAAGTAGTAATAGTTAATTTATTTATATAAATATTAACCGTTTTTTTTTTTTTTTTTTTGTTTTTAGCTATTATAGTTTTAAAACTTATAAATAAATAATTACGTATATTTATATACGCGCACTTTTTAAACAATAGCTAAAATTAATATTAATTTATATATAGTTTAATTAAATAATTATAAACTTTTAGTATATATTTAAGTTGTTTTTAATAATATATAATATTAATAATTATTAAGTTTAATATTAATATATATTTAGTTATTAATATATATAATAAAAATTTATATATTATTATTTTTTTATAATATTATTTATATATTCGTATAATTTATTATTAAATAGCTTAATAGTTTATTTTTATTTTTGTTTTTTTTTTATTTTCGGGCAAAAAAATATTTTATTATGCTTTTTGCCGCTTTAGTTTGCTTTAGCTAGCTAATTTAAGTTATATTAAATATATAACGCTTATAAAGCTTTATTATTATATTTTTATATATTAGTTGTTAAGCTTTAATTATTATTATTATAATTTATTTTTAAAATTGCTAGTTTAATGTTAAGTTTTTTAATATTTTTATTAATTTAGCTAAACAAATAATTTAAATAACGTTAGTTTTTATTTTAGTTTTATTAAACGTTTATTTATTATTATTATTATTATTATTATAGCCGCTTTTTTTATTACTATTAGCTTAGCTTATTATTTATATATAAAAGTAATATAAATTATTGCCGCGTTATTTTTTACTTTTAGCTAAAACGTTTATTAGTTTATTATAAAACTTTATATTTTTAATATATTAAAAGCATTTTATAAATTGTTTAATAATAACTATATAAAAATAATTAATAATAAATATATTATTAATATTATATTTTTAAAATGTTTATAAAAAGCTATAAATAATTTTTTATTTTAATAATTAATAGTTTATTTAATAATAATTAGTTTTAAAAATATTAAATAATTTTTTACGCTTTATATAATATTTTAATTAAACGCGCTATTACTATGCTATTATTTTACTATATACCTTTCCGCTAAGTTTATACGCTGGTTTTTGTTTTACGTACTATAATACGTATTTATTAAAGCTTTTTAAAGTAGCAAAAAAAAAAAAAAAAGAAAAAAAAAAAAAAAAAAAAAAAAAAATAAGCCGGTTAAAATTAAACTCCGGCTATTTAAATAGTAAAATCGTAAGCTTTTTAAATAGTTGTTTTTTTTTTTTTTTTTTAAATTATATATAATAGCTTTTAAAGCTTTAAATAAAAATTAATTAATTTTTTACTTATATTATAAACGTTTATAATTTAAATTTAATATTTAATAAATAAAAATAAAATATAGTTAATTAATAGTTTATTCGGTTAATTTTGCTTATTAATTAGTTTTCGATTTTTTTAACGTAAATAATTAGTTTGTTAATATTATTAGCTTAATAAATAGTTTAGCTAGCTTTAGTTATTAAAAAAATATTATTATTATTAAATAAATAAAGCTTTAAAAACTATTACGATTATTTATTAATAAATATATATTATTATTAAAGTTTTATTTTTAACTTTTTAATATAACTAATAGTTATAAATATTAATATATTATAGCTTAATATATAAAAAAGCTAATTTTTTAATAATTAGCTTTATAGTTTACTAGTTATTATATTAAATTTAAATATATTATAAATATAAAGTTATATTAAGCTTAATAATAAATTTATTAATATAATAGTTTTTTTAATAGCTTAAACTAGCGCTAATAATTTAGCTTTTATAATAAACGTTATAATTATATTTTATTTATTAGTTTTTTAGCTTATAATTTTACTAAAAAGCTTTATAATATAAGCTTAAAACTTTTTATTAATAATATTATTTAATAATATATATTATTATTATAAAATTATTTTTATCGCCAATTATAATACGTAATATTATATAAGCAATAAGTATAAAATACTTTATTTATAGTTTTATAATATTTAAAAAAAAAGTTATAATTAAACTATAATAGCTTAAAAATAAACGTTATATTTAAGCGTAATAATAGCTATATATAAAATCGAACCTATTTTTTTTAATATTATTATATATTTAAAAATAAAACTTTTTTTATATAAAAATAGCTTATTTGCTTTTATTAAAATAATAATATATTTATAATATTTATATTTTAAAGCTTAGCGATTTTTTCGATATAAAAAGCTTAAAATAATTATAATAGTTATTTTTATTTATTTTAAATTATTTTTACTTTTAAAAACTATTATAAATTTTATTTTAATTAATTTATACGGGATTTTAATATAATAATCGCTATATTAATTAATTTAAAGTTTTTAAAAAGTATATATAACTATTATATTATTAATATAAATAAAAATAAATATTTTATTTTTTAAAAAATAATAAAGTTCGTATAAAATATTAATTTAAAACTAATTTTTTTAATAATTTTAAAACTTTTTTTATTATAATAAAAAAAATTCTATAAACTATAAAAAGCTTATAATAATTTAATTATAATATTTGCTTTTTTATAGCTAAAAAATATATATATATAAACTTTTTAATAAATTTTACGTTAATAAAATATTTATAACATTATATTGTTTAAATTTAAAATCGAATTTAATAATAATTATTATTAAAGTTTTAAACGATTTTTTGCTAAAATATTTATATAAATATTTTTTATTATAGCTTAGTTTTTAATTTCTATATACTATTAACTAAGCTTTATATTTATTATAATATTTATATTTATTAAATTTATATATATATTTATATATAATTGAAAATTAGCTTATTTAAAGTTAAGCTTTTAAGCATTTTTTTTAATTTTTATTTTTTAGTAGCTTTATAAATAATATATTTTATTTGCTTAAAATAATTTTTAATAAATATAAATCGAGCTTTTTATATTATTTTGAAATAAAAATAGATTTTAATAATATATATATTTTTTTTAAAATAATAGTTTTTATAAATAACTTTAAAATAGCTTATGCTAGTTTAAAAAACTTTTTTTTATTTAGTTCGTAAGCTTTTATAAAAATATTTTTTTTTTTATTTCGCTTAAAGCTTCTATTAATATTTAATACTTACGATTAAATAAATAATAAATAATAAGCTTTTATAAAAGTATTTTTTTTTTTTATTTAAAGCTTTTATTAATATTTAATATTTATAATTAAATAAATAATAAATTATAAACTTTTATAAAAATATTTTTTATAAGTTAATATTATTTTTTTTATATTTAATATTTAAACTTAAATATTATAATATTTAAAAGAGCTTTTTAGCAGTTTAGCTTTTTATTTTAATAGTTGTTTTTATTTATAATAAATAATTTATATAATTAAGCTATATTAAAATATATAGCTTATAGTTTAATAAATTAATTTAAAAATATAAGCTTATTTTAATTTTAATATAAATAATTAAATTAATTATAGCTTATATTTAAATTAATAAGTTTTAATTATATTATAGCTAATTAAATAATATAGTTTTAATAATTTTAATAATATAAATATATTAAAAAAAATTCTAAATTAATATATAAATAATTTTTAGTATATAATTTTTTAAATCGTTTTTTATAAGCTTATTATGTTTAAATTAACTTTTTGTTCGGTTTAATTTAATAGTTTAATAAAGTTTTTTAGTAATAAATTTTTTAGTTTATTATTTTTTTGCTTATAAAAAATATTAATTATTATTTTAGCTATATTTTAATAATTAATTTAGTTAATAAGTTTTTATAATTTTTCCGGCTTATTTTTAAAAAATTATTTTTAAACTTATTTTTATTATTATTAAAAAATTCGTTTTTATTAAAAATAATATTTTATAACAATTATTTTATTTTTATATAATAACTAAATTTAATAAATATTAAAAAACTAATATTTTATTAAATATTTTATTTAAACTTTAAAATTAAGCTTTTTATACTTTTTTTTTTATATTTTATAATAATAGTTATAATAAAAGCTATATATTTATATATTATTAATATAAAATATTTAAAGTTTGTTTAAATTTATATAGTTTTATAAATTATTAAAATATAAATAAAACTTTTTATAAAAAGCTTTTTAGTTATTAATATAGCAAAAGTTTAGTTATATAAATATACTATAATACGAACTATTTTAAGCTATAAAAAATAAAAAGTTATATTTATTTTTTATTAAGCTTATTTATTATTTAATAATAGTTTTAATTTGTTTTGTTTTTTTATTAAAATTTTAAATATATAATAAAAAATCGTAAATTTAATACTATAAATATTTTATATAAGTTTTATTAGTTAAATAGTTTTATTTATAATATTTACTAGTTCGCTATTATATTTTATTATAGTTATATTGTTTTTATAATAAAGCTAAATATAATATATATAATTTTTAAAAGCTACTTATATAATACTAGCGCGCTTTTATTAATATAATAATTTTATATATATTTTAAATATTTATTAATAATTAATATTATTTTTTATAAATAATTATTTTTATATTAAAGTTATTAAATTCGTAAAAATTAATTGCTAGCTAAATATTAGCTTTAAAAACTTTAAATTAAACTTTTGTATTATTTTTTAGTAAGCTTTTATAAAACTATAATTAATATATTTTATAGTTTTAATTTTATTTTTTTAAAAAAATTATTACTTTTTTAATATATATTAATAATTATTTTAATAGTTTAAGACTTATATATTTTAAACGTTAATATTATATATATTAGCTTATAATTAAAAACGCTTTATATAAAAGTTTAAAAAGTTTTTTTAAATATAAAAAATATATTTTATTAAACGTATTAAAAAATACTTTATAATAAATTATTTATATATTCGGGTTAATAAATATAAAAGCTTTTTTTATTAATATTTTAAAAAATCCGAGTTAAGTTTATTTTTTTAGTAAATATTTTTATAATTAAAAACTTATAATAAAACAAAATTAATAGCTATATTAAAGCAAAAAGCTATATTATAAAACTTATAAACTATAAGTTTTTTTAGTTCTTATATTTTAATATTAATTTTTTTATAGCTATATATTTTAATTGCGTTATTATTAGCTAATATTATATTTTTTAAGTTAAATTTTTAAGGTTTAAAAAATAACTTATTTAGTTAAAAATATATATATTAAACTTAAAGTTTATTATAATATAATTATATAATATATATAATTTAGCAAGCTTTTTATTAATTATAAAAAAGTTCGTAATATATATTATTATAGCTATATAAATTAATTTTTATATTAATTTATAAATTAATTATTAAATCTAACGTGTTTTTTTTTATTATTTTTTAGTACGTTTATTGCTTTTTTAACGCTATTTTTAATAATTATTCGTATATAAAATACGTTTAATAAAATTAATTTAAAGTTTTTAAAGCTTTAAAAAACAAACTAATAGCTCGTAATTATTTTTTATAATAAACTATATAGTTTATTATATTAAAGTTTTTTTTTAGTTTTAATTTGCGTATTTATTTTAAAACGTTTTATAAAAATACCCGAAAAGTTCTTTTTAAAATTTATTATATTAGCTATTTAGTTAGTTTTAAACTATTTAAAAATATACTTTTCGTTTTTTAATAAATCCGCTTAAGTTGATTTTATTATAAAATAAGCTAAATAATTTTATATTTTTTTTGTTTATTAGTTTTATAAATAATAAAAGCTTTTTTTTTAACGATTTTTTAAATATTTATATTATGCTTAATATAAAAACTTTGTATTAAAACTTAATAACTATTATTTAATAATTTAAAATATTGTTTAAAATTTTATTATTATAATTTTTTTTAATAATATAGCTTAAAATAAATTAGTATTATATAAAGTTTTTTTTAAATTAATTATAAGCTTAAACAATTTAGCAATATTTAATTTTTTAATGTTTATTTTAATAATTTTATTTAGCTATTTATTAGTTTATTTAATAAAGTTTTTAATAATTTTTTTGCTATAAAACTAATAAACGTTTTATATTTATTATAATATTTATTTTAAAAACTTAGCTTGTTATTTTATTAAGCTTTTTAAATTATTATATTATTAATTAAAAATCTAGTAAACTTTTATATAAATTAATTTATAGTTCGAATTTATTTTTTTTATATTTATTTAAAAAGTTTAATTGTTAGGTGGCTAAAAAGTACGATATTGTACGTAATAATAAATAAGATAAATATAGTATATATTGATTTATTTTTTTAACTATTCGTACGAAAGCTAGGCTTTTATACGGAGAATTTTTTTATGTAAAAAGAATTTTGCTGCAATATATTATACGACTAAATTAGGCGGGCATATTAGCTTAATTTTATTATACAAATAGCTAATGCTACAGTTTATAATTAGCTATTATACGTTAATACTAATATATTAACTTTGTACGTAAATAATACTATAATTATAATATTAATAATTTTATTTTAATAAATATTATATTATTTTAAAATAATATTATAGCGTTATTAAGCACTAGTATATAAAGTTTATCTGTTTATTATTAAATTTATTAATATAATAATCGTTAGATTAATATTCGTAAATATAAAAAGTTAAATATATTTAATATGCTTAGTTTTATAAGCTAAAAAATCGCGTTTTTTTTAGTTATAAATATTTTTAAAAATTTTTTAAAATTATAAACGTTATAAAGTTTTATTCTTATAATAAAAAATTTTTTAACGAATTAAAAATCGCAATAGTTAATATAAACATAATAATAATCTTTTAATATGTATTTTTATAGCTTTATTTTTTAATAAAATAAAAAATTTAATTAAATAATAATATATATAATATATAATTATTTATATATATTAATATTTATATTACTGCTAAACTTAATTAAAGCATTTCTAGTATAAAATACCTAACGGGAGCACTAGCTACTAGTTAAGCCCCGGCGCACTGCCATATATATTAAGTAAGCAACCGGGTAATCTATTTAGTGATGTATAGGTAGATCACCAGTTGGTGCGTAATCTAACAAAAGTAGGAAGGAAGGAAGGTCTAAGTCTACGTTACAGGCAGCTGCTTAAATACTCGCGTGGGGCAGCTGCATTCACTGCCAGTGCCTGCCTTCATTCACTGCACTACATTCACTGCAAGTGGCAGTTACTGCAAGTGGAGATTACAGGTGCTGTGGCTAGTGGTGGGGCACAGCCACCAGAGCCTGCAGATCTGTAACTATAGCTATAAATATCGATTTTTTTTTTAACTATATAAATGCTTTTAAAGTCCGTAATTTATTTTTTTGCTATATTTATAATAGCAATAAAATTAAGTATAACTAAAAGTTAATAATAACTATTTTATAGTTATTAATATAATATTTAAAAACCTATTAAAAAAACGTTAATTGAAATAAATAAATTATTTTTTTAAAATATATTATAGTAATAATAAAGCTTTATTATTATTTATAATTTTAAAAATGCTTATATATAAAATTAATAGTTTTTAAAATAAAATTTCGGGTTATAAAATATTTAAAAATTCTATATAAATCTTAATAAATAAATAAATAATAAAATTACGTTATTTTAGCTTTATAAGCTATTTATTTTATATAAAAAAGCTTATTATAATAATATATAAATAGTTTTAATATATATAGCTATAAATTATATATAAATAATAAATTTTTATATAATAATATTTAGCAAATAAAATCTAGCTTATATTTTACGAACTATATTATAGTTATATATTATAGCTATTAAATATAAAAGTTTTTAGCTTATTTAAAAAAGTAGCTAAACATTATTATTTTAAATAATAAATTTTATAAAGCTAAAGCTTAAACTTTTAAAATTTAAATTTTTAATAGCTTTTTAATAAGCTTAGCTAAATATTATAAATATTAAAATTATTAAAAACGTATAAAAATCTATTAAAATTTATCCGTATAACCGATCGAAAATATTATTATTAAAATATATAGTATTAAAGTTAAAAAGTATAGCTTAAATAAAATAAAAAGCAAACTTATTCGAAAAATGTTTTAAAATATTAAATTTTATAAAAATCGTTATTAAAAACGTTATTTTTACGCCTTTAAATAGTTAAAAACTTAAGAAGAATATTATAGGTTATAAAATAAAGCTTAATTAAAAAAGAGAATTTATTATTAAATCTACGTAGTAGTCTAATAATAGATTTTTTAACTAGTAGTATGCTAGCTGTTTATTTAAATATAAGTGTTGCTAAGTAGTTTCCCTTTACGCTTTGCGTAAAAAAGCTACTAGTAATATAAACCTTTTAAAAGCTTTATTAAAATACCGGGGCATAAAAAAACCTTTGCTAACTTTAGCAAATCTATTTAAGCTATATTATAATTATAATTCTTTTTATATAATATTAAAAATACTTTTGCTTGTTTTATTTTTTTTACTATTTTATTTACGGGCAGCTATAATTTAAAGCTTTGGCGAAAGGCAGAAAATTTACTTATAAATATATTAGGTGCGGTGGCGTTAATAACAAAAAGGTTAGCAAGAATTAGTGCTAAAGTTAAAGTTAGTGCTAGGGTTAAAATTAGTATTAAAGCTAGAGTATTAATTATTTTATATAGCTTATTACGGGGGCGCTTGTTTTTGTTTTTATTGCTTTAAATATAAGTTTAAATATAAATAGTTTTATAGAAAACTTTTTTTTTTAGTAATATAAAGTAAAAGTTATATTTAAACTAATATTTATTAATAAATTTTTATAAATATTAAAATAATATATAGTATTAAGTAGCTAAAAAGTATAATATCGTATATATAATAAGTAAAATAAATATTAGTATATATTGATCTATTTTTTTTAACTATTCGTACGAAAGCTAGGCTTTTATGTAAAGAATTTTTTTATACGAAAAGAATTTTGCTACAGTATACTAATAACTAAATCGGGCAAATATATTAGTTTAACTTTATTATATAAATAATTAATATTATAGTTAATAATTAGCTATTATACGTAATTAATACCGATATATTAATTTTATATATAAATAATATTATAATTATAATATTAGCTTTTTTTTTTTTAGCTATAATATATTTTTATATAATTACTTTATTTAATATAAGAAATCTAAACATAAAAAAAATATTAAACGTATTATATAATAAATTATAAATAAAAAGCGCCCGATAATATATTAAATTGCTATTTTTTTAAAATATTTAGTATTTATATAACCGTACGTAAAAAAAAGGGTTAATAAGTACAAATAAAAAACTAATTTATATATAACTATTATATATAATTTTTTTATTTAATTTATTTAAATATTTAAAGGATTAAGTAATATATTGCCTTTATATTTGCTATTATTATACGTAAGTTAAATTATTTTATACTGCTTTTTTATTTTTTCTTTTTTTTTTTTTTTTTTTACGCTTATATATTTATATTATATATAATATATATATATATATATATAATATATTACTTCGTATATATACTTTAATTAATTTTATAATTTATATTATAATATTAAATCTAATAATCGTTATATAATAAGCGTAATATTAGCAGCAATATTAATAATAGCACTAGTAATACTAGCAATATTAATAGTATTAATAGTAATATTATTATTATTATTATTATTATTATTATATATAAAGTTTTTTAAAGTTTTTTAAATATTATATTAATAAATAATTAAAGCAAAATTATTATAATATTAATAATAGCTACTATAAAACTTATTAACCTTATTAAAAGTTTTTTATTTATGCTTTACGTTTTTTGCCCTTAATAGTATTATATAGTTCTAAAATTTCGTATGTTTAAAAAATAGCAGCGCTACTAAAATTTATAGCTTTTTTATTAAAAATTAGCTTATAAAGCTTTATATTAATATTATATATAAATATACGTATATTTTTATTTATTATTTTTTATACGAATAATTTTTAATATATATTTTAGTTAATTTGTTATTATATAATAAAATAAAAAAAATATAATTGTTTTTATTTTTTTATACAATATTTTTTTAAATATTATTAACTATTATTTTTATTAATATATAAATAAAATTTATACGTTAAAAAAAATATTTCTGTATAATTTTCGTTTAAAGTTACGGCTAAATTATTATTTTATATTAAAATAATCTATATAATAATTATATTAATTATTAAAATATTTTATTTAACTAATATTATTAATATTAAGTTTTTAAGGCGGCTCGTTTATAATGTTTATATATAATAATTATATAATATTTATTATTTTACTATATATAGTTTAAGTTTAAAAAAAAAAAAAGAAAAAATAAAAATTAATTATATGTATTATTTTTTAAAATATAAATTTTAGTTATTATTTTTGTTATAATTTTTTAATTTTTTTTATTATTATATATAATATTTACTTTTTAAATATTTATATAATATATTATTTTTATATATTTAGCTGCTATTTATTATATAAGCGTATTTTTATAGTTTTTTAATAAATATTTTAATTTATATAAATAGTTTGTTTATAAAAACTAAAGTTTTTAATATTTAGTTTAACGTATATTTAATATATATTAGCTAGGTTATTTTTATTATTAATTTATTATATTTTAAAGATTTTTTTTTTTTCGTACGATTTTTAAAAAATATAATATTTATTATTAAATTTTTTTTTAAATTATTTTTAATTTAACTAAACATTATATAACGATTTAAAATTTAAATATAAATAGCTAATATTAAAAATAAATTAAATATTTTTATAATTTTTAAAATATTATATAAAAAATAATAATATTATTAAAATTATTAATTATATTATATAATTTATTAGTTAAATATTTCGTATAATTTTTTTATATTTATTTAAATTTTAATATATAATATTATTTTCGATTTTAAAATTTAAGTTTGCTATATTTTTTATATAAGCTTTAATTATAATATAATAATAAATTTAAACTATAAAATTATATTTATATTATTTATAAATAATTTATTTATAAAAATAAAAAACTTCGTATAATAAAAATTAAAAAAAATAAACGTAAGCTTTTTTAATAGGTTATTTTTTTATTATTTAATTTATTTATTTAATATTTTAATATTATATAATTATAGTTTAATAATTTAAACTATAATAGTAAAATTATATATAGTTTAAATTAATATATATTATTAAATATATTTTTTTAGTTTATTAAAAAATATAAGTTTAAGCGAATTTTTTTATATAAAAATTAATTTTAGCTTAATTTTTAGTTTAATTTTTTTAAGTTATTATATATTTTATTTATATAAAAAGATTTTTTTATTATTAAACTTAAAAAAGTATTTAAAAATAAAGTTTTTTTAAGCTTTGCGCGAAGTTTTATTTATTTAAGTTTTTTTTTTCGCGCAATAAAAAGTTTAACGTAATAAAGCTTAATATATTATTTGTTTATATTTTAATTATTTTTAAAAATATTTAAATTATTATATATAATTAATAATATAAATTATATATAAATTTATATTTTAAGTTTTTTTTAATAATATTAATAATATATTTTAAACTAATATAGCTTAAATTTAGCTAAACTATATAAAAATTATAATATATAAAATAATTTTTAAAAAGTATTTTTTTTTTAGCTTTAAAAGTAAATAAATATAAATATTATATAATAGTTTATTTTCCGATTAAATATAAATTTAAATAATATTTTTAAACTTGTATAAAATTTTAAAGTTTTATATAAAAATAAAGCTAAATATTAAAATTAGCTATTAATTTATTTATTAAATCGTTAGTAATTAAATTAAAATAATATTTTTTTAATATTATTATATTTTTATATAATAAATTTAAATTTTTATATAGCTTTATAGTTTTTTTTTAATTTTTTATATAAAATAAAATTTAAAAATATATTTTTTTTATAAATATTTAAGTTATATATAATAAATTTAAAAACGTTTTTATATAATAAGTTATTAATTTTTATTACGTCCGATTTTTTAAACGGTTTATTAAAAGTTATAATAATTTTCCGTATATAGTTTAATTATTATTTAAAAGTTTATTTTTTTTTTTATTAAAAAAGTTTATAATATTTAAATATTATATAATAAATATATTTAAACGTTATATAATATTAAAGCTAAGTTTTTTTTTTTAGTTAGTTATTTTTTTTTAGTAATTATTAATTATATAAATTATATATTATTTTAGTTTAAATATTTGCTTAAATATTTTTATATAATATAATTTAATTTATATATATTAAAATATATTAGTTTATTAATCGAAGCTATAATTATATTTAATTTTTTAATTGTTTTGATTTATATGGTTTTTTTTATTTTATTTTTTTTTTTTATATTAGGATTTTTTTTTTAAAAAAAAATATAAATATATTATTAAAATAGTTTATTTTATTTATTAATTATATAATTAATTTTAACTTTTGCGTAGTTTTTATATAATATTTTATTTTTTTTAAATAGCTATTATTTTTTATATAATAAAAAAAATAAAAAAGATTTTTTATTAATATAAAAATAAGCTTTAAAAATAAAAAAAATTAATATAAATTATTAAGTTTAATAATATTATTTAATATTTTTATTATTATTTATAAAATTAATTTATTATTTATATATATATTAATTTTTTTTTAAAAAATATTATATATATATTTAAATAGTTTATTATTTATTTTATTTTATTTATTATTTAATATATTTTAATAAATATTTTACGGTATTTATATTAATTAATTTTTTATATATTTTTAAATTTATCTATAAAAAATTTATTTTAAAGTTATATTAATATTATTAAAAGTTTTTAATAAATATTAATTTAATATTTATATAATATTTTTATATATTTTATATAAATATTAATTTTAAAAAAATTACCGCTTAAACAATATAATAATATTAATAATATATAGTACGTTTTTTTAGTATTTATTTATATAACGTTTATAATTATTTCGTAATTAAATTTATAGTTATTTTTAATTATAAATTTAAATTGCTATAAAGCTTTATTACGTTTAATAATAATAATAAAATTTTTAGATTTTTTTTAAAATAAATTGTTCGATTTTATATTTTATATATAATAATATTTTATATAATTTTTTTATATAAAAATATTTAAATTATTTATATAAATAATATAGCTTAGTTTTTATAAAATAGCTAATTATTTTATATAATTAATATTAAAAAATAAATAGTTTTATTTACATATAATAAGAATATTGTTTTTATTTTTATACAATAATATTTTTTATATTATTAAAATATATTTTTAAATAGTTTATATTTTTTAAAAAAATAAAAATAAAATAAAAATATTTAAAATATAAAATATTATATAGCTAATTTAGTTATTATTTTATTATATTAATTAAAATTATTATATAGTTTATTAAAGTTTATTTTAGCTATTTTAAAAGTTTAAATAATTTTAACTTTTAAGTTTTTTTATATATAAACTTTTATTTATAGTTTTTTTATAGTAAAAAATTTTAAGCTTTTATATTTTAAATAATATTTTAATATTTTATATAATATTAATTATTAAATATAAATAAATTAAATAATTAGTTTATAATTATCGATTAATATTTTTTTTTATTATATAATATATAAATATATTATTTATAATATATTATATAACGTTTTTTTTTATATATTTAAATTTTTTTTTTTTTTTTTATTATATATATTTAAATAGTTTTTATATTTAGTTAAATAAATTAAAAACTTTTTAAAGGTTAGTTTATTTTTAAATATTATTTTATATATATTAAAATATTAATTTTTTATATAAAACTTTTTTTAAAAATATAGTTAATTAATTAGTATTTTTTTTTAGTAAATAAAATATTTTTATTTATATATAAGTTTTTTAAAAAATAATTATTTATATAATTTTAATTAATATATTATTTTTAAAAATTTTTAAAATATTATATAGTATTTTTATTATATAAAATAATAGTTAATTTAGTTATATTATCGATTTATATAATAAAAATTTTTTATTTTTATATAAAATATTAAATTATTAGGTTTTTTTAACTTAAAAATATAAATAAAATTTAAAAAAAATTTTTTTATATATAAGTTTTTAAAAAATAAATACTATTTTAAATTTTAAGATATTTTTTATATATATATAAATAATTATATTTAAATAAATTTTTTTTAAATATTTTATTTTAAATATTTTTAAGCTTTAAATAGTTTATTAATTATAATTTTTAATATTTTATATAAAAATAAGTTTTTTTTTTATTTATATATTTATATAAAAATAATATTAATTTAATTAGTTTAATAATTAATTATAGTTTATAATTATATTAAATATAAATTTATAATATTATATATTTTTTTATATACGATTAAAATTAATATAATATAATAAATTTTTATATAATTAATTAATATTATAAAAAATATAAATAAAACTAATTTTTTATAATTTTAAGCTTTTAATAATAATTAACGAATTATTATATATTTTATTATAAAGTAAATTATATAGTTTTTTAAAGTAGTTTTTTTTTTTTACTAAGTTTTTAAAAAAATTTAATATTTTGCAGATAAAATAGTTTTATTTTAAATATTATACGTAAAAAAATTTAAATTTTAAATAAAAATATTTTATATTTAATATTATATAATAAATAAATTATTTTAAAGTTTAAAAAAAATTTTAAAAAACTAAATATTTTATTATATATTAAAAATATAATATATTTTTATTCGTATAAAAAATAAATTATTAACTAAAATAAATAATAAATAACGTTTAATAGTTATAAAAAGTTTTTAAAACTTTATTTTTAATATTTTATTTTTATATAATATTTTATTATTTAAAGTTAAAAAGTTAGCTTTTAGTTATATATAAAATTGTTTTACGGCTATTTTTTTATTTGTTTTTTTTTTTTTTTTTGTTTGTTTTTTTATTTAAAAAAAAAAGATCGTAAAGTTGTTTTATTATATAAAAAAACTTTGCTAATTTTAAAATTATTAATTTAATATAAAAACGTAAATATTATTTAAAATAGTTATATAAAAATTTAAAATTTATATATTAAAGTATATTTATTTTTATAAGTTATATAATACGGTTTTTTTTTAACTATTTTATAGGTTTTTAATTTAAAACGTTTTTTATATAAAAAACGTTATAAATTTTTTTAATAATTTAAATATTAATTTTATTAAATATTTTAAGTTTTATAAAATATTTTTATATATATAAAAGTTAATAGTTTTTTATATAAAATTTAAAGTATATTAGTTTTTTAAACAATTTTTTTAACTATATTATTATACGAAATATTAGCTAAAAAAATAAAAAGTTATTTTAGCTGCTTTTTAAAAATATAATATTTTTATACGTTTAACTATATTAATTATTATATAATTAATTATTATTTTTTATTATATTCGAAAATATTATAAATAAAAAAGTTATTAATATAATTATTAATTTTTATTATTATATAAATAATTAAAAAATAATATAATTTACGCGCTATTAATAAACTTTTATATAAAATTATAAATATTAAAATACTTAAAAAATAATTAAATTTTTTTTTTTTTATTAATATAATAATATTAAAAAAACTAAAATATAATATAAAAAACATAGCTTATATAACTAAGTTTAATTTTGTTTTTATTTTTATTAATTTATATTTTTTAGCTAAAATATTAATTAATATTAAATAATTAAAAAATATAATATTATATATAATAATAATAAAATAAATATTAGTATATATTAATTTATTTTTTTAATTATTCGTACGAAAATTAGGCTTTATATAAAGAATTTTTTGTACGAAAAAAATTTTATTATAATATATTATATAACTAAATCGGCAAATATATTAGCTTAATTTTATCGTACGAATAACTAATACTATAATTAATAATTAATTATCGTATATAATTAATATTAATATTCTTTATACGTAGATAATATATAATTATAATATATAGAATATTAATAGTTATGCTTATAATTTTATTTTTTTTATTAATTAAATAATTAAAATTATTTTTTTTTAATTAAAATAATGTTTAAATATAACTTTAATTTTATAAATATATTTTTATTATTATTATTAAAATATTAGTTAGCTTTAATAAACTTTAGTAATAATATTATTCGTTTAAAAAAGTTTTATTATTTTTATATAGTTATAACTATATAATAAAAATAACAAGTATATATATAATATTTAAAAAAATTTAGTTCGTAAGCTAGGTTATTAACTTTACGTTTAATAACCCAAGGTTTAGCGCGTTATTATAAATATTTTCTAAAAAGTTCGCCAAATAAATAATAATTATATAAAACGAAAGAAAACTTTATTATTTAGTTTAAATTTTAATATTTAGTATATTATTATTAAAATATTTTTTGCTATAGTATAATAAAATTTATAGCTAATTTAATATTTTATTATAAATAATTATATAAAAATTTTACGTTTTTAAAATTATATATATTTATTTAGCTTATAAATATATTAAAAAAGCTAAAAAGCTTAAACTTAAATAGTTATTTATATAAAATAAATTATATAGCTTATAAAAACATAGAATTAAAATTTATTAAAAATAAGGATTATATTAAACTAGTTTAACTTAAAATATATATAGTTATAAAAACGTATTATAATTTTTTTTTAGTTTTTTTTTAGATAAACTATTTTTTTACAGATAATATATAATAATTATTAATAATCTAGTATTTAATATTTTTTATATACTTTTTTAAAAGTTAGAAATAAACTTATAATTACGATTAAAAATAATTTTTTAAAATATTTTAATTATTTAAAAATAGTTATTTAATTAAAACTATTGTTTAGTTTTTAACGGTATATTTTTATTACTAAAAATTATAAACGTTTGTTTAAACGTATAATAAAAACTATTATTATATAATTATACGTATTAAACTTTTTAGTTATTATAAAGTATTTTAATTTAACTAAAAATAATAATAAAATAAAATTAATTATAATTATTTATATTAGTAGCGTATTTTTAGGTTTAATTAAATATAAACTATTTACCGGTTTTTTATTTATTATTATAATTAATATTATATTTTAAATAATATTTATAATATTATAATTGCAATATTATTTATATATCGAGTTAATATATTAATATTAACTATATACGATAGCTAATTATTAATTATAATATTAGCTATTCGTATAATAAAGTTAAGCTAATATATCCGCCTAATTTAGTATATAGTATATTATAGCAAAATTTTTTTCGTATAAAAAATTCTTTATATAAAACCTAGTTTTTATACGAATAATTAAATAAAATAAATCGATATAATATATAAATATTTATTTTATTTATTATTATATATAATATTATACTTTTTAGCTACTTAATATTAATATTTTTAGCTAAAAAACATAAATTAGCAAAAATAAAAACGGAATTTAAATTTAATTATATAAGCTATATTTTTTATATTATATTTTAATTTTTTTAATATTATATTAATAAAAAAAAAAAATTAATTATTTTAATATATTTTAATATTATATTTTTATATAAAGTTTAATTAATAATATATAATTATATTATTTTTTAATTATTATTATACGAACTATATAAAAGTTTATAATATAATTTAATAATTTTTTTATTTAATATTTTTAAATATAATAAAAATAATAATTAATTATATAATAATTAATATAAATAAACGTATAAAACGCTATATTTTCGAAAAAGTAGCTAAAATAACTTTTTATTTTTTTAGCTAATATTCTGTATAATAATATAGCTAAAAAAATCGCTTAAAAAACTAATATATTTTTAAATTTTATATAAAAAACTATTAACTTTTATATATAAAAATATTTTATAAAACTTTAAAATAATTATTATAAAATAAATTAATATATAAATAACGTATTTATATTAAAATATAATTATATTTTATATAATTTAAAAAACTTTTAAAAAATACTAGCAAAAATTTTAAAATAATAAAATTTAAAATATTTATAAAATTAATATTTAAATTATTAAAAAAATTTATAATATTTTTTATATAAAAAACGTTTTAAATTAAAAATTTATAAAATAGTTAAAAAAAAACTATATTATATAATTTATAAAAAATAAATATTTTTAATATAAATTTTAAATCTTTATATAATTATTTTAAATAATATTTATGTTTTTTATATTAAATTAATAATTTTAAAGTTAGCAAAGTTTTTTTATATAATAAAATAACTTTATAATTTTTTTTTTAAACAAAAAAATAAATAAAAAAAAATAAAAAAATAAACAAAAAAAATAGCCGTAAAATAACCTACGTATATAACTAAAAGCTAATTTTTTAACTTTAAATAATAAAATATTATATAAAAATAAAATATTAAAAATAAAGTTTTAAAACTTTTTATAACTATTAAATATTATTTATTATTTATTTTAATTAATAATTATTTTTATATAAATAAAAATATATTATATTTTTAATATATAATAAAATATTTAGTTTTTTAAAATTTTTTTTAAACTTTAAAATAATTTATTTATTATATATTAAATATAAAAATATTTTTATTTAAAATTTAGATTTTTTTATATATAATATTTAAAATAAAGCTATTTTATTTATAAAATATTAAATTTTTTAAAAACTTAGTAAAAAAAAAAAACTATTTAAAAAATTATACGATTTATTTTATATAAAATATAATAGTTTATTAATTATTATCGAAAGCTCGAAATTATAAAAAATTAATTTTATATTATATTTTTATAATATTAACTAATTATATAAAAAATTATTTATATATTATATCGGTTTTAATTATATGTAAAAAAAAATATATAATATTATAAATTTATATTTTAATATAATTATAAACTATTAAAATATTAAATTAATTAAACTAATATTATTTTTATATAAATATATAAATAAAAAAAAAATTTATTTTTATATAAAATATTAAAAATTATAATTAATAAGCTATTTAAAGCTTAAAAAATATTTAAAACAAAATATTTAAAAAAAATTTATTTAAATATAACTATTATATACGTATAAAAATATTTTAAAATTTAAAATAATATTTATTTTTTAAAAACTTATATATAAAAAATTTTTTTAAATTTTTATTTATATTTTTAAGTTAAAAAAAACCTAATAATTTAATATTTCGTATAAAAAATAAAAAATTTTTATTATATAAATTAATATAATTAAATTAATTATTATTTATATAATATAAAATATTATATAATATTTTAAAAATTTTTAAAAAATATATTAGTTAAAATTGTACGAATAATTATTTTTTAAAAAATTTATATATAAATAAAAATATTTATTTATTAAAAAAAAAAATATTAGTTAATTAACTATATTTTTTAAAAAAAGTTTTATACGAAAAATTAATATTTTAATACGTACGAAATAATATTCGAAAATAAGCTAATTTTTAAAAAATTTTTAATTTATTTAACTAAATATAAAAACTATTTAAATATATATATAAAAAAAAAAAAAAAAATTTAAATATATAAATAAAAACGTTATATAATATATTATAAATAATATATTTATATATATATATAAAAAAAAACATTTAGTTAATAATTATAAATTAATTGTTTAATTTATTTATATTTAATAATTAATACTATATAAAATATTAAAATATTATTTAAAATATAAAAGTTTTAAAATTTTTATTATAAAAAATTATAAATAAAAACTTATATATAAAAAAACTTAAAGTTAAATTATTTAAACTTTTAAAATAGCTAAAATAAGCTTTAATAAAAGCTATATAATAATTTTAATCGGTATAAAAAATTAATAATTAAATTAACTATATAATATTTTATATTTTAAATATTTTTATTTTATTTTTATTTTTTTTAAAAAATATAAACTATTTAAAAGTATATTTTAATAATATAAAATATTATTATATAAAAAATAAAAATAATATTTTTATTATATATAATAAAGTTATTTATTTTTTAATATTAGTTTATATAAAATAGCTAGCTATTTTATAAAAATTAAATTATACTATTTATATAAATAATTTAAATATTTTATATAGAAAATTATATAAAATATTATTATATATAAAATATAAAATTAAATAATTTATTTTAAAAAAAATCTAAAAATTTTATTATTATTATTAAACGTATAATAAAACTTTATAGCGATTTAAATTTATAATTAAAAATAATTATAAATTTAATTATAAAATAATTATAAACGTTATATAAATAAATAACTAAAATATATTATATATTATTAACGTTATTATATTATTTTAAGCGGCAATTTTTTTAAAATTAATATTTATATAAAATATAAAAAATATTATATAAATATTAAATTAATATTTATTAAAAACTTTTTAATAATATTATATATAATTTTAAAATAAATTTTTTATCGGATAAATTTAAAAATATATAAAATAATTAGCGTATAATATTATAAAATATTTATCGAAATATATTAAATAATAAATAAAATAAAATAAATATATAAACTATTTAAACGTATATATATATTTTTTAAAAAAAAATCGACGTATATACGGATAATAAATTAATTTTATAAATAATAATAAAAATATTAAATAATATTATTAAATTTAATAGTTTTATATTAATTTTTTATTTTTAAAGCTTATTTTTATATTAATAAAAAATTTTTTTTATTTTTTTTATTATATAAAAAATAATAGCTATTTAAAAAATAATAAAATATTATATAAAAACTATATAAAAATTAAAATTAATCGTATAATAATAAATAAAATAAACTATTTTTATATAATATATTTATATTTTTTTTTCGAAATAAAGTTTTAATATAAAAAAAAAAATAAATAAAAAAAATGTTATAATTGCAGTATTATTTACATACGGAGTTAACATATCAGTATTAACTATATACGATAGCTAATTATTAATTATAATATTAGCTGTTCGTAATAAAATCGGGCTAATATGTCCGCCCATTTAGTTATATAATATATTACGGCAGAATTTTTTTTATACAAAAAATTCTTTATATAAAAGCCTAGCTTTCGTACAAATAATTAAATAAATCGATATATATAATATTTATTTTATTTATTATTATATATAATTTATTTTTTAGCTATTTAATATTAATTAATATTTTTAGCTAAAAAATATAAATTAAAAAATAAAATAAAATTTAAACTTAGTTATATAAGCCGCGTTTTTTATATTATATTTTAGTTTTTTTAATGCTATATTAATAAAAAAAAAATTAATTATTTTAATATTTTTATTATATTTTTATAAAAAGTTTAATTAATAGCGCGTAATTATACTATTTTTAATTATTATATAAACTATATAAAAGTTCGTAATATAATTTAATAACTTTTTTATCCGTATATTTTCGAATATAATAAAAATAATAATTAATCGTACATAGTAATATAGCTAAACGTATAAAAACACTATATTTTCGAAAAAGCTAAAATAACTTTTTATTTTTAGCTAATATTTTATATAATAGTATAGCTAAAAAATCGCTTAAAAAACCAGTATACTTTTAAATTTTATACGAAAACTATTAATTTTATATATAAAAATACTTTATAAAACTTTAAAATAGCTATTATAATAATAATTATAAATAGTATATTTATATAAAAATATAATTATATTTTATATAACTTAAAAAACTTTTAAAAATATTAGTAAAAATTTCGAAATAATAAAACTTAAAATATTTAATAAAATTAATATTTAAATTATTAAAAAAATTTATAACGTTTTTCGTATAAAAAGCGTTTTAAATTAAAAACTTATAAAATAGTTAAAAAAAACTATATTATATAAATTATAAAAAGTAAATATACTTTAGCGTATAAATTTTAAATTTTTATATAACTGTTTCGGATAATATTTATATTTTTTATATTAATAATTTTAAAATTAGTAAAGTTTTTTGTACAATAAAATAACTTTGCGATCTTTTTTTTTTAAATAAAAAAATAAATAAAAAAAAAACAAAAAATAAATAAAAAATAGCCGCGAAATAACTTATATATATAACTAAAAGCTAGCTTTTTAACCCTAAATAATAAAATATTATATAAAATAAAATACTAAAAATAAAGTTCTAAGAATTTTTATAACTATTAAATATTATTTATTATTTATTTTAATTAATAACCTATTTTTTATATAAATAAAAATATACTATATTTTTAATATATAATAAAATATAGTTTTTTAAAATTTTTTTTAAACTTTAAAGCAATTTATTTATTATAATACTAAATATAAAAGTATTTTATTTAGGATTTAGATCCTTTTTATATATAATATTTAAAATAAAGCTATTTTATCGCAAAATATTAAATTTTTTTAAAAACTTAGCAAAAAAAAAAAAATTATTCGAGAGCTATATAATTTATTTTATAAAACATAATAGTTCGTTAATTATTATAAACTTAAAATTATAAAAAATTAGTTCTATATTATATTTTTTATAATATTAACTAATCGTATAAAAATTATTATATATATTATATTAGCTTTAATTATACGTAAAAAAAAATATATATTATAAACTTATATTTTAATATAATTATAAATTATAATTAATATTAAACTAATTAAACTAATATTATTTTTGTATAAATATATAAATAAAAAAAAACTTATTTTTATATAAAATTAAAAGTTATAATTAATAAGCTATTTAAAGCTTAAAAATATTTAAAGTAAAATATTTAAAAAAAATTTATTTAAATATAACTATTATACGCGTATATAAAAATATCTAGAATTTAAAATAGTATTTATTTTTTAAAACTTACGTATAAAAAATTTTTTTTAAACTTTCGTTTATATTTTTAGGTTAAAAAAACTTAATAACTTAGCATTTTATATAAAAATAAAAAATTTTTATATAGATTAATAATATAACTAAATTAACTATTATCTTATATAATATAAAAATATGCTAATATTTTAAGAATTTTTAGAAATAATATATTAGCTAAAATTATATAAATAGCTATTTTTTAAAAAATTACGTACGAATAAAAAATATTTTTTATTAAAAAAAAAGTATTAATTAATTAACTATATTTTTTAAAAAAAGTTTTGCGCGAAAAATTAATATTTTAATACGTATAAAATAATATTCGAAAATAAACTAACTTCCGAAGAATTTTTAACTTATTTAACTAAATATAAAAGCTATTTAAATACGTATAATAAAAAAAAAAAAAATTCGGATATATAAAAGAACGTTATATAATATATTATAAATAACGTATTTATATATTATATAATAAAAAAAATTTAGTTAATAATTACGGACTAGTTATTTAATTTATTTATATTTAATAATAATACTATATAAAGTATTAAAATATTATTTAAAATATAAAAGCTTCGAAATTTTCTATTATAAAAAACTATAAATAAAAGCTTATATATAAAAAAACCTAAAAGCTAAAATTATTTAAACTTTTAAAATAGCTAAAATAAGCTTTAATAAAAGCTATATAATAATTTAGTTAATATAAAAAATTAATAACTAAATTAATTATATAATATTTTATATTTTAAATATTTTTATTTTATTTTTATTTTTTTTAAAAAATATAAACCGCTTAAAATATATTTTAATATATAAAAAATATTATCGTACGAAAAATAAAAGCAGTATTCTTATTATATATAAATAAAGCTACCTGTTTTTTAATATTAGCCCGTACGAAATAGCTAGCTATTTTATAAAAACTAAGCTACGCTATTTATATAAACGGTTCGGATATTTTTATATAAAAAATTATATAAAATACTATTTTGCGCAAATATAAAATTGAATAATTTATTTTAAAAAAGATCTAAAAATTCTATTATTATTACTAAATATATAATAAAGCTCCGCGGCGATTTAAATTTATAATTAAAAATAATTATAAATTTAACTACGAAATAGTTATAAATATTATATAAATAAGCAATTAAAACTATTATATATTATTAATATTATATATTATTTTAAGCAATAATTTTTTAAAATTAATATTTATATAAAACGTATAAAAAGCATTATATAAATATTAGATTAATATTTACTAAAAACTTTTTAATAATATTATATATAACCTAGGATAAATTTCTTATCGGACAAATTTAAAAATATATAAAAATAATTAATATATAATGCTATAAAATATTTATCGAAGTATACTAAATAATAAATAAAATAAAATAAATATATAAGTTATTTAAACGTATAATAATATTTTTCGGGAAAAAATCAATATACGTATAAATAATAAATTAATTTTATAAATAGTAAAAATTAAATAATACGCTAGATTTAATAGTTTTATACTAACTTTTTTTATTTTTAGAGTTTATTTTCGTATTAATAAAAAATTTTTTTTATTTTTTTTTATTGTACGAAAAATAATAGCTGTTTAAAAAGTAATAAAAATACTACGTAAAAACTATATAAAAGTTAAAATTAATCGCGTAATTAATAAGCAAAATAAACTATTTCGTATAATATATTTATATTTTTTTTTAAAGCGAAATTCTAATATAAAGAAAAAAATAAAATAAAAAAACCGTATAAAATTAAACAATCGAAAAATTAAATATAATTATAACTTTGATTAATAGATTAATATTTTTAATATATATAAATTAAACTATATTACTATATAAAAAATATTTAAGCGGATAATTTAAACTAAAATAATATAACTTATATAGCTAATAGTTATTAAAAAAAAACGTAGTTAGTTAAAAAAAAAAATTTAGCTTTACTATTGTATAATATTTAAATATATTTATTAATATAATATTAATATTATAACTTTTTAATAAAAAAAAAAAAGCAGGCTTTTAAATTAACAACTAAGCTATATATAAATAAAGTTATTTATAACTTTTAGTAAACTGTTTAAAAAGTCGGACGTAATAAAATTAATAAATTTATTATATAAACGTTTTTAAATTTATTATATATAACCTGGATATTTATAAAAAAAATATTTTTTAAGTTTTATTTCGTATAAAAATTAAAAAAAAAACTATAAAGCTATATAAAAAATCTAAACTTATTTTATAAAAGTATAAAATATTAAAAAAAGTACTATTTTAATTTAATTGCTAATGATTTAACGAATAAACTAATAGCTAATTTTTAGTATTTATTTTTATTTTTTATATAAAACTCGGAATTTCGTATAAGCTTAAAAATATTACTTAAACTTATATTTAATCGGAAAATAAATTATTGCGTAATATTTATATTTATTTATTTTTAAAACTAAAAAAAAATACTTTTTAAAAACTATTTTATATATTGTACGACTTTTATATATTAGCCGAATTTAAGCTATATTAGTTTAAAATATACTATTAATATATTAAAAAAACTTAAAATATAATATTTACGTATAATTTATATTTATTAATTATATATAATAATTTAAATTTTTAAGATAATTAGATATAAATAAATAATATGCTAAGTTTTGTTACGTTAGATTTTTTGTCGTATAAAAAAAAAAAATTTAAATAAGCAAAACTTCGCGCGAAGCTTAAAAAAACTTTATTTTTTAAATATTATTTAAGTTTAATAGCAAAAATTTTTTCGTATAAATAAAATATTATAATAACCTAAAAAAGCTAAACTAAAAACTTAGCTAAAGTTAATTTTTATACGAAAAATTTATTTAAGCTTATATTTTTTAACGAGCTAAAAAATATATATTAATAGTATATATTAATTTAAAGCTATATAATTTCGCTATTATAGTTTAAATTATTAAGCTATAATTATATAATATTAAAGCATTAAATAACGGATTAAATAATAAAAAAAATAACCTATTAAAAAAGCTTACGTTTATTTTTTTTCGATTTTTATTATAAAGCTTTTATTTTTATAAATAAATTATTTGTAAATAATATAAATATAACTTTATAGTTTAAATTTATTATTATATTATAATCGAAGCTTATATAAAAAATATAGCAAATTTAAACTTCGAAATTAAAAGCAATATTATATATTAAAATTTAAGCAATATAAAAATTATATAAAATATTTTAGCTAGCGAATTATATAGTATAATTAGCGTTTTAATAGTACTTTATTTTTTATATATTTTAAAAAATTATAAAAATATTTAATTTATTTCTAATATTTGCTATTTTATATTTAGATTTTAAATCGTTATATAACTGCTTAATTAAACTAAAATAACTTAAAAAAAAATTAATAATAAATATTATATTTTTTTAAAAGTTATACGAAAAAAAAAAATCTTTAAAATATAATAAATTAATAATAAAATAACCTAGCCGATATATTTATTAAGCGTATACTAAACTAAGCACTAAAAACTCTAGTTTTATAAATAAGCTATTTGTAAATCGAAGTATTTATTAAAAACTATAAAAAGTACGCTTATATAATAAATAGCGGCCGGGCATATATAAAGCAAATATATTACGTACAAATATTTAAAAAGCAAATATTACATATAAGCAATAAAAAGTTAGAAAATTATAGTAAAATAATAACTAAAATTTATACCCCGAAAATAATACGTATATTAATCCTTATTTTTTTTTTTTTTTCTTTTAAATTTAAACTATATATATAAAACAATAAATATATATATTATTATATATAAGCGCTATAACGCCGCTTTAAAACTTAGTATTATATAATATTAATTAAACGGAGCACTTTAATAATTAATATAACTGCTATATAACTGTTTTAGTATAAAATAATAATTTAGCTATAATTTTAAATAAATCGTATAAAATATTCTTTTTAATATAATTTTGCTTATAATCGGCGAAAATAGTAGTTAATAATATTTAGAAAATATATTGTACGAAAGGGCTAAAACAATTTATTTTTTTTCTTATTATATAATAATATAAATTAACTAAAATATATATTAAAATTATTCGTATAAACAAATAAATAAAAATATACGTACGTTTATATTAATATTAATATAAAACTTTATAGCCTAACTTCCGGTAAAAAAGTATAAACTTAGTAGTGCTGCTATTTTTTAAATATACGAAGTTTTAAAAATTATAATACTACTAAAAGCAAAAAGCATAAAGCATAGGTAAAAACCCTAATAAAGTTAGCAAATCTAGCAGCAGCTATTATTAATAATAATAGTAATTTTATTTTAATTATTTATTAATATAATATTTAAAAAACTTAAAAAGCTTTATATAATAATAATAATAATAATAATATAATATTGCTATTATATTATTAGTACTACTAATATTATTATTAATTATTACTAATGTTATGTTTATTATATAATAATTGTTAGATTAATATTATATAAATTTATAAAATTAGTTAAAATATACGTACGAATATATATATATAATATATATTATATATATATAATATAAATATAAGTATACGCGCGTAAAAAAAAAAAAAAAAAGAAAAAATAAAAAAGCAATACAAAAGTAACCTAACTTATATATAAAGTAGTAAATATAAAATAATATATTATTTAATTTTTAAAATATTTAAGCAAATTAAATAAAAAATTATATATATAGTTATATATAAATTAGCTTTTTTATTTATAATTAACTTTTTTTTTATATATAGTTATATAAGCATTAAATATTTTAAAAAAACAGCAATTTAATATATTATCGGGCGCTTTTTTATTTACGTACTTATTATATAATATATTTAATATTTTTTTACGTTTAGATTTTTTATATTAAAAAAGGCAATCGTACAAAAGTACGCTATAACTAAAAAAAAAAAAAACTAGTATTATAATTGTAGTATTATTTATATATAGAATTAATATATTAATATTAACTACGTATAATAGCTAATTATTAACTATAATATTAGCTGTTTATATAATAAGTTAGGCTAATATATCCGCTTAATTTAGTTATATAATATATTGCGGTAAAATTTTTTCGTATAAAAAATTCTCCGCATAAAGCTTAGCTTTCGTACAAATAGTTAAAAAAAATAAATCAATATATACAAATATTTATCTTACCTATTATTACGTATAATATTATACCCCCTAGCTACCCAACAAAAACTATATAAAATTAAAACAATCGAAAAATTAATATAATTATAGTTTCGATTAATAAACTAATATATTTTTAATATATATAAATTAAACTATATTATTATAAAAAAGTATTTAAGCGGATAATTTAAACTAAAATAATATATAATTTATATAACTAATAATTATTAAAAAAAAACATAATTAGCTAAAAAAAAAAAACTTAGCTTATTATTATATAAATTTAAATATTTATTATATAATATTTAAATATTATAAATTTTTTTAATAAAAAAAAAAATAACTTTTAAATTAATAATAAACTTATACAATAAATTATTATAACTTTTAATAAACCGTTTAAAAATTAAATATAATAAAAATTAATAAATTTATTATAAAGCGTTTTTAAATTATTATATTAATTTAAATATTTACGGGAAAAAATATATTTTTAAATTTTATTTTATATAAAAAATTAAAAAAAAACTATAAAACTATATAAAAATTTAAACTTATTATATAAAAATATAATAATATCGAAAAAATACTATTTAATTAATTACTAACGATTTAATAAATAAACTAATAATTAATTTTAATATTTAGCTTTATTTTTATATAAAATTTAAAACTTTATATAAGCTTAAAAATATTATTTAAATTACGTTTAATTAAAATAAACTATTATTAATATTATATTTATTTTTTAAAGCTAAAAAAAAATACTTTTTAAAACTATTTTTATATTATATAATTTTTATATAATTTAGCTAAATTTAAATTATATTAGTTTAAATATATTATTAATATTATTAAAAAAACTTAAAATATAAATATTTATATAATTTATATTTATTAGTTATATATAATAGTTTAAATATTTTAAAATAATTAAATATAAACAAACAATACGTTAAGTTTTATTACGTTAAACTTTTTATCGCGCAAAAAAAAAAAACTTAAACGAATAAATTTTATATAAAATTTAAAAAAACTTTATTTTTAAATATTTATTTAAGTTTAATAATAAAAAATTTTTTTATACGAATAAAATATATAATAATTTAAAAAAACTAAACTAAAAATTTAGCTAAAGTTAACTTTATATAAAAAATTCGTTTAAGCTTATATTTTTTAACGAACTAAAAAATATATATTAATAGTATATATAATTTAAAACTATATATAATTTTATTATTATAGTTTAAATTATTAAGCTATAATTATATAATATTAAAATATTAAATAAACGGATTAAATAATAAAAAAATAACCTATTAAAAAAGTTTATGTTTATTTTTTTCGATTTTTATATAAAGCTTTTTATTTTATAATAAATTATTTATAAATAATATAAATATAACTTTATAGTTTAAATTTATTATTATATTTATAATTAAGTTTATATAAAAAATATAATAAACTTAAATTTTAAAATCGAAAATAATATATATACTAAATTTAAACAAATATAAAAAAATTACGTAAAATATTTTAGCTAGCAAATTATATAATATAATTAATAGTTTTAATAATATTATTATTTTTTATAAATATTTTAAAAAATTATAAAAATATTTAATTTATTTTTAATATATTATTTTATATTTAAATTTTAAATCGATATAATTATTTAGTTAAACTAAAAAAAACTTAAAAAAAAAAATTAATAATAAATATTATATTTTTTTAAAAGTTATACGAAAAAAAAAAAATTTTAAATATAATAAATAATAATAAAAAATAACCTAGCTAATATATTTATTAAATATATATTAAACTAAATATTAAAACTTTAGTTTTTATAAATAAACTATTTATATAAATTAAAATATTTATTAAAAAACCGTAAAAAATACGCTTATATAATAATAATAATTAAATATATATAAAATAAATATTATATATAAATATTTAAAAAACAAATATTATATATAAATAATAAAAAAATTAAAAATTATAGCAAAAATAATAACTAAATTTATACCTTAAAAAATAATATATATAATTAATCTTTTATTCTTTTTTTTTTTTTTTTAAACTTAAACTATATATAATAAAAATAATAAATATTATATAATTGTTATATATAAACATTATAAACGTTATTTTAAAACCTAGCACTATATAATATTAGTTAAATAAAATATTTTAATAATTAATATAACTATTATATAAATTATTTTAATATAAAATAATAATTTAATTATAATTTTAAATAAAAATCGTATAAAAATATTCTTTTAATATATAAATTTCGCTTATATATTAATAAAAATAGTAATTAATAATACTTAAAAATAATATTATATAAAAAAGCAAAATAATTATATTTTTTTTATTTTATTATATAATAAACAAATTAGCTAAAATATATACTAAAAATTATTATATAAAATAAATAAATAAAATATATATACGTTTATATATAATATTAATATAAAAGCTTTATAAGTTTAACTTTTAGTAAAAAAACTATAAACTTTAATAGTACTATATTTTCTAAACGTACGAAGTTTAAAATTATATAATACTACTAAAAATAAAAAATATAAAACGCAGGTAAAAAACCCTAATAGAATTAGCAAGTTTTATAGTAGCTATTACTAATAATAATAGTAATTTGCCTTAATTATTTATTAGTATAATATTTAAAAAAACTTAGAAAACTTTACGTACAATAATAATAATAGCAATAATAGCAATAATATTGCTATTAATGTTGCTAGTATTATTAAATATTATTAATATTACTGCTAATATTACGCTTATTATATAATAATTGTTAAATTTAATATTATATAAATCTATAAATTAGTTAAATATACGTACGAAATATATATATATACGTATATATATATATATATAAATATAAATATACGCGCGTAAAAAAAAAAAAAAAAAAAAAAAAAAATAAAAAAGTAATACAAAAATAACCTAACCTACATAATAATAACAAAATAAAAAAACATATTATTTAATTTTTTAAAATATTTAAATAAATTAAATAAAAGAATATATATAATAATATATAAAAGTTAGCTTTTTTATCCGTATTTACTAACCTTTTTTTTTACGTACGGTTATAAAACATAAATATTTTAAAAAAAAAAACAGCAATTTAAATATTATCGGGCGCTTTTTTATTTATATATTTGCCGTCCGATATATTTAATATTTTTTATATTTAGATTTTTATATTAAAAAAAACAATCGTACAAAAATACGCTATAGCTAAAAAAAAAAAAGCTAATATTATAATTATAGTATTATTTATATATAAAATTAATATATTAATATTAATACGTATAATAGCTAATTATTAACTATAATATTAGCTATTTATATAATAAAATCGGGCTAATATATTCGCCCGATTTAATTATACGGTATACTGTAACAAAATTTTTTTCGTATAAAAAAATTCTCCGTACGAAGGCCTAGCTTTTATACAAATAATTAAATAAAATAAATCGATAATATATAAATATTTATTTACTTATTATTATATATAATATTATACTTTTTAGCCACTTAATATATAGTATTTTTTAATATATATAACTTTTTATAAATTAAATACAGTTTTAAAGCTTTTATTATTTAGTTAGGTTTAAAATAATATTTTTTTATATATAGTATATAACATTTCGTTTGTATATTATATATAAATAAAATTGTTTAATTTTTTTATATTTATTATAAATTAAACCGTTTATAATAAAAAATAAATATTTAGCTTTAAAAAAAATAATAGCGTTTTTATTATTATATAGCTTATAAAATTAGTTAGTAAATTTATTTAGATTTTTTTATAATAAAAGTTTATTTTATATTTTAGCTTAAAATTACGTTTAAACGCGTTATTTATTATTATTTCTATAGTATATTTTACTATATTTTATATAAAGTTTAATATTATAAGTTTTTATAATTATTTTAATTTATTTTTTAGGTTATAATATTTTATATTATAATAAGTCGATTTATATTTAGAATATAATTAAAACGTTTTAATAAAAAAATATTTAAAAACTATATTATAATAAATATATAAATAAATTAATAAGCTAATTATTTTTTTATTAATAGTAAAAATATTTAATAAAGTTTAGTTAATAATATTTTTATAGCTAAATAATTTATTAAAATAATTATATAATATTTATTTAAATAAATTATAATATAAAACTTTTTATAGCTTATATAAAATACGTTATTTTTTATTTAAAAAAGCTATATTTAATTTTAGCTTATAATAAATATTAATTTAAATATATAATTAGCTATATTTATAAAAAATATAAGTTGCTTAGTTTTTATTTAAAATTTAGCTTAATATAAAAAACTATAACGCTAAAATTTCGTTCGAAATATTTATTAATTAAATATAATATAATTTAAGTTATAATAATAAAGCGTAGTTTTAAAATAATAACGTTTTAAATAGCGTTAAAAAAGCTATTTTAATTAATATAAAGTTATAATATATAGTTCGATATAATATTTATAATAATTTAGGTTATTATTTATTATTTTTTTTTTTAGTAACTTTTAGCAAATAAAGCTATTTTATATTTTATAAAAGCTTAGCTAATTATATATAATAAAAAAAAAAATTATAGAAAAATTACTTGCGCTAAAATATTGTTTAAAAGTTTAAAAGTTTTTAAAAAATAAAACTATTTAAATATTATATACGTTTAATAATAGTAAATATTTTTAAATTAATATAAAATCCGAAAAGTTTAAAAAAATAATTAATAAAAGATTTTTTTAATAATATAATAATATTTTTTAACTAAAATAAGCTAAAAATAATATTTAAATATATATACTTTTTAAATATATTAGAAAAAATAATAATATATTAATAAAAATAATAAAAAAAAATAAAAACGAAAAAATTTGTTTATATATTTTTAAATATAACCGGGGAATTTATATACTTTATTAATATTTTAAATTATTTTATATATAAAAAATAATAATAAATTTATTTTTATAATTAAAATAAACTAAAAATTAATAAAAAAAAACTAGTTATATTAACGTAAATAATATAGCTTTTTTATAAAAGCTTTAATTATTTTATTCTATAAAAAAAAAAAATAGCTATTAAAAATAATAATTTTATTAAGCTATTATAAATTAATAATTATTCGGCTTTTATTTACGCTATAAAATTTTTTTTAAATAATAAATATAAAATATATAAAAAGTATAGCTTTATTTATTTAAATTATATAACTTATTTTATAAAATTTATTATAAATTTTATTAAAAACTTTTATATTTTTTTAACTAAAAAAATAAGCTTTTATATTTAGTTTTATTTTTATTAATTATTAATAAAAAAAATCTTTAACTATTTTATTTCGGAAATATTAACTTTGCTTTTATTTATTTAAATATTATAAGCTTTAATAATTTTAGTAAATTTAGCTATTTTAAAAGCTTTTTTAATATAAATATAAATATTATTATTAATTATTTTTAAAAAAATTTATAAGTTTTTAATATTTAAAATAAAATATATTTTTAAAAGCTTAACTTAAAAAGCTTTTTTAATACTAGATATATATAGTTTTTCTAATAATAGCGTAGTTTTAGTATTTATAATAAAGTTATATATTACGTTAATAAAAAAATATTTAAAAACTAAACGTTAAAAATATTAATAGCTAAAAATAAAAATATTTTTTTATATAAAGCTAGTAGCGTAGTTGCTAGTTTTACTGGGCGCTACTATAAAATAACTATAAAATTCGCTAGTTTATTTATAAATATTAGTTTATTAGTATTATATTAGTTATAATAGCTATAATAATTAGCGTTATATTAAATTTAATATTATATATTATAATAAATAAATTAAATAGCTAAAAATCCCGAACTAATTATTTTAGTTAATAATATTACTAGAATAACTGCTATAATAACTAAAATTTTATAGCTAATTTTTATAAGCTAATATATACGCTATTATTATATTTTGTAGATTTATTTTAGTTTAATATTTTTATTTATTTTAACTAAAATATTTATAGTATTAATAACTAGGATAATTTTAAAAGTTTTTGCGTTTTTATAATATTTATTATATTTTATATATTGCTATAAAACAAAAGTTGTAGTTAATAAATAATAGCTTATATTTAACCTATAAATATGTATTTTTATTAGCTATATAGTTATAATATATATACTAGTAATTTTTCGTATGTATTTACGGCTACGAATTAAAACTTTAAAGTTAATAGTAAAATTATCGAAGTTATAAAATAATAATATTTTTAAAATAGTTAATAATAGCTTTATAAAAAAAAAAAATTATTATTAATTAATATATTTAGTTATAGTTTTTTGTTTATAATTTAATTTTTTTTTTATATTTTATAATTTTAAATTATTTATTACTATTAATTTTTCGAATAAAAATTTAAATTTAATTTAACGCGTTATTTTTATACGCTTATTTTTAATAATAATTATTTAGCTTTTATATTTTTTTATTATATATTTTAGCGTATTAAAATATTTATCGCCGATTATAGTTTTATTTATATTTAAATTAGTATATTTTTATTTTAACCGGTAGCAAAACGCGTATATAAAATAAAAATACGTATAGTTTAAACGTAAAGCTTTATTATATGTCTGTATTTAGCGCTTTAAATATAAGTATTTTTAACTTAAAGATTTATTTAATTATTTTATATAAATAATAAATTATCGTTAAAAATATTTATTTTTTAACTATACTTTTTTAGCTAATTTATACTAGCTTAAATATCGGAAAAATTTATTTTATAAAAATAATATTTAAATATAATTTTATATATATATCGTTTAAAAATAATAAATAAAAAATATTAATATACGCTATATGTTTTAATAAAATATATAGCTTATATTTTTATATATATAAAATAAAAATATTAAATAATTTATATTTTTATAATATTTATAACAAATAAAAGCTAAACTAAATATATAATAAAAATACTATTATTATAATATTTTCTATTAATATTATATTTAAATTTTTTTTTATTTAAACGTGCGTTATTAGCTTAATATACGCTGTAATAGCTATTGTATTTTTTATTATAATAATGCTTATAATTGCTACTATAGTTATAGCTATAGTTGCAGCTATAGTTACGGTTATAGTTGTAGCTACAGTTTTGGCTACTGTTATAACTACCGTTATGTTTTTTATTTTTATTATTACGTTTTTTGTTTTTATAAGCATTTTTTTTATTATTTTTTATAATAGCTGCGATCTTTATTATAATTGTTATTATATTATTTATTATATTTATTATTAGAATAATAATATATTTATAGTAAAATTAATATTTACTTTTTAATTAATAATAATTAAAATATTTATAATATTATTATATTTAGGACGTAAATTTTAAAGGTTTTTATTATTATTTTTAAATAGTTATAAAAAAGTTTAACGTTTAAAAACTTATATTCTGTTTTTTGTTTTAATTTATAGCGCGCTTTATTAATTTTTTTTATATATTTATTTAATATATTTTTTTTTTTTAATAAACGGATATAATTAACGATTATTTTAACTTATTAATCGCGGATATTTTTATAATACTTTATTAATTAGAATTATTTTGCGCTAAAGTTTTATTTTTATAATATATTATAGCTTATATTAAACAAATTAAATAAATATGTTTTATTTTATGCTATATTAAAAAAAAAAAATTATTTTCGAAGAACTTTTTATAGCGTACTTAGGGCATATTTTAAAACGTTTTTTTAGCTTTTTAAATATTAAGCTTAAGCTTGCTTTTTGCTAAATATAACGATTAGTAAATTTAATTTTATTATTTATTATAAAAAATAAAACTTATAAAAAAATAGTTAAATAGTTTTAAAATTTAGCTATTATTTAATAATTTTATATTATTAAGCTTATATATAGTTTAAATATATCGGGAAAATATATACGTATTTATATAAATAATATTTTTTTATTTATAATAATTTTTTATTTTTTAGGTCGTTTTAATTAGAGTTTAAAACTTTAATATTTTTATGTTTAATTTTATAAATATTTTTTACCGTAAATATAATTAAAAATAAAGTTTTATAATAATAACGTTTATTATTATAGCTATAGCTGCTAAAACTAGCTTCGCTACTTAATAAATTTAAATCGTTATTAAAGTTATTTGTTTTTTTATTGCTGTTTTATTGTTATTATTTTTATTATTATTATTATTATTTATTTCGATTAAAAAATATATTTTAGCGTTTTTTATAATATTTTTAGGGCAATAAAAAAAAGTAAAAGCAAAAGTATTATTAATACGTTTATTATATTTGGAAATAAAAGTAAAAGCATTATTATTGTTTTTTTTTATTTATAGCTATATATTAAAATTAATTATTATACTATAAAAAGCTCGCTAGTTTAATATAGTTAAAAATAAAACATTAATAAAAATATAATATCGATTTTTTTAAAACTTTATAAAAGCGTTAAAATTTTAATTTATTTATACGATTAAATTAAATTTATTGTTAATTTATTTAATATTTTTTATAGCTTTTTATATTTAGTTTAATTTAATTTTATTTAAAATTATTATTTTATTATTATTTTAAAAATATATTTATAATTTTAGCGTTAAATCCTAGCTATTAGTTTAGTTTTTTAAATAAAAACTTTATAAGCTTTTAATTTATTATTATTAATCGAGCTTTATTAATATCGGTATTAGCTTTAATTATTTTTGCGCTAATTTTATTTTTTTTGTTTTATTTCGACTTTTTAAATTATATTATCGGACGATTTATAAACGTTTTTAATAAAGCTTATATTAATAATAACGATATTTGTTCTAATAATTATTACGCTAAAAATTAAAAGAAAAAAAACTTTAAATAAAAGTTTTTTATAATAAACTAGCGTTTAATTAATAAATAATTAATATATAAAAAATATTATTATATTAGTTTTACGATTTATTATTTTTATATAACGTTATAAATAATAATTTAAAATAAAATAAACTATATATAAATAAAAATAAAATAAAATATATTATAATTTATAATTATATTTTAATAATAAAACTAGTATATTTATAAACTTTAATAGCGAACTAAAACGTTTAAAAACTTTATAATAAAACTAGGATATTTAAAATAATTAATTAGTAAAAATTTACAACGTTTATAACTTTATAATAATTTTAGCTACGCTGCAAAAACTAGTATATTTAAATATAGAAATGTTTTATTAAGCTTTTTTAAGGCTAGATAATTAGCTTATTTAAAAGCTTCGCAAAAAGTATAAAAATAAAAGTATAAAAAAATTAACGCTAAAACGTAATACTTGCTTTAATTAATAAATACGTGTAAATTACGCGCGCTAATTGCCGCCGGGAAATTAATATTTTTTAACCTCGAAAAATCTAAAAACAAATAATTTTTAGTATAATTTAATGTTTATAATAAAACTACGTAATAAAGCATTATTTTAAAAAAAATATTATAAGTTATAAAATAAAACTTAATTAAAGAAAAAAATCTATTATTAGATCTATACAATAGATCTAATAATAGATTCTCTAACTAGCAGTATGCTAGCTGTTTATCTAAATATAGGTATTACTAGGTGGCTTCCCCCTGCGCTCTACGCAGGGAAGCCACTAGTAACACAAACCCCTTGGGGGCTCTATTAAACTACTTAAAATAAACTAAAAGCTAGCTTTAAATAATATAGCATTATAAACGTTTCTATAAAAACTATTGTTTAAAAAAGCTTCGAAAGCTTTTAATTAATAAGCTAAAAAACTAACGAACTTATAGTAAAAAATCGTTATTTTAAAAGCTAAAAGTTATAAAAATATATTTATACCGCTAATAAATAAAGCCTTTAATAAAGCAACGCTTCGTTATTATAAATAATATATAAAAGTTTTTACGCTGCTTACGAAAAAAATAGTTTATAAAAACGAAAATACGATTTTAATATACTAAAGCATAAAAAATACTAGCAAAAAACTAAACGGAAGTAAAAAAGTATATTAAATTAAAAACACCAAAAACTAGGTTATTATGGTTATATTTATTATAAAAAAGGCTTCGTTACATATATTAATTTACGTGTGAAGTGGTCCGTGAGGGGACGGTCCGTGGCGTATCCACTTTACTTATCACATGCGTTATCTTGATGATCGATCGAGGATCTCGCCTAGTCACATGTTGCGTGCATATGCCATCGACATTATTAGAAACGGGTGGGCGGAATTGCGGTCCTAAACACGCGTCGACTCTTAAACCCGGTACTCGGATTGTAGCCATCGAGGTGCCTAGCCGATGTACAGGCCACGGTGACATGATGATTCGGAGAGATTGATCAGTTGCATCGATACCACCTAAACATGAGGCCGGTGAAGGATAACAGAAGGCCCAGAGGATCACGATGCAACATTACCATCCGTCATTCCGCAACGCAGAGCGGGACTACTTGATAGATAATTGTCTAATGTCGAATGAGCTGTCGTTTCCCCGCCCCCTTTATTGACCCCAGTATGGAGAACTAATAGCAGAATATTGTGACGAGAATGACGAGCTTCTAGTTAACTGGTTAACGTGATACGCTAGCTTAATGTCATGCAGCTGCAATCCTACCCTGCGCGACTGTGCATCTGGCGTTCGATATAGTTACGGCATCCGCTGTCATAATCCTTGCATGCATCGGGGTGCATTGACACATTGCCGCAGAGCCTCAAGACGTCGACGACAAAGGGTACTTGCCTGGCCCCCTTTTGCTTTTCATGCCGTCGCAGCTCTCCATAGATTACTCTCTTTGGCAATTCCAGTCAGCCACTTTGCACAGCTGCTTTTCGTGCGACGCAGGTCCCCCGGGTATCTACCGACCACACTCGGTTCCCCGTCACGCTGTGGAGGGAACACTCCGCAACACGGCTAAAATTCCCTCGAGTTATCATGTCGTGCGGATCGTTGAGCTCGAGGCGGGCGGCCCACCGGGACGTGCATGGTACGAGGCAACGTTGGACTAGTGGTAGATGATATTCTTCGTAGATGATCAATCGTACACACAGCTGTGCGCCCAATACAAACGAGCCGCTGGATCGCGAACGGACGTATAGAGAGCGAGAGCTGATCGTGACGAGCGAGCAGGTAGCACCATCTGCCGTGGTCGCTGTCTTCTAGAAGAATTTGTTTACTAACTCAGAGGTCACAAGCGGACGATTCCCCATGCGCTTGCCCGCGATACTTGCCCACAGATGGCATTCGAGGTCCTCGAGAGCCCTCGGTACCGCTCAGGTATCACAACTGGCGAGGCCTACATGAGCGTACCACCGTAACGCCTATTGCATGCCATCTTTCGCTTCGAGTTATATAGCCCTGGTCAAACGACGTCGTTTTTCGGCGGTTATGACAGCATACCTTTCATATCATTTCTTGGCAGTAAACGGCGCTGCGATGACGCTCAGGGGTAAAAATACATCCGAGCGAGAGAGGGTCACCTGTGTCTCCTTCCACGGCACGGCCCCCATTTAAAAAACAGTCGACCGGTGTAGATATCCTCCAACCACAGCCTAAAGCGTGACGCGTGAGCAGAAGAAACTCTCCGGCCTTCACTCGGCGTTACACCATCGACGTTGCCGTGCTCGGCGTACATATCTCTAGATCTAGGAAGAGACGGGCAGCATCGTTCAGTGTGAAAGTATCGTGTGTGCGACGAGCCTGTACGCCAGTAGAGGAGCCTATTATTTTACGCCGAAAAATAATTAATTTTATTGTATTCATTCCTGGATCCGAGGGTTGGTACCTCACTTCACCGGAGCTAGTTGAGAGATGGAGCTAAAATATTACTCTCCTTGTTTCTAACGCGCCGATTAGCGCCATCTCCGTCACAAGGGCCGTCAAGGTGAGTCAAGTACCGAGCATTCAGCCACGTGGTGGGCGTTGCTGTCCCTTCTACGGCCACCCTAGCCTTTCCCAGAACCGCTAGGGCAGCCCAATCTTGCGAGTGTAACCCGAAGGTACCCGGCTCCGAAAGGAGGTACTTGCAGTAGGTTGAAACACCGTCATTCACAAGTAGTGCGGGTGACACTCAAGCCGAAAGAAGCCAGGGGGGTGCTACTAGTGAGGGCACTTGGCACTTGGGAGTCGAAATATCACTGCTAGTGCTAAGCCTTGCTTCTTAGTTCTAAGACAATATCGTGGAGTTTCAAAATTATGTTAACGTAGCGCGTTCTATTCGATTGTAAAAAACCCGAAGCGTTGGATGACTAGTAGCTAGTGTAGATTATCGCTTAGGCTATGGCAGAGAGCAGCCAGGCCAATTCAATACGTTCTGTGTCATGTAGCGTGCGATGTTAATAGAATTGGAATTCTATAGGCATAAAATCTTTACACATATAGCAGGAGAACAAGAAGTGATGAAAAGCCGAAGAGAGATTAGAGAGAGGGAAAGGAAGCTGGTTTCACAGGTACATCGCGAGTATTGATATCCGAATAAACAAGTATAAGCAAGGAATTTGCCGTTCCCTTAATATTAAACAACTAAAAAAGACCCTCTAAATATAGTTACGCTTGGTAAATTCTGGGAAGTGAGGAACATCAAGCGATGATCAAAAAGTGGCCTGATGGTGCTAGGATAAGGGCTGTATGTCAAACGTGTGGTGGTGACATTTACTCGCTAGCAATAAATTAGCTGAGGGCGGATCAAGGCAGCATCGCTACGGGACGAACTACTTACCGAGAAGTACCACGCCGCCAAATCGTCTAAGCTCACCTTACAGCTCACCTTACACACGAGTGCTGGCAGCCCTAGCGTGTATATGGGGCTGATAGGGTGTGGAGAGCGCGTCATGAGAGTCCCCCCAATCCCCTTTGCGCGACGTGATGGATAATCAATCATTGAAACGGGGAGTCCCCAGCAAGGGACCCTCTGATGCTGGGATCGAGACACGTACCATTCGCCGAGAAGCGGCCCCGGGGCCCATGGGCCAGCGGATAGCGCACCATCTTCGATGATGAACTTCGACCCATTTGAGTTAACCCTCCGCCCTTGCGGGAGAGGTGTCGCGCCCTGAGTGGATAGGAAATGGGTAGCTTTTTGGTGGCAAGTACTTGTAGACTTCCCGAAACTCGTCATAGACTTCATGGAATTGACTCAGATTCGTCTTCTAACCAGAAAGTCCGCCAAAGGAAATATCACCCATGATAATATCGGGGGCAAAGAATGACGCTCTTCTAGAGAATTATACAGGGCGATACTTGCCTACCGAGGATGATTAGATATTTGAGATTTACCAGACGTCAGGGCCATTTCGTGTCGTGACCTATAAGGTACATCACGACATTTATCGACGGCGAGGATTCTAATGCAAATCATGGGTTATTTCCAGCCATGTACACAAACCCTAGTCCCTTTGTAGCAACGAGGCAGTAAAGGCGGCGATTGTGTTGCTAAAGCGGTGTGCCTCGCAGAAGATCAACGGTTGCAAAGGTTTGATGGATGGTTCTACAGAGCTGAGGGACTTACTGCACATAATTCTCCTTCATCACAACACAGCTGTAAGCACATTTCAGGCTCAAACACGCCACGGGCTCGTAGCCGCTACTGTCCCTGCTATATCCACATACTCGTTCTATCCAATCAGTTGTTTTTTTTTTTGTTTACGCGTCGATCCAGTGAGCTATTTCGCTGCTTCGCCGCAAGCAGTTTTTGGCTAGGGTTCAAAACCGCTATACGCCAAACCCAGAAGTAAGGTAATGTTGAGATTTACCCTAATCCGGCATGAGTCTGTAGCGACAGCTAGGTCGAGAGTCTTACGCTCCCCCAATACAAGTATCACAATATATTGCGTGTGTGTGTCCCTGGATTGTTAGTAGGCGCGTATCGCATAGGAGCCTGACAAATAGTATTGCAGGGCTAAATTGCGTCCTGTAGTATAACTTTATAGTTGTCAGGATCTCCATATACAGGTGTAGTAGTATGGTACCTATTATCACGTAAATTGTCGAGAATCCTGTGTTCCCAGAGGGGCCGGAGTGACGATACGATGACAACAGTTAAAGCTAAGAGTAGGCGAATGAGACAATGCAAACACTGGCTGATAATTAGGTGGTTGAGCATTAATATGTATACTCTCTGATATTTAATAAGACGATAGTGCAAAATTTACGTATCTAGTATACCCCATCACCGAAGAAGATGAGGAAACGAAGCTAAATAAGATTACCCCCATCTCAGTTTTGTACACGCCATCACCTCCAGTTATTCTGTATCTATGGAGAGAATCCTCCCATTATATAGGGTCTATAAATCCATCGATAGTGATAGTTTGCCCCTTCTTTGGCCGGCTCCCCCATGAAGATCATTCGCCAGTTTTTGGTTGGCGAAAGCAATAAAATTGAACCTCGCAATTCGATTTCTCAGTGGGAAATGGCAGCACTCTCGCCGCGGGCATGAACCGGACGTTGATTTCCATATTACGTTCTAAGAAACGAGATGAATCGGACCAATACGCCCAGAACATGACTATAAAAGACTGTATTGCTTCCTTCCCCAACCCTCTTGCCTCTCTAAGGCTTTTGCTAGAGCTAGACTTTTTTATCGGCGTAATAATATGCAAAATGAGAAGTTTCACGAGCCCGCATCGCTTTGTAGCTGTGGTCTGTGCATTGTATGAATCGCGTCGTTCGTCGGGTGGGAGGTCTAGGAGGAGGCGGAGGAGGAGGCGGAGGACGAGGCGGACGAGGAGGCTGAGTAGCAGGCGGAGGGGTGTCCGACTCGCTTGATGATGATGATGAAGATGATGACGATGATGATGACGAAGAAGAAGAAGAAGAAGAAGAAGAAGAAGAAGAAGAAGAAGAAGAAGAAGAAGAAGAAGAAGAAGATGAAGAAGATGAAGATGAAGATGATGAAGATGATGAAGATGATGAAGGTGGTGGAGGTGGTGAGAAGACCGCTCCTAATGTTGACAGGGACGACGATGACGGGGCGGGTGGGATAGGAATAGGAGCCCCCGGCGGAGGGGTGGGAGGTGGTGAATCCGGGATACCGGCCAGTGGTACGGGGGGCGGACATTTAATTTCTGACATAACAGGTCTTCGGTAATGCAACATTACTATTCGGTGCTTTTTTCGGAGTTCAGGATGTTGCTGTTCGACGGATATAAGTGAGCCCAACTTAGCTCTGATTGAGTTAGGATTCGGCTCGGGACATTTATGATGGTTGAAAGACGATGGAGGTTGTACATTGATTTCTTCGTCTTCTTCGCTGTCCCCTTGATCGTCAACGTCCATTGAATCGTCGTCTTGGCCATCATCTGCCTGCTGATTACCATCGGCCGGAACCACAACCCTGAGTCATTCCCGCCCTGTGTGTTAGAATCATCCCATCACCATCATCCCCATCACCGTTATCCCCATCACCGTTATCCCCATCACCGTCATCCCCATCACCGCCATTCCCGCCATCCCCGTCCCCGTCCTCGTCTTCTTCCTCTTCCGCTTTCGGTTCATCTCCTTCACCGTAATATCTTCTAACCCATTGATACTATATAGGTATAAAAATTAGCATTTTGAACGTTATATATTATAGACACTCTATCGGCCCATGTTTTGTCGTAACTTTTCAGAGGTTGAGAGGGACCGCGTGATTAGGACATACCGGCATAAGTCGTGGTGGTTTTGACCAAGAGACGTCAATCCGCCTAGAGCATCTATCAGTATGTGACCACTATTTATACCAAGCTTTGGAGAATAGGCGGAATGTTACGAGCGAGGGCCGCCTGATACACTGTGACAGGCGAATGTGTGTCGGGAAATAACTGTCGTAAGTACCTTTTTCGATAGTGTTCCTAGAGCAACCAACCAAAGTAGAAAAGCAGTAAAGTTGTTGTTACCAAGTGACATATACAGAGCCTCAAAATGCATGGGGGACAGCGAGGGCGAGAAGTGGATAATACTCACTGATAATAATCGCGAGGTACGTTACCCCCAGGTCTGCGGAAATTTCGAACCGTTTGTAACGCAATTGGTAATGCATTCTCAACAATCTCGTCCATGGTCGGAACAAGATCGAAATTATTAACCCGCTCGCCGGCAGCATTTACCTGGTCCTCGTCAATCGAAAGATGTCTACAATTCGGATATTCCCAGCGCTGTAGCCTTTCGATCAACTCATCCGAGTATGGCACGTCTCCTACTCCGATGAATCCGTTTATCTCGCCACCTAACAGACATGTGAGTTGTCTTGCGTAGTAATATATGCTGAGCATTATACGTCTTGAAGTAGAATGCGTCATATGGGTTACGGTTACAGTCTATGTAGTAGATCTTGTTTTCTTCTCTGAAGTGGAAACTGAAATGATAAAGTATTCTGGTAAAATCACTTACAGAGAATCCCGTCGGGTCGTAGACCGTATGGAAAATGGTCATCGTGTATGTGTGCCGTAGCCAGCTCCTTGACCACATCAAATATGGAATAGGTATCCTGCCACTCTTCTAAAAAGTCTGAATTCCAACGACCTGGGTTATATGCACTGTTATCGTCCCCATGCATTGCGCCCTCGCCGAAATCGCCGAGCACTACCTCAGGAAATGCATTTTCTTCTAAGCCCATTTCGGGATATGGATCTGGGTCCGGTCCTTCGGGATATTGAAGAAAAATGTTGTTCATCGCAATGTCGCGGTGATATATCGCTGCAAGCATCAATGTAAGCAATCGTCTGGTGATTTCCCCTAATATATAGAGCTCTAGCTAACTCACGAGTCCACTGGGCAGGCTCATCATCGGTACCGGGTTTAATTCCCTTGAGTAGGTATCTCACCGCTTCAATAAGGGTTAAAAACACATGCCATACTTCACAATACCGGTCAGCGATGATTCAATGGTTTCAGCTTTATGATAATGCCCGCCGTGAGTGAATATGTAGCATGAAATACTATCCAGGGCTACAAGTGCTTTCTTTTTTTCTTTCTCAAGTATCGTGGCTAGGAATAAACGAGGACCGAAGCTTGGATTTTCGACTCACAAAAGCTTTCTGGAATAGGTCGTAATTGGGCGTTGTAAGTCCTGAAAAGTTGTTCCAGGGTAGTGCCGTTATATCTGCATAGTCCAAATAAGTGCATGCCTCCAGGGAGGAAGACAATAAAAGGAATACGGACTTAAAATATGTTGAATAAGCTGTACCACCAAGGAATTGCCATAGAAATGTCTCGCTAAAATATGTCCTCATCCTCCCTCGTACGTCGAGAGGCCCTGGAAGCGGCCCCAGGGCAATTGGCGCGGTCGACATTTTGAGATCGGGCTTCGTTCCATCTGTTATGTGGTGGACTTTGAAGTCTGGGGTTAGTTGTCGTGAAATAACAGGGACTTGTAAACGCAGGGATAGAGTAAAATTCAAGACAGAAAATGTTTTTTAATACAAGACATAAAAGGAGAATGAGTCCAGAGATGGCGTCAGTACATTTTAGCACCACTTTATTAACGAGAAGCTCCTCAGTGCATACAGATTGCACAATAAAAACCTCCTTCCCCGTATGCAATCGATTAAAATAAATCCGTCCTTTTGAATGTCATCATTAGACGACCATTGCTCTTCATCTTTATCGTTGTTAGTGAACGGAATAAACACCCCGCGATGTCGATAGGGCCGATCCCTTGGGGTCGCCATTTTCTAGAATCACTTGCGAAAAGTGTTAAACTACTTCTGAGTGGCTCTATGAAGCAATGAGGCAGGTGTTGACCAGGAACGCTTCAAAAAGTTGTGGGTAGCGACGATACAAAGAAACCACCGATATATGCTGGACCGTTTTCGGCTGCTTTTAATAATTTAACACCATCTTTGTAGCATAACACTATTGTCACTAATTTCCATCAGGGCTTTGTTTCCACTCCACAATTTCAAAGTGAAGTCATGGGACCGGGAACTACGCACCTACGATGGCAGGGCATTATGAGTGGGACATTGTTACGACCTCATAATTAAAAAGACATCACGGTGCCAAATTTTCCCCATTAATACATGATCCCTAGAGCACCTGTCAAGGTTCATCGTGGGGTCTTATTGATTGAAGTATCCATGAATACCTGCTCTATCGAAAATTTAGAGAGTAGACAGATCGACCGAATGAGTCAAAGAGTCTACCTTGCAATTTCAGAGTCGAGCCAGTCGCATTTCAAGAAGGACCATATATTATACGCGATTATTGGATCCCAAGTAGTCAATGTGGGAGATAATGTGCGCATACTGAATTGCGTGATGAATTGACATAAGTGACAATTGAGGCCCAGGCCAACGCGCGTCTCAGAATTTCCTCTTTTTCCTTGCTGGAAGTGCGCTTCGCTTATTCAGTTCTTTAGCTAGCTCAGTACGTTTCCGCTCAGCTTTCTGTTCATCGGTTTCAGGTTCTTCTAGCTCTGACGGGTATCAGAATGTACTCTTTTGGATTCTATTTGAGGCCTGCTCCCTATGGCCCCGATTTTTCGGACTTCGGTCTTTTTTGATGGTGCAGGATCGTCGTCAGTGCTGGATATGGGCTTTTGAGAAGCCTGAGGAGCATTAGGAATATCTTTGGATTTCCCCCCTATTCGGCCAACTGCCCCCTTACGTGGCGTCGTTGGAGCTTTTGTTGCTGATAATTTGGGGCTGGGGGATTGTCGCCGCCAGAGTCTGAGCCAGAAGCAGTTTCATCACTGGCATTTGCCGAAGATTCTTTCCCAGTAGTGGTTTCTGTGAGCTTTGGTATATCCTTGGGTTTTCCGATTGTTCCTAGGCGGGTGGTAGATTGTCTGGTGTGATTTGATAGTGCAGATTTGTCCTCGTCGTCTGACTCCGATGCGGTGTCGTCCTCATCAGCATGTATAGTTTCAGATGATTGGCTGATAGCTTGATCTTGAGGGGCAATCCTCGATTTTCCAAGTGTGCCTAGCCTCGGACGTAGTTCGTCTCGTGATTGGGTTGGGCGTTTATCGGAAACATCAGACTCGTCGCTCTCAGAGGCTTCGGTCGTTGTTTTACCTCTCGTTGGTTTGCCATTTATGGGTGATCGCGGTGAGCTGTGCTTGGGCGTAATTTGTACTTGGAAATCTTGGTCTTCTACGTTTCCCGACGAAATACCATTATCCTTGATTTCGTCCTTGGATTCTTGACGAACCGCACTGCGTTCAGGTTTTGAGGGAACTCGGAAATCAGGGCCAAGCTCGACCCACCAATCGTTGAGCATGTCAGACACACCTAGACCCAACCCCGTCGTACAACTAAATCCCGAATCGCTGAAGACGCTATGGAGCAAGGACGGGGCGTCTTGTAGGTTATCTATACTTCGTTGTGATCTCCACCTTTCTTTTTCGAAAGGTGCAAGACCTTTAATTCTCTCCTCGGCGGCTGCTCTGGTAGCTGCATGCTTGGCTGAGAGCGAGTTGAAGATAAGTTCCAAAGGGGTATGCATTGTATTCAATTTGTCGAGTAGCTTTTTAATGAGAGCATCCTTCTCCTTGAGTTGGTTCATAAGATCCTCGGCCTCACGACGTTGTACGTAATGCTCTTGTATGAGGGGTAGTATGAGCTCCGAAGTCAGCGCTGCAGGCTGGCATTTGACCAAGTGGACAGGCCATCTAAGCGCGCCTAGAGGCTTTGGGAGTTCACAAACAAGGCGCAACGTTAGATCATGTTGATTCTTTGAGTCAGTACCAGCAGCTAGACTTAGGCTCGTGAGGTGGTGATCTGGCGACGTGGGATCAATCGCAGCCTTGAGCTTAGACAAGAACACAATCCATTGTTCGGGATCAGCATCGACCAGATCGATAGTTGTGTTTTCCTGGAGGCTACGTAGGAGAATTCCCCTCCGATCTAGCTTCTCCACCCATATATTTGCCAGGTCAGTGACGTAGAGTGTGTACGACGACTCGGCGAAGCGGGCAGACACCAATAGAGCCGGTAGTTGCGGGAAGAGAGGCAGAGGAAACCACTTGCATGGCGACTCCATTATTTCGACCAAGTTGATGGCGTCATCCAATTTGTGTTGGTCCCGTCAACCTGAGAAAGATAGAATGAGGTAATAAGACGTCGAGGAGAGAAATTGCACCATGTGGTGAAGGTTGAATCCTCGTTGGGCTCATCAGGCAACATTAATGCCTGTAGGTTCGATAGATGATTAGATTCGTCACACAGGATAACTTGGGACGGTATGAAATAGATCGTTGCCTGATAACCACACTGTGATCACGTGATCGACATCGTTAACTCCCAAGTCAGCATTTTGAATTTCTCAATCTTCATATGGTCTCAAAACTACATAATTTAGTAGATTGATTATCCGTGATCAAAAGCTCGATGCATCATACTCTATACTAATACGATCTATCATCGTAGAAAAACAACCGTCATGAGAAAAGCGACCTTTCAAAAAAGCCCGATGTCCCCTAGCCGCCCATTAGTAACCCCCATAATCTCATTATCCACGCTTAATTTATCTGGCGCCGATACCAATATGGATTATTATCTAATTCATTCTATAAAAAGAGTAACCTAGTACCTAAACACTTTTCCTGATATGTAAGGCTACAGCTCTGCTACAACTCGCGCCCCTTTCCGCCGCCTCTCACTAAGGATAGTTAGGCTAGTCGCAGCAGCGGAACGTTACGCACGAAAGAACAAGCCGACCATCGGTGCAGTTAAGGGGTCTCGATGTTTCTAGCTGCCTGGGTAGCAGTTTCCCCATCATATGTTCCAAGTAGCGCCTGTTCTACTACGCGCCGTCATCGGTCCATCACGTATCCCAGCCGACATAGCGTAAGCATAGGCGAGGGATATATATCGCATAGGTACATGTCTATCTAGGTGGGTGCGTCGCAGTAGCCGTTTCGGCGCAGTAAGTGCCGAATAGAAAGGCTTGAATGTCTCATCGGTCTAGGCAGCAGACCTCTACGCGCGGCCGCGGCGGCTCTGCTACTGACGTTACACGGGCTTGAGACCAAGTTAATGTCTATCATCATACGATGGCGGGCCTCGAATATCAGCTCTCATATTTTCCTGCTCTCTCAAGGCCGACTCCCTGCATATCTGTAAAAATGCAAAATCGGGACCGGGATCGAAGGCGGTGCGGGGAGGCGAGGCAGTGTATAGGCCGCGGATATCCGATACGGATCTAAAGAAATCAATGTCTTCAAGGCTCCCTTGATTCGATGTGAGATTATTTGCATCATGGATGTCACGATCCACGCAAGGGTAGGGTGTAAAACATCTGTTGTTGCACAGAGGACCAGTGAAGTCATCTCCGTGGGCTCTACGTGACCATATGGCTATATACGAGGAGTCTCTTTGTCTAACTAGTCTCTGATCCCTGTTCCTGGCAATGGATCTCGTTCCAAGCTATCGTTAAACCAAGGAGACCAAAAGACAGACATATCCATGGATCCTACTGGTAACCAGTCAAATCAAAGGAGTCAGGGATAGAACTGATTCAAATTCAGTATCGCCAGGGCCCTCTAAATGGCCAAGTTGTAGAACCAACTTGTTGGGCCCTTGTGTCACGAACCTTACAAGGGTAGGGTCTAAACATATGTTGTTGCACGGAGAATTATTGAAGTCATCTCCGTGGGCTCTATGTGACTACTTGACTATATACAGAGAGTCTCTTTATCCCGGAGGGACGCGTGTCGTGTGTTTGGATCCCTGTTTCCTGGCACCTTGCGTAGTTACATGGGCCACAGGCGAGTCGCTGGCATGTAAGTGTGGTTGACAGGACTGTCTCTGTCACGTAGACAAGCTCTCGCCTTTTGGATATGGCACCGGGACAAAACAATGAGATACTAGTACATCCCAAAGGGCCAAAGATTCGCCGTAATAGAAGCTAAACTTCGAGCAATTTGAAAGACCATGTAAATGAATATTGTCAGAAACCCTGTGATATGCGTGATAAGTCATCTATACTTATTGTTTCGCGACGGTCTAAATCTACCTCGGTGGATGTAATATGGCTATGTAAAGATGACGCCTTTATTTGTAGTAACTTCGCGTAGTGACTTCGTGATAGCTATAAACATATGTTATTGCATGAAGGTCTGAAGCTATCTCCGTAGGCTCTATCAAACTAGATGGCAATACATTTGTAATCAGTCTCTTTGTACCCGTGTGCCTAGACCCGCGTTCTTGGCAAATAGCAGCAATGACATATGATCGGCATATAGTTTCACAGCCTGAGTTATATCAAACCACGCATACTCCAACTTCTTTAAAGTTTCTCATAATATTACTACAAATAGTGCGTTAGGACTGCAAGGGGGGTAGGTTAAGTGTTTAAGGGTTACTTGTACAAATCATCCTAAAGGTGTATACATGTATTGTTATTTTAATTTTTGTTGCCCTTTTCCTTGAATTACGCATGTACTTTTGGATCCAAAGCTTTTATCAATTGATCAATCTATTCCCCTCATAATATTTTAATATTTCCAAGGGGGTTTTGGTGTTTTGAGTAACCTTCGCGACATAGGATCTCCTGATCTGTTTCACTATTTGCACTCTTGAATCCCCATGGGAAACTATTAAATCAAGCATACGTATATTACTGTCATGAAGCCACGTAGTCACGAAGCGACGAACAAAGAGATTATCTGTATATATACAGTTACTTCTACGGAGGTGGTTTTAAAAACCTTCGCTCAACAAGTATAGATGAGCTATCCATATATCCCCCAGCCGCTGACAACAATAAAAGAAATACTTATCCAGCATGTAATCTAACTCAGCCTTAAAGCACCCACTTCCGTACGTTTTGAATTGCTCTAGCCTCTCATTTACCAGATGTTAAGTTTAATCCAAGGCCAATTAAATCATATAATAGAACACAATACTCTTTCACAATCGACACGCGGAATGACAAAGGCAAAACTCAAAATAAGTTTCTATGTAACAAACAAGTAAGCCATCGAGACCCGAACGCGCTGGGTATTGTATAAACACGGAAAAAAACCGCACCTGGCATAAATAATACCGCAACGCCATACAGCCCGTTCTCCTATATGTATCCTCTAGGTAATATGCTCAACACCATCCCCATGATCTCGCAACCATGAGCACTCCACTAATGACCTCACCTACCATCTGATCAACTCAAAAAGGACACGCGCTGTAACGCAGGCGCTCAAGTATTAATGCTGTTAACTCCCAGTGTACTCTGCAACGGCCATAGAGGCCTCTATAATTCAACGCCTGCCGCAAAACTTTTTGCTTATCCGCCCACGAATGAACTCCCAAGGACCATTGCTCGAATCAAATGCCTGCATAAGTAACGCCGATAATATCAGCGCCGCAGATGGCTTTTCGCTCCTGCTCGCTCAAGCTAGCTCCCCATGCTCTTAACTCATCTAGCGTATAGTTGGATTTCGCTAGGATAGACGGTACGCCATCGATCGGGCTAGGAGCGAGGGCCCCGCTGCCATTGTGACCTCTCTCCTTGGATAATATCGTGAACCGCAGGACCACCTCCGTAACCGTGACCAAGATACTGACAACGATAAGAATAATGACAATCCATGTTATGGCACTCATTTTCGAGTCGGCAACTGAGTCGGACAGAATTTCGGCAGGTCGTTAGGAACACGCGGCATCGCTCATGAGCACCTTGGTGCGTTGTCAATTTCCAGGTAATCGCGGATGGCAACGTACAGTGGATGTAGGGTGGGTCAGAGTCCCAGAAGAAATTGGGAAATCTAGAATGTTGGATGCTGCAAGTATGTTAGAATTGGATCGACAACAAAGACTTCTGGAAACAGAATCTTTTTACGTACAAAGATTGATCTCAACGCGGCTCTTGAACAAGCGCCCGAGGATCTTGACGATCTCTGTCCGCGTCATATTTTAGCTGACCGGTTAAAGCGAGCCGCTTCGGCACATGTTGGGCGTCTGCCAGCGTCTCTGACATGCGTTCCTCGAAAAAACAAAGTTTTGTGCTCTGGGCTATCGCATGACTGATGGTAAGTCGAACCATGTGATCGGATCTCGGCAGCAAAGTGATCATATCATTAAATATACGCGGGCGTTTTGCGTCCTCGTTGTATTCAAAATGGAACTCTTGGTTTCAAAGTCGCTTTGCTCGCGAGGGCGCGTGACAAGAGACACCCGGTTTCGCCTCGGCAAAAGTGATATCAGCCAGAATAGCCTTCTCCTGCTGCTCCGTAAAATTCCAGAAGACCACAACGCCATAGAGAAGACAAACATCTCGGCAAATTGTTTGGTGTTGGGGGCAAACCTGTTAACAGGCCCAACATGTTGGGCTAACTAATTGGCCATTGTTCGTAGTTCCTGCAGCTTCGGTTGTATATTGGTGATTGTTGCCATCCTCGTGGCTGGGCTCGAGCCTTGTCGCCATCCCCGTATTCTCGTAGTAGCCATATGCTCATCCCGCTGTTCGCTTCGCTCTATTTCGAGATCTAGCACCGTCTTTCCGGTTGCCGGGGCTCTTTAATATGGGCCGGCTCCGCACGCGGTAGCCATCGACGCCCGGAGTAGGGGTGTATGATAGACAGTTGTAGAGGCAGTCGTCGTAGAGCTTCGTCTTAGCATCGTGCTTCTTACGTAGAAACTCGGAGGTGACTTCATCTTGTAAGATTGTGCGTGCAATAAGCAGTCAGCCGGCAAGCTTCTCGGCCCCGTTCGAACTTCGGAAGACGTTCGGCATAGCTCTTTCCCCGGAGACCACCTTTTCCGTAGCACATCCCGTTCTTCATCTTTCAAGGGCCGGGCCTCGTCTTCCACCGGCACTTGCTCCTCGTCTTCGTCGTTGTCGGGATCGTTCGGGGTTTCGGGAGTAGCACTAATTTCTCGCTGATTCGGTGGTTCTCGATGGCATATTCTGCTGGCCGGCGCGTGATGCGAGATTTGGCAGACCTCCGCCGCTCACACGGCGCACACCGGTGATGCGTCGAGGTCCTCGCGGTGGAGGTATGCGAGGCTGGCCTGAAGGAATTTCGGAGGCATATGGAGAACATTGTCGACGATATGAAGCGCATGGAAGATTTCGGTCGCCGCGCACGGGCGGAGTCGCCCTCGAGGCCATCATGAAAGGGCTACGATGTCAGCGATAAACAATGGTGATCCGACTTGGCAAGCGATAACGTGTGGTCGGCAAGCTAGCAACAAGAAACGCGTTGAATGAGTCAGTACGTCGGCAAGGTCAAGCTGATACTGAGTCGGACGGGTATGTAGGTTCTAAGAATCCCCAATGCTGCAGTTTGGTTCGAAGGAAAGTATAGAAAGATACCTAGGTTAAAAGAGACCTGTATTGGGCAGACTCCCAGTCAAACACGAGCTCCGGAATATAAGATTGACAGAGTCGTTATGAAGGACGTGCTAAATCTAATCGCGTGGAGGCAAAAATTTCGGCGTAGCTGTGTGTTTGTACCGCTTATTGAGCTGTAGACGCTGATATGCGGATGTCGATATTGACGTCAATGGAAGTTTGGATGTGACGTGGCTGGATGCGCGACACCGGATCTGGGCTCGATTGCAGCAGTCGCAATGTCGTCTCGACGTCTCGTAGTCGCTAGTACGGTGTGCGCGCACTTTTCTATCAACCTCATTAGGTGAAATGGGCAGTTGCTCCATGTTACGATGTGTTTGGTGTAGAGTCTTTACAGCTGGACCATAATTCATTACGTCGATGATCGTCGCCGGAACCAGAGTTACTACCTAATTAATGCGCTGTAGGGTAGTACAGCAGCTTTGCCCCTGTAAGCACCCCTGTGATGGTGGGGTTATGGCACCTTCTTGGACAGGTAGCCGAGATGCGACTTTACTTCACTTGATTTTCAACTTGCTAATATTCAATCGTCATCTATTACTTGGTAATCCCACGTAGGACACATCTATAATGCGTATTTCAACTCTTATTCCACTCGTGCTATGTATACCATATGACCATTTATTCATCGCATAAATTCGATCCAAAGAAAATGCTAATCCCCGCACAACGCATCGCAAAGGGCCACCTACACCTGCAATCTCGTTGTCCCAGATGTAACCCTTCTGATTCATCGTCTAATATACACAACGCCTTCATTCTTCCTGTGCTTTGCGGATAGAGAGCTGGCGAAATAACATCTCATAGCCCTCTTCACCAGCTAAGAAGGACATTTTTGAGCTTAAATGGGTGAATGTACAGTTTTGTGAGTTTTTAAAGCCATGCCCCGGAACTCCTATGCCTTATGTATGGAAACAACATCGAATGCTATGGACAAGCTAGACGGCAGGAAAAGTTGTGAGGATATGTAATGTAAAAACGTGAGGTGTTAGTATGGTAACTTGACAAAAGAAAATCGAATTGGTCAGCCTGGAACCCGCCACCCGGAAAAGTCAAATTGACTATAACCACTCGATGTGCGGCACGAGTCTTCCGGAGTTGGCCTATCAAGACCCCGCCCGAAAGAATTCTTCAACCATCAATTCAATCTCACCTCCCGTGGAGCTTTTCCTTGAGATAAACCACTGCGGCATACCCAGAACAGCATTGAGTGGTCATGCCGTGAGCGCACCACGGGCACCTGACCATGGTGGTAATGGCCGCAGAGACTCCCAGCGACTTGTCTTCCACAACCGAATCTGGCTTGGCCATGCACTCATATACTCGCGACGGTGTCGTGAAAGAAATGGCAGTTACAGCACTCCACGAGCATCTTAGCAATTTGCTCGATTTCCCGCCGACACGGCACTTCTGATGTGCCGGACGAATGTTTCGGTGAGAAATGGGGCCGCAAAGCGCGTGATGACGCCGTCGTGGAGACAGGGGCAGCTTTCCGCGCTTCCTGCAAGTATGCGGCGCCCATAGAAATCGTTGCCGGTAAGTCGGGACCGTTCGTGCTATTATTTCGGACATCTTCAACGCCGATTTCCGCGGCATTACTTCTTCTGTGAGATCTGTGGCGGTGAGCTGGGTAGACTAACCGACGAGGTCACTTCGTTTGGCTTCAGTTGTAGTCGCTGCGGTCGAGAGGCGCGGCATGAGCTTTGTGGCTGAGTGAAGATCCAAGGCGGATTGTGCCCTGGGCAGCGGCCGGGCTTAACACCCTGCTCATCTTCTTCCTCCAAGTCTTGCATAACATCGGCGAAGCTTACTGATGTTGCGTGGCCACCAGTGATGGACTAAATGCTGCCTTAACCCTAGCTAGTGTAGGCGTCGGCTGCTGCTCAAGATTTTTTGCAGACGCTGCTTCACTCCAACTGCCGTCATTGACGTCCACGTCTATCTTTATTCTCCGAGATGCTGCTTCTTCAGATCGCTCCCCTAACGGACCCCGAATGTTCTGGCGAGAAATTATATTTTCGGCTCGCGTACGGATTCTAAGAGTGTAGAGTGCGAAGATTCCGGCTGTGACAATGCTACTCCTTTTCGCGACTGCGGCCGTGAGCTATCTGGTGTCGTGACAGGAGACGGCGACGGCGGGGAATCATCGCAGATAGAAGAAGACGACCTTTCTGACGTCGTACGGCTCGGATCGGTCTGCTGTGAATTCGTCGTAGATTCGCTCGCCGTCTCCGCCCCTCCTAATATCTTTGCGGTCTTGGATGATAGACCCAGGCGTTCAAAGGCGGGAACATCGCTGTCGGAGTACTGAGTAGAGGTGGCGGGCGAGCCCTTCAGCTTTCGTTCGTTGGATATCTTACCAGTCTCCTTTGGCTGTGGAGCAATTACCTGAGTCGCTTTACCCTCTCTTTCATTTGTAATCATCCTCTTCTCGACGTAGCCGTTTCGATAACGGTCACCCACTATACCATGTCCGCTGTCCTCATCTGACTCCTCGGAAAGTGGAAATTGTGAAAAAGAGGGTTGGGAGAATGTAAGTCAAGTGCTGGGGTAGGTAAGAATCGCTAAAGGACGCAAAATAGTCCATCTCTCGATGTGGCTGTAATGGCTGCTGCAGAGTATCTGGTACATCTTTCTCGAATGTGATCAGATCATCGACAGACTTGCCAGCAATTATTTCCGCCTGTACTCCAAGCTTGCCAGTCACCGTAGCATAAGCGTGGAGTGCCGAAATATCCACATATGAAAGCTTTTGTTGCCTCCTACTCTCCACCTGGCTACCGTCGTGGCTCTGTGATACCGGGCGGATCGTTGAAGCGTGTGTACCGATCGAGATTTCGTCATCCTCTGGGATGTGCTCATCGCTCATATCCCGTGCATTACCTTGATTAGGATCTAGATTCACTTTGCCTTCTCTTCTATTCAGCCTTTGTGTACTGGAAGTATTTATAGCAACAGTATGTGGACTTTTAGATTGTTGAAATTCATCCCTATGATTTTGAGAATCGGCAATTTCCCTATCCGCCCCTCCCCAGCCACTCGGACGACCTTTTATACGATCAGAGAGCTGATTACCGTTGGCGCTATTTGACCTGGCTTGTTGAGCTGCGCGTGCTGTTTGAGACCGTTTCTCTTGGGCTGTAACAAGTGCCATTACAGTGTCCCGGGTCGAGACCTGGGGGGTCTCGATTTGAACGCGTCGGCCACCAGGGGGTCTCGAAACACTAATCTCCTGCTCGAAGCTAGGCGATTGGATCTCGACCTTGCGAGGCCGAGATTGACGTGCACGGGGAGCGATCTCTGGTCCCGGCTCCGTGTTAATTCTTTAGGCGGGAAAGCGAAATCAAAAGGGTCTGCTGAATGTTCAAGATCAGCCGGTTTTCTGTCGCCCAGCAATTTCCCGGTTGGCTCGTTAGTCATATCGACAGGACTACCGTTTAGTACAGCAATATCTTGCGAGTTGTTTGAGTGCTTCGAGGCCTCTTTGGTAGAGCCATCTCCCGAGGCTTGATAATAGAGGTAGGAAGGTCCCCTAAGCTTATTTAATGTAGATGATAGCAGCGACTGTGAGCGTCCATGTCCCGAGCTCCTTTTCTCTTGAGATGAATGAGAATGGTCGGAGGTTGAGACGACGGATCTTATCGACGGTGGCTTCCTCGACCTTGAGATAATTGGATCATTTGCGGACCGGATCGCGCTAGACTGCTGTACCGGTAGTGTCTCATACTGGATACTACGTAGAGGCTCGTTGTCATCGGCACTCTTCTCGGTACTCCTTTCGGTGGCTTTCCGCGACTCCACCAGCTTCTGCACGGCAGCCACATTCCGTGCTGTAGCTTAAACCCAGAAAGAAACCCTCGGCCTTTAGGTTTATCTTTAGCTGTATTGCCCAATTCATTCTTTGGTGCTTGCTTCCTCCCCAAGGTGACCAGTGCTTCAGCTGATAAAAGGGGGGGATCCATTTTGCTGGACTGTACCGAAAAGCCTAAGTTGGGAGCTGAAGTTGAGCGATCCGATGTTGTTAACGGTTTGGGTGTGAACTGATCGATACCGTTAGACTTGATTAAGCGATTACTTCTCCTTTTGAAGGACGCGTCTTCCTTGTCTTTGATGTTTTTCTGATCAATCCCCTTCTTTGGCTTCTTCTTCTTCTTCTGGCCGTATTGCTCCCAGCTTGGAGATTGACAGATTGAAGAGTCGTCTGAGAGTTCCTCGTCCTCAGGCTCAGAGAATGTCACCGTCTTAGAGCGTTCTTCTTTCGCCAACGAGAACTCTTCAACAGATCCCTCCAGCCTCATCGTCATCGCCTGGGCCGGCGATGAAGCGACTGAAAGAGAAAGTGAGGGCAGAGCAGCGCTCCGGCGAACGGCTTTCATTATCTGGGTCTGGTGGGAGAGCGGGGGGTAATCGCTCGCACGCCGAGACCGAGGGGCAGGAGGATTGGCAGTGACTGAGGGGAAAGTAGCCCTTGGCGGATTGCTTGTCGAAGTCGAGGAGCCATGATCTTGATCTTGTTGGATGCGCTTCATCTATAATATGTGGTAAAATAGGACCTCGTTAGTAATGTCGAATCGGGGTGTGGGAAGGGGTAGGGGTAGGGGTCAGGCGGTTCTGGAACAGTAATGGGTGGTCGAAATTGGGTGACAAGGAGGAGGGTTACATGCCCGGGGACGTTATACCTTGCACATTTTCTCCAGCTCCAGCATGCGCACGAAGCTGTCGATCGCGAGCGTGGTGGCGGCGGGTCGGGACCCGGCCTGTGTACTTTCCTCTATTTGCCGATTACGCGTCCAGCTGTGGTAGATGGGACGCCCAATATTAATTGCGTGCTAGTTTCCCTTTTCCTGTCTGTTCCTGACGCCACCTGTTCCGGCTCGGGTCAACAACAGGCAGTTGGAGGAGATGCAGCGACTGGCGGACACAGGGCCGGGTGACCGCTGCGCCAGGGCCACCGGCTTAGATCGGCGGTGCGAGTAAGACCTCTCAGCAGATGTACCGTCGTATCTGACAACTACCAGGGCGGCAACACGCTCTAGGCGCAGGGTTATGGGACAAAGGAAATAGCCGATATACCCGAATGTCTTGGCTATACAGGCCTTCCGACGTTCGTATGGCCGAGATGTAGATCTAGAGCTGGAAGCTAGGATGCTTGGATGCTTGGATGCTGGGACGTTGCGATGTTAGGATGTAGGCTCTTCAGCGCTGACCGATTGCGTCGTTGGTTGGATCTGAACTGCTGAGCATGCATGAGCTTTGCCGTTGCTGTCTACTGTTCCACCCCGCAAAGGACCGAAAAGGCAGTTGCCAGAAAGTTAACCAGATGAAATATTATACAGGCACGAGGTGGGTGTGATCGAGGGTGTGCCTCATCTGCTGCGTCATGAAAAAAAGAGGAATCTGAACTTAAGCGAGCGAGGGGGTGCGTCGAGCGCAGTGAACGAGAACGTCGTGAACTCGTAGACTGCCGTTATTATTTACCGGATGAGACGAATAGATGAAATACAGTACATAATAAGAGAGAAAATGACAGAGAGAGATGGGCCGTTTGTTGTTTGGGGAAATTGAATTGAATCGAGTCACGGGGAAGACGTCACCTATGGCATGGTATAAGGTGATAACCTGTGACACGACAGATGATACGAGGAAAATGGTAGATCGGCGAGAGCTGAAGAGTTAGGCCAGGCTCACGTCAGGTGGCAGACGACCAACGACAGCGACAACAGCAAGCCAGCGAGCCAGCAAGCCCGCAAAAACAAACCAAAAAACTTCCAATGGAAGCCACACTCCCTGGATTCCTCTCAATACGGTACGAACCTACTGGGAGTTTCTTTGTTAGACCTTGCTGTTTGCTGAGTAACAGATACCCGGTCTAGCTAAGACTTGGGCGGGTTGGGTTGGTGTCCCTTTGCATCCGGTGCAGCAGTGGTTGGTTACCTTAGGTAGTTATTCTAACACCTGGGTTGTTTATTTTCGTTGGTAATGAAAAATGGCTACCAATCAGCTATCAAAGAAGCAGGGCTCACGCATCTGCACTGATCTCAATACGAGTCCAGTGGAGGCGAAAGGCGAAGAGACAGCAACGTGGCTGAGAATCATGGTGGCTACGAGACAACGACGAGACAACGCGGGGGCGGGGCCAGCTGGCACGCAAAAGGGCAGTAGATACACGAAACACTTGCACTATACAGGTACGTACCTAGCATTGGTACTAGATAGAGTTCTATCCTTCAGTTATGTAAACCTATGCTCTTCCTCGAGGCCTTACTTGATGTATACACAGTTTAGTTGGGGACGAAAAGAGAGCGGAATGTATATCGGTCATGAAGGATGGGTGGAGCTCCTATTCAGCCACAGTCTCGATAATTCAGCAAGGCGCTCGTTAGGGTTTAGGGAGGTAGCATGGTAACATAGGACATGACCAATATTCGCATCAATACATGATGCAAGAGGGGACCCGGGCTCGGAATAGTATACCCTCGCACCGATTGGAACGGCAGAGGCGAAAGCGTGACAACGCGCAATAAATAAAAAGAAGAGAGAAAGTTGTATGATCTTCAGCTATTTTCAGAAACTACACGCGAAAAAAAAGGGTAGATGCGCTGCCCGCTTCTTTGTGGGGATACGGGGAGCTAGCCTTGTAGTGCGCTTCCATATGCGTACTAGTAGATTTCTTGCAGATGCGCATTCGACAAAACAGGGAATTATTTGGTAGATCATTTCGAACATCCACGACGATGATTAACACTGTGTATGCAGATGCCTTTGGATCGAAAGCACGTACCACGCTCCGACTCCTTTCTCTACTCAATGTCTTTCATTCATGCTCCAGGATTCAGCCTACACACCGCTTAGTTGGTTACCGTATGTCCATTCGGCTTCCACTTACCCGAGGTTTTGTCCAAAATAGTGCGGGCATTTCTAAGGTATGTATATATCCGTCGACTTCAATGCGGCCCAGAAGTGCTAAGCTTGTCGCTTAAGAACTTGGAAGACGCCAAACGGGACTAAGACGCTCGTCATCGGAGAATAAAACTGCCTAATTCGTTGCGCCACAATATTAACCATATTAGCCGCATCGAGGTCCCTGTCCTCTGCCCTGTCTGAGTGCCGTTCGGCTTGACCCGCCACCATTCCATTTACCATCTAGATCGGGTGAACGTGCTTGCGTGCCAGCCGTATGCCAAGTCCCGTACGCACACCTCGCCATGCCTGATCTCACGCCTGCGCGTCCCATGCGATGCAATGCAACGAGAAAGAACACACCCCGATTTCTGAACCCAGGCTTCTCGGCTTGCTTGATGTCCTGGCTAGCCGAGCAGACTGCCTACTTAGCGAGATGCAAGCTTGGAGTATAGAGTATGGCATTCTGTGCTGCAGAAATGAGGCGAGATGAGCCCATCGTTATTTGTTCTGTGGTACCGGGAGAACCACATTCCCCAGTTGATTCGTTTCCAAGCGACAGTAACCGACGCATCCACGGGACAAGACTCTATTTTGGTCGTGAACACCCACGGGCCACTATGTCCGTGAGCTAGGCCCGAGCAGCGTCCGGGTATCGGCACCAGAATATCAGAAAACACTTGAAAGTGATAAGACCATATATATGCTAGTCACGGTCTAGACAACAAAGATTACAATGAATCACCTGTTACAGGCTCATTCAAGTGAGAAGGCCAGCAAGGTGAATGGTTAGAGCAGGACTCGGTAGAGGTGACACCATTCCCAAGATGCATGTCGTGCAGATTTTGGATTGTTGATCTCACCATCATCGCTGTGGGCTCTGCAACTACCGAACAACACCGCCTTTATCTAGTATATCTTATAAGGTACAGCATGCTAACCAAGCGTCAGATTGCAGCTGCCAAGCCAATACATAGTAGGCTTGTACGACTAAAAATATTCCCAAAAATTTAGGTCTCTCATCAATTTAACCTGACTTGGGCCAAATGCAGCAGCAACTTGCGCTCATGATATCGTCAGGACGGTTCTACTCATACTATCGTCTAGTTCTAATACATCTCTGAGTTCTTTGAGGCATCAAGGAGAACCTTGATCAACCCTGTACTCCATCTCCAGGAAGAATGGGAAGAGAGCCCAGGAGTAAACGACCACACCGCCAGTACCACGTAAACATTAACATAGCGTCGCTTAGGCGCCTTTAGTATCTAAATTAACTATCCAGGATGTAAGTCATCTGCATCTCAGATCAGGCGCAAACTCGGGCGTAACAAGGATTTTTCTTTCTACATTAGCGACTACGTTCAGGACTGCTAGGATTCTTCAACTTCTAACATGGCACGAAAGTAGCCCGGGTTTGTTAAGTTTTTGCGGTGGGCTGAAAATCGCCCCAGGAAGGCTTATCTTGCTTGGCAACTGACTAGCAACGGTTGACTCTTGCATCGGGTCAACCGGTCCGAGTGTCACTTGAAAGAAGAAAACTTCTTCGCGGACTTGTTGATCGGAACTGGTTTGGATGGGGTTTCTTAGTCGATTATCTGCACAATTGGCCCCTAAATGGTTGTCCCTTCGGAGGACGGGCCCCTTTTCAGTTATATCACCAGTGCCAAGGCTTGTACAACTAGACTTTAGGTGGCCTTTCTTTCTCAGCTTCGCTACATCAACTATCGAGACGTGTTCATCTTTTCGTATTTCTACCGAACCTGTCTTGGCTCAATGTCCGCACTCCGGCAGTTGTTCGGCGATTTATCTTCGCCTTGCTGCTAGGGACGATTCTAACTAGTCTGCCTAGATTGTACCTAGGTAGCTGTATGGGAATTGTGCAAGGCATATGCTGAAGCAGGACTGGGCGCCACTGCCATAATGATGGTTGAAGTCCGGTAGCCATCTCATCGCAAATGACAGTTGCACGTAGCCCATGGCAGAAGACGACAAGAGTGAATTTGCGCCTCTTAGGTGTCAAGCCATCTTGGCATTCTGCAGGTACGGTGGTGTTAGGCTCCGCGCCAGGCCCAGCCCCTGCCGGCCTCGCATTCCGAAAGGCCGGTACCCTTTGGAAGCTACCTAAGTTAGGAGCATTAGGGGCTTGGGTGCCATATATGCCATTATAGGCAGGTGAAGTAGACATGTTTAAAGATCTAGGGTAGCCATGGCACGCCGTACTCGTGTCTAGGCGATGCTGGCGCACGTGAGGATGTCTGTCTTATATAAAATACCACCATAACTTGCAAGGATAGTATATAGAGAAACTAACAATGTCTGTGCGGATAATTAATGTAGGTGTACTCTCGCTTCACACGCGAAGTTGAAGCTATCCAACTCTCTACGAGCATCGCAGACAAATTTGTTCATGATTTCTTGTGTCAGACTCAATGGCCGGGGTAGTGAGTGTAAGTGGCGCTTGAACTTAAGGGGTACTCACTGAATATCGAATGGATGTCGCCTATCTATCTTCTCCTCTTCGCTTGCTCAACTTCCTACGCAATTCGCAGCCGAATATTTTCTTAAAGTCAAGAAGAGTTCATCATAGGGAATGACAAAAACCACTTGGTCGTTTTGCCACGTCACGAAGTCATCATATTGATCCTCTCTAACGCATCCTCTAACGCATCCGACATGTCCGACCGAATCATAGTGTAGATGGATTAGCTCGCGCTCAAGACTGACGTCTTTATGCATTATTGTTAAAAAATCCTACCTCGCAAAATACAGCCATTGCAGGCGGCTGTTGGAGGCTGCATGGTGGCACTAAACTGGTGTACCCCGGCCCAGCACGGATCACATACAGAATAGTATCTTGAACCTGGAAGCTACTTGTAATCACATCAAAATCTTTTACCTAATCTCAGATAACGTTAGCGTCAACCCTAAGCGCTCCTATCAATGGTTATTTGAACGTCGTGCAAAGGTTGTGACCATCAACTAAGATCACGAACACTGCACGAGGAAGTAGGCGGACATAGTCGCATCCCCTAACGACGCACGCGAAAACAATCGGCTCAGCTCAAGCTTGGCAAAGAGCAGCAATGCTTTTGCTTGGCGTTTGACGCCATTCCGAACGGTCTCCTGTAATGCCCCGTTGCGACGATACTAGCCTGCGCGTCTTCACTTGTGCAAATTCTTCGCCTCGGTTCTGCATGTCCATTGCTCAGTTTAAACGAAGGAGACATAACAACATGGAAGTAGCATATTGGTAAGCCGCGCGGAAGACCCGGCATTTTTGCGTTCAGTGAGATCCAGCCCCATCATTTGATACCTACTAGCGAAGACTGCCGATTTTGCTGCGGCCCGGTGATATTCGGCTGGTCCCGAACGTTGGCACTGCAGTCTCAATTTGATTCGATGGGAAACACTATATTGTGGAGGATGAGTCGTCGACGAATGAGATGGAGGGACCTCTTCCCGTTCCCCAGATTCCACGGCCACCAGAGATAAACCGAAAAAAAGTAGAAGTCCGACAGAGGAACGCAGCCCAGACCTGCGGCTTCTAGAAGGATTCCTAGCTGAAATAGCTCAATAGTCGCGCCAAGTGCTCCAGACATGCACGATATAAGCACGACAAAGAATGCGCGAGACCAGCTGCCCAATCGCATCTTCTCCTTGACGCCCAACCGCCCTTCTTCCCTAGCTACCGGTGTTCAGGTCGCCACAATCAATACTGATGATGCGAGAGGCATTCGTGGCACAAACCCCTGGGGGGCGGCATGTGAATAAGCCCGCCAGCGGCAATCCCGTTCGCATTTCAGGGCTGCGAACTGTTTTAGGCCGGTATTAACCATGCATGAGTACTGGACTTTGGAAACGTCGACGAGGGTTCAAGCCTCCCGCTCTTTCTGATGCGTCTGGTATTGGTCAACTTTTGGAGCTACTGCAACCTGTTGGACTAGTTATTCATAGATCGGACGGACAAACATAGGATGAAAAAGTTCCGTCGAAACGCCGAGGCGTAACTAACCTCCGAATGCTAGGTCAATTATTTTTCCAGCTCGGGTCGTAGCTTAGACTTGGCGCAACAGTGTACTACACTTATGTTATGTGGCAGAACTGTAGAGTTTCATCACGCTTCAAATTATCAACAAACTTTGATGTACCTCGAGTGTAATTGTCGCTAACATACAATAGAACTGAATATCAGTATGAACAACGTCAAATCCACTCGCCTCATTTGAGAAAATACATGGATCCATCAACAGCCGGGTTTCCGATCCTTTATTAAACAGACCCCAAGGACGAAATTAAGTGATCGACATTCGCCGAGTTTCCATTACGTTTTGTTTTCTCGTCTTACGTCTCACAGAAATGCTTTCCTCTCAAGTTGGGGTCCTTACACCACCTATCTTTAGTTTTCCGGCCTATGAACGCGAAGACCTAGACATCGTGCTCGCAGAGCTTTTTTGCATTCGAACGTCTTTCTTCGGAAATAGTTCCGTTTTTGGTCTGTTCGACACCCACCGCCTTTCCCGTGTGAGGCGACATCGAGATACTATGGCAAAGGGGTTAATCGTGGTTCGATATTATTATTCAACTCTCAGGAGACACAGAATACCACCTACTCACTCACATCGCACTGCAGCATCGGTCGTAAGTAGCAAAACAGCTTACGAGGCACAATTTAATCTCTCCTCACCGAACTCTCATCGTCGACCCGTGAGCCTCCTTGCCGGCGTATTCTATTCATATCCCCCCATCACGACATCGACGCGACGTTGGCTTTCGGAGCTACG